>CM055121.1:179568108-184368108 GCA_029206835.1 Rana muscosa
AACTACAAGGCCTCATGCACGTTGGACCTTTTTACAGCTGTTGTTTTTGGTTTCAGATGTTTTTTTCCTGCAGCCAATAAACTCCCTAGCATGTTATCCTATGTCTCCATGCGCATATAGGCTGTTATCAGCAGTTTTTGGCAGGGGTGTTTTCTGGCTGGAACTAGTGGGATTTGAGAGGAGTTTTTCAGCTGTAAAAAGCTCCAAAATGCCAAAAAACTTGGACATTCGGCATGTATCTGCGCTTTTGAGCCATAAGCTTTTGAGGGAGAATAAGTTTGCTTAAAAAAACGCAACAGCTAATAAAATGTGGAAAAATCTACTGCTACAACGCTGAAATACAAATTTTATAGCTACAGCTTTCTATACCTAAAGCTGCTGGCTTTTTTATAATGTCCACTGTGCATGAGGGATGATAAGGTGTCCACAAGGACACTTGGATATATATCAGTATTTTATCAGGCCAGCTTTGCTGTAGACTTACTAATAGGGAAGGGCACATTATATCGCAGGACACTGGTTTGTAATTATGGTTTTTAATAGTTCAGAATGAGCGATATACTAGGCACACTGCTGTGAATTGTTAAGTGGCTGCCCTGTAAATCTAGGCAAAGCAGAGTCCCTGCTTTTCCTGTTTATAAATAGGCCCCATGGAGTTCCATTTCATCTTTCTCTAAAGCGTGACTCCACTTTTGTTGAGAAAAAAACATTCCCCTCTGGGTGATCTATGTACATTGCAAGGATTATAACAAACTTTGTTTCAGATTCCTACCTTTTGTTATTCTGAAGAAAGCCATGTGTGTTTGTCTGTGCCTCTGTTCTGGTGGGTCTAATGGGAGTGGTTTCATAATTTACTGTCAGGTGTGCAGCAGCACAACACTAATGAGGAAATCTGCTGGGCCTGCATCCCTTTAGGCGTGTTCCTATTGAAAGTATCTTTCAAAAAATGACATTTTTGTTGCAACGGATGTCTGAAATCTGACTTGTATCTTAGGCAGACTTCTGGGAAAATTGGTGAGCCAATCACACAAGCAGGAAATTATGTTTCTGGGGAGTGGTCAGTACAGAACAACTCCATGTAGCCATATTGCAATGCCTTCTCAGAAAATTACAGTGGCTGCAGATTGAAAAGGAAAGGTAATTTTTAATTACTTTCAATTAAAATATGATTAGTGTCTCAATTTTATGCGCTATATTACCGTATATACTCGAGTATAAGCCGAGATTTTCAGCCCTTTTTTTGTCCCCCCCTCGGCTTATACTCGAGTCAGTGAAATTGAACATTGTAAATTGTACCTGAAAAAAATTGAGAGGCTGCGGCGTCCATCGTTTAAAACTCACGGTCTCTTCCTGGTCCCTTCCGTGATAGGCGGAACTGTGTCTGCTGAGAATCGCCTATCACGAACGTTCTCTCACCCTCACCCATCCCAGCAGACACTGTGTTCAGTGTTCCGCCAATCACGGACGTCTGCTGGGAAACTGAGGATGAGAGAACGTCCGTGATAGGCGGAACTGTGTCTGCTTAGAAAACGCCTATCACGGAAGGGACCAGGAAGAGACCGCTAGTTTTAAACGATGGACGCCGCAGCCTCTCAATTTTTTTCAGGTACAATTTAACATGTAAAATGTTCAATTTACATTTTAGGGGAACAGTGAGGATGGGCACAGTGAGGATGGGCACAGTAAGGTGGCAATGGGCAGTGACAATTGGCTTAGTGAAGTTGCAATGGGCACAGTGAGGTGTGCAAATGGGCATTGTTGACCCTTGGCTTATACTCGAGTCAGTAAGTTTTCCCAGTTTTTTGTGGTAACATTAGGTACCTCGGCTTATACTCGGGTCGGCTTATACTCGAGTATATACAGTATTTTTTCTTTATTTGCTAATTTTTTTCCCCACGAAAGTGGAGTTACCCTTTAAAAAAAGAGGCTACTGCTTAGCATATATACCCTGTATGTTACCTTTTAATCATTGATCTTATTGTGTACAGTAGAACTTCATGCAATATTCAGATGAAGCTTACAAGTTTTTTGACACACAATGCACTAAACATTTTCTTACTGTTTTGTTGTTTGCTTTTTCTAATATCAGGTTTATCTGCTGAGCATATTTTTAGCTTCTAATAAGTGATAGATTTCCTGATGGCCGAATTCACAGTGTTACAAAGAATTCTCTGTCTCCGGAAAATTTTATTCTATGCACATCTTTCCAGCTGCTTAATGAATGGAATAGGAGAATAATGAAGAAGCCAAAGCTATTAGAGGACAATTCAATAAATGTCTTTGATATGTGCTAGTTATCGGTACATTGTAATAATAAGAATAATACATGGCAATGATATTAGGCAGCTTTATTTTCCATTAGACTTGTGTAGTAGGGACAATTCACTTAGGGCAGTGCGAGCTGAGCTTGGTGATACCATGCCTTTTCAAAGTAATGTCCTTAAATTCATTTCGTTTCAAGGAAACAGCTAGCCACAATTATTCATTTTATGAATTATTTCCTAAGGCCCCTTTCACATTTGGGCGGTTTGCAGGCGCTATTGTGCTAAAAATAGTGCCTGCAAACCGACCTGAAACAGCGGCTGCTGTCTCTCCAATGTGAAAGTCCCGAGGGCTTTCACACTGGAGCGGTGCGCTAACAGGACGTGAAAAAAAGTCCTGCTAGCCGCATCTTTGGAGCGGTGAGAGGAGCGGTGTGTTTACCACTCCTACACCGCTCCTTCCCATTGAAATGAATGGGACACCGCGGTAATACCGCCCGCAAACCGCGGCTATAGCCGCGGTTTGCGGGTGGTATTAACCCTTTTTCAGCCGCTAGCGGGGGTTAAAACCGCACCGCTAGCGGCCGAATACCTCAGCAATCCCGATGCTATAGCACCGCTAAAAATAGCGGCACTATACCACCACCCCACCCACCGCCCAGTGTGAAACAAGCCTTATTGTTATGTTCCATGCATTCATAGTGGTATACATTAAGAAGTTCTGTGACTTCTCTGTCAGTCCCTCCCAGCATGCCAGGGTGCTAGGTGTAGTCCTAGACTCTAAACTCTCCATTCAACTTTACATTCAATTACTGTTTAAATCTTGCTGCCTCAACGTTCGTAACATCTAGAAGATCCCCCCCCCCCCCCATTTTTAACCTACAACATAACAAAGCTATTGATTCACTGGTTATCTCTCGCCTCGACTATTGCAACTCCCTCCCTGTTGGCCTACCTTTACATAGGCTATCCCTTCTTCAGTCCCTCACGAATGCTTCTACCAGAATTATCCACCTTATCAGCCATTTGGTGTCTGCTACTCCTCTCTGCCAATCATTTCATTACCTGCTAATCACCCAACGAATAAAAATCTGAATACTAACAACAACCTACAAAGCCATCCACAATTTTCCCCCCCTCCCCCCCGATCTACATCACCAATAATGTCTTATAATACCAACCAAGCCATTCTTTACTCTCCTTCCCCCACAGGTATTACCTCTCGTATCACTTGACCCTTTATTTTAGATTGTAAGCTTTAACAAGCAGTACCCCCTGATTCCTTTTGTATGATGCTGTATTGTAACTGTACTGTCTCTCTCCATTTTGTAAAGCGCTGCACAAACTGTTGGTGCTATACAGTATAAATCCTAAATACCACTACTACTAATGTAGTGGCCTCACCCCATCTCCTTTGTCTAGGGGTATGTCACACGACAGGGTGAGATGCGCTACGGCGCATGTCCTCCCCATAGCTGTGGGTGAGGTGAAGGCCAGTATCAGATGTTTCCTCGGGCCTGTGTGCTTTTGTCTAGAATACAGTCCTGCTGTGTCAACACTTCCCTCTGCTCCCATTAACCAGAGTTCCACACACCGATCACAGTCCAACTCTTGCTTTATTGTACATCTCACAATAAACAGTGCTTCAGTAGCCATCTGGTTGCGACTTGATAACATTTTGATACGGGGGTGAGCAGGTCGAGGCACTATCCTGGTTATAAACTAAACCACTGCGATCTCGCCAGCGGTTACTATAGCATTCAGCTAGAAAGGACTTAGAATCTGAGAGTCTCTACCAGCGACTCAAGAGAACGTAGATAGGAGTACCTTCGCTGCGTTGCGGCCCCTATCAGGGGAAGATGTCCCTCCAAGGGAGTTACCAGAGGCCCATCCGTCACTGGGTTGATGCTGCTCCAGACTCTCCAAATGGGTAACCTCCCCGGCCTCCTCACCTCAGACATGGGCCCCATCCACCTCAGGGACCCTCGGACGTCTCCACCCTCGCGGGATCCAGTCGAAGTCACTGGACCCCAGGTCTCCTAGTTTAGTACCTCACCCCAGGCTGAAGGTGCCTGGGATGGAGTCCAACTCCATTCCGGTCAGGCCTAGGGCGCCTGGGCCGGAATCCAGAACCGCCCGCACCCAGGCCTAAGGTTCCTGGGCGCGTGAAGAAGATCCTCCAGAAGACCTCGTGGTTAGGGCGTCTCCCCCTTTTATCTCCTCCCATCGACACCACGGCAGGTTCCCCGCCTCGCCGTACCATCTCCGGGAAGGGACAAAAAGGGTAGCACTGTGATGGCAAATCTACCTTGAGCCTCCAGGTACCCCGCCACCCAGAGGCCAAGGATATTATTACACCATCCAATCCTCCACGAACACAAGTGGTCCACTATTACACACCTGGGTGTCCCACCTAAATTTAGAGACCCCGCTACATACTCCCCCCTGTGATTTGACGCTGGTCCCCAGCGTCTGGTGCGAACCCATGTCTCCCATGGAGTGACGACACAAGCTTAGCCCCAGAGGCTATCCCTAAATTTCTGAACCTCAACCATACCAAGACCTGCTCAAAGGGGAAAGGGAATATAAAACAATAAAACTTTCCCTAAAACATCTATCATGTACACATATACAATCCCTCCCTTCACTGTCTAAGAACCACCCCATACTCAGCAGTCTTGACAGACGAATCTCCTGCAGAAGGGAAGAGAAAAAAAAACACAACACAAAATAAAATCACATCCTGACATTTTTGTGTTATTTTGGAATGAATGGGTCCATCAGCCGAGAGACCCATTCGCTCCAATGAGTAAAGTGGTGCGCGTGTAAAAAACAAACAAACAGCCGTTGCACAACACTGCCACCTGGTGACAGTGCCGCGGTAATGACACTTGGTGCAATCTTCATTCTTCCTGCGTCCCTACACTAATTCTACCCCCAAAGTCTGTCTTTGAGCGGTGAGGAAGAGAGAACAAACAAAAACTGCTCTCATTCCTCCAAAGAGTAGAAAACAAAAGCCCAAATAAAAAACTAGGGCACAGTTCGGATGTTCCAGCAAAAACACTTCTAGAAGATTGTAGGAAAGGAAACAAAAAGTGAGTCTCTTCTCACAAATAGAATTTCGGGTCAGGCAAGAACAAGGGCTTCAGATGCTTATCAAAAACCTCAATTGAATAGTCAGCATCCTCTCCATTCTTCCTGCAGATGCGCACTTTGTCTGCGTGGATATGGCGGCCCCACATCCAGTCTGCTCTGCAGTCCCGAAACTTTTTCGACACGGATGGCGAACAGGACAAATATCTTCGTGCATGGGGTACTTTGAGCTTTTCCCAAACAAATTTGTCATACCATCTCTGGCGTATGACCTCAACTTCAAAAAGTAAGTCCCGAGGCAAGTAGGGATATTCCCACCCATACTCACGGGCGACTCTCTGTGAGAAAAGTCGTTGCAATCTGGCCAAAGGAGGCATGGCTTCCCGCTCACCTTCTCCGGGTTGAACGATGGCCTCCGGATGCCGAGGTACTTTCACTACCTCTGATGGCTTTTCTCTCGGTGCTCGTAGTGAGGCTCGCTGCATCCCCGCCACCAAGACGGGCGATGTTGTAGATTGTGGGAAGGCACTCTGAGGACTAGACTTCCTCGTAGAATCCGGGGCTTGTACCCGGGGCGTGCTGTCTCCTATAGATATAGGGGAGTCCTGCGGTACAAGTAACACAGGCAATGGGCGTTTGTCCCAGCCCTTCCGATGAAACAGTTCATCAATCTCCCCGTCATCTCCACAATCTGACAGCGACTCTAGGTCGGAAGTGTCATACATCTCGGCGGGAAGGTAGTCTCTGGTAGACGTGGTACTACCCTCCCTTGCGGGCTCCACCGACTGTGGACCCCCGACACCTCCAACCACCACCACAGTCCCAGCCCCTGGCTCACCTTGACCTTTTGTAGAACTGGGATGTCCAGGACTCTTCCAACCGGATCCATCCAGGCCAGGTAAGCGACGGGGTGAAGCTCGACCACGTCCACAGGAGGCCTGCACCAGGCCAACTTTCCTCTTCGAAGGTGGGAGCAGAGAATCTGTGGTGACTGAAGCAGCATCCTCGGATTTTTCTCTCTCAGTCTCTGATTGGGCAGTCACGTCGCCCTGGTCAGTGCGTACGGGAACCTCCGCAAAGGCCTGGATCTCTCCTTCTAGAGTAGCGGTACCTGTGAGGCTGTTGAGGCGAAGGGCCCGGGGCCTTACTGTGGATGGCTCCACCTCGAACAAGAACTCTTTGCACGCCTCGCAACACCCGAATGGCTTCAGGTGGACCACCAGTCCCGAGCATCCTGGGACAGATCACGCCAAGGGCCTCCGTGTCTGCATAAGTACAAAGCCAACTGCCCTCGGGGCCTGAGTCTTATCCCCGTGTCTGTAAGGGGAGCAGCGAACGTAGTCATCTTTGTGGGGTAGGGAACCGGAATCCACGGGGAGCTTGAGGCCATCCCACCTATCTGCTGCTCCATCACGCACTGACCATGTGCCAAAGTCTCCACGTGAGTTTCTCCACATGGCCAGACTCCTCCCATGACTTGCACGTTTTCGTGGGCTTCCTTAAAGCTCCGCCCACGAACTGTACAGTCACGGGGTGCCTTGTGGCGCAGTGCAATAAAAGCCCCCACATGTAGTACTTCACACGGCTGGACTCCTCCCTCTTCTCGCTCCTCTGCATGGGCCTTTCCCGTCCTATTGTCATTTCCACGACTTTGAGCAGGGATGCACTTTGGCCAATCACATGGCCGACCTGCTCGGAACTCCTCCGGGCAGCAAAGTCCAGACACAGCCATTTTTTCTTCCAAAGTTAAAACACACATCATCCCGGACGAGCCCCCACGTGTAGCGGCCTCACCCCATCTTCTTTGTCTAGGGGTATGTCACACGACAGGGTGAGATGCGCTACGGCCCATGTCCTCCCCATAGCTGTGGGTGAGGTGAAGGCCAGTATCAGATATTTCCTCGGGCCTGTGTGCTTTTGTCTAGAATACAGTCCTGCTGTGTCAACACTTCCCTCTGCTCCCATTAACCAGAGTTCCACACACCGATCACAGTCCAACTCTTGCTTTATTGTACATCTCACAATAAACAGTGCTTCAGTAGCCATCTGGTTGCGACTTGATAACATTTTGATACGGGGGTGAGCAGGTCGAGGCACTATCCTGGTTATAAACTAAACCACTGCGATCTCGCCAGCGGTTACTATAGCATTCAGCTAGAAAGGACTTAGAATCTGAGAGTCTCTACCAGTGACTCAAGAGAACGTAGATAGGAGTACCTTCGCTGCGTTGCGGCCCCTATCAGGGGAAGATGTCCCTCCAAGGGAGTTACCAGAGGCCCATCCGTCACTGGGTTGATGCTGCTCCAGACTCTCCAAATGGGTAACCTCCCCGGCCTCCTCACCTCAGACATGGGCCCCATCCACCTCAGGGACCCTCGGACGTCTCCACCCTCGCGGGATCCAGTCGAAGTCACTGGACCCCAGGCCTCCTAGTTTAGTACCTCACCCCAGGCTGAAGGTGCCTGGGATGGACGCCAACTCCATTCCGGTCAGGCCTAGGGCGCCTGGGCCGGAATTCAGAACCGCCCGCACCCAGGCCTAAGGTGCCTGGGCGTGTAAAGAAGATCCTCCAGAAGACCTCGTGGTTAGGGCGTCTCCCCTTTTATCTCCTCCCATCGACACCACGGCAGGTTCCCCGCCCTCGCCGTACCATCTCCGGGAAGGGACAAAAAGGGTAGCACTGTGATGGCAAATCTACCTTGAACCGGCAGGTACCCCGCCACCCAGAGGTCAAGGAGATTATTACACCATCCAATCCTCCACGAACACAAGTGGTCCACTATTACACACCTGTGTGTCCCACCTAAATTTAGAGACCCCGCTTCACTAATAATAAAAATAATAATATTAATATTATTATTAATAATATTATTTTAAGTTCTATGAATAATATTTGCATTCCTATAACAGTTGTTAACTTCATAGAAGTCTTTGACATTTGTTTCCCAAGACTACATTAGCTTTTGGGGTGGAAAATCCACTACTATTGTCTTCTTAAAATGGACCTCTCACTAAATTTAGAACTCAGTTTCTTTCTTACCCCATCCCTCCTAAATAATGGTTTACCATTTTCCTTTTGCAATTTCTTACCTTATCTTACTATTTTTTGTATGCCTCATGACCCCCATGATTTTTGTGCCCTTGGTTCTCATCTATGCAAATTTGAGGTAGCCTACTTCACTCCCAGTTTACTTTCTGAAGCTTATCTTTTTTATATTACTAATTTACCATGTCTTGTTGTTCTTTGGGTCTTCCTGTGAGAACAGCCATTTCGGTAGAGGCAGGGCTTTGCCTCCTCATTTAGGAGTCTCCTGGAATAAATAATGACATGTCCCATCTGTTGAACTTTCCTGTGTTGAAGATAGAAATTTGCTAAAAGATCTTCAGCATCACTTTTGGGCAGGAAGGATGGTTAGATGCCAGTGTTCACCACTGTCCTGTAGTGACATAGAGGCCAGAGGATGGAACCACAGATATGGAATGCTGATTAGGGATGAGCTTTATGTTCGGTTGAACATGAGTTCGACTCGAACATTGGCTGTTTGCCCGTTCGCCGATTAGCGAACAATTTGGGGTGTTCGCGGCAAATTCGAAAGCCGCGGAACACCCTTTAAAAGTCTATGGGAGAAATCAAAAGTGCTAGGTTAATATGCAAGTTATTGTTAAACATGTGCACTGCCGAAAAGTTAGTTTTTTTCGTTTTCGTTTTTTTCGTTTTTTTGCTTTTTTCGGAAATTCGGGAATTCTGGAAATTCGAAAAAAAAAAATTTTTATTTTTTTTGCTTTTTTCGTAAATTCTGGAAATTCAGAATTCGGAAATTTGGAATTACGAATTTCCGAATTCTGATTTTTCGCATTTCCAAATTTCCAAAAAAACGAATAAAACTAAAACGAAAAAAACAAATTTTTCGAATTTCCGAAGAAAAACAAAAAAATGAAAAAAACGAATTTCCGATTTTCGGAAATTCGGAAATTCTAAAAATTTGGAATTCGGAAATTAAACTTTCCAAATTTCCCATTTTCGAATTTTAGATTTTCGAATTTTAAATTTTCGAATTTTGCAATTTCGAATTTTCGCATCTCGAATTTTAGAAATTTCCAATTTTCGAATTTCCGAAAATCCGAAAATTTCGAAAATTCGAAAATTCGTAAATTGAAAAATTCGTAAATTCGTAAATTGAAAAATTTGGAAATTCGGAAATTTCGGAATTAACAAATTTCTCTAAATTAAAAACAATAAAAGTGAAATATTCCTTTAAATTTCGCACCTGGGGGGTGTCTATAGTATGCCTGTAAAGTAGCGCATGTTTCCCCATGTTTATAACAGTCCCTGCACAAAATGACATTTCTAAAGGAAGAAAAGTCATTTAAAACTACTCCCAGCTATAATGAATTGTCGGGTCCCGGCAATACAGATAAAAGTCATTGAAAAAGAAAGGCATGGGTTCCCCCCCAGTCCATTACCAGGCCCTTTGGGTCTGGTATGAATATTAAGGGGAACCAAAATTAAAAAAAAATGCATGGTCACCTGATTCTATCTATTGCAGCTGAGAGTCAGGTGACCAGTGCCAAGGTAACAGTTCAGCTCAGTACAAGCGCTTTCCTTCACTGCTCCGGTTTCCGACTGCTCAGAATGCCGCCGGGGGAGGAGCCTAGTCACGCTGCCGGCGGCATTCTGAGCAGTCGGAAGCCGGAGCAGTGAAGGAAAGCGTTCGTACTGAGCTGAACTGTGGCTATATATGCAATAACTGAATTTTGGTCACGTGAGTGAGAGCGCCGTATGCAAAACATCATTGCCTCCGGGTTATACAGTATTGCGCAATGGGTGTTTTTCTTTTTCTTTTTCCTTCTATGGTTCATTCGTTGTGAGCTCACCGCTGATACTGCTCCAGTCAGAAAATTAAACAGCCATCCCGGTTTGTGATCAGCTGGATAAAAGGGATGAAGTAAAGGAGTGCCTTAGTTGGTCTTTATAGGATCCTATACTGCATGTGTTTATATTCCACGGAGCTGGTGCGGAGGAGTAATATCAGGAGTGTTTTCTTTCTGAGGCTGTTTGTATTGCACTGAACTAATTTGTACCCATTGGGGTTCTTCTGAGCACTTTATATTGCCTAATTGTCTTTGTATTTTGCACATGTAGCGCCCCCCTCACTCCCCTCTTTCTCTCGTCTCGTCTTTCTCTTGTCTAGGGGTATCTTAGAGGGGAGGGAGCGGGGACACCACGCCTGGCTTCCACCACATGTGTCAGTGCGGTATAAGCAACGTTCTTGTATTACCTTCGGGTCAGTGCTGTGCACCTGGATCCTCCCTCCAAGAGTCACCTTGAACAATGTCTGCTAGGAAATGAGCCCCACACCATTAAAGTTCAACACTCCTTTATTCTTCTGCGAATGAACACAATCAGTTGAACTCCCTTGGTTAACAGAACAGGAAAGGAGGTGTGGATGCGAATACGCCCAGACACAATTTGGTTCTCCACTTTCCTTCCTGAAAGTGGGTTACGGTCTCCGCATGAGGGGGAATTTCCTTCCAGGTGGTCTCTGACGAGAGGCTCACCTGTCACCGGCAATATGCTGCACTGGGTCTTCAAGTGAGGAGCTCCCCCCGGTCCATTGCGCCTTCCGGATTCGGGTACCCACTCCCGGGGTTCCCTAGGATCTCCTTCCCTCGTGGAACTCAGTGTTGGGCACTGAGCTCCGGACCTCCATCCGAGTACCTCACCCCAGGCTAAAGGTGCCTGGGATGGAACATGACCTCCGGTTGTCCTCTAGGCCTAGGCCACCCAGAGGACCGACACGAACCACCGTCCACAAGCTGAAGGTGCCTGGGACTTTGTCCCCCCGACAAAGATGGCTGGCCCCTTTATACCCTCTCCCAGCAAGCACGGCGGGTTCCCCGCCCCACCATACCGCTGCCGAGGGAGGACAAAAAGGAGGCACAGCACACAGCAATGATTCAACCCCAGCCCAGGGCGACAGCGACACCCTCTGGGCTGCAGGGAATTACACATCACTGATGTCTCTGCCAAGTTCAAATTTACACCCGGGAAAGTACATACCCGCTACACACATATTTATGCAGGTTGGCACATTATTTTGCAGTTTGCACTTTGGTCACAATTTATTTGGTCACGGTTTATTTAAATAAGGTTGGTTTATAGCGCATCAATATCACATTTTTAAAAATATTCCAATATACTGCATCTTAATCTTTGTTTTTTTTAATTCATACTAAAAAGGTTTAGTATACTTATATCTCATGCAGTGCAGGATATCAGGAGGGGGACGAGCGCCGCCAGGATCACAGAGCCGTCATCTTCTGTTTAAAGTACTTGGCTCTCAGTTGGCAGTCACATACACAGTCCCGCCTCCGCCATCGCCATTGGACCAGCTCCTGTGATTGATAGAACACTGGTCCAATGCTGGTGGCAGAGGCGGGACGTGTGTGTGTGACATCAAAGCCGAGTAAACAGGACATGACAGCTCGGTGATTCCGGCGGCGCTCGTCCCCCTCCTTCTTCTCCGAGGTTCGCTATCGGCGTATAACACGCACCCGTGATTTTCCCCCTATTTTCAGGGGGAAAAAGTGTCTGTTATATCCCGATAAATACGGTACTTTTTCCCAGGGATAGATTTATTTTTCTTAAGACTCTTAAAGCAAAAACTAAATCCTCCTTTCCTTTACAGCCAAGGAAGCTGCCATTTTAACCTCTGTTTGATGTGTAGTTGTCATGATGCTGCACATGTGATAATTTATGACATCAGCCATTTAATGGGTTGACAGTTCGGTTGAGAGCACAAGCACCTGTGACAATTATCATTTGCAGCATGCCTTGAATTAAACTGTTTTGTGAAGCAGTTAAATTAAAGCATAACTAAATGAGATAATACTTACCTTTCCAATGGTCCCTCCTGTACATGCGTAGGAGGCCATCATTCTGGCACACATAGACTGGCCTCTGTAGATGTGTAGCTCAGCTTACAGTGCTGGAAAAGACAGTGAGCAGGCAATTAGGGCCATTTTATTGCAGAAGAGACATTGCATGTCTCTTCTGCAATAAAAGCCTGCCTGCTCACTATTTGTTACAGCAGAACTTCAGTTCCACTTTAAAGAGTTTAGTTCCATCTTAAGAACTGGTCACAGCTTTAAGAACATGCTAGCATTTTAGTTGAGGTTAGAAGTGACAGCTTCTTTACAGCAAGGCCCACTTTATATATTGATTGAAGGGGACTTTGCACCTAAATAACAAGATTTGTTATTTGTGTGGCCCTGCCCCTTGCTGTAAAGCTAAATAAAGGTTTAAAAATACTTTATAGAAGAGATCCTCACATTCAGGAATCCGTCTGGAATAGAAGGACAGCACACGGCGATATCTTCTGAACAAACAAAGATTTCTGTGGCTGAGGACTGCTGTCTTTGCTGCCTCCACCAACTTCTCCTGCGTCCACTCCGCTGTCCTCGCTCAGAGTCTGCCCGCTGTCAGAGAGCTGGGAGAGAGAGGCCGGTGGGGAGACGGGCAAGACAGCTGCAGAGACCAAGAAGATGTCAGTGGAGGGCATTTGTACAGAAAAACAACACAGCACAACACTAACACTCTGAAGACTTGAGCCCTACCCTGGACCTGCTTTTTCTCAGATTCTTTAATGGTTTGAGACAGAAGCTAGATCTCTGCATACAACAATATACATACAAGACATCAAAGAGTTGTGGATCTCCTGGTCAGTGAGACGCTGCCTGCCCCATACCCTTGGCTGGGGAATAGCCACAGGCTTTCTTTGATCCCCTGTGACAAGGGATCCATCACTATCGGTAAGAGGCAGTAAATCTATTGGTGGAGGCTGTCCTATCCTATACTTGCTCGTGGTGTAATACATTGGATCACAATCAGCACGGTGGAGGAGCATTCTTTGTGCATATGAACTCTATCGTTTGGACTATATGCGACAACTTTTGTGTTTTTTTGTTTATGTGATTTCTTTATCGCATGTTCGCATCACTCACTTTCATCAATTTGTGTCATATATTTACTGTGTGAGCCTTTTGGCTCATATTTACACTTTCACCAGCTGCTGTACTGGTGATATTCTCAATAGCGCAACTTTTTCTCTTCTATATTATCTGTTTTGGTGTAGTATAACACTGTTGGTTGCAGCTTTAATTTTTATTTCACTAGCGCAGTTTTTTCTTTTTCATTTAAAAATACTTTAACTTACCATCAACTTTCACTGCAATTTTTTTTCTGTTTATATAGATATAGAAATATATATCTATATATATATCTATCTATATATATATATATATATATATATATATATATATATATATTTCTATATCTATATATGTATATATATATATATATATCTATATCTATCTATATATAGTGCTACTGCAAATAAAAAAAGCATCAGCAAAAAAAAAAACAACTAATGAGAGAAAGGGAAGAAGGAGTTAATTAGGGCTAATTGGGGTATCTAAGTCACTAAGGAGGTTAAATAATTTGCAAGGTTCCTGACATCATATGTGATCAAAGGTCGGCCATGAATGAACCAGAGAAGTTATACTGAAGCAATAACATTGATTCATTGTCATTCTTTTTGGCACTGCAGAACTGTTCTGAGTATTAGAACAGAACAAATAAAATCTGCTCCTGTCTAAATAAACCAAATTGAGGGGAGTAGAATGGGCTGACATACTACTCAATCCAAAAGTATTTAGGTAAAAAAATGTTTTAAATCATGTATAGCATTCCTATTATTTATAAGGCCAACTGTGAAGTAACCGTCACCAATAAGTGCTGTGCAGAAGGATATACATTATATATAAAAAATGTAGGGATAAGTAAAAAAAGATTCTCCTTTGCTACTCTCTCCTCCTCCCCTTCCTTCCTCCAAGCTAATATACTAACTGGAGACTGTGCTAACCCTATGTTAACCCTTGCTTTGAACACTGAAAGTTCAGGGATCCAGTACTAAGAGTGCAGAAGCCAGCATTAAAACTTTTAAATTGCAAGTGTTGGGGATGATATTTTTAACATAATGTAACTAATGTAACTACAGTGAAATCTTGGTTTTTGAGAGTAACTTGGTTTGAGAGCGTTTTGCAAGACAAGCAAAATTTTTTTTTACATTTTTACTTGATAAACAAGCAGTCTTGATATACAAGTAGTCACGGCACAACCGAGTATAAGGTACAACATTTAGCAACTCACATGGTTGATGATTAAAACAGGCACATCTAAGTATGCAGGCATCCGGGGTAAAGCTGTCCACTTTAGACTATCCTCTGCACCGTCATCGATGTCATCTCTTCCACAAGCGTTTTAAGCCTCGCTTTCAGATCGCTGTAGGGTAGACTTCCCGGTCACGATTGCAGACTGACAGTGGTGAGAGCCGGCGAGGCAGAGGATGGTCTATGTGGACAGCTTTACCCCAGATGCCTGCATACATTTAATCATCAACCATGTGAGTTGCTAAATGTTGTACCTTCATTAAATGTATCCATATTGCTACACTTTGAGGCGCTCTCTTCTCTTTTATACTCTGTAGCTCCTGCTGGATTTCGCTTCAAATCCCCTTGTGGAGGCTGCCATTTGTGGATGGACATTTTATGGTTACACAACCTTTCACATTGCTATGATCTTTTTATATGGACTATAAACTGAAAGACCTATGAATAAATGGTTGTGGAACGAATCATCGAAGTTTCCATTATTTCTTATGGGGAAATTCGCTTTGATATACAAGTGCTTTGGAGTACAAGCATGTTTCTGGAACTAATTATGCTCACAATCCAAGGTTTTGCTGTATTAATATGCCATACCTGACCGATGCCCCTGGAAGTTGGAAATTTCTGAAGTAGACCCTGCTACAACAGTGATCTCCACTTGCTACCAGATCCCGTGCTGAGCGTTCAGCCTGATGCATTGTAAATAGAGGAGGTCACCAGCTCAGCATGGGCACCATTCAGAAAATGCTTTGCATCTTCTGAATGAATGCTAAGTGTTCACTGATTAGATAAGGTGGAGAGGCAGGGCGGTGACTTCACAGCCGACAGCCTCCTAGCAACCAGCAATGCTGCAGTGGGTGGAGCATGATGGGAAAGCTGAGACATTATTTCTCCATCAGGTCTGCTCTCTCCAGGTAATTGACAGCAGGCAGTGGGCGGATTATATAGCTAATAATGGGCTGTCTATTGGCTAAGTATCTGCCCACTGTCTGCTGGTTGAGATACAAATATAAATGAGTTGTTGGTTGTATTTGCTAGGCTAGGGTCTGAAGCATGAAACCCTAGTCTATCTAAAAGCACAGCTTGAACAAAGATCTAATGTTTTCCGGTTCAAATATGTTGCAAATCAACAATTTCCATGGGATGTACTTACCTTTTCACATGACTGTATATTGCAGAGGTTACCGATGATAACAAGGACTGTACATACAAGAAAATAAACTATTTTCAAGGCTGGCAGAAGCCATTTATCTGCTGGTAAAGAGTCTTTTCATTTTCGACTACCGTATATACTCTTATTTTTTTATTTTTATAATCAATTTTTTTTTATTTTACTATAAGCTTCAACATTTTACATTTCAATTCAACATTGTACGTTTACATAAGGACAAATGAGCATTGCAAGACAGAACTAAGTACAAAATTATCTTATCGAAATAATTCCCCCCCCCCCCCCCAAGAGAAAGAAAAAAAAGAAAAAAAGGAAGAAGAGAAAAAAAAAAAGTATATAATTCCCTCCCCCCCCCCCCCCCTCAGCGCCATCCCTGGCTGCGGTGGAGTAAGTCTGCTCTGTCTCCACTCGCTCCATTCCTTCTACTTAAGTCATGGGTTCTCCTACTGTGTCCTTTGTCACTTAAACAGTGCCCCCTCCTACTTCCAAAGAGGCCACTAATGGCCATAGTGACTATTCTTTTTGCGTGGTGTAAAGAAAAAAATAAATAAAAATGCATACACATATGTATATATATATATATATACATACACACACACATATATACATACACATATATATGCACATACACATCCATCTGTGCCTCATGGTTAAGTATTAGTTGCCCGTACTTGTGTGTAGCGGCCCCCATGGCCTAGTTCCCCAACTTAAGTAAAAACTAAACAAACTTTAAAAAAAAAAAAAAAGCATAAAAGGGAATTGGGGAGAGATCTCCTCTCCTACTTCTGCATGTTTATTTATGGATTCCCCTCTACCAGGGCCTCTTAAGAGGCCACTAATGGCCATGGTGTTTAAAAATAGATGATTATATTTTGTGATTTCTTCGCCCGTCTTTACATTCAGGCGATCCTCCTGCCCTGCTCTTCCCCAAACTTTACGTGATAGGCCCACACTTCCCCCCCCCCAAAAAAGAAGTGATATCCTCACAGTGATCATGTACAATCTCTGTCCTAATACTACTTATAGTCCCTCTTCTCCTGTGTGTACCCTACTCCTTATCCTCTACCCCCCTTCCCATCCCTCCCCACTCTATTTCAACGTGACTTAACTCCCTCTCTCTCTCATAATTGGGGGTAGACATCTCTCTCCACACTATCCACGCAGTCAGAATTTGTTAGGGAGGTCAATAAGAAAGAGAGAGAGGGAGGGATGGAAATATGAAAAAAAGAAATAAAAATGTCATTAAAAAATAAATTAAGAAGAAAATTCTGTCATTCCTGGTCAAGGTTCGTAGTTCGGCTCTTTATACTTCTATAGCTAAACCCATAGGCAATTATACTGGGGGTCCTTATGGATCTACTATGCCCCCTGCTTTCCCACTCCATGTCTCCTATCCTCAGCCCATCTCAGGTACACACTGTATACAGCCTGCCCAAATCTTCTCAAATTCCCCTTTTCTGTCATTCACTATTTGAGTCCACCTTTCGGCTTCCATTATCCGGTTAACCTCCTTTTTCCAATCCTCTAATGTTGGACAGGCGGTCTGTTTCCAAAATCTGGGGATTAATAATTTAGCTGCGTTCAATAAGTGTTGTGTGATACTCTTCCTGTAGGCTTTAATGGAGCCGGGTGTTCCATGGAATAGGAAGCATAGGGGCGTAAACTCCATAGGTCTAGGGGTCAACCTCTCAATCCACGGTGCGATTGATACCCAAAATATTTTAATCCTGGGGCATTCCCACCACAGGTGGAGAAATGTACCCCTCTGCTCACATCCTCTCCAACACCGGGCATCTGCCGCTGGGTACATCTGAGTTAATCTTACTGGTGTCCTATACCACCTTGTCATAAATTTATAAGCCATTTCCTGAACGTACGAGCTTATAGATGTAGAATAAGTTGATTTGATCAATTTTTTAATTTGTTCCTCTGACAGTTCTTTATTTAATTCTCTTTCCCAT
Source organism: Rana muscosa (assembly GCA_029206835.1). NCBI lineage: Eukaryota > Metazoa > Chordata > Amphibia > Anura > Ranidae > Rana > Rana muscosa. The sequence continues at coordinate 179,585,823 of CM055121.1, forward strand.
TGCCTGATAAAGTATGGGACTGCACTCTTTTGGGCTCCTAGTATCAGTCTATACATCTGAGATAACAGATGCCTAGCGTCCCTCAAACGCACACACTGGCCCTCAAACACGGTAATTGAGTTTAATGATCTCAGTAGAGGTTTCATCTTATTAAAGAAGCCTGTCATTTGATAGTATCTCCAACCTGATATGGGTATATTCCCCAGTGCCGTAACCACACGTGGTATCTCCACCCCGACCCCATGCCCCCAGGAATCCCCCCCTCCCCCGGGGGGAACCATGGGAATCCCTCCAGTGGAGCCAGGGGGGACACCCGGGGGGAATACTCTCCTGTTTTATTCAATTTATCCCATATTTATCCCATACTATCCTCGACATTAGGGATGCATAATTAAGATCATATAATGTTTTTTGATCTGCGGTGATATGTACCCCAAATAGAACAAGGATTCCTTCTTCCATACAAAGGGGTACGCCCTCCTCAGCATCTTTGCCATCTCTTGAGGTACATGGCTGGGTAAAAGTATTGATTTTCCAAAATTAATTTTAAAGTTAGATAGATACCCATATCTGTCCACTTCCTGCATAAGAGCTGTTAAGGATGTCTGTGGTGTTGAAAGATAGAATAATAAGTCGTCAGCATAAGCCGATACTTTGTGTTCCACATCCCCGATGCGTGTCCCTGATATCTCCCCATTGCTTCTGATCTTGCAAAGAAATGGTTCTAGTATTATAGCAAATATTACTGGTGAAAGTGGGCACCCCTGTCTTGTCCCATTTCGTATGTCAAGATAATCTGATACTGTACCATTTACTTTAACCCTTGCCCTTGGGTTCGCATAAAGGGCCATTACCCATCCCATCATGCGGTCACCCAGACCCACCCCTCTCAAGACTTCACTCATAAAACCCCAGTTCACCCTATCGAAAGCTTTCTCAGCAGCCATTGATAGTACAATCTTTGGGGCTTTCTCTGGGCCATATTTCATCCAATGAAGAAGATGAAGTGCCCGGATGGTGTTATCCCTTGCCTCGCGTCCTTTCATAAAACCCGTCTGGTCTGGATGCACTAACTCCCCGATATGTTCTTGCAATCGCAGCGCTAGGATTTTGGCCAGCAGTTTAGTATCTGAGTTGAGCAGAGAAATAGGCCTATAGTTGGCACAGTACTGCGGATCTTTCCCTTCCTTTGGTAGTACAGTAATGTACGCCAACAGGGCTTCTGAAGGCAGCTGATTAGTCGCATTAATTGTATTAAAGTAATTGCATAGCGGTCTTATCAACTCAGAGGAATTTTTTTATAGTAATTATTTGTCAAGCCATCTGGGCCAGGACTTTTCCCTATCGGCAAGGCTGCTATTGCTCTCCTCAACTCTTCCACTGTATTTGGACGTTCCATTCCTGCTGTAACTGTCTCAGGTAGGGTGGGCATTGATGATTCCCTAATATAGTCTTGTATCTCCTCCCTTCTTTGGTCCTCCCTATCTTCTTTTTGTATAGTCTTGGGTGTCTGGATATTATATAGTGTTTCATAGAATCTATAAAATTCTTTTGCTATGGCCTGGGTTTCCACTATTTTTTTGTTTCGAATTAATAGGTTATGAATATGTCTAGATTCTTGTTGCTTTTTAAGTTGTCTAGCCAATAGCCGACCGCATTTATTCCCTTGCTCATAGAACCTATGAGCAAAGTATCTACATTTATTATAAATTTTTCGATCTAGACATTGTGCGAGTTCTGCTCGAAGGTTCTCTAGTTGTTGGGTCTCTAGGGGGTCTAGATTTTTTTTATGTTTAATCTCCAGTACATTGATTTTCTCTAGTAAATCTGTAATTTCCTTCCTTCCTTCCTTCTTGATGTGGGCCCCATAAGCTATTAATTCTCCTCTTATAACCGTTTTATGGGCCTCCCACACTGCCTGATCGGACACCTCACCTGGTATATTCCTCTCAAAATAGTCCCTTATTTTACCTGACAGTTCCTCAGTTATCTTTTTATTGTCTAATATTGATTCGTTCAATCTCCAAGTCCGTTCTATATAGCCTGCCTGGATCGGGGCGAGTGTCAACGTTATTGGGGCATGATCCGAAAGGGTTATGGACTCAATAGTGCAATTTCGGACCTTTTCTAAGTAGAATTGATCTACCATAAGTACATCAATACGCGAGTACATTTTATGTGTTTTGGAGTAATAACTGTAGTCCTTTACACCATTATGCATTACCCGCCAGCAATCAACCAGATGTTGAATGCGTAGGAGTTGTTTTAAGTGCTTTAAAGCTCTAAAGGATAAAGATGTTTTCCCTGATGTTGTGTCCAAACTTGGATCCAGCACAATATTAAAGTCTCCACCCAAGATCAAACAGCCTTCCCTAAATTTCTCCAGCATCTTCAACATTTTAGCAAGAAAATTAATTAGTATATACTCGAGTATAAGCCGACCCGAATATAAGCAGAGGCACCTAATTTTACCACAAAAAAAAATGGAAAAACGTATTGTCTCGAGTATAAGCCTAGGGTGTCCATCTACATGCCTCACTGTGCCTCACTTTGCCTCACTGTGTCCATGTGCATGCCTCACTGTGTCCATGCCTCACTGTGACCATGCCTCACTGTGCCCATGCCTCACTGTGTCCATGCCTCACTGTGTTCATGCCTCACTGTGCCCATGACTAGACTGACGTTTAACATGGGAGTCTATGGAAGGGGTGACCGGTTTTGAAAAATCGGTGCTCCCCGGCCATAGGTCCCCCAGACAAAAAACTTTGCACACTTGTAGAGGAGAAATGTGGCTACATGTGTGCCAAGTTGCGGCCGGTACTGGGTCCCCAAAATCACCAGAGAAATGACTGTTTAACATGGGAGTCTATGGAAGGGGTGCTGAAAAACTCGGCTTATACTCGAGTATATACGGTATATTGTCTCCTATGGCAAATGCAAAAATACACATTTTGTGTTCGGCCAGCTACAGGCAAAAGAACAGATCTTGCTCGGTTTACCAGGATTTTACAGACCTTATATTACAGTCACAAGCTCGGTGGTCCTAGACTAAAGTAATAAATTCAGTTGCGAAACTCTTAAGTTCAGTGTTTATAACCACAGGCGATCTCTGTACACTTTATTCTTGTCAGCATGTTGTACTAATGTTATTTTTGAGAAAATTGATTCCTACCAAGATCAAATTCATAGCCCTAATGAGAGCACAGCTACAGTGACAACAGCAAAGTTGAACTATTTTTCTAAAATATAAGTTAAGGTGCATGCCAGCAAGCTTTGACTTTCTTAAAAAAAGAAAGAAAAAAGCCTGAAAGCCTGTAGTGGGTAAAAAAACAAGTTTGTATCTAGTTAAGTTGATGGAGTGCAGTCATAAGTGCAGTTTCTTGCATAAATTGATAAAATCTGCTCTTAATAATCTTGTTTCAGAACAAGCCTCGACTTCAAGGTCAAAGACCTCCTTGTGCATTAATATATCCAGTGAAGAATGATTACACGAATAACTCCATAAGTGAAACAGAATCAAAGGTATTCGTTTTTGCATGATGGAAATATTGAAATGAGAACTCCAACTTCAATGTATTGATTTTAAAACAAGGAACTATCAAATCACTGAACACAACCAATTATAATTTTAACTGCTTTCCTATCAATGGGAGTTTCAAGATCTGGAGCTGAACTTGCGACCTCTGGCTGTGGCTCTTCTCTGGACAGCACCCTGCCTGAGTCCTTGAACAATCTTGCTTTGTGTCTTGTTTCTAGTGAACCTTGAACCCTTTACTCCTTCCATGAAATTCCTAATTTAAGCCATGTCTCTGCACTTTGTGTTTGCCAGATTATTGTGCTCTCTCCAGCCTTCCTTACCTGCTGCTGTCCTTATCTATGCTACCACCCGTTGTCGACCCTTGGCTTGTTCATGGACCATGCTTCCATCTGATCTCATCCAGCTACAAGCTTGTTTATTGACTATGCTTGTGCTTGATCCCTACCTTCTACATCTGCTACATCTACTACTGGACCCCAGCCTGCTCACTTCCTCAAGGGGCGATCCTAAAGGATCTATCCTGAGGGCTGGTACTAGCATGCAAAACCAATCTACAGCACCAGGATTTCTGGTGAATAGTGACTAGTACTTAGACTAAATGTCTCCGGTGAACCCACGTCATTCACTAGGTGATCTGTTGGAATATTTCTTGCTGGCTATTCGTGAACCTCTCTATTGCTACAACCATTGGCTCCCCGAGTCTGAACCTTAACTGTTACAGGGAGATCTATTACTGGAAATCCAGACAGAAAAAAATGCATATTTTCAGTCAAGGAGGGAAAGGATTTTTATAAAAAATATTAGAAACCTGCAATGCATTATGGGACTCCTGGTCCGAACCAGTTCAAGCTATGACATGGTAATTGAGAGAAGTGGCCACACACAGAAGCAGAAACACAGACTCCACAGTGACATGCCATACAATATAGCTTTCTTTCAGAGAGGAGGGATGGTTTCCCACAATTATAATGGAGTTGTAATCATAAAGAGTGCTTAGTAAATGTATTTAAATTTATGCATAATGAAACACTAAAATCGTATAGTTCTTCTGCTAGCAGTAAATCTAATTTTAATGAAATCCTGACACATTTATAAAAAATATATATAAAAGGGAAGTATATTAGCTTCAGTTCTTTTTTTTTTTTAGGTTTATACACTTTTAAACTGATGTCTCATCTTTTTTTGTCAATTATCAAACAACTTTATTTCTGAATAAGTATTTAAAGCAGGCATCACTAAATGGCGGACCGTGGTCTGGACACAGACAGAGTGACAGTCCTGTCCGGACCGCGGCTACACCACAGCAGTGTGAATGTACTCCTCCTCTGCTGCCGCTGCTGCTGTTAAAACTTACATCACGGCAGAGGGCGGGAGGAGCAACATGGTGGATTTCTCTGGTTGTTAGGACCACCTTGCGTCCTAGACTTTCATCACTCGCTTGTTAATTTGAAAGGTTGGGCAGCTCCTGCTCTCAGTGCAGGCCTTCCATGCCTCCTGCTCTCTTCCCTGCTGCAGCAGTGGCGGTGGCAGGCAGGCAGGCGAGTACATGCAGAAGAGGAATTCACCCTGCTATGCCCCCCACCCTCTGCCATGCTGTGTTATGGTAGAAATGTGAAGGGGGGAGAACTGCAGCTGGAACTTTGGTATTGTGAGGTTAGTCTGTGATTGCAAGGGGGGCTTTCATGTGAACAAGGTGGGGGAGCTGTGATTGCAAGGGGGGCTGTTATGTGAGAAGGGGGTTCTGATTTGAAAAGGGGGTCTGTGATGTGAAAAGGGGTTGTGATGTAATAGGGACTGTGATGTGAGGAGGGGGGGGGGGGGGAGTCTATGATGTGAAAAGGAGTTGTGATGTGAAAGAGGGGGCTGAGGACACTGATGTAAAGGGACTGTGATGTAAAGGACCTGAGTCATAGAACAAAAATGATATTCAGATCTCTGCAGAAGAAAATATTACGGACCGGACATCAGTGAATTCTAATTCAGTACCTATTTGGCCTGTTCCTTAAAAATGTCAAATAAAAACCTTCTTGGTGAAGTCAGAACCTCATGTGTGAGCACAACCAGAAAGTAGAAAGCGCACAATCATGGTCTCATAGTTACCTACCACAACAAACTTCACGTTCATTCAAAAATTCAACTCAATAGACCATAGTCACATGACACAAGTCAATCAATATATATGTTTATGTATGTAGCAGGGTCTCCTTTAAGGCCTCGGCACTACGTTGCCCAGAGCCCCGTTCGGCACCCAGGGTGCATTTGGCCACCGCAGAGACTCATGGGGGGGCTATATGGGGAGGGGGCGGGGCTGGGCTCAGCCTCTTTGGACACCGCGCTGCGGTCGGTGGGTCTTCCTGTGCGGATCTGCTGCAGTGCGGGGCCTGAGGGCGGGGCCTTGCATAACTTCCGGAGAGCCTTTCACCCAGCTGCGGAGCCTGGGTGGCACCTGACTTTGTCGAGTTTGGGCGTCGGTTGGACCGGAGACCTGGCCGTTGTGGAGACTGTGGGCGGAGACACAGTAGGTGGAAGTCCCGGACTGGGATCGCGTCCGTAGGGGTGAGCGAGCACCTGCTCATTCATATAAACAGTACTTTGACTAGGTCTAGAGACTGCCTTGGCCCTCCTGGTTCTATTTTACTGTTCCACAGGAGACTAGTGGCGGAACTGAGTTGAGTAGCCTCCTGTGAGTGGTTCATTCTGTCCTTTTTATTTTCCTACCCTTTGGATTACAAATTACTGTTCCTGTTGTGCACCACCAGTCAAGTTGCATGCGAAGAAACTGTTCTTCTAGAGACTGAGTTTAAAATCTGGATCAGGCCTGATCCGTAGGTAGAATTTGTTGCTGCGCCATAAGGTCGCATAGATAGAAATAGCTGAGATTGGTGGACAATCGCCTGTATTATACTTTCTGCTGCAGGGCTCTGCAGACATATATGTGTTATGTGTTAACCTTATGCCTTTTACCCAAACTAAAGAAACTTTATATTTTATCTCTTGCTATCAGTGTGTTGTCTTTATGCAAAGAGGTTACCCTTACAATACAGATAGATTGTGTGCATACTATTAGATTGTGATACTAGAATACTCCCTAGACTAAATGTGCCGGAGTGGGTCGAGTAAATTGCCGGTAGTTGGCGGTGCTGTATATAGGGCCAGAAACTAAAATCCAGCGGCTCTCTTAACTGGGGGTAGCGCTACATGTATATATTGTGACAGCAGGAAGGTAAAGTCACCTGGTTGCATCCAGGGGGGTAGATATATTTCGCCCAGATTCAGGCTTTACGCCGACTTATACAACTAGGTGGAGAGTTGTATAAGCCCAGCTGAGGCTAGTGGGCTCATGGATGACTCATACCTCTAGGGAGAGTGTGGGGCGTCGTGCAGACAGGGAGTTGATGAGACCAGCTGAAGCTTGTCAGCTCATTTAGGCCTCTATAAGAACTCCCAGCTTCATTAGATGTTAGCTCATGCCTGGACCCAGACCTGTGTGGACTGTCTAGGGAGAGTGAACCCCTGTGCGGTGAGACAAAGCCTGTGTGGCTATTTGCTTGGACATTTAAAACCAGGGACTTAGGGACTAGGACAGCACTAGGCTGATCCCAGTTGTTAGTTAGGAAACCTGTATGTTTAGTCAGAGGTCAAGTTGACCAGGATTTATTTTGTTTATGTTTCTTTTGGCTTTGCTGTGTTTTGTCACTGTAAATAGAAAATAAACCGCACCTTTTTTTTGATTTTGAAAACCACAACCTCCGTTTGCTGGGCCTGTTTTTGTGTGGGGAGCCCATCCCGGGGGTCACACACACCCGCTGCCGAGCTAACCCCCTCACAGTTGGTGGAGAATGCGGGCAGTTTTTTTTAAGCCAGCATGGAGGAGATACTGAAGCAGCTGGCTCTAGCAAATGCCAATCAACAGCAGACAAATGCAGGTTTGCAAAAGAGCCTTGCAGCTCATCAACAGAGCCTTGCAGCTCAACAACAGAACTTCGCAGCCCAGCAGCAAGCTCATCAACAGAGCCTTGCAGCCCAGCAGCAAGCTCACCAACAGAGTCTGGAAGCTCAGCAACAAGCCCAGCAGCAATCTGAGGCCCGCTTCATAGACCTGTTACAGAAGCAAGAGCAGAGACTACAACAAATGGAAGCAGTAATGCAGCAACGTCCGCAGACCAGTGAGGAAAGCCGTCCCACTAATACCGCGTCCTTTGGGGTGAGTCGTTTATTGACAAAAATGACTGGAGAGGATGATCCAGAGGTATTTTTGACCACATTTGAAAGGACTGCTGAAAGAGAAAAGTGGCCTGAGGAGCAGTGGGCTGGACTGGTGGCTCCTCTGTTAACTGGTGAATCGCAGAAGGCTTACTATGACCTAGAGCCTGACCAAGCAAAAGACTATGTGATGCTAAAAGCTGAAATATTGGCAAGGCTGGGTGTCACCCAGGCTGTCCGGGCTCAGCGTGTGCATAACTGGACTTTCCAGCTTGGAAAACCCCCCAGGTCTCAAATGTATGATCTCATTCACCTGAGCAGAAAGTGGCTACAGCCAGAGACTTTGTCCGCACCAAAGATTGTGGAACGTGTTGTAATGGATCGGTTTTTGAGAGCTCTTCCTACTGCCATCCAAAAGTGGGTAAGCCATGGAGACCCAGAGACGGCCGATGGTCTTGTGGATCGTGTGGAGAAATACTTGGCTACAGAGAACCTGACGGCCTCTTCCAGAGACACTCGGACTTTCCACCCTAAGACCAGACCATCCCCAGGGGCGGATAAGAGGATTCCAAGGGGTGAGGGTGGAGAGAGTGAGAGGGTGGGAGCTCTACCCCAAGTTTGGCGAGAACAGCCTGGGAAATCAGCGGCTCAAGAGGCGGCAAGAAGGATCGTTTGCTACCGCTGCCGGCAAGCGGGACATATTGCAGCCAATTGCCCGGTTGTGGAGGAACCCATGCAGTGTGACTTTCTGACGGGCAGACGTCAGTCGCTGTGTGCGACAGTCGCATGCACTGCCATTCGAGGAACTGAGAAACATTTATGCAAAATGTGTGTTAATGGTAGAAATGTTGTGGTATTGCTGGATTCAGGTAGCCTTGTGACCCTGATAAAGGCTGAGTTAGTTAAAACAGAGGTCTCTGGGAATAGCAAGGTAGCTGTTATTTGTGTGCATGGGGACACCCGAGAGTATCCAGTGACTACAGTGTGTTTCGAGACCCCCAAAGGTACCCTCTCTCATCCAGTGGGCTTAGTATCTCAGTTACCGCATGACGCCATTGTGGGAAGGGATTTTCCGAAGTTCTGGGAACTGTGGGATGATCCTGAGCCCCCCACTGGTGCCCCTATGTACCAGGAATGTGATAGCCAGAACTCCCCTGAGAGTGGTGAGGACTCTCCGGAATTTCCCTTATCAGTATTGGCAGGGGAGACTCAAGAAACTGGAGAGGAGCCCACCTCCTCAGACGAAAACCTACCGTCTGTGGAGTTTTCTGATCTTGAGGTTCACAGGGAAAACTTTGCCACAGAACAGTTGAAAGACCCCGCCCTAATAAAGGCACGGGAAAACGTAGTGAAAATAGATGGCGAGTTAGTGAACCCAGATAATACCTGCACTTACCCATACTTCAGCGTAGAGAAGGACCTACTGTATCGGGTGGCAAAAAGGGCAGAAGAAACCATTGAGCAGCTTGTGGTGCCCAAACCTTACAGGAAGTTGGTGTTGGAGTTGGCCCATGGGCACATTCTTGGAGGTCATCTGGGGACAGAGAAAACCCGAGAGAGGGTATTACAGAGATTCTATTGGCCGGGGGTGATGAAGGACATAGAAAATTATTGTTCCTCCTGCCCTGTGTGTCAGAGGTCGGCCCCGATGCCACATTTCCGTAGCCCGCTGGTCCCTCTACCCATCATTGAGGTCCCGTTTGAGAGGATCGCCATGGATTTGGTAGGTCCTATAATCAAGTCCGCTAGGGGGCACCAGTACATATTAGTTATAATGGACTATGCCACCCGTTATCCAGAAGTGATCCCTCTCCGAAATACCTCGGCCAAAACCATAGCCAAAGAGCTATCTCTTGTGTTTAGCCGGGTGGGTATTTGTAAAGAACTGCTTACGGACCAAGGTACACCCTTTATGTCCCGGGTTATGAAGGAGCTGTGTAAATTGTTCAAAGTGACGCAATTACGTACATCTGTGTATCACCCCCAAACCGATGGGCTGGTTGAAAGATTCAACAAAACCCTAAAACAAATGTTGAAGAAAGTGGTGGATAGAGATGGAAAGGATTGGGACTGTCTACTTCCTTATCTGATGTTTGCTATTAGGGAGGTGCCCCAATCCTCTACGGGATTCTCCCCCTTTGAGTTACTGTATGGGAGACACCCAAGAGGGCTGTTGGATATTGCCAAGGAAACTTGGGAAAGTGAGAGTTCTCCCCACAGGAGTGTGATTGAGCATGTCGCCCTGATGCAAGACCGAATTGCACAGGTAATGCCCATCGTGAAGGAACATTTGGCCCAAGCGCAGTTAGCACAGCAGAGAGTGTACAACCGTGGAGCCAAGACCCGTACCTTTTCCCCGGGGGATAGGATACTGGTACTTGTCCCTACGGTTGAAAGTAAATTCCTTGCCAAAAGGCAAGGCCCCTACGAGATAATGGAAAAAGTGAGCGAAGTGAATTACAAGGTCAGACAACCAGGAAGGCGAAAGCCCGAACAGATCTATCACGTTAATCTGTTGAAAGCCTGGAGGGATAGAGAGTCCCTAGTCGCAGACACTTGGTCACCAGCTCAAACTGGTTGCGTGATTCCTGAGGTTGGAATAGCAGCCACCTTGTCACAACCCCAACAACAGGAGGTTAAGGAGTTTGTGCTTCGCAACAAGGAGGTATTCTCTGAGCTGCCGGGACAAACATCTGGGGTAGAGCATGACATCATTACCCCGCCCGGTGAAAGGGTGAAGTTAAAACCCTATCGGATCCCAGAGGCCCGACAGGAGGCAATACGGGAGGAAGTACAGAAAATGCTGAACTTAGGGGTGATAGAGGAGTCCCAAAGTGATTGGTCTAGTCCCATTGTGTTGGTGCCTAAACCGGATGGGAGCTGGCGATTTTGTAATGATTTTCGTCAGTTGAACAAAGTTACAAAATTTGACACCTACCCCATGCCACGTATAGATGAGTTGATCGACCGGCTGGGAACAGCCCGATACATGACGACTCTTGACCTCACAAAAGGGTATTGGCAAATCCCCCTGGCCAAATTGGCCAAAGAGAAAACCGCATTTGTAACCCCAGACGGGGCGTTCCAATATAAAAGAATGCAGTTCGGGTTACAGAATGCGCCGGCCACATTCCAGGTGAAAATGGACCAGATGCTGAGGCCCCATCGGAAGTATGCTGCGGCTTACCTGGATGACGTAATTGTCCATAGCACAGATTGGGCCTCACATCTGCCAAAAGTGCAAGCAGTCCTGGACTCTGTTCGGGAAGCGGGGTTTACGGCTAACCCCAAGAAGTGTACCATTGGGCAGGAGGAGGCCAAATATCTTGGGTACACCATTGGGAGGGGAGTAATAAAACCCCAACTCAACAAAGTCGAGGCCATCCAGAGTTGGCCACGTCCCAACAGCAAGAAGCAGGTACGAGCCTTTCTGGGAATCGCTGGGTATTATCGGCGATTCATTCCCCACTTTGCTTCTAAGGCTGTGCCCCTAACCAACCTAACGAAGGGGAAAGGGTCGGTCATGATTAAATGGACCCCCGAGGCTGAGGCAGCATTCCAATTCTTGAAACAAGCCTTATGTAGCCAGCCAGTGTTGTACTCACCCGACTTCTCTAAAGACTTTGTCGTACAAAGTGATGCGTCAGATGTGGGGTTAGGAGCAGTATTGTCCCAGGTCTGGAACGGGGAAGAGCACCCAGTCATTTACCTCAGCAGGAAGTTGAAGTCCCATGAGGTAAATTACGCCACCGTTGAAAAGGAGTGTTTAGCGGTGAAGTGGGCTCTAGATTCCCTTCGGTACTACCTGCTAGGTAGGCACTTTGACTTGGTTACGGATCACGCTCCGTTAAAATGGATGGCTCAAAACAAGGAAACAAATAGAAGAGTGAATAGGTGGTTCCTGGCCCTCCAGGAATTCAACTTCACAGTAAAGCATCGCCCTGGCGTTCAAATGGGGAATGTGGATGCTTTGTCTCGAGTACATGAATGCCTGATTGCTGGTGTTCCAACCCCGAGGTTAAAACAAGAGGGGGGGGGGTATGTGACAGCAGGAAGGTAAAGTCACCTGGTTGCATCCAGGGGGGTAGATATATTTCGCCCAGATTCAGGCTTTACGCCGACTTATACAACTAGGTGGAGAGTTGTATAAGCCCAGCTGAGGCTAGTGGGCTCATGGATGACTCATACCTCTAGGGAGAGTGTGGGGCGTCGTGCAGACAGGGAGTTGATGAGACCAGCTGAAGCTTGTCAGCTCATTTAGGCCTCTATAAGAACTCCCAGCTTCATTAGATGTTAGCTCATGCCTGGACCCAGACCTGTGTGGACTGTCTAGGGAGAGTGAACCCCTGTGCGGTGAGACAAAGCCTGTGTGGCTATTTGCTTGGACATTTAAAACCAGGGACTTAGGGACTAGGACAGCACTAGGCTGATCCCAGTTGTTAGTTAGGAAACCTGTATGTTTAGTCAGAGGTCAAGTTGACCAGGATTTATTTTGTTTATGTTTCTTTTGGCTTTGCTGTGTTTTGTCACTGTAAATAGAAAATAAACCGCACCTTTTTTTTGATTTTGAAAACCACAACCTCCGTTTGCTGGGCCTGTTTTTGTGTGGGGAGCCCATCCCGGGGGTCACACACACCCGCTGCCGAGCTAACCCCCTCACAATATGTATAGACATTATATATAAAAATGTTGTGACATATTGATTCCCTGGAACCACAGTATACTACTGCAATGAACTATTGTAAATATCCCTTTATTTCTAAAATAGATTGGAGAAGTGTTATTCTTGGTAAAGAGCATTGACAGACTTTGGGGGTTATTTACGAAAGGCAAATCCACTTTGCACTACAAGTGCAAACTACAAGTGCAAAGTGCACATGAAAGTGCACTGAAAGTGCACTTGAAAGTGCAGTCGCTGTAGATCCGAGGGGGACATGCAAGGAAAATAAAAAACAGCAGTTTAGCTTGCACATGATTGGATAATAAAATCAAGCAGAGCTTCCCCTCATTTCAGATCTACCCCTCAGATTTACAGCGACTGCACTTCCAAGTGCACTTTCAGTGCACTTTCAAGTGCACTTTGCACTTGTAGTTTGCACCTGTAGTGAAAAAGTGGATTTGCCTTTCGTAAATAACCCTCAATGTGTTGAAAACAGATGTACAGTTTATTGAGTTAATAGTTTTAAACTTACCATATTTATCGGCGTATAACACGCACCGGCGTATAACACGCACCCCAAGTTTAGGAGGGAATTTTAAGGAAAAAAACTTTTAGGAGGGAAATTCAAGGAAAAAAACTTACATTTAAATGCAGCATGCAGCCTTGCCCAGTGTCCATCTGCAGCCTTGCCCAGTGTCCATCTGTCCATCTGCATCCGTGCCCAGTGTCCATCTGTCCATCTGCAGCCGTGCCCAGTGTCCATCTGTCCATCTGCAGCCTTGCCCAGTGTCCATCTGTCCATCTGCAGCCTTGCCCAGTGTCCATCTGTCCATCTGCAGCCGTGCCCAGTGTCCATCTGTCCATCTGCAGCCGTGCCCAGTGTTCATCTGTCCATCTGCAGCCGTGCCCAGTGCCTTTGCGATCGTGTCAGTCCCGGCGGTTTTTAAAATTTGGCACCGATTTCTGTGGAGAGGAGCGAGCGGAGCCGAGTGTACTTCGGCTGGACTCGGCTCCTCTCGCAGTTCCGCCCATCTCCACTGACTGCGCCGCTGACGGAGAAAGCCGAGTGTACTTCGCCTAGACTCGGCTCTGCTCACAGTCACAGGCAGGACTGCGAGAGGAGCCGAGACTAGGCGAAGTACACTCGGCTTTCTCCGTCAGCGGCGCAGTCAGAGATGGGCGGGACTGCGAGAGGAGCCGAGTAAAGCCGATTGTACTTCGGCTTCGGCTCCGCTCGCTCCTCTCGCTCGTTTTCAGCAGGGGAATTCGGAGTATCGGCGTATAACACGCACCCACGATTTTCCCCTGATTTTAAGGGGAAAAAAGTGCGTGTTATACGCCGATAAATACGGTACATCACTTCCAGGAAACCATAAAGACACTTGCCTAGAATACCACTGAGATTAAACCTCTTAGCTGACCAAATAGTACATAGTGTTGAAAGACACATTGTGAATTATTCAATTAAAGCTTGATTGAGAGCAGATGCTAAATGAACTGACATCTGATGAGAAAAACCTAATAGTCCTTATGTTTGAATGTGCTTGGAAGGGTGTTATAATTGTTGGGATAATAAGGGAAACAAAGATTTTTCATTGGGCATTAGTGAGTGTGATGACAGGGAAGAGCTGCTTCCCTATGTTTGTTGGTAATGTAAGAATGAATTGCTGTCATGACAGCGGATTCCTAGAAACATTCAATAGTAATTTCACGAGATGCAGAAGGCAAAATCGTGTAGCGCCCTGTTCCTGAAGAATACGGGCTATGTGTAAATTAATGTTTATTTGAGCTGTAAATAGCTCAGAGTAATTGTATAATTTTGGCTATGTTGTACGTATTTCTCACTGTTGCCAGTAGGTGTCACAGGCCAGTGTGAAGAAATACAGCAAGCTGAATTGCATTGACTATTCTTTCCCCAGAAACAGCCCAGTGGGAGTGTTTTTGCTGCTGTGCATTCTGGGAGAGGATATTTAAGGGGCAGATGCCATGTTTTCGTTCTCTTCTACCCAGGGGCCTGCTGGCTCTCTGACCTCATGGCCCTCCTGGCCTAAGGTATGTGACAATTGTTCCCTTCTACCTCGGGCCCTGCTGGCTCGAGGCTGTGTTACTACAAGTAGGCCCAGAAGTCTGTCTGGGGCCTACTTAACTGAAGGTGGTACTGTGCTGTCTTGCCTGCGTGGAATAAGCCAAGCAAACGGAGAAGATTCCAGGGGGAACCCTTGCTGGAGAGATCCAGGCTGAAGGCTGGTTTCTCAGGAAGGGCCTGGTGACTCGTTTGGAGGACGCACCTAAGTTAACCTATCTCACATTACTGCCGGATGGCTTAAAGGTTCTGGTACTGTGCAGTTGTGCTACATCTATCTAACTGCTGGCTAAAAAATCCTGTGGCAGAGGATTATCCAGGAGTCCCACTTATCTCTGAAGCCTCGTACACACGGCCGAGATTCTCGTCAGGAAAAAAACGTAGTTTTTCCTGACGAGAATCTTGACAAGAAACTTGTCCCGGCCAAGTGTACACACGTACGATTCAAAAGAACCGCCGTTCTTTTGAATGGCACGAATGCGGTGACATCATCGACTACGACGACGTGCGCTCGTCACATTCGATGCCGTCGCCGCCATCTTGCTACACCCTATGCCTAGGAAGCTACCGCGCATGCGCCAAAGTCATTTCGAGCATGCGCGGGTTTCCACGGCGACTGGTAAGTGTACACACGCTCAGGTTTCTCGTCGAGAAACAGGCCGACGAGATTCTCGACGAGAAAAAAGACCGCAGGTCGTCTTTTTTCTCGTCGGGGAATCTGGGCAGTTTTCTTGAAGAGAAAACTGAAACCCGCGTACACACAGCCGGTTTTCTCAGCAAGAAAGCTCTCCCGGCAGTTTTCTTGTCGTTTTTTGCCGAGAAAACCGGTCGTGTGTACGCGGCCTAAGTGTGTGGCAGAGACTTGTCCGTGCATCATATCGGCTGCTAGGTCTGTGTGAGAGGCCTATCCGGTTGTTGCAAGATCCGCTGACAGAAAGCTGTTTGTTCTTTTGATCCAAGAAATTAATCCGTGATCTGCAATAAGGTATCTGAACTTCTCCTAACCCTCTATCCTTCTACAACTGAAAGTTCCTTTTATTAACCACTTAACCACCGCCCACAGCCGAATAACGGCGACAGGGTGGTTCCTTAACTCTGGGAGGACGTTGTATAACGTCCTCCCAGAATTGCGCTCCCGCGTGCCCACTGGACCTGGCGCATCACAGATCGTGGTAAATAGCCGCTGATAGCGGCCGTTTACCACGTGATCTCTCCGTCAAATGACGGAGCGATCACTTGTAAACAAACCGGCGTCATGTCATGACGCCGGTTCCTCTATCCCCTCTCTGTACCAATCGGTACAGTGTGAGAGGGGAGAGATCCATCCATCCCTGCTCAGCCATCCCTTCCCTACACTGCAATACCCTGCAATACCCTGCAATACTCTGAAATACTCTGCAATACCCTGCCACACTCTGCAATACTCTGCAATACCCTGCAATGCCCTGAAATACCCTGCAATACCCAGCCATACCCAGCCATACCCGGCAATACCCAGCCATACTCTGCAATACCCAGCCATACTCTGCAATACTCGGCTGTACTCTGCCTCTGTATGTGGCCACGCTGTGTAAAAGTCTCACAAATGTGGTATTGCCATACTCAGGAGTAATAGCAGAATGTGTTTTGGGGTGTAAATTGTGGTATGCATATGCTGTGTGTGAGAAATAAACTGCTAATATGACAATTTTGTGAAAAAAATAAATACATAAAAAATCTTGATTTTGCAAAGAATTGTGGGAAAAAATGACAACTTCAAAAAACTCACCATGCCTCTTTCTAAATACATTGGATTGTCAACTTTCCAAAAAGGGGTTATTTGGGGGGTATTTGTACTTCTCTGGCATGTTAGGGCCGTCAGTACTTCAGGTGTGATCAATTTTCAGATATTGGCACCATAGCTTGTGGACTCTATAACTTTCACAGAGACCAAATAATATACACCAATTTGTACTTATCTTTACCAAATATATGTAGCAGTATAAATTTTGGCCAAAATTTATGAAGAAAAATTACTAATTTGCTAAATTTTATAACAGAAACTAATAAAAATAAAAATTTTTACAGAATTTTCAGTCTTTTTTCTTTTATAGCGCAAAAAATAAAAAACCCAACTGTGATTAAATACCCCCAAAAGAAGGCTCTATCTGTGTGAAAAAAAGGACAAAAATTTCATTTGGGTACAGTGTTGTATGACTGAGTAATTGTCATTCAAAATGTGAGAGAACCGAAAGCTGAAAATTGGTCTGGTTATTAAGGGGGTTTAAGTGCCCAGTTGTCAAGTGGTTAAAGCATTGGAAAAAGACTGAAGTGACTGGCGCTCACATCTGTTTGATATTTCCTAACATACACTCTCAGTATCTACTATGGTACAAGGTGGGGTAATGGCAGGACCCAAAATTATAATCAGCAGCCCTCTAGGTGGTATCGCTACACATATGATGCACAATCTTACCCATGCTCTGTGCTAGAATGAAGCCCTAAGTCAACAACCTAATCATCAAGTTTACCTTGTTATCCATGACTTCTAAAATAGATCCAAAGCTTTATTCCTACAGGAGCAATTTTAACTTGAAAAGTATTACTCAGTTATATGGTATTTTACAATGCCTTGGATCAAGCTTCATCCTTTTTCTGGTGCTCCATCCAGACCATTACTACATTTGACTAATGAAGTGAGAATTGTGCTATCAAGATTACACCTGTTTTTCTTGTACAAAGGGTTTTATTAAAGTTACAGATAAAGAGAACCCATGATTAAGTCAAGTGGCATTGACGTAACGCGTAGGGGTGGAGCATAGTCACACCATCAGCTGTTGTCCGCAGCAGATGCCGAGTGATGAGATCGCAAGCACTGAGCTATTGAAGCGCCTCTGATTCCGGGCTGTATGTGAGTGAAACCCATTAGAGCTAAGACACATCTAGCTCTTAGAGATTGTGCAATGATTGTTTCTTATTTATATTTTATATGAACACCATCTCTTCAAACTGAGAGCGGCGGCTGACTGCCTCTGGTGGAAGGATTCTGTTTGTATGGAGAAAAGCTGCAGTCAAAGCACTATTAAGTGATAAGAAACAGGACTTGTTGTTTTTTCAGTGTTTTTACATTGATTTTCTTGATTGTATGCACATGCACTGGAGCACTTTGCACCCATCTATTTATACTCTTTGTTTTATTTAGAGCATCACAGCATATGTTTTATAGCACTTGCACTTTTTGGATTTATTTTGGTCATAATAATTTGTCAGCAATATTTATTTAATATGGATCATAGTTTGATGAGCACGAAGGAGAAATATTAAGTTATTTATATTTATATCACTGTGCTAAGCACTAGAGTTGGTTCTAGCGCACCATTATATATACACCAATACAGTAACATTGATGGTCACATCATGGAGAAATATTTATAGAAAGCTTCAAGGAGTTAGAAGATTAGTCTGAGTCATATAAATTTAAACAGGGTCTTGGAGATCCAAGGGCCATCATATAAAGTCTGCAAGAGGTTGTCATCACCTTAAAAAGTCCTGGTAATGTGGCAGTATGCTGGACTAGGTGTAAGTGCTGGCGGTCTTACAGAGTCATAAATTAAATGGGTATCAAGAGGTAAATACAAAACATAACTTTTCTTGAAAGGATTACACCTGTTTTTAATACAGGTTAGGGCTGTTTTTTTTTACCCAGGGATGCACAGCAAATTATGATACTGAGGGTTCTGAGCCACATGAATTTTGGTAAATAAACCACATATCATGTCACTACCCACCTTGGTGATTCTTACTAAAACAAACCTTATGCCGCGTACACACGATCATTTTTCCCGTCGGGAAAAATGACATTTTTTTTTTTTCGCCGAGAAAAACGATCGTCTGTGGGCTTTATGCCGTTTTTCTCGTTGAGAAAAACGGCAGGAAAAACGACGAGAAAAATTAGAACATGTTCTAAATTTTCTCATCGTTTTTTCCATCATTTTTTTCTGCGGCAGTTTTCCCATAGGGAGACACTGCCGCGGAGCCCACAGACGGTCGTTTTTCTCGTCAAAGAAAAAAATGACGGGAAAAACGGTCGTGTGTGGGGGAACATGCCGTTCCCTCGTTTTTCATTTTCTTTCATGCCGTGATTCACGGCGGTGTTTTCACCGCCGTGAATCACGATCGTGTGTACGCGGCATTACACCCAAAAATGTGCAACTAGTGTTTTTAAAAAAAAATAAACCCTGCTCCAGGTGAGGTACAAACCATGTGATGAGATTTCTTCAGTGGGTGCTGACCTTGGATCGCCACCTTTACATCACAGGAAAGGAATTAGCCGCACATTACTCAAGGCAGATACTCGTGCTTTATTCCATAAAACCAGGGACAACAGGAATGACATACAGTGAGGGGAAAAAAAAGTAGTGATACCCTGCTGATTTTGTACGTTTGCCCACTGACAAAGAAATGATCAGCCTATAATTTTAATGGTAGGTTTATTTTAACAGTGAGAGACAGAATAACAACAAAAATATCCAGAAAAACAAATTAAAAAAAAGTTATAAATTGATATGCATTTTAATTTGTGAAATAATTATTTTATCCCCTATCAATCAGAAAGATTTCTGGCTCCCAGGTGTCTTCTATACAGGTAACGAGCGGAGATTAGGAGCACTCACTTAGGGCCAGTTCACACCACATGCAGTCCAGTGCGTTTTTTTTCTGCATCAAAAACACATGGAAAGTCGCGTAGCGGCCTCCTCACTCCCCTCTTTCTCTTGTCTCGTCTTTTTCTTGTCTAGGGGTACCTTAGAGGGGAGGGAGCGGGGACACCACGCCTGGCCTCCACCACATGTGTCAGTGCGGTATAAGCAACGTTCTTGTATTACCTTCGGGTCAGTGCTGTGCACCTGGATCCTCCCTCCAAGAGTCACCTTGAACAATGTCTGCTAGGAATTGAGCTCCACACCATTAAAGTTCAACACTTCTTTATTCTTCTTGAATGAACACAAACAGTTGAACTCCCTTGGATATAGAACAGGAAAGGAGGTGTGGATGCGAATAGGCCCAGACACAATTTGGTTCTCCACTTTCCTTCCTGAAAGTGGGTTACGGTCTCCGCACGAGGGGAATTTCCTTCCAGGCGGTCTCCGACGAGAGGCTCACCTGTCACCGGCAATATGCTGCACCGGGTCTTTAAGTGAGGAGCTCCCCCCGGTCCATTGCGCCTTCCGGATTCGGGTACCCACTCCCGGGGTTCCCTAGGATCTCCTTCCCTCGCGGAACTCAGTGTTGGGCACTGAGCTCCGGACCTCCATCTGAGTACCTCACCCCAGGCTAAAGGTGCCTGGGATGGAACACGATCTCCAGTGGTTCTCTAGGCCCAGGCCGCCCAGAGGACCGGCACGAACCACCGTCCACAAGCCGAAGGTGCCTCGGACTCCGACCCCGTGACAAAGATGGCCGGCCCCTTTATACCCTCTCCCGGCAAGCACGGCGGGTTCCCCGCCCCACCATGCCGCTGCCGAGGGAGGACAAAAAGGAGGTACGGCACACAGCAATGATTCAACCCCAACCCAGGGCGACAGTGCCACCCACTGGGTTGTGGGGAATTACACATCACTAATGTCTCTGCCAAGTTCAAATTTACACCCGGGAAAGCACATACCCGCTACAGTAGGTTATATGGTTTTCAATGGCATAGTTCACACCAGTGCTTGCAGTTCCATTGCATTCCAGTTCCAGAAAAAAAAGTAGAACATGCTGCATTTTACCTGCACTGGACAGTACTGGAACGCTGTAAAACGCATCAAAAACGCACTGGAACGCACCTAAATGCACCAAAAACGCGCTGGAACACACTTGTCCTTATATAAGGTTAATAAAAAAGAGCGGTGAAAAAAAGCACTGGACTGCATTAAAAACGTACCAAAAACGCGTCAAAAAGGCGCATGCAAAAAAGCATGTGGAACACACCCGGATTGCGTTTCTATGGTGTGAACTGGCCCTTAAGGTTTGTTACCTGTATAAAAGACACCTGTCCACAGAAGCAATCAATCTATCAGATTCCAATCTCTCAACCATGGCCAAGACCAGAGAGGCTGGAATGGGCTACATGACCATCGCCAAGCAGCTTGGTGAGAGGGTGACAACAGTTGGTGAGATTATTCGCAAATGGAAGAAACACAAAATAACTGTTAATCTCCCTCGGTCTGGGGCTACATGCAAGATCTCACCTCGTGGAGTTTCAATGATCATGAGAGCAGTGAGAAATCGGCCCAGAACTACACAGGAGAATCTTGTCAATGATCTCAAGGCAGCTGGGGCCATAGCCACCAAGAAAACAATTGGTAACAGACTACACCGTGAAGGACTGAAATCCTGCAGGGCCCTTAAGGTCCCCCTACTCCAGAAAGCACATTTACAGGCCCGTATGAAGTTTGCTAATGAACATCTGAATGATTCAGAGCAGAACTGGGTGAAAGTGTTGTGGTCAGATGAGACCAAAATCGAGCTCTTTGGCATCAACTCAACCTGCTGTGTTTGGAGGAGGAGGAATGCTGCCTATGACCCTAAGAACACCATTCCTATCGTCAAACATGGAGGTGGAAACATTATGCTTTTGGGGTGTTTTTCTGCTAAGAGGACAGGACAACAGGACAACTTCACTGCATCAAATAGACGATGAACAGGACCATGTACCATCATATCTTGGATGAGAACCTCCTTCCCTTAGCCAGGGCAATAAAAAAGAGGTAGTAGATGGGTATTTCAGCATGACAATGACCCAAAATACACAGCCAATGAAGGAGTAGCTCAAGAAGAAGCACATTAAGTCCCTGGAGTGGCCTAGCCAGTCTCCAGACCTTAATCCCTTAGAAACCTTAAAGTGGATGTAAACCCGAATTTTTTTTTTGCTGTCACAATGTAGAGTATAAGATTTCCTATCCTTTGTGCCAGGTCTTGCCACAAAGAGTTAATCCAGCTCTGAGCAATCCTCTTTTATTTTCTGTGATAAAACGGACAAACAGAGAAACACCTTTGTCCGTTCCGCCCCCTTGCTTTGAGTGACAGGTTATTTACATATCTCGTTCACTAGCTTTAGACAGGCATTATTTTTTAATTGCCACCCCCACTCCTTTTCTGAAGTCATGTCGTTACTTTTCTGGATTTTGACTGGATGTTAGTGATCATAGCAGAAGGAATACACAGGAGAAAATGCATGTTGACAAGGGGAGTGTAGAGGTGGGCGGGGAGTCTACTGATATCACGACTCCACCCACCGAGCTCCAGACAACAGATCCACCCACAGAATCTGTAGTTTTTCAGTTCTTATAACAGACAGAGGGGAGACATTTGACAGATAAGGATACATGCAGGAGGCATCTATATCCTTATAGATCAGCACTATGGCAGTAGTTTAGAAAGGATGAGAGTGGGTTTACATCCACTTTAAAGACTTGGAGAGAAACTGCAAAACAGAGTGGGACAAAATCCCTCCTGCGATATGTGCAAACCTGGTGGCCAACTACAAGAAACGTCTGATCTCTGTGATTGCCAACAAGGGTTTTGCCACCAAGTACTAAGTCATGTTTTGCAAAGGGGTCAAATACTTATTTCACTCATTAAAATGCAAATCAATTTACCGGTATAAGTTTTTTTAAATGTGTTTTTCTGTTTTTTTTTGTTGTTATTCTGTCTCTCACGTTCAAAACAAGCCCACCATTAATATTATAGACTGATCATTTCTTTGTCAGTGGGCAAATGTACAAAATCAGCAGGGAATCAAATACTTTTTTCCCTCACTGTAAGTGACCCCAAGTCTGTATCGTTAACGTATGTCACACATTTCACTGTGAAATGTGTGAAACGCGTTAACGATGCAGATTTGGGGTCCCTTGTGTCGTCCCTGTTTTTTTGGAATAAAGCATGAGTGGTGTGTGGCCGATACCTTTCCTAAAGGGTTTTCTGACAGTGATCAGGATTGGTGACTCTTTTTTTTCTCAGTACAAGTTTCCTTTAAATTTACACATGTGGAGAAAGTAAAATGTTAAGAAAAAATAAAAATTTGATTTATAGATTAAAATATATCAGCTAGTGTGATCCTCTAATGCATCTCTTTCAGGTCAGTGGATTGAATTTTTTTAATACAAATGGTTTTATAAGTTAGAAGTTCTACATTTATAGATAGTTTTGTATTTTTCATGTTATATTTCTTACAAATTTGTAGGAGGACAGAGTATAAAGAACCTTTATGCCCCATTCACACCTCAGAATTTTGGAGCTTGAAGCTTCAAAATGCTGGAGGAGGAAAAAATGGTTCACATCTCCACTCCGAGTCACCTGAAACCAAATGTCTGAACCTTAAAAAAGTTCTGGAGCTTTTTTTTGTAGATCAAATCGGGCAGATTTGAGCATTTTTGGTGCGTTTTTATTCTCATAGAAATGCGCCATTCGGTGTTTGTGTGCGATTGTCTGCTCAAATTAAAAATGGTAAAACATAAAATAGCAATAATATATGACTAAATAAATGTACACGATATTCAAAAATAACTAAAATTCATCATAAATAATAAAAAAAAAAAATTATATGTAATAATACATAAATATATGATAATTAACCCCTAACCCTAAAAAATATTAAATCAATTATTATAAATAGGAATAATAGTAATAATAATTAAGCACCCAAACCTGAACCTGAACAAAAGAAAAAAAAATAATTGTAATAATATTAATTTATTAATTTATTTTGTGTTGGGTTAGGATGTTTAGTTATTTATTATTATTTTATTTTTTTAAGGGTTAGGGGTTAAGGTTAATTATTTATTTACTATTACTTAGTATTCATTTATTGAATTTATGATTTTTTATTTTATGATTATTTTTATTTATTTGTGTATTTATTTTACATTTATTTATTCATTTATTATTAATATTATTAGTAGTAGTAGTAGGATTAACACCCTAACCCTAAAAAACAAACAAAAAACCCTATGTCAGGAAGCTAGTTCAGCTAATACTAATTATCCTACGGTAATGCTAAATATTCTGTAGCTAATGCTAATTCTTCTGCAACTACGGCTCATTCCCATACAGCTAATGCTCATGCACGTGTACCAGCACACAGATGAGCTCAAGCTAATATACAGTGTGCACTGACACATAGGCACCTCCTGACCACCTTGTTGTCTTACCGTGTATGACCCCAGCTCACCTTGACTACGTCCCTGACTGTGTCAATCATCTGCTATCAAGCTACTGGCACCTGTGCTTCTTTGAGCCTTGTACCTCTGTCATCACATTCAGGGGTGCTCGGACCAACGCCACAAGGGCCTCCAACCAAGGTATGTGAAACCCTAACCCCTAATACTAACCCTAACCTAACCTTACCTCTAACCCCTTTCCCTAAGGAAAAAATAAATAAATAAATAATTACATAGTTACATAGTAGGCGAGGTTGAAAAAAGACACAGGTCCACCAAGTTCAACCTATGTGTGTGATTTTATGTCACTATTACAAGGTTAAACCGCTTTTCTTCTAATTTTAGTGAATGCCCATGTGACAGGAGGGTCACTTTGGACACAGGGTGAGCCAGGAAATAATGGACATTAAGAAATATATCTTGGACTACCTAAAATGGGTCTGTAATATTTATCCACCATATCCCCAAGGATATCTGTAAAGGACTATTTACTGTTGCTGAACTCAACAGGTTAATTGAGAGATACTGAGGTGTTCAGCCTCAATCACCTGTCTGCCTAGTGTAATGCTAATCCCAGCTTCTAAAAGACCTGTTCATTGTTTGTGGTAATGTGGATTAAATTAAGTCTGTCCTTATGTGTAATTGTACAGGCTACATCCTTTCATTGTGAGATGTGTATTGCAGGTCATGGGTCTGAGACAGCAGCTGTAGCTAATTGACTCATGTAAATTGGGTCTGATGGGTATTGGGAGACAAAAGCTAACCTGTTGTCTTTTAGGAGCTGTCAAAATAATGTGTATTGTATCTTGATATGTTGTGGGTGGAGCTGGACCATTGTTCATTTAGGTTAATACAGTATTGGATGAGTATAAAAGTTACAATGTTTTTTTCAATAAAGTCATTCGATCCTAGGAAGATACAGAGTGCGTCTCGGTCTTCCAGAAGGATTAATTCCTATGGGAAGGGGATGGCTGTGGAGGGAAGAGAGCTAAACGGCGTTACCCCCTTTCGTATTTGGGGTGACGTTACATTGGTTGGCAGCAGCGGGATTTTCCCTCCAGTTCCTGGGACACTCCAAGCCACCACAGTGAATGACCAGCTATGCAGCCTGCAGGAAAGCCACGCTGAAAGACTTACTTGAGAGCCGAGATGGACCAGAGGGATGGTGATGCAGGACCCCGGGCAGTTGAAGATTTGTTTCAGCAACGAGTTCGAGAGCGCTTGGCATTATATGGTGCTAACCCATCAGAGACCGCCATACAGGAAGCCATTAGAGACATCGAGCGGCAGGATGAGCGGCAACATGAGCAGAGAATGGCGGAAATACGGCAATCGGAGACAACACCTAAAAAAGCAGCACCAACTGAAAGGAGAGGAGAGATACAGATACCAGCCGACATGGAAAAGGAATTCAGAAGGAGGTTGCGAGAGATGCAGATACAGCATAGAGGACCAGTATCAGAGGAGGTCCTGCTGGGATGGTCTGATTCAATCCGCTGCGAACTCTGGAAGAAATCGCTGGCTCTCGAGCAGCAACACCAGGGAAAAGTTCTCCCCTCCATCCATGTAAGGTACTGGTCGCAGTATGAAGTACGAATGCTGTTATTGGGGGAACAACCGAAGCAGGAGTGGACAGCTGAGTTAAGCAGGCTGATCCGGGCAGAGATGCGGTTGGACGAGAGCTACAGAGCCCTCCGGTGGTATGTAGCCCAAGAGTGCCAGTGGTCAGCGGATGACAGCCCCACGGAAGGCTTTGACTATAATGGCCTGGGATTGTTGTACTGGAGGCTGTCTGAGGACCCTGACTTTGGGAGTGATCGGGAGTGGCGTTTGGAGGAAATAATGGCGCACAGAGAGCAAAGACTGAATGTCTCAGAAGGGCACTGGGCACAGGAAGATTTGGAGTTTCTGGCCGTTCGGGAATGGGAGCTGGAGATTGCCTACAAACAGCTGCTAGACTCTGCTCAGCAGCAGGGTGGGGCTACCTTTGCCTGGGACTATCAGGAAATACCAGTTGACAACTAGTGATGAGCCGAACACCCCCGGGTTCGGTTCGCACCAGAACCCGCGAACGGACCGAAAGTTCGTACGAACATTAGAACCCTATTAAATACAATGGATGCGAACGTTCGAATTCTAAAGTGCTAATTATAACAACTATTATGCATGTTATTGTCCTAAAAAGGGTTTGGTAACCCGGGTTCTGCACCAGGGGACATGTATCAATGCAAAAAGAAGTTTTAAAAACGGTCGTTTTTCGGGAGCAGTCATTTTAATGATGCATAAAGTGAAAAAAAAAAGTCAAATATTCCTTTAAATATCGTACCTGGGGGGTGTCTAAAGTATGCCTGTGAAGTGCCACGTGTTTCCCGTGTTTAGAACTGTCCCTGCACAAAATGACACTTCTAAAGGAAAAAAAAGCCATTTAAAACTGCTTCCGGCTTTAATGTAATGTCTGGTCCCGGTAATATGGATGAAAATCTTTAAGAAAAATGGCATAGCTACCCCATGACCCCCCCCCCCCCCTACCCCAGCCCATTACCAGCCCCTTTGGGTCTTGTATGGATATTAAGGGGAACCCCGCACATAAAATAAAAAAGGCCCTATATACTCTGAACAGCCGTATACAGGCGGTGCATACAAGACAGGGACTGTAGGTTTGTTCTTATGTAGAATCTGTTTGTAATTTTGAACAGGTACATTGTTTAAGTGTAGCTCCAGCCCAAAAATCTATTTTTAAACTTTTTGGAAAACATAGGTAAGGGTTATCACCCCTGTAACATTTGTTTTGCTGTCTGTGCCCCTGTTCAGAACATTTCACCTCACTTTCCGTCCCAATGACAACTGTTTTTGAAATGTGGTGTTTTTCTTGAAACAAGGATTGCTGATAAAGCATCAGTACAGAGGAGACACCTTTCTCCCATATTAATTCTTACAGGAGAGAATTTTCCTTCCAAGGGGTAGATTTCCTCTCACTTCCTGTTGTCTTCTTGCGTTTGCAAGTAGGAGTCGTTTGTAAGTTGGATGTTTGAAAGTAGGGACCTGCCGTATATACTCTGCAGAAATAGGCCCCTTAGTTGTTGGTGTTGGCACAACACTGTAAGCACTCACAGTTACTCTTGGTTGGTGCTGGAACGCCCTGCTGTCAACTATTATATCAGGAATTTTAATTACATATAATTGTTGATCAGTGGTAGTAAAAATTGGGCCTTTGATGGTGGTGCTGGTGCCACAACACTGTAAGCCCTGACAGTTACTCTTGGTGGGTGCAGCAATGGGCCCTGCTGTGAATTATTAGATCAAGAATTGTAATTGCATGCCCCTGTTGAACAGGGGCTGAAAAATTGGGCCTTTCGTGGTGGTGGTGGTGGTGGTGGTGTTGCCACAACACTGTAAGCCCTCAGAGTTACTCTTGGTGGGTGCAGGAATGGGCCCTGCTGTGAATTATTAGATCAAGAATTGTAATTACATGCCCCTTTTGAACAGGGGCTGAAAAATTGGGCCTTTCGTGGTGGTGGTGGTGGTGGCGTTGCCACAACACTGTAAGCCCTCAGAGTTACTCTTGGTGGGTGCAGGAATGGGCCCTGCTGTGAATTATTAGATCAAGAATTGTAATTACATGCCCCTTTTGAACAGGGGCTGAAAAATTGGGCCTTTCGTGGTGGTGGTGGTGGTGGTGGCGTTGCCACAACACTGTAAGCCCTCAGAGTTACTCTTGGTGGGTGCAGCAATGGGCCCTGCTGTGAATTATTAGATCAAGAATTGTAATTACATGCCCCTGTTGAACAGGGACTGAAAAATTGGGCCTTAGGCACTGGTGGCACAACACTACAACCCCTCACAGATACTGTACTTGGAGCACAGCAATGAGCCCTGTTGCAAAGTATTGCTTCAAAAATTGTAATGACACGCCCCTGTTAAACAGGGGCTGAAAAATTGGGCCTTAGGCACTGGTGCCACAACACTCCAACCCCTCACAGATACTGTACTTGGAGCACAGCAATGAGCCCTATGGCAAATTATTGCTAAAAAAATTGTAATTACACGCCCCTGTAAAACAGGGGCTGAAAAATTGGGCCTTAGCCACTGGTGGCGGCACCCATAAACAAAAATGATCTTCCAAGCTATCATCATCAATCGTATCATTGAGGACTCGGAGGAGGAGGATAGCCAGTCAACATAACAGCACAGGCACTCAGCATCAGCATCAGTCTTGAAGGGATGTGACATGTTAAAATCAATTAGTCTGTTATATCAGCATCAGGTGTGTGGTAGCTGGTGGTGATCCAAGACTGGTTCATCTTGATGAAAGTCAGTCGATCAACCGAGTCGGTGGACAGGCGCACCCTGTGATCCGTGACAAATCCTCCAGCAGCACTGAATGTGCGTTCCGAAAGAACGCTGGATGCAGGACAGGCCAGTAGCTCAATTGCATACTGTGCAAGCTCTGGCCAGTGATCCATCCTCAAGACCCAGTAAGCCAGAGGATTTTCGGTGGGGAAGGTGTCCAAGTCTGACCTTGCCCCTAGATATTCCTGCACCATGTTTATCAGACGCTGGCGATGGTTGCTGGAACCGATCATACTTTGGGGCTGCGGACTAAAGAATTGTCTGAACGCATCGGTCAGACGGCCACCTTCCCCACCGCTCCTTCTTTGACTGGCCGAAGCCTCAGCAACTCGTTGTCCAGGACCAGGAGTTTGTAACCTCCCAGTCTCTGGGAACGCGTTGCACAGACCTTTCTGCAAGGCCTCCCGGAGTTGTCTCATCCTCTGCTCCCTCTGCGACGGTAACATAAGGTCCGCAACCTTACCCTTGTACCGTGGATCAAGGAGAGTGGCCAGCCAGTAATGGTCCCTCTCCTTGATCCGAAGAATACGAGGATCCTTCCGCAGACTTTGCAGGATCAGGGAGGCCATGCAGCGTAGGTTTGCTGAGGCATTCGCTCCGGAGTCCTCTGGGTCACTAAGGACGACATGATCCGCAGCCACCTCCTCCCAGCCACGTACAAGTCCACTGGTTTCTTGGGACTGTAAATCATCCCTAAAGAACTGCTGCTGATGATGCTGAGTGCCAGCCTCCACCTCCATGCTGACACAATCCTCCTCCTCCTCCTCCTCCTCCTTCTCTTCCTGTGCGATGGGTGGGACAGAAGGAACACTGTCTGGGTAAAGGGGGCCTTGAGAGGCAAGGAAGTCCTCCTCTTCCTGCCTCTGTTCTGCCTCAAGTGCCCTGTCCATTATTCCACGCAGCGTGTGCTCCAACAGGTGGACAAGAGGTACAGTGTCACTGATGCATGCACTGTCACTGCTCACCATCCTCGTGGCCTCCTCAAATGGTGCCAGGACAGTGCATGCATCCCTGATCATGCCCCACTGGCGTGGAGAAAAAAAACCAAGCTCCCCTGACCCTGTCCTGGTGCCGTAGTCGCACAGGTACTCATTGATGGCCCTCTGCTGCGTGTGCAGCCGCTGCAGCATGGCCAACGTTGAGTTCCACCTGGTGGGCATGTCACATATAAGGCGGTTCTTGGGCAGGTTCAACTCCTTTTGCAGCTCAGCCAGGCGAGCACTGGCATTATAAGATCTGCGGAAATGCACACAGACTTTCCTGGCCTGCCTCAGGACATCCTGTAAGCCCGGGTACCTGCCCAAGAACCGCTGCACCACCAGGTTAAGGACGTGAGCCACACAGGGCACATGGGTCAGTTGTCCCTGTCGGAGGGCGGAGAGGAGGTTGGTGCCATTGTCGCAAACCACCATTCCTGGCTTAAGCTGGCGTGGCGTCAACCGCCTCTCGGCCTGGCCCTGCAGAGCAGACAGGACCTCTGCCCCAGTGTGGCTTCTGTCCCCCAAACACACCAGCGCAAGCACGGCATGGCATCTTTTTGCCTGCGTACTTGCGTAGCCCCTTGAACGGCTACGGAGCACCGCTGGTTCAGAGGACAAACCACAGGAAGAGGCCATGGAGGAAGAAGAAGAGGAGGGGGTGGAGGAGAGAGGTGTGTCACAACCAGTAGTAGCATTTTGGAGGCGTGGCGGTGGAACAACCTCCAACACTACTGCACCTTGTCCTGCATCCTTCCCAGCTGCCAAAAGAGTGACCCAATGGGCCGTGAAAGAAAAGTACCGTCCCTGTCCATGCCTGCTGGACCATGAGTCAGCGGTAATATGCACCTTACCGCTGACCGCCCTATCCAGCGAGGCCAAGACATTGCCTTCCACATGCCGGTAGAGAGCCGGAATAGCCTTCCGTGAGAAAAAGTGGCGTTTGGGAACCTGCCACTGAGGAAACGGACATTGCACAAACTCACGGAAGGGGGCCGAGTCTACCAACTGAAAAGGCAGCAGTTGAAGCGCTAGCAATTTAGCCAAGCTAGCATTCAACCGCTGGGCATGTGGATGGCTCGGAGTGAACTTCTTTTGACGGTCCAGCAGCTGGGGCAGGGAAATTTGCCTGCTAGAATCGGACGTCGGTGTACTGCTAGCAGAGTGGCCGCAAGTACTTGGCTGTGACACACCTAATTCTACACCTTCATTCCTCTCAGTGCATGTTTCAGAGAGGACTGAAGTTATAGTGGGGTTGGAGATCCCAGCTGATGCGGTGCAAGGAGAGGTCCGCTTTGTTCTTTGGTGTGGGTCTTTGAGGTAGGCTTGCCAACGAGCTGCATGGCAGGTCAACATGTGGTACCCAAGCGGCTGATGTTTTGGCCACGCGATATACGCTTGAGACATATGTTGCAAAAAGCAGCTGTGCGATCTGATGCACTAGCCTCAAAAAAGGCCCACACCAAAGAACTTTTTGAATGACGGGCAGAGGCAGCGCCCTGCACAGGCGGAGCTCTGCGGTGTGATTCCGTCGGTGTACTGCCCTTACGCTGGCCACCAAAGGGCATCCTGCCTCGTTGGAGATGTGCCTCCTCCTCATCCTCCTCCTCCTCCTCTCTCCTATTAGGCACCCACGTGGAGTCAGTGACCTCATCATCCCCTCCCTCCTCATCACTGGAGCCAATCTGGCAGTATGCTGCAGCTGCTGGAACATAACTGCCAGATTGGTGTCCTTCTTGAGCATCCCCTCTGTCTGCTCTCACGCTACTGCCTTCCTGTAGCTGGGTTTCATCATCAGACCCTTCGAAACGCTGGGCATCCTCCTGGAGCATGTACCCAACACTGTGCTCAAACAGTTCGGGGGACTCCTCAGGAGGAGGACATGGTGGGTCTAGGGAAGGAGTGACTGATGATGAGTCTGACATTGATACCAGGGAAGAGGACGCTTTGGCAGCTGCTTTGCCAGTACCCTGAGCCTGGGTGAGAGAGGATGAGGAGGAGGAGGAGGGCTTGGTCATCCACTCTACCAAGTCTTCGGCATGATGTGGCTCAACATGTCCAGCTGCCGAAAAGAAGGACAAGCGTGTCCCATGGCCATGTGCTGATGACAATGCACCGCGTCCACGACCAGCACTGTTGCCCCCAGACACAGAGCCTGCTTGCCCTCTTTTATTGCCTCCTGACTGTCTGCCTCTCCTTGTTTGCCTTCCAGACATTCTAATAGATGGCCTGCAGGGAGATGGGAAAAAAGCAATAAGGGCTACCTTCAGGTGTCCTTCTCTGTCCCTTTACTTAAGGATTTCTAAATATGGTTGAGGATGATTGCTTTTGCACAGAATAGCACAACGACAATTTCCCTGACTGTCCAAAAAACAAGGATTTCAAAGATGGTTGATGAGGAATGCTTTAGCACACTATAGCACAAGTAGAATTTGCCTCACTGTCCTTCCCTGTCCCTAGAAACAAGGATTATCACAGTGAAAGAAACTGACACTCTTCCTACCTATAGTTTTCTGTCCCTAGAAAAAATGTTTTTTTAAAGCTGATTGATGATCAATGCTTTAGCACACTATAGCACAAGTAGAATTTGCCTCACTGTCCTTCCCTGTCCCTAGAAACAAGGATTATCACAGTGAAAGAAACTGACACTCTTCCTACCTATAGTTTTCTGTCCCTAGAAAAAATGTTTTTTTAAAGCTGATTGATGATCAATGCTTTAGCACACTATAGCACAAGTAGAATTTGCCTCACTGTCCTTCCCTGTCCCTAGAAACAAGGATTATCACAGTGAAAGAAACTGACACTCTTCCTACCTATAGTTTTCTGTCCCTAGAAAAAATGTTTTTTTAAAGCTGATTGATGATCAATGCTTTAGCACACTATAGCACAAGTAGAATTTGCCTCACTGTCCTTCCCTGTCCCTAGAAACAAGGATTATCACAGTGAAAGAAACTGACACTCTTCCTACCTATAGTTTTCTGTCCCTAGAAAAAATGTTTTTTTAAAGCTGATTGATGATCAATGCTTTAGCACACTATAGCACAAGTAGAATTTGCTTCACTGTCCTTCCCTGTCCCTAGAAACAAGGATTATCACAGTGAAAGAAACTGACACTCTTCCTACCTATAGTTTTCTGTCCCTAGAAAAAATGTTTTTTTAAAGCTGATTGATGATCAATGCTTTAGCACACTATAGCACAAGTAGAATTTGCCTCACTGTCCTTCCCTGTCCCTAGAAACAAGGATTATCACAGTGAAAGAAACTGACACTCTTCCTACCTATAGTTTTCTGTCCCTAGAAAAAATGTTTTTTTAAAGCTGATTGATGATCAATGCTTTAGCACACTATAGCACAAGTAGAATTTGCCTCACTGTCCTTCCCTGTCCCTAGAAACAAGAATTATCACAGTGAAAGAAACTGACACTCTTCCTACCTATAGTTTTCTGTCCCTAGAAAAAATGTTTTTTTAAAGCTGATTGATGATCAATGCTTTAGCACACTATAGCACAAGTAGAATTTGCCTCACTGTCCTTCCCTGTCCCTAGAAACAAGGATTATCACAGTGAAAGAAACTGACACTCTTCCTACCTATAGTTTTCTGTCCCTAGAAAAAATGTTTTTTTAAAGCTGATTGATGATCAATGCTTTAGCACACTATAGCACAAGTAGAATTTGCCTCACTGTCCTTCCCTGTCCCTAGAAACAAGGATTATCACAGTGAAAGAAACTGACACTCTTCCTACCTATAGTTTTCTGTCCCTAGAAAAAATGTTTTTTTAAAGCTGATTGATGATCAATGCTTTAGCACACTATAGCACAAGTAGAATTTGCCTCACTGTCCTTCCCTGTCCCTAGAAACAAGGATTATCACAGTGAAAGAAACTGACACTCTTCCTACCTATAGTTTTCTGTCCCTAGAAAAAATGTTTTTTTAAAGCTGATTGATGATCAATGCTTTAGCACACTATAGCACAAGTAGAATTTGCCTCACTGTCCTTCCCTGTCCCTAGAAACAAGGATTATCACAGTGAAAGAAACTGACACTCTTCCTACCTATAGTTTTCTGTCCCTAGAAAAAATGTTTTTTTAAAGCTGATTGATGATCAATGCTTTAACACACTATAGCACAAGTAGAATTTGCCTCACTGTCCTTCCCTGTCCCTAGAAACAAGGATTATCACAGTGAAAGAAACTGACACTCTTCCTACCTATAGTTTTCTGTCCCTAGAAAAAATGTTTTTTTAAATCTGATTGATGATCAATGCTTTAGCACACTATAGCACAAGTAGAATTTGCCTCACTGTCCTTCCCTGTCCCTAGAAACAAGGATTATCACAGTGAAAGAAACTGACACTCTTCCTACCTATAGTTTTCTGTCCCTAGAAAAAATGTTTTTTTAAACCCGATTGATGATCAATGCTTTAGCACACTATAGCACAAGTAGAATTTGCCTCACTGTCCTTCCCTGTCCCTAGAAACAAGGATTATCACAGTGAAAGAAACTGACACTCTTCCTACCTATAGTTTTCTGTCCCTAGAAAAAATGTTTTTTTAAAGCTGATTGATGATCAATGCTTTAGCACACTATAGCACAAGTAGAATTTGCCTCACTGTCCTTCCCTGTCCCTAGAAACAAGGATTATCACAGTGAAAGAAACTGACACTCTTCCTACCTATAGTTTTCTGTCCCTAGAAAAAATGTTTTTTTAAAGCTGATTGATGATCAATGCTTTAGCACACTATAGCACAAGTAGAATTTGCCTCACTGTCCTTCCCTGTCCCTAGAAACAAGGATTATCACAGTGAAAGAAACTGACACTCTTCCTACCTATAGTTTTCTGTCCCTAGAAAAAATGTTTTTTTAAAGCTGATTGATGATCAATGCTTTAGCACACTATAGCACAAGTAGAATTTGCCTCACTGTCCTTCCCTGTCCCTAGAAACAAGGATTATCACAGTGAAAGAAACTGACACTCTTCCTACCTATAGTTTTCTGTCCCTAGAAAAAATGTTTTTTTAAAGCTGATTGATGATCAATGCTTTAGCACACTATAGCACAAGTAGAATTTGCCTCACTGTCCTTCCCTGTCCCTAGAAACAAGGATTATCACAGTGAAAGAAACTGACACTCTTCCTACCTATAGTTTTCTGTCCCTAGAAAAAATGTTTTTTTAAAGCTGATTGATGATCAATGCTTTAGCACACTATAGCACAAGTAGAATTTGCCTCACTGTCCTTCCCTGTCCCTAGAAACAAGGATTATCACAGTGAAAGAAACTGACACTCTTCCTACCTATAGTTTTCTGTCCCTAGAAAAAATGTTTTTTTAAAGCTGATTGATGATCAATGCTTTAGCACACTATAGCACAAGTAGAATTTGCCTCACTGTCCTTCCCTGTCCCTAGAAACAAGGATTATCACAGTGAAAGAAACTGACACTCTTCCTACCTATAGTTTTCTGTCCCTAGAAAAAATGTTTTTTTAAAGCTGATTGATGATCAATGCTTTAGCACACTATAGCACAAGTAGAATTTGCCTCACTGTCCTTCCCTGTCCCTAGAAACAAGGATTATCACAGTGAAAGAAACTGACACTCTTCCTACCTATAGTTTTCTGTCCCTAGAAAAAATGTTTTTTTAAAGCTGATTGATGATCAATGCTTTAGCACACTATAGCACAAGTAGAATTTGCCTCACTGTCCTTCCCTGTCCCTAGAAACAAGGATTATCACAGTGAAAGAAACTGACACTCTTCCTACCTATAGTTTTCTGTCCCTAAAAAAAATGTTTTTTTAAAGCTGATTGATGATCAATGCTTTAGCACACTATAGCACAAGTAGAATTTGCCTCACTGTCCTTCCCTGTCCCTAGAAACAAGGATTATCACAGTGAAAGAAACTGACACTCTTCCTACCTATAGTTTTCTGTCCCTAGAAAAAATGTTTTTTTAAAGCTGATTGATGATCAATGCTTTAGCACACTATAGCACAAGTAGAATTTGCCTCACTGTCCTTCCCTGTCCCTAGAAACAAGGATTATCACAGTGAAAGAAACTGACACTCTTCCTACCTATAGTTTTCTGTCCCTAGAAAAAATGTTTTTTTAAAGCTGATTGATGATCAATGCTTTAGCACACTATAGCACAAGTAGAATTTGCCTCACTGTCCTTCCCTGTCCCTAGAAACAAGGATTATCACAGTGAAAGAAACTGACACTCTTCCTACCTATAGTTTTCTGTCCCTAGAAAAAATGTTTTTTTAAATCTGATTGATGATCAATGCTTTAGCACACTACAGCACAAGTAGAATTTGCCTCACTGTCCTTCCCTGTCCCTAGAAACAAGGATTATCACAGTGAAAGAAACTGACACTCTTCCTACCTATAGTTTTCTGTCCCTAGAAAAAATGTTTTTTTAAAGCTGATTGATGATCAATGCTTTAGCACACTATAGCACAAGTAGAATTTGCCTCACTGTCCTTCCCTGTCCCTAGAAACAAGGATTATCACAGTGAAAGAAACTGACACTCTTCCTACCTATAGTTTTCTGTCCCTAGAAAAAATGTTTTTTTAAAGCTGATTGATGATCAATGCTTTAGCACACTATAGCACAAGTAGAATTTGCCTCACTGTCCTTCCCTGTCCCTAGAAACAAGGATTATCACAGTGAAAGAAACTGACACTCTTCCTACCTATAGTTTTCTGTCCCTAAAAAAAATGTTTTTTTAAAGCTGATTGATGATCAATGCTTTAGCACACTATAGCACAAGTAGAATTTGCCTCACTGTCCTTCCCTGTCCCTAGAAACAAGGATTATCACAGTGAAAGAAACTGACACTCTTCCTACCTATAGTTTTCTGTCCCTAGAAAAAATGTTTTTTTAAAGCTGATTGATGATCAATGCTTTAGCACACTATAGCACAAGTAGAATTTGCCTCACTGTCCTTCCCTGTCCCTAGAAACAAGGATTATCACAGTGAAAGAAACTGACACTCTTCCTACCTATAGTTTTCTGTCCCTAGAAAAAATGTTTTTTTAAAGCTGATTGATGATCAATGCTTTAGCACACTATAGCACAAGTAGAATTTGCCTCACTGTCCTTCCCTGTCCCTAGAAACAAGGATTATCACAGTGAAAGAAACTGACACTCTTCCTACCTATAGTTTTCTGTCCCTAGAAAAAATGTTTTTTTAAAGCTGATTGATGATCAATGCTTTAGCACACTATAGCACAAGTAGAATTTGCCTCACTGTCCTTCCCTGTCCCTAGAAACAAGGATTATCACAGTGAAAGAAACTGACACTCTTCCTACCTATAGTTTTCTGTCCCTAGAAAAAATGTTTTTTTAAAGCTGATTGATGATCAATGCTTTAGCACACTATAGCACAAGTAGAATTTGCCTCACTGTCCTTCCCTGTCCCTAGAAACAAGGATTATCACAGTGAAAGAAACTGACACTCTTCCTACCTATAGTTTTCTGTCCCTAGAAAAAATGTTTTTTTAAAGCTGATTGATGATCAATGCTTTAGCACACTATAGCACAAGTAGAATTTGCCTCACTGTCCTTCCCTGTCCCTAGAAACAAGGATTATCACAGTGAAAGAAACTGACACTCTTCCTACCTATAGTTTTCTGTCCCTAGAAAAAATGTTTTTTTAAAGCTGATTGATGATCAATGCTTTAGCACACTATAGCACAAGTAGAATTTGCCTCACTGTCCTTCCCTGTCCCTAGAAACAAGGATTATCACAGTGAAAGAAACTGACACTCTTCCTACCTATAGTTTTCTGTCCCTAGAAAAAATGTTTTTTTAAATCTGATTGATGATCAATGCTTTAGCACACTACAGCACAAGTAGAATTTGCCTCACTGTCCTTCCCTGTCCCTAGAAACAAGGATTATCACAGTGAAAGAAACTGACACTCTTCCTACCTATAGTTTTCTGTCCCTAGAAAAAATGTTTTTTTAAAGCTGATTGATGATCAATGCTTTAGCACACTATAGCACAAGTAGAATTTGCCTCACTGTCCTTCCCTGTCCCTAGAAACAAGGATTATCACAGTGAAAGAAACTGACACTCTTCCTACCTATAGTTTTCTGTCCCTAGAAAAAATGTTTTTTTAAAGCTGATTGATGATCAATGCTTTAGCACACTATAGCACAAGTAGAATTTGCCTCACTGTCCTTCCCTGTCCCTAGAAACAAGGATTATCACAGTGAAAGAAACTGACACTCTTCCTACCTATAGTTTTCTGTCCCTAAAAAAAATGTTTTTTTAAAGCTGATTGATGATCAATGCTTTAGCACACTATAGCACAAGTAGAATTTGCCTCACTGTCCTTCCCTGTCCCTAGAAACAAGGATTATCACAGTGAAAGAAACTGACACTCTTCCTACCTATAGTTTTCTGTCCCTAGAAAAAATGTTTTTTTAAAGCTGATTGATGATCAATGCTTTAGCACACTATAGCACAAGTAGAATTTGCCTCACTGTCCTTCCCTGTCCCTAGAAACAAGGATTATCACAGTGAAAGAAACTGACACTCTTCCTACCTATAGTTTTCTGTCCCTAGAAAAAATGTTTTTTTAAAGCTGATTGATGATCAATGCTTTAGCACACTATAGCACAAGTAGAATTTGCCTCACTGTCCTTCCCTGTCCCTAGAAACAAGGATTATCACAGTGAAAGAAACTGACACTCTTCCTACCTATAGTTTTCTGTCCCTAGAAAAAATGTTTTTTTAAAGCTGATTGATGATCAATGCTTTAGCACACTATAGCACAAGTAGAATTTGCCTCACTGTCCTTCCCTGTCCCTAGAAACAAGGATTATCACAGTGAAAGAAACTGACACTCTTCCTACCTATAGTTTTCTGTCCCTAGAAAAAATGTTTTTTTAAAGCTGATTGATGATCAATGCTTTAGCACACTATAGCACAAGTAGAATTTGCCTCACTGTCCTTCCCTGTCCCTAGAAACAAGGATTATCACAGTGAAAGAAACTGACACTCTTCC
The DNA here is from genome assembly GCA_029206835.1 of Rana muscosa. Lineage (NCBI taxonomy): Eukaryota > Metazoa > Chordata > Amphibia > Anura > Ranidae > Rana > Rana muscosa. The sequence goes on from CM055121.1 coordinate 179,623,823, forward strand.
TACCTATAGTTTTCTGTCCCTAGAAAAAATGTTTTTTTAAAGCTGATTGATGATCAATGCTTTAGCACACTATAGCACAAGTAGAATTTGCCTCACTGTCCTTCCCTGTCCCTAGAAACAAGGATTATCACAGTGAAAGAAACTGACACTCTTCCTACCTATAGTTTTCTGTCCCTAGAAAAAATGTTTTTTTAAAGCTGATTGATGATCAATGCTTTAGCACACTATAGCACAAGTAGAATTTGCCTCACTGTCCTTCCCTGTCCCTAGAAACAAGGATTATCACAGTGAAAGAAACTGACACTCTTCCTACCTATAGTTTTCTGTCCCTAGAAAAAATGTTTTTTTAAAGCTGATTGATGATCAATGCTTTAGCACACTATAGCACAAGTAGAATTTGCCTCACTGTCCTTCCCTGTCCCTAGAAACAAGGATTATCACAGTGAAAGAAACTGACACTCTTCCTACCTATAGTTTTTTGTCCCTAGAAAAAATGTTTTTTTAAAGCTGATTGATGATCAATGCTTTAGCACACTATAGCACAAGTAGAATTTGCCTCACTGTCCTTCCCTGTCCCTAGAAACAAGGATTATCACAGTGAAAGAAACTGACACTCTTCCTACCTATAGTTTTCTGTCCCTAGAAAAAATGTTTTTTTAAAGCTGATTGATGATCAATGCTTTAGCACACTATAGCACAAGTAGAATTTGCCTCACTGTCCTTCCCTGTCCCTAGAAACAAGGATTATCACAGTGAAAGAAACTGACACTCTTCCTACCTATAGTTTTCTGTCCCTAGAAAAAATGTTTTTTTAAAGCTGATTGATGATCAATGCTTTAGCACACTATAGCACAAGTAGAATTTGCCTCACTGTCCTTCCCTGTCCCTAGAAACAAGGATTATCACAGTGAAAGAAACTGACACTCTTCCTACCTATAGTTTTCTGTCCCTAGAAAAAATGTTTTTTTAAAGCTGATTGATGATCAATGCTTTAGCACACTATAGCACAAGTAGAATTTGCCTCACTGTCCTTCCCTGTCCCTAGAAACAAGGATTATCACAGTGAAAGAAACTGACACTCTTCCTACCTATAGTTTTCTGTCCCTAGAAAAAATGTTTTTTTAAAGCTGATTGATGATCAATGCTTTAGCACACTATAGCACAAGTAGAATTTGCCTCACTGTCCTTCCCTGTCCCTAGAAACAAGGATTATCACAGTGAAAGAAACTGACACTCTTCCTACCTATAGTTTTCTGTCCCTAGAAAAAATGTTTTTTTTAAAGCTGATTGATGATCAATGCTTTAGCACACTATAGCACAAGTAGAATTTGCCTCACTGTCCTTCCCTGTCCCTAGAAACAAGGATTATCACAGTGAAAGAAACTGAAACTCTTCCTACCTATAGTTTTCTGTCCCTAGAAAAAATGTTTTTTTAAAGCTGATTGATGATCAATGCTTTAGCACACTATAGCACAAGTAGAATTTGCCTCACTGTCCTTCCCTGTCCCTAGAAACAAGGATTATCACAGTGAAAGAAACTGACACTCTTCCTACCTATAGTTTTCTGTCCCTAGAAAAAATGTTTTTTTAAAGCTGATTGATGATCAATGCTTTAGCACACTATAGCACAAGTAGAATTTGCCTCACTGTCCTTCCCTGTCCCTAGAAACAAGGATTATCACAGTGAAAGAAACTGACACTCTTCCTACCTATAGTTTTCTGTCCCTAGAAAAAATGTTTTTTTAAAGCTGATTGATGATCAATGCTTTAGCACACTATAGCACAAGTAGAATTTGCCTCACTGTCCTTCCCTGTCCCTAGAAACAAGGATTATCACAGTGAAAGAAACTGACACTCTTCCTACCTATAGTTTTCTGTCCCTAGAAAAAATGTTTTTTTAAAGCTGATTGATGATCAATGCTTTAGCACACTATAGCACAAGTAGAATTTGCCTCACTGTCCTTCCCTGTCCCTAGAAACAAGGATTATCACAGTGAAAGAAACTGACACTCTTCCTACCTATAGTTTTCTGTCCCTAGAAAAAATGTTTTTTTAAAGCTGATTGATGATCAATGCTTTAGCACACTATAGCACAAGTAGAATTTGCCTCACTGTCCTTCCCTGTCCCTAGAAACAAGGATTATCACAGTGAAAGAAACTGACACTCTTCCTACCTATAGTTTTCTGTCCCTAGAAAAAATGTTTTTTTAAAGCTGATTGATGATCAATGCTTTAGCACACTATAGCACAAGTAGAATTTGCCTCACTGTCCTTCCCTGTCCCTAGAAACAAGGATTATCACAGTGAAAGAAACTGACACTCTTCCTACCTATAGTTTTCTGTCCCTAGAAAAAATGTTTTTTTAAAGCTGATTGATGATCAATGCTTTAGCACACTATAGCACAAGTAGAATTTGCCTCACTGTCCTTCCCTGTCCCTAGAAACAAGGATTATCACAGTGAAAGAAACTGACACTCTTCCTACCTATAGTTTTCTGTCCCTAGAAAAAATGTTTTTTTAAATCTGATTGATGATCAATGCTTTAGCACACTACAGCACAAGTAGAATTTGCCTCACTGTCCTTCCCTGTCCCTAGAAACAAGGATTATCACAGTGAAAGAAACTGACACTCTTCCTACCTATAGTTTTCTGTCCCTAGAAAAAATGTTTTTTTAAAGCTGATTGATGATCAATGCTTTAGCACACTATAGCACAAGTAGAATTTGCCTCACTGTCCTTCCCTGTCCCTAGAAACAAGGATTATCACAGTGAAAGAAACTGACACTCTTCCTACCTATAGTTTTCTGTCCCTAGAAAAAATGTTTTTTTAAAGCTGATTGATGATCAATGCTTTAGCACACTATAGCACAAGTAGAATTTGCCTCACTGTCCTTCCCTGTCCCTAGAAACAAGGATTATCACAGTGAAAGAAACTGACACTCTTCCTACCTATAGTTTTCTGTCCCTAAAAAAAATGTTTTTTTAAAGCTGATTGATGATCAATGCTTTAGCACACTATAGCACAAGTAGAATTTGCCTCACTGTCCTTCCCTGTCCCTAGAAACAAGGATTATCACAGTGAAAGAAACTGACACTCTTCCTACCTATAGTTTTCTGTCCCTAGAAAAAATGTTTTTTTAAAGCTGATTGATGATCAATGCTTTAGCACACTATAGCACAAGTAGAATTTGCCTCACTGTCCTTCCCTGTCCCTAGAAACAAGGATTATCACAGTGAAAGAAACTGACACTCTTCCTACCTATAGTTTTCTGTCCCTAGAAAAAATGTTTTTTTAAAGCTGATTGATGATCAATGCTTTAGCACACTATAGCACAAGTAGAATTTGCCTCACTGTCCTTCCCTGTCCCTAGAAACAAGGATTATCACAGTGAAAGAAACTGACACTCTTCCTACCTATAGTTTTCTGTCCCTAGAAAAAATGTTTTTTTAAAGCTGATTGATGATCAATGCTTTAGCACACTATAGCACAAGTAGAATTTGCCTCACTGTCCTTCCCTGTCCCTAGAAACAAGGATTATCACAGTGAAAGAAACTGACACTCTTCCTACCTATAGTTTTCTGTCCCTAGAAAAAATGTTTTTTTAAAGCTGATTGATGATCAATGCTTTAGCACACTATAGCACAAGTAGAATTTGCCTCACTGTCCTTCCCTGTCCCTAGAAACAAGGATTATCACAGTGAAAGAAACTGACACTCTTCCTACCTATAGTTTTCTGTCCCTAGAAAAAATGTTTTTTTAAAGCTGATTGATGATCAATGCTTTAGCACACTATAGCACAAGTAGAATTTGCCTCACTGTCCTTCCCTGTCCCTAGAAACAAGGATTATCACAGTGAAAGAAACTGACACTCTTCCTACCTATAGTTTTCTGTCCCTAGAAAAAATGTTTTTTTAAAGCTGATTGATGATCAATGCTTTAGCACACTATAGCACAAGTAGAATTTGCCTCACTGTCCTTCCCTGTCCCTAGAAACAAGGATTATCACAGTGAAAGAAACTGACACTCTTCCTACCTATAGTTTTCTGTCCCTAGAAAAAATGTTTTTTTAAAGCTGATTGATGATCAATGCTTTAGCACACTATAGCACAAGTAGAATTTGCCTCACTGTCCTTCCCTGTCCCTAGAAACAAGGATTATCACAGTGAAAGAAACTGACACTCTTCCTACCTATAGTTTTCTGTCCCTAGAAAAAATGTTTTTTTAAAGCTGATTGATGATCAATGCTTTAGCACACTATAGCACAAGTAGAATTTGCCTCACTGTCCTTCCCTGTCCCTAGAAACAAGGATTATCACAGTGAAAGAAACTGACACTCTTCCTACCTATAGTTTTCTGTCCCTAGAAAAAATGTTTTTTTAAAGCTGATTGATGATCAATGCTTTAGCACACTATAGCACAAGTAGAATTTGCCTCACTGTCCTTCCCTGTCCCTAGAAACAAGGATTATCACAGTGAAAGAAACTGACACTCTTCCTACCTATAGTTTTCTGTCCCTAGAAAAAATGTTTTTTTAAAGCTGATTGATGATCAATGCTTTAGCACACTATAGCACAAGTAGAATTTGCCTCACTGTCCTTCCCTGTCCCTAGAAACAAGGATTATCACAGTGAAAGAAACTGACACTCTTCCTACCTATAGTTTTCTGTCCCTAGAAAAAATGTTTTTTTAAAGCTGATTGATGATCAATGCTTTAGCACACTATAGCACAAGTAGAATTTGCCTCACTGTCCTTCCCTGTCCCTAGAAACAAGGATTATCACAGTGAAAGAAACTGACACTCTTCCTACCTATAGTTTTCTGTCCCTAGAAAAAATGTTTTTTTAAAGCTGATTGATGATCAATGCTTTAGCACACTATAGCACAAGTAGAATTTGCCTCACTGTCCTTCCCTGTCCCTAGAAACAAGGATTATCACAGTGAAAGAAACTGACACTCTTCCTACCTATAGTTTTCTGTCCCTAGAAAAAATGTTTTTTTTAAAGCTGATTGATGATCAATGCTTTAGCACACTATAGCACAAGTAGAATTTGCCTCACTGTCCTTCCCTGTCCCTAGAAACAAGGATTATCACAGTGAAAGAAACTGAAACTCTTCCTACCTATAGTTTTCTGTCCCTAGAAAAAATGTTTTTTTAAAGCTGATTGATGATCAATGCTTTAGCACACTATAGCACAAGTAGAATTTGCCTCACTGTCCTTCCCTGTCCCTAGAAACAAGGATTATCACAGTGAAAGAAACTGACACTCTTCCTACCTATAGTTTTCTGTCCCTAGAAAAAATGTTTTTTTAAAGCTGATTGATGATCAATGCTTTAGCACACTATAGCACAAGTAGAATTTGCCTCACTGTCCTTCCCTGTCCCTAGAAACAAGGATTATCACAGTGAAAGAAACTGACACTCTTCCTACCTATAGTTTTCTGTCCCTAGAAAAAATGTTTTTTTAAAGCTGATTGATGATCAATGCTTTAGCACACTATAGCACAAGTAGAATTTGCCTCACTGTCCTTCCCTGTCCCTAGAAACAAGGTTTATCACAGTGAAAGAAACTGACACTCTTCCTACCTATAGTTTTCTGTCCCTAGAAAAAATGTTTTTTTAAAGCTGATTGATGATCAATGCTTTAGCACACTATAGCACAAGTAGAATTTGCCTCACTGTCCTTCCCTGTCCCTAGAAACAAGGATTATCACAGTGAAAGAAACTGACACTCTTCCTACCTATAGTTTTCTGTCCCTAGAAAAAATGTTTTTTTAAAGCTGATTGATGATCAATGCTTTAGCACACTATAGCACAAGTAGAATTTGCCTCACTGTCCTTCCCTGTCCCTAGAAACAAGGATTATCACAGTGAAAGAAACTGACACTCTTCCTACCTATAGTTTTCTGTCCCTAGAAAAAATGTTTTTTTAAAGCTGATTGATGATCAATGCTTTAGCACACTATAGCACAAGTAGAATTTGCCTCACTGTCCTTCCCTGTCCCTAGAAACAAGGATTATCACAGTGAAAGAAACTGACACTCTTCCTACCTATAGTTTTCTGTCCCTAGAAAAAATGTTTTTTTAAAGCTGATTGATGATCAATGCTTTAGCACACTATAGCACAAGTAGAATTTGCCTCACTGTCCTTCCCTGTCCCTAGAAACAAGGATTATCACAGTGAAAGAAACTGACACTCTTCCTACCTATAGTTTTCTGTCCCTAGAAAAAAATGTTTTTTTAAAGCTGATTGATGATCAATGCTTTAGCACACTATAGCACACGTAGAATTTGCCTCACTGTCCTTCCCTGTCCCTAGAAACAAGGATTATCACAGTGAAAGAAACTGACACTCTTCCTACCTATAGTTTTCTGTCCCTAGAAAAAATGTTTTTTTAAAGCTGATTGATGATCAATGCTTTAGCACACTATAGCACAAGTAGAATTTGCCTCACTGTCCTTCCCTGTCCCTAGAAACAAGGATTATCACAGTGAAAGAAACTGACACTCTTCCTACCTATAGTTTTCTGTCCCTAGAAAAAATGTTTTTTTAAAGCTGATTGATGATCAATGCTTTAGCACACTATAGCACAAGTAGAATTTGCCTCACTGTCCTTCCCTGTCCCTAGAAACAAGGATTATCACAGTGAAAGAAACTGACACTCTTCCTACCTATAGTTTTCTGTCCCTAGAAAAAATGTTTTTTTAAAGCTGATTGATGATCAATGCTTTAGCACACTATAGCACAAGTAGAATTTGCCTCACTGTCCTTCCCTGTCCCTAGAAACAAGGATTATCACAGTGAAAGAAACTGACACTCTTCCTACCTATAGTTTTCTGTCCCTAGAAAAAATGTTTTTTTAAAGCTGATTGATGATCAATGCTTTAGCACACTATAGCACAAGGAGAATTTCCCTCACTGTCCTTCCCTGTCCCTAGAAACAAGGATTCGCACAGTAAAACACACTGACACTCTCCCTACCTATCCTTCTCTTTCCCTAAACTAAAGGAATCCAGGTTAAGCAAGAAAAAATAAATGTCACTGTCCCTGCCTATGCTTCTCTTTCCCTGCTCCGGAACACACTACACTAGGCCGCCGTGCTGGCGGCCTTTTATAGTGTGGGGCGTGTACTAAACACCCTCAGCAATAATTGGCCACAGGCATCCTGCCTGTGGCCAATCATTGCTCTCCTCGCTGCCGGCGCTGTGATTGGCCAAGCATGCGGGGTCACAGTGCATGCTTGGCCAATCACAGCGCCTGGATGACACTGCGATGGCGTAGTGCATTGTGGGCTATTCGCGTCACTCGAATTAGGCGCGAACGGCCCAAATCGTTCGATCTTCGTCGAACGATCGAACAGCCGATGTTCGAGTCGAACGTATGTTCGACTCGAACACCGAGCTCATCCCTATTGACAACTATGAAATCCTGGCTGAAGAATCGGCAGTGGAAAATCTGGAGATTGCCATCCCTAAAGCCGAAGTGGATGATATGGAGTTCCAGGGAGCTAGCCTGGCTGAAGAATCAGCAGTGGAAAATCTGAAGATTGCCATCCCTAAAGCTGAAGTGGATGATATGGAGTTCCAGGGAGCTAGCCTGGCTGAAGAATCGGCAGTGGAAAATCTGAAGATTGCCATCCCTAAAGCCGAAGTGGATGATATGGAGTTCCAGGGAGCTAGGGTAGTTGGCTCATCTCCCCAGCTACAGATTACAGAAGGTATGGACTTAAGGGACTGTTCAGAGGATGTTAGGGATTATACATCGCCTGTCCAAGTACTGGCAGCAGGACAGAGTACTGCAGACCCCTGCTCTACACCCGTGGCAGTTTTGGAGGCCCGAGGTGAGAAGGTGATGGTTCCTCTTTCCCAGGGGATTTCAGAGATGCAGGGGGGAGAAGCAGCCCCTTTCCCTCCCCAACAGTTAGCCAGATCAGATGGTGTGGAGGCCCCAGCAGAAGTGCTGGCAACAGGACAGAGGGCTAGAAACCTCTGCCCAGCACCGGAAACAACTGTGGAGTTTCAGGGAGCCGGGGCAGTTGGCCCATCTCTCCAGCAACAATCTGAGGTGGTAAAGCTTTTACCCCCAGCTGAATCACTGGCAGCAGGGCAGAATGCTACTGGCCGCTGCACACAACTGCCACTTGAGCGGATATCGGTGGATGGGACTACGGTCTCCACTCACAGCAACCCAGCGGAAGAGCTGGCAACAGAGCAGAGTGCTGTGGGCCTCTGCTCTCAACTAACAGAAGAGGGAGTTCCTGTGGTACTGGATGGGACTTCGGTCCTCACTGACACAACCCCAGAAAATGGTGTGACACTGAGACAGGAGGATGTCAGCCTTGCTTTGCAAGCACTGGGGGATTTTCACCTACCACAAGTGGATGGGACTTCAGTCTCCACTTGTATACCCCAGGGATGCTGGGCAGTCGGCCCAGATCCCCAACAACATGACGGACTGAGCCCAGTCACCCTGTCTTCTCCCCAGCGGCGGGTATGTTCTCTGAGAGAGGCAGAGGTTGGCTGGGTAAGTGATGCTCTGTTTGGAGCAATTTATTTGGGGTACTGTGTGGATACCGGCATTAGAAGAATGGACCTATGGACTAACTTTGGAGTCAACCCGTCTGGGGTCACCTCCTGTGTTAGTCTCCTGCCGAAAGGGGAGATGTGTGACAGGAGGGTCACTTTGGACACAGGGTGAGCCGGGAAATAATGGACATTAAGAAATATATCTTGGGCTACCTAAAATGGGTCTGTAATATTTGTCCACCATATCCCCAAGGATATCTGTAAAGGACTATTTACTGTTGCTGAACTCAACAGGTTAATTGAGAGATACTGAGGTGTTCAGCCTCAATCACCTGTCTGCCTAGTGTAATGCTAATCCCAGCTTCTAAAAGACCTGTTCATTGTTTGTGGTGATGTGGATTAAATTAAGTCTGTCCTTATGTGTAATTGTACAGGCTACAAATCCTTTCATTGTGAGATGTGTATTGCAGGTCATGGGTCTGAGACAGCAGCTGTAGCTAATTGACTCATGTAAATTGGGTCTGATGGGTATTGGGAGACAAAAGCTAACCTATTGTCTTTTAGGAGGTGTCAAAATAATGTGTATTGTATCTTGTTATGTTGTGGGTGGAGCTGGACCATTGTTCATTTAGGTTAATGCAGTATTGGATGGGTATAAAAGTTACAATGTTTTTCTCAATAAAGTCATTCGATCCTAGGAAGATACAGAGTGTGTCTCGTTCTTCCAGAAGGATTAATTCCTATGGGAAGGGGTCGTCTGGCTGTGGAGGATCGACAGGGAATTTGTGTCCAGGAGAGGGAAGAGAGCTAAACGGCGTTACCCCCTTTCGTATTTAGGGTGCCGTTACAGCCCACTTATTGAATTCCCATTCGCAGAAAAGTTTTATCCCTATTGTGGGGTCACCAGTACAGTATTTGTACATTGAAATCATATCCCCTCTCAAGTGTCTCTTCTTCAGAGAGAATAAGTTCAGTGCTCGTAATCTTTCCTCATAACTAATATCCTCCAGTCCCTTTTTTCGTTTTCTTGCCCTTCTCTGGACTCTCTCCAGTTCCAGTACGTCCTTCCTGAGGACTGGTGCACAGAACTGGACAGCATACTCCTGGTGCAGCTGGACCAGAGTCTTGTAGAGTGTGAGAATTAACGTTTTATCTCTGGAGTTAATAATACTAATATTTAAAAAAACAAAAGCGAAGAGAAAAGCTAAACAAACTGAAATACCTAGCAACAAATGATGCAACAGATAATAGTTTTCTCTATTGTCTATTTAAAAAAAACGGCAACGCTCAAAAACACGTGCAAGTCACGCATAAAAGCACGCCAAAACCGCACATTAAAATGCACTCAACGACACTACACTCAGATGTGAATGCAGCCATAGGGGTTGATTTACTAAAAGCAAATGGGCTGATCGTGTAAACATACATATAAATAAAATAGGCTGTTCACTTTGCAGGTGAAGCTGTACAGTACAGTGCAAGGGCATTTGCCCCAGAGTTTTTGGTGAAGTTTAAGTAAAGAATACTCAATCTAAGCTCTGCTTGCAATATGCAACTTCACTTTAACAGTCTATTTGCCTTTAGTAAATTGTGTTCACACTACTAATATGAACTTTATTGCCTTGATTCATATTTCATGTTGGAAGACTTATATTTTGCTGTAAACACAGCATGTCCTTTGGAAGGGTCCTAGCAGATAACATATCATCTCGATTTTCTGATAGACATTGTTGTGTGAATTTATTATTATGATTTGTTCCCCCAGCCGCTGCGTGACGTAATGCAACATATTGTAGAGGACAAACAAGAGCTGTCACTTCCGTATAAATCTAAAAACTGCAAGTAAAAATGTTTATTAAAGAGTGATGTCCATAAAATAATCACAGCAACAAATCATTTTTTAAGTCTAGCTAGACAGAAATTGTAGGGAAAATGATATTAACTTCATAGGTGCATGAGATTTTCTGGAGTACGGAGAAAAAGAATGATGACACATTTCTATCACACTGCACTGGAGCTTAGTGAGAGGAGACTTTCATATGTGCTTTCAGCAACCTTTTCATCCCAAGTTGCAAAGTAATTGAATCTTCTTACTTCCTCCTTCCCTACTGAGTCCTGAAAATCAAAACCTATAAGCAATGTAAAAATGGTGTTGGATTAAAAAGGGATTATCCACCATTAAATCGGGTTTGAACCCAAAACTAAAAATGTATTATATTTCAGTTTACCAATCATTAGATATGGCAGCTGCATTCGTTTTTTTTCACACTTTATTGATCAGTTATTTTATAAACTTTTTTATAAACAGTTTTTTTCCTTTTGAGATAAAGGTTTTGCATGAATAAATAAAAGTTGATCCTTTTTTTTTTTTTACCCCTGCCAGTGTTAAGTGGAAGGTCTCATCCATGATACATTCTGCAGGAGAGCTTGTGCTTTTGAAAAACAACAGACTTGCTGGCTGGATAACCATATGAAAATAGAAGAAAGAAAGGCCAAATAACGGAAATGAATGTAGCCATCAGATCGAATACGTTTTGGGTTTCAGGCTGGAGTCACATCTAAGCCACAAACGGATCACAGTAGGGGTCCAGTGCATCCTTGTTCACCATTTCAGGTCCGATTTCAGCCGAATTTTGGGCTAAATTCAGACCTGAAACGGACCAAAAGACACACAGGACCCGGTGAAAATTCACGCCGGAGCCACAGCGGAGATATGTGAACCGGCTCCACAGAGAACCGGGCACAATCTCCTACTATTGCGAAATATATGCGAGGAACCCAGCCTAAAAGTGCTTTAGGAATATTCTTCCTGAAGTGGGATGGTTAGAAAAAATACATGTAGCGCCCCTTTACTTTCAGGGGTGCTATGTACTAAAATTTAGGGGTTTGATCTGAGCCAGTAGTCAGGCTCAGACCATTTTGATTGTTAGGGTTAGCTTCTGCCTGTGTATTGCAGCCCGATGTACAGTTCCCTGTGGCCTGCAGGTGGCGCTGCCATCTTGGGTCAGAGTTGAACCGTGGGTGGCATTGCTATGCCTTAGGGTGTCCTCTCTCGGCAGTGGTACGGTGGGCGTGGTTAACCTGCTGTGCATGCTGGGAGAGGATACATAAGGGGCAGACGCCATCTTTTGGGAAGCAGTCTGCGTCACCCGGCCCTCCAGGCCAGGGGTGCGCGTGTGTATCAGTCTCAGGCACCTTTAGCCTGGGGTGGCAACTCTACTATTGGGCCCAGCACCTTTATCTGGGGCCCATCCCCGAAAGAGGAATCCCAGGGTGCCCTTGCGAGGGAACCCGCTCTAAGAAGAGGAGGCCGGGGGAGAACCTTTCTGAGGGACCAGTGAAAATATTGCATTTTTTTCAAAATTGTCGCTCTATTTTTGTTTATAGCGCAAAAAATAAAAACTGCAGAGGTGATCAAATACCACCAAAAGAAAGATCTATTTGTGGGAAAAAAAAGGACGCCAATTTTGTTTGGGAGCCACGTCGCACGACCGCACAATTGTCAGTTAAAGCTGCATATTGGTCCGGGTCTTAAGTGGTTAAAGACCGAAACCTCCTTTAAATTTCAGCTAAGGGCCTGTTTTTTTGGCAACTACTTTGTCACTACTTAAGATAACAAGGCAATACATATATTGTTGTTTTTTTTTTCAGCACAAATAAGGTTTTGTTCTGCAAATATTATCTTGCAAAAACTATTTTACTTGTATGCAATTCATATACAAAAAGATGTCAAAAACATAAAAAGCACTTTGTTCTACTTTAACCACTTTTAGTTAAAAAGAAAGGGAAAAAAAATACATGTGTTAGTGTAGATAAAAAGCATATATTTTACTATTAAATGTGACCCATTTATCATGACATTGTTTTTAATGGAACATATAATAAACAGGAACTTATAACATTTGAAAACATTAAAATATTAATTGTTTTATAAATAGAAATGAAAAAATTTCTAAGGAGGGGGGGGGGGGGTAAGTTAAATAAGACTGATTAGGGAAATACAGGGTTAAATAGAAACACATTTTAAAGCGTAACTCCACTTTTGTTGAGAAAAAAGCACTTCCCTCTGGGTGATCTATGTACATTGCAAGGATTTGTAATGTAATGTACCTTTTGTTATTCTGAAGAAATCCCTGTGTGTTTGTGCCCATGTGCACAGGTGAGTCTAATGGGTGTGGTTTCATAATTATCAACCAGCTGGGCACCTGCAAAGCTCTAATAAGGAAAATTGCTGGGCCTGCATCCCTTTAAACATGATTTCCTATTGGGAGTATCTCACCAAAAATTAATTTTTTGTTGCAGGGGATGCCTGAAATCTGAGTTGTATCTTAGTGTAGACTTCTGGGAAAATCAGTGAGCCAATCACACAAGCAGGAACTGATATATCTGGTGGGTGGTCTGTACACGTTCTGTGTACAAAACAACTCCAGGTAGCCATATTGCATTGCATTTCACAGAAAATTCCAGAGCTGCAGATTGAAAAGGAAAGGTATTTTATAATAACATTCAATTACAACATGACTAGTGTCGCAATTGTATATGCTATATTATTATTTTTTTATTTGCTATTTTTTTTCCACGAAAATGGAATTACCCTTTAAATATTTAACCACTTCCCTACCCGCCCATAGTCAAATGACGTCTACAGATGAGATCTCCCATCCTGGGTGGACGACATATGACGTCCTGGCTTCCCGGCCATCTAGGGGGTGCGCACGCGCCCGCGGCATCGCTCGGAACCTGGTGTGCGTGCCCGGTGGCCGCGATGTACGCCGAGCACCCGCGATTGCCCGTGATTACAGCAGGACCGTGGATCTGTGTGTGTAAACACACAGATCTACGTCCTGTCAGAGGTGAGGAGACTGATGTGTGTTCCCAGTACAGAGGAACACAGATCGGTCTCCTCCCCTTGTGAGTCCCCTTCCCCTACAGTTAGAATCACTCCTTAAAGAACATATTTACCCCTTCAGTGCCCCCTAGTGTTAACCCCTTTCCTGCCAGTCACATTTACACAGTAATTAGTGCAGTTTTATAGCACTAATCGCTGTATAAATGTGAATGGTCCCAAAAATGTGTCAAAAGTGTCCGATATGTCCGTCGCAATGTCACGGTCACAATAAAAATTGCAGATTGCCGCCATTACTAGTAAAAAAAAAAAACTGCCATAAATCTATCCCCTATTTTGTAGATGCTATAACTTTTGCGCAAACCAATCAATATACACTTATTGCGATTTTTTTTACAAAAAATCTGTAGAATACATATCGGCCTAAACTGAGGATTTTTTTTTTTTAAATTGTGATATTTATTAAATCAAAAAGTAAAAAATATTGTGTTTTTTTCAAAATTGTCGCTCTTCTTTTGTTTAAAGCGCAAAAAAAAAGAAACGCAGAGGTGATCTAATACCACTAAACAAAAGCTCTATTTGTGGGGAAAAAAGGACGTCAATTTTGTTTGGGAGCCACGTCGCACGACCGCGCAATTGTCATTCACATTGCGACAGCGCTGAAAACTAAAAATTGGTCTGGGCAGGAAGGGGGTGAAAATGCCCTTTATTGAAGTGGTTAAAAATGAAAAAAATATATACTTGTAAGGTTGTTTTAATAGACATCATATGTAGATTAAAGTGCACCCTTTTGATTTGCAGATGAATAAAATTGAGAAAATGTAAAGTAACAATAATGTCACTTTGCATATCAGAATCACCCTACTAAACAGTGTTTACAAACATTGGTCTGCTTTTGACAACAGCGGCTAGAATCAGGTACACGGTTGATTAAATTAAGGTTCAAATAAAACACAACTGCTTAAAATTTTAAATATTAAAAAACAAACATAGGAAAATAATACATTCATTCAAGAAGATCAACTTACAGTATCCACTCATTATTAACATAATGTTTCTAAAGTGTTGTGTGCATAGAATGTATAATTTTAATGTTAATCCATGTGCATTAATCTATTAAACTCCAGCCACAAGAAAAAAAAAATCTTGTAGTGGGGCCTCCCTTGCAATGCAACTGGGTAGATATGAGAATCCCCACAGGGGCTGGGGGAGGCAGTCCCATTGAAAGCAATGGAAGACTGCTGCCTCCCACAGCCAATCGCAGCCACCCGCATGTAATTGTTCATGCAGAGATCACATGCAAGTGATCAGCCCTGGACACAGGGAGTCTATGTCCAGGGCTGATCATTCAAATGTGATTGCTGCATGAGAGATTACATGTAAATAGCTATGATTAGCTGCAGGAGCCGGCAGTTTCCCATTGATTTCAATGAGGTTGCCTTCCACAGCTGTTTGTGGGACCCCGCTGGTTAAGTTCAATGGGTTGCAGAACAGGCTGTATTCTTTGCCCTTTTCATCACTCCAGTGGGCTCCCTCAAGCAGTGCAATTGGTTCTCCATCAGCCTCCTCTTTAAGCTGCTTTTGGCCACAGTCACATGTTCACCCCCACCATGTACAATGCACTTACAATACAGGGTAAATAATAGCCCTGTATTATACAGTACAGTACACAATGATGCTAGGGGACTACCCACAGACCCAAATTTTGGAAGAAGAGGACAGTGCAGGAGCTGCCAGAACATCGAGTCAGGAAAGTAATGCCATCTCCTCCTGTACCCTCTAGACTAGTGGTCTCCAAACTGCGGCCCAGGAGGCCAGATGCTGCCCTTTGCTTATCTTTATCAGGCCCTTGGGTATTTCTCCCACTGATTCGAGGCACTATTTTTCCCTATAACTCCAATGACAAGGAAATATTTCGTCCTGACACCAATGATGAGACACTATTCCTCCACTGACACCAAAAATAGGACATTATTCTTCTCACTGACATCATCGATAGGGCATTATTCTTTTCACTGATACCATTTTCTACTCCCATTGGACAGAGTCTAGCCCCCCTAAGGTCTAAAGGACAGTAAACTGGCCCTTTGTTTAGAAAGTTTGGAGACCCCTGCCCAAGACTTTAAGAGCATTCAACCTTGCAGAAGAGCCCCACTGCAAGGACGTTTATTTTTCTTATGCCCAGAGGTGAGAATTATACATGTATTACAAAGTACAGTTAAGCATGAAAATGTAATATATTTATAAAAATGCCAGATTATCTAATTCATAAATTGATTTGTACAACATAATTGTTGAAAGAAAAATGCAGGTGTGAGAAAAAATCCACATCTCTGTTAGGTAAAGGAGACTATAGCTTGTCCCTGATGCTTACAATATACCTTCTGTCCCCTTCTTCCCTCATAATTTTTTTCACCTAAACCTACCCTGACTTCAAGTTTTTTCATTGGACTGAAACATAAGTTTTATATGGAACGTTACATTGCTACTGAATGAAATAGATAGTTGGCAACAGTAATAAGCAAATAAGTCTGGTGAATAGGCAAATGTTTTTGATTATCCTGAACAGGGCTTTTTTCAGCTGGAACTTGGTGGAACTCAGTTCCACCACCTCTGACTCAGACCCTCTACTTTCTGCTCACCACCATCACTTGTAAACACAGAAGTCCAGCTTCTGTGTTTACAAGTGACAGCTTGTCTCCCAAAGGCTCCCACAGATCTGATCTCCTGAGCAGCTCCCACTGAGTGCAGGATGGGGAAAGGGGAGATGCAGGTGTTCAGGGTGCAGTGCAGATGCCGACACCCCCACTGAATGGTCTCCCTACAAGTGAGAAAGACAGGGCGAACTACAGTGTGAGGGAAGGTTCTAGAGCCGGCTGGGTCCTTCAGCTTAACACAGCAGCAAAAGTTGGACATATGGAAGATGGTGGAGCTTTTAAGGAGGGGGAGAATAAGGGGGTGGTGGGGGGATTACATGCAAAGGTCAGAGCTGAAGAGGGGTGAAAGTGAGATGTGGACGGGGATGCAGAGGTAAGCAGCTGTGGAAGAAGGCTGAGCTCTGCACTCTGTGTAGCTCACCCCTGAACTTTGCACTATGTAGGTAGTGTACCACCAAACTCTTCACGTAGCGCAACCCTGAACTCTTCACTCTGTTTGTAACCCCCCCCCCCCCCCTCCGAACTCTGGCCTCTGTATTGCATTCCTGGTATTTAATGCTCTTTAAGACCCGCCCATTGTGAAATTTGACCACATCCACTATTTAATGGAGGGTGTGTGTGGGGGAGAAGGGGAGTTCGGAGGTCGTGGCTGAGTTCCTGCACCTATTTTCAGAAAAAAAAAAAGACCTGATCCTGAATATATGTATGAAAAATTGCCCAATCTGCAGATAATAATAAAATGTATGAATATTAATGGTATAAATCTCTAAATTGCTTCTCTAGTCAGAAACTGTAAGCAACCAAACATGCAGTTAAAACTACTCATAAAATCTCATTACTGTATATAAGCTGTAGGTTCATGTTTCCTCCGGAGACAGAGATCAGTGCTTTCTTTGCAGTATAAAAAAGATGAAATGGCTTTGGGCCATTTTTTTTTAACTTTTTTCGATTGCTAATGTAAAAAAAAAAAATAATAAAAAAATAAAACAACAAAAATAATAAAAACTACTCACACCAATGGCAGAACTACTAGGGTCGCAAAGGTTGCACTTGCGACTGGGCTCTGGCGTTCCGCCACTGTTGGGGGACACTAAGACGGCAGGAAGGTGGTCCACCGTGGGGCCGTAATAAAGGGTCCCACGATGGGAGTAAAGGGCCCTTGGATCAGTGCAGTGGAAAGGGCCCCAGTCGGGAGCCAGGGGTGCCATTCATGGTTTCTTGCACTGGGGCCCTGAAGGTTGTAGTTGCGCTTCTGCTTCAAGCAGAAACTGAAAACATTCAAGGGAAGACTACAGCCCCACATGTTGTCCATAAATGAAAATAGAAAATATTTATATGGAATATTTCACATTTATCTGTCTACATAATTATTTTTTAATTTTAATTTCGGCTAACCATATTATAAAAATATATACAAAACATTTATATACAGTAAATAAAAAGAACATGAATCATAAAGTGCCAGAACTTCAATTACCATTCAGTGGGAAAATATATATTTTTTATAATTGACAATTGACAAAGTTTTGAAAGTTTCAATACAAAAATACGAAACACAAATACAAGAGGGGGTAATGGGATAAAACAAACCCAGAGGGGAGAGGGATGGAAAATAATAAAGGATCAACAGACTTATGTAGGAGAACTGGAGAACTGGGCAGCTCCAATAAATATGGAATAGTGTGCCCTGGTCATGGAGACATCTCCAACAGCGATCCAAGGCCGATGGGTATTTGGCGTGTAAGCGAGACGGTGTTAGGTACCAACCATAGAGCACGTTATAAGTGTTTTCTTTGTAAAGAGTACATATAGAGCTTTTAGCCGCACAAGACCATACGGCTCTCAATTGTGCAGGAGACAGTTCCTCCAGTGGGAAAATCTTACTATGGGTAGTTGCTGATATGGAAACCAGGTAGAGGCTGGTGGACTACATACACCGAAAAACAAACCGCAAAGTGCAATATGCTACCTGCAATCAGGTATAAATTTAAGGTGTGTCTAAATAGATGTAACTTTTAATAGCAAAAGGATATAATACAAAACATCAAGCATACAGAATATGAGTGGTTAAAAACATCAAAGTCCAGAGGAGGATCCAGAGAAGCAGCTGTAATCACAATGCTGTGTGCATAGCTCAATGACACAAGCAAGCAGACCATCACAGGGTCAAACCACTCAGGTCTTGGGTGAAAAGGGCTGAGCCGAACACCCCGCTGTTCGGTTCGCACCAGAACCTGCGAACAGACAGAATGTTCGCGTGAACTTTAGAACCCTATTAAATACAATGGACTCGAACGTTCGAAATCTAAAGTGCTAATTATAAAGGCTAATATGCAAGTTATTGTCCTAAAAAGTGTTTGGGGACCCGGGTCCTGCCCCAGGTGACATGTATCAATGCAAATTTTTTTTTTCTTAAATGACGTTTTTATGGGAGCAGTGATTTTAATAATGCTTAAAATGAAAAAATAAAAGTAAAATTTTCCTTAAAATTTCGTACCTGGGGGGTGTGTACAATATGCATGTAAAGTCGCGCATGTTTCCCGTGCTTAGAACTGTCCCTGCACAAAATGTAATTTTTGAAGGAAAAAAAGTCATTTAAAACTCACTCGCGGCTATTAATGAATTGTCGGCTCCCGGCAATACATACAAAATTCACCCCATTGGAAGAAGTCTTACGACGAAACTAGTCTGGGAGGAGCTACACGACAGTCACCTGGTGTGCAGCGTTCGGATCTTTCGACCACTCATCGAATATACAGTTTGGTGTTTGGGCGGGAGTCTGCGGTGATTCGATTGCAGTGGAGAGGCAAGCGTACATGAAGGAGGGTGAGACATACATGCTTATATGGTCCGCCGAGACCGCAATACATCGCGGCAGCCTACTATAAACTTGCCTGGCGTTTGGAAATGTTTGCTTTGAAGTGCCCAATTTGATCTGTCTAAATGTGAGTGTAACCATTGATGGTCACTTGTGCTGTGTTATTTTAATTAAAAGTTTTGATATACTTCACTATTGGAAGCATTTGTTTTTTCATGTGGGAGACTTGACTGACCTAATTTCATCATTTTGGAATCGTTTGTGATACCCTGGGGGGTAATCAAGCTGATTAGCCAAGCATGAGAGTGCGAGGCATATTCTTTTGGTGAGTGCAAGTCCTTAGGGAGTGGAATCACTGAGCACATTGGTGTGGTGAAGGTTTGAAGAAAACACAAGAAAGTTTTATTTGTCATCATCTTCATTTGAAGTCACTTTTGGATGCACTTTTTATGGACTTATTTTGTGCACTTTTTTATGGACTCATTTTCAGTTAAACACTTTATATCAATTGTTTTAAATCACTGTCATGAACGTTATGGACACTTGATGAGTTTATTGTATGCACATTTCTTTACATTCGCATTTATGCACTATCTCACGGAGTGTATATGGTTTATATTTAGATTTGTGTTGTAAGACACTGAGCGCTACTATTTTGGTTATTTAAAATTATTTTTCACTTTTTATTTTTTAAAGTAGCAGCTGATAGGGTAATTCAGTCTGAATTTATCAGACGTTTATCCAAGGCGCAGTGGAGTGTGTTAAGGAAAGGGGGCGGTTTATTTCTTAGTACACTGTTATTTTTATATACAAAAGTCATTGATAAAAAATAAAAAAAAAGCGTGGGGGTCCCCCCAAATTCAATCACCAGGCCCTTCAGGTCTGGTATAGATATTAAGGGGAACCCCGCCGCAAATTTTAAAAAAAATGCGTGCAGTTCCCCCCAAATATCCATACCAGGCCCTTCAGATCTGGCATGGATTTTAAGTGGAACTCCACCCCAAATTTAAAAAAAAATGGCGTGGAGTCCCCCCAAAAATCCATACCAGACCCTTATCCGAAATTACACAGTGAAGGAAGTTCCCCATCAGGTCCGCTCAGGCCAATGACGTAGGAGGGGTCTGACATACCGAGGGGGCGGACCTGATGGGGAATCTCCTTCACTGTGTAATTCATGAATAGACCCGCCCCTTCTCATGTTCCGCATCAGGTCCTCAGCCTTACACCTAGTCATTGGCTGAGCGGACCTGATGGGGAACTTTAGAAGGGGCGGGTCTATACATTTAATAGACTGCGGAGGAAGTTCCCCATCAGGTCCGCTCAGGCTCAGCCAATGACGGACAGCGCTGGACATCGGATCGCCGCGGGACAATGGATTTCATCGCTGGAATGTTTTTTTTTTTTTAATAAAGGACTTTGCCAAGGTGTCGGTGTGTTTTTTTTTTTTTTTTTTACACTTTCTTCGTGAAATGTACCCCTTACCAATTCACATAGGGGGGGGCGGGATCTGGGGGTCCCCTTTGTTAAAGGGGTCTTACAGATTCCGATAAGCCCCCCTGCCCGCAGACCCCCACAACCACCGGGCAAGGGTTGTGGGGATGAGGCCCTTGTCCCCATCAACATGGGGACATCCTCCCCATGTTGAGGGCATGTGGCCTGGTACGGTTCAGGAGGGGGGGCGCTCTCTCGTCCCCCCCTCTTTTCCTGCGGCCTGCCAGGTTGCGTGCTCGGATAAGGGTCTGGTCTGGATTTTTGGGGGGACTCCACGCCATTTTTTTTAAAATTTGGGGTGGAGTTCCCCTTAAAATCCATGCCAGATCTGAAGGGCCTGGTATGGATATTTGGGGGGAACCGCACGCATTTTTTTAAAAATTTGCGGCGGGGTTCCCCTTAATATCTATACCAGACCTGAAGGGCCTGGTAATTGAATTTGGGGGGACCCCCACGCTTTTTTTTTTTATCAATGACTTTTCTATGTATTGCCGGGAGCCGACAATTCATTAATAGCCGCGAGTGAGTTTTAAATTACTTTTTTTCCTTCAGAAATGACACTTTGTGCAGGGACAGTTCTAAGCACGGGAAACATGCGCCGCTTCACATGCATATTATACACACACCCTAGGTACAAAATTTAAAGGAATATTTCATTTTTATTGTTTCACTTTAAGCATTATTAAAATCACTGCTCCCGAAAAAACGTCCCCTGGGGCAGGACCCGGGTCCCCAAACACTTTTTAGGACAATAACTTGCATATTAGCCTTTATAATTAGCACTTTAGATTTCTCCCATAGACTTTTCGAATTTGCAGCGAACACCCCAATTTGTTCGCTGTTCGGCGAACGGGCGATGAGGCAATGTTCGAGTCGAACATGAGTTCGACTCGAACTCGAAGCTCATCCCTATGGGTGAACCAGGAACCAAAACTCCTGCACACAGTGCTTCCAGGTAAGGCAAAGCCTCCATTGTTATCATGACAACATTTTGAGGCTTCTGCCTCTTTGTCAAGTGTTGACACTGGCAGGAAATAAACTTTGTAACAAAGTTACAAAATGATTTGCTTAAAAAGGCTGTATACAGCAAGGTCACATACACTGAAAAATAAATTTGGGTTTACAAACACATTTATCATAGTCATGTCTGATCCTACTAGGTGTCACATCCCATATACACTATATTGGCAAAAATATTGGGACGCCTGCCTTTACACGCACATGAACTTTAATGGCATCCGAGACTTAGTCTGTAGGGTTCAATATTGAGTTGGCACACCCTTTGCAGCTATAACAGCTTCAACTCTTCTGGGAAGGCTGTCCACAAGGTTTAGGAGTGTGTCTATGAGAATGTTTGACTATTCTTCCAGAAGTGCATTTGTGAGGTCAGGCACTGATGTTGGATGAGAAGGCCTGGCTCGCAGTTGGGAGCCGATCACTAGTTTGGCAAGTGCAAAATATAAAGGGTCATCATAGCTACTGCTTTACCTTTTCCCGTGTTTTATAGACCTTTGAGTCTACCAACATTAGAACTAAATGCATTTACATGGAATATATTCCTTTTGTGCACCATATTGTAATCTGTAATGTGATTAAATAAGTGCTGCAATGACTCCTGACTGGTCACAATGTACAACAGGGGTATATAAATGTAGAGCCCCCCCAATATTTGGGGGCGCTATGTGGAAATTTAGGGGTAGTCTGAGCCAGGTAGTTGGGCTCAGACCAATCACTGATTCATTATTGCTTCTGCTCTGGGTGTGATACTGCCTAGCAGTAGTGTTCTCTGTTGCCTGTAGGTGGCACTGTCACCGCCGGCATAGGTTGAACTACAGGGGGTATCACAGCACCTTGGGTGTCCTCTCTCTCGGCAGTCATGAAATGGGGGTGGTCAAACCGCTGTGCATGCTGGGAGAGGGTACATAAGGAGCAGACGCCATTAGGCGGTTGGGGCGTTCCAGGGGACCTTCGGTCCTGTAAGTGTGCCTCGTGGCCTGCATGGCACGGGGTGCGCAAGTGTGTTTGGGCCTCGGGAACCTTCAGCCCGAGGTTTCGATGCTGCAATGTAGGCCTGGCTCTGCTGGCAAGGGCCTACACCTCAGAGAAGAATCCCAGGCTGCCCACTTGTAGGGAGCCCACCTTTAGGAAAGGAATCCAGGGGAGGATCAGTCCCAGAGGAGATTAGCGATGGTACTGCTGTCTCGGGAAGAGGCCTGGAAACTCGCCTAAAGTTTATCCGTGCTCCATCCCGGGTGCTAGGACCGCTCTCATAGGGACTATCCGGGTGAGCAATACCCACTCTGGCTTGAGTGGCAATAAAAGACTGACACTAAGCTCTAATGCCGCGTACACACGATCGATTTTTTCGACGGTGAAAACACCGTCGAGAAAATCGACGTTAAAAACGAGGAACAGCTTGTTCCCCTCACACACGGCCGTTTTAAATG
Source organism: Rana muscosa (assembly GCA_029206835.1). Taxonomy (NCBI): domain Eukaryota; kingdom Metazoa; phylum Chordata; class Amphibia; order Anura; family Ranidae; genus Rana; species Rana muscosa. The sequence goes on from CM055121.1 coordinate 179,646,607, forward strand.
TCATTTTTTTTTTGGTCGAAAAAAACGACCGTGTGTGGGCTCCGCAGCAGTGTTTCCCTATGGGAAACACTGCCGCGGAAAACATGTCGAAAAAAACGACGAGAAAAATTAGAACATGTTCTAATTTTTCTCGTAGTTTTTAATGCAGTTTTTCTCGTCGAAAAAAACGACAGAAAGCCCACAGACTATCGTTTTTCTCGTCGAATGGGAAAAATGTTGTTTTTTTCGACGGGAAAAACGGCCGTGTGTACACGGCATAAGTGTTGCGTGCCTAAACCTTCCCCTACTTTCTCAACTTCCTACTCTCTCTCTTCAAGTTTACCTCAAGTATAAAGAATAAAACCTTGCTGATTGGGTTTTACTCCTGTGTGGACATTGGCCTTATTCTGAAAGATTTCTGCCTAGACAACAGAGAGAAGAGATCCACTCTAGAGAGGTAATTGCTTCAAGACCCAACAATAACACTGCTCGCTCCTCTCTATACACAGGGAGGGGATACCGGGCAAGTAGCAGGTGTGCCCCGCTATTGGCAAAGAAAAGTGGGGTCTGTGTGCTACACGTGGGGGCTCGAGTCCGGGATTTGTGGCTACCTCTTGCATGAGTGGATTATTTTCTATGTGATTAGAAAGTCGGCCATTGGAGGAGTTGGACTGTGTTACTGTACTTTGAGAAAAAAAAAGGGGGTAAGGGGCACAGAACTGTGTTTTTTTTTCCAACTGCGAAGTTCGTGGGCGTGTCCAGAAAAAAAGAAAAGCCCGCGAGCTACGTGCAGGAAGAGAGAAAGGGGAGGAGTTCCTACCACCTGCGAGTTACACGTGGGTGTATTGGCACCAAGAGACAGGGAGAGTTGGATCAAGTGAGAGTGAGCAACATGTCTGCATTCCCATGTACCTCAGTTTTGTCGGGACCCCGGATGTTCTCGATGCCTTCTACTATGGACATTGCTCCACTCACAGCCCCGCTCACGGATACGGGGATCCGGCTCAGGCCCCGTGGCCGCTCCGCTTTGTACACCTGCCGACATGCGGAGGCCTGCTCTGTCCCAAATGCCACGGACTGGCCATGCAACTGCGCCCGTTTGGAAGATGTTTAGCTTGCGGAGAGTTCCTCTTCGAGGTGGACCAGCCCACCGAATCACCCCGGGCCTACCGAGTTGTATTACAGGCGTTGTCACTTCGGAGGAAGACGTCTGTGCTGCCACAGCCGAGCCCACATGCATCGCCTCTCCTACTGCGGATGTATCCAGGAGGGATGCCTCTGAGACTGCAGAGCTATCGGCAGGCATCGCAGCGGACGCTGCCTCCGCCACTACCAAAATTCATATCCCGGACGAGCCGCCACGTGTAGCACTACCCCCAGATTAAGGGAGCTGCTGGTTTTGTTTTGGGTCTGTACTCTGGCTCTCAACCCCAAGAACTTGGCTCGAACCCTCCCTTGGCACAACTAGTCTGCACAATAATTGTGGAACCCAATGATGATTGGGAACACAATAATACTACACAACAGTAAAATGGTATATATATATATATATATATATATATATATATATAGTTGTTACCTTATATAGCCACTTGTCCACAATGAGTAATAGAGAACTCCACACAGTTTCCTGCTTAACCAGAATCTATTTTACTCAGCGGTAAAAGACAGAAAAATTTAACAGAGGCACAGTTGACTTGTGCAGGGCCCTGCAAAGTCAATGATGTAAATATATATATGACAGTAATAAAACACAGTCTTAATGCGCACTTTCTACATAAGTAACAGACCTATGCTCGCAAGCTCCCCCTAGTATGCAATATTGCACCCGTGTCCCATCACTATCAGTTCAGTGTACAGATCCTTCAGTAATAGGAGTCTTCGCTAGCAATCGTTGGTGCACATAACATTTGTAATCCACAGGGGTTTTAAATGTAAGCAAACTGAATTTCCACAATGTTTATGAAGATGAACTTCTCTGGCGGTGCAAACGCCAAACTTTAAACCACGCGGCCACCGCGAGATGCACTATGTCCTAGCGTTTGGCGCACTACTCTACCAATGGTGGGCCTTGAAAAGTCACAGGCCTACACCAACAGTTAATGAATTCTCACCAAACAGGCCTCGTCCCACTGGCACGTTCCGCTGTCGGTGCCTTGATCCGCGGCCTCCCCACAACTTGCAGTCTCCGGTTCCTCTCACAGCCGCACTGGATGTCGGTGGATGGATGACCCCGGTCTCTGGGAAGCGAAGGCTGGTCACACGGAAAAGGATCCCTCTTTAGGCTGAGCGATCCTCCTCGATAGCTGTAGGCCCAGGCTTTTGGCCTAGACGCTCCGGCAGCAGGCCTCAACACAGACTTCCTGCTTGATAGATGGCAAGGTCCAGAGAGAGCGAGCGTAGCTCCTCCCTTGCTTTAAGTAACCTCCCCCAGAAGGCTGTGCGAAGATGCAATGCACTTTGGGAGTACAGCTGCACTGTGGGTACCATAGTCTGTTTGATACCCATGGCAATGGAGTCCCTTTCTCCCTATACCATAAGTTCAACAATGCATCGTTCCAATACAGTCAAACAACAGTTGCTGCAATATCTTAAAGAGACTCCGGAGGGAATTGGGGTTGTTTATCAAGATAACAATAGTCTTTAACACACTGCAAAGTGGCATCCCGCTACATAAAGAAGATATATGTAGCACTAAAAAAACATATACACACACAGAAATTCATAAGGGTTCACAGACACTTGTGTATAAAGCAGCACATGAGTTCATAAAGAGTCCATAAGTCTTTGGAGGACACCAAAGGTGTATAACTAAATAGACTACAGGTGAATAATAATTCCTCCACCGAACACCAACACACCGGGCCTCTTATCTCAAAATATGGACCACTAGATTATAGGTGGTCAAGCAGGCAGTCTAGTAATCCTCTGGCTGATCTCCTCTCCTCTAAAGCTGATCTCCTCTCCTCTAAAGCCGCGTACACACGATCGGTTTTACCAATGAAAACAGTCCGATGGATTTTTTTCATCGGACAAACCGATCGTGTATGGGCTCCATCGATCTTTTTTCCATCGGTGTCAAAAAATAGAACATATTTTAAATTTTTCTGATGGATAAAAAACCAATAGCAAATTCCGATTGTCTATGGGCAAGTCCATCGGTTAAAAAAACCCACGCATGCTCAGAATCAAGTCGACGCATGCTCAGAAACATTGAACTTCATTTTTCTCGGCTCATCAGAGTGTTTTACGTCACCGAGGTTTGGAACGGTCGGTTTTTTGACTGATGGTGTGTAGGCAAGCCTGATGGAAGTCAGCTTCATCCGTTTTCCGATGGAAAAATCCATCGTTTTAAAAACCATAGGAAATCCGATCGTGTGTACAGGGCTTAAGACAACTTTCAAATGGATCCTGTATAACCCTCAGGGATGGTGAATCCACGGGTCTCATGCATCAAAATAAAGGCAAACAACTCCTCATGGTGCAGTAAATGAACACAGTAAAATGCTTTATTTCAGATAAATCAGGATACTCACATTTAAAGTCATGTAAAATGAGCGTGTCATAAAACATAGGAACGGATAGTTTCCAACCCACAAAATGGCCGGATAAGGATAAGGACATGGATAAGATATGTTGACAGCACACAAACAAGTTTGTTTTAAAGTGCCAAACTCTTTATTCTTGTATAAGCACACAGAAAAGCAACAGTTTTAGGATGAGTCTGGGAACATTGCTTTTGTATGTGACCATGCAATAAGCAGCTTCTCTAGTTTCTAGAGACAAGCGTGTTGGTTTGCTGGCAACATATCTTATCCTAAATAAATATACAGCGCTAGCTTGTTCTCTCTAACATGATTGCAAAAGAGGTTTGAGACATATATTGCAGAACGTGGCACCACATCCAATGATAGTTGAGCAAAAACAAGAAAAAGAAAAAAGAGGAAAAGGGACTTTCACTGCCAGGTCCGTACCCGCCCCCCCCCACCCATGCCTAAGCTTCCCTGTCCCCTGCCTTTCCACCTTCCGCCACAAATTTCACCTAAAACTGCCCCCCACTCTCCTCTCCTATCCCCTTCACCCCCCTTCTTCACCCCCAGCACTGATTACCCCCCCCCCAGTGTTGCCAACCGTCCGTATTTTTACGGACAGTCCGTAAAAACTGTCACTTTTTACCCCTGTCCGTAAATGTCCGTAGTTGCGGGAATGTGCCAGTAAAAATAGGCGAGATCGGTTCAGCTTGGAACTGCGCATGCACAGTTCTGCAGCTTGCTGAGCCGAGCCGAGCATATGCTGTATTCGGCCGGCGGGGAGCGGATTTCACAGAGGCTGTGCCGCGCGGCGCCGGCGAGTGATGTATTAGGACATCCCGCCAGGCGCGTGCGTGCCAGAATTTTAAATCTGTAACTAACCAGGAGGTCGGAGGAGCACAGCACTGCAGCAGGAGTCAGGACTCAGAGCCAAAATGGAGGAGCCTGCTGCATCCAGGCAATACAAAGTTCACAGGGGAGTCGGGGACAGACAGAGTGACAGACAGCCCAGCCGACAGTGACATCAGGTGATGGTGGCAGAGGGGGATCCGATGGAGGCAGGGGGTTATCGTGGTATCGCAGAGGGGGACGATGGAGGCAGGGGGTTAATGGAGGCAGGGGGAGATGATTGGAGGCAGATGGAGATTGGAGGCAAGGGGAGATTGGAGGCAGGGGGTGATGGTGGCAGGGGGTGATGGTGGCACCGCAGAGGGGGATGGAGGCAGGGGGAGATTGGAGGCAGTAGGAGATTGGAGGCAGGGGGTGTTAGTGGCAGGGGGTGATTGGAGGCACCGCAGAGGGTGGGGGATGGAGACAGGCATTGTTGGTGGCACCGCAGAGGGGGATGGAGGCAGGGGGCCTGGGGCAGATTGGAGGCAGGGGGAGATTGGAGGCAGGGGGTGATTGGAGGCAGGGGGTGTTGGTGGCACCACAGAGGGTGGGGGATGGAGACAGGGGTTGTTGGTGGCACCGCAGAGGGGGGTGGAGGCAGGGGACGATGGAGGCAGGGGGTGATTGGAGGCAGGGGTCCTGGGGGAGATTGGAGGCAGGGGGTGATTGGAGGCAGGGGGAGATTGGGGGAGATTGGAGGCAGAGGGTGATTGGAGGCAGGGGGTGATTGGAGGCAGGGGGTGTTGGTGGCACCGCAGAGGGGGATGGTGGCACTGCAGAGGGTGGGTGATGGAGGCAGGGGTTGATGGTGACACCGCAGAGGGGCATGGGGGGAGATTGGAGGCAGGGGGAGGATGTGGCACCGCAGGGGGTGCTGGTGGCAGAGGGGGATGGAGACGGGGTGATGTGACTAAATAATTTGCCCTTATTATATCGAAAATAAGAAAAATATGTTTTTTTTATCCTATTATCTACCTTAAATCACATTGCTATTTGCCCAGCGTACTTGTTTGTAGCCTCAATACTGAAATTTGCACCTAAAAATAAAATTTAGTACGTTTTGTGAAATGTCAGTAAAAACGTGGCTGTGCCAGTAAATTTCGGATCTTGTGCCAGTAAATTTTAATCTGGGAGGTTGGCAACACTGCCCCCCCCACACCCGATCCGAGCCTCTCGCAAACCTGACCCACGCAGCCACCATCATTAGCCGGAATCCCTCCTCTTCCACTTCTGCCAGCTTCAGGTGCTGCATGGGGCTTTGGGGGTCCCAATGTGTCCCCCCCACCAGTCATATCACCCCCCCAACTGCCCCCGCACCCCCGATCCATGGCCGGTCAGAGAGAATCCCTCTTTCCCCTCCCGCCGCTTGTATCTTCTCCCTGAACTGAGCTCTGGCGAGCTGTCAGGCTGGGGAGGGCGCATGAAGCGAACACTACCGATTGCTCCTATATGCCCACTGACAGCTGATCATAGTAAACATGACTGTTACTATGTATTAGACTGTCATTTTAGGAATGAATTAGGAATCTCTATACAGTATCCTTATTCATTCAAGTAAAGCTCTACAGTGGAAGGAACTATCTTCAGTCCCTTTCTATGTCTCAAAAAAAGAGAAAAAAAGAGATACGGGGGTCTGTTTAGACCTCTGATATCTCACCAAATACCCCCCCCCCTTCCAAAAAAATAAAATAAAATGTAACAAAAAAATGTAAAAACTAAAAAAAACAACAACAAAAAAAAAACATGTTTTTGGGGGACGACAAACAACCCGCCCAGGTCCGCCCACACTCAGCATCTCCACGGTGACAGTCCTCCCTCCACAGCTTCTTCAGCTCCGGACCGCAACCCAATTCGTCCAGATGGCCAGGAGGAGAAGCCGGAAGACAAACGTATAAGTCCGGCACCCTGCAGGGGAGCGGCACCGCTAATGGACCGGCCACTCCTGGTAAGACCCCTTTCACATGGAGCGGACTCTGTCAAGCAGATCTGCCTGCTCAGCGGGGGATCTGTCTGTTGATCCTCAGTTGAGCAGGCGAATGACAGGTCAGTGTCCGCTCCGCTGATGCAGAAAGGACACGGACACAGCCCACTGTTCTCTATGGGGTGGTCGGATGAAAATGGACCGCCTGTCCAGTTCTATTGGATGCCATCCAATCTGATCTGCTAGATGGACGGGGAATGGAATCCCCATCGATCTGTTTTTAGCAGACTGGACTGGATCGGATGCAGGTGGGTGTAAACGGACACATGTCCATTTACATCAGACTCTCCGTAGAGAACAATGGGTGGTCCGTTTGGACCCGCCTGAAAAACGGACAGGCAGACCCAATCGGTCTGCTTGTGTGAAAGGGGCCTAAGGCCTTGTTCACGCAGGGCATACTCAGCATACCTTTACAGGAATGCACAGGTGTGCCGTGCATCTCTGTGCCGGCAGTCCCATTGATGTCATTTGGGATGCAGCAACTGCACGAACAGAGCAATTTTACATCCATGTAGGTCCGCATGCATGTCTCTGAGCTCACACTGCATTCGGTGTTATATACCCACACCCACACGGATGTCAGTCAGATTGGGAACAGCAGCTATGCCTGTGCAGCCATTGCATCCCAATTGGCATAAATGGGACTGCCTGTATGGGGATGCAGAAAATATATGCTTTTGGGGGTCTTTCACAAATTCTGAAAGCTTTAAGGGAAAAATGAAAACCTTCTGAAATTTTAAGAAATTTGTATATTTACATTTTTGCGTATGTTAGATTTTCACCATTTTGCAAAAAGGCGCAATGTAAAGATACATTTTTTTTGTTATTTTTTCATTAATTTTTTGTGTTTTTATCTGCCAATAATGGTTTTAGTGTATTTTTTGTGAATATATTGCTTTGATAAACATTTGCGCAAATACTTTGGGGTCTAAAAAATCTTCTTTTTTATTCTAGAGGTCATATGCTTTCAGAAAATATATAGTTTTGGGGTTCTTTCACAAATTCTGAAAACTCTAAGGGAAAAATTAAATTTTTTAGAGAAACTTGGATATTTACATTTTTGCGTACGTTAGATTTTCACAATTTTTCAAAAAGGCACAATGTAAAAATATTTTTTTTTTTGGTTATATATTAACTCCTTACAGGTTAAGCTTTTATATTAGGTAGGGATTTAGTGTATTTTTTGCGAATATATTGGTTTGGTAAACATCTCCGCAAATACAGCGGGGTCTAAAAAATCATTAGCGCCTTCTTTTTATTCTAGAGGTCATATGCTTTCAGAAAATATATGGTTTCGGGGGTCTTTCACAAATTCTGAAAGCTGTAAGTGAAAAATGAATACCTTTAGATTTTTTGAGAAATTTGGATATTTACATTTTTGCGCACATTCGATTTTCACCATTTTGCTAAAAGGCACAATGTAAAAAATTATTTTTTTGTTTTCTATTTATTAACTCCATACAGGTTAAGCTTTTATATATAGTAGGGATTTAGCAGGAATTTAGAAAAATGTACTGTGTTTTTATTTGCTAATAATGGCTTTAGTATATTTTTTGCGAATATATTGGTTTGATAAACATTTCCGAAAATACTGCAGGGTCTAAAAAATCACTAGCACCTTCTTTTTATTCTAGAGGTCAGATGCTTTCAAAATATATATGGTTTCGGTGGTCTTTCAGAAATTCTGAAAGCTGTAAGGGAAAAATGAAAACCTTCAGATTTTTTGAGAAATTTGGATATATCGTGGGACCTTAGAAATCAGTAGCACCTTCTTTTTTTTCTACTGTTCATGTGCTTTCAGAAAATATATGGTTTGGGTGGTATATTACAAACTTTGAAAGCTATAAGTGAAAAATCAAAAATCTAAGGAAGAATTGCAAAAATGGTCTGGCCACCTAAGTGTACACAATGGAGCACAGGGCCTGGCAGCGAAAGGGTTAACGGTCGACACTGTGATCCCAAATAGGAAAGAATAAATTGTCTCGCATTGTAGTAAAAATATATAATTTATTTAAATCACATTAAAAAACACGATAAGGGGAAAAAACAAGAACATGTCTGAAAGGTACACAGTCTCATACAAGGAAAGAGATCAAGAAGCTGAAACAAAGAAATCACATGGATGGCCTAGAGAAGTGATGGCGAACCTTGGCACCCCAGATGTTTTGGAACTACATTTCCCATGATGCTCACCTACACTGTAGAGTGCATGAGCATCATGGGAACTGTAGTTCCAAAACATCTGGGGTGCCAAGGTTCGCCATCACTGGCCTAGAGACTGGTTACAAGGTAGTCCTAGAAGATCCCTTCTGCTTAGAGGCCAGTCATACGATATCAGCGCCAATGGATCGCTACTCATTTCGTCGATAGCTTCTTCAGGAGATCCTTTTGGTACATGACAAAAATAAAGGAAGAGAATCCATCAAACACAGAGGGCTCAATCCATGCAGCAATGCCCCCTTCATAAGGTGAGAAAACAAGAAAATAGTGCAGAAAAACTTATTAAAAAAAGGGGAGAAGACAAAATACTATATTAAAGCAGAGCTCCGCCGAAAAAAAAATATTAAAAGCCAGCAGCTACAAATGCTGCAGCTGCTGACTTTTACTATTAGGACACTTACCTGTCCTGGAGTCCAGCAATGTCGGCAGCAGAAGACGAGCAATCGCTCGTCACTCTGCTGCCCCCACCGCCATCCTCGGTGAGGGAACCAGGAAGTGAAGCCTTGCCCCCGTTGTGTTCTGGGAGCCGTGTGTTTCCCAGAACACAACGGGTATTCTGTGGGAAGTGACGTACGACCCGCAGAATACCCGCAGAGAGGACTCCCAGAAGTGGGTGCAAATACCTGTCTTAGACAGGTATCTGCACCCCCCTCCCCCTGAGAGGTGCCAAATGTGACACCGGAGGGGGAGAGGGTTCCGACGAGCGGAAGTTCCACTTTAGGGTGGAGCTCCGCTTTAAGGAGCCTGAAACCAAATAGATAGATACAACCTGTATAGTTTTTTTTCTCTTATCCCCCTTTCATCTTGGGGAAATCAGTTGGATAGCCCGTCACAGGTTATGCTTACATGCTGGTCTTAGGGCTCCTTCATCACCATCAACATTTGCCCAGTGACAATATCCATTATATACAAGTTCCACAAACTGCCATCTAATTGGTTTCAGGCTCCTCAATATAGGCTGTTTTTACAATCTCCTAAGCTTAATTATTCTTGCTTTAGCTTGTCTTCTCCTCCTTTTTTTTGTTCACTATTTTCTTGTTTTCTCACCTTATGCATGGGTTGAGCCCTCTGTGTTTGATGGATGTTCCTCGTTTTCTTGACATGTACCAATAGGATCTCCTGAAGAAGCTATCGGCAAAACGCGTAGCGATCCATGAAGGGATCTTCTAGGACTACCTTGTAACCAGTCTCTAGGCCATCCATGCAATTTCTTTGTTTCAGCTTCTTGATCTGTTCTCTTGTACCTTGTACAGTGTACCTTTCAGACATGTTCATGTTTTTCCCCTTATCATGTGTTTTTTAATGTGATTTAAATAAATTATATGTTTTTACTACATTATTTTTCTTGTTTTTGCTCTCTAACATGATTATTTTCATTCTTTACCAAAACTTTGCTCATAGCTGAAGAGCAGATAATACAAACAATTACAAGTACAAATACAAATAACGGAGATCTTGATAGAAACAATTACAAACAATACACAAGCTTGCTATAAATAGGCAAAGGAAATGATAGTAGCCGGAATTAATTATTTTTTACAAATTCTTACTCCTGTTCAATACTCACACGCCTAACTTCTGTCAAGGTTTTAAAGCAGTAAACACAAAAGCAAAAATGTATTTTATTGCAGCTTGCCAATTCTTAGATGCTATAGCTGCATTATTTTTATTTTTTAGGCTTTCTTTCTTCTATGATCTTCTATGAATAGGTGATCTGGCCAATAAGTTTGTTGTTTTTCAAAATAACATCCAGAGTGGGGAAGCTCTAATACAGGAAGAGATCACCAGGTAAAAACAGAGGGGAAAAAAGCAGAAAAAAAAAGAAAACGGGTGCAGCCACCACATCTAATAACTGGTAAGCTCAATATTCAAATTTTTTGTTTTTTTATCTCAATAAGTGTAAAAATGTAATCCTAATTATTGCTACAGTCCTACAAAATAGCAATAGTAGGACATTAAGGACTAAGCCTCTTCTGGCACCTTTTAGTATGAATTAGAGCAGAGACTGCGAGCCAGGCCTTCTTGTCCACATCAGTGCCTGACCTCACAAATGCGCTTCTGGAAGAATGGTCAAACATTCCCATAGACACACTCCTAAACCTTGTGGACAGTCTTCCCAGAAGAGTTGAAGCTGTTATAACTGCAAAGGGTGGGCCAACTCAATATTGAACCCTACGGACTAAGACAGAGATACCATTAAAGTTCATGTGTGTGTAAAGGCAGATGTCCTAATACTTTTGGTAATATAGTGTATGTAGATATATATATGTAGCACACGGACCCTTTTGCCTACCCTTGGCTCAATTGCAGGAAAAAGGCACCCCGTACTATATACCCGTACCCTCCTGGTTGAGGAGGTTAAGCGGTGTTATGTATTTGGGTCCCACAGCTAGGTTCTTCCGTCAGTTGGTTCTCATCTCCTAGGACAGTGTTTCTCAACTCCAGTCCTCAAGGCGCCCAAACAGGTCATGTTTTCATGTTTTCTATTATTTTGCACTGATGATTTGATCAGTTTCACTGCCTTAGTAATTACCACAGCTGTTTCATCTGAGGGAAATCATGAAAACATGACCTGTTGGGGCGCCTTGAGGACCAGAGTTGAGAAACACTGTCCTAGGATATAGGGACAAGTCTCTGTTTTCCCCCCTAAGTAATTCCAATGTCCACACCACTTTAAACTCCAACGCTGAGTTTATTTTCTCAATGCTCAGCAGATAGGAAAGGGTGGATAAGAGACAGGACAGCAAGGTTTGGGTGGTCAGTCCAGGCACAAATGGATATCACAATCACTACTCTATCCCAGAGCAGGTTTAGCTCACCCGGATAGTCTCCTACAAAGTGGATCCTACCAGCCGAAGTGATGCTCGAACGATCAATCAGGTTCTTTTCCTAGATGCGATCAGGAGACTCTCTGCCACAGAATCTATCAGAACCCTAAACCTCTTAGCCTTTGGTATGTAAGGACAAGTGCCAGCAGTAGCACATTACTAGGCCCTTGGTGGATAGATGAATCCCTCCAGAAAGTTACCGGGCCCCTTCCTTCACTGTGAACTCTTACCGGTCCGTCAGAAAGGTCCTCCCCCGGCCTCCTCTTTTTAGAAGCGGGCTCCCTTGCGAGGGACACCCTGGGATTCCTCTTCCCAGAAGTGGGCTCCAGCTAAAGGTGCTGGGCCCAATGTTGAAGATGCAGCCCCAGGACTAAAGGTGTCTAGGACCGATGCACACGTAGCCCCATTGCCTGGAGGGCCATGTGCCACGAACCTGGACTCCGACTCCTCTCCTCCTCTGAAACGAAGACCCCTCCTAGGCGGCGTCTGCCCTTATGTATCCTCTCCCAGCATGCACAGCAGGCCAAACATGCCCACTGTACTGCTGCCGAGAGAGGACACCCCAAGGCACAGCACTACCAACGGTGGTTCAACCCTGACCCATTATGGCAGTGCCACCTACAGGCCACAGGGAACTGCACACCAGTATACCACCTGGAAATAAAACAGCACAACCTATAAATTGAGAATGATCTGAGCCTAACTACGATCTCAGACCAGCCCCTAAATTTGGGTATATAGCACCCCTAAATGGGGTGGGCACTACATATATATATATATATATATATATATATATATATATATAGGCTAAACCATTAACAGCAAATCATATTCAGTCACAATGTCCATCCAGATAAACTGAAGGACTAAACCCCCTCTAAATAGGCACCATGACCACATCCTTAAAATGAGATGGTAGGGTGGGTGGGAGGCACGATCTGGTCCTTCTGAGGCTGCTGCAGCATGGGACAGGGGACTTTTAAAAGGGCAGAAAGCACGGGCTGTGAGTGCCTGCCAAGATCAGCTAACCAGTCATTATTGCCACGCAGAGTTGCTGCTGAAACTGCCAATAGGAACCTGCAAAGAGAGCGGGGAGAGAGGAGAGAGATACCCAGCCCATTGTGCAATCCAATGGGAGTAGCGCTAAACGCCAGGGATCCGGTGATTCTGTAGAGAAAAATATCTGAAGATCAGGACAGAGAGCAAAGAAGACTGGATGTGCATTTTTCTTCCTACATTTGGCTGTCTAGAATCATATGGGATGTACTTAAGCTGGACTTACCCAAGGTATTGCAGAGACTGCCTGGCTTTTTTTAGGGACTGAATGAGTTCAAAGCAGTATAGAGTTAATTGAGGGCATTAAGGTTGAAGAAGGTGTAGCGGGGGTCTCCTTTAGGGCCTCAGGACTACAATACCCAGAACCCCCGTTCAGCACCCAAGGTGCATTGCCACCCGCAGAGACTCATGGGGTGGGCTATAAAGGTGAAGGGGAGGCTAAGCTCTGCCTCTTTGGGACACCGCCCTTCTAGCAAGAGGATCCCCTGTGCGGACTTGCTGCTGGTGCAAGGCCTGAAGCCTGGGCCTTGCGCACTTCCAAAGAGCCTTCCACTCCACTGCGGAGCCTGTGTGGCACCTGATCTCCATTTGTTTTTTCACTGACATCAGGAGGACCGAAGACCCGGCTATCGCAGACCCTGTGTGCGGATACACAGCGGTGGAAGTTACGGACGGGGACTAAGTCCGGTGTGGTGAGAGAGCACTTGCTCAAAGTTATAGCCAAGTACTTTGTTTAGGCCTACTGACTGCTTTGGCCCTTAGTGCTATATCAACTATCCTAGCAGGAGACTATTTCCAGAACTGAGTTTGATAGTCTCCTGGGAGTTGTTACTTTGCTGAGATACAGTCCCGTTGGATTACAAATTGTTGTTCCTGATGTGCACCACTGATTTCCTTGCATGCGAAGATTCTTCACCCTAAGACTGTACCTTGCTTTAAGTCAGGCCTGACTGGGTAGCGTAGAACATTATTGGGCGCCATATTGTTCACGGGGAGGATAGCTACAGCGTGGTGTGCTAGTTATTTCTATACAGTATTGCTAAGTGTCACTAATATTGCAGGGCTCTGCATGTGTTATTATGTACTGTACTTCTACCTAACTTTTATACTAAAGTAAAGTTGCTATAGTTAAGTACTCCGGTATCAGTGTCGATTACTGTACTTTATCACTGTTTGCTTTATTGTGGGACTGTGTCATAGATGATTGCAGAAACATTACCAGTCTATCATTCCCTAGACTAGCTGTGCCAGGGGAGGGTCGAGTAAATAGCCGGGGGTTGACAGTGCTGTGTACAGGGCCCGAAACAATATCAGCGGCTCTCTTAAGTTGGGGGTATCGCTACAAAGGAATTTTCAGTTCGCCCATTTTGAGGTTAATTTCCAATCATGCGCCAGGAAAACTCCTAATATCCTTCCATGTTTACACCGGTCTGGGGTCAGGGGTTATATTTGTAAAGTAGCTTAGAGTTCCTGGATGTATTAAAAAGTGCTAATGCATTTATTTTTTTAATTCCCTTAGCCGACATCCTACATACAATCCATATTTTGTTCCCAAAAGGAATATTAAGCATATTTTTTTCTCCCTGAGCACCGTAACTAAAGAAAATATATAATCTGCACAGTGGCAAAACAATTTCCATAGCAACCAACACAGCAGTGTAGACTTGTAGCATATTCCTCCAGTCCTGAAATCTGGGCAGGCAGATGACCGATTATAAATATTACGTTAGCAGCAATTGCACGCTCGGTTTCTTTCTTTCATACCTTTTATGTATAAAGATTGAATTAGGCAGGATAATTTGGCTCTAATATGCACATAATTGCACCAACTAAGGCTGGGTTCACACTGATACTACACGACATTCATCCGACTTTCATCCTACTTTGCTCTGCGACATCAGTCCTACATTGATCCTACATTGGTCCGACATCCATCCGATATTCATGAACAGGATACTACTTTGATCCGACTTTGTGCTAGTCTGACTTGTCCTTTGACCAATCAATACAGGGTGAGATAAATTCCTTTTACTGCTGCTGTAATCACATGTCGGATGTCAAATGTCGGATGGTTAGGACAAGGATCCTACTTTGATCCGACTTCAATGATATTCAATGGGCTGAAGTAGGATCAAAGTCGGACCAAAGTAGTACAGGGAGCATTTTCAAAGTCGGACCGACTTGTGTCGGACCAGTTAAGACGGCTCTCATAGGGAAACATTGATTTTCACACGTCATGCGACATGAGCTCCTAATGTCGGAGCGTTTGTCGGACCAGTGTGAACCAGGCCTTTGGCCTTGTACAATAAGAATACTATGTGTGCAGGAGATAGGGCTTCATTACACCTGATGTAATTTAACCACTTACTGTCCAGGCATTGTATTACATTTTTTTTACTCACATGTTAAAATCAGCAATTTTACTAGAAAATTACCTAGAACCCCTAAAAAAAATTCAAAACAGAGGCCCTGTAAAAATAAATGGTGGTTGTTTACATTTTTTTATGTCAATCAATATTTGTGCAGCCATTTACCAAATGCAAATTTTTAGGAAAAAATACACTAAAATGAATTTTAGCGCACAGACACAATATAATACCCAATTTTTTGGTAAAATAGAAAATGTGGGATTACATCGAGTAAATAGAGACCAAACACGCCAAGGCTCAAAATTGCATGCACTCGAGAAATGGTGACAAACTATGGTATTTACAATACTTGTACAGTTAATCAGCAACAATTTAGAGTTAATCATTAAAGATAGCCTTAGAATTATTGCTCTAATGCGGCGTACACACGATCGTTTTTCATGCCATTTTTTAAACCAACGTTTTTCTCGCCGTTTTTTTTCATGTTTCCTCTCAAGCCTGTCTTGCGTACACACGATCATTTTAAAAAACGTTCAAGCAAAGCGCAGTGACGTACAACACGTACGACGGCACTATAAAGGGGAAGTTCCGTTCGGATGGCGCCACCCTTCATGTTAGTAAAGTTTGTTGAGCGACGATTCGCGCTTTTCAGCCTCGTGCTTTTCAGTCCGTTACAGCGTGACAAATGTGCTATCTCCATTACGAACGCTAGTTTTACCAGAACGAGCGCTCCCGTCTCATACTTGATTCTCAGCATGCGCGTTTTTTTTCACCTCGTAAAAGCATACACACTATCATTTTTCACGTTGTTAAAAAAAACGACATGAAAAACGACGTGAAAAAATAGAGCATGTTCGAAATTTTTCATGGCCGTTTTTCACGTCGTTAAAAATGCTCTGGAGCATACACACGATCGGTTTTAATGCCCATTTTTAAAAATGGCATTTTTAACGGCATGAAAAATGATTGTGTGTATGGGGCATTACTCTGACAATCATCACGATACCTCACATGTGTGTTGTTTACATACAGTACATGTGAAGTCTTAAAGATGCAGGGGGCTGCTTTTAATTTTTTTAAAATAATTTTGCGCTATAAAAAAGAGCGAAAATTTTGAAAAAAATAACATGTGTGACATGTGTACGCCATTTTTTTTTTATAATTAGACATAGATCCACAAATCTTCATTATATTAGCTGAAACATAGCAAAATCATGTTTTAGTTTTGAAAGGGTTACTATAAACTTTCCAGTGCTTACTTTCATACAGTAGGGAAAATAGCATCGTATTAATCAAGTGTCATGGATTTTATTACCTTTTCTAAAAGAATTCATTGACATGCACATAGATAGGTATTTGACTCGTGTCCTACCTGAATCATACTTGAATTGTGTATTGCTATGCTTCATTACCTGTATTGCATTCACCCCCCCCTCTGTAGATGCAGGTTTTAGTTTAGCATTTTTCACACGGCTAGTTAAAAACAGCTCTTTCTATATTCATAATGTGAAATAAAATACACAGTTGTGTTCTTTCCCTGATGTATGAAGAATTCAGAAACGAATGAAGGAAGAAAGCTTGCAAATTGAGGTCATAATCTTGAAATTAAAAGATTACATTTTAACATTTAGAATCAGCCAACAGTATGTGCTAGGAGATAAATGAGATTTTAAAGTAGGAGGCATAGTGAGTAGACAGCCCCTTGTGTATAAAAAGAGTTTGGGCTGCTCCATCATGCTTATCATTGTTGTTAAATGTCTCTTGCCACTGTGCCTCCTTGCCATCTGGTCTCTCTCTCTCTCAGCAACTCACAGAGAACCTACAATATGTTGTATCTTAAATGGGATAGATTTATGGCCTTTTTTTAATTGTTATTACTAGTAATGACAGCGGTCAGCGATTTTTAGCGGGACTGCGACATTGCGGTGGACAAAAGTGACACTTTTTGGGGACCAGTGACACCAATACAGCGATCAGCGCAAAAAAAAATGCACTGTATAAATGACACTGGCAGGGAAGGGGTTAACATCAAGGGCGATTAAAGGGTTAAGTGTGCTCCTAGGGAGTGCTTTCTAACTGTGTGGGGAATGCTGTGACTGGAGGAAAACAGAGATTCGTGTTTCTGCTAACAAACATAAGATCTTCATTTTCCTCCCTCACAGAATGGCGTTCTGCCTTGTTTACATAGGCAGACCGTCATTCAGCCTCTCCTGAGGATAATCTCCTGGCCGCCACACCCGCTGATTGGCTCCCGCTGTGTCCAATAACAGCGGGAGCGGGGCTCCGGTGGCACGATCAGAGCCGATCACAGGAATCACGTACAGGTATGTGATTTTGCGTTTAAGAGCTGCTCTGCCGCAGTATATGAAGGTGGGGCCGTCCTTAAGTGGTTAATGGAGGAACCACCATCTCTTTTCAAAACCACTGAACACTAATAGACCTAATTAGGTCTAAAGGGGCTTATTTTTCTTTTGACGCTTTTGTGCTGCAGCAAAGCCAGCATCATGCACACTAAAGCCCCGTACACACGATCGGATAACCTATGGATTTTCGTCCGATGGATTTGTCCATCGGAAATCCGATGAAACTGTTTTTCATCAGTCTTGGCCACACACCATCAGTCAAAAAACCGACCGTTCCAAACGCGGTGACGTAAAACACTCAGATGAGCCGAGAAAAATGAAGTTTAATGCTTCTGAGCATGCGTCGACTTGATTCTAAGCATGCGTGGGTTTTTTAACCGATGGACTTGCCCATAGACGATCGGAAATTCCCATCGGTTTTTTATTCATCGGAAAATTTTAAAACAAGTTCTATTTTTTACAACCGATGGAAAAAAGACCGATGGGTACCATACACGATCGGTTGGTCTGATGAAAACCATCCATCGGACGGTTTTCATCAGTCAAACCGATCGTGTGTACGGGGCTTTAGAGTCTTTTCACACTGCTGCCGCCCATAGCGTCGGCAGTAAAATAGCGGTAAAATGCTGTTATTTTACCGTCGGATTTGCGGCGCATTTCAGCCACTAGCGGGACGCTTTTAACCCCCGCTAGTGGTCGAGAAAGGGTTAAAACCGCCCGCAATGCACCGCTACAGTGGTGTATTGCCGGCGGTATGGCGGCACTGCCCATTGATTTCAATAGGCAGGAGCGTATTAGGAGTGGTGAGTTCACCGCACCTAATGCGCTCCAAAGAAGCTGCTGGCAGGACTTTTCCTGACGCCCTGCCAGCGCACCGCTCCAGTGTGAAAGCCCTCAGGCTTTCACACTGGAGACAATAGAGCAGCAGTTTAAGGGTGGATTGCAGGTGCTATTTTTAACGCTATAGCGCCTGCAATACGCCCTCAGTGTGAAAGGGGTCTAAGGCTTATGCCCTGGAGATCATTTTGTATATAATCAGGCTTAACACCCTCACAATGCAAGCTTATAGGCAGCCATAACTATATGCTAGCGTGTTACTAATAGCAGGTACACATGGGCCAAAAATTGTCTGCAAATGTTTGGATCGGCTGGCTTCTGTCAAATGGGTATGCTGAAAATCACCATCCAATCGGCATCTGATCAGCACTGGCAGCCAATACCTGTAAGTGCTGACCTGCGTGTTCTGGTGGGGGGCCGTCCCCCTGTCAGAGCACAATAGCACAGCAAGGGAGATCACTGTCATTGTACTACACTTGTGTTAGTACAGCGATCTGATTTTTTTTTTTTTCGTTCAGCCCGCTGGATTGGACAAAAAAAAACTGCCTCTATCTTCCAGGCTTAAATTTAAGCAGAGAATTCAATAGTTACTTCTGTAAACTGTGTATTGTTGATAAAAGAAAACCACTTACTTGATATGCAGGCAGTATTTAGTGATCAGGGTTCTATTTTACGCACACAAATAACTCAAAATATGATTGTGTCTACCATGGGAAAAGTTTGAAGAACTTGGAAAGAAGATGCAACTAGTTGTTGAGTGCAGATGTTAGCATGTTATAGTGGTGCAACCATCATTCTCATATATATTCCTGTGATTAGTGGTTCTTATAATAGGTAACGGTGTTATTCTTGATGCTTGTATAGAATAATGTTCTTACTGGTGGAACTACATGGTTATGATGTAATTTCCTGTTTCTGTGCTCCTGCTGTTGCCAATGAAACAAAGGGACTAGCCATGTGTCCAGCACTACCTGACTGGTCATTTCATTCTCTATAATGACTATTATTTTGATCTTATTCCCACATTCCAGACTTCCTTTGGTTCCTTTACATAGTAGTGACTAGAACTCATACACAATTTATATCTTAATTGCACTTTTATTCACCTTATTATTTTGAATTCAACTTCTTGACACACGATTCTGTATTTTGCACAGCTGAAAGATCTTTAAGGGGTGGGGTTTAGAATAATGGATCAAGGCCTCCAGGTTTTAGAACCACATAGACATCTAAATACTTAAGCCCTGTACACACGATCGGATTTCCTATGGTTTTTAAACCAATGGATTTTTCCATCGGAAAACCGATGAAGCTGACTTCCATCAGTCTTGCCTACACACCATCAGTCAAAAAACCGACCGTTCCAAACGCGGTGACGTAAAACACTCAGATGAGCCAAGAAAAATGAAGTTCAATGCTTCTGAGCATGCATCGACTTGATTCTGAGCATGCGTGGGTTTTTTAACTGATGGACTTGCCCATAAACGATCGGAATTTGCTATCGTTTTTTTATCCATCGGAAAATTTTTAAACATGTTCTATTTTTTGACACAGATGGAAAAAAGACCGATGGGGCCCATACACGATCGGTTTGTCCGATGAAAAAAATCCATCGGACTGTTTTCATCAGTAAAACCGATCGTATGTACGCGCCTTAAGAGCCATATGGGTTATTAGGGTGAGGAGACAATGAAAGCCAAGGTAAAAACCAGAACCATTCAGCATTCTCCAAGTCAGCTTCAGAGCAAAGCACATGACTTACAAAGTCTTCTAGATTTACTAAAGTGGAAATTGAGCTAAAGTCAACCTGTGTGCACTTCACACATCCAATCATATGCATAGCAATTAAAAAATAGACGTAGATTTTCCCATGATATCACTGCACTTAACACTTCCATAAATCAAACACAAAAATGTTTTGTGAAGGATCCCATTTATCAACATCATTGTGTAGCTAGTAATAGTTAGTCATTTTCAACTGGACTTATTCTGTAATGTTGAAGATTTTTCACCACTCATACTGTACTAATAGCTTCTTTCTAAATAGCAGTTCCATTGAGTCTTATGCCTCGTACACACGATCAGTTGTCCTGACAAGAAAAGTGCAATGTGAGCTTTTTGTCAGGAATTCCGACCGTGTGTATGCTCCATCACACTTTTTGATTGAAAACAGGATCTCAATTTTCGCGACAGGAAAAATTCCTGTCACGAATCGCGATCGTCTGTATGCAATTACGATGCGAAAAAAAACACGCATGCTTAGAATCAAGCAGAAGAGCCAAACTGCTTATTGAACTTCCTTGATCTCGGCTCGTCATACGTGTTGTACGTCACCGCGTTCTTGACGTTCGGAATTACAGACAACATTTGTCTGACCGTGTGTATGCAACACAAGTTTGAGCAGTTTTCCTGCTGAAAAAAAAACATGTTTTTTCTGTCGGAAAAACTGATCATGTGTACGAGGCATTAGAGGAGAGTGAGGTGCTAATTTTGAACATTGTGGAAAACAGGTTTGCAAGAGTTGTGAAAGAGGTCATCTATGTCAAACTGGAACACCAATGTGGGATCGGTGGCTTGAATCTGTATCTACTAATGCGTCCTCTGAGGTCCCTGTCTAATTCTTATCCTTTCTCTGCTGGAGTCAGGTGAGGGTGTTTTTTGAGCTGAAAGTTGTGTCCTACTGTAGCTAACTTCTTTAAGGTCAAGACTATATTAACTGGTATCTCTTGGCCCTTCTGATAAATATTAGTTGTGAATCTGGCTCTTTCTTCACATACTTGACATACTTGATTTGACATTGTGTGACAATGTTTTTCTTTTTTTTTTACAATTGTGGATATTTGAGACAAGATATGCCCTATTGTCTGTGTTGTGTATTCATATATGATTAATAATTTTAATTAATTAATAATAACTCCAATAAAAAGTATTAAAAAAAAAAAAAACTGGAACACTAATGCCCACCTGTCACTCACAAATAATTAACTCCGAATGTTTGACAATTTATTCATTCGGTAATGTAATTCATTTAACACCTGTCCCAGACTTCACTGAAACGTGTAATTGGATTATGGAAATAAAGCCGAGTAGTTTCACAAATGTCTCCATCATGTTCTTGTACAATCAACAATTTTCCTGACACATTGCATGGTAATTTTTACCCATGTGGCTTACAAGTTACACAATGTTTTCAGCATTACAGGTTAAAGTATCAATGATCGAAATGTAAAATCATATGTTCGTGCCCAGATTATTTTTCAATTATTTCTAGGCTATTCATAGTAACAGTGGTGGCTGGGTCGACGGCAAACAAACCACCCAAACACCTGCCCCCCCCCCTTGCGGATGGTACTTACATGGCCGGGCTCTCAATCAGCACTGATGCAGA
This sequence comes from Rana muscosa, assembly GCA_029206835.1. Taxonomy (NCBI): domain Eukaryota; kingdom Metazoa; phylum Chordata; class Amphibia; order Anura; family Ranidae; genus Rana; species Rana muscosa. Next base: position 179,668,049 of record CM055121.1, read on the forward strand.
GCACTAAGTGAAGGCTCTGGGCGGCCATCTCCAGAGTTCCAGATCTTCCTGTACATCCTCCCCCCCTGCCCGGCCAATACGATCGTTTCTCCTCTCGGCCAATCGCACACCTCCTGCTTCCTAATTGGCCGGGAGGAGAAGCAGGAAGACCATAGCGATAATATTAATTCACTATTGTCACACAACTGGGTGGGCTCGGGGCGCACCCTTTTTTTAAGCCAATTAGAGCCTCAGGCTCTAATCATGTGCTTCAAAATACAAAAACAAACCCCATTTGAATCCATGCGTCTGGTGCCCTGCATGTAGATTAGGTGCCGGGCACATGGATTAGGGTCGGCGGCCCTGCGCTCTGCATTAAATCCATCACTGAATAGTAATCTGAATGATCATGACGTTTGTAAACTTAGTAAAGATCTCCACACATTTACTTCCTAGAATTCTGACACAAATTTACTACGCCCTTTGAGTAGGCATTGCTGTGTCACACATTTCGCACAGCCTGCCTTCTAAACTACAGAGGTGATACAGAGGTGAGGCGGAGTTTCAGGAGGCGGAGCAGGAATCACGGCTTGCAGGCAGCAAGATACCATGGCAAATGTAGTCCTTAGGAATGTACAAGTAAACCAAAGGAATGAGCAGAAGAGAAGCTGCAAAGAATGGAGAAAATCCAGGAAGTTGTGGAAAGAGGTGACCAGCAGACAGGCAGAACTCACAACATGAAAGGAGATTTTTCAAGTAAGCTTATATTGGATTATCAAAAATCTATTGTTTGTATTGTTGTTACAATGCTGTTGTTATAAAATGAAAGTGTATGCTGTGAACATAAATTTATTTTAAAGTAGTTGTAAAGTCACTTGTGAGAAAACATATAGCCCCCTCTCTTACATGAAGATATACAGTGCAGTATCTGTAGTTTATAAAAATGATTTGGCAAAATGCCTTATTTTACAGAGCCGCTGGGTGATCATGTGACCTGCCAGCATTCTTCTTCTCGATCTGAGCACTACAGTAGGAGGGGCTGTGTTTCCCTGCTGACGTCAGCCAGGAGGATATTAGGAGAGCGGCGGGAGGTCACATGAGTACCCACTGTAAATAAGGTATTTTGAGAAATAATAAAAAAAAAAACAGACACTGCACTGTATATCTTTATGTAAGAGAGGGGATTACATGTTTTCTCACTAGTAATATTACAGCTTTAGTGGCAAGTGGGGAGGGGAGGGGCAGGGAGGAGATGGCTGACACACAGATTCCATGAGCTGACAGTCAGGGAGGGAGGGGAAGAGGGGAAGAGAGGAAAGCAGCAGGATTGCGGAGGATCAGTAGCCATGATTACTGTGATCAGTTTACATAGGGGGACATAGGAACAGTCAGGATCAACCAGGATTTTTAGAACATAGAGAGGGACAAATGACATAGAACAAGCAGTATGCTGTGTATCCTGCTTTAAAGGATCAGGATCTTTTTTTTTTCTTTTTTTTTTGGTTACAACCTCTTTAAAGGCTAAGTTCACCTTTGTTCACCTTTTTTTTTTTTTCTAAATTCCAGTTTCCCTATGTACCAATATAGCATTAATGTACTTATTTTGCAAAAATAAAACAGATTTCCATTAATTCTACACCTGCTTACTTGTCCCCTTAAGATGTCCACTCAAAATAACGCAACACACAGCCATTATTGTCTAAACCGCTGGCAACAAAAGTGAGTACACCCCTAAGTAAAAATGTCAAATTTGGGCCCAAAGTGTCAATATTTTGTGTGGCCACAATTATTTTCAAGCACAGCCTTAACCCTCTTGGGCATGGAGTTCACCAGAGCTTCACAGGTTGCCACTGGAGTCCTCATCCACTCCATGATAAAATCACGCAGCTGGTGGATGTTAGAGATCTTGCGCTCCTCCATCTTCCGTTTTAGGATGCCCCACAGATGCTCAAGAGGGTTTAGGTATGGAGACATGCTTGGCCAGTCCATCACCTTTACCCTCAGCTTCTTTAGTAAGGCAGTGGTCGTCTTGAAGGTGTGTGTTGGGGTCGTTATCATGTTGGAATACTGCCCTGCGGCCCAATTTCTGAAGGGAGGGGATTATGCTCTGCTTCAGTATGTCACAGTACATGTTGGTATTCATGATTCTTTCAAAGAACTGTAGCTCCCCAGTGCCAGCAGCACTCATGCAGCCCCAGACCATGACACTCCCACCACCATGTTTGACTGCAGGCAAGACACACTTGTCTTTGTACTCCTCACCTGGTTGCCGCCACACATGCTTGACACCATCTGAACCAAATAAGTTTATCTTGGTCTCATCAGACCACAGGACGTGGTTCCAGTAATCCATGTCCTTAGCCTGCTTGTCTTCAGCAAACTGTTTGCGGGCTTTCTTGTGCATCATCTTTAGAAGAGGCTTCCTCTTGATGAAGGCCAATTTGATGCAGTGTGCGGGGTCTGAGCACTGACAGGTTGACCCCCCCCCACCCCTTTAACCTCTGCAGCAATGCTGGCAGCAGTTATCCGCCTATTTCCCAAAGACAACCTCTGGACACGACGCTGAGCACGTGCACTCAACTTCTTTGTTTGACCATGGCGAGGCCTGTTCTGAGTGGAACCCGTCCTGTTAAACTGCGTATGGTCTTGGCCACCGTGCTGCAGCTCAGTTTCAGGGTCTTGGCAATCTTCCTATAGCCCTAGGCCATCTTTATGTAGAGCAACAGTGTCATACATTCATTTGTATAAATATTATTAAAAAAAAGGGAAATTGAAAAGATCAAAGTCTAAAATCGATCTATGCAACAGAGAAAGTTGAGTCAAGAAACAACCAACAAAAAAGTCCCAAAATTGATAAATGGATCTCTAGAATTGTGCCTCCAGACCACCCGTCCACCCCTCCTGGGATCAAACTGCGGACGGGTGGGGGCACATACAAAAGATAAAGAATATTACAATTCTATATATTAGTAAATATATTGCGGGACAATCTCAAGTAGTATAACATAAATTAAAAAGAGGATCCCATGTTTGATTGATAAAAATAAGAAATAAAAAATAAATGAAGGAGAGAAGAAAAAGAGAGAGGGTAAAGAAAAAGAAAGAGGACAGTCTCTCGCAGTGGTGGCGCGGCCCGCGTTCAGGAGATGCGGATCTATAAACGCAAATATGAAGAAAGATTAGCAAGGTAATAATAATGTTTGGTTTGGTACGTAAAAACGTAAAGAATATTTAGCTGTTGCGACAAATAAACAGTACAAGATAGACCAACTTATCACCTGTGCTACAGTTGGTGTTGTTTAGTGTTTACATGCTCGAATGTGAATGTGGTCTCCAATATATAGGCAGGACCTCAAGACCCCTTCACGTTCGATTAGGCGAGCATCTAAACAACATCAAGAAAGGACTCAAAACACATAATGTGTCCAAATATTTCAAATTGGTCCATAATCAAAGTCCCAGGGGCTTGAAGTTCTGGGGCATTGAGAGGGTATCGAAGCACTGGAGAGGTGGCAATTTTTTACGACAGCTCAGCCAAAGGGAATCTCATTAGATTCATAAAACCAAAGTTATGGTGCCGGGCGGCTTAAATGTCGAATTTGATGTAAATTGCTTTATCTCTGATCGTTAAATATTAATTGTTGCAAGTATTAATTTTGTGTATACATTTATTGAGTTTTTAAAAAAAAGTACCCATGAGACATAGGTTGGACGCGGGATGATATTTTATGAAATAGATCCATACTTGTTATGTTTTTCTTTTTTCATACCTATTCTTTTTTAATCTACACAATTTATAAGAAAAAGTGCTATAGTGATAGCAAGCACTGATAAAGGTTTTTAACTGTGAAGTGTTTGTTATAAAATGTTTTATTATTGCCATGCTCTGTGCCTTGTATCAGCCGTAGCACAAGGTTGCCCTGGTGACGCTCTTAGTGTGTATCGGCGTCATTGGTTTGAGCCGCTGGCTAGCAGCATACATAAGCGGGTGCCTCACGTCATTCCGTCACCGCTGAAGAAGTCCCGCCCCTTTTGGGACATAACGCGTACGGAACACGTGATCGATGATCGTGACGTCACCCGCGTCCTACACACTGTCTCGTGGAGTACAGATTGTTTACACGCTGTGAACCCCTGGCACTGTGGAACAGTGCCTTGCTTGTAAGTGCATCATTTTACCTTTTTATAATATATTTTCATTTAAACAGAGAGCACTAGATTCTGTTTTTGCTTTTCTTTGTACATGCCCTGTTGGAGCCGATTGATGAGTACTGGCTTAATATCTTCCTGACCCAGAGTTCCCGGCTTGATCATCCCATAGAGGGAACCGCTCTAAATACCTGACTGATATACTCAGGGGTCCATTAGCTGGTGAGCTGCTATAACTACCACTGGTGGAGGTTGTCACGAAAGTCACTTGAAGTACCATCTATTTTCACTTTGGACACTTGCTGGTGTATGCTCATCATTTATGTTTTGAAGAATATGAAAAGCATGGACTGTTTCCTCATTAAGATATAGATTCTGCAATTTTAGATGTGTTTTTAGATGTTTTGCGCTGCACTGCTGTTTTACATTTTTGAGATTGGGGATTTGATATTTTGACCCTCAGTGTTCTACTGTAGCTGCTGTGTTTTAGGTTACTTGCGCTGATTGATTTACTATTTTATTTTAATGATATTTAGGCAACTGAGATAATTGCGCCGCGTAATAATAGGAAGAGAAATTTGGTAGACCTAACCCGCCCTTCACTTTAGCGAGGTAAAGTGTTGATTTAGGTATGCAGGGTTTGTTAGTGCCCCAGATAAACGACATAATTCTGCGTTGTGTAAGTCGTAGAAAATATGAGGGTATATGAATAGGGAGTACTCTAAACAGATAAAGAAATTTTGGCAAAATTGACATCTTAACCACTTCAGCCCCGGACCATTTTGCTGGTCAAAGACCAGGCCACTTTTTGCGATTCGGCACTGCGTTGCTTTAACTGACAATTGCGCGGTCGTGCGACGTGGCTCCCAAACAAAATTAACGTCCTTTTTTTCCCACAAATAGAGCTTTCTTTTGGTGGTATTTGATCACCTCTGCGGTTTTGATTTTTTGTGCTATAAACAAAAATAGAGCGACAATATTGAAAAAAATTCTATATTTTTTACTTTTTGCTATAATAAATATCCCCAAAAAATATATATATTTTTTTTCCTCGGTTTAGGCCGATACGTATTCTTCTAAATATTTTCGCAATAAGCATTTATTGATTGGTTTGCGCAAAAGTTATAGCGTCTACAAAATAGGGGGTAATTTGATGGCATTTTTATAAAATTTTTTTTTTTACTAGTAATGGCGGCGATCAGTGATTTTTATTATGACTGCGACATTATGGCGGACACATCGGACACTTTTGACACCATTTTGGGACCATTGTCATTTTTACAGCGATCAATGCTATAAAAATGCACTGATTACTATGAAAAGGACACTGGCAGTGAAGGGGTTAACCAGTAGGTGGCACTGTAGGGGTTAAGTGTTTCCTAGGGAGTGATTCTTACTGTAGGGGGGATGGGCTGTATGTGACACGTCACTGATCTCGCTCCGATTACACGGAGCGAAGATCAGTGTCATTGTCACTAGGCAGAGCGGGGAGATGCTTGTTCACACAAGCATCTCCCTGCTCTATCTCTCCGGGAGACAATCGCGGGTGTCCCCGCGGCGATCGAGTCCGCGGGACCTATGGTCAGGATCATGGAGATAGCGGCAGGGTCGCGAGCGCGCCGGCGGCGGCGCGCGCGACCACATGGCGGCATCTTAGAGGGGACGTACCTGTATGTACCTATGCCTGTCCGTGCCATTCTGCCGACGTAAATATACAGGCGGCGGTCCTTAAGTGGTTAATGGCATTGATCCGCCCTAGCCAAGACAAGGGGAGAGAAGACCATTGTTTCATCAAACCAGTAGTTTGTTTTAATTATGGTAAGTAGTTGATTGCGAAGAGGTCTGTTAGTGAAGTTGTAAGCTGTACTCCCAAATATGGTAGTTGACGAGATACCCAATTAAATGGTAGAGATGTCTGGGCTTGTTGGAGTTCAGATTGTGTTAAAGAAACATTCAGTGTATTTGATTTTGTGGGGTTAACATAGAGTCCAGAAACTAGGGCAAATTTATCCAATAAATCTAGTAGATTAGGGGCGGATATATGTGGATGTTTTAAAAACATAAGGATGTCATCGGCGAAGAGACATAATGTATGTTGGTAACCACCAAGCTCTATGCCTTTAATATTGGGATTTGATCGGATTAAATGTGCTAATGGCTCTATAAGTAAGGCAAACAAGAGGGGGGATGGGGGGCAACCTTGCCTGGTGCCCCTTCTAATGTCTATCATTGTTGATTTATAACTAGCATATTTAACGTATGCCCTCGGATAGGCATATAGAGAGGATATCCAGGTTATAAAATTATTTTTAAATCCTCATTTTTGGAGAATATATTGCAAATATGGCCAAGTGACCGTATCAAAGGCCTTCCTGATATCTAAAGATAGAAGGCAAGTCGGATATGTCTTTTCTTAGCATTATGAGTGAGTAAGAGGGCTCGTCTTATATTGTAACCCGCCTGTCATGTGGGCATGAATCCTGTTTGGTCACAATGGATTAGCCGGCCTATAATCGAATTAAGTTGAGTCGCTACGATTTTGGCTAGCAATTTAATGTCTAAATTTAGAAGGGAGATGGGGCGATAATTAGACCAGGAGGTGGGATCTGATCGGGTTTGGGTAGCATGGATATTATGAAGGTCAATGTTTCAGTTCTGAATGAGTGTCCTAATAACAGCGAGTTAATTAATGTAAATTCCATGAGCTCCTTAACATTTTAACAACATGCTATGACCCCTCTTATCTTGGCTGGGTACACGGTAGCACTTCGGTGGAATGATGTGGCCACATGTGCCTTGGAGCAGCTTTTCTGTATAGAGCAGCGGGAAGGATTCACCATGCAAGGGTCACTCCCATACACAAATAAAATAAAAAAAGAGTTTTGCAAATGTACAGTGAATTCAATAAAAGAAAGCTTGATCCTATATTACTTACTGTTACATAGACACAGGTCCATTATGTTGAACCCTTTATAAATAAAGTGATGGTTCAAATGAAGGCAAAACAACATTGCTCCCCCTAAACGAAAGAATGTGTAATTCCCTGGATTAAAACTTTGCCATCTATCCTTTATAAATATTAACTGTTTATACTATTAGTTGTAAGAAAAACATCTCTTTCAGTATTAAAGTCAGCCTGCCACAAGCTGCAGCAATTTTAAGTCAAAGCCCAATGGTATGCTCTCTAGTTATTACTGGAATGCTGTCAGGTTGCATATACAGTTTCTGGTTACTCAATGAAAACAATAGCAATAAACAAGATGTGTTAACTCATCCAATTGGTTTTCCCTCTAAAAAAAACTTGGCCGATGTAGCCTGGGGGGGGGGGGGTTAATAAGTGTAAACTCCACTTACTGGGCACATATACCCCCTTCCTGCCCAGGCGAAATTTCAGCTTTCAGCACTGTCACGCTTTGAATGACAATTGTGCAGTCGTACGACGTGGCTCCCAAACAAAATTGACGTCCTTTTTTCCCCACAAATAGAGCTTCCTTTTGGTGGTATTTGATCATCTCTGCGGTTTTTATTTTTTGCGCTATTTTTGGTAAAAAAAAAAATCGCAATAAGTGTATAGTGATTGGTTTGTGCAAAAGTTATAGCGCCTACAAAACTAGTAATGGCGGTTATCTGCGATTTTTGTCATATTACAGCGGACATATCGGACACTTTTGACACATTTTTGGGACCATTCACATTTATACAGCAAACAGTGCTATAAATATGCACTGATTACTGTATAAATGTGACTGGCAGGGAAGGGGTTAACACTAGGGGGCGATCAAGGGGTTAAACGTGTTCCCTGGGAGTGATTCTTACTGTGGGGGGAGGGGACTGACTGGGGGAGGTGACTGATCGTTGTCCCTATGTACAAGGGACACACCATCTGTCTCCTCTCCCTGACAGGACGTGGATCTCTGTGTTACACACAGAGATCCACGTCCCTGGCTCTGTAACTGACGATCGCGGGTACCTGACGGACATCGCGGCCGCCAGGCAGGTGCATCAGCACCTGAGTGACGTGGCGGGCACGCGCCCCCCAGCGGCCGGGAGGAGCCGAGGACGTCAATAGACGGCCTCCTGGCATTGTAGAGCCACCTTGTGGCCGTCATATTAAAAAATTGTATGGGGAAAGTATTTTTTAGGTTTTGACAGTCATTGTAGCATGACAATAATATTCCTTATGTACAATACTGTATAAGGAATTATTTACTGAACAGTTTCTAAACTGAAACTATAGGCAAACATTTTTTTTACATTTATGATAGAGTGGGGAAGTCTCTGTCATGTATTTGTTTATTGACACCATCATAGTGGAGGTTCTCCCTACGTTTTGACTCTGCAGCATGACTGGAAATGATGAAAAATGTCTCAGGGAGGAACACACACAGAAATAAGCATCTGAGTATGGCTGTATTCTTGACATCCTGATGAAGCTGGGTTTCTGGTGAAACCCATTGACATCATGCAGATGTGTGTCTCATGTCTCCTGGTCACGCTATGACTCCACCTATCTGGGGCGAGTATATGGAAGCTCATCGGCGGGAAGATGTGGCCACATGTGCCTTGGAGCGGCTTTTTGTATAGAGCAGCAGGAAGAATGTTAGTCAGGGCTAGTCGCCTGAGGTAGGATACACCAGCGGAGCTCCCTGCTATATTACAGGGCTTTAATACTGGAGCCTGCTGGTGTTTTCCCCCTCAGCGACATGAAGACGCTTCTCCGTCAGTTAGCGGGCTGAAGAGGAGGGCAGCGATGACTAGCTTAGGCACTGCCTAGCCCTACCTTTGAGTCAAGAGGACCCGTCGGGCCTCCAGTTAAGATGCAGGGTTCGCCTCCGGAGGAGGGGAAGAGCCGCGTGAAGAAGCCTGCATCGTAGAAGAGGAAGAAGACGTCAGCGCTGAAGTTCCGGTTCCTGGTCAGAGCGGCTGCGTCATCACAGAAGGTGGAGCAGCAGATCCGAAGCCAGGCAAGAGGCGGTGCATGCGGTGCAGAAGATTCAACCCCTCCCTGCCCAGAGCCGCATTCTCCCACATTGCCAGCCACTCCCTATTTCGGTTGCGGTCCTATTACATGGTTGGTCCCTTACAAAAAGGGGACAGTTGTGTTAAATTATTTAAAAAAAGGGTCATTTAATTTGCAGCTCGAGTCTTAGTGGCTGAGTTGTGTAATTGGTTGATGCATTTAATTCATTACAGTTGATATACATGATAATAGTTATGTTTAACGCTATTTTTTATAAACCAGACAAATATTGTCCAAATAAAGTTATGTTTTCAGCTAAAAACTGATAGTTGTTTGTTTTCCATGCTGCCTGCGATCCCATTAACCATGTAAGGGTCAGTTATACCAATCCCATACATGGCAAAAAGCGATGTAAGTGTCTGGTCGACTGAGGCTGGAGGTTGAGAGAGAGACTGTGGAGAACATCCCATACTAACTTTCTGCACTGCCACGTTGCTTGTCTTCTCTCCCTTCACAAACTCTACTTCATGCCGCATCCTACTGCTTATATTTGGAAGTGGTGAGAGTTTTGCTGTGGAAGGCACTTTAGGTGCATACATGTACTGTATTCCAATTGCTGAATCTATATGCTCTCCCTGTTCTGAACTTATATTTTGCAGGCTTGCTATGTGCTTAAAGAGGTTGTATACCCTCCCTGACATGTTTTACCTACAGGTAAGCCTAGATTAAGGATTACCTGTAGGTGTTTGCAATATCTCCTAAAACTACATGGTTTAGGAGATATTTGCCACAAAGAATGCACCGATGTCTACGGCGCATGCGCCGTAGACAACGGCGCAGGCGCACTGAGAATAGCCATTCATAAAACCGGCAATGCCGGCTTTGACAGCTCCCGCGCGCATGCGCGGAGTGACATCTTCGTCGCTCCAGCCAATCACAGCGCCGGAGCGGCGATACCCGGAAGTAACCTTCCGGAGAGATGTCTGCGGCTGGAGGGGGAGACGAGGATGGCTTGGGGGGCTTCGATCTAAGGTAAGTAATTCATAATGAGCTAGTATGCTAGTCATACTAGCTCATTATGCCTTTGTCTTGCAGGTTTTTATTTTAAAAAAATTGGGTATACAACCGCTTTAATGGAGATCTGAGAGTGACACATCTGCATGAACATTCTGCATTTCATCGACTTTTCTCCTGTCTATTGCTGAACTGTGCCTGGAAATGTGCTACTTGCATCTATGGTTATTCCTCTTCATTACTCCTAATGCTCTGCATGTTTCCTAGATTGGTTGGAATGACTATGCTGGTGAATAGATTTGTAGTTTATACCTGGCTGTCCCAATGTGTTGTTTAAAGCCAGAGTGATTAGTGTAGTAACATGGCTGCCAATAGAAGTATGTGGAATGTGGTTACACACCCTATGTCATTTAGTTGGCTCTGTAGTTTTACTCATCGGACAATTACTTGGGAGGATTTGTAGTAACGTCCCTAATGCTGATTTCATATGGTTGATGGCATGCACTATAATATTTGGGATGTATGAATGTGCGTATGACATCTAAATGTACCTTTACCTTTACATACCTGTGAATTAATAAAGGTTTTACGTATTATTTAGATTCTGGGTAGTAATTAATTTTAGTCTACTTTAGCCCCGAAGGCTTAGTTACATTTTTTTTCTGCCTTTTTTGGCAGATTGCCTTTCTGTCTGCCTTTTTTTTGTAATTTGTTCCTATGCTACCCAAAAAAGGTTTTGGTTGCAGTTCTGATAGTGAGTAATGAAATCAGTTATAAGGCACAACTGTTTATGCTTTATAATCTTTTAGAGATTTTTATTTTAAAGGTTTTGGGGTATTTTGGTAGTGTTATCCCTCATACATATGTAGCAGGGTGTTAAATTTAGGGGAAGTGTCTGAGTGGTAATTAGGCTCAGACACACTAATTGTTAGGGTTATTGGACCATTTCTGTCCATGAGAGATGGTGTTGGTGTGCAGTTCCCTGTGGCCTACGGGTGGCGCTGTTGCCGTGGGCCAGGGTTGAACCACTGATACAGGGCTGTGCTCTTTTTGTCCCCTCTCGGCAGTAGTACGGCAGGGCGTGGAACCTGCTGTGCCTGACGGAGAGGGTATAAAAGGGGGTGGCCATCTTCCATTGGGGTTCATCTTCGTCCACGCCCAGGCACCTTCGGCCTGGGTGTGCGTGTGTCATCTCCGGGTGCCCTAGGCCCGGAGGCCTGGTTCCTGTTCCATCCCAGACATCTTCAGTCTGGGGTAAGGTACTATTTTTGAAGGCCCGGGGCCCAGCAACCTTCGGCTGGGGTTCGCCAGGGATCGAGAGCTCCCAGGGTGCTGCCTTGCGAGGGGACCCGTATCTGAGATGAGGAGGCCAGGGAGGTAACCCTTTCCGAAGACCCAGCGCAGAGTCGTGGTGACGGTGAGGGCCTCTGGTAACTTTCCGGAGGGATGGTTTTCTCCTTTACATGGGCCAAACACTTCAAGAAGGTAGTTCACCAAGTCAGTGGCAGTGACTTCATAGGGCAAGGCCCTATTCACCAGGTCAGTGGCAGTGACCCGTTCACCAAGTCAGTGGCAGTGACTTCTATTCACCAGGTCTGTGGCAGAGATCAACCTCACGGTCTGTGGCAGAGATCGTGCGCCAAAACTGTTCGTGAAACCTGAACAGTCCGAGGAAATCATTAGAGTTTGTGCCTGGACCTCCTCTCACCTAAGCTGTCCTGTGTCTTGTTCCAACCTGTCTGCTGTTAAAGAGACTATTTGTTATCCAGTGTGAAATAAATATAGAAGTTGGACTTTCAGTTGGTGTGGACAGTTGCATTACTGGGGAGAAATAAAGACTCGCATCTATACAAGATAGAGGTGAGAATCATTCTCAGGAGGATTCAACTCCAGCCGCAGGCAGGCCCGAAACTAACACCGCTCAACCTCCTCACACAGGAGGGTACGGGCTTGTGGTGCGGTGTGCCTCTCTCGGCCTGCGAGGAGCCTAATTAAATGCAGGTAAAGACAGAGGGGTCTGTGCGCTACACATAGATGTCAGTTGACCTGGATGTGCTGGGACAGTCCTGCATCTCGGACATCTATCCTGATGATGTTGTGTCCGGGGATCAGAGTATTACCCTGATGTGAGTTACCAAGCATGCACAGTAACTAAAAAAGGTATTAACTGAGGAGATTGTGGCTTCATGTGGACAGTTCCTCTATATTTAGCTGTGAGACCATGCAGAAAAGTGGGCATGATCTGTGAAGGACATCCTAAAAGACAGGCTTGTCACCTATGGGCCATGGACTGGGGTGACCGAGACACACCGGGCTGTAGTAGGCCTTAAACGAGACACTTCCACATTGCACTAACATTTTCATGTTAGAAGATATGTACAGTTTTCACTGTTATTCTTTCTATTTACAATTCAAAATAATTTAAAAAAATATACATTTTATGCTAATCAGCAGTCAACTGTGAAAACCACACATAAAACATTAAACTTCACTTCCTCCTCTGCGAGCAATTATGTATTATGTAGCACTCATTTTCATTGGTCTGGCACACAATCGAAAGAAAATTGTTCTGTATACATTTTTCCTCATTTATGCCAAGCAATCACCTAAAAACACTAAATATCATACACAAAAAAATGACAGCTGTTGTGTTAGAGGTCCGCTGATCATGGTACAGATGCAAGCATAGGACGTGAGGAAAAAAGGGGGGAAGTCTTTTACAACACCCCCCTTTCCCTCATGGGATTGTGGCAGCAGCAGTTTCAAGTCCCTTCATTACATTTTCATGAATATGGGGACTTGAGATAGGTCACTTCAGGTCAGCTAATCCCCAGGAATCTTCTAGATTTCTGTGAGTCTCTTCAGGATAGGTCAGAAAAGGTCCCCCAGGAATGTTCTAGAATACCAGGGGGGTCTCTTTAAAAAAAGGCTTCAGTAGGTTCTATTGTCATTCATCAGAGAGGGTTCAACTGAAATACAAAAGTTTGGGTGTTCATCTGAACACCAGAACAGCCCAAATTTTGCCTGAACTTAGGTTTGCTGGTAATTTTGTGAAAAATGTTGAAAAATGTGTGTCATGCCGCGTACACACGACCGCTTTTCTCGACAAGAAAAACGGCATTTTTTTTTTCGCCGAGAAAAACGATCGTCTGTGGGCTTTATGTCTTTTTTTTTTGTTGAGAAAAACGGCATAAAAAACGACGAGAAAAATTAGAACATGTTCTAAATTTTCTCATAGTTTTTTCCAGCATTTTTTTCCGCGGCAGTTTTCCCATAGGGAGACACTGCCGCGGAGCCCACAGACGGTCGTTTTTCTCGTCAAGAGAAAAAATGACGGGAAAAACGACCGTGTGTAGGGAACCAAGCGGTTCCCTCATTTTTCCTGTCATTATTCACGGCGGTTTTTTAACCGCCGTGAATAATGATCGTGTGTACGCGGCATCAATCCTGATCACTTAAAGTTTTTTTTGTTTTTTTTACATAAAGTTTTTTTTTTTATGTCATCGTGGAGAGGAGCATGAGACATAAAACTCCTTATAACTAGTTACTAAATTAATCCTTTTATGACTCACAACATATTAACCCTTTACTGTGTGGCCAGGTGCTTGGCTAAGAATGAGAGGGAGAGAAACACCGGCTGCAGCAGCTCTCTGTAGCTGGCATCTTGCAGTGCGCAGCTTGTTAACAGCTATTTTAGCAACAGGAGGGAGCTGCTGAGCAGGAGTTCAATAGGCAGCAATGCACTGTGGGAACTTTAGTCCTGAGGAGACACTCTAAAGTGTAATCAAGAGCTTTTTGAACTACATTCCCCAGAGAGAAGATCGTTGGGAAGAGGGGAAAAAGCTGCATTTTCTCAGGCTGTACAGGACACAGCTTTCTTTTGCTGTGAGGAAGACCAGAGAGTGCATTTCACTGTCCAGTGTACACCATTACTGCTGCATATTGGTGGCCTTAGTAGGATTCAAATTGCTGAGGGGATCCAACAGCTAGAGTCACCTGGTTGCAGAGCAGAGAGTTGACTAATCACTGTGGGTGACTGGATAATGATCTGCAATATCGCTGGGACTGTGCGGATTACTGTCGGTTGCGAGAGAAGCCAATACCTTTAGGAACTGACCTTACAGCCATCTATTAGCCTTATTGTTGCCTGCAGGTTTGACTGGGACCATTCTCATGTGCACCAATGATACAACTGGGCCCCAACGCTTGCCAGCTAAAAAGAGTAAAGTAAAGAGCAAAGATTGTCCCCTTACAGCTGCTACACAGAGACCTTTACCTACTGCTTATGCTAAGAGGTACCTCTCAACGGACTTTGCACCATATCCTAGCCATTCTCCTTGAGTGCACTCAAGACTAGTTAGAGTAACATAATTCACATTGCAGTTAATGCTTATATTTGTTGTTTTTTGCTGAATTTGCTGATTTACATGTTTACTCCAATCTAGTGGTAGAGAATGCTATTCTAAGTTACTTTGAAATAGCGATGTAAATCTTTCAATATTTTTTCCTCATTCAATAGTATGTCTGCCTATAAGACACCTTCCTGCACCTTCTAAACTTCAGGATCATTCTTAATGATGCATTTTTCTACCATGTAAAGCTCATGTGCAAATGTCTTTATAGACAAATTTTGGTTTAGGGGTAGCAAAGTGTATATCTTTACTCAGCGAATTTTTCCTTAAAGTAGCAGCTTTTAATGGTGGAAACCCCATTGCAGTCTGTCTGCTTGTGAAACACCTGGGTCATCACACTGCCATCCACAACAACAGTGATGAGGTCCAAATAGTTCACCTCCGTCTGGCTACAAATGATGGAAATCTCCACATTGCAATCTCTATTATCCAGGTTCCAAATAGGTCTTCCTCAGATTCCTCCCCTGGGGGGTTCCTGGTTATGTGAACTGATAGAGACAGTGTTTGTTGTATTTCTCAGAGGATAATCTATGAATGACAGTGCAATCTCTGATGTAGATGCAGAAAGATACTTTTTTACCACAAGGTTGCTCTCAGCAAGAACTTTTAGGTGGTATATTACTGTGTTTTTTTAATGTAGCATATGCCTGTACTTTTTTTTTTTATTATATATGCATGTTGATGGGATAATTGTTGGATATTTGGACTGGACAACTCAGGGATTATATGGTTTCAGATTTTAAACTAATAACCCTTGAGCACTCACTGTGGAAGACAGAGAGCGCTGATTGCAGTGATATTGAAAGAACACCTTTCATTTAGGTTACAGTGCACCGTGAAAGTATTCACAACGCTTCACTTTTTTACGATTTTGTTATGTTACAGCCTTATTCCAAAATTTTATAAATTAATTTTATTCTTCAAAATGCTACAAACAATACCCCATAATGACAACGTGAAAGAAGTTTGTTTGAAATCTTTTCAATTTTATTTAAAAAAAATACGAAAAAAAAAAACATGTACATAAGTATCCACAGCCTTTTCCATGACACTCAAAATTGAGCTCAGGTGCATCCTTTTTTCACTGATCATCCTTGAGATGTTTCTACAACTTAATGGGAGTCCACCTGTGGTAAATTCAGTTGATTGGACATGATTTGGAAAGGCACACACCTGTCTATATAAGGTCCCACAGTTAACAGTGCATCTCAGAGCACAAACCAAGCCATGAAGTCCAAGGAATTGTCTGTAGACCTTCAAGACAGGATTCTATTGAGGCACAGATCTGGGGAAGGATACAGAAAAATGTCTGCAGCTTTGAAGGTCCCAATGAGAACAGTGGCCTTCATCATCCATAAATGGAAGACGTTTGGAACCACCAGGACTCCACCTAGAGCGGCCAACCGGCCGAACTGAGCAATCGGGGGAGAAGGGCCTTAGTCAGGAAGGTGACCAAGAACCTGATGGTCACTCTGACAGAGCTCCAGCGTTTCTCTGTGGAGAGAGGAGAACCCTCCAGAAGAACAACCATCTCTGCAAAACTCCACCAATCAGGTCTGTATGGTAGAGTGGCCAGTGGGTAGCCACTCCACAGTAAAAGGCACATGACAACCCATCTGAAGTTTGCCAAAAGGCTGGATAGGGACAAAGGATCTGGACATTTTAGGCACAGATAAACACACACATGATAAAACATGTTATGTTTACCACAATATAATAAAAACAATCACATGTCATAAAATAACACATCAAACACATATTGCCCAAGAAGAATAATGTATCTTATACTACTATAACCACCGCAACCTAGTCCTGGTAGATATCGCACGTCCATATGGAACGATGAACAGTATCCAGTCAGGCTTGGTGTAAGTGGATATGATGTACAGTTTCTCAGTTGCTCTACATGTTGCATGCTTCAGCTATTCCTCAGGGGCTTAGGCTAGTGTTAAAAAGCGGAAAAAGCTTAGTCTCACAAACTATGCCAATGGATTGGCCTGTAGGGAACACCAAACGGCCAGGCAGGCGGAAGATATAAAACCTGAAGTACTCTCAGACCATGAGAAAAAAAATTATCTGGTCTGATGAAACAAAAATGTAGCTCTTTGGCCTGAATGGCAAGCGTCATGTCTGGAGGAAACCAGGCACCACTTATCACCTGGCCAATGGCATCATCATGGTATGGAGATATTTTTCAGGGGAAGAAACACCAGAGTGCTCTGGACATCAGACTGGGGCAAAGGTTCATCTTCCAACAGGACAACTACCCTAACCACACAGCCACAATAACAAAGGAGTGGCTACTGGGCAATTATATGAATGTCCTTGAGTGGCCAGCCAGGGACCAGACTTGAACCGGATAAACCATCTCTGGAGAGATCTGAAAATGGCTGTGCACCGACACTCTCCATGCAACCTGATGGAGCAAAGCTTTATCATGATACTCAAAAAGACTTAAATCTGTAATTGGTGCCAAAGGTGCTTCAACAAAGTATTGAGCCAAGGCTGTGAATACTTATGTACATGTGATTTGTTTCGTTTTTTATTTTTAATGAATTTGCAAAGATTTCAAAAAAACTTCTTTCACGTTGTCATTATGGGGTATTGTTTGTAGAATTTTGAGAACAATAATGAATTTAATCCATTTTGGAATAAGGCTGTAACCTAACAAAATGTGGAAAAAGTGAAGCGCCGGGGGTACTTTCTGGATGCACTGTATGTATTTATTAAAATATCATTAAAGCTTAACACTGCACAGGTAAACTGCTTGTTTTCATCTAGGGGAGAGAGCAGCAGAGATATACTTACCAGGTCCTCTGATCCTCCCCGCATAGACCGGTTTGACAACCCTGCACTCCAGTGGTCTTGAAAATGTTTCTGACTTCAGCACATCGAGAGCATGCTCCATAGATAGGAACAGTCCACCACTAGACCATGGGGGGAGCAAAGTTTTCTGCTCACCCCTAAAACAAAAAATCAGTTAACCCATGAGCAGCCCCACTGCATGGGAAAGAAATTAGTTGGGCTTTAAGGGTATTTTTAAATATTGGCAGTGTAACTGCCTGAAGTCTGGCATTATGTTATCCCACAATCCTCCAAGTTGCAGATATCATACTATAGGTTTTAGGTTACGCCAATAGGGCTCTACTGTATCGCACAGTCTGTCAAGGCAAGTTGTATTCAAGCACTGGGAAGTTGTTTGTGTGTAGAAACCTTACAAGAGGATTGGGGGATTTTGGCAAAGTGAGGGTGTGCATTCACAATGGGTACATAGATATAACTATGGAAAGCAATAGTTTTGCTTTGGGCACCCTTTATAAATATATCATTACAGCTCGGTCTGATGAATTTCAATGGTTCACATTACAGAGATATTTCTTGTTATTCTGTATTTATTCATTACATTATGATTCAGTAATATCTTTAATTTAAATCCCTTCTAATCTTGACTTAAAGTTAAATTTACTGTAAAACTTGAAGCCATTTTAAGCTACTGAATCATTTAAGAAATTATTCAGGAAAGCTAATAAAGTCTGTATTATTGTAATTGAGGGGAACCCATCTTTGCCAGAACTATGGCTCATAATGAGGAAAATTGTTACACATAGTAGCAAAAGCAAAAGAGTTTCGAAATTATAATTAAACTTCCAAAACATTTATTTTAGTTTGGATAGAATAGGAAAGGGTTAGAAAGTCTGTCAGGTGTCCTCATTGGGAAGTTTGCCTCATTTTCTATCCTAAAAGTTTTGACTGGAGTTAAGCTTTACCTTACTCCTGTGTATAGACGCAGCAGATACAAAGTTATAAAAAAATGTGGTGTCCCACACAAGGTCTTGACTACAGTCAGGCAGCTACTAGGTTCAAGGGTGGTCTGATGAGTTCCATCTTTTGTCTCTCTCCCAGTCACCCATGGCTCTTGGAGAAAACTACTACATTGTGGAGCAGGAGGTGCGGAGATCTACTATAATTTGACCCTACATGTTTGCACAAGTGAGCGTCCACTTTTATTAAAATTTGTAGGATATCTAGTACTCCAACAAGTCCTTCTCCAAATAGTATCTTTATGGGGTGTCCTGTCTTTACTGAAATACATAGATGAGGTCCTCCTGGCTTACTGCCTTAAAGTCAAGTATATAGTTAAAAACACATAAATTAGCCCTTGGGACTTTAAATGAGGCACAACACACCAAACTAATGGATAAATGGTATACAAATTTATTGATAAATTTAATATTAATAAAGTAGCATGTGAAACAAATACCATACTGGCAAGCTGACAGACATTCCTGGCAGTCACTATTGGAATGTGATCATGTGCATTTAATTTTAGCTGATTTGTAAGTATTGGGTTCCCTATGGTGACCCCCAGCTTTAAAACAATAGTATTTATCACCAATTGTGTCATGCATTTCAAAATTGTTTTGCCTTACAGATATTTATATGTGCATCAACTCCTGAGGAAGTGAACTGTGCATTTTTAAAATGTATTATGTATTGATCTTTGGAATACTAAATTTTGTTATGGAATGTATTATCCAAATACTACAAATCAACTTGTCAGCATGGTATTTGTTTGATATGCTATTTTACTATTATTGCATTTATCAATAAATTTGTATACCATTTATCCATTAGTTGGGTGTGTTGCACCTCATTTAAAGTCCCAAGGGCTAATTTATGTGTTTTTATCTATATACTTGACTTTAAGGCAGTAAGTCAGGAGGACCTAACACATGTATTTCAGTAAAGACAAGACACCTCATAAAGATGCTTTTTTGGGGGAGAATATGTTGGAGTACTAGATATCATACAAATGTTAATAAATGTGAATGCTCACTTTAAATCATGTGCAAACATGTGGGGTCAAGGTATAATAGAAATAGCAGGGTCTGTGGTGACATTTTAAAGAAGGCTACCTCCCTGTTGCACCTTATTTAAAGTCCCAAAGGGCTAATTTATGTGTTTTTAACTATGTTTGAATAGGGATGGAGGTGGATCACGGGGTGCATCAAACCACAGATTTTCTAGTTTAGTTAAAGTTAAGTATAACCTTTGCAAACTCTGAAGCTGAAGTAAAGTATGCATTTTGGTTTATGACACTGGGCACTGGGTGGATTTCAGTCACCAACTGTACAATACAGGTATCCGTACTTCACATGGAAGTACAAAATACAAAAGAAATAGACAATCCCTTTAAATTGTATTATCGTCTTTAATTTATGTTTCATTGTTTTTAAAAGTTTCTTGTACACTTGGAGTGTACTTTAGGAATACATAATAACTCTATCATATGACATGAAATTAGATGTTCTGCCGTATTACTTAGAATTATGATTGGCGAGCACTGAAGTAACGTTAATAAAAATGAAAAACAAATGATGTTTCTATGCGTGTAAAGCGAACCATAATAAACTACAAAGCAGCTGCCAATCCAGTCTCAGAAGGAAAAAATATTATTTTCTAGGTGCATAACTGCAAAATGAGTCAAATCAATTTCCTGGTTCAGTCAACTTGGTCCAGCTGTTTGCTATTTACAGCTGCAGATTGCAGTAGAAAAAGAAATACTTCTAATTAGGTAAAAAATTTACTGATCAAATTCATCACTTTCTTTGCAAAGATTTATAGCTTGATATTCACAATATAAATAATTTTTTTCTCCATTGGTCTTCTGACTTGTTAAGTCACATCATCGGTGTCAGGGAGCGGTCCTTACTGCTGCAATTAATTCAATTTATGTAATGACATCTGCATACCATGCCATATAATAAGATTCTGATCCCCGGCTTCATGGTTATACTGCCACGTGGGACAAGTACATGATAGCCTGGGCTCAGGGAAAGTAGGTGGAATGATGCTGGCCTTCATTTAACTAATTACAGAACCAAGAAGTACTGTAGGGGCAGTGCTGGAGAAAAGTCTAACTCCAGACTTGATTTAACTTTAAATAGTTAATTTGGACCAAGCTGTTCCACATAAACTATTTCCTTCACTCATACATGTTGCAGCTGGGAGCACTGTATAAACTGAATGTAGCACACAGTATTCACCGTTGTGTTCCAGCAACAGTTTGGGGATGTCCTATCTCAAACCAGGAATTTAATCAAGCTGGGTTGAATGCTGCCATTCACAGGAATCCATTTATTTTTACAAATGAATACAAGGCTTCCTCTGATTTGTTGAATTGGAGATTTTTACATCATCCACCCACCTCTCCACCTCAGCCAATCAGAGGACACCTTATATTCATTCAATAAAATACAAAGCTTCCTGTGAATGACCCAACTCTTTTTTTGGCTTGGCAACAGATTGAAACACAGCGCTGTATACTGTATGTAGCTGATGCGCACTGGGCGCATGTATTGCTGAAGCAAATAGTTTGGAACAGCTTGGTCCATTGTTAAATCAATGTTAAAAATTCAGTTTTAAAGATTAATATAGCAAAGTAGACCTATTACAAACCTGAACTATTCAATTTGACCGTATAATGAAAGTTATTAATAAATATGTTGCGCTTCTTAACCACTTAACGACCGCCCACCGCCGATTTACGTCGGCAGAATGGCACGGACAGGCAGAATCACGTAGATCTACGTGATCGCCTTTGTGCAGTTGGGGGGTCCATCCGGACCCCCCTTCACTGCAGTGAGCGGCCGTTAAGTGTTCGGGAGCGATCAGGCATGAGGGGGCGGCCGCTCGATTCCGCCCCCCCCTCGCGATCGCTCCCGGCCAATGAAATTGCTTCCTCCGCCATGTGATGTAAACACAGGCTGGAGGAAGTGATGTCATCTCCCTCGCCGCGGTCTTTTCGTTCCCGGCGCCGAGGAGTGAAGACAGAGGTTAGTGCTCCAACAGTCCACTGACACGTAGGTACACATAGGCACACAAATCACCCCCCAGTCACCCCCAGATCACCCCCCAGGTCACCCCAAAGCCCCCAATCACAGTGTCACTGATTGCAGTGATCATTTATTTTACTGATCACTGCATTTAGTGTCATCTGTGATAGTAAAAAGTTGCAGGGCAGTTAGGATTAGGCCCCTTTAGGTCCAGGGTAGCCCCCTAACCCCCCCTAATAAAGGTTTAACCCCTTGATCACCCCCCAGGTAACCCTTTCACCCCCTAACTTCAGCGTCACTAAGCGATTGTTTTTCCGATCGCTGTATTCGTGTCGCTGGTGTTTTAGATAGGCAGTTATTTTTTTTTTAGGTTCGCCGCAGGTTTTTATTGGTGTCAGGTACCCCCATATATTATTTTAACCCCCTGATTGCCCCTAGAGTTAACCCTTTCACCAGTGATCGCCGTATAAGCGTCACTGGTGTCACTGGTTAGCCAGTAAGTTATTTAGTTATTTAGGTTACCCGTCAGGTTTTTATATAGTGTCAGGTACCCCCATATTTAACCTAATAAAGGTTTTAACCCCCTGATTGCCCCTAGTTAACCCTTTCACCAGTGATCACCATATAAAGGTTACGGGTGACGCTGGTTGATTAGTTTGCTTTTTATAGCATCAGGGCACCCGCCGTATATAACCCAATAAAGGTTTAACCCCCCTGATCGCCCGGCGGGTGAGATCAATTAGGTTTTAGCGCCAGAGAGGGTCTGCGTCGCCCCAGGCAGTGTTAGGTTAGTGCCAGTAACGCTAACACCCACGCGCAAAGCATACACCCCCCTTAGTGGTATAGTATCTGATCAGATCTATACTAGCATCCCCAGCGGTTTAGGGTTCCCAAAAACGCAGTGTTAGCGGGATCAGCCCAGATACCTGCTAGCGCCTGCGTTTAGCCCCTCCGCCCAGCCCAGCCCAGCCCAGCCCAGCCCACCCAAGTGCAGTATCGATCGATCACTGTCACTTACCAAACACAACACACATAACTGCAGCGTTCGCAGGGACAGGCCTGATCCCTGCGATCGCTAACAGTTTTTTTGTAGCGTTTGATATATTTGCTGACGACAGTCAGGTGCTTTTTTTCCTGTGAATCTTACTAGTGTACCCCTAAATTTAGAGCCCAAAATGGCAAGACGAAGGTACACTAGTAAAGAGGCCTACGAGATTCTGAGCATGACAGATAGTGAAGAGGAGGTCACGTATCTGTCAGATTCAGGCTCAGAATATCTTCCCGTAGAAGACAGTGACGTCAGCAGCCCCACGTCAGATAGCTCTGACGACGAAGTTGAGGTCCCTGCTAAGGTCAGGCGTACCCGATCCCGATCTTCTGAGGTTGTTGAGGAGCAAGAACCGCAGGTCTCTCGTATCATGGAGCAGAGTAGTACTAGCGCCGCTATTCCTTCTGGTGAACTGGCAAGCACCAGCGGCCTAGTACAGCCTGGACGTACATCCAGCACTGCAGTAACACTTGGTGACGTGGCGAGTCCCATAAGTGCAGTTCAAGCTGGCGAGGTGGCAAGCACAAGTAGTGTCCCGCTGCCACCAAGAAGACAAAGGCAGGCCCGTCGTGCCCATACTGCCCTTCCTGCAGAATTCGCCTATCCTGATTGGGTCCCCACCACTTCTGCAGAACCCGTACTTCCCCCATTCACTGCCCAACCCGGTATTCAGGTGGAAACAGCTGATTTTATTCCAATTGATTTTTATTCGCTGTTTTTCACGGAAGATCTCTATAGATCTATTGTGGACCAGAGTAATTTATATGCTGGTCAATTTATCGCCGCTAACCCCCAGTTGCCTAAAATTGCCAGAAATTGGAAACCAATTACGGTTTCCGAATTTAAGACCTTTCTGGGCCTTTCCCTCAACATGGGCACACATAAATTTCCGTCATTGCGTGCTTATTGGTCCACGCACCCAATTGACCACATGCCCGTGTTCTCTGCCTCCATGTCCAGGGCACGATACGAGCAGATTTTGCGGTTCATGCACTTCAACGACAATGAACTTTGTCGTCCACGTTAGTATACCCTGAATACGACCGGCTCTATAAAATTCGGCCCCTCATAAACCACTTCAACGAACGTTTTGCAGCCTTGTTTACTCCCGATCAAGTTGTCTGCGTTGATGAGTCCCTGATTAAATTTTCTGCCCGCTTGTCTTTCAAGCAGTACCTTCCCAGCAAGCGTGCCAGATACGGGGTCAAGCTCTACAAGTTCTGTGACAGGGCAACAGGCTATGTAGTGAACTTTACGGTTTATGAGGGAAAAGACAGTCAGATTGAGTCGGTCAACTGCCCGGATTACATAGGGAGCGCTGGCAAGATAGTGTGGAACTTGGTGTCACCCTTATTCGGAAAGGGGTACCACTTGTATGTGGACAATTATTACACGAGCGTGCCACTGTTTAGTCACTTGTTTGATCATAAGATTGGAGCATGTGGCACCGTGCGACCTAATCGCCGGGGCTTTCCCCAGCGGCTTGTAGATGCCCGTCTTAGGCTGGGGGAGAGAGCCTGCTTGAAGTGTAATAACTTGCTCGCTATGAAGTGGAGGGACAATAAGAATGTTTTCCTTCTTACCTCCCTTCATGCAGACACGACAGTCCAAATTCGTACGGCGACTGGTGTTGTGGAGAAACCCCTCTGTGTCCACGAATATAACCAAAATATGGGAGGGGTGGACCTCAACGACCAGTTGATGGCGCCGTATCTAATTGACCGTAAGGCGAGACGCTGGTACAAAAAAGTGTCTCTATCATTATTCCAATTGGCTTTGCTGAACGCTCATGTGCTATACAGAGCTTCAGGCGGGACGTTATCTCTTCTAAAATTCCAGAATGAGATAGTCACAGAACTCCTGTATCCAGGCGGTTCTGCACCTCACCATCCCCAACCAAATGCAGTAAGCCGGCTGCATAAGAGGCATTATTCGTATGTCCTCCCGAGTACCCCTACCCAAAGCCACCCCCAAAAAAGATGTCGTGTCTGTAGCAAGCGCGGATTTAGGCGTGACACCCGTAGTTTTTGTCCACTCTGTCCTGACAAGCCTGGTCTTTGCCAAGGTGAATGTTTTGAACGCTACCACTCAAAAGTGAAGTTTTAGCGTAGGGTACAGCATTTCACAGACAAGGACACACTTACACAGGGTCTCCCAAGATGCCATTACATTTTGAGAGACCCGAACCATTACAGTTGTAAAGTTACAAAAAAAAGTGTAAAAAAGAAAAAAAAAACGTAAAAAACAAAACACAAAAAAACTATAAAATAAAAAAACCAAAAATAGTTGTCGTTTTATTGTTCTCTCTCTCTCTATTTTCTCTCTATTGTTCTGCTCTTTTTTACTGTATTCTATTCTGCAATGTTTTATCATGCTTGCTTTTCAGGTATGTAATTTTTTGTTTTCAGGTGCGCCATTCAACTGCAGCGCGGAATTATTTATCTTGACAGCAACAGCGTTTGCTCCCACGATACATAAAGCCGTGACTCCAGTGCTGTAGGAGGTGATTTCACCACCACAGTTAAAAAAAAGAGCATATATGCCGAAGCATGGGGGCAGCAGGGGCGGAGGAGCGATTTTGCTCCTAATGCCGCGTACATACGGTCGAAATTCCGACCGTGTGTACGCGGCATAACTTTTTTGCGGGAGGATGCCCCCATGCTTCGGCATATATATATTTTAGGCACAGGTTGCGTTAAAACATTTTTTTATTTTTTACTAGGTTTTGTTTTGGTATTTGCTTTGCAGGTATGGCATGGTAAGGTCTTACTGTTGTACTGTAATGTTACTTTGTTTTAATGTTAACCACCATTTGCTTAGCAGGTACGCCATTCAGTTGCAGCGCGGATCTATTTATCTTGACAGCAACAGTGTTTGCTCCCACGATACATAAAGCCGTGACTCCAACGCTGTAGGAGGTGATTTCACCACCACAGTTAAAAAAAAGAGCATATATGCCGAAGCATGGGGGCAGCAGGGGCGGAGGAGCGATTTTGCTCCTAATGCCGCGTACATACGGTCGAAATTCCGACGGAGGCCTGCCCGTGGAAAATTCCGACCGTGTGTACGCGGCATAACTTTTTTGCGGGAGGATGCCCCCATGCTTCGGCATATATATATTTTAGGCACAGGTTGCGTTAAAACATTTTTTTATTTTTTACTAGGTTTTGTCTTGGTATTTGTTTGCAGGTATGGCATGGTAAGGTCTTACTGTTGTACTGTAATGTTACTTTGTTTTAATGTTAACCACCATTTGCTTAGCAGGTACGCCATTCAGTTGCAGCGCGGATCTATTTATCTTGACAGCAACAGCGTTTGCTCCCACGATACATAAAGCCGTGACTCCAACGCTGTAGGAGGTGATTTCACCACCACAGTTAAAAAAAAGAGCATATATGCTGAAGCATGGGGGCAGCAGGGGCGGAGGAGCGATTTTGCTCCTAATGCCGCGTATATACGGTCGAAATTCCAACGGAGGCTTGCCCGTGGAAAAGTCCGACCATGTGTACGCGGCATAACCTTTTATGCCGCGTACATACGGTCGAAATTCCGACGAAGGCTTGACCGTGTGTACGCGGCATAACTTTTTTGCGGGAGGATGCCCCCATGCTTCGGCATATATGCCCATCATTAGAAGTGGGTGGATGAAGGGAGGTATTCTAATGGTGGGCATACCCACCAATCAATCTCTTTTTTTCGTTCAGCCAATAGGCTGTATGAAAAAAAAGATTACAATACATGTCCAACAAGGACCAGCAACGTACTGGTATGTTGCTGGACTTTGAATGTTTATACCAGAATGATGCCTGCGGGTTTAGGTATCATCTTGGTATCATTCTTTTCAGCCAGCAGCCGGCTTTCATGTAAAAGCAATTCTAGCAGATAATTAGCCTCTAGACTGCTTTTACAAGCAGTGGGAGGGAATGTCCCCCCCCCGGATATAAAAAGCGCCATTGGGAAATTGGGAAAGCATTTTATCACACCGTGGTCAGATGCTTTGAGGGCAGAGGAAAGATCTAGGGTCTAACCCCCCAATTTTTTTCAAAAAAAGAGTACCTGTCACTACCTATTGCTATCATAGGGGATATTTACATTCCCTGAGATAACGATAAAAATGGTAAAAAAATTAAATATGGAAGGCACAGTTTAAAAATAAAATAAAAAAGCCAAATAAATAATAAAAAAAAAAAAAAAAAAAAAAAAGCACCTCTGTCCCCCCCTGCTATTGCGCAAAGGCGAACGCAAGCGTCGGTCTAGCGTCATATGTAAACAGAAATTGCATCATGCATGTGAGGTATCACCGCGAAGGTCATATCGAGGGCAGTCATTTTAGCAGTAGACCTCCTCTGTAAATCTAACGTGGTAACCTGTAAAGGCTTTTAAATGCTTTTAAAAATGAATGTAGTTTGTCGCCGCTGCGTGTTTGTGCGCAATTTTAAAGCATGTCGTGTTTGGTATCCATGTACTCGGCCTATGATCATCTTTTTTATTTCATCAAACATTTGGGCAATATAGTGTTTTTTAGTGCATTAAAAATAAAAAAAGTGTGTTTTTCCCCCAAAAAATGCGTTTGAAAAATCGCTGCGCAAATACTGTGTGGAAAAAAAAAATGCAACACCCACTATTTTAATCTGTAGGGCCTTTGCTTTAAAAAAATATATAATGTTTGGGGGTTCAACATAATTTTCTTGCAAAAAAATTTTTTTTTTCATGTAAACAAAAAGTGTCAGAAAGGGCTTTGTCTTCAAGTGGTTAGAAGAGTGGATGATGTGTGACATAAGCTTCCTAATGTTGTGCATAAAATGCCAGGACAGTTCAAAACCCCCCCAAATGACCCCATTTTGTAAAGTAGACACCTCAAGCTATTTGCTGAGAGGCATGTTGAGCCCATTGAATATTTTTTTTTTTTGTCCCAAGTGATTGAATAATGACCAAAAAAAAAAAAATTTACAAAAAGTTGTCACTAAATTATATATTGCTCAAACATGCCATGGGCATATGTGGAATTACACCCCAAAATACATTCTGTTGCTTCTCCTGAGTACGGGGATACCACATGTGTGGGACTTTTTGGGA
The DNA here is from genome assembly GCA_029206835.1 of Rana muscosa. NCBI lineage: Eukaryota > Metazoa > Chordata > Amphibia > Anura > Ranidae > Rana > Rana muscosa. The sequence goes on from CM055121.1 coordinate 179,695,523, forward strand.
GCCTAGTCGCGTACGGGACCCCAAAAACCAAGCACCGCCTTCAGGATTTCTATGGGTGTAAATTTTTGATTTCACTCCTCACTGCCTATCACAGTTTCGGAGGCCATGGAATGCCCAGATGGCACAAAACCCCCCCAAATGACCCCATTTTGGAAAGTAGACACCCCAAGCTATTTGCTGAGAGGTATGTTGAGTATTTTGCAGATCTCGCTTTTTGTCACAAAGTTTTGAAAATGTAAAAAAAGAAAAAAAAAAAGAAAAAAAAATGTCTTTCTTAATTTTCAAAAACAAATGAGAGCTGTAAAATACTCACCATGCCTCTCAGCAAATAGCTTGGGGTGTCTACTTTCCAAAATGGGGTCATTTGTGGGGGTTTTGGGCTATTTTGACATTTTATGGCCTTCAAAACTGTGATAGGTAGTGAGGAGTGAAATCAAAAATTTATGCCCTTAGAAACCTTGAAGGCGGTGCTTGGTTTTTGGGGTCCCGTACGCGGCTAGGCTCCCAAAAAGTCCCACACATGTGGTATCCCCGTACTCAGGAGAAGCAGCAGAATGTATTTTGGGGTGTAATTTCACATATAACCATGGCATGTGTGAGCAATATATCATTTAGTGACAACTTTTTGTCTGTCCACACAGAGGGCTGTATCTGCTTGCCTGCATGACCTTGCTACTAGGGAGGTCCACCTTTTCTGGTAAGGGAACCCACTCACAGAGCAAGGAATATCTTCAATCAGGGATTCTCATACGATTTCCTCTCCCCTCCTTCTTCCCCTCTTTTTGGTGACGGTGGATTTACCTTGGACTTTGTCTGCTCACTGGAACTTGTCCCCGCCTTCCATCAGCATTCTCTTTCAAAGTTCTATGGACTCAATGTTTCTTGTCTAAGTGTGTGTGTTTTTTTTTTTCACTACAAAATATTTTTGTTATTACACAGTTCATTAAGAAGCGCAACATATTTATTGATTATTTGTGCACACCATATAGATATTAAGTAGTTTTTGTTGCAGCTGTTCCTTGGTTTTTTTTTTTTTAGCGCGGTATTAACCCCTTATTACACTACTTATAATGAAAGTTGCATTGGCAGTTTTCTTCAGTGAAAACCACACATAAAAATGAGCAGTTGAAACAGAAATATACTTTAAATTGCAATAGTTATATAGAAATCTAATTTCTAGTAACAGACAAGTTTGGAATCACCCCCCACCTCTCAAGACTACCTATTGGGCAATAATTTTGCAGTCAAAATTAAAAATTGCTATAATTTCAGCTGTCTATATCTTTGCATTTACTGATCACTTTGACATTTCGATTTTAGTGACGGTTACCTCTCCTTACATATTTTTCATCATATTCCAGTCTATATTGCTCAAGTTTGTGACAAGTTTACTTCAAATGTTTGTTGTACTACAAAATTGTATCACTCTCTATAGTTGCTACTAGGCTCTGAGTAGTGCTGCTAAGAATATATACAGGTATCCCTAAAATAGGAAATATAAGATTGACTACCGTGAGAGTGCTAGGCCCTGCCGCCCCAGATAGCAAGCAATTGTGCTGCAAGTTTGAAAATGACTTGCTAAGCTATTGCTAGACTTGCCAGGTTTCACAAGTTTTTTGCACAATTGCAGCAAATCTGCATTGCACGACTCCAGATCAACTTTCTTTGCAAATATTCTGCAAGTCTGCTGCAAGTTCTGGTTCAGTTATGTTATGCAATAGTCCTCCCACCACAGGGGTCACTGTGACTATTTTGTCATGCTGTAGACTGGCAGAGCTCTTGCTGTAGACTCCCCACTGCAACTTTGCTCTTGCTAGAGACTTGCCACGCACATTTGCTACAAATTGGAAAAGTGTAAACTATAACTTGTGCTTTAAGTGCTCTTCAAGTGTACAACTTGCCAGTGAAAATGTGCAGCAAGTAAACAGGCTTACAATTCAACACTGCCACACATTTGTGGCAAGTTATCCTTTCTTTCTGAGACTGTGTGAATATATTTGGGTGAGAAGAGTTCTCCATTTCTGTGTCCAGGTCTTACTGGAGACCTGCAGGTTGTGTGAGGGTGCAGGTGTGTACACTCATTGTAAGCAAGGCCTGGCCATAGCTCGGGTCTCCCATCGGGAGGTAGGTGTGTGCTCCATCCTGGAGACAGTCAAACTCCTAGTGGGAGAAGTGCTCTACTCAGGAGACAGCACTCCATGTTGGAGGAGAGATTCCTTACCCACAGGACCGAGAGAATAGGGATGGCTAAGTGATTCTGGAGGACTGGGAGAGCTGAGATGACTAGATGAGTCCAGGGGACTTAGGGAGTTTGTAAGTCTCAGAGGGTGCCTGGTGATCCCCTATTGAAAGGCCACGCACATGAACTCCCCAATATCACACAATCAGATTTTGAGTAGGTTACTGTATCGTCAACTTTGTTGTTTTGAGTTATCATGATTAGTACACATTTCATAAAACAGCAAGTGACACTATATGGTCACTAGAAGGAAAACATACCACATAATAACTTTATTGTCATAAAACATGTATTTGTTTATTTATGAATTTGTTTACCGTGACAGTATTGTGAAAGAACAATGATGACATTTTAAAAAGTAGCTTTTTTCCCAGTTAATGCAAATTAGTCAATAGTTTTTTAATATTTTTTTTTCTCAAAAATCAGTAGGGGTGTATATTTTTTTATCAATAAAGGCTATGCAGCGCTTATTGATCATAGCGCTTATTGACCCTAATTGAAAATGTCCAAATTGGGCCCAATTAGCCCTTTTCCCTCCCCGGTGTCATGTGACTCGTTAGTGTTACAAGGTCTTAGGTATGAATGGGGAGCAGGTGTGTTCATTTTGGTGTTATCGCTCTCACTCTCTCATACTAGTCATTGGAAGTTCAACATGGCACCTCGTGGCAAAAAACTCTTTGAGGGTCTGAAAAAAAGAATTGTTGCTCTACATAAAGATGGCCTAGGCTATAAGAAGATTTTCAAGACCCTAAAACTGAGCTGCAGCACGGTGGTCAAGACCATACAGCGGTTTAACAGGTCAGGTTCCACTCAGAACAGGCCTCGCCATGGTCGACCAAAGAAGTTGAGTGCACGGGCTCAGCGTCATATCCAGAGGTTGTCTTTGGGAAATAGACGTATGAGTGCAGCCAGCATTGCTGCAGAGGTTGAAGGGGTGGGGGTCAGCCTGTCAGTGCTCAGACCATACGCCGCACACTGCATCAAATTGGTCTGCATGAAGGAAGCCTCTTCTAAAGATGATGCACAAGAAAGCCCGCAAACAGTTTGCTGAAGACAAGTAGACTAAGGGAATGGATTACTGGAGCTTGGTCTGATGAGACCAAGATAAACTTATTTGGTTCAGATGGTGTCAAGCGTGTGTGGCGGCAACCAGGTGAGGAGTACAAAGACAAGTGTGTCTTGCCTACAGTCAAGCATGGTGGTGGGAGTGTCATGGTCTGGGTCTGCATGAGTGCTGCCGGCACTGGGGAGCTACAGTTCATTGAGGAAACCCTGAATGCCAACATGTACTGTGATATACTGAAGCAAAGCATGATCCCCTCCCTACGGAGACTGGGCTGCAGGGCAGTATTCCAACATGATAACGACCCCAAACACACCTCCAAGACGGCCACTGCCTTGCTAAAGAATCTGAGGATAAAGGTGATGAACTGGCCAAGCATGTCTCCAGACCTAAACCCTATTGAGCATCTGTGGGGCATCCTCAAACAGAAGGTTGAGGAGCGCAAGGTCTCTTTGTGATGTCGTCATGGAGGAGTGGAAGAGGACTCCAGTGGCAACCTGTGAAGCTCTGGTGAACTCGATGCCCAAGAGGGTTAAGGCAGTGCTGGAAAATAATGGTGGCCACACAAGATATTGACACTTTGGGCCCAATGTGGACATTTTCATTTAGGGGTGTACTCACTTTTGTTGCCAGCGGTTTAGACATTAATGGCTGTGTGTTGAGTTATTTTGAGGGGACAGCAAATTTACACTGTTATACAAGCTGTACACTCACTACTTTACATTGTAGCTAAGTGTCATTTCTTCAGTGTTGTCACATGAAAAGATATAATAAAATATTTACAAAAATGTGAGGGGTGTACTCACTTTTGTGAGATACTGTATATACAGTTGCAAAAAAAAGTATGTGAACCCTTTTGGAATGATATGGATCTCTGCACAAATTGGTCATAAAATGTGATCTGATCTTCATCTAAGTCACAACAGTAGACAATCACAGTCTTCTTAAAGGGGTTGTAAAGGTTTGTTTTTTATTTTCTAAATAGGTTCCTTTAAGCTAGTGCCATTGTTGGTTCACTTACCCTTTCCTTTGATTTACCTTCTAAATGTTTTTTTTCTTTGTCTGAATTTCTCACTTCCTGTTTCTCCTCACTAAACTTCACACCATCATCCGAGTGGTGTGGAGACAGCCAGAACAGCTTACTGAACAGCTTACTGAGGAGGAACAGGAAGTGAGAAATTCAGACAAAGAAAACAAAGAAAAAAATATTTAGAAGGGAAATCTAAGGAAAGGGTAAGAGAACCAACAATGCACTAGCTTAAAGGAACCTATTTAAAAAATAAAAAACAAACCTTTACAACCCCTTTAATCTAATAACACACAAATAATTAAATGTTACCATGTTTTTATTAAACACACCATGTAAACATTCGCAGTGCAGGTGGAAAAAGTATGTGAACCCTTGGATTTAATAACTGGTTGAACCTCCTTTGGCAGCAATAACTTCAACCAAACGTTTCCTGTAGTTGCAGATCAGACTTGCACAACGGTCAGGAGTAATTCTTGACCATTCCTCTTTACAGAACTGTTTCAGTTCAGCAATATTTTTGGGATGTCTGGTGTGAATCCGTTCTTGAGGTCATGCCACAGCATCTCAATCGGGTTGAGGTCAGGACTCTGACTGGGCCACTCCAGAAGGCGTATTTTCTTCTGTTTAAGCCATTCTGTTGTTCATTTACTTCTATGCTTTGGGTCGTTGTCCTGTTGCAACACCCAGCTTCTGTTGAGCTTCAGCTGGTGGACAGATGGCCTTAAGTTCTCCTGCAAAATGTCTTGATAAACTCAGGAATTAATTTTTCCTTCGATGATAGCAATCCGTTCAGGCCCTGATGCAGCAAAGCAGCCTCAAACCATGATGCCCCCACCACCATACTTCACAGTTGGGATGAGGTTTTGATGTTGGTGTGCTGTGCCTCTTTTTCTCCACACATAGTGTTGTGTGTTTCTTCCAAACAACTCAACTTTGGTTTCATCTGTCCACAGAATATTTTGCCAGTACTGCTGTGGAACATCCAGGTGCTCTTGTGCAAACTGTAAATGTGCAGCAATGTTTTTTTTGGACAGCAGTGGCTTCCTCTGTGGTATCCTCCCATGAAATCCATTCTTGTTTAGTGTTTTACGTATCGTAGATTCGCTAACAGGGATGTTAGCATATGCCAGAGACTTTTGTAAGTCTTAAGCTGACACTTCTTCTTCACCTCATTGAGCAGTCTGCGCTGTGCTCTTGCAGTCATCTTTACAGGACGCCCACTCCTAGGGAGAGTAGCAGCAGTGCTGAACTTTCTCCATTTAAATACAATTTGCCTTATCGTGGACTGATGAACAGCAAGGCTTTTGGAGATACTTTTATAACCCTTTCCAGCTTGATGCAAGTCAACAATTCTTAGTCGTAGGTCTTCTGAGAGCTCTTTTGTGCGAGGCATCATTCACATCAGGCAATGCTTCTTGTGAAAAGCAAACCCAGAACTAGTGTGTGTTTTTTATAGGGCAGCTGTAACCAACACCTCCAATCTCATCTCATTGATTGGACTCCAGTTGGCTGACACCTCACTCCAATTAGCTCTTGGAGATCTCATTAGTCTAGGGGTTCACATACTTTTTCCACCTGCACTGTGAATGTTTACATGGTGTGTTCAATAAAAACATGGTAACATTTAATTCTTTGTGTGTTATTAGTTTAAGCAGACTGTGATTGTCTATTGTTATGACTTAGATGAAGATCAGATCACATTTTATGTCCAATTTGTGTAGAAATCCATATCATTTCAAAAGGGTTCACATACTTTGTTTTGCAACTGTATATATATATATATATATATATATATATATATAGATATCTATATATATATATATATATATATATAGATATATATATAGATATATATATATATATCTATATATTGTTTACAACCTATCTGCATGCAACTATGATGTGCAGTAAAATAAAACCTGATTTGTGGTAATGGGTTACAACACTTGCCATTTTATTATTTTCCCTGTGTTACTTTTTATATATAAGTGAAATTGTCTGTACATGAATGATAAATGATAATTTCACCCGCAGATGTAATGTTTGTGTTGTATAGAGCCCTTTCTGTCAATAAGAGGATCAACAGTTCAAAAAGAACAATGTATTTTCAAAACTAGACACCATTACGTACAATGCAATGTTGCCAGATAAGACATAGAAGTTCCACTGCATTACTACTTTTTTTTAAAATAAGCTCCTTTGTGTATCCATACTACATTAAGTCATGACATTAGATGGGACTGCTGCTTTGTGGCCTGCAGGTAGATTGGATAATATAAAATTAAAATGACAGACTTTGTTGATAGCCACAATTGATGTCACAGGTTATAGAAATGACAATTGACAAAAGACGCTGGAATAGCGAATCCTTCATATTGCCAAGGAGGTGACTTCATGGAACTTAAAGGAGAGCTTATGAATACCAGCTGTGTGTGTGGACTACAATCCAACTCAATAAGCTGTCCTAATTCAGTGAATATTTTCAAAGGAACGTATTAGTAATAATGTATTTTGGTGTGGTCAAAAGGTTAACTGTTTGCCATTATTTCTAAGATCTGGGAAGATTTCCAAATTGCGATTATCGTCTCAGTATCCATAGAATTTTCTTTGCGCTGTGTGTCGACAACAAAACTAATTATCTTTAACAGTGAATGGAAATTAGATTAGTTTTGAATAATATTCATTAAGCGGTTTGCCAAGGTCTTCAGTGTTGCAAAATACATAAAGTCATTATAAGGTGGCTTGCAGTGTGGGCAAAGAAAGATTAATTATCAAATAAACCTCTGCTGTTAAAATTATAACCTTACATGAGGAGTACGTTGTGTGTTATGTAATAAATTGTTTCTTTTTAACATAAAGGGACATTAACCGCCCCGCCCCCCCCCCAAAAAAACCCCCAATGTAATATGATGCAGCCTACCAATCTTTAAATGTGGTGGCTGTAATAGTTTTCTTTTAGGCCCCTTTCACACTGGGGTGGGAGGTGCGTCGGCGGTAAAGCGCTGCTATTTTTAGCGTCGCTTTACCGCCAATTTCGCGGCGCTATTTGGCCGATAGCGGGGCGGTTTTACCTCCGCTAGCGGCCGAGAATGGATTAAAAACCACCGCAAAGTGCCTCTGCAGAGGCGCATTGCCGGCAGTATAGCCGCGGTGCCCCATTCATTTCAATGGGCAGGAGCGGTGGAGGAGCGGTATACACCGCGCTTCTTCACCGCTCCAAAGATGCGGCTAGCAGGACTTTTTTTACCGTCCTGCTAGCGCACAGCTCTAGTTTGAAAGCCCTCGGGCTTTCACACTGGAGACACAGCAGCAGCTGTTTAGGGTCGGTTTGCAGGTGCTATTTTTAGCGCAATAGCCCCTGCAAACCGCTCCAGTGTGAAAGGGGTCGAAGGCTTTTTTTTGTTTTTACATAGTAATCTGGCTAGTAGCACACTTCCGGTATTAGGGTATCTCCACTCTGGATGGAGGAGCAATGGAGAGTCTAGAGAGAGAGTAGTGTCAGGCTGGGGGGAGGGTAGTGGTAGACAAACAGATTTAGATGGACTTGACTAACAAATTAAAGCCAAAATTGAGCTAACACTTTTTAGGCAGTTACAGCAACATTTTTTTCCTCGTTTTCTCGTTTTGGGATAAAGCTTTTACATAAATGAATAAAAGCAGGTCATGTGAATACCCCTGTCAGTTTTCAACCATCTAACTGCCATTTTTGCTGGACAGTTTGGTCTTTTAAATCAATTTGTGAAAAAAAGACTTGCTGCCCTGATCACTAGGTAAAGATAGAGGACAAAAGGCCTAAAAAAATAAAATAAATGCAGACACCATAAATAAGCAAATTCCATGCCCTGCTGTTAGGCTGAAAGAATTATGTGTGCGCTGCCACTAGGTGGTAGTGGTCTGCCGAACTTCTACAAGCACTTGCATAGGTACTGCTATTTAAAATACACTAGGCTTAGTGTGTGCCGTTAGATGAAACAAATTATCTTTTCTAGGAGAGATGGTTTGATTCATGTACATATCGTAGTGATAGGACGTTGTTTTTTTTGTGATATGTGTTTCTTTCCCATGCAGGAGACCAACAAGCAACTTCACTGGAGATTGGGTGGGACTTAGTTGTGATAGGATGGTGGGAGGGAATGACATTTATTGTGTACTGTGAAAATGTTTCTGTCTCTCTCCTTTTGCTGAAATCACTGCTTTGATTCAGGCACTCTGGTAAATGTTTTTTTTTTTTTTGTACATAGTTCTGAAGATAGGTTTGCACCTTCTCAGGATTGAGCGTGCAAATTTGTCTCCAGACACTGGGGACAGTGTCTTTTCAAGAGAGGGGAGTGTGTAGCGGGGGTTTAAATTTAGGGGTGATTCGAGTGGTAGTTGGCTCGGATCTTCCAATTTGTTGGTCTCTGCCTTGCTGCTGTTTTACCTGGCGTGCAGTTCCCCTTAGAAGTATGGGTGGCGCTGTCACTTGTACTCGGGGTTGAACCATAGGTGATGGAGTGGCGATTGGGTGTCCTCTCTCAGCAGCTGTGCAGTGGGCGTGGTCTACCCGATGTGCATGCCGGGAGAGGGTACAAAAGGGGCGGACGCCATTAGAGAGCGAGCAATTCCCGGGGCCCATGCCCGAAGGGAGAACCTACGGTCCAAGTTCAAGTGCATGGCCCTCTAGGCCATGGGGCAACATGTGCCTCAGTCCCAGCCACCTTGCCCTCATCTAACCATCAGAATGCATGTGCCTCCATTGTGGGGACACTCATAGTTAGTGTAGGACCAGACTCCAGGGGGCCTTGGCGTGGCTCTGTGGCTCACGCATGCGTTTGCAAATGCGTGCGGACAAACCCCTGTTTTTAACGCATACTGTTAGACAGGTTAATTGGTTGTCTGCGAGCTGGTTGGTAAGTAGGCTTGGTTTTTCCTGGGCATTTCCCAGGCTTTGTTGTTACCTTTAGTCCTGGGACTGCAACTGCAATCCGGGGCCCAGCACCTTTAGCTGGGGCCCACTTCGGGGAGGAAGAATCTCAGGGTGCCGCCTTGCTAGGGGACCCGCATCTGGAAGAGGAGGCTGGGGGAGGACCGTTCCGAAGGACTGGTGAGAGATCACAGTGAAGGAAGGGGCCCAGTAACTCTCTGGAGGGATGTCATCCATCCGAAAAGGGATCTAAACAACGGGACCATTAGGAGGTTCGGGAAACTATAGATTCTGTGGCAGGGGATCTCCCGATCGCATCCATTAAGGGAATCTGATTGACTGTTCGAGCTACATGCCGGCTGCTAGTGCCCTTGGGTGACTATCCGGGTGAGCTATACCCACTCGGGATCGAGTGGCGAAGAAGCCAGGAGTGTCTGAATCCGATCTGCTCTTCTAACACCTTTCTCTCTTCTCAAATTTGTGGTTATTCATGCATAAGAAAAATAAACTCTACGTTGGAGTTGATACTGGTGTGGACATTGGAGTTACTTGGGGATATAGAGACTTGTCCTTTACATTCTAAGGGACGAGAACCAGCTTTGAGGAGAACCTTGCTGCAAGACCCGTAAGTTATAAGTGTGCCTAACCTCTGCAAACCAGAGGGTACTGGCATGGTGGCATCGGGCGCCTTTTCCTCTTGTGAGCGAGCCAAGGAAGGGAGAGAAAAAGGGGTCCGGGTGCTACATTACATATCCTGGAGATTACTTCTGCTTCCCTGCAAAAGCCTGCCCTGATACAGTGAACTTTTTCTTCCCATTCCCCTATTTGCTGGATTTCAGCTGTCTGATTAAAGACTGCATAGACTTTTGAGTACAATAGGATCTGTTTAAGACTTTGCACCACACATGTATATTTGTTTTCATGGGTGTTGCTGGCTGGGAGTTTTTCAGACAGGCTATTGAGGAGGGGAGGTGCAAATGGCCTACAGGTATGACAATAAAACTGATGAACTTTTGAGAAAACTGTTTTTCAATATCTGCTGAGAAGCCCTGACTACGTGGGCTGTTTTACTAAAATGGTCTGCAGGGGAACTTGTCTTTTTTAGAAAATGTCACAATTTTTTCTTCCCCTTATGGCCAACGGCTCCCACAGCTGTCTCTGATCCATTGAGGAGGGAGAGAGCACATAGCTGGATCAATATCGGCTCAGGTAAGTATAAGGTGGCTCCATTCAAATCTCTGAAGTCTCAATGAACAAGCCCAGCAAGCGTTAAAGAGATATTTGTCAGACAGGCTGTAAACCATAGAGGAGGCATCTGTTAGGAAATTAAGGTATGTGGACAGCTTGGGGAGGAGGAGGTATGATTTTCCTTATCAACTTATTGCTCATTGGACAAGGAATTAGTATCAATAGCTCTACTCATTCATCAGAGAGTTGACCCAATAAGCTCTACCAGATAACACTTAAATAGTAACTCAACTTGAGAAAAAAATAAATCCACTCTGGATGCATGTACATTGCAAGGATTTTAACAAATGTTGCACATTCCTACCTTTCGTTGTTCAGAAGAAATAGCTCTTTGTATGTGAAGAGTGAACTTGTGTGGGAGTGACATTATAATTATCAATCAGCTGCCAAACTTACAGGGATATAATGAGGAAAGTGGCAGGGTCTACATCCCTTTTAGCATGATTTCCCTTCGGTAGTGTCTCACTAAAAATGACATTGTTGTTGCGGGGGATGCCCAAAATCTGACTTGTATCTTAGTGCAGGCTTCTGGGAAAATCAGTAAGCCAATCACACAAGTAGAAAATTACATTTCTGTGGGGGTATTCTGTGCACATCTGTGTACAGAATGCCTCCAGGTTGCTGTATTGCATTGCTCTGTACAGAAAATGACAGCGTTGCAAAGTGAAAAGGAAAGGTCATTTTTAATAACAATCAATTACAAAATGACTTGTGCCACAACTGTATATGCTATATGTAGCACAGGTCTACTACCAAAGTTATCATTCAAGAAATGTATTGTTCTTTAGAAAGGGTTTGGTTCCCTCTAGTGGCCATTGGAACTTTATCAGGATATTTCCTTCTGGTTAAGAAAAACAGTTACGCATTGTGGAATATGTAGGACAATGAGGAAGTACTCATGTTGTTAAATCAGGCTGGGAACTACAAACCCACAATGCCAAGCTACACACCCACAATGCCAAGTCACAGCACAGCCGGCTGAGTAAGCAGATAAAAGGACAGGCATGGCCTGTTTTCTCTCTCTCTGGACGCCATTCAACAATCAGCAAGAGGCCTGTGTGTGTGCCCAGGGCTGGGAGAGCCTGCGGCCTATAGCAGAGAGAGGATCGCCTGCCCCAGAAGGATCCTTGTGAGCAACCCCGCTGATCGAGCAGGAGAACCAACCAGCGCTTCAGAGTTTTGAAGCCACCTGCCTTCCAGCACACCGGGAGGAGTAGCACGGCACGGAGGTGCCATCTATACAGACGGAGTCCACAGCCAGCTGGGATCCAGAGTGGTGAGAAGGCATTTGCCTATCCATGTAGTGACTGTACTATTGTTAAGTGATTGCCTGCTATACAGATAGCCGCTGAGACCTGTAGTTCCACGGCTGTGGAGCTATTGCACCTGAGTATTCTATAGCTGTATCCTGGGGTTTTCTGTTTCATTTTCCCCCATGCTGCAAGGTCAGTACTGTACTGTTTACTCACAGAAAGGATTACAAGTGGGGATAGTTTGCAGCTAAGTTATCAATCTCACCATATTCTACAGTTACTGTTTCCCTTGCTATTTTGGATTACAAATATGTGCACCACATCACACTTCAGTACAATTAAGCTATGTAGCTGAAGACAAGATAACTGGAACTGGAGGAACTTTCAATACTTTATTCTTTCACAGGGCTTTACTGCTATTCAATTGTGTATCACTCTGAACTGCACTCTAGGGGGAGCCATTTAGCAACATACAGTTGGAACTTTTACTTTTATTACTGTGTTCACTGTTGTGTATTCTGCGTGCAGTGGTCTGTGTGCTGAGGCCTCAGTGGGGAGGTGCTTCACAACAGGTATTAAAGTATTGAGGATCTATTCCACTGTGCACCTGTTCACATATACCCTTATCAGGTTGCTATTGGATACAGCGGTGTGTTGTTATTTCTTTGAACAAATATCTCTGCCAATCAATACTTGTGTTATTCATCTGTTATTCACACCATTTCTTTATGCTATTCTTCACCATTTTTCATCATAGTAATCTTCTACAAGTTGTTCATTGATATCTTGTGTGAGTCTCTATTTACTGCCACAACGGATGAAGTGACGGAACCCAGGGGCTCGGTAAATATACTATATGCTCTTTCATTATTGTGCCACTTTCTGTTGCTGGGTTCTACACTAACATTGTTAAGCAGGTGTACCAGAGGGGTTGAGACAGTTCTTGGGGTTGAGCGGCAGTGTGCAGAACAAAACAAATATTAAGCAGCTCCTACAGGGGTAGCGCTACATATATATTTTTTTTCTAACTTGCCTTTTTTTCCCACAAAAAGGGAGTTACCTTTAAATAAACTCCCAGAATATACAGTGCCTTGAAAAAGTATTCATACCCCTTAAAATGTTCCACATTTTGTCATGTTACAACCAAAAACGTAAATGTATTTTATTGGGATTTTATGTGATAGACCAACACAAAGTGGCAATAATTGTGAAGTGCAAGGAAAATTATATTTTTATTAATAACAAAAATTTGGAAGCAAGCTTATAACAATTACACATCATCAGGGCTTTTTTTCAGTGGGAACGTGGGGGAACGCAGCTCTGGAACCTCCGGCTTTGAATGTATGTAATGGCAAGGGGTGCTGGGGTGTGCTGGAGGGTCTGTTGATGCTGTCTGCTGGGGATTCTATCATTGCTGGAAGGGATCTATCTTATGTTGCTGGGGGACAATTGTTGCTGGGAAAGATCTACTGTTGAGAGAGGGGTCTGTTGTTGTTGGCTGCTGGAGGGTCTATTGATGCTGGCTATTGAGAGTAGTGTTGAGCGGACCCGAACTGTAAAGTTCGGGTCCGTACCGAATTTTGGCGTTTTCCCGACCCCGGACCCGGATTTTGCGCTAAAGTCCGGGTTCGGGTCCGGATTCGGGAATTTAATGGCGCAGTTAGAAATGCTTCAGGGGCCAGCCAATCACCATTTGATTAGCTGGTGTGCCCTTAGAAGCCATCATAGCCATGCCTACTAATGGCATGGCTGTGATTGGTCAGTGCAACATGTGACCCAGCATGTGACCAGCTTCTATATAAGCAAGAGGCACACAGCACAGATCGTCACTCTGCTTTTAGACAGTGTAGGGAAAGGATCCTGGCTGCTGTTGCTGTGAGGGAGAGAATTATATGATAGGAGTTAGTCCTGATTCTGCAATCTACTGATAGAAAAGATAGGGAGACAATGTAGTGTAGTGTAGTGTTGGGGCAGGATCCTGTTTGTGCTTTCAGGGAGAGAGATTTAGATAGGAGTCCAGATTGAGAGATATAATAGCTCAGCGATCTGCATAGGTTTATCTGTTTGTGTTGCAAGCTCAGTGCACCAGCACTGCATTACGTTGAGTGATACACCTATTCCATACTGTGGCTGTATTGTGCTCTTGCTAAAAGACCCATTTCGGGCAAAAAAAAAAGGCACTTTATTGTGCTTTTGCTAAAAAGACCCATTTTTGGGCCCCCCCAAAAAAAAAAAGGCACTTTATTGTGCTGTTGCAAAAAAAAAAAGGCACTTTGTTGTGCGCAAAAAAGACCTATTTTTGGGCAAAAAAAATATTTTGCAGTGTATATCTCTAGTGTGAAATAACCAATTTCTATATATTTTTCTTGTACTATGCTATACTAAAAAAAAAAAAAAAAAAACTTTTTTTTGAATAGCATTCTCTGCAGCTGTGCGATTCAGCGGTTATATACTGTGGGTGTGTTGTGCTCTTCCAAAAAACGCCATTTAGGGCCACAGAAAATATTTTGCAGTGTGAAATACACATCTGGAGGTGTGTGAAAAAACAACATTATTTTTGAATAGCATTCTCTGGCCTCTGCAGCTGTGCGATTCAGCGGTTATATACTGTTGGGGTTGTTGTGCTCTTCAAATAAACGCCATTTAGGGCCACAGAAAATAAATTGCAGTGTGAAATACACATGTGGAGGTGTGTAAAATAAACAATTTCTATATATTGTACAGTGCTATACTAAAAAAACCAACATTTTTTTTTAATAGCATTCTCTGCACTTCTATAGCTGTGCGATTCAGTGGTTAAATACTGTGGTTGTGTTGTGCTCTTCCAAAAAACGCCATTTAGGGCCACAGAAAATATTTTGCAGTGTGAAATACACATCTGGAGGTGTGTGAAAAAACAACATTATTTTTAAAAAGCATTCTCTGGCCTCTGCAGCTGTGCGATTCAGCGGTTATATACTGTTGGGGTTGTTGTGCTCTTGCAAAAAACGCCATTTAGGGCCACAGAAAATATTTTGCAGTGTGAAATACACATCTGGAGGTGTGTGAAAAAACAACATTATTTTTGAATAGCATTCTCTGGCCTCTGCAGCTGTGCGATTCAGCGGTTATATACTGTTGGAGTTGTTGTGCTCTTCCAAAAAACGCCATTTATGGCCACAGAAAATAAATTGCAGTGTGAAATACACATGTGGAGGTGTGTAAAATAAACAATTTCTATATATTGTACAGTGCTATACTAAAAAAAACAACATTTTTTTTGAATAGCATTCTCTGCACTTCTATAGCTGTGCGATTCAGTGGTTAAATACTGTGGTTGTGTTGTGCTCTTCCAAAAAACGCCATTTAGGGCCACAGAAAATATTTTGCAGTGTGAAATACACATCTGGAGGTGTGTGAAAAAACAACATTATTTTTAAAAAGCATTCTCTGGCCTCTGCAGCTGTGCGATTCAGCGGTTATATACTGTTGGGGTTGTTGTGCTCTTGCAAAAAACGCCATTTAGGGCCACAGAAAATATTTTGCAGTGTGAAATACACATCTGGAGGTGTGTGAAAAAACAACATTATTTTTGAATAGCATTCTCTGGCCTCTGCAGCTGTGCGATTCAGCGGTTATATACTGTTGGGGTTGTTGTGCTCTTGCAAAAAACGCCATTTAGGGCCACAGAAAATATTTTGCAGTGTGAAATACACATCTGGAGGTGTGTGAAAAAACAACATTATTTTTGAATAGCATTCTCTGGCCTCTGCAGCTGTGCGATTCAGCGGTTATATACTGTTGGGGTTGTTGTGCTCTTCCAAAAAACGCCATTTAGGGCCACAGAAAATAAATTGCAGTGTGAAATACACATGTGGAGGTGTGTAAAATAAACAATTTCTATATATTGTACAGTGCTATACTAAAAAAAACAACATTTTTTTTGAATAGCATTCTCTGCACTTCTATAGCTGTGCGATTCAGTGGTTAAATACTGTGGTTGTGTTGTGCTCTTCCAAAAAACGCCATTTAGGGCCACAGAAAATATTTTGCAGTGTGAAATACACATCTGGAGGTGTGTGAAAAAACAACATTATTTTTGAATAGCATTCTCTGGCCTCTGCAGCTGTGCGATTCAGCGGTTATATACTGTTGGGGTTGTTGTGCTCTTGCAAAAAACGCCATTTAGGGCCACAGAAAATATTTTGCAGTGTGAAATACACATCTGGAGGTGTGTGAAAAAACAACATTATTTTTGAATAGCATTCTCTGGCCTCTGCAGCTGTGCGATTCAGCGGTTATATACTGTTGGGGTTGTTGTGCTCTTCCAAAAAACGCCATTTAGGGCCACAGAAAATAAATTGCAGTGTGAAATACACATGTGGAGGTGTGTAAAATAAACAATTTCTATATATTGTACAGTGCTATACTAAAAAAAAACAACATTTTTTTTTAATAGCATTCTCTGCACTTCTATAGCTGTGCGATTCAGTGGTTAAATACTGTGGTTGTGTTGTGCTCTTCCAAAAAACACCATTTAGGGCCACAGAAAATATTTTGCAGTGTGAAATACACATCTGGAGGTGTGTGAAAAAACAAAATTATTTTTAAAAAGCATTCTCTGGCCTCTGCAGCTGTGCGATTCAGCGGTTATATACTGTTGGGGTTGTTGTGCTCTTGCAAAAAACGCCATTTAGGGCCACAGAAAATATTTTGCAGTGTGAAATACACATCTGGAGGTGTGTGAAAAAACAACATTATTTTTGAATAGCATTCTCTGGCCTCTGCAGCTGTGCGATTCAGCGGTTATATACTGTTGGGGTTGTTGTGCTCTTGCAAAAAACGCCATTTAGGGCCACAGAAAATATTTTGCAGTGTGAAATACACATCTGGAGGTGTGTGAAAAAACAACATTATTTTTGAATAGCATTCTCTGGCCTCTGCAGCTGTGCGATTCAGCGGTTATATACTGTTGGGGTTGTTGTGCTCTTCCAAAAAACGCCATTTAGGGCCACAGAAAATAAATTGCAGTGTGAAATACACATGTGGAGGTGTGTAAAATAAACAATTTCTATATATTGTACAGTGCTATACTAAAAAAAAAAACATTTTTTTTGAATAGCATTCTCTGCACTTCTATAGCTGTGCGATTCAGTGGTTAAATACTGTGGTTGTGTTGTGCTCTTCCAAAAAACGCCATTTAGGGCCACAGAAAATATTTTGCAGTGTGAAATACACATCTGGAGGTGTGTGAAAAAACAACATTATTTTTAAAAAGCATTCTCTGGCCTCTGCAGCTGTGCGATTCAGCGGTTATATACTGTTGGGGTTGTTGTGCTCTTCCAAAAAACGCCATTTAGGGCCACAGAAAATATTTTGCAGTGTGAAATACACATCTGGAGGTGTGTGAAAAAACAACATTATTTTTGAATAGCATTCTCTGGCCTCTGCAGCTGTGCGATTCAGCGGTTATATACTGTTGGGGTTGTTGTGCTCTTCCAAAAAACGCCATTTAGGGCCACAGAAAATAAATTGCAGTGTGAAATACACATGTGGAGGTGTGTAAAATAAACAATTTCTATATATTGTACAGTGCTATACTAAAAAAAACAACATTTTTTTTGAATAGCATTCTCTGCACTTCTATAGCTGTGCGATTCAGTGGTTAAATACTGTGGTTGTGTTGTGCTCTTCCAAAAAACGCCATTTAGGGCCACAGAAAATATTTTGCAGTGTGAAATACACATCTGGAGGTGTGTGAAAAAACAACATTATTTTTAAAAAGCATTCTCTGGCCTCTGCAGCTGTGCGATTCAGCGGTTATATACTGTTGGGGTTGTTGTGCTCTTGCAAAAAACGCCATTTAGGGCCACAGAAAATATTTTGCAGTGTGAAATACACATCTGGAGGTGTGTAAAATAAACAATTTCTATATATTGTACAGTGCTATACTAAAAAAAACAACATTTTTTTTTAATAGCATTCTCTGCACTTCTATAGCTGTGCGATTCAGTGGTTAAATACTGTGGTTGTGTTGTGCTCTTCCAAAAAACGCCATTTAGGGCCACAGAAAATATTTTGCAGTGTGAAATACACATCTGGAGGTGTGTGAAATAAACAATTTCTATATATTTTCCTTGTACTGTGCTATACTAAAAAAAACAACCTTTTTTTTTTTGAATAGCATTTTCTGCAGTTCTGTAGCTGTGCGTTTCAGCCATTACGTACTGTGGGTGTGTTGTGGTCTTCCAAAAAACGCCATTTAGGGCAAGATCCTAAATTTGGAAAATATGAGGGGAAGGTCAAAGGGACGTGGTGGCCCCGGTCGTGGTGCTGCTGGTGGAGCTCCTGTTGCAGGGAGAGGACGTGGTGGATCTGTGCCAGCTACAATGGCTATTCTTCACCATTTTTCATCATAGTAATCTTCTACAAGTTGTTCATTGATATCTTGTGTGAGTCTCTATTTACTGCCACAACGGATGAAGTGACGGAACCCAGGGGCTCGGTAAATATACTATATGCTCTTTCATTATTGTGCCACTTTCTGTTGCTGGGTTCTACACTAACATTGTTAAGCAGGTGTACCAGAGGGGTTGAGACAGTTCTTGGGGTTGAGCGGCAGTGTGCAGAACAAAACAAATATTAAGCAGCTCCTACAGGGGTAGCGCTACATATATATTTTTTTTCTAACTTGCCTTTTTTTCCCACAAAAAGGGAGTTACCTTTAAATAAACTCCCAGAATATACAGTGCCTTGAAAAAGTATTCATACCCCTTAAAATGTTCCACATTTTGTCATGTTACAACCAAAAACGTAAATGTATTTTATTGGGATTTTATGTGATAGACCAACACAAAGTGGCAATAATTGTGAAGTGCAAGGAAAATTATATTTTTATTAATAACAAAAATTTGGAAGCAAGCTTATAACAATTACACATCATCAGGGCTTTTTTTCAGTGGGAACGTGGGGGAACGCAGCTCTGGAACCTCCGGCTTTGAATGTATGTAATGGCAAGGGGTGCTGGGGTGTGCTGGAGGGTCTGTTGATGCTGTCTGCTGGGGATTCTATCATTGCTGGAAGGGATCTATCTTATGTTGCTGGGGGACAATTGTTGCTGGGAAAGATCTACTGTTGAGAGAGGGGTCTGTTGTTGTTGGCTGCTGGAGGGTCTATTGATGCTGGCTATTGAGAGTAGTGTTGAGCGGACCCGAACTGTAAAGTTCGGGTCCGTACCGAATTTTGGCGTTTTCCCGACCCCGGACCCGGATTTTGCGCTAAAGTCCGGGTTCGGGTCCGGATTCGGGAATTTAATGGCGCAGTTAGAAATGCTTCAGGGGCCAGCCAATCACCATTTGATTAGCTGGTGTGCCCTTAGAAGCCATCATAGCCATGCCTACTAATGGCATGGCTGTGATTGGTCAGTGCAACATGTGACCCAGCATGTGACCAGCTTCTATATAAGCAAGAGGCACACAGCACAGATCGTCACTCTGCTTTTAGACAGTGTAGGGAAAGGATCCTGGCTGCTGTTGCTGTGAGGGAGAGAATTATATGATAGGAGTTAGTCCTGATTCTGCAATCTACTGATAGAAAAGATAGGGAGACAATGTAGTGTAGTGTAGTGTTGGGGCAGGATCCTGTTTGTGCTTTCAGGGAGAGAGATTTAGATAGGAGTCCAGATTGAGAGATATAATAGCTCAGCGATCTGCATAGGTTTATCTGTTTGTGTTGCAAGCTCAGTGCACCAGCACTGCATTACGTTGAGTGATACACCTATTCCATACTGTGGCTGTATTGTGCTCTTGCTAAAAGACCCATTTCGGGCAAAAAAAAAAGGCACTTTATTGTGCTTTTGCTAAAAAGACCCATTTTTGGGCCCCCCCAAAAAAAAAAAGGCACTTTATTGTGCTGTTGCAAAAAAAAAAAGGCACTTTGTTGTGCGCAAAAAAGACCTATTTTTGGGCAAAAAAAATATTTTGCAGTGTATATCTCTAGTGTGAAATAACCAATTTCTATATATTTTTCTTGTACTATGCTATACTAAAAAAAAAAAAAAAAAACTTTTTTTTGAATAGCATTCTCTGCAGCTGTGCGATTCAGCGGTTATATACTGTGGGTGTGTTGTGCTCTTCCAAAAAACGCCATTTAGGGCCACAGAAAATATTTTGCAGTGTGAAATACACATCTGGAGGTGTGTGAAAAAACAACATTATTTTTGAATAGCATTCTCTGGCCTCTGCAGCTGTGCGATTCAGCGGTTATATACTGTTGGGGTTGTTGTGCTCTTCAAATAAACGCCATTTAGGGCCACAGAAAATAAATTGCAGTGTGAAATACACATGTGGAGGTGTGTAAAATAAACAATTTCTATATATTGTACAGTGCTATACTAAAAAAACCAACATTTTTTTTTAATAGCATTCTCTGCACTTCTATAGCTGTGCGATTCAGTGGTTAAATACTGTGGTTGTGTTGTGCTCTTCCAAAAAACGCCATTTAGGGCCACAGAAAATATTTTGCAGTGTGAAATACACATCTGGAGGTGTGTGAAAAAACAACATTATTTTTAAAAAGCATTCTCTGGCCTCTGCAGCTGTGCGATTCAGCGGTTATATACTGTTGGGGTTGTTGTGCTCTTGCAAAAAACGCCATTTAGGGCCACAGAAAATATTTTGCAGTGTGAAATACACATCTGGAGGTGTGTGAAAAAACAACATTATTTTTGAATAGCATTCTCTGGCCTCTGCAGCTGTGCGATTCAGCGGTTATATACTGTTGGAGTTGTTGTGCTCTTCCAAAAAACGCCATTTATGGCCACAGAAAATAAATTGCAGTGTGAAATACACATGTGGAGGTGTGTAAAATAAACAATTTCTATATATTGTACAGTGCTATACTAAAAAAAACAACATTTTTTTTGAATAGCATTCTCTGCACTTCTATAGCTGTGCGATTCAGTGGTTAAATACTGTGGTTGTGTTGTGCTCTTCCAAAAAACGCCATTTAGGGCCACAGAAAATATTTTGCAGTGTGAAATACACATCTGGAGGTGTGTGAAAAAACAACATTATTTTTAAAAAGCATTCTCTGGCCTCTGCAGCTGTGCGATTCAGCGGTTATATACTGTTGGGGTTGTTGTGCTCTTGCAAAAAACGCCATTTAGGGCCACAGAAAATATTTTGCAGTGTGAAATACACATCTGGAGGTGTGTGAAAAAACAACATTATTTTTGAATAGCATTCTCTGGCCTCTGCAGCTGTGCGATTCAGCGGTTATATACTGTTGGGGTTGTTGTGCTCTTGCAAAAAACGCCATTTAGGGCCACAGAAAATATTTTGCAGTGTGAAATACACATCTGGAGGTGTGTGAAAAAACAACATTATTTTTGAATAGCATTCTCTGGCCTCTGCAGCTGTGCGATTCAGCGGTTATATACTGTTGGGGTTGTTGTGCTCTTCCAAAAAACGCCATTTAGGGCCACAGAAAATAAATTGCAGTGTGAAATACACATGTGGAGGTGTGTAAAATAAACAATTTCTATATATTGTACAGTGCTATACTAAAAAAAACAACATTTTTTTTGAATAGCATTCTCTGCACTTCTATAGCTGTGCGATTCAGTGGTTAAATACTGTGGTTGTGTTGTGCTCTTCCAAAAAACGCCATTTAGGGCCACAGAAAATATTTTGCAGTGTGAAATACACATCTGGAGGTGTGTGAAAAAACAACATTATTTTTGAATAGCATTCTCTGGCCTCTGCAGCTGTGCGATTCAGCGGTTATATACTGTTGGGGTTGTTGTGCTCTTGCAAAAAACGCCATTTAGGGCCACAGAAAATATTTTGCAGTGTGAAATACACATCTGGAGGTGTGTGAAAAAACAACATTATTTTTGAATAGCATTCTCTGGCCTCTGCAGCTGTGCGATTCATCGGTTATATACTGTTGGGGTTGTTGTGCTCTTCCAAAAAACGCCATTTAGGGCCACAGAAAATAAATTGCAGTGTGAAATACACATGTGGAGGTGTGTAAAATAAACAATTTCTATATATTGTACAGTGCTATACTAAAAAAAAACAACATTTTTTTTTAATAGCATTCTCTGCACTTCTATAGCTGTGCGATTCAGTGGTTAAATACTGTGGTTGTGTTGTGCTCTTCCAAAAAACACCATTTAGGGCCACAGAAAATATTTTGCAGTGTGAAATACACATCTGGAGGTGTGTGAAAAAACAAAATTATTTTTAAAAAGCATTCTCTGGCCTCTGCAGCTGTGCGATTCAGCGGTTATATACTGTTGGGGTTGTTGTGCTCTTGCAAAAAACGCCATTTAGGGCCACAGAAAATATTTTGCAGTGTGAAATACACATCTGGAGGTGTGTGAAAAAACAACATTATTTTTGAATAGCATTCTCTGGCCTCTGCAGCTGTGCGATTCAGCGGTTATATACTGTTGGGGTTGTTGTGCTCTTGCAAAAAACGCCATTTAGGGCCACAGAAAATATTTTGCAGTGTGAAATACACATCTGGAGGTGTGTGAAAAAACAACATTATTTTTGAATAGCATTCTCTGGCCTCTGCAGCTGTGCGATTCAGCGGTTATATACTGTTGGGGTTGTTGTGCTCTTCCAAAAAACGCCATTTAGGGCCACAGAAAATAAATTGCAGTGTGAAATACACATGTGGAGGTGTGTAAAATAAACAATTTCTATATATTGTACAGTGCTATACTAAAAAAAAAAACATTTTTTTTGAATAGCATTCTCTGCACTTCTATAGCTGTGCGATTCAGTGGTTAAATACTGTGGTTGTGTTGTGCTCTTCCAAAAAACGCCATTTAGGGCCACAGAAAATATTTTGCAGTGTGAAATACACATCTGGAGGTGTGTGAAAAAACAACATTATTTTTAAAAAGCATTCTCTGGCCTCTGCAGCTGTGCGATTCAGCGGTTATATACTGTTGGGGTTGTTGTGCTCTTCCAAAAAACGCCATTTAGGGCCACAGAAAATATTTTGCAGTGTGAAATACACATCTGGAGGTGTGTGAAAAAACAACATTATTTTTGAATAGCATTCTCTGGCCTCTGCAGCTGTGCGATTCAGCGGTTATATACTGTTGGGGTTGTTGTGCTCTTCCAAAAAACGCCATTTAGGGCCACAGAAAATAAATTGCAGTGTGAAATACACATGTGGAGGTGTGTAAAATAAACAATTTCTATATATTGTACAGTGCTATACTAAAAAAAACAACATTTTTTTTGAATAGCATTCTCTGCACTTCTATAGCTGTGCGATTCAGTGGTTAAATACTGTGGTTGTGTTGTGCTCTTCCAAAAAACGCCATTTAGGGCCACAGAAAATATTTTGCAGTGTGAAATACACATCTGGAGGTGTGTGAAAAAACAACATTATTTTTAAAAAGCATTCTCTGGCCTCTGCAGCTGTGCGATTCAGCGGTTATATACTGTTGGGGTTGTTGTGCTCTTGCAAAAAACGCCATTTAGGGCCACAGAAAATATTTTGCAGTGTGAAATACACATCTGGAGGTGTGTAAAATAAACAATTTCTATATATTGTACAGTGCTATACTAAAAAAAACAACATTTTTTTTTAATAGCATTCTCTGCACTTCTATAGCTGTGCGATTCAGTGGTTAAATACTGTGGTTGTGTTGTGCTCTTCCAAAAAACGCCATTTAGGGCCACAGAAAATATTTTGCAGTGTGAAATACACATCTGGAGGTGTGTGAAATAAACAATTTCTATATATTTTCCTTGTACTGTGCTATACTAAAAAAAACAACCTTTTTTTTTTTGAATAGCATTTTCTGCAGTTCTGTAGCTGTGCGTTTCAGCCATTACGTACTGTGGGTGTGTTGTGGTCTTCCAAAAAACGCCATTTAGGGCAAGATCCTAAATTTGGAAAATATGAGGGGAAGGTCAAAGGGACGTGGTGGCCCCGGTCGTGGTGCTGCTGGTGGAGCTCCTGTTGCAGGGAGAGGACGTGGTGGATCTGTGCCAGCTACACGCACAAGTGAAACACCTTCCTCAGGTGCGAGTAGGCGACCGAGCCTGCGGCGGTATTTTGTCGCGCCTAATGAGGCTGTACCAATGTTTAGGCCAGGACAAGTACAGGCGATAGTAGATTGGGTTGCTGACAGTGCCTCGGGTTCCTTCACATTGTCTCCCACCCACTCTTCTGATGAAAGATCAGAGTTGGCACCTGAAGCCCATGTCCATCAGTCTTTCACCTCACTCCCTTGCAAATCAGCCAAGCAGTCTGAGCCCCAAATCATGCAGCAGTCTCTTCTGCTTTTCGATGACTCTGTTAGCAGGGTTTCCCAGGGCCATCCACCTAGCCCTGCCCCAGAAGTGGAAGAGATTGAGTGCACCGATGCCCAACCACTTATGTTTCATGATGGGTACATGGGAGGACCATCGCAGCACGTCTCGGATGATGACGAAACACAGGTGCCAACTGCTGCTGCTTTCGCAATTGTGCAGACAGACATGGAGGGCAGGGGTGAAGACTGGGTGGAAGATGATGTGGAGGACGATGAGGTCCTCGACCCCACATGGAATCAACGTTATGCAGGTGACCAGTGTAGTTCGGAGGAAGAGGCGGTGGTCGCACAGAGCCACCAGCACAGCAGAAGAGGGAGCAGGGTGCAAAAACGGAGCATTCGTCCCCTAGACAGTACATCTGCTACTGCCCAACGCAGCAAGGGACCAAGCACACCAAAGCCAGGTCCAAGGACTTCCCTAGCGTGGCAGTTCTTCACACAGTGTGTTGATGACAAGACACGAGTGGTTTGCACGCTGTGCAATCAGAGCCTGAAGCGAGGCATAAACGTTCTCAACCTGAGCACAAGCTGCATGACCAGGCATCTAAGTGCAAAGCACGAGTTGCAGTGGAGTAGACACCTCAAAAACCAAGAAAGGTCTCTGGCTCCTCCTGCTTCCTCTTCTGCTGCAGTCTCGGCCTCTTCATCCACCTCTGTAGTGACAGTGGCACCTGTCACCCCGCAAACAGAGGATCTGCCAGCAACACTACCACCTGGGTCACCAACCATCTCCACAATGTCCCATGGAAGCGTTCAGCTCTCTATCTCCCAAACATTGGAGCGGAAGAGGAAGTACCCCCCTAGCCACCCGCGATCCCTGGCCCTGAATGCCAGCATTTCAAAATTCCTGGCCTTTGAAATGCTGTCATTCCGTCTGGTGGAGACGCAGAGTTTTAAAAGCCTGATGGCATTGGCTGTCCCGCAGTACGTCGTGCCCAGCCGCCACTACTTTTCCAGGCGAGCCATCCCTTCCCTGCACAACCAGGTGGGGGACAAAATCAGGTGTGCACTGCGCAACGCCATCTGTGGCAAGGTCCACCTAACTACGGATGCGTGGACCAGTAAGCACGGTCAGGGACGTTATATCTCCCTAACAGCACACTGGGTAAATGCAGTGGCGGCTGGGCCTGAGGCAGATAGCGGTTTGGCGCATGTCCTTCCACCACCGAGGATTGCAGGGCGCTTCAGTTTGCCTCCTGTTGCTAACTCCTCCTTCTCCGCTTCCTCATCCTCTACCGTCTCCTCACCCATTCAGCGTAACACCTTCACCACCAACTTCAGCACAGCCAGGGGTAAACGACAGCATGCAGTTTTAAAACTTTCCTGTTTGGGGGAAAATCCCCACACCGCGCAGGAGTTGTGGAGGGACATGGAACAACAGACCGATGAGTGGTTGCTGTCAGTGAGCCTCAAGCCCGGCCTGGTGGTGTGCGATAATGGGCGAAATCTCGTAGCAGCTCTGGGTCTAGCCGGTTTGACGCACATCCCTTGCCTGGCGCATGTGCTGAACTTGGTGGTCCAGAGGTTCCTTAAAAATTACCCCAATATGCCAGAGCTGCTGCAGAAAGTGCGGGCTGTCTGTGCGCACTTTCGGCGTTCTCACCCTGCTGCTGCTCGCCTGTCAGAGCTGCAGCGTAACTTCGACCTTCCTGCTCACCGCCTCATATGTGACGTGCCCACAAGGTGGAACTCCACCTTGCACATGCTGGCCAGACTGTGCGAGCAGCAGCAGGCAATAGTGGAGTTTCAGCTGCAGCAATCACGCGTGAGTCGCTCTGCGGAACAGCACCACTTCACCACCAATAACTGGGCCTCCATGCGAGACCTGTGTGCCTTGTTGCGCTGTTTCGAGTACTCCACCAACATGGCCAGTGCCAATGACGCCGTTCTCAGCGTTACTATCCCAGTTCTATGCCTCCTTGAAAAATCGCTTCGTGCGATGATGGAAGAGGATGTGGCACAGGAGGATGAAGAGGAGGAGGAGGAAGCGGGATCATTTCAAAGGCTTTCAGGGCAGTCTTTCACAAGTGGTTACGAGGGTGGGTTCCTGCACCAACAAACGCCAGGTACACAATTGTCCGGCAGAAAGGGCACAGTTCTGGAGGATGACGAGGTGGAGGAGGAGATGGAGGAGGAGGAGGAGGAGGAGGAGCCATGTTCACAGCAGGGTGGCACTCAGACCAGCTCGTGGCCATTACTGGTGCGTGGCTGGGGGGATACAGAGGACACAGACGATACACCTCCCACAGAGGACAGCTTTTCTTTGCCTCTGGGCAGCCTGGCACACATGAGCGATTACATGCTGCAGTGTTTCCGCAACGACAGCCGAGTTGCCCACATTTTAACTGGTGCTGATTACTGGGTGGCCACCCTGCTGGATCCCCGTTACAAGGACAACGTACCGTCCTTAATTCCCTCACTGGAGCGGGATCGTAAGATGCGCGAGTACAAGCGCACGCTGGTAGATGCGCTGCTGGTGGCATTCCCACCTGACAGCGGGCGTACGGTGGAAGCACAAGGCGAAGGCAGAGGAGGAGGAAGAGGTCGCCAACGCAGCCGGGGCACCGGCAGCACCTCAGAAGGCAGGGTTAGCATGGCCGAAATGTGGAAAAGCTTTGTCAGCACGCCACAACAACCAGCACCACCAGCTGAGATGGAACGTCTTAGCAGGAGGCAGCATTTCACCAACATGGTTGAGCAGTATGTGTCCACAGGCCTACACGTACTGGATGACGGGTCTGCCCCCTTTAACTTCTGGGTCTCCAAATTGGGCACATGGCCTGAGCTTGCCGTTTATGCCTTGGAGGTGCTGGCCTGCCCTGCAGCCAGTGTATTATCTGAACGTGTATTTAGCACGGCAGGGGGCGTTATCACAGACAAGCGCAGCCGCCTGTCCAGAGCCAATGTGGACAAGCTCACGTTCATTAAAATGAACCAGGCATGGATCCCACAGGACTTGTCCGTACCTTGTGCAGAATAGACATGTATACCGGTGTTGTGACAAAAACTGTCCGGCCATCGGATTGTGCCCGGCCCGTACTGCGCAGGCGCAGCGCTTGCGCAGTACAGAGGACAAGGAGATTCACAAAATCTCCGAAGATGAACGGCGCCTGCGCTGTGAGTGCAGGTTCAAGCCCCACCATCCAAGAGGACATACGGTAGCACATAGTAACAGGGCCCCTCACGGGCTCGCTTCGATCGCGGCCTTGCTTGGCTCGGCTTGAACCACGGATGGTGTGGCCTTCACCTGAACTCAACACGCAGGCGCCGTTAGTCTTGGGAGATTTTTGAAATCCCATTGTCCTACATACTCAGCAAGCGCAGTACAGGGCGGACACTATTCGACAGGGGACAGAATTCGACACATCACCGGCCTTACCCAGCCATTGTTGTATTTTTGAACCAGTGTTGGCTACCTCGTCCTCCTCCACCGCCGCTTCCACCTACACAGCCACATCCACCGCCACCTCAACCTCCTACTCCATATGGACCTCGTCCTGCTAGGCCAAGATTAAAATTTTTATTTTATTTTTTTGTAGCGCACAGATCCTTTCCCCCTTACCTGCCTTTATTTTGTTGGCTCTTCGCAGGAGGGAGAAAGGCACACCGCACTACCAGCCCGTATCCTC
This sequence comes from Rana muscosa, assembly GCA_029206835.1. Lineage (NCBI taxonomy): Eukaryota > Metazoa > Chordata > Amphibia > Anura > Ranidae > Rana > Rana muscosa. The sequence continues at coordinate 179,723,213 of CM055121.1, forward strand.
CTATATAAAGAGGTTGAGCGGTGTACTTGACGGGCCGTGTCCACAGCCGGAGTCAAAACTCTTCCAGAGGATGATTCTCACCTCTACTGTAGGTAGAGGCAAGTCCTTTAATTGCCAGTAAAGTCAATGTCCACACCAGCTGAAACTCCAACTCTTATTCTCTCATGGCAAAATAAACTGTACTCAGATAGAAAAGGTTAGAGCAAAGAAACAGGACAGCTTAAGGTGTGGAGGAGGTCCAGGCACAAACGTAGCACATTCACTTCACTGCTTAGGTTTCTCAAACAGTTTTTGGCGCACGGTCTCTGCCACAGACATTGAGGTTGGTCTCTGCCACAGACCGGGTGTACAAGGCCCCTGCCACGGGCCTGGAGAACTTTGGTCTCAGCCACAGACCAGGGTGTATAAGGCCCCTGCCACGGGCCGGTTGAATAAGGCCTCTGATACAGTCAAGGTGACCTTGAGCTTCTCCTTCTACGAACCTAGCCCATATCAAGGGGAAGACATCTCTCCAGGGAGTCAACAGACCATTCCTTCACCGTGACTCCCGCATCGGTCCATCAGAATGATCCTCCCTTCCCTGGAACAGGGTCCCCTACACGAGGCGGCTCTGGACTCCAGGCTTTACTCCCGCCCCTAGGCCTCCATACCCAGGGCAGCAAGAACTCCAGGATAGTACCTCACCCCGGGCTAAAGGTGCCAGAGATGGAACAGGAACACATGCACCCAGGCCGAAGGCACCTGGGCGCGGACCCCACTGGACATCAGCCCCCAGGCCAAAGGTCTGCCCCTTTTATATGCTCTCCCGGCATGCACAGCAGGTTCCCCGCCCCGCTGTACTACTGCCAAGAGGGGACACAAAAGGCGCCACCTGTAGGCCGCAGGGAACTGCACACCAATACTGTCCCCCGAGGACAAAATGGTCCATGAATCCTACAGAATTAGGGTATTTGAGCCTATTTACCACTCAAACACTTTCCTTAAATTTAGCACCCCGCTACATTTTTATTTCAAAGTATTTTATTTTCCCACTAGCTTATCCATTAAATTAAATAATTTATTCCACAAAGGGCGTATTCTGGGGCATTCCCACCATATGTGTGGCATCGTGCCGTTGAGTTTCTGAGGTTCTTAATGACTTCCTGTACCTCTTCTGCTGAAAAGGGGGCGTCCAGCATATTTTTTTATTTTTTAATTTTTTTTATGTTCTTTTAAGTTATTTCCTATCCACATTTGTTTGCAGAGCACTTGCCATGTTCTTAACAACATTTTGCTGCCATTTGCAGCCCTCTAGCCCTTTCCATTACTTTTTTAGAGCCTTTTTAGTCGTCAGAAGTCCGGGTCCCCATTGACTTCAATGGGGTCCGGGTCCGGGTTCGGGTTAAAGTTCGGTCCCGAATCCGAACTTTTTTCCGAAGTTCGGCCGAACCCGCCGGACCCGAATATCCAGCTACCCGCTCAACTCTAATTGAGAGTCTATTGGTGCTGGAGGCGTTCATTGTTGTTATCATTAACACATTCCATTAAAATTACTTAGCACCACAAAATTATACTTTGTTCTGTTATCTATAAAAGTGGCATTACTGGGAGGCGGTAAGGGGGTGGAACCAAGGAACTGTGCTCTGAGGTGGGTAGGGGGCAGAGACAAGAGGTGGCTTGGAAGGAGGGAGTTCCTGTACCTATTCGCTGAGAAAAAAAGCCCTGCTCATCATACATTACTTCTAAACTAAACTTTTTGGAAAGTATTAATTAAAATAAATCCCCCACTCTAGTAACGCCTAGCTTATTACACATTTTACTTTAAAAAGTTAAACTAAAGATCACATATAAATACCTGAAATGTATTTAGGAGGTAGGGAGTAATTCTTCCATCTTCTGCTCTGCAGCAAGGAAGGGTCCTTCTTTAAATGAACACATTGCTTCCTGGTGACATGGACTATTGGCTGAAGATAGTGTTCATCACATATGGCTCATGAGAACCGTGATCCAGCCAGATACCAAGCATTGGTGAGCGTGTTCACAAAGAGTCTCCCATCTACAGGGTGAGTGGGCCCCACCCACACATGGCTCCACTCCAGACTTGCTCCTTTCATCCCACATGGACAACCAAGGGTATTGCCTATCACAGCCCAATTCCACTCTCAGTCAAAAGTAAAAAATATAAGCCACACTCCAAAGCTTAGCTCTTCTTTTTATGTTTAATTTGTCTAAAAATGACTGCATATTTTAATGTCTCCACACAGGACTGCTGTTAGAAACCACCGGTACCCATACAGCCAGCCTGACAGCCCCCCCCCAAATAAACACAGTTTACTATGCTTCAGTGTGACATTACCTTCCCCCACTCTCTATCTTGAAGGATCCTATTGTGTGCTTGTAGCTGGCCGCAGGAAAAGAGGAGGAAAGCTGGCGGCACTGTGGGGGTAGAGAGGGCACACAGGGGGTCCTAGATTGCAGGGGGAAATGTATGGTGCACTGGGAGAGTGATCGGTGCGGTGGGGGCAATTACTTGAAGTGATTCCCTACATGGCTCTCTCTGCAGCAGCTGAAAGCCAGTGGAAGGGAGAAGAGAAGAATCCAGTTTTCAGTTGGTGCAGAGAGAGCCATACATGGGAATCAGTTCCAGTAATTGCTCCCCCCCCATGCCGATCACCCTCCCTGCCCACATCTGATTCACCCCTCCCTGCTGGCCCAGGCCCTATGCAGGTGGATGGTACCCCCTTATCCACGGCCCTGTCTCCACTGGAAACCAAACATCCTTGATGTGTTTCACCACTACTGGCTTGTTGACAAGGATAGTAGAAGTCAATCCTTGTGAGCAAGCCAGCAGTGACGAAACACATCAAGGAAGTTTGGTTTTGGGTGGAGACATTAATGTATGCAGTCTTTTTCTTTTTTAGACGAATGAAACACAGAAAGAAGAACTAAGCTTTGCAGTGCTGCTTATATGTTTTACTTTGGATTAACTGTTCTATGATTCACATTCCAGTAGTTCACTCCTAGTACGAAGCTGTCACTGACAATTTGGTTCTATCCTCTTTGTGTCATTGCTGGCAGAAAAAACTACTAGGAAATCAGTCCATTGGGACTGGACTGCTATTTTAACCACAGCCAAATACTTTGGCTCAATGACATTTTTTTGTGATGTGGAATAACATGTACTTAAGTGTATTGGGCCACAAGGCTGAACCAACCAACTTTTTCCATCTTGGCCATGAGGGAACACTTGGAAGGTGTGATAATTGGGCACTCAATGTTCCTTTAATCCCCTGTGTATAAAGCGGAACTTAACTGTATCTGAGCACCACATACCAAACACACTATTTAATTCCTTTTTAATTTTAAAAGCAGACTTGCCCATCTATCCATGTCTCCATCCTTTTTTTTATGGGAAATCACTTGAAAACCCCCCCCTAGCATTCATATAGCATTTACCTCCTGAAATTCACATGCCCTTAGCTCAGGCATGCAGGCAGGAGGGTGTCCCAAGAAAATACCTCCTTCTGAAGAAAGGATGTATGACACAATTTTGACCTAGGCCAGGAACCAACTAAAGAAATGGAACAAAAAGGACGTTTAAACCAAGCAAATATAATATACCTTTCTATCTGCTTACTTAGGCTAGCAGCAAAAGGATTAAAAATAGTTAATGATTTTGAGAATAAAGTGTTTTGTTAGGAAGAGGGAATACTTTAATTTATGCCAGAACCACTTTCCTTCATCTAATTAAGTCTGCAGTTTATTAAATTATAATAAATCATCATTAATTGTAATCATAATTTGTCAAATTATGAAAAAAATGCATCAGCAGAGGTCACTAGCAAAGAGAACACAATTCCAAAATGATCAGTAGATGCAGAGATATAGACAAGGATGGGGGGGCGCAAGACCCTGCCCCTCCACGTTTGGCCCCTCCCACTTCTCATAAGCCACACCCCTTATAGCATCCACCCACTCCGTCCCCTGTATTCCACTTGCATTCTGCACCCTGTAAATCGCATATATCTGCATTCTGCAACCTGTAAATCGCACATACCTGCATTCTACACCCTGTAAATCGCACATATCTGCATTCTGCCCCCTGTAAATTGCAAATATCTGTATTCTGCACCCTGTAAATCTCATGTATCTGCATTCTGCACCCTGTAAATCGCACGTATCTGCATTCTGCTCCCTGTAAATCACATTTATATGTATTCTGCACCCTGTAAATCTCATGTATCTGCATTCTGCACCCTGTAAATCGCACGTATCTGCATTCTGCAACCTGTAAATTGCACGTATCTGCATTCTGAAACCTGTAAATAGAACATATCTGCATTCTGCACCCTGTAAATCGCACATATCTGCATTCTGCACCCTGTAAATTGCACGTATCTGCACTCTGCACCCTGTAAATTGCACGTATCTGCATTCTGCACCCTGTATATAGCACATATCTGCATTCTGCAACCTGTATATCGCAAATATCTGCATTCTGCAACCTGTAAATCGCACATATCTGCATTCTGCAACCTGTATATCGCACATATCTGCATTCTGCAACCTGTAAATCACACATATCTGCATTCTGCAACCTGTAAATTGCACATATCTGCATTCTGCACCCTGTAAATCGTATATATCTGCATTCTGCACCCTGTAAATCGCACATATCTGCATTCTGCAACCTGTAAATCGCATATATCTGCATTCTGCACCCTGTAAATCGCACGTATCTGCATTCTGCAACCTGTAAATTGCATATATCTGCATTCTGCCACCTGTAAATCGCACATATCTGCATTCTGCAACCTGTAAATCGCACGTATCTGCATTCTGCAACCTGTAAATCGCACGTATCTGCATTCTGCAACCTGTAAATCGCACATATCTGCATTCTGCACCCTGTAAATTGCACGTATCTGCATTCTGCACCCTGTAAATCGCACATATCTGCATTCTGCACCCTGTAAATCGCACATATCTGCATTCTGCAACCTGTAAATTGCACGTATATGCATTCTGCACCCTGTAAATTGCACGTATCTGCATTCTGCAACCCCCAATCAAATCAGGTCAGCTACAGTGCTACACTATGGCAGGGGGGTGGTGGACATAGCAATAACCTCCCCCCCCCCCTCAGACCAGCACAGGGTGGCAGGGCAGACAGACAAACTCCTCCAAGCTCCAGCCTCTTCTTCTTACAACACTACTACAAGTCCTAGCATTGGGGAAAAAAAAGGCATGACCACTCATCCTCCTTGGAGTTTTAAATTATAATCTGCTAGGTCTTCGGCTGATTTAGTTCCCTATGTATGTGTGGGACTACAATCCCAGCATCATTAGGTCACAAATCCTCCTTAAAGCTCTTCATGCAGTCTCCCATGTATTGGACTACAAGTCCCTGCAGTGCTGGGAAAACACCTGTACACCCTTCCACCTTGGAGCCATATACTATAACCTGCTGGGACTTGTAGTTCTCCATCTTCTCCTGGGGCTCAGGTGCATGCAATCCACCATCAAGTGTCCAGGTGTTTTTCTCTCACTGCTGGGACTTGTAGTCCCATAGATGGTGGATTGCATGCACATGAGCCCCAGGAGAAGATGGAGAACTACAAGTCCCAGCAGGTTATAATATAAGGCTCCGAGGTGGATGGGTGTCCAGGAGCCATATATTATAACCTGCTGGGACTTGTAGTTCTCGAATCCTTTCCTGGGGAAATCAGGTTAATGCACTGCTGAGAGTTGGGCCAAAAAGCATGTCACTGGTCAGGAACATGCACCCTTTGCCTTGCACAAATACATATAAATCAGGAGCCTGGAGGACTATGTCCAGAAAACTGCACAGCACAGACAGTCTGAAAGTAATTGGGGATCAGGATGGGATGTGGGATCGATCTAGCAAGCAAGGACAAACTAACTTAGCAATAGCACATGGTGAGTGTGACGGCGGTCTTCTTACCTTGCTTGCAGCTCCTCAAGGGCTATGCAAAGAACGGAGCTGCCGACGTGACGTCACCTCCGGTTTTCATATATCCCACGAAACCCGGAAGTAACAGCTGTGAAAGTCAAACAACAATGCTCCCGCCCGGCGCCCATAGTGATTCTACGGGTGGAAGCTAATCGGCGCTTTGCATTGCACCGCAAGGCGGGTTAAAAGCCCGCAAAGGAAGCGCCACATCTGCAATCTCGTGATTGCATTGATGTGGCGCTTCCCATAGGGCACTGTGTCCGGTGCTCAAGTGCACTTAGTTAAAGGACTTTTTTGGGGAATATTTTTTTTTTCTTAACCACTTAAGCCCCGGACCAATATGGGCCAATATGACCAGGCCCCTTTTTGCAATTCGGCACTGCGTCGCTTTAACTGACAATTGCGCGGTCGTGCGACGTGGCTCCCAAACAAAATCGGCGTCCTTTTTTTCCCACAAATAGAGCTTTCTTTTGGTGGTATTTGATCACCTCTGCGGTTTTTATTTTTTACGCTATAAACAAAAATAGAGTGAAAATTTTGAAAAAAAATACCGTATTTATCGGCATATAACACGCACAGGCGTATAACACGCACCCTAACTTTAAGAGGGAAGTTTCAGGGAAAAAACTTCCCACAGCCCCCTGCGTGTTAACACGCAGGCACAGTTTACCCTCTATTTTCAGGGTAAAAAAGTAAGTGTTATACGCCAATAAATACAGTACATATTTTTTACTTTTTGCTATAATAAATATCCCCAAAAAATATATAAAAAAACATTTTTTTTCCTCAGTTTAGGCCGATACGTATTCTTCTACATATTTTTGGTAAAAAAAAATGCAATCAGCGTTTATTGATTGGTTTGCGCAAAAATTATAGCGTTTACAAAATAGGGGATAGTTTTAAGGCATTTTTATAAAAAATTTTTTTACTAGTAATGGCGGCGATCAGCGATTTTTTTCGTAACTGCGACATTATGACGGACACAGCGGACACTTTTGACACATTTTTGGGACCATTGTCATTTTCACAGCGATCAGTGCAATAAAAATGCACTGGTTACTGTGAAAATGACACTGGCAGTGAAGGGGTTAACCACTAGGGGCGCTGGAGGGGTTAAGTGTGCCTAAGGGAGTGTTTACTACTGTGTGGGGGCGTGGCTACGACTGACACGTCACCGATCTCCGCTCTGACATTGTCAGTAGAGAAGCGGGGAGATGTTGTGTTTACACACACATCTCCCCGCTCCAAAGCCTCCGTGAGACGACCGCGGTCCCACTCACCGGGAAGGCAGGGGGGTCGCGAGCACGCCGCTGGCGGCGCGCGCGCGACCCCGACGTCGGCAGTTAAAGGGGCACGTACAGGTCCGTGATTGCGCCTGTACGAGCCATTCTGCCGACGTATATATACCGTGAGCGGTCGGCAAGTGGTTAAAGGGGCCATTTAAAAATATATATATATATATATTTTTGTTACTACAGGAGGGAGGGCGGCGCCCGGGCGCCCCCTATGGACGGGCCGCCACTGCTGAGTTATATGTTTTTTACTTTTAAGGCTCGTTTACACAGTGGATTGCTTTTATAAGGCAGTTGACAGGTGACTAGGAGGCAATGGGGTTGATTACCTAAAGGCAAATAAACTGTGCACTTTGAAAATGAGCAGAAGCCATGCTGACCATCATCCAATCATGTGCACACAAAAATGTTGTTTTTTATTTTTTTATTTACCTTGCATGTGATTGGGTATTTTTTGCAAAGTGAACCTTTACCTCATTTACTAGGCTCTGGAGTAACTGCACTTGCAGAGTGCAACAGCACTTTGCAAAGTACACAGCCTAATGCCTTAAAGTGATTGTGGATTTGCACAGAGCAGCCCAGATCTTCTTCTTCACAGGTCCCTCTTATATGATCCTGGCCCCTCCCTCCTGTTCAGTGCCCCCACAGCAAGCAGCTTGCTATGGGGGCACCCGAGGCGAGTCACAGCTCCCTGTGTCCATTCAGACACAGAGCCCTAACACAGCCCCACCACCTTTCTCTCCTGATTGGCTAGCTGACTTTGATTGACAGCAGCCAATGGCTATCAGGAGGGAGAATCTCAGATGGCTGAGACACTCGTGGACATCGCTGGACAGAGAGGGACCTCAGGTAAGTGTTAAGGGGGCTGAGGGGGGCTGCTGCACACAGAAGGCTTTTTATCTTAATGCATAGAATACATTAAGATAAAAAACCTTCTGCCTTTACAACCACTTTAAGTAAATCAACCCCACTATGTCACCTTCTCCCTGCCTTTGTTACAATTTTTGTTGGGGCTGCGGTATGTGTACATCCATGTCTGGCCACCATTGCAGCTGACTGACTATTTCTTTCTTAACCACTTCAGCCCCGGACCATTTTGCTGGTCAAAGACTAGGCCACTTTTTGCGATTCGGCACTGCGTTGCTTTAACTGACAATTGCACGGTCGTGCGACATGGCTCCCAAACAAAATTTATGTCCTTTTTTTCCCACAAATAGAGCTTTCTTTTGTGGTAATTGATCACCTCTGCGTTTTTTATTTTTTGCGCTATAAACAAAACTAGAGCGACAATTTTGAAAAAAATTCAATATTTTTTCCTTTTTGCTATAATAAATATCCCCAAAAAATATCTAAAAAAATTGTTTTTCCTCAGTTTAGGCCGATACGTAGTCTTCTACATATTTTTGGTAAAAAAAATCACAATAAGCGTTTATTGATTGGTTTGCGCAAAAGTTATAGCGTCTACAAAATAGGGGGTAGTTTTTTGGCATTTTTATTATTATTATTTTTTTTACTAGTAATGGCGGCAATCAGCGATTTTTATCGTGACTGGGACATTATGGCGGACACATTGGACACTTTTGACACATTTTTGGGACCATTGTCATTTTTACAACGATCAGTGCTATAAAAAAAGCACTGATTACTGTGAAAATTACACTGGCAGTGAAGGGGTTAACCACTAGGTGGCGCTGTAGGTGTTAAGTGTGCCCTGATGAGTGCTTCTAACTGTAGGGGGGATGGGCTGTGTGTGACAAGACAGTGATCACTGCTTCCGATTACAGGAAGCAGTGATCACTGTCATTGTCACTACGCAGAGCTGGGAGATGCTTGTTTACATAAGCATCTCCCCGCTTTATCTCTCTGTGAGACGATCGTGGATATCCCTGCGGCGATCGAGTCTGCGGGACCCACGGTCAGACTCACGGAGAAGGCGGCAGGGTCGCGAGCACGACTACGCGGCAGCATCTTAAAGGGGACGTACCTGTACGCCCTTATGCCTGTCCGTGCCATTCTGTTAACGTAAATATACAGCCAGCGGTCCTTAAGTGGTTAATTGGATGGCACTTGGCTACACTGAATACGCAATGCAAAAATTGTTTTGTGTGAATAGAGCAAAAACAGATGTTACTTCACTTATTCAATGATTTCAATAATGGGACTCCAGGTGTGCAAACTATTGACTCTAATTAGCTCTCGTTGAAGTAATTAGTCTGGGTTCACATACTTTTTCCTCCAGCACTGTGAATGTTTATTGGATGTGTTCAATAATGACACGAGAAAATAGAATTGTTTGAGTGTTTTCAGCCTAAGCACAGTGCAGGAGATTTACTAAAACTGAAGGGTGCAAAATCTGGTGCATCTATGCATAGTAACCAATCAGCTTCCAGGTTTTATTGTCAAAGTTTAATTGAACAAGCTGAAGTTAGAAGCTGATTGGTTACTATGCACAGCTGCACCAGATTCTGAGTGTTTCAGGTTTAGTAAATCTCCCCCATTGTGTTTATTAATTGTTGTGACTTAGATGAGGATCAGATCACATTTTATGGCAAATGACTGCAGAGAGCCAGTTAATCCCAAGGGGTTCACATACTTTTTTGCCACTGTATAATATAGTTCATAATTTTGTTTATAAATACCGCAATGACATAATTAGTAAGAGCCCATACAGCAGCCTCTGGGTTCAAACCGGCCACAAACAGCTTTATTGAGCATCCAATGTCAGAGACAACATAAACAGCTTGGCCCACATCTGTAAAAAAAACATAAAACCCAAAAAACAAAAGTGTAGTAATGTGTATGAAGGATCTAATTATATTTTTGTAAATGTGTTTATTTTGAATAAATGATTTGTAAGATATCTTGTACATTTTGAAAACAGCTCATTGCATGCCAGATACATAAATAGTAACACAGTCATCTTGCCAAACGGACTTCACCTGTAAATAATAAAAAAGTATATGTAAAGCCAAAACCTTTTTCAACTTTGATAGAATAAGGATGGACTAAAACACCTGTCAGTTTCCGTCCAGTTTACCGACCAGAAGAGATCTGCGATAAGGTATTTACAGGCATCGTTTTATAAAAACATGTACACAGTGTAGGATAGATTGATAAAACAAAGGGGCTGGCAGTAATATTTTTTTGCCCTTACTCTGGCAGCTACTAATAGCGGCAGGAGAGGGGGGGGCAGGGGCGTAGACGGCTCACACACACATAGTAGGGAGACTGACCACGGTAATCATGGATCAGCAGCCATGATAAACGTGGTCAGTTTACAGAGGGGAGGGCAGCACCAGGAGGATCAGCTATGTATTTTACAACTTAGAGAGGGACAGATTAGACAGCACAATCAATGTCTTTTTTTTGGGGGGGGGTTAAGACCACTTTAAGTGGGGTTATAATTGCCAGTTGATTTCATTAATTGGCACTAGTTATTTTCAACCAGGTAATAATGATTGTTTGTTTTTTACTCGGTGGATAGGCAAGGATTCACTACAGTTGGGAGAAGTTTTGAAGGGGAATAATTTATGTTCACTGCACAATTTATGGGAGAAATGGGGCATGATGCCCTTAGATAAATAAAGATATGCACAAATTCAGCACTTTTTAAAGTCCTTACCCCAACCGATATGCCCAGGAGGAAGCCTAACGCCAATGGATAAAATATGCAGCAATTTACCAGATGCTAACAGGCAATATATCTCGCAAACATATAGTATATTAGTAGGAGAAGCGGAAAATACCACCTTATGTATCTAAATGGGAGCAAGAATTGGGTTCACTGGAGAATAAACATCAGACAGCTAAAATGTTAAGCGCAGCAAGTTTTTGCTTAGTTGATATGAAGGAGGCAGAGCAGTGCTTTAATGTGTTGGTGAGATGGTACACATTTCCGGTTACTGCTCACAGGTTCCAGGCGTAGATGCCTTCTCTGTGTTGGAGGGGTTGTAATGAACCTGGAATCTTTCAGCATATTTAGTGGCACTGCTTGAGAATATGGGTGTTTTGGGGAGAAATTGCTAACGTTATTCAAGGAATAATGGGAAAAAGATTATAGATGACCCCCTGGAGGCTCATGTTTCAAAAAACAGAAATATTGGCTACCCAGTATAAGATGCCCCTCATGCCATACCTATTGATTTCAGGGTTGATTCTAAGGTATTGGAAATAAAAAAGAAATCCTAGAAATGAATTGTGAAAGTAGTATATTTGTGGCATAGAACGTATAATACATACACTACACATGAGGATACTTTGGATAAGTAACAAAGTGGAAGGAGTGGTTGTTATTCAAGGAATCACAAAGGTACTTTAAACACTTCAGCTCCAGGAGATTTATCCCCCTTCTTGACAAGGCCAATATTTGCGATACGGCACTGCGTTACTTTAACTGACTATTGTGCAGTGGTGCGACACTGTTGCTTTTTTTTCCACAAATAGAGCTTTCTGTTGGTGGTATTTGATCACCTTTGTGAGTTTTATTTTTTGCGCTATAAACAAAAAAATAACAACAATTTTGAAAAAAAAAAATGCCGCTTCTCATGACGTCACAGTCACATGCTCCGGGGCACATGTGCACATGACATCACAGTCACATGCTCCGGGGCACATGTGCCCCGGAGCATGTGACTGTGACGTCATGGGACCACGTGACTGTGACGTCCTGAGAAACCTATATTAATCTCTGCGGACCGAAGATTTATCATTACTGCGAGAGGAAGCGACGAGTCAACATCGAGGAGGAGAAGAGGGAAGAAGACGCCGACGGCGACGACGGAGAAGACCGGCTCCTCCACTAGCAAAAGAGCTACAAGAAGTTAGTGGAGGGGCCGGCAGAAGGACAACGGAGAGCCGGACGAGACGACGGAGAAGACCGGGCCTCTCCGCTAGCAAAAGAGCTAAAAAGAAGTTAGCGGAGGCCCGGCGGAAGAAAGAACTGGAGAGCGGGAGAAGAACCGGAGAGCGGGAGAAGAACCGGAGAGCGGGAGAAGAAGAAGGCGACGGAGAAGACCGGGCCTCCGCTAGCAAAAGAGCTAAAAAGAAGTTAGCGGAGGCCCGGCAGAAGAAAGAACCGGAGAACGCGGCGACGACACCGGAGACCCCCGAAGTCGGAAGAAGACCTCCGGAGCAGTGCAATAAAATACTTTTAAAAACTGTGTTGTGTTTTTATTTCCATTTATTTTCCACCAGGTGAATGGGTAGGGGTACGATGTACCCCATACTCATTCACATGGGGTAGGGGGGCCGGTATCTGGGGGCCCCCTTATTAAAGGGGGCTCCCGGATTCCGATAAGCCCCCCGCCCGCAGACCCCGACAACCAACGGCCAGGGTTGTCGGGAAGAGGCCCTGTCCTCATCAACATGAGGGCAGGGTGCTCTGGGGTGGGGGGGCCGCAGGTCGCCCCCCTGCCCCAGAGCACCAAACCCCCCATGTTGAGGGCATGTGGCCTGGTACGGTTCAGGAGGGAGGGGGGGCCGTTCTCGTCCCCCCCTTTTCCCCTGCGGCCTGCCAGGTTGCGTGCTCGGATAAGGGTCTGGTTTTGATCTTGAGGGGGACCCCCACGCCGTTTTTTCGGCGTAGGGCTCCCCTTCAAATCCAGACCAGACCGAAGGACCTGGTATGCTCCTGGAGGGGGAACCCCTGCCGTTTTTTTCTTTAAAAATTGGCGTGGAGGCATTTCGGGGGGCGTGTCCGGATGCGAGCGGAGATAGACGTGCTTTGGAGGAGCTCCGCTAGGCCCGACGGAATCAATAGCCATCCTAAGCCAGCGCCCTACAACCAGTCCACCAAATCCTCCATCCCGACTCCTGGGCTTCCCCTCAGCAGATCCCTACCTGACTTGGGTCTCTGGGTGAGCCGAATACTCTGCATTCCGAGCCGGGCCGGCTCCATCCCCTGGTGATCCGCCGCCATCTTGCGGCCTGCGAGGCCTCCGAGGCCTCTGAATCCACCGCGCTAAAGTACCGCGGCCGCGGGACGAACGGCGACCCTTCCGGAACCCATCTAAGGCAGCCTTCCAAGCCCGGAGGAGAACGGAGAGGAGTCGACAGCCGGCGGAGGCACCCTGCTGAAGACGGCGCTCTGTGTAAAGAGGTGAGCGGCGGCCATCTTGATCCACCCAAAGCCCCTCAATAGCCTTAGTAGCCTTACCATCCTTCCTGGGCAAGGATCAACCACCACATCCTCCGTCCCAGCCCTCAGTGTGTGCTCCGGACCCTAACCGCAGACTGATAGTCACCCCCGAAGGCCTGCAGGGTATCTGGTGGTTCCTGGCCTACTGTACGGCGGCCATCTTGCTCCACCCTACTGAGGCTCCACGGCCTGTTTCTAGCCCTCAGGTCTCGCCACGCACATAATCCCTCAACTTACAGCCACTGGTGCTTACCCACATGCTACCCGCTGTCCGCAGTGCTTAGCGGTACCCCCTGTTTGAGTACTGTGGACCAGATTTAGCCCTGTGCTAGGCGGCCATCTTGCTGCACCCTAGAGTCCATCCTAAAGACTCTCCTCCATCAAATTGCCTCTGGAAGCCTAGGTGCTTTGGCTGGCCGGGCAATGGCCCCTGAACTAGAATGCTGCATATGCTGACTCTTTCTATGTACTAAACCCACAGCCCAGGGGGGCAGTCACGCAGAGTCGGGGATGATTACAGCTTGATCTCCCTGCTTTGCGCCGTCGGACCACACAAACTCGGCGAATAAGGCACATCTTGCTTCCTGACGCCACCACTCCAGCTCTCTGAACGACGAACAGTACCTGATATTACCTATGTACAATACACCCCGGAGCCGGCAGCGCTACCGCTCACAGCAGAAGGCCTCTCCTGCAGGGGGGAAAGGGAAGGGGAAGGGCAAAATGGCGCCCGAACCTCCGGAGCCAGATGACTCCACTCAGCATTCTGAGGACAGCCTACACCAGTTCCCCTCCAACTTGGTAAGCCCCACTGACGCTGGCTCTGATGCCTTGCTCCAGAAGTTCCGCGGTATAGTCCGAGACGAAATAAATTCTGCCTCCCGTAAGCTCTCAGCGGAACTGGTGAGGGGGCTTAAGGAAATAGGCCACCGCACCAATCAATTGGAGCAGCGGATGGACTTGACAACAACAGTCCTGGAGGGTCACGAGGACGAGGTCGAGAGGCTGAATGCTGAATTGTTGAGCCTACAGGATAAATTAGAGGACTCTGAGAATAGAGCTCGCAGGGATAACCTCCGCATCCGTGGGCTCCCAGAGACCATCACTGACTTGCAGGGGACGGCCACGGCTTTCTTTCAGGAGCTGGCGCCTGATGTCCCTCCGGAGCGCTTGGAATTTGACCGCATACACAGGTCCCTTGCTCCCAAACCCACAGAAGGTCCCCCCAGAGACGTCATCATTAAATTTCACTTTTACAGGACTAAGGAGCGGCTCCTGCAGGCTGCACGAGATCTCCCTAACCTCTCCCACCAGGGTAATCCCCTCCAATTATTTGCAGACCTCTCTCCGGTCACCATAGCCAAGAGGCGGAGTCTGAAGCCTTATCTGCAGATTCTACAAGCTCGGGGCATCTGTTATAGATGGGGGTTCCCCTTTAAGCTCTCCTTCTACCACCTTGGCCGCCAGTTTCATGCCTCCTCTTTGCCTGACTTACGGCGACATTTTCAGGATCTGCAGTTTGATCTCCCTCCCTCCCAACCGGAGTCTTCCTCGGCCCAACCAAGGCCATCCCGGTCACCTCACGGATCCTCGCAGAGGTCTCAGCAGGGCTCCCAGGCTCTTCGATCACTGCAAGCACAGCGATTCCAGGATGTCCCTAAGGGAGGTCAGCATTAATTCTCTTTCGACGCTCCAAAGAGGAAACCTGCCCGTTATTCTGAACTGATGGATATGTCTTACCTTGAACACCAAGTATGAATCTAAATTTCACTCTTGATTATTCATTGCATAGACCCAGTTGCAACGCATGGGCATTCCTGTCTCTAGGCCAATAAGACATCTGGACCCTCTCCCCTCCCCTTTTTTATATATATATATATTTTTTTTTTTACCCAGGTGAAGACTTTTATGATTTGATGCTCTAGGGAACTATCCTTGTGCTGCTCTGCACATTCCCACTAGTGTCGTGGATGTGTGCTGTTCATCACAGACTGCAGTTATGGCCCTGGCGTGCGGGTCATGGGCAATGCATTTGCTGTGGACCGGCTTCGTGTCCTGGACTTCCCGTACTTTCACTGGGGGCTCCGGAGCGCGAGGTTGGCCATAGCCTACAGTTTACCGTTTACAGGTTAAGTTGATATGCTATATAAATTTGGTTAAGATTGCTTTAATCTTTGTTTCGGTGGGGTTTATGGGACATGTTTTGTTATACCCTGTGCCGTAGTTGATCTCAATATTCAGACTACATTGAAATCCAGCCGAGTGGTTTCCGACGGACCACTGCTCCCCCTCGGCTCGGAAGTTGACCGGAACAAGAGTTTTGGCTAACTTCCGACCCTCCAGTGGGATTCCAGTCCCACTACCAATTGCAACCTTGATGATTGGAATGTTTTTACTCCGAGCTCTACTCGGACTTTTTGTTTTTCTTGATCTAATTTTTTTAACTTTCTCTCTTTTTGACTCTCAGGTCTTTTATCCTTTTTTTTTCCTCCACTAGGTCCGCGGGGTGTGTGCTTTGGGGAATGGTCTTCTATTTCTTGTTAGTTCTACTATGACGTTTAATTGGCTATCCCTGAATGTTCAGGGTATGAATTCTCCTCAGAAAAGGGTGAAGGTCTTCAAGTATCTTAGAAAGCAACAGATTGACATTGCCTGCTTACAGGAAACCCATTTTTCGGCAACTTCCTGCCCTAAATACTTTGACGCACAGTTTCCTCAGGTGTTTTTGGCTACTGCTCCAACCAAGCAAAAGGGGGTGCTCATAGCTTTCCGCAAGTCGGTCTCATTTAGTTGCATCAGACAGATCGCAGACCCCGAGGGCAGATATTTATTGCTACAAGGCACTATCCAAGGAAAGGAGGTCACCATTATGACCTACTATGCACCAAATTCTAATCCAGGACCCTTCTTGTCTCACGTCTGCACCCTGCTAGCATCCCACCACAAGGGAACCCTCTTTCTTGCGGGTGATTCGAATTTAGTTTTGAATCCCTCGTTTGATAAATACCCCTCGGAGCACATTGCTACCTCCCCTGACGCAAAAAAATTTGCTCGCTCTCTACAATCACATGATCTGGTCGACCTTTGGAGGGAATGCCATCCTCAGGGTAAGGACTATACGTTTTACTCCCACCCTCATCATTCTCACTCCAGAATCGATCATATGTTCATGCTACGTCGCCACCTTCCCATGGTGGTTAGGGCCTCTATCCTGGCTGTTCCGTGGTCTGATCACGACCCTGTTTTGGTGGTCTGCCACTCTGTTTTGGACAGACCCCAGTTCTCGCCCTGGGTGATGAACGATTCGCTTTTATCGCTTAAAGAGGTCCGGGAAGATATTTTCAAGGCCTCAGAGGACTACTTCCGCGAAAATCTAGGCTCGGTAGAGTCACCTGTAACGCTTTGGGAGGCTTATAAGGCGGTACTCCGTGGCCACATTATCAGGGTGGCGTCGACCCGTAAGCGAGAACGGGGTCTGAAACAAAGGGCCCTGGAGACACGCCTGGAGGCATTATCAGGGCTTTTCAAACAATCCCCCACCTCTAGCAACCGCAAACTCTTGGAGCAGGCCCGTTCGGAGCTAGATCTTAGTCTCACCGAGGGGGCTGAACGTATCTTACGGTGGTCCCGCCAGAGATGGTATACCAGGGCGAACAAGCCAAATCGAACGCTGGCCAACAGACTCCGGACTTTCGCTCCTAAACCCGCCCCCATCACATTGCGCAACCGGCACAATGTCCTTACGGGTAAAACCCATTGCGCGTATTGGAGGAGTTTAGTTTCCGCCTTACTAAATTATACTCAGACCCAGAGCAGTTTAATGTTCACGACACTGCTGATTTCCTCAGCCGTCTCCCTCTCCCGACCTTGACGGACGCGCATGTTGCCCTTATGGACCGGGACATACAAGTCTCGGAGGTCCTCCAAGGTATAAAAGTTCTAAAAGTAGGAAAGCGACCGGGGCCGGATGGATTTACGGCACTTTACTACAGGAAGCTGGCCGCTGTGGTAGCTCCGCATTTAACGGCCATGTATAACTCTGTTAAAAATGGTCGCTCCCTTACCCCGGACCTCCTAAAGGCTAACATAGTGATGATTCCTAAGCCGGATCGAGACCACTCCTCTTGGGCCAACTTTAGGCCTATCTCCCTAATCAATATCGATATGAAAATTTTGACCAAAATTCTGGCTAATCGCCTAAACTCTTTTCTCCCTCGGTTAATCGGGAAAGACCAGGTCGGTTTCATACCTCAGAGGCAGGCTGGTGATGCTATTCGACGTATATTGCAACTCCAACACATAGCCCATACCCGCTCGCTGGAAACTATGTTTTTGTCCCTGGACGTCCACAAGGCCTTTGACACTCTGTCGTGGCCTTACCTCATGTCAGTTCTTCGGCATTATGGCTTCGGGTCTTCGTTTATGCACTGGATGTCTGCCTTATATGACTCCCCCCGGGCAAAAATCAAGTATTATGGGTTCGAGTCTCCTCTTTTTAATATCAAGAGGGGCACTCGCCAGGGATGCCCCCTATCGCCTCTTCTTTTTGTATTGGCTCTGGAACCCCTGGCGGAGGCGATTCGTTCGCATCCCAACATACAAGGCATCGAAATAGCGGGTTGCCCCCATAAAGTTTCCCTATTTGCCGATGATATCCTTCTTACTTTGACCTCCCCCAGAATTTCTTTACCAAATTTACAATCCCTTTTGGACACCTTTGCTGCCCTTTCGGGGCTCCGGGTTAATCCCTCCAAATCAAAAGCATTGTCGGTTAACCTCTCTCCTGGTTTGTTGGAGGATCTACAGTCGGCGTTCTCCTTCCAGTGGGTCTCCTCGCTACCCTACTTGGGAATCCACCTCACCCCTACGTACTCCGGATTGTATCAGGCTAACTTTCCGCCCTTGTTCAAAAGCCTAACGGATAAGCTGTTGTCTTGGTCTCATTTGCCTTTGTCTTGGTTCGGCAGAATAACAGCTGTTCGTATGTCCTATCTCCCGAAACTACTGTACTTTTTTCGTGTTTTGCCTGTTCGGGTTCCCCCACATATCCTACGCATACATCAGCGAAGAATTATGCAATTTATATGGGGTTCGACCCACCCCCGAATCAGCAAACAGGTTTTATTTGCTAAGCGAATTAATGGTGGTCTTTCGGTACCCAATTTACGGGCTTATTACATAGCCGCTAACATAGCCCCACTTTCGTGTCTTCATAAGACCTATCAGCTTCCGCTTTGGGCTATGCTTGACCTGGTCGACATCGACCCTATTCCAATCTCCTCATTGCCCTGGCTTCCTCCTGTGCACCGTCCGGCGGTTATGGGGCCTTGCTTAGCCCACTCCCTGCGAATATGGGACTCGGTAAAATACTCTGCGGGGTTGATCTCTTCTCACCTCCCACTCTTGCGACTCTTGCACTGCCCGCTATTCCCTCCAGGTTGTGACAATGCCTCCCAGTTCTCATGGTGGACCACGAATGGGTTCACAGATGTGCACTCACTGTTGCGGCCAACTAGGATTTTGGCATTTGACGCCTTACGCTCCTCTCACGATATTCCCTTGCGAGAGCACTATCGTTATTTACAACTTCGCCATTTTCTTCAGAGTCTTATTAAGTCTCAATCCACCCCTTATACCTTGACCCCCTTTGAGAGCCGTTGTAGAGCCAGGCCCCACTCACCGGGCCTAATTTCACTGATATATTCGGCTGTGATATCTACTAGGAGGCCCCTATTGAGGCCTTACCACCTACAATGGGAGAAAGAGTTGGGGAAACAGTTGGACCCTGCGGATTGGCAGGCAATGACACTAACTCTGTCCAAATGCTCACGTAACGTGTTAATCTTGGAAAATGCCTATAAGGTATTGTATAGGTGGTACTACACACCGGCGAGACTGGCTCGCTTTATTCCAAATTATTCCCCGCTTTGTTTTAGAGGGTGTTCTCAGGAGGGCTCTATGGCACACATTTGGTGGTCATGCCCGCGGGCGTGCAGACTGTGGATTAGGGTATTTACTCTCATCCGCAATCTATTTCAGATTAATATCAAGAGGGACCCTTATGTAGCTCTCCTTGGTAAGCCCATCGTGGAACTACTGCGTCCAGAAAGGCAACTAGCCCAGCATCTTTTTACTGCAACTAGGATGACAATTGCGAGAGCATGGAAAACCCCCGCACTCAGCTTTGAGGCAGTCAAAAATCGCCTGAACGATGTCATGGTTAATGAGAAACTGACGGCAATCCTTTTGGATACGCATGACAAGTTTCTTGAGGTCTGGCAACCCTGGGTCACATACTACCACCCTTCTAGGTTTGACGCTACATTACTATCACTTTAGGACTCCCCTTGCGTACACCCCGTGGACCTCCTACTTCCCTCTTCTTTCTCTCCTTCTTCACATCCTATTGCTCTTCTTGTTCTGCTCCATCTCCCTTTTTTTTATTTCTCTTCCTATCTTTCTTTTCCTTTTTTAGGCTCTTATTTTACTGTTAACCCTACATATCCTTTCTTGAGGATGCTAGCTATCAGGTTCTATTGTTGTGTGTTGTTCACTCACTCTACAGGTTTGCAGACAGCCGGGCATGACCCGGGTCCTGGACCATTAGGTCCTAATGATTGTTTACATTTCTCCTTTATATTTGTGTATAGCATAAGATCACGACTCATGCCTCCTCTCTGCAGGTGAAGACTTCAAGCCCGGATTTGCCATGTATGATACATGCTATAACACTCTATTGTAAACCTGTACTGTTGATTTATATGACAATAAAACTTTTTGTAAAAGAAAAATTGGCGTGGAGTTCCCGCTCAGGATTCATACCAAACGCAGTGCCTGGTATTGGCGGGAATCCGCGTCGGATCCCCGCCTATCGGCAATGCGTGTCGCTCATCGTGAAAGGAACATTTTTTCCTTTCCCGATGACGAGACAGCTCGGCGCTGGCTCTCGCGACGGAGCTCATAGGGTGTCAATCTCGCCGCTAGAAGTGGCGAGATTGACACAATATCGGCGGCACCTACTGTACATAAACACGTATCCCGATCAGCGACGTGATACGTCCAGACGAAGCTACGCCACAGAGCACGGCGAAACGCGTTGACGTAATACTCCACACAGTCACATGACGTTGGTTTGAATGGAGCGGGCTGAGTGACACGGACAGGAGAACATAGGCAGCAGTCAGCGCCTACGCTAGCGGTGACGACCGCGGCACTCGGCATCACCAACGGCCGCTATACCGAATCCTCTGCATGCCAGCGCAGGCAACAGCTAGTAGCCTTGGACTGCAAAAAAGGGGGGGTGTAAAATGCCCAATTCACTGTAGGGTGACAATATTAGATACAATCAAAAGATGATTCGTTTATAAAAACGGGATCCTCCTAACCATAAATTCTGTTAAATATGAATAGGGAAAAGGGGAAAAGGGACTGGGCTAGGGGGGGAAGGGGAATGTTGGGAAAATTCCCAACTAAGGTTAAATGGAGATTCAGCTACCATTCTAATGGGTAATAATGAAAAAAGACTTCATTGGTTGGATGCTACAAAAATAGAGAGTACACATTTCATCCTGTCTAAATGACCTAGGTCATAGAGGAGAAAGGAGTTTCTCCCGTGGCTACACAATAATATATTAAAACTTTACATAATACATATACACCGTGCACTGTAAGAAAACAAATATCTAAAAAAGATGGCAGAGAGGACTATTACCCCCCACTTAGCCTATCTAAGCTCTCTAAGAGCTGTTAACATCATATGCCCGGGCATAAATTTATGACAGAACCTGGAAAACCTGCTAAATTAAGAAAGAGAACCAAGAAAAATGTATGCGGAACTTGTATTAGAAAAATCCTTGATGAGGTGTCAACATGACAGTTCCTGAATCATCATGGAAATCAAACTCAGAGATAGTCCGCATAAATGGTTGCTGGAAATACTGTGGATAATCCTGCGCGTTCTAAAAGGTCTCAAAAATGCCAATATATATATAGCATGTCAGAAAAGCACTGCGTATGGATGTGAGTATCCTCGATATGTGGGCTTATTGTGTCTAAATAGACTGACATAGGAGACGAACATTCAGAGGATTGTATAAAGAGATATCTGTAGGGTATGTCCTTTTGTGAAATATCTCTACATGGGGACTAAAAATTAGTCCTGGGTTTTCCTGGGTGAGGAGAGTTTATGCCTAAGGACTGAGGTTATGTTCATTACAAGTGAGTGATACGGTGTGATTTAGTATAGTGGGTAACCATATAGTAGCTCACTGGCTTACCCGTCCTGTGGTTCAGTAAAGAGTTCCGACCGTCACTCACTGTCTGCTTCAGCTGTATCTGTGCCCCGCTTGTGAAGGAGGGATCCTCGGATCATGTGCCGCGTGGAGAGAGTCTCTCATTCAGTCACGTGTTGCCGATGCTGGCTGGCTACGCGGCGCTTGAAGTCTCATCAACTGGAGACAGCGTCTAGATCCACACATGGAGAGGGGCTTTGAAGTTGGTGCAGTCCTTAGTTCTGCCACTGGGGGCAATAGGCATTTCCTCAAGGTTCCTTGGAGATCTCTATGCAGATTTTCCAGCCGTTGTAACGGGGATGTTTACTAGAAGATAGGAGGGGACATGGGGGAACTAGTCCTAGCTCTGGACCACTGCGTCGGACATGACGCGTTTCGTGACCGTGATGTCACTTCTTCCTGATGTGTCAGTGGTCAGTTAATGCCCTTATTAAATAGCATAATTCAGCCAATCAAAAGCCTGATCCCACTGGTGGACGTAGTAGCGCCATCTTGTGGTGAATAACAGAAAGTGCTAAAAAATCATGTAAAGAGTACTTTCACATTGTGTCATGAAGGAATAGGACTCAGATTACAATATTCTATTTTAAATTTTGATAATTTTTGTAGAGGCAGAAATAGGTAAAAGATTCAAGATTTGAAATTTAAAGGTATAGCAGAGTGCCAGCCAAAGTTCCCCACCTATTTATATGTTGCCAGATAGCCCCTATTCACGTGGAGTCTATATTACAAAATACTCAAAGAAATCGCACGCTTGGTTTGTACTGAGGGGGAGCCCGATCAAAAGTCAGACAGCAAATGTCACTAGTCAGGGACATGATGACTTCAGGGTTCCAGAAATATTTTCAGGCTCATTTCTGTATTTAACCCTTTGGGTTGGAGTGTTTGTAGTCTAAAAATCCACGATTTTTCGTATCTGATCAGAACCGTGTCAAAATCCCCACGTCTTTCTGATAGATTCAGGGCATAAAAGCCCTTGACTCGTAGACCTTGTGTTTTGCCCTCTATTACCTATAACCCCTTTGTAGATTTGGTACCACTCATCAATGATAAACTCAAATGGGCAGCAGATGAGGGTCTCCTGTCTAGACGGGAATTAGAGTACCTCAAGATGGATGACTACAATGTCCCTACGTTTTACATTATACCTAAGATCCATAAGAACAGGAACAACCCACCAGGTAGACCCATTGTGTCGGCCATCAGAGGCCCCATGGAGAGGATAGGCAAATATGTGGACACCCTCATCAAGGACTTAGTTAAACAACTCCCTTCCTATGTACGTGATACAGGTGATGTCCTAAAACACATAAAGGATATGCCCATCCCAGAGGGAGCCCTATTGTTCAGTGTGGATGTTGAGTCCTTATATACATCTATCCCCCATGAATGGGGTATCTTGGCAGTCTACCACTTTCTGGAACTCACCTTTCCTCACATGGCAGCACAAAATGAATTTATCCTGGAGCTGCTGGAACTAAAGAACAATTATTTTCAATTTGCCACCAAATTTTTCCAGCAGCTCCAGGGTACCTCAATGGGAGCCCCATGGGCACCATCATATGCATGCCTCCATCTCGGCTGGTGGGAGGAAGACACGGTGTTCACCTCCTCGTTGTACCTCAGCTACGCATGCGCCTGGCTGAGGTACATCGATGACGTGTTCATGGTGTGGAAGGGGACCCCCACACAGCTGAACCAATTCATTGATGAGCTGAACCAAAACATGCGGAATCTACGCTTTACTTTTGTCTCCAGTCCCTCAGAGATTTCCTTTCTGGATTTAAAAATAAGTATCCATGAGGGACATCTAATTACGGAGACATTCAGAAAAGCATCAGCAGCTAACACCTTACTGAGGGCAGATAGTCACCACCCAGTTTCCCTCAAACGAGGTATCCCGGTGGGACAATTTCTTAGAATCCGCAGAAACTGCTCCAGTGAAGAAAGCTACCGTAAAGAGTCAGAATCCCTCTATCAAAGATTTAGAGAAAGAGGATATGCACATAGGACCCTTCGTAGGGCTAAAAGCATAGCGAGCCAACGCTCGCGTGAAGAATTACTTCAACCCAAATCCAAACAGCAGTTTAATCAAGTCGAGCCAGTCAGGTTTATCACACCGTTTGGTTCCCAGTGGCACCAGTTACGTGCAGTACTATCAGAACACTGGCACATCCTGACAGGCAGTAAACTACTCAAAGAAATAGTAGGAGATAGACCCCTAATTACAGCCAAAAGAGCTAGGAACCTCAGGGACAAATTAGTCAGTAGCGAATACATACGCCCAGTGGATAGGAATTGGCTAACAGACATGCCACGCACAGTGGGTATGTATGCATGTGGCCATTGTGGCACTTGTAAGTATGTGGATAAAACCAAAAACTTTAGAAATTCACTCTCTAGCAATACATACCCAATCAAGTCTTTTATCAACTGCAGTACAGCACGAGTACTGTATATTTTGGAATGCCCATGCCATCTCCTGTATGTTGGCAAAACCAAGCGCCAACTCAGAGTGCGGTTCGCAGAACATTTAAAGAGCATTCGTCTCAAGGAGGACACTCCAGTAGCCCAACATTTTTTAAAATTCCACGAGGGCAAAACACAAGGTCTACGAGTCAAGGGCTTTTATGCCCTGAATCTATCAGAAAGACGTGGGGATTTTGACACGGTTCTGATCAGATACGAAAAATCGTGGATTTTTAGACTACAAACACTCCAACCCAAAGGGTTAAATACAGAAATGAGCCTGAAAATATTTCTGGAACCCTGAAGTCATCATGTCCCTGACTAGTGACATTTGCTGTCTGACTTTTGATCGGGGCCCCCCTCAGTACAAACCAAGCGTGCGATTTCTTTGAGTATTTTGTAATATAGACTCCACGTGAATAGGGGCTATCTGGCAACATATAAATAGGTGGGGAACTTTGGCTGGCACTCTGCTATACCTTTAAATTTCAAATCTTGAATCTTTAACCTAATTCTGCCTCTACAAAAATTATCAAAATTTAAAATAGAATATTGTAATCTGAGTCCTATTCCTTCATGACACAATGTGAAAGTACTCTTTACATGATTTTTTAGCACTTTCTGTTATTCACCACAAGATGGCGCTACTACGTCCACCAGTGGGATCAGGCTTTTGATTGGCTGAATTATGCTATTTAATAAGGGCATTAACTGACCACTGACACATCAGGAAGAAGTGACATCACGGTCACGAAACGCGTCATGTCCGACGCAGTGGTCCAGAGCTAGGACTAGTTCCCCATGTCCCCTCCTATCTTCTAGTAAACATCCCCGTTACAACGGCCGGAAAATCTGCATAGAGATCTCCAAGGAACCTTGAGGGAATGCCTATTGCCCCCAGTGGCAGAACAAAGGACTGCACCAACTTCAAAGCCCCTCTCCATGTGTGGATCTAGACGCTGTCTCCAGTTGTTGAGACTTCAAGCGCCGCGTAGCCAGCCAGCGTTGGCAACACGTGACTGAATGAGAGACGCTCTCCACACGGCACATGATCCGAGGATCCCTCCTTCACAAGCAGGGCACAGATACAGCTGAAGCAGACAGTGAGTGACGGTCGGAACTCTTTACTGAACCACAGGACGGGTAAGCCAGTGAGCTACTATATGGTTACCCACTATACTAAATCACACCGTATCACTCACTTGTAATGAACATAACCTCAGTCCTTAGGCATAAACTCTCCTCACCCAGGAAAACCCAGGACTAATTTTTAGTCCCCATGTAGAGATATTTCACAAAAGGACATACCCTACAGATATCTCTTTATACAATCCTCTGAATGTTCGTCTCCTATGTCAGTCTATTTAGACACAATAAGCCCACATATCGAGGATACTCACATCCATACGCAGTGCTTTTCTGACATGCTATATATATATTGGCATTTTTGAGACCTTTTAGAACGCGCAGGATTATCCACAGTATTTCCAGCAACCATTTATGCGGACTATCTCTGAGTTTGATTTCCATGATGATTCAGGAACTGTCATGTTGACACCTCATCAAGGATTTTTCTAATACAAGTTCCGCATACATTTTTCTTGGTTCTCTTTCTTAATTTAGCAGGTTTTCCAGGTTCTGTCATAAATTTATGCCCGGGCATATGATGTTAACAGCTCTTAGAGAGCTTAGATAGGCTAAGTGGGGGGTAATAGTCCTCTCTGCCATCTTTTTTAGATATTTGTTTTCTTACAGTGCACGGTGTATATGTATTATGTAAAGTTTTAATATATTATTGTGTAGCCACGGGAGAAACTCTTTTCTCCTCTATGACCTAGGTCATTTAGACAGGATGAAATGTGTACTCTCTATTTTTGTAGCATCCAACCAATAAAGTCTTTTTTCATTATTACCCATTAGAATGGTAGCTGAATCTCCATTTAACCTTAGTTGGGAATTTTCCCAACATTCCCCTAGCCCAGTCCCTTTTCCCCTTTTCCCTATTTCTATTTAACAGAATTTATGGTTAGGAGGATCCCGTTTTTATAAACGAATCATCTTTTGGTTGTATCTAATATTGTCACCCTACAGTGAATTGGGCATTTTACACCCCCCCCTTTTTTGCATACAATACAGGATTACCTTATAATCCCCTTTTCTTTGTCTGGATCCGTGGGTTTTGGACTCTGTTGGTTGAATGCAGTTTCATTCCCTGTGGTATACACATTATTACCTTTCACATTGTTTATATGTCAGTAGTTTAGGATTTTTGTAGTTAATAAGGAATGGCATTTGTACTGAGTGAGGACCTTGACAGTGAAATCAGGGCCATCTTTAATGAGGATACAGCAGTTCCTGACCCCACAATTAAAGATGATATAAAACTTCTGTTTAGGGAACATAGGAAACTAATTATACGCTCCCTTAATCGTAAATGGGATATTCTATCCCTAGAATCATATGTGGAGAAGGGTATTATCCCCAGGGGCTTACGGGAACGAGTTGTGCCCGCAGTGCATCTACACACAAAAAACTTTTTGGATAAATGGCAGAAACAATGCATCACCCATGGCATTGAGGTGATGAAATTAATTATAGACGAGGAGAGGGAACAACTAGTGACATTACAGAGTGCTATTATTGAAAGTGGTCAGAAACTTGAGCCTTTCAAGGATAGTTCGGACTTTGAAAGACTCAATGATTCTCTGAGGAGGGAGGTAGAGAAAATACAAAAAAATCTCAAGTCTACAAAACAAGGGAAGTTTAGGCGGGATTTAGAAGACTGGGCCAAGGGGGAAATATTTGATCTAACCCCCAAAAGCCAGCGAGGTCGATCCCGCCAAAGGAGACCCCAGTCACAGTCAGGTACAGAAGCAAGTGCACACTCATCAGGAAGTGAAGACGGTAATCCAAGATCTGTGTCTTTTTTAGAGAGGGATCTTCTGGCACAGGAGGGACCACCATTAAACAAGGGGATCCTCAAAGGAGACAAAGTAGGGGGAACAGGAGACGGCAGAAATCAAGGAAAGGGAAACAGGCTAAAAAACGATCAAATAATAAGGAGAAGCAAGCGAAAACAGAGATAGCCACCCTGACCCCTATACAAACAGAGGATCTGCGTATAATCAACCTGTCAGATTTCAAGCTGGAACAAAATCATATAGATCTTCTAGGAAAGGGCCTCTCCTTCTCCCCCTCCTCGGATATGGACCAGTTTGAGACAGTTAAAGATCTTAATCTCTTCCTCAGGAGAGTTTTTTATAGGTCACTCTATTTAGAGAGAAACAAGCAGGAAACACCCCAAGAACAACTAAGTGCAGAGGAAAAACAAGCACTTAGCTGTCTGGAATCATTACTGCAGGAAGAAACATCTACCTACAGTGATGAAGATAATGACGATTATCTTTCCGCCAAACGCAAAGCCATGTTGAAAATTAAGTCAACAAACATGCCTCAATTTAAAACCAATAAACGTATAGGAGTCTTCCTGGACTTAGTCCAGAAAGACTTACAAAAACTTAACTGGCATACAAAACCCATAGGTAATTTATCTAAAGCTGAACGCAAGGGTTTGGAAGAGCTGCGCAAGGCGGATAAAGTAATCGTAAAACCCAGTGATAAAGGTGGGAATGTGGTCCTTATGTCCGCAGCTTCCTATGAGAAGGAAGCACTTCGTCTCCTCTCAGATCAACTCACATATAAAAAACTTACCTATAATCCCTTTGTAGATTTGGTACCACTCATCAATGATAAACTCAAATGGGCAGCAGATGAGGGTCTCCTGTCTAGACGGGAATTAGAGTACCTCAAGGTGGATGACTACAATGTCCCTACGTTTTACATTATACCTAAGATCCATAAGAACAGGGACAACCCACCAGGTAGACCCATTGTGTCGGCCATCAGAGGCCCCATGGAGAGGATAGGCAAATATGTGGACACCCTCATCAAGGACTTAGTTAAACAACTCCCTTCCTATGTACGTGATACAGGTGATGTCCTAAAACACATAAAGGATATGCCCATCCCAGAGGGAGCCCTATTGGTCAGTGTGGATGTCGAGTCCTTATATACATCTATCCCCCATGAATGGGGTATCTTGGCAGTCTACCACTTTCTGGAACTCACCTTTCCTCACATGGCAGCACAAAATGAATTTATCCTGGAGCTGCTGGAACTGGCACTAAAGAACAATTATTTTCAATTTGCCACCAAATTTTTCCAGCAGCTCCAGGGTACCTCGATGGGAGCCCCATGGGCCCCATCATATGCATGCCTCCATCTCGGCTGGTGGGAGGAAGACACGGTGTTCACCTCCTCGTTGCACCTCAGCTACGCATGCGCCTGGCTGAGGTACATCGATGACGTGTTCATGGTGTGGAAGGGGACCCCCACACAGCTGAACCAATTCATTGATGAGCTGAACCAAAACATGCGGAATCTACGCTTTACTTTTGTCTCCAGTCCCTCAGAGATTTCCTTTCTGGATTTAAAAATAAGTATCCATGAGGGACATCTAATTACAGAGACATTCAGAAAAGCATCAGCAGCTAACACCTTACTGAGGGCAAATAGTCACCACCCAGTTTCCCTCAAACGAGGTATCCCGGTGGGACAATTTCTTAGAATCCGCAGAAACTGCTCCAGTGAAGAAAGCTACCGTAAAGAGTCAGAATCCCTCTATCAAAGATTTAGAGAAAGAGGATATGCACATAGGACCCTTCGTAGGGCTAAAAGCATAGCGAGCCAGCGCTCGCGTGAAGAATTACTTCAACCCAAATCCAAACAGCAGTTTAATCAAGTCGAGCCAGTCAGGTTTATCACACCGTTTGGTTCCCAGTGGCACCAGTTACGTGCAGTACTATCAGAACACTGGCACATCCTGACAGGCAGTAAACTACTCAAAGAAATAGTAGGAGATAGACCCCTAATTACAGCCAAAAGAGCTAGGAACCTCAGGGATGAATTAGTCAGTAGCGAATACATACGCCCAGTGGATAGGAATTGGCTAACAGACATGCCACGCACAGTGGGTATGTATGCATGTGGCCATTGTGGCACTTGTAAGTATGTGGATAAAACCAAAAACTTTAGAAATTCACTCTCTAGCAATACATACCCAATCAAGTCTTTTATCAACTGCAGTACAGCACGAGTACTGTATATTTTGGAATGCCCATGCCATCTCCTGTATGTTGGCAAAACCAAGCGCCAACTCAGAGTGCGGTTCGCAGAACATTTAAAGAGCATTCGTCTCAAGGAGGACACTCCAGTAGCCCAACATTTTTTAAAATTCCACGAGGGCAAAACACAAGGTCTACGAGTCAAGGGCTTTTATGCCCTGAATCTATCAGAAAGACGTGGGGATTTTGACACGGTTCTGATCAGATACGAAAAATCGTGGATTTTTAGACTACAAACACTCCAACCCAAAGGGTTAAATACAGAAATGAGCCTGAAAATATTTCTGGAACCCTGAAGTCATCATGTCCCTGACTAGTGACATTTGCTGTCTGACTTTTGATCGGGGCCCCCCTCAGTACAAACCAAGCGTGCGATTTCTTTGAGTATTTTGTAATATAGACTCCACGTGAATAGGGGCTATCTGGCAACATATAAATAGGTGGGGAACTTTGGCTGGCACTCTGCTATACCTTTAAATTTCAAATCTTGAATCTTTAACCTATTTCTGCCTCTACAAAAATTATCAAAATTTAAAATAGAATATTGTAATCTGAGTCCTATTCCTTCATGACACAATGTGAAAGTACTCTTTACATGATTTTTTAGCACTTTCTGTTATTCACCACAAGATGGCGCTACTACGTCCACCAGTGGGATCAGGCTTTTTATTGGCTGAATTATGCTATTTAATAAGGGCATTAACTGACCACTGACACATCAGGAAGAAGTGACATCATGGTCACGAAACACGTCATGTCCGACGCAGTGGTCCAGAGCTAGGACTAGTTCCCCCATGTCCCCTCCTATCTTCTAGTAAACATCCCCGTTACAACGGCCGGAAAATCTGCATAGAGATCTCCAAGGAACCTTGAGGAAATGCCTATTGCCCCCAGTGGCAGAACTAAGGACTGCACCAACTTCAAAGCCCCTCTCCATGTGTGGATCTAGACGCTGTCTCCAGTGGATGAGACTTCAAGCGCCGCATAGCCAGCCAGCGTCGGCAACACGTGACTGAATGAGAGACGCTCTCCACACGGCACATGATCCGAGGATCCCACCTTCACAAGCGGGGCACAGATACAGCTGAAGCAGACAGTGAGTGACGGTCGGAACTCTTTACTGAACCACAGGACGGGTAAGCCAGTGAGCTACTATATGGTTACCCACTATACTAAATCACACCGTATCACTCACTTGTAATGAACATAACCTCAGTCCTTAGGCATAAACTCTCCTCACCCAGGAACACCCAGGACTAATTTTTAGTCCCCATGTAGAGATATTTCACAAAAGGACATACCCTACAGATATCTCTTTATACAATCCTCTGAATGTTCGTCTCCTATGTCAGTCTATTTAGACACAATAAGCCCACATATCGAGGATA
Organism: Rana muscosa; assembly: GCA_029206835.1. NCBI lineage: Eukaryota > Metazoa > Chordata > Amphibia > Anura > Ranidae > Rana > Rana muscosa. Next base: position 179,753,925 of record CM055121.1, read on the forward strand.
CTCACATCCATACGCAGTGCTTTCCTGACATGCTATATATATATTGGCATTTTTGAGACCTTTTAGAACGCGCAGGATTATCCACAGTATTTCCAGCAACCATTTATGCGGACTATCTCTGAGTTTGATTTCCATGATGATTCAGGAACTGTCATGTTGACACCTCATCAAGGATTTTTCTAATACAAGTTCCGCATACATTTTTCTTGGTTCTCTTTCTTAATTTAGCAGGTTTTCCAGGTTCTGTCATAAATTTATGCCCGGGCATATGATGTTAACAGCTCTTAGAGAGCTTAGATAGGCTAAGTGGGGGGTAATAGTCCTCTCTGCCATCTTTTTTAGATATTTGTTTTCTTACAGTGCACGGTGTATATGTATTATGTAAAGTTTTAATATATTATTGTGTAGCCACGGGAGAAACTCCTTTCTCCTCTATGACCCAGGTCATTTAGACAGGATGAAATGTGTACTCTCTATTTTTGTAGCATCCAACCAATAAAGTCTTTTTTCATTATTACCCATTAGAATGGTAGCTGAATCTCCATTTAACCTTAGTTGGGAATTTTCCCAATATTCCCCTTCCCTCCCTAGCCCAGTCCCTTTTCCCCTTTTCCCTATTCATATTTAGTAGCCTTGGACTGCCCCGGACACTTGTCCGTGCTAACGGCCAACCAACCATTCGGTACGGCCAGAATATCTCAACATCAGCCGCAAGGTACAAGGCAAGCAGGAACCTATTGAACTAGACCTGATCAAATTCAGCTCCAAAGTGGAAGCGTCTAACGGTAACGTACGCACCCTATTGACTCATAAGCTGAAGTAGAGCTGAATATTATGATCATAGATTGGTCTTACCGTGTCTAAGGTTTTTCCTTTGCTTTATTAATGCTATGCTCTATGTAAGGAATGGATCATTATATTGATTAATGTATAACCAAATGAACCATTGATGAAGAGTTCCACTTTATTTTGTTTTAATAAGTTCAAACTGTATGTTTCGGGGGATGTTTTTCTGCTTGCTTTTCTACTGATATTATTATGATGATTAAGTGTATTTTGCAAGCACGGAATGTGACCTTGCGATTGCACCTGCAGTGTGCTGATTTGGTTGCAGTGGGCTGCTTCCTGCCTTTGGCAAGGCGCCCGAATCACAGTGATAGAACCCCAAGACAAATAATAAAGAATGATATTCATGCATAACCATACTTTGTGTTGGTGTCATTGAATATACAGCCGGCTAGAGACTTCCACACAGTCTGACCCAGCTCGAGCAGAACCAGAACCTCTCCAGAACCTCTCAAATGGTACCAGAAGTGGGGTGATTCAACTGAACAGGTCAGACCCCTTTATTTTTATTGGGAATTTATTGTCTTACTCTGTTTATTGATTCATCCGGACTAGACTCTCGAGGGAACACTGTATCCCTGGGACTCTCTGAAATAATGAGAGGAGGTATATAGGGACTTCGCTAGGTTGGCCAAGTCATGAAAGGAGGTATATAGGGACTTCGCTAGGTTGGCCAAGTCATAGTCGGTGAGGGAATCATAAATTCCCTCATTTCTACAGGGCGGATCTGTGGAAACTCTATTTACTGTGTGCACACCAGTTTGATTTAATAATATCATCTGGCAAATGTCTATTATTTCTTGTTGTGGTGAATGTAAAACTGGTTTACTGTTTCCCTTATAAAGGGAAGACCACGTCATTAGTGGCAATTGTTCCAGGGGGTATCATGTCAAAATTGGCAGGGGACCTATGTTCCAGGGATCAAAACAACATATGTTAAGGTTTAATTTACACAACATACTACCCCCCAGTCCGGTGTTCGACTAAGTGTAGCAGAAATACAGTGTCTGGTTGTATTTAAAAAAGGAGAACACTGGGTTCCTTGTCATAAATCTATAAATTGTCATAAGGTTGAGGACATTTTCTGCCCCTGGAACGAAATAGAGAAAGCAAGACAGAAAATTTTTAAATTTTAAAGTATAAGAATAAAATATTATTGTTTGTTAAAATGGGTAATCAGTCGGGAAAAAGTGATGATGAAGGTAAGCATCAACCCTCCCCGATAGATTACATAAAAGGCAATTATGGAAATCATTGTACTGATCCGTTCTGGTCTCTGGTCTTAAAAAGAGCACATCAGTTAGAAGTGCCATGTTTGGGGGAGTACGGACCATGTTCCGAAGGAGAATGGGTAGAAGTCACCAGAATATGTGGCCAGCACAATCAGTACAATTATCCCATAACAGACCTTGATAAGGATTACATGACTCAATGTTGTAAAATTTGGGCAAAAGGTATGAAGGAATATAGAAAGAAGCACACAAATATGAAAGGGGGAAAGAAAAATAAGGCAGGTATAATGGGTAGCCCATCAGCCCCCCTAATTTATATCAAGAAAAACCACCCCCATATGCTATGGTGAAGGATGAGTCTCCTGTCCCAAAGCAGATATATCCCTCGCTGGATCCAAATATCATAGCAGGAGTCTTAACTATAGCCAATAAAAAAGGGGAAGGCTGGATGAAGGAAGCAGAGGAGAAAAGGCAGACAAAGGAAAAGTTTTGTATATTGGTACGGGCACAGGAAAAGTAGGATGAGCAAGATAGAAAAGAAAAAGAGGAAAGAAGACAAATGTGGGAGGAAGTTAAACAGCAAATGACAGAAAAAGATGAAAGAATTAGGGAATTAAGCAAGTTATTAGACTACATGAAAAAGATTAACCCAACAAAAACTACTATGATACACAAAGCAGAACAGCTTATTGAAGCCGATCGTAATCTTGTAGCGCCTGATCTGTCCAGGCAGTCATCCCCTCGACAAACCCCCACACATGCCACAAACAAAATTGGTACCGCAGAATCCGATGATTCATTCGTAGCATACACAGAAAGAACACCTATAGACACAGAAAAGCCAAAGGAGTCTTTCCCTTTCATTACAATGGGAGATACGCAGATACAAATACCATTGCCCTTAGGAACAGTCAAGGAAATTAGAGATACATGCCCAAAACCAAAAAAGGATCGCAGACAAGCGGTCACTTTTTTACAGAGATACTGTTCAGGAACAAGAATGTCTCCTGAAGATCTCAACACTATAATTCAAAATATAGACCCTGAGTCCGCTGCTGACATAAAAATAAATGATTGGGCTAAAGATGCAAATTTATATACGGAGGCAGAAATTTGGAATGTTTTTTTGGAACAAATTGTTGCAGGCTTGGCTTAAAGCTTATAAAAATACATTTATGTTGCATGATTTGATCTCTTGCAAACAGCAGACAGGAGAAGATTTTCACACTTTTGTCAACAGACTACACAAGTTGTATAAAAATTGCGGAATAGACAATGATCAATTATTTGTGAGTACAGCCATAAATAATGGAGACCCCAAGGCTACTCAAATAATAAGACTAATAAATCCAAAGTGGGCAGCATCTACTGCAGATCTATTTATAGCAGACATAAAAGACAGAGCATCCTCTGGAATATTTAGCACAAAAGGAGGATTATTTACCATCATAGAAGATAATACAAATGTGGCTATGGTCAGTAGACCAAGCTCAGGGGCAATACCTTGAGGGAATTATCCTCCCCGAAGTCAGGAACAGGGTTGTTTTAATTGTGGGGACTTAAATCATTGGAAGTCAGAATGTCCACAGAGGAGAGGAGCTAGAGATAGCTTTGCTAGGAGAGGCAGAGGAGGATATAGCTCAAGATCTCAACACTAGTGATGAGCCGAACACCCCCGGGTTCGGTTCGCACCAGAACCCGCGAACGGACCGAAAGTTCGTACGAACATTAGAACCCTATTAAATACAATGGATGCGAACGTTCGAATTCTAAAGTGCTAATTATAACAACTATTATGCATGTTATTGTCCTAAAAAGGGTTTGGGAACCCGGGTTCTGCACCAGGGGACATGTATCAATGCAAAAAGAAGTTTTAAAAACGGTCGTTTTTCGGGAGCAGTCATTTTAATGATGCATAAAGTGAAAAAAAAAAGTCAAATATTCCTTTAAATATCGTACCTGGGGGGTGTCTAAAGTATGCCTGTGAAGTGCCACGTGTTTCCCGTGTTTAGAACTGTCCCTGCACAAAATGACACTTCTAAAGGAAAAAAAAGCCATTTAAAACTGCTTGCGGCTTTAATGTAATGTCTGGTCCCGGTAATATGGATGAAAATCTTTAAGAAAAATGGCATAGCTACCCCATGACCCCCCCCCCCTACCCCAGCCCATTACCAGCCCCTTTGGGTCTTGTATGGATATTAAGGGGAACCCCGCACATAAAATAAAAAAGGCCCTATATACTCTGAACAGCCGTATACAGGCGGTGCATACAAGACAGGGACTGTAGGTTTGTACTTATGTAGAATCTGTTTGTAATTTTGAACAGGTACATTGTTGAAGTGTAGCTCCAGCCCAAAAATCTATTTTTAAACTTTTTGGAAAACATAGGTAAGGGTTATCACCCCTGTAACATTTGTTTTGCTGTCTGTGCCCCTGTTCAGAACATTTCACCTCACTTTCCGTCCCAATGTCAACTGTTTTTGAAATGTGGTGTTTTTCTTGAAACAAGGATTGCTGATAAAGCATCAGTACAGAGGAGACACCTTTCTCCCATATTTATTCTTACAGGAGAGAATTTTCCTTCCATGGGGTAGATTTCCTCTCACTTCCTGTTGTCTTCTTGCGTTTGCAAGTAGGAGTCGTTTGTAAGTTGGATGTTTGAAAGTAGGGACCTGCCGTATATACTCTGCAGAAATAGGCCCCTTAGTTGTTGGTGTTGGCACAACACTGTAAGCACTCACAGTTACTCTTGGTTGGTGCTGGAACGCCCTGCTGTCAACTATTATATCAGGAATTTTAATTACATATAATTGTTGAACAGTGGTAGTAAAAATTGGGGCTTTGATGGTGGTGCTGGTGCCACAACACTGTAAGCCCTGACAGTTACTCTTGGTGGGTGCAGCAATGGGCCCTGCTGTGAATTATTAGATCAAGAATTGTAATTGCATGCCCCTGTTGAACAGGGGCTGAAAAATTGGGCCTTTCGTGGTGGTGGTGGTGGTGGTGGTGTTGCCACAACACTGTAAGCCCTCAGAGTTACTCTTGGTGGGTGCAGGAATGGGCCCTGCTGTGAATTATTAGATCAAGAATTGTAATTACATGCCCCATTTGAACAGGGGCTGAAAAATTGGGCCTTTCGTGGTGGTGGTGGTGGTGGCGTTGCCACAACACTGTAAGCCCTCAGAGTTACTCTTGGTGGGTGCAGCAATGGGCCCTGCTGTGAATTATTACATCAAGAATTGAACAGGGGCTGAAAAATTGGGCCTTAGGCACTGGTGGCACAACACTACAACCCCTCACAGATACTGTACTTGGAGCACAGCAATGAGCCCTGTTGCAAAGTATTGCTTCAAAAATTGTAATGACACGCCCCTGTTAAACAGGGGCTGAAAAATTGGGCCTTAGGCACTGGTGGCACAACACTACAACCCCTCACAGATACTGTACTTGGAGCACAGCAATGAGCCCTGTTGCAAAGTATTGCTTCAAAAATTGTAATGACACGCCCCTGTTAAACAGGGGCTGAAAAATTGGGCCTTAGGCACTGGTGCCACAACACTCCAACCCCTCACAGATACTGTACTTGGAGCACAGCAATGAGCCCTATGGCAAATTATTGCTAAAAAAATTGTAATTACACGCCCCTGTAAAACAGGGGCTGAAAAATTGGGCCTTAGCCACTGGTGGCGGCACCCATAAACAAAAATGATCTTCCAAGCTATCATCATCAATCGTATCATTGAGGACTCGGAGGAGGAGGATAGCCAGTCAACATAACAGCACAGGCACTCAGCATCAGCATCAGTCTTGAAGGGATGTGACATGTTAAAATCAATTAGTCTGTTATATCAGCATCAGGTGTGTGGTAGCTGGTGGTGATCCAAGACTGGTTCATCTTGATGAAAGTCAGTCGATCAACCGAGTCGGTGGACAGGCGCACCCTGTGATCCGTGACAAATCCTCCAGCAGCACTGAATGTGCGTTCCGAAAGAACGCTGGATGCAGGACAGGCCAGTAGCTCAATTGCATACTGTGCAAGCTCTGGCCAGTGATCCATCCTCAAGACCCAGTAAGCCAGAGGATTTTCGGTGGGGAAGGTGTCCAAGTCTGACCTTGCCCCTAGATATTCCTGCACCATGTTTATCAGACGCTGGCGATGGTTGCTGGAACCGATCATACTTTGGGGCTGCGGACTAAAGAATTGTCTGAACGCATCGGTCAGACGGCCACCTTCCCCACCGCTCCTTCTTTGACTGGCCGAAGCCTCAGCAACTCGTTGTCCAGGACCAGGAGTTTGTAACCTCCCAGTCTCTGGGAACGCGTTGCACAGACCTTTCTGCAAGGCCTCCCGGAGTTGTCTCATCCTCTGCTCCCTCTGCGACGGTAACATAAGGTCCGCAACCTTACCCTTGTACCGTGGATCAAGGAGAGTGGCCAGCCAGTAATGGTCCCTCTCCTTGATCCGAAGAATACGAGGATCCTTCCGCAGACTTTGCAGGATCAGGGAGGCCATGCAGCGTAGGTTTGCTGAGGCATTCGCTCCGGAGTCCTCTGGGTCACTAAGGACGACATGATCCGCGGTCACCTCCTCCCAGCCACGTACAAGTCCACTGGTTTCTTGGGACTGTAAATCATCCCTAAAAGACTGCTGCTGATGATGCTGAGTGCCAGCCTCCACCTCTATGCTGACACAATCCTCCTCCTCCTCCTCCTCCTCCTCCTCCTCCTCCTCTTCCTGTGCGATGGGTGGGACAGAAGGAACACTGTCTGGGTAAAGGGGGCCTTGAGAGGCAAGGAAGTCCTCCTCTTCCTGCCTCTGTTCTGCCTCAAGTGCCCTGTCCATTATTCCACGCAGCGTGTGCTCCAACAGGTGGACAAGAGGTACAGTGTCACTGATGCATGCACTGTCACTGCTCACCATCCTCGTGGCCTCCTCAAATGGTGCCAGGACAGTGCATGCATCCCTGATCATGCCCCACTGGCGTGGAGAAAAAAAAACAAGCTCCCCTGACCCTGTCCTGGTGCCGTAGTCGCACAGGTACTCATTGATGGCCCTCTGCTGCGTGTGCAGCCGCTGCAGCATGGCCAACGTTGAGTTCCACCTGGTGGGCATGTCACATATAAGGCGGTTCTTGGGCAGGTTCAACTCCTTTTGCAGCTCAGCCAGGCGAGCACTGGCATTATAAGATCTGCGGAAATGCACACAGACTTTCCTGGCCTGCCTCAGGACATCCTGTAAGCCCGGGTACCTGCCCAAGAACCGCTGCACCACCAGGTTAAGGACGTGAGCCACACAGGGCACATGGGTCAGTTGTCCCTGTCGAAGGGCGGAGAGGAGGTTGGTGCCATTGTCGCAAACCACCATTCCTGGCTTAAGCTGGCGTGGCGTAAACCACCTCTCGGCCTGGCCCTGCAGAGCAGACAGGACCTCTGCCCCAGTGTGGCTTCTGTCCCCCAAACACACCAGCGCAAGCACGGCATGGCATCTTTTTGCCTGCGTACTTGCGTAGCCCCGTGAACGGCTACGGAGCACCGCTGGTTCATAGGACAAACCACAGGAAGAGGCCATGGAGGAAGAAGAAGAGGAGGGGGTGGAGGAGAGAGGTGTGTCACAACCAGTAGTAGCATTTTGGAGGCGTGGCGGTGGGACAACCTCCAACACTACTGCACCTTGTCCTGCATCCTTCCCAGCTGCCAAAAGAGTGACCCAATGGGCCGTGAAAGAAAGGTAACGTCCCTGTCCATGCCTGCTGGACCATGAGTCAGCGGTAATATGCACCTTACCGCTGACCGCCCTGTCCAGCGAGGCCAAGACATTGCCTTCCACATGCCGGTAGAGAGCCGGAATAGCCTTCCGTGAGAAAAAGTGGCGTTTGGGAACCTGCCACTGAGGAACCGCACATTGCACAAACTCACGGAAGGGGGCCGAGTCTACCAACTGAAAAGGCAGCAGTTGAAGCGCTAGCAATTTAGCCAAGCTAGCATTCAACCGCTGGGCATGTGGATGGCTGGGAGTGAACTTCTTTCGACGGTCCAGCAGCTGGGGCAGGGAAATTTGCCTGCTAGAATCGGACGTCGGTGTACTGCTAGCAGAGTGGCCGCAAGTACTTGGCTGTGACACACCTAATTCTACACCTTCATTCCTCTCAGTGCATGTTTCAGAGAGGACTGAAGTTATAGTGGGGTTGGAGATCCCAGCTGATGCGGTGCAAGGAGAGGTCCGCTTTGTTCTTTGGTGTGGGTCTTTGAGGTAGGCTTGCCAACGAGCTGCATGGCAGGTCAACATATGTCTGGTCAGGCATGTGGTACCCAAGCGGCTGATGTTTTGGCCACGCGATATACGCTTGAGACATATGTTGCAAACAGCAGCTGTGCGATCTGATGCACTAGCCTCAAAAAAGGCCCACACCAAGGAACTTTTTGAATGACGGGCAGAGGCAGCGCCCTGCACAGGCGGAGCTCTGCGGTGTGATTCTGTCGGTGTACTGCCCTTACGCTGGCCACCAAAGGGCATCCTGCCTCGTTGGAGATGTGCCTCCTCCTCATCCTCCTCCTCCTCCTCTCTCCTATTAGGCACCCACGTGGAGTCAGTGACCTCATCATCCCCTCCCTCCTCATCACTGGAGCCAATCTGGCAGTATGCTGCAGCTGCTGGAACATGACTGCCAGATTGATGTCCTTCTTGAGCATCCCCTCTGTCTGCTCTCACCCTACTGCCTTCCTGTAGCTGGGTTTCATCATCAGACCCTTCGAAACGCTGGGCATCCTCCTGGAGCATGTACCCAACACTGTGCTCAAACAGTTCGGGGGACTCCTCAGGAGGAGGACATGGTGGGTCTAGGGAAGGAGTGACTGATGATGAGTCTGACATTGATACCAGGGAAGAGGACGCTTTGGCAGCTGCTTTGCCAGTACCCTGAGCCTGGGTGAGAGAGGATGAGGAGGAGGAGGAGGGCTTGGTCATCCACTCTACCAAGTCTTTGGCATGATGTGGCTCAACATGTCCAGCTGCCGAAAAGAAGGACAAGCGTGTCCCATGGCCATGTGCTGATGACAATGCACCGCGTCCACGACCAGCACTGTTGCCCCCAGACACAGAGCCTGCTTGCCCTCTTTTATTGCCTCCTGACTGTCTGCCTCTCCTTGTTTGCCTTCCAGACATTCTAATAGATGGCCTGCAGGGAGATGGGAAAAAAGCAATAAGGGCTACCTTCAGGTGTCCTTCTCTGTCCCTTTACTTAAGGATTTCTAAATATGGTTGAGGATGATTGCTTTTGCACAGAATAGCACAACGACAATTTCCCTGACTGTCCAAAAAACAAGGATTTCAAAGATGGTTGATGAGGAATGCTTTAGCACACTATAGCACAAGGAGAATTCCCCTCACTTTCCTTCTTTGTCCCTAGAAACAAGGACTCGCACAGTGAAAGAAACTGACACTCTCCCTACCTAGAGTTTTCTGTCCCTAGAAAAAATGTTTTTTTAAAGCACACTATAGCACAAGGAGAATTCACTCACTGTCCTTCCCTGTCCCTAGAAACAAGGACTTGCACAGTGAAAGAAACTGACATTCTCCCTACCTAGAGTTTTCTGTCCCTAGAAAAAATGTTTTTTTAAAGCACACTATAGCACAAGGAGAATTCACTCACTGTCCTTCCCTGTCCCTAGAAACAAGGACTTGCACAGTGAAAGAAACTGACACTCTCCCTACCTAGAGTTTTCTGTCCCTAGAAAAAATGTTTTTTTAAAGCACACTATAGCACAAGGAGAATTCACTCACTGTCCTTCCCTGTCCCTAGAAACAAGGACTTGCACAGTGAAAGAAACTGACACTCTCCCTACCTAGAGTTTTCTGTCCCTAGAAAAAATGTTTTTTTAAAGCACACTATAGCACAAGGAGAATTCACTCACTGTCCTTCCCTGTCCCTAGAAACAAGGACTTGCACAGTGAAAGAAACTGACACTCTCCCTACCTAGAGTTTTCTGTCCCTAGAAATTTTTTTTTTTAAAGCACACTATAGCACAAGGAGAATTCACTCACTGTCCTTCCCTGTCCCTAGAAACAAGGACTTGCACAGTGAAAGAAACTGACACTCTCCCTACCTAGAGTTTTCTGTCCCTAGAAAAAATGTTTTTTTAAAGCACACTATAGCACAAGGAGAATTCACTCACTGTCCTTCCCTGTCCCTAGAAACAAGGACTTGCACAGTGAAAGAAACTGACACTCTCCCTACCTAGAGTTTTCTGTCCCTAGAAAAAATGTTTTTTTAAAGCACACTATAGCACAAGGAGAATTCACTCACTGTCCTTCCCTGTCCCTAGAAACAAGGACTTGCACAGTGAAAGAAACTGACACTCTCCCTACCTAGAGTTTTCTGTCCCTAGAAAAAATGTTTTTTTAAAGCACACTATAGCACAAGGAGAATTCACTCACTGTCCTTCCCTGTCCCTAGAAACAAGGACTTGCACAGTGAAAGAAACTGACACTCTCCCTACCTAGAGTTTTCTGTCCCTAGAAAAAATGTTTTTTTAAAGCACACTATAGCACAAGGAGAATTCACTCACTGTCCTTCCCTGTCCCTAGAAACAAGGACTTGCACAGTGAAAGAAACTGACACTCTCCCTACCTAGAGTTTTCTGTCCCTAGAAAAAATGTTTTTTTAAAGCACACTATAGCACAAGGAGAATTCACTCACTGTCCTTCCCTGTCCCTAGAAACAAGGACTTGCACAGTGAAAGAAACTGACACTCTCCCTACCTAGAGTTTTCTGTCCCTAGAAAAAATGTTTTTTTAAAGCACACTATAGCACAAGGAGAATTCACTCACTGTCCTTCCCTGTCCCTAGAAACAAGGACTTGCACAGTGAAAGAAACTGACACTCTCCCTACCTAGAGTTTTCTGTCCCTAGAAAAAATGTTTTTTTAAAGCACACTATAGCACAAGGAGAATTCACTCACTGTCCTTCCCTGTCCCTAGAAACAAGGACTTGCACAGTGAAAGAAACTGACACTCTCCCTACCTAGAGTTTTCTGTCCCTAGAAAAAATGTTTTTTTAAAGCACACTATAGCACAAGGAGAATTCACTCACTGTCCTTCCCTGTCCCTAGAAACAAGGACTTGCACAGTGAAAGAAACTGACACTCTCCCTACCTAGAGTTTTCTGTCCCTAGAAAAAATGTTTTTTTAAAGCACACTATAGCACAAGGAGAATTCACTCACTGTCCTTCCCTGTCCCTAGAAACAAGGACTTGCACAGTGAAAGAAACTGACACTCTCCCTACCTAGAGTTTTCTGTCCCTAGAAAAAATGTTTTTTTAAAGCACACTATAGCACAAGGAGAATTCACTCACTGTCCTTCCCTGTCCCTAGAAACAAGGACTTGCACAGTGAAAGAAACTGACACTCTCCCTACCTAGAGTTTTCTGTCCCTAGAAAAAATGTTTTTTTAAAGCACACTATAGCACAAGGAGAATTCACTCACTGTCCTTCCCTGTCCCTAGAAACAAGGACTTGCACAGTGAAAGAAACTGACACTCTCCCTACCTAGAGTTTTCTGTCCCTAGAAAAAATGTTTTTTTAAAGCACACTATAGCACAAGGAGAATTCACTCACTGTCCTTCCCTGTCCCTAGAAACAAGGACTTGCACAGTGAAAGAAACTGACACTCTCCCTACCTAGAGTTTTCTGTCCCTAGAAAAAATGTTTTTTTTAAAGCACACTATAGCACAAGGAGAATTCACTCACTGTCCTTCCCTGTCCCTAGAAACAAGGACTTGCACAGTGAAAGAAACTGACACTCTCCCTACCTAGAGTTTTCTGTCCCTAGAAAAAATGTTTTTTTAAAGCACACTATAGCACAAGGAGAATTCACTCACTGTCCTTCCCTGTCCCTAGAAACAAGGACTTGCACAGTGAAAGAAACTGACACTCTCCCTACCTAGAGTTTTCTGTCCCTAGAAAAAATGTTTTTTTAAAGCACACTATAGCACAAGGAGAATTCACTCACTGTCCTTCCCTGTCCCTAGAAACAAGGACTCGAACAGTAAAACACACTGACACTCTCCCTACCTATCCTTCTCTTTCCCTAAACTAAAGGAATCCAGGTTAAGCAAGAAAGAAATAAATGTCACTGTCCCTGCCTATGCTGCTCTTTCCCTGCTCCGGAACACACTACACTAGGCCGCCGTGCTGGCGGCCTTTTATAGTGTGGGGCGTGTACTAAACACCCTCAGCAATAATTGGCCACAGGCATCCTGCCTGTGGCCAATCATTGCTCTCCTCGCTGCCGGCGCTGTGATTGGCCAAGCATGCGGGGTCACAGTGCATGCTTGGCCAATCACAGCGCCTGGATGACACTGCGATGGCGTAGTGCATTGTGGGCCGTTCGCGTCACTCGAATTTGGCGCGAACGGCCCAAATCGTTCGATCTTCGTCGAACGATCGAACAGCCGATGTTCGAGTCGAACGTATGTTCGACTCGAACACGAAGCTCATCCCTACTCAACACAGACCTCAACAGGGAGACGAAGTGCAGCTACAACAGAGATCCCAGTCAGCTCCAGCAGCCCCTCCCTTCAGCCCCAGGAAGAGATAGCAAATAAGACTTTTGTTCTCTCTCTGCTGGCAGCACTGCAACTCCCACAAAGTCTCCGAGTTATTAAAGTGAAAGGACACTCGTATGACAAAAGTAAAGAAGCACAGGGCAGTGCATTGGCAGATAGAGAAGCAAAAAAAGCAGCGGACTCTGTTCCCACCTCTCATCCCATCACATTGCTTTTTGCTACTGACTTCTCTTCCCCAGATTTTCCATCACTGGCTTCCCTCCTGCAGTCCAAGGCAACCGCCCAGGACATTAAACACTGGACAGAGCATAACTTGTCAAAGACCATTTCAGGCCTTTGGACAAGTAAGGAGGGAATAATAGGTATACCTGAAGTAGCAGCCCCTTTACTTATTTCCTATCTACATGGTCCAGGTCATTTGGGAAGGAAAACAGTTTTGACAATGTACAGACAGTCCTTCAGCACGATCAATGATACACACCTTATTGCCGAGTTGACAGATTCATGTCTCACTTGCGCACAAAACAATGTGCAATGTAAAAAACAGGGTATACATGGAAATTTGCCCCCCCCCAATAGGCCCCCTCCAAGATCTACAAATAGACTTTACACACATGCCAAAACAGAAAGGGAATTTAAAATACCTTTTGGTCATAGTGGACAAGTTTAGCTCATGGGTCGAGGCTATTCCAACCACAGGAGAAACGGCCAAGATAGCATCAAGGGCACTAATAAATCACTGGATTTCGAGGTATGGTTTACCAGCCAAGATCTGGTCAGACCAGGGTCCAGCTTTTACAGCTGCCCTCACCCAGGACCTAGCGAAACTCCTGGGCATTCAATGGAAACTACATATTCCATATCACCCACAAAGTGCAGGAATAGTAGAAAGAATGAACAGAAATATAAAGGATAAACTCAAAAAGGCCACAGGAGGAACTATGAAGGGGTGGATTGATTATATCCCTGCAGTCCTATTCCAAATAAGAACAGCCCCACATTCCAGAACAGGGTTGTCACCATTTGAAATACTTATGGGTAGGCCAGCACAGAGGAAGCCTGATGAGGGAGAGGAGGTTAATCTTTATTCTTTACAGGAAGAGTATGTGAAACATTTGGTAAGTAGCCTTAGTGAAACAGAGGACAAAGTTGCTGTCACTTTCCCTCCTCTCTCCACAGAACCTACACATCCGTATATCCCAGGAGACAAAGTGCTGATAAAACAATTAGCTGTCCGGAGACAACCAGGTCCGATTTTCCAGGGACCATTTGAAGTCCTAAAGGTTGCCAGAACAGCCGTTCTCACAGATCAAGGCCCACAGTGGATCCATGCATCAAGACTAAAGGCATTTCCAGGCACACCCCCAGAGAAAAAGGAGGTGAAACAGGTGTTACAAGTCCTCGAAAATAGAGACTAAAAGGAAGACTGTACCCTAAAAATGACTCTGTTCATAGCAAATGATTCAGGGAAGCTATGGGCTCTGTTGGCAGGACTCGTGATATTGGTGTTTATCCCCACTTGGATCATAACTAACTGTATATATCACCCGGAGGATCTGGGTGAAATGAAGGGTATATGTGGTAAAAATACCAAGAAGTGGTACAATTAATATTCTGATGATCAAGGGGCTTCTGTTCTGAAGCCTTGATCAAAGGAGGGATTGTAAGGAATGGATCAATATATTGATTAATGTATAACCAAATGAACCATTGATGAAGAGTTCCACTTTATTTTGTTTTAATAAGTTCAAACTGTATGTTTCGGGGGATGTTTTTCTGCTTGCATTTCTACTGATATTATTATGATGATTAAGTGTATTTTGCAAGCACGGAATGTGACCTTGCGATTGCACCTGCAGTGTGCTGATTTGGTTGCAGTGGGCTGCTTCCTGCCTTTGGCAAGGCGCCCGAATCACAGTGATAAAACCCCAAGACAAATAATAAACAATGATATTCATGCATAACCATACTTTGTGTTGGTGTCATTGAATATACAGCCGGCTAGAGACTTCCACAGGTCCGACCCAGCCCGAGCAGAACCAGAACCTCTCCAGAACCTCTCACTCTACATGAATTACTGACATTTGAACTAAAACCACATTGATGAATCTCTAAATCTCAATCATATCAGCAACTCCCAGAGGAAATTTAACTTTACTTTTCCTTCACCAAACCGGCATTTACTGGAGCATTAATTAAACTTTTCCAACTTTCCAAGGAAAACGTCACAATAAGGGGATCCCCATGCATGACGTACTTCACGTTAACCAACATCTAAGCTATTGGCTTGGACGTAGCTAGTACTTAGGTTCCCCTTGCAACAATAGTTCCCCTGCCTCCGCTCCCTCCCCCCACCCCATCAGGTTCAGCCCCTTGTTAAATAGCACCCATTTGGACTTATCAGGGAATCCACACATTAGCTAGTGGTCCCAATTACCTTACAATCCTTTAGAGGTGGGTAACTAATTCATAACATTACCCGGGTTGCTTGCTACATAAGGCTGAACCATACGTCCGGACGTGTGTATTGTTATATGTATAGTCATTTGTAAGTCTTGTCTGTCTATGATGTCTTTTATTCAATCAATGTTTTGTAACAATTTTTTTCTGGTTGGGTACTCACACTGCACCCTAAGTATACATTATATGGGGCGTGGCCTGACGCAGCATGTGAGCAGACGTTCCTCTCTGCAGCTCCAAGATCCCTCTGCACAATCCTTCGCAATCCTGCTAACCTGCCAAACCAATCGGCCCAAAACTTTCTCCAGACACCCAAGAGGGACCCTGCTACTCATCCACGGAAGAATTTTGGTGGATGGGAGGAAGAAAAGGGAGAAAACAGCCCCCGGTCAGGATGAATATTACCACTCGGTCCTCCCAAGATGGCCGCCGCTCCACCATGCTACATGTGCCTCTCTCATCTACACCGGAACTCTTCGGTGACGATCTGGACCCCTCACTACCACCATCCCCTGGGGCTTCAGCCCCTTCAATACCCCTGGCCCACCCCGCTCCGAGTGATGACGGTCTCGAGGAGGGGCCGGAACCGGAGCCCACCTTGCTGGATGTTCTCAAAATCCTGAAGGTAAATCATTCTGATATTATGGGGAAGGTGGAGGAACTAAAGCTGGACATTACTATAATGCGCCAGGACATGCATAAGGTCAGGGACCGGGTCGCTGAGACAGAACGCCGCATTAGTGACCTGGAAGACACTGTAGGCCCGGCCCTGCCTGTGCTGAAAACCCATGGCAACAGAATTCAATCGTTGGCAGATAAGATCGACGATTTGGAAAATCGTTTACGTAGGAATAACCTGCGCCTGGTGGGCCTCCCAGAACGGGTCGAGGGTGCAGACCCGGTATCCTTCCTTGAATGCTGGTTTACCCAGGAATTTGGCAAAGACTGCCTGTCCCCATGTTTTGTGATCGAACGGGCCCACAGGGTCCCTGGGAGACCGCTCCCTGCTGGAAACCCCCCTCGCACCATGGTTATCCGTCTCCTAAATTATAGGGACAGGGACGCTATCCTGAGGGCTGCCCGCATAAAGGGAAGCCTGAAAATCAACAACGCATCGGTCTCCCTCTACCCAGATTACTCCCCAGCAGTTCGTGCTGCGAGAGCCAAGTATCAACATGTTAAACAGAAGTTGAGAGAACAGACCATACAATACTCCATGCAATTTCCCGCGACGCTGAGAGTCGTCCACCAGGACCAAGTGCACTTTTTTCAGAACCCTGCTACTGCGCTTTCCTGGTATGAATCCCTGTCCAAACCCGGCCGCGCATCTGACCGACCACCTGCAACCTGATCGGGGTATCCCCCCCGCACAGGCTACAAAGCCACTTCATTTTCTTTTTCTCGCCCCAATCGGGGGCTCTTTGTGCCTATGGCAGGTACCTTATTCTACAGCTCGACAAGAGGCTATGGATCTTTAAGGGGAAGATTGGGATGCTGCAGTTGTTTTCCTTTTTCTTTCCCCTTTGGTTTTCTTTTTTTTTTTTCTTTTTTTGTTCTCTGATCATTGACTGATCGAAATAGTTTGCTGACTTGCCTGTATTGGCCATGTTCCTAGTGTCTACTAGCAGTTTTGGGACAAAGCCGGCCCCTTGTTCTTGGGGTACGGCAGGGGTAGTAACGAAATCAATGTGGATTTCAACTGGTAATGTATGTGTAATGGTTTGTGTGTTTGCATGGATGGTGGTTGTGTGGATGTGTTCATGGGTACTCCTTTTCTCCTGCTCCCCCCCAGTGTTGGATTGCAGCCGCGCCGGTGACAAGTGTCTGATTTGTATTACCATATATGGGCCCCTTTTTAACCCCCCGCCATGTCTATAATCACATGCATCTCCTGGAATGTCCGGGGGTTAAATTCTAAATTTAAAAGAGCATCCTTATTTGAATTTCTCAAGCCACATAGGCCACAGGTACTATGCCTACAGGAGACACATCTCCTAGGCTCCAAAATACTTGCTTTGAAAAAACACTGGGTGTCACAGGGGTATCATTCCACGTACTCAAATTATGCTAGGGGAGTCTCTGTCCTCATAAGGAAGGGACTCCCTTTCTCCTGTGACCAGGTAGTTATTGACCCAATGGGTCGGTACGTTTTTTTACTGTGTAAAATCCACGCCACCCCATTGCTCTTGGTGGTGGTGTATGCCCCCCCCCCTGTCACGGCTGCAATCTTCACTGACTTAAGTTTACAGTTTTCTAAATTGCCGGGTCTGCCTACCCTTGTGCTGGGGGATTTCAATTCTGTCCTGGACCCAGGTCTGGACAGGTTGAGGCCCCTCCAATATGAATCCAAGCTATTTAGCCACTGGTGTGCCTCCTTTGGTTACGTCGACCTTTGGCGGCGTGGCCATCCACTGATAAAAGAATACTCCTGTCAATCCAGAACATATGGTACTCTTTCCAGGCTGGATTATGCCCTGGGAACCTCTGATATGGTCCCTTATGTTAAGTCGGTCGCATACATCTCGCAGACAATCTCAGACCATTCGGCCCTTAAGATAGAGTTGGTGATGGGTCACCGACCCTCTTTTTGGCAGTGGAGGCTCAGCCCTTGCTGGATCTCCACCCCCAAAATACAGGACCCGGTGGGACAGGACATGTCCCACTTTTGGGCGGATAATGAAGGATCTGCCTCCCCTGGCCCCACATGGGACGCCTTTAAGGCGACTGTGCGGGGTTCATACATCTCTAACACTACCAGACATAAAAAAAACCTCCAGGCCACTCTTTTAGCCCTAGAGTCCTCCTTGGAGATTGCAAGGGCCCAGTATTCTGCGTCCCCCACCCCGGACTCCCACGGGGTCCTGGTGGGGGCGCATAGGGCCCTGGACCTCCACAGGGTGGATGTAACGCAGAAACAACAGAGATATCTGACGGCCAGGCTGCTTGAACACAGTGGGAAAAATGGCAAGATGTTGGCATATCTCTCCCGCATGGACTGTGTTGATAGGACTATTCCGCAAATCCAGGTGCCGGATGGCTCCATCGCTTCAGACCCTAGGACCATTAATCTAACTTTTAAATCCTTCTATGAGGACCTATATTCGTCCCAGCCCTCTCCACCTGAATGGGAAACTATGGGTTTCTTCGAGTCTCTCCGGTTCCCTGTACTGGAGGACTCACACAGATCCATCTTAAATGAACCTTTGACGGTAGAAGAAATTACCACTGCCATATACTCACTCCCCCCGAACAAAACTCCTGGATTGGACGGTTTGCCCGCTGAATGGTACAAACACTATGCTGGGGACTTGGCACAGAGGTTGCACTCTCAGTTTGGGCAGGCAATGGAGGAGGGCGTTCTCCCCTCCTCCATGTGTGAGGCCCTGATTGTGGTGATCCCCAAGCCTGATAAAGATCCAACGCTATGTGGCTCATACCGTCCAATCTCCTTACTCAATAGCGATGTTAAGATACTGGCCAAGGTACTGGCAGTGAGACTACAAAAGATTATCCTACACCTTATCCATAGGGACCAAACTGGATTCATGCCTGGAAAGAGTACATATGACAACATTAGACGATTGTTCATACATATCCATAGAGCTGACACTGAGCATAAAAGTGGCCTGGTGTTGTCACTGGATGTGATGAAGGCCTTTGATACTGTGAAATGGACCTTTTTGTGGGAAGTCATGCACCGAATGGGTTTTAGTCACCAATTTATAAAATGGGTTCGCCTGCTATATATCAATCCCAGGGCAAGAATATGTACTAACAAGGATGTATCGGATGTCTTTTCTTTACACAGGGGAACACGGCAGGGCTGCCCGCTCTCGCCACTCCTGTTCGCACTTGCCATAGAGCCTTTGGCTCTGGCGGTGCGACAGACGGCGTCGGTGGGCGGCATATGTTATGGTAATCTTACAGAGAAGATCTCATTATATGCTGATGATGCATTAATATACCTTGATGGCACAGAACAGTCCTTTAAATCTTTAATGGAAGTGGTGGAGGAGTTCGGGAGGGTCTCGGGACTAAAGGTGGGCTGGGACAAGTCTGTTGCTTTTCCCATAGGCCCCAAACAGGATTATACTTACTTATCTCACTCTAACCTGTCAGTCAGATCCACATTTAAATATTTGGGCATTCACATTAATGCAGACCTGGCCCTCTTTGAATCTCTTAACATTGCCCCAGTTGTTACACACATGGAGACCAGGTTGCAAACTTGGGCCTCATTACCTTTGAATTTGATAGGGCGGGTGAACATATTTAAAATGATATACCTACCTAAATTTTAAGGGTGATGGGGGACTGGCCTGCCCCAACTTGCGACACTATTTTATAGCAGCCCAATTAACCTATGTCTATGAATGGTTCCAGGGGGCCTCCGCATCCTGCTCTACCTATCTACTGCAGGCACTTGCTGGCCTAGAGACCCCATTGGTAGATATTATGCATAGATCTTTACCAAAACGATGCTCCCGCGGCTCCCCGATAGAAGTGAGTTGGTTGGCCTGGCATGAAGGGAATAAGACGATTTCAGAATTGGGGGGGTCTCACCGAAAACCCCCCTATGGCATAACCCCAATCTTCTGGAGCTCATGGGTCACCCCGATGCATTGTGGTGGACACGGCTGGGCATTACCCACGCTGCCCACATTTTTCTCAATGGTGAATTTATCTCTTTTGAAGTCCTAAAAGCTACAAGTGGATTATCAAATAAATTCTATTTTAAATATCTTCTCATACGACACGCTGTCCGTGCGCAGTTTCATGGCCTGACTCTTGAGCTCGCTGAATCCCCGCTTGAGGCATTGATGTCGTGTTCTGGCATTACGAAATTAGCCACGACCATTTACTCCCGACTGCAGACGGGTGGGAGTTCTCCCTTCCGTGCTGCACAGCGGAAGTGGATGGTCGACATCCCTGGGCTTTCAGAGGAGGGGTGGGAGGAGGCCTCTGGGGCCTGTTTCTTGGATATTGTTGGATCTAACGACCAATATATACAGTTCAAATTTATTCATCAACTGCATTACACGCCGGCCCGTCTGGCTCGCATGGGTTATGTTTCAGGGGCCCTCTGCCCTAGATGTAAGTGCACCAATGCTGGTTATGTACACATGTTTTGGTCCTGCCCGGCCCTCTTGGGGTTCTGGGTGGACCTATTCTCTTTTTTTGAAAACAATCTATGCCTAGTGACCCCCCACACTGTTGAAGTGAGGCTCCTGGGCATCCTTAATGACCACATACCCAGAACCCACGAACGGACCCTAGTCCGCTTGATACTCTTTTATGCCAGAAAACTGATATTACTACAATGGAAGTGTGAATCTGCTCCCAACATCCAACTGCTGTACCGCATGATAAACAAAGTCGTACCAACCTTTAAACTAATCTATAAAGGAAGGGCCTGTATACAGAAATTCTACAAGATCTGGCAACCTTGGCTGGATATAGACAGCTCCTTTTGGAAGGATACCCCTCTGTCTCAGCAGTAGTGGGCCCTGATTCAGCCCCTCCTGTTTGATGGGGGGGGGGAGAACTACCTCCTATCCTAAATAAAGAAGCTGGGGACATGAAACATATCCCACATAAATGTGGGGGGGGAGTAGGAGGAGTGCCCCCACCCAGCTGTAGTTTCGGCTGGGGAAATGGGTGGAAGTGCTGGGTGAATGGGTATGAGTGTTGTGTGAGTGAATGCAAGCACTTAAGTATTACTGAATAAGGATAACCGAATGAGTCCTGTGAAAATCACAGTTAAATACTCTCGATACACCTTTGGTATTAGGGTTTTGTGTTTCTTTTTTTTTTTTTTCTTCTCCTCCGTTGAGGAACTGGGACACCTATGTGGCCATGTGGCCACAAGCTGTAGGCCTTATTAGGCTTGAATGTTATTTCGAGACTATATTGTTTATGCTCCCGCTTCACGGTGTAATACTGGTATATTGCTACTGAATACAAGAAAATAATGTGTAAGCGTGTATGTTGATATGCTCTGTAATTTTTCTCTGTTCAATGGAAAAATCAATAAACATAAATTTAAAAAAAAAAGTATACATTATATGTATTAATGTCCATAGGAATAAATATTTAATTTTATACTATTCCTGTTCTTTGATCTATCATTTGTTGCCAAAGTAACCCCCTTTGCCTGTTCCTAAACAGGTTGATCCCCTTCCCTTTACCGTATTTTTTATATGACTGAATGGTTACAGCAACAATACCTTATAAGGTTAATCATCTATAGTAGGTGATTTACTTGATCACTTACTCACTCAGTGGAAACTTGCAAAATCCCCCTTTTCCCCAACCCCAATTTATTCACTTTCAAGGAATCAGTCTGTGTGGAATAATTTGAGGATTTATGAAGGAGGAGGACCATGAGAGAGAAGGGGTGGGGGCAAGGGGGAGATCGAAGAAGGTATAGGATTTTTAGATTGTGGAATAATGAAAATAGTAAATTGTTTGTAACTTGGAATATAATAAAGAAAGAATAAATAATAAAAAAAAAAAACAATTGCAGCTGCTGTGTGCAATGTGAGCTCTGTGATGGCCAATGTAAACCATATCGCACTGTTTACACTGGCGAGTCCTCCCCATCTTCCCACAACAGAGATACAGAAGAATGGAATGTTTAACAAATCCTCTGGTTGCTTCAATCCGTGATTACAGGTGTGTATGTGGAGAGAATTTAAATGGCCTGCTGACCACCAATGTCATTGGATTGTTTTTGGGGGAATTTAAAATGCCAGTAACCACCAATGATAGGGAAAGGGGACAAGTTAAAGACCATTAGCAACCAATTATTGTGGGATTGTTTTTTTTTGGGGGGGGGGGGGTTAAAGTGTCTTGAGTTTATCAATGACATCTAACCATTGTACACCATGCAGTTTCAGTTTCAACTTTTCAACTAACAATGGAAGACTTACACTTGACTTTAGTCGGAAACTTTTAAAGGCTAAGCACATCTTGTTTTATTTTTAACAATCTCAGTACCAGCATGTTTCTTCATTTACAAAAAATTGTGGCAAAAAATTTAATCACCTTGAAATGTCCCCTTTCCAAAAAGGGAACTTTTTGGAAAGGGAACTGCCCTGGAATTTTGAAGTGATATGTGTTTAGGCTGGGTTCACACTTGTACGACACGACAGTCATACAACTTTCATCCTACTTTGCTCTGCGACATCAGTCCTACATTGGTCCTACATCCATCCGACTTTCATGAACAGGATACTACACTGATCCGACTTTGTGATAGTCTGACTTGTTCTTTGATCAATCAAAACAATCCCAGTGTGAGATAAATTTATTTTACTGCTGCTGTAATCACCATGTCGGATGTCAAAAGTCGGATGGTTAGGACAAGGATCCTACTTTGATCCGACTTCAATGATATTCAATGGGCTGAAGTAGGATCAAAGTCGGACCAAAGTAGTACAGGGAGCATTTTCAAAGTCGGATCGACTTGTGTTGGACCAGTTAAGACAGCTCTCATAGGGAAACATTGATTTTCACACGTCATGCGACATGAGCTCCCAATGTCGGAGCGTTTGTCGGACCAGTGTAAACCCAGCCTTATAGTTTATAACTGAAACTAAGGGAAACAAAATCTGAATTATCTTCCTTTTTTCCCGTTTATAGTAAAACATTTTTAAAAAGTAGTCAATAAATAACACCAAAAGAAGTTCTAAACATGGCCGACCTCCACGGAACTTCACTGGGGAATAAAAGTTCAGCTTCTGCGGGGGTTTTTCTCACTTTGTGGCCACAAACACATCCCGGACTCGAGCCCCCACGTGTAGCGCACCCACCCCAGCCTTTACCTGCTTTTCTTATAGTTGGCTCCTTCGCAGGAAAAGACTGAGGCACACCACACCACAAGCCCGTACCCTCCTGGATGGGGAGGTTGAGCGGTGTTAGTTTTTTCGGGCCTGCCTGCAGCCAGTGTTTGAAAAACCTCCAAAGCTGACCTCGTTTCTGGGGTAGCCAGCAACAAGTCCTTAGTTCTCCCCAGTAAGCAACTGTCCACACCAACTCAAAAGTCCAACTTCTTATTTATTCTTAAGGGCAATAAATAGTCTCTTTGAGAGCAGACAGGTTGAGACAAACACGGGTCAGATAAGGTGGAAGGAGGTCCAGGCACAAACTTAATTTAGGGTTTCTCCTGTTCTGGTTTGCACAAACAGGCTTGGCGCATGGTTTCTGCCATGGATCATGAGGTTGGTCACTGCCACTGACCTGGTAAATAGTTGCAAGTCACTGCCACTGACCTGGTGTGCGTAGAGTCACTGCCACTATGACCTAAAGAACCCGCATTTCCTTCTTTGAGTAACTTGGCCCCTTTTTAGGATAAGAACATCCCTCTGGAGAGTTACCAGAGGCCCCCTCTGTCACCACGACTCTGCGCTGGGTCTTCAGAAAGGGTCACCTCCCTGGCCTCCTCGATCCTGGATACGGGTCCCCTCACAAGGCAGATCCCTGGGAGCCTCGATCCTTAGCGGACCCCAGCCGAAGGTTGCTGGGTTCCAGGCCCTCGCCAAAGTACCTCACCCCAGACTGAAGGTGTCTGGGATGGAAACAGCAACTCCGTCTCCGGGCCTAGGGCACCCAGAGACAACACGTTTGCCCAGAACTCCGGGTATAGGGCACCCGGAGGCATCACCCACACCCAGGCCTAAGGTGCCTGGGTGCGGAACCAACGACAACCGACCCCTCTGGAAGATAGCCACCCCCTTTAATTACCTCTACTGACAGGCACAGCAGGTTCCCCGCCCCGCCGTACTGCTGCCAAGAGGGGACAAGAAAAGGCACAACCCTGTACCACGGTTCAACCCGGGCCTATGGCAACAGCGCCACCTATAGGCCCCAGGGAACTACACATCAGTACTATCTCCCAGGGACAGAAATGGTCCATGAAACCTAACATTTAGTGCATCTGAGCCTACTTACCACTCGGATGCTCCCCCTAAATATGACACCCCGCTACACATCCCCCTCACTTGATGGACACTGGTCCCCAGTGTCTGGAACCAACCTATGCCTCTCAATCAGAGTCAGCATAAGCCCTATCCAGAGACAAACTAACAAAAAAAATAAATGAAATGACAATTTAAAAATTGCTTGTTTGTGCCTGAACCTAAAATGGGAAAGGAAAGGGAAACAGATGGGAAAAGGGATACATAAGTGTATAAAACATTTGAAGGCATACCAACTTTACAATAAAATTTCCCTCCTGCAGCACTAGCTAAGACCCGCCCCATACTCTGCAGTCTTGCTTGCCGTTCACCTGCAGAGGAGAGAAAACACACCTGAAATAACAGTAGTTGGACTGAAGAGGCTCTCCCCTAGAGAAGAATCCTTTCCTTCCAACAAGTAACCGCATAATGTCTTATTGTCCTTGCAATAGTTACGTAACACTGCCATCTAGTGGTAGTGCCAACGTCAGAACACTCATCCCAACCAAAACTTTTTCTTCTTTTCTTGATCTGTGGCCATAAACTGTCTACTGCCCTAAAGTCCTTTGTATCTTTGCGGTGGGAAGAGAAAGGAGAACAACAACAGCAACAGCTCCCGCTCCTCCAAGAGTAGAGTACCCTTTAAACTAGGGCATAGTTCCTAGGCTTGAAGAAAAAAAAAACGATCAAACAAAAATCAAGAAAAAAAACACAAGAGTCTGGTCTCTTACAAGTAGTAATGTGGGTCAGGCAACACCAGCGGCTTCCAATTCTTGTTGAATTTTTTCTATATGGTACTCCACATTGTCCTTGTCTTTCCTACAAATAAGTACCTTGTCTGCATAGATGTGCCGACCCAACATCCAAGCAGCTTTGCAGTCCTTGAACCGCTGAGTGGCTGCGGGTGAACAAGAAAAGTACCTTCTGGCCTGGGGTACTTTGATGTGTGTCCATACAAACTCCTCGTACCACCGATGTCTACAGGCCTCAACCTCAAACAACATTTCCTTCGGCAGGTATGGGTATTCCTACCCATACTCGCTGGCAACCCTTTGGTTAAACAGTCTTTGCAAGCGGGACAGCGGTGGCATGGTAGTGCGGTCTCCTGCGCCAGGCAAAACAATGGCATCTGGGTGCCGAGGCACTTTAACTGCCTCCGGGCCAGTTGCAGGGGCCCGCAGTGACACCCGTCTCATAGCAGTAGTGGAAGCAGGTGCCTCCGACGGTGAAAGGGCAAGCAAGGGGACAGATCCCTCCTCAGGCTCGGAAGCCACCCGGGGTGTACTTTCCCCCGTAGACATGGGTGGGTCCCTAGGCTTACGGAACAAGGACATGGGCATCTTGTCCCATCCCTTCCTCTCGAACAGGTCATCAATTGCAGCGTCATCAACCGCATCAGAGATGGACTCTAGGTCGGAGGTATCGTACTCCTCCGCAGGGAAGCAGTTCCTGGTGAAGGATGATTCACCCCCTCTGGCTAATTCACTAGCATGTGAATCCCCAGGGCTAGGGGCCTTTAACAAAGTCTCTCCCCCTAGGTTACCTCGGCTTGCAGAAGAACGCGGACGTCCGGGAGTTTTCCCTTCGGATGCATCCGTTCCCGGTAAGCGCTGGGGCATTGCTCCACCACGGCCGGGGGAAGCTTTCACAAGGTTCCCCGCCCCGCCGTACTGCTGCAGAGAGGGGACAAGAAAAGGCACAACCCTGTACCACGGTTCAACCCGGGCCTATGGCAACAGCGCCACCTATAGGCCCCAGGGAACTGCACATCAGTACTATCTCCCAGGGACAGAAATGGTCCATGAAACCTAACAATTAGTGCATCTGAGCCTACTTACCACTCAGATGCTCCCCCTAAATATGACACCCCGCTACAAATGTAATTTGGGTACAATGTTGCATGACTGAGTAATGGTCATTAAAGCTTTTACAGCTCTGAAAACTGAAAAATGGCCTGCACAGGAAGGGAGTGTAACATGCCAGTTCTGAAGTATTAAAATAAATAAATATTTAAAAGCAACCAGTACTGGGAAAGTATACAAGCTGCCTGGTTGTCATCATGAGCTAATCACTTTTAAACTAAACTCTGAGCTCAAAAACTTTCATTTAAATATTTTTCTCAATAGCCACAGAGGGAAAAAATTCTCTTTGTGCGCAAACTAGGATATTAACATTTATAAGTAGCAGTGACATCATCACTATACTGCACATAACTTGTGTGGAGAGCAAAGTTGTGGGAAGGACCCAGCAGGCCCAACCTCCACAAGCTGCCTGTAGAAAACTACAGGAAGGGGCAGATACAAGACCAATCACCCTGTACAATGAGAGAGTGCAGCAGCGACTGGTCTTTATTACAGGGAGCTCTTGCACAAAGCAAAATTGTACACTGGATTACAACACAGATTTAGAAGAACTGCACAGAGCACACCAGGATTCAAGTACACTAATTCCCTAATCTGCATGCTTTTTCTAGGTCAGTGATTCAGAAAGTTTTAATGCCAGACACAGCTAGGCAGCTGAAGCAATTCAATGGTTGGATACTGCTGAGTTTGTAAGAGTAACCATTTATTTTATAGTGTATTTGTAAATCTCAGCCGGGTGCAGCCATTTGGAATAATTACCCCAGTGACCAGGCATAAAGCAGTGTTGAAAGCTTGTCGCTGTGTACGGTTTTCTGTTATGGTGTCATCAATTGAAACTGATGGTGCCAAATAAAACCTCTTATTTTCCTCCACTAAATAGTAAACAGAGGCAGTGTGCAATGCAAAAGGTTAAAGTAATCCCTATGTTGTTTCAAACGAATTAGCTGGACAAGCGACAGAACCACTCTGTTAAATGAACTACTTAAAATGTAAAATATATATATATGTGCATGCACATATATAATAGCGTGTTACGTGGCATGAACAGTCGCTACCTTTTATTTACAGAATACATAGCTTCATACAAAACGATAGTCTACAATGTTCTATATTTTTTAAAGCCTAATGCCGCGTACACAAACGTCTAAGACAACCAAAAAGAGGTCGAGATTCTGACAATCCCTCTAGTGCTCATCCACATAAACGTCCTCCAAAACAACAGTCACCTATCACTTCTTCTGCTGCCCCAGGCACCCTAGCTGCAGCAACTGTGGATGCTGCAAATATAAATACAGCAACAACCACAGGAGTCATAAGCAATACATTTGTTACCCCCAAAGTTCCCCCCATGTTTTCTAGAAACCAGGGAAACTCACAGGTCCCTCTCACCCCCACTCCACCTTAAATACTCACCCTAAAACGTCACCTTTTAATATTATCAATTTATCCTCACACCCCCTCACTCTAGATGAGATCTCCGTACTATCAAAGGGGCTTACTTTTAAAGCCATTGACAAATTAGAGGTTACCAAAGATCTACACCTGTACACTCGTAAACTATTGCTTCAGAGCATGTTTGAAAAAACTGATCTCGATGCCCAAGAATTTCACACATTCAGTGAAAGACAGGCATTAAAAAACTTAAAATCTTTATTAAAGGAAAATGAACCCACAGATTTGATAGACACTGTGGATTTGGAATCCCTATTGTCCAACCCTGACTCTTCTAATTCAGACAAGATCATCAAGTCATCCCTCAAAAAAACCTCATCATTGTATCCAGCACCAAGCTCTAATCATGGTGTTTCCAATTTTTTGAAAAATGTCTGCCGTGAGATCCAAGCCCTGGAGCCTTTGTCCCTTGATCATACAAATCTTACTCGGAATGAAAAAAACTGCTTTGAAAAATCTATCTGACAATCACAGTATAACTATTAAATCCTCGGATAAAGGAGGTAATATAGTATTAATGGATAATGATCACTATAACCAAATGTGTTCCAATATCCTAAGTAATCTAGACTGGTATCGTCCAGTAAGTACTGATATTATAAAGCTTACAATCTCAAATTCTATGATCTTGTGGACACTGCGTTCCGGGACAAAATCATCTCTAAGCAAACATTAGACTTCATACGTACTCCTTTTCCCAAAACTCCCACATTCTATTCTCTTCCAAAAATTCACAAAAACGCACAAAATCCTCCTGGTCGTCCCATAATATCTGGGAACGGTGCAATCACAGAAAATCTTTCCCGTTTGATAGACGAACATTTAAAACCTTTCGTCCTTAGCCTACCTTCCTATGTAAGTGATACCCTTCATCTATTACACATCATTGAAGGTGTCCAGATACCTCAGGAATCAATTTTGGTTAGTATTGACGTCGAAGCTTTATATAGTTCCATACCGCACACCTTCGTCAATCAAATACTTTCCCAAACCAGCCATCATGAACATTTGTTTAACAAATTTATTATCTTGGCACTTGATTTCATACTCAGACACAATGTTTTTATGTTTGATGGCAGGGCTTTCCTCCAGGTACAGGGCGTAGCCATGGGCACCTGCTGTACCCCTGGCTACGCCAATCTGTACCTGGGGGAATGGGAGCATGCCATCTTTTCCGACGAGGACCTCTCCATGTACCTGTGCCACGTTGTCATGTGGCACAGGTACATCGATGACATACTCGTCGTATGGAACGGCTCCCAACAATTGCTTGACGAATGCCTGCAGGCTCTAAACAACAACCAATTTAATCTAAAATTTACTATGACTTCCGACCCACGGAACATTACATATCTAGATGTGGAAATCTTTAAAGATAATGACAACATGCTATCTTCAAAACTTTTCCGTAAACCTACAGCAGGCAACACAATACTATATTCATCAAGCTCCCACCCCAAACCATTAATTGAATCCATCCCCTATGGACAATACCTGAGCATCAAGCGAAATTGCTCTGATCCTTTGGATTACAAAAGGGAAGCAAACAAACTGAGAAGACGCCTCCTAGAACGAGGCTACAGCCATAAATGCCTTAAAAAAGCATTCAAACGCACCCAAACTAAAAGCCGACATGAACTTCTGGTACCCAAACAAGCAAAAACTAATGACATTGGTAACCGTATTATCACCACATATTCGAACGATTACAAAAATATCACCAATATCTGCAAGAAGTTCTGGCATCTCTTAACCTCAGACCCTGTAGTAGGACCCTTTGTGCCACCAAAACCAGCTACCTCTATTGGAGATATACTCGTCCAAAGTGAATTTAAAGGCCCTAATAGAGGGGACCCCTGTAAAAATAAAGGAACATTTCCATGTGGTGCTTGTGCTTGTGCCTATTGCAAACATATGAATACTGATAAAGACATCTATTTACCTAATGGTATGACATTTTTCCAGAGGCATTTTGCCAACTGCCAAACTACAGGAGTGGTTTATTTAATAAACTGCAGTTGCAACTGCTTCTATGTTGGAAAAACTATCCAAAAATTATGGCAGAGACTGTACCGACATTTGAAGGCCATGAAGGACAATGACCCAGATACTACTCTGGGCAGACATGTCCTTCAAACTCATGCCGGCACATGCCCTAAAATTCAAGTACTAGTTCTGGATCTAATACATCACAGCTCTCGAGGAGGAGACTTTGACAAGCTCCTCCTTCAACGAGAGCTGAGATGGATTTTGAATTTAAATGCCACCACCCCTCCGGGACTAAACCAAGCTTTCAATTTCAAACCTTTTTTGCCTGGTTTTACCTCTGGAACCTTTGATAGAGAATTGTTACACTAACACAGCCATTGACGCATTATTTATCCACTTTTCTGCCCCCTTTTTTAATCCACATCCCTTTCCCCCCTTCTCCTTGCTCCTGTTTATTTACCATCATTTTATTTTTGCATAATCTTCAACAATCTATTCTATGCTGAATGCCACACTCTATATAACAATGTACATCTTATATGTATATATAATGTAATAACAAATGTCCAATACTTGAATGACATTTTCATTGTATATAACTGTAATAATGTTTTGATTTTTTGATTAATCTATTAATATATTTTGCTCATATTTCCAGACACAATTTCATATGGGACTTGTCATATATGTAATGGGTGAGTCACCTGTGAATAAACTTAGATCCAATCCTATTAACAAAAAATACATAAAAAAACATTGTTAAGAAGCTTGAACATTTAAAAGCTGGGAATATAGCCCCATGCATTCTTCAATCTTCCAAACAATTCCCCTTTTTTGATTTTTTATATTTATTTTCATTGGATAATCTTCCCGGTCTGCTGCATGGCTAGCCGAGATTCCCCGGCACACTGGAGCCCCCTAGACCAATTCAATCTTGCTCATGGGGGCAGCATCCCTTTAATAGGGTGCACTTGATGGCAGTTCAATACAGGTACTATCCTTCCTGTATTACAGCCAGCTGGCCCATCCACTCTTGGCCGCTCCTGCCATTCACCCATGCCCCTCCTCTTCTATCTATCGGCGGCTTTCTGACTGGCTTGTAAGCGTTCGGATGCTCTTCCCGACACGCATGCTCATTGAGCCCTATCGGCTCATATACTTCCGCCATCCAACTGTGGCGGCGGTCACGGCGACGCCGGACACCGCGCAGACCGAGGGATGGACCTCACCTTGGTGGGACGGCTCACCTCCGTGACTGGGCCTGTCTGAGTGGTTGGTTTTGTACTACCCATCTTCATTGGCCCATCTCTCTTCACCTCTCCTTTACTTTGGTGCCAACACCAACCCACTCCATTGGCTGAGTCATTACCAGCTGACTTATTTAAACATCAGCTGTAGTCACCCAAGATCTCACTGCATAGATGAGGTCTATACACATGGCGCTTAGACATCTTTCAAGGTAAGAGGAATTTTGGTCCAATGAGACACTGCTTAACCACACCAGTACTCCTTTTAAATACTAACTAACTATGATACTATATTGAGAACGGCTAAATTAACCGTTTCTCAAGGAATGAGAGAAATATTAATTCTTCTCATACTCTGTTATTAATTTGTTTTTTGCAGAGCAATTGCTGTCCTAACTTTTCCATCCCTGTGACTCTTGACATGCCGTGTGAGCGGACTGGGATAAAGATATTACTATATATCTAATCCGCCCTTACAGAAAGTGTTTTCAGTTTCAACATACCCACATAACTTCTGAATAATTACTGGCTTTTCTGTCCACAAACGGATGTTTTTTAACTCCCACTAGGGGTCAGGCTCTCAGTTTACCTTTAAGGCTTCATGTCCACAGAAATTTTTAACAGCTGCGTTTTTTACAGCTTAAAACGCCTGTCCTTGTTATTGTAAATTTATTTTTATTTTTTTATTTTATTTTTTGAAAAAAAAAAAAAAAAACGTCGGAGCTAAAAAACGCGACGCGTTAGTGCGCGTTTTTGAGCGTTTTTGAGTGTTTTTTGACGCTCGCGTTTTTTTCTGCCTAACTCCGACGCTGAGGAACGCACTTGTCCTGGGTTTTTTTTACAGCTTAAAAACGTCTATGCTGTTTGCAGCTCAAAAACATCTAGGTGGGCATGAAGCTATAGACTAACATGGACAGGCATTTTTAAGCTGTAAAAAACGCTCAAAAACGCGGCTGTAAAAACGTCCGTGGGCATGAGGCCTAAGCATTTAAAAGCTTCCTTTTGACACTGAACATTCTCTTTATTAATTTTGGATTGGATCCCTAAAAGTCTCAGGGAACTCACCTATTGACGTCTCATTCTACATCTGCATGTTGCTAGAACTCCTTGTGAGATGTAAGTAAAAAATATATAAAAATGAATAACAACAATTTTCCTTTTTTGTTTAATATTTTTTTATAGAGATATATAAAACTGGATGTTCAGCATATTCTGTATATCATTATGCAATGTGCTTTCCATGCAATGTTTAAAAGAAACATAGTAAAAAATATATAGAATTATTGAATTTACTTTTACATATTGTTTTTTGTTCTTTTGAACTACAGACTCAATCTAACATATTGTCTCGCCTATATACTTACCCTGAAGAAGGAATATATACACATACTGTTCTTTCTCTCTTTGTCATATACACATTGGCATTGAACTGCCATTTGTTATCCAAAACATGTCGGTGCTCATTCACCTCCCTCTGTACTGACATCTATTGTCTATTAACATGGATGTGAATGTAATGTATATTGGCATTAATGTTAGTCCATCAATTATGTTTTTATGACACACAAATAACCTTTTCATACAAAATCCCTATGGGAAAACTGCAGAGGAAAAAAATCCGCGATTCGCGACAAGAAAAATGAGTGCATGTTCTAATTTTTCTCGTCGTGATTCTCTGCGGTTTTCTTGTCGGGTAAACTGCTGGAGAGCCTACACACGGCCGTTTTTCTCGTCCAAGTGAAAAAATTACAGTTTTCCCGACGAGAAAAATGGTCGTGTGTACGCGGCATTAGACTGTGAAACTTAAAAATTATCCCCAGCAGTGGGACTGCAGCCACACTGCAAAGGTAATTGAATATTTAGGTGTAGGGAACATAGAAAGGAAGGTCCAATTACCTAGTTCTCTGCTCCTCTGCTCTACCAGACTGTTTCCAGCAGCACCTTCTCCCCCGTTTTCTAGAGGTCTACATACCTGACATTATCAAGACAATTGAAGGGTCCATAGCCCTGCATTGGACATGACCACATCGAGAGATAGTCCACCGCCAAAGCCTGGGCGAGTGCCATCTGCCGGGGGAGTGGAGGATAAAGTAAGTTAAAGTGCTTCTGCTCTTCCCTAGACTAAACAAGCAGTTAATTGGAATTCCAAAATAACCCTAACTATTCTTAAAACAGCCCCCTTCTAACACCTATATTTACTAACTTGTCTAAGAATGACCTATTTTCAGGATGCTCCAGTCCGGTCATGTGATCTATACTGCAGCGACAGCTGCAGTGGAGAGGAGAGAGCACTCTAATAATGTCTGGTATTGCCTGGAGTGGTGACATCTCCCATAGGTTCAATGGCGCCGTCTATTGTCAGCGCTCCCTCCTCTTCCTTTCAGCAGCACTACCTGACACAGGGGAGTGCAATCATTTGATCAGACCGGAGTAGGTAAGAAACCACATCTTTCAATACATGTTAGTAAGCATAAATGTTACGAGTGGAGAGGGGACCATTTTAAAGCGGAGCTCCACCCTAAAGTGGAACTTCCGCTCATCAGATTCCTCATCAGATTCCTCCCCCCCTCCGGTGCCAAAATTGTCACCTTTCAGGGGGGAGGGGGGTGCAGATACCTGTCTAAGACAGGTATTTGCATCCACTTCCAGGCATAGATTCTGCAGGGACCTGCGGGTAGTACGTCAGTCCTCCCCCCCCCCCCCATTGTGTTCTGGGAAACACATGGCTCCCAGAACACAGCGGGGAACAGTGAGGACGGCGCACCGCAACTCGCGCATGCGCAGTAGGGAACTGGGCAGTGAAGCCGCAACGCTTCACTTCCTGATTCCCTCACCGATGATGGCGATTGCTCGTCTTCTGCTGCCGACGTCGCTGGACTCCAGGACAGTTAAGTGTCCATTTATTAAAAGTCAGTAGCTGCTGGCTTTTAATACTTTTTTTTACGGCGGAGCTCCGCTTTAAGAATAGTTAGGGTTATCCGTTATTACACTTTAAACCTTACAGTATGGGCTCAGCTGCACTGCAAGGAATAATTAAAAAATTTCCCCGAATTGGACTTTATGCACAATTGTAATCCAACTGTGTGTCTTGTTGCAGCGAATAAACAAAATAATACACTTATTTTTGTATGTCACTTTTTGACTGAATTACAATAATCTCTGTTTATTTAAACATTATTCTTAAAGGCATGGTAAATTTTTTGCAAAAAGTTTGTAAATGTGTCATAATAAAAAAATGAGAATTTACCCGGTATCGATTCATCGCGGGTGCAATGCACAGGACTTTGCATTGTTTGCCCCAGGTCCATACAGAGGCAAAGACCTTCTGTTATGGGGCTAGAGGAAGTGTTGAATAGTGACATCACTACCATGCTGCCGGTGGGCTCAACTGAATCCCTGTGCCTTGGTGGCAGAGGGGAATTGAAGTTTTTGCATTTATCGGTGTTGCCTATGCAGGTGAAATTCAAACAATAACCACCTACAATAAGAAGGACCCCAATTTGTGTTTAGGGATATAGTGTATGCGACCATGCTTTATGTTACACCCTAAATATGGGTCTAAAAAGTGGACTATGCCTTTAAACCAAGTGCCGTTGTTCAAGTCCAATTATATAATATGATAGTTCCCAGTTAGTTATGAAAAGATGACTCACTAACATATTTTTTTATTTTTTGAATAAAATCTTTTATTATGCCATTAAAATCTGGAAACTGTGGGAAGGACCAAGTGTGAGACTTGAAATAACAGTTAAGCCCTGTACACACGATCGGATTTCCTATGGTTTTTAAATTGATGGATTTTTCTATCGGAAAACCGATGAAGCTGACTTCCATCAGTCTTGCCTACACACCATCAGTCTAAAAACCGACCGTTCCAAACGCGGTGACGTAAAACACTCCTATGAGCCGAGAAAATCGAATTGATTCTGAGCATGCGTGGGTATTTTATCCGATGAAGTTCCCCACAGACGATAGTAATTTGCTATCGGTTTTTTAACCATCGGATAAATTTAAAACATGTTCTATTTTTAAACACCGATGGAAAAAAGACCGATGGGGCCCATACACGATCAGTTTGTCCGATGAAAAAAGTCCATCAGAGTGTTTTCATCTGTAAAACCCATCGTGTGTACAGGGCTTTAGAGTTAGGCCTAGGTTTGGGAATGGGGGAGTTAAGTTTAGGGTTAAAGTTACCGTTAAGTTCTAGGCATATATTAACTGCTAATGCGGAGCCCTAGTTATAAAAAAAGACAAAATATATATATATATATATATATATATATATATATATATATATATATATATATATAAATACATTTACCTTTTTTTAAGGGTCCTATGATGTCATAGGTCCTTTGTACTCTTTGTTTCTGGAAGAGTGCGGTCCATACTGCTGCACAGAATGGCTCTTAGGCAATGATGTGTGAGTGCTGTTTAGGACCATAATACTCTGGCTCTAGGCTACATGAAGATGCCTCTGCAATGAGAAGGTCCATGACAGCTTTGGCTCAGAATAAGGGGGTTGAATGATGCTGCTGTCATTCAAGTTGCAGGGAACTGGACTATTTTTAATTTTTTCGAAGCTGCCATTCAGCTTTAGGGGTTTACATGTAATGTTAGAGGGAGTAGTTAGATATTAAGTGTACATTTTAAGGAGTAGGCTAAATGTTAGAGAAAACATGTTCTGATGGAAACATAGGGGTTGCCATTGATGATCACTGAAAATTATAGATTCCTAGCTATCCAGCTCACTGTCTGGGTTAAATATATTAATCAATGACCAGAGACAAATATGCAGATAAAGACTTTCAACTTTACTCTGAGTTTCCCAGAATGCTCGTTCCAACTCAGTGATTCCAGCAATGCTAAAGTTCATGGATCAGAATAACCTGCAAGAGATTATCAATTTAGGATGGAGCTAAAGCTCTCACTGACCTCTGTATCTGCAGGTACTGTGAACTAATCCATCCCTGAAAGTTCAGAGCAGAATCACTGAAGTTGTTGAAGTCCTTTCCTTATCAGGTCCCCCCTCCCAGCAGTGGTTCAGTAGCCTTCCAGCCTTCAAATTTGTAATGTAAACACAAAGTAAGCGCTTTGGGAGGGGGAGAAAGGGGGAGGCGATGTAGTCCCAAGGGAGGGGGCGAGCACGCTGACTAACTAACTAACCCCCAGCTAGAACGGCTCGGATGATGGGGGCAAGCCTACCAAGGAGGAACAGCAAGTGAGAAATTCAGACAAAGAAAAACAACATTTAGAAGGGAAATCGAAGGAAAAGGTAAGTGAGCCAACAATGCACTAGCTTAAAGGAACCTATTTAGAAAATAAAAAACAAACCTTTACAACCCCTTTAAGTACTAAGTTACCAGCTTCAGTGACAAAGTGTAGTGGTTCTAACACTATCTGCTTGGCGTGTAACATAGCTTATGCCTAGTGCACACGGGCCGAATGTCTGGTGACGTCGGCCGGTTCATTAAATACTGTACATCCGACATTCTGCTTGTGTGTATGCCAGCCAGTCCAACAGAAGCCATTTGGCCGGCTTCTGTTGGATGAGAATGCTGGAAAACCAGCGGCCGACCGACTCCCAATCAGCACTCTCAGCCAATGGCTGATGGGGGGGGGGGGTGTAGGGCTGGTGCAAGGATTTTTGACACCCTAGGCAAAACCTCATTTTGCCACACACCCCTTGGCTCCACCCCTGACTCCACCCCCTTTGGCCTGCCCATGTATACCCCACCTTTTTAATGAAGCGCCCATCAAATGCAGCCCACCAGCGCCCATCAATGCAGCCTCACCAGCGCCCATCAATGCAGCCTACTAGTGCCCATCAATGAATGTTTGTTTGCTTCCATTCATTCAGGAGTTGGGACACAGACACAGTCCTCCGCCGCCACTGCCAATTTGACACTATGTACAAATGGAGCAGCGGCTGCCTGCTGATGCTGAGACTTAGTTGCTTGTTGCAGAGAAAGGAGAGTAGGAACACCAGTGGCCGGGCGCCCCTAGGCAGCAGTGCGCCCTAGGCGGCTGCCTAGTTTGCCTAGTGGTAGCACCGGCCCTGGGGGGGGGGGGGTGTTGGGGGCACCCCCTGTCAAAACAGAACAGTTCAGCAGAGGGAGATTGCTGTACTAACGTTGGACTGTTAGTACAGCAGCTCCGACCGGAGCTGTCATTTTTTTTTAACTATTAATGTGTACCAGGATTTAGTGTGTATTGTAAAGTCTTTAATGATATGATTATAATCTGTATTTTGTTGCTGAATGTTACTGTCAGTGGTAAGTGCCTGTAAACATCTAGTCTTCATGAATGAGAATTTTGATGGAAAGAAACTTGAACTGAATAAACAACTAATAGCAATTCTTCACAAACTGTTTTTGTTATATTTATTGTGTTATTTTAGGCTGTCCATTTTTGTTGTAGCATTGTATTATTTAATTTGCATTTTTTTGGGTGCCCTCCTTTGAAACATGAAATATAATAACAACCACCAGCAACACAATCCATAAAAAAGAATTCACGAGAATATATTACTTACCACCAACCACCGATGTAAAACACCTAGATTGATGTAGTTACTTTGTATAAATGCAAGTACGGTAACAATATGAGTGTGTTTTTTTTTGTTCACAACATTTTTATACAATGCAAAATACGCATAATCATTACAATCCACACTTTAGTCAAACTGCTGCAAAGTGATTTGTAGTAATCAGTATAAATATGTTATTTTAACCTAATACAGTCAACCTCTTCTGTAGCTGGAACAGCGCTTGTTTTAATTTCTATCTCTCCACTACATTTACTTCCATTGTAAGTGGATCTCCATTTCAGAAGCATGATCTTCTTAAAGTATTTAATGGTATTGTTTTTAACAGACACAAAGCACATTGTGTTAATCATGCTGTTGCTCATTGCAATGCACTCTACAATGTAGAAAGCAGACAGATAATGCTTTTCTCTGATAAAAGCTATAGGAAAAAAGTCCCGAACAATTGCAAATCCATAAAATGGAGCCCAGCAGAGGACATAAGCTATGAGGATACACATGAGCACAAAGACTGTCTTTCTCCGGCATCGAAGACGTTTCCGTATTTGTTCTGTCTGAAACCCAGGCACCGTTTTGAACCAAAGCTCTCTGGATATTCTGGCATAGCACAACGTCATTGTAACAACTGGTCCAACAAACTCAATGCAGAAAATAAAGAGGAAGTAGGTTTTATAATAGAGCTGCTGGTCAACTGGCCAAATCTGACCGCAAAATATCTTCTCTTGGTTTTTCACAATAACGAGCACTGATTCTGTAGCAAAATATGCTGAAGGTATGGCTATAAGCAGAGCAATAATCCAAACGAGGGCAATCAAGAATGAGGCAGTCTGGTAATTCATACGAGGCTTCAGTGGATGTACAATTGCCAAGTACCTGTAAAACAAAAACGGTTTTTATTAAATAAAATAAAACACCTTTTTATTTTATTTTTATGATAATATTGCCGCAGGATTCACACAGGTTGCAATTACAACCAAACTATGGGGATGGTTCACACTTAGCTTCTTTGCATCACAGTTTATTTTTACATTAGCATTGCCAGAGGAGTCTCACAACCAAACCATAGGGATCACTCATACTTAGATTCTTCCTCATGGTTTCTAACCACAGAGGACCTTTATGATCAATAAAACACTTGTCAGTAGAATAGAAACCATGGAGCAAAGCAGGTATACATAGGGTTTGATTTACTAAAGGAAAAGGGACTGTGCACTTTGAAAGTGCAGTTGCTACAGAGCTTAGTAAATGAGGTAAGGATTCACTTTGCAAAGAATACCCAGTCATGTGCAAGGGAAAAAAAAAAAAAACAGCATTTTTGCTTGCACATGATTGGATGATGGAAGTCAGCAGAGCTTCTGCTTATTTACTAAGCTCTGGAGCAGCTGCACTTGCAGAGTGCAAATGCACTTTGCAAAGTTCACAGTCTATTAGCAAATCAACTCTATAGTGTGGAGAGGGCATCACTGGAGCTTCATTGAGGCTGGGTTAACACTTATGTGTTGTGTGTTGCAGTAATATGCACCCTGTAAACAGTTACAGTGCCTTGCAAAAGTATTCACCCCCCTTGGCATTTTTCGTGTTTTGTTGCCTCACAACCTGGAATTAACATGGATTGTTTGAGGATTTGCATCATTTAATTTACAGAACATGCCCACAACTTTGAAGATGTTTTTTTTTTTTATTATTGTGAAGCAAACAACAAATAACAGAAAAAGTCAATGTGCCTAACTATTCACCCCCCTAAAGTCAATACTATGTAGAGCCACCTTTTGGGGCTATCACAGCTCCAAGTCGCTTAGTTTAAGTCTCTATGAGCTTGCACCATCTTACCACTGGGATTTTTGCCCATTCCTCCTTGCAAAACTTGCAAAACTGCTCCAGCTCCTTCAAATTGGATGGTTTGCGCTTGTGAACAGCAATCTTTAAGTCTGACTACAGATTTTCTATTGGATTGAGGTCTGGGCTTTGACTAGGCCATTCCAACACAATTTCATGTTTCCTCTTAAACCACTCAAGTGTTGCTTTAACAGAGTGGTACAGGTTTTGCTCAAGTATTAAGCACCATCCATCTTTCCCTCAACTCTGACCAGTTTCCCAGTCCCGACTGCTGATGGTGTTTTTTGGGTGATGTGATGTGTTGGGTTTGCACCAGACATAGCGTTTTCTTTGATGGCCAAAAAGTTACATTTTAGTCTCATCAGACCAGAGCACCTTCCTCCATCCATTTTGGGAGTCTCCCACGGGCCTTTTCGCAAACTCAAAACGTGCCATTTTGTTTTTTGCTGAAATTAATGGCTTTCTTCTGGCCACTCTGCCATAAAGCCCAAATCTATGGAGCATACGGCTTATTGTCGTCCTATGTACAGATACTCAAGTCTCTGCTGTGGAACTCTGCAGCTCCTCCAGGGTTACCTTAGGTCTCTGTGCTGCCTCTCTGATTAATGCCCTCTTTGCCCGGTCCGTGAGTTTTGGTGTGCGGCCATCTCTTGGCAGGTTTGCTGTTCTGCCATGTTCTTTCCATTTGGTTATGATAGATTTGATGGTGCTCCTAGGGATCATCAAAGATTTGGATATTTTTTTATATCCTAACCCTGACTTGTACTTCTCAACAACATTGTCCCTTACTTGTTTGTAGAGTCCATTGGTCTGCATGGCAGTGTTTAGTTAGTGGTGTCTCTTGCTTAGGTGTTGCAGCCTCTGGGGCCTTTCAAAAAAGTGTGTATATGTAATGACAGATCATGTGACACTTAGATTGCACACAGGTGGACATCATTTAACTAAGTATGTGAATTCTGAAGGTAATTGGTTGCGCCAGAGCTTTTTATGGGCTTTATAACAAAGGGGGTAAATACATACGCACATGCCAATTATCAGCTATTTATCTCTGAAAAATAGTTTTATGTACCGTATATATTTTTCTAATTTTACTTCACCAACTTAGACTATTGTGTTCTGATCCATCACATATAATTCAGATTAAAAAAACATTGAACTAAAGGCTGTAATTTAACAAAATAGGTAAAAAAAAACAAGGGGGTGAATACTTTTGCAAGGCGCTGTACATACAATGAATTTATGCGGTGCCATTACTTTTGATAGGCAGCCTAATGCACGCTGACAATCAGGGCCGGCGCTCCCACTAGGCGAATTAGGCAGCCGCCTAGGGCGCACTTCCGCCTAGGGGCGCAGCCACAGCTGCTGGGTGGTGGATGGTGCGGTGCGGAGTGTAGTGGGAAGCGGCTCCATCTGGCTGGCTGCAGAGTTGCTTGGCGGGGAGAAGGAGCAGGCAGAGCCAGGGGCGACCATACCAATGTCCTGTCCAG
Organism: Rana muscosa; assembly: GCA_029206835.1. NCBI lineage: Eukaryota > Metazoa > Chordata > Amphibia > Anura > Ranidae > Rana > Rana muscosa. Next base: position 179,794,403 of record CM055121.1, read on the forward strand.
CAGCCGTGAGTGTTAGCTCTCTGCCCGCCCCGCCTCCCTCCCTGGGTGATGTGCAGGCGTGCAGCCATTGGAGGAGCAGGGCGAGCGGCATTGTGCAGAGACAGCTGGATGGACTGGCCATAGGACACACGATGGGTCGAGGCCGCCGGGCCACTTGTCTTTGAGGAGCTGGAAGCAAAGCTACTCCTGCAGCCCGCCCTGCTTACCGAGCCTCTCCGCGGTCGTCCGTCGTAGCCTGGGGGTGGAACCAAGCGATCAGCTGATCGGATGGGGGACGAGCTGGAGGAGATCTGTGCGTGAGCTGTGACTTGTGACAAATCGACCGCTGCCATGTGGAGGGAGCTGGAAAGAAGTGCCCCAAGGTAAGAACTTGTCAGGTGGTTGGGGAAGCGCAGGGGATGAAGGCTTCCAAGTTCCAGTCAGACCTTTTCACTGGTGTGTGACTCCCTCCACCTAGCTACACCCCTCCTATCCACCTGGCTCCATCCATTCACCTTGCTACACCCCCCCTTCCTATCCACCTGGCTCCATCCATTCACCTTGCTACACCCCCCCTTCCTATCCACCTGGCTCCATCCATTCACCTTGCTACCCCCCCCTTCCTATCCACCTGGCTCCATCCATTCACCTTGCTACACCCCCCCCCTTCCTATCCACCTGGCTCCATCCATTCACCTTGCTACACCCCCCCCTTCCTATCCACCTGGCTCCATCCATTCACCTTGCTACACCCCCCCCCCTTCCTATCCACCTGGCTCCATCCATTCACCTTGCTACACCCCCCCCTTCCTATCCACCTGGCTCCATCCATTCACCTGGCTACACCCCCCCCTCCTGTCCACCTGTCTCCATCCTCACCCCACCTGGCTACACCCCCCTCCTGTCCACCTGGCTCCATCCCTCCACCTGGCTACACCCCTCCACCTGGCTGCACCACCTCTCCTGTCCACCTGGCTGCACCCCCTCTCCTGTCCACCTGGCTGCACCCCCTCCTATCCACCTGGCTACACCCCCCTCTTATCCACCTGGCTTCATCCCCCTACCTGGCTACACCCCCCTCCTATCCACCTGGCTCCATCCCTCCACCTGGTTACACCCCCTCCTGTCCACCTGGCTCCATCCCTCCACCTGGCTGCACCCCCTCTCCTGGCTGCACCCCCCTCCTATCCACCTGGCTACACCCCCCTCCTATCCACCTGGCTACACCCCCCTCTTATTCACCTGGCTTCATTCCCCTACCTGGCTACACCCCCTCCTATTCACCTGGCTCCATCCCTCCACCTGGCTACACCCCCCTCCTATACACCTGGATCCATCCCTCCAACTGGATACACCCCCCTCCTGTCCACCTGGCTGCCCCTCCACTGTCCACCTGGCTATTGCCTCCCTCCACCTGGCTGCACCCCCCTCTCTTGTCCACCTGGCTCCATTCCTCCACCTGGCTGCACCCCCTCTCCTGTCCACCTGGCTGCACCCCCCTCCTATCCCCCTGGCTCCATCCCTCAACCTGGCTACACCCCCCTCTTATCAACCTGGCTTCATCCCCCTACCTGGCTACACCACCCTCCTATACACCTGGCTCCATCCCTCCACCTGGCTCCATCCCTCCACCTGGCTACACCCCTCCTATCCACCTGGCTACACCCCCCTCTTATCCACCTGGCTCCATCCTTCCACCTGGCTACACCCCCCCTCCTGTCCACCTGGCTCCAATCCAATAACCTGGCTACACCCCCCCCCCTCCTGTCCACCTGTCTCCATCCTCCCTCCACCTGGCTACACCCCCTCCTGTCCACCTGGCTCCATCCCTCCACCTGGCTGCACCCCCTCTCCTGTCCACCTGGCTGCACCCCCCTCCTATCCACCTGGCTACACCCCCTCTTATCCACCTGGCTTCATCCCCCTACCTGGCTACACCCCCCTCCTATCCACCTGGCTCCATCCCTCCACCTAGCTACACCCCCCTCCTATACACCTGGCTCCATCCCTCCAGCTGGCTACACCCCCCCTCTTATCCACCTGGCTACACCCCCCTCCTGTCCACCTGGCTCCATCCCTCCACCTGGCTACACCCCCTCCTATGCACCTGGCTCCATCCCTCCAACTGGCTACACCCCCCCATCTTATCCACCTGGCTCCATCCCTCCACCTGGCTACACCCCCCTCCTGTCCACCTGGCTCCATCCCTCCACCTGGCTACACCCCCCTCCTGTCCACCTGGCTCCATCCTCCCCCCACCTGGCTGCACTCCCCTCTCCTGTCCACCTGGCTCCATCCCCTTACCTGGCTGACCCACCTCTCCTGTTCACCTGGCTCCATCCCTCCACCAGGAGTACTGGTGCTAAAATGATTGAATTCATTTAGATTTATTTATTTTTTTATAAGGGGGGGGGGGGGGGGGCGCAAGTAGCTGGTCTCGCCTAGGGTGCAAAATAGTCTTGCACCAGCCCTGCTGACAATGCAACCGTCAGGAAGACGCTTACTAGAAATTACCCCATTTTCCAATGGTTTGAATAAAGTCTTTGAGACATGCTGAGATACACCTAATAACACAATCTAGTTAATTCTTTGTTCATTACCTATGCCTTAGGCAACCAAAGTCCTTTTAATATATTTAGATATTTTCACATGTGTATGTGAAAATACCTACCATATATAATTGTATTTGTCCTGCCAGGATTGGTGGTCAGTGGCAATGACATTTAACCCCTCCATTGATGGTAAGTGGCAATGAAATTTAATCCCCCTGCATTGGTGAACAGTGGCAGTAATATTTAAACTCCTCCATTGGTGGTCAGGTACAGTTACATTTAACCCTGTCCATTGGTGGTTAGTTGCACTGAAATGTAACTACTTCCATTGGTGGTCAATGGAAGTGAAATACCCCACCCCAAATTGGTAGTTAGTGGCAGTGAAATGAATACCCCTTAGTATTGCATTTATGTTCACTGTTTTCTTACCCGGGCTTTCACATCACTGCCTGTCTCTTGAATGATGTTGAGTCTGGATCACTCCACCTAACAATACCAATATCTTAGTGCCAGTGTTCTAACATCTGGCACTCAGCTGACACTCTGCAAAATCCAAGTGTTATGGGTTCTGGAGGGCAGCCCCTGGAACATGGAAACTGTGGGACAGGGTCAAAAAATCCTGGGACTGCCGTGCAAAATCTGAGAAACCAATTGCACACTCTACTCCTCCTGTCAAGTGCAGGAGTTGCTAAGAGACCAATGGGATGCTTAGAAGCTCCTATTAAATAAGAAATACAAAACAGGACCAGTGTCAGGAAGTAATGGTATGCAGTACCGGCACATTCTATCAAAAATGCCTGCATGTATGTATGTATATGGCGACTGTGTATACATTTATTTTGCACATAAATGCTCCTATATTCCTTCTTATGTCTACTGTACAGTTTTCTATTTCAAATTGAGTATACCCATAGACTTATGAATATTTATGTATATATATATACCCTGTAGATATATATATATATATATATATATATATATATATATATATTCAGTGTATATACAGGTGCATCTCATAAGATTAGAATACCATCAAAAAGTTTATTTATTTCAGTAATTCAATTCAAAACGTGAAAGTCATATATTTTATATAGATGCATTACAGTATCTCCGAAAATTTGAATATTACGTAAAACCACTGCTCTCTGCTCTGCCCCCCTCCCGTGCTCACTGGAGCACCAGGCTGTGGAGGGGGTGGGAGCGGCTGGCTGAGGCTCTCAACCAAGTGTGGGTCCTGGGTTGTGAGCGAATCCCGACTATATTGTCGCAATCTTTTCCAAGCCTGGACTGGCTCTGTGACATCAGACGACAGCGGGCTTTAGCCGGCTGACAATGGGTTTAAGAAGTGCAGAACGAACTGCACTCCTGTGACACACAGGAGAAGAACAGCCAAACGAGCTTTGGATGCACTTCTCCTTTAACCACTAGCCTACCCCCCGCCGTCATATGACGGTGTGACGATGAGGCTCTCGTTCTGGGTGGACATCATATGACGTCTTCGCCTTCCCGAGCCACTAGGGGGCGCGCGCCCGCCACAGTACTGGGGACACGGTGCGCCGGCCTGGCGGCCGCAATGTCTGCTGGGCACCCGCGATTGCCCAGTAACTGAGCAGGACCGTGGATCTCTGTGTGTAAACACAGAGATCCACATCCTGTCAGGGAGAGGAGACCGATGGTGTGTCCTCCCCCAGTCAGTCCCCTCCCCCCACAGTTAGAATCACTCCCTAGGGAACACATTAAACCCCTTGATCGCCCCCTAGAGTTAACCCCTTCCCTGCCAGTCATATTTATACATTAATCAATGCATTTTTATAGCACGGATCGCTGTATAAATGTGAATGGTCCCAAAAATGTGTCAAAAGTGTCCGATAAAAATCACAGATCGCCGCCATTACTAGTAAAATAAATAAAAAAATATATATAAATCTATCCCCTATTTTGTAGCCGCTATAACTTTTGCGCAAACAAATCAATATACGCTTTTTGCGATTTTTACCAAAAATATGTAGAAGAATACATATCGGCCTAAACTGAGGAAAAAAATTGTTTAAAAAAAATTGGATATTTATTTTAGCAAAAAGTAAAAAATATTGTGTTTTTTCAAACTTGTCCCTCTTCTTTTTTTTTATAGCGCAAGAAATAAAAACCGCAGAGGTGATCAAATACCACCAAAAAGAAGCTCTATTTGTGGGAAAAAAATGATAATAATTTAATTTGGGTACAGTGTTGCATGACCGCGCAATTGTCATTCAAATTGTGACAGCGCTGAAAGCTGAAAAATGGCTTGGGCAGGAAGGGGGTGAAAGTGCCCTGTATTGAGGTGGTTAAAGTAGCCCAGTGCTAAATAGCAAAAAATGGCCTGGTCATGAAAGAAGTAAAACCTTCTGGAGCTGAGATGGATATATATGTAGCGGCCTCACCCCTCTCTCCCCTTCTCATTCTCGGCTTGTCTTTCTTTGTCTAGGGGTGTTAGTGCTGGGAAGAGGGATGAGATACACTACGGCCCATGTCCTCCATAGTGACGAGGTGAAGGCCAGAAAGATCGGGCTTTGTGTAGGTGTCCTAGAGTCAAGTCCTGTACTTCGTCCCTGACTCCTTTGCTCCTGGTAACCAGAGTTCCACACAGTGAATAGGTCCAACACAGTTTTATTCTTCTCAGCGAATAAACATACAGCACGGTTAAGTTGGATTCTTTTGCAACAACTTAGTCTTAATGGGGATAGGTCGAGGCACAATCCTTTCCCTTCTCTTGCCAACCACTGTGGTGTCACCAGTGGCGAATAGTCACTGCCACTGACTATGTGAAATAGAACGTGAATTACCTTCGCTAGCACGGCCCCTGTCAGGGGAAGGATAACCGTCCAAGGGAGATACCGGAGGCCTCTCTGTCACCAGCGATGCTGCGCCGGACTCTTCAGAGAAGTTCTGCACACCAGACCTCACAAACTCAGACACGGGCACCCAAGGAGTTAAGGTCCCCTCGGATTCCTCCACCCTCGCGGAACTCAGTCGAAGGTACTGAGCCCCAGGCATCCGCCATAGTACCTCACCCCAGGCTAAAGGTGCCTGAGATCGACTCCATCTCCGCTCCGGCCAGGTCAAAGGCACCTGGGCCCGGAATACCGGAATGCCAGCACCGAAGCTGAAGGTGCCTGGGTGCGACCACGTCCTCCGACTCTCCACTCTGAACCCCGTGGTAAGGGCGTCCGCCCCTTTTATCTCCTCTTCCTTCATGCCACAGCGGGTTCCCCGCCCCACTGTACCAGCTCCAGGGGAGGACAAAAAGGCACAGTCTTGCGGTGTGAGTTCACCTCCAGCCCCCGGGAACAACGGCACCTATAGGCCCAGGGAACCTCACACCACCAGAGTCCTCCAAGAACCATAAAAGGGCCTCAGATCCCCTAGCAATCAGTGCATCTGGGTTACACTACCACCCAGATGCTTCACCTAAATTCAAATACCCGCTACATATATATATATATACACACACATGAGACTTAATATGTGTTATTTCTGCTAATATATCAATTATCTCCTCTGTTCAGTTAATTTTGATGATGAAATTCTGTTCAAATGCGCATAGCTATAAATCATTACATGCTTGAAGAGTCCCACATTTCAAGGGCCCTCCATGAGTCAGGCTGCCACACACCGGGCATCTCATCACCCACAAGACGCAGGTTCTTTCATTCTATTACTAGGGTAGGACCCATGAAATTCGGGGTACTTTGTCGCAGTTTGTGGGCTTAGCACTATATGACCATATAGTGTGACCAAACCCCCGTATATATTTTTATGTATATGTTCAGGTGTTTTTAACTAGCCTTGCAGGATAAGCCCTGGTTCACACTGGTGCGTTTTGACATGCGATTTGGCATGTCAAATCGCACGTCAAAATGGCTATATTTGCCGCAAATTGCCGGCAATGGCACTGTCCTAATCGGTGCGACGCCGCACCTGCGGCGCTGTACCGATTTCAAAAAGTCGTTTCTGTACTACTTTTTGCTATTTTGGCCCACGATTTACATTGACATCTGTGCAGAAACCTGCACAGATGTCCCTGTAATCTTGGCCGAAATCGGGACTGACCAGCGGGAGTGAAATCGTGCGAGTTCAGCTGAACTCGCACGGCTTCACTCTCGCAGCCCACTGTGAGCCTGCTCTAAATGTCATTCTTGAATGTGTGCGCCATAATCTGTTTTGTATTGTCTTTTGGTCTTATAGCAGCACCATCTTGAATTTAAACGCATTGTAGGGTGTGCCCCCCAAATATGTTTTTGGATTGTAGTAGACCCTGACCAGGTTTTTTTGGGCTGGAGCACCCCTCCCCCTCCTCATTACCTCTTATTAGTGGCCACCAGTTCATAGGAGGAATCAATTCAGTTCTCCCACATAGAGGAGTTTGGCTCCCATGGTTGAGACGCAGTTTCTTTCATTTTATTACTAGGGTAGGACCCACGGAATTCGGGGTACTTTGTCGCAGTTTGTGGGCTTAGCACTATATGACTATATAGTGTGACCAAACCCCCGTATATATTTTTATGTATATGTTCAGGTGTTTTTAACTAGCCTTGCAGGATAAATGTCATTCTTGAATGTGTGCGCTAAATCTGTTTTGTTTTGCATCACCCACAAGGTCTAGTACTACCTCACCCATACACTACATAGCTCGCACCCTGGAGACAATTTTTTTTTAGCACAGGGAAACAAAAGACAATGGTAAAAGGCTATATTTACAAAGTTACTTGGTGTCTTTGGATTTATAAAAAGAGCTAATGTGTCTTGAAAGTACACTTGCCCCATTAGTGTCACCTGCCCTTTCATTTTATACAGTTGTTCCCTTCATTGAACTCACAAATGTGTATACAAGGAAAGTGATGGTAATTTGTCATGAAAAATTATTAAATGAGCCATAGTTAATATTTTACTGTCATATCAAGCGAAAACACATTTTTCATTTCAGATTTTTCTGCTAATAGCATTTTATTGTACAGTTAAAAAAAAACACATAACTCCGGTAGTATCACACGGAACCTTCCATTACAGGATCCTATACATAAACTGTGATATATACTGTAATATCAGTACTACAATGATTATCCAGTGACATCAAATTATATGTTTTAAATTACGCACCACGTTACTTGTATGTATAAGATTGACATTGATTTGAAAATTATTTCTCCAGGTTAAGATCTTATCATGTTGGATAATTTTAAAAACCCAATTGTACCTGTAGCGGGTATGTACTTTCCCGGGTGTAATTCAAACTGGCAGAGACATCAGTGATGTGCAGTTCCTTGCGGTCCAGCGGGTGGCGCTGTCGCCTTGGGCTGTGGTTGAACCATTGCTGTGTGCTGTGCCACCTTTTTGTCCTCCCTCGGCAGTGGTATGGTGGGGCGGGGAAACCCCCCGTGCTTGCTGGGAGAGGGTATAAAGGGGCCGGCCATCTTTGTCAGGGGGTCGAGTCCCAGGCACCTTCAGCCTGAGGGCGGTGGTTCGTGTCGGTCCTCTAGGTGGCCTAGGCCTAGAGGACGTCCGGAGGTCGTGTTTCATCCCAGGCACCTTTAGCCTGGGGTGAGGTACTCAGATGGAGGTCTGGAGCTCAGTGCCCAACACTGAGTTCCGCGAGGGAAGGAGGTCCTAGGGAACCCAGGGATTGGGTACCCGAATCCAGAAGGCGTAATGGACCGGGGGAGCTACTCACTTGAAGACCGGGTGCAGCAGATTGCCAGTGACAGGTGAGCCTCCCATCGGAGACCGCCTGGAAGGAAAATCCCCCCTCGCTAGGAGACCTCAGCCCACTTTCAGGGAGGAAAGTGGAGCGTTCATTGTGTCTGGGCCTACTCGCATCCACACCTCCTTGTTTGTTCTGTTCTTTAAGGGAGTCTAACTGATTATGCTGTTCACTCGAGAAGAATAAAGGAGTGTTGGACTTTAATGGTGTGGGGCTCTTTTCTGGTGGACATTGTTCAAGGTAACTCAAGGTGCACAACACTGACCCGAAGGTAGAGAAGGAACTTTGCTTACACCGCATGGACACATGTGGTGAAGGCTTGGCGTGGTGACCCCGCTCTCTCCCCTCTAAGGTACCCCTAGACAAGAGAAAGACAGGCTGATGCAAAGAGGGGAGTGAGGAGGCCGCTACACGTGGGGGCTCGGGTCCGGTATAGTGTTCGTGTACTGCGGAATTGAACGTGTCTGCCCAGAGGAGTTACGAGTAGGCAGGCCTTCATTGGACGAAGTGCATCCCTGCTTGAAGTCCTGGACATGACCCAATGAAGGGAAAGGCCCGCGCAGAAGAGAGCGAGGAAAGGGGGAAGCTCAGCCGTGTGAAGGACTACACGCGGGGGCTTCTATTTGCACTGCGCCACCAGGCACACCCCCACCGCTTAGTTCGTGGGCGTGACTCAGAAGAAAAAAAGAAGAAAAGCTTGCGAACTGGAGCAAAGGGGAGGAGTCCAATACGTGTGAAGGACTACACGTGGGACGTTGGCGCAAAAACTTGGCAGTGTGCGATGGATCAGCAACATGTCACCCTGTTCGGAAATACATTGTGGATTCCGGTTCACCCTTCTACCACGACACTGACTGCTGCTGCTCCGGTAACAGATACGGGGATCCGGCTAAAGCCAAGGGGTCGATTCGCCCTGTACTCATGCATGGACTTTGAGGCCCTGGGTGTGATTTGTCCCGGCTGTTCGGGACTGGTGTGCCAACTGAAGCCATTCGGGCGATGTGAGGCCTGTGGGGAGTTCCTTTTTGAAGTGGATCCAGCGGTTGAGAAGCCCGAGAACCATTTACCCCGGCCCGGCTGCAGGCAACACCCCTCAAGGAGGAGGAATCACTGCTTTGACAGCCATCCCTGCGCACACTGCAGCGACCGCGGAGGAGGTCGTGAAAACTCAACGGGAGAAATCCGAGGATGCTGACTCGGTCACCACGATCTCGCAGCGTCCACCACCGAAGAGAAAGACCGGCATGGTAGCCCCGACCAGCGGTTGTGGTGGACCATCTCGCCCGCTTACGCCCGGCTCATACGGATCCGTCGGCAAGAATTCCGGACGTCCCGTTTCAGTCAAAGGCCGAGGTAAGCCAGGCGGAGAGATTTGGTGTGTGGGAAGAGGGGAAAACTCAGTCTCCACTACAGGGTACCTACCCGCGGAGGAGTGTGACACCTCTAACCTGGAGTGGCTCTCGGACATGGGAGACGACGTTGCTATAGACGAACTGTTTGCAGAAAAGGGCTGGGACAAAGTACCTCTCGCTTCATCCCGCAGAACCAGGGATCCACCCATGTCTACAGGGGAAAGTACACCCCGGGTGGAGGCACCAGCGCCTGAAGAGGGGTCCCGTCCCCGGCCTGCCTCTACATCCCCGGTACCATCTGTACCGAAGACCGGGGAAAAGAGACTGCTGTTGTGGGCACCAATGCCAAGATCAGATGTAATCAAGGTCCCTCGCCACCCGGACTCGATAGTTTTGCCTGGCGAAGGGGACAGAGCTACTATGCCTCCTTTGGCCAGACTACAACGCCTATTTGGCCAGAAGGTTGCTGCAGAGTATGGATGGGAGTATCCATACTTGTCCAAGGAGTTGCTCTATGAGGTGGAAGTGTGCCGGGAGCGCTGGTACAATGACTTTGTGTGGACTCACCTTCAGATTCCACACGCCCGCAGGTACCTGGCATGCTCTCCCAAGGCCTCTCAGCATTTTAAGGACTGCAAGGCAGAGTGGATGTTGGGACGGCACATCCATGCAGACAAAGTGCTGATCCGGCGCAAGGAAGGAGAAGATGTAGAATATCATCTGGAGACCATGGACCAGCACTTGAAGCCACTTGTTCTGCCGCATCCCCGCTTCTACCTGTAGGAGAGAAAGACTCAGTTTTTGTTGTATGCTGCTGATTTTTCTGGGGCCCGTTGTCCTTGTACCCAGAGGAAGAAGGACTGTTCCTGTTTTGTTCTTCGCTTTCCAGCAAGAGATCACAGACTCTGGGGTAGATGGGGCTCAAGAGAAGAGGAAAAAAGTTCCACAGGTGCAGTTACCGCAATGCTGTCACCAGGGGGCAGTGTTGCGCAACGTTAAACACTTTTCACACACTCACTCCTTGGAGAAAAGGGATTTCTTTACAAAGAGGTTTCTTTTCTCTCACACGAATATATGTGTCAGGGTTTATGTGTGGTAATTTTCTTTCTTTTCCCTCTGCAGGAGAGCATCCCATCAAGACCACTGAGTATGGGGTGGGTCTTAGTCAGGATGGGTGGGAAAAGTATAATGTGAATATGTGATTCAAAAAGTTATGGTTAAATGTTGTTGTTTCTTTTTTTTATATATTGTGAGGGGGTTAACTCGGTAGCGGGTGTGTGTGACCCCCTGGTTGGGCTCCCCACACAAAAACAGGGCCAGCAGACGGAGGTTGTGGTTTTCAAAATCAAAAGGTGCGGTTTATTTCTCTATGTACAGTGACAAAAACACAGCAAAGCCAAAAAGAAACATAAACAAAATAAATCCTGGTCAGTTTGACCTCTGACTAAACATGCAGGTTTCCTAAACTAACAACTGGGATCAGCCTGGTGCTGTCCTAGTCCCTAAGTCCCTGGTTTAGTAAAAGTCCAAACAAATAGCCACACAGGCTTTGCCTCACCGCACAGGGGTTCACTCTCCCTAGACAGTCCACACAGGTCTGGTTCCAGGCATGAGCTAACACCTAATGAATCTGGGAGTTCTTATAGAGGCCTAAATGAGTTGACAAGCTTCAGCTGGTCTCATCAACTCCCTGCCTCACGACGCCCAGCACTCTCCCTAGAGGTATGAGTCATTCATGAGCCCACTAGCCTCAGCTGGGCTTCATCAACTCCCTAGTTGTATAAGTCGGCATAAAGCCTGAATCTGGGAGAAATATATCTACCCCCCTGGATGCAACCAGGTGACTTTACCTTCCTGCTGTCACATACCCCCCCCTCTTGTTTTAACCTTGGGGTTGGAACACCAGCAATCAGGCATTCATGTACTCGAGACAAAGCATCCACATTCCCCATTTGAACGCCAGGGCGATGCTTTACTGTGAAGTTGAATTCCTGTAGGGCCAGGAACCACCTATTCACTCTTCTATTTGTCTCCTTGTTTTGAGCCATCCACTTTAACGGAGCGTGATCCGTAACCATGTCAAAGTGCCTACCTAGCAGATAGTACCGAAGGGAATCTAGAGCCCACTTCACCGCTAAACACTCCTTTTCAACCGTGGCGTAATTTACCTCATGGGACTTCAACTTCCTGCTGAGGTAAATGACTGGGTGCTCTTCCCCGTTCCAGACCTGGGACAGTACTGCTCCTAACCCCACATCTGACGCATCACTTTGTACGACAAAGTCTTTGGAGAAGTCGGGTGAGTACAACACTGGCTGGCTACATAAGGCTTGTTTCAAGAATTGGAATGCTGCCTCCGCCTCGGGGGTCCATTTAATCATGACCGACCCTTTCCCTTTCGTCAGGTTGGTTAGGGGCACAGCCTTAGAAGCAAAGTGGGGAATGAAGCGCCGATAATAACCCGCGATTCCCAGAAAGGCTCGTACCTGCTTCTTGCTGTTGGGACGTGGCCAACTCTGGATGGCCTCGACTTTGTTGAGTTGGGGTTTTATTACTCCCCTGCCAATGGTGTACCCAAGATATTTGGCCTCCTCCTGCCCAATGGTACACTTCTTGGGGTTAGCCGTAAACCCCGCTTCCCGGATAGAGTCTAGGACTGCTTGCACTTTTGGCAGATGTGAGGCCCAATCTGTGCTATGGACAATTACGTCATCCAGGTAAGCCGCAGCATACTTCCGATGGGGCCTCAGTATCTGGTCCATTTTCCGCTGGAATGTGGCCGGCGCATTCTGTAACCCGAACGGCATTCTCTTATATTGGAACGCCCCGTCTGGGGTTACAAATGCGGTTTTCTCTTTGGCCGACTTGGCCAGGGGAATTTGCCAATACCCTTTTGTGAGGTCAAGAGTCGTCATGTATCGGGCTGTTCCCAGCCGGTCGATCAACTCATCTATACGTGGCATGGGGTAGGTGTCAAATTTTGTAACTTTGTTCAACTGACGAAAATCGTTACAAAATCGCCAGCTCCCATCCGGTTTAGGCACCAACACAATGGGACTAGACCAATCACTTTGGGACTCCTCTATCACCCCTAAGTTCAGCATTTTCTGTACTTCCTCCCGTATTGCCTCCCGTCGGGCCTCTGGGATCCGATAGGGTTTTAACTTCACCCTTTCACCGGGCGGGGTAATAATATCATGCTCTACCCCAGATGTTTGTCCCGGCAGCTCAGAGAACACCTCCTTGTTGCGAAGCACAAACTCCTTAACCTCCTGTTGTTGGGGTTGTGACAAGGTGGCTGCTATTCCAACCTCCGGAATCACGCAACCAGTTTGAGCTGGTGACCAAGTTTCTGCGACTAGGGACTCTCTATCCCTCCAGGCTTTCAACAGATTAACGTGATATATCTGTTCGGGCTTTCGCCTTCCTGGTTGTCTGACCTTGTAATTCACTTCGCTCACTTTTTCCATTATCTCGTAGGGGCCTTGCCATTTGGCAAGGAATTTACTTTCAACCGTAGGGACAAGTACCAATATCCTATCCCCGGGGAAAAGGTACGGGTCTTTGCTCCACGGTTGTACACTCTCTGCTGTGCCAACTGCGCTTGGGCCAAATGTTCCTTCACGATGGGCATTACCTGTGCAATTCGATCTTGCATCAGGGCGACATGCTCAATCACACTCCTGTGGGGAGAACTCTCACTTTCCCAAGTTTCCTTGGCAATATCCAACAGCCCTCTTGGGTGTCTCCCATACAGTAACTCAAAGGGGGAGAATCCCGTAGAGGATTGGGGCACCTCCCTAATAGCAAACATCAAATAAGGAAGTAGACAGTCCCAATCCTTTCCATCTCTATCCACCACTTTCTTCAACATTTGTTTTAGGGTTTTGTTGAATCTTTCAACCAGCCCATCGGTTTGGGGGTGATACACAGATGTACGCAATTGCGTCACTTTGAGCAATTTACACAGCTCTTTCATAACCCGGGACATAAAGGGTGTAACTTGGTCCGTAAGCAGTTCTTTACAAATACCCACCCGGCTAAAAACAAGAGATAGCTCTTTGGCTATGGTTTTGGCCGAGGTATTTCTGAGAGGGATCGCTTCTGGATAACGGGTGGCATAGTCCATTATAACCAATATGTACTGGTGCCCCCTAGCGGACTTGATTATAGGACCTACCAAATCCATTGCGATTCTCTCAAACGGGACCTCAATGATGGGTAGAGGGACCAGCGGGCTACGGAAATGTGGCATCGGGGCCGACCTCTGACACACAGGGCAGGAGGAACAATAATTTTCTATGTCCTTCATCACCCCAGGCCAATAGAATCTCTGTAATACCCTCTCTCGGGTTTTCTCTGTCCCCAGATGACCTCCAAGAATGTGCCCATGGGCCAACTCCAACACCAACTTCCTGTAAGGTTTGGGCACCACAAGCTGCTCAAAGGTTTCTTCTGCCCTTTTTGCCACCCGATACAGTAGGTCCTTCTCTACGCTGAAGTATGGGTAAGTGCAGGTATTATCTGGGTTCACTAACTCGCCATCTATTTCCACTACGTTTTCCCGTGCCTTTATTAGGGCGGGGTCTTTTAACTGTTCTGTGGCAAAATTTTCCCTGTGAACCTCCAGATCAGAAAACTCCACAGACGGTAGGTTTTCGTCTGAGGAGGTGGGCTCCTCTCCAGTTTCTTGAGTCTCCCCTGCCAATACTGACAAGGGAAATTCTGGAGAGTCCTCACCACTCTCAGAGGAGTTCTGGCTATCACATTCCTGGTACATAGGGGCACCAGTGGGGGGCTCAGGATCATCCCACAGTTCCCAGAACTTCGGAAAATCCCTTCCCACAATGGCATCATGCGGTAATTGAGATACTAACCCCACTGGATGAGAGAGGGTACCTTTGGGGGTCTCGAAACACACTGTAGTCACTGGATACTCTCGGGTGTCCCCATGCACACAAATAACAGCTACCTTGCTATTCCCAGAGACCTCTGTTTTAACTAATTCAGCCTTTATCAGGGTCACAAGGCTACCTGAATCCAGTAATACCACAACATTTCTACCATTAATACACATTTTGCATAAATGTTTCTCAGTTCCCCGAATGGCAGTGCATGCGACTGTCGCACACAGCGACTGACGTCTGTCCATCAGAAAGTCACATTGCATGGGTTCCTCCACAACCGGGCAATTTGCTGCAATATGTCCCGCTTGCCGGCAGCGGTAGCAAACAATCCATTTGGCTGCCTCTTGAGCCCCTGACTTCCCAGGCTGTTCTCGCCAAACTTTGGGTAGAGCTCCCACCCTCTCACTCTCTCCACCCTCACCCCTTGGAATCCTCTTATCCGCCCCTGGGGATGGTCTGGTCTTAGGGTGGAAAGTCCGAGAGTCTCTGGAAGAGGCCGTCAGGTTCTCTGTAGCCAAGTATTTCTCTACACGATCCACAAGACCACCGGCCGTCTCTGGGTCTCCATGGCTTACCCACTTTTGGATGGCAGTAGGAAGAGCTCTCAAAAACCGATCCATTACAACACGTTCCACAATCTCTGGTGCGGACAAAGTCTCTGGCTGTAGCCACTTCCTGCTCAGGTGAATGAGATCATACATTTGAGACCTGGGGGGTTTTCCAAGCTGGAAAGTCCAGTTATGCACACGCTGAGCCCGGACAGCCAGGGTGACACCCAGCCTTGCCAATATTTCAGCTTTTAGCATCACATAGTCTTTTGCTTGGTCAGGCTCTAGGTCATAGTAAGCCTTCTGCGATTCACCAGTTAACAGAGGAGCCACCAGTCCAGCCCACTGCTCCTCAGGCCACTTTTCTCTTTCAGCAGTCCTTTCAAATGTGGTCAAAAATACCTCTGGATCATCCTCTCCAGTCATTTTTGTCAATAAACGACTCACCCCAAAGGACGCGGTATTAGTGGGACGGCTTTCCTCACTGGTCTGCGGACGTTGCTGCATTACTGCTTCCATTTGTTGTAGTCTCTGCTCTTGCTTCTGTAACAGGTCTATGAAGCGGGCCTCAGATTGCTGCTGGGCTTGTTGATGAGCTTGCTGCTGGGCTGCAAGGCTCCTTTGCAAACCTGCATTTGTCTGCTGTTGATTGGCATTTGCTAGAGCCAGCTGTTTCAGTATCTCCTCCATGCTGGCTTAAAAAAAACTGCCACTGGTTCTCCACCAACTGTGAGGGGGTTAACTCGGTAGCGGGTGTGTGTGACCCCCTGGTTGGGCTCCCCACACAAAAACAGGGCCAGCAGACGGAGGTTGTGGTTTTCAAAATCAAAAGGTGCGGTTTATTTCTCTATGTACAGTGACAAAAACACAGCAAAGCCAAAAAGAAACATAAACAAAATAAATCCTGGTCAGTTTGACCTCTGACTAAACATGCAGGTTTCCTAAACTAACAACTGGGATCAGCCTGGTGCTGTCCTAGTCCCTAAGTTCCTGGTTTAGTAAAAGTCCAAACAAATAGCCACACAGGCTTTGCCTCACCGCACAGGGGTTCACTCTCCCTAGACAGTCCACACAGGTCTGGTTCCAGGCATGAGCTAACACCTAATGAATCTGGGAGTTCTTATAGAGGCCTAAATGAGTTGACAAGCTTCAGCTGGTCTCATCAACTCCCTGCCTCACGACGCCCAGCACTCTCCCTAGAGGTATGAGTCATTCATGAGCCCACTAGCCTCAGCTGGGCTTCATCAACTCCCTAGTTGTATAAGTCGGCATAAAGCCTGAATCTGGGAGAAATATATCTACCCCCCTGGATGCAACCAGGTGACTTTACCTTCCTGCTGTCACAATATATATATAGGGATCAGACACAATTGCTTTAGTTGATCAAGTTTTTAAAAAAAAAAAAAAAAAGTTTTATATTTTTGTACAATTGTTAGTTGGTCTCTGGATTGGATTATGCCAGCCCTTGAGGGTAGGATTTGTTCCAGACACTGGGGACCAGTGTCAAATTACCAGGGGGAGAGTGTAGCGGGTATGTACTTTCCCGGGTGTAATTCAAACTGGCAGAGACATCAGTGATGTGCAGTTCCTTGCGGTCCAGCGGGTGGCGCTGTCGCCTTGGGCTGGGGTTGAACCATTGCTGTGTGCTGTGCCTCCTTTTTGTCCTCCCTCGGCAGCGGTATGGTGGGGCGGGGAACCCGCTGTGCTTGCTGGGAGAGGGTATAAAGGGGCCGGCCATCTTTGTCACGGGGTCGAGTCCCAGGCACCTTCAGCCCGAGGGCGGTGGTTCGTGTCGGTCCTCTAGGCGGCCTAGGCCTAGAGGACGTCCGGAGGTCGTGTTCCATCCCAGGCACCTTTAGCCTGGGGTGAGGTACTTGGATGGAGGTCTGGAGCTCAGTGCCCAACACTGAGTTCCGCGAGGGAAGGAGGTCCTAGGGAACCCAGGGATTGGGTACCCGAATCCAGAAGGCATAATGGACTGGGGGGAGCTACTCACTTGAAGACCGGGTGCAGCAGATTGCCAGTGACAGGTGAGCCTCCCATCGGAGACCGCCTGGAAGGAAAATCCCCCCTCGCTAGGAGACCTCAGCCCACTTTCAGGGAGGAAAGTGGAGAGTTCATTGCGTCTGGGCCTACTCGCATCCACACCTCCTTGTTTGTTCTGTTCTTTAAGGGAGCCTAACTGATTATGCTGTTCACTCGAGAAGAATAAAGGAGTGTTGGACTTAAATGGTGTGGGGCTCTTTTCTGGTGGACATTGTTCAAGGTAGTGAAGAGGCCGCTACATACCTTTTTTGAAAAACTTGATAGATCAAACCAAAGTGCATTAAAACAATGTTTTTTGTTTCTTTCTTTTTTTTCTTTAATTACACAACAGCACTAGACCAAGAGCAAGAATCCTGACTGCAGGGTGACCATAAGGACTGCTACCCTATGTTTGACAGCAGTGGTTTATCTGCAGCACCTCTTGCACAGGGATGCTCTTACATGAGCATACCTGGTTGGACAGAAGTAGTTGTGACCAGTAGTGTATTTAGGTTTGTGCTGCCCTAGGCCTGACTAAACTCGTGCACTCCCTAATTTAAATATGACCCACCCCTTCCTGTCAAGGCCACACCCCTTTCTGCTTAAGACCCACCCTGAAATTTTCGAGTGGGGACACAAGATCTTAGGGCCTTGGGGGGGAGGGGGGGGGCAATGGATTACCTTAATTTGCATAGATTTCCCCTCACTTCCTGTTTGGCTATGGGGCAGGAAGTAAAGGAAAATCTCTGCAATGGGTCAGGGATGGTAAAAAATAAACTGACTGGGGCTATAACTCTCCATTACTCTATCCAAAATGAAAAAAACAAATTGGCTATAGTTCTACTTTAAGCACACATTTCTGATAATTTTATGGAGAGGACTAAGAAGATATACCATGCCAATGGTGCAACAGAAAACATATAGCAGAGTGAGGAAGGTTTGTGGTCCAGACTGATAGGACAGTCAAAATTAGAAGCAGCTTGCATTACAACAGTGTAGCACAAGCCGGCGGGGACTCTTTCTGTGCTCCCCCCCCCACTGCAAAGTGCTGCCCTAGGCCTGGGCCTTGTTAGCCTAGGCCAGGATACAGCATTGGTTGTGACTTTGAAGAAGGTGGTTTGGAACTCTGGTGGAAGATTGCTGCTCTGCTGCCTTTCCTAAATAAAACCCACAAAATGTATATTGATTGATTGGACTACAACATTCTTTAACCTTTTCAACATTTTAGCTGAAAGTGTCTTTTTATGAATAAACGTTGTGTGATGATTTGCTCTTGTGAGATCACTTTTTCTGGGTTAGAGGCGCACTCAACCTTAAAGTGATTCTAAATTTATTCTTATTTTTTATTAAAATAACATAAGTGGTATACTTACTTGCTCTGTGCAATGGTTTTGAACAGAGCAGCCCCAATTATCCCCCGCCAAGTGCCTCCATAGCAAACCGTTTGCTTTGGGGGCACTCGTGCATGCTCGCTCCTGAGCCCCACTCTGTGTGTCTATAAGACACACAGAGCATTGCTTGGTCCCGCCCCCTCTTCCACCTCACTTGCTGTGATTGACAGCAGCAGGATTTAATGTGAAGGGAGAGAGTCGGGAAAAATATTACTCTTGTGCACATTGCTGGATCAAGATTGGGCTCTGGTAAGTATAGGGGGGAGGTCTGCACTCAGAAGCTTTTTTACCTTACTGCATAGAATAAGGCGAAAACCTTCTTCCTTTGGAAACACTTTAAAGGGTATATCAACTTTTCCAGACAAATTGGTATAATACCTACCTTATTTTTGTTACATGTCGCAATTTGCATATCAAAAATTACAGCTTACCTTCTTTTTTGGAACTTCCAAAGAAAAAGTCTACTTAGTTTTATTTGTTAAGAGGGGGCAGGGAAGCTGTGTTTACCATAATTGACCCTGTCTAGAGGCTGATATCTCATCAGTTCTACTAGATTTTATCACTGTCTGTCCTAAAAAAGTTTTAGGAGCCATTGTATGTAATAATAACTGAACTCAGCCAGTCCCCAGCCCAGCTATTGGGACAGATAACGCAGTTGTATGCTGTATTACAGTGGTGGCCCTTCCATTAGGGGTGCTCAGGCGTCGCCCCCTCTATCCTCGCCACCCCCTATATGAATAACGGGTAGATTTATGCATGGCATTTAGGCGTCCGGCCCCTTTCAGGACACTAGGCGCATGAATTACAGCGTGGGGGTGTTATTTTGAAGCACCAGATTAGAACCATAGGCTCGAATAGGCTTCAAAATAGGGTGGCTCGTTGTGCAGAGCATTGCGCCATGAGCCCACCCAAGTGTTACACCAGCAAATTATTATTCGTTGGTGCAACACTGATCCTCAATCCGGCCAATCAGAAGCCGTTGCGAGACCCGTTTTCTGATTAGCTGAAAAGAGATGACTCCCAATTGGCCACCAAGAAGGAGGGAGTAAACGGAAGCTGCCGCCACCGTGGAGACCCGTGGGGAGCAGGGGAACGGAAGCCGCCGCCAAACATGGAAACCCGCGATTGGGTAAGTGCGACGGACCGTCCCACTGACCGACCAAAAGAAAAAATTCCACCGGCCGCCACTGCTGTATTAATAGACCCTTAACAAACATATAATGGTGATTTCTCACTTTTGACTACAAAAGTGGAAATACACTTATGCCGCGTACACACGATCATTTTTCACGTCGTGAAAAATGAAATTTTTTGTTTTCAACAAGAAAAACGACCGTGTGTGGTCTTTTTGTCATTTTTCATGACGTGAAAAACGGCATTAAAAACGACGAGAAAAGTTAGAACATGTTCTAATTTTTCTCGTCGTTTTTCCTGACATTTCTTCCGTGGCAGTTTTCCCATAGGGAAACACTGCCGCGGAGCCCATAGACGATCGTTTTTCTCGTCATTTTAAAAAATGAAGAGAAAAATGACCGTATGTGGAGAACAAGCTGTTCCCTCGTTTAAAATGTCATTATTCACGGCGGTTTTTTAACCGCCGTGAATAATGATCGTGTGTACGCGGCATAAAAGGAGGATGCACAATCAGACTTTAGGCAGTTGGTGTTTTCATACTGACATGCAACCTGCTTTATTACTAAAGGTTGCAGGTAAGAAAATAAATAAATCAAAAACAAAGTAAATCCTAGCCTTTCAGGCACTAACTAAACATATTCAGCTACCTCACTATCTGTTGGTAGTCTAGACCCAGTCAACTTCAAAAACACACGTTTCCAACAACTTTTTCTCACGTAGTCCTTTTGCAGCAATTACAGGTTAGCTTCCTTTGCCCCTTACCTTTTATCTCTGCTCACAGCTATAGCAGCAATGAGGGGTCAGTAAAAAAAAAAAAAAAATCCTGGCCAACATAAGAAGGAAACACAAGTGACACAAGGATATATTTACAAGCCTAAAGTATAACTAAAGGTTTTGTTTTAGTTTTGGATAGAGTAGAGAGGGATTAGAGCACCTGTCAGGTTTTTATTGCTGCTTGTATCCCTGTTAAGGAGATCCACCCTCTCTATTTGTCATGTTTACCATTATCCCCAAAAGTGAAAGAAAATATAATATGAATTCTGCTGCTAGACTAATACACCTCACTAATCGATCCATGACTGCTGCTCCTCTCTGCCAATCCCTTCACTGGCTTCCCCTACCCCACCGTGTAAAATTCAAAATGCTAACCACAACATACAAGGCCATTCACAACATCGCCCCCATCTACATCACCAACCTCATCTGCAGATATCACCCAAATCGTCTGCTCCGTTCCTCCCAGGACCTCCTGCTCTCTAGCTACCTTGTTACCTCCTCCGATGCTCGCCTTCAGGAGTTCTCCAGAGCCTTTCCCATCCTCTGGAACTCCCTGCCCCGGTATGTCCGATCAGCCCCTACCCTGTCCACCTTTAGCAGATCCCTGAAAACTAATTTATTCAGGAAAGCCTATCCCACACCCACCTAACAACTGTCCCCGAGCCACCCCCATTAAATCACTCTGCAGCTATTACCTTTTGTACCACCCCCCCTCCCCTTAGAATGTAAGCTCTACGAGCAGGGCCCTCCTGTACTTTCTGTATTGAACTGTACTGTAATTGTGCTGTCTCCCCTCTACATTGTAAAGCGCTGCGTAAACTGTTGGCGCTATATAAATCATGTATAATAATAATATATCTTTGATATAGTATCATATTTTGGTTCTCAATGGGGCATGAATAGAGGAAAAATCTTCCAATAAGGATACTGGTTCTGATGACCCTGGTGACACACAGAAATTCCCTAACTTTGGAGGGATTTCCTCTCACTTCCTGTTTTGGCTGTGGAACAGGAAGTAAAGGAAAATATCCCCAATTTGACATAGATAGCAACAAAGAAACTGACAAGGGTCATACACTTTCCTGACTCTATCCCTGACTCTATCCCTGACTGTATGTTAATCTCTAGTCTCACAAATGACAAAAAACATTGAGAAATATTCCTCCCCTCAATGATCTCTCTCTTTGCAATGCCATAGTTGTTTTTAAAATCCTTAACTACTGAAATTCTGCTCATAGGCCTACCTTTACCCAGGCTACCCCCCTTTTAGTCTAACATAAGTGCTGTTGCCAGACTCATCCACCTCACTAACTACTAAATTGTCTGCCAAACCTCTCTGCCAGTCCCTGACAAACATTTAAAACATTAACAACGTAAAAAAGAATCCTCACATCACGGACCTCATCTCAAAATGTCAGCCAAATAATCCTTGCCACTCTTTCCTAGACCTTCTCCTCTCCAGCTCCCTTCTGACCTTATCCTATTTTTTTTCTCCAGGACTTCTCTAGAGCCATCCTCTGGAGCCCCACACTCTCCAGCTATCTCTTACCTTGTCCAGGCGACTCCTGAAAACTTGTCTCTTTAGCCTAAAAACTGAAACTTCATTTTCTTCATCAACTCATTCCTTCACAGCTATTATCTTTTGTATATCTTGTCCATCCAGTTTAGATTGTAAGCGCTCATGAACAGAGCTCTCCTAACCCTCTACTCTTTGTTTAGTAACTGTACTGTCTCCCTTTATTTTGTAAAAAGCTGCATTAACTGTTCATGCTACATAAATATTGTAACTTTTTTAAATAAAAAAAAACATGCCCCTTTGCAAAGGCTTGGAAATTATTACCCGGGTAATGATACATGCCAAAATCGAGGCAGTCCTCATGGTTAGGGTAGAGAAAATATGTAAGTCTGTGGAAACCATGGGTGGACTAACTACCAGTTGACTTTGACGAGACGCTATTATCTCCTTGAATTTCCCATTGAGACGGTTTGTTTGCCCCTCTCCCTGGGGTCTCCCTCCCCTGTCCTTCCGTGATATTTTCATGTATTGTCCTTTGTTGCTATTCTCTTTCTTTTCTCCTTTCCCCCCACACATTCCATGGGATCCCACCAGCACCAGATGTCCGCCTTTCATGATATTGTTACTGAAAGACCCTCTTGATGCACAAGACTAGGTCCCCTTAAAGTGTCTGTAAACCCTTACAATCCACTTTTGACTACAGGTAAGCCTATAATAAGGCTTACCTGTAGATACCCTGGATATCTCCTAAACCTGCATGGTTTACGAGATATCCCCGGTATCTGCATGTGGCGATGGCATGCGCACACGTGCCGTTGCTTCAGTTAGTGCGCCGTTACCGGCGGCTCCCGTGCGCATGCCGCCAGTGACGTAGTCGCGGCTTCGGCCAATCACAGCGCCGGAGCCCGCGTTACCCGGAAGTAACTCTGGGAGCGTTGTCATCGACCTGAGCGGTGTACGGGGACCACTGCGGGGGCTTCGATCTAAAGTGAGTATTTGCTTTTTGCTATGCATACTAGCTCATTATACCTTTTATCTTGCAGGTTTTTTTTGTGGGGGTTTACAACTATTTTAAGGGTTACCGAGTTTTAAGGAGATATCCTAGTACCCTAACATAGACCATGATTACTACTACACGCTTCCTGTACCTTCAAATGCCACACAGCTTTAAAGTGAAGTTGCAGTCGTTTTTGTGTTTATTAAAAGTCAGCAGCTACAAAAAGTGTAGCTGCTGACTTTTAATAAACACACACTCACCTGTCCCACGATACAGTGATGCAGCCACCCGAATTCTTGGTTCTCTCCCTCTCTTCTCCCTGGTACCGGCAGTGTGGGCACCCAGCTTTGACAGCTTTCGGCTTCAGAGCCGGGTGCGCACTGCGCATGCGCAAGTCGCGCTGCGCCTCCTCAATGGCCGGGCAATCATGTGGGACTTGTGACGTGTCCCAGAAGATTGCAGGGAGGGAGAGTGGAGAGGAGAACTTACGCTCGAGTCGCCTAGGTAGCCGGAGCTGAAGTGGGAGCAGGTACCTGTCAAAACTAGGTACCTGCTCCCCCCCCCCAAAAAAAGATGTGGCATGGGGGGAGGAGGAATGCTTAAAGCGGAACTTCCCCTTTTGGGTGGAACTCCACTTTAAGGACCGTTGCTACAGTATAACCCTGTATCCCCTGGGTCATCCGCCCCCCTCAATGCTCAGCATTATGGTTTAACTGGGCAGATGTAACCAACTGATCTTGTCAATAATTACTTTATTATGCAGCATGGTTTTCTGGTACTTCTATACCCACTTTCTTATTGCATCTGGGAAGTGTTGTTCGGTAATGACAAACACTAACATTTGCGCGAAACACGCCTACCTCTTTGTCCCCTGCTCCATCTGTCAACCACTTGTCATATGAAGCTTCAATAAAAGGATTTTTGGAAGTGCAGCCACCCGGAATTATTTCTTCACGTTACACAGCATGCGAGCTGGGCTAGCACCTGAATAGTGTGTGTGGGGATTAACCAGAGACTCACTCACCTGGAGCAGCTTTTCTTGTTTCATGGGACGAGTTGTTGTTGTCTTTCTGTAACACTGTGTATCCTTGTTTTTATGGTTTACCTAAGCTATGTACAGATTGTGATATATTCACTGTTTTTCCTTTAATAAAATATCCAAAGAAAAAAAAACATGCCAGGGATAATTTTAGAATATGTTATATTTATCTTTCTAATATTATATTTCTCCTTCCAATACCAGTATACCTACATCTCGGTGAGATCCATTGCAGTGTAGGATACTAGGGGGATTTGGTTACAATAAATATAGTGGGCCAACAATAGTAGTTGAAATGAAACAATGGATACGTATCAAAAACGACATAAATGTCACATTCTGCCAGTAGCATTAACTCAGTCGTTTTTGTTTGAGATGCGTTTGAGTTTGAGACAGTTGAGTCTCTCCTTTAACATCATTTATTACCTGCTGTTCCTGTCAATAGTGACAACACTATTCACTCTCCATGTAAAATAATTTATCAATGTTGTCAACCTGTGAACAGGGTAACCTTGATAGATATGTCATTTTATATGGAATAAAGGTAAGAAGCTAAAAAAATGGTCACCAACAAACAAACCTAACTCCAGCTAACATGTTTTAAGCAGTTACAGCAACAGGTTTGTTCTCTTGAAAAAAAAGAAAATAGTAAACTATGTGAATAAAAGCTAGACATAGTTAGCACCTCTGCCAAAGTTTAATGGTTTGTCCCAATCTCTATAATTGTCACTCTTGCTGTTCAGCTTGGCCTGCACGTTAGGGATGAGCTTCGTGTTCGAGTCGAACATACGTTCGACTCGAACATCGGCTGTTCGATCGTTCGACGAAGATCGAACGATTTGGGCCGTTCGCGCCAAATTCGAGTGACGCGAACGGCCCACAATGCACTACGCCATCGCAGTGTCATCCAGGCTCTGTGATTGGCCAAGCATGCACTGTGACCCCGCATGCTTGGCCAATCACAGCGCCGGCAGCGAGGAGAGCAATGATTGGCCACAGGCAGGATGCCTGTGGCCAATTATTGCTGAGGGGGTTTAGTACACGCCCCACACTATAAAATGCCGCCAGCGCGGCGGCCTTGTGTAGTGTGTTCCGGAGCAGGGAAAGAGAAGCATAGGCAGGGACAGTGTCATTATTTTTCCTTTACTAATCCTGGATTCCTTGTGTTTAGGGACAAATAAGGATAGGTAGGGAGAGTGTCAGTGACAGTGTGCTATTCTGTGCTAATCCTTGTTTGTAGGGACAGAGAGGTACAGTGAGGGAAAGTGTCAGTGTGCTATTCTGTTCTAAACCAATCTTGCTGAACCATATTTTCAATCCTTGAGTTTAGGGACAGAGAGGTACAGTGAGGGAAAGTGTCAGTGTGCTATTTTGTGCGAAATCTTGTTTGTAGGGAGGGACAGAGTAGGACAGTGAGGGAAAGTGTCAGTGTGCTATTCTGTTCTAAACCAATTTTGCTGTTCCATATTTTCAATCCTTGAGTTTAGGGACAGAGAAGGACACGCGTGGCAATTTTCAGTCTGCTATTCTGTGCTAAATCTTGTTTGTAGGGAGGGACAGAGTAGGACAGTGAGGGAAAGTGTCAGTGTGCTATTCTGTTCTAAACCAATTTTGCTGTTCCATATTTTCAATCCTTGAGTTTAGGGACAGAGAAGGACACTTGTGGCAATTATCAGTGTGCTATTCTGTGCTAAATCTTGTTTGTAGGGAGGGACAGAGTAGGACAGTGAGGGAAAGTGTCAGTGTGCTATTCTGTTCTAAACCAATTTTGCTGTTCCATATTTTCAATCCTTGAGTTTAGGGACAGAGAAGGACACTCGTGGCAATTTTCAGTGTGCTATTCTGTGCTAAATCTTGTTTGTAGGGAGGGACAGAGTAAAACAGTGAGGGAAAGTGTCAGTGTGCTATTCTGTTCTAAACCAATTTTGCTGTTCCATATTTTCAATCCTTGAGTTTAGGGACAGAGAAGAACACTCGTGGCAATTTTCAGTGTGCTATTCTGTGCTAAATCTTGTTTGTAGGGAGGGACAGAGTAGGACAGTGAGGGAAAGTGTCAGTGTGCTATTCTGTTCTAAACCAATTTTGCTGTTCCATATTTTCAATCCTTGAGTTTAGGGACAGAGAAGGACACTCGTGGCAATTTTCAGTCTGCTATTCTGTGCTAAATCTTGTTTGTAGGGAGGGACAGAGTAGGACAGTGAGGGAAAGTGTCAGTGTGCTATTCTGTTCTAAACCAATTTTGCTGTTCCATATTTTCAATCCTTGAGTTTAGGGACAGAGAAGGACACTCGTGGCAATTTTCAGTCTGCTATTCTGTGCTAAATCTTGTTTGTAGGGAGGGACAGAGTAGGACAGTGAGGGAAAGTGTCAGTGTGCTATTCTGTTCTAAACCAATTTTGTTGTTCCATATTTTCAATCCTTGAGTTTAGAGACAGAGAAGGACACTCGTGGCAATTTTCAGTCTGCTATTCTGTGCTAAATCTTGTTTGTAGGGAGGGACAGAGTAGGACAGTGAGGGAAAGTGTCAGTGTGCTATTCTGTTCTAAACCAATTTTGCTGTTCCATATTTTCAATCCTTGAGTTTAGGGACAGAGAAGGACACTCGTGGCAATTATCAGTGTGCTATTCTGTGCTAAATCTTGTTTGTAGGGAGGGACAGAGTAGGACAGTGAGGGAAAGTGTCAGTGTGCTATTCTGTTCTAAACCAATTTTGCTGTTCCATATTTTCAATCCTTGAGTTTAGGGACAGAGAAGGACACTCGTGGCAATTTTCAGTGTGCTATTCTGTGCTAAATCTTGTTTGTAGGGAGGGACAGAGTAAAACAGTGAGGGAAAGTGTCAGTGTGCTATTCTGTTCTAAACCAATTTTGCTGTTCCATATTTTCAATCCTTGAGTTTAGGGACAGAGAAGGACACTCGTGGCAATTTTCAGTGTGCTATTCTGTGCTAAATCTTGTTTGTAGGGAGGGACAGAGTAGGACAGTGAGGGAAAGTGTCAGTGTGCTATTCTGTTCTAAACCAATTTTGCTGTTCCATATTTTCAATCCTTGAGTTTAGGGACAGAGAAGGACACTCGTGGCAATTATCAGTGTGCTATTCTGTGCTAAATCTTGTTTGTAGGGAGGGACAGAGTAGGACAGTGAGGGAAAGTGGCAGTGTGCTATTCTGTTCTAAACCAATTTTGCTGTTCCATATTTTCAATCCTTGAGTTTAGGGACAGAGAAGGACAATCGTGGCAATTATCAGTGTGCTATTCTGTGCTAAATCTTGTTTGTAGGGAGGGACAGAGTAGGACAGTGAGGGAAAGTGTCAGTGTGCTATTCTGTTCTAAACCAATTTTGCTGTTCCATATTTTCAATCCTTGAGTTTAGGGACAGAGAAGGACACTTGTGGCAATTATCAGTGTGCTATTCTGTGCTAAATCTTGTTTGTAGGGAGGGACAGAGTAGGACAGTGAGGGAAAGTGTCAGTGTGCTATTCTGTTCTAAACCAATTTTGCTGTTCCATATTTTCAATCCTTGAGTTTAGGGACAGAGAAGGACACTCGTGGCAATTATCAGTGTGCTATTCTGTGCTAAATCTTGTTTGTAGGGAGGGACAGAGTAGGACAGTGAGGGAAAGTGTCAGTGTGCTATTCTGTTCTAAACCAATTTTGCTGTTCTATATTTTCAATCCTTGAGTTTAGGGACAGAGAAGGACACTCGTGGCAATTTTCAGTGTGCTATTCTGTGCTAAATCTTGTTTGTAGGGAGGGACAGAGTAAAACAGTGAGGGAAAGTGTCAGTGTGCTATTCTGTTCTAAACCAATTTTGCTGTTCCATATTTTCAATCCTTGAGTTTAGGGACAGAGAAGGACACTCATGGCAATTTTCAGTGTGCTATTCTGTGCTAAATCTTGTTTGTAGGGAGGGACAGAGTAGGACAGTGAGGGAAAGTGTCAGTGTGCTATTCTGTTCTAAACCAATTTTGCTGTTCCATATTTTCAATCCTTGAGTTTAGGGACAGAGAAGGACACTCGTGGCAATTTTCAGTGTGCTATTCTGTGCTAAATCTTGTTTGTAGGGAGGGACAGAGTAGGACAGTGAGGGAAAGTGTCAGTGTGCTATGATGTTCTAAACCAATTTTGCTGTTCCATATTTTCAATCCTTGAGTTTAGGGACAGAGAAGGACACTCGTGGCAATTTTCAGTCTGCTATTCTGTGCTAAATCTTGTTTGTAGGGAGGGACAGAGTAGGACAGTGAGGGAAAGTGTCAGTGTGCTATTCTGTTCTAAACCAATTTTGCTGTTCCATATTTTCAATCCTTGAGTTTAGGGACAGAGAAGGACACTCGTGGCAATTTTCAGTGTGCTATTCTGTGCTAAATCTTGTTTGTAGGGAGGGACAGAGTAAAACAGAGAGGGAAAGTGTCAGTGTGCTATTCTGTTCTAAACCAATTTTGCTGTTCCATATTTTCAATCCTTGAGTTTAGGGACAGAGAAGGACACTCGTGGCAATTTTCAGTGTGCTATTCTGTGCTAAATCTTGTTTGTAGGGAGGGACAGAGTAGGACAGTGAGGGAAAGTGTCAGTGTGCTATTCTGTTCTAAACCAATTTTGCTGTTCCATATTTTCAATCCTTGAGTTTAGGGACAGAGAAGGACACTCGTGGCAATTTTCAGTCTGCTATTCTGTGCTAAATCTTGTTTGTAGGGAGGGACAGAGTAGGACAGTGAGGGAAAGTGTCAGTGTGCTATTCTGTTCTAAACCAATTTTGCTGTTCCATATTTTCAATCCTTGAGTTTAGGGACAGAGAAGGACACTCGTGGCAATTATCAGTGTGCTATTCTGTGCTAAATCTTGTTTGTAGGGAGGGACAGAGTAGGACAGTGAGGGAAAGTGTCAGTGTGCTATTCTGTTCTAAACCAATTTTGCTGTTCCATATTTTCAATCCCTGAGTTTAGGGACAGAGAAGGACACTCGTGGCAATTATCAGTGTGCTATTCTGTGCTAAATCTTGTTTGTAGGGAGGGACAGAGTAGGACAGTGAGGGAAAGTGTCAGTGTGCTATTCTGTTCTAAACCAATTTTGCTGTTCCATATTTTCAATCCTTGCGTTTAGGGACAGAGAAGGACACTCGTGGCAATTTTCAGTGTGCTATTCTGTGCTAAATCTTGTTTGTAGGGAGGGACAGAGTAAAACAGTGAGGGAAAGTGTCAGTGTGCTATTCTGTTCTAAACCAATTTTGCTGTTCCATATTTTCAATCCTTGAGTTTAGGGACAGAGAAGGACACTCGTGGCAATTATCAGTGTGCTATTCTGTGCTAAATCTTGTTTGTAGGGAGGGACAGAGTAGGACAGTGAGGGAAAGTGTCAGTGTGCTATTCTGTTCTAAACCAATTTTGCTGTTCCATATTTCAAATCCTTGAGTTTAGGGACAGAGAAGGATAGGCAGGGGACAGTGTCAGTGTCATTGTTGCTAAGCCTCCTGCACAGTATACACCTGAAGGTAGCCCTTATTGCTCTTTTTCCCATCTCCCTGCAGGCCATCCATTAAAATGTCTGGAAGGCAAACAAGGAGAGGCAGACAGTCAGGAGGCAAAAAAAGAGGGCAAGCAGGCTCTGTGTCTGGGGGCAACAGTGCTGGTCGTGGACGCGGTGCATCGTCATCAGCACATGGCCATGGGACACGCTTGTCCTTCTTTTTGGCAGCTGGACATGTTGAGCCACATCATGCCGAAGACTTGGTAGAGTGGATGACCAAGCTCACCTCATCCTCCTCATCCTCTCTCACCCAGGCTCAGGGTACTGGCAAAGCAGCTGCCAAAGCGTCCTCTTCTCTGGTATCATTATCTTTATTAGTCAATCCTTCCCTAGACCCACCATGTCCTCCTCCTGAGGAGTCCCCCGAACTGTTTGAGCACAGTGTTGGGTACATGCTCCAGGAGGATGCCCAGCGTTTCGAAGGATCTGATGATGATACCCAGCTACAGGAAGGCAGCAGCGTGAGAGCAGAGAGAGGGGATGCTCAAGAAGGACACCAATCTGGCAGTCATGCTCCAGCAGCTGCAGCATACTGCCAGATTGGCTCCAGTGATGAGGAGGGAGGGGATGATGAGGTCACTGACTCCACGTGGGTGCCTAATAGGAGAGAGGAGGAGGAGGAGGAGGATGAGGAGGAGGCACATCTCCAACGAGGCAGGATGCCCTTGAGTGGCCAGCGTATGGGCAGCACACCGACGGAATCACACCGCAGAGCTCCGCCTGTGCAGGGCGCTGCCTCTGCCCGTCATTCAAAAAGTTCTTTGGTGTGGGCCTTTTTTGAGGCGAGTGCATCAGATCGCACAGCTGCTGTTTGCAACATATGTCTCAAGCGTATATCGCGTGGCCAAAACATCAGCCGCTTGGGCACCACATGCTTGATCAGACATATGTTGACCTGCCATGCAGCTCGTTGGCAAGCCTACCTTAAAGACCCACACCAAAGAACAAAGCTGACCTCTTCTTGCACCGCATCAGCTGGGATCTCCAACCCCACTATACCTTCACTCCTCTCTGAAACCTGCTCTGAGAGGAATGAAGGTGTAGAATTAGGTGTGTCACAGGCAAGTACTTGCGGGCACTCTGCTAGCAGTACACCAACGTCCGATTCTAGCAGGCAAATTTCCCTGCCCCAGCTGCTGGACCGTCGAAAGAAGTTCACTCCCAGCCATCCACATGCCCAGCGGTTGAATGCTAGCTTGGCTAAATTGCTAGCGCTTCAACTGCTGCCTTTTCAGTTGGTAGACTCGGCCCCCTTCCATGAGTTTGTGCAATGTGCGGTTCCTCAGTGGCAGGTTCCCAAACGCCACTTTTTCGCACGGAAAGCGATTCCGGCTCTCTACAGGCATGTGGAAGGCAATGTCTTGGCCTCCCTGGACAGGGCGGTCAGCGGTAAGGTGCATATTACCGCTGACTCATGGTCCAGCAGGCATGGACAGGGATGTTACCTTTCTTTCACGGCCCATTGGGTCACTCTTTTGGCAGCTGGGAAGGATGCAGGACAAGGTGCAGTAGTGTTGGAGGTCGTTCCACCGCCACGCCTCCAAAATGCTACTACTGGTTGTGACACACCTCTCTCCTCCACCCCCTCCTCTTCTTCTTCCTCCATGGCCTCTTCCTGTGGTTTGTCCTCGGAACCAGCGGTGCTCCGTAGGCGTTCAAGGGGCTACGCAAGTACGCAGGCAAAAATATGCCATGCCGTGCTTGCGCTGGTGTGTTTGGGGGACAGGAGCCACACTGGGGCAGAGGTCCTGTCTGCTCTGCAGGGCCAGGCCGAGAGGTGGTTGACGCCACGCCAGCTTAAGCCAGGAATGGTGGTTTGCGACAATGGCACCAACCACCTCTCCGCCCTCCGACAGGGACAACTGACCCATGTGCCCTGTGTGGCTCACGTCCTTAACCTGGTGGTGCAGCGGTTCTTGGGCAGGTACCCGGGCTTACAGGATGTCCTGAGGCAGGCCAGGAAAGTCTGTGTGCATTTCCGCAGATCTTATAATGCCAGTGCTCGCCTGGCTGAGCTGCAAAAGGAGTTGAACCTGCCCAAGAACCGCCTTATATGTGACATGCCCACCAGGTGGAACTCAACGTTGGCCATGCTGCAGCGGCTGCACACGCAGCAGAGGGCCATCAATGAGTACCTGTGCGACTATGGCACCAGGACAGGGTCAGGGGAGCTCGGGTTTTTTTCACCACGCCAGTGGGGCATGATCAGGGATGCATGCACTGTCCTGGCACCATTTGAGGAGGCCACGAGGATGGTGAGCAGTGACAGTGCATGCATCAGTGACACTGTACCTCTTGTCCACCTGTTGGAGCACACGCTGCGTGGAATAATGGACAGGGCACTTGAGGCAGAACAGAGGCAGGAAGAGGAGGACTTCCTTGCCTCTCAAGGCCCCCTTTACCCAGACAGTGTTCCTTCTGTCCCACCCATCGCACAGGAAGAGGAGGAGGAGGAGGAGGAGGAGGATTGTGTCAGCATGGAGGTGGAGGCTGGCACTCAGCATCATCAGCAGCAGTCTTTTAGGGATGATTTACAGTCCCAAGAAACCAGTGGACTTGTACGTGGCTGGGAGGAGGTGGCTGCGGATCATGTCGTCCTTAGTGACCCAGAGAACTCCAGACTGAATGCCTCAGCTAACCTACGCTGCATGGCCTCCCTGATCCTGCAAAGTCTGCGGAAGGATCCTCGTATTCTTCGGATCAAGGAGAGGGACCATTACTGGCTGGCCACTCTCCTTGATCCACGGTACAAGGGTAAGGTTTCGGACCTTATCGTACCGTCGCAGAGGGAGCAGAGGATGAGACAACTCCGGGAGGCCTTGCAGAAAGGTCTGTGCAACGCGTTCCCAGAGACTGGGAGGTTACAAACTCCTGGTCCTGGACAACGAGTTGCTGAGGCTTCGGGCAGTCAAAGAAGGAGCGGTGGGGAAGGTGGCCGTCTGACCGATGCGTTCAGACAATTCTTTAGTCCGCAGCCCCAAAGTATGATCGGTTCCAGCAACCATCGCCAGCGTCTGATATACATGGTCCAGGAATACCTAGGGGCAAGGTCAGACTTGGACACCTTCCCCACCGAAAATCCTCTGGCTTACTGGGTCTTGAGGATGGATCACTGGCCAGAGCTTGCACAGTATGCAATTGAGCTACTGGCCTGTCCTGCATCCAGCGTTCTTTCAGAACGCACATTCAGTGCTGCTGGAGGATTTGTCACGGATCACAGGGTGCGCCTGTCCACCGACTCAGTTGATCGACTGACTTTCATCAAGATGAACCAGTCTTGGATCACCACCAGCTACCACACACCAGATGCTGATATAACAGACTAATTGATTTTAAAATGTCACATCCCTTCAAGACTGATGCTGATGCTGAGTGCCTGTGCTGTTATGTTGACTGGCTATCCTCCTCCTCCTCCTCAATGATACGATTAATGATGATAGCTTGGAAGATCATTTTGGTTTATGGGTGATGCCACCAGTGGCTAAGGCCCAATTTTTCAGCCCCTGTTTAACAGGGGCGTGTAATTAAAATTTTTGATGCAATACTTTGCATTGCTGTGCTCCAAGTACAGTATCTGTGAGGGGTTGCAGTGTTGTGCCACCAGTGCCTAAGGCCCAATTTTTCAGCCCCTGTTCAACAGGGGCATGCAATTATAATTATTGATCTAATAATTCACAGCAGGGCCCATTGCTGCGCCCACCAAGAGTAACTGTCAGGCCTTACAGTGTTGTGGCACCAGCACCACCATCACCACCACCACTACCACCACCAAAGGCCCAATTTTTCAGCCCCTGTTCAACAGGGGCATGCAATTATAATTATTGATCGAATAATTCACAGCAGGACCCATTGCTGCGCCCACCAAGAGTAACTGTCAGGCCTTACAGTGTTGTGGCACCAGCACCACCATCACCACCACCACCACCACCAAAGGCCCAATTTTTCAGCCCCTATTCAACAGGGGCATGCAATTATAATTATTGATCTAATAATTCACAGCAGGGCCCATTGCTGCGCCCACCAAGAGTAACTGTCAGGCCTTACAGTGTTGTGGCACCAGCACCACCATCAAAGGCCCAATTTTTACTACCACTGATCAACAATTATATGTTATTACAATTCCTGATATAATAGTTGAAAGCAGGGCGTTCCAGCACCCACCAAGAATAACTGTGAGTGTTTTCAGTGTTGTGCCAACACCAACACCTAAGGGGCCAATTTCTGCAGAGTATATACGGCAGGTCCCTACTTTCAAACATCCAACTTACAAACTACTACTACTTGCAAACGGAAGAAGACAACAGGAAGTGAGAGGAAATCTACCCCTTGGAAGGAAAATTCTCTCCTGTAAGAATTAATATGGGAGAAAGGTGTCTCCTCTCTACTGATGCTTTATCAACAATCCTTGTTTCAATAAAAACACCACATTTCAAAAACAGTTGTCATTGGGACGCAAAGTGAGGTGAAATGTTCTGAACAGGGGCACAGACAGCAAAAAAAAATGTGACAGGGGTGATAACCGTTCCCTATGTTTTCCAAAAAGCTAAAAAAAAGGAATTTGGCATGGAGCTACACTTAAACAATGCAGCTGTTCAAAATTACAAACAGATTCTACATAAGAACAAACCTACAGTCCTTGTCTTGTATGCACCGCCTGTATACGGCTGTTCAGAGTATATAGGGCCTTTTTTATTTTGTGTGCGGGGTTCCCCTTAATATCCATACAAGACCCAAAGGGGCTGGTAATGGGCTGGGGTGGGGGGGGGGGGTTGATGGGGTAGATATGCCATTTTTCCTAAATATTTTCATCCATATTACCGGGACCAGACATTGCATTAAAGCCGCAAGCAGTTTTAAATGGCTTTTTTTCCTTTAGAAATGTTATTTTGTGCAGGGACAGTTCTAAACACGGGAAACACGTGGCACTTCACAGGCATACTTTAGACACCCCCCAGGTACAATATTTAAAGGAATATTTGACTTTTTTTTTTCACTTTATGCATCATTAAAATGACTGCTCCCGGAAAACGTCCGTTTTTAAAACTTCTTTTTGCATTGATACATGTCCCCTGGTGCAGTACCCGGGTTCCCAAACTCTGTTTCGGACAATAACATGGATAATAGTCGTTATAATTAGCACTTTAGAATCCGAACGCTCGCATCCATTGTATTTAATAGGGTTCTAATGCTCGTGCGAACTTTCGGTCCGTTCGCGCGTTCTGGTGCGAACCGAACCCGGGGGTGTTCGGCTCATCACTACTGCACGTAAATGTTCAGAAAATTCTAAATGAAAGCCTGTGAAGTAACAGAAGAAATTCGTATGCTGAAAACTATCATTACAGGTAATTACCACATACAGTTAACAGAATACAATTTTTTTTTGTTATAGTGGTCCATAAATCATTCTTGTTTGTACTTTCCAATATTCTAAAATAGAAAAACATTCTAAATCGAAATATATTTCATCCCCACGCAGATTTCATATCTAAATTATACAAGAAAATTTTTATTTTGTGAAGACCCATTCTTTAGGAATCTGTGAGCATTTGGTAGTGTAGTTTTCCATAATAGACAATTATATTTTAGATACCAGCAGTTTAGTGCAAAGGGACTAAAACATATTTTTAGAGACTCCTATGGATAATTAAACAGCGCACATTGCTCTTTGCCCTATGAAACAAAGATCTGGCTGTAGGCTTGGATAACTCATGCCTAGGTACAGTGTAAGTACAATTTATTTTAAATTGACTGCCACATGGATATGCTTATGACAAAATATTTTAAATGATCAGTCCACCCAAAATGTATCTATCCGTTTTATGTAGACACTGGAGAGCTAAAGAACCTGTTAATAGCTTTTTCTAATTGGAACTCTTGGTGAGACATGTGTATAAGCTTCCTCCCTGCCCCAGGACAACGTCAGAGTGTGACGAAACGTGTTGGGAGGAGTGGCGTGCTGACGTCATCGAGCTGTGTACCTAGTGGACAGGTGTTCGCTTCCCGGCCAGCTTTTATAATTCTTGCAAATTTACTTCTTACTGTGTGTAAGTGTAACTTTTAATAAATATTCATATTACGATTTACACTATGGTGAGCTCCTTTCTATTTTGGGTTAACCTCTGGTCCTCAATCGTGACCATCGAATGATTGAGTTTCCCTGGCCATTTTCTGTGTGTTCCTGCTCCATCATATCAAGCATTTGGGAGCTGCCATTTCCATCCCTCTGGATCAAAGACCCTGGCGGGGTTAATAGCCGCGAGTCTACGTTAGCTTGCCTCTGGTAAGCACCCAATCTATGTGGTGGAGGTGCACGAGTTTTTGGTGTCGTCACAAGATTATACACATGTGGCTATGTTTATGGACTAATTTATGTCAATATTGTGTGGTGTTGGAAGTCATTTTTAACACTTCTTTTATTAGCGCAGCTTCATTTTATTACTTCTTATCTGCATATGTGTGTATCTCATATTGAGCTGCAGCTGGTTTTTGTTTCTTTACTTGTATTGTTCACTTAGCGCTGTATTTTTCCCACATTATTTATGTGTATAAGCTCCTTGGTCTGCTATTTTGTTATGCTTACTTAGCATGGTTTATTTTTTTGGCAGGGTGTTATATTTGATATAGTCCAAACTAAACAAAGTGGCTTCACAATATGTACATACGATATGCCATATATTTTTATCTAAGCTATTTTTGACCTTCTTAACATGTTTTCCCATCATTGTGATGCAGGATACTCTAGCATAGCATGAATGCTGATAACTTGTCTAAATGCATGAATAAAAAGACCAACAATCACCCTACAAGGTCACTCGTCTTACTAATATTATTATGCACACTTTCTCAATTCAACAGATGATAGTGTAGCATATTGGCATCAGAAAATGTTCGCTCATGAACAAACATGACTAGAGAATGCATACAGGTTCACTTCATATTAGTGTGTGAATTAAAGTGTTTTAGAATCAGGTCTGTTGAGCACTTTTGGTTGAGTGGGACAGCCCATAAAGATCAAAGAAGGCAGTCCTTTAGTAGAAATGGGTCGAATACCCCCCTTTTCGGGAGTTCTGCTGCGAGCCAACCAGAGAAAAGTTCCAACCAGAATGGCAAACCCCATCAAAGTCTATGGGAGGCGGAGCCGAACAGGAAACATTATATTAGGCTTATATGCAAGTGAATGGCCATAAAAGGGGTATGGGGGCTCAGGTACTGCCCCCAAGGGACATGTATCAATGCAGATTTTTTTTTTTTTTTAAACAATTGTTTGTTCAGGAGCAGTGATTTTAATGATGCTTAAAGTGCAACAATAAAAATAAAATAATTCACACAAGTGAGGGGGATTACGAAATTGATCCAAAGTTTTCCAGTTGACAGACTTCTGTAGTGCAGGGATAGCCACACATTGATGAACCAGCTTAATTTCAATCAGTGTATAGCAAGTGTTACTGTTTGCATCTGTAGCCCACATACTTATTCTTTATTGGGTAACTTTAAAAGATCAAAAAAATAATAATTTCATCAGATAAATACAGTGCTGCTACATAAATATAAAAGGTGCTCAAAGTCTTGCATTCTTTTTTCATTTCAACATGCTGTAGAAAAGGACCCTTGCCATCTCTGTGGAAGCAGTGGTCTCTATGCAGAGGTCTGTCACTCCCTTGCTGACTCAGACCTAGAGCTCTATTATCAGCAACCACATGCTTTTCACCAATTGGAAAGCTCTAGCTCTGACTCGGCAGGCTTTTCTACTCAAGTTGCATCTGCTTGGTAGAAAAAAAGTCTTTGCACACCATTAGTTTTGATGCGCCACGATTGAACTTAGCTGATTTAAACTGAAACTCCAGTTGGGGTTTAAAGTGATACTAAAGTCTTGTTTTTTTTGGGTTAAAAATAATAAACATGTTACACTTACCTGCTCTGTGCAGTGGATTTGCACAGAGCACCCAGATCCTCATCTTCTCGGGCCCCTCTTTAGCTCTACTAGCCCCACCCTCCTGAGCATCTTGCTATGGGGCCACCCGAGCCGATCCGCAGCTCCGTGTGTTCATTCAAACACAGAGCCCTGGCTAGGCCCCACCCCCCTCTCTCTCCTCAGTGGCTCACTGACTTTAATTGACAGCAGCGGAAGCCTATGGCCTTCTGCTGCTGCCTCCGCCAATGAAGAGGAGAATCTCGGCCAGCCGAGTCTCTCGTGCAACATTGCTGGATAGAGATGAGGCTCAGGTAAATATTAGGGGGGGGGGTGGCTAAGAGAGGGCTCCTGCACACAGAAGACTTTTTATCTTAATGCATAGAATTCATTAAGATAAAAAAACTTCTGCCTTTACAACAACTTTAACCACTTCCCTACTGCCATATAGTCATATGACGGCCGCAGGAACCCTTCGTCCCTCCGGGCGGCTGTCATATGACGTCCTGGGATTCCTGCGTTCGCTGCATCACTGGGGACCCGATGCGCGTGCCTCGCCGCGGCGATGTCCGCCGAGCACCGGCGATTGCTCATCACAGAGCAAGGACGTGGATCTGTGTGTGTAAACACACAGATCCACGTCCTGTCAGGGGAG
The DNA here is from genome assembly GCA_029206835.1 of Rana muscosa. Lineage (NCBI taxonomy): Eukaryota > Metazoa > Chordata > Amphibia > Anura > Ranidae > Rana > Rana muscosa. The sequence goes on from CM055121.1 coordinate 179,832,442, forward strand.
AGGAGAACTGATCGTATGTTCCTTGTAAATAGGAACACTGATCGGTCTCCTCCCCTTGTGAGTCCCCCTTCCCTTACAGTTAGAATCACTCCCTAGATAACATATTTAACCCCTTGTTCCCCCCCCTTGTGTTAACCCCTTCCCTGCCAGTCACATGTATACAGTAATAAATGCATTTTTATAGCACTGGTCGCTGTATAAATGTGAATGGTCCCAAATTAGTGTCAAAAGTGTCCGATCTGTCCGTCGCAATGTGGCACTCCTGATAAAAATCGCACATTGCCACAATTACTAGTAAAAAAAAATAATAATAAAAATGCCATAATTCTATCCCCTATTTTGTAGACGCTATAACTTTTGCGCAATCCAATCAATATACGCTTATTGCGATTTTTTTTAACAAAAATATGTAGAAGAATACATATCGGCCTAAACTAAAGGAAAAAAAATATTTTATTTTTTAAAAATTGGGATATTTATATAGCAAAAAGTAATAAATATTGTGTTTTTTTTCAAAATTGTTGGTCTTTTTTTGTTTATAGCGCAAAAAATTAAAACCGCAGAGGTGATCAAATACCACCAAAAGAAAGCTCTATTTGTGGAAAAAAAAATTAATTTGGGTACAACGTCGCATGACCGCACAATTTTCATTCAAAGTGTGACAGCGCTGAAAGCTGAAAATTGGCCTGGGCAGGAAGGGGGTGAAAATGCCCTGTATTGAAGTGGTTAAATAACTCTATGCTCTGTCCTAAACTGTTGGGCAAGTTAGTTGTTTGAGTCTACCTATCCTTAGTTTCTCATTATCAGCTATTTTTCCAACCAGGCTGCTAGAAAACTAGCATTTTGGCTTTTTTTTTAATAGAAAAACCCTTCCCACTCCAAAGAAGGTTTCAGCTGATTGGGGTGGGGTCTTGGAATGGAGCACAGACCGACACTAGCAATGCTCCCTCACAAGTTTTTCCAATTTCTTTGTGAAAGTGAAAAACTTCTATTTTTGAACTTGTACATTCTTCCAGTCTCCATCCAGCAGTGGTATTTATCACAATGTTTAATGATTGTTTCCATATTTCCTTATCTGCAGCATAGTGTTGTACAATGTCAGCAATCGATGAAAGCAGAAATGGCAAAGTTAAGATTTTACTGCTTACCAGCTAAAACAACAGACTGAGAATGTAATTGTAGCTGCTAAAAAAAGACCCTGAAATCTTTCCAAAGCTTGAGTTTTCAATCTACTGAGATAGCTGATATGAGGTATTACTCTAATCGGATACAATCTGCTTATTTCCCTTGGGAATTTCTGGAGTTCTGTTATAGTTCTCCACTCACTTTCCACCATGCCCTGCAGGGAATCTTATCAAGTCACCAGATAAGGGCATCATACTGTCATCTAAATGATACGGCTAAATAACTGATCAGGTGCTTTCGCAAGCAATTGAGCTGCAAGTTTGAAAATGACTTGCTAAGCTATTGCTAGACATGCCAGATTTCACAAGTTTGTTGCACAATTGCAGCAAGTCCGCATTGCATGACTCCAGATCAACTTTCTTAGCAAACATTCTGCAAGTCTGCTGCAAGTTCTGGCTCAGTTATGTTGTGCAATAGTCATCCCACCACAGGGGTCACTGCGACTGAATTTTCATCCTTTAGACCTGCAGAGCTCTTGCTTTAGACTCACCACCACTGCAACTTTGCTCTTCCTAGAGACTTTCCATGCAAATTTGCTACAAATTGGAAAAGTGTCAACTAGAACTTGGGCTTCAAGTGCTTTGTAAGTGTACAACTTGCCAGTGAAAATGTGCAGCAAGTTACCAGACTTACAATTCAACACTGACACAAATCTGTGGCAAGTTATCTTTGCTATCTGGGTCGTTGGATGGCTTATTGGAAATGATGGGCAGTAAAACACCTACTGGAACTCCTTTTTTTCTAAATTGGCCGACAGATGAATGTAGTGTTTTTTTTCCATAGAATGGCAAAGGAATGATCACAGAGATTTTATGAGTTACTCCTGTAGACCCCTACTGGCATCCTTAAAGTGGTTGTAAACCCACTTAGACAACTTGCACCTACAGGTAAGCCTAGATTAAGGCTTACCTGTAGGTGCAAGAAATATCTTCTTAACCTACACGGTTAAGGAGATATTTACTATTAAAAACAACATGACGTCACACGCATGCACAATAGCGAGCCGGCATCGTTACCGGTTTTCTAAATGGGATCTTGCATGCGTGTGATGTCATCGCCGCTCTGGCCAATCACAGCGCCGGAGCGGCGATACACTGACGGCAGTGACGGGACATCAAGTCAAGATGGTGGCGGAGGTGACCGAGGACCGCTGCGGGGGCTTCGATCTCAGGTAAGTCATTCATAATGAGCTAGTATGCTATGCATACTAGCTCATTATGCCTTTCTTTTGCAGGGTTTTTAAAAAAAAAATATTTCTTGCCTTTACTTCCTCTTTAAAGCCTGCCCAACATACTCCCATTATATTTACCTTTGCTCATTCCTAATAGCTTCCAGGACACAACAGAGCTTTACCACACATTTTCAGTATCATGGCAGAGAACTTCTCTTTTTCAAAAGTTTTTTCTCTCTATTTTCCCTGATTGTGATATTCAAATACATTGCAGGGATTATTAGCAAAAGTTGTGTAAATGTTGATTTAAATGTATGTTCCCATCGAACCTTCTGCATGTGTGCAGGTCTCTCTACCATACCAATGTTCCTCCGTGGACAAGTCTCCCTGCCTCCCAATTACATTATTTATATAGGTAACACACCAGTTCCTCTTTACTCTGGAAATCATTCCTAATTTCTTGTAAGGTATTAGAAAGAGCTGTTTTTTTAAGAAATTAATTTAGATAGATCTATCTGGAGCCTTGTAACTCCATGGTGCTGGCTTTGATTCCTACCAAGACGCCTAAGTGCATGGAGTTTATATATACACTTGTAACAAGGTGTCACTTTTGCATGTACAGTAGCTTATAGACTACAGTTTGTGCCTATAATAACTTGACTCTTTCCATTGTCCGTTCGTTCGTATCATACTGCTTCAATTTGTTTGGTTCAGCTATGATAAGAACAATGCATGATGGACCTTGTGGTGCGGAGAGACAGAGACTCTATTGCTATGGGTCAGAAATAGACTACAAGGCCCACAACGCCACTGTGCTGTCAGGGTGCATGGCGGCACGCACAGCCTGCTGGGAGGACTTATTTAAGACAAGGCGGTGCTTGTGTTCCATCTCTTGGGACGCAATATTGCAACAGGCCTGCAGCGAGGGTGCTTAGGCCGGAAAAGCCTGGGCCTAGAGTGACAGAGGCCGGATCGCCTGACGGAGGGATTTTTGTCACAGCCTGCTGATCGGGCCACGGAGAGGGACTGCTCTATGCTCCCGAGCATTCAGAGTCACCTATCCACCGACGCTTTGTGAGCGACCAAGCGGAGGACCAGGGACCACGATTCGTCCGGAGGCTGAGAACCAAGAGGGCCCAGTCGGAGAATACTAGCGAGGCGAGGCCTCATGTGGTGAGAGGGCTCCTGCCCACCAACATAACTAACTGTGTCGCAGAAAGGTGACTTCCATACTTTTACTTACGCTTGCTGGTAACTGAAGTACCGCAAGCAGAGACACGCAACATTCAGGATTGAGTTAGCGCTTTGGGAAGGATCAGCATTCCACTTGCCCTTTTCACCACACATGTTAATTGTTTAATCTTTCTTCGCCCTTTTCTCTGGATTACAAATACTCCAGTGCACCAAGAAAAGCTAGCCAAGATTACTGGAGACTTTTGGGAGCAATGATCAGTTCAGCTGACTGACTAGGTGGATACAGCGGGACACGTACCAGTAAAGCTGCCCACCAGAGGGAGCCAGATAGCTTGTTAAATCTGCACGTGTAAATCAACTTTTGCATTTATTTTACTGTCATTGTGCTGTTTATTGAGCTGGGTTGGACTTGGTGGAGAAGTACCCCACTGTGATATCGTTGCAGCTGGAGATTCCTCCACTGTGCACTTCTTCAGATCTGACCCTAAGTTGAGTAGATTTGGGTCCCATGGTTTATAAATGAAACTTTTGAACTGTTGTGCATATGTATGTCCATGGACTCTCACAGGGATCTGTCTGAGTCAAATGTCTCATGTTAATCTTTATTTCTTTACCAGGTAAACATATTACATCTTGGTTGAACTACCTTTTGTGTGGGACTCTGTCTTTTGCAGCTGTGTGGCAGGCTAACCACAGCAAGGTAATAATATTTAATTGCAGTAACTGTTTTGTGATATCATTGTGGCCATCTATAGCCTTTATTGGTCCACAATCACATTATTGTTATTATTGTCCAGTTGTGCCAAGGGGGAATCAAACCATATTACAGGGGTTGATAGGCAGAGTACAGGCCCAAAACTTAAAGCGGAGCTCCGCCGGAAAAATAAATATTAAAAGCCAGCAGCTACAGCTACAGCAGCTGCTGGCTTTTAATATTTGGACACTTACCTGTCCTGGAGTCCAGCGACGTCCGCAGCAGAGGATGAGCGACGGCTCGTCGCTCTGCTGCTCCCTCCGCCATCCTCGCTGAGGGAACCAGGAAGTGACGCGCTGCGCTGTTCTGATTGGTGCTCCTGTGTTCTGGGAGCCGAGTGTCTCCCAGAACACTACGGGAAGTCTGGGGGAAGTGACGTCACTCCCGCAGATTCCCGGAGAGAGGACTCCCGGATGTGGGTGAAAATACCTGTCTTAGACAGGTATCTTCACCCCCCTCCCCCCAGAAAGGTGTCAATTGTGACACCGGAGGGGGGGAGGAATCCGATCAGCAGAAGTTAAAAATTAGGGTGGAGCTCCACTTTAAACCAGCAGCTCCTGCGGGGGTAGTGCTACACACTATACAGTAAAACCTTGGATTGCGAGTAATTTAGTCTGCAAGTGTTTTACAAGACAAGCAATTTTTTTTAGTACATTTTGACTTGATAAACGAGCAATGTCTTTATATACGAGTAGCATTGTGTCACAATATGGTGGTACATTTAAGGAAGATACAACATTTAGCAACTCATATGGTTGATTATTAAAATAGGCACATCTAAGTATGCAGGCATCTGTGGGTAAAGCTGTCCACATAGACCATCCTCCGCACCGCCAGCGAGCGTTTCAAGCCTCGCTTTCAGATCGCTCTACTGCGGGGTAGTCTTCCCGGTCACGATTGAAGACTGACAGGGGGGAGAGCCGATGGCGCAGAGGATGATCTATATCAGAGATATGCAATTAGCGGACCTCCAGCTGTTGCCAAACTACAAGTCCCATCATGCCTCTGCCTCTGGTTGTCATGCTTGATGCTGTCAGAGTCTCGCTATGCCTCATGGGACTTGTAGTTTGGCAACAGCTGGAGGTCCGCTAATTGCATATCCCTGATCTATATGGACAACTTTACCCCGGATGCCGGCATACTTAGATGTGCCTGTTTTAGTCATCAACCATGTGAGTTGCTAAATGTTGTACCTTCATTAAATGTGACCATATTGCTACACTTAGAGGCACCTCTCTTCTCTTTTATACTCTGTAGCTCCTGCTGGATTTTGCTTCTAATCCCCTTGTGAAGGCTGCCATTTGTGGATGGACATTTTATGGTTACACAACCATCACATTGCTATAATCTTTTTATATGGACTATAAACTGAAGGACTTATGAATGAATGGTTGTGGAACGAATCATCCGAGTTTTCATGATTTATTTTGGGGAAATTCGCTTTGATATACGAGTGCTTTGGATTACAAGCATGTTTCCAGGATGAAGTTTTCTCGCAATCCAAGGTTTTACTGGATTACCAAAAGTATTGTGACTCCTGCCTTTACACACACATGAACTTTATTAGCATCAAAGTCTTAGTCCGTAGGGTTCAATATTTGGCCCACCATTTGCAGCTATAACAGCTTCAACTCTTCTGGGAAGGCTGTCCACAAGGTTTAGGAGTGTGTCTATGGGAATGTTTGACCATTCTTCCAGAAGCGTATTTGTGAGGTCAGGCACTGATGTTGGAGCGAAGGCCTGTCTCGGTCAAACATTCCCATAGACACACTCCTATACCTTATGGACACCCTTTCCAGAAGAGTTGAAGCTGTTATAGCTACAAAGGGTGGGTCAACTCAATATTGAATCCTACAGAATAAGACTGGGATGCCATTAAAATTCATGTGTGTGTAAAGGCAGATGCCCCAATACTTTTGGTAATATAGTATATATATAGTAAAAACATGATACGTATGCTGTCTAATTGGCTAATTGTTTCCTGTTGATGAAATTGTTGACTCTCCATATGGAGAAACAAATATTACTTGGTAGTTATTTCCAATTTGAAATCTATTCGTACCAAGTCATTATGAATTTCTGCTATGTAGCACCATCTGCCCTAATTGTAGTGTTCATACATATGCTCTTCATTTAGGCTGGTAGTATTCCCATAACAAATGGTGGGTAGGATGGCTGGAACAGTATGCTCTAAGCTAAAAATCTCCTAAGAATCGAATAACAATTTTCTGAATATGGTGTGTCTATCAGAATGGGTTTGGGAGAAATACATTAGCTGCGTGTTTAAATGACAGAGAACAGCAGCAAAGTATATCACTTAAACATGCTTACATATTATTTTCACATACCGTATTTCCCCAAAAATAAGCCCGGGTCTTTTATAATTTTGGCAACAAAAGACACAGTAGGGCTTATTTTCAGGGTAGGTCTTACCATGTAATGTGCTGTCTTCTCTCCCCCTCTCTCTCCCTGTCTAACGGGAGTCCCCGGTGTGAACTGAGTTAAAATCCTATAATCCACTCTATTACAGTATTATATAATATACAATGTGTGTGTTTCTGTAATATAATTGTGCCAAATGCCTTCATTATAGCGCCGCTCTGTGCTTGTGTGACCTGCCGGAGCTCTCTTCCCTTCAATTATATCACAGAAGCACACACATTGTACATTAAATACTACTGTAATAGATTGGATTATAGGATTTTACACGCATTTTAATATAGGGCTTATTTTTGGGGTAGGACTTATATTGCAGCCCTCCTGGAAAATAGTTCTAGGTCTTATTTTCGGGGTAGGTCCTATTTTTGGGGAAACACAGTAGTAAAAATGTGTTTGCTATTATTCTAAACTGGGGATTTTATGCAATGCAGAGTAGCAGCAAACTGCCTACTGAAAACCAGCTGCACAGACAAATCCAGCTTCTTTCAATCTCACTGCTTACAGTGTACTCCTCAGAAATCACAATATTAGAGCACTCGTATGTTTTAAAATACCTCTGAGAGAAATATGTGAGCTGCAATTGCTGACTTTTCCATAGAAAATGCTAGGTTCCAGGCTACCATGTTCATGGTTAGGCTTCAGTGCTTTCCCTAACATGCAACAAGTATAGAGAAAAGGAATTTAATAATTTGTCTTGGATTTGCTGCATGCTTGTTCCAGGCCTGTGCCACAGAAGTATTGAAACCGCAGCAAGGAAATGGGCATTTTTAGAAAGATGCCAGAAATGGCAGTCCACATAGTTTTCTCATGAAAGGTGTACGATCAGGTTTTTCGGAGCAGCATTGACCTTAGTGATGGAAACTATGTCTGCCTCACATGTCCTGGCTGAGTAGGTGACTCTTGCCATTGATCACAGCAGGCATAGACATTAAAACCATGGTGAAACTTAAGTTTTTGGGGTTATTTATATAGGTTTGGGTAAATTGAGGAATAGTAAAAAGATTGTCCAAGATATTGATGTCTGTGACTCAATTGAGGAAATTTCTCTTCACTTATTGTCCCCATGACAGCAATACAAGAAATAAGGGCAACAGTGTCACTGGGTCAGTCAAACACAGGCATAAATATTAACCTGATAGAAGTTCTAGCCTTTCCCTATTTAACAGGGGAAGCACAGAAGAGAACTAAATATTTGGTTGAGATACTTCCCCCAGCAAGGGCTATATTAACCCCTGATTCACATCTATTTCCGGCAGCTGTGTTTGCTCGACCAAAGCAGGCTATTCATTTCAATGGGCTGCTATACCTCCTAAAAATGCAGGGAAGAGGCTTACTACATGTTTTCCAAAAACACGACTGCAGGGAAGCTGCATAGTGCAGTGGGATTCTCAGTACGGGAAACCGTACTACAGGGTGTGGGGGTGCCATTAGCATTAATGGTACCCCCATACATCTCCTAAGAAGCAGTTCGTTTTTCTCTGTGGGTGCAGGAAGGTATGCGATCACCTGCTCAGATGTGAAACTAGACTTTGACATCATGCTAGGTACTTCTGAATGATAACACCGTTTGTAGAAGTTCAGCCTATTATCACATGCCAATATTTCAGTAAAAATGAATGCTATAATGTGCTATTGGAACTATTGGCACTATTTTTGTTTGACATTTACATATAATACTGGGTGTACCTGTGGTAAAGGATTCCTCATGAACTATGGGCTTTCTAAGGGGAACTAGTCTCTGAATGAGGCCCCTTTCACACTTGTACAACCTGAAATTCGCACAATGTTGACATGACTTTGCTGTGACTTGGACACAACTTGCAGCAATGCCTGTGTAATCTTGAGGTCTATGGACCTCAAGTCGTATCAAAGTCGGACCAAAGTAGTGTAGGGACTACTTTGAAGTCGCTGCGACTTGAAATCTCACAGATATGAAAGGTACTCATTGGAAATCATAGGGTACGACTTTTAATGTGACTTTGCAGTCCCAAGACGCAGGACACATCGCACAAGTGTGAAAGGGGCCTTAAACCTTTTACAGAAGCTCTCACAGAAAGTGGAGGGAGGGGTGCTCAGCATTGCCATGTGGATGCAGATTTCAGCTTGAGCTATTAAGCTCTATAAACAAGTGGCTTTTTTTTCTCAAAAGAGGGTAAGAAAAAAATAGAAAACATAAAAAGCAATCTAAGCACAACCTACTTGCTGCACAGGAAAACACAAACAAAATATATGGAATATTTCATATTTACTGACTAAAAATAACCATAGTAAATTGATAACATATACTGTATATATAAGCACTATATATTACCGTTAAAAAACAAACAAAAAAACATCTATTTCATATCTCTAAATACAGTTTTTTTTACTTCTGTTACTGGTTGCAGAAATGAATAGGATTTTTCATCGGTGCATTCTGGAGAAACATCAAATCTCTCTTTCAACAGATAAGGACTTGGGAGTTATTAAGAGAATAAGTATCTCTGGTAACACATTATCTCCTTTCTAACAATATCATTGATTACTCAGGCTCTGGGTGTTACTGCAGAACCATGAAACTATATCACAAAGTGCAATTTGGATACTAGGCTTTTCAAAACAGAAAATAATTTTCCTATCTGATCTGGTCCCACCAAGCAAATGAGAACTTCTTACTTAAAGTGATTCTGTTGCCCTCAGATTCTGACTATGGCTGCCTGAAAAATGTTAAATTTTTCTGTGAGTTTTGGATGTATCCCCAGCCACTTGCAGTGGTTACATCTGCGATATAGTTACTGCAAGGACCACATTGGCCAGCAGGGAACTAGACATCCAACACATCCAGAAGTGTACCAGCTCTGAAGAGGTAAGAGTGCAAAGATCGGAGGAATGGACAATGGGTCAAGTGGATATAAAGCCTCTTCTTTTGTAGGTCCTACTTTTTGTACACTGTTTGGCTTGGTGACAGAGCTGCTTTATGTTGCTATCAGCATCATTATTTGTCTCTATATTATAGTTGAACATATTCAAATCTAATTATGTGCAGCACTGTGAAAAATCACCATTATTTTCTTTTAGCGCTTGTTCTTTGTAGCAAAATTTGATCTTTTCCTTTTCTTCAATGGTAGCTCTCCATTGTCTGTGATCTTCTGCGAGTCAAATATAATTTCAGTTTATGATTATCTCCATGGGATTGTATGACATCACTGGACAGAGCAAAATGCGTGGTAAATTACATATCCACATGTTTACATTTACTGGACATATCTAACATTAGGGATAAACAGATTAATTCACCTGAACTCAAAATCACTGTAGATTGGGCAAATTCACTAGAGGGGGAATTGCTGAAATATTTAGCAATCTGCCTGTTCAGACAATTCACTTATGGTGATTAGAATTCAGTAGACATGTGCGGTTTCTTTAGTTCCGAATTGAAATTCGGACGAATTTTCGTTATTCAGAATTCAGATGTATCCGAATTTCCAAATTAGTATAGTACTGAATTTAAACAAATCCAAAATAACGAAAACATTTTTGGAAGAAATTCAAATGCGAATAGTTTTCAACTTTTGTTGCCAGCGGTTTAGACATTAATGGACATTTTCACTTAGGGGTGTACTCACTTTTGTTGCCAGCGGTTTAGACATTAATGGACATTTTCACTTAGGGGTGTACTCACTTTTTGTTGCCAGTGGTTTAGACATTCATGAACATTTTCACTTAGGGGTGTACTCACTTTTGTTGCCAGCGGTTTAGAGATTAATGGCTGTGTGTTGAGTTATTTTGAGGGGACAGCAAATTTACACTGTTATACAAGCTGTACACTCACTACTTTACATTGTAGCAAAGTGTCATTTCTTCAGTGTTGTCACATGAAAAGATATAATAAAATATTTACAAAAATGTGAGGGGTGTACTCACTTTTGTGAGATACTGTATTTCATAAAGATAAGAACTTAAGGAGTTGGTATCTAATGATATTATGTTATTGCACCAAATATTGAGAAAGAGGAAGGCGATTATGGAAATGATAAAAGCCTCATTACTCATACATAATAATGGATAACTCCTCCCTGTAATTTCATGTTTGTACAACCATTCCTTTAATGGTAATATTTCACCTTTCATAAATGTGGGTAAGACTGGTAGAGTATTATGGGATTTGGAGCTTTTACAGGCAATCAGCCCATAAATTTAGAGTTGCGTGTTTCTGGCTAAGTTCCCAACTGGACTATTAAACCTTTTCTCCAAAAGCATTTTGTAACCAGCCATCATGTGCCAGCTATGTACATACCATCTAGTGTCCTCATTACTGGACATCACTGTCATTCCCCAGGACAATGCATTTGTGACCTAGAGGTGTTTAATAAAACACAATGGTAAAACCGTAATAAACCCAAAACCAAAAATGGAATATATTGCAGCTTATTAATCCTTAGTTGTATTACATTGCCCCTATTTTGGATGAAAGAGCACAGGGGGCACATTTGTACAGCAGAATTGTCAGTCTGGGAGGACAATGCTGGTGTTGTACAGGGGCTCTGCTGTACAAGGGATTGCAGGAAGATGATGTAAATTCATACATTTTACCTGATTGAGGTATATATCTATATATACAGAGAGAGAGAGAGAAAAAGAGAGAGAGAGAGAGAGAAATTTTTTGTATATTTTATATCTCACCTGGTAAAACCCATTCAGTATAAGGCTGCACTGGGAGATTTAGATACACTAATACATTTAAGCCAAACTCGCAGTGCAGTTACATCAGCAGTTTTTTTTGGGGGAGAAAGGTTTTACATGAAAAAAGAAATGATCATTGTAAGCACTCCTGTCAGTGGTAAATTGTTTGTCTCAACACTCTCAACACTCTCATTACTACATTTGCATGAGAGCATGGTCTGTTGAAAAACACCAGACTTACTGGCAGGATCTCCAGGTGAAAAAAAAGGACAATAAGCCTAAAGAAGAAAATAAATGCAGCCATCACATCTAATAATTAGTAAGCTGCAATATAATCATTGTTTTGCTATTGGATTTAATACCAGTTTAATTTAGGCAAACTGAGTTTAATAAATAAGATGACGCTGTGTTCACTTCCATCAACGAAACATCCTGTTGAATTTTTTTTTTTTTTCTTGTAAATTGCCACATTTGTTTGGATAATCAAAAAAAAAAAAAGGTCCACATTATTCACTTTTCAAAGCAATCTTTTACTTCAATAGGTGAAAAATCACTACTCAAAAAATCGCCCCCATAATATGAGAGTCTGTTGGATATTTGTGAGGTGCTGAATAAGTATACTGCTGCTTACAAAAAAATTAGATAACGGATTTTTCCCACTGTACTAAGGAAAATATTTTTCCAGTTCTGTTTCCCATTTAACTCTGGGCTGCGCTGTTTTGAAACAAAGTCGGCTTTTAATAATATTAAATAAACAGAAAATCCCTTAGTGGCCACATATTAATACTTTTAATGGACTGTAATATTTCTTGACTAAGATCCACAATGACACTATAATACAGGGATTTGCCCACCCGGTATTAGAAAAAAAAACTAAATAGACGCACAGGGTTGGTTTTCTACAGCAGTAGCAAAGTAAATGTTAATTTTGCAAAGTACATGTTCACTTAGCATGGTAAATAATGGGAAGCTGTGCTTACTTTGAATAACCAAACATCTGCAATTAAAATGAGGAAAATAAACTCATGCTAGCATGTGATTGGAAGAGTAAAGTGATCATAGCGTTAAGTTGCTTACTAAGCTCAGCTAATAATTACTTTACTAAGTAACCGCACTATACTCTTTTACTAAAGATCTACTAAAATAATACTATTGACAAAACGATTGTTTTAAGTGATAAAATGTAGATAACAATGTGAAGCTGACAGTAAATTATATGCATACAGAAGAATATTATTTAGAAATTACTATTACTATTTTAATTTTTGATTAGGTAAATAGGATGTTAAATGTTTCTATTTGGATTAATAGTGGAAATTACATTTTTTTTCAGTTTGGTAAATATGGTATTTCTAAACATGCATACTATCTGCTTTCTGTCTTTATGTCATTTAGTATGGCTAAAGCTTCAATGTACAGTCGACCCCCGCAAAGTCGCGGTTCAGAGCTGGCGGTCTCATTCATTTGTGGATTTTTCTTTAGAATCAAACTAACAATTGTTCACGGAAATATCCTCTGCACTTTTTTTATGACTTTTTTTCGTGGCAATATATAATTTTTCATGTGTTTTAACGCTAAGTTATTAAGAACAATATAATTTACTAATTTTGGGGGGCATATTGAGGGTTTAAACTATAAAAATAAGCATTTATAGGTATTTTTTTGACCACATCCAAAATTCACAGTTTTTCACAATTTGCGGGTGGTCTAGGAGCGTAACTCCCGCGAATTTCGGGGGTCGACTGTATAGCTAAATTTCAGATGAGGGATAAACTTTTATGAGAATTGTATAGGGTGGATATGGTAGCTTTTAGGAAAATTGTAGGTTCTCAATTACCAATGGATGGATAAAATGAACTGTGTATCACTTTGCCAAGTGCTTTTCAACATTAGCCTCTAACTAAAAATTTTAAAAACACAAGATTTTGGATTTCTAAAGCTCTTTCTTTAAATATTATCGCAATGACTGAAAAATTTGCTTTAGAACGTGGAAAACTTGCTTTTTTATTTTTATTTAGCCACTAAAAGATCTAATTTTGATAAAATTGTTTTGCCTTCTCTGTCGAGTATTTACCCCTAGGATTTATTCCTGGCTAACAGAGTACCGGTACATCTTTTCTTTCTTCAATATTAGCCTATTAGCTGGGCATTAGCGTTTATAAGAGGTATGTGTATAGCAAGCTTTTCCAAAGCATTTACAATGCTATCAGCCAGCCTTGTTGAAGACTTTCAGCTCTGGTTTAGAGAAACAATCTTAAAGGGGTTGTAAACCCTTGTGTTTCTTCACCTTAATGCATCCTATGCATTAAGGTGAAAAAACTTCTGGCAGTGACCGGCCCCCCAGCCCCCCTTTTAATTCACCTGAGCCCTGGAATTTCCCTCAGTGGAAATGCGCTCTTCCTCTGCCTGGGGTTCTTGGCTCCTGATTGGTCAAATTGATAGCAGCGCAGCCATTGGCTCCCGCTGCTGTCAATCAAATCCAATGATGCGGGCACCGGGGGGCGGGCCCGAGTCCTACATTCGGCGTCTATATAGGACTGCTAGACTCTGGAGCACGCCCGCAAGGTAACCCCCCGGGAGAGCACTTCTCTTAGGGGGTTATACGATGCGGGGAGGAGCCGTGAGAGCCGCCGAGGGACCCCAGAAGTCGAGGATCGGGGCCACTCTGTGCAAAATGAACTGCACAATGGAGGTAAGTATGACATGTTTTTTATAAAAAAAAACAGAAAAACTAAGGCTTACAATCACTTTAATTGCATGCTATCATGCAAGGCTATTAGCAAGCTTTGGTAAGCTGGTAAACTACTTTAGAACTACTTGTCATTTGTTTAAGGACCTATTCATAGCAGACCAATATGCTACAGTGCATTTAATGCACACAATTTAAAGCACCTTATGTCACATGCAAATGTGCATTGTATAATGGTAGCCAATTTATATGAATGAAGTTCCTATTGTATCACAACGGGCCAAAAATTTATCGTGCAACATTTTTTGCAGCATAATGCACTGCAATTCATGGTAATGCATTATCACACATTCTGGTGCGGTGCATTGCACCTGCGCTAGGAAGGTGCATTGGGGTTCCATTAAAATGTATTGGCAAAAAACTGTTTGGGTAAAGCGTATATTAATGAAGCACACCTGAATGCATGGACCCTAAAGTATTCTTAAAGCGGTAGTAAAGCTAAAGCTAAACGTGCACCATTTAGGAAAAATTCACCCTGGATGCAGCCGTGACATCAGAGCTTCATGCTGGAACTGAGGACTGCCGCCTGCATGCGTGGGAGTAACGTCATCGCATCTCCGGCCAATCACATAGTCGGAGCGCGTGAAGAAAGACTGGGGAAGATGTCAGCCCTGTCATCGGTGACAGCGTGCCGCTGGAAGGCTTCGTTCCAGGGTAAGTATTCCATAATGTTCTAGTATGCGATGCATGCTAGCACATTATGCAATCGTTTTTTTTTTTTTTTTATTAACCAGCCGTGGTGTACTCCCGTTTTAAGATTGCTGAGGGTTGCTTTACAAGCTTGCACACAGCTGCCTGAAGTTTGCTGAAAGCTTTGTAAATGCTCTAAAAAAGCTTGTTGTACTACTGTCATACAAACTGATGTTTGTGTGTAAAAGACCTTAAAGCTAAACTTCTGGGCAGATTTATTGTCAAATTTACCAAACATAAGGCATTCTATGATCGGACAAGGGACAGTCCTGTTGTTCATCCACCCCTCCTCTCCCATGTCCAATTACAGAATGCCTTATATTTTGTGAATAGAATACAAGACATTTTATAATTTGGTGAGGAAGGGGAGTTGCATTTTACAAGACTCAAGTCACCGCAGCAGAGCCCGGAAAATCAAAGCTGAGTAAACCTTTCATGGAGACAACTAAGAATTTCCAGCATCCCTTTGGATTTAATATATACACATTTAAAGACAACTAAACAGGTCCAATCTAAAGCAAAAAAAAAAATGTTTTTTTCTAGAGTTTGGATTTACAAACCTGTCAGAAAGCAAAACACTTACAGTATCTCACAAAAGTGAGTACACCCTTCACATTTTTGTAAATAATTTGTTATATCTTTTCATCTGACAACACTAAAGAAATTACACTTTTCTACAATATAAAGTAGTGAGTGTACAGCTTGTATAACAGTGTAAATTTGCTGTCCCCTCAAAATAACTCAACACACAGCCATTAATGTCTAAACCGCTGGCAACAAAATTGAGTACACCCCTAAGTGAAACTGTCCAAATTGGGCCCAATTAGCCATTTTGCCTCCCCGGTGTCATGTGACTTGTTAGTGTTACAAGGTCTCAGGTGTGAATGGGGAGCAAGTGTGTTAAATTTGGTGTTATTGCTCTCACTCTCTCATACTGGTCACTGGAAGTTCAACATAGCACCTCATGGCAAAGAACTCTCTGAGGATCTGAAAAAAAGAATTGTTGCTCTACATAAAGATGGCCTAGGCTATAAGAAGATTGCCAAGATCCTGTAACTGAGCTGCAGCATGGTGGCCAAGACCATACAGTGGTTTAACAGGACAGGTTCCACTCAAAACAGGCCTCGCCATGGTCGAACAAGAAAGTTGAGTGCACATGCTCAACGTCATATCCAGAGGTTGTCTTTGGTAAATAGAGGTATGAGTGCTGCCAGAATTGCTGCAGAGGTTAAAGTGTGGGGGGGGTCAGCCTGTCAGTGCTCAGACCATACACCACAGACTGCATCAAATTGGTCTGCATGGCTGTCATCCCAGAATGAAGCCTCTTCTAAAGATAATGCACAAGAAAGCCCGGAAACAGTTTGCTGAAGACAAGCAGACTAAGGACATGGATTACTGGAACCATGTCCTGTGGTCTGATGAGACCAAGATAAACTTATTATTTCAGATGGTGTCAATGGTTTTTGACGGAAACCAGGTGAGGAGTACAAAGAGTGTGTCTTGCCTACAGTGAAGCATGGTGGTGGGAGTGTCATGGTCTGGGGCTGCATGAGTAACTGGGGAGATACAGTTCATTGAGGGAACCATGAATGTCAACATGTACTGTAACATACTGAAGCATGAGGCAATTACTGGATTACAGGTTTCGCTATCCTGTAAAAGCATATGAACTATTCTGACTTTTTTTGTACTTATAGACCTGTAGACAATAATATACAGTACATCAATTATCATGACCTTACCTGTCAACAGCTATGGCAAGTAGAGCGTTTGTAGAGACATAAAGTGATACAGTTCTGAGATAATTGACGGATGCACAGAGGATATGTCCATGTTCCCAAGACAGCTGTTTCACAACATAATAGTCCATCTCAAAAGGACAGCAGACTATGGCTACAATAAAATCAGAAATAGCCAGATTGGCAATTAGCAGGTTGGTTAAATTCCTGAGCTTTTTGTATCTGGCAAGGGCTGCAATGAAAATAAAGTTCCCAATGCCACAAATTAGCATAATACAAATAAGAGCCACTCCGATTACTATTTTTGCAGCGTAAAATGTTCTTGTTTTGGTTACATCTTCATCATCACTAAGTTCATAATCAGTGTAGGTATAGTTTAAGGGAAAAGCATAGTTTCTTGAGAAGAATTCGTCACTTTGGATGTAGTTTGCTGCCACTTTGTTGTAGTCCATGTTTGGAGACCAACTGAACTGCTTATATAAGAACTTGTTGAAGGGACACAAGGACTTGTCTGTTCTGATCAGTGATACTTAGTAAACAGTTGACTCTTGAAAAGCCAAGTCATTTCTTAGTTAATATAATTTGAGAAAGAATAAAATTGTTTTCTGATCCAGTTCTGATCTGCAACAAAATAATGTAAATGATCAGATAATTACATCTACAACCTCAAATCTTACAATGATAGTCTATGACAATGAATAACCACTGACTGAAAGCTACACCATTCCTCAAATGTATTGTGGAAGTTTAAAACAATCTAGTTCAAGTAATAGCTAAAACATACTTCAGTTTTTTTTTTTATTCATAGAAATGTACAGTGGGGCAAAAAAGTATTTAGTCAGCCATCAATTGTGCAAGTTCTCCCACTTAAAAAGATGAGAGAGGCCTGTAATTGTCATTATAGGTATACCTCAACTATGAAAGACAAAATGTAGAAACAAATCCAGACAATCACATTGTCTGATTTGGAAAGATTTTTTTTGCAAATTATGGTGGAAAAATAGGATTTTTTACTCACCGTAAAATCCTTTTCTCTGAGTTCATGGACCGACACAGCTTCTCTATTGACAAAGTGGGTATTATCCGTTAATTAGGAGTGACTAGGCAGAAAAACTTGTAAAAAGTGTTGCATCACACCTTCTACAGTACCGCCCGGGGGGCGGACCCTCCGGGTATAACCTCTCAGTCTGCATCTTCGCAGATCAGTTTGTCAAAAAGCAGTACAAACTTAAAAGGAGGGGTGGGTGCTGTGTCGGTCCATGGACTCAGAGAAAAGGATTTTACGGTGAGTAAAAAATCCTATTTACTCTTTCGTCCATGGACCGACACAGCTTCTCTATTGACAAAGTGGGACGTCCCAAAGCAGTGTCAGAGAAAAAACGAGGGGTGGTAACAGCATAAAAATAAACTTCACCCCAAACACAAAACAGCACTCCAACGGAGGAGCTGCAACTCTAAACAGCCGCTTGTAAAACCTTGCGGCCGAAAGAGGCATCCGAAGATGCACCTACATCAATTTTGTAGAATTTTGTGAAAGTGTGAGCGGACGACCAAGTCGCCGCTTTACATAATCGGGAAACAAACGCTTGATGTCGGAAAGCCCAAGAGGCACCTATTGCCCTGGTCGAATGCGCCATGACCGGGAAGGGGGGCGCTTGACGCTTTAAGGCGTAAGCCTGGATTACTATCTGTCGGATCCACCTAGAGATGGTGGCCAATGAGACTGCTTGGCCCTTCTTGGGACCAGCCACCGAAACAAACAGTGAGTCTGACTTCCGGAACCGGGAAGTAGCAGATAGGTATACTCTCAAAGCTCGGACAACGTCCAAGGAATGCAACGCCGACTCCTTAGGATTCGACGGCTGAGGACACAAGGATGGAAGTACAATGTCTTCATTGAGATAAAAAGCCGAAACGACTTTTGAAAGGAAGGCTGCGGCCGCAGCGCCACCTTATCCTTGTGGAAAACCAAATAGGGAGCCTTGCAGGACAAGGCTGCCAGCTCAGAGACTCGTCTAACTGACGACACAGCCACCAAAAAGACCACTTTCTGAGAAAGTGTCAACAGGGGAATATCTCTAATATTCTCAAATGGTGCCTTCTGAAGCACTGAGAGGACCAGGTTCAAGTCCCACGGAAGTAACAGGGGACGGACCGGAGGGGCCACATGTCGAACCCCCTGCACAAATGTACTCACAAGAGAGTGAGCCGCCAGGGGTCACTGAAAAAAGACAGCCAGGGCAGATATCTGTCCCTTAATCGTACTTAGGGCAAGCCTTTGGTCCACCCCATGCTGTAAAACCAGCAGGATTCTGGAAACCAAATAAGTACGCGGATGCCATTTCATTTCCTCACACATGGAGATGTGGGCCTTCCAAGTGCGGTGATAAACCTTCCTAGAGGACGGTTTCCGAGCACTTCTCATAGTAGAGATTACTGAATCTGACAGGCCCCGGTCTCTCAGTACCTGGTTCTCAATAGCCATGCTGTTAAAGCCAGTGACCGTAAAGCAGGATGGAGTATGGGACCTTGCGATAGCAGGTCCTTCCGTAGTGGTAGGCGCCAGGGGACGTCTGCTACCAGACGTACTAGATCGGCGTACCAAGGACGCTGAGAGCAATCTGGAGCGATTAGGATCATTAGAATTCCCTCTGCCTCCACTCTGCGGAGCAGAAGAGGAAGAAGCCTTAAGGGAGGGAAGGCATAGATTAGCCGATACTGACCCCACGATGCTACCAACGCGTCCGTTGCGTCTGCCCATGGGTCTCTTGATCGGGCCACAAATCTCAATACCTTCCGATTGAGTCGGGAAGCCAGAAGATCTACGTCTGGTGTGCCCCATCTTTGGCAGAGGAGTTGGAACACCTCCGGGTGTAAGGACCATTCTCCCTGGTCCAGCATCTGGCGGCTCAGGTAGTCCGCCTGCCAGCTTTCCACGCCCGGAATGTACACGGCCGATAGTGCCGGTACGCTCTTCTCTGCCCACTTCAGGATGCGAGCAACCTCCGATGCTGCAGCTGAGCTTCTTGTTCCTCCTTCATGATTGACATATGCCACCGCTGTGGCGTTGTCTGACTGGATCCTGACTGGACGCCCTTGTAGCCTCTGAGACCATTTGAAGAGGCACAGCTTGATCGCCTGGATCTCCAGGACATTGATCGGCAGGAGGGCTTCCTCTGGGGTCCAGCGAGCTTGCGCCGACTGGACACCCCAGACTCCCCCCCAACCTGTAAGGCTGGCGTCCGTCGTGATCACTATCCAGTAAACCGGAAGAAATGACTTCCCGGCCATTAGAGCCGGTGCTGTCAGCCACCATACCAGGGATCTCCTGACTAGGTGGCTCACTCGGATTTGATAATCCAGAGATGAAGGGCATCTGTTCCATCTGGACAGAACTTCCTTCTGTAACACTCGAGTGTGGTATTGAACATATGGGACCGCCTCGAAGGAGGCTACCATGAGGCCCAACACTTGCATGCAAAAACGGAGTGACGACCAATTCCTGGAAGTCAGCTGCCGTACTGCAGCCCGGAGGGTCTGCAACTTCTCCACAGGGAGGAATACCTTTGCCTCTGAGGAATCCAGAATCAACCCCAGGTACACTAGGCATTGAGTGGGCACCAATACTGACTTTTGCGTGTTTAGTATACAACCACAGTCTCGAAGAGTCTGACAGGTAATGGACACGCTTACCTCTAATTCTAAGCTTGAAGGGGCCTTCAGCAGAAGGTCTTCCAAGTAGCCTGTGATAGCGATACCCCGCTGTCTTAGAAGTGCCAGAATCGGAGCGAGCACCTTGGTGAACGTCCTGGGTGCTGAGGCAAGGCCAAACGGGAGGGCCACAAACTGGTAGTGGTCCTTCCCGATAGCAAATCGCAGAAACCTCTGGTGTCTGGAGTATATGGGGACATGCAGGTATGCGTCCTTGATGTCCAAGGAGGCCAGAAAGTCCCCCGGATGGAGAGCCGTGACTACAGATCGAACCGACTCCATCTGAAATCTTTGTACCTTCACAAAGCAATTGAGGGCTCCGAGATCCAAGCTTGGACGAACCCCCTCCTTCTTCGGCACAAAGAACAGATTTGAGTAAAAACCCTGTTCCAGTTCTGGAACTGGAATAACTGCCCCGCGTTCCAGTAGACCCTGGACCGCCCTATACAGGGCTTCCCGACGGGTCAGTAGTAGCTGGAGATTGGAGGTGTTGAATCTGTCCGGTGGACAAGAGAGAAACTCTATCTTGTAGCCTGAGGAGATTACTTCGCAAACCCACCTGTCGGAGATTAGAGCTGTCCACTGAGTCGCGAATTTGTGAAGACGTCCCCCCACCCGAGAGCTGGGTGGGGGTGGACCTTCATGCGGACACAAATTTGTCCGCAGGCTTCTTGGGTATGCGGGACCAAGGATGCTTTTTGTCCTTGGGCAGGTGCTTTATCGGCCTGGGGTCTTTTCCCTGTCGCCCTAGGGGGACGAAAAAACCGCTTGCGTGCAGTAAAGGAGGGCCCTTGCCCCTTGATGTGGCCCCTTACCCTTGCTAATTTGGGGAAGCAAAGTGCTTTTACTTCCTGTGGCATCCTTGATGATGTCATCCAGAGAAGCCCCAAAAAGTCTGTCGCCCTTAAAAGGCAGATCCAACAGGGCTTTCTTGGAAGTCTGGTCCGCAGACCAGCCTTTTAGCCAGATCAGGTGGCGTATTGCTACTGCATAAACCGAAGTTTTAGACAGCAGGGGAATAGTCTTCATGTCTGACTCGCAGACAAACCTAAGGCCCTGGACCAACTGGTCGGCCAATGTTATCTCATCAGGAGGAGCATCTCGCTCCTTAACCCCTGGAGTAGCAATCTTGCCCATTCAGTAAGTGTGTGAGACACTAGGGCCCCCGCCAATGCCGGGCGTACTGCCGAGCCTACCACTGAGTATAGGTAGCAAGCGAGTTCTTCAGCCTTCTTATCCACAGGGTCCTTGAAAACAGGAGCCCCCTCTACAGGAATTGTGGTGGCTCTATTAAGTCTGGACACCGGAGGGTCCACTATAGGGGGAGAGGTCCATTTCTTCAGAAAACTCTCCTCAAAGGGGTACCGTACCACAAACCTCTTTGGGGCTGTAAAGACCCTCACTGGGTTCTCCCATTCCTTGTATAAGAGTTTATCAAAAGACACACAAGGGAACACCTTAGCAGTGCGGGCAGGTCTATGAAACTCAAGTGGACCGGAGTCTCTGCTGCTTCTGCAGTATTTTCCAACTTTAGCATATCCCGCACTGCAGTAATAAGGTCAGATATCAAAGCCGTCTTGCGTACTGACCTGGACTTGGAGTCATCCTCACTGTCCGGTCACGGTCTGCAGTCTCTGATGCGTCAGAATCTGGACCCCGAGCCGTAGCTGGACCTGGTTCTGCATCAGAATTATCCCCAGAAGCTTGCAGGGGACGGGGCGTTTACTACCCCCTGTATTCCCGTGTGCTGCTTCCACCCTGGCAGCAAACGCCTCTAGGATTGCCGTCATAGCGTTCATAGACACCTCAGGGGCACCAGCTTCTAAATCTGGTGTTTCAGGGGAGAAGACATCTGGCTCAGATGCCATGCTGACCACACGCTGACACTCACAGGGCTCCAGGCAAGATATCAATAGGCCACACTCCTGTGCTGCAGAGAGGCTGGGTCACCCAGAGGACTCACCACCCTGGATAGGTACTGCTATCCTGCCGTGTGCTGCGCCTGTGATGCTGTCCCTCTGCTGCTGTGTCAGTCTGCTTCTTTTATCAGCATTTCCTGTGTGAATTTTCACACCAGTGTAATGCACCCTAGAGGCCGGAGGCTCTCGCAAAATGGTTGCCAAAAACGTCTGTATGGAAGATAATGTGGGCTCTAAGAAAATGGCCGCCGACCGAAGATAGAGGTCAAGCAGCCATAGCCCACAAAAAGATGGCCGCCGAACGGCAATATATGCATACAGGGTGGACAAACATGGCCGCCGATCAGCTGATAGGGGCCAGTGGGTGTGGCCTAACCACAGGAAGATGGCCGCCGGGCAGTCACAAGAGGCCAAACTCGGCATGGACCACCTCAAAATGGCTGCCGACAGCATGGAGGAGGAAGCACACAAACACAGGTAAGCAGAAATGACATTTCTTTTAAATGTTAGTTACAGCCAGCCCTGCTCCAGTGGAACCCCCTAGGTGACCCCCAGCACCCAGCAACCTTTAGCTAGAAGCCCAGGGAGGAGGGAAAGGCAGGGAGAGAGGGAAGAAAGGGGCCACAACCACTTACTTGATCTCTCCAGGAATGTCCAGCTAAATCACCCAGCCGAGGCAGGGGAGTTTTACTTACCTATCCTGCATGTATTATGCTGGAAGACATTCCAAACAGGTCATCGTCCGCGTGCGGAAGGTGACTGTTGGCCAGGCATGCTGTGATTGGACCCAAAAGGGACGATCATATGTATGCCCTGGAGCGTGACACTCACCGGACAGGCTGCTGCGACTCGGCCGTAAGGTCAGCCGAAGCTGAGCGGTCCGATGCAAGCCTTGGAGCGTAAGCTCACCGGCCAGGCTGCTGCGACTCGGCCGTAAGGTCAGCCGAAGCTGAGCAGTCCGATGCAGGCCCTGGAGCGTAGGCTCACCGGCCACCCGTGGAGCGACGGGCATGTCGTGGAAAACCCAGCGCGTAGCTAGGGTCGGCACACGCTCGATGGCCGAAACTGGGGAGACTACAAGGATCGAGGATCCAGCCTGTCACCCAGTCGGCAGTTGATCGAAGATCACAGGAAACAATGTAGCAAAAAAATATATATCTTTTTCCCCCGGACCAATGGACCCGAAGGGAGCCATGTCCTACTCCTTGCTAGACAGAAAAAAACTGATCTGCGAAGATGCAGACTGAGAGGTTATACCCGGAGGGTCCGCCCCCTGGGCGGTACTGTAGAAGGTGTGATGCAACACTTTTTACAAGTTTTTCTGCCTAGTCACTCCTAATTAACGGATAATACCCACTTTGTCAATAGAGAAGCTGTGTCGGTCCATGGAAGAAAGAGTAATAAGTATTTGGTCACCTACAAACAAGCAAGATTTCTTGCTCTCACAGACCTGTATCTTCTTCTTTAAGAGGTTCCTCTGTCCTCCACTCATTACCTGTATTAATGGCACCTGTTTGAACTTGTTATCAGTATAAAAGACACCTGTCCACAACCTCAAACCATCACACTCCAAACTTCACTATGGTGAAGACCAAAGAGCTGTCAAAGGACACCAGAAACAAAATTGTAGACCTGCACCAGGCTGGGAAGACTGAATCTGCAATAGGCAAGCAGCTTGGTGTGAAGAAATCAACTGTGGGAGCAATAATTAGAAAATGGAAGACATACAAGACCAATGATAATCTCCCTCGATCTGGGGCTCCACGCAAGTTCTCACCCCGTGGGGTCAAAATGATCACAAGAACGGTGAGCAAAAATCTCAGAACCACACGGGGGGACCTAGTGAATGACCTGCAGAGAGCTGGGACCAATATAACAAAGGCTACCATCAGTAACACACTACGCTGCCAGGGACTCAGATTCTGCAGTGCCAGACGTGTCCCCCTGCTTAAGCCAGTACATGTCCGGGCCCGTCTGAGGTTTGCTAGAGAGCATTTGGATGATCCAGAAGAGTATTGGGAGAATGTCATATGGTCAGATGAAACCAAAGTAGAACTGTTTGGTAGCAACACAACTCGTCATGTTTGGAGGAGAGAGAATGCTGGGTTGTAACCAAAGAACACCATACCTACTGTGAAGCATGGGGGTGGCAACATCATGCTTTGGGGCTGTTTCTCTGCAAAGGGAACAGGACCACTGATCCGTGTTCATGAAAGAATGAATGGGGCCATGTATCGTGAGATTTTGAGTGCAAACCTCCTCCCATCAGCAAGGGCATTGAAGATGAAACGTGTCTGGGTCTTTCAGCATGACAATGATCCCAAACACACCGCTCAGGCAACGAAGGAGTGGCTTCGTAAGAAGAATTTCAAGGTCCTGGAGTGGCCTAGCCAGTCTCCAGATCTCAACCCCATAGAAAACCTTTGATGGGAGTTGAAAGTCTGTGTTGCCCAGCGACAGCCCCAAAACATCACTGCTCTAGAGGAAATGTGCATGGAGGAATGGGCCAACATACCAGCAACAGTGTGTGACAACCTTGTGAAGACTTACAGAAAACGTTTGACCTCTGTCATTGCCAACAAAGGATATATAGCAACTAGGGATGAGCTCGGTGTTCGAGTCGAACATACGTTCGACTCGAACATCGGCTGTTCGATCGTTCGACGAAGATCGAACGATTTGGGCCGTTCGTGCCTAATTCGAGTGACGCGAACGGCCCACAATGCACTACGCCATCGCAGTGTCATCCAGGCGCTGTGATTGGCCAAGCATGCACTGTGACCCCGCATGCTTGGCCAATCACAGCGCCGGCAGCGAGGAGAGCAATGATTGGCCACAGGCAGGATGCCTGTGGCCAATTATTGCTGAGGGTGTTTAGTACACGCCCCACACTATAAAAGGCCGCCAGCACGGCGGCCTAGTGTAGTGTGTTCCGGAGCAGGGAAAGAGAAGCATAGGCAGGGACAGTGACATTTATTTTTTCTTGCTTAACCTGGATTCCTTTAGTTTAGGGAAAGAAAAGGATAGGTAGGGAGAGTGTCAGTGTGTTTTACTGTGCGAATCCTTGTTTCTAGGGACAGGGAAGGACAGTGAGGGAAATTCTCCTTGTGCTATAGTGTGCTAAAGCATTGATCATCAATCAGCTTTAAAAAAACATTTTTTCTAGGGACAGAAAACTATAGGTAGGAAGAGTGTCAGTTTCTTTCACTGTGATAATCCTTGTTTCTAGGGACAGGGAAGGACAGTGAGGGAAATTCTACTTGTGCTATAGTGTGCTAAAGCATTGATCATCAATCAGCTTTAAAAAAACATTTTTTCTAGGGACAGAAAACTATAGGTAGGAAGAGTGTCAGTTTCTTTCACTGTGATAATCCTTGTTTCTAGGGACAGGGAAGGACAGTGAGGGAAATTCTACTTGTGCTATAGTGTGCTAAAGCATTGATCATCAATCAGCTTTAAAAAAACATTTTTTCTAGGGACAGAAAACTATAGGTAGGAAGAGTGTCAGTTTCTTTCACTGTGATAATCCTTGTTTCTAGGGACAGGGAAGGACAGTGAGGGAAATTCTACTTGTGCTATAGTGTGCTAAAGCATTGATCATCAATCAGCTTTAAAAAAACATTTTTTCTAGGGACAGAAAACTATAGGTAGGAAGAGTGTCAGTTTCTTTCACTGTGATAATCCTTGTTTCTAGGGACAGGGAAGGACAGTGAGGGAAATTCTACTTGTGCTATAGTGTGCTAAAGCATTGATCATCAATCAGCTTTAAAAAGACATTTTTTCTAGGGACAGAAAACTATAGGTAGGAAGAGTGTCAGTTTCTTTCACTGTGATAATCCTTGTTTCTAGGGACAGGGAAGGACAGTGAGGGAAATTCTACTTGTGCTATAGTGTGCTAAAGCATTGATCATCAATCAGCTTTAAAAAAACATTTTTTCTAGGGACAGAAAACTATAGGTAGGAAGAGTGTCAGTTTCTTTCACTGTGATAATCCTTGTTTCTAGGGACAGGGAAGGACAGTGAGGGAAATTCTACTTGTGCTATAGTGTGCTAAAGCATTGATCATCAATCAGCTTTAAAAAAACATTTTTTCTAGGGACAGAAAACTATAGGTAGGAAGAGTGTCAGTTTCTTTCACTGTGATAATCCTTGTTTCTAGGGACAGGGAAGGACAGTGAGGGAAATTCTACTTGTGCTATAGTGTGCTAAAGCATTGATCATCAATCAGCTTTAAAAAAACATTTTTTCTAGGGACAGAAAACTATAGGTAGGAAGAGTGTCAGTTTCTTTCACTGTGATAATCCTTGTTTCTAGGGACAGGGAAGGACAGTGAGGGAAATTCTACTTGTGCTATAGTGTGCTAAAGCATTGATCATCAATCAGCTTTAAAAAAACATTTTTTCTAGGGACAGAAAACTATAGGTAGGAAGAGTGTCAGTTTCTTTCACTGTGATAATCCTTGTTTCTAGGGACAGGGAAGGACAGTGAGGGAAATTCTCCTTGTGCTATAGTGTGCTAAAGCATTGATCATCAACCATCTTTAAAAAAACATTTTTTCTAGGGACAGAAAACTATAGGTAGGAAGAGTGTCAGTTTCTTTCACTGTGATAATCCTTGTTTCTAGGGACAGGGAAGGACAGTGAGGGAAATTCTACTTGTGCTATAGTGTGCTAAAGCATTGATCATCAATCAGCTTTAAAAAAAACATTTTTTCTAGGGACAGAAAACTATAGGTAGGAAGAGTGTCAGTTTCTTTCACTGTGATAATCCTTGTTTCTAGGGACAGGGAAGGACAGTGAGGGAAATTCCACTTGTGCTATAGTGTGCTAAAGCATTGATCATCAATCAGCTTTAAAAAAACATTTTTTCTAGGGACAGAAAACTATAGGTAGGAAGAGTGTCAGTTTCTTTCACTGTGATAATCCTTGTTTCTAGGGACAGGGAAGGACAGTGAGGGACATTCTCCTTGTGCTATAGTGTGCTAAAGCATTGATCATCAACCATCTTTAAAAAAACATTTTTTCTAGGGACAGAAAACTATAGGTAGGAAGAGTGTCAGTTTCTTTCACTGTGATAATCCTTGTTTCTAGGGACAGGGAAGGACAGTGAGGGAAATTCTACTTGTGCTATAGTGTGCTAAAGCATTGATCATCAATCAGCTTTAAAAAAACATTTTTTCTAGGGACAGAAAACTATAGGTAGGAAGAGTGTCAGTTTCTTTCACTGTGATAATCCTTGTTTCTAGGGACAGGGAAGGACAGTGAGGGAAATTCTACTTGTGCTATAGTGTGCTAAAGCATTGATCATCAATCAGCTTTAAAAAAACATTTTTTCTAGGGACAGAAAACTATAGGTAGGAAGAGTGTCAGTTTCTTTCACTGTGATAATCCTTGTTTCTAGGGACAGGGAAGGACAGTGAGGGAAATTCTCCTTGTGCTATAGTGTGCTAAAGCATTGATCATCAACCATCTTTAAAAAAACATTTTTTCTAGGGACAGAAAACTATAGGTAGGAAGAGTGTCAGTTTCTTTCACTGTGATAATCCTTGTTTCTAGGGACAGGGAAGGACAGTGAGGGAAATTCTCCTTGTGCTATAGTGTGCTAAAGCATTGATCATCAATCAGCTTTAAAAAACATTTTTTCTAGGGACAGAAAACTATAGGTAGGAAGAGTGTCAGTTTCTTTCACTGTGATAATCCTTGTTTCTAGGGACAGGGAAGGACAGTGAGGGAAATTCTACTTGTGCTATAGTGTGCTAAAGCATTGATCATCAATCAGCTTTAAAAAAACATTTTTTCTAGGGACAGAAAACTATAGGTAGGAAGAGTGTCAGTTTCTTTCACTGTGATAATCCTTGTTTCTAGGGACAGGGAAGGACAGTGAGGGAAATTCTACTTGTGCTATAGTGTGCTAAAGCATTGATCATCAATCAGCTTTAAAAAAACATTTTTTCTAGGGACAGAAAACTATAGGTAGGAAGAGTGTCAGTTTCTTTCACTGTGATAATCCTTGTTTCTAGGGACAGGGAAGGACAGTGAGGGAAATTCTACTTGTGCTATAGTGTGCTAAAGCATTGATCATCAATCAGCTTTAAAAAAACATTTTTTCTAGGGACAGAAAACTATAGGTAGGAAGAGTGTCAGTTTCTTTCACTGTGATAATCCTTGTTTCTAGGGACAGGGAAGGACAGTGAGGGAAATTCTCCTTGTGCTATAGTGTGCTAAAGCATTGATCATCAACCATCTTTAAAAAAAAAATTTTTCTAGGGACAGAAAACTATAGGTAGGAAGAGTGTCAGTTTCTTTCACTGTGATAATCCTTGTTTCTAGGGACAGGGAAGGACAGTGAGGGAAATTCTACTTGTGCTATAGTGTGCTAAAGCATTGATCATCAATCAGCTTTAAAAAAACATTTTTTCTAGGGACAGAAAACTATAGGTAGGAAGAGTGTCAGTTTCTTTCACTGTGATAATCCTTGTTTCTAGGGACAGGGAAGGACAGTGAGGGAAATTCTACTTGTGCTATAGTGTGCTAAAGCATTGATCATCAATCAGATTTAAAAAAACATTTTTTCTAGGGACAGAAAACTATAGGTAGGAAGAGTGTCAGTTTCTTTCACTGTGATAATCCTTGTTTCTAGGGACAGGGAAGGACAGTGAGGGAAATTCTACTTGTGCTATAGTGTGCTAAAGCATTGATCATCAATCAGCTTTAAAAAAACATTTTTTCTAGGGACAGAAAACTATAGGTAGGAAGAGTGTCAGTTTCTTTCACTGTGATAATCCTTGTTTCTAGGGACAGGGAAGGACAGTGAGGGAAATTCTCCTTGTGCTATAGTGTGCTAAAGCATTCCTCATCAACCATCTTTGAAATCCTTGTTTTTTGGACAGTCAGGGAAATTGTCGTTGTGCTATTCTGTGCAAAAGCAATCATCCTCAACCATATTTTGAAATCCTTAAGTAAAGGGACAGAGAAGGACACCTGAAGGTAGCCCTTATTGCTTTTTTCCCATCTCCCTGCAGGCCATCTATTAGAATGTCTGGAAGGCAAACAAGGAGAGGCAGACAGTCAGGAGGCAATAAAAGAGGGCAAGCAGGCTCTGTGTCTGGGGGCAACAGTGCTGGTCGTGGACGCGGTGCATTGTCATCAGCACATGGCCATGGGACACGCTTGTCCTTCTTTTCGGCAGCTGGACATGTTGAGCCACATCATGCCGAAGACTTGGTAGAGTGGATGACCAAGCCCTCCTCGTCCTCCTCATCCTCTCTCACCCAGGCTCAGGGTACTGGCAAAGCAGCTGCCAAAGCGTCCTCTTCCCTGGTATCAATGTCAGACTCATCATCAGTCACTCCTTCCCTAGACCCACCATGTCCTCCTCCTGAGGAGTCCCCCGAACTGTTTGAGCACAGTGTTGGGTACATGCTCCAGGAGGATGCCCAGCGTTTCGAAGGGTCTGATGATGAAACCCAGCTACAGGAAGGCAGTAGCGTGAGAGCAGACAGAGGGGATGCTCAAGAAGGACACCAATCTGGCAGTCATCTTCCAGCAGCTGCAGCATACTGCCAGATTGGCTCCAGTGATGAGGAGGGAGGGGATGATGAGGTCACTGACTCCACATGTGTGCCTAATAGGAGAGAGGAGGAGGAGGAGGATGAGGAGGAGGCACATCTCCAACGAGGCAGGATGCCCTTTGGTGGCCAGCGTAAGGGCAGTACACCGACGGAATCACACCGCAGAGCTCCGCCTGTGCAGGGCGCTGCCTCTGCCCGTCATTCAAAAAGTTCTTTGGTGTGGGCCTTTTTTGAGGCTAGTGCATCAGATCGCACAGCTGCTGTTTGCAACATATGTCTCAAGCGTATATCGCGTGGCCAAAACATCAGCCGCTTGGGTACCACATGCCTGACCAGACAAATGTTGACCTGCCATGCAGCTCGTTGGCAAGCCTACCTCAAAGACCCACACCAAAGAACAAAGCGGACCTCTCCTTGCACCGCATCAGCTGGGATCTCCAGCCCCACTATAACTTCAGTCCTCTCTGAAACATGCACTGAGAGGAATGAAGGTGTAGAATTAGGTGTGTCACAGCCAAGTAGTTGCGGCCACTCTGCTAGCAGTACACCGACGTCCGATTCTAGCAGGCAAATTTCCCTGCCCCAGCTGCTGGACCGTCGAAAGAAGTTCACTCCCAGCCATCCACATGCCCAGCGGTTGAATGCTAGCTTGGCTAAATTGCTAGCGCTTCAACTGCTGCCTTTTCAGTTGGTAGACTCGGCCCCCTTCCGTGAGTTTGTGCAATGTGCGGTTCCTCAGTGGCAGGTTCCCAAACGCCACTTTTTCTCACGAAAGGCTATTCCGGCTCTCTACCGGCATGTGGAAGGCAATGTCTTGGCCTCGCTGGACAGGGCGGTCAGCGGTAAGGTGCATATTACCGCTGACTCATGGTCCAGCAGGCATGGACAGGGACGTTACCTTTCTTTCACGGCCCATTGGGTCACTCTTTTGGCAGCTGGGAAGGATGCAGGACAAGGTGCAGTAGTGTTGGAGGTTGTTCCACCGCCACGCCTCCAAAATGCTACTACTGGTTGTGACACACCTCTCTCCTCCACCCCCTCCTCTTCTTCTTCCTCCATGGCCTCTTCCTGTGGTTTGTCCTCTGAACCAGCGGTGCTCCGTAGCCGTTCAAGGGGCTACGCAAGTACGCAGGCAAAAAGATGCCATGCCGTGCTTGCGCTGGTGTGTTTGGGGGACAGAAGCCACACTGGGGCAGAGGTCCTGTCTGCTCTGCAGGGCCAGGCCGAGAGGTGGTTGACGCCACGCCAGCTTAAGCCAGGAATGGTGGTTTGCGACAATGGCACCAACCTCCTCTCCGCCCTCCGACAGGGACAACTGACCCATGTGCCCTGTGTGGCTCACGTCCTTAACCTGGTGGTGCAGCGGTTCTTGGGCAGGTACCCGGGCTTACAGGATGTCCTGAGGCAGGCCAGGAAAGTCTGTGTGCATTTCCGCAGATCTTATAATGCCAGTGCTCGCCTGGCTGAGCTGCAAAAGGAGTTGAACCTGCCCAAGAACCGCCTTATATGTGACATGCCCACCAGGTGGAACTCAACGTTGGCCATGCTGCAGCGGCTGCACACGCAGCAGAGGGCCATCAATGAGTACCTGTGCGACTACGGCACCAGGACAGGGTCAGGGGAGCTTGGTTTTTTTTCTCCACGCCAGTGGGGCATGATCAGGGATGCATGCACTGTCCTGGCACCATTTGAGGAGGCCACGAGGATGGTGAGCAGTGACAGTGCATGCATCAGTGACACTGCACCTCTTGTCCACCTGTTGGAGCACACGCTGCGTGGAATAATGGACAGGGCACTTGAGGCAGAACAGAGGCAGGAAGAGGAGGACATCCTTGCCTCTCAAGGCCCCCTTTACCCAGACAGTGTTCCTTCTGTCCCACCCATCGCACAGGAAGAGGAGGAGGAGGAGGAGGAGGAGGAGGATTGTGTCAGCATGGAGGTGGAGGCTGGCACTCAGCATCATCAGCAGCAGTCTTTTAGGGATGATTTACAGTCCCAAGAAACCAGTGGACTTGTACGTGGCTGGGAGGAGGTGGCTGCGGATCATGTCGTCCTTAGTGACCCAGAGGACTCCGGAGCGAATGCCTCAGCAAACCTACGCTGCATGGCCTCCCTGATCCTGCAAAGTCTGCGGAAGGATCCTCGTATTCTTCGGATCAAGGAGAGGGACCATTACTGGCTGGCCACTCTCCTTGATCCACGGTACAAGGGTAAGGTTGCGGACCTTATGTTACCGTCGCAGAGGGAGCAGAGGATGAGACAACTCCGGGAGGCCTTGCAGAAAGGTCTGTGCAACGCGTTCCCAGAGACTGGGAGGTTACAAACTCCTGGTCCTGGACAACGAGTTGCTGAGGCTTCGGCCAGTCAAAGAAGGAGCGGTGGGGAAGGTGGCCGTCTGACCGATGCGTTCAGACAATTCTTTAGTCCGCAGCCCCAAAGTATGATCGGTTCCAGCAACCATCGCCAGCGTCTGATAAACATGGTGCAGGAATATCTAGGGGCAAGGTCAGACTTGGACACCTTCCCCACCGAAAATCCTCTGGCTTACTGGGTCTTGAGGATGGATCACTGGCCAGAGCTTGCACAGTATGCAAGTGAGCTACTGGCCTGTCCTGCATCCAGCGTTCTTTCGGAACGCACATTCAGTGCTGCTGGAGGATTTGTCACCGATCACAGGGTGCGCCTGTCCACCGACTCGGTTGATCGACTGACTTTCATCAAGATGAACCAGTCTTGGATCACCACCAGCTACCACACACCTGATGCTGATATAACAGACTAATTGATTTTAACATGTCACATCCCTTCAAGACTGATGCTGATGCTGAGTGCCTGTGCTGTTATGTTGACTGGCTATCCTCCTCCTCCGAGTCCTCAATGATACGATTGATGATGATAGCTTGGAAGATCATTTTTGTTTATGGGTGCCGCCACCAGTGGCTAAGGCCCAATTTTTCAGCCCCTGTTTTACAGGGGCGTGTAATTACAATTTTTTTAGCAATAATTTGCCATAGGGCTCATTGCTGTGCTCCAAGTACAGTATCTGTGAGGGGTTGGAGTGTTGTGGCACCAGTGCCTAAGGCCCAATTTTTCAGCCCCTGTTTAACAGGGGCGTGTCATTACAATTTTTGAAGCAATACTTTGCAACAGGGCTCATTGCTGTGCTCCAAGTACAGTATCTGTGAGGGGTTGTAGTGTTGTGCCACCAGTGCCTAAGGCCCAATTTTTCAGCCCCTGTTCAACAGGGGCATGTAATTACAATTCTTGATCTAATAATTCACAGCAGGGCCCATTGCTGCACCCACCAAGAGTAACTCTAAGGGCTTACAGTGTTGTGGCAACGCCACCACCACCACCACCACGAAAGGCCCAATTTTTCAGCCCCTGTTCAAAAGGGGCATGTAATTACAATTCTTGATCTAATAATTCACAGCAGGGCCCATTCCTGCACCCACCAAGAGTAACTCTGAGGGCTTACAGTGTTGTGGCAACACCACCACCACCACCACCACCACGAAAGGCCCAATTTTTCAGCCCCTGTTCAACAGGGGCATGCAATTACAATTCTTGATCTAATAATTCACAGCAGGGCCCATTCCTGCACCCACCAAGAGTAACTCTGAGGGCTTACAGTGTTGTGGCAACACCACCACCACCACCACCACCACGAAAGGCCCAATTTTTCAGCCCCTGTTCAACAGGGGCATGCAATTACAATTCTTGATCTAATAATTCACAGCAGGGCCCATTGCTGCACCCACCAAGAGTAACTGTCAGGGCTTACAGTGTTGTGGCACCAGCACCACCATCAAAGGCCCAATTTTTACTACCACTGTTCAACAATTATATGTAATTACAATTCCTGATATAATAGTTGACAGCAGGGCGTTCCAGCACCAACCAAGAGTAACTGTGAGTGCTTACAGTGTTGTGCCAACACCAACAACTAAGGGGCCTATTTCTGCAGAGTATATACGGCAGGTCCCTACTTTCAAACATCCAACTTACAAACGACTCCTACTTGCAAACGCAAGAAGACAACAGGAAGTGAGAGGAAATCTACCCCTTGGAAGGAAAATTCTCTCCTGTAAGAATTAATATGTGAGAAAGGTGTCTCCTCTGTTCTGATGCTTTATCAGCAATCCTTGTTTCAAGAAAAACACCACATTTCAAAAACAGTTGTCATTGGGACGGAAAGTGAGGTGAAATGTTCTGAACAGGGGCACAGACAGCAAAACAAATGTTACAGGGGTGATAACCCTTACCTATGTTTTCCAAAAAGTTTAAAAATAGATTTTTGGGCTGGAGCTACACTTAAACAATGTACCTGTTCAAAATTACAAACAGATTCTACATAAGAACAAACCTACAGTCCCTGTCTTGTATGCACCGCCTGTATACGGCTGTTCAGAGTATATAGGGCCTTTTTTATTTTATGTGCGGGGTTCCCCTTAATATCCATACAAGACCCAAAGGGGCTGGTAATGGGCTGGGGTAGGGGGGGGAGGTCATGGGGTAGCTATGCCATTTTTCTTAAAGATTTTCATCCATATTACCGGGACCAGACATTACATTAAAGCCGCAAGCAGTTTTAAATGGCTTTTTTTTCCTTTAGAAGTGTCATTTTGTGCAGGGACAGTTCTAAACACGGGAAACACGTGGCACTTCACAGGCATACTTTAGACACCCCCCAGGTACGATATTTAAAGGAATATTTGACTTTTTTTTTCACTTTATGCATCATTAAAATGACTGCTCCCGAAAAACGACCATTTTTAAAACTTCTTTTTGCATTGATACATGTCCCCTGGTGCAGAACCCGGGTTCCCAAACCCTTTTTAGGACAATAACATGCATAATAGTTGTTATAATTAGCACTTTAGAATTCGAACGTTCGCATCCATTGTATTTAATAGGGTTCTAATGTTCGTACGAACTTTCGGTCCGTTCGCGGGTTCTGGTGCAAACCGAACCCGGGGGTGTTCGGCTCATCACTAATAGCAACGTTTTGAGATGAACTTTTGATATTGACCAAATACTTATTTTCCACCATAATTTGAAAAAAAAATAATAATTCCAAATCAGACAATGTGATTGTCTGGATTTGTTTCCACATTTTGTCTCTCATAGTTGAGGTATACCTATGATGACAATTACAGGCCTCTCTCATCTTTTTAAGTGGTAGAACTTGCACAATTGGTGGCTGACTAAATACTTTTTTGAACCACTGTATCTTATCATTGAGCAGCCCGCCAAAACTTTCAACAGTGTTTAACCCTTTCCATACAGGGCTTTTTATACCACTTCCATACCGGGCCTATTCTGGCACTTCTCTCCTACATGTACAAATCATCATTCTTTTGCTAGAAAATTACTCAGAACCCCCAAACATTATATATGTTTTTTTTAGCAGACACCCTAGGGAATAAAATGACGGTCGTTGCAACTTTTTATCTTGCACGGTATTTGCGCAATAATTTTTCAAACGCCTTTTTTTGGGGGAAAAAAATGGTTTCATGAATTGAAAAATAACAAAACAGTAAAGTTAGCCCAATTTTTTTGTAAAATATGAAAGCTTATGTTACGCCAAGTAAAAAGATACCTAACATGTCACACTTTAAAATTGCACACGCTCATGGAATGGTGCCAAACTTCGGTACTTAAAAATCTCCATAGGCGACGCTTTGAAATTTTTTACAGGTTACCAGGTTAGATTTACAGAGAAGGGCTAGTGCTAGAATTGTTGCACGCGCTCTAACGCACGCGGCAATACCTCACATATGTGGTTTGAACGGCGTTTACATATGTGGACGGGACTTACGTGTGCGTTCGCTTCTGAGCGCGACCTATTGGGGAAAGGGGCATTTTAAAAAATATATATATAATTTTTTTTTTAATTACTTTTTTTTTTTTTTACACTTATTTTTTTTTTTTTATCACTTTTATTCCTATTACAAGGAATGTAAACATCCCTTGTAATAGGAATGTGTGTGACAGGTCCTCTTTATGGAGAGATGTGGGGTCAATAAGACCCCACATCTCTCCTCAAGGCTGGAAAGCATGAGATCGTGAATTTTTTTTCACCGATCTCATACTTACTAGCCGCAATGTCGGCTTTGTTTACATCTGAGGACCCAGGCGTGACGTCATCACATCGCGCCCGGGCCTCCGACGGTCATAGAGATGACTGGTGACCATCTGGTCATCTCTATGCTTGTCACGTGACCCACCACCGGCGCCAGACGATTCTCTCCGGGTCCCCGATGGCACGGGAGAGCCCGGAGAAGCACCGGATGGCGGCGGGAGGGGGGAATGTCCCCTCCCGCCGCCTATAAAAACGATCAAGCGGCGGAACCGCTGCTATGATCATTCTTATGGTGCGCAGAATCGCCGGCTTAAAACAAGGATATCTGAATGATGCCTCTAGCTGCAGGCATCATTCAGATATCCCCCCTCAAACCCAGGACGTCATATGATGTCCACCCGGAGGGAGAGAGGGTCCCTGCCGGCGTCATTTTACAATGACCCGGTATGGAAGTGGTTAAAGTAGAACTGCCAGTTCTGTAATCTGATATGGGATTACAGCAGAGAGCTCAGGCTGGAAATTACTACTAGAATCATTCAATAATAGTCCAAAGAACAGGCAGTAGGTGTGGCAGGGTGGTAAGCTGGTTTTCACCATCAGGGCAATAGATGTAGACCCAGGGCCTTTATGGTCAAAAACGATTTTTTTCTACATATCCTTGATCACCACTCGTCATGAATTGATGTCGTCAGGGGCGTGGCCAGACGTGCACTGAAGTGCGTTATAAACGGGACAACAAGCTCACAGCGAAACAAAATTGCGTTCCAACCATCCAAAAGCCACCTCAATGAACAGAGCAGACCCTCCGCTGGCCGAATATACGCAACAATGTGTTCCAACCAGCAGGAAGCCGATCCAGTACACCAAACCGAACGGACATTCCACTGCCCAGGTATCCTATCCACAGCAGTAATAACACTGCCACAATTAAGCGGAAAATAGATAAGATTGACAACACTACCATAATAAAGAGAAATGCAACTAGATGTAAACTGAAGACATAGAGAATCAAATTAATGAATCTAAACCAACACAACATGATTATTGCAAATACAGTGGAACCTTGGTTTACGAGTAACACTGTTGAAAGACGAGCAACTTTTTTAAAAAAATCCTGACTCGGTTTGCGAGTGTTGTCTCGCAAAATTAGCAGAATTCAAGCTAATGTGGTGTGCTACTAGTACTCCATTTGACCAGAGGTGCGGGGATGCCGGTGACACTCGGAACAGTTCTGAGCCGTTCGGAAATACTCAGAATCACTCAGAAATACTCCGTTCCGAGTTTCCGAGCCTTTCAGATGGTTTCCAAGATCAGCAGAGCTGTCCCCGAGTATTTCTGAGGCTCTCCGGCGCCCCCCACATCTGGCCACATGTGGTATTGCATGCCATAGAAGTCAATGCGGAACGAATTATCATAGTTTCCATTGACTTCTATGGGGAAACTCGCTTTGATACGCGAGTGCTTTGGATTACAAGCATTCTCCTAGAATGGATTATGCTTGTAATCCAAGGTTCCACTGTATAAATAATTACATAGTAATAATAATTATAAAACTCAGTGTGCCAAGAGACGGCACCATCTTGTGGGGTTAACCTAAATAACAAAATTAATTAAACATTAAATCCTAGTATAAAAAGAGACCCTGGTCGAATACATATAAAATTATGATTCAATTAAAATTAATTCTAAACAAATGGAAATAAATAAAGAAAACATACATGCAAGAAACAGTTTATTATGCGTTATTAATAAATGTGTTCATATCCCATTCGACATTGATGCCGAACGGACTATAGGTCTTGGCTTTGTATAACTACTCTGTCTTGAGCCTAGAGGAGTCATATAACTACCCATCCAATTACCAATATATTTGTCTATATCTAAGAATACAGTACCATTGAGATTCCGGTTGTGGTGAACATCATAGTGTTTTCATAGACTTTGTTTAGGGTAGCTATTTTTAATGTTAGTCTAATGCTACCTCAATCTTACCTGGAGCATGCAAGTGGTGCGGCCAATGTATTCTAAACCGTACGGACATCTTATAAGGTAGACCACATGTTTAGTGGTGCAAGTGATGAAGAGTTTTATAGGGAAGTGTTCACCGATAGAGTTAGGTATCCTTCTTCCTTCTATCATACAAATTGATTCTGCAAACTGAGAATTTCCTGCATGGGAAGAAGCCCCCTATGTTGTGAAAAACTACACCCTTTTGGGGGACCAACAATATTAGGTGCCACTTGGAGCCTCAATGGTGGTGCCCCTCTATAAACAACCATAGGGCGTTCGGGTAAAAGGGGACGCAAAACTCTATCATTCCGTAGTACATTCCAGTGTATAATGTTTTTAATCATGTGCTGTTGGGTGGAATAAGTAGTAAAAAATGCATGTTTAAATGTCTCATTGGATTCCTTAATAGTTGGAACCAACAGCTTGTTTCTGTTTCTCGCATCAGCTTGTTCAAAAGCTTGATTCAATGCTGATGGGTCATAACCCTTCTCAAGGAACCTAGCCCTAAGAATAGAGGCCTCCTTAATAAAGTCTTCATGGTTAGTGCAGTTATGCCTAAGCCTTAGAAACTGGCTAACAGTAAAGGATCTCAGCCTAGCCGGATGCTGACAGCTATTGGTACTGATCAATCCATTCCTGTCGGTCTCCTTGAAGAAAGTGGACGTGACAATCACTCCCTCAGATACCCTAATCCTCAAATTCAGAAAATAAATCTCGGATTTGCTACACTCGTGTTGGAGCCTAATCATTGTTGTTCAAAAATACCATAAATTCCTCCAAATAGTCAAAATCACAATTCCATATGAGGAAGACGTCATCTATATACCTCCTCCAGAGAACCAGCTCTGGTCTCGGCCTAGTATAGATGAGGTCCTCCTCCCACTTAGCCAGGAACAAGTTGGCCATGCTGGGACCAAACTTAGCCCCCATGGCCACCCCCCTGTTCTGCTAGTATTGGGAGCCCCCAAACCAAAAATAATTGTGCCCCATTGCAAAATTAAGCGGGGACAAAATAAACTGACGCTGGACATCTACTCCTCCATTCAGTACCCTGAAGAATATTGATGACCTGCATGGAATCACGCAGGAATGAGGGAGTCTTAACCACCAATGGCTGCAAAGAAATTTCAATGTACTTACCCACCTTGGAAGTAACCGAATCAATGCCACTGATAATCAGCCTTCCAGGGGGGTGTACTGGATCATTGTGTACCTTGGGGAGGTAGTACATCACTGGCACCCGAGGGGCAATCGGAACCAAAAAAAAGCTTCTCTTTCTTACAGAGAATCTTCTCTTGAAAGCCCTCCTCCACAAGGTACACAAGGTCCTTTTTGTATTTTGCCATGGGGTTTCCTGCAAGGGGGGCATAAGTGTCCCTATAAGAAAGGAGACAAGACATCTCCAAATTATATGCAGCAGAATCCAATATAACTATGCCCACTTCTTTGTCCGCAGGACACACCACTATGTCTTTACGATATTTCAAAAGGTCAAAACCCTTCTTAAAAGCATGGTCACCTCTATTTCTCTTAAGCTGTAATTGCGCTAGGTCCCTAGTGACAAGATCCCTAAAGACAGAAATAGAAGGTGCCAAGTATCCAGGGAGGTTGCAAAACAGAAGCATTAGTCAATGAAGTGTTTTTAATCCCTGAGGGATCAGCTTTTCTCAACCTAAAGGGATTGGTTACAGATACCTCTTGATGTTCATTTTGCGGACAAACTTCTGAACATCAATGAAGGTCTCAAATTTGTTTAGCAGTCTTGGTGGAACAAACTGGAGACCATGATATAAAACATATTTTTCATCATTGGAAATCACTGCCGAGCTCAAATTAAAGAGGCCAGAGTCCTTCAGACCCGCCTTCTTTTTTGAGCCGACCCACCTCCCCCCTCTGGTCTTTTAGCCTTTTTACATTTTGGGGCCCCCTGTGAAAAAAATGACTGTTGTTACGATGGTAGTCATTGCTAGAACCACCCCTCCCAGGATTATTATGCACCGGAGGGTAGCTATGTGATGGCAATTGTGTCCCATCATTCTGATAGTCCGGAGAGTAGTTCCTTTCCTGTTCCCATTCCTGGTGCCAATCTAAAGGGTGCTCAATGATATACCTATCCTTATTCCCTGATCTCCCCCCAAGGGATCAAACTTGTTATGGGTCTTAATCAAATTCCCATTGGGAAACAAAGGACGCCTACCTCTTCCCCTGAAATACTGAAACCATTCCGCAACATCTAGTATGTCACTTTGGGGAGATACCTCCCACCTCAGACTTCTGGGAACCATATTCTCTGAAATATAATGTTCAAAGAAGGCAATGTCCCAGTTCCTGTGTAGTTCTGAGGTCACTACATTTTTAAGCCTAAGAAAAAAACCACCCAAATCATCACTAGTTACATCATGTGTTAATCAAATGGGAGGCTCTAAAATTAAAGATATGCATGACGGAATGTGACAGAAACAACTGAGCTGCGGCATGAAGGGAGTTCAAGAGAATCAATAAACATATATAAGAATTCCTGCTGCACTGGTTGAAATACTATATGGATTATATATTAAAATAGAAATGAATAAATAAATGAATATCCTTTAAGCAGCCAGCACAAAAATTGATGAACAAAAATACATGATTGTCACATCCACTTTCTTCAGGGGGACCGACGGGAACGGATTTATCATTACCAATAGCTGTCACCATTCGGCTTGGCTGAGGTCCATTCCTGTTAGCCAGTTTCTAAGGCTTAAGCGTAACTGCACTAACCATGAAGACTTTATTAAGAAGGCCTCTATTTTTAGGGCTAGTTTCCTTGAGAAGAGTTATGACCCATCAGCATTGAATCAAGCTTTTGGACAAGCTGATGCGAGGAACAGAAACAAGCTGTTGGTTCCAAGGATTAAGGAACCCAATGAGACATTTAAACATGCATTAAAAAGTTTATACATAGACACTGGAATGTACTACACAATGATAGATTTTTGGGTCCCCTTTTACCGGAACGTCCTATGGTTGTTTAGAGGGGGACACCACCTTAAGGCTCCAAATGGCACCTAATATTGTTGATTCCCCTCAAATAGGGTGTCTTTTTTTTCACAACATAGTGGGCTTCTTCCCATGCAGGAAATGCTCAGTTTGCAGAATCAATTTGCAGGGTAGAAGGAAGATGGATACCTTTCAGTCTAACTCTACCGGTGAACACTTCCATATAAAACCCTTCATCACTTGCACCACTAAACATGTGATCTATTTTATAAGGTGTCCATGCAGTTTAGAATACATTGGTCGCACCACTCGCATGCTCCAGGTAAGATTGAAGGAGCATGTGACTAACATTAAAAATGGCAACCCTAAACACAGTCTATCAAAACACTATGATGTTCACCACAACCGGAATCCCAATGGTACTGTATTCTTGGGTATAGACAAATATATTGGTAATTGGATGGGTAATCATATGACCAGAGGAGTCTCTAGGCTCGAGACAGAGTGGATACACAAGGCCAGGACCTATAGTCCGTTCCGCATCAATGTTAAATGGGATGTGAACGTATTTATTAATAACGCATAATAAAACAGTTTCTTGATTGTATTTTATCTTTATTCATTTCCATTTGTTTAGAATTAACTTTTATTGAATAATAATTTTATAAATATTCGACCAGGGTCTCTTTTTATACTAGGATTTGAAGTTTAATTTATTTTTTTGTTTAGGTTAACCCCACAAGATGTAATTAGTTATATCTGCAATAATCATGTTGTGTTTGTTTAGATTCATTCATTTGATTCTCTATTTAATTTAGAGGTTATATGCAATTATGTTGTCAATTTACATCTAGTTGAATTCCTCTTTATTATGATAGTGTTGTCAATCTTATCTATTTTCTGCTTAATTGTGGCAGTGTTATTTCTGCTGTGGATAGGATATCCGGCCAGTGTAATGTCCATTTGGTTTGGTATACTGGATCGGCTTCCTGCTGGTTGGAACGGATTGTTTCGTATATCCGGCCAGCGGAGGGTCAGCTCTGTTCATTGAGGAGGCTTCTGGCTGGTTGGAATGCAAATCAGTTCCACTGTGAGCTTGTTGTCTCATCTATATAACGCACTCCAGTCCTAGTCTGGCCACGCCCCTGACGCCAATTGATGACAAAACATGTAGGGAGGAGCCTGTGACCAGATGTGAAGCGAGCGTGTGCAGGGACGCAGCGGCATCTTGTTGGCGGTACATGCTGTGGGATTTAGACAGCAAACAATTTTTTTTTTTTAACCGGGACCATGTGAATTTATGTCCATTCGTTTTATTTTAATAAACTTTTTAAGGATTACTGCATTATAAGGCTTTGTTCCTTTATATTACATGGTTCATGTACACATGTGGAGTTAACGCTATAAGCATTGAGAACGGATTTTGGAGAGCTGATTGTCCATGCTCACTTTGCCTGGTTTACTCATCATGTTATGTGGTGATCAAGGTTCATTTGCATCCAAGGCTCATCTGACCCCTGTAACAAGAGTCCACAGAGGCGGGTAAGAGGTAGTTTATTTGGGTGTCGGTGGTGGCTCTCTTCCTTCTCTACACGATCAAGTGTTTATCCCATTATGTATGGTTCATCTTGAGTCAATATAATGTTCAAAGAAGGCAATGTCCCAGTTCTGAGGTCACTAAATTTTTAAGCCTAAGAAACAAACCACCCAAATCATCACTAGTTACATCATGTGTTAATCAAATGGGAGGCTCTAAAATGAAAGATATCGGGGGCGTGTCCGGGATGGCGCTGGGAGCAGACGTGCTTGTCTGAGCTCCCCAGGACCGGCGCTATATAAGTTATTTTATAGTGTGCAGACCCTCCCAGATTCCTCCTCCTGTGTCCCCCTAGCTCTGGGACCCTGCCCTGGACAGCTCGGGGGTGAGATTGGCCAGCAGTGACCTCGAGAAAGGCCACGGCCGGACGTCGCGGACTAGGCCGAAGCTGGGGACTCGCCTAGAATCCCGGCCCGAAGCTCCGCGGGGCCGGCGCGGTACAACGCCTCTGATCCTTCTCTCCTGCATCTCCCCAGCCTTGGGACCCTATCCGGACGCTGGTGAAGTGGGGATGGCCGGCTGTGACTCCAGGAAAGGTTGCAGATCGGGCGTTGTTGACTAGGCTGAAGCCGGGGACTCGCCTGGAATTCCGGCCCGGACATCCGCAGGGCCGGCGCGGTAAGACTTTTCTGCTTTTGGGCATAAAACCACTCCTGCCATCCTCCTCTGCCTCCTGATCCCCTGTAGTTTCCCTGGGGTATGCAGAGGAGGAAAAGTCAACCACGCTCCAAGAAGAAAGCCGCAAAGTTAGACGCTGCGGACAAGGCTGCAGCCGCGGCCTCACCAAAAGCCCGTGCCCCGATGGAAAACCAGGCTGAAGACCCCGACCGGCTGCCTGCCACGGCGGCCGATTTTAAAGCGGTCCTGCATGCCATAACTACCCTGACTGGTAAGGTGGACCATATACAGGCAAATGTGGAGTTTATTAGAAAAGACTTTGACGCTTTTCGTGGTAGAATTACTGAGGTGGAGCACAGGGTCTCCCAGACCGAGGACACGGTACGTGACCATGGGGCCGACATTCACTCACTTAAGGTCAGGGTCAAGGTGCTGGAGTCTCGCGCAGAAGATGCAGAGAATCGCAACAGAAGAAATAATTTGCGTGTTCTGGGACTCCCTGAGGGGGCTGAGGGTGCTGACCCCACAGCCTTTGCTGAACGCTTATTACAACAAATACTCCCTTCAGCACGCTTCTCTCCGTTTTTTACTGTGGAGAGGGCTCATCGCATACCCGCCACCAGGGGTCCCCAGGGAGCACTGCCCCGCACTTTTATCCTTAAACTTCTCCACTTCCGGGACAGAGATACGGTGATGAAGGAGGCCAGGGCTCAAGGTGAATTATGCTTCGACAACGCCAAGCTTCTAATCTTTCCGGACTATTCGCTGGAAACCCAGAAACAGCGTAAATCCTTTGATGCTGTGAGAGCTCGGCTTCGCTCCAAACACATCAAGTACAGTATGTTGTTCCCGGCCAGGCTGAGGGTGGAAGACGGCGAGTCTCTTCGGTTCTTCGTGTCCCCAGAGGAGGCCTCCATGTGGATCGACACACTCCCGCGAGGATGAGTATTCCTGCTGATTGCCTACTGATGTGGGCTGTTTCAACTGATGTCTTTTCTCACGTGCCTTGTTATTTTCTATTTTTGTATCCCTTTATTTTTTCTACACACTGGCCTGGGTCTTCTTCCTGGCTCCTGACGGGCCATACGTGCTACTGTGTACTCCAATCCATGGCCCCCGGGGCCGGGAGGCTGTGACTTGAACTTTTTGGTTATGTTTTGTTATTTTCTTATATTTTTACAAGCGATGTTTTACAGTGTGACTTAGGATGTGTGGGTCGGTATGTTTTGATTTATGTAATGGTCCGGGTCCGGTTCCAGGGTCTGGTAGTCTTGTTCCAGCTCTATCTAGTACCACAGGGAGAATATGGCTGAGTGCACCATAGTCTCGTGGAACACTAGGGGTCTCAACTCCTCTATAAAGAGGTCACTGGTGTTTCAGTTCCTTAATGCTCACCGCCCCCAGATATGTATCTTTCAAGAGACGCATTTAACTGGCAGCAAACTTTTAAGCCTGAAGCGTTCCTGGGTGGGACACCTCTACCACTCCACTCATACCAACTACTCCCGGGGAGTTAGCATTCTAGTTCACAAATCTCTGCCTTTTAGGTTGCTGGCGCTGGAGCTGGACCCGGATGGGAGATATGTCATAATGCATGCTGTGATAGATAGGGT
The DNA here is from genome assembly GCA_029206835.1 of Rana muscosa. Classification (NCBI taxonomy): domain Eukaryota; kingdom Metazoa; phylum Chordata; class Amphibia; order Anura; family Ranidae; genus Rana; species Rana muscosa. The sequence continues at coordinate 179,877,127 of CM055121.1, forward strand.
GGAGCTGGTGGTGGTGGGTAGTGATGAGCCGAACACCCCCGGGTTCGGTTCGCACCAGAACCCGCGAACGGACCGAAAGTTCGTACGAACATTAGAACCCTATTAAATACAATGGATGCGAACGTTCGAATTCTAAAGTGCTAATTATAACAACTATTATGCATGTTATTGTCCTAAAAAGGGTTTGGGAACCCGGGTTCTGCACCAGGGGACATGTATCAATGCAAAAAGAAGTATTAAAAACGGTCGTTTTTCGGGAGCAGTCATTTTAATGATGCATAAAGTGAAAAAAAAAAGTCAAATATTCCTTTAAATATCGTACCTGGGGGGTGTCTAAAGTATGCCTGTGAAGTGCCACGTGTTTCCCGTGTTTAGAACTGTCCCTGCACAAAATGACACTTCTAAAGGAAAAAAAAGCCATTTAAAACTTCTTGCGGCTTTAATGTAATGTCTGGTCCCGGTAATATGGATGAAAATCTTTAAGAAAAATGGCATAGCTACCCCATGACCCCCCCCCTACCCCAGCCCATTACCAGCCCCTTTGGGTCTTGTATGGATATTAAGGGGAACCCCGCACATAAAATAAAAAAGGCCCTATATACTCTGAACAGCCGTATACAGGCGGTGCATACAAGACAGGGACTGTAGGTTTGTTCTTATGTAGAATGTGTTTGTAATTTTGAACAGGTACATTGTTGAAGTGTAGCTCCAGCCCAAAAATCTATTTTTAAACTTTTTGGGAAACATAGGTAAGGGTTATCACCCCTGTAACATTTGTTTTGCTGTCTGTGCCCCTGTTCAGAACATTTCACCTCACTTTCCGTCCCAATGACAACTGTTTTTGAAATGTGGTGTTTTTCTTGAAACAAGGATTGCTGATAAAGCATCAGTACAGAGGAGACACCTTTCTCCCATATTCATTCTTACAGGAGACAATTTTCCTTCCTAGGGGTAGATTTCCTCTCACTTCCTGTTGTCTTCTTTCGTTTGCAAGTAGGAGTTGTTTGTAAGTTGGATGTTTGAAAGTAGGGACCTGCCGTATATACTCTGCAGAAATAGGCCCCTTAGTTGTTGGTGTTGGCACAACACTGTAAGCACTCACAGTTACTCTTGGTTGGTGCTGGAACGCCCTGCTGTCAACTATTATATCAGGAATTTTAATTACATATAATTGTTGAACAGTGGTAGTAAAAATTGGGGCTTTGATGGTGGTGCTGGTGCCACAACACTGTAAGCCCTGACAGTTACTCTTGGTGGGTGCAGCAATGGGCCCTGCTGTGAATTATTAGATCAAGAATTGTAATTGCATGCCCCTGTTGAACAGGGGCTGAAAAATTGGGCTTTTCGTGGTGGTGGTGGTGGTGGTGGTGTTGCCACAACACTGTAAGCCCTCAGAGTTACTCTTGGTGGGTGCAGGAATGGGCCCTGCTGTGAATTATTAGATCAAGAATTGTAATTACATGCCCCTTTTGAACAGGGGCTGAAAAATTGGGCCTTTCGTGGTGGTGGTGGTGGTGGCGTTACCACAACACTGTAAGCCCTCAGACTTACTCTTGGTGGGTGCAGGAATGGGCCCTGCTGTGAATTATTACATCAAGAATTGTAATTGCATGCCCCTGTTGAACAGGGGCTGAAAAATTGGGCCTTAGGCACTGGTGGCACAACACTACAACCCCTCACAGATACTGTACTTGAAGCACAGCAATGAGCCCTGTTGCAAAGTATTGCTTCAAAAATTGTAATGACACGCCCCTGTTGAACAGGGGCTGAAAAATTGGGCCTTAGGCACTGGTGGCACAACACTACAACCCCTCACAGATACTGTACTTGGAGCACAGCAATGAGCCCTGTTGCAAAGTATTGCTTCAAAAATTGTAATGACACGCCCCTGTTAAACAGGGTCTGAAAAATTGGGCCTTAGGCACTGGTGGCACAACACTACAACCCCTCACAGATACTGTACTTGGAGCACAGCAATGAGCCCTATGGCAAATTATTGCTAAAAAAATTGTAAGTACACGCCCCTGTAAAACAGGGGCTGAAAAATTGGGCCTTAGCCACTGGTGGCGGCACCCATAAACAAAAATGATCTTCCAAGCTATCATCATCAATCGTATCATTGAGGACTCGCAGGAGGAGGATAGCCAGTCAACATAACAGCACAGGCACTCAGCATCAGCATCAGTCTTGAAGGGACGTGACATGTTAAAATCAATTAGTCTGTTATATCAGCATCAGGTGTGTGGTAGCTGGTGGTGATCCAAGACTGGTTCATCTTGATGAAAGTCAGTCGATCAACCGAGTCGGTGGACAGGCGCACCCTGTGATCCGTGACAAATCCTCCAGCAGCACTGAATGTGCGTTCCGAAAGAACGCTGGATGCAGGACAGGCCAGTAGCTCAATTGCATACTGTGCAAGCTCTGGCCAGTGATCCATCCTCAAGACCCAGTAAGCCAGAGGATTTTCGGTGGGGAAGGTGTCCAAGTCTGACCTTGCCCCTACATATTCCTGCACCATGTTTATCAGACGCTGGCGATGGTTGCTGGAACCAATCATACTTTGGGGCTGCGGACTAAAGAATTGTCTGAACGCATCGGTCAGACGGCCACCTTCCCCACCGCTCCTTCTTTGACTGGCCGAAGCCTCAGCAACTCGTTGTCCTGGACCAGGAGTTTGTAACCTCCCAGTCTCTGGGAACGCGTTGCACAGACCTTTCTGCAAGGCCTCCCGGAGTTGTCTCATCCTCTGCTCCCTCTGCGACGGTAACATAAGGTCCGCAACCTTACCCTTGTACCGTGGATCAAGGAGAGTGGCCAGCCAGTAATGGTCCCTCTCCTTGATCCGAAGAATACGAGGATCCTTCCGCAGACTTTGCAGGATCAGGGAGGCCATGCAGCGTAGGTTTGCTGAGGCATTCGCTCCGGAGTCCTCTGGGTCACTAAGGACGACATGATCCGCAGTCACCTCCTCCCAGCCACGTACAAGTCCACTGGTTTCTTGGGACTGTAAATCATCCCTAAAAGACTGCTGCTGATGATGCTGAGTGCCAGCCTCCACCTCCATGCTGACACAATCCTCCTCCTCCTCCTCCTCCTCTTCCTCTTCCTGTGCGATGGGTGGGACAGAAGGAACACTGTCTGGGTAAAGGGGGCCTTGAGAGGCAAGGAAGTCCTCCTCTTCCTGCCTCTGTTCTGCCTCAAGTGCCCTGTCCATTATTCCACGCAGCGTGTGCTCCAACAGGTGGACAAGAGGTACAGTGTCACTGATGCATGCACTGTCACTGCTCACCATCCTCGTGGCCTCCTCAAATGGTGCCAGGACAGTGCATGCATCCCTGATCATGCCCCACTGGCGTGGAGAAAAAAAACCAAGCTCCCCTGACCCTGTCCTGGTGCCGTAGTCGCACAGGTACTCATTGATGGCCCTCTGCTGCGTGTGCAGCCACTGCAGCATGGCCAACGTTGAGTTCCACCTAGTGGGCATGTCACATATAAGGTGGTTCTTGGGCAGGTTCAACTCCTTTTGCAGCTCAGCCAGGCGAGCACTGGCATTATAAGATCTGCGGAAATGCACACAGACTTTCCTGGCCTGCCTCAGGACATCCTGTAAGCCCGGGTACCTGCCCAAGAACCGCTGCACCACCAGGTTAAGGACGTGAGCCACACAGGGCACATGGGTCAGTTGTCCCTGTCGGAGGGCGGAGAGGAGGTTGGTGCCATTGTCGCAAACCACCATTCCTGGCTTAAGCTGGCGTGGCGTCAACCACCTCTCGGCCTGGCCCTGCAGAGCAGACAGGACCTCTGCCCCAGTGTGGCTTCTGTCCCCCAAACACACCAGCGCAAGCACGGCATGGCATCTTTTTGCCTGCGTACTTGCGTAGCCCCGTGAACGGCTACGGAGCACCGCTGGTTCATAGGACAAACCACAGGAAGAGGCCATGGAGGAAGAAGAAGAGGAGGGGGTGGAGGAGAGAGGTGTGTCACAACCAGTAGTAGCATTTTGGAGGCGTGGCGGTGGGACAACCTCCAACACTACTGCACCTTGTCCTGCATCCTTCCCAGCTGCCAAAAGAGTGACCCAATGGGCCGTGAAAGAAAGGTAACGTCCCTGTCCATGCCTGCTGGACCATGAGTCAGCGGTAATATGCACCTTACCGCTGACCGCCCTGTCCAGCGAGGCCAAGACATTGCCTTCCACATGCCGGTAGAGAGCCGGAATAGCCTTCCGTGAGAAAAAGTGGCGTTTGGGAACCTGCCACTGAGGAACCGCACATTGCACAAACTCACGGAAGGGGGCCGAGTCTACCAACTGAAAAGGCAGCAGTTGAAGCGCTAGCAATTTAGCCAAGCTAGCATTCAACCGCTGGGCATGTGGATGGCTGGGAGTGAACTTCTTTCGACGGTCCAGCAGCTGGGGCAGGGAAATTTGCCAGCTAGAATCGGACGTCGGTGTACTGCTAGCAGAGTGGCCGCAAGTACTTGGCTGTGACACACCTAATTCTACACCTTCATTCCTCTCAGTGCATGTTTCTGAGAGGACTGAAGTTATAGTGGGGTTGGAGATCCCAGCTGATGCGGTGCAAGGAGAGGTCCGCTTTGTTCTTTGGTGTGGGTCTTTGAGGTAGGCTTGCCAACGAGCTGCATGGCAGGTCAACATATGTCTGGTCAGGCATGTGGTACCCAAGTGGCTGATGTTTTGGCCACGCGATATACGCTTGAGACATATGTTGCAAACAGCAGCTGTGCGATCTGATGCACTAGCCTCAAAAAAGGCCCACACCAAGGAACTTTTTGAATGACGGGCAGAGGCAGCGCCCTGCACAGGCGGAGCTCTGCGGTGTGATTCCGTCGGTGTACTGCCCTTACGCTGGCCACCAAAGGGCATCCTGCCTCGTTGGAGATGTGCCTCCTCCTCATCCTCCTCCTCCTCCTCTCTCCTATTAGGCACCCAGGTGGAGTCAGTGACCTCATCATCCCCTCCCTCCTCATCACTGGAGCCAATCTGGCAGTATGCTGCAGCTGCTGGAACATGACTGCCAGATTGGTGTCCTTCTTGAGCATCCCCTCTGTCTGCTCTCACCCTACTGCCTTCCTGTAGCTGGGTTTCATCATCAGACCCTTCGAAACGCTGGGCATCCTCCTGGAGCATGTACCCAACACTGTGCTCAAACAGTTCGGGGGACTCCTCAGGAGGAGGACATGGTGGGTCTAGGGAAGGAGTGACTGATGATGAGTCTGACATTGATACCAGGGAAGAGGACGCTTTGGCAGCTGCTTTGCCAGTACCCTGAGCCTGGGTGAGAGAGGATGAGGAGGAGGAGGAGGGCTTGGTCATCCACTCTACCAAGTCTTCGGCATGATGTGGCTCAACATGTCCAGCTGCCGAAAAGAAGGACAAGCGTGTCCCATGGCCATGTGCTGATGACAATGCACCGCGTCCACGACCAGCACTGTTGCCCCCAGACACAGAGCCTGCTTGCCCTCTTTTATTGCCTCCTGACTGTCTGCCTCTCCTTGTTTGCCTTCCAGACATTCTAATAGGTGGCCTGCAGGGAGAAGGGAAAAAAGCAATAAGGGCTACCTTCAGGTGTCCTTCTCTGTCCCTTGAAACAAGGACTTGCACAGTGAAAGAAACTGACACTCTCCCTACCTACAGTTTTCTGTCCCTAGAAAAAATGTTTTTTTTTAAGCACAATATAGCACAAGGAGAATTCACTCACTGTCCTTCCAGGTCCCTAGAAACAAGGACTTGCACAGTGAAAGAAACTGACACTCTCCCTACCTACAGTTTTCTGTCCCTAGAAAAAATGTTTTTTTTAAGCACAATATAGCACAAGGAGAATTCACTCACTGTCCTTCCAGGTCCCTAGAAACAAGGACTTGCACAGTGAAAGAAACTGACACTCTCCCTACCTACAGTTTTCTGTCCCTAGAAAAAATGTTTTTTTTAAGCACAATATAGCACAAGGAGAATTCACTCACTGTCCTTCCAGGTCCCTGGAAACAAGGACTTGCACAGTGAAAGAAACTGACACTCTCCCTACCTACAGTTTTCTGTCCCTAGAAAAAATGTTTTTTTTAAGCACAATATAGCACAAGGAGAATTCACTCACTGTCCTTCCAGGTCCCTGGAAACAAGGACTTGCACAGTGAAAAACTGACACTCTCCCTACCTACAGTTTTCTGTCCCTAGAAAAAATGTTTTTTTTAAGCACAATATAGCACAAGGAGAATTCACTCACTGTCCTTCCAGGTCCCTGGAAACAAGGACTTGCACAGTGAAAGAAACTGACACTCTCCCTACCTACAGTTTTCTGTCCCTAGAAAAAATGTTTTTTTTAAGCACAATATAGCACAAGGAGAATTCACTCACTGTCCTTCCAGGTCCCTAGAAACAAGGACTTGCACAGTGAAAGAAACTGACACTCTCCCTACCTACAGTTTTCTGTCCCTAGAAAAAATGTTTTTTTTAAGCACAATATAGCACAAGGAGAATTCACTCACTGTCCTTCCAGGTCCCTGGAAACAAGGACTTGCACAGTGAAAGAAACTGACACTCTCCCTACCTACAGTTTTCTGTCCCTAGAAAAAATGTTTTTTTTAAGCACAATATAGCACAAGGTGAATTCACTCACTGTCCTTCCAGGTCCCTGGAAACAAGGACTTGCACAGTGAAAAACTGACACTCTCCCTACCTACAGTTTTCTGTCCCTAGAAAAAATGTTTTTTTTAAGCACAATATAGCACAAGGAGAATTCACTCACTGTCCTTCCAGGTCCCTGGAAACAAGGACTTGCACAGTGAAAGAAACTGACACTCTCCCTACCTACAGTTTTCTGTCCCTAGAAAAAATGTTTTTTTTAAGCACAATATAGCACAAGGAGAATTCACTCACTGTCCTTCCAGGTCCCTAGAAACAAGGACTTGCACAGTGAAAGAAACTGACACTCTCCCTACCTACAGTTTTCTGTCCCTAGAAAAAATGTTTTTTTTAAGCACAATATAGCACAAGGAGAATTCACTCACTGTCCTTCCAGGTCCCTGGAAACAAGGACTTGCACAGTGAAAGAAACTGACACTCTCCCTACCTACAGTTTTCTGTCCCTAGAAAAAATGTTTTTTTTAAGCACAATATAGCACAAGGAGAATTCACTCACTGTCCTTCCAGGTCCCTGGAAACAAGGACTTGCACAGTGAAAGAAACTGACACTCTCCCTACCTACAGTTTTCTGTCCCTAGAAAAAATGTTTTTTTTAAGCACAATATAGCACAAGGACAATTCACTCACTGTCCTTCCAGGTCCCTAGAAACAAGGACTTGCACAGTGAAAGAAACTGACACTCTCCCTACCTACAGTTTTCTGTCCCTAGAAAAAATGTTTTTTTTAAGCACAATATAGCACAAGGAGAATTCACTCACTGTCCTTCCAGGTCCCTGGAAACAAGGACTTGCACAGTGAAAGAAACTGACACTCTCCCTACCTACAGTTTTCTGTCCCTAGAAAAAATGTTTTTTTTAAGCACAATATAGCACAAGGAGAATTCACTCACTGTCCTTCCAGGTCCCTAGAAACAAGGACTTGCACAGTGAAAGAAACTGACACTCTCCCTACCTACAGTTTTCTGTCCCTAGAAAAAATGTTTTTTTTAAGCACAATATAGCACAAGGAGAATTCACTCACTGTCCTTCCAGGTCCCTAGAAACAAGGACTTGCACAGTGAAAGAAACTGACACTCTCCCTACCTACAGTTTTCTGTCCCTAGAAATTGTTTTTTTTTTAAGCACAATATAGCACAAGGAGAATTCACTCACTGTCCTTCCAGGTCCCTGGAAACAAGGACTTGCACAGTGAAAGAAACTGACACTCTCCCTACCTACAGTTTTCTGTCCCTAGAAAAAATGTTTTTTTTAAGCACAATATAGCACAAGGAGAATTCACTCACTGTCCTTCCAGGTCCCTGGAAACAAGGACTTGCACAGTGAAAGAAACTGACACTCTCCCTACCTACAGTTTTCTGTCCCTAGAAAAAATGTTTTTTTTAAGCACACTATAGCACAAGCACAAAACACACTGACACTCTCCCTACCTATCCTTCTCTTTCCCTAAACTAAAGGAATCCAGGTTAAGCAAGAAAGAAATAAAAGTCACTGTCCCTGCCTATGCTGCTCTATCCCTGCTCCGGAACACACTACACTAGGCCGCCGTGCTGGCGGCCTTTTATAGTGTGGGGCGTGTACTAAACACCCTCAGCAATAATTGGCCACAGGCATCCTGCCTGTGGCCAATCATTGCTCTCCTCGCTGCCGGCGCTGTGATTGGCCAAGCATGCGGGGTCACAGTGCATGCTTGGCCAATCACAGCGCCTGGATGACACTGCGATGGCGTAGTGCATTGTGGGCCGTTCGCGTCACTCGAATTTGGCGCGAACGGCCCAAATCGTTCGATCTTCGTCGAACGATCGAACAGCCGATGTTCGAGTCGAACGTATGTTCGACTCGAACACGAAGCTCATCCCTAGTGGTGGGTCTTTACCTGCCCCCCCCGGCCTCCATGAGAATACTCAACCAGCTAGTTTCTAAGATTGTTGTGTTTGGTACGGATAATGTGGTGATCATGGGCGATTTTAACCTGGTCCCGGACCCTGGGTTGGACAGACTTTCCGGTGTGGCGGGCCCAGTTTCGGACCTGTCCTCCTGGGCAGAGGCCTCCAATTTGACTGATATGTGGCGGTGGCGCTACCCTGATCAGCGGGCCTACACATGTCACTCGGCCTCACATAAAACATTCTCGCGCATAGATCTGGCCTATGTGGGGGGGTCTGTCCTCCCTAGGGTCAGGGGCGTCTCCATCCTTCCTCTGGGCGTCTCGGATCATGCTCCTCTGCAGTTGAGGCTGGGTGTGTCCGCGGCTCCGGGGGAGGGATTGTGGAGATTGTCCAGATTTTGGCTGTCCGACTCCAGGATCTCTGAACCATATCGTTCTGAGGTGATACAATACTGGCGAGACCTGGACCCTACTATACCCCTGACCGTGTCTTGGGATGCATTCAAGGCCTTCTCTAGGGGCAGCCTGCAGACGCATATCCGGAGGACTCGCAGGGACATGAGGGAGGATATAAAGCGGGCTGAGGCAAGGGTGACTACACTTGAGACAGAATACACTGCTACCAGGGACTCCGGGGTATACTTTGACTTTCAGGCCGCACTGCGGGATGTGCTTCTGCTCTGCACATCCGCTACCAAAACTAAATTTCTGCACCAATCCCAACGCATATTCGAACATGGGGAGAAAACGGGTAGCATGCTGGCGTGGCTGTCAAGGGAGAGCTCTTCATCTGTGACCATATCGGCAATAGCTGACTCGGATGGGTCGCTGCTGACTGATCCCGCCGCCATCAACGTCCGCTTTGCATCCTTCTACCAGGAGCTGTACAGCTCCCGGCTGACATGCACGGACGAGGAGCTCACGGCATATCTGGAGGAGACGGAGCTGCCCTGCTTGACGTCCGCCTACAGAGATGCATTAGACGCCCCTATCACGCTGGACGAGATTCGGCGGGCGGTGTCCTCCCTACAGGGAGGTAAGACGCCGGGCCCGGATGGCATCCCTGCCGAACTCTTTAAGACGTATGTGGAGGAGCTGCTTCCCGCATTTAAACTTATGCTACAAAAGGCTGCGGCGGGGGATTGTCTCCCCCAGACCATGGCCGAGGCAGTTATAGTAGTCATTCTCAAACCAGGCAAGGTCCCTGACCAGTGCTCCTCGTACCGGCCGATATCTCTCCTAAATGTCGATGCCAAGATATTGGCCAAGGTATTAGCCGGACGCCTGAATGTTGTGATCACTGCATTGGTGAACGCTGATCAATCTGGGTTTATGCCGGGGCGGGGAACTGATATTAATAAACAACGGCTCCTCACACATCTTGCCAGGGCGGACAGGGGCGATCCGGGGGTGGTGGCCTCTCTAGATGTGGAGAAAGCGTTTGACTCGGTGGAGTGGCGCTACCTCTGGGCCGTCCTGCGTAAATTCGGGTTTGGCCCCCAATTTGTTAAATGGGTCCAACTGCTTTACCGCGACCCCACGGATCGTATTCGCACGAACATCTCGCTGTCGTCTCCATTCCCCCTGTCCCGGGGCACTAGGCAGGGCTGCCCACTCTCCCCTGGCTTGTTTGCGTTGGCCATGGAACCCATGGCGGCACGTATTAGGACAGCTCCCCTGGTTGAGGGCATCCCTGTGGGGGTGGTCACGGACAAAATATCCCTATATGCTGACGATACCCTCCTGTTCCTTAAGGCCGTTTCTTCCCTCCCACCGGCACTCCACATTGTGGATGTGTTTGGCTCGTTTTCTGGAATTAAGGTAAACTGGGGAAAGTCACTCCTTTTTTCACTCCATCTGTCGGGACCCCGCCCCCCCACGGGTACCCCCTTAAACTGGACGTTGGAATTCAAATATCTTGGGATACTGATTAGAGCGCCCCTGTCCTCCTACATAGAATTGAATCTCATGCCACTGCTGAAGACCTTCTCGAGGAGATGCGCGGCCTGGAGATCCCTCCCTCTTTCACCGGTGGGTAGGGTCAATCTGGTGAAAATGGTCTACCTCCCTAAATTCCTATACTTTTTTCGTAATTCCCCATTGATCCCCCGGCCTCATTTTTTGCCACATTGAATGGTATCATATCCTCCTTTGTGTGGAATGGCAGACCTCTACGGTTGGCCATCTCCACCTTACAGCTCCTCATTGCGCGAGGTGGCTTGTCCCTACCCGATTTCCAGGTGTATTTTTGGGCGGCGGTTTTGGTCACAGTCAGGTGGTGGTTCTCTCAGCCTAAAGACAACCCCGTGGTGACCCTTGAAGCGGCGATTATGGGTTCATACTCCTCCCTCAGCAACTTGGTGTTCAGGGGTCCGAAATCTCACCCCGGCCTTATGGAGCCTATGCGTACGACGATATCAGTGTGGCGCAGGGTTAGCGCACGTAATAGCTCCCCTGTTACATACTCCCCCCATCTCCTACTATGGGGTAATCCCACCCTTCCACACTTGAACACGGTCCCGGACCCCCAGGTTTGGGCAAAGAAAGGGATAGTGAACCTTAAACACATAGTTGCTGGCGGTAAATTGCGCTCGTTCCCCGACCTCAGAGATGCCTATCAGTTGCCGGGCTGGATGTTGTTTCGTTATTACCAACTGCGCCATGCGTACAATAAGCAATTCCCACCTTCCATTGCCCTCGGATCGGACTCTGTGGAGAGACTTCTTACTGCCAGGGTCATAGATAAACCCCTATCCTCCCTGTACTTCTGTTTGTCCGTAAGCCCCAATGGAAAGCTTGAGAAAGCTATGATTAAATGGAGGGGGGACATCCCTGACCTGACGGAGGAGGAATGGGAGTCTACCCTATCCTCCTTTGTGACGAACATGATCTCGGCCAAAGACCGATTTTTGCAGGTTAAGTTCCTCCACAGGGCCTACTTCACTCCAAAACGACTGACCCTTATGAACCCGGAGACCCCTGTGAATTGTCCTCGGTGTGACCTGCAGGCTGCCTCCTTCCTACACATGATCTGGACCTGCCCACGTCTGGTGGATTACTGGACGGGGGTAGTGGACAGCCTCAATGGAATGGCGGCCCTGGACTTGAGACCTGATTCTCGGGCATTGCTGCTTAACATCTTTGGGGCAACGGTTCGGTACACGTATACCAGGCTGTTTCTGGGCTATGCCACCTTTTATGCACGAAAGGTGATATTCCTCCACTGGAAAGATGCAGCGCCACCTACAGTTTCTATGTGGCGTACGGTTGTGAACTCAGTGTTACCACTCTACAAACTTACCTACCTTAATTGGAACTGCCCCAACAAATTTGATAAAATATGGTCGGGATGGATAGATGCCTGGGGGGAGGGGCCCCTGGAGAACGCATGGGATGGGGTGGCTGGGGATGCACCACAGCCCTGAATCCATAGGTTGGTTCTCCTGTGAGTTGATGACCTGTTTTGTTATGTTGTTCATCCATTTACTTGAGGTTCCTTCTCTTCCCTCCCCCCCTCTCTCTCCCTTCCCCCCTCCCCTCCCCCCTTCCTTCCCTTCTCCCCCTCCCTTCCCCCCTCCCTTTCCCCCCTCCCCCCTCTCCCTCCCCCCCCCAAATCGGTTATCCTGGGATATTATGCTGTAATGTATACCTCCTGATCTAACGTTGGAAGTTCCTGGGACCTTATTCTCACCCATCCTGTGGTTAATATTGTTGTGGTTTTCTAAGTTACTGAGTATTGTCCTTCATGTAAAGGATTGTGTGTTTGCATCGCTTGTATTGTAAAGATCTAAATAAAAAAAAATCTTCTTGTTAAAAAAAATGAAAGATAGCCATGACAGAATGTGACATAAACAACTGAGCTGCGGCACAAAGGGAGTTCAAGAGAATCAATAAACACATATAAGAATTCCTGCTGCACTGGTTGAAATACTATATGGATTATATATTAAAATAGAAATGAATAAATAAATGAATATCCTTTAAACAGACAGCACAAAAATTGATGAACAAAAATACATGATTGTCACATCCACTTTCTTCAGGGGGACCGACAGGAACGGATTTATCAGTACCAATAGCTGTCACCATTCGGCTTGGCTGAGGTCCGTTCCTGTTAGCCAGTTTCTAAGGCTTAAGCTTAACTGCACTAACCATGAAGACTTTATTAAGGAGGCCTCTATTTTTAGGGCTAGTTTCCTTGAGAAGAGTTATGACCCATCAGCATTGAATCAAGCTTTTGGACAAGCTGATGCGAGGAACAGAAACAAGCTGTTAGTTCCAAGGATTAAGGAACCCAATGAGACATTTAAACATGCATTAAAAAGTTTATACATAGACACTGGAATGTATTACACAATGATAGATTTTTGGGTCCCCTTTTACCGGAACGTCCTATGGTTGTTTAGAGAGGGACACCCCCTTAAGGCTCCAAATGGCACCTAATATTGTTGATCCCCCCAAATAGGGTGTCTTTTTTTTCACAATATAGTGGGCTTCTTCCCATGCAGGAAATGCTCAGTTTGCAGAATCAATTTGCAGGGTAGAAGGAAGATGGATACCTTTCAGTCTAACTCTACCGGTGAACACTTCCATATAAAACCCTTCATCACTTGCACCACTAAACATGTGATCTATTTTATAAGGTGTCCGTGCGGTTTAGAATACATTGGTCGCACCACTCGCATGCTCCAGGTAAGATTGAAGGAGCATGTGACTAACATTAAAAATGGCAACCCTAAACACAGTCTATCAAAACACTATGATGTTCACCACAACCGGAATCCCAATGGTACTGTATTCTTGGGTATAGACAAATATATTGGTGATTGGATGGGTAGTCATATGACCAGAGGAGTCTCTAGGCTCGAGACAGAGTGGATACACAAGGCCAGGACCTATAGTCCGTTCCGCATCAATGTTCTTGCATGTGTTTTATCTTTATTCATTTCCATTTGTTTAGAATTAACTTTTATTGAATAATAATTTTATAAATATTCGACCAGGGTCTCTTTTTATACTATGATTTGAAGTTTAATTTATTTTTTGGTTTAGGTTAACCCCACAAGATATAATTAGTTATATCTGCAATAATCATGTTGTGTTTGTTTAGATTCATTAATTTGATTCTCTATTTAATTTAGAGGTTATATGCAATTATGTTGTCAATTTACATCTAGTTGAATTCCTCTTTATTAAGATAGTGTTGTCAATCTTATCTATTTTCTGCTTAATTGTGGCAGTGTTATTACTGCTGTGGATAGGATATCCGGCCAGTGTAATGTCCATTTGGTTTGGTATACTGGATCGGCTTCCTGCTGGTTGGAACGGATTGTTTCATATATCCGGCCAGCGGAGGGTCAGCTCTGTTCATTGAGGAGGCTTCTGGCTGGTTGGAATGCAAATCAGTTCCACTGTGAGCTTGTTGTCCCGTCTATATAACACACTCCAGTCCTAGTCTGGCCACGCCCCTGATGCCAATTGATGTCAAAACATGTAGGGAGGAGCCTGTGACCAGATGTGGAGCGAGCGTGTGCAGGGACGCAGCGGCCATCTTGTTGGCTGTACATGCTGTGGGATTTAGACAGCAAACAAATAAATTTTTTTAACCGGGACCATGTGAATTTATGTCCATTCGTTTTATTTTAATAAACTTTTTAAAGATTACTGCATTTTGAGGCTTTGTTCCTTTATATTACATGGTTCATGCACACATGTGGAGTTAACGCTATAAGCATTGAGAACGGATTTTGGAGAGCTGATTGTCCATGCTCACTTTGCCTGGTTTACTCATCGTGTTATGTGGTGATCAAGGTTCATTTGCATCCAAGGCTCATCTGACCCCTGTAACAAGAGTCCACAGAGGCGGGTAAGAGGTAGTTTATTTGGGTGTCGGTGGTGGCTCTCTTCCTTCTCTACATGATCAAGTGTTTATCCCATTATGTATGGTTCATCTTGAGTCTTCATTGAGAAATCATTACCTTGAGGACATTATCTTTAAACGCTGCACCGCTTTTGTATTATTGTTTTTATTAAGATAATAAATGCGGCGCCTAAAATAGTGAAAAAAGCCCAGAGACACGTATGAATCTAGGTATGTAGTGGGTGAAGAAATAAGTGACTTCAAGTGATCTGGTGAACCGATAACCAGGTGCAGATACACAAATCATAAATTCACACCAAAATCTATATGTCACAATGTAAAACGAACATATAACAAAAACAGTTCAGTGAAAATGTCCAGTATGAAAACTAGAATCAAAAGAGTAGGTGAACATCAGAGTGTGGTCTCCACATATGGAATCAAGCTGGCTTATGGTTCATACATAGCATTACTTCAGACCGTTGTGGCACCCAGGGATGTGACTCCAACACCAGGAAGGGGGAGAAGAAATGAATACTCTTACCCCTAAACGTGGACTCACACACCAGCGGTGGTGGGTCAAACAGGCGACAGATGTAGTTGTAGATTCATCTGGGTATCTCCTCACAGACTGGCCATAAAAGGGATGGACTCCCGGGATCAGCTCTCTCCAAGGCAGTGACACAGAATTCCAGACCGTCAGCACATCCAGAGTAATGATATCAATCATATGAAAAAGTGAAAAAAAAGGAGGCTCCACATAGTGCAGGATCAGATGGTAAAAAATAAAACTCCTATTTATTCATAAAAAACATCCAGAACAAACCACACAAGGTTTTAAAATAAAATAAAAAAATTGTTGTTCAATACAGGCATCAATGCAGAGGCTTGCATAATAGTGATCACAAATAAATACAAAAAATGGCGAAGCTAGAAAGCAGGTTCATGTACCCGACATGTTTCGCATAAAAAATGCATCAACTGGGGCATGAACCTGCACAGAAAATACCACGCCATTATATAGGAAACATAAAGTGATAGGAACATGTCTCAGCTGTTGGGTATACACCCTCTGCAAGAGACTGTCCAATCACAAATTCAAAAATGCCGCCCTATTGATTGTCATCAATACAGCCAAAGCACACAGCCAATGAAAATGGTCGGAGCGATGTATGACACCGCGTCCTCATGCTGTCGTTGGAGAGCGTCATCACGCTACTACATCCAAAGATATTATTGCGTTGCAAGCCTCTCTCGCAGAGCGCCGTCACATGAACCGCAACAGGGCCTGCGTCGAACGTCAGTGCCGTCGGAGAACATCATCACGCTATATGTGCTCCAAACCTCTCTCACAGGAACACATCGTGTGAACCAAATTGGAGCCTGCATCGAACGACACTGACGTAGGAGAGCGTCATCATGCTATTAGCATAGGATGTATGCGTTCCACATCTCCGTCGCAGGAAACCAACGCGTGAACCGCACTAATGACCTGCATCCAACGGCAACCATGTCTACCTGTCGTAGCAAAGTTTGTGCGCTCATTCATCATGGCTTAGCAAAGGGGCGGTCGGAACGTAAACATTACCGCCCCGCACTGATGACGAGCACGAGAGGGGACAAACAAATTAAAAAAAAAAATTATTTTTTTTTGTAAAAAAATGCATTTTGAAAAAAGGACCCTGACAGGCTGATCAACACAAAATGTCTCTTATTAACAATGTGAAATATAGAATACAGAACCTAGAACATCCTGTCACCATGTTAATAAGATATGAAGTGTGTCACTTCAGCAAAAATTGCGTACATAGGTGATAGTATGTCAACACATCTCTATAATCTATGCAAATATAGTGAAGAATGTACAAATGTATAACAACATCTAACATAATCCATCATAGAAACTAATAAAATAACATGAACAATTTAAAAAAAATCCCTAAAATATACTCAATACTAGAAAAGATGGTATACCCAAACTAACCATCTCAAGAATATATATTGTGATATATGGCTGCTACTGGTGTATAGTATGCCCAAATAGTATACTAATGTGGTCGACCCCCCAGTCAAGCAAGGCTTGTCCCTGTTCCCTGGAATGAAGGGTTATTATCCGTGTAAGAGATGTAATGTGTGTATACACAATACTATTGGTCGTATTAGAAGTGTCAGCTTCACATCTTCTACTACCTCTACCATATACCACATGAAGCAGTTCACTACATGCACAACTAGGTTCATTGTATATTTGATCACATGCCCATGCAATAAACAGTATGTGGGTCGTACCATTCGTAATTTTTCCATTTGTGTAAATGAGCACATATCTGGCATCAAAAAAGGTCGCACTAATCATAGTGTACCAAGACACTACCTACAAGTTCATAACAAGATGGTTACAGGTACTAAATTTCAAGTGATAGACCATTTTGTTCCTCACTGGAGAGGGGAGTCCCGTGTTAGGGGAGTTTCCCAATTGGAAACTTTCTGGATTTACCAACTCCGATGTTATTCGCCCTTCGGGTTAAACATCGAGTGGGATATCAATTCCTTCATTAACAAAGCATAATGTGCAATCATCCCCTCGATCTATTGCAGTTTATACTTGGGTATAACTATCATCTTGTTTAGTGTTCTTACCTTGTTGTCATACCATCCACTCCTTTTGGCCTTCCTATTTTTTTTCGTTGTACGTATCATTTGGTCTTTTTAGACCAATTTATAATTAGGTATTCGTTTGGCATATACTATTTGGGCATACTATACACCAGTAGCAGCCATATATCACAATATATATTCTTGAGATGGTTAGTTTGGGTATACCATCTTTTCTAGTATTGAGTATGTATATTTTAGGTATTTTTTTTAAAATTGTTCATGTTATTTTATTAGTTTCTATGATGGATTATGTTAGATGTTGTTATACATTTGTACATTCTTCACTATATTTGCATAGATTATAGAGATGTGTTGACATACTATCACCTATGTACGCAATTTTTGCTGAAGTGACACACTTCATATCTTATTACCATGGTGACAGGATGTTCTAGGTTCTGTATTCTATATTTCACATTGTTAATAAGAGGCATTTTGTGTTGATCAGCCTGTCAGGGTCCTTTTTTCAAAATGCATTTTTTTACAAAAAAAAAATATATATATATTTTTAATTTGTTTGTCCCCTCTCTTGCTCGTCATCAGTGCGGGGCGGTAATGTTTACGTTCCGACCGCCCCTTTGCTAAGCCATGATGAATGAGCGCACAAACTTTGCTACGACAGGTAGACATGGTTGCCGTTGGATGCAGGTCATTAGTGCGGTTCACGCGTTGGTTTCCTGCGACGGAGATGTGGAACGCATACATCCTATGCTAATAGCGTGATGACGCTCTCCTACGTCAGTGTCGTTCGATGCAGGCTCCAATTTGGTTCACGCGATGTGTTCCTGTGAGAGAGGTTTGGAGCACATATAGCGTGATGATGTTCTCCGACGGCACTGACGTTCGATGCAGGCCCTGTTGCGGTTCACGTGACGGCGCTCTGCGAGAGAGGCTTGGAACACAATAATATCTTTGGATGTAGTAGCGTGATGATGCTCTCCAACGACAGTATGAGGACGCGGTGTCATACGTCGCTCCGACCATTTTTATTAGCTGTGTGCTTTGGCTGTATTGATGACAATCAATAGGGCGGCGTTTTTGAATTTGTGATTGGACAGTGTCTTGCAGAGGGTGTATACCCAACAGCTGAGACATGTTCCTATCACTTTATGTTTCCTATATAATGGCGTGTTATTTTCTGTGCAGGTTCATGCCCCAGTTGATGCATTTTTTATGCGAAACATGTCGGGTACATGAACCTGCTTTCTTGCTTCGCCATTTTTTGTATTTATTCGTGATCACTATTATGCAAGCCTCTGCATTGATGCCTGTATTGAACAACAATTTTTTTTTTATTTTAAAACCTTGTGTGGTTTGTTCTGGATGTTTTTTATGAATAAATAGGAGTTTTATTTTTTACCATCTGATCCTGCACTATGTGGAGCCTCCTTTTTTTTCACTTTTTCATATGATTGATATCATTACTCTGGATGTGCTGACGGTCTGGAATTCTGTGTCACTGCCTTGGAGAGAGCTGATCCCGGGAGTCCATCCCTTTTATGGCCAGTCTGTGAGGAGATACCCAGAGGAATCTACATCTACATCTGTCGCCTGTTTGACCCACCACCGCTGGTGTGTGAGTCCACGTTTAGGGGTAAGAGTATTCATTTCTTCTCCCCCTTCCTGGTGTTGGAGTCACATCCCTGGGTGCCACAACGGTCTGAAGTAATGCTATGTATGAACCATAAGCCAGCTTGATTCCATATGTGGAGACCACGCTCTGATGTTCACCTACTCTTTTGATTCTAGTTTTCATACTGGACATTTTCACTGAACTGTTTTTGTTATATGTTCGTATTACATTGTGACATATAGATTTTGGTGTGAATTTATGATTTGTGTATCTGCACCTGGTTATCGGTTCACCAGATCACTTGAAGTCACTTATTTCTTCACCCACTACATACCTAGATTCATACGTGTCTCTGGGCTTTTTTCACTATTTTAGACGCCGCATTTATTATCTTTATATTTTCCTTTGCATTGTGTCTGATTGCTGATGCTGGCAGCCTTATATATATATGTGTATATATATATGGGTATATATATATATATATATATATATATATATATATATATAAATTTACTTGTTTCATTTAGTAGCGCAACTTTTTTCCCCATTCTGTATTGTTTTTATTGTTGTTCATCAATTTTTGTGCTGGCTGCTTAAGGGATATTAATTTATTTATTCTTTTCTATTTTAATATATAATCAATATAGTATTTCAACAAGCGCAGCAGGTATTCTTATATATGATCCTTGATCACCAGCCTAACCAATAAGCTAACAACTTACCCTCCCCATACCCAAACCTTAAAATGTAACCTAACTCTAACATTAACACTTAGCTTTTTTCGTTTTTGGATACAAAGGAAAAGAAGTACAGGTGTCTGTGCTTCTACTGAGGAGTTTCACCTACACTGTTTATCCTGGCAGCCATTGTGGACAACACTTCAAAGAGACAGGAGCTTCCTGAAGATGGCCTTTCTCATTGGGAGAAAGCGCTGGAGCTTGATCGCGTCATCACGACACTACAGCTGCCCGAGGAATCAATCCAGGGAACCGAGCCAACACCGCAAGTGAGGGGTAACCAGTGGATGTCAGCTGGACTCTTTCCTTGCTAAACACTTGCTGAATACAACGGGTGCCAGGCTTTAGGCACCGGAACATTTAAGTGTACCTACGTTTGCATTTTGTAACTTTTAACCAATAAAATACATTTTTACGCTATAAGCTTCCCCGTCTGTCATTTCTCTCCCCTCCATTGGAGTAATTGCAGTGTGACCGGCCAGTAAAGATACCATCCAGAGGTCTCTTTCCCCACAAAGCGCAAGTGACCACACTAGATATAGGGGGTCAACATCTAGGGTGAGTTTACATCCATGTGGGGCACCTGGTCTGAGTACCAAGCAGTGGAGCACTTATTTGCCTATTTCGAAATTGAGCACCAGCACTTTTTTCACATTTGTGGGACTTTATATATATTTATGTTTGATTTATATTCTTTTTTGATTTGTCCATAGGCCAAGCACAGTGTCTGTCTATATTTTAAGTTGTAGTGTTGCTGTTGAGACACATTTTACACTGCTGCTGGTTAATGTTTTGGCACAATTTTTTATCACAAATTCTTGTATTTACTGCCTTGGAGCTAAGTTATTTGTTTTTATACCTCAAGGAGACACACAGAAAAAACCCTAATGCATGTTTTAAACACAGCCTTCTCTATTAACTGAAAATGGTTTTGGATTTAGACTTCAAACTAAAATTATTACCAAACCTAGGACCCTGCATTCACTATATCTGGTCTCCCACAGTACACAGAACATGGAAATGCAATCTTTGTTCCATAGGCGCTGAGTGGTGTAATATAGGCCTTTTTTACACCCTTATTTAGAATGGAAATGCAATTATTTTAGGAAATATATACTGCTAAATACTTTTTCTCATCAGCAGTATATAGCAGTCTTTTGACTTCTGTAAGTGTCTGGTTAGAGCTTGTAGGAGGAGTTTTAATTTTCCTCTGACTGTCCTATGAGGCTGCAGGACCCCTGAACCTCTGTCTGGACAGTTCTGATCACATGCACCCTCTTAAGAAAAAACTCTTTAGCAATACACACCAAACTGAGTATGTGCAGAAGGACTCCAAAGGCTCTGTACTATTGGGAGATGAATTGTGGACAGTGAAAGAAGGGAAGTATCAGAGAAGACAGGTTAAAACAGCCGTTTTACACAGTGCAGAGGATTAACCCCTTAGGTCCCACAGTGAGTATAACAAGCATGCTTTACTGCATATACAGACTGATTTTACTGTTGTGAGTTTAGTAACACTTTAACTCTTATTCTGTCCTTGAAAGTGAACCCTTAAAACTAACCTTAACACTCAACACATTATGTCACCCTTATTAGCAGGTAATATTAACCCTTAACTCTTTCCCAAAACTTAAAAAATAATAACATAAAATTTAAAGTGTTACTAAACCCACAACAGTAAAATCTGCTTGTATATGCAGCATAGCATGCTTGTTATACTCACTATGGAACTTAAGGGGTTAATCCTCTGCATTGTGTAAAAATACTGTTTTATCCTGTATGCACAGATCCGTCCCTCCTGCACTGTCTGTCTAGGGAAAGCCAGTTAACACAGGCAGAGTAGCCAACCTGCACATGCTCAGTGTTGTCTTTTATGCTGGAGAGGATAATTACTTGTGCTCAGAGCTAGCCAGGTCACATGATATTGGCATCACACATATGGGCGTGTATACAGGCTAAAGTGGAAATCTCCTGCTACCTGAACTCTCAGTACTGGAGAAACTGTGCAGTTTATCACTGACCCTGGTATACAGATTAGCCAAAAAAGTATATAGTGACAATATTTTAATGTAAAAGGCAGATTTATTAGCTGTGGGCACTGTAGGGAGGGGGGGGGGCAGATGAACTATTTTCATATTACTGGGTTTAGTAACACTTTAATGTTGAACTTCTAAACCCCCTGATCCCTAGCCCTATTCTTAATTTAACCTTTAATAACTAACCCTGGAAATCCTATACCTACCTTGTTGTGTGCAAAAAAAATGTCAAACACAAAAAGGTTCCTTTGCTGCTCTGAGGCTTCAGCAGCTAAAGTAACTACTTTAGGGACATGGATTTGGCACATTTTTCTGCTCTGAATTATTGTTTATATACTTATTTTGCAGTCACAAGCAGACTGAAAAACAAGATAATGTACATTACTTCAAAATACTAAAAAATGCAAATTAACTTTTCACATATCAAGTAAGCCTTGGCTGTGCAATGCTGCACTCAACATGCTTTTAACCACTTAACGACCGCTCACTGTATATATACGTCGGCAGAATGGCACCTTCAGGCACAATCACGTAGGGCATACGTGATTGCCTTTGTATAGTTGGGGGGTCCAATCGGACCCCCCTCCTATACAGTGAGCGGTGGCTAAGTGTCCGGGAGCGTTCCGGGATGAGGGGGCAGCCATTCGTTTCTGGCCACCCCCTCGCGATCGCTCCCGGCGAATGGAAATGCCCCCTCTGTCTGTGTCAGACAGAGGGAGCAGGAGGAAGTGATGTCATCTCTGGTGCGGCGCTCACATATACCGAGCGCTGTACAAGAGAAGACATCAGGTCAGTGCACACAACACTACACTGACACCAGGACACATAGGGACATAAATCGCCCCCCCAGGCCCCCCCAGACACCCCAGATCACACCCCAGATCACCCCCCAGATCACCCCCCCCAGCCCCCAGTCACAGTGTCACTGATTGCAGTGACCATTTATTTAGTGATCACTGCAATCAGTGACATTTGTGACTGTAAAAGTGTCACCATAGTTTAGTCTTAGGTCCAGTGTAGCCCCCTAACCCCCCCTAATAAAGGTTTAACCCCCTGATCACCCCCCAGATAACCCTTTCACCCCCTATCACCACTGTCGCTAAGCGATCATTTTTCTGATCGCTGTCTTAGCGTCAGTGATGCCGATCGGCAGCCAGTAATTTTTTTTAGGTTCGCCGCATGTTTTTATAGCGTCAGGTACCCCAATATATTTTCTAATAAAGGTTTAACCCCCTTGATCGCCCCCCAGGTAACCCTTTCACCCCCTATCACCACTGTCACTAAGCGATCGTTTTTCTAAACGCTGTCTTAGTGTCTGTGATGCAGATCGGTAGCCGGTAATTTTTTTTAGGTTCGCCGCAGGTTTTTATAGCGTCAGGTACCCCAATATATTATCTAATAAAGGTTTAACCCCCTTTATCGCCCCCCAGGTAACCCTTTCACCCCCTATCACCACTGTCGCTAAGCAATTGTTTTTCTAAACGCTGTCTTAGTGTCGGTGATGCAGATCGGTAGCCAGTAATTTTTTTTAGGTTCGCCGCATGTTTTTATAGCGTCAGGTACCCCAATATATTATCTAATAAAGGTTTAACCCCCTTGATCGCCCCCCAGGTAACCCTTTCACCCCCATCACCACTGTCGCTAAGCGATCGTTTTTCTAAACGCTGTCTTAGTGTCGGTGATGCAGATCGGTAGCTGGTAATTTTTTTTAGGTTCGCCGCAGGTTTTTATAGCGTCAGGTACCCCCATATATTATCTAATAAAGGTTTTAACCCCCTGATTGCCCCTAGTTAACCCTTTCACCATTGATCACCATATAAGTGTTACGGGTGACGCTTGTTAGTTAGTTTGCTTTTTATAGTGTCAGGGCACCCGCTGTGTATATAACCCAATAAAGGTTTAACCCCCTGATCGCCCGGCGGGTGATATCAATTAGGTTTTAGCGTCAGAGAGGGTCTGAGTCACACCCCAGGCAGCGTCAGGTTAGTGCCAGTAACGCTAACACCCACGCGTGAAGCATACACCCCCCTTAGTGGTATAGTATCTGAACAGATCAATATCTGATCTGATCAGATCTATACTAGCGTCCCCAACAGTTTTGGGTTCCCAAAAACGCAGTGTTAGCGGGATCAGCCCAGATACCTGCTGGCACCTGCGTTTTGCCCCTCCGTCCAGCCCAGGCCACCCAAGTGCAGTATCGATCGATCACTGTCACTTACAAAACAAAAACACACATAACTGCAGCGTTCGCAGAGACAGGCCTGATCCCTGCGACTCCAGTGCTGTAGGAGGTGATTTCACCACCACAGTTAAAAAAAAAAAGCAAATATGCCGAAGCATTGGGGCAGCAGGGGTGGAGGAGCGATTTTGCTCCTAATGCCGCGTACATACGGTCGAAATTCCGACGGAGGCTTGCCCGTGGAAAAGTCCGACCATGTGTGTGCGGCATTACTTTTTTGCGGGAGGATGCCCCCATGCTTCGGCATATATAAATGGTGTGTGTATGCCCATCATTGGAAGTGGGTGGATGAAGGGCGGTATTCTAATGGTGGGCATACCCACCGATCAATCTCTGTTTTCGTTCAGCCAACTGGCTGCATGAAAAAAAAAGATTACAATACATGTCCAACAAGGACCAGCAACGTACTGGTATGTTGCTGGACTTTGAATGTTTATACCAGAATGATGCCTGCAGGTTTAGGTATCATCTTGGTATCATTCTTTTCAGCCTGCGGCTGGCTTTCATGTAAAAGCAATCCTAGCGGCTAGTTAGCCTCTGGACTGCTTTTACAAGCAGTGGGAGGGAATGCCCCCCCCCGGATATAAAAAGCGCCATTGGGAAATTGGGAAAGCATTTTATCACACCGATCTTGGTGTGGTCAGATGCTTTGAGGGCAGAGGAAAAATCTAGAGTCTAGAAGACCCCAGTTTTTTCAAAAAAAGAGTACCTGTCACTACCTATTGCTATCATAGGGGATATTTACATTCCCTGAGATAACAATAAAAATGATTAAAAAAAAATACTTGGAAGGAACAATTTAAAAATAAAATAAAAAAGCAAAATTAATAAGAAAAAAAAAGAAAAAAAAAAAGCACCCCCTGTCCTGCCCTGCTCTTGCCCAATGGCGAACGCAAGCGTCGGTCTGGCGTCATATGTAAACAGCAATTGCACCATGCATGTGAGGTATCACCGCGAAGGTCAGATCGAGGGCAATCATTTTAGCAGTAGACCTCCTCTGTAAATCTACTGGGGTAACCTGTAAAGGCTTTTAAAGGCTTTTAAAAATGTATGTAGTTTGTCGCCAATGCGCGTTTGTGCGAAATTTTAAAGCATGTCGTGTTTGGTATCTATGTACTCGGCCCAAGATCATCTTTTTTATTTCATCAAACATTTGGGCAATATAGTGTGTTTTAGTGCATTAAAATGAAAAAAAAGTGTATTTTTAACCCAAAAAATGCGTTTGAAAAATCGCTGCGCAAATACTGTGTAGAAAAAAAAAATGCAACACCCACCATTTTAATCTGTAGGGCCTTTGCTTTAAAAATATATATAATGTTTGGGGGTTCAACATAATTTTCTTGCAAAAAAAAAATGTTTTCATGTAAACAAAAAGTGTCAAAAAGGGCTTTGTCTTCAAGTGGTTAGAAGAGTGGATGTAAGCTTCCTAATGTTGTGTATAAAATGCCAGAACAGTTCAAAACCCCCCCAAATGACCCCATTTTGGAAAGTAGACACCCCAAGCTATATACTGAGAGGCATGTCGAGTCCATGGAACATTTTATATGTTGACACAAGTTGCGGAAAAACTACAATTTTTTTTTTTTTTTTGCACAAAGTTGTCACTAAATGATATATTGCTCAAACATGCCATGGGCATATGTGGAATTACACCCCAAAATACATTCTGTTGCTTCTCCTGAGTACAGGGATATCACATGTGTGAGACTTTTTGGGAGCCTAGCCACGTACGGGACCCCAAAAACCAAGCACCGCCTTCAGGCTTTCTAAGGGTGTAAATTTTTGATTTCACTTCTCACTACCTATCACAGTTTCGGAGGCCATGGAATGCCCAGATAGCACAAAACCCCCCCAAATGACCCCATTTTGGAAAGTAGACACCCCAAGCTATTTGCTGAGAGGTATTGTGAGTATTTTGCAGATCTCGCTTTTTGTCACAAAGTTTTGAAAATTGAAAAAAAAAAAATATATATATATATATTTTCTTTCTTCATTTTCAAAAACAAATGAGAGCTGTAAAATACTCGCCATTCCTCTCAGCAAATAGCTTGGGGTGTCTATATTCCAAAATGGGGTCATTTGGGGGGGTTTTGTGCGATTTTGGCATTTTATGGCCTTCGAAACTGTGATAGGTAGTGAGGAGTGAAATCAAAAATTTGTGCCTAGAAATCCTGAAGGCGGTGCTTGGTTTTCGGGGTCCCGTACGCGGCTAGGCTCCTAAAAAGTCCCACACATGTGGTATCCCCGTACTCAGGAGAAGCAGCAAAATGTATTTTGGGGTGAAATTCCACATATAACCATGGCATGTGTGAGCAATATATCATTTAGTGACAACTTTTTGTAATTTTTTTTGTTTTTGTTTTTTTAGTCATTATTCAATCACTTGGGACAAAAAAAAAAATTCAATGGGCTCAACATGCCTCTCAGCAATTTCCTTGGGGTGTCTACTTTCCAAAATGGGGTCATTTGGGGGGGTTTTGTACTGCCCTGTCATTTTAGCACCTCAAGAAATGAGATAGGCAGTCATAAATTTAAAGCTGTGTAAATTTCAGAAAATGTACCCTAGTTTGTAAACTCTATAACTTTTGCGCAAACCAATAAATATACGCTTATTGACATTTTTTTTACTAAAAACATGTGGCTGAATACATTTTGGCCTAAATGTATGACTACAATTGAGTTTATTCGATTTTTCTTATAACAAAAAGTAGAAAATATCATTTTTTAAAACATTTTTTGGTCTTTTTCCGTTTATATCGCAAAAAATAAAAATTGCAGAGGCAATCAAATACCATTAAAAGAAAGCTCTATTTGTGGGAAGAAAAGGACGCAAATTTCGTTTGGGTACAACATTGCATGTCCGCACAATTTACAGTTAAAGCAGCGCAGTGCAAAATTATGAATTCACCTCTGGTCCTTTAGCTACCAAATGGTCCGGGGCTTAAGTGGTTAAAATATTACATTTTTGGAATTTAAAACTTTCCTTTTAAATTGCAAATTGCATTGTTCTTTTATTCCAGCTGTCTGAAAACTTTTTATGTGCAATTTTAGTATCCTAACAGGTTAATCTACAACGTATGACGACAGCCAAAGAAGTCCTCAACTAATGGCCTGTGACCCGCATGTGACTCATAGCTGCTGTCGAGTTTGCTTGTCATTGAATGTCACAAGGTGCTTAGTACCCCTTAGTCAGAAAACATACTACTTTACATTCCTTGTACCTGGTGTGATTCACTGCCTGCTTTTTGGAATGTGGCATATTTATAATTAACAGCCAACTAGAATTCATCTTTCACTTTTTAATTGTGGTAAAATGATACTTGATTTGTTAAACAAATTAACTGATCTTTATACTTTATGAAGGATTTTTGTTTTGATTGATGAAGCAAGGCTTACCTACTAAATGGAATACCTCTGGACATAGATAAAGCTAAAGATACCTATGGACTTTGGATGACATCTGGTTGCATGCCTGATTGGACTATTGAATGTTCTTTTCACTTAGAGTTTTTTTTATACACACATTTAAATTGCATGTCTGATATGTGAACATCCAAACTTTTGCCTATAGAGGAAGGTGGGGGGAGGGGGGGGTGAGAACTTGAGCACTAAGCTATTTTAGGGTGAAAACAGTTAACGTTGATTCTCAGGGAGCTGGCAGATGCATAAAAATTCACCTCAACATGATTGCAAGCATTCCATTACCTTTGACCATGAATGATGGTAATGAAAGATCTTACCACAATAATTATCTTGAAAACCTAGGCACTACAGGGAAGATTTACTAAAACTGGTGCATGCCGAAGCTGGTGCAGCTGTATATAGTAACCAATCAGCTTTTAAGTTTTATTGCCAAAGCTAAATTGAACAAGCTGAAGTTAGAAGCTGATTGGTTACATTGTACAGCGGCACCAAATTCTGTTTTAGTAAATACGCCCCTATGTGACTGCAGACATAATCTATTTTCCATGTCTTCACAAAAAAGGTTCCATCACAGTTATGTATTGCTATTTGTATTTCTAATGCTCAGGAGCCCTTGTTATTGCTGTCTCGTTACCCACCACATCCAGGTCTTTGCCTATCAATCTGTAGAATCAGTGACAGAACCTGCAGTATTTGTTAGCAAAGATCTAGACATTTTTTTTTGTTATCTGACTGGGTCTACTACAGTAAAAATAGACCTGACAGGTTGAATAATACCCTTTGGGATAAGTGACAACTGCATGTCTGAAAATTTAAATAAGGCTTAGCTGATCACCCCTTCAAACAAAATAGCATGAACTCTTAGTAATATTTTCAATCACTTTTACATCCTACAGTGTGGATAATATATATCAGAGCAAAGCATGAATCTGCCGCAAAAGAGAGGGGACAAAAAAAAGAAAAACTATTTGTTGTAGTAACCTGGGAAATACATTTGCTCTTGGCACAAATCAATTTGATTGTAAGGAAAGCTCCTGAGAAGATTATTATGTGTGCTGCTTTTCCCAGAAGTAGTAATACAGCACCAGAGTAAACATCATACACATTCTGTCCTATATCATACATCTATAATGACCGGTTTGTACCTTGGAAACACTTCAATATCTATGTATATCACTTTTATCTAAAAATACTTTAAAAGAACAATCCAAAAGCATAAAAAAACTTAATAAATACATACAATAAGTAAATATCATGGGGTATGATATAAGATTTGTAGACCTGCATTTTCTTCTACATCAAGTCATATCTAAAAAATTTATGGATTTTGTTGCTAAAAATTAAAAATCAAAAGCAAAATGAAACGTAGCATTTATTAAAAAAAGAACGTTTTTTTTATTTCAATATGCAAATGATATTGCGGCTTAATATAAAATCTAAACAGCTGTTTTGTGGGTCAAGTGTAATTTAAAACATCGCAACTAGTCGAATTAGGATAGAGAATAAAAGCTAGAATCTGATTGGTTGCTATGTGGCAACAATCCGCTTTTGATGATTATGCCTCAATTAATGCTGGAAGATAATTAGATCATAATTATGTCTTTTTTTCCTTTCTTTTTTTTGCTGATTATTCACAAAGTCTACTCAGACAAGTTCAGACATCTACAATAATGAATTAAACAAAATGGTACAAAAACATTATTATGTAGCACACATTTGCTATAAATAATTTGTGTACTGTGATACTAACAAAGCCTCAGCTTTCATTCGATAGATGTTAAGTACAATGTTCTGGACACCATAATGACATTTCTTCCAAGAACTTCAGCAGTTTACTAAACTATGAACAACTTTGACCGCAGGCTATGTATTTTATAATGAGAACAAAATACCGTAATCACGCTGAGTATTACCTTCACACGTCATTGCCTGTCCGCATTTATTAAGTTATCTTGTCTACTATCAATATTCAAATATATATATTGCTCACTATCTATATTCAAATATTATATATTTTTTATTAAACTGTAACTTTAGAAAGTAATATTTTGTAATGCTTTTTTATGAACATGATTTTAAAAGTGAGGACTTCTGGTATTATTCTGTGTACAGGCTGTTGTACTAAAAATACTCACTAATAAATTGTATTTCTTGCGTAGCACTGACAGCCTGCATTTAAATGTATACATTCAGCCAGTTCATTATACTACTAGAAAAAAAACCGATCTATTTCCACAGTCTCAAATGATTGTTAGTATTTATTGACACATTACTAATTACTAAAGTTATTTGAAATACATTTAGGGAAAAAAATCCAAGATGCTCTATTTTTTTTTAACCTGTCTCTGTTGACTGTTAACCATTTAAAGACAAACCAATAATCATTATGCTGTTTTCAACATAGTTGGATAAAAAGGCGACAAACTAGAATCATTCAACAAATCTCTCTTGATCTATCTCTCTATCATTCATTGCTCTATCTATCTGTCTATCTGTCTGTCTGTCTGTCTGTCTGTCTATCTATCTATCTATCTATCTACCTGTCTGTCTGTTTATCTATTTTTCTATCTATCTATCTATCTATCTATCTATCTATCTATCTATCTATCTATCTATCTATCTATCTATCTGCCTGTCTGTCTGTCTACCTATCTATTTATCTATCTGTCTATCAATCAAAAATACATAATTTTTAAAATGTTTTTTTTTGGTTTATAAAGGCGATGAAAAATATTTATTTACTTTTAAATAATGGTAATTGAACCATTTCTGTTTACAGAACCAAACAAATAACTAAAGCAAAGTCTGAAAAATAATAAGGAAAACTCAGAAAGAAATAAAAGCATAAATCATTAAAGTGAAAATCATTACCTGTGCTGTGCTGCTTTGATTGAACAAAATGCTTCATTCTGTAGAAGAAAAATCAAACTCTTCCACTGATATGTAATAGTGTTTTGTTCTGATTCTTCTTTTTAAGCTGCCTTAGCAGTGATCATATGTGCATTTCCAAATTCTGCTTCTGTGTATTGAGAAAACCCAAGGACCTCCTATACAGGTCTGTCTTACCAGCTTGCTGTTAATGGCATATACTGCTGCCCCCTAATGCTCTTTTTCCAAACTGCAGCACAGTTTGGCTGTATTGTACTTCAAATTAATAACAATGGCTCATGCAGATAAAAACATAGTTTATGGATCGATGCGCTACTGCACAGCACTTGCTGCCTAGGGACATCTTACTATAATTTATTATTGTGATTAATATCAAAAAGAAGCAAATAATGTCCAGTTCCCAGGGTCTGCATGTTCATAATATTGCGTAATACATTTTGTAGAATCAAACAACAAATTCAGGGACTACAGAAAAATAAAAATGCTATAAAATTAAGCTCATAGTGAGTACAATATGTTGCTACTGTAATAATCTTATTATCATTAAAATGGAGCTGCCATGCATAATGTTATCATCTTCTACCACTAATCTTCTGCTACTACATCTAAACTGATTACATAAAAACTATGTTATTTCAGAGAAAGCAACAATTCTTTCTAAGAGTAAAAAATAAGCTTTTTGTGCAAACTTACATATGTAAAAGCATAAGAAAAAGGAGGGTTGTACTTGACACTCCTTGGCATCCTTAGCATGTAACAGGTATAAAAGTGGTTAACAAACCTTCAGTGTGCAGCTCCCCTCTCTGTCCCCTAATACTTTCCTAAACCTAATCATGATCCAGCGATGTGCACGAGACTTGAGGCTCTCCCGGGTCTCTCCTTCCTGCTTGGCTGAGCTGTAGCAGCAGGAGCCATTGGCTCTTGCTGCTGTCAATAACAGCAAATGAGGCTGGAGCAGGGGGTGTGGCTGAGCTATGCTCTTATGGACGCAGAGCGAGCACGCACAAGTGCCCCCACAGCAAGGGGCTTGCTATGGGGACACTCAGCAAGCTGGAGGGGCCCAGAGCGCCAGCAGGAGACCTGAGAAGGAGGATCGGGGATGCTCTGTGCAAAACCACTGCACAGAGCAGGTAGTAGGACATGTTTGTTATTTTTTTTAATTCATTTTTTTCCTTTACAATCACTTTAAGACCCCTTTCACATGGAAGGAAGTTTTCAGGCATTTTAGCACTAGAAATAGTGCCTGTAAAGCACCTGAAAATTTTTGGGGGGATAGAGTAGGAAAGAATAGAACCCCTGTAAATTTCAAGACAGAAAATTATGACAATCCCAAAGTTTAGAATTATGTCCAGAGCAAAATGTTGGGGTTAGTCCTCCAGTGGGGACATCTGTTCCATTGAGAGCTGTCAAGAAGGGAATTCCCTTCATTTTATAGAGATGTCCTCTGTCAGGGCTGAGTTCACCTGTTGGTGGCACTGCGGTTCACTTTGCCGATGGCTGCACTTCCAGTGTCCACCAGCAGGTGTCTCCCAGAAGCCAGCAGGTTCTGATCAGCCACACCTGGCTCCAGCTGCCAGGTGTATACTTAAGGCTGCTCCCCCCTTCTCCCAGCGCGTCACTATCCTGTCTGTCTGATTGCCTCCCTTCTCCCAGATTGCGCCTGATACCTTTCTGAACCTTCCTGTGTCCTGATCCGTCCTGCACCCCTCTGCCTTGTTCCATGCTCTTGTACCCAGTCGTGTTCCCCTTCCTTGCATCCCTGTTACCTTTGTCCCTTATGTTGTAGATATTGTATATAGATAACAGTTAGGTTCATTAATTATTTTTTGTTCTTGTTTGCTGGAGTGGTTTATGCTTTCACTGGTTGCTGTGTATGTTTATTTGTGTGTGTTCACTGTAAATAAATATCACTTTAATGATAAATACTTTGGTCTCAGTTCCTTGGTGTAGCTACGTGTCTGGTGGTCTTAGCCGCTGACCCTGACATCCTCTGACTTCCTGTTGCATCTCTGGGACAATCTGAAAAAAAAAAACAATAGGACACAGACAGCAAAAAATAAAACAATGGAGGTTTTAACTGTTTCCTACTCAACCCAAAAAAAATAAAGTTTTGGCTATAGATTCATTTAAATATTAGTTTCTCCATTATATTCCAGTCAAAATAAAAATTTTACTGGAATGCATGGCTACCAAGTTTGGAAACCATCCCATAAATTTATGGACAGTTTGTAAAAAGAAGTGTGCTTTTCTACTGACTGTAAATGTCTGCAGACAGGAGAAGAGTGCACGTAAATTTTGCAGTTTTCCCCTGTCTCTATACTGCACATGCACAGTCATGGAGCTGGCCAATTATTAGACAGCTGAGCTCAGTCTGACTCAGTCCCTGGCTGGGTCTGGGATGGTGTGTGTGATGTTAAGGCTCTTAGTACCTGTTTCTAGTAGTTTGAAGAAGACAGGAGGGAGGGGAGGAGGACCAACAGTCAGCGTGAGCCCGAGCTAGCCTGCAGTGCCCTACAGCCCGTTCAACCACAATGCCTTAAAGACCGCCTGCCTGCAGTGCCCTAATGCCCGTTCGAAAGTCCGCAGTGCCCTACAGCCCACCTGCCTGCAGTGCCCTACAGCCTACATGCATGGAATGGACAACAATGTAAGAAGGGAGTGCAACTGGGAGCCTAAGGTAAGGGGTAGTGAGGAGGACACTTATATAAGGGGGAACTCTGATGTAAAAAGGAACTCTGATTACATCAGAGTTGCCAGCAATTTCCCTTATGCCAGGGTTCCCAGAGCCCCATCAGAGTTCCCCCTTACATCAGAGTCCCCAGAATTCTCCCATGAATCATCAGAGCCCCCAGTGTTCCCCCTTTACATTGTAAAAGGGAACTCTGCAGATTCTGATGAAAGACTCATTCAGACAGGCAGTGAGTCCTGCCCCCACACAGAACTGCAATCTGCCATGTGTCCATCCACCTTGGAGCTGCATGCAGGCCACTCATAGAAGTGGATGCAGACACAGCTGCTTTCAGATCTATGTATCCGCTCCTGCCCACATGTCAAATTTTGACATGCAATTTTGTCCATGCAGCCATTGCCTCTGCATCCACTTCTATTGGCTGGCCAATGTGGATGTATACACAGCAGACAGTGCCTCAGTACAGAGGACTGGTCTGAATAAGCCGTCTGATGTATGGTGAAACTTTGTAGACACTGATTTAAGGGGGAACTCTGCGGACACAGCTGCACTAGGTTCTGTGTGCACCAGTTATAGTAAATCTCCCCTCAATATGTTTGTTAGTTACTTATTCCTGACTCCTGCACTGTAAAAATCATGATGTACATTAAATATTCCTGACACTCCTGACCAAGGTGTTCATTGTCCCAACAGTTGCTGGTTTTAATGGAGTTCTTATTTAAGGCAGGCGGAGATAGACAAAATGTTTTTATTTTTGTGTGCATAAAATGTAATAGAAACGTTTAATTTAAAATAAAAATGATCCTCTGTCCTGAGGTTTATTTGTGTCTGTGAGGCTGTCAGTTGTGGTACAGTAATTAGGAATTGTTTGTGGGTACAAGGACTGTGTTATACAGTACGTGTGCAGTGCATAAATTGTCTAGGCAGAATTTCACCATACATATTGTTTGCCCCTGTGTGTTGCACATGCCGCAGAACTTATTTTCCTGTTTTGAACCAGGGTGCCACAGGGCTTTCATAATCCTCGTCATGCTCACATTTTGTCACTCTATTTTGAGTTCTTAATTGTAGAGCCAGGCAGATTACTTGTTATGTATGGTTAATGTTTACACATTGTTCATGTATTGTTTAACCACTTAAGCCCCGGACCATTTTGTTGCTAAAGGACCAGGCCACTTTTTGGGATTCAGCACTACATCGTTTAACTGACAATTGTGCAGTCGCGCGACGTGGCTCACAAACAAAATTGACGTCCTTTTTTTCCCACAAATAGAGCTTTCTTTTGGTGGTATTTGATCACCTCTGCGGTTTTTATTTTTTGCGCTATAAACAAAAATAGAGCAACAATTTAAAAAAAATTACACTTTTTGCTATAATAAATATCCCCAAAAAATATATAAAAAAACATTTTTTTTCCTCAGTTTAGGCCGATACGTATTCTTCTACATATTTTTGGTAAAAAAAAATCGCAATAAGAGTATAGTGCCCAAAAAAGCACATGTACAGGCCTGTCTGAAGTTTGCTAATAAACATCTGAATGATTCAGAGGAGAACTGGGTGAACACTTTGGTGAAATCTAGCACTTTGGCATCAACTCAACTTGCCATGTTTGGAGGAGGAGGAATGTTGCCTATGACCCCAAGAACACCATCCCCACTGTCAATCATGGAGGTGGAAACATTTATGCTTTGGGGGGGGGGGGGGTTTCTGCTAAGGGGACAGGACAAATTCACTGCATTAAAGGGACAATGTACTGTCAAATATAGGGTGAGAACCTCATTCCCTCAGCCAGGACATTGAAAATGGGTCGTGGATGGGTATTCTAGCATGACAATGACCCAAAACACACGGCCAAGGCAACAAAGGAGTTGCTCAAGAAGAAGCACATTAAGGTCCTTGAGTGGCCTAGCCAGTCTCCAGACCTTAATCACATAGAAAATATATGAATGGAGCTGAAGGTTCGAGTTACCAAAAATTGTCCTCGAAACCTTAATGACTTGGAGAGGATCTGCAAAGAGGAGTGGGACAAAATCCCTCCTGAGATGTGTGCAAACCTGATGGCCAACTACAAGAAATGTTTGACCTCTGTGATTGCAAACAAGGGTTTTGCCACCAAGTACTAAGTCATGTTTTGCAAAGGGGTCAAATACTTATTTCACTCATTAAAATGGAAATCCATTTATAACTTTTCTGAAATGCGTTTTTATGGATGTTTTTGTTGCTATTCTGTCTCTCACTGTTAAAATAAACCCACCATTAAAATTATAGGCTGATCATTTCTTTATCAGTAGGCAAATGTACAAAATCAGCAGGGGATCAAGTACTTTTTTCCCTCACTATATATATTATGATTATTGTCAATATTAATTGTTTCTTTCATGGCAGATATCCTACTTATTCAGGTAGAATATTGAATAAAACATATGGCATTGGCATATGTTACAATACAACAATGCTATTATTATTATTATTATAATGCATGATTTATATAGCGCCTACAGTTTGCACAGCACTTTACAATATAAAGGGAGACAATATAGTTCCAATACAATAAAATACAAAATGGTTAAGAGTGCCCTGCTCATAAAATCTTACAATCTAATAGGTGGGGCAAGTGGTACAAAAGTTTATAGCTGTGGGGGATGAGCTGATGGAAGTGGTAAAAGTTCAGTTAGTTAGAGGTGTGATAGGCTTCCCTGAGGAGATGAGTTTTCAGGGATAGCTTAAATGCAGCCAGAGAAGGAAATAGCGCCACAGGCTGAGGCAAAGAGTTCCAGAGGATGTAAGTGGCTTGGGAGAAGTCCTGGAGATGAGCATGGGAGGAGGAGACAAAAGAGCAGGAGGTTTTGAGAGGATGGTTTGGGTGATATTTGGAGACAAGATTGGTGATGTAGCTTGGGGAAAAGTTGTGAATGGCTTTGTATGTTGTTGTTAGTATTTTTAATCTAATTCGCAGGGCAATCGGAAGCCAGTGGAAGGATTGGAAGAGAGGGTTGGCAGACACTGAGTAGTTGGTAATGTGGATGAGTCTGGCAGCAGCATTCATGATAGACTGAAGAGGGGGTAGCCTATAGAGAGGTAGGCCAATGAGAAGGAAATTGCAAAAGTCAAGGCGAGAGATAATGAGGGAGTGAATGAGTAGCTTGGTGGTTCATTAGTTAAAAAGGGGCGAATTTTAGAGATGTTATTTAAGGAGGAGGCGAGGCGGAGCTCGGCCTCTTTGGACACCGCGCTGCAAGCAAGAGTTTCTTCCTGTGCGGATCTGCTGCAGTACAAGGCCTGAAGCCTGGGCCTTGCGCAACTTCCAAAGAGCCTTCCACCCCACTGCGGAGCCTGGGTGGCACCGGACTTGTCGAGTGAGGACATCAGTTAGATCGGGGACCCGATCGTTGCAGACGCTGTGTGCGGAGACACAGCAGGTGGAAGTCCCGGACTGGGATCGCGTCCGGAGTGGTGAGCGAGCACTTGCTCAAGCCAATAGACTGTACCGTGTTAGGCCTATAGACTGCCTTGGTCCACCTATCGTTGTTTGTTGTTCTATTAGGAGACCCGTAACAGGACAGAGTTGAAGGGTCTCCAGTATAGTGTTCCTTGAGACTGCCTACTTGTGGATTACAAATACTATTTCATCAAGTGCACCACCGAAAGTTTGCATGCGAAGAAATCCTAGAGTGAAAAGACTGAGATTTCTTCTATATCAGGCCTGACTAGGGGGGAGATAGAATATTGTTTAGTGCGCCACAGGGCGCGCACACCATAATAGCTGCGCGCGGTGGGTTACCGCGCTGGGCCATTGTTGTGTGCTATACCTATTGCTGCAGGGCTCTGTAAGCAAGTTGCATGTGTTCTGTTCTGCCTATGCTTTTGATATAAAAGTAAAGCCGTTGCATTTGATCTCTCGCCTCAGTGTGTTGTCTTACTGTAAAAGAGATTGCCCCTTACAATATTACTGAATGTGATATAAGTTTAACCCTAGACTAACTGTGCCAGAGTGGGTCGAGTAAGATTGCCGGGGGTTGGCGGTGCTGTATGCAGGGCCCGAAATCAAACCAGCGGCTCTCTTAACTGGGGGTAGCGCTACACGTGGGGGCTCTCGAGTCCGGGATCCTGTTGCAGCAAGTAACGCGCCAAAAGTACCAGCATGGACCCACTAGAAGTAGGACAGTGGTGCAAAGTGGTCGGCACAGATCCAGCCGCGGTAGTAGTCATAGAACTCCCAGGGATCTGGCAAGAAGAAGCGGTGAAGCAGCTAGTGATGTCACTGTCACCGTATCAGAAAGCATGGGTGGTGGATGTCAGGACGAATTCCTCACTGACCCACACATTAATAGAGTGGAAGGACGGAGTCCCAGAGCATTTCAAGAATCCAAGTGTTGAAGCAATATTTGATCAGACTTATAGCCTAATACACACGCTGCCGCTCAAGCCAGGAGGACGGTTTCAGACACCGAAACTATCTCCATCACCCACCCCAAAAGCAGAAAAACAGCAGAAAAGGGAGAGTCCCGGGTCGCCATCTGCCACCCTCAGCGCAGAGTTGTGCCCGGTCCTAGGGGAGATTGTAGCCCAGTGTAAGAAAGATCCTACAGATTACCAAATGTCAGGATACAGAAAACTTAGAATATTTTCAAGAAGGAAACCTGTACCTTCGGGTGAAGCGGGGTTTGAGGAGTGGTTAGACGGTGCCACTCAGGCCCTAGAAGAATGGGAAGTCCCAGATCATAGGAAAAAGCAGAGAATTGCTGAAAGCCTGAAGGGGCCTGCGCTAGAGGCTATACGCAACCTCAAGATGAGTAAGACAGACTGTGATGCACAGGACTATCTGGACATTCTGCAGAATGTGTTCGGTGGAACAGAGAAAATCACTGAGCTCACTTATCAACTGGAGCACTGCTACCAAAAGACAGGAGAGAAACTGTCAGAGTTCATGAGGCGCCTGGATAAGATCCTGCATAAGATGATTCTTAAGAAGGGGATTGACCCGCGGAAGGTGGATGAGGCCCATGTTCAACAGGTGATGAGAAGATCTCAGCCCCTGGACCCCATCGCATTGGCGCTACACACAAGACAGGACGGGAAGAGCCTGGAGTACCCTGACTTGATCCGAGTGGTCAGAGAGGAAGAAGCTATGCTGGAGGAGAAGAAGAGGAGCCTACCAGTTGAGTCAGTAAATCCTCCTCCGGTGATGGTCAGGACGGCCATGACCCTGGAAAGAGACTCAGAGGTGGATACCTTGAAGTTGCAGATGTCCCAAGTATTGGGAATGTTGACCTCCCTGATGGAAAATAAGTCAAGGGAACCAGAGAGGGAAAGTCAGAGGAAGGAGCTGTTTCCCAACACCTCAGCGCCCGCATCCCTGGAAGATTGGGGGGATGTGATCTGCTTCAAACGTGGAGGAGCTGGCTATTTCGCCAAAGTGTGTTCCAGTCCAAAGAAAAAAAAGATGAATAACCGCAAGCCGCCGGAAAACTTCAGCGGGCCCCGGTGAAGGAGTCAACCGGGTGCCCATCATCTCCAGTGAGCTCCAAACTGAATGAGAAGCACATGAAAAGAGTGGACAAGACCCCTCAGAAGGAACGCACCCCAAAGAAAGAGAGTAGTGTCCCTCAGCGGGTAGTTACACCCATCAAGAGGAGGGAGATCAATGCATACCAGGCCCAAGAGAGACTTAAGTCCAAAGAGAAATGGAAGAAAGAAGGTCAAAAAGGGAAATGCAAAGATCAAAGGAAAGAGACCCCTTCGAAGCGATATCCAAAGAAGCTGGTGTGTCCCTCCCCAATAGTACCTGTTCAAGTGGAGGGAGTCTACACAAGAGCCATATTGGATACTGGGGCGCAAGTGACCCTGTTGTACCGGGACTTTTATGACAAGCATTTAAGTCACCTACCCATCCAGAAGATTGAAGAGCTGGAGATATGGGGAATTGGGACAGAGAGTATCCCTTATGATGGCTATCTGCCTATAAAACTGACTTTCGACCCGTCCATAGCCGGGAAGGCTGAAGTGTTTGATACCTTAGCTGTGGTATGCCCCCGACCGCCTGGAGCTAACAAGAGTTCCTTAATAATAGGGAACAACATGGATCTGGTCCGAAGACTTCTGGCCCCTCTGACAAGAAGGAAAGACCTCACAGTCACTGAGATCCACCCAATGTTGAAGACAGCCTACCAACGGCTGATCTTGGAACAGAAGGCCCCGGAAGAGGGGTAGGGAAGGTCTGGAGGCTGGGAAGAAGGGGAATAGTGCTGCAGCCTGGTGAAGTAGCCTGCTTGAAAGCTACAGTGAAACTCACTTGGGAGCAGCCTGGCCCTTTTGTCATGTTGGAACCCGACCCAAGGGAAGAACATTCGGGCTTAGAAGTAGTCCCAGAAGTGGTCCCGGTGAGGGCCCTGAAGAAGGCTCACTGTAAAGTGCCTGTGAGCATCAGAAATACCACGGATGGTCCCATGGAAATCATAGCCAGGCTGTTGCTGGGCCGGGTGACCCCAGCTACCCCAGTTGCTTCATCAGGTGTGGAGAAGACAGATGGAGAAAGTACTGTGTGGGAGAAACTTTCCATGGAGAATCCAAACCTGCCCAGGGCTTGGAAAGAGAGAGCCAAGGCCCAGTTGACCAGGTGGGAAAGGATCTTTTCCCAAGATGAATTCGATGTGGGGCGTGCTAGGAGTGCTACCCATCGAATCCGCCTCCAGGAAGACAAGCCCTTTAGGGAGAGGGTTAGGCGGGTTCCATTAGCAGACCTCAAAGACTTGAGGGAGCAGCTCGCCGAGCTCAAGCGAACAGGGGTGATTCGAGAATCTAGAAGTCCCTATGCCTCCCCTATAGTGGTGGTCCGGAAGAAGAATGGGTCATTGAGGCTGTGCATAGACTATAGGACCCTCAACAGGAGAACTGTACCGGACCAGTATACCACTCCGAGGATAGAGGATGCCCTACAGAGCTTGTCTGGAGCCAAGTGGTTCAGTGTTATGGACCTCAAGAGCGGGTTCTATCAGATCCCGATGCATCCAGAAGACAAAGAGAAGACGGCTTTCATAACCCCAGTAGGGTTCTTTGAATTTGATCGGATGCCTCAATGTCTATCTGGAGCCCCAGCTACCTTCCAACGTCTTATGGAGAAGACTGTAGGAGACATGAACCTCATCGAAGTCTTAGTATACTTGGATGACATCATTGTCTTCGGAAGAACCTTGGAAGAACATGAAGAGAGGCTGGAGAAAGTTTTGAAGAGACTGAGTGAGGAAGGACTCAAGCTCTCACCTGAAAAATGCCAATTCTATCAGTCATCAGTCAACTATCTGGGGCACATAGTGTCTGAAGATGGGGTAGCCACAGACCCCGAAAAATTGGAGGCAGTCACCTCCTAGCCCAGGCCCACCACTGTGACAGAGCTCAGATCCTTTCTGGGGTTCTGTTCCTATTACAGGAGGTTTGTGGAGGGGTTTGCTAGGATAGCCAGGCCTCTGAATGAGCTGCTTAAGACGGAGGGGGAAGAGGATGACACAGGCCCCAGAAAGCCAGGGGAGACAATCAAGGACCAGTGGAACGAGAAGTGTGAGAATGCCTTCCAGATGTTGAAGAAAACATTAACCACTGCCCCTGTCCTGGCCTACGCAGACCCTAAGAAGCCTTATGAACTTCATGTAGATGCCAGTCATGATGGTTTGGGAGGAGTGCTATACCAGGAGCATGAAGAGCAGCTGAGGCCTGTTGCGTATGTGAGCAGAAGTCTGACTCCCTCCGAGAAGAACTACCCCACCCATAAGTTGGAGTTCCTGGCCCTTAAGTGGGCGGTAGTTGACAAACTCAGAGACTATTTGTATGGGGCGGAATTCACAGTGAAAACCGACAACAACCCCCTCACCTATCTTTTCACCACAGCAAAGTTGGATGCCACAGGACATAGGTGGTTGGCGGCTCTGTCTGCCTTCAATTTCAGCTTAAAGTACAGACCTGGGGCTGGAAACCGAGATGCAGACGCCCTGTCTAGAAGATCTAGAAGATCTCATGTTTCCACCTTCAATACAGAAGAGTGGACCCAAGTGGCACCCGACGGGGTGCGGGCCCTCTGTCAAGGGGCTGAACTCCAAGCCAGTGGCGGCTCAAGAGCAGAAGAGATAGGGGTTACCATAGTCGGAGTCCCCAAGCAGTACTGTGGGGTAACCCCACGGTGCCAAAATTGTCAAAAAAAGAGTTGAGATCTGACCAATTGGAAGACCCCATGGGGAGATTGGTCTTGGAGGCCCTAGAGAATCAGGATCCGAATAGACTCTTATGCCACCCTTCAAAGGAGGCTCGCCTATTGAGGAAGGAGTGGGACAAGTTGCAGGTGCATCAGGGAGTGGTCTACCGAAGTGGCCCCTCTGATGACCTGGAAGACAAATGGCAATTGTTCCTGCCCGAGAAGCACAGAGAGACAGTCCTGGTTGCTCTGCACGACAACCATGGCCACCTAGGGGCGGAAAGGACCTTCCAACTCGTTAGGGACCGTTTCTATTGGCCCTGCATGAGGGCTGAAGTTGAAGAATACTGCCACTCATGTGCACGATGCATCCAGAGAAAGACTTTACCTCATCAAGCTGCCCCAATGGGCCATCTGCAAAGTCAAAGCCCACTTGATCTGGTATGCATTGATTTTCTCTGCCTCGAACCCGACCTGAGTGGACTAGGAAATGTTCTGGTAGTAACCGACCATTTCACCCAGTATGCCCAGGCCTTCCCAACCAAGGACCAGAAGGCTTCCACCGTGGCCAAAGTGCTGATGGGGAAATACTTCGTACACTATGGGCTACCACAACGGCTCCATTCAGATCAGGGAAGGGATTTTGAAAGTCGATTGATCCAGGAGCTCCTGAATTATTTGGGGATCAAGAAGACAAGAACTACCCCCTATCATCCACAAGGTGATGCTCAGCCGGAGAGGTTCAACCGAACCCTGCTCAACATGCTGGGGACCCTAAGCAGTGAAAAGAAGCAGCATTGGAGCAACCACATAGCGGCAGTTGTGCATGCATACAACAGCACCACCAGTGATGCTACAGGGTACTCACCCTATCGACTTATGTTCGGGAGAGAAGCAAGACTACCCGTAGATCTGGCCTTTGGCACTTCCATAGACCATTGTTCTGCTGCTTCCCACAAGGGATATGTCGATAGACTCAGACGCAATTTGAAATTGGCCTATGAACAGGCCCAGGCGGTCTCGGAGCAAGAAAAATTTTGACCTGAAAGTTAGGATTCAGGATTTGCAACCAGGAGACAGAGTGTTGCTACGGAACTTGGGGGTCCCTGGAAAACAGATACTTGCAGACAGATGGAGACCTGAACCTTATGTTGTTTGCAAAAGGCTACCGGGCCTGCCCGTTTACAGACTTAAACCAGAAGGGAACGTGGGACCTTTGAAGACCTGGCATCGGAACCACCTACTCCCACTAGCGGAGGCAGTTCGGATACCCCCTGTGACGGACTCCCCTGAGCCAACTTTCATCCTGGATACTCCCAGACCGAACACTCGGTCCCAGACCCCTCAGATTGGGAATACAGAGACCTCGGAGATAAGTGAAGATGAGGGAGAAGAACTTGACTGGCTTTGGCCTTCACAGGCCCCAGGAACCTCTGCTATTGATCTTCCGCCTGAAGAAGACACCATAGATCAGATGCTGAATGCAGAAGCTACTGAGTTCATTCCGTCCAGTCCTTGGTCAGATTCTTGGGAGAGTGCCTGTGACTTACTCCCAGAAGAAGATCCAAGGGAGTCTCTGTACTCCTGTACCAGAGGAAAATCCTAGGTCATTTCCAGAGGAAGAGCCCATTTTAACAGAAAGCCCAAGAGGACAGAGGAAGCGAAGAGCCATAAAACCTCCCAGAAGATTAACTTACCCACAGATGGGGCAGAGTGCGGAGGACACTGTGGTTACTGCTAGGAGGAGTATGGAAGACCCTGACCCTCCCACTGTTCATTTAGTGGGGGGGGCAACCCCAACTCACTCTCTGGCACAGTTAGGCAGGACACTGATGATAGTGTGACCTGTGGGCAGGGAAGTTCACTGCCTCGTTTTTGGTGGGAATTT
Organism: Rana muscosa; assembly: GCA_029206835.1. Lineage (NCBI taxonomy): Eukaryota > Metazoa > Chordata > Amphibia > Anura > Ranidae > Rana > Rana muscosa. The sequence continues at coordinate 179,919,846 of CM055121.1, forward strand.
CCTCTGCCAACATCATACGAAACTTTGATTGATGTTGTACGTTCTGTGATGTAGTGTTATGTTATCTTTGGGGACCAAAGAGTTTAAGTGGGGGGGGTGTGTAGCGGGGTCTCCTTTAAGGCCCCGGGACTACGTTACCCAGAACCCCTTTCGGCACCCAGAGTGCAGTTAGCCACCGCAGAGACTCATGGGAGGGGCTACTTAAGGAGGAGGCGAGGCGGAGCTCGGCCTCTTTGGACACCGCGCTGCAAGCAAGAGTTTCTTCCTGTGCGGATCTGCTGCAGTGCAAGGCCTGAAGCCTGGGTCTTGCGCAACTTCCAAAAAGCCTTCCACCCCACTGCGGAGCCTGGGTGGCACCGGACTTGTCGAGTGAGGACATCAGTTAGATCAGGGACCCGATTGTTGCAGACGCTGTGTGCGGAGACACAGCAGGTGGAAGTCCCGGACTGGGATCGCGTCCGGAGTGGTGAGCGAGCACTTGCTCAAGCTAATACACTGTACCGTGTTAGGCCTATAGACTGCCTTGGTCCACCTATCGTTGTTTGTTGTTCTATTAGGAGACCTGTAACAGGACAGAGTTGAAGGGTCTCCAGTATAGTGTTCCTTGAGACTGCCTACTTGTGGATTACAAATACTATTTCATCAAGTGCACCACCGAAATTTTGCATGTGAAGAAATCCTAGAGTGAAAAGACTGAGATTTCTTCTATGTCAGGCCTGACTAGGGGGGAGATAAAATATTGTTTAGTGTGCCACAGGGCGCGCACACCATAATAGCTGCGCGCGGTGGGTTACCGTGCTGGGCCATTGTTGTGTGCTATACCTATTGCTGCAGGGCTCTGTAATCAAGTTGCATGTGTTCTGTTCTGCCTATGCTTTTGATATAAAAGTAAAGCCGTTGCATTTTATCTCTCGCCTCAGTGTGTTGTCTTACTGTAAAAGAGATTGCCCCTTACAATATTACTGAATGTGATATACGTTTAACCCTAGACTAACTGTGCCAGAGTGGGTCGAGTAAGATTGCCGGGGGTTGGCGGTGCTGTATGCAGGGCCCGAAATCAAACCAGCGGCTCTCTTAACTGGGGGTAGCGCTACACTCCATATGTGCTGTTGTTAAGAGAATGTGAGTTCCTGCCTGTAAGGGGCCATTACTGAACTGACAAGGAGTCTGTCAATGTCCCTTGGGAGTGAACCAGCAGAAGCTGTGTAAAGTAGAGCAATTGTGTGCAGGAGGAAGAAATTGAAGAAGTTTTACATAGGAAGTTTGTCCCTGAAGTTCTCGTTACAGTAAAGTGGGCATCCCATAACCTCCCTTTCCCCATTTAAGTTGTTAACCCCCTACTAAAACAACAAAAAAACACAGCTAAGGACTGTTTTCTGACTTTTGAGTGCCTGTGAAATTCGGTGTGCCTCGCTGTGCAGGAGTGGGGTATCCCTGTTCATCAGCAGCTCCAATGTGGGGTGTGCTACATACCACTGAAAGTTCTTTGTTATATCTGACCTATGCAGGCAAATAAATACCTGCTAAACCTGCCAAAAATCAAGTGAGCTTGCAAGTTCCTGTGTACATTGAAGTGTTATATTGAGCAGTATTTCTGCCCAGTTTACCTCTGGAGACTATGGAACACCTCTCCCATGGTATGGACATGATCTGTACTCTTAAAGGGGTTGTAAACCCTCAAGGTTTTTCACCTTATGCTCTATGCATTAAGGTGAAAAACCTCCTGTGATGCAGCAGCCCCCCAGAACCATCCTTTTACTTACCTGAACCCAGTCTTTCCAGCGACGGAGACGAGCACACCAGCTCTAGCCGGTGTCTCGGGTCCTGATTGCATAGATTGATAGCAACACAGCCATTGGCTCCTGCTGCTGTCAATCAAATCCAATGACGCTGGGGCCAGGGGCGGGGCCGAGTCCTGTTGTCTGTGTCAACAGACGCAGCAGCAGGACTCGGGAGTGCGCCCGCACGAGTGCCCCAAGGGAGAGCGGCTCTCCAACGGGGCACTCAAGAAGAGAAGGAGCCAGAAGCGCCGCAGAGGGACCACAGAAGAGGAGGATCAAGGCCATTCTGTGCAAAACCAACTGCACAGAGGAGGTAAGTATGACATGTTTGTTTAAAAAAAACAAAGCTTTACATATCCTTTAACAAGTTAACATGACAACATTGCTCACCCATAGACACAATAAAGCGAGTGTGTTTTGTCACCCCCCTGACAGGAAGTGTGTTACTGGTAAGATCAGATCACCAGTATAAAATAAATGGAAAAAGCCATAAGAAAACTAGTAAAGATACCACACTTAGGCTCCATGTACACAGAAGCTGATAAACTGCAGTTTATTGGTGTTTTGGCGGTTTTTTAAAAAGCCCATTAACTGCACTCTATGTTAGCCTATGTGTTCATGTACACATAGCGTTTTTTAGCGTTAATGAACAGTGGAGTTAATGGGCTTTTTTCTGAACGCAAGAAATTTGCGTTCAAAGTGCTGTTTTTCGGTGGAAAAAAAAGCGCAAAACGCTGAAAAACGCTAATAAACGCTCAAAAACGCTCAAAAACGCTGGTCGCCTTTTGCAGGCACAACTGTTCCCATCTATGTAACTTATCTGTTCCTTTAGCAGCTAAAGGAACAGATAAGTTACATAGATGGGAACAGTTGTGCCTGCAAAAGGCGACCAGCGTTTTTGAGCGTTTAAAGTTTAGCTGATTGCCTAGAGGTCAGCTTTAAATGTCACATGTTATTAGTATTCTTACTTTTATTTGGGGACTTTAAAGCGGAACTTTACCTATAGCATCTTGATCAAAAATAAGGCTCTTTAGAACTAAATCTACATTCCACATTATTAATTATGCTGCCAAAATTAGTGTGTGCTGTAAATTTCCTCCAGCGTTGTTCTTGTTTCTTATTACTGGAGGCTCCCATTTTGCTGAAGCCCAGAGCCCCTGAGCAGCAGTAAATCTTTAGACTGTCAGCAGATCAGCCTCTACAAGAGCAACTGAGCCAATGGCTCCGGCTGTTGCCAAAAGCCAATCACTAGTGCGAGTCTCGGGAGAGGCAAGGCTGTCGTGGACATTGCTGGACCGAGAGGGGGCTCAGGTAGGCATTAGAGGGGTCTGGGGGGCTGCTGCACACAGAGGGATTTTGACATTTTTTGAGTAACGTTCTGCTGTTTTTGTGTTTTTGTTGTTGCTTATCAGAGCCATTGCAACACTGGTGTGATATCACATGGATTTGTTTATCAACAAAGAACTTGGGTTAGCATTAGAGTTATGATTGGCTTTGTGTACCAATGGGTCCAGTGATGTTATGTGTTTGAAAACAAAGTAAATTTTGCCTAAGCAGTCCGCAAGACTAATTTTGACTGAGGCTCCGTTCACTCTTGAGCGTTTCATGTCTTGTGGCTCGAAGCTCAAAAAAACGCTCTTAACAAGAAAAATCCTATTGTATTCAATATCCCATGTTCACATCTGAGCGTTCTGTCACTTGTAGAAAAAGGCTGTCGCTCAAAAAAGTACATGGGCCACTCATTAGGCAGAATTTTGTGTTTTTGTCCCCATTACTTCAATTCAAGAGCCTGAAAAGCATGACATGAGTTTTTTCAAATGTTTTTTCAAGCGTTATTTTCAAGCGTTTTCTGCTCGAATAGCAGATATCAACCTTGTTTTCAGCAGCACTCAATGCCTTTTGGTTGAAAAACGCCTGACAAAAGCTGCAAAAATGTGCAATTCTGCTTCAAGAATGCATAAAAAAGGCCTGAAAACGTGACGCTTAGGTAAGAACGTAGCCTGAGTATTGATAATAGTAAATATCAAGTTGAGTGCAAACACTTGATTTTCCTTAGTCCTAGGCCTGATTGGAGTCCAGGCTGAGGTTGCCACTCCATTCACTGCAGTAGGACACCATAGATGTGCGACTTCTAGGGGTTACCCTTCCTTCCTTGAACCATGGTATATATAGCTTGCCTTCAGATTGTGACTGATGTCACTGTTTGTGTGCTGCATTCATCTGTCAGTCCTGTCTGGGAGGAACATCATAATGGACTGCCGTGGTATGGCAGGAAAATCAGGACTGCAGGATGTCTAACTGCCCATCATTCCCACTGAGACATCTGCCAGTGTGAGGCCATCCATAATGATTATCGATCCAAATATGTATTACAGCAGAATACAAATGCTAACCACTAGACCCTATAGTACCCTTTCACTATACATGCTATATATTTACACCAATCTTATTAAATATACTGATCCTATTAAAATATTGTTATATTATACTTTTAATATATTCATTCATGTCTGTTAAAGTGAAGTTCCACCCAAAAACAAAAATGTGCCATTAATGTGCATGAAATAAATAAATAAAAAAACATATGTTTTTAAAAAAAAATGTTACTCACCTTTAAATGGCTGTTGCTATGTGGACCCTGAAAATCTTCCTCCTTCATCACCTTGGTTCCTTTCGTCACTTCCCTCGGCGCCTCCGCTCGCTACTGCTCCTGGGAGATGTGTGTCATCATTTCCCAGGAGTCAGTGGGCAGCGCCGAGGGCTAGGTTGCCATAACAACAGGGCGGGCACTTCTGCCGCCGCCGCCCGTTGTTATAGGAACCTGTATACTTTTCAGCGCCGCTACGGCGCATTACTGCGCATGCGCGAGAACGGGCGGTGCATGCTGGTCGCTCAGCTGCACCGTATCCCAGAACTAAAGCCCTGTACACACGATCGGATAACCTATGGATTTTCGTCCGATGGATTTGTCCATCGGAAATCCGATGAAACTGTTTTTCATCAGTCTTGACCACACGCCATCAGTCAAAAAACCGACCGTTCCAAACGCGGTGACGTAAAACACTCCGATGAGCCGAGAAAAATTAAGTTTAATGCTTCTGAGCATGCGTCGACTTGATTCTGAGCATGCGTGGGTTTTTTAACCGATGGACTTGCCCATAGACGATCGGAAATTCCCATCGGTTTTTTATCCATCGGAAAATTTTAAAACAAATTCTATTTTTTACAACCGATGGAAAAAGACCGATGGGTACCATACACGATCGGTTGGTCTGATGAAAACCATCCATCGGACGGTTTTCATCAGTCAAACCGATCGTGTGTATGGGGCTTCAATGCTTGTGGGCTTCACATGCTCAAAAGCAAAATGACAATGGCCAGCAACAAATTATATACGTTTATTTTGGCTATTAAACGGGACATCGGGGGAGGAATTCTTCCAAAGACGTGAGTATTAAATAGAAATGTCATTGACTAATGAAATGTTTTTTTTTTTTTTTTAACCACTTCAATACCCGCCTATAGTCAAATGACATCCACAGGAGGGATCTCCCATCCTGGGTGGACGTCATATGACACAGATCGGTCTCTTCCCCTTGTGAGTCCCCTCCTCCTACAGTTAGAATCACTTCCTAGGGAACATATTTAACCCCTTCAGAGTCCCCTAGTGTTAACCCCTTCCCTGCCAGTCACATTTACACAGTAATCAGTGCAGTTTTATAGCACTAATCGCTGTATAAATGTGAATGGTCCCAAAAATGTGTCAAAAGTGTCCGATATGTCCGTCGCAATGTCACGGTCACAATAAAAATCGCAGATCGCCGCCATTACTAGTAAAAAAAATAAAATAAAATAAAAATAAAATAAATCTATCCCCTATTTTGTAGACGCTATAACTTTTGCACAAACCAATCAATATACGCTTATTGCGATTTTTTTTTTTTACCAAAATTATGTAAAAGAATACATATCGGCCTAAACTGAGGCAAAAAAAATTTTGCCTAAAAATTGTGATATTTATTAAATTGAAAAGTAACACATATTGTGTCTTTTTTTTTCAAAATTGTTGCTCTTCTTTTGTTTATAGCGCAAAAAAATAAAAACCGCAGAAGTGATCAAATACCACCAAAAGAAAGCTCTATTTGTGGGAAAAAAAGGACGTAAATTTTGTTTGGGAGCCACGTCGCATGACCGCGCAATTGTCATTCAAAGTGCGACAGCGCTGAAAACTAAAAATTGGTCTGGGCAGGAAGGGGGTGAAAATGCCCGGTATTGAAGTGGTTAAATTTGTTAATGTAGTTGGAACTCCGCTTTAATGAAAACTGCTTATATTGCTGTGCTTGGTATGATATCAAAGCCACCTGAGACTCACTTACAACTTTATGTACTTATAAATTGCTTTAGTTTGTTTTTTATCTCTGTTGTAAATGAGCGCAAATGAGGATGACGTCAATGTATTGTATTATACGATCAATTGTAGTCGAATGGAGGCAACGAGCTTCTTATTGAACAGCCCAGCTGTGACTGTAATAGGCTCAGCAAAGACAATAGTGAAACATCCCGCCAGCAGTATTAATAGTCAGCCAGCTGTTTCCTTTTATTGCTCTGCCTTATTAAGCTTCAAAAATACATCTTGAAATAATATTTAGTGAAACGACTTCGTTTTTGTTTTTCATTATTTTGCTTTAGTCTTTAATTCAACTCACAATGGAAAGCCCAATTGGACATTTGGGTTTAATCAGCTAAATACATCCCAAATGCATCAAACAAAAAAATCGTTCAGAGAAATACAGCTTGTTTGGAAAGCAGGCACAGTCTGATCATAAAAGCCTGTCCTCAGCCAGCATGATGTAAAGAAGAACCTGTGTTCTCTATGTGGAAGCAGCGGTCTCTCTGCAGAGGTCTCACATGCCCCCCCCGCTGTGAGAGACACATTGCTCTGCAATCCAAATTCATGGTTCTTGCTGATTGGAGAGCTTAGAGGTGCCTCAGCAGGGGGTGTGTCTGACCACTATAAGGGGAGTATAAGTGGGTCGGAGGCCTTTGCAAACAAATTGTCACTTTGTCCTGAATAGGCAAGGTGGCAGTGTCTATTTAAACTCTTCATGCTGGCCGAATGCACATATGCGCATATGCACCTTCACGCCGAGCGGCCGCATTTATGTGGCCCTGTTTAAGGCTGGGTTCACACCTATGCGAATTGGATGTGGGTTTCCCTGCATCCAATTCGCATAGCAGGAAATTGTGACTGGCTCTCTATAGAGCCAGTTCACACAACTCCGGATCAGCTCTGGTGCGATTTGCACAGGAGTCCTGTGCGTCTTTTGGTCCATTTCAAGTCCGAATTTAGCCCAAAATTTGGGCTGAAATCTGACCTGAAACGGTGAATGGAGACACACCGGACTCCTGCTGTAAACCGCTGCATGTTACAGTATAGTGTGAACCCAGCCTCAACCGCTCCCTGCGTGCTCCTAGCATGGTAGCCGGTGGTTACCGGAAAGCTCCTAGTTCATACTAGCCATCGAGAGCTTTCAAATCATGTGACCGCTGTGACAGCCAATCATTCGGACGGTGCAACTGCCGGCAATAGCTGACGATTTGGCATGCGATTTGACATGTAAAATCGCATGCCAAATCGGATCAATGTGAACGGATGCTAAAGGGTAACTCCACTAAAAGTATGCTAAAGGGTAACTCCACTAAAGTATGCTAAAGGGTAACTCCACTTTCGTCCAAAAAAAAATAGCGCAGAAAGAAAAAATAATATAGCATATACATTTGCGACACAAGTCATATTGTAATTGAATGTTATTAAAAATTACCGTTCCTTTTCAATCTGCAGCTCTGTAATTTTCTGTGAAATGCAATGCAATGGAGGTGTATAGTACGCCCCCCCCCAAATATGCAATTTCCTGCTTGTGTGATCGGCTCACTGATTTTCCCAGAAGTCTACACTTATGCAGACCATACATGAGTCCAATTCCAAACAAAATTTATTTTGAAAATCAGAAAATTTGTGCATTTTGTAATCCGATGGTGCCAACATTGATTACGAAACTCGACCAACCAAGCCTTCAATTACACCTCATGTCGCTACAGAAAAAAAAAATCATGGTCAGGAATCTTCTTTTCTTGCACTCATGCACATTTCTTTTTTGATTATATTTCTCACACAATTCTCCCATTATTGATTAGAAAATCGTTAGTTTTTTAAAAAAAAAATTCAACATGCCTAATCACTCAAATTCGATGGGCACAGTGAAAATCGTCTGTTGCTGCGGGCCACGAATGGTGCAAAATGCGAACGAAAATTCTTAAATAAGATTTTCAAAAGAAAATTCTTTCAGAATTTGACCCATGTATGGCCGGCCTAAGATACAAGTCAGATATCAGGGGGAATAAACCCAAAAGGGCACGAGTACCCCCCGGTACAACGGGACTTTTAAGGGCAAACAGAGAAAAATCAATTGATTTTGATTTTTTTTTTAGCAAAAGGTAAAAGATATGCACATATCAAAAAGTGTGTTGAACACAATGATAACTTTACATATCAAGCATGAATTTGCAAAAGTACGGAACATTCAGACATTAACTATACATATTCCAATAGAGAAAAACAATCAACTCCTTTAGCCTGACATGTTTCAGGAATACCAATCCTTTCTTCGGAGGCTCTTGATAGGAGAGAATACAGTTGTGTTTCTAAAAATGAGACAAAAGCATAAACTCAAAAATGTCTCCAGGTTCCCATTAAACAGACACACAAAAGTTAGATATCTGGCATCCCCTGCAAAAACATTTTTGGTTTTTAGTGAGATACTCCCAATAGGAAATCACATGTAAAGGGATGCAGGCCCAGCAAGTTTCTACATTAGTGCCCTGCAGATGCAGCAGCTGGTTGATAATTAGGAAACTACTTCTTTTAGCCTAATTAAAAGGCAAAACATGTCGGGATTTCCATCTATACGGCTCTATGCAGACTAAGGACCATTACTTCTATGGGTTATAAACATGTTCCCAATGGTCTGCTGTGACGAAACGTGTATGGGAGCGACGTGCTGACGTCCCCACGCATAGCAGAGGAAAAGGGCTTCAGTATGATTGCCGACCGGCTAACCTTTTTACGAATTTTAAACCAAGTTTATGTAAGTGTTCTACTATTTTTTACTAAATAAATACCCTGCGGTGTTACACTATGGTCTGTGTTCCTTCCTTTCCTTGGTTCAAATCAATGGCCGCATGTATGTGGTGATCGGGTGGAACATAATCCAATTGGTCTCCTGTCTCCCGGGGTCATCGCGGTTCCTGGTGCAGCTCTGGTGTCTCTACTTGCAAGCCAAAGGCCGTGGCTGGGTCACAGCCGACTGCTTTTTTTGGCTTGCCTCTGGTAAGCGGACATCTTATTAAGGTGGTGGGCACCTTCCGTTTGTATGAATCACCGGGTGATGTGCATCTGAACTGTCTGCATAATTTGAATTCATTTTCTGCAATCAATCTACAACATGCATTCAGATAGTACTGTTTAAGTTTGTGCATACATCCGTTCAGATTTTTGGTTTGGTATACCCACCTCTATATACTAATGCACACAGTTGGACTCCTTTAGGCCGGGTTCAAACTTGTGCGACACGACAGCTGTCCTACTTTGGATCTGACTTTGCCCTGCGACATGAAGCCGACATATGTCCGACTTCCAATGAACGGGGATCCGACTTGGATCCCCGCCAATACCAGGCACTGTGTTTGGTATGAATCCTGAGCAGGAACTCCACGCCAAATTTTAAATAAAAAACCGGCATGGGTTCCCCCTCCAGGGGCATACCAGGCCTTGGGTCGTGTATGGATTTTAAGGGGAACCCCTATGCCGAAAAAATGGCGTGGGGGTCCCCCCAAAATCCAAACCAGACCCTTATCCGAGCACGCAACCTGGCAGGCCGCAGGGGAAGAGGGGGGGACGAGAGAGCAGCCCCCCTCCCTCCTGAACCGTACCAGGCTGCATGCCCTCAACATGGGGGGGTTTGGTGCTTTGGGGCGACCTGCGGCCCCCCACCCCAAAGCACCCTGCCCCCATGTTGATGAGGACAGGGCCTCTTCCCGACAACCTTGGCCGTTGGTTGTTGGGGTCTGCGGGCGGGGGGCTTATCGGAATCCGGGAGCCCCCCTTTAATAAGGGGGCCCCCAGATCACAGCCCCCCACCCTATGTGAATGAGTATGGGGTACATCGTACCCCTAACCATTCACCTGGTGGAAAGAAATGTCAATAAAAAAACCACACACAGGTTTTTAAAGTAATTTATTACACAGCTCCGGGGGTCTTCTTCCGACTCCGGGGGTCTCCGGTGTCGTCTCCGCGCTCTCCGGTTCTTCTCTCGCTCTCCGGTTCTTTCTTCCTTCTGCCGGGCCTCCGCTATCTTCTTCCAGCTCTTTTGCTAGCGGAAAGGCCAGGTCTTACCGTCGTCTCGTCCGGCTCTCCATTGTCCTTCTGCCGGCCCCTCCACTATCTTCTTCCAGCTCTTTTGCTAGTGGAGGGGCCGGTCTTCCCATCGCCGTCGGCGTCTTCTTCCCTCTTCTCCTCGATGTTGACTCGTCGCTTCCTCCCGCTGTAATGCTGGCTGTTCGCTCCGCAACAATTTATATAGGCTTCTCATGACATCACAGTCACATGCTCCCATGACGTCACAGTCACACGGTTCGGGGCCACCCGGAGCATGTGACTGTGACGTCATGAGAGGCCTATATAAATCGGAGCGCACCACACAGCCAGCATTACAGCGGGAGGAAGCGACGTGTCAACATCGAAGAGGAGAAGAGGGAAGAAGGCGACGGAGAAGACCGGGCCCCGCTAGCAAAAGAGCTGGAAGAAGATAGCGGAGGCCCGGCAGAAGGAAGGAAGAACCGTAGAGAGGCGGAGACGACACCGGAGACCCCCGAAGTCGGAAGAAGACCCCCGGAGCTGTGTAATAAATTACTTTAAAAACCTGTGTGTGTTTTTTTTATTGACATTTTTTTCCACCAGGTGAATGGGTAGGGGTACGATGTACCCCATACTCATTCACATAGGGTGGGGGGCCGGGATCTGGGGGCCCCCTTATTAAAGGGGGGCTCCTGGATTCTGATAAGCCCCCCGCCCGCAGACCGCGACAACCAACGGCCAGGGTTGTCGTGAAGAGGCCCTGTCCTCATCAACATGGGGGCAGGGTGCTTTGGGGTGGGGGGGCCGCAGGTCGCCCCCTGCCCCAAAGCACCAAACCCCCCCATGTTGAGGGCATGCGGCCTGGTACGGTTCAGGAGGGAGGAGGGGCCGCTCTCTCGTCCCCCCCTCTTCCCCTGCGGCCTGCCATGTTGCGTGCTCGGATAAGGGTCTGGTTTGGATTTTGGGGGGACCCCCACGCCGTTTTTTCGGCGTAGGGGTTCCCCTTAAAATCCACACCAGACCCAAGGGCCTGGTATGCTCTTGGAGGGAAACCCATGCCGTTTTTTTATTTAAAATTTGGCGTGGAGTTCCCCCTCAAGAGCAGCAGAGGACAAGTCGCATGCCAAAGTCGGATCATGCAAGACTGCGGTCCGACTTTGATCCGACTTCAATGATAGTCAATGGGCTGAAGTCGGATCAAAGTCGGAACAAAGTAGTACAGGGAGCATTTTCAAAGTCGGACCGACATGTGTCGGACCAGTTAAGACGGCTCCCATAGGGAAACATTGATTTTCACACGTCATGCGACATGAGCTCCCAATGTCGGAGCGTTTGTCGCCCCAGTGTGAACCCGGCCTCATGGACATTGTTGTATACTCAGGCCAATCTTTTGCAAATTTTTTTTGCTGTTGTTGACAATTGTGTACCGTTTTTTGCATACCGCTTTAAGAATTGTATGTATTAATAAAAATGATTAAATGGTTTTCTTTTTCGTACATCACGGGACACAGAGCGACTTAGTCATTACTAATGGGTTATATAGATTACCTTCAGGTGTTGGCACTGGCCAATTCCAAACCGGAAGTACCCTCCCCTATATAAGCCCCTCCCACCCGGGAGCACCTCAGTTTTTTGCCAGTGTCTAAGGTGTTGGCCAAAGAGTAACATGTGTTTCACTGGGCTTGCGTACAGGTTCTTTTGGGCCTTAGTAAGCTGTTCCGGATCCCACCAAAAAAGCTTCATAGCTAAACGGTCGGTACCCGGGCCTTGCAGCAGAAGAGCAAGGTTTTACCTGTAATGCTTCTCTTAGGAGGGCTGGACCCTGGGATCCAGAGCTCTGGTCATACCCACGACCAAGATGTTGTCTGTGCAGGGTGCTATACAGGTCCAGGGGAGTGGAATCCTTGGGAACCCGGTCCCTGAAGGTTTAATTACAATGCCTGCCGTGATAGGTGAAGTTTGGACTTCTGTGGACCAAACAAAGTCATGCGGCGGGGATCAGGTAAGTGGGGGCCCCCAGGAACTTGGTTCTATTGGGGGACCCCCAAGCCTAATTTGTCTTTCTGTCTGTTACCTAACGGTATTCCCGCTAAATATCTGTGTTTGCCTGTAACTACTGAAAATGTAAAATTTTAATAGTAGTCAAGAAAAAAAAAAAAAAAGGGACCGCGGTACCTGTGTTAAACCACTAGAGGCCGCTGTAGTCCATTTTTCTTGTCATGTGGATCTTTGGTTTTCTCAAGTCAAAAGATCCAGGCAGCTGGTAAGTTTCTCTGTGGGAATCCACTTCCTCTGCCCTGTTGCTGCGCTCATCCACCGTACAGGCCCTCCGGCAAAAAGGGCCCTGGCTCCTAGTCCCCTGTTTGATTTCGAAAAGGGCGCCAATGGCGCACGGGCGCGCGCGCGGGCGCGTGCACGCGCCTCCTATGAAAAAAAGGGGCGGGGCGGGTGGATGACGCTCGATGCGCGCCGCGGCGCTTCTGCGCATGTGCGGGCGTCCCAGCATGGTTAAAAGACACAGTACAAGTGTCAGCTGGATGCAAACAGAGCTAGCAACAAACAGTGGCACACAGAGGCGGTTGATGCAGGCATCCCCATAGAAAGGCACTTTAGTGGACACCAGCTGGTATATAGCAGCAACTTTGTTAGACTATTACCAGCAAAATTGGTGTATGACGACGGGAATACCTCAGCTTTGTGCTTAAAGGATATGTCGTCCAGACGCTCCGGAAATAGATCTTCCAGGAAGCCAAAGGGGTCTCCATCGGGCTCTGAGGATATTGGGCATGCTTGTACTGCACCAATCTCCCCTGAGAATTCAGAGGTCAGTAGCCGTAGAAACCCCGCAGGAATGCCTGGTGCTGCGGCTGTCCCCAGTCCACCTGCTCCTGTATATATAACAGAGGAGGTTTTATCCTCAACTCTGGGAGGATTGGAAGAGAGATTAACAGCATTGATCGCTGCTTCCCTGTCACAGGAAAAGCGCGTCCGATCTCCGTCTCCTCCTTCAGAGTGCCTGTTAGTGGAGGAACAGCCCCACACAGAGATCGACCTACCTGAAGGGGATCAGGATGAGGTTGATTCAGTTATGGAGGAATCAACAGTGGAAGAACCTTTCTCAGCATCTCAGGCTGAAAGATTATGGGTTCAGTCTCTGACTAATATGGTCCGATCAGCATTTAAAAATGCCTCTGGCGGAACCACCATCCACTACGGTTTCCTCGCTGGGGTCGCTAAAAGCTCCCCAGGCTGTCTGTTCCTTCCCAATCCACCCTTTATTAGAAGGGCTTATTTACCAGGATTGGGAGCATCCTGATAAAATATTTGCTCCCCCCAAGAGATTTCCGGTGATCTATCCCATGGAGGATAAGTTCATAAAAAAATGGAGGGTCCCTACAGTGGACGCAGCTATCTCTTCTGTTAACAAATCACTGACATATCCAGTAGATAATGTTCCAATGTTCAAAGACCCAATAGATAAAAAATTGGAGTCTTTACTAAAATCTGCTTTCTCTACAGCAAGCATGGTGACACAACCTGCGGTAGCAGCGATTGGAGTCTGCCAAGCAGTGAAAGATCAGTTGAAACAAGTCTTAAGGGACTTACCAGATCAGCAGGCTCTTGCCCTAGCTGACCTGCCTAGAGCCTTGTGTTTTGCGGTGGACGCCATAAAGGATACAATCCAACAGGCCTCCCGCTTTACGCTGTCTATAGTACATATGCGTAGGCTTCTGTGGCTCAAAAACTGGTCTGCTGAAGCTCCCTGTAAAAAACTGCTGGTTAGCTTCCCATTTCATGGAGAACGCTTATTTGGAGAAGATCTGGACAAATATATCCAGAAAATTTCTGCCGGTAAAAGTTCACTCTTACCGGTTAAGAACAAGGGTAGAAGTCCTTCTTTTAAGAGGCCTACTTCTCCAGTCCCGGGCACATCGGCTGTGAAGCAGTTCCGACGGCCTCCACGGTCAAATTCAGGGGGCAGAAATCAGGGACAATCACAGGGTAACAAGAAGCCCTGGATCAAGAGAGGTACAAAACCTCCCCCCAAGGCATGAAGCGTTGTCCCCACTCAATCGGGTGGGGGGAAGACTTCAGTTGTTCACAGAGACCTGGCGGGACACCATCAGAGACAGATGGGTGCTCTCCGCAGTAAGTCTGGGATACAAGCTGGAGTTAAAAGGCACTCCTCCTGCCCAATTTATGAGGTCAAACGTGCCAAGAGATCCCCAAAAGAGAGGATCCCTCCTTCTGGCACTAGAACAACTATTGCTCCAAGGTGTAATCATGAAGGTTCCCCTGGAAGAAAGCGGGTTCGGGTTTTACTCGAACCTTTTCACAGTCCCCAAACCAAATGGGGACGTGAGGCCCATATTAAATCTAAAAGGGCTAAACAAGTTCCTAAATATCAGGACTTTTTCGGATGGAGTCGATCCGATCGGTGGCCACCGCCCTACAAGGGCAGGAATGGTTAGCCTCGATCGACATAAAGGATGCTTATCTGCATATTCCCATCTTTCCGGCCCACCAGAAATTTCTGCGCTTTGCAGTAGAAGGGCGCCATTTTCAGTTCAGAGCCTTACCTTTCGGTCTGGCCACAGCACCACGAGTGTTCACAAAAATTCTGGCCCCATTATTGGCCAATCTAAGAACACAGGGTGTAACGATAATGGCATATCTAGACGACCTGCTACTAATAGACCACTCAGTGGAAAAGCTGGAAGTAGCTATTCACAAGACAATCAAGTATCTGGAATATCACGGTTGGATTATCAACCGGGACAAGTCAGCTCTAAGACCAGTCAAAAGTCTGGAATACTTAGGGCTAAGGCTGGATTCAAATCAGAGAAAGATTTTCTTACCTCCAGAGAAGGTGTCGTCTTTAAAAGATTTGACCCACTTAGTGGGTACAAAAAGAAAACCATCCATACGCCTCTGCATGAGGCTGCTGGGAAAAATGGTGGCTTCATTCAAAGCGGTACCCTACGGTCAATTCCATTCAAGGAATTTGCAAAGGGCCATACTGTCAGCCTGGAACAAAAAAGTTCAGGCTTTAGACTTACCAATGTCCCTGTCCCCTTCCGTTCGCAAGAGCCTCCATTGGTGGTTGGTGCCCCAGAATCTGGAAAAAGGGAAACCCTTCAGTCCGGTTTCTTGGAAGGTAGTCACTACAGATGCCAGCCTCATAGGCTGGGGGGCAGTACTGGAGCAATGGTCTCTCCAGGGCAAGTGGTCAGAAGCAGAAAAGGCCCTGCCCATCAATCTCTTAGAGATACGAGCAGCCCGGTATGCCCTAGTAGCATGGACATCCAAACTCCAAGGGTCCCCTGTCAGAATTCAATCAGACAATGCCACAGCAGTGGCATATATCAATCACCAGGGTGGCACCAGGAGTCGTGCAGCCCAGAGGGAAGCAAATTGCATCCTGGAGTGGGCAGAAAAATATGTCCCAGCCATATCCGCGGTTTTTATCCCAGGAGTGGAAAATTGGAGAGCGGACTTTTTAAGTCGCCAACAATTATGCCCGGGGGAATGGTCTCTTCACCCAGAGGTTTTCCAGGCAATATGCCAGCGGTGGGGAACACCGGATGTAGATCTGCTAGCATCCAGATTCAATGCAAAGGTGGACAGATTTGTGTCTCGCACAAGGGATCCTCTAGCTTGCGGCTCGGATGCCCTAGTGTTCCCTTGGAATCAGTTCAAGCTGATATATGCATTCCCACCGCCACAATTGTTACCGCGATTACTCCGCAGAATCAGGGTAGAAAAGAAACCAGTGATTCTGGTGGCTCCAGCGTGGCCCCGAAGGGCATGGTACGCGGAGATTGTAAAAATGTCAGTGAGGAGTCCTTGGACCCTCCCACATCGTCCGGACCTGCTGTCGCAGGGACCGATATACCACCCTTCCTTACCAGCCCTAGGTTTGACGGCCTGGCTATTGAAGCCCACATTCTGAAAAAGAGAGGGCTCTCTAATTCTATGGTATCTACCATGATCAATGCCAGGAAGCCGGTATCCAGGCAGATCTATTATAGGATCTGGAAAGCGTACATTAAGTGGTGTGAGGCCAAGAAATGGCATCCACGTAAGTACGTGATAGGGAGGATTTTGGACTTCCTACAGTGGGCTGTAGATAGGAAGCTGGCCTTGAGTACTATCAAGGGTCAGATTTCGGCCTTGTCAATATTTTTTCAAAGGCCCTTGGCTTCGCATTCACTAGTCAAAGCTTTCATACAAGGAGTGATGCGTATTAGCCCTCCGGTTAGTATTCCCATATGTCCTTGGGACTTAAACCTGGTTCTGTCAGTTCTACAGAAACAACCGTTTGAACCATTGCAACACATTTCCTTGGTTCTTCTCACCAGGAAATTGATTTTCTTAGTAGCCGTTTGTTCGGCTAAAAGAGTATCGGAATTAGCCGCCTTGTCCTGTAAGGAGCCATATCTGGTTGTCCATAAGGACAGAGTAGTATTACGTCCTCATCCAGCCTTTCTTCCTAAGGTGGTATCGAGGTTTCATTTGAACCAAGATGTGGTTCTTCCTTCTTTTTTCCCCAAACCTAGCTCGGTAGAGGAAAAGTTATTACATTCCTTGGATGTAGTAAGAGCAGTTAAAGCTTATCTAAAAGCCACTGCTCAGATTCGCAGAACGGATACTTTGTTTATTCTGCCGGAAGGCCCTAAAAAGGGTCAGGCAGCATCAAAATCCACTTTAGCCAAGTGGATTCGACGGGTCATAATACAAGCCTATGGCTTGAGAAAGAGACCGCCTCCGTTCAAAGTTAGGGCGCACTCCACAAGAGCAGTTGGAACTTCATGGGCAGTGCATCACCAGGCCTCCCTGGCTCAAGTATGTAAGGCCGCAACATGGTCTTCGGTACACACGTTTACTAGATTCTACCAGGTAGACGTTAGAAGTCAGGAGGATGTCGCCTTTGGGCGCAGTGTGTTGCAGGCCGCAAAAGATCCTCATGCCTGATGGCGCCCAGCTTATGTATCCCTCCCCTCATTTGGCATTGCTTTGGGACGTCCCATTAGTAATGACTAAGTCGCTCTGTGTCCCGTGATGTACGAAAAAGAAAAAGGGATTTTTATAACAGCTTACCTGTAAAATCCTTTTCTTGGAGTACATCACGGGACACAGAGCTCCCACCCCTCTTTTTGGGACACTTATTGCTTGGCTACAAAACTGAGGTGCTCCCGGGTGGGAGGGGCTTATATAGGGGAGGGTACTTCCGGTTTGGAATTGGCCAGTGCCAACACCTGAAGGTAATCTATATAACCCATTAGTAATGACTAAGTCGCTCTGTGTCCCGTGATGTACTCCAAGAAAAGGATTTTACAGGTAAGCCCTTTTTTCATTTATTTAAATATTACACCAATAAACGTGCAGCGGCCAATTATATACAAGCTTCGGCGTTGAGTGTCTTTATTTATTAGAAATTAATACTATTGGTATTCAGGGAGGGAGAGGTGCGACCTACATTCCCATGTGGTTTACAGTTAACTCTTACAGCCGAGTTCTGTCTCACTCAACATAAGGTAAATATGCCGCACTTTATCATTTTATTATATGATGTTGGATATGAATGTGGGACTTAGGTTCAGACTCGTGTGGGTTAGGAACCCTTGCAAATAGTGTGCGTTCCCAACCTGCAGGCATAATGCGCTGTTCTTTAGCAGATGTTGAAATTTGATCCATGTATGGCTGTTCCCGCTGATCAAGCAGCTTCTCATGAACTGGACTGCTGGAAAATTTCAGCTCGATCAGTGCTGCAGCCAATAGGCTGCATTGCTGATCTGTGTATTCTATGGGGGGCAGGGGAGTCTCCCTGCTGTCAGAATATGACACCAATTGTGTGGACGAGGCAATAAGTTCAGTTTTTGTTTGTGGCTGAATGAAAAAAAAACTGAATGATGTATGGGCAGCTTAAAGCAGAACAATTCTCACCTCAGCTCCAACGATGTGGCCAGCTGCTGACATCTTTGGGCGGCTGGCTTCCGGGTTCCCGATTGCCCCTTAACTGAGTTAATTTCCCCTTGAAATAAATAACCAGTTTTCTCTTCTTTGTGTTGTTTGGAACACTCTGCCATTCCTGGTAAAAGCGAAGTGCGGGTTAATAATTGTAAATTGTTCTGAAATCTGTTGTTGCAGAAACAGTGATGGGAATAAGAGACAGTTAATGTCAGACTTTATTTTGTGTTCTTGACTGATTGGTAAATAAAAGGGTAAAGTTTGCCAAGAACATTCTCTTGAAAACTTCGAAAACATTCTGTCAAGTTCATTTTTTACACTTTCTGTCAACGCGATTCCGCAGTCCTCAGCCATGGTTTGCTGCTGTGAGAAATTCACAATTCATTATAAGGAACCTATGCTGAAAGAAATACGAAAGTTTCCTGGCTGTAATTATGATCCTCTGACTTTATGAACAGGTATGCCGATCAGGCGCTCCAACTTCACTCTGTATTTGGTATGCTTGTTCCAAGTCACTGACTTACAACGAATTGAAGACGGACCATCAGAATAACAAGCATTTTTAGAAAGTGTACAACCAAGGCCCCCTTAGGCCTCATAAACAGGAGAGCCTGGGGCCCCACAACGTAAAATGTGGGCATATTTCCCTGTCCACAAGCCACAGGTGCTGTGTACGGCAGCCGGTGCAACCCAATGGCTGTACACGGGTATATGCCAATACTTGTGTACAGACATATGATCCTGGACATGGGGGGTTGATTTACAAAACTGGAGAGGGCAAAATCTGGTGCATCTGTGCATGGTAGCCAATCACTTGCTAACTTTAGCTTGTTTAATCAAGCTTTGGAAATAAAACCTGGTGGCTGATTCGTTTCTATCCAGTGCTACACCAGATTTTGCACTACTCTCCAGGTTTAGAAAATTAACCCCAGGATGTCTGTATCCAGGGGTGCACATCCTTATGCATGTGTTCATCACAACAAAGGTGTGCAAAGTCTTACAATTTGTTTTTTTAAAGAGGAAGTAAACTACCTCGGCTGACATTTACCTATAAGTAAGCCTATAATAAGGCTTACCTATAGGTTGTGTAAATATCTTCTAAACGTGTACCGTTTAGGAGAGATTTACATTACATGCAGCCAGTAGGGTTGCCAACTGTCCGGGATTCACCCGGACAGTCCAGGTTTTGAATCAGGTGTCCGGGTTTCAGTCCACCTGAAACCCTGGACACATTATTTAGACAGGAATGTGGTTTGGCACAGGGCCTGACAGGAGGGTGAGGGGGCACTATGTGCGTTGCATTACTATTTTCTTTGGAGTGCCCAAATGTGCCCCAGGTCTGTTACATTCCTATAGTGTATACTAAAACGAACGAAAAAAAAAATTACTGTGCGCCGCTAAAGTGTTCGAGTGAGGCTTGAAGAAAAAGTGGCAACCCTACCAGCCAGTGCCATCACTGGTGCATGCACTCTGAAGGAACGGCCACAGGTACCATTCCTTACAAGCCCTGTGCCATGAACGGTGGCTCCTGCGCGGAGTGACGTCATCGCGGCTCCGGCCAATCACAGAGCAGGAGACCGCAAACCCAAAAGCAAGAACAGTGAAAATGGAAGCAGCTGCACCTCTGACATCACGGCGCTGAAACGGCTTAGTTTTAAGGTAAATTTCACATAATGTGCTAGGATGTGATGCATCCTAGCACATTATGACTTTACCTTGCAGGAAGAAAAAAAAAAAACCTTTGCTCTCTATGTGGAAGCAGTGAGCTCTCTGCAGAGGTCTGACAAGCTCCCTGCTGAGTCACAACTATAGTCCCTGCTGATTGGAGGGCCCTAGCTGTGACTCAGCAGGGGACATGTTGGGCATTCACAGAGTAAGAGCCCTGCTTCCAAGCAGAAAGCAAGGTTCCTTCTCTGCAGTATGCTGGCAGGGGGCAAGCTTTTTTTTTCTACTCATGCTGTTGCTGCTTTCTAAAGAAAACCAACTTTGCAAATTTGAAGCACCTGAAATGTATTTAGCCGATTCAAACTTTAAAATGAAAAAGAATAAAAATTGTTTCATTACCAATAAATCCATTTTTCTTTCTCCTGAATATTCTTGTTTTCTTCTGCCTGAGAATCAAACAATTGGGCAATCCAGATAAATGTTATCCCTGAACTCTCGCATACATTCAGAGAAATTAAACATTGTAAAAAATTTAAAAATTCACTATTTCACCAGGTTTATAACCCAAGTGACTTGATAGCAGAGGAGACAATTTATTTTACCTTTGTAATCTGATGGTTGGTAAGATGCATAAGATGCATTAAGGTGGAGGCGCATGCGCGGGAGCTCCTGTGATGGAGGTTTAGGACCGGAGCTCCGCTCAGCGCTAGCTAAACAGCACTAATAGCGGCGGAAAAAGAAGCCACATTGCGGTTAAAAACTACAGGGAAAGGCAGCGAATAGTGCCGGGCACCTACCTATGCCAGGTAAGGCATATAAAAAAGCGCAGGAACAGAAATACAAGCGCTCTAAAAAACGGGTGAATTCCAAAATGGCTGCCGCACCTCAGAACAAGATACAGACTGCTAATGATGTCTCCTCAACTAGCAGGCAAGTTATTCAGCCTGCAACTCTCCCATATAACTCACAGTCTTTGAGCTTAGACTCCTCAGCTACCTTACAACCTTCTGAGCTTAAATTATACCTAAAGGAAAACTATGTGGGATCTGAGGGACCTCCACCTCATGAAGTAAATTTACCTCACATAGGCTCTCTCAATACACATCCTGAACAGGCTCCTGATATGTCTTTTAATATGACTGAACTTTTTGACAGGATTTCTGATATGCTGGACAAAAGGTTGGCTTTAAATGCTGACAGGATCACAGGAGAAATTAAAGCAGACTTTCAGAACCTGGGAAGCAGAATAGAGCATATTGAGCATAAATTGGATTTTACTATAACAAAGACAAACCAAAATTCTGAGCACTTGCAGTTTTTACAGGATCAGCTTGATACCGCTCAAGCAAGAATAGACGACCTTGAGAATCGTTCAAGAAGGGAAAACTTTCGCATTAGAGGATTGCCTGAATCCATCACTGATGTTCATACAACTGTGAAAGATTTTATTAAAAATTTACTCCCTTCGATTCCAGCTAATAAACTGGAATTGGATAGAGCGCATAGATCCTTGGGACCCCTCAGGAAAGATGGCTCTCCACGGGACATTATAGTAAAGCCTCACTTTTTTTCTGTCAAGGAAGAAGTGATGAAAATATCCCGCCAACAAGATCAGATACAGTTCCAAGGTGCTTCTATTCAAATCTTTTCTGACATATCCCCATACACCATCCAAAAGAGGAGATCTTTGAAACCCCTCCTAGCAGCCCTGACCAAAAAAGATATTAAATACCGGTGGGCCTTCCCTTTTGCCCTGAAATTTACGTACAATGGGAAGCAACATGTTTTTCACAATTTCCCAGAAGGAGAACGCCTGTTACTTGACTTGAGACTCATTACGATGGATTCAAATATGGATACCTCTCCCGCTGTGCAGGGGTCATCTAAACGCCAATCGCCCCCGAGCCCGACTACGCCACTTTGGGAGATGTCCAAAATTAAGAGAGTTAAGGACAACATACCTTCATGAAGAGGATTTACATGACTCTACTGTATTTCATCTTTTTCCTCCCCCCTGTAGGTTCCTTGGGAGAAAACACATTTCATTACATTGACTCTTGGATTTCCTGTGCAGATCTTTTTGACACATAGTTCTGTTGCTAAATTGTCAATAGATAATTTTTTCTCTCTTGTTTAGAAAATATCTAATAGTTAAACTGTTTTTCATTGCTGTTATATTGGAAATCCAGGAATGTTTGGTTCCGTTCATTTAATATTACATCGTTAGTTTGAATGCTGTCACTGGCTGGTGCTGTTGCATTGTGCCTCCACCTATCGCTCGGTTTGGTTGTAAACCATGCTGAGGGGTAGGTTTATAGCCCTACATTTGGGCTATACTACTTATTTTGTTCTGAATGGGGGGAGGGAGCCATACTCCTCCTCCCATTCTGGGCCACTTTTAGGCCTTTTGTTACATTGCGTTTTACAACTGATACTATTTTTATTTGATTATTTTTTTTCTCTTCTTCTTTCATTCTAACTTTTTTTTCTTTTTCAGCCTACATATCATTGAGATTTACCTACGAAGTGATGCTATGTATATCTTCCCCTAACATAGTGAAAGACCTTTCATTATATGCCCTTGGTTCTCCCTGGAGAAAGGTAGGTGGCTGTGGGTTATTTGGAGTTCTCCCCCTTTTGCTCCATGGCTGGTACTAACACTAACTCTTTACCCCTTCGTGTTGTGTCTCACAACACCCAGGGATTAAATTCCCCAGTCAAAAGAAGGAAAGCCCTCCAGGCCTATAGATCCCGTCATATTAATGTAGTACTCTTACAAGAGACCCATTTCCCTCAGCGGTACACCCAATTGTTTCTTCATGCCCATTTTCCAGTTTTTTACTTGTCTAATGCTGAAAATAAGACCAAGGGAGTAGCAATATTATTTTCTAAGAATTGCAAATTCAATCTTGAGTTGGAACTCAAAGACCAGGAAGGAAGGTTCCTATTGGTTAAGGGAACTATCGATGATAAGCTATATACCTTCATATCTTACTACGCCCCTAACAGAGGACAAAAGCAGTTTTTTAAACAATTGTTCCAATCACTTGGACCGTCTATGGAGGGGATCATAGTTATGGGGGGGGGACTCTAACACAGCTTTTGATTCTGGTCTGGACAAAACCAAACCCTTACGATCACAAGTTGTTAGGCCCAATAAAACAAGTGTTCAGATTGCTGGATTAATCTTTCAATCTAGATTGACGGATATATGGAGGGAACTCCACCCAAAAAACGAGATTTTACACACTACTCTAATCCGCACCAGTCCTATTCCCGTATTGACCACATTTGGATCTCCACTCACCATATTCCACTAGCTCTTTCTTCTTCTATAGTGGAAGCTGCTTGGTCAGACCATTCGATGATTCTATTGGCCATTAGAAGGGATATCCCTAGTACACGGACCTCACATTGGACTCTCAATCAGTCTTTATTGAAAGATTCCGCAGTAGTGGTGGAAATTCAGGGAGCTTTGAAGGATTACTTTCACTTTAATGATGGAGGGGAGATTTCTCCAGAAACTTTATGGGCAGCACATAAGGTTACTATTAGAGGCAAGTTGATCCAGATAGCGGCCAGGAAGAAGAGAGAGAGGGTGGTCGAGATTGAGAGATTGGAGAACGAGTTCGCTGAGTTGTGCAAAAAACATAAGAGAAGTCCTTCTAGTGTACCTATATCCACATTGGATGCAGCACGAGTTGCTCTTAACTTGGCTCTAACGGCAAAAGCTGAAAAATCCATTAAATGGTATGGGGCAAAATTTTACCAGAGGAGAGACAAGTTGGGTCCTATGTTGGCACGTAAACTTTCACCCAGATTCCGTTCACAAGCTCTCCCAAAGATTAAACAGGCAGATGGCTCTTTTACCTTGAATTCTCAACATATTATTAAGGCATTCCAGGATTTTTACTCTAAGTTGTATATGGCTGAAAATCTCTCTGTCTCTACCGAGTTAGAGGAATTCTTGAATAAATTACATATTCCGAAATTAACAGATACTCATAAAGAGGAATTGGATGCTCCTATTTCAAATGAAGAGGTTTCAGATGTCATAAAAGCTTTAAAGGGGGGAACAGCTCCTGGACCTGATGGTTTTTCCACACCATATTACTAAACATTATCAGATATCCTAACTCCTTACCTGACTAGACTTTTTAATTTTATGACTAATGGTTCCCCGATAGATAATCAACTAAATATGGCTTATATTTCTGTGATCCCAAAACCGTATAAAGATACTAGTCAAATAGAAAACTACAGACCAATCTCCTTAATCAATAATGATCTCAAAATATTAACCAAGATATTAGCGAACAGACTTGCTTCTTTTATAGGATCTTACATTCATAAAGATCAAGTCGGTTTTATACCCGGTAGGCAAGGTCCTGATCAGGTACGGAGAGCGGTTGACCTAGTATCAATCCTACAATCTAATTGGGAGGGAGGTAATAAACAGGAGGGTATGTTGCTGTCACTGGACCTTCAGAAGGCATTCGATTCGGTGTCATGGACATATCTATTCGCTGTCCTCAAATGCTGGGGATTTGGTCAGAATATGTTAGGAATTTTAGAAGCCCTTTATTCGAATCCTAAAGCCAGAATTAGAATACAAGGAATTTTTTCCGACCCTATTCAGATTGGAAGAGGTACACGTCAGGGATGCCCCCTTTCCCCCCTGATATTCGCTATTATAATCAAATCTTTAGCCATTGCCATTCGTAGTAATCCAAATATCGGGGGGGTGCAATGTGGTCAAGATACCCATAAATGTGCCTTATTCGCATATGACCTTTTACTTTTTGTCACTTCTCCACGGTCTTCTTTACCGGAGATTTGCTCATTGCTTAATACGTTTTCGACTCTTTCAGGTCTCAAAGTAAATATGTCTAAATCTCAAGCTCTTAATGTATCTCTCCCAGATTCTATAGTGTCCGATTTACAGAGAACATACCAATTCAAGTGGAACAGCTCTTTCATTAAGTACTTAGGAATTAATGTTACATCTAAATTTGAAAATCTATACCAAGCCAACTATCCTCCTATGTACAAGAAACTCGAACTCGATTTCAAAGATTGGGAGTCGCACAGTATTTCATGGATTGGCAGGATTAACTCAGTCAAGATGACCCTTTTGCCCAGGCTTTTATATTTATTTCGTTCTCTTCCTATTCCAATCAAAAGAGATCATTTGAAATCTTTTCAAAGTAAGCTCACTAAATTCATTTGGAACAATAAAGGTCCACGACTCTCAAACAGAAGCTTATTCAACCTTCCCAAACAGGGTGGGTTAGGCCTTCCGAATCTCTTATGGTACTACCAAGCAGCACGATTGGCACAACTATCTGTTTTATATTTTAACACAGAACTTCCTGATTGGATATCAATTGAAAATCAAGCTGTTCCATCCTCATCACTGATACACTTGTTGTGGTGCCCTCCCAGAAATAGACCTCCCATCTTATCACCATCACTCTCACAATCATTATCTTTATGGGATTCACTTCGGAAACTTCCCTCGCTGGTCTCTAAAACTCAACCTTTGACCCCGGTGTTCAAAAATCCGTTTTTTCATCAAGGTTTGGATCTTCAAACCTTTAAATGGTGGTATGACATGGGGTTGTACCGCATTGGTCAGTTTTTTTCCTCTACTGGCCCTTTTCCTATTGAATATTTTATGAACAATTTTGATCTTCCTTCATCTGAAAAACGGAGATTTCACCAAATTTAATTCATTCTAAGTGTAAAGCTGGATATTCATCCCGAGACTTTACAAATTATGAAACTTGGTGTGGACGGGCCGTGGAGCGAAGGGGGGGGGGGGGGATCTCTGTGATCTACAAGTCACTGGCATCCAATTTGGTGAAACTACCATATATGTTGGCCTGGGAGAAGGAACTCCTAATTGATAGAAATATTGTAGACTGGCATGCAAGCTACTCTTGCTCGACTTCAGGCCTCTATAATGCTTCGCTCATAGAGGCCAATATAAAACTTTTTACAAGATGGTATCTGGTTCCCACGAGATTGGCTGATATGTACCCCACTGTTTCACCTCTTTGTTATAGGGGATGTCAGGGACTGGGTACTATGATCCACATATGGTGGGAATGCCCAAGAATTTGTGGATTTTGGAACAAGGTATTTCATATTTTACGTAATATTACAGGTTGCCCGATACATCAATCTCCCACAATTGCTTTACTCAATGGACATTTACCTCATATTCCTAAAGTCAGTCGTAAACTGATTTTGTTTATTTTAACGGGAGCAAAACTAACAATTGCAAGGGCATGGAAGAAACCTTCGGTATCTATATTATCCATGAAACAAAAAGTTTCTTGGATTATGGAAAGAGAAAAATTGGTTAGCTTCTTGTTAGACGAAACCTCAAAATTTGAAGCCATATGGGAACTTTGGGCGCGTTTTATGGGATTTTCTTTATCACATAAATTGGTCGTCAACACCAATCACTAATCTTTAGAAAGTATATTTGGTTTGTAGGCATTCTATAATCTCTTCATTTCATATCTTTGAGGTTTTTTCTTTTCTTTCTCCTCCTTTTTTTTTCTTTTCTTTTTTTTATCTTATAACTCTATTCTCTTGGTTTGGACTTTTATTATTTAAAAGTATGTTTTTTGTTTTATTATAACAGATAAAATATAACAGTTTCAGGCTCAGATTCCTTTTTCTTGATTGAGGCTTAGACTGTTGAACTTAGCTCTAATAGTCTGAGAACATCGCTTAGATTTCGCACTAAGGTCGAGTATTGTTTTTTCTTTTTGCAAGTACAAATTGAAAATGTATGTTATGTCTCTCCAGTTGTCTCTACCGACGTTTGTTGGTGGAGATAGGAAGGCCGAGCAGGGGGCGCTCTCTCCTTCTCAGTCAGTGTGTTCCCGTTAGGGGTGGCTGGGGAGGGGAGTAGGAGCCCTTCATAAGTTTCGGTTATTTTGGTGGGAACTAGATTTCCTCACTATAAGTTATTATCAGTTTACAAGTTTACTTGATTATATACATGACCAAGATGAGGCTAGATTTTATTACTTTTTGTGTAAACATTATCAGTATTGGTTTTTAAGATAACACTTTGTCTAAGTTTCTATGGTAATAATACCTGAGATTTTTGTTCAGTCATTTGTAATCATCTCTATTATTTATGATTCTGTAATGATTTCTTTTTCTGATGAAAAAAAAAATAATTTAAATGAAAAAAAAAAAAAAAAAAGATGCATTAAGGTGAAAAAAACACGAGGGTTTACAACCCCTTAAGGTTCCATGCACACTAGGCGTTTCAGTGCATGAGGTCCTGGAATTTAGGTGTGGGTGGAGGGCACAGGTGCTGGACAGGGTTGGCTTGTGCATCTAGCAGTACTAACTTTTATGCGCTCAGGTTGAATGCTTGGAATGCAGACTGAATGGAAGACCCCTGCCTCCACACAGCGATAGCATCCTGGCAGGGGATAGAATTTTTTATATATGCTGGGTCTGCTTTCTAAAGAAAACTAACTTTACACCTTTAATAGGGTGACCAGACATCCCCTGTTTCCGGGGACAGTCCCCGGATTGAGGACACTGTCTCCTGACCAAGTCTGTCCCCGGATTGGATTTGAACAGGGGCTCGGGCAATTTCAAAGACAGTCAGTGCAGAATAAAAAAAAAAAAAATCGGAATTACACCCCCCCGCTCCGCCGCTCCTACTAGCTTGGGGGGGGGGTGGTGTTTTTTCCATTATCTGTGCCCCTTTCTGATGATCATGTGCTGGTCGGAGAGGAGGGAATACTTCTTCAGTTTCGAGTTGCATGCCCATTCAGCTCCGCTCGCTTTTTCTTCTGCCCTGGCTCAAATCCTGACCAGCAGCCTGCCTGCTTATCTCCTTGCCTTCCCTGGCAGAGTGATCTTCCTCCGCTCCCCACCCAGTAGTAGCCAGGGCCCGGAGAGTGAAGCCCCGTACACACGATCGGTTTGACTGATGAAAACCGTCCGATGGATGGTTTTCTTCAGACCAACCGATCGTGTATGGTACCCATCGGTCTTTTTTCCATCGGTTGTAAAAAATAGAACTTGTTTTAAAATTTTCCGATGGATAAAAAACCGATGGGAATTTCCGATCGTCTATGGGCAAGTCCATCGGTTAAAAAACCCACGCATGCTCAGAATCAAGTCGACGCATGCTCAGAAGCATTAAACTTCATTTTTCTCGGCTCATCGGAGTGTTTTACGTCACCGCGCTTGGAACGGTCGGTTTTTTGACTGATGGTGTGTGGCCAAGACTGATGAAAAACAGTTTCATCGGATTTCCGATGAACAAATCCATCGGACGAAAATCCATAGGTTATCCGATCGTGTGTACGGGGCTTAAGACTTGACAGGCTGTGAGGCGGGCGGCGGCGACGGGCAAAGAGTCGCTGATTGCCGCCATTACTAGTAAAAAAAAACATATGTCCCCGGATTTAATTTAAAAAATCTGGTCACCTTAACCTTCAAAGCACCTGAAATGTATTTAGTGATTCAAACTTTAAAAGTGGAAAAGAATAAACCGTTGAATTAACAATAAAAAAAAAAAAACTGAGGGTACAGTTGCTGGACGGGGCTGAATGGTGCATCTAGCAGTACTAACATTTAGGGCAGTATGCGCTCAGGGTCAAATGCTCAGAATGCAGACTGCTTGCCCTGTCCAGCAGCAGCAGCTGTGAGCCTCGCATAGAATCTGACCGGCAGCGGGGCTGGACGGTGCACCTAAGGCCTCCACCCACACCTAAACGCTGCAGCATCTTGCAGTGGGAATCAACGCTCAGTGTGCATGTGGCCTAACAATAAACTTCTCCTAGTCCTATCCTAGGGTGCAAAGCTGCTTCTCTATAGATCCAGTCTGGTGAGCTAGTGTTAAGACAGGAAGCGTGTTACTAGCAGGATCACCAGGAGAAAATAAAAGAAAAAAGCCAGAAAAAATGAAGCTAATGCAAAAGCTAATGCAGCCAGTATATCTAATGCCGCGTACACACGACCGCTTTTCTCGACGAGAAAAACGGCATTTTTTTTTTGGCCGAGAAAAACGATCGTCTGTGGGCTTTATGTCGTTTTTCTCGTCGAGAAAAACGGCATAAAAAACGACGAGAAAAATTAGAACATGTTCTAAATTTTCTCATCGTTTTTTCCAGCATTTTTTTCCGCGGCAGTTTTCCCATAGGGAGACACTGCCGCGGAGCCCACAGACGGTCGTTTTTCTCGTCAAGAGAAAAAATGACGGGAAAAACGACCGTGTGTAGGGAACCAAGCGGTTCCCTCGTTTTTCCTGTCATTATTCACGACAGTTTTTTAACTGCCGTGAATAATGATCGTGTGTACGCGGCATAAGGATTAATTAGCTGCAACATATTACGTTTTTGTTCTTGGGTGACAGATACGCTTTATAAAATAAAATTTTCTTAGTATGTTCCAAGGTTTCTACAACATCTGGCAAAAAACAAATGATCTGTTAGTGGTAATATATGAGGATAAATAGCTGACATTATTGGTATCATATCACTGGTATGTTACTGATTTTATCTTTACAATCAACAGTACTATTTGGCACAGCTGAGGGGTAAACATACTGAAAGGGTCTGCTTTTTATTTCAGAAAGGGTCAGCATCCAGAATTACCAGACACTCTTGGACACAGCTAAAAAGAGTACCGGTATTATGCCGAAAAGAAGAATGTGATTCTTGATCAGTAGATGTAAAATCAGAATTTGCAGAAAAAGTCAAATCAGAGACTGTGCTCACAAGGACTTCCCTGGGCAATCTTCTTTTACTTATGTAGCGGGGGGTCCTAAATTTAGGGATTGCTATGCTAAATTTAGGGGTGATTCGAGTGGTAGTTGGCTCGGATCTTTCAATTTGCTGGACTCTGCCTTGCTGCTGTTTCGCCTGGCGTGCAGTTCCCCTAAGAAGTGTGGGTGGCGCTGCCACTTGTACTCAGGGTTGAACCACAGGTGATGGGGCAGTGATTTGGTGTCCTCTCTCGGCAGCCGTGGAGTGGGTGTGGTCTGCCTGCTGTGCATGCCGGGAGAGGATACAAAAGGGGCAGCCGCCGCCTGGGAGGGGTCGGTTCTTCTTGGTTCCAGAGTCGGAGTCCTGGTGCGTGGTGCGTGGCCCTCCAGGCCATGGGGCCACGTGCACTTCAGTCCTAGGCACCTTTAGTCCTGGGACTGCAACTTCAGCCCTGGGTCCAGCACCTTTAGCTGGAGCCCACTTCAGGAGGAGGAATCCCAGGGTGCCGCCTTGCGAGGGGACCCGTTTCTAGAAGAGGAGGCTGGGGGAGGACAGTTCCGAAGGACTGGTGAGAGATCACAGTGAAGGAAGGGGCCCAGTAACTCTCTGGAGGGATGTCATCCATCCGAAAACAGGGATCTAAACAACGGGACCATTAGGAGGTTTGGGACATTATAGATTCTGTGGCAGAGGATCTCCTGAACGCATCCATTAGGGAATCTAATAGACTGTTCGAGTTACACGCCAGCTGCTAGTGCCTTTGGGTGACTATCGGGATCGAGTGGTGAAGAAACAAGAGTGCCTGAATTGATCTGTCTTCCTAACACCTTTCTCTTCTCCTCAACTTTGTGGATGTTCATGCATAAAGAAATAAACTCTATGTTGGAGTTGACGCTGGTGTGGACCTTGGAGTTACTTGGGGTATAGGGACTTTGTCCTTACATTCTAGGGACAGAAACCAACTTCGAGGGGAACCCTGCTGCAAGACCCGTAAGTGAAAACAAGTGTGCTTAACCTCTGCAACCCAGGGGGTACGGGCATGATGGAGACTGTGTGCCTTTTTCTCCTGTGAGCGAGCCAAAGACAGTGGAGAAAGAGGGCCGGTTGCTACACTTACAAATCACCCAACAAACTAATAACCATTCATATGCACACAATCCTTGTAGGCTTACAATAATATTGTAAGCAGTATTTACTGAATTGTGCAGAAAAGCGCCCTGGGGCCACCTCAATACTTATTTAACACATTTTTGACTTTAATAGTCAAAATTCTGAGTTTCAAAATCAGAATTCTGGGATCAAACATCAAAATACTAAGATTAAGCTCAGGTTCACACTGGGCTGCGGAAATGAAGCCGTGCGAGTTCAGCTGAACTCGCATGATTTCACTCCCGCTTGTCAGTCCCGATTTTGATCGCGATTACAGAGACATCTATGCAGTTTCTGCACAGATGTCAATGTAAATTGCGGGCCGAAACCGCAAAAAGTAGTACAGAAACGACTTTTTAAAATCGGTGCAGCGCCAGAGATGCGGCGGCACACCGATTAAGACAGTGCCATTGCCGGCAAATGCCACCGATTTGACATGCGATTTGACATGTCAAATCACATGTCAAATCGCACCAGTGTGAACCAGGGCTTAGGCCTCGTACACACAAACGAGTTTCTCGGCAAAAACCAGCAAGAAACTTGCTGGCAGAGATTTTTTGCCGAGAAACTTGTTCGTGTGTATGGTCTCTCGTCAAGAAAAGCGACAAGTATCTCGACGAGAAAATAGAGAACCTGCTCTCTATTTTCTCGTCGAGATTCTCGTCGGCATGTTTCTCGACGAGAAAAGTGAGTGTGTGTACACTTACCTGTCCTCCCGGAAGCCCGCGCATGTTCGAAATGAATTCGACGCATGTGCGGTAGCTTCCTAGGCATACGTAGGGTATACCAAGATGGCGGCGACGGCATCGAATGTGACGAGCGCATGCTCGTCGTAGTCGATGACGTCACCGCGTACGCTCCATTCAAAGAACCGCGGGTTCTTTGAATCGAGCGTGTGTACACTCAGCCGGGACAATTTTCTTGTCCAAGAATCTCGTCGAAAAAAACGACATGTTTTTTTCGACGAGAATCTCGGCCGTGTGTATGAGGCCATAAAGTCAGATTTTTTAAATCTAAAGTCACAATTCTGAGATTAAATGTCAGAATTCTGAATTTCAAAAGCAGAATTCTAAGATTAAATGTAAGATTTTTGAATTTAAAAATCAAAATTCTGAGATTAAAAGTCAGAATTCCGAGATTAAAAGTCAGAATTCTGAGATTCAATGTCATAATTCTAAGTTCCAAAGTCAGAATTCTAAGTTTTATAGTCAGAATTCTGAGACTCAAGCCTCGTACACACGGCCGAGATTCTCGTCGAAAAAAACATGTTGTTTTTTTCGACGAGATTCTTAGACAAGAAACTTGTCCCGGCCGAGTGTACACACGCTCGATTCAAAGAACCCGCGGTTCTTTGAATGGAGCGTACGCGGTGACGTCATCGACTACGACGAGCATGCGCTCGTCACATTCGATGCCGTCGCCGCCATCTTGGTATACCCTACCTATGCCTAGGAAGCTACCGCGCATGCGTCGAATTCATTTCGAACATGCGTGAGCTTCCGGGAGGACAGGTAAGTGTACACACACTCACTTTTCTCGTCGAGAAACATGCCGACGAGAATCTCGACGAGAAAATAGAGAGCAGGTTCTCTATTTTCTCGTCGAGATTACCGTATTTATCGGTGTATAACACGCACCGGCGTATAACACGCACCCCAAGTTTAGGAGGGAATTTTAAGGAAAAAAACTTTTAGGAGGGAAATTCAAGGAAAAAAAACTTACATTTAAATGCAGCATGCAGCCTTGCCCAGTGTCCATCTGCAGCCTTGCCCAGTGTCCATCTGTCCATCTGCAGCCGTGCCCAGTGTCCATCTGTCCATCTGCAGCCTTGCCCAGTGTCCATCTGTCCATCTGTCCATCTGCAGCCGTGCCCAGTGTCCATCTGTAGCCTTGCCCAGTGTCCATCTGTCCATCTGCAGCCGTGCCCGGTGTCCATCTGTCCATCTGCAGCCGTGCCCAGTGTCCATCTGTCCATCTGCAGCCTTGCCCAGTGCCTTTGCGATCGTGTCAGTCCCGGCGGTTTTTAAAATTTGGCGCCGATTTCTGTGGAGAGGAGCGAGCGGGGCCGAGTGTACTTCGGCTAGACTCGGCTCCTCTCGCAGTTCCGCCCATCTCCACTGACTGCGCCGCTGACGGAGAAAGCCGAGTGTACTTCGGCTAGACTCGACTCTGCTCACAGTCACAGGCAGGACTGCGAGAGGAGCCGAGACTAGCCAAAGTACACTCGGCTTTCTCTATGTCAGCGGCGCAGTCAGTGGAGATGGGCGGAACTGCGAGAGGAGCCAAGTAAAGCCGATTGTACTTCGGCTTCGGCTCCGCTCGCTCCTCTCGCTCGTTTTCAGCAGGGGAATTCGACGGAGTATCGGCGTATAACACGCACCCACGATTTTCCCCTGATTTTAAGGGGAAAAAAGTGCGTGTTATACGCCGATAAATACGGTACTTGCCGGTTTTCTTGACGAGAAACCATACACACGAACGAGTTTCTCGACAAGACATCTCTGCCAGCAAGTTTCTTGCTGGTTCTTGCCGAGAAACTCGGTCGTGTGTACGAGGCCTCAATGTCTGAATTCTGAGTTTCCCAATTTATAATAGTCAGCAGATACAACTATTTTTATTAAAAGGTGTGCTCAATAGATCAATGTAGTGTTACTATATATGCCTTTAAATTCATGTAGGTACATACGTGTAATGTAAGCCTTCATTGACTCATAATTTAAAAGCATAAAAAACATTGAGTATTCATCATTGATCTTACCTGCTTTAGACCCTGTAACCCTAACCGTAAACAGCTGCTACTCTGCCGACTAAGCTATTCCTTACTAACTGAAAAAAAAAAAGTGTTTTTTATTGCTACAAAAGGTACTAATCGGTCTTATGTGAAGAAGCAGTAATAAGCATAACTGTGTGTGATTGGAGCCCTGCTTTGCTGTAGAGTGGCCAAAAGTCCAAAATTGTGTTAGTTAAAGTGGATGTAAACCCAATGTGTGCCTTTCCTCTAATCAGCAATGTTAGCCATCTTGGCTGTATGCCAGGGGTGCCCAACCTTTTGAGGAGCGAGGGCCAATTTATCGACATGGTAACTCGTCGCGGGCCACAATGAGCATCAGTGGCGTAGCGTGGGTTGTCAGCGCACGGGGCAAGGCAAGTAATTTGCGCCCCCTAACCTGTGGACTTTTAGCACTCCCTGGGTCCCTTCCCTTCCTACAATAGTACCGACCAGCCTGATTCCCACACTGACCACTACACTAACCTACCTGACCACTACACTAACCTACATACCTGATTCCTACACTGACCTACCTGACCACTGCACTAACCTACCTGATTTCTACACTGACCTACCTGACCCCTACACTGACCTACCTGATATCTACACTGACCACTACACTAACCTACCTACTTCCTATACTTGCCACTACACTGACCTACCTGTCCACTATCCTGACCACTACACTACCTGATTCCTTCACTGTCCACTACACTACCCACTACACTACACTACACTGACCACTACACTACACTACACTGACCACTACACTGTCACCTACACTGCACTGACCACTGCACTGACCACTACACTGACCACTACACTGCACTGACCACTACACTACACTACACTGACCACTACATTACACTGTCACCTACACTGCACTGACCAGTACACTTTCCACTTCACTGCACTGACCACTACACTACACTGACCATTGCACTGACAACTACACTACACAGACCACTACACTACACTGCACTGACCACTACAATGACCACTACACTATCCACTTCACTACACTGACCACTACACTACGCTGTTCACTGCACTGACCACTGCACTGTCCACCTTACTGCACTGACCACAACACTACACAGACCACTAGACTATCCACTTCACTACACTGACCACTACAATACACTGCCCATTGCACTGTCCACCTCACTGCACTGACCACTACACTGTCCACTTCACTGCACTGACAATTACACTAACTACTACACTGACTACTACACTGACTACTACACTACACTACATGTTATACTAACACCAGACGTTTTTTTATTTATTTATACTGACTCTAACTCTGGCTGGCTGCTCCCTCTCTCCCCAGACCGTATCCACCCCCCCACCTGCAACTTGTATCTTCCATCAGTCCGGAGGAGAAGGGGAGCCTGGAGGAGGTGAAGGCAGCGGTGTTTACAATGCGGTGGAGGCAGAGGCAGGACTCCAGGAGCAAGCGCGATCGTGGATAGGCCAGCCTGGCGGCGATCACTGATAGGCCAGCCTGGCGGCGATCACTGATAGGCCAGCCTGGCGGCGATCACTGATAGGCCAACCTGGCGGCGATCATGGATAGGCCAGCCCCACCACGATCACGGATAGGCCAGCCCCGCCGCAGCCGCCGCACATGACCCCATTCTTTGCACTAATGCTCGGAGATGGGCTTGCCGACCCGCCATCTCAGAGCAAGAAATGGCGGGCCACTTCGGAGGGCACGGCGGGCCACATGTGGCCCATGGGCCAGCAGTTGGGCACTCCTGCTGTATGCCCAGACATCACACTTTGTGTTAAACAGGAAGAGAAAATCTCCTAACACGATCTGAACATTCTAAACAGTATATAAATGTGAAGACAGCAGATATACATGTAAAACCTATGTAGGGAGATTTGGTTCATCTCTGTGTATCATCTGAGGCTGTTCGCTTCACTGGGTGTATGGAGGGTTTACATCCAATTTAAGGCAAGGGAATGACTCTTTATACGTGATTCATTATTGATGCTGACACTTTTCTGCTGCCTTCTAATCATTCAGAATTCCCTCATGCAGGGGCAACAATGTACTGTTTCCCAGGGGCTGACTGGCAACTTTTGGCCCATGGGGCAATTACAACCCAGAGGCTCATGGTGGAGCGACTCGGCCCCCTCCCACTCTCCCTCCTCCCAACCCCCACCTGCAACTTTCGTCATCCATGTAGATGAAAACACAAGAGAAAACATTTTAGGACTGTTTCAAATAAATAATTAGTGAACTCTATAATCTTGTACCCACAAAATACTGCATAACTACTGTACTATGAGTGAGAGACTCACTTACATAAACCTACATTTAATTTGAAAAAATCTGCCATGTATACACTCAGATACAGTCAGGGGCTGAGGAATACTTTGTTGCTAGTACTAAACAAAGTATATTTAGACTAGGTTTGCACTACATGCGGTGCAAATTCAAAATGCAGTACAATTTGCAGAGTGCCAATGCAATCTGATTCTATTGCTGACAAAAAAAGGGTCCTGCACCAGTTTGGTGCGAATGTGGTGTGATTTGAGCCATACAAATCCATGGCACAAATCGCACCCCAGAGACACCACATGTAGTTTGCACAGTAATGTGCTGCGATTCCTGTATAAATTACATGCCGTGTCTCGCACCGCAGCAGTGTAAACCCAGGCTGAGTCCCCTTTTATATCAGATGTCCCCCCTTCACATCTGGCATCCCCCTATACATCAGGAGCTCCTACTTAGTAACAGGTGTCCTCCTTAACATCAGAGTTCCCTTCACATCAGCAGTGTCAACTTAAATCAGGAGCCCCCTTACATCAAGGGTCTCCTTTATATCAGGAGCCACCTTTTCACATCAGAGACCATTTCCATAATAATAACCGCCAGCATAAGTGCCAGCTTACACAATAATAACCCACAGCATTGGTGTCAGTAGCAGCAATATTAATCCCCAGCATCAGTGCCAGTTTCTGCAATTATATCCCACAGCATCAGTGCCAGTTTCTGCAATTATATCCCACAGCATCAGTGCCAGTTTCTGCAATTATATCCCACAGCATCAGTGCCAGTTTCTGCAATTATATGCCACAGCATCAGTGCCAGTTTCTGCAATTATATCCCACAGCATCAGTTAGGGTTGCCACCTCATCCCTTTAAACCCGAACACATATGAATTACATGAAGAAAAGATGATCCACACTCCGGTCGTTGCTCTAAAAAATTTGATGTATTTATTGACAAGCCACAGTAGACAAACGCAAATAGGAAAGGTTGACGCGTTTCAGCCTATAAGGCCTTAGTCATATGAATTACACAGGTTCTGTGACTGATTAAGGGGGCTAATTAAACTCACTTGGTGCCTTATCTATATTAAATTAGCCTCAGAACCTGTGTAATTCATATGTGTTCGGGTTTAAAGGGATGAGGTGGCAACCCTAGCATCAGTGCCAGTTTCTGCAACAATAATCCCCAGAAATGTTGCCAGCCTACGTAATAGCTTCCAGCATTGATGACAGTTTCTGCAATAAAAATCCCCATGTGAACTGGCTGGAGTAATTAAAGTAATTAAAGTAATATTAATGCCTTCCCACCCTGCCTATAGTAAAATAACATTCAACGTTCTGGGTGGACATCATATTACATCCTTCACAGAACGCGCCTTGCATGTGCCCCACAGGCCACACTACATTGTGATCTGCCACGCGCTGTGTCCACCAGACACAGTGGATAACAGATCAGTGTACCGGCCTGCTGCAAGTATCATGTGAGCAATATGACCAATCACAGCAGATCCCATGACAATTGTACACAATGTATGGCTTCCATTCATGCCATTCATTGTGTACAAATGTGTTGATCTCTGTGATTGGTCACAGTGATTACATGGTACAGACAGGGCCAATCATGACCCATCTGTACCATGGGATTAGCTGTGGCCAATAACAGCTAATCACAATAGTAAACACTGAATAAATAGTCTTCATTTAGAAAATGAGGTTGCTTATAACAGTGATCACAGTGTGAAAAAAAAAACCTGATCACCTCCCCCCAAGAGTAGTACAGTGTTACTATGGTAACACTGTATTGTACTGGTCACAAGATGTAAAAAAAAAAATCCAAAACAAAAGAAAAAACATGTAAGAATATAACAAAAAACTTTGTTTTTTTACATTATTTCATTTTCCAAATAATTGTTACAAAAAAATTACAACTTCAAAAAACTTGGCATGCCTCTTACTAAA
Source organism: Rana muscosa (assembly GCA_029206835.1). Lineage (NCBI taxonomy): Eukaryota > Metazoa > Chordata > Amphibia > Anura > Ranidae > Rana > Rana muscosa. The sequence continues at coordinate 179,957,599 of CM055121.1, forward strand.
AACCTCAGACTGTCTCATTTCCAACGGGGGTAATTTGGGGGATATTTGTACTGTCCAGGCATTTTAGGGCTCAAGAAATAAGAGGCCGTCAGTACATAAGGATTGACCAATTTTCAGATAATACAGTACGGTATGTACTGTGATTTATAGAGACTTCTCTTTCACACAGACTAAATAATATACACCTATTAGTATTATTTTCACCAAAGAAATGTTGCAGAATAAATTTTGGCCTAAATTTATGAAGAAAGATTATTTATTTGAAACGTTGTTAACAGAAATTAGGAAAAATATGTGTCTGTGAAAAAAATAAAAAAATGTCATATGGCCACAGTGTTGCATGGCCACAGTGTTGCAGTGAACCACTTCAGTAAGATCACACAGCTAATTAACTCAACGCAGTGCAGCAAAACAGTTATCAGCCTCTGTTCACTCACTTGCCCACAGTTCAGAGCGGCAGCACTCCTCCTCCTCCATCCCAAGCTCCTGGCCTCTGAATGACGTCAGGCCGGGCAGGGCCTAGGAAGCTCCTGTTGGGTGGAGATCCCTGACAGGGAAATGACTGTGTTGGTGGTACAATTGCTGGTGTTCTGTCAAAATAGCCAACTCATCAAAATCTCCAACTATGTAATTTGTGGTGACTCTCCAGCAGCACATTTTGACGAGTTGCCTTTACTAGCCATGCGCGTGCATGTACCCGACAGATAAAAAAAAAAACCCTGGGAGCTGTTGGAGAACTCAACGAGTTTTCCTTAGATCTACCAATCGCTGCAGTGCGCATGCGCAAGGTACGACACTAAGCTGTGACCCCTGCATGTATTCAGCATGGTTCTTTATGTTGGCGCTCCCTGCTTTAAATGGCATGTTCAGGGTATTTATGTGGTTTTGCTGTTCATGATACTGCACTTGGCCACCAGTCTGTTTAAAGCATGCCAAACATATGAGGAAGATATGGCAGTAAAGCCATTGAATGCCATTGAATGCAGGTAAGCAGCTAGAGAACCCTACACAGCACAGCCCTGGCTCCCTATATCATTTGAGATATACTGTATACAGTCATAGCCGAAATTGTTGGCACCCCAGACATTTTTCCAGAAAATCAAGTATTTCTCACAGAAAAGTATTTCAGTAACACATGTTTTGCTATACACATGTTTATTCCCTTTGTGTGTATTGGAACAAAACAAAACAAAAAAAGGGAGGAAAAAAAGCACCGGATAGGCCTACTCTCACCGGCCTAGCAACCGGTGCGAAGCTCGCTCAAAGTCTCTGCCACAGACTTGATGAGTGCCGTTGTATCGTTCCACAACCTTCCACCACAAGATCGTGTAACCACACTGACACTTTGCAAAAGTTCCTTCAGAAGTACACAGCTCACGGTGCCAGAATCTTTCAGCCGTCAGGCAGTACAGTGAGGCAAACTGGCCAGAATGCGTCCCTCAATTGAGTCCCCAATTGTTCCGATTCTTCCCGCAGGCAAGACCACGTAGGACCATCCCTGGACTAGTAGGCCTGTCACGTACCTGACGGTGACGAGCCCGGATCTGCAGAGGGAGGCCTCTCTTACGGCTTCCACCAGCGGCCCCTGGTAGTGAAGACAGGAGGCACGGAGGTAGAAGGGGTACGAGTGCCTGGCAGGATGGATCAAGGTAGAGTAGAGTCTGAAGACTGGGACAGATCCAGGCACCCAGGAAGTATGGCAGGCTGAACTGGAACCAGGAACACAGCAACTGGACTGGAACCGATGAAGCAGACTGGACCGGAACCAGGAACACAGCAACGGAGAGATTGGTCAGGCAAGCCGGGTCGGTAGAACTGGCTGGCGACAAGGTACTGGAGGATCAGGCAGAAGAGTGGTCAAAACAAGCCGGTGGTCAGAGGCAGGCAGGAAACTGGAAGGGTCAAGGTAAGCCGGGTCAGATGCAGGTAAATCCACGAATCAGGTCTCTTTGAGTACTACACGCTGTAGAGCAGACAGCAGGGACTGTCTGTCATAGACATGTTTAAATAGCCCTTCTAGCGCGATTTGTGGAGTGTGCGCGTGCCCCCGCTAAGCGCGTGCGTGCGCCCGCGCGCGCGGACGTGCCCGAGATTGGAAACCAGGAATTCCAGGACTCCTGTAGCTGGCAGGATTTCTATGACAAGGCCCAAGCAACTCCTGGGCCTACTTCTCAGTTGCAGAGCCTCGGGCCAGCAGGCCCCCGAGGCTGAAAATGGTTCGTACATCCCTGAGGCCAGGAGTAGGGTTGAGCGGACCCGAACTGTAAAGTTCGGGTCCGTACGGAACTTTTGGGTTTTGGGGTCCCGGATCCAAACCCGAACAATTGACTGTATGTTCGGGTTCAGGTCCGGTGTTCGGCAATATGTATGTAAAGTCGCGCTTGTTTCCCGTGCTTAGAACTGTCCCTGCACAAAGTGTCATTTGTGAAGGAAAAAAAGTCATTTAAAACTCACTCGCGGCTATTAATGAATTGTCGGCTCCCGGCAATACATAGAAAAGTCATTGATAAAAAAAAATTAAAGAAAGCGTGCGGGTTCCCCCCAAATTCAATTACCCTTCAGGTCTGCTATGGATATTAAGGGGAACCCTGCCGCAAATTAAAAAATGCGTGCGGTTCCCCCCAAATATCCATACCAGGCCCTTCAGGTCTGGAAAGGATTTTAAGGGAAACTTCACCCAAAATTTAAAAAAAATGGCGTTGAGTACCCCCAAAAATCCAGACCAGACCCTTTATCCGAGCACGCAACCTGGCAGGCCGCAGGAAAAGAGGGGGAAGAGAGAGCGCCCCCCCTCCTGAACCATACCAGGCCACATGCCCTCAACATGGGGATGATGTCCTCATGTTGATGAGGAGAAGGGCCTCATCCCCACAACCCTTGCCCGGTGGTTGTGGGGGTCTGCGGGCAGGGGGCTTATCGGAATCTGGAAGACCCCTTTACCAAAAAAATGACAATAGCCGGTTTTTGACAATTCCTTTATTAATGTCTTCTCCTTTCTTCCATCTTCTTCCATCTTCTTCTTTTCTCCATTCGGGTTTCTTCCTCCATCTTGTTCTTCATCTTCCTCTTCATCTTCATCTTCATCTTTATCTTCCTCCTTCCTTCAGTGTTCTCGTCCGCATCTTGCTCCGGCTTCTTGTTCCCCTTCTTCTTTCTTCGGCCGCTCCGCTTGAATTGGAGGTTCCTGCTGTGTGACGCTTCAGTTCTTCAGTTCCCCTCTTGGTCCGCTGCCACCCGGTGACCCCGCCCCCCTCTGACGCACATGGATTTCACGGGGACTTTCCCCGTGGTGTCAGAGAGGGCGGGGTCACCGGGTGGCAGCGGACCCAGAGGAGAGCTGAAGAACTGAAGTGTCACACAGCGGGAACCTCCAATTCAAGCGAAGCGGCCGGAGAAAGAAGAAGGGAAGAAGAAGCCGGAGCAAGATGTGGACGAGAACACCGAAAGAAGAAGGAAGATGAAGATGAAGATGAAGAGGAAGATGAAGATGAAGAACAAGATGGAGGAAGAAACCCGAATGGAGAAAAGAAGAAGATGGAAGAAGAAGGTGGAAGAAGATGGAAGAAAGGAGAAGACATTAATAAAGGAATTGTCAAAAACCGGCTAGTGTCATTTTTAACATTTTTGACACTTTCTTTGTGAAATAGTAGGGGTACATTTGGACCCCATTACCATTTCACATAGGAGGGGGCCGGGATCTGGGGGTCTCCTTTGTTAAAGGGGTCTTCCAGATTCCAATAAGCCCCCCGCCCGCAGACCTCCACAACCACCGGCAAGGGTTGTGGGGATGAGGCCCTTGTCCCCATCAACATGGGGACATCCTCCCCATGTTGAGGGCATGTGGCCTGGTACGGTTCAGGAGGGGGGGGCGCTCTTTCGTCCCCCCCTCTTTTCCTGCGGTGGAGTTCCCCTTAAAATCCTTTCCAGACCTGAAGGGCCTGGTATGGATATTTGGGGGGAACTGCACACATTTTTTTTTTTTAATTTGCGGCAGAGTTCCCCTTAATATCCATATCCATAATATCCATATCCACAAGTTGTTTCTCTTGCTTAGAACTGTCCCTGCACAAAGTGTCATTTCTGAAGGAAAAAAAGTCATTTAAAACTCACTCGCGGCTATAATGAATTGTCGGCTCCCGGCAATACATAGAAAAGTCATTGATAAAAAATAAAAAAAAGCGTGGGGGTTCCCCCAAATTCAATTACCAGGCCCTTCAGGTCTGGTATGCATATTAAGGGGAACTCTGGCAGGCTGCAGGAAAAGAGGGGGGGACGAGAGAGCGGCCCCCCTCCCTCCTGAACCGTACCAGGCCACATGCCCTCAACATGGGGAGGATGTCCCCATGTTGATGGGGACAAGGGCCTCATCCCCACAACCCTTGCCCGGTGGTTGTGGGGGTCTGCGGGCAGGGGGCTTATCGGAATCTGGAAGACCCCTTTAACAAAGGGGGCCCCCAGATCCCGGCCCCCCTATGTTAAATGGTAATGTGGTACAAATGTACCCCTACTATTTCACAAAGAAAGTGTCAAAAATGTTAAAAATGACAATAGCCGGTTTTTGACAATTCCTTTATTAATGTCTTCTCCTTTCTTCCATCTTCTTCCATCTTCTTCTTCCATCTTCTTTTTTTCTTCATTCGGGTTTCTTCCTCCATCTTGTTCTTCATCTTCATCTTCCTCTTCATCTTCATCTTCATCTTCCTTCTTCCTTCGGTGTTCTCGTCCGCATCTTGCTCAGGCTTCTTGTTCCCCTTCTTCTTCCTCCGGCAGCTCCACTTGAATTGGAGGTTCCCGCTGTGTGACGCTTCAGTTCTTCAGTTCTCCTCTTGGTCCGCTGCCACCCGGTGACCCCGCCCCCCTCTGACGCACATGGATTTCACAGGGACTTTCCCCGTGGTGAAGATGAAGATGAAGAGGAAGATGAAGAGGAAGAACAAGATGGAGGAAGAAACCCGAATAGAGAAAAGAAGAAGCTGGAAGAAGAAGGTGGAAGAAGAAGATGGAAGAAAGCAGAGAACATTAATAAAGGAATTGTCAAAAACCGGCTATTGTCATTTTTAACATTTTTGACACTTTCTTTGCTAAATAGTAGGGGTACATTTGTACCCCATTACCATTTCACATAGGGGGGCCGGGATCTGGGGGTCCCCTTTGTTAAAGGGGTCTTCCAGATTCCGATAAGCCCCCCACCCGCAGACCCCCACAACCACCGGCAAGGGTTGTGGGTATGAGGCCCTTGTCCCCATCAACATGGGGACATCCTCCCCATGTTGAGGGCATGTGGCCTGGTACGGTTCAGGAGGGAGGGGGGGCGCTCTCTCCGCCCCCTCTCTTTTCCTGCGGCCTGCCAGGTTGCGTGCTCGGATAAAGGGTCTGGTCTGGATTTTTGGGGGTACTCCACGCCATTTTTTTTTAATTTGGGGTGGAGTTCCCCTTAAAATCCTTTCCAGACCTGAAGGGCCTGGTATGGATATTTGGGGGGAATCGCATGCATTTTTTTTTTAATTTGCGGCAGAGTTCCCCTTAATATCCATAGCAGACCTGAAGGGCCTGGTAATTGAATTTGGGGGAACCCCCATGCTTTTTTTTTTTTTTTTAATCAATGACTTTTCTATGTATTGCCGGGAGCCGACAATTCATTATAGCTGCGAGTGAGTTTTAAATGACTTTTTTTCCTTCACAAATGACACTTTGTGCAGGGACAGTTCTAAGCACGGGAAACAACTTGTGGATATGGATATTATGGATATGGATATTCGGGGGAAATCTGCTGCAAATTAAAAAAAAAAATGCGTGCGGTTCCCCCCAAATATCCATACCAGGCCCTTCAGGTCTGGAAAGGATTTTAAGGGGAACTCCACCCCAAATTTTTTAAAAAAATGGCGTGGAGTTCCCCCAAAAATCCAGACCAGACCCTTTATCCAAGCATGCAACCTGGCAGGCCGTAGGAAAAGAGGGGGGACGAGAGAGCGTCCCCCTCCTGAACCGTACCAGGCCACAGGCCCTCAACATGGGGAGGATGTCCCCATGTTGATGGGAACAAGGGCCTTATCCCCACAACCCTTGCCAGTGGTTGTGGGGGTCTGCGGGCAGGGGGCTTAACAGAATCTGGAAGACCCCTTTAACAAAGGGGACCCCAAGATCCCGCCCCCCCATATGTGAAATGGTAATGGGGTACAAATGTACCCCTACTATTTCACAAAAAAAGTGTCAAAAATGTTAAAAATTACAATAGCCGGTTTTTGACAATTCCTTTATTAATGTCTTCTCCTTTCTTCCATCTTCTTCCACCTTCTTCTTCCATCTTCTTCTTTTCTCCATTCGGGTTTCTTCCTCCATCTTGTTCTTCATCTTCATCTTCATCTTCCTCTTCATCTTCATCTTCATCTTCCTTCTTCCTTCGGTGTTCTCGCCCGCATCTTGCTCCGGCTTCTTCTTCCCTTCTTCTTTCTTTGGCCGCTCCGCTTGAATTGGAGGTTCCCACTGTGTGACGCTTCAGTTCTTCAGTTCTCCTCTGGGTTCGCTGGCACTCGGTAGCCCCGCCCCCTCTGACACCACGGGGAAAGTTCCCGTGAAATCCATGTGCGTCAGAGTGCACGAAGCAAGAAGGAAGATGAAGATGAAGAGGAAGAGGAAGATGAAGAACAAGATGGAGGAAGAAACCCGAATGGAGAAAAGAAGAAGATGGAAGAAGATGGAAGAAAGGAGAAAACATTAATAAAGGAATTGTTAAAAACCGGCTATTGTCATTTTTAAAATTTTTGACACTTTCTTTGTGAAATGGTAGGGGTACATTTGTACCCCATTACCATTTCACATGGGGGGGGGGGCGGGATCTGGGGGTCTCCTTTGTTAAAGGGGTCTTTTGGATTCCGATAAGCCCCCCGCCTGCAGACCCCCACAACCACCGGCAAGGGTTGTAGGGATGAGGCCCTTGTCCCCATCAACATGGGGACATCCTCCCCATGTTGAGGGCATGTGGCCTGGTACGGTTCAGGAGGGGGGCGCTCTCTTGTCCCCCCCCTTTTCCTGCGGCCTGCCAGGTTGCATGCTCGGATAAAGGGTCTGGTCTGGATTTTTGGGGTACTCCACGCCATTTTTTTTTATTTGGGGTGAAGTTCCCCTTAAAATCCTTTCCAGACCTGAAGGGCCTGGTATTGATATTTGGGGAGAACCGCACGCATTTTTTTTTTCAATTTGCGGCAGAGTTCCCCTTAATATCCATAGCAGACCTGAAGGGCCTGGTAATTGAATTTGGAGGAACCCCCACGCTTTTTTTTTATCAATGACTTTTCTATGTATTGCCGGGAGCCGACAATTCATTATAGCCGCGAGTGAGTTTTAAATTACTTTTTTTCCTTCAAAAATTACACTTTGTGCAGGGACAGTTCTAAGCACGGGAAACAAGCGCTAATAGTCCTAAGAAGTTCGGGTCCCCATTGACTTCAATGGGGTTCGGGTTCGGGGTCAAGTTCGGGTCAAGTTTGGTCCCGAACTCGAACTTTTTACCGAAGTTCGGCCGAACCCGTCGAACCCGAACATCCAGGTGTCCGCTCAACTCTAGCCAGGAGGGCCCTCAGGTCAGGGGACGGCAACGACCCCAGGCAACGAACCCCGATAGAGCAGTCTCTGTCTCTTAAGTACCCCCTCCCAGAATGCACAGCGGGTTGACCAAGCCCCTGAGCCACCTCTGGGAAAGGAATACCCAATACACCTAGCCTGCTGCATTTCCAACCCTGACCCGTGGCGACAGTGACACCTACTATCAGGTGGAAATCGCACAGCCCAGCTAGACTGAAACAGAGCCAGTAATTTTCATAATTCTTTCTGAGCTGAACTACAGCTCAGATAACTAAATTTAACATATAGCGTCTACCCAACCTGAGTAGGGCGCTACACACTTCCCCCACCGCAAAAAGACAATGTCCCCATCATCGGGAAAAACATGACCCTCACTCCTGAGGGTCAGTACCTGAAACCCAAAAAAACTTGGACGGGAAGGGAGGGGAGTAAAACAGTATAAGAAAATATGTGTTTAACATACACACGCAATGAAATCACATCAATATAAATATACAGTATTATACAGCATTCCTATCTCTCTCTCTATCTAACCCACCCATTCTCCGGTGGTTCTTAATAGAAGATCTTAATACTGAAAAAGAACAAAGCAAGCAGACATATACAATAATATAAAATATCTCCTGAGAAGCAAAGCCTCACTCACATATACATTGGATGTAGGCAGCTAAGTAAAAAGTATGAGAGTCCAATTTTTCCGAGCAAACTTCCACCACCTAGTGGCAGAAATATAATATAACACAGTCCTCAGTATTAAGAACTGAACCCATAGATGAAATCTTGACTCCAACATCTTCCGATGCCCTAGCACTACCTAGCTACATACCCACAGTTCTTTTTGAAAGAAATCTTCCTTCCTTTTGGCAAGGTGCAAAACAAAACCCAGTATAGTCACCGTAACTTTTCACCAGTAAAATTGTGGATCGGGTAAAGTTAGGGATTTTCCCTGCTTGTCAATGGTGGTGATAAAGTAAACTACATCGTCCTTCCCTGGTCGGCAAATGACCACCCTCTAGATCTCTCACCGTTCCTGTCGTGGACTTCTCGGAAACCAAACTTTTCTCCGGGTCCGGTTCGGGCAGTCTCTGGGGTAGGCCTTGTCTGCGGCCACGGGAGGCCTTCACGTATCCCACCTTCCTTTGTGCAGGTGCAGCAAAAACAGGTGTAGCAAAAACAGGTGCAGCGGAGGTAGATACTGTTGAGGTGACAATAGAGGCGATGTCCGCTGATGACTTTCCCATAGCGGTAACAGCGCCATTCCCCTCAGGATTTCTTATGGCAGCAGATGCGGCAGATGTAGGCCTAACCACTGGATTGAAGGCAGCAACTTTTTCTGTTACGTTACCCGTGGTCCAGTCCAGTCTGTAGGCACGAGGCGGCATGGTGGGTTCCTCCAGAGTAAACAGGTACTCCCCGCATCGTAGACATCGAGCAAAAGGACGGGGGTGAATAGCCAGTCCATCACACCTGTTACACAGCATCCCCAAAGCCTCTACATCACCAATTGAATAGAGCATGAACCGCCCATGCGGCTCCAAACAAATACCAGTGTCCGTTAGTACAGTCCCCGGCAGTATGACACTGGTGGAGGTACCCACAGGAAACATCCTGGGCCCCATAGCAGACTGCGTTGATAGGGTTGAAGACATGGTGGTGTTCTGTCTCTTTCTGAACACTGGACACACAGGCCGCGTCTCACGCGGCAAGCAGGCGGGAACTCCTCCCACTTGTTCTCTTTGGCATGTAACTTGCGGGCTTTCTTACTTTTTGGCTCCGCCCACAGCCCACGCGGCCTACAAGTGATCGCAAAGTTCTCACCCTTCTTTTTGAAGGAAAAAAAAATTACAAAGTCCCGAGCCCTCTGTAGCATAAGTCCCAGATGAACAGTTCACTTTAGTTGCTATAGGTAACGGCAGATATCCCGGACGAGCCCCCACGTGTAGCACTACCCCCGTAGGAGCTGCTGGTTTAAAGTTTTGGGCCTACCGTTACCTTCTTCTGTTCACCGCACTCGTGTCAGGGATCCTTCTTGAAGAGCCTATATAAATGTTCACACCAACACTTAGATACGTTTTCTTCAAGGCTTTATTTTACCAGTTCCAACAGAGGGATAGAGGGATAGGGGAGTTTCAGGTACTTTACTTTGTGGATCACGGGCACAATCTCAGATCCAGAGGACAAAACAGTTTCACGCTGGATTTAGAAACCACCGGATAGCCTACTCTCACCGGCCTAGCAACCGGAGCGAAGCTCGCTCAAAGTCTCTGCCACAGACTTGATGAGTGCCGTCGCGTCGTTCCACAATCTTCCGCCACAAGATCGTGTAACCACACTGATACTTTGCAAAAATTCCTTCAGAAGCACACAGCTCACGGTGCCAGAATCTTTCAGCTGTTCGGCAGCACTGTGAGGCAAACTGGCTAGGATGCGTCGCTCAATTGAGTCCCCAATTGCTCCACTTCTTCCCGCATGCAAGACCACGTAGAACCATCCCTGGACTAGTAGGACCCAGCAACTCCTGGGCCTACTTCTCAGTTGCAGAGCCTCGGGCCAGCAGGCCTCCGAGGTCGAAAATGGCTCGTTCATCCCTGAGGCCAGGTGGGCCCTCAGGTCAGGATCCGGCAACGACCCCAGGCAACGAACCCCGATAGAGCGGTCTCTGCCTCTTAAGTACCCCCTCCCAGAACGCACAGCGGGTTGACCACGCCCCCTGAGCCACCTCTGGGAAAGGAATACCCAATACACCTAGCCTGCTGCATTTCCAACCCTGACCCGTGGCGACAGTGACACCTAATGTCAGGGGGAAATCGCGCAGCCCAGCTAGACTGAAACAGAGCCAGTCATTTTAATAATTCTTTCTGAGCTGAACTACAGCTCAGATAACTAAATTTAACATATAGCGTCTACCCAACAGGAGTAGGATGCTACATATATATATATATATATATATATATATATATATATATATATATATACAGTATATACACTCACCAGCCACTTTATCAGGTACACCTGTTCAATTGCTTGGTACCACAAATTACTAATCAGCCAATCACATGGCAGCAAATCAATACATTTAGGCATCTAGACGTGGTGAAGACGACTTGCTTAAGTTCAAATCGAGCATTAGAATGGGGAAGAAAGGGGATTTAGGAGAAGTTGAACATAGCATGGTTGTTGGTGCCAGACGGTCTGGCCTGAGTTTTTCAAAACTACTGATCTACTGGGATTTTCACACACAACGTTCTCTAGGATTTACAGAGAATGGTCCGAAAAAAAGATAATATCCAGAGAGCGGCATTTCTGTAAATGAAAATGCATTGCTGATATCAGAAGTCAGAGGAGAATGATAGAAAGGCAACAGTAACTCAAATAACCACTCATTACAACCAAGGTATGCAGAATGCCATCTCTGAATGCACAACACGTTGAACCTTAAAGCAGATGGGCTACAGCAGCAGAAGACCATAGCGGGTGGCACTCCTGTCAACTAAGAACAGGAAATTGAGGCTACAATTTGCACATTCTCACCAAAATTGGACAATAGAACATTGGAAAAACATTGCCTGGTCTGATGAGTCTCGACATTCAGCTGCGACATTCAGATGGTAGGGTCCGAATTTGGTGTAAACAACATGAAAGCATGGATCCATCCTGGCTTTTATCAACGGTTCAGGCTGGTGGTGGTGTAATGGTGTGGAGGATATTTTCTTGGCACACTTTGGGCCCCTTAGTACCAAGTGAGCATCTTTTTTAGGTCACGGCCCACCTGAGTATTGTTGCTGACCATGTCCATTCCTTTATGACTTCAGTGTACCCATCTTCCTTCCCATCTTCCTTCCAGCAGGATAATGCACAATGTCACAAAGCTCAAATCATTTCACCACACCACCACTCTTGAACATGACAATGAGGTCACTGTACTCCAATGGCCTCCACAGTCACCAGATCTCAATCCAATTATACACCTTTGGGATGTGGTGGAATGGGAGATTTGCATCATGGATGTTCAGCCGACATATCTGCAGCAACTGCATGATGCCATCATGTCAATATGGACCAAAATCTCTGAGGAATGTTTCCAACATCTTGTTGAATCTATGCCACAAAGAATTAAGGCAGTTCTGAAGGCAAAGGGGGGTGCAGCCCAGTACTAGCAAGGTGTACCTAATAAAGTGGCAGGTGAGTATATATAGTTGAACATACCAAGAAGACAAAGGCCGTTCGGCTCCGGCACCCCCCCACTTCAGGCCAAAAGCGGTACTGCACACTTGGCCTGAATCCTGCTCGCAAACCGAGTTAGGATTTTTAGAAATACAGTGATTGTAATGCGAAACGTTTGTTAAACTCGTTACTCGCAATCCGAGGTTCCACTGTATATGAATACAGTATATATACACTTGCAGATAACAGAGTTCAAAGATTATTTACAAAGCTTTCACATAGTCTGCAGAATAATAGTCAGAGTACCATGTGGGTTTTTCTTATTGATCCTATAATGTTGCAAATCACAACCCTCTTAATAGAGGCTACTGTGTTTATAATCTCAGAATTCTGACTTTGAATCTCAGTATTCTGACTTTGAATCTCAGTATTCTGACTTTGTATCTCAGTATTCTGACTTTGAATCTCAGTATTCTGACTTTGAATCTCAGAATTCTGACTTTGAATCTCAGTATTCTGACTTTGAATCTCAGTATTCTGACTTTGTATCTCAGTATTCTGACTTTGAATCTCAGTATTCTGACTTTGAATCTCAGAATTCTGACTTTGAATCTCAGTATTCTGACTTTGAATCTCAGTATTCTGACTTTGTATCTCAGTATTCTGACTTTGAATCTCAGTATTCTGACTTTGAATCTTTGAATCTTGAGGCGATTTAGTTCGCAATTGTAGCGCTATACAAGTTCTCACTCACTCACTCACTCACTCACTCACTCACTCACTCAATCTCAGTATTCTGACTTTGAATCTCAGTATTCTGACTTTGAATCTTAGTATTCTGACTTTTAATCACAGAATAGTTCTGATTTTTATAATATAGGTGCAGCACTTAAAAAGAGAAAATCAGATTATAAACTCCAATTCACATATAGCTAATCAGTCCAGTAAGGCTACTTTCACACTGAAGCGCTGGATGCGCTGGCAGTATAGCACCGCTATTTTTAGCGTCGTTTTTGCTGCGATTTGTGGGCGCTAGCGGGGTGATTTTAACCCTCGCTAGCGGCCGAAAAAGGGTTAAAAACGCCCACGATAACGCCACTTTGCAGCGTTTTGCAGCCATTTTTGAGGCGCTACCCCATTGATTTCAATGGGCAGGGGTGCTATAGGAGCGGTATTTTTACCGCTCCCATCGCGCCTCAAAGCTGCGGCTTGCAGGAGTTTTTTTACCCTCCTGCCAGCGCACCACTCCAGTGTGAAAGCCCTCGGGCTTTCTCACTGGATACAAAAGAGCGGCTTTTTCAGGGCGCATTGCAGGCGCTATTTTTAGCGCAATAGCGCCTGCAAAGTGCCTCAGTGTGAAAGGGGCCTTACAATCATTCCCAATTCTGCATCAAACATGAGTTGAAATGGCAATTGATATGGATAGAAACAAGGTGTGTCCAAGGAGAAACCATCCCCAGCGCCCGTTCACACTACCTCTTACCCCTCAATGTGGACCTCTACCAAGGAAAAGCATTTTCAGAATAATTCTGGACTGGTGTCTCTGGAAATAAATCACTATGCTCTGCCTGTTCCTCCTTCGCTGCCCACGGTATCCTTGTTTCTTTGACATGCTGGTCTATAGTTGTTCTTGTCTCCTCAGACAACTCTCTCTCTTCTCTCTCTTCTCTCTCTTCTCTCTCTTCTCTCTCTTCTCTCTCTTCTCTCTCTTCTCTCTGGTCCATGTTTAGTGTGGTGCACGCAATAACGCCAAACTTGATTTTGCAAGTTCTGATTTTTAATCTCAGAATAGTTCTAAATTTTTATCTCAGAATTCTGACTTTGAAGTTTTGTAAATTTCCTTAAGGATGACATAGGGCTCTTCCATAAGAAAACCACCTAAATGAATAAACAAATAAAAAAACAAATGTTGCACTTACAAATTCAGTAAGAATCGCATCCCATAGCATGTCGCAGGTTATGGTTCCCTGATGGTAATGACGGACAATACTACAGTTGGAATCCAGAAAGTTCTCTGTGGTACTGTCAGGTACAGGAGGGGAAAAGGGGAAATAGATAAAAGAATGCTGCTGAAAGGGACACCAAAGTTGGCATTATTCCGATATGCAAGATTTAAACCCTATTTAATTTACATTGCTAAGTTCCTGTCAATCAGCTGAAATGCAAGCTGTGGGTGACCCTGCCGACACCACCTGGCTTGGTAAACTTTGATTGAGAAACTGGATGATCCAGGTGGAAAAAAAGTCGTCCAAACAGTGACTGCAGCCAATCAAATGCATTTACTGTTAGGGTATTGTGATATATATGGCTGTTAGAATACAATAGCCATCAGTGGGCAATTTCTACATCCATGGGTGGATGCGGGAATCTATGAATTCCTCTCATTCAGCCCAGTGGGTCCGTTTTAAGATGACCATACACTGGTAGAAGTCTGTTCTATATTTTTAGATTGAAGAACAATCTTTTTATTTTCCATTCATGAGTGTGTGGGCGGAGTCATCTTTGCCCTGCACATGGGGGTAGTTTTTGCGTGCGGAGTGGTCTCATCAATGCCCGGGACCAGGCGGAGGCTGCAGTCATGTGAAAAAAATCTAACATTAAAGCGGAGCTCCACCCTAAAGTGGAACTTCCGGTCATTGGATTCCTCCCCCCCCCTCCGGTGCCACAATTGCCACCTTTCACGGGGGAGGGGGGTGCAGATACCTGTCTCAGGTATTTGCACCCACTTCCGGGCATAGACTCTGCGGGAAACTGTGGGCATTACGCCACTTTCCCCCCCCCCCCGTTGTGTTTTGGGAAACACGCGGCTCCCAGAACACAGCGGGGACCTGTGAAGACAGCGTTGCGCGGCTCGCGCATGCGCAGTAGGGAACCGGGCAGTGAAGCCGCAACGCTTCACTTCCTGATTCCCTCACCGATGATGGCGGTGGGGCAGCCGAGAGACGTCTTCTGCTGCCGACGTCGCTGGACTCCAGGACTCCATTTATTAAAAGTCAGCAGCTGCAGTATTTGTAGCTGCTGACTTTTAATATTTTTTTATATGGCGGAGCTCCGCTTTAACGCAGTTCCCCGACTTAGAGATGAGCCTTCACCGTGTGAAGTAAAAATGCAGACTTTCCCTAAAAAGTGCTGTCCCATGTCACTACACCCTCTAACTTGGTAGATGTTGCATCAGGAGGGACATGTTGAGCTCACTCCACCAGTCCAGCATAACTATGTTACCTCACTTCCAGCAAAAGAATAGGGTCCCGCCGTGCACATTAACTCCTTCCTTCCTGTACCTCATGTCCAGGCCATAGATCTCCATAACATGGGTTCGGATTTGGGTTGGTATTGGATACTGACCACTAGGTAGGAGGGCAGAACATCGGCCCTTCCTCGCTACCAGAGGACCTGTCATCCTACCAGGTACCACACCTGCTTGCTTGATGTCTAGAACTTTTACTTGATTACTCTTAGCAACTATACTTCTCTTCCTTGTTGCTATCTCAGCCAATGAGGAATGAGAGTCCCCGGAGAGCCCTCGTGCACATTGCTGGATCGAGAATGAGCTCAGGTAAGTATTGGGGGTGGGGCTGAGGGTCTGCTGAACAAAGAATGTTTTTTAAATGCATGCACAGAATGTATGAAGGTAAAAAACCTTCACTCTTTAGAACCACTTTAACTTAAAATGGTGGCAAACAGGGCTTCTAACCCAGGGCTTTTTTTCTCAGACAATAGGTGCAGGAACTCCCCCATTTTGAGTCACCCCTTTTTTCCGCCCCTACCCACCTCCCAGTACCGTCCCTTTTAGACAATATAGAACCAAATATCATTTTGTGGTGCTAAGTAATTTGTATGGAATTTGGTAATGATATCAAGAAAAGCAGTCAAATAGATCCCCTGCAGCCAGCAACAATAGATCCCCCTAACAACAATGGACCACCCACAACAAAATTTTCCCGCCAGCAACAATAGATTCCCGGCAGCATCAACAGATCTCAGCACAGCCAGCATTATTAGTCTCTCTGGCTGCCATCAACATTAGACTCCTCCCCCAACAGTAGATCTCTTTCAGCAACAACTTACCCCCCAGCAACATAAGCCCCCCCAGCAACAATAGACCTCCCCAGCAACAATAGACCCCCCTGCAAAAATAGATCCCCAGCAGTGAGCATCAATACCCTGCAGCACAACCCCAGCACCCCTTGCCATTACATACAGTTAGTCCAGGAGGTGCCGGAACTGCATTCCCCCGCGTTCCCGCTGAAAAAAGCCCTGTTCTAACCCATACACATACTTAAACCTCACTTTCTATAAAAGATATACAAATGTTACAGAAGCTATTTTACAGTTTAAAGTTATTTAAAATCACCTTTTAACTTCAGTCTGCAGGTGCCGTGATTGCCTAAAACTGCAAAAAAAATGAAAGTCATGTAGCGCGGTTCTACTGTTATGGACTATTGTTATGTGTGTACACACCAAACTTCCTCCTATGTTCCAGTTACAACTTTATAGACTATTGTTTACCTCTGTTCAGTAATGCGTGTGAAACTTATGGTACAGGGAGAGAGAGACTCCGTTGCCATGGATACCTAATAGACTATGGTACCCACAATGCAGCTGTACTCCCAGAATGCATTACAACCACTGCACAGCCTGCTGGGCGAGGTTACATAAAGGAAGGGAGGGGCCACGCTCTGTCTCTCTGGACTTCACCCTCAACCAAGCAGGAAGTCTGTGTGAGGCCTGCTGCTGGAGCGACTAGGCCCAAAGCCTGGGCCTGTAGTTTCGCGGAGGATCATCAAGCCAGAGAGGGATCTCTGTCCGTGTGACCAGCTCGCTTTTCTCATATACCGGGGTCATCGACCAACCGACATCCACGGCGGCTGTGAGAGGGACCGGAGACTGTGCATTGCGGAGAGGTCGCGGATCGGAGTACCAACTACGGATCGTGTCAGGCGGACTAGGCCTGTTTGGGTGAGCGGGCACCTGCCCAGAATTTAAAACTGGTTGTCAGGCCTATGACTTTTTAAGGCCCACCATCATCCGAATAGTGAGCCGCTCCTACACTAGGACATAGTGCAGCACATGGTAGCTGCGTAGTTAAATTTGGCATTATACTGACTGAGAGTTTAACTCCCAAAAGCATTGCAGGAGTTTAGCTTACATCTTTAATCTCCTTTGGATTACAATTATAAAGTGCACCAACGTTTTGCTAGCTAAGACTCCCACCATTGAGGAACTCGTACAGAAATCTTGGTCAGGCCTGACTGGAACTAACATTGACGGGACACAGGGTGATATTGCCCACTAGGGGGAGCTTGCGAGCTTGAGATTGTTTATCCACAGGAAGTAGACATTAGCCTATTGTAGAACCTGTATATGATACACATTATTGGCTCTTGCAGGGCCCTGCAGAGTAATTTAAGCTATAAAAGAGATATATATATATAACCTATAAACCTGTTTACTATCCTTTGATAAAGTAAACTTTATCTTTGTTTAAGTATATACCTGTGTGAAGTACTTTTATTAGCCTGAAGGACCCCAACGTAGAAAGGTAATATATACATGCGTATTTAATGTGGTATATATATATATATATATATATATATGCATATTTGCAGAATTGTGTTCCCCTATAGCCAGTGGGTTTTACAATTCTTTCCACTACCAGTTGTGCCAAGGGAGGGTTCGAGCCAGTTAAGGGGTTGAGAATCAGAGGGCAGGCCCAAACAAAACCAGTAGCTCCTACGGGGGTAGTGCTACACGTGGGAGCTCGTCCGGGATCCTGTTGCTCTAAAATCTACTTTCCCCAGACTGGACCTTTGTCCTTATCAAGATGGACCCCTTTGTTGTAGTCCAGTGGTGCGAAAGAGAGGGCGCCCGCTCAAGCGCAAGTGTAGCCATTGAGCTTCCTGGAGGACATTGGGATAAGAAGAAAGTGGCTCACATCATGAAGGTGTTGTCCCCACAAAGGAGAGCACGGGTAGTCCCTCTCAGGCCGGATGATGAAGCTTATAACACTCATGCCCTGTTAGAGTGTAAAGAGGGAGTACCGGAGAGCTTCAAAAGGAAGAGTTTCCCTTTTAGGAGGCAAGTGAAAACTCCGGATAGTGCACCCGAAAGTTCCAGGAGGAGACCAATCCACACCTTTAAAGGAGGAGCAGGACCGGGGGCCAATATCCTCCCCTCAACCCTTGAACATGATTGGGCCAGATCTTCTTAGTGCTCTAGGAGATTTTGTGTCAAAGTGTCACAAAAGCAACACAGTGGGGTTTATTTACTAAAGGAAAATCCACTTTGCACTTGCAAGTGCACTGAAAGTGCACATGGAAGTGCAGATGCTGTAGTTCTGAGGGGGACATGCAAGGAAAATAAAAAACAGCATTTTAGCTTGCACATGATTGGATGATAAAATCAGCAGAGCTTCCCCTAATTTCAGAGCTTCCCCCTCAGATTTACAGCGATCTACAGCGACTGCACTTCCATGTGCACTTTCAAGTGCAAAGTGGATTTTCCTTTAGTAAATCAACCCCAGTATGTGTGGAAGTTGAGTACAGGAAGCGGAGGATCTTCTCAGGGAAACAGCCTGTGCCAGTCGGTGAGGAAGAGTTTGATGTCTGGATAGAGCAAGCCATGCAGGCTCTAGAAGGATGGGAACTACCAGAGGCCCAAAAGAAACAACGCATAAGTGAGAGTCTAAGAGGAGCCGCTGCAGAAGCTGTCAAGAATCTGAGGTTCAGTAACGCTACCTGTACTGCCTATGATTACTTGTTTATGCTACAAGAGGTGTTCAGGTGACTAGAGAAGGCGGCTGAGCTGATATATCAATTTGAACACACCCTCCAACAGCCAGGGGAACGACTTTCTGAGTACATCCGGAGGTTGAACAAGATGTTATGTCAGATTGTACTTAAAAAAGGAATGGAACCCTCTGCTATAGATCAAGCCAGGGTGCAACAAATTCTAAGAGGAGCCCTGCGCTCTGATCCAGTTTGGCTCCATTTGAAGACCTCAGGGGGTGTCATGTCACTGAGCTACCCTGACCTAATCTGGGTAGTAAGAGATGAGGAAGCACTGCTGAATGATCAACAGTCAACTACTCCATTGAAATCTATCCCCTTTACTGGAGTTAGGTCGGCAGTGACTCATGAACAGGACTCTGAGGTAGCTACTCTAAAGTCCTAAATAGCACAAGTTATGGAGATGTTAACTTCACTTATGGCCAAGGTCTCAGAGACCGGGAAGGGAGAAGACACGGCAACTAAGGTGACTCAAAGTGTATCTACTTCCTCACCTAGGAGCATAAGGGATGAAGATGTCTGCTTCAATTGTGGAGGAACTGGACACTATTGACAGATGTGTCCCAGCCCGAGGAAAGCTGCCACACCATCCTGCAAGCCAGCGGAAAACTTCAGAGGGCCCGGTGAAGGAGTCAACTGGGTGCCCATCAGTGACTGCCAACTCCAAAAACAACAAGAAAAAGAGACAGCAACGGGGGCCTAAACCATTACTAAACACCCCTGCTGCCACCTCTGGACATTTCAAAATACTCAAAGGCGGGAGATCAATGCACACCAGGCTCCACAAGGGTTGAAACCCCGAAAAAGTCGGAGAAAAAAGGAAGTAAAGATAGAAATTACAGAACCTGCCAAGAAGACCTCTCCACGGAAACTTCCAGATAAACTTGTAGGGCCCTCTCCAATGATCTCAATCCAGGTAGAAGCAATCTACACAACGGCCCTTCTCGATACCGGAGCCCAGGTGACTCTCCTATATCGTGATTTCTACAATAGGCACCTCAGGCATTTACCATTACAGAAGCTAGAAGACCTGGAGATATGGGGCATTGGAACGCAGAGTTTCCCCTATGATGGGTTCATCCCAATCAGACTCACCTTTGATCCCTCAGTGACGGGAGGAACGGAGACGTTTGACACTCTGGCTGTGGTCTGTCCTAGGCCACCTGGGGCCAACAAGAGCTCTCTGATCATAGGAACCAACACTGACTTGGTAAGGAGGCTGTTGACCCCCCTGATTGAAGAACAGGATACCCTGACCACAAGGGTCCACCCCTTGTTGCAGCAAGTTTACCAGAGCTTAGTGATGGAGAAAAGGCCCCAGGAGAGGGGGTTGGGAAAGTATGGAAGCTGGATAAAACAGAAAAGGTACTGCAGCCAGAAGAGGTGACCTGTTTGAGAGCGTCTGTAAAACTCACATGGAAGCAACCCGGCCCTTTCATCATCCTTGAATCTGGCCCTTGAGAGAAGGAAAGGGGAATAGAGGTAATTCACGAAGTGATCCCACTGAAGGCCCTAGAGAGGAGTCATGGGAAGGTTTCAGTGAGTGTCAAAAACACCCATCTGATTTGAAGAAGCCACAGGGAGAAGAAGACAAAAACCTCCAACCAGCTTGGAAGAAGAGAGCCAGGGCCCAACTTGCTCGATGGCAGAAGATCTTCTCAAGGGATGAATTTGATGTGGGGTGTGTGAAGCGTGCCACCCACAAGATTCGCTTGCAGGAGGATAAGCCGTTCAGGGAAAGAGTCCGACGGATTCCTCTAGGAGATCTGGAAGATCTGCGCGAGCAACTGTCCGAATTAAAGAGGACAGACATAATCCAGGAGTCTCAAAGCCCCTATGCCTCTCCGATAGTGGTGGTCCGAAAGAAGAATGGTTCTCTGAGGCTGTGTATAGACTACCGGACACTGAACGGAAGAACTATACCGGATCAGTACAGCACGCCCCGGATAGAGGATGCGCTACAAAGTCTGTCTGGAGCCAAGTGGTTCAGTGTGATGGATCTGAAGAGTGGCTACTACCAGATCCCCATGCACCCTGAAGATCAGGAGAAGACAGCCTTCATCACCCCTGTGGGGTTCTTCGAGTTCAACCGGATGCCTCAAGGGTTGTCAGGAGCCCCTGCTACTTTTCAAAGGCTGATGGAGAGAATGGTGGGGGACGTGAATCTGATGGAGATGCTGGTGTATCTGGACGACGTCATCGTGTTCGGGAAAACCCTAGAGGAACATGAAGAGAGGCTGGAGAAAATCTTCAAGAGGCTCCATGAAGAAGGCCTGAAACTTTCCCCGGAGAAATGTCAGTTCTACCAGTCCTCAGTTCATTACATGGGCCACATTGTATCTGCAGAAGGGGTAGCCACAGACCCGGATAAGCTGGATGCTGTCACTTCCTGGCCGAGGGCTACAAATGGGACCGAGCTCCGATCATTCCTGGGATTCTGCTCATATTACAGGAGGTTCGTGGAGGGGTTTGCCAAAATAGCCAGGCCCCTCAATGAATTACTAAGTAATTAAGGAGAGGATGATGGAGAGAATTCAGACCAGCCAGTGAAGTCTACCATGGGGCCCAGGAAATCTAAAGAGTCCATCCAGGGTCAGTGGACCCCCAAGTGTGAAGAGGCCTTCGACCAGCTGAAAGAGAGTCTGACCACCGCCCCAGTATTGGCCTATAAAGATACCACCAAACCTTAGGAGCTGCATGTGGACGCCAGCTGAGATGGGCTTGGTGGGGTGCTATACCAGGAGCACGATGGTCACCTACGGCCCGTTGCTTATGTGAGCAGAAGCCTGACACTCGCTGAAAAGAATTACCCCACCCACAAGCTTGAATTCTTGGCCTTGAAGTGGGCTGTGGTAGACAAGTTGAAAGAATACCGTATATACTCGAGTATAAGCCGACCCGAGTATAAGCCGAGGTACCTAATGT
The DNA here is from genome assembly GCA_029206835.1 of Rana muscosa. Lineage (NCBI taxonomy): Eukaryota > Metazoa > Chordata > Amphibia > Anura > Ranidae > Rana > Rana muscosa. The sequence continues at coordinate 179,979,057 of CM055121.1, forward strand.
TACCACAAAAACCTGGGAAAACTTACTGACTCGAGTATAAGCCGAGGGTCAACAATGCCCACCCATTGCAACTTCACTAAGCCTATTGCCACCTTACTGTTCCCATCCTCACTGTTCCCATCCTCACAAGTTCCTATCCTCACCTGTGCCCATCCTCACCTGTGCCCATCCTCACCTGTGCCCATCCACACCTGTGCCCATCCTCACCTGTGCCCACCCTCACTGTTTCCCTAGAATTCTAATTGAACATTGTAAAATTGTACCTGAAGGCTGCGGCGTCCATCGTTTAAAACTCGCGCTCTCTTTCTGGTCTCTTCCGTGATAGGCGGAACTGCCTGCTGAGAATTGCCTATCACGAACGTTCTCTCATCTTCACCCATCCCAGCAGACACTGTGTTCAGTTTCTGCCAATCACGGTCGTCTGCTGGGAAACTGAGGATGAGAGAACGTTTGTGATAGGCGATTTTCATCACACACAGTTCCGCCTATCACGGACAGGACCAGGAAGAGCCTGTGAGTTTTAAACGATGGATGCCGCAGCCTTCAGGTACATTTTACAATATTCAATTTCGCTGACTCGAGTATAAGCCGAGGGGGGGACTTTCAGCCCAAAAAAAAGGGCTGAAAGTCTTGGCTTATACTCGAGTATATACGGTACTTATACGGGGCCGAATTTGTGGTCAAGACTGATAATGTATCCATTTACTTACCTTCTGACCACCGCCAAACTGGATGCCACAGGACATAGGTGGCTGGCTGCCCTCTCAAGTTTCACATTCAGTCTTAAGTACCGACCAGGAGTTGGAAATAGGGATGCAGATGCCCTATCCAGGAGATCCCATACTTCCACTGATCTCACCGAAGAGTGGGCCTAGTTGACCCCGGAGGGAGTGCGAGCTCTATATAGGAGGACGGAACTTCAAGCCAAAGGAGGATCAAGGGCCGAAGAAATTGGAGTCCCAGCTGCTGGAGTACCCAGATGTTACTGCAATGTGACCCAATTCGGAGAAGAGGGCTTGCCCAAGTTATCAAGGACTTAAGGAGGGACCAATTGGAAGACCCGTTAGGGAAGCTAATACTGAAGGCCTTGGAGAACCAACGCCCTGAATTGCTCCTAACCAGCTCTTCCAGAGAGGCCCGCTTATTGCACAGGGAATGGGATCTGCTACAGATACGTCAAGGGGTGGTCTACCGAAGTGGCCCCTCTGATGATCTGGAAGAGAAGTGGCAGTTATTCCTACCCACCAAGCACAGGGAGGCTGTCCTAACTGCTCTCCACGACCATCATGGTCACCTGGGACCGTAGAGAACCTTTCACCTTGTAAGAGACAGGTTCTACTGGCCCTGTATGCGGGCCGAAGTAGAGGGATACTGCCATTCTTGTGTCTGGTGCATACAAAGGAAGACTTTGCCATGTCAGGCAGCCCCAATGGGCCATCTGCAGAGTCAAGGACCCATTGAACTGGTGTACATTGACTTCCTTTGTCTAGAGCCTGATCTGAATGGAAAAGGGAATGTCCTGGTAGTGACAGACCACTTCACCAGATACGCTCAAGCATTCCCTACCAAGGATCAGAAGGCCTCAACAGTAGCCAAAGTGCTAGTGGAAAGGTTCTTTGTGCACTATGGTCTACCCCAACGTCTGCATTCAGATCAAGGAAGAGACTTCGAAAGCAGACTGATAAAGAAGCTGTTAGATCTGTTGGGCATCCAAAAGACTAGAACAACCCCATACCACCCACAAGGGGATTCTCAGCCCGAACGATTTAACTGGACTCTTTTGGATATGTTGGGGACATTGAACGCAGAGAAGAAACAACACTGGAGCAAGCATGTGGTTGCCATAGTACATGCTTACAACAGTACTACCAGCGATGCTACTGGATACTCCACATATCGGCTGATGTTTGGAAGAGAAGCTCGGTTACCAGTGGACTTAGCCTTCGGCACATCCCTGGATCATACCTCGGCAACTTCCTACAAGGGGTATGTGGATCGCTTAAGCAAGAGTCTGAAGATGGCATATGAACAGGCTCAAGCCTCATCTGACCAGAGGGGATTGAGGAATAAAAGGAATTTCGACCTCAAGGTTAGGACACAAGACTTACAGCCAGGGAATAGGGTATTACTAAGGAACTTGGGTATTCCCGGGAAGCACAAGTTAGCTGACCGGTGGAAATCCCAACCATATGTCGTCTGCAAACAGTTACCTGGTCTCCCGGTATATCAGATAAAACCAGAGAGGAGTGTGGGCCCACTGAAGACTTGGCATAGGAACCACCTGTTGCCCCTTTCTGAAGCAGTTCGCCTACCCCCCACATCAGATCCACAAGAATCCTCTTCAACCTCCTGAGTATCCAGGCCAGTTACCAGGTCTCAGTCGACTCTTACAGATGTAGAGGACAAAGACTCTGGAGAAGAAGACTCTGAGGAAGAGGAGATGGAATCTGACTGGTTATGGTCCTCTCAAGCGCCAGAACCCATGACCACTTCGCTGTCACTTCCTGAGGTAGCAGATAGTGGGATTCTTCACCCAGAGGCTCCTGAATTCGTGCCCTCTAACATACTCACCGAGGAAATAGAGGATAACCTGGACTCTTTGCCAACAGGAGACCCTGAAGAGGCTCCATCCCTTTCTGAATGAGAGTCAGATTCTCCTAAAATTACAGAGCCCAGCATGCATGGATCAGAGGAGAAAACCCCTGAAGAGTCCACAGAGACAGCAGGTCCTAGTGCTCCTGAGATTGGGACATCCAAAGAACAGAGAAGAAGGAGAGTCATTCATCCCCCTAAAAGACTGACATATGATCAAATGGGTGCATGCTCTGAAGAAGCTGTTCTTACTTCCAGGAGAACAGTTGAGACGCCTGGTCCTTCCACTGTGAATTTGGTGGAAGGCAACCCTAGCTCACCCCCTGGCACAGCTGGTGAGGCCGTACCAACTGAGGTGGCCTGTAGACAGGACAACCTCTCCTCCAAAGTTTGGTGGGAGGTTCCTCTGTCGGTATTGTGTAGTCGCCTAGAGGCTAAAATGCAAAAGAGAGCAAGGATCCTTGATATCTTTGGGGACCAAAGACTTTAAGTGGGGGGAGTTTGTAGCGCGGTTCGACTGTTATGCACAATTGTTATGTGTGTACACCCCAAACTTCCTCCTATGTTCCAGTTACAACTTTATAGACTATTGTTTACTTATGTTCAGAAAATGCATGTGGAACTAATGGTACAGGGAGAGAGAGACTCCGTTGCCATGGATACCTAATAGACTATGGTACCCACAGTGCAGCTGTACTCTCAGAATGCATTACAACCACCGCACAGCCTGCGGGGTTAGATTACATAAAGGAATGGAGGGGCCATGCTCAGTCTCTCTGGACTTTGCCCTCAACCAAGCAGGAAGTCTGTGTGAGGCCTGCTGCCGTAGCGACTAGGCCCAAAGCCTGGGCCTGAAGTTTCACGGAGGATCATCAAGCCAGAGAGGAATCTCTTTCCTTGTGACCAGCTCACGCTTCTCAGATACTGGGGTCATCCACCAACTGACATCCACGGCGGCTGTGAGAGGGACCAGAGACTGTGCGTTGCGGAGAGGTCGCGGATCGGAGTACAGACTATGGATCGTGTCAGGTGGACTAGGCCTGTTTGGGTGAGCGGGCACCTGCCCAGAATTTAAAACTGGTTGTCAGGCCTATGACTTTTTAAGGCCCATCATCATCCGAATAGTGAGCCGCTCCTACACTAGGACATAGCACAGCGCATGGTAGCTGCGTAGTTAAATTTGGCATTATACTGACTGAGAGTTTAACTCCCAAAAGCATTGCAGGAGTTTAGCTTACATCTTTAATCTCCTTTGGATTACAATTATAAAGTGCACCAACGTTTTGCTAGCGAAGACTCCCACCATTGAGGAACTCGTACAGAAATCTTGGTCAGGCCTGACTGGAACTAACATTGACGGGACACAGGGTGATATTGCCCACTAGGGGGAGCTTGCGAGCTTGAGATTGTTTATCCATAGGAAGTAGACATTAGCCTATTGTAGGACCTGTATATGATACACATTATTGACTCTTGCAGGGCCCTGCAGAATCATTTAAAGCTATAAAAGAGATATATATATAACCTATAAACCTGTTTACTATCTTTTGATAAAGTAAACTTTATCTTTGTTTAAGTTTTTACCTGCGTGAAGTACTTTTATTAGCATGAAGGACCCCAACGGAGAAAGGTAATATATACATGCGTATTTAATGTGGTATATGTATATATATATATATATATATATATATATATATATATATATATATATGTATATATGCAGAATTGTGTTCCCCTATAGCCAGTGGGTTTTACAATTCTTTCCACTACCAGTTGTGCCAAGGGAGGGTTCGAGCCAGTTAAGGGGTTGAGAATCAGAGGGCAGGCCGAAACAAAACCAGCAGCTCCTACGGGAGTAGTGCTACAGTCACTTCACAGAAATATAGTAACAGGGTAACAATTGGGGTGATTTATTAAAGGAAGTTGAGGAATGGATCTTCACTCACAAAATTCTATGAATATTCCCTTCAATCATCCAATCATGTTAAAAGCATCTGCACATGATTGGGGGTATTCAAAAGTGAACAGGAATTAGCTTTTTTCAAGATTGAATAATTAATGTGAAATTTAATAGCATTTTTAGATTCTCTAACCTTTTAGTAAATTGTTCTCATTGTGTACAGAACGGTCATAAATATCTTATTTCTTGCTTGTTACTTTGGCTCTCGGCTTTTCCAGAAGCCTGCACAAAGGCTGAAGTCAAACATTAGGCATTTTGTTGAATATTTATTAAGACTCTTCCACTGCTAAAGGGCTCATTTAGAATTGCAGTTAGGGGAGGGTGAGTAATAAAAATGAGTGGTTAAGCTGCATTTCAATTGCCCCCCTTAAAGTGGTTGTAAAGCTTTTTTTTTTAATTAAAATAATAAACTGTCTGTCTTACCTGCTCTGTGCAATGGTTTTGCACAGAGCAGCCCCGATCCTTTTCTTCTGGGGTCCCCTGCTGGCGCTCCAGGCCCTTCTCTTCATCGGGTGCCACCATGGAAAGACACTTTCCATAGGAGAACCCATGCGGGCTCGCTCCTTCATTTAACTGCTGCGTCTATTGATACAGACAGCGGGGCTCGCCCCCACTCCCGTGTTACAGAATTTGATTGACAGCAGTGGGAGCCAATAGCTTTTGCTGCTATCAGTCTGTCCAATGAGGAGAGAGACAGCGGCTGGAGGCACATTGCTGGATCGAATCGGGCTGCAGCACAGACGGTTTTCACCTTAATGCATAGAATGTATTAAGGTAAAAAAACTTAAAGGGGTTGTAAAGGTTCATTTTTTTTTTTCGAATTAGGTTCCTTTAAGCTAGTGCATTGTTGGTTCACTTACCTTTTCCTTTTTTTTCCCTTCTAAATGTTTTTTTTCTTTGTCTGAATTTCTCACTTCCTGTTCCTCCTCAGTAAGCTTGCGGGGAGACGCTGTGAACGTTCAGAGTCTACCCGCGGGGATGTAGTCCCAAGGGAGAGGGCGAGCACGCTGACTAACCCCCAGCCAGAACAGCTCGGATGATGGGGGCAAGCTTACAGGAAGTGAGAAATTCAGACAAAGAAAAAAATCATTTAGAAGGGAAATCGAAGGAAAAGGTAAGTGAACCAACAATGCACTAGCTTTTAAGGAACCTATTTAGAAAATAAAAAACTAACCTTTACAGCCCCTTTAAAGCGGTTGTAAAGTCAGAAGCTTTTTTATCTTAACTTAATGCATTCTATGCATTAAGATAAAAACCTTCTGTGCGCAGCAGCCCCCATCAGCCCCTCTAACACTTACCTGATGTCCCTCTCTGTCCAGAAATGTCCACCAGTGTCTTAGCCATCCGAGATTCTCCCTCCTGATTGGCTGAGACACAGCAGCGGCGCCATTGACTGCGGCTGCGGTCAAAGTCAGCTAGCCAATCAGGGGAGAGAGGGGGCAGGGCTGGGTCGGGGCTCCGTGTCTGAATGGACACAGGGAGCTGTTACTCGGTTTGGATGCATCCATAGCAAGCTTCTTGCTGTGGGGGCACTGAACAGGAGGGAGGGGCCAGGATCACAGAATAGGGACCCAGGGAGAGGAGGATCCGGGCTGCCCTTTGCAAATCCACTACAACAGAGCAGGTAATTATGACATGTTTGTTATTTTTATAGGGAAAAAAAACAAGACTTTTCAATCAATTTAAGGCTTTACAACCACTTTAAGCTGCAAAGCCGGCAGACAGCAGTGTTCATGTGCTGCTGTTACGATGCTTAGCTTTGCACCCACTGCAGAAATTAACATTTCTGCTGCCGTACCCAACCCATTCATCCAAATGGTGAAGCACCAAAAACGCCCTTCCACTGCATTGGTGTGGCAATTATGCGGTTAAAACAGGTGACAAGCAGGTGTCACATCGCCTCCTCACTCTTTGTCAAATACCCTTGAATTGTGATCCAAGCAGGGATTGCTTTTCAGAAGCATTACAGTTTAGAAGCAACTCTGAACTTAGCCAAAGGGATAGCGATATCAGATATCAGATAGTGATAATTTTCTCATTACAGCACGGAAACTAATCATTTTAGCTTGCCATGCACTTATGAAAATTGGTCTGGTTCAGCAGAGACTGGCCAAATTTAGACCAGCGTGTGGTGTGGCCATCCCTGATCGACAAAAGTGACGTGTTGGAAAACTTTTTCTGATCAGCGGTAGCAGCCAATCAACTGCAACCGCTGTATGGGCGCTATCGGAATACAATGTCAATTCACCTTGTTTTGTTTGCATAAAGGAAAGCCCGGAGTGAAAAGAACAAAATGAAAAATAGCAGAGGACTGGGCATGACAGGGTTAACAGGGTACAGACAGGAAGTAAAGGTCTTACCCGATTGGGGGGAGCCTGGGGAAGGAGGGGACAGGTGAGTAAAAAGGAGCTGGCCCCTCCCCCCAGCATCAGAGCAGCGTGGAGGAACAAGCTTCCCACCCGCCCTCCCTGTTTCTTTTCTTTTTTCAATTTATCTTTTTCCACAGATCGGTGTGTCATCCGGATGTCGTGGCAGTTGGCGGGTGTTGGTCTTTGCGGGTGAATGAAGAAACCTCGGATAAGGAGAGTTCGGGACCCATCGGTGGTATGGGTCCCGGTGGTGGTATTCCAACTAACAGTGGTTTAGCTGGAATTTGGTTAACGGGTGCACTGCGGTCAGTTGGTTGTCTCCGAGCCAGTATGTCGGCTAGAGGCCTATTATCATATATAAAAGGTACCATAGTGCATTTACTAAACAGATGGTATGTGGAGTGCCTTCAAAGACCAACGCGAAGATCAGATGTTTTTATGGTTATGTTCATTTAAATTTATTGGTTAATAAAGAGGCTGCTACGGCCAAAAATTTACTCCAACTTAGTGTGGTCTCTATTAATTGGAAATAGGATGGGGGTTGGAGTAATGCCGCGTACACACGATCGATTTTCTCGACGGTGAAAACACCGTCGAGAAAATCGACGGGAAAAACGAGGGAACGGCTTGGTTCCCTACACACGGACGTTTTTCCCGACATTTTTCTTCTTGGTCGAGAAAAACGACCGTGTGTCGGCTCCGTGGCAGTGTTTCCCTATGGGAAAACTGCCGCGGAAAAAAATTACGGGAATCACGACGAGAAAAATTAGAGCATGTTCTAATTTTTCTCGTCGTGATTAATGCCGTTTTTCCCGTCGGGAAAAATGACAAAAAGCCCACACACGGTCATTTTTCTTGTTAAAAACAAAAAATGAATTTTTTCCCGATGGGAAAAATGATCGTGTGTACGCGGCATAAGGGTTGGTCAGGCAGTATGGGAAGTATAGTACATCTGTTATACAATGGTCATGGAATCTGAATCTGTGTATGGCCAGCTTTACTAATAATATTACTAATATGATAAGGCAAACATACGTTCTATATGAAAAGAAAGAAAGAAAGAAAGAAAGAAAGAAAGAAAGAAAGAAAGAAAGAAAGAAAGAAAGAAAGAAAGAAAGAAAGAGAAAAGAAAAGAAAATATTTTGGGTAAGCTATAAAATAGCAATCTTTCGAATCTCTACTATGATATAGCATACTGTGCAGCTAGCTTTTATACTGAACTCTTGTCTGCAGTTGACATGTTTGTCTAACAGTGAAAAGCCTGAATCAGTACAAAAACTGCACATTCTGCTGAATCGGGATTGTGTGATTAGCTGCTTCATGGCTCTGGAAAGATTGAGTGACTATTGAAAACAGTGTCACAAGTGAACATGTCCTGCGATGTCCTGAGCTGGTGCCAAACTGAGTACAAATGTAATGCCTTGTCAAATGGACAAAAGTACACATCATTGTCAGATAAGAGTGGGCTTGTCATCCCGGCATGAACTCCCAGTGGTACCAATGCAAATATCAATTTAAAGTGGAGTTCCACCCTGAAAAAAAAATTACACAAAAATGCTGCAAAAAAAAAAAATGTTTTACTCACCCGAAATAGCAGTTGCTATGCGGAAGTCCCTAATCTGCCTCTTCCTTATCCGCGGTGGGTCTTCTTCCACATCCTCTTGTAGTAAATGGGGCGCGCTGCCTTCTGGGAACTGTGTGTAATCCCAGAGAGCAGCCGCGCATTCACAAATCGGCGCAAGACTCGCGCATGCGTTGTAGGAAACGGGCAGTGAAGCCGTAAGGCTTCACTGCCTGTTTCCCTTAGTGAGGATGGTGGCGCGGGACCTGCAGTGATCGAGGTATCGGCATGGGGGGGGCCATCATTGCGGGTGAGTAGGACAGGGAAGTGTCCTTATTAAAAGTCAGCAGCTACAGTGTTTGTAGCTGCTGACTTTTTAAAAAAAAATCGCGGGTGGAATCCCGCTTTAAGTGGACCTGTAACAATAGAACAATAGAACAGTAAGGGCTCGTTTAGACTTGTGGTTGGGGGACGTTATCGACTTTCTGACCGTCTCACGCCAATATACGTCGGCAGAATGGCATGGGCAGGCAAAGCAACGTACCTGTACGTTGCTTTTAATTTTCCACCTAGCGGGCACGCGCCCCGGCAGTGTGCCCGCGGGTCCCGCAAACTCGATGTTCGCCGGCGGCCCGCGATTGCCGTGAGGAGAGGCAGAACGGGGAGATGCCTATGTAAACAAGGCATTTCCCTGTTCTGCCTAGTGATATGATAGGGATATACTGCTCCGTGTGGTCATGTCAGTGGTAGCCCATCCCCCCTACAGATAGAATCACTCCCTAGGACACACTTAACCCCTTGATCGCCCCCTAGTGTTTAACCCCTTCCCTGCCAGTGTCATTTACACAGTAATCAGTGCATTTTTATAGCACTGATTGCTGTATAAATGACAATGGTCCCAAAATAGTGTCAAAAGTGTCCGATGTGTCCGCCATAATGTCGCAGTACCGATAAAAATCGCTCATCGCCGCCATTACTAGTAAAAAAAAAACTTAGAATAAAAATGCCATAAAACTATCCTCTATTTTGTAGACACTATAACTTTTGTGCAAACCAATCAATATACGCTTATAGCGTTTTTTTTTTCCAAAAATATGTAGAAGAATACGAATCGGCCTAAACTGATGAAAAAAATAGTTTTTTTTTTAAAATGTGGGATATTTATTATAGCAAAAAGTAAAAGATATTGGGGTTGATTTACTAAAGACAAATCCACTTTGCACTACAAGTGCGCTTGGAAGGGCAGTCGCTGTAGATCAGATGGGAAGATCTGAAATGAGGGGAAGCTCTGCTGGTTTCTATCATCCAATCATGTGCAAACAAAAATGCTGTTTTTTATTTTCCTTGCTTGACCCCCTAGATCTACAGCGACTGCACTTCCAAGTGCACTTGTAGTGCAAAGTGGATTTGCCTTTAGTAAATAAACCCCATTGTGTTTTTTTCAATATTGTCGCTCTTTTTTTGTTTTGTTTTGTAGCGCAAAAAAATAAAAACCTCAGAGGTGATCAAATACCACCAAAAGAAAGCTCTATCAGTGGGGAAAAAGGGACGTTAATTTTGTTTGGGTACAGCGTAGCACGATCGCGCAATTGTCATTTAAATTGACGCAGTGACGAATCGCAAAAAATGGTCCGGTCATTGGGCAGCCAATTCTTCCGGGGCTGAAGTGGTTAAGCTGCAAAGGTAGTGGACTGGATGTTTAAATGTCATGGTCGCGCTGCTTTGCTTTGAGTCCGAGGAACAAATGATCGTGTTCATCTTTAGGGATTAAGGGGTTGATTTACTAAAACTGGAGTATGTTAAGCTCTGCGTAGAAACCAATCAGCTTCCAGTTTTTTTTTGTCAAAGCTTAATTGAACAAGCTGAGTTTAGAAACTGATTGGCTGCCATGCACAGCTGCACTAGATTTTGTACTCTCCAGTTTTAATAAATCAACCCCTAAGTGCCGGTTCACACTACAGCAACTTGGGATCCGACTTGTAAGTCCTCAAGTTGCCCCAAGTTGCTGGACATAAGAAATGCCATAGAAGTAAATGAGAGCCGTCTTAATGTATACTACTGAAGTTGCTTCGACTTCAGAAAAGGTTCCTGTACCCATAGATTTCAATGGAAGTTGCCTCCAAGTTGGATCTATATTGAAGCGACTTTACAGGGGAAAAAAAAAAATAGTTTACCCAGGCAAACCCCTCCCTCCCACAGAGCTGATTATTCTGTGATTGGCCACAGCCAAAGTCGCCTGTTCTGGAGGCAACTTTGAGTCGCGTTGTAAGTTGCTCAAAGTCGCGCTGAAGTCGCCTTCAAATCGCCTTGCAAAGTCCCGCTGCAAGTCGGGTTGTCCCTGTGTGAGCCGGCACTCAGGGTCTTTGGGATGTGCAATGAATTGCATCCGCACTTTATTACAGTACTTGTACTTTTTGGGGGTGTGATTGAAGCCATTCACCTGAAAAGCCATGCAGGGGGATCGGTGCTCACAGTTGTCCCTGCTGCACCAATCATCCCCGACTGTCCTCCGTGTCTAACTCCTCCAGCACCCGTGTGCTCCTCCACCCCCTCCCTTCTTCTTCTCTGGCCCCCTCCTTGTCCTCCTCATCCGTCCGCTGTGTTTTCCCCCTCCTGACACTGATCACTGCCCTACTGACACCATCAACTGCCCTACTGACACCGACAACTGCCCTACTGACACCGACCACTGACACCTACCACTGACACCGACTACTGACACCGACCACTGCCCTACTGACACCAACAACTGCCCTACTGACTCCGACAACTGCCCTACTGAGAACGACCACTGACATCTACCACCGACACCGACCACTGCTCTACTGACACCGACAACTGCCCTACTGACACCGACCACTGCCCTACTGACGCCAACCACTGCCCTACTGACATCGACCACTGACCTACTGACACCGACCACTGACCTACTGACATCGACCACTGACACCGACCACTGCCCTACTGACACCGACCACTGCCCTACTGACACCGACAACTGCCCTACTCCTACTGACACCGACCACTGACACCGACCACTGCCCTACTGACACCGACCACTGCCCTACTGACACCGACAACTGCCCTACTCCTACTGACACCGACCACTGACACCGACCACTGCCCTACTGACACCGACCACTGCCCTACTGACACCGACAACTGCCCTACTGACATCGACCACTGACACCTACCACTGACACCGACCACTGACATGACCACTGCCCTACTGACACCAACAACTGCCCTACTGACACTGACAACTGCCCTACTGACACCGACCACTGCCCTACTGACGACAACCACTGCCCTACTGACACCGACTACTGACACCGACCACTACCCTACTGACACCGACCACTGACCTACTGACACCGACCACTGACACCAACCACTGCCCTACTGACACCGACCACTTCCCTACTGACACCGACAACTGCCCTACTGACACCGACAACTGCCCTGCTGACACCGAACACTGCCTTACTGACACCGACCATTGCCCTACTGACACCGACCACTGCCCTACTGACACCAACCACTGACACCGACCACTGCCCTACTGACACCATCCACTGCCGACCACTGCCCTACTGACACCAACCACTGACACCGACCACTGCCCTACTGACACCGACCGCTGCCCCACTGACACGACCACTGCCCTACTGACACCGACCACTGCCCTACTGACACCAACCACTGCCCTACTGACACCAACCACTGCCCTACTGACACCAACCACTGACACCAACCACTGCCCTACTGACACCGACCACTGCCCTACTGACACCGACCACTGCCACTGACCACTGCCCTACTGACACCGACCACTGACACCGACCACTGCCCTACTGACACCGACCACTGCCCTACTGACACGATCACTGCCCCACTGACACCGACCACTGCTGACCACTGCCCTACTGACACCAACCACTGACACCGACCACTGCCCTACTGACACCAACCACTGACACCGACCACTGCCCTACTGACAGCGACCACTGCCCTACTGACACCGACCACTGACACCGACCACTGCCCTACTGACACCAACCATTGCCCTACTGAGACCGACCACTGCCCTACTGACACCGACCACTGCCCTATTGACACCAACCACTGACACCGACCACTGCCCTACTGACACCGACCGCTGCCCTACTGACACCGACCACTGCCCTACTGACACCGACCACTGCCCTACTGACACCGACCACTGCCCTACTGACACCAACCACTCACACCGACCACTGCCCTACTGACACCAACCACTGCCCTACTGACACCGACTACTGACACCGACCACTGCCCTACTGACACCGACCACTGACACCAACCACTGCCCTACTGACACCGACCACTGCCCTGCTGACACTGTCCACTGACACCAACCATTGCCCTACTGACACCAACCACTGCCCCACTGACACCAACCACTAAACCCCATCCTCCCCACCCCCTTTCCCAAAAGCACTGTGAAAATATATATTTAAAAAATAAAACCCAACCCCCATCATTGTTAAAATAGTACAAAAATAAATTGTTAAAATATTATTAAAAAATGTAATAGTAAAAATTTATAAAAATAAAAAAATCCACTGGTCACAAAAACCTTTAGAAAAAATAAAAAAATAAAAATTAAATTGTAAAATAAAAAAATAAACTACTGACACTGTCCACTGTCCTGACACCATCTTGCATGTACTACGCAACACTGTATACTCCGCATTCCTCACCTGTCCATACTACCCACCTCCATACACTTCACTCCTCTCCTGCACATACTACCCACCTCTAGGGATGAGCCGACCACCCCCCCGGTTCGGTCTGCGGCAGAACATGCGAACTGACAAAAAGTTTGTGCGAACACCGTTAAAATCTATGGGACCCGAAGGTGAAAAATCAAAAGTGCAAATTTTAAAGGCTAATATGCAAGTTATTGTCATAAAAAGTGTTTGGGTACCCGGGTCCTGCCCCAGGGGACATGTATCAATGCAAAAAAAAGTTTTAAAAACAACTGTTTTTTCAGGAGCAGTGATTTTAATAATGCTTAAAGTGAAACAATAAAAAATATTCCTTTAAATATCGTGCCAGGGGGGTGACTATAGTATGCTTGTAAAGTGGAGCATTTTTCCCATGTTTAGAACAGTTCCTGAAGCAAAATGACATTTCTAAAGGAATAAAAGTCATCTAAAACTGCTTGCGGCTGTAATGTATTGTCGGGTCCAGACAATATAGATGAAAATCATTGAGAAAAACGGCATGGGTACCCCCCCAGCCCATTACCAGGCCCATTGGGTCTGGTATGGATATTAAGGGGAACCCCGCACCCAAATAAAAAAAAAGGCGTGGTGCCCCCAGGCCCTATAGACTCTGAACAGCAGTATACAGGCGGTCCCCGGGTTACAAACAAGATAGGGACTGTAGGTTTGTTCTTAAGTTGAATCTGTTTGTAATTTGGAACAGGTACATTTTTTAAGTGTAGCTCCAGCCAAAAAAATCAATTTTTAAGCTTTTTGGATAGCATAGGAAAGGGTTATCACCCCTGTAACATTTGTTTTGCTGTCTGTGCCCCTGTTCAGAAGATTTCACCTCACTTTCTGTCCCAATGACAATTGGATTTTGAAAATTCTGGGTTATTAGAGAAACAAGGATTGGTGATAAAGCATCAGTGGAGACACCTTTTTCCCATATTAACTCTAAAGCCTCGTACACACGACCGAGTTTCTCGTCGTAAAAAACACGTCGTTTTTTTCGACGAGATTCTTGTTAACCTTGTCGATTTTCTCGTCAAGCTTTCCATGCGTACACACTGACATTTCCCAATTTCCTCGTTGTTCTCCGCGGTCACGTCCAGCACGTACGACGGCACTATAAAGGGGAAGATCTTTTTTCTTGGCGCCACCCCTTGGGCTGCTTTTGCTGATTTCGTGTTACCGCGTGTGAAGTAAAAGTTTGGGAAGAGACGATTCGCGCTTTTCAGTCTTCGTACTTTTCAGTTCGTTTTCTGCGGTTCAGTTTGTGCTTGTGGGTTCGTATCTTGACTTTCAGGGCATCTAGGCAGGTCAGATCTGTTTTACAGTGTGTTCTTGCCTGTTCGTTTCTGTTTTTCAGTTCGTTATTCATAGGCCTTGCTGTTCTAAAGTGCGTTCTGTTCTGTACGTTCTGATAAGACGACCGTTTCCTAGCCATGTCGCCTGGACGTTCTCGTCGTCGAGTTCGTGCTGTGCGTGCGCTTGGTGTTGGTCTGCTTGTTTTGGACCAAGACCAGTCCATGAATGGTGTGAGGAGGAGTTCATGGACCAAGAATGGGTTGCTCCAGCGGGACCAATTCTGCCATATGCCTCTGCTGCGGGAGATAGTCGAGAATAATCCTGAGGACTACAGGAATTTTCTGCGGATGTCTGACCCCGTTTTTCAGGAACTGTTGGCTTTGGTGTCCCTCTATATTACCAGGCAGGACACCGTTATGCGGGAAGCCATCAGTGCTGAGCAGAGGCTCATCACCACGTTACGTTATCTGGCGACAGGGAGAAGTCTGCAGGACTGAAGCATCTCCCCCCAGGGCCTCATAATCCCAGACACCTGTTCTGCTATTATACAAGTCCTGCAGGAGGACTATATTAGGGTAAGTTTTCTCCATTAACATCACATTTTATGTATTTCAGTATGCTAATGTATTGTATTTCTTTCATCCTTCCCTAATTACCATGATTGTAATATGCTGAGAATGTCCCCTTTGTCCCCATGCATGCTGGAAGCTTTAGATTGCCCCTTTTTTCTCCTCCATGCATATTTCCCTTCACTAACCTTTCCAGCAGGGGCGCCTGTTGCTCCAAATGTTTGGGGGTTCAAACCCCAATTTAGGAAATAAACTTCCTCCTTTTTTGCTCTGCTGCCTATTGAACGCCCCCATTTGTTCCCTCCAATGCAGCCATTTTGTTCCCTCTAATGCAGCCATTTTGTCCCCTCTAATGCAGCCATTTTGTTCCCTCTAATGCAGCCATTTTGTCCCCTCCAATGCAGCCAGTTCCCCCCCAGCCCTGCACTTACCTTCTTGTGGTCAGCGCCATCCTTCTTCTGTCCTTGATGTCTTCTCCTTCCCTTGATGTTGCATCAGCCAATCATGTTACCATTAAACAGACTTGGTGAACATGATTGGCAGAGCAGCCTGTCAGTGTTTACCCAAGGAATGCCCCCCCCCCTGCGTCCCCTATTTAACTTTTCTGAAGCCAATTACATCCCTCAGGCAAGACAATTTTCCTCCCTGTTTCTGATATGCAATTTTAAGCCCATAAATGCCGCAGTTCTTCATATGTCGGTCGCTTAACAGGGGGCCATCCACCTGAATAGTGGGCGGCATAGACAATACATAGGTTAATGCAAGGCATGAACCTATGTATTGTTCTGAGTGACGAGCACAGGAGAGAGGGGGCAGTGCTCCAGCGCCCACTCTGGACGCACCGCCACTGCAATGCTATCCTGTGGCCAAACACATCTACCCCCCTCCCCATTATAATTTATTAATGGACCATCATAGGGGGTGATGAATATGATACATGAGCCTTCCATTATACTTATTTAAAACACCTTAATAAACGTAGACTTTGCTTGATGTTGGCCTCTAATGTATTTTCTTAGAATCTCCTTGTAATGTTTGATTTGTGTATTCTAATATTTTTTCATCTTGTTTGACTCCACAGCTTCCTTCCACGCCACAGGAATGGCAGACTGTGGCATCAGAGTTTGCCACACGGTGGGACTTCCCCAACTGCGGTGGTGCTATAGACGGGAAGCACGTCCGCATCGTGCCGCCACCCCGTTCTGGGTCCTACTACTACAACTACAAGGGGTTTCATAGCATTGTGCTGATGGCGGTGGTGTCAGCACGGTATGAATTCCTCTATGTTGCTGTAGGGAAGAATGGCCGGATGTCCGATGGGGGATCCTTCATCCAGACGGAGTTTGCCCTCCGTCTCCAGAGTGACGACCTTGCATTGCCACCGGATGCAGGGAATGTTGAAGGACTCCCCTTTGTTTTTTTGGCTGATGAAGCCTTCGGACTTGGACCGCATCTTATGAGGCCATTTCCTCACAGGACCCTGACCCCAGAGAAGAGGGTGTTCAATTACAGGCTGGCCAGGGGCCGAAGAGTCGTTGAAAATGCCTTCGGCATAATGGCCAGCCGGTTCCGCCTTTTTATGACTTCAATACACTTGGCGGAGTACAAAATAAACTATGTAGTTTTATGCTGCTGTGTGCTACACAATTTTCTCTGCCGCAAATCAAATTCCTATATGGCCTCAGTTTTGCCTCAGGCTGGACTTTCCCCTGCTAATCCCCTGCCGGGCCTGGAATCTGCCCATGCTGGCTTGCCCCCCGAAAAATGCCCGTGAGGTTCGGGACAAATACATGGACTATTTCACGGGTAGGGGGGCAATTCCTATGCCAGGCTATGGCTAAAGATTCCTGTCTAACGATCAAAATAAAAATCTGGTTTAAACGTAGAACTTTTATTGGTTTCCTGTCTCCTAGTTTGTCTTAGTGCATTTGTAGTGCCAAGTGTATTTTCCTTTAGTAAATACCAACCATTTCACTATGTAACCTTTAAAAAATAACCAAATAAGGTTAGAGCGTATTAGAAAAAGAAGCTACACGTTGTTTGTGTTCAAATATTTTACTGTGTTCACATTCACACACCTTTTTTTTTTTTTTGTTTGCCTGGCCACAAACCGGCAATTGTTTTCTTAGGAAAATACAAAAACAACAGTTGCATTCCAAAAATTACAAAATTGGATACCTCGGAGCAATCTGAGACATTCACTTACACAAACTATATGTCTCTATGTGCCCGTCCTAATATGGGGTCCTGCCACCCCTTGCCCAGCCAAAAATTGAATATGCACACAATTGGGATTATTTTCCTATAGGGATTTTAGACTCCTGATCCCTATTGTCAACATGTGCTATCTGCCATCAGGGGTGATCAATGGACGTGTTTTGGGGGTGCAACCCCTTCCTCAGTTCACCTACTTTAGATACGAGAAAGGGGTTGCACCCCCAAAAGACGTACATGGATATCCCCTGATGGCACATGTTGACACACTGTGTGCAGATTCAATTTTTGGCTGGTTTGATTGTCAAAAAGTTTTTAAAAAGTGGAAGAACAAACATGAAAGAAAAGGGGGTTTGGATGCCTTATTGAATTCTCCCCAAAACATTGAGAATGTCTTTAAATGTTTGATCCATCACATGAATTCTTTCTTTAATTTTGTCCAGTTCCATGCTACATTCCATCACTTGCTGGATGAGGCGGAGGGCACTGTCAGCAGAGAAACGTGTACTATCCTTCACCCCAACATTCACATCCCCTAAAAACAAAATACGAAAGGTATTATAACTCTGCAGGCCTACCTCTCTTACCTGAAGCTGGGGTGACAGATACTGACCTGTTGTGGTGACCAGTTCCACAACGTCATCCACCTCTCCTTCCTGCACTTCTCCTTCCTCCACCTCAACTTCCTCTACATCCTTCGGTTGTGGGTCTTTGGGAGTTTGGGGTTGTTGTGAAGCTGTGGGGTTCCTGTGCTCCCTGGAGTGTTCTCCTCCCAGTCTTCTCTCCCCTATGAGAATCAAACAAAAGGTAGAGTTATCACACAGAAATTCTCTATGTTTAAAAAAAAACAGGCTAAATTGCTTGGAAGTGGGGTACAAGTGTGTGTTTGGGCGGAAGTTAAAGATGAATGCATTATTTCTGACCAAGAATATGTTTAGTATTCACCTTTGTCTGTCATTTTTTAGACATGGAGGCAACACAAAAATTCTCTGATGCACCTGTGTGGGACACCCAAAAAAGGCGGGTCTGGTGGCCCACACTATAGTGCTCCAAAGTACAGATGTGGAAGCAGCTGCTGAGTGTCCTCTCCTTTACACAGTTCACAGTTTGCATTTCATTCTCTTTACAAACACATCATCTAGCCTAAAACTTTGTGCCCCAAATTTCCCAAAAAATGGCAGATGTCTAATTACTTTTGTGGCTGTAAAATAAGCCAAAACAGCGGATAGTGGCCGAACGAAGTGTCTGTAACGTAACGAACGATTACTGTGCCCAACCAAGTTCAAAATATTACATTTTGGAAGGGAGTCCAATAAGAAAAAAAAACAAAACCAGCAACATGTCAGTTTAGAAAAGGATTAATAGCAGAAAAGTGTACATTTTACTTACTTTTTGCGAGCATTCTCTTAATGCTCCTTAACTGCTCTGGCTCCTTCAGTTTGAGGTCTGACCACCTCTTTCTGAGCTGCTCATTTGAGCGTTTCACCCCGAAATTCGTCTTCAGACTCTTCACGACTTTCTTCAGGATTTTGGCCTTCCTTCTATTTGGTTTGCTATACGGCCCATGCTTTGCTAAATAATCCGACTTTAGCAATATGTCCACCATCTCCGCCATCTCCGCAAAAGACATATTAGATGCCTTGAATCTCCTCCTTGATCGTGACGTTTCCTCGGTCTCTGGGCTTGTCTCCTCCTCGTTAGTTGCAGAATTATCAGACACCTGCTGTAACTCCGCCATATCTGTCTGCGCGCCGAAAGAGAAGGGGCGGGGAAAAGATGTTAGTTAGAACGTCATGGGCGGGCGACGTGTGCGGAGCGACGTGTTCGTATTTTGACGCATGCGTGGTGTGTATATAGCAAACACACATGTGACTATAGTACGTTCGGTGTGCGGAGAGAGGAGTTCAAGTGACGGACGTGCGAACGAAGGTATGTGATTTTGAGACTGTGCCAAATTGTTGGCCTATACTGTCTTGAGAATGTTGTAGGATATATATGGTGACTACGATGTTAAGGAGGTTAGACTGTTTGCCTCACATTAGTTATATATTATTTATTTAACTTGCAGATACAATATGAATGTCTTTATTAGCGACAAAGAGTTCCTGGCGGAATTTATTGACCGGGTAAGGGAGCTGCCGGCTCTGTGGGAGACGAAAAACCCCATCCACAAAAAAAGGGGGGTGAGAAAAGCAGCGCTGGAGAAGCTGCTCCCATTTGTGCAGACCAAGGTGCCCACAGCCACAGCAAAACAAGTGGACACTAAAATTGGGAGCTTGAGAGGCACCTACAGGACTGAACGCTCTAAGGTCCTGGCTTCTCAGAGGTCAGGAGCAGCAGCAGGTGATGTGTATGTCCCGATTTTGTGGTACTACAGCAGGATGTCCTTCCTGGATGACCACATTGAGGCAAGGCCATCACTCTCCACTCTTCCCCCCAGACTTCCCTGCAGCCAACCTGAGCCTTCTCTGGAGCAAGAGGAGGCAGCCATCCTGGATGATCCTGATTTGGCCATCTGGAGCCAGGTATAGTATTAAATGAAATTGCATTGGGATAAAATTAATGTTTGACAAATATGTCAAGATGAGAAACATACAATATTTTGGGTTCCACAAGTGAAATCAAGATCTCTAGACATTAGTCTGCACTTAATTGGGTGCTAAATAGTCAATCTGATGTAGGTGTAAATTAGAAAAAATGATTTCTGGATTTACATTCTAATTGCTTCAATCATGTTTATAAAGTTTGATGCAAAGATTAAACCAACATATTAAACTATGTCCCTTTTTCATACACAGGATGAAATCAGCCAGGAGGAGGGTCTGAAAACTGTCAGGCAGGAGGAGGCAGGGCCCAGTGGCAGCCAGGAGGTGGCAGGGCCCAGTGGCAGCCAGGAGGTGGCAGGGCCCAGTGGCAGCCAGGAGGTGGCAGGGCAAAGGAGAAGCACCAGATCCCAGGTGCCTCCCATCCGGCTTCCCAAAAGAGGCAGGAGGGACAGGACCACCAGTGAGGCAGCAATGGCCCTTATTCGTGAGGCCCATGCCACCCTCCAGGAGCCCACATGCCCTGAAGAGGCCATTGCCGGCCTAGTGGAGGCAAAATTCAAGGTTATGAGCATGGAGCAACGCCTCCTATGCGAGCCCCTGCTCATCACCTTGCTCAACAAGGGGGTGATGGAAAAAATTACCCCCAATACAGCTATTTGTGAGGTGGCACAACTGTCCCAACCTCAACCTCCTCCTCCACCTCCACATTCTTCTTCTGCCCCACCCCCTTCTCCTTCACCTCCACCTTGTTCTTCTGCCCCACCCCCTTCTCCTACATCTCCTCCTCCTCCTGACAGGAGTACCCCTCCAGTGGCCCAGCCTCCAGCCACACGAAGAAGGAAGGCTGCAGAGAAGGCTCCAGGGAAGGTTGCAGGGAAGGTTGCCAGGAAGGCGAGGAAGTGATGGCCTTGCTTCATTGTGGTCGGACAGAAGGCAGCCTGTTGTAGTACCACACACTTGGGACATATATATCACCTGCTGCTGTTCCTGACCTCTGGGAGGCCAGCATCAGATTGTGTTCAGAAATGTTGGCCTTCTCAAGCTCTCAATTTTAGTGTCCACACAGGGTTGCTGTGTGCTCTGGGGTCCCTGGGATGCACAAATGGCAGCAGCTTCTCCAGCGCTGCCTTCTCTTTATTTTAGTTCAAACATGAATAAATGTTATTTTTCTTTAAGTTCATACTTGACTATGTGTATTTGTAAAAATTTAAAATCTAGCTTTGGAGTAAGCAGATACATTTGACTGACAAAAAAAGGGACAGATAACAACCCCCCAAAAAAATAACTAAATCTGATTTCCCAAAAAAGGGTGTAAAATTTAAATAATATATATTAAAAGATTCAATGGGAGATCACTATCAAAACATTGCGAAATTACAATTAACATCAGTTAGAAAAATATCAATTTTTTTTAATATTCCTAAAAACTTGCATGATATAATACACATAAATCTTCTTAAGAGCAGCATGAAAAAGGTTGAAAAAAGATAGTCATAACGCTGTGTGAAGATCAGCAGCAAAAGAAGTTCATTCGTTTGGATTAATGTAACATTCTAACGAAGATTTCAATGCACAACATTTAAACGATGCAAAAATTTGAGAGTGTGACGAATGTGCTATCTCCATTACGAAGGCTTGTTTTACCAGAAGATGCGCTCCCGTCTCATAGTTGCTTCTGAGCATGCGCGCTTTGGAAGAGTCGTAAAAGCATACACACAAACCATTTTCTCGTCACAAAACAGGCCGACGAGAAACACGACAAGGAAATCTGGAATCCTGATGAGAAAATAGAGAGCAGGTTCTCTATTTTCTCGTCGAGATTCACGGCAATTTTCTCGTCGTAAAACCATACACACGAACGGTTTTCTCGCCAAAAAAGCTCACGCGGCACTTTTCTTGCCGGTTTTGGACGAGAAACTCGGTCGTGTGTACGAGGCTTTACAGGAGAGAATTTCCCTTCCTAGGGGTAGATTTCCTCTCACTTCCTGTTGTCTCCCTCTGTTTGTAAGTAGGAGTTGTTTGTAAGTCGGATATTTGAAAATAGGGGACCGCCTGTATATACTATACGGCCTACCCTATACACTCTGCGGAAATCCTTGTCCTCCTCATCCGTCCGCTGTGTTTTCCCCCTCCTGACACTGATCACTGCCCTACTGACACCAACAACTGCCCTACTGACACCGACAACTGCCCTACTGACACCGACCACTGACACCTACCACTGCCACCGACTACAGACACCGACCACTGCCCTACTGAGACACCAACAACTGCCCTACTGACTCCGACAACTGCCCTACTGAGAACGACCACTGACATCTACCACCGACACCGACCACTGCTCTACTGACACCGACAACTGCCCTACTGACACCGACCACTGCCCTACTGGCGCCAACCACTGCCCTACTGACATCGACCACTGACCTACTGACACCGACCACTGACCTACTGACATCGACCACTGACACCGACTACTGCCCTACTGACACCGACCACTGCCCTACTGACACGACAACTGCCCTACTCCTACTGACACCGACCACTGACACCGACCACTGCCCTACTGACACCGACCACTGCCCTACTGACACCGACAACTGCCCTACTGACATCGACCACTGACACCTACCACTGACACCGACCACTGACATGACCACTGCCCTACTGACACCAACAACTGCCCTACTGACACCGACAACTTCCCTACTGACACCAACCACTGACACCTACCACTGACACCGACCACTGACACCGGGCACTGCCCTACTGACACCGACAACTGCCCTACTGACACCGACCACTGCCCTACTGACGCCAACCACTGCCCTACTGACACCGACTACTGACACCGACCACTACCCTACTGACACTGACCACTGACCTACTGACACCGATCACTGACACCAATCACTGCCCTACTGACACCGACCACTTCCCTACTGACACGACAACTGCCCTACTGACACTGTCAACTGCCCTGCTGACACCGACCACTGCCTTACTGACACCGACCATTGCCCTACTGACACCTACCACTGCCCTACTGACACCAACCACTGACACCGACCACTGCCCTACTGACACCAACCACTGACACCGACCACTGCCCTACTGACACCGACCACTGCCCTACTGACACCGACCACTGCCCTACTGACACCATCCACTGCCGACCACTGCCCTACTGACACCAACCACTGACACCGACCACTGCCCTACTGACACCGACCGCTGCCCCACTACACCGACCACTGCCCTACTGACACCGACCACTGCCCTACTGACACCGATCACTGCCCTACTGACACCGATCACTGCCCTACTGACACCGACCACTGCTGACCACTGCCCTACTGACACCAACCACTGACACCGACCACTGCCCTACTGACACCAACCCCTGACACCGACCACTGCCCTACTGACAGCAACCACTGCCCTACTGACACCGACCACTGACACCGACCACTGCCCTACTGACACCAACCATTGCCCTACTGAGACCGACCACTGCCCTACTGACACCGACCACTGCCCTATTGACACCAACCACTGACACCGACCACTGCCCTACTGACACCGACCGCTGCCCTACTGACACGACCACTGCCCTACTGACACCGACCACTGCCCTACTGACACCGACCACTGCCCTACTGACACCAACCACTCACACCGACCACTGCCCTACTGACACCAACCACTGCCCTACTGACACTGACTACTGACACCGACCACTGCCCTACTGACACCGACCACTGACACCAACCACTGCCCTACTGACACCGACCACTGCCCTGCTGACACTGTCCACTGACACCAACCATTGCCCTACTGACACCAACCACTGCCCCACTGACACCAACCACTAAACCCCATCCTCCCCACCCCCTTTCCCAAAAGAACTGTGAAAATATATATTAAAAAAATACAACCCCACCCCCATCATTGTTAAAATAGTACAAAAATATATTGTTAAAATATTATTAAAAAATTAAATAGTAAAAATTTATAAAAATAAAAAAATCCACTGGTCACAAAAAACCTTTAGAAAAAATAAAAAAATTAAAATTAAATTGTAAAATAAAAAAAATAAACTACTGACACTGTCCACTGTCCTGACACCATCTTGCATGTACTACCCAACACTGTATACTCCGCATTCCTCACCTGTCCATACTACCCACCTCCATACACTTCACTCCTCTCCTGCACATACTACCCACCTCTAGGGATGAGCCGACCACCCCCCCGGTTCGGTCTGCGGCAGAACATGCGAACTGACAAAAAGTTTGTGCGAACACGCGAACACCGTTAAAATCTATGGGACCCGAAGGTGAAAAATCAAAAGTGCAAATTTTAAAGGCTAATATGCAAGTTATTGTCATAAAAAGTGTTTGGGTACCCGGGTCCTGCCCCAGGGGACATGTATCAATGCAAAAAAAAGTTTTAAAAACAACCGTTTTTTTAGGAGCAGTGATTTTAATAATGCTTAAAGTGAAACAATAAAAGTGAAATATTCCTTTAAATATCGTGCCAGGGGGGTGACTATAGTACGCTTGTAAAGTGGAGCATTTTTCCCATGTTTAGAACAGTCCCTGAAGCAAAATGACATTTCTAAAGGAATAAAAGTCATCTAAAACTGCTTGCGGCTGTAATGTATTGTCGGGTCCAGACAATATAGATGAAAATCATTGAGAAAAACGGCATGGGTACCCCCCCAGCCCATTACCAGGCCCATTGGGTCTGGTATGGATATTAAGGGGAACCCCGCACCCAAATAAAAAAAAAAGGCGTGGTGCCCCCAGGCCCTATATACTCTGAACAGCAGTATACAGGCGGTCCCCGGGTTACAAACAAGATAGGGACTGTAGGTTTGTTCTTAAGTTGAATCTGTTTGTAACAGGTAAATTTTTTAAGTGTAGCTCCAGCCAAAAAAAAAACAATTTTTAAGCTTTTTGGATAACATAGGGAAGGGTCTTCACCCCTGTAACATTTGTTTTGCTGTCTGTGCCCCTGTTCAGAAGATTTCACCTCAATTTCTGTCCCAATGACAATTGGATTTTGAAAATTCTGGGTTATTAGAGAAACAAGGATTGGTGATAAAGCATCAGTGGAGACACCTTTTTCCCATATTAACTCTTACAGGAGAGAATTTCCCTTCCTAGGGGTAGATTTCCTCTCACTTCCTGTTGTCTCCCTCTGTTTGTAAGTAGGAGTTGTTTGTAAGTCGGATATTTGAAAATAGGGGACCGCCTGTATATACTATACGGCCTGCCCTATACACTCTGCGGAAAATTGGGCCTTAGGTGTTGGTGGTACCAGAAAACTGTAAGCCCTCACAGTTACACTTGGTGGGCGCTGGAACGGGCCCTGCTGTAAAATATTATATCAAAAATTGTAATTACACGCCCCTGTAAAACAGGGACAGAAGAATTGGGCCTTAGGCCGTGGTGGTGGTGCCACAACACTGTAAACCCTCACAGAATCTCTTGTTGAGTGAAGGAATGAGCCCTGCTGTGAAATATTAGAGCAAAAATTTTAATTACATGCCCCTGTTAAACAGGGGCAGAAAAATTGGGCCTTAGGTGGTGGTACAACACTGTAAAGCCTCACAGATACTCTTGTTGAGCGCAGGAACGGGCCCTGCTGTGAAATATTAGATCAAAAATTTTAATTATGCGCCCCTTTTAAACAGGGGCAGAAAAATTTGGCCTTAGGCAGTGGTGGTGGTGCCACAACACTGTAACCCCTCACAGATGCTCTTGTTGAGCGCAGGAAAGGGCCCTGCTGTGAAATATTAGATCAAAAATGTTAATTACGTGCCCCTTTTAAACAGGGGCAGAAAAATTGGGGCTTGGACAGTGGTGGTGGTGCAACAACACTGTAACCCCTCACAGATTTTCTTGTTGAGCGCAGGAACGAGCCCTGCTGTGAAATATTGGATCAAAATTTTTAATTACACGTTCCTGTAAAACAGGGGCAGAAAAATTGGGCCTTAGGCCGTGGAGGTGGTGCCACAACACTGTAAACCCTCACAGATTCTCTTGTTGAGTGCAGGAATGAGCCCTGCTGTGAAATATTAGAGCAAAAATTGTAATTACATGCCCCTGTTAAACAGGGGCAGAAAAATTGGGCCTTAGGCGGTGGTGGTGGTGGCACAACACTGTAAAGCCTCACAGATACTCTTGTTGAGCGCAGGAACAGGCCCTGCTGTGAAATATTAGATTAAAAATTGTAATTACCCGCCCCTTTTAAACAGGGGCAGAAAATTTGGGGCTTAGGTGGTGGTGGTGCCACAACACTGCAACCCCTCACAGATTCTCTTGTTGAGCGCAGGAACGAGCCCTGCTGTGAAATATTAGAGCAAAAATTGTTATTGCATGCCCCTGTTAAACAGGGGCAGAAAAATTGGGCCTTAGGCGGTGGTGTTGGTGGTGGCACAACACTGTAAAGCCTCACAGATACTCTTGTTGAGTGCAGGAACGGGCCCTGCTGTCAAATATTAGATCAAAAATTTTAATTTTCCCCCCCTTTTAAACAGGGACAGAAAAATTGGGGCTTAGGCAGTGGTGGTGGTGCCACAACATTGTAACCCCTCACAGATTTTCTTGTTGAGCGCAGGAACGAGCCCTGCTGTTAAATATTAGAGCAAAAATTGTAATTACATGCCCCTGTTAAACAGGGGCAGAAAAATTGGGCCTTAGGCGGTGGTGGTGGTGGCACAACACTGTAAAGCCTCACAGATGCTCTTGTTGAGCACAGGAACGGGCCCTGCTGTGAAATATTAGATCAAAAATTTTAATTACGTGCCCCTTTTAAACAGGGGCAGAAAAATTGGGGCTTAGGCAGTGGTGGTGGTGCCACAACACTGTAACCCCTCACAGATTCTCTTGTTGAGCGCAGGAACGAGCCCTGCTGTGAAATATTAGAGCAAAAATTGTAATTACATGCCTCTGTTAAACAGGGGCAGAAAAATTGGGCCTTAGGCGGTGGCACAACACTGTAAAGCCTCACAGATTCTCTTGTGGAGCGCAGGAACGAGCCCTGCTGTGAAATATTAGAGCAAAAATTGTAATTACATGCCCCTGTTAAACAGGGGAAGAAAAATAGGGCCTTAGGCGGTGGTGGTGGTGGTGGTGGCACAACACTGTATAGCGTCACAGATATACTTGTTGAGCACAGGAACGGCCTGCTGTGAAATATTAGATCAAAAATTGTAATTACGCGCCCCTTTTAAACAGGGGCAGAAAAATTGGGGCTTAGGCAGTGGTGGTGGTGCCACAACACTGTAACCCCTCACAGATTCTCTTGTTGAGTGCAGGAACGAGTCCTGCTGTGAAATATTAGAGCAAAAATTGTAATTACATGCCCCTGTTAAACAGGGGCAGAAAAATTGGGCCTTAGGCGGTGGTGGTGGTGGTGGTGGCACAACACTGTAAAGCCTCACAGACACTCTTGTTGAGTGCAGGAACTGGCCCTGCTGTGAAATATTAGATCAAAAATTTTAATTATGCGCCCCTTTTAAACAGGGGCAGAAAAATTGGGGCTTAGGCAGTGGTGGTGGTGTCACAACACTGTAAACTCTCACAGATTTTCTTGTTGAGCACAGGAACGAGCCCTGCTGTTAAATATTAGAGCAAAAATTGTAATTAAATGCCCCTGTTAAACAGGGGAAGAAAAATTGGGCCGTAGGCGGTGGTGGTGATGGTGGCACAACACTGTAAAGCCTCACAGATACTCTTGTTGAGTGCAGGAACGGGCCCTGCTGTGAAATATTGGAACAAAAATTGTAATTACGCGCCCCTTTTAAACAGGGGCAGAAAATTTGGGGCTTAGGTGGTGGTGGTGGTGCCACAACACTGTAACCCCTCACAGATTCTCTTGTTGAGCGCAGGAACGAGCCCTGCTGTGAAATATTAGAGCAAAAATTTTAATTATGTGCCCCTTTTAAACAGGGGCAGAAAAATTGGGGCTTGGACAGTGGTGGTGGTGCAACAACACTGTAACCCCTCACAGATTTCTTGTTGAGCGCAGGAATGAGCCCTGCTGTGAAATATTGGATCAAAAATTTTAATTACACGCTCCTGTAAAACAGGGGCAGAAAAAGTGGTCCTTAGGCCGTGGTGGTGGTGCCACAACACTGTAAACCCTCACAGATTCTCTTGTTGAGTGCAGGAACGAGCCCTGCTGTGAAATATTAGAGCAAAAATTGTAATTACATGCCCCTGTTAAACAGGGGCAGAAAAATTGGGCCTTAGGCGGTGGTGGTGGTAGTGGCACAACACTGTAAAGCCTCACAGATACTCTTTTTGAGCGCAGGAACAGGCCCTGCTGTGAAATATTAGATCAAAAATTGTAATTACGCGCCCCTTTTAAACAGGGGCAGAGAATTTGGGGCTTAGGTGGTGGTGGTGCAACAACACTACAACCCCTCACAGATTCTCTTGTTGAGTGCAGGAACGAGCCGTGATGTGAAATATTAGAGCAAAAATTGTTATTACATGCCCCTGTTAAACAGGGGCAGAAAAATTGGGGCTTAGGCAGTGGTGGTGGTGTCACAACACTGTAAACTCTCACAGATTTTCTTGTTGAGCACAGGAACGAGCCCTGCTGTTAAATATTAGAGCAAAAATTGTAATTAAATGCCCCTGTTAAACAGGGGAAGAAAAATTGGGCCGTAGGCGGTGGTGGTGATGGTGGCACAACACTGTAAAGCCTCACAGATACTCTTGTTGAGTGCAGGAACGGGCCCTGCTGTGAAATATTGGAACAAAAATTGTAATTACGCGCCCCTTTTAAACAGGGGCAGAAAATTTGGGGCTTAGGTGGTGGTGGTGGTGCCACAACACTGTAACCCCTCACAGATTCTCTTGTTGAGCGCAGGAACGAGCCCTGCTGTGAAATATTAGAGCAAAAATTTTAATTATGTGCCCCTTTTAAACAGGGGCAGAAAAATTGGGGCTTGGACAGTGGTGGTGGTGCAACAACACTGTAACCCCTCACAGATTTCTTGTTGAGCGCAGGAATGAGCCCTGCTGTGAAATATTGGATCAAAAATTTTAATTACACGCTCCTGTAAAACAGGGGCAGAAAAAGTGGTCCTTAGGCCGTGGTGGTGGTGCCACAACACTGTAAACCCTCACAGATTCTCTTGTTGAGTGCAGGAACGAGCCCTGCTGTGAAATATTAGAGCAAAAATTGTAATTACATGCCCCTGTTAAACAGGGGCAGAAAAATTGGGCCTTAGGCGGTGGTGGTGGTAGTGGCACAACACTGTAAAGCCTCACAGATACTCTTTTTGAGCGCAGGAACAGGCCCTGCTGTGAAATATTAGATCAAAAATTGTAATTACGCGCCCCTTTTAAACAGGGGCAGAGAATTTGGGGCTTAGGTGGTGGTGGTGCAACAACACTACAACCCCTCACAGATTCTCTTGTTGAGTGCAGGAACGAGCCGTGATGTGAAATATTAGAGCAAAAATTGTTATTACATGCCCCTGTTAAACAGGGGCAGAAAAATTGGGGCTTAGGCAGTGGTGGTGGTGTCACAACACTGTAAACTCTCACAGATTTTCTTGTTGAGCACAGGAACGAGCCCTGCTGTTAAATATTAGAGCAAAAATTGTAATTAAATGCCCCTGTTAAACAGGGGAAGAAAAATTGGGACTTAGGCGGTGGTGGTGATGGTGGCACAACACTGTAAAGCCTCACAGATACTCTTGTTGAGTGCAGGAACGGGCCCTGCTGTGAAATATTAGATCAAAAATTGTAATTACGCGCCCCTTTTAAACAGGGGCAAAAAATTTGGGGCTTAGGTGGTGGTGGTGGTGCCACAACACTGTAACCCCTCACAGATTCTCTTGTTGAGCGCAGGAACGAGCCCTGCTGTGAAATATTAGAGCAAAAATTTTAATTACATGCCCCTGTTAAACAGGGGCAGAAAAATTGGGCCTTAGGCGTTGGTGGTGGTGGCACAACACTGTATAGCGTCACAGATACATTTGTTGAGCACAGGAACGGACCTGCTGTGAAATATTAGATCAAAAATTTTAATTACGCGCCCCTTTTAAACAGCGACAGAAAAATTGGGGCTTAGGTAGTGGTGGTGGTGCCACAACACTGTAACCCCTCACAGATTCTCTTGTTGAGTGCAGGAAAGAGCCCTGCTGTGAAATATTAGAGCAAAAATTGTAATTACATGCCCCTGTTAAACAGGGGCAGAAAAATTGGGCCTTAGGCGGTGGTGGTGGTGGCACAACACTGTAAAGCCTCACAGATACTCTTGTTGAGCGCAGGAACGGGCCCTGCTGTGAAATATTAGATCAAAAATTGTAATTACGTGCCCCTTTTAAACAGGGGCAAAAAAATTGGGGCTTAGGCAGTGGTGGTGGTGCCACAACACTGCAACCCCTCACAGATACTCTTGTTGAGCGCAGGAACGAGCCCTGCTGTGAAATATTTGATCAAAAATTGTAATTACATGCCCCTGTTGAACAGGGGCAGAAAAATTGGGCCTTAGGCAGTGGTGGCGGTGCCCTGAACCAAAAATATTCTTAGAAGTTGTCTTCATGAAGATTGAGGAGAAATAGGATAGTCACTCAGCATAATAGGATAGTCACTAAGCATTAGGGATGAGCTTTATGTTCGGGTCGAACATGAGTTTGACTCGAACATTGGCTGTTTGCCGAATAGCAAACAAATTGGGGTGTTCGCTGCAAATTCGAAAGCCGCGGAATACCCTTTAAAAGTCAAACGGCCGTTTTTTTCGGGAGCAGTGATTTCAATAATGCTTAAAGTGAAACAATAAAAGTAAAATATTCCTTAAAATTTCGTACCTGGGGGTGTCTATAGTATGCCTGTAAAGTGGCGCATGTTTGGCGTATTTAGAACAGTCCCTGCGCAAAATGACATTTCTAAAGGGAAAAAGTCATTTAAAACTACTCGCGGCTATAATGAATTGTCGGGTCCCGGAAATACAGATAAAAGTCATTAAAAAAAACGGCATGGGTTCCCCCCCCCCCAGTCCATTACCAGGCCCTTTGGGTCTGGTATGAATATTAAAGGGAACCCCCAAACCAAAATTAAAAAAAAATGCATAAGGGGCCCCCCAAATTTCATACCAGGCCCTTCAGGTCTGGTATGGATATTAACCACTTGACAACTGGGCACTTAAATCCCCTTAATAACCAGACCAATTTTCAGCTTTTGGTGCTCTCACATTTTGAATGACAATTACTCAGTCATGCAACACTGTACCCATATGAAATTTCCGTCCTTTTTTTCACACAAATAGAGCTTTTATTTGGTGGTATTTGATCACCTCTGCGGTTTTTATTTTTTTCGCTATAAATGAAAAAAGACCGAAAATTTTGGAAAAAAATGCATTTTTCTTCATTTCTATTATAAAATTTTGCAAATAAGTAATTTTTCCTCATAAATTTGGCCAAATATTTATATTGCTACATATATTTGGTAAAAATAACCCAAATTAGTGGATATTATTTAGTCTGGGTGAAAGTTATAGGGTCTACAAGCTATGGTGCCAATTACTGAAAATTGATCAATTTGATCACACCTGATGTACTGACAGCCTATCTCATTTCTTGAGACCCTAACAAGCCAGTAAAGTACAAATACCCCCCAAATGACCCCTTTTTGGAAAGTAGACATTCCAAGGTAGTTAGTAAGAGGCATAGTTAGTTTTTTGAAGTTGTCATTTTTTCCCACAATTCTTTGCAAAATTAAGATGATTATTATTTTTTATTTTTTTCACACCAAATTGTCATTATAACAGGTTACTTCTCTCACATGGCATGTACATTCCACGAATGACACCCCAAAATATATTCTGCTGCTCCCCCCGAGTATGGCGATACCACATGTGTGAGACTTTTATACAGCCTGCCCACATACAGAGGTCCAACACTGAAGTAGCAACTTCAGGCGTTCTAGGAGCATAAATTACACATCTAATCTCTCAACCACCTATTACAATTTTGAAGGCCCTGGAGCACCAGGACAATGGAAACGCCCACAAAGTGACCCCATTTTGGAAAGCTAACACCCCAACGTATAATCTATGAGGCATAATGAGTCTTTTGAACGGTTCATTTTTTTCCAGAAGTTTTTGGAAAATGTGGAAAAAAAATGAAAACGCAATTTTTTTACACAAAGTTGTCCATTTATAGGATATTTCCAACACATAGCATGTACACAGCAAAAATGACACCCCAAAATATATTCTGCTGCTCCTCCTGAGTATGACAATACCAAATGTGTGAGACTTTTATACAGCCTGGCCACATACAGAGGTCCAACACTGAAGTAGCAACTTCAGGCGTTCTAGGAGCATAAATTACACATCTAATCTCTCAACCACCTATTACACTTTTGAAGGCCCTGGAGCACCAGGACAATGGAAACGCCCACAAAGTGACCCCATTTTGGAAAGCTAACACCCCAACGTATAATCTATGAGGCATAATGAGTCTTTTGAACGGTTCATTTTTTTCCAGAAGTTTTTGGAAAATGTGGAAAAAAAATGAAAACGCAATTTTTTTACACAAAGTTGTCCATTTATAGGATATTTCCAACACATAGCATGTACACAGCAAAAATGACACCCCAAAATATATTCTGCTGCTCCTCCTGAGTATGACAATACCAAATGTGTGAGACTTTTATACAGCCTGGCCACATACAGAGGTCCAACACTGAAGTAGCAACTTCAGGCGTTCTAGGAGCATAAATTACACATCTAATCTCTCAACCACCTATTACACTTTTGAAGGCCCTGGAGCACCAGGACAATGGAAACGCCCACAAAGTGACCCCATTTTGGAAAGCTAACACCCCAACGTATAATCTATGAGGCATAATGAGTCTTTTGAACGGTTCATTTTTTTCCAGAAGTTTTTGGAAAATGTGGAAAAAAAATGAAAACGCAATTTTTTTACACAAAGTTGTCCATTTATAGGATATTTCCAACACATAGCATGTACACAGCAAAAATGACACCCCAAAATATATTCTGCTGCTCCTCCTGAGTATGACGATACCAAATGTGTGAGACTTTTATACAGCCTGGCCACATACAGAGGTCCAACACTGAAGTAGCAACTTCAGGCGTTCTAGGAGCATAAATTACACATCTAATCTCTCAACCACCTATTACACTTTTGAAGGCCCTGGAGCACCAGGACAAGGGAAACGCCCAAAAAGTGACCCCATTTTGGAAAGCTAACACCCCAACGTATAATCTATGAGGCATAATGAGTCTTTTGAACGGTTCATTTTTTTCCAGAAGTTTTTGGAAAATGTGGAAAAAAAATGAAAACGCAATTTTTTTACACAAAGTTGTCCATTTATAGGATATTTCCAACACATAGCATGTACACAGCAAAAATGACACCCCAAAATATATTCTGCTGCTCCTCCTGAGTATGACAATACCAAATGTGTGAGACTTTTATACAGCCTGGCCACATACAGAGGTCCAACACTGAAGTAGCAACTTCAGGCGTTCTAGGAGCATAAATTACACATCTAATCTCTCAACCACCTATTACACTTTTGAAGGCCTTGGAGCACCAGGACAATGGAAACGCCCACAAAGTGACCCCATTTTGGAAAGCTAACACCCCAACGTATAATCTATGAGGCATAATGAGTCTTTTGAACGGTTCATTTTTTTCCAGAAGTTTTTGGAAAATGTGGAAAAAAAATGAAAACGCAATTTTTTTACACAAAGTTGTCCATTTATAGGATATTTTCAACACATAGCATGTACATAGCAAAAATGACACCCCAAAATATTTTCTGCTACTCCTCCTGAGTATGGCGATGCCACATGTGTGAGCTTTTTTAACAGCCTGGCCACATAGAGGCCCAACATCCAAGAAGCACCATCAGGTGTTCTAGGGACATAAATTACACATCCAATTTCCTTACAATATATCACATTTTTGAAGGCCCTTCATATTTCTAACACAGCATGTACATACCAAGAATTACACCCTAAAATACATTCTGCTGAGTAAACGGTAAAAAAAAGATTACCTGTGGTTTTGGTAGTGCAATTGTCCACAGAAGGAGAGCCCTGATCCAGGCAGCAGGCAGGGACGTGGTCAGTGACAGTGAATTGAATTGTCCAGGCAGCAGACAGGAATATTCTCCATAGTCACTACAGGCAGGAATACTGTCCATATACAGTCCAGGGTCAGTGTAAGTAGAGACATTGCCAGCAGTGCCAAAATATTGGTCCTGGTAATCAGCAGGAACATGGTCCAAGTAGCAGGCCAGGAAAGAATGGGGACAGGGGTAGGGGCTTCTCCCACCCAAATCTCTTTGAAGCCCCCGAGTCTCCAGACCCTAATCCGGGAATGAGAAAACTAAAAAATAGTTTTCTTCATCCAGAAAAACAATTCTGGAGCCCCTCACATATGTGAGACCCCTGTGTTCCCACTAGCATAGCAGGGTAAAAGATCAATCCAAGAGGCAGGCAAAAAACGTGGTCAAACAGTCCAGGGTCAGTTCCAGAGCAGGCAGAGGTAGGTACAGTTAAGCGTTAGGCAGAAGAGTGGTCGTATAACAGGCCAGGGTCAGTTCCGGAGCAGGCAGAGGTAGGTACAGTTTAGCGTTAGGCAGAAGAGTGGTCGTATAACAGGCCAGGGTCAGTTCCGGAGAAAGCAGAGGTATGTTTAGCGTTAGGCAAAAGAGTGGTCGTATAACAGTCCAAGGTCGGTTCCGGAGAAGGCAGAGGTATGTACAGTTCAGTGCAGTGGCATAAGGGGTGTGGAGGAAAATGACAGGAAATGAGAATTGCATTTACCATACTTCCCTAATAGTGTAGAAACGTATGGTAACGGCGGAAACATTCGCCTATACAGAGGCCTGGTTGGGAAGGACAATCAGGACAATAATACATGGTGTCTCTTCGAATTCCTCCTCTGGAGCACACCCGGCATCTCTTCTGACGTCTGTAGCCTGTTTCGCGGGGGGCGGCTTTCTCAGGAAAGTGGCGCTCGTGGAGTCTGCTCACGGAATCAGAGCGAATAGTTTCTGGTGGGCTTTCAGGGTACAAAAGGGCGGAGATAACTTCTTCTTGGTAGAGTAGATAGGATACGGGGTTCTCTGTTGATTTTTTGTAAATAACATAAGTGTTATACATGGCCAAACTAAAAAAATAAAGGGACACTTTCTTATACCAGTGGCGGGATTTTCTTGTGGGAAGATAGGGTTCAATCATCTGATCGTTAAAGTCCACTCCCCCCATAAACAAATTATAATCGTAGACACAAGCTGGTTTCTGGATTGTGCCGTTTCTTTTGGGGACTTCCACGTAGGTGTCGTTGTGGATTGATGTGAGCATGTGGACGTTTCGTTTGTCCCTCCACCTGACAGCCAATATCTCCTGGTTCCTCAATGATGCCGCCTCCCCTCGTCGTAGCTTTTCATTGGCGAGTTTTTGTGGGAAGCCTTTTCTATTGGCTCTTATTGTGCCACATGCTGGGGTGTCCCTCCGGTAAAGATTGCGGAACAGGGGCAAGCTGGTATAAAAATTATCCACATAAAGGTGGTATCCCTTTCCAAGGAGTGGATAGATAAGCTCCCAGACCACTTTTCCGCTGACACCGATGTACTCTGGGCATTCAGGGGGATGCAGTTGGGAGTCCTTCCCTTCGTACACCAGAAAGGCGTAGATGTACCCCGTGGCTCGGTCACAAAGTTTGTACATTTTAACCCCATATCGGGCCCTTTTGCTGGGGATAAACTGTTTAATGCTCAGCCTGCCTGAGAATTTTATGAGGGACTCATCCACGGAGATATTCTGTTCAGGGATATATAACTGGGAAAAATTTTCAGAGAAAAAATTTAGGAGTGGCCGAATTTTATATAGTTTGTCAAAAGCTGGGTCATTTCGGGGAGGGCACTGGGTGTTGTCATTATAGTGGAGGAACCGCATAATCATTAGGTATCGGGATCTTGGCATAAGGGATGAGAAGAGTGGCATGTGGTGGATGGGTTTGGTAGACCAGTAGGAGTACAATTGGTTTTTTTTTGAGAGTCCCATACTAAAAGTTAGGCCTAGGAAAATTTTGAATTCCTCTACGGTAAGTTCTCTCCACTCAAAGGGACAGGCGTAACTAAACCCAGGGTTGCTTGCTATGTACTGCTGTGCATAGAGGTTGCACTGGGCCACAATGGAGGATAGTAAGTCTTCAGTGAATACTAAATTGAAAAAATCGAGCATGGAAAATTCATCGGTGTTCACCTGGACACCTGGCTGGGCGGTGAAAGGGGGGATATTTGCTGCTCCGGAATTAGGGGGAAGCCACAGGGGGTTTTGAAGGCCATAGGGAAGGCTGGCATGGCCCCTATCCCTTTGGGGCTGAGATGACACCCTACTGGTGCCTGGCCTTTGTTGCAGTGGCACTGCGCTTGGGGTGGACGGCACTGCGCTTGGGGTGGACGGCACTGCGCTTGGGGTGGACGGCACTGCGCTTGAGGTGGACGGCACTGCGCTTGAGGTGGACGGCACTGCGCTTGAGGTGGACGGCACTGTGTTG
The DNA here is from genome assembly GCA_029206835.1 of Rana muscosa. NCBI lineage: Eukaryota > Metazoa > Chordata > Amphibia > Anura > Ranidae > Rana > Rana muscosa. The sequence continues at coordinate 180,015,500 of CM055121.1, forward strand.
CTGGTAGTAGGCCGCTTCTCCACGCCAGAACCCCTTGTTTTCACGGGCACACATTCCTCTTCTGATTCTGTATCAGACCCACTGTCTGTAACGGGTTCATAGGCCGAATACGAATCAGACTGAGACTCCTCGCTGCTCTCATCGGTCATGATTAGACGCTGGTAGGCCTCCTCACAAGTAAATAATTTTTTTGCCATGTTGGTGGCTGGTGAGGCTGCACTGCAGAGCACTGTGGTGGCACTGGTGGACACTGGCGGGCACAGGCGGCACTGATGTGGCACAGGTAGCACTGGTGTGGCTCTGGTTGCACTGGTGTGGCTCTGGTTGCACTGGTGTGGCTCTGGTTGCACTGGTGTGGCTCTGGTGGCACACAGGCGGCACAGGCGGCACTGGTGGGCACAGGTGGCACTGGTGGGCACAGGCGGCACTGGTGGGCACAGGCGGCACTGGTGGGGACAGGCGGCACTGGTGGGGACAGGCGGCACTGATGTGGCACTGCAGTGGCGCTGATGGGCACAGGTGGCACTGGGCACAGGTGGCACTGGTGGGCACAGGCGGCACTGATGGGCACAGGTGGCACTGATGGGCACAGGTGGCTCTGGTGTGCACAGGTGGCTCTGGTGTGCACAGGTGTGGCTCTGGTGGGCACTGGTGTGGCTCTGGTGGGCACTGGTGTGGCTCTGGTGGCACTGGTGGGCACAGGCGGCACTGGTGGGCACAGGCGGCACTGGTGGCACTGGTGGGCACAGGCGGCACTGATGTGGCACTGCAGTGGCGCAGATGAGCACTGATGGGCACAGGTGGCACTGATGGGCACAGGTGGCACTGATGGGCACAGGTGGCACTAGTGTGGCACTGATGTGGCACTGGTGTGGCACTGGTGACACTGATGTGGCTCTGGTGGCACTGGTGTGGCTCTGGTGTGGCTCTGGTGGCACTGGTGTGGCACAGGTGGCACAGGTGGCACAGGTGGCACAGATGTGGCACAGATGTGGCACAGATGGCACTTTTTGCACTTTTGGGGCACTTTTGGGGCACTGTTGGGCACTGCTGGGCACAGCTGGGCACAGCTAAAAGTAGTAAAAACTCACTGTGTGGCACAGGGTTGCACTGATGTCTCTCCTCTCCTCTCACGCTGCATCGGTGTGAGGTGAGGAGAGAGATGAACTGCTGCTGACCCTGGTTTGTTTACAATGTGATCGCGCCGTCATTGGACGGCGCGATCACGTGGTAAAAGGCCGCTGTCATTGGCCATTCACCCCGATCTGTGTTGCTACGGGTCCGGTGGACCCGGCGAGCACAGTCGTTTGCGTGTGCGCGCCCGCGGGCGCGCGCAGGAACGATTCTAAGGGAGGACGTTATATAACGTCCTCCCAGAGTTAAGCAACCACCTTGCCGCCGTTATTCGGCGGCAGGTGGTTGTTAAGTGGTTAAGGGGAACCCTGCACCAATTTTTTTTTAAAAATGGCTTTGGGCCCCCCCTCAAAATCCATACCAGATATAGATTTTAAGGGGAACCCATCGCCAAAATAAAAAAAAAATGGCGTGGGGTTCCCCCCAAAAATCCATACCAGATCCTTAGATGAGCACGCAACCTGGCAGGGCGAAGGAAAAGAGGGGGGGTGAGAGAGGGCCCCCCCTGAACCGTACCAGGCCACATGCCCTCAACACGACGCAAAGGGGAAATGCTGGGGTTACCCAGTGACATGTACGGGTGACCCTGCCCCCTCTGACGCAACGCGGGTTTCCCGTTGCATCAGAGGGGGTGGGGTCACCCACGCACGTGACTGGTGGCCCCACCCTCAGCTATTTAACAGCTGTCACGGCAGAAGACCATCATACGGCGGGTGCCTCCCATGGAGGCAGGATCGTATCGGCGTTGTTTTTTTCTCCGTATCCTCCGCAGAATGGATTTATATTGCTGGATTTTTTTTTTCTTTTTAATAAAGGACCTGTCCCAAGCTGTGTACTGTAGCTGTTTTTAAAATTTTTGACACTTTTTTGTGAAATGGTAGGGGTACAATGTACCCGTTACCAATTCACATAGGGGGGCCGGGATCTGGGGTGCCCTTTGTTAAAGGGGCTTCCAGATTTCGATAAGCCCCCCACCCGCAGACCCCCACAACCACTGGGCAAGGGTTGTGGGAATGAGGCCCTTGTCCCCATCAACATGGGAACATCCTCCCCATGTTGAGGGCATGTGGCCTGGTACAGTTCAGGAGGGGGGGGCGCTCTCTCTTTCCCCCTCTTTTCCTGCAGCATGCCAGGTTGCATGCTCGGATAAGGGTCTGGTATGGATTTTGGGGGGAACCCCACGCCATTTTTTTTCATTTTGGCGTGGGGTTCCCCTTAAAATCCATACCAGACCTGAAGGGCCTGGTATGGAATTTGAGGGGGCCTCTACGCCATTTTTTTTTTAAAATTTTGGTTTGAGGTTCCCCTTAATATTCATACCAGACCCAAAGGGCCTGGTAATGGACTGGGGGGGGGGGACCCATGCCGTTTTTTTCAATGACTTTTATCTGTATTACGGGACCCGACAATTCATTATAGCCGCGAGTAGTTTTAAATTACTTTTTTTCCTTTAGAAATGTAATTTTGTGCAGGGACTGTTCTAAACACGGGAAACATGCGCCACTTTACAGGCATACTATAGACACCCCCCAGGTACCTGAACTTTTTTAGGCTTGGCACATATAACAGACAGATCTAAGTGTAAAAGATGTTTACTCAATCTATATTAATGGATTCTAAACCACAACCTGATTTAGTGACATCAGAACAGTTTGAATAAAGCAGAAAGAATATCCCCATATTGCATTAGGGTGTGCACCTCAAAGCTCAAACACATACACTATATTGCCAAAAGTATTGGGACGCCTGCCTTTACACACACACATGAACTTTAATGGCATACTAGTCTTAGTCCGTAGGGTTCAATTTTTATGTTAGCCCACCCTTTACAGATATAACAGATTCAACTCTTCTGGGGAGGCTGTCCACAAGGTTTTGGAGTGTATCTATGGGAATATTTGACACTGATGTTGGACAAGAAGGCCTGGCTCACAGTTTCCGCTCTAATTCATCCCAAAGGTGTTATATTGGGTTGAGGTCAGGACTCTGTGCAGGCAAGTCAAGTTCCTTCACTCCAAACTCACTCATCCTTGTCTTTATGGACCTTGTTTTGGGCACTGGTCCAAATCTTTTGGTAGACACATTCCTAAATCTTGTGTACAGCCTTCCCAGAAGAGTTGAAGCTGTTATAACTGCAAAGGGTGGGCCAACTCAATATTGAACCCTACGGACTAAGACTGGGATGCCATTAAAGTTCATGTGCGTGTAAAGGCAGGCTTCACAATACTTTTTTTAATATAGTGTATCTGTGTGCGCGCATGTGTATATATACTGAAAGTGTCAGTAGAGCAGTGGATGGTGACGGTAGAGCAGTGGATGGTGTCAGCAGTTTTGTATTTGTACAATTTTTTTTTTCTTTATACAGATTTTTTAAGAGCTCCATTAGGGGGCTTTGGTGAAATATCAGGGGGAATCTACACTACACAGGGTGATTAGGGTGTGCCCAGGCACACCTGGCACACCCTGTACGCACGCCTATTATTATCCCTAAAATAATTGCCATGTCTAGAGCATATTGCTGTCTGCTCTGCTAACAATACTGACTCACCAGTGGCTATGGACATGGTTGTGTGTGTGTTTCTCATGTTATTAGATACAGTATATTTCTTATAAAAAATAAGAATCAGGTCTCTTCATTTTGGATAGAGTAAGGGAGGGTTTTTGCCATCTGTGACCTATAGGGGAGATTTTCCTTCACTTCCTGTCCCATAGCCAAAACAGGAAGTGAGAGGAAATCCCTCAAAAGTGAGTGAATTCTGGTATGTCACCAAGGTTACCAGAACTAGTGTTCCCATTGGAAGCTCACCCTTCTATTACAGTTCTGGTGTTAACACAATTTTTTTTTCTACTTTCACTTTCAGTAATAACGGTAAACAGGATAAATAGAGAGCAAATCTCCCTAACGAGGTCGCAGGCAGCAATGAAAACATGACAGGTGTTCTAATCTCTCTCTATTCTATCCAAAACTAAAAAAAAAGTTTTACCTTTAGTTACACTCTAAAATTCTGTCTATTATTTTTTTTTACCATAAGAACTACACACATAATCCCACAGATATCAACTGCTCCTCTCTACCAAAATGTGCACAATCAGATTTTATTTAATATTACACAAGCTGAAATTGATATTTTGTTTATTCAAGAACACTGTATAATAAACAATCGCTATGTTTTAAATTATAATTCCTATATTTTACCTATTTTATCCTTTGTTGTGTATCAGCACTACTGTAAGCTCAAGAGAGGCCATGGGGCTTGGCTAAAGATTGTGCATTTCTAAAAATGAGCACATTAAAGAGAAGCTTCCCCCATGTTTTTCTCCGACTTGCCTGTATTGCTGTGTTTTCTGCAAAGCACATACTCACCTGCACAGCGAATCCAACCTTGTCCCACTGCAGTCCTCTGTACGGATGCCAGCAAGTCCCGCGCCACCATCTTGGTCCACTTCAGCTGGCTGCCTCTTCTGGGTGTGGGCACCCAGCTCTAATGACGCACTGGACCCCCTCCGAACTGCCTTCTTGATTGCTCCTGGCCCGTGGCACCACCATCACCGAGTGAGCTTTTTCTCTGATTAAAACCCATGCTCTTTATCTCCCTGATGTAGTAGCTCTGAGCTCAATTACCAAACATGGGGAGACTTCCTTTCTTTTCCATACCCTTTTTCTTCCATTATGGAAGCGTTTTTATACTTTTTTATATTCTCCTATATTATTTTTCTTATTAGCTTTTAAGGTTCTTACAATATTTTCAGTTACTCATTTTGTATTATTGGTATTCTTTGCACCCCTACATATTCATTCATCGCCTAATCTACAGAGGAATCATGGCCTACAGATCCCCCATAGGAGGTGTATTACCATATATTCCCTGGGAGGTGCAATTTTACAATTCCCCAGTAGAGGGAGTCAATCCATAGAGCTCTCTAATTTTGGTATGCTCAAAGTATTTTAGATAATTTATACTTGTACATCAGATGGGGTTAGGAAGTTATTTAAATATCTGTGTTTTAATCGTTATCCTTTTTATAAATGAATGTGATAATGTATAACTATGCGGTCTATGCGGTATATACGGATGGACAAGTTAGAGTTGAGACCAACTCTCACCTAAATTTTGTCCCCGCTCTCCATTTTGGAGGCGCTAAACCAATAGAATTTGTTCTCTCATTATAAATGCAAACCGGATATGGCGTTTCGTCACTTCCTGAAGACGCCAAGTATGGTGAAACGTACGTTGGAGTGGGGATCGTCAATTCCAGATTCCCATGTGACCTTTATCAAAGCCCAGTATTGAGAATGAGGTGTGGAGTGCACGCCGGCGGTAAACTGACAGGCTACATCCGCACAGGCACTGATACATGTGAGTGCAATATTTTTTATGCTTGATTTTAGACATCAACAAACCTACTACACTATAAAGATATTCATTGTGTCTCTGGTGGAGTACACTTTTACTTTCCAGCTGAAACCTGAGGGATTATTGGAGCGGAATGGTGGGAGCTCAGGAACCTATCTGGTTTCCTAAAAGCTCTATTTGACCTCCTGTAACAAGGGGTTAAACACCTTTGGTGAATTGCCATCTACCCTCTGAGCACCCATGGTGAAGCTATCAGAGGATATATGCATCTAGAAGCACTTTATACAAGTGGTGTTGGGCACAGTCACTTTGGATTTCACTTTGCATTTATTTGTATATTGTTTTTACTTATTGGATTGTGTCTTACATATCCCTAAATTTCCTCACAAAGTTATATTTAGGTCTACCACTGTGAAGCACCATCACCTTTACACTACAAATATATTTTTCAGCTCTGAGCTCAGTGTTTGAAAGCTCACTCCTGTGATGGTGGTGGTGAGCAGTAGTGACTAGGCCTTTCCTAGCAAAGTCCTGGTAATATTCCAGTGAGGCTTTAGGCTACATTTTTTATTTGCATAGGCAGCTTTTTTGGTAAAGGTAAACTAACCCTTAACAAATAAAAAAAAATCACAGAGTGACCCATCCTCTGGGCACCCTCAAGTAACACTAGGGGATTGATTTACTGAAACTAGAGAGCCCAAAATCCGGTGCAGCTGTGCATAGAAGTCAGCTTCCAGGATTTTTGTCAAAGCTTAATAGAACAAGCTAAAGTTAGAAGCTGATTGGCTGCCATGCACAGCTGCACCAGATTTTGCACTCTCCAGATTTAGTAAATCAACCCTTTTGGGGTCTATTTATAAAAAAATGCTTGAGGCACTAATAAGCCCTGTATTTTGTCTAACATGGTTATTTCCTAAAATCATCAGCTCCATCTAGTGGCTGGAATGCAGTATTTTCATGAAATACCTGAATCAGGAAAATATTACATTATGGCCACTAGTTGGAACTGACAATCATAGAAAGTAAACATATTATATAAAACACAGAGATTATTTTTGATGCCTGTTTGAATGATTGTGACATTCATACAGGGCATTTTTTATAACCAGACCCATATGCTTTTTCTATGGAGGGTTTGTTATACTTTGACTGTATCTTTTTTCCATGATAGGAAGTATGCAGTATTGTACTGTAAGCTATGTAATTATACAAGCTTCCTTGTTTGAACACAAGGCAGGTTAATATATAAAAACATTTTTTTAGGATAAATACAGCAAATCACAAATAAGAATCCAAGGACATTGTACCATTAATGGAAATCTAATTTGCAATGTATCCTAAAGGGCAGACCATAAACAGAACTATCTTGACATTATATTAACAAAAATGAAAACACAAATTAAAGTAATATAATCTTCCAAAATTGTTCTTTCAAAGGTCTGCACCTTAAAATCTTTGCTAGACATTTCAAAATCATTTTTGAAACTCAGTGTTCTCTTTTTATAGTCATGTCCTTTGCTGTCACTTTGGTTTATGAAAAAAAAATGTAATGAAGCATTGACAATTCCTCTGTTCCTGCTATTAACTGAGAAATAACTGACCCGCATTTGCAAAGTTAACCCCTCACAAATCTTTTAAAACGTAACTCCACTTTTGTTGAGAAAAAAACATTCCCCTCTGGGTGATCTATGTACATTGCAAGGATTATAACAACCTTTGTTGCAGATTCCTACCTTTTGTTTTTCTGAAGAAATCCATGTGTGTTTGTCTGTGCCTCTGTTCTAAGTGGGTCTAATGGGAGTGGTTTTATAATTATCAGTCAGCTGTGGCAGCTGCAGGGCACTGATGAGGAAATCTGCTGGGCATGCATCCCTTTAGACGTGTTCCTATTGGAAATATCTCACCAAAAATGCAATTTTTGTTGCAGGGGATGCCTAAAATCTGATTTGTATCTTAGGCAGACTTCTGAGAAAATTGGTGAGTCAATCACACAAGCAGGAAATTATGTTTCCGGGGAGTGGTCAGTACACATTCTGTTTATAGAACAACTCCAGGTAGTCATATTGCATTGCATATATAGAAAATTACAGCGGCTGCAGATGGAAAAGGAAAGGTGATTTTTAATAACATTCAATTACATACCTCCCAACAGGCACGGATTCCGCGGGTTTCTCCCGCACAGGGCCCTTCTTTCCGCATACCCGCGAGAGCTGTGTTTTTCCCGCACATCCATCACAGCAGTAAAATGTCCTTTCCCCCCGCCCCTCCCTCAGCTACTTTCGTTTTATGGTCGAAAAATTCGAAAAAAAAATTGATGTCCCGCGCCCCCCCCCCCTCAACAATTTTCGTTCTGAGGACGAATGATAAAAATTCGATGCCTGAAGAAGAAAAAATATTTCAATGTCCCGATTGCAGGGGAGAGGGGAGATCAACAATGTCCCGCAGTGGGACTTCACCAAGTTGGGAGGTATGCAATTACAATATGACCAGTATCTCAATTGTACACGCTATATTATTTTTTCTTTATTTGCATTTTTTTTCCCCACGAAAGTGGAGTTATCCTTCAGGAGATCTGCCTCTCAATTTTGATGAATCATTGTTATTCCCATGATGATCCAAGGCACACACACCTAAATGGTGCTATAGCTTGACCTACCCAACCACATCACGGCCCAAGGATCTCCCACCCCTATCCCTTTCCTCCCATCCCATGTCTTCCCCCTCTGCCACCTCTTTTCCCTCCTCATCATTATCTATCCCCTTCCCTTCCCAACTCTCCTTTCACTCTTTCCTCTTCTTAGTCATTATTTCTTCTTCTTCCTTACTCTCTCACAGCATGTCACTGCTGTTTACAATTCTTGCTTTCATTAAGGGTACCTATGTAGGGTTACGGTGTGAAGGTGCCACCAACACCCAAAGAACAATTTTTCCACACTTTTTTGACAGGTTCATATAATTGCAATTTAAGAAATCTCTAATCTTGTTCCCAGTGGACTACATTGTGGCCTCATCATACACACTGGCTCCCAAGCCGTTTCTTACAAAATAAAGAAAGCTTGCAGGGAAAATGTCATTTTTTGGGCTTTATAAATGCAATTATTGCTGCAGCAGCTTCTATACAAAGTACAGATGTGCCACTTTACAGGTGGACTAAGGGGACCCCCCAGGCACCATATTAAAAGGAATTTTTCATTTTTATACTTTCACTTTAAGCATCAATAAATCACTGCTTTTTTTCATTGATACATGTCCCCCAGGGCAGTACCCGGACCCCCATAACCATTGTATGCCCAATTACTTGCATATAAGCCTTAAAAATGGGCACTTTCGATTATTTTACGTTCGGATCCCATAGACTTCAATGGGGTTCGTTATTCAGTTCGAACTTTCCCGATGTTCGAAAGTTCTGGTGCGAACCGAACAGGGGGTTGTTCGGCCCATCCCTAGAAAAGATGATTGCTGATTAAACACATGCAAATCCCACAATTACTATTTACAGATACAATACAGTGGAGAGGTTACATTAGAATCAGTGATGGGGTAGGGGGTTGATTATATGCATTTCTTGGATCATTTTGATTTGTCTTATCTGGAGTTGGGGTTAAGCTTGTGTATTTCTATGAATACAGTATCTCACAAAAGTAAGTACACCCCTCACATGTTTGTAAATATTTTATTATATATTTTCGTGTGACAACACTGAAGAAATTACACTTTGCTACAATGTAAAGTAGTGAGTGTGAGTTTTGACCTTGAATACAATATGTTTGACAGAAATAACAAATACCCCCAAATTAGCCATCTTGGGTATAATTCCAGATGGAGCTCTACCCGTAGAAATGCATATAATGTGGACTAGATCTCTTTATCTAGCCTGCAAACTTATCTTGCAAAAATGGATTGATACTACTCCGCCAACTCATAAACAATGGAGTAATAATGTAAATTATGTTTTAAAAAGAGAAAAATTGGCATACAAACATAGAGGAGCTTCCCAAAAATGTTATAAAATTTAGTCTTATTGGCTTAATACTAGCAACTTAATGTATGATGGGTCTTGTGAGGAGGAGGGGAGGGAAGAGGAGGGAGGAGCTGGGAGGAGACGAGGAGACTGATATATTCCAAATAAAAATGAGGAGAAAAGTGAGATATAAATGGAATCCGAAAATAAATTAGAGATGTGTGTTTGTCTTCTGTGTGTCTTGTTTGTTATTTTTTGTGGTTTACTTAAAGCGGTTGTATAGTCTTTTTTTTAACTTTTACCTACAAGTAAGCCTATACTATGGCTTACCTGTAGGTAAAATAAATATCTCCTAAACCTTTACGGTTTAGGAGATATTCCCCTTGCACTGCGCCGCTGACTGCAGCGGCGCATGCGCACAGGGGATTCTCGGCTGAAGGCCCGGCGGACGCCGGACCTTGCCGGAATGAAGTCTCCCGCGCGCATGCGTGGGAGTGACGAATCGCGGCTCCAGCCACTCACAGCGCTGGAGCCGCGATACCCGGAAGACACGCCGAGGCATAATGTCAGCTGCCTCGGCATGGACCGGGAGGGACACCAAAGCCTCGTTCTAAGGTAATTATTTCATAATGAGCTTGTATGCTGTGCATACAAGCTCATTATGCCTTTTCCTTTACAGGTGTAAAAAAAAAAAAAAAAATGCGGGTATACAACTTAATTGCTGTGTTTGTGGTGTGTGGCACTCACTTTTTTGCTCTGGGGGTGGAGGGTGGACTGTGCCTGCGTGTTGTGTGAGGGGGGATGTGGAGATTTTTTTCCTGGGGCTTCCCTCTTGGATTTGGGGTGCGTGTTGTGCGCTTTTGCGTGTTGTGCGCCGATGGATACGGTACTATTTATTTGTAAAGTTAGAGATCAAATGAAATGTTTGTATCCTTTACATATTATTAATATCTTTTGCCTAAAAACTTTTGTATGAAATAATAAAAGAAAAATAATAAAGATTAAAAAAATAAAAAAAAAGTAGTGAGTGTACAGATTGTATAACTGTCAGAGGCTTACTGCAGCAGGGCGGAGATGCGTGCGTGCGCGCATGGGCACACGGGTTCTATTGTTGGTCCGACTAGCTGGACAACGGCGTGTGTTTGCCCGGGTGTACGCACTAGCCTCTGCTTGGCGCCAATGGGCCTTTAAAAGAACAGCAGCTGCACTTGTGCAGTGCTGTTTGATCTGCAGCTTGTCCGTATTCTGAACCTGTACCTGCTCCCTGTTACCTGTATTGACTCAGCTCTGCTGACTACACCTGCTATCTCCAATCCTGATCCCGGCTTGCCTTGACTCTGCTAAACCTCTTTTGCCTGATATCCTGCTGCCAACTTCTGCCTGTCCAATTGACCTTGCTCCAGCCTGCGTCTTTTCTATATCTGATCACCTGTGTTTGACCCAGGTTGTTTCACCCTGCTCCAGCCTGCTGCTGAACCTGCATCACCCAGTGTACCGGGTCGCTGACCTGCATCTGCTTCTACTGCCATCCGCATCCCGGTCCTTCCTGGTGATTCATCATCCGCCCATCTGTGCCAGCTACCACAGATCTCACAGGCACTCCCACCTTGCTGCGCTCTCTAGGCCACTCCTGCAACTGCAGTGGCTCCTGAGCCAGGGCTGTAAGAGAGGTCTCCTCCTACAAGTCAGGCTCTACTATAAGGTATGTAAAAATAACAGTGTAAATTTGCTGTCCCTTCAAAATAACTCAACACACAGCATTAATGTCTAAACCGCTGGCAACAAAAGTTACACCCCTAAGTGAACGTGTCAAAATTGGGCCAATTAGCCATTTTCCCTCCGCGGTGTCATGTGACTCATTAGTGTTACAAGGTCTCAGGTGTGAATGGGGAGCAGGTGTGTTATATTTGGTGCTATCGCTCTCACTCTCTCATACTCGTCATTGGAAGTTTAACATGACACCTCATGGCAAAGAACTCTCTGAGGATCTGAAAAAAATTATTGTTGCTCTACATGAAGATGGTCAAGGCTATAAGAATATTGCCAAGACCCTGAACCTGAGCTGCAGCATGGTGGCCATACAGCGGCTTAACAGGATAGGTTTCACGCAGAACAGGCCTCGCCACCTCGCCATGGTCGACCAAAGAAGTTAAGTGCACACGCTCAGCATCATATTCAGAGGTTGTCTTTGGAAAATAGACGTATAAGTGCTGCCAGCATTGCTGCAGAGGTTGAAGGGGTGGGGGGTCAGCCTGTCAGTGCTTTGACCATACGCCACACACTGCATCAAATTGGTCTGCGTGGCTGTCGTCCCAGAAAGAAGCCTCTTCTAAAGATGACGCACAAGAAAGCCCACAAAACAGTTTGCTGAAGACAAGCAAACTAAGAACATGGATTACTGGAGCCATGTCCTGTGGTCTGATGAGACCAAGATAAACTTATTCGGTTCAGATGGTGTCAAGCGTGTGTGGCGGCAACCAGGTGAGGAGTATAAAAACAAGTGTTTCTTGCCTACAGTCAAGCATGGTGGTGGGAGTGTCAGGGTCTGGGGCTGCAGGAGTGCTTCCGGCACTGGGGAGCTACAGTTCATTGAGGAAACCATGAATGTCAACATGTACTGTGACATACTGAAGCAGAGCATGATCCACTCCCTTCGGAGGCTGGGCCACAGGGCAGTATTCCAACATAATAACAAAACCAAACACACCTCCAAGATGACCACTGCCTTGCTAAAGAAGCTGAGGGTAAAGGTGATGGACTGGCCAAGCACGTCTCCAGACCTAAACTCTATTGAGCATCTGTGGGGCATCCTCAAACGGAAGGTGGAGGAGCGCAAGGTCTCTAACATCCACCAGCTTGGTGATGTTGACAAGGAGGAGTGGAAGCGGACTCCAGTGGAAACCTGTGAAGTTCTGGTGAATTTCATACCCAAGAGGGTTAAGGCAGTGCTGGAAAATAATGGTGGCCACACAAAATATTGAATATAGAGAAACAAATGTGCTACAATGTGAGTAATTAACCGATAATAAAGCCAGTTAAGTGAAATCCACAAACACACTGATGAATCAAAAAGTCCATAATATGATGACAGGTGAACAAAGTGAAATGTGACGTGTGTCAGTGAATAAAAAGTTCCATCAGGGCCAAAGATGAAGAGAGACCGTGGGGGAATAGGCAGTTGTAAACTTGATGAATGGTGCATGCAACACCCGTGTCCACCACCAACGATATAAACTGCTTAATAAAAAAATGGTAATCAATACAAGCCGCCCTAGTGATTACCCCACCGCGCTGTTTTAACAGAAGAATACAGTGCATCAAATACTAGCAGCAGCCACTTTAAATATATATAACCCTGTGAAAAATATAGTCAACACACTAAAATAGAATGACAAACTATAAGTGGCGCTAAGTGAATATAACAATTATATTGGTATAAACTGTGAAAAAAGTAATAGTGAAATATACTTAAATCTTAAAAATGAACAAAAGGCATAAAGAAAAATTCCAAAAAATGTGTATAGAGTGACAGCACAAATAAAGTCCATATAAGTGTATAGTGATAGTGTTCAAAATTAGATGATAATCTTCTTCTTTTCCACCACACCACAGTGTTCAAGTGAGTCAAACCCCCTTCAGATAGGACACTCACCGCAATGCAATGCCTTACACTCTCGTGTTTTGGCAAATGAGCAGACAGCACCTCTCAACCAGGTGGATTGGTTCCACATCCGATGCAGTGATCCTCAAACAGGCTCCACATAAATGCAAAAATAAATGCAAAGGATAGTGTAATACTGCAAAGTCAGTTTTATTGGTACTACAAAATCTTCAAATATTGCACTCACATGATAACCAGTAAAAGTAAGCCAAAATCACACTGCAACCGAATCCACAGCATTAACTTCACACTGTCACAACCAACGAATGATGGTCACGGCGGACCCAGGATCAGCACAGGTCACAAAATAGCATATAAACCACTCTCTACCTGTCCTCTCCACTTGCGAACGCCGTTTCCAAAGGTGGCTGATAATAAAGTCTGTAACACACGGCACTCCACACACGCTTGATCAGATTGTCAATAGCCTGCCGTGTAGCCACACCCCGACATGTTTCGTAATTGATACTTAATCATGGGATATCAGCCACCTTTGGAAACGGCGTTCGCAAGTGGAGAGGACAGGTAGAGAGTGGTTTATATACTATTTTGTGACCTGTGCTGATCCTGGGTCCGCCGTGACCATCATTCGTTGGTTGTGACAGTGTGAAGTTAATGCTGTGGATTCGGTTGCAGTGTGATTTTGGCTTACTTTTACTGGTTATCATGTGAGTGCAATATTTGAAGATTTTGTAGTACCAATAAAACTGACTTTGCAGTATTACACTATCCTTTGCATTTATTTTTGCATTTATGTGGAGCCTGTTTGAGGATCACTGCATCGGATGTGGAACCAATCCACCTAGTTGAGAGGTGCTGTCTGCTCATTTGCCAAAACACGAGAGTGTAAGGCATTGCATTGCGGTGAGTGTCCTATCTGAAGGGGGTTTGACTCACTTGAACACTGTGGTGTGGTGGAAAAGAAGAAGATTATCATCTAATTTTGAACACTATCACTATACACTTATATGGACTTTATTTGTGCTGTCACTCTAAACACATTTTTTGGAATTTTTCTTTATGCCTTTTGTTCATTTTTAAGATTTAAGTATATTTCACTATTACTTTTTTCACAGTTTATACCAATATAATTGTTATATTCACTTAGCGCCACTTATAGTTTGTCATTCTATTTTAGTGTGTTGACTATATTTTTCACAGGATATAAACTGCTTACCAGAGGTAAGAAACATATGAGCCCATAATTAGAATGTAGTAAATAGACAAATCGACCGGCCGGTCCGCCGTAACCTGTCCCGTAGTGATGACGTCAGCACGCACACCTCCCGACGTACATTTCGTGTTCCTACACGTCGTGGTGGTGGACACGGGTGTTGCATGCACCATTCATCAAGTTTACAACTGCCTATTCCCCCACGGTCTCTCTTCATCTTTGGCCCTGATGGAACTTTTTATTCACTGACACACGTCACATTTCACTTTGTTCACCTGTCATCATATTATGGAATTTTTGATTCATCAGTGTGTTTGTGGATTTCACTTAACTGGCTTTATTATCGGTTAATTACTCACATTGTAGCGCATTTGTTTCTCTATATTTTTTGTCTTTTTTATGTTATCACATAATCACAGGTGCTGCTGTCATTTTATTGGAGTAGATAGCGCAGCTTTTGCTTTCGTTTTTTTCACACAAAATATTGACACTGTGGGCCCAATTTGGACATTTTCACTTAGGGGTGTACTCACTTGTGTTGCCAGCGGTTTAGACAATAATGGCTGTGTGTTCAGTTATTTTAAGGGGACAGAAAATTTACACTGTTATACAAGCTGTAGACTCACTACTTTACCTTGTAGCAAAGTGTCATTTCTTCAGTGTTGTCACATGAAAAGGTATAATAAAATATTTTCAAAAATGTGAGGGGTGTACTCACTTTTGAAAGATACTGTATGTGTCTGATATTGAGTAGTGTCAGCCCGAACCCAGCTCACGAGGGAGAAAGGATGAGACCTAAAAATAAGGATGTATATCTGTTTATCGTAAAGATTTTCTTGTATGACAGAAACTGTTGAGAACACTGTCTTTGAATGAAAGAGCAGGGTGTAGCAGAATATATCTGTTACTATAGGCAACCACAATGAGTGAACAGAAAATCTCCAAATAACTTAGATGTCTTTTAGTTCCATCTGAATAGTAAATCATTGCGGCACTTAAAAAGTCCCAGCCATAGACAGTCCATAAATAAAGCACCTACACCCTGTGCATTCAGGGATGAAGGTCTGGAATGCAGAAGACATGCATGACTGCTGAGAAGCATAGGCTCATTTATGACCAACTAATAAAACCAATACCTTGCCCCCCAAAAAAACATGCAAGCTGATTAAGTTGGAAATAGGGCAAGGCCACAGCTTTATTGAACTTTGCAAAACTAACAACTTTCCAAATGTACCAAACAACAATGCCAGTCACATTTATACTTCGTTCACCCATGAAACATGAACTTACATAGTCTAAGAGGCCTGTCCTTACTATCAGTGCCAGACAGGCATTAGACTGACCCCAGAATTTTACTTGAGGGCATAGCCCATAAAGCAACATCAATTGCTGGCAAGATCAAAACCGCGAATAAAGCTGTGACAAAACATCGCAACGCGTGGGAGGGTGGGCAACTCTTTTGACACCTGAATCTCCTCAGAGCAGTTTTCCTAGAGTTCAGGCTCCATCTAGTCACCTCAGATCTTTGTAGCCAATCCTAAGTGAGCTGCTTAAATTTCCTTTTAGGTTCACACCTACAGCATATCTCCCAACTGGCACGGACTTGCGGGTTTTACCCGCAGAGGCTCCTCCTTCCTGCACTCCCGCGAGACTATCATGTTTCCTGCACAGCAGGAAACATGAACAGAAGAAGAGGAGCAGCAGCAGCAGGTAAGAGCCCCCCCCACGATCGGTGGACTAGTATGCCCCCCCCCCCGATCGGCGGTCCTCTTTTTTTTTTCAAAATGTTCCGGCGGCAACCATCACCACCCCCCCCCCCCGCTCAACAACTTTTGTGGCAATTCCCGATTTTTTTGGGCAATGTCCCCCCCCGCTCAACAACTCTGGTTGGCAGGGGAGAGGGGACATCGGAATGTCCCGCGATGGGACTTTACAACAAAGTTGGGAGGTATGCCTACAGTGATGCCATGCTTCCAGCAGTCAAGGCTCCCTTTCCCTAAAGGAGTTTCCAGGGGTCTTTATTTACAGACCTTCTTCCCTGAATGCAAAGGGCCCTAAGCGCTGATGCCATTTGGTACAGTGTTCAGCCCAGTACAACCATAGTCTGCCATATACTTTGGAAAGCTGCCTGTAGTGAAGCTCAATGCTGCACTTGTCCGTTCTGGGTGCACTAAGACACCCGGAAGGACCCCTGCAGCTAGATGGCCCCATGTGCAAAGGGACTTAGTGTAAAAGCCTATGTGCATACAATTTTTTTTTTTTAGAACTGCTTTTCTCCACAAACAAGTCATAGGGAATGAAAAAGCAATTTGAAGAAGCTCAGAAGGAAGTCATCTGCAGCTCAAATACACCAGTGAAAACACTCAGAACTCAGAAATGAAATGAAAAGCACGTTGCATTTACCCTTTTACACCAGTCTGTGCACTTACACATTACATAGCATGCACACATTTACAATCAAAAATATATCTTATGCCAAGTACACATTTAATGAACATGTGTTTGCTTCAAACGTCTAGTCATGTAAAAAGCAGTTTTATTCAAAGTACCTTGCACATGAGTGAATGCTTGAAGTGAGCACAGGTTAATTCCACATCACTTCACACTTTAGTCAATCTGGCTTCAGTACCTTGTCATTTCATTACACTTCATCTAACTTCACATTTTAGTAAATCAGTCCCAGAGTACTTAATTTGCTCTACTGGCTGAACCTTCCCCCTTCATCATACAAGTATAATTGACAGCTGTGTTCACTTACTCATAAAAAAATAAAAAATAAAAATGCAGTAATATCCACCTTCTGTAGCTTATTATATAACTTGGTATATTCTGGATGGAGCAGCAGTTTTTATTGATAAAGTTAATACGAGGGATAAAAATTGGAGTTTATGAAACAGGTTTAAAGTAGTAAATTGAATCCCTAAAATCTTACAGTATATAAAGCTTTAATACATAAATGCTGTTTAATTTCATGATTGTTATTGTAAAATGATAATACATTTTCTGAATCTGAAATTTTCTGATTGTTTCAAAAAGTTGTTTTTAATCTTTTGTATCTGCAAGTTTTTTTTTTTTTAATTATCATAATACTCAGTGATCCTAACTTTATGATCATTTTGCAGTCACTTCCTGCTATGGGGTGACCACAGTTTCCCAACTGTGCTTCTTTGTTATTACCCTGCCACATGCGCCCCTGACAGGAGACTACCAGTGTCTGTGCTGACACGCTTTGCACAGACTTGGTCCACCATTGTAACTATCAGAAGGCTGATGTGCAGCCTAAGCTGGAGGGTATGAGTGTAGACAGGGAGTGGTTAAAAGAGGCTGCAGAGGATTGGCTGAACTGAAATGCATAAAAAGATGAAAACAGTATTTTATGGAAAAAATAAAACAATGGCAATTGTTAAGCAAGCTAAATGTCACTTAGTTTGGGTTTAGGTTTACTTTAGAAATTAAGTGAATGAAGAAAATCATTGTGCATGGATCACATACATTACATAAACAGGTTATGCTCCTTCCTCTCCATGTATTTTATATTAATGTGGGAGTAAACGCCCATGCATTTCTACCTATAGGGAAGTCTATAATAAGGCTTACCTATAGGCAGGGCTTTTTTTCCAGGGGAAACTTGGTGGAACTCAATTCCACCACCTCTGGCTCAGGGGGGCCTGCTCACCACAATCACTTGTAAACACAGAAGTCTGGATTCTGTGTTTACAAGTTACTGCTCTGCACTCTGTATGTAATGCAATCCTGGTATTTAACCACTTAACGACCGCTCACTGTATATATACGTCGGCACAATGGCACCGACAGGCACAATCACGTAGAGCATACGTGATTGCCTTTGTACAGTTGGGGGGTCCGATCGGACCCCCCTTCTGTACAGTGAGCGGTCGGAATTCGTCTGGGAGCGTTCCGAGATGGGGGGGCGGCCGTTCGATTCCGACCACCCCCCCGCGATCGCTCCCGGCGAATAGAAATGCCCCCTCTGTCTGTGTAATGTTTACACAGATAGAGAAAGCAGGAGGAAGTGATGTCATCTCCTGTGCGGCGCTCACATATACCGAGCGTCGTACAAGAGAAGACACACAGGTCAGTGCACTAACACTACACTAACACCAGCACACATAGGCACATAAATCGCCCCCCAGGCCCCCCCAGATCACCCCCCAGCCCCCCCAGATCACCCCCCAGCCCCCAGTCACAGTGTCACTGATTGCAGTGACCATTTATTTACTGATCACTGCAATCAGTGACATTTGTGACTGTAAAAGTGTCACTACATTTAGTTTTAGGTCCAGTGTAGCCCCCTAACCCCCCCTAATAAAGGTTTAACCCCTTGATCACCCCCCAGATAACCCTTTCACCCCCTAGCACCGCCGTCGCTTGGCGATCATTTTTCTGATCGCTGTCTTGGCGTCGGTGATGCAGATCGGTACCCAGTAATTTTTTTTAGGTTCGCCGCAGGTTTTTATAGCGTCGGGTACCCCCATAAATTATCTAATAAAGGTTTAACCCCCTTGATCGCCCCCCAGGTAACCCTTTCACCCCCTATCACCACTGTCACTAAGCGATCGTTTTTCTGATCGATGTCTTAGCGTCGGTGATGCTGATCGGTAGCCAGTATTTTTTTTTTAGGTTCGCCGCAGGTTTTTATAGCGTCAGGTACCCCAATATATTATCCAATAAAGGTTTAACCCCCTTGATCACCCCCCAGGTAACCCTTTCACCCCCATCACCACTGTCACTAAGCGATCGTTTTTCTAAACGCTGTCTTAGTGTCTTTGATGCAGATCGGTACCCAGTAATTTTTTTTAGGTTCACCGCAGGTTTTTATAGCGTCGGGTACCCCCATAAATTATCTAATAAAGGTTTAACCCCCTTGATCGCCCCCCAGGTAACCCTTTCACCCCCTATCACCACTGTCACTAAGCGATCGTTTTTCTGATCGATGTCTTAGCGTCGGTGATGCTGATCGGTAGCCAGTATTTTTTTTTTAGGTTCGCCGCAGGTTTTTATAGCGTCGGGTACCCCCATAAATTATCTAATAAAGGTTTATCCCCCTTGATCGCCCCCCAGGTAACCCTTTCACCCCCTATCACCACTGTCACTAAGCGATCATTTTTCTGATCGCTGTCTTGGCGTCGGTGATGCAGATCGGTAGCCAGTAATTTTTTTAGGTTCGCCGCAGGTTTTTATAGCGTCGGGTACCCCCCATAAATTATCTAATAAAGGTTTAACCCCCTTGATCGCCCCCCAGGTAACCCTTTCACCCCCTATCACCACTGTCGCTAAGCGATCATTTTTCTGATCGATGTCTTAGCGTCGGTGATGCAGATCGGTAGCCAGTAATTTTTTTTAGGTTCGCCGCAGGTTTTTATAGCGTCAGGTACCCCCATATATTATCTAATATAGGTTTTAACCCCCTAATTGCCCCTAGTTAACCCTTTCACCAGTAATCATCATATAAGTGTTACGGGTGACGCTGGTTAGTTAGTTTGCTTTTTATAGTGTCAGGGCACCCGCCGTATATAACCCAATAAAGGTTTAACCCCCTGATCGCCCGGCGGGTGATATCAATTAGGTTTTAGCGTCAGAGAGGGTCTGCGTCACACCCCAGGCAGCGTCAGGTTAGTGCCAGTAACGCTAACACCCACGCGTGAAGCATACACCTCCCTTAGTGGTATAGTATCTGAACAGATCAATATCTGATCTGATCAGATCTATACTAGCGTCCCCAGCAGTTTAGGGTTCCCAAAAACGCAGTGTTAGCGGGATCAGCCCAGATACCTGCTAGCACCTGCGTTTTGCCCCTCCGTCCAGCCCAGGCCACCCAAGTGCAGTATCAATCGATCACTGTCACTTACAAAACACAACACACATAACTGCAGCGTTCGCAGAGACAGGCCTGATCCCTGAGACTCCAGTGCTGTAGGAGGTGATTTCACCACCACAGTTAAAAAAAAAAAGAAGCAAATATGCCGAAGCATTGGGGCAGCAGGGGCGGAGGAGCGATTTTGCTCCTAATGCCGCGTACATACGGTCGAAATTCCGACGGAGGCTTGCCTGTGGAAAAGTCCGACCATGTGTGTGCGGCATAACTTTTTTGCGGGAGGATGCCCCCATGCTTCGGCATATATAAATGGTGCATGTATGCCCATCATTAGAAGTGGGTGGATGAAGGGCGGTATTCTAATGGTGGGCATACCCACCCGATCAATCTCTTTTTTCGTTCAGCCACCTGGCTGCATGAAAAAAAAAGATTACAATACATGTCCAACAAGGACCAGCAACGTACTGGTATGTTGCTGGACTTTGAATGGTTATACCAGATTGATGCCTGCGGGTTTAGGTATCATCTTGGTATCATTCTTTTCAGCCAGCGGCCGGCTTTAATGTAAAAGCAACCCTAGTGGCTAATTAGCCTCTGGACTGCTTTTACAAGCAGTGGGAGGGAATGTCCCCCCCCCCCGGATATAAAAAGCGCCATTGGGAAATTGGGAAAGCATTTTATCACACCGATCTTGGTATGGTCAGATGCTTTGAGGGCAGAGGAAAGATCTAGGGTCTAGACCCCAGTTTTTTCAAAAAAAGAGTACCTGTCACTACCTATTACTATCATAGGGGATATTTACATTCCCTGAGATAACAATAAAAATGATAAAAAAAAAAAAACATGGAAGGAACAATTTAAAAATAAAATAAAAAAGCAAAATTAATAATAAAAAAAAAAAAGCACCCCTGTCCTGCCCTGCTCTTGCCCAATGGCGAACGCAAGCGTCGGTCTGGCGTCATATGTAAACAGCAATTGCACCATGCATGTGAGGTATCACCGCGAAGGTCAGATCGAGGGCAGTAATTTTAGCAGTAGACCTCCTCTGTAAATCTAACGGGGTAACCTGTAAAGGCTTTTAAAGGCTTTTAAAAATGTATGTAGTTTGTCGCCAATGCGCGTTTGTGCGAAATTTTAAAGCATGTCGTGTTTGGTATCTATGTACTCGGCCTAAGATCATCTTTTTTATTTCATATGTTTTCATGTAAACAAAAAGTGTCAGAAAGGGCTTTGTCTTCAAGTGGTTAGAAGAGTGGATGTAAGCTTCCTAATGTTGTCTATAAAATGCCAGGACAGTTCAAAACCCCCCCAAATGACCCCATTTTGGAAAGTAGACACCCCAAGCTATATACTGAGTGGCATGTCGAGTCCATGGAATATTTTATATGTTGACACAAGTTGCGGAAAAAATAATTTTTTTTTTTTTTTTTTTGCACAAAGTTGTCACTAAATGATATATTGCTCAAACATGCCATTGGCATATGTGGAATTACACCCCAAAATACATTCTGTTGCTTCTCCTGAGTACGGGGATACCACATGTGTGAGACTTTTTGGGAGCCTAGCCGCGTACGGGACCCCAAAAACCAATCACCGCCTTCAGGCTTTCTAAGGGTGTAAATTTTTGATTTCACTTCTCACTGCCTATCACAGTTTCGGAGGCCATGGAATGCCCAGATGGCACAAAACCCCCCAAATGACCCCATTTTGGAAAGTAGACACCCCAAGCTATTTGCTGAGAGGTATTGTGAGTATTTTGCAGATCTCGCTTTTTGTCACAAAGTTTTGAAAATTGAAAAAAAAAGAAAAAAAAAAAATTCTTTCTTCTTTTTTAAAAACAAATGAGAGCTGTAAAATACTCACCATGCCTCTCAGCAAACAGCTTGGGGTGTCTACTTTCCAAAATGGGGTCATTTGGGGGGGTTTTGTGCTATTTTGGCATTTTATGGCCTTCAAAACTGTGATAGGTAGTGAGGAGTGAAATCAAAAATTTGTGCCTAGAAATCCTGAAGGCGGTGATTGGTTTTCGGGGTCCCGTACGTGGCTAGGCTCCTAAAAAGTCCCACACATGTGGTATCCCCGTACTCAGGAGAAGCAGCAAAATGTATTTTGGGGTGCAATTCCACATATAACCATGGCATGTGTGAGCAATATATCATTTAGTGACAACTTTTTGTAATTTTTTTTTTTTTTTGTCATTATTCAATCACTTGGGACAAAAAAAAAATATTCAATGGGCTCAACATGCCTCTCAGCAATTTCCTTGGGGTGTCTACTTTCCAAAATGGGGTCATTTGGGGGGGTTTTGTACTGCCCTGCCATTTTAGCACCTCAAGAAATGAGATAGGCAGTCATAAATTTAAAGCTGTGTAAATTCCAGAAAATGTACCCTAGTTTGTAAACGCTATAACTTTTGCGCAAACCGATAAATATACACTTATTGACGTTTTTTTTACTAAAGACATGTGGCTGAATACATTTTGGCCTAAATGTATGACTAAAATTGAGTTTATTCGATTTTTCTTATAACAAAAAGTAGAAAATATCATTTTTTTTCAAAATTTTCTGTCTTTTTCCGTTTATATCGCAAAAAATAAAAATCGCAGAGGCAATCAAATACCATTAAAAGAAAGCTCTATTTGTGGGAAGAAAAGGACGCAAATTTTGTTTGGGTACAACATTGCATGTCCGCACAATTTACAGTTAAAGCAGCGCAGTGCAAAATTCTGAATTCACCTCTGGTCCTTTAGCTACCAAATGGTCCGGGGCTTAAGTGGTTAATTCCCCTTTAAG
Organism: Rana muscosa; assembly: GCA_029206835.1. Lineage (NCBI taxonomy): Eukaryota > Metazoa > Chordata > Amphibia > Anura > Ranidae > Rana > Rana muscosa. The sequence continues at coordinate 180,038,414 of CM055121.1, forward strand.
ACCCTCCCACTTTTTGTGAAATTTGACTGACCACACCCACTATGATCTGATTTGGAGGGTGTGTGTGGGTGGGGGGGTTTTGGGGGGTCGTGGTTGAGTTCCAGCACCTGTTGTTTGAGAAAAAAAGCCCTGCCTATAGGTACTGGAAATATCTCCTAAACGTGCACCGTTTAGAAGATATTTAGTGTACATGCTTCCGGTTATATCAGTGGCACATGGGCTCTAAAGGAACGGCTACCTGGGCCATTTCTTCAGAGTCCTGTGCCGTAAACCGTGGCTCCTGCGTGCATTTGCGGGAGTGACATAATCGCTACTCCGGCCACTCACACAACCGGAGTCTGCGAACCCAAAAGGAAGATGGGTGAAGATGGAAGCCTTGTCAGTGGTGACAGCTTGACGCTGGAAGGCTTTGTTCTAAGGTAAGTGTCACATAATGTGCTAGTATGCTCTGCATTCTAACACATTATGGCTTTACCTTGCAGGTTCCAGGAAAAAAAAAAACGCCCAGCGCTTTAATTGGTGTCTGTCGTTTTTGTGGACTCCAGGAGCCCTAGAACTTGGACACAGGAACCAAGTGGTGTCTGAGGTCAAAGGTCTAGAAAGAGAAGGCAGGGTTGTAGTGCTAGTTGTAGAGAAGAGTGGACCTGCCAGGTATGGTGGCTGAGGAAAAAAAGAGAGAACAGAATTTGGGAAGTTACCTAGAAGTATAGGCCAGTAAGCAAACACATGAGCTCAGAAATGCATGAAAGGTTATCACGTCTAGACAGTAAGGTCTGGAGAAAATATTCTCTGGGGTCCATTTGGGGTAGGAGTAAATGCAGAATAGATTACGGATGATGACTTGGCAGTAATAATTGCTTACTGGTAGTGCTAGGCTAAGCTGCTTGGTTCAATTAATGGGCACAATTGGTGAGCATGTACAAAAATCTGCAAATTGCAAACTTTAATGAGAACCCCCATTGAAGTTAATAGGAGGTGAATCTTGAAAATAAGTTCTCTCCATTTTCAAGGCTAATAGGAAAAAGGAGCTGGGCACTACAAGGAGGGACATGAACCAATACAAGCTTTTTTTAAAATCCACTTAGGCAGGAACAGCTCTTTCAATAAGGCTAAAACATTAAAAAAGCCAAATTCCTTCTAATAAGAACATTTAGAAAGAAAAAAAATAAGTAAAAAGAAAATACCATTTGCAACTAAATTACATTTCCCAACCAGCTTTGTTCTGACTGTAAACTGTAACATTAGATATAAAAAGTGGTATGCTATCATTATTATCTATAAGGATTATCTATAAGGATTCTTCATCCACCCTAGACTAATTGTTTGAATAAAACTGTTGGGATATGTTTGTATCTCAATATAAAAAACATGAGCCTGGGTCCATTTTTTCTTTTATATAAGCATTTTCCTAAAAGGCTGTAACATGCATTGGCTTAATCTTCTCTACCATGTCCATTAAGCATTAAGATTTTATTTTCTTGGTTCCATAGGATTCCCACATACTGAAGTACCTGAATGGAATTTTGTTGTAAATTTATATTTAAATATTTTCATTCTTTGATTTGTGAGGTGCATGATCCAGTGGGGTCCCATTACACATAGTCTTTGTGTGCGGTCACTTTTTATATGCAAAGTGTTTAGCCCTCTCCTGAAGAAGCACCAAGAGAAACGTGTTGAGCTTTTTAACTTCTACACAGCCAACATTTTAATCAATATATGATTATGTTATACACTAAAGTTATGGTTTAACCACTTCAACACCGGGCTTTTTTTTTACCACATCAATACCGGGCCTATTCTGGCACTTCTCTCCTACATGTACAAATCATCATTCTTTTGCTAGAAAATTACTCAGAACCCCCAAATATTATATATGTTTTTTTAGCAGACACCCTAGGAAATAAAATTACAGTCATTGCAACTTTTTTTCTTGCACGGTATTTGCGCAATAATTTTTCAAACGCCTTTTTTTTGGAAAAAAATGGTTTCGTGAATTAAAAAATAACAAAACAGTAAAGTTAGCCCAATTTTTTTGTAAAATATGAAAGATGATGTTACGCCAAGTAAATAGATACCTAACATGTCACACTTTAAAATTGCGCACACTCATGGAATGGCGCCAAACTTCGGTACTTAAAAATCTCCATAGGCGACACTTTAATTTTTTTTACAGGTTACCAGGTTAGAGTTACAGAGGAGGTCTAGTGCTAGAATTGTTGCACGCGCTCTAACGCACGCGGCGATACCTCACATATGTGGTTTGAACGGCGTTTACATATGTGGGCGGAACTTAGGTGTGCGTTCGCTTCTGATCGCGAGCTACCGGGGACAGGCGCGTTTAAAAAAATGTTTATTATTATTTATTTCTTTTTTTTACTTATTTTTTTTTTTAACACTTATTTTACTTTTTTTTTATCACTTTTATTCCTATTACAAGGAATGTAAACATCCCTTGTAATAGGAATGTGTGTGACAGGTCCTCTTTATTGAGAGATGCGGGGTCAATAAGACCCCACATCTCTCCTCCAGGCTGCAAAGTATGAGATCAGTGAAAACATTTTCACCAATCTCATACTTACAAGCCGCAATGGCGGCTTTGTTTACATGTATGAAAAATATACTAAAGCGCTAAAATGGTGCAAAAGCAATCAAATATGTGAAATAAACCAAGGATAACTAAATGATTCAGCTGCAATCAATCAATGTGTCTGATAACATATAAGTGAAATTGCAATGTGATATTGATGCGCTGTAAATCAACCCTAAGTGAACCAATCATACCATATACATTAAATTAATAATGTGACCAAGATACAAAATACACAAATAACCAAATGTGCAAAACAGTGCTAAAATGATGCTAAAATGAATATGCACTCAGTGCTAAATAGTGTGCTGAATAAGTATTATGCAGAGACCCTAATGAGGATCACTCATAACAATAAGCAGACAAACAAATACACTTAAAAAAACCTGCTGCTGGCAGGCTACTGCACGCCAAACACTCAGGCCTCGTACACACGACCGTTTTTCTCGTCCAAAACAGTCAAGAAAAGTGCCGCAAGAGTTTTTTTGTCTAGAAAAACGTTTGTGTGTATGGTTTTACGACGAGAAAATTGGCGAGAATCTCGACGAGAAAATAGAGAACCTGCTCTCTATTTTCTCGTCAGGATTCCAGATTTCCTCGTCGTGTTTCTCGTCGGGCTGTTTTGTGACGAGAAAATGGTTCGTGTGTATGCTTTTATGACTCTTCCAAAAGCGCGCATGCTCACAAGCAACTATGAGACGGGAGCGCATCTTCTGGTAAAACAAGCCTTCGTAATGGAGAGAGCATATTCGTCACGCTCAAAAATATTTCATCCTTTAAATGTTCTGCATTGAAATCTTCGTTAGAATGTCACATTAATCAAAACGAGTGACCTTCTTTTGCTGCTGATATTCACACAGAGTTATGCCTTATTTTTAACCTTTTTCATGCTGCTCTTTATAAGATTTATGTGTATTATATCGTGCAAGTTTTTAGGAATAATTTAAATGGTTAGATTTTTCAAAATGATGTTAATTATAATTTCACAATGTTTTGATAGTGATCTCCCATTTAATTTTGGAATCTATATTAGTTAAATTTCCCACCATGTTTTTGTGCTAATCAGATTTAGTTATTCTTTTGGGGGGGGGGGGGTGATATCTGTCCCTTTTATTTTCAGTCAAATGTATCTGCTTACTCCAAAGCTTGATTTTGTTTATTTAAAAATACACATAGTCAAGTATGAACTTAAACAAAAATCACATTTATTCATGTTTATAAATTAAATAAAGAGAAGGCAGCGCTGGAGAAGCTGCTGCCATTTGTGCATCCCAGGGACCCCAGAGCACACAGCAACCCTGTGTGGACACTAAAATTGGGAGCTTGAGAAGGCCAACATTTCTGAACACAATCTGATGCTGGCCTCCCAGAGGTCAGGAACAGCAGCAGGTGATATATATGTCCCAAGTGTGTGGTACTACAACAGGCTGCCTTCTGTCCGACCACAATGAAGCAAGGCCATCACTTCCTCTTCTTCCTGGCAACCTTCCCTGCAGCCTTTCCTGAAGCCTTCCCTGTAGCCTTCCTTCATTGTTTGGCTGGAGGCAGGCCCACTGGAGGGGTACTCCTGTCAGGAGGAGGAGGTGGAGGTGTAGCAGAAGGGGGTGGGGCAGAAGAAGAAGGTGGAGGTGTAGCAGAAGGGGGTGGGGCAGAAGAAGAAGGTGGAGGTGTAGCAGAAGGGGGTGGGGCAGAAGGTGGAGGTGTAGCAGAAGGGGGTGGGGCAGAAGAAGAAGGTGGAGGTGTAGCAGAAGGGGGTGGGGCAGAAGGTGGAGGTGTAGCAGAAGGGGGTGGGGCAGAAGGTGGAGGTGTAGCAGAAGGGCGTGGGGCAGAAGAAGAAGGTGGAGGTGTAGCAGAAGGGGGTGGGGCAGAAGAAGAAGGTGGAGGTGGAGGTTGAGGTTGGGTCAGTTGGGCCACCTCACATATGGCGGTATTGGGTGTAATTTTCTCCATCACCCCCTTGTTGAGCAAGGTGATGAGCAGGGGCTCGCATAGGAGGCGTTGCTCCATGCTCATCACCTTAAACTTAGCCTCCACTAGGCCGGCAATGGCCTCTTCAGGGGATGTGGGCTCCTTGAGGGTGGCATGGGCCTCTTTAATAAGGGCCATTGCTGCCTCACTGGTGGTCCTGTTCCTCCTGCCTCTTTTGTGAAGCCGGATGGGAGGCACCTGGGATCTGGTGCTTCTCCTTTGCCCTGCCACCTCCTGTCTGCCACTGGGCCCTGCCACCTCCTGTCTGCCACTGAGCCCTGCCACCTCCTGGCTGCCACTGGGCCCTGCCACCTCCTGGCTGCCACTGGGCCCTTCCTCCTCCTGCCTGACAGTTTCCAGACCCTCCTCCTGGCTGATTTCATCCTGTGTATGAAAAAGGAACATAGTTTAATATGTTGGTTTAATCTTTGCATCAAACTTTGTAATCCTGATTGAAGCAATTAGAATGTAAATGCATAAATCCTTGCTTTAAATTTACCACTACATCAGATTGACTATTTAGCACCCAATTAAGTGCAGAATAATGTCTACAGATCTTGATTTCACTTGTGGAATACAAAATAATGTATGTTTCTCATCCTGACATATTTGTCAAACATTAATTTTATCCCAATACATTTTCAGTTAATACTATACCTGGCTCCAGATGGCCAAATCAGGATCATCCAGGATGGCTGCCTCCTCTTGCTCCAGAGAAGGCTCAGGTTGGCTGCAGGGAAGTCTGGAGGGAAGAGTGGAGAGTGATGGCCTTGTGTCAATGTGGTCATCCAGGAAGGACATCCTGTTGTAGTACCACAAAATCGGGACATAAACATCATCTGCTGCTGCTCCTGACCTCTGAGAAGCCAGCACTAGGGATGGGCCCGGTGCTCGATTCGAACCCATGTTCGAATCGAGCATCGGGCGTTCGCTCGTTCGTCGAGCCCAGAACTATTTGGGCCGTTCGCATCACATTCGTGTGATGCGAGCGGCCCCGCAATGCATTGCGGCCGGCGCGGCCGGCGCAGTGCATTGCTGGCTGATGATTGGCCAAGCATGCACTGTGACCCCGCATGCTTGGCCAATCACAGCGCCCGAAACTCGGAGAGCAATAATTGGCTACAGGCAGGACGCCTGTAGCCAATTACAGCTCAGGGGCTTTAGTACACGCCCCACCATTTAAAAGGCCGCCACGCCATCGGCCCCGGTCACATGAGTTCCGGCTTTAGGAGAGATTAGTCTGCTGATTCTGTCTTTGCTTGATACTGAAAGATTTGCTCTTCTTTGCTAAACCATTGGCTATTTCTTTGCTAAACCATTGCTACCTAAGTCATTGATCGTTCATTGCTGCTGATTGCACAGTTAGTGTGTTATTAGCTGCTGCTGGGGATTAGTCTGGTGCGTGCTTACTGTTAGTACAGTATTGCAGTAGTACCAACCACAGTGCTGTTAGCACAGCATTGCACCCCAACAGCACCCATAGGACTTCTAGTGTGTTAGTGGCAGCAAACAGAGCTCCTATATTTTCTTCTCAGCAGCACCCATAGGACTTCTAGTGTGTTAGTGGCAGCAAACAGAGCTCCTATATTTTCTTCTCAGCAGCACCCATAGGACTTCTAGTGTGTTAGTGGCATCACACAGAGCTCCTATATTTTCTTCTCAGCAGCACCCATAGGACTTCTAGTGTGTTAGTGGCAGCAAACAGAGCTCCTATATTTTCTTCTCAGCAGCACCCATAGGACTTCGAGTGTGTTAGTGGCAGCAAACAGAGCTCCTATATTTTCTTCTCAGCAGCACCCATAGGACTTCTAGTGTGTTAGTGGCATCACACAGAGCTCCTATATTTTCTTCTCAGCAGCACCCATAGGACTTCTAGTGTGTTGGTGGCAGCAAACAGAGCTCCTATATTTTCTTCTCAGCAGCACCCATAGGACTTCTAGTGTGTTAGTGGCAGCAAACAGAGCTCCTATATTTTCTTCTCAGCAGCACCCATAGGACTTCTAGTGTGTTAGTGGCATCACACAGAGCTCCTATATTTTCTTCTCAGCAGCACCCATAGGACTTCTAGTGTGTTAGTGGCAGCAAACAGAGCTCCTATATTTTCTTCTCAGCAGCACCCATAGGACTTCTAGTGTGTTAGTGGCATCACACAGAGCTCCTATATTTTCTTCTCAGCAGCACCCATAGGACTTCTAGTGTGTTAGAGGCAGCAAACAGAGCTCCTATATTTTCTTCTCAGCAGCACCCATAGGACTTCTAATGTGTTAGTGGCATCACACAGAGTTCCTATATTTTCATCTCAGCAGCACCCATAGGACTTCTAGTGTGTTAGTGGCATCACACAGAGCTCCTATATTTTCTTCTCAGCAGCACCCATAGGACTTCTAGTGTGTTAGTGGCAGCAAACAGAGCTCCTATATTTTCTTCTCAGCAGCACCCATAGGACTTCTAGTGTGTTAGTGGCAGCAAACAGAGCTCCTATATTTTCTTCTCAGCAGCACCCATAGGACTTCTAGTGAGTTAGTGGCATCACACAGAGCTCCTATATTTTCTTCTCAGCAGCACCCATAGGACTTCTAGTGTGTTAGTGGCAGCAAACAGAGCTCCTATATTTTCTTCTCAGCAGCACCCATAGGACTTCTAGTGTGTTAGTGGCATCACACAGAGCTCCTATATTTTCTTCTCAGCAGCACCCATAGGACTTCTAGTGTGTTGGTGGCAGCAAACAGAGCTCCTATATTTTCTTCTCAGCAGCACCCATAGGACTTCTAGTGTGTTAGTGGCAGCAAACAGAGCTCCTATATTTTCTTCTCAGCAGCACCCATAGGACTTCTAGTGTGTTAGTGGCAGCAAACAGAGCTCCTATATTTTCTTCTCAGCAGCACCCATAGGACTTCTAGTGTGTTAGTGGCATCACACAGAGCTCCTATATTTTCTTCTCAGCAGCACCCATAGGACTTCTAGTGTGTTAGTGGCAGCAAACAGAGCTCCTATATTTTCTTCTCAGCAGCACCCATAGGACTTCTAGTGTGTTAGTGGCAGGAAACAGAGCTCCTATATTTTCTTCTCAGCAGCACCCATAGGACTTCTAGTGTGTTAGTGGCATCACACAGAGCTCCTATATTTTCTTCTCAGCAGCACCCATAGGACTTCTAGTGTGTTGGTGGCAGCAAACAGAGCTCCTATATTTTCTTCTCAGCAGCACCCATAGGACTTCTAGTGTGTTAGTGGCAGCAAACAGAGCTCCTATATTTTCTTCTCAGCAGCACCCATAGGACTTCTAGTGTGTTAGTGGCAGCAAACAGAGCTCCTATATTTTCTTCTCAGCAGCACCCATAGGACTTCTAGTGTGTTAGTGGCATCACACAGAGCTCCTATATTTTCTTCTCAGCAGCACCCATAGGACTTCTAGTGTGTTAGTGGCAGCAAACAGAGCTCCTATATTTTCTTCTCAGCAGCACCCATAGGACTTCTAGTGTGTTAGTGGCATCACACAGAGCTCCTATATTTTCTTCTCAGCAGCACCCATAGGACTTCTAGTGTGTTAGTGGCAGCAAACAGAGCTCCTATATTTTCTTCTCAGCAGCACCCATAGGACTTCTAGTGTGTTACTGGCAGCAAACAGAGCTCCTATATTTTCTTCTCAGCAGCACCCATAGGACTTCTAGTGTGTTAGTGGCATCACACAGAGCTCCTATATTTTCTTCTCAGCAGCACCCATAGGACTTCTAGTGTGTTAGTGGCAGCAAACAGAGCTCCTATATTTTCTTCTCAGCAGCACCCATAGGACTTCTAGTGTGTTAGTGGCATCACACAGAGCTCCTATATTTTCTTCTCAGCAGCACCCATAGGACTTCTAGTGTGTTAGTGGCAGCAAACAGAGCTCCTATATTTTCTTCTCAGCAGCACCCATAGGACTTCTAATGTGTTAGTGGCATCACACAGAGTTCCTATATTTTCATCTCAGCAGCACCCATAGGACTTCTAGTGTGTTAGTGGCAGCAAACAGAGCTCCTATATTTTCTTCTCAGCAGCACCCATAGGACTTCTAATGTGTTAGTGGCATCACACAGAGTTCCTATATTTTCATCTCAGCAGCACCCATAGGACTTCTAGTGTGTTAGTGGCATCACACAGAGCTCCTATATTTTCTTCTCAGCAGCACCCATAGGACTTCTAGTGTGTTAGTGGCAGCAAACAGAGCTCCTATATTTTCTTCTCAGCAGCACCCATAGGACTTCTAGTGTGTTAGTGGCATCACACAGAGCTCCTATATTTTCTTCTCAGCAGCACCCATAGGACTTCTAGTGTGTTAGTGGCAGCAAACAGAGCTCCTATATTTTCTTCTCAGCAGCACCCATAGGACTTCTAGTGTGTTAGTGGCAGCAAACAGAGCTCCTATATTTTCTTCTCAGCAGCACCCATAGGACTTCTAATGTGTTAGTGGCATCACACAGAGTTCCTATATTTTCATCTCAGCAGCACCCATAGGACTTCTAGTGTGTTAGTGGCAGCAAACAGAGCTCCTATATTTTCTTCTCAGCAGCACCCATAGGACTTCTAATGTGTTAGTGGCATCACACAGAGTTCCTATATTTTCATCTCAGCAGCACCCATAGGACTTCTAGTGTGTTAGTGGCATCACACAGAGCTCCTATATTTTCTTCTCAGCAGCACCCATAGGACTTCTAGTGTGTTAGTGGCAGCAAACAGAGCTCCTATATTTTCTTCTCAGCAGCACCCATAGGACTTCTAGTGTGTTAGTGGCAGCAAACAGAGCTCCTATATTTTCTTGTCAGCAGCACACATAGTACCTATAGTGTGTTAGTGTCAGCACCCATAGGACCTACAGTGTGTTGTGAGCACACATAGGAGTTCTATTTTTTATACTATATACACTACCGACTACAATGGCTGGAAGACCGCTAAGGAGAGGCAGAGCATGCCGAGGCAAGAACACAGGGCAGGCAGGCTCTGTTTCTAGAGACAACAGTGCTGGCCGTGGACGTGGTCGTGCATCGTCATCAGCACGTGGCCATGGGACACGCTTGTCTTTGTTTTCGGCAGCTGGACATGTGGAGCCGCATCATGCCGAAGGCTTGGTAGAATGGATGACCAAGCCCTCCTCATCCTCCTCATCCTCTCTCACCCAGGCTCAGGGTACTGGCAGAGCAGCTGCCAACGCGTACTCAATGGCATCATCAGCCACCCCTTCCCTAGACCCACCATGTCCTCCTGAGGAGTCCCCCGAACTGTTTGAGCACAGTGTTGGGTACATGCTCCAGGAGGATGCCCAACGATTCGAAGGCTCGGATGATGATACCCAGCTTGAGGAAGTCAGTAGTGTGCGCGCAGAGAGAGGGGATGCTGAAGGACAGCAATCTGGCAGTAGTGTTCCACCAGCTGCAGCTTACTGCCAGGTTTGCTCTAGTGGTGAAGAGGGAGGGGATGATGAGGTCACTGACTCCACGTGGGTGCCTGAAGGGAGAGAGGAGGAGGAGGAGGAGGATGCAGCGTCACATGTCCAACGAGGCAGGATGCCCCCTGGAGGCCAGCTAGAGGCCAGCACAGCAACTGTACCACACCGCAGAGCTCCGCCTGTGCAGGGCGCTGCCTCTGCACGTTATCACAAAAGTTCTTTGGTGTGGGCCTTTTTTGAGACGAGTGCATCAGATCGCACCACTGCTATTTGCAATATTTGTCTCAAGCGTATCTCGCGTGGCCAAAACATCAGCCGCTTGGGCACCACAAGCATGAGCAGACATATGTCGACCTGCCATGCAGCTCGTTGGCAAGCACACATAAAAGACCCACACCAAAGAACAAAGCGGACCTCTCCTTGCTCCTCATCAGCTGGGATCTCCATCCCCACTATATCTTCAGTCCTCTCTGAAAGCTGCTCTGAGAGGACTGAAGGTGTAGAATTAGGTGTGTCACAACCAAGTACTTGCAGTACACCGACGTCCGATTGTAGCAGGCAAATTTCCCTGCCCCAGCTGCTGGACCGTCGAAAGAAGTATACTCCCAGCCATCCACATGCCCAGCGGTTGAATGCTAGCTTGGCTAAATTGCTAGCACTTCAACTGCTGCCTTTTCAGTTGATAGACTCGGCCCCCTTCCGTGAGTTTGTTCAATGTGCGGTTCCTCAGTGGCAGGTTCCCAAACGCCACTTTTTCTCACGGAAGGCGATTCCGTCTCTCTACTGGCATGTGGAAGGCAATGTCCATGCCTCGCTGGACAGGGCGGTCAGCGGTAAGGTGCATATTACCGCTGACTCATGGTCCAGCAGGCATGGACAGGGACGTTATCTTTCTTTCACGGCCCATTGGGTCACTCTATTGGCAGCTGGGAGGGATGCAGGACAAGGTGCAGTAGTGTTGGAGGTTGTTCCGCCACCACGCCTCCAAAATGCTACTACTGGTTGTGACACACCTCTCTCCTCCACCCCCTCCTCTTCTTCTTCCTCCATGTCCTCTTCGAGTGCTCTGTCCTCGGAACCAGCGGTGCTCCGTAGGCGTACAAGGGGCTACGCGAGTACGCAGGCAAAAAGATGCCATGCCGTGCTTGCGCTGGTGTGTTTGGGGGACAGGAGCCACACTGGGCCAGAGGTTCTGGCAGCTCTGCAGGGGCAGGCCGAGAGGTGGTTGACGCCACGCCAGCTTAAGCCAGGAATGGTCGTTTCTGATAATGGCACCAACCTCCTCTCCGCCCTGCGACAGGGGCAGCTCACCCATGTGCCCTGTATGGCTCACGTCCTCAACCTGGTGGTGCAGCGGTTCTTGGGCAGGTTCCCAGGCTTACAGGATGTCCTGAGGCAGGCCAGGAAAGTCTGTGTGCATTTCCGCCGATCTTATAATGCCAGTGCTCGGCTGACTGAGCTGCAAAAGGAGCTGAACCTGCCCAAGAACCGCCTAATATGTGACATGCCCACCAGGTGGAACTCAACGTTGGCCATGCTGCAGCGACTGCACACGCAGCAGAGGGCCATCAATGAGTACCTTTGCGACTACGGCACCAGGACAGGGTCAGGGGAGCTTGGCTTTTTTTCCCCACGCCAGTGGAGCATGATCAGGGATGCATGCACTGTCCTCTCACCATTTGAGGAGGCCACGAGGATGGTGAGCAGTGACAGTGCATGCATCAGTGACACTGTACCTCTTGTCCACCTGTTGGAGCATACGCTGCGTGGGATAATGGACAGGGCACTTGAGGCAGAACAGAGGCAGGAAGAGGAGGACTTCCTTGTCTCTCAAGGCCCCCTTTATCCAGACAATGTTCCTTCTGTCCCACCCATCACACAGGAAGAGGAGGAGGAGGAGGAGGAGGATTGTGTGAGCATGGAGGTGGAGCCTGGCACTCAGCATCAGCAGCAGCAGTCTTTTAGGGATGATGTACAGTCCCAACAAACCAGTGGACTTGTACGTGGCTGGGAGGAGGTGGCTGGCGATCATGTCATCCTCAGTGACCCAGAAGACTCCGGACCGAATGCCTCAGCTAACCTACGCTGCATGGCCTCCCTGATCCTGCAAAGCCTGCGGAAGGATCCTCGTGTTCTTCGGATCAAGGAGAGTGACCATTACTGGCTGGCCACTCTCCTTGATCCACGGTACAAGGGTAAGGTTGCGGACCTTATCTTGCCGTCGCAGAGGGAGCAGAGGATGAGACATCTCAGGGAGGCCTTGCAGAAAGGTCTGTGCAACGCGTTCCCAGAAACTGGGAGGTTACAAACTCCTGGTCCTGGACGACGAGTTGCTGAGGCTTCGGTCAGTAGCAGAAGGAGCGGTGGGGAAGGTGGACGTCTGACCGATGCGTTCAGACAATTTTTTAGTCCGCAGCCCCAAGGTATGATCGGTTCCAGCAACCATCGCCAGTGTCTGATATACATGGTGCAGGAATACCTAGGGGCAAGGTCAGACTTGGACACCTTTCCCACCGAAAATCCTCTGGCTTACTGGGTCCTGAGGATGGATCACTGGCCAGAGCTTGCACAGTATGCAATTGAGCTACTGGCCTGTCCTGCATCCAGCGTTCTTTCCGAACGCACATTCAGTGCTGCTGGAGGATTTGTCACCGATCATAGGGTGCGCCTGTCCACCGACTCGGTTGATCGACTGACCTTCATAAAAATGAATCAGTCTTGGATCACCACCAGCTACCAGACACCTGAAGCGGATATAACGGAATAATTTATAATGTCACATCCCTTCAAGACTGCCTATGCTGATGCTGAGTGACTGTCCTGTTATGTTCACTGACTATCCTCTTCCTCCTCCTCAATGATCCATGCCACCACACCAGTGCCTAAGGCACAATTTTTCAGCCCCTGTATAACAGGGGCGTGTAATTACAATTTTTTAAAAAGATGCTTCGCAACAGGTGTGACTGCTGTGCTCAGAGTACAGTATCTGTGAGGGGTTGCAGTGTTGTGGCACCAGCACCAGTGCCTAAGGCACAATTTTTCAGCCCCTGTTGGGGCGTGTAATTACAATTTTTAGGCAATGCTTTGCAACAGGTCTCATTGCTGTGCTCAGAGTACAGTATCTGTGAGGGGTTGCAGTGTTGTGGCACCAGCACCAGTGCCTAAGGCACAATTTTTCAGCCCCTGTATAACAGGGGCGTGTAATTACAATTTTTTAAAAAGATGCTTCGCAACAGGTGTGACTGCTGTGCTCCAAGTACAGTATCTGTGAGGGGTTGCAGTGTTGTGGCACCAGCACCAATGCCTAAGGCACAATTTTTCAGCCCCTGTTTAACAGGGGCGTGTAATTACAAATCTTGATCTAATAGTTCACAGCAGGGCCCATTCCTGCGCCCACCAAGAGTAACTATGAGGGCCTACAGTCTTGTGGCAACACCGTCCACCACCACCACCACCACCAAAGGCCCAATTTTTCTGCCCTGTTCAACAGGTGCATGCAATTACAAATCTTAATCTAATAACTCACAGCAGGGCCCATTCCTGCACCCACCAAGAGTAACTGTGAGGGCTTACAGTCTTGTGGCAACACCGTCCACCACCACCACCACCACCACCAAAGGCCCAATTTTTCTGCCCGGTTCAACAGGTGCATGCAAGTACAAATCTTGATCTATTAACTCACAGCAGGGCCCATTCCTGTGCCCACCAGTCTTGTGGCTACACCAACATCTAATAGGGCAAATTTCTGCAGAGTATATACGGCAGGCCCCTACTTTCAAACATCCAACTTACAAACGACTCCTACTTGCAAACGGCAAGAGAAAACAGGAAGTGAGAGGAAATCTACCCCTAGGAAGGAAAATTCTATCCTGTTAGATTTAATTTGGGAAAAAGGTATCTCCTCTCTACTGATGCTTTATCACCAATCCTTGTTTCAATTAAAACCCCACTTTTCCAAAAACATTTGTCATTGGGACGGAAAGTGAGGTGACATGTTCTGAACAGATGTGCAAAGACAGCAAATGTTACAGGGGTGATAACCCCTCCCTATGTTCTCCAAAAAGCTTAAAAATTGATTTTTTTGGGATGTAGCTACACTTCATAATGTACCTGTTCAGATTCTACTTAAGAACAAACCTACAGTCCATGTCTTGTTTGCACCACCTATATACTGCTGTTCAGAGTATATAGGGTTGTAGGTATAGGGTTTTATTTTGGGTGCGGGGTCCCCCTTAGTATCCATACAAGACCCAAAGGGGCTGGGGTGGGGGGGGTGATGGGGTAGCCATGCCATTTTTCTCAAGGATTTTCAGCCATATGGCGGCCAGGACAAGACATGACATTAAAGCCGCAAGTGGTTTTAAATGGCTTCTTTTTTTCCTTTACAAATGTCATTTTGTGCAAGGACAGTTCTAAACACGGGAAACACATGCCACTTCACAGGCATACTTTAGACACCCCCCAGGTACCATATTTAAAGGAAAATTTCACTTTTTTTTTTTTCACTTTATGCATCATTAAAATGACTGCTCCCGAAAAAACTTTAGTTTTTAAAATTTCTTTTTGCATTGATATATGTCCCCTGGGGCAGGACCCGGGTCCCCAAACCTGTTTTATGACATTAACATGCATATTGGCCGTTGTAATTAGCAATTTTGATTTCGAACGTTCGCGTCCATTATAACGAATAGGGTTCGAAAATTTGCGCGAACTTTCGGTCCGTTCGAAGGTTCTGGTGCGAACCGAACCCGGGGGTGTTCGGCTCATCCCTAGCCAGCACCTTAGAGCGTTCAGTCCTGTAGGTACCTCTCAAGCTCCCAATTTTAGTGTCCACTTGTTTTGCTGTGGCTGTGGGCACCTTGGTATGCACAAATGGGAGCAGCTTCTCCAGCGCTGCTTTTCTCACCCCTTTTTTTTATGTATGGGGTTTTTCGTCTCCCACAGAGCCGGCAGCTCCCTTACCCGGTCAATAAATTCCGCCAGGAACTCTTTGTCGCTAATAAAGACATTCATATTGTATCTGCAAGTTAAATAAATTATATTTAACTAATGTGAGGCAAACAGTCTAACCTCCTTAACATCCTAGTCACCATATATATCCTCCAACAATCTCAAGACAGTATAGGCCAAAAAATTTTACAAGTCACAAAATCACATACCTTCGTTCGCACGTCCGTCACTTGAACTCCTCTCTCCGCACACCGAACGTACTATAGTCACATGTGTGTTTGCTATATACACACCACGCATGCGTCAAAATTCGAACACGTCGCTCCGCACACGTCACCCGCCCATGACGTTCTAACTAACATCTTTTCCCCGCCCCTTCTCTTTCGGCGCGCAGACAGATATGGCGGAGTTACAGCAGGTGTCTGATAATTCCGCAACTAACGAGGAGACAAGCCCGGAGACCGAGGACACGTCACGATCAGGGAGGAGATTCAAGGCATCGAATATGTCTTTGGCGGAGATGGCGGAGATGGTGGACATCTTGCTCAAGGCTGATTATGATGCCAAGCATGGGCCGTATAGCAAACCAAATAGAAGGAAGGCCAAAATCCTCACTAAAGTTGTGAAGAGTCTGAGGGCGAAGTTAGGGGTGAAACGCTCAAATGAGCAGCTCAGAAAGAGGTGGTCAGACCTCAAACTGAGGGAGCCAGACCAGTTGAGGAGCATAAAGAGGATGCTCGCTAAAAGTAAGTAAAATGTAGACTTTTCTGCTATTAATCTTTTTATAAACTGACATGTTTTTTTTTTTTTTTCTCATATTGGACTCCCTTCCAAAATGTAATATTTTGAACTTGGTTGGGCACAGTAATCGTTCGTTACGTTACCGACACTTCGTTCGGCCACCATCCGCGGTTTTGGCTTATTTTAGAGCCACAAAAGTAATTAGACATCTGCCATTTTTGATCAAATATTGTTGATAATTTTTAAGTCTAGATGATGTGTTTGTAAAGAGAATGAAATGCAAACTTTTATCAGTGTAAAGGAGAGGACACTCAGCAGTTGCTTCCACATCTGTACTTTGGAGCACTATAGTGTGGGCCACCAGACCCGCCTTTTTTGGGTGTCCCACACAGGTGCATCAGAGAATTTTTGTGGTGCCTCCATGTCAAAAAAATGACATCCAAATGTGAATACTAAACATATTTGGGGTCATAAATAATGCATTCTTCTTTAAATTCCGCACAAATACACACATGTACCCCACTTCCAAGCAATTTAGCCTGTTTTTATTTTAACAATGAGATTTACAGTGTGATAAATAGACCTTTGGTTTTATTCTCATAGGGGAGAGAAGACTGGGAGGAGGACACTCCAGGGAGCACATGCACCCCACAACTTCCAAGCAACCCCAAACTCCCAAAGACCCACAACCGAAAGATGTGCAGGAAGTTGAGGTGGAGGAAGGAGAAGTGCAGGAAGGAGAGGTGGATGACGTTGTGGATCTGGTCACCACAACAGGTCAGTATCTGTCACCACAGCTTCAGGTAAGAGTGGTAGGCCTGCAGAGTTATAATACATTTTTTTTTTGGTTTTTAGGGGATGTAAATGTTGTGAAGGATAGTACACGGTTCTCTGCTGACAGTGCCCTCCGCCTCATCCAGCAAGTGATGGAATGTAGCACGGAACTGGACCTAATTAAACAAAGAATCCATGTGATGGAACAAACATTTAAAGATATTCTCAATGTTTTGGGGAGAATTCAATAAGCCATCCAAACACATTTGTTTTTACATGTTTGGTTTTGTAATTTTTTGAATTTTTTTGACTATCAAACCAGCCAAAAATTGAATATGCACACAGTGTGTGAACATGTGCTATCTGCCATCAGGGGATATCCATGTACGTCTTTTGTGGGTGCAACCCCTTCCTCGTATCAAAAGTCGGTGAACTGAGGAAGGGGATGCACCCCCAAAACACGTCCATTGATCACCCCTGATGGCAGATAGCACATGTTGACAATAGGGATCAGGATTGTAAACTTCCTAGATGAAAAAAATCCCAAATGTGTGCATATTCAATTTTTGGCTGGCCAAGGGGTGGCAGGACCCCATATTAGGACGGGCACATAGAGACATAGTTTGTGTAAGTGAATGTCTCTGATTGCTCAGAGGTATCCAATGTTGTAATTTTTGAAATGCAACTGTTATTTTTGTATTTTCATAAGCAAAAAATTGCCGGGTTGGGGCCAGGCCAACCCAAAAGTAAAAAAATAAAATAAAAAATGAAGAGAATGTGCACAGAGTAAAATATTTGACCACAAACAACGTGTAGCTTCTTTTTATACTACCCTCTAAGCTTATTTGGTTCTTTTGTAAGGTTTCATAGTGAAATGGTTGTTATTTACTAAAGTAAAATACACTTGCCACTACAAATGCACAAAGACAAACTAGGAGACAGGAAAGAACAAATAATTAAAGGTTTAAACAAGCTTTTTATTGGGATACCTAGACATAGGCTGGCATAGGAATTGCCC
Organism: Rana muscosa; assembly: GCA_029206835.1. Taxonomy (NCBI): domain Eukaryota; kingdom Metazoa; phylum Chordata; class Amphibia; order Anura; family Ranidae; genus Rana; species Rana muscosa. The sequence continues at coordinate 180,055,871 of CM055121.1, forward strand.
CCCTACCCGTGAAATACCCCATGTATTTGTCCCGAACCTCACGGGCATTTTGGGGGGGCAAGCCAAGACGGGCAGATTCCAGGCCCGGAAGGGGATTTGCAGGGGAAAGTCCAGCCTCTGGCAAAACTGAGGCCATATATGAATTAGATTTGCGGCAAAGAAAATTGTGTAGCACACAGCAGCATAACACTACATAGTTTATTTTGTAGTCCGCCAAGTGGATGGAAGTCATAAAAAGGCGGAACCGGCTGGCCATTATGCCGAAGGCATTTTCAACGACTCTTCGGCCCCTGGCCAGCCGGTAATTGAACACCCTCTTCTCTGGGGTCAGGGTCCTCTGTGGAAATGGCCTCATAAGATGCCGTCCGAGTCCGAAGGCTTCATCAGCCAAAAAAACAAAGGGGAGTCCTTCAATATTCCCTGCATCCGGTGGCAATGCAAGGTCGTCACTCTGGAGACGGAGGGCAAACTCCGTCTGGATGAAGGATCCCCCATCGGACATCCGGCCATTCTTCCCTACATCAACATAGAGGAATTCATACCGTGCTGACACCACCGCCATCAGCACAATGCTATGAAACCCCTTGTAGTTGTAGTAGTAGGACCCAGAACAGGGTGGCGGCACGGTGCGGACGTGCTTCCCGTCTATGGCACCACCGCAGTTGGGGAAGTCCCACCGCGTGGCAAACTCCGATGCCACAGTCTGCCATTCCTGTGGCGTGGAAGGAAGCTGTGGAGTGAAACAAGATGAAATAATATTAGAAAAACAAAGTCATACATTACAAGGAAATTCTATCCCAAAAAATTAGAGGCCAACATCAATCAAATTATACGTTTATTAAGGTGTTTAAAAAAAGTATAATGGAAGGCTCATTTATCATATTCATCACCCCCTCTGATGGGCCATTACTAAATTATTTTGGGGGGGGGGAGATGTGTTTGGCCACAGGATAGCATTGCAGTGGCGGTGCGTCCAGAGTGGGCGCTGGAGCACTGCCCCCTCTCTCCTGTGCCCATCACTCAGAGCAATACATAGGTTCATGCGTTGCATGAACCTATGTATTGTCTATGCCGCACACTATTCAGGTGGATGGCCTCTTGTAAAGCGACCGACATATGAATCATTGCGGCATTTAGGGGGTTAAAATTGCATAGCAGAAACAGGTAGTAAAATAGTCTTGCACATTACAACCTGAGGGATGTAATTGGCTTCCTAAAAGAAAAATCGGGGACGCAGGGGGGGGGGGGGGCATTCCTTGGGTAAGCTCTGCCAATCATTTTCACCAAGTCTGTTTAATGGTAACATGATTGGCTGATGCAACATGAAGGGAAGGAGAAGACATCAAGGACAGAAGAAGGATGGCGCTGACCACAAGAAGGTAAGTGCAGGGCTGGGGGGAAACTGGCTGCTATAGAGGGGACTAAATGGCTGCATTTGAGGGAACAAAATGGCTGCATTGGAGGGGACAACTGGGGGCGTTTAATAGGCACCAGAGCAAAAAAGGAGGAAGTTTATTTCCTAAATTGGGGTTTGAACCCCCAAACATTTGAAGCAACAGGCGCCCCTGCTGGAAAAGTTAGTGAAGGGAAATATTTATGGAGGAGAAAAAAGGGGCAATCTAAAGCTTCCAACATGCATGGGGACAAAGGGGACATTCTCAGCATATTACAATCATGGTAATTAGGGAAGGATGAAAGAAATACAATACATTAGCATACATGTAATACATAAAATGTGATGTTAAGGGAGCAAACTTACCCTAATATAGTCCTCCTGCAGGACTTGGATGATGGCAGAACAGGTGTCTGGGATTATGAGGCCCAGAGCCTGGGAGGAGATGCCTGTGGTGAACTTCAAGTCCTGAAGACTTCTCCCTGTCGCCAGGTAACGCAACGTGGCGATGAGCCTCTGCTCAGCACTGATGGCTTCCTGCATAACGGTGTCCTTCCTGGTAATATAGGGGGACACCAAAGCCAACAGTTCCTGAAAAACGGGGTCAGACATCCGCAGAAAATTCCTGTAGTCCTCAGGATTATTCTCGACGATCTCCCGCAGCAGAGGCATGTGGCAGAATTGGTCCCGCTGGAGCAACCAATTCTTGGTCCATGAACTCCTCCTCACACCATTCATGGACTGGTCTTGGTCCAAAACAAGCAGACCAACACCAAGCGCACGCACAGCACGAACTCGACGACGAGAACGTCCAGGCGACATGGCTAGGAAACGGTCGTCTAATCAGAACGTACAGAACAGAACGCACTTTAGAACAGCAAGGCCTATGAATAACGAACTGAAAATGAGAAACTAACAGGCAAGAACGCACTGTAAAACAGATACGACCTGCCTAGACGCCCTGAAAGTCAAGATACGAACCCACAAGCACAAACTGAACGGCAGAAAACGATCTGAAAAGTACGAAGACTGAAAAGCGCGAATCGTCTCTTCCCAAACTTTTACTTCACACGCGGTAACACGAGATCAGCAAAAGCAGCCCAAGGGGTGGCGCCAAGAAAAAAGATCTTCCCCTTTATAGTGCCGTCGTACGTGCTGGACGTGAGCGCGGAGAACAACGAGGAAATTGGGAAATGACAGTGTGTACGCATAGAAAGCTTGACGAGAAAATCGACAAGCTTAACAAGAATCTCGTCGAAAAAAACGACGTGTTTTTTACGACGAGAAACTCGGTCGTGTGTACGAGGGCTCAGAGTAATTACAACGGAGAAAAATCACAGTCCTTTAAGTGTTGGCCAAACAGAGCACTCCTTCACTTAATCCCACTCCTCCACTCAATCACAAATCAGCGCAGCTGTCAGTATGAGGATCTTGAGCAGTCTTGAATGTACCTCATAAACATGAACCATGGAAGACAAAAGGAAAAAACAAACCTCATTGCGCAGTGCTCACATACAAGGATGTAATGTTAAGCACACAGCACTATCACTCACGTGACCAAAAAGGGTTGTATCGCATAAACAGCCACCGTTCAGCTCAGTATAGGCTTCTCCTTCACAGCTCCAGCTGGGAACACATCCGGGTGCCGCTGGCAGCGTGATTAGGCTCCTTTACATCTGAGGACCCGGGCGTGACGTCATCACATCGCGCCCGGGCCTCCGACGACTGGTCACCAGTCATCTCTATGCTCGTCACGTGACCCACCAACGACGCCGGACGATTCTCTCTGGGTCCCCGATCGCACGGGAGAGCCCGGAGAAGCACCGGATGGCGGCGGGAGGGGGGATGTCCCCTCCCGCCGCCTATAAGAACAATCAAGCGGCATAACCACCGCTATGATCGTTCTTATGGTGCGCAAAATCGCCGGCACAAGAAATGGATATCTGAATGATGCCTCTAGCTGCAGGCATCATTCAGATATCCCCCCACAAAGCAGAGGATGTCATATAACGTCCACCCAGGATGGGAGATCCCATCTGTGGACGTCATATGACTATGGGCGGTAGGGAAGTGGTTAAGGTCTGTGGGTGATTACTCTAGTTGACCCTTTGATTCAAAGAAAGTACATGCTGTGGATGGTTTTCTAAGGGGTTGCATACAGTAGTTAAATATATATACATAATGTAAAAAATATACTAAAGCGCTAATATGTGAAAAAATGTGAAAACACAAAAATATATATACCCAAATGGTGACAGCTGCAATCAAAAAAGAGAAATCTGTGCCCTCCAAAAAGTAAAATAAATTATAAATATAAGATGCGCTTACACCAACTTAATATATGTGCATAGTGAATGTTTATCCAATTTACAACAATACCGGTGGAAAGAAACAGCTACATTCCAACAGATAGCTGTGAGATTTTGACCCTTGGTTGATCAACATACCTAAAGGCCAATTAATAAGGCTCCGGCGAAACTGTACAGACCCAAATATATTCTTGGAACAGGCCAACACAATCGGAAAGAAATTTATCTCAAAAGGATACAATGAAGATTTTATTCATGAAAAAATAAGGGAAGTATATGAAATACCCAGAGACTACCTCATTAAGGATAAAGAGAAAGAAGGAACAGCAAACAGATCTCAGGAGGTACCAATTATTATGGACTTCAATATCCAGCACAAACAGCTGGAAAAAATCTTTAAGAAATACTGGCCAATACTAAAAGCTGACAAACAGCTACAAAGTATATTACCAGATAGGCCAAGGATTGTATACAGAAGGGCCCCTACTCTGAGGGATTTAGTAGTAAAAAATATTCCAGACCCACCAATTAAACCTAATATACTCACCTTCTTTCAAGGAAAAGGTTTCTATCCATGTAAACGATGTTACGCCTGCAGGGAAACAAGATTAAATGGTGTAAAATGCTCCAATTTTAAATCCAACACTACGCAGAAAGACTATACTATTAAGGATTTCATTACATGTAGGACAGAAGGGGTTGTGTATATGCTGGAGTGCACCTGTTCCCTACAGTATATAGGTAGAACTAAGAGACCCCTTTGGAAAAGAATAAGGGAGCATGTGCAAAATATCAAGGCAGGCTTTTCCAAACATAATGTTTCTCGATATTTTGATCTTTGTCATAATAGAAATCCTGCTGATCTAAAATTCTGGGCCATACAGACGTTCAAACCACATTGGAGGGGAAGCCATAGGGTCAGAGAAATAAGCAAAAGTGAATCCCGGTGGATTTATGAAATCTGCACATTGGCGCCGAATGGTTTGAACATTGATTTTGATTTGAACTGTTTTATTTCAGAATATTAGTAAGTATGTTTACCCTCCTTTCCTAAGAAGTAATTTTTTGATAATTTAAAAAAAAATGTACTAAACATTCATCCTATGGTATAATGCTGGGGACCATGCAATATGAGGGGTAAAGGGATTGATCTAATTAGATCATATCTAAGCGTATCAATTTTTTACCTTATTGGGAATATGGGAGTTATTGATACCCCTCTTCTCTATATATCCCTATGGGACTACTATATCATCTGAGATATGTATAATTACATGATATATGGATTTCTGTGTCATGTTTTTTTTTTGTGATTCACGTATATATTATGCATTTTTTTAATATAATTTTATATATGTTTATAAGAAGGTTTTAACATTAATTCTACATTTTAATTTTATTTCAATATTTTAAATAATTTTATTATGACATTCTGTATTTTTAATATTTTAAATGTGCAATTTATGGTGAATGTTTATATGTGGAGTTCCCCTTTATGTTTGCTTATGAAACAGTACTTGAAATGACCACTGGAGGAACCAAGAATCAAAAGGATTGTGAAAGTGTATAATGAACACAAAGTATCTGCATCTTTTTTGCGGAATTAGGTTTTATATTGTATGTATAGCCATGTTATTAAAGGCTTGTTTGTTATTGTTTTTGAATAATAGTGAAGCTATGGAACAGCGCTTACCAGCAATGATGTATTTATGTTTAGACCATCACTATGGCAACAAGTGTGCGGTCTTTTCACCCTCTATAAAAGGACGCGCTGCTTGGTCACATGTATACCCATGATTAAGTCACGTGTCGATGACGCAACGCATAGGGGGAGGAGCCTAGTGACGCTTCCAGCAGCCTGAGGAGGATTACATCCCACTAAACTGAACTAAAGCGCTGTTTCTTATCCGGGGTTACGTGAGTGCAGCCATAGCTGATTTGGAGTGTGTGGTGTGGTGAACACTGCGCAATGATATATTTCTTTTGTATCCCTATATGTTGACACCTTTGGAAACCGGAGATTCATTCGAGAAGGGGGCCTGTGGAGCGATCTCATTGATACTAGTTTGAAAGACTGCAGGAAAGCCTTTTTTGCATTGTTCAGCAATAGTGTTTTTTTGTGTGGTTTATTGGATGAACAAACTGGGGTCAAGCTTGCAGAGTGGAAAGAGGGTGATGTGAGCAGGACTGCCGTGTCCACTACATTGGAACCCATCCATGCTGTTCCTTTTGTTTTTCGTTTATGAGCACTGGAAATATGAACACTGTGTAGCATATGATTTTAGCATATTGTTGTAATTTGGATATAAATTCACTGTGCACATATATTAGGTTTGTGTAATATACATAATGAATATCTTTTATTATATGTGGATTATTATTATTATTATTATTTTACTTTTAATATAGCCACTATGCTTAGTGGTTAAATCTTAGTAAAATTTATTTTAAACCTATAATACTGTATGTAGTGATATTTCATTGAGAGATGTATCCACCTTGAATATCCACCAAAAAAGCCCTTATTTGTTCTGCTGGACCTATTTGCTAGAAAATACCCAATTATTAGCAAAATGCAGTTTTTTTTTCCTTTATCCCTTTCCCTGTGCATTCAATATGAATACAGTGCCTCCTTGTAAGCAGGTAGTACCCCTTTTAGGGAGACCCTCCCATTGGGTGGACATTGTGGGTGGGGCTAGTTTAGTCCCTTTTATTCTAGAGCCAGAAGAGCCTGGGGCAGAGGATGATGAGAAAAGACTACCCCTAGTATACTATAATGTAAGCTTGTAGTCTCGGGAAGTGAAGCCTTTGGGGTAGGCCCAATATAGGTTCTGTAGGAGAACAACTGGAAGAGGTGGGAAGAAATCCTATGTTGAAATTGATGTGAACTGTAGAGGGGGGTCTCTGTTGGGATTAAACAGGCAAAACCAAAGTGTGTGGTGATTAATAAATAAACAGTATGTTCCTGGTACAGGAAAACGTTACAAAGGCTGAATGAGTGAACATTCTGTATTTCTGAAGGTAGGCCTCAGGCTGGTAATGTAGGTGACCAGGATGGTGAAGTTCCTCCACATTACAGATGCGTGCACTTTATTGCTTTCCTGTTGCAGGGGATTGGTGAAAGGAGCCCTTGGCCTGAATGGTGGTAACTGGTGGCAAACCATGGTCCCACTTACACTTGGCATAGTCAGCAGGATAGGGTACATCACTGCCTGGGGAAGATGTATTGGCCTTGATAGGGAGCAGCGCCAGAAGGCAGAGCTAAGGAAGGAGTGATCTGTACTCAGCTGTTTACTAACATTTTCTTTGCAAAGTGGACATACACGTTACATGTTGAAAAGATGCTACTCCTTTAGTAAATCAACCCCATTGCCTGGAGACACACTACATTCAGTCACAAGTACACAGGTGATAGCAAAGGCCAGGAAAAGTTGCAGACTGACAGGGCAGGATGAATTTGACAGAATCATGACAGCTGACTTTTGAGGACATTAATTCAGTGCGGTCATGAGTCAAAACAAATGGAAATCTGTACACACTAAGCAGCTATTTAATGAGGGATCTAAAAGCTAAAACAATATTTTCTGTATATTGTATGATAGACAGTCTACAAACTGTCAAAAACATGTCACTTGAGAAACATGAAGAAAGATAAATGAGTCATGCTGGGGATTTCATAATGAGATGAATTGAAGCCAATCTGTACAAAATGGGATGCTCCAGAGGGTTAAAGGTGAGAGATTCTCTGAAGAGTGTTGTCACACGTCAAGTTTCAAGTAAATGGTTCAGAAGTATTGAAAATCTTTTTATTCTTTCTAATTTATTATGACAAAAAAAAAGAAAATTATAAGAGAAATAAGTCAGAGAAACCAGTGTTCATGTGTTTGTGTGTACATGTGTGAGTGAGTGTCTGTGTTGACAATAAAGCTATCCATAGATGAAATGAAATTTGGCCGGTTAGGCACGGGCCAGCCAAATTTCCACCCATATGTGGCCATCCTTGTTTGGCAGAAGCCAACCGTTAGATTGAATTCTGTTGAATGGGAATGTGGGAAAATGTTTCTTCAGAGGCCGATTGGAGTCCTGTTGTCAGAATACAATGTCCCAGCAGGGAGGATTCCTCCATCCACCTCTCTTGTGTGGATAGAGGAATCCATGGGATTGCATGCAGCTCACTCCCCTCTAACACTTATCATAAATATTCTTCATAAAAAACTTAACGCTTAAAGAAAAAATACACGAAAAAACATATTGGCATAAAATAATGGCCGTGGCACTTTATTGGTATAAATTTAATTATTATTAAAATCTTTATTAAATAAATCATTAAATCAGAAAACCAATAAATATATATAGGCTCAGTTATTGGAACTCGAGCCAAAATAAATTAATTTAACATTAACATCCCCCCCAGAAATCCAGGGTGACTTAAACCATATAAGTGCCAACGACAAGGGTGGGTATGGTGGGTAGCTCTTTTACCCAGGCTTGATCAACTGTGAGAGAAATCCCATAGAAAACCCCCTTTTTATAGGGGTACCAAGACCTTCTAGAAGCTTCCACGGCTTCTAATTGGTTAATTAACCCTCCATCTCCAATCCTTAAAGGGACAGTATCCCAAATTGCACACTCAATTACCTCATAACTTATTATGAATTTTAGAGGCGGGAAGGAGGCGGGCGGCAGAAAGCCCATGAAGGCTGGCCCAAATGCTTGTTCCCTCCTTTTACATTCTTTTTTTGTTTAGCCCACTGGTTGATCAAAAAAATGAGTGATTAGTATATACCGTATATACTCGAGTATAAGCTGAGATTTTCAGCCCTTTTTTTTGGACTGAAAGTCCCCCCCCCCCTTGGCTTATACTCAAGTCAGCGAAATTTTTACATTGGAAATAGTACCTGTAAAGAAGTTGCGGCTGCAGCGTCCATCGTTCAAATTCCGCGGTCTCTTCCTGTTCCTTCCGTGATAGGCGATTCTCATCAGACACTCTCCGCCTATCACGATCATTCTCTCATCCTCAGTTTCCCAGCAGACGTCTGTGATTGGCGGAACACCCAACACAGTGTCTGCTGGGAAACTGAGGATGAGAGAATGATCGTGATAGGCGGAGAGTGTCTGATGAGAATCGGCTATCACGGAAGGAACAGGAAGAGACCGCGGAATTTGAACGATGGACGCCGTAGACGCAACTTCGTTACAGGTACTATTTACAATGTAAAATTATAGGATAGGAAACAGTGAGCTAGGGAACAGCGAGCTAGGGAACAGTGAGGATAGGAACAGTGAGGATAGGAACAGTGAGGATAGGAAACAGTGAGGATAGGAAACAGTGAGGATAGGAAACAGTGTGGATAGGAAACAGTGAGGATAGGAAACAGTGAGGATAGGGAACAGTGAGGATAGGAAACAGTGAGGATAGGGAACAGTGAGGATAGGGAACAGTGAGGCATTGTTGACCCTCGGCTTATACTCGAGTAAGTAAGTTTTCCCAGTTTTTTGTGGCAACATTAGGTACCTCGGCTTATACTCAAGTCGGCTTATACTTGAGTATATACGGTAAGTGCGTGCCCTGACAGTGTGTGTGCATGTGCAAGGCTGACCATATAAGGTGTGTGTATATTCATATGCCATGACAGTGTGTGTGCATGTGCAAGGCTGACCATATAAGATGTGTGTATATTCATATGCCCTGACATTGTGTGTGCATGTGCAAGGCTGACCATATAAGATGTGTGTATATTCATATGCCCTGACATTGTTTGCACATATGCCTCTGCAGTGACGTTGTGTTTGTGCACATGTGCCTGCCCTGATACTCTTTGTGCATGCATATGTCTGCCATGCCCCCGGGACTAAGCAAGAGTGTGTGCATGTCTGTTGTGATACCATTGGGGGGATTTAAAAAAAGGTTCTGAGATAAACTTTATCTCACATTTGTCTCAACTAGAGCATCAATCAACTTTTAAATGTTCTTTTTGTAAGCCATGTAGAAAAAAAAAAAGAATAGAAGCTAAGTGGCTGCTTTGAGCAATGGCACCAGGTGAGATTGCATCCGACACTTTTTTATTATTTCCCTTTAATGTGTTGGTGAATAACGTCAATGGAGGAGTTCCCCAGGCAGGGATTACAGGGTTGCATTGTGTCGGGTACATTACATTATTTTATCTTTGTTAGAATGGTCTGGTGTGCAGAGGGTTTCTTTCCTTGTGTGTTGGATCTTCTCTGTAGCTGAAATGACCTCCTTCCAACATTGGCACTTAGCAGTCTGTTGAGTAGACCCATTTTGGGGTTTGTGAGTGGCATTTGTTTTTTTCATTGTGGCAACTGTGTGTATTTGCCTGCCTTGGCACAGAGGGGGATTTACTAAAACTGGTGCACACAGAATCTGGTGCAGCTATGCATAATAACCAATCAGCTTCTATAACTTCAATAAAAGTTAGAAGCTGATTGGTTACTATGCACAGCTGCACCAGATTCTGTGTGCACCAGTTTTAGCAAATATCTCCCTGTGTGTGAATCTGTCTTGACACTCTGTGCATCTTCCCTAACACTATGGAGGTTATTTACTAAACCTGGACAGCTTCCAGGTTTTATTGTCAAACCTTAATTGAACAAACTGAAGTTAGAAGCTGATTGGCTACTATGCACAACTGCACCAGATTCTGAGTGAACCCATTTTAGTAAATAAAAATGTGTGCACTTTGCAAGAGCAGTTGTTCCAGCACTTAGTAAATGAGCAGAAGCTCTGCTGACTTCCATCATCCAATCATGTGCAAGAAAAAAATGCTGTTTTTTTAAATTTTCCTTGCATGTGATTGGGTGTTCTTTGTAAAGTGAAGCTTTAACTCATTTACTAAGCTCTTGAGCAACTGCATTTGCAGAGTCTATTTACCTTTAGTAAATCAACAACTCTGCATGTATTTGTCTTGAAACTGTGGGGGGTTTACTAAAACTGGAGAACACATTATCTGGTGCAGCGGTGCTTAGTAGCCAATCAGCTTCTAACTTCAGCTTGTTCAATGAACCTTTGACAATTAAACCTAGAAGCTGATTGGTTACTATGCACAGCTGCACCAGATTCTATGTTCTCCCGTTTTAGTAAATCTCCCCTGTGTGTGTCTAACTGCCATGATGCTGTGCATGTGTGGCTGCTCTGACACTATGAGGTTGATTTACTAAAGGCAAATAGACTGTGCACTTTGTAAAGTGTGGTTGCACTCTTCAAGTGCAGTTGCTCCAGAGCTTAGTAAATAAAGTAAAGCTTTACTTTGCAAAGAATACCCAATCACATTCAGGGGAAATTTAAAAAAACAGCATTTTTGCTTGCACCTGATTGGATGATGAAAGTCAGCAGAGCTTTTGCTCATTTACTAAGCTCTGGAGCAACAGCTCTTACAAACTGCAACTGCACTTTGCAAAGTGCACAGTCTATTTGCCTTTAGTAAATCAACCCCAATGTGTGTGTGTTTTTTCCCGTTATTTTTTGTCATTAGGGCGTCTACGCTCTTCTGTTCCTGCACATATTGCTTTTTTCTACCCTGACACTGTCGTTGTGTCCCTCCAGAGCCTGTTTATTTCAATGAGACTACTGGATAACAACAAAGGGGGATAGAATCAGCCATACAGGAGGAGTGTAACACTGAGTGTACAAGAGTGTGAATGTTAAACTCAATGGGGTTCATTTACTAAAGGCAAATCCACTATGCACTACAAGTGCGCTGCAAGTGCACTTGGAAGTGCAGTTGCTGTATGTCTGAGGGGAAGCTCTGCTGATTTCTAGCATACAATCATGTGCAAGCAAAAATGCAGTTTTCTTTATTTTCATTGAATGTCCCCCTCAGATCTACATTGACTGCATTTCCAAGTGCACTTCCAACTTTTAGTGCACAGTGGATTTGCCTTTCGTAACCCCACAATGTGTTTAGGAAGCCTTCAGTACAGCTGACAGGAAGCAGATGTGTCTCTACAAAGGAGAGCCAGTAGAAAGTAATAAACACTAAGGGGCACAGCAGAGAAGAAGGGGCATGCTCACTAGGCTGTAAAACTGTATGGGTGGAAGAAGATTTTCTGAGAGGAAGTAGGCAGTGCTCTTCTGTATATTATCAAGGATTTGGGTACATTACTACCGAAAATTGTGCCAGGGGCATTGCTAGGTCTACAAAAGATCTGGGGCTAGAGCCCATAGCAGCAAAGTAAAGGAAGTCATACGTGAAGAAATAATTCCGGACGGCTGCACTTCCAAAAACCTTTTTATTGAAGCTTCATATGACAAGTGGTTGACAGATGGAGCAGGGGACAAAGAGGTAGACGCGTTTCGCGCAAATATCAGCGCTTAGTCATTACCATTGCATGAATCTATCTATGGTCACCGCTGACACCCCCTATTCAGGTGCCCGGCCCCTTTTCGGGTGCCGGGCACCTGAATTACATCGGCGGGGTATTTTTTGGAAGCACCTGATTAGAGCCATAGGCTCTAAAAGGCATCCAAAAAGGTGAAAAGTGGGCGCCATGCTGGGCGCTCGCAGTTCACTCAGCGCTGTGTTAGGAAAGTGAATGAATATTCACTTTCCTAACACTGAACCGCCTCTCAGCCAATCAGGTGCTCGGTCTGTTACCTGTCACCTGATTGGCTGAAATGACAGGCGCTGTAGTTGGACGCCTATAAGGTGTCCAATCATAGCAGTGGATGGGAAGAGAGGACGGAAGAAGACATTGAGGAGCGTGTAGGCGAGGAGCGTGGAGGACATCGCCGCCGTCACCCGCTACCCCACCGAGACAGGTAAGTGCCAGGCAGGCGGGGGATGCACACTGGCAGCATTTGATGGGAACAGTAGTGGCAATTGATGGGCACAATGGCAGCAATTGATGGGTACAGTAGCGGCAATTGATGGGCACACTGGCAGCAATTGATGGGCACAGTGTCAGAAATTGATGGGCACACTGGCCGCAATTGATGGGCACAGTAGTGGCAATTCATGAGCACACTGGCAGCAATTGATGGGCACAGTAGCAGGAATTGATGGGCACACTGGCAGCAATTGATGGGCACAGTGTCAGCAATTGATGGGTACACTGTTAGCAATTGATGGGCACAGTAGCGGCAATTGATGGGCACACTGGCAGCAATTGATGGGTACAGTAGCTGCATTTGATGGTACAGTGGCGGCAATTAGGGATGAGCCAGAGGGGGGCGGGGTCACCCGTACATGTCACTGGGTAACCCCGTTTTTACTTTAGAAATGTCATTTTGTGCAGGGACTGTTCTAAACATGGGAAAATGCGCCACTTTACAGGCATACTATAGACACCCCCCAGGTACAAAATTTAAAGGAATATTTCACTTTTTTTGTTTCACTTTAATCATTATTAAAATCACTGCTCCCGAAAAACCGTCCATTTTAAAAACTTTTTTTTGCATTGATACATGTCCCCTGGGGCAAGACCCGGGTCCCCAAACACTTTTTATGACAATAACTTGCATATAAGCCTTTAAAATTAGCACTTTTGATTTCTCCCATAGACTTTTAAAGGGTGTTCTGCTGTTTTCGAATTTGCTGCGAACACCCCAAATTGTTCGCTATTCGGGGAACACCCGATGTTTGAGTCAAACTTACGGGCTCATCCCTAGCAGAAATTTATGGCTACAGTGGCTGCGTTTGATGGGCACAGTGGCTGCGTTTGATGGGCACAGTGGCGGCAATTGATGGGCACAGTGGCTGCGTTTGATGGCACAGTGACTGTATTTGATGGCACAGTGGCTTGTGTTTGATGGGCACAGTGGCTGCGTTTGATGGCACAGTGGCGGCAATTGAAGGGCACAGTAGCTGCGTTTGACGGGCACAGCATGTATCCTATATATAAATATATATATTTTATTATAATATAATATAATATATAAAGTATATATGTTAAGACACACTTTTTTTTTTTTTCAAAAGATTTTATTGAAAGGTTACATCATACAGATTACAACAATGGTATCAGGAATGTTTTACAAAGTAGTTGGAGTAAGAATTTTAACTAGGAAATATGTATATGTGTGGGTTGGCCCCAGGATTAAGGTGCAACTTACCAAAATATCAACTACTGGCTGAAAGTACCTGGATGGATCTGTTGGGAGGGTACCCTAGGATTACAAGGTAGTGTACAAAATAAAGGGAGAGAAAGAAAGAAAAGAAAGAGAAGAAAAAAAAAGGGGGGAGGGGGGTGGTAAAAACAGGGGGGTGAGAGAGAAGTTTGAGCCAAGTTATTTCTGCGTGAGGGAGAGGGTCGGAGGCACCAAGGCTTTCTTCAAAGTGTAGAGCAGGGTGCTCTCAGACACGAAGAAGCTGGAGGGGGGAAGGTGGTGGTGAAGAGGTGGGGGTCCTGCCTGACGTTGTGAAAGATTAAGGATTAAGGACCACCAGTGGAGGGTTGATCGGCCGGGGAGGTCGTCGTCCCAGGAATTGTAGGGAAAGTCCCAAAGTAGGAGAATGAGTGTTTTTCAAAGGCATCCCGGTCATCAGGAGATAGTGACAAGTCCATGAAAGCTTGCCATCTGGAAAGGAATCGGGCTTTGGACCTTTCGTGTTTGAGGTCAGTGTTGAGCCTGACTTTGAACAGTAGATGCAGAAGCTCTCGTTTGATTTGTGAAATGTTTGGGCAGTGGGTGGAAGTCCAATTTTTCAATATGGTGCGTCTGGCGATTAGGAGACAAATCAGGGACCAGTCTTTGTATGTTTGCCCCCTCAAATGCAGCCAGTTTGTCCCCAAATGCAGCCAGTTTGTCCCCAAATACAGCCAGTTTCCCCCCAAATACAGCTAGTTTGTCTCCAAATGCAGCCAGTTTCCCCCCAAATACAGCCAGTTTGTCCCCAAATGCAGCCAGTTTCCCCCCAAATGCAGCCAGTTTGTCCCCAAATGCAGCAAGTTTGTCCCCAAATGCAGCAAGTTTGTCCCCAAATGCAGCCAGTTTCCCCCCAAATACCGCCAGTTTCCCCATCAAATGCAGCCAGTTTCCCCATCAAATGCAGCCAGTTTCCCCCCAGCCCTGCACTTACCTTCCTCGGGTCAGCGCCGTCCTCCTCCACGCTCCCTCTTTCTTTCTTCCGTCCTCGATGTCGCCTAGCCAATCAGGTTACTGGTAACCAGACCCGGTGAACCTGATTGGCTGAGACGCGTGTCAGTGTTAACCAAGGAACGCACAGCCCGTGCGTCCCCTGGTTAACTATTTGGAAGCCGATTGCAGCCCACAGGCTGTAATCGGGAAGCCTATCAGAGCCGCTAGTTCTGATAGACACTTCCAAAAACCAACCTACTGCTGTTATTCAGATAACTGGCACTCGCCAGGGGGCCGGCCATCTGAATAGTGGGCGGCAGCGGCGCCGGCGACAATACATAAATTCATGCAATGCATGAATGTATGTATTATTGACGGTGCAGGGGAGAGAGGGGGCGGCGCTCCTGCGCCCACTATGGATGCACCGCCACTGCTTTGGTAACAGTTTTTACTTAGAAACTGACAATTGTAACATGCCTTTCCTTTTAAAAGACTTAAGTCCACCAAACAACAGCCCCTAAGAGCCCATTCACACAGGGGCAACACGACTTCCAGCGCGATTTTATGAGGCAACTCAGACACGACTTGAGAATGAATCACAGCGCGACCTGGAGCTATTTACAAGGCAACTTCAAGTTGCCTGCAGGACAGGAGACATTCCAGTGGCCAATCAAACAAGAATCAGCTCTGTGGGAGGGAGGGGGGAGGGAGAGGTTTGCAGGAGAAATGTATGTTTTCTTCCTGGAGAGTTGCTCCTATTAAGACAGTGAGAGGCGACTCCCATTGAAATGAATGGGTACAGGTCGCCTAGGAGTCGGATTGAAGTAGTACAGGGTCCTTTTTTGAAGTCGGAGCGACTGCAGTAGTGTGCATAAGGACGGCTCCATTAACTTACATTGATTTCTTCAGCCAGCGCGACCTGAGGCGACTAGGGGCGACCTGGGGCGATTTGGAGTCGGATCCAAAGACGCCCCTGTGTGAATGGGCTCTAAATGTTTCATGTTGCACATAACAAGTAGATACAGACAATTTTAATATTTATGACAAGGGGGTCAATGATATATTTTAAATGTAAACTCACTAAGGGGGAAAAACAATTACTGTAAAGGATTCCAAATGCTTTGGGTAAACACTTTAATTGAATCATCTATTTAGAAAATGCAATTGCTTTGTTGTATGTGTTAGTTGTTAACCTAAGCCTCTCTATGCTGTAAAAAAAAAAGAAACAATGCTTTTCCTGGAACAAAATAAATGCTGACAAATACTAGAATGCAAGAGAACAGTGCCCTTGTGGCCTATTGCTTTGAACGAAATTTCATTTGGCTATTGCAGATGGCATTCTGTGCACAGGAGAGGAGGACAGAACAGTTCTCATTCTTTGCCTCTTGGAAATTTGCTCAGACTAATTTAACTTGGGGAGAGGAAGGTCCCCTAGAGTGATAGCAATATGTACAAGACTAGTTACTTACGAGAAGTGCGTAAAGAGAAATATGAGAGGTCTGATGGCTTTGATGATCAAAGTCTTGTAGACATTAGCAACCTTGGTTTATCTCAGGCAAAAGGCCTTGAAAATTTGCAAGAACTCAATGAAAGGTTTGCCAATTATATAAACCGAGCTAGGGTTCTGGAACAAAGAAATGCAATCTTTAGAAAGCAGTTGGAGACATTCCAAAGAATGGATGAGATTTCTGGCTTGGAAGAAGCTTTTGCAGAACAAATTGAGCTAAATCGACAGAGAATTCGTGAACTGTCTTCTGATCGGTCCAAACTCGAGAGGGAGTACAAAGATGCCCAGAGGATGGTCGATGAATTTAAAACCAAGTGAGTAATTTGAACGTTTCTTAGCATAGTAGCATTAGACTGTTTTCAGGGTCCATCTAAAAAGGTAAGTTGCATGAACTCATTGTACAACCGAAAAAAAAAAAATGTTTTAGAGTATAATAAAAAAAAATTAAAACACAGCAATCAAAGGAAATCATTTTTGACTAAATATTTAATTTAAAGAAAAAAAAAATAAAGACTGTTTTGACGATTTTTAGATAGAACTGTAACATATTATATGCTGGCCATACAAGAACAATGTCTTCCTTCAAAAAAAAAATATTATTTTAAGAACGTTCGTTCGATTTTCTAATCAAAAGTGCGGTCAAATCAACATTCATTTTGGACCACAGTGATGGGAAAATTTGAACAGAAAACTTCTCGGTGAAAGGAATTTTCAGACAGTGTATGTGGTTTTTTGTTCAGAAATTACATTCATTTTAAAGCTGAATGTTAAAAGCAAGTGAGGCTTTCAAATGACATTCTTTCATTCAGCGAAGATTTTTCATATGAATATTCTCGTTTGAAAATTGATACATGTATGGCCAGCATAAGGCTCAGTTCACACCTATCCAGTTTGCTTTTTATCCATTTCTGCAGTGCTTTTTGCTGTGCGTTTTGCATTTCTGCACACATGATTTTGCGGCGATTTGCATTTTGCATTTTTTATGCTTTTTTGGCCAATTTGTTCTTGGGCAGTTTAAAAAATGCAAATCGCTACAAAAACGCACTACATGCTTTTCTGCAGCTTCTCCGTTGAATTCTATTGAACCAAAAAAGCATAGTTTTGCATTGAATAAAGTTCTTGACCCTTTCCAAATATGCATCGGCTGAAAAAAGCATAGATGTGAACATGTCCCATAGGAAACCATGTTAAATGAACTGTAGTGTGTTTCTGCAAAAATCACCAAAAAACACATAGGTGTGAACCAAAAAGATTAGACATTCGCTACTATAGGGGGATCATTTATACCAGGGGTGCCCAACCTTTTGAAGAGCGAGGGCCACTTAAGCGACTTGGTAACCGGTCGCGGGGCCACAATGAACGGAGCGGGAGGATGGCGGATTGGATTGGAGGTAGGCGTTTGTAAACGGACACAAGTCCGTAGAGGTGAATGGAGGGTCCGATTGGGTTGGACTGACCATGTGAAAGGGGCCTAAGGCTGCTTTCACACTGATGCATTGTTGTTTACCCATATCACGGGTGCAGCACAGTTCACCTCTGGCTTTCCTGCAGGTTAGCTGCACTTCTCCATAGACTTCTATTATATCCTGTAGGTGTGGTGCACTTTCAGAAAGCTCACCAAACTTGCAGGTAATAGAAGTCTATAGCTCAGTGCAGGTAACTCACAGGTGCACTGCTCTGCACATGTGGATCAGTTTGAAAGCAGCCCAGTAACTACTACAGAACAGATATGCCCGTATTTACACTGTGATTTTAGTAATAAACTTACCTTTAATAACAGTATTCTATTTTATTCCATCCCAGAGCAGGAGGTCGCGGACCACATCCGAGGGCTCCGCTGGCCACATGTGGCCCCAGGGCCACTGGTTGGTCACCCCGGATTTATACTGTGAAACAGTGAAAGTAATAATATATATTACTTATATCATATATATAATAATAAATACACCCAGAAGTAGGATATACAGGCAATATCACTATGAGTCAAACATGAAGCTATATGAAGGGTGGAAGGGAGATATAAATCTTTTGAATCATAGTAGTACTAAAAGCTAAGACTTTTTTTTCATGTATATGATGATTTTAAGTACTGTATAATGCACAATACTGGTAAAGGTTTACTTTAATTGTAATTCCTTCTATTACCTCCAGTCTATCGGCCTCCATCTTCTCTCGGTTCATATTCTGATCTTCCCTCCACACAGTCTTTAAAGGCTATACTTACCTGCTCCGTAATGGTTTTGCATAGAGCAGCCCTGATTCTCCTCTTCTGGGGTCCCCCACCGACGCTTCTGGCTCCTCCTGCCTTCAGAGTGCCCCTATAGCAAGTTGCAAAGTATAGTATAGAGTGCCCCTATAGCAAGGTAAAAAAACTTCTGCCTTTAGAACCATTCACTTCCTGCTCAGGACTACATGTCCCATGAGGCATTGCTCCTCAAACATTTACAAGTTCTCAGGCACTTATTGACATGTATGGATGGTGTACTGAGCTGTATGTGTGCTACGCTGTATTTCCTGATATATAAACAAAAAATAAATTCTGTATGTAGGCCAAGTAATCGGCTGGCCGATAAATTGATTATGAAAATAGTTGACAACTATTTTCAGAATCGATTAGTTGTTGATTAATTTATATGGAAGAGCCCTGGGGCCATCATAAAAAAAAAAAAGACAAAATTCTGAGATAAAATGTCAGAATTCTGAGATAAAATGTCAGAATTCTGAGATTAAATGTCAGAATTCTGAGATTAAATGTCAGAATTCTGAGATTCAAATGTCAGAATTCTGAGATAAAATGTCAGAATTCTGAGATAAAATGTCAGAATTCTGAGATTAAATGTCAGAATTCTGAGATTCAAATGTCAGAATTCTGAGATAAAATGTCAGAATTCTGAGATAAAATGTCAGAATTCTGAGATAAAATGTCAGAATTCTGAGATTAAATGTCAGAATTCTGAGATAAAATGTCAGAATTCTGAGATAAAATGTCAGAATTCTGAGATTAAATGTCAGAATTCTGAGATAAAATGTCAGAATTCTGAGTTTAAATGTCAGAATTCTGAGATTAAATGTCAGAATTCTGAGATAAAATGTCAGAATTCTGAGTTTATAAATATAGTAGTCTCTATTAGGAGGATTTTAGGAGCAATTAGCAATAATGTAGTAACACCCACAGACCATCATTCTGCAGACATACATGATGTCTTCTGCTCTGTATATGGTTATGTAAATCTATCTTAGTTACAGCACACAGTATGGGGAAGCAGGCAGTGCTGGGCTCTCTGGTTCCTCTACTGTTTTAATAGTTCCTCGGTTTGCTGTCTTATTCTCCTTCTCTGTTATCTGCTCTAACATAAAGAGCCATGCTGAAAACGTGTGTAAGGGGGGGGGGGGGGGGGCACAGCTTCCATAGATAACAGAACACAATGGCCAGCACAGCTCTGCACCCCAACTTGTAGGAGACATTGCACTATTGCCCCTACATGAGGGAATTGTGAATGGCTAGAAGGCAGCAGGACAATGTGTGTCTATGGTCATAACGGATTGATCATAGCAATTACTTGTCTGGCCTAATTGTTGCAAATAATAAACCTCATATCAAACATAAAAACCAAGCTGCAAGTATGTATTGGGTAATAGCTTAGTGGTAAGAGAAAGAGGCTTATGTTACATAAGTTGTGGGTTCTAGCCCGGGAGAGAACACTTTTTTTAAGTTATATATATTCAATATATTGCTTTTATATTACATATTATATATCTTAAAATATGAGATAGTGACGGCTTAAATTGTATTTTATCAATATATCCAAATTGATTTCAAGGTATATTAACAAAGACACACTGATATATTGAGCACACAAAGTTGTAGTATATGCTGACTAGTATAAATTAGAGAATAGAGATAAAAAAAAAAAAAAAAAAAGCTGTATATATATATATATATATATATATTAGGGTGATCAGATGGGATTATTAGGGTGTCATCTTCAGTTTCCCTGGGGGCAGTTCCCAAATCCAGGAGACTGGTCATAAGAAATCGATCATAGCAATTACTTGTGTAGCGGGTACTTACTTTCCCGGGGAAACTTTTGAATTTTTCAGTGACACCAGTGGTGTGTCTCCGGCGGTCCACTGGGTGGCGCTGTCACCATGGGCCGACGGACGGATACCGCTGTGCACTGAGCCTACTTTTGTCCTCTCTCGGCAGCGGTATGGTGGGGCGGGGAACCCGCCATGCTTGCTGGGAGAGGGTATAAAGGGGGCCGGCCATCGTTGTCACGGGGTCGTTAGTCCCTGGCACCTTTAGCCTGCGGACGGAGTTCGTGTTTGTCCTCTAGGCGGACTAGGCCTAGAGGACCACCGGGGATCGTGTTCCATCCCAGGCACCTTTAGCCTGGGGTGAGGTACTCAGACGGCGGTCCGGAGCTCAGTGCCCAACACTGAGTTCCACAAGGGAAGGATCCTTAGGCCCCTTTCACACTGAGGCGTTGAAAAAACGCAAAAAAATAATGACATTTTTTACCGCGATTTAACAGCGATTTTACCGCGTTTTTACAGGGATCGCGGTAAAAATAGCGCTAACGCCTATGCGTTTTTACTGCGATTTTACCGCGTTTGCGCTAAAATTAGCGCGAACGCGGTAAAAACGCATAGGCGTTAGCGCTATTTTTTAACATAACGCTTATGCCTATGCGTTTTTACCGCGAATCCCATTCATTTCAATGGGGATAGGCGTTTTTACAGCGCTCTTTTATGCGCCCTAAAGTTGCTCTAAAAAAGCTGTTTGCAGGATTTTTTTCAACGCCCAGCCAGCAAAACGCCTCAATGTGAAAGCCCTCAGAGATTTCACATTGAGAATGCTGGGGCAGGATTATTTCAGGCGTTATTACAGCGCTATTTTTACCGCGAAAACGCGGTAAAAACGCCTCAGTGTGAAAGGGGCCTAAGGCACTCCGGGGATGGATGCCTGAATCCAAGGTGGGCGTAATGGACCGGGAAGAGCTCCTCATCTGAAGACCCGGTGCAGCATACTGCCGGTGACGGGTGAGTCTCTTGTCGGAGACCGTCCGGAAGGTGAATTTCCCTCGTGCGGAGACCATAACCCACTCTTTGGAGGAGAGTGGAGGATCGAACTTGTGTCTGGGCCTATTCGCACTCACACCTCCTTTTCCGTTCTATAGCCAAGGGAGTCCATGTTATGTTCTAATAAAGGAGTGTTGGACTTTAACGGTGTGAGGCTCAATTTCCTGGCAGATGAGATCTTTGGAAACTCTTGGAGGGAGGATCCGATACACAACACAGGCCCGAAGGTAACTAAAGACATTGCTGATACCATTTATACACCTGTGGTGGAAGCCTGGCATAGCGCACTCACTCCCTCCCCTGTCATACCCCTAGACTAGAGACATTGCGAGCAGAACTTTAATAATAGAATCTGAGGAGTGGAAGTGACAGCCCCCCGCTACACTTGTCTAGACTAATACAAAACAGAGATTTAACCTCATATTAAACATAAAAAACAAGCTTAAAGACCCACTAGAATAGATGATAGCATAGTGGTTAGAGTATTAGGCTTATGTTGTTGAAGTTGTGGGTTCTAATCCAGTCCAGAGTACATTATTTAGTTTTATTAATAGTTTCAATATATTGATTTTATATTAAACATATTTTAAAATATGAGTTAGTGAGGCCTTAAATTGTATTTTATTGATATATACAAGCGGGGTCCCCAAATTTAACCCTGCTATACCTAAATTTAGGGGTGACCAGAGCAATAGTTGGCTTGGGTCTTTTGATTATTTGGACTCTGCTTTACTGCTGTGTCACCTGGCGTGCAGTTCCCCTTTGGTCATATAGGTGGTGTTGTCACCTATACCCGGGGTTGAACCACAGGCGATGGAGTGGATATTGGATGTCCTTTCTCGGCTGCCGTTGGTGGGCGGTTCTGGCCTGCTGTGCATGCCGGGAGAGGATATATAAGGGGCAGACGCCATTACACTGGGGGCCAATTTTTTGTGAGGAGGGAGCTACCCCTCAAGGGGGGGGTGCACCCCATCATGATCGAGCACCTTTAGCTAGAGACTACAGAGTTCCGGATGGGCTCAGTACCTTTGACTGAGTCCATAGAAGAAACTGAGGAAACCCAGGGTACCTTGGAGGGGTGACCGCTCTGACTGAAGGGGAACCGGGGGGGAGGATCGATCCCATAACAAGAGGGTAGTGATAAAGTTTGCTAACTTGGAAAAGGCCTGGTGACCTGTCAGAGGGAAGGATTCCTAGCTTCACGGACTGCCTTAGAGGAGCTGTTTGCTGCTTAAAAAGGAGGGATCTCCTTGACTTGGTCCTTGGAGGGGACTGGGTCATTGTTCCAGCATCACATCGGCTGCTAGTGCTATTGAGTGACTATGCGGGTGAGCTGTACCCACTCGGGACCGAGTGGCGACGAAGCCAAGAGTGTGCCTGAATCCACTTCTATCTGCTAACCTTTTTCTTCTCACTTCAACACTTCAACGCACTTCAACACTTCAACTTCAACTCACCCGCATAGTCACTCAATAGCACTAGCAGCCGATGTGATGCTGGAACAATGACCCAGTCCCCTCCAAGGACCAAGTCAAGGAGATCCCTCCTTTTTAAGCAGCAAACAGCTCCTCTAAGGCAGTCCGTGAAGCTAGGAATCCTTCCCTCTGACAGGTCACCAGGCCTTTCCCGAGTTAGCAATCTTTATCACTACCCTCTTGTTATGAGATCGATCCTCCCCCGGTTCCCCTTCAGTCAGAGCGGCCACCCCTCCAAGGTTCCCTGGGTTTCCTCAGCTTCTTCTATGGACTCAGTCAAAGGTACTGAGCCCATCCGGAACTCTGTAGTCTCTAGCTAAAGGTGCTTGATCATGATGGGGCGCACCCCCCCCCCTTGAGGGGTAGCTCCCTCCTCACAAAAATCGATTTCTTATGACCAGTCTCCTAGAATTGGGAACTGCCCCCAGGGAAAATGAAGATGACACCCTAATAATCCCATCTGATCACCCTAATATATATGTAGCGGGGTCTTTAAATTCAGTTGGGGTGCACCTGGGGGTAGTGTGACCCAGGTGTGTAATTGTGAATGGTTCTGGACCCCTTTTGTAATTCGTGGAGGATTGGGTGGTGCATTATTCTCTTTGGCCTGTGGGTGGCGGGGTACCTACAGGCTCAAGGTAGAATCACGGCCACAGTGCTACCCTTTTTGTCCCTTTCCGGAGATGGTACGGCTGGGGCAGGGAACCCGCCGTGGTGTCGAAGGGAGGAGATAAAAGGGGGAGACGCCCTCGCCACGAGGTCTTCGGAGGATTTCTCTTCACGCACCCAGGCACCTTAGGCCTGGGTGCGGGCGGTTCAAGGTTCCGGCCCAGGCGCCCTAGGCCTGACCAGAACGAAGTTGGGGTCCATCCCAGGCACCTTCAGCCTGGGGTGAGGTACTAGATCGTAGGCCTGGGGCGCAGTAACTTCGACTGGGTCCCGCGAGGGTGAAGTGATCCGAGGGTGCCGCCTTGCGAGGGGACCCGCATCTGAGGTGAGGAGGCCGGGGAGGTCACCCGTCCGGAGACCCGGAGCAGCATCAACCCGGTGACGGATGGGCCTCCGGTAACTCCCTTAGAGGGACATCTTCCCCTGATAGGGGCCGCAGCGCAGCGAAGGTACTCCCATCTATGTTCTATGGAGTTGCTGGTAGAGACTCACAGGTTCTATGTTCTACGCTAATCAAGGTTGCTATAACCCCTGGTGAAACCACAGGGGTTTAGATTGAAATCAGGATAGTGCCTCGACCTGCTCATCCCACCGTATCAAGCTATTATAATGTACCAACCAGTTGGCTACTGAAGCACTGTTTATTGTGGAGCTTGCAATAAAACAAGAGTTGGACTGTGATCGGTGTGTGGACTCTGGTTAATGGGAGCAAAGGGAGGTTTCAGCATAGCAGGACTGAGCTTCATAACTAACACACATTGGCCCGAGGAAGATACTGATACTGGCCTTCACCTCACCCACAGCTATGGGGAGGACATGGGCCGTAGCGCATCTCACCCTGTCATGTGACATACCCCTAGAAAAAGGAGATGGGGTGAGGCCGCTACATATATATATATATATATATATATATATATATATATATATATATATATATATACACACACAGCTTTTTTTTTTCTTTTAAATCTCTACTCTCTAATTTATACTAGTCAGCATATACTACAACTTTGTGTGCTCAATATATCAGTGTGTCTTTGTTAATATACCTTGAAATCAATTTGGATATATTGATAAAATACAATTTAAGCCATCACTATCTCATATTTTAAGATATATAATATGTAATATAAAAGCAATATATTGAATATATATATAACTTAAAAAATGGTTCTCTCCTGGACTAGAACCCACAACTTATGTAACATAAGCCTGTTTCTCTAACCACAAGCTATTACCTATATATACTTGTGTGTTGGTTTTTATGTTTGATATGAGGTTTATTATTTGCAACAATTAGGCCAGACAAGTAATTGCTATGATCAATCCGTTATGACCATAGACACACATTGTCCTGCTGCCTTCTAGCCATTCACAATTCCCTCATGTAGGGGCAATAATGCAATGTCTCCTACAAGTTGGGGTGCAGAGCTGTGCTGGCCATTGTGTTCTGTTATCTATGGAAGCTGTGCCCCCCCCCCCCCCCCTTACACACGTTTTCAGCATGGCTCTTTATGTTAGAGCAGATGACAGAGAAGGAGAATAAGACAGAAAACCGAGGAACTATTAAAACAGTAGAGGAACCAGAGAGCCCAGCACTGCCTGCTTCCCCATACTGTGTGCTGTAACTAAGATAGATTTACATAACCATATACAGAGCAGAAGACATCATGTATGTCTGCAGAATGATGGTCTGTGGGTGTTACTACATTATTGCTAATTGCTCCTAAAATCCTCCTAATAGAGACTACTATATTTATAAACTCAGAATTCTGACATTTAATCTCCGAATTCTGACATTTAAACTCCGAATTTTGACATTTTATCTCAGAATTCTGACATTTAATCTCAGAATTCTGACATTTAATCTCAGAATTCTGACATTTAATCTCAGAATTCTGACATTTTATCTCAGAATTCTGACATTTTATCTCAGAATTCTGACATTTTATCTCAGAATTCTGACATTTAATCTCAGAATTCTGACATTTTATCTCAGAATTTTGTCTTTTTTTTTTTTTTTATGATGGCCCCAGGGCTCTTCCATAAATTTATTAGTTGTTTCGACCCTAGTAATTTTTACTAAGTTAAAGCCTTCATTGTCAGTATAACTGTCATTTACCTATGTAGCACAAATATCCAACAGTACTTGTTCAAGTGAGCTTAGAAATAACGTTTTTTTTCGCATTTAGAATATTTGACATTTTGCTTTAATTTTTAATAACAAAAAATACACACAATTTTTAAATATTGCTATGGATACAGACAGGAAAAGAGTGTTGATATAAACTATGTTTCCACAAACAAATGTCAGGAGAAAGCAGCCTGAGCTATAGAACCGAGATGCAACAATGTCAACTATGCCAGTTTACAACCCAATTACTTTAACTAACTAGTCAGAGTCAGCTAAATTTTTGTTCTAATGTCACATTGATTAACTCTGTTGTTACTAGAATACACATGCACAACTGTTTAATTGTATTTAGTTGTTTATAAACAATAACAGGTTACATTTTAAGAAAATGCATTACATTGAGTTAAAATATAAAAAATTAGGGGGGGGGGGAAGGGAGGGGGGAAAAGGAGGAAAACATTTTGGGATTTATTTTTTTGTTTTGTTTTGTTTTGTTTTTGGGATGGGGGGATACTAGATCAAAATGAATGTGATGTTAATGTATGATGTTATGTATGTCAATAATTATGTGTTAAATAAAATTAAAAAAATTAAATTATGAAACAAAAAAATATATAAGAATTTAAATATGAACAAGGAAAAATATACTGGCATTTAATTTATACTGTATCTGATTTTAGAAAATTATAGATTTTAGGATGGAGGCTTTCATGATTTTTTTTCTCCTTTTGCTGCAGAAAAATGTAATACATGAGTTGAATATATGTTTTCATTTTTAATTATTTCCATATGTTTTATAATCAATATTTGAATGACAATAATATTTGATAATTTTACTATGGACAGCCTGAGCTATAGAACCGAGATGCAACAATGTTAACTACGCCAGTGTATCACCCAATTAATTTAACTAACAATAGGTCAGAGACAGCTAAATACTAGCTCTAATGCCAAATTGAATAACTTTGTGTTGCTAGAATACACATCCACAAACATATTTAAGTGTACTTAGTTGTTTATACACAATAATAATTAACATTTTAAAATGCATTAGATTGAGTTAACAAAAAAAATATGAACAAGGAAAATAATACTGGCAATTTATTTTTACAGATTAGTAATGTAGCTAAATAACTAATAACATTTTTGTAATTTTTTCATATTTATACTGTATCTGATTATAGAAAATTTTGGATTCTAAGATGGAGACTTTCATGATTTTGTCTTTTTGCTGCGGAAGTTTTTTACTACACAAGCTGTATACATGTTTTTATTTTTTTTATTTTTCCATATGTTTTATAATCAATAATTGAAATTACAATAATATTTTATAATGTTTCTATGGACATGATTGATATTTTTTTCTACTTTTGTTGAAAGAAAATAGTGCAACATAACCCATGCCAATTACCATCATCATCATTTCTAGGATAACAATATCTGTAGATTTGAACATGTAAACTATTATTTATTTTGCTAAATAAAATAGTACCATGTAGGAAATTATATAAATGTGTGCGTGAATGAATATATGTTTGTGTGCATGTGTGTGCAAAATGTATTTTCTTTGCTTACAAAATAATTTGTTTCTCATGAATGCAGGGTAGGATTTTAGCACTCCTATAAGATGTAATTGAAGTGTTCTGTCCTTAAAGATCATAATCATCTTTCCTGGTTCACAATAAAAATCGCTCACCGACAAGTTGCGCATTCCCTGTGTAGTTTAAAAATGAAAGAAGAAGACTAGCATTTATCTCTTCTGCCTTATGATAACAACTTAGGTAGAACACTATTGAGCCCCCAAAACATGTTAAGCTAGCTACACACTATACAACTTTCATATAATTTTCTTGTACAACTTTCCTTTAGATTTACCAAAACCATATAATATGAGGTCAAACCTAAACACTTTCAAATTACAAATTTCAAATGCAATCAGGCAGGCCCTTGGACTACATAGTTGAAGGTAGATCTAAAGGAAATTGAATAACAGAAATGATATAATTTGTATCAAGCTTTAGATTCAGCCATTTGCATTCCTTCTGCACAAGCACCGATGTCCTGAAAAATAAAATAAAAAAAACAGAACGTAAACTTTTGTAGAATACAAACCAGTGGCAGCTGGTGTTTTTTTTGGGGGGGTGGGGGGTGCGGAAAACAACCCACCTCTTGGGAGGACTCTGGCACCTCCCCCCCGCTCACTCACTGTCGGTCCGGCACTTACCCCATCTAGGTGGCGGGCATCGGGCAGCGGGTAGCGGCTCCTGTGTCCTGTGTCTCCTCCTCTTCTCCTAGGCATCCAATAAGATCTCCTGTCCTTTCAGCCAATTAGGCAACTGGTCTCAAGACCCGCTTTCTGATTGGCTGGGAGGAGAATTAGTGTTACAATAGCGAATATTCATTCGCTATCGTAACACACCTGTGTGGGCTCGGTTCACAGTGCACTGTGCCCGGAGCCCACCCTATTTTGAAGCCTATTAGAACCTCTGGCATGCTTTGATGAAGGCTTCTTAGCCAAAATGCATCAACGTATAGCCTGTACCCGTGTACCCATTGTGACAGCAGGAAGGTAAAGTCACCTGGTTGCATCCAGGGGGGTAGATATATTTCGCCCAGATTCAGGCTTTACGCCGACTTATACAACTAGGTGGAGAGTTGTATAAGCCCAGCTAAGGCTAGTGGGCTCATGGATGACTCATACCTCTAGGGAGAGTGTGGGGCGTCGTGCAGACAGGGAGTTGATGAGACCAGCTGAAGCTTGTCAGCTCATTTAGGCCTCTATAAGAACTCCCAGCTTCATTAGATGTTAGCTCATGCCTGGACCCAGACCTGTGTGGACTGTCTAGGGAGAGTGAACCCCTGTGCGGTGAGACAAAGCCTGTGTGGCTATTTGCTTGGACATTTAAAACCAGGGACTTAGGGACTAGGACAGCACTAGGCTGATCCCAGTTGTTAGTTAGGAAACCTGTATGTTTAGTCAGAGGTCAAGTTGACCAGGATTTATTTTGTTTATGTTTCTTTTGGCTTTGCTGTGTTTTGTCACTGTAAATAGAAAATAAACCGCACCTTTTTTTGATTTTGAAAACCACAACCTCCGTTTGCTGGGCCTGTTTTTGTGTGGGGAGCCCATCCCGGGGGTCACACACACCCGCTGCCGAGCTAACCCCCTCACAGTTGGTGGAGAATGCGGGCAGTTTTTTTTAAGCCAGCATGGAGGAGATACTGAAGCAGCTGGCTCTAGCAAATGCCAATCAACAGCAGACAAATGCAGGTTTGCAAAAGAGCCTTGCAGCTCATCAACAGAGCCTTGCAGCTCAACAACAGAACTTCGCAGCCCAGCAGCAAGCTCATCAACAGAGCCTTGCAGCCCAGCAGCAAGCTCACCAACAGAGTCTGGAAGCTCAGCAACAAGCCCAGCAGCAATCTGAGGCCCGCTTCATAGACCTGTTACAGAAGCAAGAGCAGAGACTACAACAAATGGAAGCAGTAATGCAGCAACGTCCGCAGACCAGTGAGGAAAGCCGTCCCACTAATACCGCGTCCTTTGGGGTGAGTCGTTTATTGACAAAAATGACTGGAGAGGATGATCCAGAGGTATTTTTGACCACATTTGAAAGGACTGCTGAAAGAGAAAAGTGGCCTGAGGAGCAGTGGGCTGGACTGGTGGCTCCTCTGTTAACTGGTGAATCGCAGAAGGCTTACTATGACCTAGAGCCTGACCAAGCAAAAGACTATGTGATGCTAAAAGCTGAGATATTGGCAAGGCTGGGTGTCACCCAGGCTGTCCGGGCTCAGCGTGTGCATAACTGGACTTTCCAGCTTGGAAAACCCCCCAGGTCTCAAATGTATGATCTCATTCACCTGAGCAGAAAGTGGCTACAGCCAGAGACTTTGTCCGCACCAAAGATTGTGGAACGTGTTGTAATGGATCGGTTTTTGAGAGCTCTTCCTACTGCCATCCAAAAGTGGGTAAGCCATGGAGACCCAGAGACGGCCGATGGTCTTGTGGATCGTGTGGAGAAATACTTGGCTACAGAGAACCTGACGGCCTCTTCCAGAGACACTCGGACTTTCCACCCTAAGACCAGACCATCCCCAGGGGCGGATAAGAGGATTCCAAGGGGTAAGGGTGGAGAGAGTGAGAGGGTGGGAGCTCTACCCCAAGTTTGGCGAGAACAGCCCGGGAAATCAGCGGCTCAAGAGGCGGCAAGAAGGATCGTTTGCTACCGCTGCCGGCAAGCGGGACATATTGCAGCCAATTGCCCGGTTGTGGAGGAACCCATGCAGTGTGACTTTCTGACGGGCAGACGTCAGTCGCTGTGTGCGACAGTCGCATGCACTGCCATTCGAGGAACTGAGAAACATTTATGCAAAATGTGTGTTAATGGTAGAAATGTTGTGGTATTGCTGGATTCAGGTAGCCTTGTGACCCTGATAAAGGCTGAGTTAGTTAAAACAGAGGTCTCTGGGAATAGCAAGGTAGCTGTTATTTGTGTGCATGGGGACACCCGAGAGTATCCAGTGACTACAGTGTGTTTCGAGACCCCCAAAGGTACCCTCTCTCATCCAGTGGGCTTAGTATCTCAGTTACCGTATGACGCCATTGTGGGAAGGGATTTTCCGAAGTTCTGGGAACTGTGGGATGATCCTGAGCCCCCCACTGGTGCCCCTATGTACCAGGAATGTGATAGCCAGAACTCCCCTGAGAGTGGTGAGGACTCTCCGGAATTTCCCTTATCAGTATTGGCAGGGGAGACTCAAGAAACTGGAGAGGAGCCCACCTCCTCAGACGAAAACCTACCGTCTGTGGAGTTTTCTGATCTTGAGGTTCACAGGGAAAACTTTGCCACAGAACAGTTGAAAGACCCCGCCCTAATAAAGGCACGGGAAAACGTAGTGAAAATAGATGGCGAGTTAGTGAACCCAGATAATACCTGCACTTACCCATACTTCAGCGTAGAGAAGGACCTACTGTATCGGGTGGCAAAAAGGGCAGAAGAAACCGTTGAGCAGCTTGTGGTGCCCAAACCTTACAGGAAGTTGGTGTTGGAGTTGGCCCATGGGCACATTCTTGGAGGTCATCTGGGGACACAAAAAACCCGAGAGAGGGTATTACAGAGATTCTATTGGCCGGGGGTGATGAAGGACATAGAAAATTATTGTTCCTCCTGCCCTGTGTGTCAGAGGTCGGCCCCGATGCCACATTTCCGTAGCCCGCTGGTCCCTCTACCCATCATTGAGGTCCCGTTTGAGAGGATCGCCATGGATTTGGTAGGTCCTATAATCAAGTCCGCTAGGGGGCACCAGTACATATTAGTTATAATGGACTATGCCACCTGTTATCCAGAAGCGATCCCTCTCCGAAATACCTCGGCCAAAACCATAGCCAAAGAGCTATCTCTTGTGTTTAGCCGGGTGGGTATTTGTAAAGAACTGCTTACGGACCAAGGTACACCCTTTATGTCCCGGGTTATGAAGGAGCTGTGTAAATTGTTCAAAGTGACGCAATTACGTACATCTGTGTATCACCCCCAAACCGATGGGCTGGTTGAAAGATTCAACAAAACCCTAAAACAAATGTTGAAGAAAGTGGTGGATAGAGATGGAAAGGATTGGGACTGTCTACTTCCTTATCTGATGTTTGCTATTAGGGAGGTGCCCCAATCCTCTACGGGATTCTCCCCCTTTGAGTTACTGTATGGGAGACACCCAAGAGGGCTGTTGGATATTGCCAAGGAAACTTGGGAAAGTGAGAGTTCTCCCCACAGGAGTGTGATTGAGCATGTCACCCTGATGCAAGACCGAATTGCACAGGTAATGCCCATCGTGAAGGAACATTTGGCCCAAGCGCAGTTAGCACAGCAGAGAGTGTACAACCGTGGAGCCAAGACCCGTACCTTTTCCCCGGGGGATAGGATACTGGTACTTGTCCCTATGGTTGAAAGTAAATTCCTTGCCAAATGGCAAGGCCCCTACGAGATAATGGAAAAAGTGAGCGAAGTGAATTACAAGGTCAGACAACCAGGAAGGCGAAAGCCCGAACAGATCTATCACGTTAATCTGTTGAAAGCCTGGAGGGATAGAGAGTCCCTAGTCGCAGACACTTGGTCACCAGCTCAAACTGGTTGCGTGATTCCTGAGGTTGGAATAGCAGCCACCTTGTCACAACCCCAACAACAGGAGGTTAAGGAGTTTGTGCTTCGCAACAAGGAGGTATTCTCTGAGCTGCCGGGACAAACATTTGGGGTAGAGCATGACATCATTACCCCGCCCGGTGAAAGGGTGAAGTTAAAACCCTATCGGATCCCAGAGGCCCGACGGGAGGCAATACGGGAGGAAGTACAGAAAATGCTGAACTTAGGGGTGATAGAGGAGTCCCAAAGTGATTGGTCTAGTCCCATTGTGTTGGTGCCTAAACCGGATGGGAGCTGGCGATTTTGTAACGATTTTCGTCAGTTGAACAAAGTTACAAAATTTTACACCTACCCCATGCCACGTATAGATGAGTTGATCGACCGGCTGGGAACAGCCCGATACATGACGACTCTTGACCTCACAAAAGGGTATTGGCAAATCCCCCTGGCCAAATTGGCCAAAGAGAAAACCGCATTTGTAACCCCAGACGGGGCGTTCCAATATAAAAGAATGCCGTTCGGGTTACAGAATGCGCCGGCCACGTCCCAACAGCAAGAAGCAGGTACGAGCCTTTCTGGGAATCGCTGGGTATTATCGGCGATTCATTCCCCACTTTGCTTCTAAGGCTGTGCCCCTAACCAACCTAACGAAGGGGAAAGGGTCGGTCATGATTAAATGGACCCCCGAGGCTGAGGCAGCATTCCAATTCTTGAAACAAGCCTTATGTAGCCAGCCAGTGTTGTACTCACCCGACTTCTCTAAAGACTTTGTCGTACAAAGTGATGCGTCAGATGTGGGGTTAGGAGCAGTATTGTCCCAGGTCTGGAACGGGGAAGAGCACCCAGTCATTTACCTCAGCAGGAAGTTGAAGTCCCATGAGGTAAATTACGCCACCGTTGAAAAGGAGTGTTTAGCGGTGAAGTGGGCTCTAGATTCCCTTCGGTACTACCTGCTAGGTAGGCACTTTGACATGGTTACGGATCACGCTCCGTTAAAGTGGATGGCTCAAAACAAGGAAACAAATAGAAGAGTGAATAGGTGGTTCCTGGCCCTCCAGGAATTCAACTTCACAGTAAAGCATCGCCCTGGCGTTCAAATGGGGAATGTGGATGCTTTGTCTCGAGTACATGAATGCCTGATTGCTGGTGTTCCAACCCCGAGGTTAAAACAAGAGGGGGGGTATGTGACAGCAGGAAGGTAAAGTCACCTGGTTGCATCCAGGGGGGTAGATATATTTCGCCCAGATTCAGGCTTTACGCCGACTTATACAACTAGGTGGAGAGTTGTATAAGCCCAGCTAAGGCTAGTGGGCTCATGGATGACTCATACCTCTAGGGAGAGTGTGGGGCGTCGTGCAGACAGGGAGTTGATGAGACCAGCTGAAGCTTGTCAGCTCATTTAGGCCTCTATAAGAACTCCCAGCTTCATTAGATGTTAGCTCATGCCTGGACCCAGACCTGTGTGGACTGTCTAGGGAGAGTGAACCCCTGTGCGGTGAGACAAAGCCTGTGTGGCTATTTGCTTGGACATTTAAAACCAGGGACTTAGGGACTAGGACAGCACTAGGCTGATCCCAGTTGTTAGTTAGGAAACCTGTATGTTTAGTCAGAGGTCAAGTTGACCAGGATTTATTTTGTTTATGTTTCTTTTGGCTTTGCTGTGTTTTGTCACTGTAAATAGAAAATAAACCGCACCTTTTTTTGATTTTGAAAACCACAACCTCCGTTTGCTGGGCCTGTTTTTGTGTGGGGAGCCCATCCCGGGGGTCACACACACCCGCTGCCGAGCTAACCCCCTCACACCATGTAACCAATAAAGGACTTTTATTCAAGAGCATCCGAGTTGCCAGCCCTTTTTGATTTAAGTAGTTTATTGATGGAGAAATGGACCAGTGGTGTCTGCGGTATTGTTTAACCAAACCAAGGTGCAGAGGCCAGAGCAAAGCTAGGGGCTAATAAGCCCCAGTAAAGAGGAAAGTGCATCTTGATCTATCTATTGTAGGTCATAAATTAAGGTGAGCGGTGTGAAAGGTGAAAGACACAAGGTGATTACAGTGAAGGATAAATGTGGAGTGCAATATTTTAAACAAAGAGGACATGTAATTTTCAAGGTGGGACTTTTTTATTAGTATACATGTGGTGGTATTGATATTTGATGTGAAGGTTTTTTTAGAATGGCGGAAATTTTAAATATTAGACTTTATGCAAATGCAATCTATAAGAGTTTTTCACACATTCCACCACAATTAATATATTTTAGTGACTGAAATTGAAACAGCATTTTACCTAAACTAATTAAATTAATTTGAATAAACGTGCAGATCCATGCAGCAAAATGCATAGTTTCTTTTTTTTTGCAAAGTAACTATACTTGCCTGTACAGCGATCTTCCCTGCTGATCTATTGTGTTCTGACAGGGGGACAGCCCCCAGCCAGAACACCATTGGCTGAGAGCGCTGATCGCAAGCCGGTAGGCAGACCTTTTTTTGGTCATGCCCTTTCGACAAAAGCCAGTCGAACAGCCGACTTTTGTCGGACCGACTCCAGTACACACGGGCCGAATGTCGGCTGGTTTCTATTGAACCAGCCAATGCCGCCCAGCATTCGGCCCATGTGTACTAGGCTTAAGCGAACCCTTGTAAACCCTGGTAAAACCTCCTTTGGCAGCATTGACATTAAGAAAGCACTTTTGGTAGCTCTGGATCAGACCTGCACAATGTTCAGAAAGAAATGTTGACCATTCCTTTTTATAGATTAATTCACATCCCACATTTGTGGGATGTCTGGTGTGAAAGCATCTCTATGGGGTTATGGTCTGGTCTCTGACTTGGCCACTCCAAAACGCGCATTTTCTTTTTCTGAAGCCAGTCTGGGGATTTACTTTGATACTTAGGGTAATCATCCTGCTGCATCACCCAACTTCTACTAAGCTTCAGTTGGTTGACAGCCTCCCTGACATTATTTTGTAGAATGTTTTGGTATACTTGGGAATTTATTTTCCCCTCGATGATGTGAAGTGATCCAGGCTCTGAGGCAGCGAAGCTACGCCAAATCATGATGTTCCCTGTGCCATGCTTCACTGTTGGAATGATGTTTTGATGTTGGTAAGCTGTGCCCTTTTTGTGCCATACATAGTGCTGAGTATTCTTCTTTTGTTTCATCAGTCCACAAAACATTTTCCCAGTAGCATTGTCATTTGCCAAGGTTAACATTGCATGGCATGGCCAACGTAGAGTTCCACCTGGTGGGCATGTCACAGATTAGGCAGTTCTTGGGCAGGTTGTATTCCTTTTGCAGGTCAGCCAGCCGAGCACTGGCATTATATGACCGGCGGAAATGCCCACAGAGTTTCCTGGCCTGCTTCAGGACCTCCTGTCCGGGTACCTGCCAAAGAACCGCTGCACCACCAAGTTAAGGACGTGAGCCAAACAGGGCACATGGGTCAGTTGTCCCTGTCGGAGCGCAGAGAGGAGGTTGATGCCATTGTCGCAAACCACCTTTCCTGGCTAAAGCTGGCGTGGCGTCAACCACCTTTGAGCCTGCCCCTGCAGAGCTGACAGAATCTCTGCCCCAGTGTGGCTCCTGTCCCCCAAGCACACCAGCTCAAGCACCGCATGGCATCTTTTTGCCTGCGTACTTGCGTAGCCCCTTGAACGCCTATGGAGCACCGCTGGTTCCAAGGACAAAGCACAGGAAGAGGCCATGGAGGAAGAAGAAGAGGAGGGGGTGGAGGAGAGAGGTGTGTCAGAATCACCAGTAGTAAAATTTGTCCTGCATCCTTCCCAGCTGCCAGCAGAGTCACCCAATGCGCCGTGAAAGATAGGTAACATCCCTGTTCATGCCTGCTGGACCATGAGTCAGCAGTAATATGCACCTTACCGCTGACCGCCCTGTCCAGCAAGGCCAAGACATTGCCTTCCACATGCTGGTAGAGAGCCGGAATTGCCTTCCGTGAGAAAAAGTGGCGTTTGGGAACCTGCCACTGAGGAACCGAACATTCCACAAATTCACGGAAGGGGGCAGAGTCTACCAACTGGAAAGGCAGCAGTTGAAGTGCTAGCAATTTAGCCAAGCTAGCATTCAACCGCTGGGCATGTGGATGGCTGGGAGCAAACTTCTTTTGGCGGTGAAGCAGCTGGGGGCAGGGAAATTTGGCTGGTACAATCGGACGTCAGCGTACCGATAGCAGATTGCCCGCAAGTACTTGGCTGTGACACACCTAATTCTACACCTGCATTCCTCTCAGTGCAGGTTTCAGAGAGGACTGAAGGTATAGTGGGGTTGGAGATCCCAGCTGATGAGGAGCAAGGAGAGGTCCGCATTGTTCTTTGGTGTGGGTCTTTTAGGTACGCTTGCCAACGAACTGCATGGCAGGTCGACATATGTCTGGTCAAGCATGTGGTGCCCAAGCGGCTGATGTTTTGGCCATGCGAGATACGCTTCAGACATATGTTTCAAATGGCAATGGCGCGATCTGCTGCACACATCTGAAAAAAGGCCCACGCCAAAAAAAAATAGGAATAATGCGCGGAGACAGCAGCGCCCTGCACATGCGGAGCTCTGCGGTGTAATGCAGTCGGTGTGCCGCCCTTAAGCTGGCCCCTGGAGGGCATCCTGCCTCGTTGGAGATGTGCCTCCTCCTCCTCCTCTCTCCTATCAGGCACCCACGTGGAGTCAGTGACCTCATCATCCCCTCCATCCTCATCACTGGAGCAAATCTGGCAGTATGCTGCAGCTGGGGGATCATGACTGACAGATAGCTGTCCGTGTTGGGCACCCCCTCTCTCTGGGCTCAAGTTACTACCCCCTCTCTCTGAGCTCACGTTACTGCCTTCCTCTAGCTGGGTTCCATCGTCGGAGCCTTCAAAACACTGGGCATCCTCCTGGAGCATGTACCCAACACTGTGGTTAAACAGTTCGGGGGACTCCTAAGGAGGACATGGTGGGGCTAGGGAAGGAGTGGCTGATGCCATTGAGCCGAGGGAAGAGGCCGCTTTGGCAGCTGCTTTGCCAGACAAAGTACCCTGAGCCTGGGTGAGAGAGGATGAGGAGGATGAGGACGGCTTGGTCATCCACTCTACCAAGTCTTGGGCAGGTTGCGGCTCAACATGGCCAGCTGCCGAAAAGAAGGACATGCGTGTCCCACGGCCACGTGCTGATGAGGATGCACCGTGTCCACGACCAGCACTGTTGCCTCTAGACACAGAGCCTGCTTGCCCTCTTTTATTGCCTCGTGACTGTCTGCCTCTCCTTGTTTGCCTTCCAGACATACTAATGGCCTGCAGTCAGATGTAGTGCACAATGGTGGGATGTATATATATATATCTCTGTACTGATTATAATGCAGCTATCAGAATCAACTGTCTGCTGTGGTATTAGTATGAGAAAAAAACAGCAATTGCCTTCAGTTAGTTTTAGGTGAACACTGTGCAGAGGACACAGTACACTAACTGAAAATACTTGCAGCTCTCTGCTTGTGGTTTTATTATGAGAACACCACCAATTGTATTCAGGTTCCTTTAAGTGAACGATGTGCAAAGGACAGAAGTACACTAAATGAAATTAATGCAGCTCCCTGCCTGTGGTTTTATTATGAGAACACCACTAATTGTATTCAGGTAAGCTTTAGGTGAATGCTATGCAAAGGACACAGTACACTAAGTGAAACACTGCAGCTAGCACAATCACCTGCCTGCCTGTCACAGTATAGAGAATAACAGGAACGGATCTAGCTAAACTGAATACAGTGTATAAATATATATACAATACCTAGGATGCATATATATCCTCTACACACTGTAACTGCAGCTAACTGACTTGCCTGCCTGCTCTATCTAATTCAAATCAAAATACACTCTCTCTCTCTCCGTCTGTATTTTAACCAACATACTGTAACAACACACTACACAAAGCCGACTTCCAGGACGTCTTATATAGTGTGGGGCATGTACTAAATCCCCTGAGGCATAATTGGCCAAAGCCACCCTGGCTTTGGCCAATTATGTCTCTCCGTTTTTTTGCACGCTGTGATTGGCCAAAGCATGCGGGTCATAGTGCATGCTTGGCCAATCATTAGCCAGCAATGCACTGCGATGCTACAGTGAATTATGGGCCGTGACGCGCCATTCGAATTTGGTGCGAATGGCCCATAATGTTTGCAATTCGGCGAACAGACGATGTTCGAGTCGAACATGGGTTCAACTCGAACACGAAGCTCATCCCTATGTGTTATCAGTTTAAAGCGATAGTAAACCGCTGACTTTTTTGTGCTTTTAAACCTGCAAGGCAATGTCACAATGTGCTAGTATAAAATGCATAATAGTACATCATGTGAAACTTACCTTAGAATTGAAACCCTCCAGTGGCGCACTGTTACTACTGAAGGCGCTTCCATCTTCACCTGGTCTTCCTTCCGGGTTTGGAGACTCCGGCTGTGTGAGTGGCTGGAGCCATGATAACATCACTCCCATGCATGCGTGCAGGAGCAGCTGTTTACGGCACAGGACTCTGAAGGAACAGTATGTGTATGCCACATGACATCACCGGCTGCATCTACAGTAAATATCTCCTAAAAAATAAATGTATGTTTACCTTTTTATATGACACTTTGCTACAATGTAAAGTAGTCAGTACACAGCTTGTATAACAGTGTAAATTTTCTGTCCCCTCAAAATAACTCAACACACAGCTATTAATGTCTAAACCACTGGCAACAAAAGTCCCACTTAGCCGTTTTCCCTCCCCGGTGTCATGTGACTCGTTAGTGTTACAAGGTCTCAGATGTGAATGGGGAGCAGGTGTGTTAAATTTGCTGTTATCGCTCTCACTCTCTCATACTGGTCACTCGAAGTTCAACATGGCACCTCATGGCAAACAACTCTCTGAGGATCTGAAAAAAATAATTGTTGCTCTACATAAAGATGGCCTAGACTATAAGAAGATTGCCAAGACCCTGAAAATGAGATGCAGCACGGTGGCCAAGTCAATACAGCAGTCACACAGGACAGGTTCCACTCAGAACAGGTCAATCAAAGAAGTTGAGTGCATGTGCTCAGCCTCATATCCAGAGGTTGTCTTCGGGAAATAGACGTATGAGTTCTGCCAGCATTGCTGCAGAGGTTGAAGGGGTGAAGGGTCAGCCTGTCAGTGCTCTGACCATACACCGCACACTGCATCAAATTGGTCTGCATGGCTGTTGTCCTAGAAGGAAGCCTCTTCTAAATATGATGCACAAGCAAGCCTGCAAACAGTTTGCTGAAGACAAGCAGACTAAGTCTGATGAGACCAAGATAAACTTATTTGGTTCAGATGGTGTCAAGCGTGTATAGTGGCAACCAGGTGAGAAAAAAAGACATGTGTGTCTTGCCTACAGTCAAGCATTGTAGTAGGAGTGTCATGGTCTGGGGCTGCATGAATGCTGCCGACACTGGGGAGATACAGTTCATTGAGGGAACCATGAATGGCAACATGTACTGTGACATACTGTAGCGGAGCATGATCCCCTCCCTTTGGAGACTGAGCCGCAGGGCAGTATTCCAACATAACGACCCCAAACACACCTCCAAGATGACCACTGCCTTGCTAAAAAAGCTGAGGGTAAAGGCAATGAAATGGCCAAGCATGTCTCAAGACCTAAACCCTATTGAGCATCTGTGGGGCATCCTCAAACGGGGGAGGAACGCAAGGTCTCTAACATCCACCAGCTCCGTGATGTCGTCATGGAGGAGTGGAAGAGGACTCCAGTGGCAACCTGTGAAGCTCTGGTGAACTCCATGTCCAAGAGCGTTAAGGCAGTGCTGGAAAATAATGGTGGCCACACAATATATTGACACTTTGGGCCCAATTTTCACTTAGGGGTGTACTCACTTTTGTTGCCAGCAGTTTAGACATTAATGGCTGTGTGTTGAGTTATTTTGAGGGGACAGCAAATTCACACTGTTATACAAGCTGTACGCT
The DNA here is from genome assembly GCA_029206835.1 of Rana muscosa. NCBI lineage: Eukaryota > Metazoa > Chordata > Amphibia > Anura > Ranidae > Rana > Rana muscosa. Next base: position 180,095,568 of record CM055121.1, read on the forward strand.
CACTACTTTACATTGTATCAAAGTGTCATTTCTTTAGTGTTGTCACATGATATTAATTATTTACAAAAATGTGAGGGATGTACTCACTTTTGTGAGATACTGTATATAGATGTGTTTAAGTGTTTGTTTGTTGCAGCACTAAACAAAATCTGTAGTAAAAAGTGATCAGATGATCAGAGAGAAAGATTAGAGAAGATCCTGTAGGTGATCTTTAATGTATGATTGCATAGAGTATACAGTATATGCACTTGGGTTTTATATGAAATACAAGGTTTATAATATTGGAAAGAAGATGAAATCACCAATCTTTTACCCCACGTTTTACTGCTATATGTGAAAAAAAAATTTGGGGAGTCTTTAGTCATGTTTTATTTTTGTTTACAGATACCAAAATGAATGTGAGTATCAGCAACTTCTTAAAGGAAATCTTGAAAGACTAAATAAGGTAAGATGATTAGGCTCAACCTCCAGTGTGGTTTACATAAGTAGTCTTTTCACTAAGGCCCCTTTCACACTGAGGCGTTGAAAAAAAACGCTAAAAAATTATGATTTTTTTTCCTCGATTTTACCGCGTTTTTACCGCGTTACTCATTAATTTCAATGGAGATAGGCGTTTTTACAGCGCTATTTTTAGCGCCCTAAAGATGCTCCAAAAAAGCTGTTTGCAGGATTTTTCCCAACGCACAGCCAGCAAAACGCCTCAGTGTGAAAGCCCTCAGGGCTTTCACATTGAGAATGATGGGGCAGGATTATTTCAGGCATTTACAGCGCTATTTTTACCACGAAAACGCGGTAAAAACGCCTCAGTGTGAAAGGGGCCTAAGAGAATAATTTTGAAACACCACATTTTTTTTTCTGTTTTGTTTGTGTTTACTCAAAAAATATTTAATATTACAAGACAATAGGATATTCAAATACTGCTTGACAGTACTTGAGATATTACCAGATATATACAGTATACTGTGGGCTAGCTCATGGAATGACGTGTTATCTGATCCAACAAAAAATTGAATGTTTTAAAAGTCAAACTATTTTCCTGGAAATCATTAGTCACTCACTACAAATGCATTCTCTGGCAGATGTGAACACAATTTCCCTGTTCATCACCATGCGTGACTGTTCACAATGATACATTGATATATATTTAAAGAAGGAAGAATAGCTATTCACTTCAAATAGTTTAGTGAATAAGGTGAAGCTGTAATCACTTCAGTAAGCCAATCTCTAACAAGCAAATATTATGTTTTTTCTTTGCAAGGAACTGGGTAATTAAAGGGGGATTCCAACCGCGATTTTATTTTATTTTTTAAAGTCAGCAGCTACAAACACTGTAGCTGCTGACTTTTAATAAGGACACTTATCTGTCCTACCCGCTCGCGATGTCAGCCCCTCCAAGGCCGATCCCTCGATCCTGGCAGCTCCCGGCGCTGCCATCCTCAGTAAGGGAAACAGGCAGTGAAGCCGTGCGGCTTCACTGCCAGTTTCCTACTGCGCATGCGCAATCCGCGCAGCGCTTTGTGAATGGGTCGGCTGCTCTCTGGGATACACACAGTTCCCAGAAGGCAGCGCGCCCCATTCACCAGAAGACACCGCGAGTAGGACGGAGGAAGCTGACCAGCCGCGGACAATGAAAAAGCAGATTAGGGACTTCCCGCATAGCAACCGCTATTTCTGGTAAGTAAAAATTATTATTTTTTTAAATTATTTTTTCAATATTTATTTTAGGATTTTTGGTAAAAAAAAAAAATTCAGGGTGGAACTCCACTTTATAGTGAACACAGCTTAACCTTCTTTACTAAGCTAACGAAACATACATTTTAAAAAGGGAACATTCATTTTTGTAAGTGAACATTTTCTGCTTACTTTAGAAAAATCAACTAATATCTCTTAACATCTGTTGACTAAAATTAGTTTTCTCTGTCCTAGAAAATCAGTTTATAAATAATATTTGACAGTCTATGACAGGGGTGTCCAAACTTTTTTCAAAGAGGGCCAGACTTGATGAAGTGAACATGCGTGAGGGCCGACCATTTTGCCTGACATTCTTTGAACCATTAAAATTCGGTCTAAGTGTGTTCGTTCAAGCACTAATACACTGCCCAACATAAATTCTCCTGCCTTTGTCGTGCTTGTTCCCGACACACAGATGAATGCTCTGCTCTTTAGGGGTACTGTTAATTCTTAATGGTACCCCACACAATGGAAAACGTGGGGTGCTTTTGGTGCAGTGCAATTAAAAAAAAAAAAAGGTCAGGGACTTTTCCCTGCATTTTTGTGTGTAGGGAAGCCCATTGAAATTAATGGGCTGCACTACACGCAGCACGCAGCCACACAGATGTGAACCAAGGGCTTGTTCACATGTCAGGTTGGAGGGGCAGTAAAACCACATGGTTGAGCTGTTTACCACCCCCAACTTCTCCCCCTTTAGCTGCAGAGGCAGCAGCTGGGGGTGTACACATGCTGTGGCTGCAGCTGGAGGTATACCCAGGCTGAATGGTGCTGCACTGAAACTACCCTGCAACTGTGTGCATTGCACTGTTGCGGTATAGGCTTTAATGCCTGTCAAATGCCTCTGAAAAGTGCATGGATTGTGCATGGATTGCTTTTCAGAGGAGCAGCAGTCCTCACAAACAACCCCTACAAAAGCAGTTCTGATGGTACAGGCATTAAAAATAACATACACACAGACACATGCACACGCACACATGCAGACACATGCACGCGCACACACACACGCAGACACATGCATACACATGCAGACACATACATACAGACACAGGCACACAAACACATACAGACAGACAGACACTCACCCTTTTAAAACGAATCTAGCTTCTAAGTACCTTTGCAGTTTCCTCATTCAGCCGGGTACTGCACTCTAGGGGTAAGCAGAGAGCACAGCACACTCCCCTGCACTTTCACTTTTGAAGCTGACGGAGCTTTTCACAGTGCCGATGTATAGTTCGGCAGGGGATCGGGAGATCGGGCTCATCTGACAGCCCTTATCTCCCCTGATCCCCCGGCACACCTGAGAACCAGGGGGACCGTTCAAAACCGGCCCGCGGGCAACTTTGGACATGCCTGGTCTATGACATCTTTCAATTGCATTTATGCATAAAATGAACCAATTATTGTCATAGTTTGTCAAATGTTTGTCAGATCAGACAATAGAAAAATATCATCTGTGAGAAGCATTCTTTCTCTGTTGTGCTATTTTGCTTCATATACGGTACATAAAATTTTACATACAGGAGGGTTATTTTGCTAGAACTGGAGAGTGCAAAATCTGGTGCAGCTCTGCATAGAAACCAATCAGCTTCCAGGTTTTATTGCCAAAGCTTAAAGTGATTGTAAACGATCACCTTGTTAAAACGATCCATTCAGTTTAAAATAGAAATGAAAGGAAAAACATTTGTGTATAGATATAAAAGAACATTATAAATAATTTTTTTGCAAGTGATCACATTCCCTCTGTTCTCAGCTGCATACGAGCTGGTGGGAGCAGAAGCAACAGCACACTGAGCCTCCCAGAGATAGGCCGTGCTGGGGCGGGGGGGTTGTCAGGACAAGTCTGATCATTGGAGGAGAATAGGCTGAGTTCCCAGCACAGCTAGAGAACTGACCATGCTGTGTTCTCCTGCTGTGATCAGTTTTTAATTGAAAAGCAGAGGGACTGGCGGGAGGGAACACCAGGGATTTCACACGAAGAAAGCAATACAAAGAGAACAGGATACTTTTTCATACAAGTACATGGTACAGCAGGCTTATGTCAGGAATATAAAATGTTGGGGTAACAAACGCTTTAACTGAACAAGTTGAAGTTAGAACTGATTGGCTACCAGATCTTAATGCACCAGTTTTAGTAAATCTCCCCCACAGTATTATAAGACAATATATGATGATCTACCTGACATAGACATAAAAATGGTTATAACTCACATAATCTATTGTTACAATATACTGTATATAATGAATATTGTCACTAGGGATTTCTACATGCAACTGTTTGCATGTTGCAGACCTATGTTAGAACTGCTGTCAAGTTTCCATTGCTGTTGATGTCCTCTTTAGGGGAATTCACTCTCTCTGTTTGCCTTGGTGACCATTGTTACAAGGATTGATAGTAAGGAAAAAGCCAAAATTCGTGAATAAAGGAATATTTTTCAGTTGGGACACTTTTTTCAATAACAGCTGTCTCAGGGAGCAATTTCCCTCAATTTGTAGAGATTTCTTCTAACTTCCTCTCTGGTAGGGATGAGCTTCGTGTTCGAGTCGAACATACGTTCGACTCGAACATCGGCTGTTCGATCGTTCGACGAAGATCGAACGATTTGGGCCGTTCGCACCAAATTCGAGTGACGCGAACGGCCCACAATGCACTACGCCATCGCAGTGTCATCCAGGCGCTGTGATTGGCCAAGCATGCACTGTGACCCCGCATGCTTGGCCAATCACAGCGCCGGCAGCGAGGAGAGCAATGATTGGCCACAGGCAGGATGCCTGTGGCCAATTATTGCTGAGGGGGTTTAGTACACGCCCCACACTATAAAAGGCCGCCAGCGCGGCGGCCTTGTGTAGTGTATTCCGGAGCAGGGAAAGAGAAGCATAGGCAGGGACAGTGTCATTTTTTTTCCTTTACTAATCCTGGATTCCTTGTGTTTAGGGACAAATAAGGATAGGTAGGGAGAGGGTCAGTGTGTTATTCTGTGCTAAACCTTGTTTGTAGGGACAGAGAGGTACAGTGAGGGAAAGTGTCAGTGTGCTATTCTGTGCTAAATCTTGTTTGTAGGGACAGAGTAGGACAGTGAGTGAAACTGACAGTGTGCTATTCTGTTCTAAACCAATCTTGCTGAACCATATTTGAAATCCTTGAGTTTAGGGACAGAGAGGTACAGTGAGGGAAAGTGTCAGTGTGCTATTCTGTGCTAAATCTTGTTTGTAGGGACAGAGTAGGACAGTGAGTGAAACTGACAGTGTGCTATTCTGTTCTAAACCAATCTTGCTGAACCATATTTGAAATCCTTGAGTTTAGGGACAGAGAAGGACACTCGTGGAAACTATCAGTGTGCTATTCTGTGCTAAATCTTGTTTGTAGGGACAGAGTAGGACAGTGAGGGAAAGTGTCAGTGTGCTATTCTGTTCTAAACCAATCTTGCTGAACCATATTTGAAATCCTTGAGTTTAGGGACAGAGAAGGACACTCGTGGAAACTATCAGTGTGCTAATCTGTGCTAAATCTTGTTTGTAGGGAGGGACAGAGTAGGACAGTGAGGGAAAGTGTCAGTGTGCTATTCTGTTCTAAACCAATTTTGCTGAACCATATTTGAAATCCTTGAGTTTAGGGACAGAGAAGGACACTAGTGGAAACTATCAGTGTGCTATTCTGTGCTAAATCTTGTTTGTAGGGACAGAGAGGTACAGTGAGTGAAACTGACAGTGTGCTATTCTGTTCTAAAGCAATTTTGCTGAACCATATTTGAAATCCTTGAGTTTAGGGACAGAGAAGGACACTCGTGGAAACTATCAGTGTGCTATTCTGTGCTAAATCTTGTTTGTAGGGACAGAGTAGGACAGTGAGGGAAAGTGTCAGTGTGCTATTCTGTTCTAAACCAATCTTGCTGAACCATATTTGAAATCCTTGAGTTTAGGGACAGAGAAGGACACTCGTGGAAACTATCAGTGTGCTATTCTGTGCTAAATCTTGTTTGTAGGGACGGAGAGGTACAGTGAGTGAAACTGACAGTGTGCTATTCTGTTCTAAAGCAATTTTGCTGAACCATATTTGAAATCCTTGAGTTTAGGGACAGAGAAGGACACTCGTGGAAACTATCAGTGTGCTATTCTGTGCTAAATCTTGTTTGTAGGGACAGAGAGGTACAGTGAGTGAAACTGACAGTGTGCTATTCTGTTCTAAACCAATTTTGCTGAACCATATTTGAAATCCTTGAGTTTAGGGACAGAGAAGGACACTCGTGGAAACTATCAGTGTGCTATTCTGTGCTAAATCTTGTTTGTAGGGACAGAGAAGGACAGTGAGGGAAACTGTCAGTGTGCTGTTCTGTGCTAAACCAATCTTGCTGAAGCATATTGCAAATCCTTGTGTTTAGGGACAGAGAAGGATAGGCAGGGGACAGTGTCAGTGTCATTGTTGCTAAGCCTCCTGCACAGTATACACCTGAAGATAGCCCTTATTGCTGTTTTTCCCATCTCCCTGCAGGCCATCCATTAAAATGTCTGGAAGGCAAACAAGGAGAGGCAGACAGTCAGGGGGCAAAAAAAGAGGGCAAGCAGGCTCTGTGTCTGGGGGCAACAGTGCTGGTCGTGGACGCGGTGCATTGTCATCAGCACATGGCCATGGGACACGCTTGTCCTTCTTTTCGGCAGCTGGACATGTTGAGCCACATCATGCCGAAGACTTGGTAGAGTGGATGACCAAGCCCACCTCATCCTCCTCATCCTCTCTCACCCAGGCTCAGGGTACTGGCAAAGCAGCTGCCAAAGCGTCCTCTTCTCTGGTATCATTATCTTCATTAGTCAATCCTTCCCTAGACCCACCATGTCCTCCTCCTGAGGAGTCCCCCGAACTGTTTGAGCAAAGTGTTGGGTACATGCTCCAGGAGGATGCCCAGCGTTTCGAAGGATCTGATGATGATACCCAGCTAGAGGAAGGCAGTAGCATGAGAGCAGAGAGAGGGGATGCTCAAGAAGGACACCAATCTGGCAGTCATGCTCCAGCAGCTGCAGCATACTGCCAGATTGGCTCCAGTGATGAGGAGGGAGGGGATGATGAGGTCACTGACTCCACGTGGGTGCCTAATAGGAGAGAGGAGGAGGAGGAGGATGAGGAGGAGGCACATCTCCAACGAGGCAGGATGCCCTTGAGTGGCCAGCGTATGGGCAGCACACCGACGGAATCACACCGCAGAGCTCCGCCTGTGCAGGGCGCTGCCTCTGCCCGTCATTCAAAAAGTTCTTTGGTGTGGGCCTTTTTTGAGGCGAGTGCATCAGATCGCACAGCTGCTGTTTGCAACATATGTCTCAAGCGTATATCACGTGGCCAAAACATCAGCCGCTTGGGCACCACATGCTTGATCAGACATATGTTGACCTGCCATGCAGCTCGTTGGCAAGCCTACCTTAAAGACCCACACCAAAGAACAAAGCTGACCTCTTCTTGCACCGCATCAGCTGGGATCTCCAACCCCACTATACCTTCAGTCCTCTCTGAAACCTGCTCTGAGAGGAATGAAGGTGTAGAATTAGGTGTGTCACAGCCAAGTACTTGCGGGCACTCTGCTAGCAGTACACCAACGTCCGATTCTAGCAGGCAAATTTCCCTGCCCCAGCTGCTGGACCATCGAAAGAAGTTCACTCCCAGCCATCCACATGCCCAGCGGTTGAATGCTAGCTTGGCTAAATTGCTAGCGCTTCAACTGCTGCCTTTTCAGTTGGTAGACTCGGCCCCCTTCCGTGAGTTTGTGCAATGTGCGGTTCCTCAGTGGCAGGTTCCCAAACGCCACTTTTTCGCACGGAAGGCGATTCCGGCTCTCTACAGGCATGTGGAAGGCAATGTCTTGGCCTCGCTGGACAGGGCGGTCAGCGGTAAGGTGCATATTACCGCTGACTCATGGTCCAGCAGGCATGGACAGGGACGTTACCTTTCTTTCACGGCCCATTGGGTCACTCTTTTGGCAGCTGGGAAGGATGCAGGACAAGGTGCAGTAGTGTTGGAGGTTGTTCCACCGCCACGCCTCCAAAATGCTACTACTGGTTGTGACACACCTCTCTCCTCCACCCCCTCCTCTTCTTCTTCCTCCATGGCCTCTTCCTGTGCTTTGTCCTCGGAACCAGCGGTGCTCCGTAGGCGTTCAAGGGGCTACGCAAATACGCAGGCAAAAAGATGCCATGCCGTGCTTGCGCTGGTGTGTTTGGGGGACAGGAGCCACACTGGGGCAGAGGTCCTGTCTGCTCTGCAGGGGCAGGCCGAGAGGTGGTTGACGCCACGCCAGCTTAAGCCAGGAATGGTGGTTTGCGACAATGGCACCAACCTCCTCTCCGCCCTCCGACAGGGACAACTGACCCATGTGCCCTGTATGGCTCATGTCCTTAACCTGGTGGTGCAGCGGTTCTTGGGCAGGTACCCGGGCTTACAGGATGTCCTGAGGCAGGCCAGGAAAGTCTGTGTGCATTTCCGCAGATCTTATAATGCCAGTGCTCGCCTGGCTGAGCTGCAAAAGGAGTTGAACCTGCCCAAGAACCGCCTTATATGTGACATGCCCACCAGGTGGAACTCAACGTTGGCCATGCTGCAGCGGCTGCACACGCAGCAGAGGGCCATCAATGAGTACCTGTGCGACTACGGCACCAGGACAGGGTCAGGGGAGCTCGGGTTTTTTTCACCACGCCAGTGGGGCATGATCAGGGATGCATGCACTGTCCTGGCACCATTTGAGGAGGCCACGAGGATAGTGAGCAGTGACAGTGCATGCATCAGTGACACTGTACCTCTTGTCCACCTGTTGGAGCACACGCTGCGTGGAATAATGGACAGGGCACTTGAGGCAGAACAGAGGCAGGAAGAGGAGGACTTCCTTGCCTCTCAAGGCCCCCTTTACCCAGACAGTGTTCCTTCTGTCCCACCCATCGCACAGGAAGAGGAGGAGGAGGAGGAGGAGGATTGTGTCAGCATGGAGGTGGAGGCTGGCACTCAGCATCATCAGCAGCAGTCTTTTAGGGATGATTTACAGTCCCAAGAAACCAGTGGACTTGTACGTGGCTGGGAGGAGGTGGCTGCGGATCATGTCGTCCTTAGTGACCCAGAGGACTCCGGACTGAATGCCTCAGCTAACCTACGCTGCATGGCCTCCCTGATCCTGCAAAGTCTGCGGAAGGATCCTTGTATTCTTCGGATCAAGGAGAGGGACCATTACTGGCTGGCCACTCTCCTTGATCCACGGTACAAGGGTAAGGTTGCGGACCTTATCTTACCGTCGCAGAGGGAGCAGAGGATGAGACAACTCCGGGAGGCCTTGCAGAAAGGTCTGTGCAACGCGTTTCCAGAGACTGGGAGGTTACAAACTCCTGGTCCTGGACAACGAGTTGCTGAGGCTTCGGGCAGTCAAAGAAGGAGCGGTGGGGAAGGTGGCCGTCTGACCGATGCGTTCAGACAATTCTTTAGTCCGCAGCCCCAAAGTATGATCGGTTCCAGCAACCATCGCCAGCGTCTGATATACATGGTGCAGGAATACCTAGGGGCAAGGTCAGACTTGGACACCTTCCCCACCGAAAATCCTCTGGCTTACTGGGTCTTGAGGATGGATCACTGGCCAGAGCTTGCACAGTATGCAATTGAGCTACTGGCCTGTCCTGCATCCAGCGTTCTTTCAGAACGCACATTCAGTGCTGCTGGAGGATTTGTCACGGATCACAGGGTGTGCCTGTCCACCGACTCGGTGGATCGACTGACTTTCATCAAGATGAACCAGTCTTGGATCACCACCAGCTACCACACACCTGATGCTGATTTAACAGACTAATTGATTTTAATATGTCACATCCCTTCAAGACTGATGCTGATGCTGAGTGCCTGTGCTGTTATGTTGACTGGCTATCCTCCTCCTCCTCCTCAATGATACGATTAATGATGATAGCTTGGAAGATCATTTTGGTTTATGGGTGACGCCACCAGTGGCTAAGGCCCAATTTTTCAGCCCCTGTTTAACAGGGGCGTGTAATTACAATTTTTGATGCAATACTTTGCAACAGGCCTCATTGCTGTGCTCCAAGTACAGTATCTGTGAGGGGTTGCAGTGTTGTGCCACCAGTGCCTAAGGCCCAATTTTTCAGCCCCTGTTCAACAGGGGCATGCAATTATAATTATTGATCTAATAATTCACAGCAGGGCCCATTGCTGCGTCCACCAAGAGTAACTGTCAGGCCTTACAGTGTTGTGGCACCAGCACCACCATCACCACCACCACCACCACCACCACCAAAGGCCCAATTTTTCAGCCCCTATTCAACAGGGGCATGCAATTATAATTATTGATCTAATAATTCACAGCAGGGCCCATTGCTGCGCCCACCAAGAGTAACTGTCAGGCCTTACAGTGTTGTGGCACCAGCACCACCATCAAAGGCCCAATTTTTACTACCACTGATCAACAATTATATGTTATTACAATTCCTGATATAATAGTTGACAGCAGGGCGTTCCAGCACCCACCAAGAATAACTGTGAGTGCTTTCAGTGTCGTGCCAACACCAACACCTAAGGGGCCAATTTCTGCAGAGTATATACGGCAGGTCCCTACTTTCAAACATCCAACTTACAAACGACTACTACTTGCAAACGGAAGAAGACAACAGGAAGTGAGAGGAAATCTACCCCTTGGAAGGAAAATTCTCTCCTGTAAGAATTAATATGGGAGAAAGGTGTCTCCTCTCTACTGATGCTTTATCACCAATCCTTGTTTCAATAAAAACACCACATTTCAAAAACAGTTGTCATTGGGACGCAAAGTGAGGTGAAATGTTCTGAACAGGGGCACAGACAGCAAAAAAAATGTGACAGGGGTGATAACCGTTCCCTATGTTTTCCAAAAAGCTAAAAAAAAGGAATTTGGCATGGAGCTACACTTAAACAATGCAGCTGTTCAAAATTACAAACAGATTCTACATAAGAACAAACCTACAGTCCCTGTCTTGTATGCACCGCCTGTATACGGCTGTTCAGAGTATATAGGGCCTTTTTTATTTTGTGTGCGGGGTTCCCCTTAATATCCATACAAGACCCAAAGGGGCTGGTAATGGGCTGGGGTGGGGTTGATGGGGTAGCTATGCCATTTTTCCTAAAGATTTTCATCCATATTACCGGGACCAGACATTGCATTAAAGCCGCAAGCAGTTTTAAATGGCTTTTTTTCCTTTAGAAATGTTATTTTGTGCAGGGACAGTTCTAAAGACGGGAAACACGTGGCACTTCACAGGCATACTTTAGACACCCCCCAGGTACAATATTTAAAGGAATATTTGACTTTTTTTTTTTCACTTTATGCATCATTAAAATGACTGCTCCCGGAAAACGTCCGTTTTTAAAACTTCTTTTTGCATTGATAAATGTCCCCTGGTGCAGAACCCGGGTTCCCAAACTCTGTTTCGGACAATAACATGGATAATAGTCGTTATAATTAGCACTTTAGAATCCGAACGTTCGCATCCATTGTATTTAATAGGGTTCTAATGTTCGTGCGAACTTTCGGCCCGTTCGCGGGTTCTGGTGCGAACCGAACCCGGGGGTGTTCGGCTCATCACTACTCTCTGGCACTGGAAAAGAAGGGAAATCTCCCAAGTGGGAAACAAGCAGCAAAAAAATAAACAAACAGGGTGTTAACCATTCCCAATTCTGTCCAAAACAGAAATATAATCATATACCCATACTTAAACAAGATGTGGGTCTTGAGGTGACTTCAGTATGGCAAGTGATCTTCTATAGTGATCAAATTTCCTTTTCAAGTCCCTAGCCGCTTGTCAAAATAATTATAAGTATGGTGGGGCATTGCGAGCTTTACTTCTAAATGTGCACACAAAAAAACAGAGGAACTATTTCCAATGTAGCTGTTAGGGGCCAGTTCAGGTATCATTTATAGGCTGACTTTCCCCTTGAAAAATCTTTAAGGGAACGTCAAAGAGCTAAGAAGAATTTATCAAGTTGATTATTAAATATATTATTATTATCACTATTATTATTATTGACCCCCCACGCCGCCAGAGGCTGATCACCAGCAGATCATTATTCTCTGTGGATACCTTAAGACAGCTAGCTACACATTGTACTTGGTCCAAAATGTTCTGTTTAAAAAATGTGTCCTGGAAAATTGTGAGTAACACTTATTGGTTAATAGAATAGTTGGTGGAAAGGAAACAGAAGAAGTAAAGCAGGTTTAATTTCCTACCCAAAGCAGCTGTAATTGCCACAAGTTCCTATCATAGCTTTCATCCATAATTCTGTCATATTTCACTTTGCTTATTTCCCACACTGTTAGTGATAGATTTGATAGAAAATGATTCCAATGAGACCAGACGTCAGACCTTTTCATCTTCTCAATTATGTACAACTGATACTCAAATGTCTGTACCAAATAAATCAATAACAATTCCATGATACACAGTTATGTGGAAGCCAAAAGAGAGAGTAATATATAAAACAGATAGCTTTATTGGTCTTTTTTCTCCATTAGTAATATGATAATGTTGACTGAACTGGGTCTTGCGCCATATGAGTGACCCTGCATTTACTTACTTAAGGTAGCTATTAAACGGATTTCTGAGTACTGTGACATCTCTTACATTCTAAAATGTAAAATCCCTAAACTTCTAACAGTAACTAGTATTATTACAAACAAACAAACATACACACAAACACATATATTTTTCATATATGCTTAGCGCCCCCCCCAATATTTGGGCGCGCTATATGGAAATTTAGGGGCAGTCTGAGCCAGTAGTTGCTCAGACCAATTATAGTTTAAATTGTTTGCTCTGCTCTGGGTGTGATACTGCCCGGCAGTGTTATTCTCCTTTGCCTGCAGGTGGCACTGTCACCGCCGACACATGCTTGATCACTGGGGTATCACAGCACCTTGGGTGTCTTCTCTCGGCAGCCGTGCAGTGGGCGTGGTCTGCCCGCTGTGCGTGCTGGGAGAGGGTACAAAAGGGGCAGACACCATTTGGTGTGAGGCAATTCCAGGGGGACCCCAAGGCGTTCAGGGGGACCTCTGGTCCAGTGAGCGTGCCTCGTGGCCCACATGGCATGAGGTGCGCGGGTGTGTTTAGGCCTCGGGCACCTTTAGCCCAAGGCTCTGCTGCTGCATTGTAGGCCCAGATCTCCTAACAAGGGCCTACGCTTCAGAGAAGGACCCCAGGCTGCCCGTTTGTAAGGGGGACCATCTTTAGGAAAGGAGTTCCAGGGGAAGATCAGTCCCGGCGAAGATAGCGACGGTACTGCTGTCTCGGGGAGAGGCCTGGAGGCCTGCCTAAAGGGGGACATCCGTGCTCCATCCTGGCTGCTAGGCTGCTCTTATAGGGACTATCCGGGTGAGCAATACCCACTGAGGCTTGAGTGACGACGAATATATATATTTGGGATCTAAGTGTTGCGTGCCTGAACCTTCCCCTACATCTTCAACTTTCCTGCTTTCGCTTTCTTCAAGTTGACTCAAAAGTAAGAAAAATAATAAAGCCTTGCTGATTAGGTTTTACTTGTGTGTGGACATTGGTCTGATTCCTGAATACACTGGTGTGCCTAGACAACGGAGCTGAAGGATCCACTCGTGGGAGGTATCTCGCTGCAGACCCAAAGGTAATTAAACAGTGGATTTTCATACTTAACCAAGTGTGGATCCGGCGTAGCCGCAGGGGAAGAGTAAAGAGGGAAGCGCAAAACCCCCCCTGGGAGCTACATATGGTAGCAAAACAACATAGCTGTAGAGCTACAAGCTTGTAAGTTAAATAAAGACACCATTCCATTCAGTTCAACCTGAGTGTGTGTGTATCTACCATTTTCAATATACCTGTACACTGTGTTCGCTAAGAAACACATCTTAAAGTTTTTTGAAGTTATCTACAGTCCTCACTGATACAAAAAAAACTGTGGCAGGAGATTCACATCTTTGCCACTTTAAAGTAAAGAACCTCTTATGCAGTTTAAGACTTAACCACTTCTCATCCAACTTTATCAAGTTCATTGTGTGGTTGCGTGTCTTCTTTAGAGACCTTAGGTTAAATAGTTTCTTTCCAAAGCTAGAGTCACCATTCAAAGATTTGTATATTGCAATTATATCCCTTCTTAAGCATCTTTTTTAGGAACAACTTAAACATTTGTTTAGGAACAACTATCTTGCATTATAAGTGAGGATGCTCAGATCACCATATTATAATTAAAGGAATTGGTGTAGACGGGTACACTACAATAATGAATGGATACAAACGTAAGTACTAAGAAGTTGTTACCTGTATGCAAGGTTCAGATTTAAGTTCCAACTGGAGTGCCCCTTTAATCTCTGTTCCCCATGTATCTGAACATAACCACTGCTACAGAAATGTAGAAGACAAATCAAGGCCAATCCAGGGCAGTATGTTAGTGTTTGGCTCCTCCCCATTCTATTTCCTTTCAGGAACTGAAATTCTTGGCTGGAAGGCAATGTTCTAGCCTATGGGAAGAAGACCACTGCCACTGAGCCCTACAAGCTAGCCTTGAAAACTTTGTGGGTTGTGTAGCCCTATTTTGGGGGAGGGGTTATGACAAATGACCCTCCCCAAGTAGGATATTGCACTAAACCAGTAGGTAAATAAGAGAACTAGAACCTTCATCTAAGTGGAAGAGTGGGCTTGATAATAAATTTGGCAGTGCCTCCACCCATTAACCATAAGTATATATATATGCACACCAGTATGTGAATAACACAAGCTTTATATAAGAAAAGAATAATAACAGTACATACATCCAATGTACAAACTGAAATGTGCACATATACCCAAATATATAAAGTTAAATATATACCTCCAAATGAATGTTGCAGCAAAGTTCAGTTGCAGGGTTTTCCTGAGGATGATCCCGATGCAGTGTCTGTCTGTGTTTCGGAGACCTGCAGACAAGATCAGTGGTGATGGGGAGATTATTCAACTGTTGTCCAACCAGCCTGAAACGCAGCTTCTCACTGGCAGGAACTGTGGTGTGGTACTGAAACTCACAGTCACATCTCCCATTGTACTTTGGTCCCTCCCTAGTAGTTTCTAATCTGACATGCAACCAGACCTTGACTAAGAGAAGTGGCTGTCGGATGCCTAACCTGCCTTTAGCTTATGCTGGGTATCGAACCCTAAGCTAAAACTAGCTATAGAGTCTGAGACCAGAAGGGACAGGGGTTTACTAAAATAATAGGAGCTGCTTATTAGACTTGTGCACAACGGAAAAATTTGTTCCGTTTCGGTTCGTTTCTTTCCGGTCCTGTTGATTCGTAATCATTCGTAATTTTGCTAGACGGGATTTTTCGTGTTCGGACTCATTCGTATTTTTGCAAGCGACATTTTTCGTTGAATTTTTTGTTGCTTTATAATTCGTACTTTCGGTAGAGTACGTTGTTTTTCGTTGATTCTGGACACAACTCCTACTTTCGTAACTTTTTTTGGGTTCGTACTTTCGGTAGAGTACGTTGTTTTTCGTTGATTCTGGACACAACTCCTACTTTCGTAACTTTTTTTGGGTTCGTTGATTCGTAATTTTCCGTGTCTCTCTCACAACGACGCTGCCTATTATGCCTAATGTGCTTCGAATGGATTTGTACTTTTCTAAATACATTGCGGTTATTTGTAACGATTCGAAATCTCGTATTTTACTTTCGTTTTTAACATGCGGCTATAGGCTCCGCCCCTGTACACCATTTTGAGAGGGTTCAGCACGGTGAGGGAGAAGCAGAGAGCAGAGCAGAGTGAGTGTTATTGTGCTTCGAATGGATTCGAAATCTCGTATTTTACTTTCGTTTTTTACATGCGGCTATAACCTCCGCCCCTGTACACCATTTTGAGAGGGAGTTCAGCACGGTGTGGGAGAAGCAGAGAGCAGAGCAGAGTGAGTGTTATTGTGCTTCGTATGGATTCGTACATTCGTAACTTTTTCATAACGAATTATGCCGAAGACATTCGGGCATTCGCTATTTGCGGTATAATTTATTTCGGATTCGGTCTTATTCGTAATTGCTTTGTTCGGAAATTCGAATGCTTCCGAATGTCCGAAAGTTGCTAAATTCGGACGAATTTCAATTCGTTACGAAACGAATTGCACAAGCCTACTGCTTATAAACACTATGTCAATAAACAGGTTCAGCTACTAACATACAGCAAGGTGACCACTACACACATACATGAGCACAGACCTAGCTATCTGGCACTGTGCATATGAGATAATAACAATAGGGCATCCAATCCAATCACTTTCCAAAGCTTGCTGCCTCAACCTCCGCAACATCTCCAAAACACGCCCCTTCCTAACCAATGACACCACAAATATAATAATAAAGTGATTTTGCGCTAAACAGTGCTAGGGAAAAAACACAACACTAGTGACCCAAACTAGGGAGGGTAAATACTATGCAAAGTGAAAATGTGATGAATAAGATGTAATCCCAAAAGTTCAAATCATATTCAACAAAGTCCTTCCAGTATATCAGCTAGTAATAGTATAAGTCCCAATATAAAATGTTATGTAAATGTGCTTCCAAGTAGAGGCAACCAGCTGCGGGGGGGATAGATGAAAAATCTCTTCCACAAACTAGTCTCCCAGAACTCTCACCTCATCAGATGTAATATTGTGCATTGTTGAAATATATCTGCAGTTCGACCTAGGTAAGATAGTCCCTGAACCTTCTCCTCAATGCTCTCCAACTCTCTATCCATTCTGGTGCTCAGACCTTGCTGTTCCTGCACGCCGTTGGGATCTTCCACTAATCCCAATGTACTTCAGTAAAGTGGATAGGTGAATGGGGTAGGGGAGAAAAGAGGAGGCTCCAATAGTGTAATATTGTTAAAAATATCTGGACAGTTTTATTGGGCTAATAGGTGGACTCTTACATGAAAATAAACATAAGCAAGCAAAAAATCGTAAAATTTGCGGCGTTTCCAACATCTCCTTATGTCACCTCCAGTCTACGTAAGCCTACGGCCACTCCCTACGTGTTGCGTCACACCTCGTGACTTCTTCAGGGGAACCTGATTGGCTGTTGAGGACTTGTTTATATATCGTTATGACCGGAAATGGCCCTTCTGTCATTTTGTTGTAGTCCGTGTAACTTGTACAGGCGCGGACATTTTCTTGGTGGGGAAAGGTCTTGCATGGCAGCCATTTTCCCAGAGTTTTATACACTGACACTACAATAAGTGTAAACGGACATGCACAATGGCCTATTTCTTCTGCGTTAACAGAGTAATAAATGCCGTTCCATTGAACTAAACGCTGGATTACTAAATATGTGTTTTGCTTATGTCTGTATCCCTATTGCAAAAACTTCCCTTCACAGGGATTAAGGGGAGATTGCCCCCGCATTGACACAGGTGGCATAAAACCTGTCCAAGACTCTAACCCTTCCCCACTTTATCCAAAATAAAATAGCTTGCCTGGAATTGTACTTTAAAGAACATGCAACAACAAGGCTTAAATTATATTGCACATAAACCATGATTATAACTAGGGATGAGCTTTTTGTTTGGGTCGAACATGAGTTAGACTCGAACATTGGCTGTTCGCCCGTTCGCCGAATAGCGAACAATTTAGGGTGTTCGCTGCAAATTCGAAAGCCGTGGAACACCCTTAAAAATTCTTGGGAAAAATCAAAAGTTATTGTCATAAAAAGTGTTTGGGGACCTGGGTCCTGTCCCAGGGGACATGTATCAATGCAAAAACAAAGTTTTAAAAACGGCAGTTTTTTCGGGAGCAGTGATTTTAATAATGCTTAAAGTGAAACAATAAAAGTGAAATATTCCTTTAAATTTTGTACCTGGGGGGTGTCTATAGTATGCCTGTAAAGTAGCGCATGTTTCCCGTGTTTATAACAGTCCCTGCACAAAATGACATTTGTAAAGGAAAAAAGTCATTTAAAACTACTCGCGGCTATAATGAATTGTCAGGTCCCGGCAATACAGATAAAAGTCATTGAAAAAAAACGGCATGGGTTTCCCCCAGTCCATTACCAGGCCCTTTGGGTCTGGTATGAATATTAAGGGGAACCCGAACCAAAATAAAAAAAAATGAGTGGGGGTTCCCCAAATTCCATATCAGGCCCTTCAGGTCTGGTATGGATATTAACCACTTGCTTACTGGGCACATATACCCCCTTCCTGCCCAGGCAAAATTTCAGCTTTCGGCACTGTCACGATTTGAATGACAATTGCGCGGTCGTGCAACGTGACTCCCAAACAAAATTGACGTCCTTCTTTTCCCACAAATAGAGCTTTCTTTTGGTGGTATTTGATCACCTCTGCGGTTTTTATTTTTTGCGCTATAAACAAAGAAAGAGCGCCAATTTTGAAAAAAACACAATATTTTTTGATTTTTGCTATAATAAATATCCCGATTTAAAAAAATAAATAAAAATTTTCCTCAGTTTAGGCCGATACGTATCCTTCTACATATTTTTGGTAAAACAAATCGCAATCGGATTGATTGGTTTGCGCAAAAGTTATAGCGTTTACAAAATAGGGGGTAGTTTTATGGCATTTTTATAATTTTTTTTTTTTTTACTAGTAATGGCGGCGATCAGTGATTTTTTTCATGACTGCGACATTATGGCGGACACAGCGGACACTTTTGACACTATTTTGGGACCATTCACATTTATACAGCGAACAGTGCTATAAATATGCACTGATTACTGTATAAATGTGACTGTCAGGGAAGGGGTTAACACTAGGGGGCGAGGAAGGGGTTAAATGTGTGCCCTGGGAGTGATTACTACTGTGGGGGGAGGGGACTGACTGGGGGAGGTGACCGATCTGTGTCCCTATGTACAAGGGACAAAGGATCGGTCTCCTCTCCCTGACAGGACGTGGATCTCTGTGTTTACACACAGAGATCCACGTCCTTGTCTGTGTAACGAGCGATCGCGGGTACCTGGTGGACATCGCGGCCACCAGGCATGCGCATCGGCATCACAGTGACGCGCCGGCGGCGCTCGCGCGCCCCCCAGTGGCCGGAGGAGCGGAGGTCATAAAAAGACGGCCTCCTGGCATTGTAGAGCCACCTTGCGGCCGTACATCATCATACGGCGGGCGCGAGGTGGTTAAGGGGAACCCTGCACCAATTTTTTTTTTTAAAATGGCGTAGGGGTCCCCCTCAAAATTAAATTCATACCAGAGCCTTCAAGTCTGGTATGGATTTTAAGGGGAACCCGGCGCCAAAATGAAAAAAAAATGGCGTGGGGTTCCCCCCAAAAATCCATACCAGACCCTTATCTGAGCACGCAACCTGGCAGGCCGCAGGAAAAGAGGGGGGATGAGAGAGAGCCCAACCTCCTGAACTGTACCAGGCCACATGCCCTCAACATAGGGAGGATGTCCCCATGTTGATGGGGACAAGGGCCTCATCCTCACAACCCTTGCCCGGTGGTTGTGGGGGTCTGCGGGCGGGGGGCTTATCAGAATCTGGAAACCCCCTTTAACAAAGGGGACCCCCAGATCCCGCCCCCCCTATGTGAATTGGTAAGGGGTACATTGTACCCATACGATTTCACAAGAAAAAAGTGTCAAAAATTTTAAAAACCACAATACACAGCTTGGGACAAGTCCTTTATTAAAAAGAAAAAAAAAGAAAAAAATAATTCCAGCGGTGTAATCCAGTCTTGATCTCCAGCGATGTAAATCCATTCTCGATCTCCAGCAAGGATACGATGCCGACACGATCCTGCCTCCACGGGAGGCACCCGACGAAGATCGAGACTGGATTACATCGCTGGAATTATTTTTTTCTTTTTTTTCTTTTTAATAAAGGACCTACCTTTTATAATAAAGTCACCTACACTTAAAGCAGAGGTTCCATTTTAATAAAGGACCTACCTTTTTAATAAAGTCACCTACACTTGGGTTCCATTTTTGGGTGGAACTCCGCTTTAAAAAGATAGAGTAGTTATCACTTCTTACATGATTGGATAAATATTGGATAAATATTCTAAATATATATGTTTCTGTAGTCTATATTTTTTTCTTTGTAGCATATGATGACGTATCAGGTTGAAAGACACAGTCAATAAAACTGTAGGACGGGAAAGTGGAAGCATTTCAACTGATCATACAGTCATACCTTTTTCTGTATGTGTGTTTTGGCCACCCAGGTAATAATTATTATGCACCAATGAGACAGAAGGGCAGAGTATAAGACACTTCAATATCTACCAAGGCAGAACAGGTGGATAGTTGCTGATCTGTGCAATAAATGGCATGCATCCCTTATATTGGCTTCTGTCTGCCAGATGAACTCAACTCATACTATGACCCTTATCAGATGACATCTGAAGGAGTGGATCTCTGCATATGTATTTAACCACTTTAGCCCCGGACCGGAAAAAGACCAAAAGTTTTGAAAAACAAATTATATTTTCTACTTTTTGTTATAAGAATAATCCAATAAACTCAATTTTAGTCATACATTTAGGCCAAAATGTATTCAGCCACATGTCTTTGGTAAAAAAAAGTGTATATTTATTGGTTTGCGCAAAAGTTATAGCGTCTACAATCTAGGGTACATTTTCTGGAATTTACACAGCTTTTAGTTTATGACTGCCTCTCTCATTTCTTGAGGTGCTAAAATAGCAGGGCAGTACAAACCCCCCCCCCCCCAATGACCCCATTTTGGAAAGTAGACACCACAAAAAAATTGCTCAGAGGCGTGTTGAGCCCATTGAATATTTTTTTTTGTCCCAAGTGATTGAATAATGACAATAAAAAAAAAAGTTGCTCACACATGCCATGGTTTTATGCGGAATTACACCCCAAAATACATTCTGCTGCTTCTCCTGAGTACGGGGATACCACATATGTGGGACTTTTTGGGAGCCTAGCCACGTATGGAAAACCAAGCACCGCCATTAGGATTTCTAAGGGTGTAATTTGTTATTTCACTCCTCATTGCCTATCACAGTTTCGAAGGCCATAAAATGCCAAGATAGCACAAAACCCCCTCAAATGAACCCATTTTGGAAAGTAAACACCCCAAGCTATTTGCTGAGAGGTATGGTGAGTATTTTGCAGATCTCACTTTTTGTCACAAAGTTTTGAAAATTGAAAAAATAAAAAATAAATTATTTTTATTTTCTTTCTTCATTAGCAAAAGCAAATGAGAGCTTTAGTGACAACTTTCTGTAAAAACTGTAGCTCCCCCAAAAAAAACCCAGAAAAAACTGTAGCTCCCAAAAAGTCCCACATATGTGGTATCCCCATAACTGTAACTGTAACAGTTCGGTTCCAGGTTCGGGTCTCTCAAAATGCGATGGCATCTTGGGAGACCCTGTGAAAGTGTGTCCTATTCTGTGCAGTGCTGTACCCTACGCTAAAACTCCACTAGTGTATGGTAGAGTTCAAAACATTCACCAATGCAAAGACCAGGATTGTCAGGACAGCGTGGACAATAATAGCGGGTGTCACGCCTATATCCGCGCTTGCTACAGACACGACATCTTCTTTGGGGGGCTCTTTTGATAGGGGTACCAGGGAAGACATACGGAAAATGCCTCTCATGCAGCCGGCTTATTGCATTTGGATTGGGATGGTGAGGTGGAGCACCGTCTGGAAACAGAAGGGTTCTGGCGATCTCTTCCTGGCATTTAAGGAAAGATCCAGTCCGTCATGAAGCTCTGTATAGCACATGAGCGTTCAGCAAAGCCGATTGAAATAAGTATACAGACACTTTTTTGTACCAGTGTCTGGCCTTACGGACAACTGGGTACGGCGCCAACAACTGGTCGTTAAAGTCCACCCCTCCCATATTTTGGTTATATTCGTGGACACAGAAAGGACACATGTAGTAGAGTTGTGAGTGTGGTGTAAAATTTACATTTCTGTTCTTGGCCAATCTTAAATTTGCTTAAAATATAAAGGTTACAGTACCTCAATTTTTACTTCACTGTAAATATTTTGAGTTTATATTTTGCAGGCTATTGGGTAGGCAGCTGTAGTAGCACAGCACCTCTTCAGCCTATTTGAATGCACAAATATAAGGTTGCAGATAACTATCCCTGCTGTGTAAGCCATCCTATCTCCGTAATAGTGTTGGGAGAATAGTTTGGGCCGAACACCTGAATTTTCTGTGCGTTCGGCGTGATTTTCAGCTGTCCAACACACAGTCAATATGTTGTTAAGGAGCAGAGCCAGGAAACCGGCCACTGTGGCCATTACAACAAATGAGTCATCAGCTGTCAGTGGGCTTACCTGCTGTCAGCTGAAAGTAAAAAAAAAAGAATCCCCAGAAATACAAAATTAAAAAAAAAATGAATTTTTTTTTATATTGTTTTACTTAAAGCATCATTAAAATCACTGCTCCTTTAAAAATAATATTAGAAAAAAAACAAAATTTGCATTGATAGTATCATTGATGAAGCAATAGTAAAAAAAATAAAAAAAATAACGGTGTGCCCCCCCGTGCAAACCAAGCCTTTTGGGTCTGGTATGGATTTTTAAGGGGAACCCCACGCCAAAATGAAAAAAAAAAGTCACCCCCCTATGTGAATGAGTATGGGGTACATTGTACAAATGGTGACCCCACCTCCTTGTGATGTCACAGATCCAGTATACATTGGAGGGCATTGTTTTTTAATTTTTTTTTTGTTTTAATAAAGGACTTGCCAAAAACCTGTCTACTGTTTTTTTTTTTTTTACATGTTTTCTTGGTGAATGGGTAGGGGGATAGGAGGGTTCCTACTAACCTTCTATCCCCCTATTGACTTAAACTTTGCTGCATATTTCACCAACATTGTCTAGCCCCATTTACTCCCCGGGCCATGGCTAGGGTGGACCATCCAATTGTGGGCTTTCTAGCATCCTCTATCTTTAAATTGTACAATATGTTTCTATGTGCCATCATCTGCTGAATTTTCTATCTACCTATCTACTGACTGACCCCCTGTGTTGGGGTTAATGTATGATCCTACCTAGTCACATTGTTTATTCATGTATTTCGTCCTGCATGGAGCCAATTCTTACAAACAGTAGATGGTACTTTGCATGTGAAATTCTTTTAAGGCTCTTATGTTATATTTATATTCAGCTACTGGCCTTGAAGGAGTTTTTTTTTTTTTTTTTTAGGTCTGTTACCTTTTGTTGTTAGAAAATGGAAGGATCTGTCCACAATAACGTACAAGCTTTTTTGAAAGTTCATAGAGGATTTGCATGTGTTGTGGCCAGATTTTAGTGGGTTTGGGTATGAACTGATGTGTAAGAAGATCTCTAGTATCACTTTAACATGAATAACTACGAAAAAAGGAAAAAAAAATGTAATCCACAACTAAGGTTAGTGGAAAGTCTGCTCTATTTTAAGCCATTGCATGCAATCAGGCTCTAATACAATCTTCTGATTGACAAATCTGACAAATTTACACTCAAGCTAAAGAATTTGTTCCTTTTTCTCCATTAAAAGGGAATGACTAGCATAAGCCAAAGTTGAAAAGTCAGTATGGTACAATAGGGAATTCTGATGCTTGGACACATTATTTATCTTTCTCCAACTAGCTCCTATAGGGCCTCATCTTCTTAGCTTGCAATGGAATAATAAAGTATGTTGACATTGCTAAAAGTTTAAAAAGGAAACTATATTTTTATATGTTTCTAAATAGTTCTAATAATGAGCAATATTTTATCCTTATAGGAAGCAGATGAAGCTTTGTTGAGCAATCTAGAGCTTCAGATTGAATCCCAATTCTTGCAAGATGACATTAATGCTGCAAAGGACCGATATAAAAAGGTACATTTATTTGAATATAATTGAGTATACATCTGCACATGTGCTTTCAGGAGCCCATGGAAAACATTGAGCTCTGACACTTTTTTTTTGCTTATGTCAATCGAGACAGGAGAGAGAGAAGAGAAGAGCAGAGCAGGTGGATGCTTCTTATGTTCTAGTTAGCCCTCATGTATGCCAGGACTTCTACCAGTCCTGGGATGCCTTACTACACCAGCAGAGGTGACATTCCACTGCAGCCTCACCAATCTGCATAGAAGAAAAGACAGGATTTTTTTTTTCTAAGGTGCTTAACTTAATCTCTTTGGAAGTATAATCACCTATCATTCCATCCCCTGCTAGTACATTCAGCTACCAGGATTCAAAAATGACCTTATATTTCCAGTTATGAAGGATGATATGCAGGCCCATCACACAGGGAGAGTCCTTAGCCCCTTGTATGGAATGACTTGGGCAACGTATAGCTTACACAGGGTTGTGGCTGCTGGGTGGTGGGGGCAAGGCACAATCCACTTGAAACACAAGTGATTTTTCTGCAAACTTACCATGATTCGCAAAGTGCATTTCTACTATGCCACCCCGTCTCTACTTTTAAGCCACTTTTCCTGACACTAAGCAAATGCACCTGTGGACACTAGAATAGAAACGCAATGCCCCTACATTACCACAGTATGCCCTTGGCTTTCCCAGGAATAGGAAAAAATTGAGGACCAAAGAGTAGAATAGGTTTCTAGACAGACAGGATAGCCTAAGTGAAGAAATGCAAGGAAATAACAGATAAATTGTTTTATCAGTCAATTAATATAATAACTTTCCCGGTGTGGGCGGGGTCACATTGGATTGTTGCCAGGTAGTCTGACTCTCTGTTTGGGCTGTGCTGCCTATTATCAGAGGGTCATATGAGTGAGAAAACCCCTGGGCTTCTGTATACACTGCCTACTGAGCTCTGCATCCTGGCAGCTCTGATAATGAGGTATCACATTTGGTGGAAGCCCTGCCTTTAGAGTTATGGAAGCTGATAAGACAGAGAAGGGGGCTATAAGGGAGATGGCTATACTGACATCCTGATTTGGAAATCAACCAAAGCGCTTTTAGACCCACTTAAACTCTGGGTCTAAGGATCTGGTGAGTTATGGCCCGTGAGGGGGTTTTGGTGTGGAACCACTGAAAAGCACAGTTTGGAAAGCACTCCTCATCTGCATGAATTGCGTGAAGCACGCTAAATAGTACTTCAAGCACCTTCATTATTGAAATTTTAGGACACTTATGGACATTTATGTCTTAACCTGCCTGGCGGTATTCCCGAGTGTGGCTCGGGGTGAATTTTCAGTACCAAAAGCGGTAACCCCGAGCCAGACTCGGGATTGCATCGCAGGATCCATGTGCAGGTTACTTCCCTTGTCCCCTGGATCCTGCGATGTCTCCCCGCTGTGATCTGTGAGCCGCCATGTCTCGCTCGATTCACAGTGCCGAGCTCCGTTCCCTGCGGGCGTTGCGATGCACGTGGAAGGAGTTCGGCGCCAAATTCAAAAAGTACAAAACACATACAGTACACTGTAATCTTACAGATTACAGTACTGTATCAAATAATTACACACCCCCTTTGTCCCTAGTGGTTTGTCCAGTGTCCTGCATGCACTTTTAGATTATAAATACTTTTCTTTCTGCCTGGAAACTGGAGATTGTTCATAGCAACCAAAAAGTGTCCCCTTAACATCAAAAGTGGTTTTAGACCGGCTAGAAAACAGCGATAATAAATTAGAATCACTTGCAGAATTGAGCGATTTGTGGGGAAATTTGTCATCAAACATTGAAAAACACTTTTATTATTATTATATCATTATTTGTTATAATTATTTTATAGTTATTTATTATGTTATAATTTATGATTTCGTGTTTCAAACTTTATCATACCCGTGATTTCTACTGGACTCCTGTTTGGACAGATTTAAGTAAATTATTTCTAAGAATTACAGGCCTACAATATAAAACGACAAATTTCCATGCAAAATAATGGTACCGCTTTCAGCACCTAAAATCTGAAATAATCATACTGCCAGGGAGGCAGGGCCGTTTGAAGGAATTTGGGGGCCCCAAGCAAAATGGACATGGAAGCCAACCCAACCCCCCCCCCCCTCACACACGCAAAGCCTACAGGAACCACAGCATAGCTATACTTTTTAAGTTCACCCACACTTTATATAAATAAAAAATGTTTACAGTGCAAATACTGCTGTTGCATATAATGTGCATAAAATTTGAACATTTTCAACAATTGAACATTTGCAAAAAACACCACTGTACCATAAAATCAATTAATATACATGAAAAAAGTGCACAATAACTAAATCCAACATACTTCTTACTCCCCCTCCCCCTCCCACCCCACAGCAAATGTCCCCATCAGAGCCTCCCCATCAGAGTCCCCCCACAGCAGGTGTCCCCATCAGAGCCCACCCCACAGCAGGTGTCCCCATCAGAGTCCACCCCACAGCAGTGTCCCCATCAGAGTCACCCCACAGCAGGTATCCCCATCAGAGCCCACCCACAGCAGGTGTCCCCATCAGAGTTACCCCACAGCAGGTGTCCCCAGCAGAGTCACCCCAAATCAGGTGGTATCCCCATCAGAGCCCCCCCACAGCAGTTGTCCCCATCAGAGCCCCCCCACAGCAGGTGTCCCCATCTGAGTCACCCCACAGCAGGTGTCCCCATAAGAGTCGCCCCACAGCAGGTGGTGTCCCCATCAGAGCCCCCCCCACCACAGCAGGTATCCCCATCAGAGTCACCCCACAGCAGGTGTCCCCATCAGAGCCCCCCCACAGCAGGTTTCCCCAGCAGAGTCACCCCACATCAGGTGGTGCCCCCATCAGAGCCCCCCCACAGCAGGTGTCACCATCAGAGTCACCCCACAGCAGGTGTCGCCATCAGAGTCACCCCACATCAGGTGGTGTCCCCATCAGAGCCCCCCATAGCAGGTGTCCCCAGCAGAGTCACCCCACATCAGGTGGTGTCCCCATCAGAGCCCCCCCACAGCAGTTGTCCCAAGATCATTAGAGCTGTACCTGTCCAATAGGTCCCTGTAGCTCAGGCGCGCTGTAAGCAGAAGCACATTGCAGGGGGTGGGACATACGTCACATCTTCAGTTGCTAGGAGGGCGGGACTCAGAGGGCATTTCTGGGACTGTGCAGGGGATGATTGGTAGCAGCTCCGGTCAACCAGAAGCCTCTCATCAGCCGCCTATGTCTGTGAGAGGAGCCGACACACACAGAGGGGGCGGGGGGCAGACAAGGGACTGCTACAGTACGGCGTGGCCGTTCCACGCCCACCGGACTGGAGGATTAGTGGACACAGCGTGGCAAGGCAAGGGCCCTGCTTGAGAGCCCCAGGCCAGCTCGGGGCCCCAAGCAATTGCTTGTTTTGCCTGTCCTGTTCCGACGGGCCTGCAGGGAGGTTAATGCATATTATTATTATTGTCACCTTATTGATATTTAAAAAAATGTTTGCACTATTCTATTAGAAATGCGATATATATGGATACGTATTGATACCTAGCACTAATCCATTTTGGTAAATTTGGTTTAACATCTCTGTGCGAATGGCACCAGATAGTGGGAAGAGTTGCAGAGGTAGTCAATCAGAAATGTTTAAAGGGGAATCTGTGGCACAGTGTTTTGATTAATATTTGGGCAACTCATAGCTTACACAGGTTGGTGAGTGCTGGTTGGGGGGGCAAAGCACCAAGTGATTTTTCTGTAGACTTACCCGATTCACAGAATGCATCTCTATTATGCCACCCTGTCCCTATATTAAAGCCACTTCTGCTGACACTAAGAAATAGCACCTGTGGACACTAGAATAACAATGCAGTGTCCCTACATTACCACAGTGTGTCCTTGGCTTTCCCAGGAATAGGAGACAATTGAAGACCAAAGAGTGGGATAGGATTCTAGAGATAGCATCAGAGCAGAAATGAAAGTAAATACCAGAATACATACTGTATACCGTATATGAATTGTTTTATCAGCCAGTCAGTATAAAGGTTGTTCTTTCTGTTGGCGCTACGTGCCAATGAAGCGATCCAAGTACCTGTGCCATACAACACAGCGAGGTTCTGCACGTTTCTGCAGAATACATTGCAGTTAGGTAATACATTTTGTCTGGAATGGTCCCTATAATATTTCCTGTGAATATTAAATCATTTGTGTATTAGAACCAAATATTTTTTTTTTCCCTAACAGAATCTCATGGAAATTCAGACTTATGTTAACATACTGCAACAAATAATTCAGACCACGCCTCCTGTGACTGCCATCACTGTTGGCATGTATGAGGTAAGGTCCATTTAATGGACTTAAATACATCATTCAGACATTTGTCAAATAGCTGAACCGTTGTATGACTAATGTTTTCCTTTTCCTTCAATCCTAGGAAAGGCTGATATCGGAAAGAAGAATTCCAATACTGCAATGCCAGCTTGAAGAATATAAAAGCATCTTATGTCAACTACAGGCACAGAAGACAAAACTGCAGGCTGATGTAAGAAAATTTATTAAAACAGTAACTTTAACCTCCTCCCACTAAACATAAGTATATACTGTATGTGGCAGAACAGCGTGGGTTTTAATGCCATATTTCCATGATTATGAATGCAGCCGGCGGTGCTGTTCTGGGCTGGGAGCGCACTTGGCACCACCAGCACTGTGAGCACATTTTCACTGACAGCTTCTAGTCACAATTGAGAACTAGTAGGCTGGGCTCCGGATTACTCTGACAGCCAGTCACACTGATCACATGATCAGGAGGCCCAGGTAAAGTCTCTGGCGTTAAGATCAGTGGTGGCTGGTGCTGGAGGTCCGCACTCACTTTACGGCAGAGCTCCCCTGGACTGTCCGACGCCGCAGCTTCTGTATTCACCAGGTTTTCTTTCCGGTTCTGAATGGCCAGGAAGCTGGAAGCCGACGCTGATTTGCTGGCATTACAGGGTGGGAGGACAATATAAAATTGGGATCTCGGGATGCGGTCACGTTCCTGTGAGGGGGTGAGGGACCTGGTTGAAATCTATTGGTCCGGCACCCCACACAGTGCACGGCCACACAGATGGTGTGAGCTGGGGGGCGGTGCCAAGGGGCTGGGGGGCGGTGCCCCTTGTGGACTGGCCACCACTGATTAAGACCTCTTGAAGGGCTGGCTCCTGCTTTGGTTTTCCTTCTCAGGGTTTAAAAAAAGTCTGTAAAAAACGTTTTGCAGTTTTTGATAGAATGGGGGACAAATGGGAACCTTTGTTATGTGTGTAGCGGCCTCACCCCATCTCCTTTTGCTAGGGGTATGTCACATGACAGGGTGAGATGTGCTACGGCCCATGTCCTCCCCATAGCTGTGGGTGAGGTGAAGGCCAGTATCAGTACATTCCTCGGGCCAATGTGTGTTAGTTATGAAGCTCAGTCCTGCTATGCTGAAACCTCCCTTGCTCCCATTAACCAGAGTCCATACACCGATGCAGGGTCCAACACTTGTTTATTATACTTCCACAACAAACAGTTCTTTCACAGCCGACTGGTTGCGACCCATAACATAATGCAAACGGTGGGATGAGCAGGTCGAGGCACTATCCTGATTTCAATCTAAACCCCTGTGGTTTCACCAGGGGTTATAGCAACTTTGCTTAGCACAGAACATAGAACTTGTAAGTCTCTACCAGCAACTCCATAGAACATAGATGGGAGTACCTTCGCTGCGTTGCGGCCCCTATCAGGGGAAGATGTCCCTCTAAGGGAGTTACCGGAGGCCCATCCGTCACCGGGTTGATGCTGCTCCGGAATCTCCGGACGGGTGACCTTCCCGGCCTCCTCACCTCAGATGCGGGTCCCCTCGCAAGGCGGCACCCTCGGATCACTTCGTCCTCGCGGGACCCAGTCGAAGTTACTGGGCCCCAGGCCTACGATATAGTACCTCACCCCAGGCTGAAGGTGCCTGGGATGGACCCCAACTTCATTCCGGTCAGGCCTAGGGCGCCTGGGCCAGAACCTTGAACCGCCCGCACCCAGGCCTAAGGTGCCTGGGTGCGTGAAGAGAAAATCCTCGAAGACTTCGTGGTAAGGGCGTCTCCCCCTTTTATCTCCTCCCTTCAACACCACGGCGGGTTCCCCGCCCCAGCCGTACCATCTCCGGAAAGGGACAAAAAGGGTAGCACTGCGGCAGTGATTCTACCTTGAGCCTGTAGGTACCCCGCCACCCACAGGCCAAGGAGAATAATACACCACCCAATCCTCCACGAATTATAAAAGGGGTCCAGAACCTTTCACAATTACACACCTGGGTCACACTACCCCCAGGTGTACCCCAACTAAATTTAAAGACCCCGCTACATACTCCCCCCTGTGATTTGACGCTGGTCCCCAGCGTCTGGTGCAACCCCATGTCTCCCAAGGAGTGGTGACATGAAGCGAGCCTCAGAGGCTATCCCTAAAAATGTTGAATCCCGGTGTGCGCCAAGACCTGCTCAAGGGGAAAGGGAACTATAAAACAATAAAACTTTTGTATAAAACATCTATCATGTACACATATACAATCCCTCCCGTCACTGTCTAAGAACCACCCCATACTCAGTAGTCTTGACCGACGAATCTCCTGCAGAAGGGAAACAAAAAAAAACAGACAACATCCTAACATCATGTGAAAATTTTAAATGAATGGGTCCATCAGCCGAGGGACCCACTTGCTCCAACGAGTGTGGTGCAAAAGTGTGCAGAAAACAAACAAACGTTGCACAACACTGCCACCTGGTGACAGCGCCGCGGTAATGACACTTGGTGCTCCTTCATTCTTCATGTGTCCCTACACTAATTCTACCCCAAAGTCTGTCCTTGATTCATAGAAAAAGAGAGTGGGAAGAAAAAAAAAAAAAAAAACAGGGTATTGTTCAGACGTTCTAGCAAAGGCTCTTCCAGGAAAATGTGTAGCTGAAAACATACTCATGAGTCTCTCCTCACAAGTAAAACCTCGGATCGGGTAAAAACAACGGCTTCAGATGCTTATCAAACACTTCGACTGAATATTCAACATCCTCTCCCTCCTTTCTGCAGATAAGCACTTTATCAGCATGAATATGGCGCCCCAACTTCCAATCCGCTCTGCAGTCCTTGAATTTCTAGGACACAGGCGGCGAACAGGACAAGTATCGCCGGGCCTGAGGCACTTTGAGCTTCTCCCAGACAAATTTGTCGTACCATCTCTGTCGCAGGACCTCAACTTCGTAAAGTAAGTCCCGAGGCAAGTAGGGATATTCCCATCCGTACTCACGGGCGACTCTCTGGGAGAAAAGTCGTTGCAATCTGGCCAAAGGAGGCATGACATCCCGCTCACCTTCTCCCGGCTGCACGATGGCCTCCGGGTGCCGAGGTACCTTCACTACCTCGGGTGGCTTTGCCTTTGGCGCACACAATGACGTGCGTTGCATTCCCACAACCAAAGCAGGTGATGTTGTGGAATGTGGAAAGTCAGTCGGAGGACTAGACTCCCTCCTGAGCTCCGGGGCCTGCGCCCGGGGCGTGCTGTCTTCTATAGACATAGGGGAATCCTGCGGTTTGCATAGCACAGGTAGCGGGCGTTTGTCCCAGCCCTTCCGGTGAAACAGTTCATCTATTTCCCCATCATCCCCACAGTCCGACAGCGATTCCAGGTCGGAGGTGTCATACATCTCGGCGGGAAGGTAGTCTTTAGTAGACGGAGAACTACCCTCCCTTGCGGGCTCCACCTCTAGTGGACCCCGACACCTCCAACCACCACCACAGTCCCAGCCCCTGGCTCACCTGGACCTTTTTCAGCACTGGGATGTCCAGGACTCTTCCAACCGGATCCATCCAGGTCCGGCAAGCGGCGGGGTGAAGCTCGACCACAACCACAGGAGGCCTGCACCAGGCCTATCTTCCACTTCGGAGGTGACAGCAGGGAATCTGTGGTGACCGAAGCAGCATCCTCTGATTTTTCTCTCTCAGTCTCTGGTTGGGCAGTCCCGTCGCCCTGGTCAGCGCGTACGGGGACCTCCGCAAAGGCCTGGATCTCCCCTTCCGGAGTGGCGGTACCTGTGAGGCAATTGAGGCGAAGGGCCCGGGGCCTTACTGTGGATGGTTCGACCTCAAACAGAAATTCTTTACACGCTTCACAACGCCCAAATGGCTTTAGTTGGACCACCAGTTCCGAGCATCTGGGACAGATCACACCGAGGGCCTCCGTGTCTCTGCATGAGTACAAAGCCAACTGTCCTCGGGGCCTGAGTCTTATCCCCATGTCTGTAAGGGGAGCAGCAAAAGCAGTCATCTTTGTGGGGTATGATACCGGCATCCACGGGGAGCTTGAGGCCATCCCGACCACCTGCTTCTCCATCACGCGCTGACCACGCGCCGGAGTCTCCACGTGTATCTCCACATATGGCCAGACTCCTCCCACGACTTGCACGTTTTTGCGGGCTTCCCACAGTCCCCGCCCACGAATTGCGCAGTCATGGGGTGCCTCATGGCGCAGTGCAGCAAACACCCCCACATGTAGTACGTCACACGGCTGGGCTTTTCCCTCTTCCCGCTCTTTCTGCATGGGCCTTTCCCGTCTTGGGGTCATTTCCACGACTTCGAGCACAGGGACGCACTTTGGCCAATCACATGGCCAACCTGCTCGGACCTCCTCCGGGCAGCAAAGTCCAGACACAGCCATTTCAAATTTCAAAGGCAACACACATTTTATCCCGGACTCGCGAGCCCCCACGTGTAGCGGTCTCACCCCATCTCCTTTTGCTAGGGGTATGTCACATGACAGGGTGAGATGCGCTACGGCCCATAGCTGTGGGTGAGGTGAAGGCCAGTATCAGTACATTCCTCGGGCCAATGTGTGTTAGTTATGAAGCTCAGTCCTGCTATGCTGAAACCTCCCTTGCTCCCATTAACCAGAGTCCATACACCGATGCAGGGTCCAACACTTGTTTATTATACTTCCACAACAAACAGTTCTTTCACAGCCGACTGGTTGCGACCCATAACATAACGCAAACGGTGGGATGAGCAGGTCGAGGCACTATCCTGATTTCAATCTAAACCCCTGTGGTTTCACCAGGGGTTATAGCAACTTTGCTTAGCACAGAACATAGAACTTGTAAGTCTCTACCAGCAACTCCATAGAACATAGATGGGAGTACCTTCGCTGCGTTGCGGCCCCTATCAGGGGAAGATGTCCCTCTAAGGGAGTTACCGGAGGCCCATCCGTCACCGGGTTGATGCTGCTCCGGAATCTCCGGACGGGTGACCTCCCCGGCCTCCTCACCTCAGATGCAGGTCCCCTCGCAAGGCGGCACCCTTGGATCACTTCGCCCTCGTGGGACCCAGTCGAAGTTACTGGGCCCCAGGCCTACGATATAGTACCTCACCCCAGGCTGAAGGTGCCTGGGATGGACCCCAACTTCATTCCGGTCAGGCCTAGGGCGCCTGGGCCGGAACCTTGAACCTAAGATGCCTGGGTGCGTGAAGAGAAAATCCTCGAAGACCTCGTGGCAAGGGCGTCTCCCCCTTTTATCTCCTCCCTTCAACACCACAGCGGGTTCCCCGCCCCAGCCGTACCATCTCCGGAAAGGGACAAAAAGGGTAGCACTGCGGCAGTGATTCTACCTTGAGCCTGTAGGTACCCCGCCACCCACAGGCCAAGGAGAATAATACACCACCCAATCCTCCACGAATTACAAAAGGGGTCCAGAACCTTTCACAATTACACACCTGGGTCACACTACCCCCAGGTGTACCCCAACTAAATTTAAAGACCCCGCTACATGTGATTGCTCTCTGTTTCCCTGATTGGGAGACTTTCCCTACTTCCTGTCTCAGCAACAACATTATCTCCAGGACAGGAAGTGAGAAGACATTTCCAATGAAGGTACATAAATAAAAAAGCAGATGTACTAGACACCCACATTCTACTAAAATACGTTTTTTATTGTATGTTTTCTTATTAGAAAGATTTCCTTTTGCTGTCCATCATTCTGATAACACTGTCATCATCCCATAAACATCATAAGGCAGAAAAAAAAAAAACCTTACTGAGGTTCTTGGCTTTCCCAAAGCTATTTAGAACTAAACTTCAATACTTAGGTTGCACTTACGATACTATATACATTGGCTCTTGGAATAGGTTTCCATTTTAATGCATAACATATAAGCGCCGTGTGTCCTGTTTAGAAGCACACAGAGCAAGGGATGTGCCTGTCCAGTCCTATTTCATTACAAGTAAATGCAAAACTTGGACTCTGGTCGGGCTTGGATTCCACCTGAGATTATGTATGGGGCAACACCATTTGTTAGTAGTCTTGTTTTGTTATTTATGTTTTGTCGTGATGATTGTTCAGCAAGGATCTTATTCTACTGTCGTTA
Organism: Rana muscosa; assembly: GCA_029206835.1. NCBI lineage: Eukaryota > Metazoa > Chordata > Amphibia > Anura > Ranidae > Rana > Rana muscosa. Next base: position 180,129,468 of record CM055121.1, read on the forward strand.
TAGAGTCAAATCTGCCCTCTAGTGGTGATAAATCTGTATGTAAAATTTGACTTAAAAAACATTTAACAGCATGAAAAATCCAGTTTTTGTTGCATAAACCAAAAAATAAACCTAAATTAATATTAAAATATTGACCTATATGATCTAAAAACCTAGGAAGAACCCCCCCCCCCCCTCTAAAGTTCCCATGTTCCAATCAAATTAAAGGAGAAGTATAGCCAAAGCTTGTTTGGCTTTACTTCTCCTATGGATCACAGGAGTGCAGTTCGTTTTGCACTCCTGTGACCAGTTTTCAGCAGAGAGGGGTCTGAATTCCGCTGTCTGCTGACGTCATAGAAATCATTCCAGGCACCGCGTCATCACGACAATGGAAGTCTGGATTCACCAGGTACCTGAACTGATACCCATCTCAGCCTCTCAGGGAGCCGCTGAGCCTGAGATGACCACTCCTCCCTCTCCACAGCTCAGCGCTCCAATTAAAGAGGAGGAAGCATAGCGGAGAGCTGTGGCTGACAGGCAGCAGCTCTCTGCTGACGGAGCTGTGAGAACCGAGCCATCGGCGGTGTTCAATCGCTCGGTTCTCAATGCAGAAGCCGGGGGATAGATGCAGCATGGGTCCGATGACCACCTAGGTAAGTATGAAACTGAAAAAAAAATCCCATACTTCTCTTTTAAATATGATTTTTTTTTTCTAATTCACAGAGTTATATGATAGCTGCCTATTATATGGTGTTTCACATGAAAACAGTTGCAAGTCTATAGCCTCATGCACATCTAGAGGCTCAAAATTGCTCAAATTTAAAATTCCCAGCAAATTTCATGCACAAATGGCACAGCGCAGTCATACAAGTAAATGGCTGTACTGGTTTAAAAGATGATAATCCTGTGCATCAGCATTTATCTGTGCATGCATGTGGGCCAATTGTTCCCTCAGCAAAGTCTAGCTTTTGGGGAAATGCGCTGTACAAGCATGCCTGAGACGTACTGGGCACAAGAAAGTGCTAGGAATCCTAAAGTAAAACTAAAGGCAAAACTTTTTTTTACATTTTGGATAGAGTATAGAGGGATTAAACCGCCTGTCTGATTTGTATTGCTGTCTATGCCCCCATTAAAGGGGTTGTAAATGTACATGTTTTTTCACCTTAATGCATTCTATGCATTAAGGTGAAAAAAAATCTGAGCATTAGCGCCCCCCCCCGAGCCCCCACTTACTTACCTGACCCCTCGAAATTCCCGTGCCGTGAACGCGCAGGCTTCTTGATCAGCTTCTCGGCTCATTCATTGGTTGATTGAAAGCAGCACAGCCATTGGCTCACGCTGCTGTCAATCATATCCAATGATGCGGCGCGCCGGGGGCGGGGCCGAGTGATACAGTGAGCGGCTATGGCCGCCGGCTGTATCACAGGAGCGCGCCCGCAAGAACTGCAAGCTCGCTCGCATGAAGGTGATGACTTCTTGCGGGGGGGGGGGGGGGGAGGCGAGACAGCTGCCGAGGGACCTAAGAAGACCAGGTTTAGGGGCCACTCTGTGCAAAACGAGCTGCACAGTGGAGGTAAGTATAACATGTTTGTTATTTAAAAAAATATATATCTTTACATACCCTTTAAGGAGATACACATTCTCTATTTGCAAAGCTCCCAACTGTCCCTGATTTGGAACAAAGTCCCTCTGTCCCTCTTTCCTCCTCATATGTCCCTCATTTTGGTCTGATCTATATGATTGTATATACTTTTGCACTTTTTATCTTTCAAAAGGTGTTTCCCAGTGCTAAACCTTTCATCCAAATTCTAAATTGCTGCATTTGTAAATTCCAAAAGCCAACATGGATGAATAGTGGTGGTAAAAAAGCACTTGTGGCTTTAACCAATCATTTTTTTGTACAATTCTCCTTTAAGGGGGTGTGACAGGGGGTGTGTCCTATGCCTACATGCTTTTGCTAATAGAGCTGGGGGGAATGGGGGTCAAAGATTCGAGCTGGGAGGGGAGATTTCAGCAGGGGGGGGGGATTTCTACTGGGAGGAGGGGGAATTTTTGCTTTGGGGTTGAGCCTTCAGATTAGTGCTTGATTTTTTTTGTGGGGGGCGGACGGAAAGTTTGACATGTTCTCCCCGGGCTCTAGATGACCTTGTCCTAGCACAGGGTGGAGGCCTCTTTAAACAAGGACACTCAGGAACAAAAATGTTTCAACATTTTATTAAACTTTAGCAGTTGACACAATCAATACACACAGTGGTATCACCACAATTTAAATTCAGCTCGCTACCTTAAGTGGTTGTAAACCTCAGATATGAAATATGAACAAACAATAGTATAGTGTATATCAGCCCTCAAAAATTCCAGTGTGGGCTGCCTGGGAGCGGGAGGGGGGGGGGGGGCGATCGTGGGGCAAGAGAGAGGAGAGGAGAGCTGCTGCCGCAGTCGCCGCCGCCGCATTGATCAGCACGCAGGGAACATAACAGCTTTCATTTCAATAGCTGTGTGTTCCCCGCCCCAGGATTGGGCAGGTGATCTGTCTATCAAAGTGCCCAGACAAGGGGGAGGGGCTATATATGACGGTGTGCGCAGCGGGGAACACACATCTATTGAAATGAAAGCTGTTATGTTCCCTGCGCGCTGATCAACCAGACAGCGGCGGCCGTGGCAGGGGGAGGGCTCTCTCTTTCCCTACACAGGTAGGCCACTGGGGACCTACACATGGCTGGCTGCATTTGGGGACACAAGGCTGCATTTGGGAACACATGGCTGCATTTGGGGACACAAGGCTGCATTTGGGGACACATGGCTACACAAGGCTGCATTTGGGGACACAAGGCTGCATTTGGGGACACAAGGCTGCACAAGGCTGCATTTGGGGACACAAGGCTGCATTTGGGGACACATGGCTACACATGGCTGCATTTGGGGACACAAGGCTGCATTTGGGGACACATGGCTGCATTTGGGGACACAAGGCTGCATTTGGGGTCACATGGCTGCACAAAGCTGTATTTGGGGACACAAGGCTGCATTTGGGGACACATGGCTACACATGGCTGCATTTGGGGACACATGGCGGCATTTGGGGACACAAGGCTGCATTTAGGGACACATGGCTACACAAGGCTGCATTTGGGGACACAAGGCTGCATTTGGGGACACATGGCTGCATTTGGGGACACAAGGCTACACAAAGCTGCATTTGGGGACACAGGCTGCATTGGCGGTCACAGGCTGCACTGGCGGACACAAGCTGTATTGGTGGACACAGACAGACTGCATTGGCGGACACGGGCAGGCTGCAGTTTTGGACATGGATAAAGTTGTTGTTAATATTTATTTTTATAACTTAATTCTGCATAAACAATTTAAGTGTCATTTCATGAGATAATTTGAGGGCATGTTTAGGGGCGAGGCATGGTAGGGGTTGGGCCCGGCAACTGGTGGCAAGTAACCCCTTGAGTTCTGGCTAGTAGCTCAGAATTTGAAATTTTGAGCCCTGGTGTATATAGTGTGTACGTATCTCAATTAAGAGTACTAAGTGTCACTTTTGTCTGCTGCCTCATTCGTTAGCATGAGTCACTTCTGACAAGTTTTCCTGACACCAAGAGAAAAAAGGTGACAGGGGAGGGAGCTCGAGCTGATTGACAGCATTAGCTATATTCCTGTGTGTTGTGTGAAGGGGGTGTGTCCCTTCCCTCCAATCAGCACTCAGAATTATCCTCACTGAGCTCTGCAGAGTGTAACTTTAGCTCTCCGCCCCTTTTTTTTACTTTTAGACACGCTTTAACATTCAGCACTTTGAACAGATGTAGAGAAGACAGGCTGTAGATAAACAGGTACAACGTATGTAGGAGAGGATTTGTTTCATCTCTGTGTATTACCTCAGCTCAATCACTTTACTAGGTATATGTAGGGGGTTAACAACCACTTTAAATTTCCCAAATCTCACTGACAGAGGCCTCCTCCCATTCCGCCGTGTGCAACTAAGTGTAAAACTGACCTCCACCTCCCTAATGTTCAACGTTGAACTTTGGACTTCAAACCACTAGATGAATATTGACATCACACTATTGTAATTGCCACATAATTATGAAAGTAATACAATAAAAATGAAACAATAGAATCCATACTCTCATCTCTCCCTAGCAACCCTTACATGTCTTCTCCGGTGGCAGTCTAATAGGGAGTTTATGGGGGAGATTTACTAAAACTGGTGCATGCAGAATCTGGTGCAGCCGTGCATAGTAACCAATCAGCTTGCAGCTTTTATTGTCAAAGCTTAATTGAACAAACTGAAGTTAGAAGCTGATTGGTTACTATATACTGTACAACTGTACCAGATTCTGTTGCACCAATTTTAGTAAATCTTCCCTTATGTGTCAATAGCGCTGAGCCTGTAATATAAACTACACATACTCAACATACAGTACCTCCTTAAATGTTCAAGCTAAGATTAGGTGCAGGCTGTAAATAGCAAAATGGTACCACAAAAAAGTATTTTCCAATTGGTATTTTTATACATTTTAATTACGTGAAATGTTTAGGTAATTATAAGACACAATCTATCAGAGTTATATACAGTATGCAATATATGTGTCCAGCAGTGTTTAGTGCTCTGCTGCCACCAAGTGCAATATTTTAGGTAGTACAGCTGGGGTTTTCTGAATTAGGCACCATACATTTTTTATTGATTTCATACATTTTTATTGATTTACCAGTTTAGGAAACATGCAGCATATTTAAACAGAAACTCAGATTTATGAAAACATTTTAATTTATTAAATACAAATCAGAACCCTCTTATTCTAGTGCTCCAGTCAGGACGTCAGCATCCCCCTCCTTCCAGACACAACTAAATGTCATTATATAGTGCTGAGAGTAAATAATCCAGGGATAAAGCATGAGTGGGACCTGCTTTAATTTTCTTTCAGATGTCTCTGTATAATAGTTTGTATATCAGTCCTACATAGTTGCTAAATCATTAGCGGCATTTATTTATTTTTACCTCAGAGGAATTTGTCCAAAAATGTGTGGAGTTTTTTTTCCTGGCAATTTCATCCAACTGATCATCAATGGGTGATTGAAGGGGGATAAAATAAGTGTAAATTGACTCCTTTAGAAAACTATTACCTAAGCCTTTATATAAAAGTGGTTCTGTATCTCTAGAACACTATCCTTTGCTTATGCTATTTCTGTGTGGTAATTTAAAGCGGTTAAATATAAAAAATAAAACTATTGTCGCGTTGCTTCAACAGATTTCTAATTTTCAGTTAACCACTTGCCGACCAGCCGCCGCAGTTTTACTGTGGCAGAATGGCAAGGCTGGGCAAAACGACGTTATGTTACGTTGCTTCACCTTTTGGCCACTAGGGGCCACGGAGCTGATGCGAGTGCCCGGTGGGCGCAATGACTGGCGGGTACCCGCGAACGCTCGTGACAGAGCGAAAACCTGGATCTGTGTGTGTAAACACACAGATCCCGGTTCTCTCAGGGGAGAAGAGACTGATCGTGTGTTCACACTAAGTATGAACACTGATCTCTCTCTTCCCCTAGTAAGTCCCATACCCCCTACAGTTAGAACACAGAGAGGGAACACAGTTAACCCCTTGATCGCCCCCTAGTGTTAACCCTTTCCTGCCAGTGACATTTATACAGTAATCAGTGGATTTTTATAGAACTAATCGCTGTATAAATGTGTGTAGCGGGCATTTAAATTTGGGGGGGAGCATCTGGGTTATTCAACCCGGATGCACTAATTGTTAGGGAGTCTGAGAACCCCTTTTGTGGTTCTTGGAGGACTCTGGTGGTGCAAGGTTCCCTGCGGCCTGCAGATGGCGTTGTCGCCCTGGGCTGGAGTTGAATCCGCACCGCAAGACTGCTCCCTTTTTGTCCTTCCCTGGTGCTGGTACAGCGGGGCGGGGAACCCGCTGTGATGTAAAGAGAGAGGGGATAAAAGGGGCGGACGCCCTTACCACGAGGTTGTCAGGAGTGGTTGTCCGGAGTGGTTGTCCTGAGAGTTCGGAGTTGGAGGCACCTTCAAACTGGGTGCTGGCGTTCCGGAGTTCCGGGCCCAGGTGCCCTTGACCTGGCCGGAGCGAGAGATGGAGTCCATCCCAGGCACCTTAAGCCTGGGGTGAGGTACTATGGCCAAGGCCTGGGGCCCAGTAACTTTGACTGGGTTCCACGAGGGTGAAGGAGTCCGAGGGGCCCTAAGGTGTTGGGACCCGTATCTGAGGTGAGGAAGCCGGGGAGTGTAACCCTTCCAAATAGCCTGGTACAGCATTAATCTGGTGACGGCGGGGCCTCTGGTAACTCTCTTGGAGGGATGTCTTCCCCCTGACAGGGGCTGCAGCGTAGCGAAGGTAACTCCAGTTCCTGTTCATTAGAGTCGCTGGAAGAGATTCTGAAGCCAAAAAGTATGTTTTTACGGCCACTGTGCTTAGCAACCGTTGGTGAAACCTCAACGGTTTAGTTTCTTTGAGGATTGTGCCTTGACCTACTCATTTTAACTGTGTTATTTTACAAAAAGGTGGCCCTGTAGAGGTAGATAACTCGGAGACCTACCTAAAGTGATCTCTCTGTCTCTCCTGAGCCACACTAAAAAAGAGCCAAGTTGGACCAGCTGAAGTGGAGCTTCTTGGTTCCTGGGGACATAGGTCCCAGTTGTAGTCCTATGAGGAACGATACAAATCTCTCCTTAACAAAGATACACATATGGGAGTCCACCAGTATGTAATGGAGAATGTATGGTAGCTAATGAGTCTGAAAAACTGATCCAATATTGCTAGTAGGGTAGCTTACCTAGACCCAAAGAAGTAAGGTGTATTGCCTGAGACAATGTTTCCAAGGTATGGAATGTCCACAGCCTAAATACTTCCTGGAGTTCTGTGGCAAGCAAAGGCAAAAGAAAGAGAAGAGGGCAAAGTATGGAATTCAAAACAGTCCAAAGCGTCCTTACAAGAAAGGACTTAGTGACTCTGAATTGCAGCTTACCAGAAACTGTGTCCAACGGCTAATATCAGTGTGGCTTCCTTCAGGCAGAGGTAAGATATTGGGGAGTTTCCACCACCTAATATACTGCACGCTGATCTCAAATGTTGAGCAGCTGTGCGGCAGAGAGGAGTGGACGGAGACGGACTATCGTCACGCCCCCTGAGTGCAGTGGCGCGCGCAGTCGCCTCTCCGTCAGGTTCCTAGATCTCCATGGGAACAAAGGACGCTCTCAAGCTGGGGAGCGTCCTGACGTCAGTGCGCCACCATATCGCGGCGGCGTAAGGAGATGACGTCACGCGTCAGAGTCCCGCGGCGCAGAAGTGGCTACGGCTGCAGCCATGGTAACTAATTTTTCTAATAAAATGTTTAAAGAGAACCTTTTGGTATAATACTTTTTATGAGGTTGAAACAGTCACTCAATTAAAAGTCCCACCTGAGGAACCACACTCTTCGGAGTGTACCTTTCTATTTTTGTATTCAGGGATGCGGGTTGACTGACCTCTTTGTCCCTACACTATAGACACCGCCCTCAGTACAGCGTTATTAGAGAGACTTTGTCAGACCCTATCAACCCGATTGAATCTGAGAAGTTCTATGCCAGATCAATGGTGCGGAAGGCACCAAACCCCTGTGTACTGCCTGGACTGGGAAGCACTAGAGCTCTGCCAAAACACGCCCGTTTGTAAAGGGTACTCATTAAGAAAGTTGCTGCAGAGTATGGTCTAGAATTCCCCTATTTCCCCAAAGAGCTCATGCAGGAAATTGAATCCAAACGAGAGCAGTGGTACAGTGAACCTGTTTGGGATCACCGGTCTGTGCCAAAACCTTTCAGGAAAGTTGGATACTCTTTTTCTATGGATGAGCATTTCAAAGGATGCTTGCTACAGTGGAACTATGGCAGGCACATTTATGCTGATAAGATGGTCATCCACAGACCAGGGAAAGACGATATTGTTTATTTCATTACCACCCTGGACAAGCAAGGAAAGTCAGTGATCCTGCCGGATCCCTGATTTTATTGGTGATCATTTAAAAGGAAAAATTACTGCTCTAACTTTGGTTTTCAAAGAGACTGAAAAGAAAATTCTCTTGCTAAAAATGGACTATGGGGTTACATAGCCAGGCAGTGTTAGGTGAGAGGACTTCGCGGTCAAGAGTTTTCCTACCTGCTCCAGTACTTGCTATTAAGGACTTTCCTTTTGTGCCATACTGATTTTCTGCTACTAAGTGATGGAAGTTACTCATAGTGAGGGCTGGACTTTCAAGCTTACAGTTTAGTTCCTTTTATATTTAACCACTTGACCACTGGGCACTTAAACCCCCTTAATAACCAGACCAATTTTCAGCTTTCGGTGCTCTCACATTTTGAATGACAATTACTCAGTCATACAACACTGTACCCATATGAATTTTTTGTCCTTTTTTTCACACAAATAGAGCTTTCTTTTGGTGGTATTTAATCACTGTTGGGTTTTTTATTTTTTGCGCTATAAGAGAAAAAAGACTGAAAGTTTTGTAAAAAAATGTTTTTTTTTTCGTTTCTGTTATAACATTTTGCAAATTACTATTTTTTCTTCATAAATGTTGGCCAAAATTTATACTGATACATATCTTTGGTAAAAATAAGTACAAATTGGTGGATATTATTTGGTCTTTGTGAAAGTTATAGAGTCCACAAGCTATGGTGCCAATATCTGAAAATTGATCACACCTGAAGTACTGACAGCCGATCTCATTTCTTGAGACCCTAACATGCCAGAAAAGTACAAATACCCCCCAAATGACCCCTTTTTGGAAAGAAGACATTCCAAGGTATTCAGAAAGAGGCATTGTGAGTTTTTTGAAGTTGTCATTTTTTCCCACAATTCTTTGCAAATCAAGATTTCTTTTTTCTCTTTTTTTTTTCACAAAATTGTCATATTAGCAGGTTATTTCTCACACACAGCATATGCATACCACAAATTACACCCCAAAACACATTCTGCTATTCCTCCCGAGTATGGCGATACCACATGTGTGAGACTTTTACACAGTGTGGCCACATAGAGAGGCCCAACATGCAGGGAGCACCTTCAGGCATTCTGGAGCACCCAGGCCAATTCTGACATTTCTCTCCTACATGTAAAAATCATCATTTGTTTGCTAGAAAATTACATAGAACCCCAAAACATTATATATGTTTTCTTAGCAAAGACCTTAGAGAATATAATGGTGGTTGTTGCAACTTTTTATCTCGCACGATATTTGCGCAGCAATTTTTTTAATGCGTTTTTTACGGAAAAAAAAAATTTGTGCTTAAAAAAAAACAAAAAACAGTAAAGTTAGCCCAATGTTTTTGCATAATGTGAAAGATGAAGTTACGCCGAGTAAATAGATACCTAACATGTCACCCTTAAAAATTGCACACACTCGTGGAATGGCGCCAAACTTCGCTACTTAAAAAATCCCCATAGGCGACGCTTTAAATATTTTTACTGGTTACATGATTTGAGTTACAGAGGAGGTCTAGGGCCAAAATGATTGCTCTCGCTCTAACGTTCGCAGAGATACCTCACATGTGTGGTTTGAAAACCGTTTTCATATGTGGGCGGGACTTACGTATGCGTTCGCTTCTGTATGCGAGCTCACGGGGACAGGGGCGCTTTAAAAAAATATATATTTTTTTATTGTTCATTTTACTTTCATTATTTTAGTTTGACATGTTTTTCCGCCCCAAAAATTTTTTTGATCACTTTTATACCTATTACAAGGAACGTAAACATCCCTTGTAATAGGAATATGGCATGACAGGTCCTCTTTACAGTGAGATATGGGGTCAATAAGACCCCACATCTCACCTCTAGGCTGGGAAGCCTGAAAAAAAACTAAAAAAAAAACAACAATCCTGGCTTTGATCGTAGCGGTGAGTCGGTAGAAGCACCGGAGGGCAGCAGGAGGGGGGGCATCCCCTCTCACCTCCCGTAACATTGATCAAGCGGCGGAACAGCCGCTATGATTGTTGTTATGGTGTAGGGAATCGCCGGTGAAAAAGCTAATATCTGAATGATGCCTGTAGCTGCTCCCATCATTCAGATATCCCCGCACAAAGTCAAGGACGTCATATGACGGCCGGCGGGCGGGAAGTGGTTATTGCAGAGTATTGCCGGGCATTGCGGAGTATTGCCGGGCATTGCGGAGTATTGCCGGGCATTGCAGAGTATTGCCGGGCATTGCAGAGTATTGCCGGGCATTGTGGAGTACTGCCGGGCATTGCGGAGTATTGCGGAGTATTGCAGGGCATTGCGGAGTATTGCGGACTATGGCAGGGTATTGCGGAGTATGGCAGGGTATTGCACGGGGTATTGCACAGGGGGTATTGCACAGGGTATTGCAGGGTATTGCAGAGTATTGTGCAGGGTATTGCAGAGTATTGCGCAGGGTATTGCAGAGTATTGCGCAGGGTATTGCAGAGTATTGCGCAGGGTATTGCAGAGTATTGCGCAGGGTATTGCAGGGTATTGCGCAGGGTATTGCAGAGTATTGCGCAGGGTATTGCAGAGTATTGCGCAGGGTATTGCAGAGTATTTTGCAGGGTATTGCGCAGGGTATTGCAGAGTATTTTGCAGGGTATTGTGCAGGGTATTGCAGAGTATTGCGCAGGGTATTGCAGAGTATTGCGCAGGGTATTGCAGAGTATTGCGCAGGGTATTGCAGAGTATTTTGCAGGGTATTACAGAGTATTTTGCAGGGTATTGCAGAGTATTGCGCAGGGTATTGCAGAGTATTGCGCCAGGGTATTGCAGAGTATTGCACCAGGGTATTGCAGAGTATTTTGCAGAGTATTGCGCAGGGTAATTTGCAGAGTATTGGCAGGGTGTATTGCAGAGTATTGGCAGGGTATTGCACCAGGGATGGCTGAGCAGGGATGGATGGATGGCTGGATCTGTGACTGCAATTGTCACAGATCCAGCCCACAGTGCTGCTGCTGCCATCCGCTCTCTCCCCCTCCCCTCTCACACTGTACCGATCGGTACAGAGAGGGGAGGGAGGAACCGGCGTCATCACATGACGCCGGTCTGTTTACAAGTGATTGCTCCGTCATTTGACGGAGAGATCACGTGGTAAACGGCCGCTAGTTTCCCGTGTTTCCCGTGTGCGCGCCCCAGGGAGCGCTATTCTGGGAGGACGTTATATAACGTCCTCCCAGAGTTAAGCAACCACCTTGTCGACGTTATTTGTCGGCAGGTGGTTGCCAAGTGGTTAAAGTGTGAAGGAAAGTTCCATTTCTTAGGAAGTGCAGCTTTACTTCTTCATGTACAGTAATGCTGTTATTTTTGCCTGTGTGTCTTTGTTTTTTTTTAGGTGAATCGGATCTTCTGTCAAGCTGCCGGAGAGTGGGTGGTTTAGATAGAGAGTGAGGTGTTGATAAATATGTGTTAATGTGACCATACTGTCATGTTTAAATCTATGACTTTCTTCTTTCTTACCCTCCCCTCTCCATTCCAAGTTTTGCGGTTCAGATATCTGCTCTCAGGATTGAGAGACATTTTTTTTTTACAGACGCTGAGGACATAGTCTTTTTGTAGTGGGGGGAGTATGTAGCGCCCTGCTCCTGTTGGCCTGGCGCTATTGTGTAAATTTAGTGGGTCATCTGAATTGTACATAGTTCAGAACGTAATGTTTATGGCTAAATTAGCCTCTGTTCCAGCTTTGGCTGTGTTGAGCGCATTTCCCACTGTCGCCGGTAGGTGTCGTTGTCACCGCCGGCCAGTGTTGGAAATACAACAGGCTGGAGTGTATTGGGTGTCTCTTCCCCAGAAACAGCCCAGTGGGAGTGGTTTACCGATGTGCATTCTGGGAGAGGATACTTAAGGGGCAGACGCCATTTTATTTGCTCTCTGACCTCATGGCCCGCCTGGCCTAAGGTATGTGACAACTCCTCTTCTGCCTCGGGGCCCTGCTGGCCCGAGGCTACGTTACTTTAAGTAGGCCCAGAAGTCTGTCTGGGGCCTACTGGTTCGGGGATGATCCTGTGCTGTCTTGCCTGCGGGAAGAAGCCGAGCAATTGGAGGATCCAGGGTAGAACTCTTCTTGGAGAGGACGAGCAAAAGGCTGGTATCTCAAAAAGAGCCTGGTGACTCAATTGGAAGATGCATCCTAACCAATCTACCTCACAGTACTGCCGGATGGGCTTAAAGGACTTTGGTACTGTGTACCTGTTTACGCTCAAACAATTACTGATTTCAAAATCCTGTGGCAGAGGATTGTTCAACAGTTATTACTATCATTAAGTCTGTGGCAGAGACTTTTGTCCGTGCATCATTCCGGCTGCTAGGCCGGTGAGAGAGGCCTATCCGGGTGAGCAAGATCCGGTGACAGCAAGTGTACTTGTCTCCAGGATCTCAAGTTCCTCAGTGATATACACAAGGTATCTGAATTCCCCTAACACTCCATCCCTCTACTGCTGCAAGTTGTGTTTAATAAAAAGCATTGGAAAAAGACTAAGTGACTGGTGCATGCATCTGTGGGCACATTGCCCAATTTAGAGCCAAGCAAGTTTGATACGTTGAACTGTGCGGTAACGGCAGGACCAAAAATAACCAGCAGCTCCTATGGGGGTAGTGCTACATATATATAAATAAATAAATATATATATATATATATATATATATATATATATATATATTAGACTTGTGCACAACGGAAAAATTCGTTCCGTTTCGGTTCGTTTCTTTCCGGTCCTGTTGATTCGTAATCATTCGTAATTTTGCTAGACGGGATTTTTCGTGTTCGGACTCATTCGTATTTTTGCAAGCGACATTTTTCGTTGAATTTTTTGTTGCTTTATAATTCGTACTTTCGGTAGAGTACGTTGTTTTTCGTTGATTCTGGACACAACTCCTACTTTCGTAACTTTTTTTGGGTTCGTTGATTCGTAATTTTCCGTGTCTCTCTCACAACGACGCTGCCTATTATGCCTAATGTGCTTCGAATGGATTTGTACTTTTCTAAATACATAGCGGTTATTTGTAACGATTCAAAATCTCGTATTTTACTTTCATTTTTTACATGCGGCTATAGGCTCCGCCCCTGTACACCATTTTGAGAGGGTTCAGCACGGTGAGGGAGAAGCAGAGAGCAGAGCAGAGTGAGTGTTATTGTGCTTCGAATGGATTTGAAATCTCGTATTTTACTTTCGTTTTTTCATGCGGCTATAGCCTCCGCCCCTGTACACCATTTTGAGAGGGAGTTCAGCATGGTGAGGGAGAAGCAGAGAGCAGAGTGAGTGTTATTGTGCTTCGAATGGATTCGTACATTCGTAACTTTTTTCATAACGAATTATGCCGAAGACCTTCGGGCATTCGCTATTTTGCGGTATAATTTATTTCGGATTCGGTTTTATTCGTAATTGCTCTGTTCGGAAATTCGAATGCTTCCGAATGTCCGAAAGTTGCTAAATTCGGACGAATTTTGATTCGTTACGAAACGAATTGCACAAGCCTAATATATATATATATATATAAAATTTCTTTCTAGCGTAGAAGTAATATATATAAATATCATCCACGATTTAGTTATTTATTATATGTTTTTTTATATATTTTTTATTTATACAGAAGAAGGTATACAGTAGGGATCACATGTTATAAGAAGGATCCCTGCATGACAATATTATTTATAAATTAAAGGGCTGTCTGAGCAATCTTATATAAGCTGCAATAAAACCTTCCAACCACTTTTGCTTGTATTATGCAATAAAAATCAGTGGGTGGAGTGTTCTGATGTGGATAAGATATGGCTGATTGGATTCCCCTCTATGTTAGTACAAAGAGACAAGATAAGAAAATGTCTCTGACTCGCCCTTTAGATGTTTGTGATTTTAGGTGGGAGGGTGGAGAGGGTGCTGAGTCCAATACACTGTGTTGGGTCCCTCCATATTAAAGGAAGTCTGTAAGGGGGAGTAAAATATCCTTGGTAAGGCAGATCCAAATTCACAATAGAGCCACAAGGGTGTGTTTAGGGTCACCTCCACATGGAATATAAATGGAGTGCTACACTGTTATGAATATAAAAATATTTAATTCCTCATATAATTATATTCAACAGATTTCAGGGGTCTTTACATGCTCATTCATCAGGGCTTGAATAAAAGGCAGAAAAGAAGGGGCTTCTTAGAAGCAGTAACCATAAATAGTAAGATATATTATCAAATTATTATTATAATTTATATTATGATTATTGTAGATGTATTGTTCTATTTTCCACTATCTGAATTTTCAGACCAGATTGTTAAAACTTACATCCTCAAATGAATGTATCATTGGGCCTAATATAGCCTAGTCCGTCATTGATCCACCATTGATCCTTCTCTATGTAGAAAGCTTACCATTTCCCCTGGTTCTTCGCCACTCTATCTAAATAAAAAATATATTTTGACTTACGCTTTAAAGTGGATGTAAACCCACAACCACCATTTACAAGATATTAACATAGTTAATATCTATAATGATATACATGCCTCCTGCATGTACTGTTTTTTTTTTTTATTACACACCCCCTCAGCTGTAAGGAGCGCCGCAATATTGCCGAATTGGTGGGCGTTTCTGATTCCCAGCGCTCGGTGGACGGAGTCGTGACATCAGAGGACTTCTCCACCCACCGCTACACTCCCCTGGCCAGCCGGCGTTGCGAGCACGAGCCTCGTGCCAGGGGAGACTGAAGTGCATGTGCAGGAGTGACAGAGCGCGTTCTGTGAAGAAGCAGAGCGCGCTCCAGTTACTCCTGCACATGTGCACAAGAAACAGGAGATAATAAGAGAGGCAGAGCTTACTTCTCCGCCCCCCCTCATCCCCCACGTGCCCTCCACATCCCCCGCTGTGTCTTCCTCCTCCGACCCCCCTCGTTCCCTGCAGCCGCCGGCTTCCCTCTGCTCTCCTCTACCGCGGGCTGAGAGGGGGGGCACGCGGGGGAATCTGTCAGGATGGAGAGCGGAGACAGTGGTTGGTATGTCAATTACCAGCCCCTGTCTTTTCTGAATGGGACACAGAGCGTTCGTTACCGATCGCTCTGTGTCCTGTGATAACTGAGCAGAGTAACCTGTGTGTTACTCTGCTTCAGCTTATGAATGGACAAACACAGTAAAGGCAGGCAATCCTGGGAGAGCTGGAGGGGAGAGGAGGGGAGGGGAGGAAAGGGATATGAATTGTGAACTTTTTACACAGGATGTGCCTGTCCTCAGGCTAGTGCACGAGATATGTAAATAACCTGTCACTCAAAGCAAGGGGGAGGATTTGACAAAGTTCTTCTCTGTTTGTCAAGATTTATCTCACTGAACAATAAAAGAGGATTGCTCAGAGCTGGTTAACTCTGTGTGGCAAGACTGGGTTCAAATGATAGGAAATCTTATACTCTACATTGTGACATCAAAAAAAGTTTACATCCACTTTAATAGTAATATATTGAGGCAAACAACTTCTGCACACACTAAGAAAATTTGAATTATTTGTAGAAGGTATTGGTTGTTACAGAAAATTATTCTAAATTTAAAGGAACTGTTTTGGCACTGAAAGGTTTAGAATTCAACCCTGGGACTTCTTATATAACCATGATGCAATATAATGGCTCTTACAAGATATATTTTTTTTAATGCCATCATCGTTGTTTTTTTTTAAGAAAGTGACCTGCTATTGGCATGTAATTGGATTCATTTTCTGAACTGTTTTTCAGACTTCCATGCTGGAACAAGCTATTAAAAACACCCAGGAAAGCTATGATGATGAGATACAGTTGTACAATGAGCAGATTGAAGTGTTCAGAAAAGGTATAGAAGAAGCAGAACGGAATTTGGAGAAGTACACCAATGACTGCCGTCAGCTATTAATATACCAGCAATCCTTGGAAAATGAACTGGAGAGATATACGCGGATCATTGAGAATGAAGATAATAGGTACCTGCACCGCTCTGTATTATTAGAGTCACAATGAGGTAGTCATTTATGCATGCTTCCTAATGGCTTCTGCTTTTGCAGAACTCTTATGCCCTGTACACACGATCGGAGTATCCGATGGTCTTAAATCCGATGGAATTTTTCATCGGAATTCCGTTCAAGCTGTCTTGCATACACACTGTCAGACTAAATTCCAACCGTTCAAAACACGGTGACGTAAAACACTCTGACGAGCTGAGAAAAATTAAGTTCAATTCTTCCGAGCATGCGTTAACTTGATTCTGAGCATGCGTGGGTTTTTTCTCCGTCAGAGTTCCACACAGACAATAGGAATTTCCTATCGTTTTTTTTTTACCATCTGACAAATTTAAAACATGTTCTATTTCTAAACACCGATGGAAAGAAGTCCGATGGGGCCCACACACGATCGGAATTTCAGATGAAACAAGTCCATCTGACTTTTTTCATCGGAAATTCCAAAAGGGTGTACCTTATTAGGGTTGTTACTGTAAAGAGGATGGGATAGCTGAAGACAGGCAAATGGGTAGACCAAAATGTTAAAGATGATAGCACAAATAAATTAACACTAAAAGCAACAAATTGGGATAATTTTGGCTACTTTGAATGTTTTCTGCCTGTGAAAAAAGGTGGAATAAGAGAATACATATCACTTATCACTTCTTTCACTACTAAGGAAATCTTCTGCTTCCTTATGCTTTTATTATAAACCAACAAGCCTGGACTTGGACAAGGAAAACAACTGTCAAAATTTGGAATTTGGAAATCTTTTCACTTCTAGTCTTGGTGACAATGGTCATGAAGACAAATATATAGTGATATCCTCCCTAGTGTGAACATTGCAGCAGTAAAAACCTGACATTGTTTTTCACCTTTCCCTACTCCATTCAGCTCTAAAAAAAATAAAAAATATTCGCTTTAGATAGTAATTATAGAGTTCTGCCCCTCCCCCGCCCCCCCCCCCCCCCCACGAAAAAATTAAAAGTACAAATACTGTCCATGGTTCCCAGCCAATTTTCTTGTAAGGCTCTTGGATGCTGCCGCCGCCATTCATTGTAAGGGAAACTGGCAGTGAAGCCTTTCAGCTTCCCTACTGCGCATGCGCGACGCCGGACGTTCTGTCTAACTGGCCTGGTGGCGGAGGAAGGAGGAGGGTGGCCGAACTTCCTAGGGACGGCGCATGGCGCAGTCTTCTGAAAGTGGGGAAGGGTACCTGTCAAAAACAGGTACCTGTTCCCCCCGAATGGTGCCAAATGTGGCACCAGAGGAGGGGAGGAAGCAGATAAGAGGAGGTTCAACTTTTGGGTGGAACTCCGCTTTAATATGAAAGGAAAGGCATACCATGTAAAACAAATGTGGCACTTTACTGTGTCTTAAAAATAAAATCAATTTTGAAAATTTTCCAGGTCCGTAGAGATGTGCTGGGAGTCTATTTTCCTGCATTAATTTGCATGCTTAATTAATGGCACACCCATGTTCTTTATATGATTATCCTGCAGTGAATACTAGCATAACATTTATTACTATATATATTATAGATTATGGGCAGATGTTATCTGTATCTGAAACATGAACGTTTCAAATAACTTTTTTGTAAATGTTTTTTAACAACTTGGCATAAAATTTGAGTAACCCATTGAGTGAAATCCAAAATGTCAGGCCCCTAGTCCTTTATGGCAACAAATAACTACAGTCAGAACATATCAGGGACAGAAAATGTAGAGCACACAGACTGGAAGAAATTATTTAAACAGGACCTTCCACCTCAGTGGCAAGTTATACTGTACTTATGCAGGTTGAGCCCTGTCCATCACCCAACTCCGCCTAAAAAGCTGCACAAAAGTACCTGTGCAGGGTAAAATATGTTGATAATATACTTCTTCCTGCAGTGCTTAGGTGAGGGTGGTGCTGTTTTACTTTTGGACAGATCTTGGAAAATGTTGAGTAGCCCAAATGTACTATAGAGTCTTCTTGCAAGATTTGTACTATTCAGCATTCCCAGGGATCTTATCCGCCAGAGGTTTACATCAATTTCTGCACTACAAAAGTTGGGGAAAGGTAAGTACTTTATTTAACTATTATTCCTCCTACAGATACTTCAATGCAGCATTTTAGAGATAGATGGACCATGCCATTGAGGTGGAGGGTATGTATTAACTGTACCACTGCACTTTCTACACATTTTTAAGGACCTTAAATAGAAAATGACAGCACAGAAGTAAGTGTAATTAACACAATATTCTTACCTCTCTGTGCCCTTTATGTAAATATTTCCTGAGGATCTCCATTAAAGCACAAGTTCCCTTGTTGCATAAAAACCCTTCATGGTTTCCCCCTCCTTACTGCTTGCTCACCAACCTGTTGTTGCTCCTGCGCATTGCAGTTCACGTGCTAGACCAAAATGCAAACATAAATGCTGCTTTGCTCTGTGAATGTCCAGGCCCAGGTCCACTCTGCATCTGAGTTCTATGTGGGACCATAGTAGAGATGAGGGAGGGGGAAGTGGAGCAAAATGCAAACATGTACTTTAAAGGATAGCTAAGCCCAAGAACAAAAATGTTGAGTGGTGGTTGCATTAGTTCTCTTTTTTTAAAGCTATAAAACATTTTTAGCAAATACAGAAAAAGCCATTGATCTTGCTAAGAATGCAATGTCTTTGTTAATTCCTGTAAGCAGCACTGAAGAATATTTCCCTTCCTAGTTATCCTCTGTAAACTACCAATTTCCCTGTGTTCAGTGCAATAGAGGTGAAGAGATACCGACATGTTTCTAGTTCATATCAGGAAAGCAACCTAATGTGGCAATCATAGCTCCCTCCATAGATACAATGGAAGAGTGACGTAGCCACCCAGGGACAGGAAGTATGTAATTTGCAGGATTACCAGGTGAAAATAAAGCAAATGAAGCTTGAAAGAATTAATGCATCCCCCACTATCAATGATTAGTAATCTTCAATATACTATATTGTTGGTTTTGGGTTTAGATGCACTTTAAGTGAATAAACTTGAATGTGTTCTATATAAAATATTATTTCTCTTTTTTAGACTGAACTCTGCAATAGTTGGAACTCCAATAACACTCTTCATGCAGAGCTACAAATCCTCGCAGATCTCACCTACCAGAGGAAAAGGTAATACCGGAGTTCACACCCCGTATTTTCGGCAACCAATATAAAGTATAGATTTAGTGTGCCATGCTCATAAATAGTGAAACCAACCGTGTTGTAAATACAACTGTTTTGCTCTTGATTCTTAAAACTTAAACTATTTATTATGAGAGAACCAAAATGAAGTCACTAGCCTGGAGAAAAAAAGAACAAGTTTCTTCTAAAGGTTTTTCATAATGAAATCTCTTAAATTATGCATAACAATAGTCATATTGCAGTGCCAAAGGACTTTTTATATGAGAGTGTCTGAACTATTGGTACAGTATTTTTCATTACAATGTGACTCTATTGTTGATGGTTTTAAATGTATGAGAAAAAAGCATATTGGGTGCTTTGGATAGACATTTCTACCTGCAGACATCTTTTTTACTTTTATACAAATTGACAATTTCATGCTAGCTCTCTTTGTCCCAGACAGGGCATTTTCCCCAAGGCAAGGTAGAAAATCTGTCACGAATGTATGTTTTGCAGTTTATCTTATGGTAATCTGAAGCTAAAGACATTAAAGTGTATGTTACTCTAAACGTTAAAGTGGAGCTTCACTGCATCTGAGCACCACAAACCAAAAATACAATTTAATTCATTTTTATTACTCAAAGCAAACTTCCCCCATCCATCCATGTCTCCATATTTTTTTTTCACGTTGAAAAACAACCCCATACGATTTTCGGCTGTGGCCATCTTGCGTAAGGGCAAATGATTCATGTAGCATTCACTTCCTGCAATCTATCTGCCCTTAGCTCAGGCATGCGCACAGGAGAGTTTACTTAGCTGTGAAAACCCCTCCTCCTCTCCTCCCCTCCTGAAGACTCCTGGGATGTATGACATCATTTGCCTAGGACTAGAAACCAGGAAGTAACTGTAGAAATGTAAAAAAATTGTTTGAAACAAATAATTATGATATACATTCCTATCTATTTACTAACAGCATGAGGATTACCAATAATCAATGTTGATTGGAAGAGTGAAGTTTAACTTTAATATTGAAAATAGGTGTCTGTGTTTTTATGTATGTGCTGGTAAATCAAACTTTTTTTGTTTTTATTTTTCCTGTGATAAGAAAACACCCAGTGATCCTTACAGCCCCACTTCTATCTTAAAGTGATTGTAAAGTCTTGTTTTTTTTCTATTAAAATAACAAACATGTTATACTTACCTGCTCTGTGCAGTGGTTTTGCACAGGGGCAGCCTGGATCCTCCTCTTCTCAGGTCCCTGGCTGGAGCTCCTGGCCCCTCCCTCCTGTTGAGTGCCCCCACAGCTTGCTATGGGGCACTCGAGCCGAGCTGCAGCTCTGTGTATCCATTTAGACATGGAACTGTGGTTCGGTTTGACCCCCTCTCTCTCTCTCCTGATTGGCTAACTGAGTTTGATTGACAGCAGCGGGAGCCATTGGCGCCGCTGCTGTGTCTCAGCCAATCAGGCAGGAGAGTCCTGGATGGCCAAGGCACTCATGGACATCGCTAGATAGAGATGGGGCTCAGGTAAGTATTAGGGGGCTGGGGGCTGCTGCACACAGAAGGCTTTTTATCTTAATGCATAGAATGCATTAAGATAAAAAAATGTCTGCCTTTACAACTCCTTTAAATCAATCTGACTATGCCAAGCAGATCAGTGGTGGCATATTCAGTTTATGTAATTTCGCACCTCGCTTGGAGTTACAGGACACTATGTCAATGCACAATGTACCTGAACCTCCTGCTGGAAGCCGCTATCAAAACAGCAGGGTTGGGTGGGGGCATGGCAGCCAAACTGACTATGGGTAGTATGGGCATTCGGTGCATAGGCACAGCGTCTTCTTACTCCACGCAGGAAGGAGAAGCTGCTGTGTGTGATGTCCATCTGACATATACAAACACACACTCTCTGCTATGGGGAACAGGGATAAATGGAGGATTTGCGGTGATGTGACCACCATGTAAAGCTTTGAAAATTGTATTTAGCATTTTTTAAACTAAATGCAGTTATATTTAGACACTGCTTTGTAATAACAGAGAAGAGAAATTGGGATTGTAACGGTGCTGAATATTTTCAGCACTGTTATAATCTCAATTTCTCTTCTCTGTTACTCCTAATAACTGGGATGAGGTGCATAACATATTAGAGTCACTCAGATTGTTTCTATCTGTTTATACTGCTTTGTAATGTGCAACCCTTGGCTATGCAGCACAGTGGAACACAGTAGGGCAAATAGGCTGTTTGCTTCACAAAGAAAACTTTATTTAGCAAATAAATGTTCCTTTAGCTCAGTGAATGTGGGGAAAATTAAAAAAGCAGCGTCTCGCTGTTTATAGGCTGTAATCCAAGTCGATAGTCTGTAAGGGGTGCACGCCCTGTCACTGCCACAGAACTGAAGGTAAGCAAAAACTTCAGATGGCTGCAATGACAATGCAAAAATAGCTTTATTGGAAAACATAAAAGCATTACAAAACAGGCATGTAGGCAGGGGAAGAAGGAGAAGGGTTGACACGTTTCACCGATAAACGTGCTTTATCAAAACCATATTGTATGAAACGTATCAACCCTTTAGCTTCTTCCCCCGCCTACATGCCTATTTTGTAATGCTTTACCTTTTCCAATAAAGTCATTTTTGCATTGTCTTTGGGAGTGCAGCCATCCAAAGTTTTTGCTTACCGTGGTGAAGATTCACTTTGTAAAGAATATCCAATCACGTGCAAGGAAAATAAAATAGACGAAAGGGGCGTCCGGGGTGGAGGGTTGGGGGTGCACCTCTGCTGTACCAACACAACACCCCAATTAGGCTTGCGCCCACGTGAACCGTAGGGTAAAGGTTCAGAAGTGGGTGCCTCCCTTTGGGGTGGGGGTAAGGGGGGAGGGGTTAGTTGAATATTTAGGGGGGGGGATTGGAAAGGGGGGGGGTTTGCAATTTTCCTTTTTTTTTTTTTTCTTTTTTCTTCTCTCTCTCCGTGCTTCACCCTCTGAATCTACCGGGATGGAGGAAATAAGGATAACTACCATCAACGCT
Organism: Rana muscosa; assembly: GCA_029206835.1. Taxonomy (NCBI): domain Eukaryota; kingdom Metazoa; phylum Chordata; class Amphibia; order Anura; family Ranidae; genus Rana; species Rana muscosa. Next base: position 180,151,535 of record CM055121.1, read on the forward strand.
AAAGGACTTAACGTCCCAGAAAAGAGGAGAATGCTCCTGAGCGAGTTAAAACGAGCCCGCTCAGATGTAGCATTCGTGCAGGAGACACATTTCAAGATGGGCGGACTACCATACCTACAAAATAGGTTCTATCCATGTACATACCACGCATGTAGTCAGATATCAAAGTCAAAAGGGGTGTCAATCCTAATTTCCAATAGAATATCTTGGTCCCTGGTGGACAAAATAGTAGATGTAGAGGGTCGTTTCTTATTCTTAAAGGGACAGATTGGAAGTACAAAGGTGACATTGGCAACTGTTTACACACCAAATATACATCAAGACGCCTTCTTGAGCAAAACTTTGGATAAACTGGCGGGGTTTGCAGAAGGGAAGCTGATCCTAGGGGGAGATTTTAACATAACATTGGAACCTAAGGTTGACACATCAACGGGGACCTCATCCACACCAGGGGGGGTCCGGAAGAATATTCTGCAGAAGTTGCGGGACCTGCAGATGGTAGACGTTTGGAGATTACTACATGTAGGGGAAAGGGACTATACATTCTTCTCCAACCCTCACCAACTGTACTCCCGTATAGATCTCTTCATGGTGCCACACTATCTGTTGACGGCGGTGAAGGAAGTAAAAATTGAGAATATAACATGGTCAGATCACGCGCCAGTGACGCTACATATTGTGCTGTCTGACTCATCTACCGCACCGGAGTGGCGTTGGCGTCTGAACGAGAGCCTACTGCAGATCCCCGAAATTCGGGAAGATGTAGCAAAAGAAATGGAGGCATATTTCCTGACGAATGACACCCCGGGGAGTGACCCGGGAATGATATGGGAGGCGCATAAGGCAGTAATGAGAGGGGTATTAATAAAACATGGCTCCCGATTAAAAAAAGCACGAGAAAGAAAAATAGCTAAACTGTTAAGAGAAATCCAGGCACTAGAGGTACAACATAAGAAAATACAGATGCCGTCAGTGGGGATAGAACTGGCCCATTTGAGGAGACAACTGACAGAGCTACTTAGATACAAAGCAGAAGCGGCAATACAAATAGGGGAAAAGGTAACCTATGAACTTGGGGAAAAATGTAGTAAAATATTAGCAGGGAAACTTAGAGAGAAAGGGAAGACAGTATACGTACCCCATATAAAGGGAAAGAATGGACAACTGATTTCACTTCCTAAAAATATTGTCCAGAGATTTAGAGAATACTATTCATCCCTCTATAACCTGACCCCAACTCAGACGTCTCAGGCCACAATGGAAGAATACCTTCTATCAGCACATCTACCTTGTTTGTCACCAGCGGACCGTAATAAATTGGAGATACCTATCTCAGTGGGGGAACTAGAGACAGTGATAAAAACAGTTAAACGAGGGAAGGCACCGGGCCCAGATGGCTTTACTATCCAATACTACAAATATTTTCTCCCAATACTAGGGGTGTACATGACAAAGACATTCAATGGGATCGGCCGGGCCCCCGCACTGCCGCCGGATGCCCTTATGGCATATATTTTGGTTATTCCGAAAGAAGGGAAGGACCCGGCGGAGTGCGGGAGCTACCGCCCGATCTCATTGTTAAACACAGATTTAAAACTTTTCACTAAAATACTTGCCTCCCGTCTTCAGCCGCTTTTGAATCAAATGGTACATCAAGACCAGGTTGGGTTTATCCCAACCCGGGAGGCCAGGGATAATACCGTAAAAGTCCTCAATCTGGTACACCATGCTAACATATCAAAAACGCCCTGTATTTTTTTGAGTACCGATGCGGAGAAAGCGTTTGACAGGGTTAGTTGGCGATTTATGTTCGAAGTATTGAGGCAAATGGGATTGGGAGAACATATGCGGAGCTGGATAGCCGGGGTGTATGCTACACCCCAGGCCTCGGTAAAAGTGAATGGAGTCTATTCGGAGACATTTAAAATTTTAAATGGAACGCGCCAAGGGTGCCCACTCTCTCCGTTGCTGTTTTCTCTCTCCCTGGAACCCCTACTGAATAGGATTCGGCAAAATTCAGATATTCAGGGTCTCCAAATAGGTGCCCAAGAATATAAAATATCTGCCTATGCAGATGATATGATGTTCTCCCTATCACAACCTCACATTTCACTGCCAAACCTGATGAAGGAAATAGAAGGATATGGGAGACTAGCAAATTTAAAAATTAATTACGCAAAATCGGAAGCGATGGGGGTTGCCCTCCCCCCAGAAGTCCAGCAAAACATACAACCCAATTTCAACTTTAAATGGGTAGGGTCGTCACTAAAATATCTAGGAATAAATATACCATCAAGACTAGAGAAGGTTTTTGCTGCAAACTTCCCCTCACTATATAATGCAGTTAGCTCCCTATTAGACAAATGGAAACAAGGATTCCATTCATGGTTCGGCCGATGTAACGCCATCAAAATGAACATTCTGCCAAAATTCTTGTACCTATTCCAAGCTGTACCAATAGGAATTAATAGGGCCTACTTTCGGCAAGTAAATGCACTTTTCACTAAGTTTATATGGGCCAACAAGCGACCAAGGATTAGCAGAAGTCAAATGACCCTCCCCAAATGCCATGGGGGCTTAGCAGTCCCAGACGTGTCTAAATACCACCAAGCAGTCCATTTGGGAAGGGTCATAGACTGGTGCAGACATGTAGAATTCAAACTATGGATAAAACTGGAGCAAGAATTTAGCCAGGTGCCTTTGAGCAGGGCACTCTGGTGTTATTCAAGGTTACCTGACTCACTTAAAAAACACCCTTTGATAGGACCAACATTATCTATAGGGGCAAAAATATGTCTGAACCCTAAATACTCATCAAGACATTCCCCATTATATCCAATATTGGGAAACCCAAGCTTTGATCCAGGGATGGAGACAAGAGCATTTCGGAGACTTCGAGAGAAGGGCTATACTCAGGTATCGCATTTTATGCAATCCGAAACTTGGCCCACAATGGTAGACCTGACGAAATCAGGAGGTCAATTTGAAGTAGAACACTGGCAGGCAATACAACTTCGATACTACCTGGAGACATTGGGCCCAATGAGTAATTTTAAACGGGAACTAACTAGGTTTGAAACATACTGTGAGGAGAAGGAACCCACCAACCGAATAATATCTAAAATATATACGATGTTAATGACCCCACCAGAGAATTTTGAGCTGCCAGTATTTAGAAAATGGGAAAGGGACCTAAATAAGACCTTTACACCAGCTCAATACCAGAAGATAATATATTTGGCATTAAACTCATCAATATGCACTAAAATGCAAGAATTAAATTATAAACTACTGATGAGGTGGTATTATACACCATCAAAATTAGGCAGGTTCTACCCTGATGCATCAGATCAGTGCTGGCGATGTAAGGGGGAGCGGGGGAACTTTGTTCCATATATATTGGACATGCCCTCAGATCAGACAATACTGGCTAGAGGTAGGAAGGATCGCTCAAAAAATTGAGCCTTACCCGGTGCCGGACGATCCGGGTTTTTTCCTATTGCATATAACGCAAATACCCACACAGACCTATAAAAAGTCAGTATTATGTCACTTGGTCAATGAGGCTAAGGCGTGTATAGCGAGATGCTGGAAAAGCTCTAGCCCTCCAACAATCGCAGAATGGCTCAACAGGGTCAGACAAGTGGGGGCGATAGAGGAGTTGGTGGCTTCGGCCCAAGACAGAAAAGAGCAACATATTAAAATCTGGTCAACATGGGAAAAATTTACGCAGGCAGAAGAAGGGAAAAGATTAATGGGGAAGTAAGTCCGTCCACCTAGCCAGAGAAGTATTGAGGAGGTTATGGTTTACCTAACGGGGGAGGAGGTTGGGGTGAGGAGGGGAGAGAGAGATTTATTTAGTTATCTACTTATCTATTTAATTTTTTTTCTTTTTTTTTTTTTTCTTTTCCTTTCTTTCTTTCTTTCTTTTTTGGGGTTTGATTTGGGAGGGAGGTAGAGGGGGAATGGATAAAAATGTAAGGGAGAAGAAAACAAGGGCGTGAGAATCAAAGACGTTTAATAGAGGAAAGGAACTTTATGTGTCCCTCCTGTCACAGGGAGACACGTGAAGGCCAAAAGGGAAGGGAACCCATTGACATTGAGGTTTAGAGGTGAGAGGATCTAATTAATGGAATGGGATGAGGAAAATAATATGAATAGAAATGTAATGGAAAATGTATAAACGATGTATTGTATGTATCCCTTTTTGAAATATAAATAAAGAATATTTAAGGAAAATAAAATAAAAAACAGAATTTTGGCTTGTATATGAATGGATAATGTAAGTCAACAGAGCTTCATCTCATTCACTAAGGTAAGGAAAAATTATTTTGCAAAGTGAAAACCCCCATGTAAAGTGAACAACCTGGTACTAATAAATCAAACCCAATGTTTCTTGTCTCTGTGCCACATAAGGGAATTGATGCCATCAGTTGACAGTTTATACACATTTAAAATGGTTTGTAGATGAGGAATAAAATTACTCTTAGGTGATTGCGAAGGTTTAGTATCATTTAGTATCATGACCAGATGTGCGTGTTCATTTAAAAGTGCATATGCTAGGCTTGTTGCTGGCAAATTATGTTTACCGTATTTATAGGCGTATAACACGCACAGGCGTACAACACGCACCCTAACTTTAACAGGGAAGATTTAGGGAAAAAAAATCCACAGCCCCCTGCATATAACATGCAGGCCGAGTTTACCCTCTATTTTCAGGGTAATAAAGTGAGTGTTATACGCCAATAAATACAGTAATTATATATATATATATACTGTAAAAAAAACATATGTGACAATCTATGGAGACGTGTGAGCTAGGGTCAGATTTGATGAACTTGTTCATTCTGAGTGTCCTCCGTTCGGTGTCCTTTTAACAAAGTAAAGCATTATGATATGCAGAACATGTAGAAAAAAGTATTTTCTTTTTCTACCCGGGTTCCTATATACCTGTACTCTGTAATTGTGTTTTAGTGACAATCCTTTTAGAATTGAGTAATCAAGTAAAAATACAGTAGTTTATTTGGCTTGACTATGTGAAGTTATTTTTAGTTAATAGTTTTACATGAAGCACAAAAGTGTTAGGTGTTTGATTTTCTTTGATATTCTCTATTTATTCGACACAATAATTCTGACACATCAGACATTTATGTGTCTTGCGCAAGAAACATTTTTTTAGGCACATCTAAAGCATATTATTTTCTTTTATCTTCAAACGTAACTCAAATAAGTCACAAAAACATTGTAGGAGGTTCTTTCGTTTATTGTTGTTTTAGAAATATTGCATGCATCAAAAATTTGCCATACATTTCTGACTTACTTGTATACAAAATGTTGATGCTTGAACAAATGCTGATGAGTCCTTATTGTTTTTTAGATATAACACTGGCTATACAAGATATAGCTACAGCAAAACCAAGGCAAAAGGGTGTTTCAAAGAAAATGTCAAGGAAAAAAGAGCTATCCATGGATCAAAGTGATGTTAGCAACGAGGACAAAGTCATAGAGAGAATGCAGGAAAGTGTAGACAAGAGATATGAAATGAAGCATGGTGATTCTGCTTATGGCAAAGCTGAAAAAGAAGCTGAAAGGTATGAGCATGATTTATCTCCAGAAGATGTACCAGATGGCGCACAGATAAGTAAAGCATTTGACAAGCTATGTAATATAGTAAAAGATCGAATAAGAGGATACAAGAAACCAGAGCCTTCTCCAGATTTCTTCACCAAAGGCCGCTATGTTCTAGTTACAGGGGACTCTAGCTACATGGACCCTTTCTTCTGCTCCTCCACACCACAAGCAGGAGGTAGGATAACTGTTACCATCATACCTGACATTTTACCAGGTGATGACATTGTACTACCTATTCCAGAATTACCTGAACCTTCAGAATCATCAGAAAGTGAAGAAGATGAAGCTAGTTCAGAGGAAAACAAGGAAGAAGAAGCAGATGATGATGACAATCCAAGAGAGAAAGATGATGAGAAAAAAGACCAAGACCCCAAGGAACCAGAGAATAAAAAGGAAGCAAAGAAGCCACCAGATGTCACTAGACCAGACAACACACAACATGGATCAGGAGGTTCTACTTCCAATTCCGTAAAAACTCAGAGACTTAGCAGAGGCCAAAGTGATAATAACAAAGAAGAAAGAAGTCTGAGGCCTTTCCAGGGAAGAGATTTTCCAAGCTCTATGAGTTATGAAAAAGTTGAAGTAGTTGAATCAATTGAAAAAATTTCTGAAGACAGAGTGAAGAGTTATGAAGAAACTGCCATGATTGTAGAAACCATGATTGAAAAGACACGAAAAAAATAATATCAATATCAAGCTCTTGAGACACCTCAGAGAAGATATATTTTATTGATTTTCAGATGTGTTTACTGAAACTGAAATTCACTTCTTTAAAATGGAAGTAGATCATACTTTGAGAAATATTTTACTTAGGCTCTGAAAAGGGTGCAACTTTGGTCAGCGGTAATAGAGTATATCAGACAGATCTTGAAACTTTAAGCTGCATATCATAATCAAGATAACAAGAGTTCCTCTGTTATTCTGTGAAAACCAATAGCTCTAAAGTGATTGTGTTGCTCAGTGAACTGATATAGTTTTAGTGTTGGATCTGGCTAATTTGTTTCCCAATAAAGATTTGCTATCTTAAACAGGATCTGTTTTTGTAGCTCTATTGAGCATTCTGTGAGCATGCATACAGCTAGAGGTCCTCAGCTATACATTTTTCAAGAGACAATGGGCGTTGGGTGCTGTCAATGCTTTTAAAAGTGACCTTGCAAAGTGAAAGTTAGTAAATAAAGTGAACTCATGTTTATGTTGACATTGGGGACATTAAGGGGGACATTAAAGGACATTAAAAAGCTGGCTTTTTGCTAGCACATAATCGGCTGATTGAGGTGAATTAAGCTCACTGAACATCCATTTTGCTTTGTAAACAGATTCCACTTATTTAGTACATTATTCGACTGATATATATAAAGCAAGCACTCCCTTTGTGGCTGATATTTAGGAGAGGAGGTAGTGATAGTATATATAACCTATTTTCTGTCCAGCAGATAGTTACAAATCTTTACATTTAAAACAATAACAAAAAACAGAAGTGCAAGCATTGACAATTCTGAAAGTCACATAAAAATTCCATTAAAGCGTATGTAAACCCAAAATCTATTTTCTATATGTCATGGCTATACAGTTGACTGTAAACTGTTTTCTCCAACAATTAATTTTTTGTGAATCTGTAGCAATGTGTCTTACCTGGAGATCTTGTCCTTCCTGTTTCAAGGTGACAACGCTAGGGTGTTCCCTTGCAGTTAACAGTAACATTATCAGTCTGCTGTGAAAATTCCTTCAGCTAGCCTTTAAGCTCTTTAATATCAGGTCTGCACATACCTGCCCCAGACATGATAGGAAGCCCAACAACCATTGAAAAAAAATGTATACACTGAGGAATGATGCCAAACATATTGAAAGAAGTTTACATATACTTCAAAGAAGTTTACAACTTACTACATTACAGTAATAAATACCAAGGCTTTAATTGAGGTTTAAGTTTAACGCTACAATAATAATGTACCAAGTGTTCTACTGAACATGCCCTATACATTACTTTGAAAGGGTAGATCCATTTTTTTTAAACATTGATATTACATATATATAACATATGCAATTATATAACATAATTATATAACATAACATATGCAATTGCTACACAAGTGTTATTTAATGTTAATAATACTTACCATTTTTTTATGATTTAGAAAAAAAAATAGCACATTATTAAAATATGGCTTTATAGTATTGGGGCATTTTGTACATTTGCTGGTGTACTGGAACCATCATTGCCTGCTCATGTGATTGGCTCATTGTTGTTCTCAGCACTTTCTCTAATACTTTTCTTTGGAGCTGATCATGTTACCTTTAGCAAGACGACCCTCTTACTTAAAACCTAGGAAGCAAGAAGTAAGAGTCCTCCAGGTGTGACCTCCAATCTAAAAGGCAGCAGGTAGGACTCTGCAATGACATTTTCTTAAATCCTTACATTGTATTAAAATAATCAAGGAAGAATTGTTTTGTTTTTCCTCAGCAAATATTAGAGTATAGGTGATGAACCACAGGGAAAAGTAAACAAAATATTTTTCCCTAATTTGTTCCCAGCATCCCGGATATATAGGAAAAAACCCTAAAAGTGCATTTCACCCCCCCCTTCCCACCCCCCCGGTACAAAAGGGATTTTGTAGGCGAACAGAAAAAAGTCTAGTATTATAAAAATTGCATTTTATTTAGAAAAAATGGTTTGTTAAAAAGTGTATGTACAAATAGAAATATATCTATACATCAATAGTTTACATAGTTCATTGTTGAAAATGCAAACTTATATACGAATGAGTTTGAACAGTTTACAGTCAAGAAAAAGATTTTTCTCCTTGGTCTGACAAGTTTCAGGTTTTGACCTTTCTTCAGGGACACTGCAGGAGAAAGTAAATATATTCAGTACTGTACTTCTAACATTTATTAAGGTGTATTTTCTATTTTAAAACAAAAAAAGAGAGAAAGAACAAGGTTCTGAGGTGAAACAGAACTGCCACTGCCTATTCAGTCTGTGACTTACCGGAAGCCCATCATCTAAAAACTGCATTTGCGAAGCCCTGGATATTTGACTATCCTTCGGTCATCATTTGTTTCTCTTGACGAAGGGCTGTTCTGGGCCTAGATGGGGCTCATCGTTCACCGATGAATGGGCAGCGGCTGTTCTGTTTCACCTCAGAACCTTGTTCTTTCTCCCTTTTTTTGTTTTAAAATAGAAAATACACCTTTATAAACGTTAGAAGTTCTAAACAAAATGACATTTTTATAATACTAGACTTTTTTTCTGTTCGCCTACAAACTCCCTTTTGTACCGGGGGGTACTAATGCCCTTTTAGGGTTTGTTCCTTAGTATTTAGTAAATATTATGTTACAATTTAAAAAAGAAAAATATTTTAGAAAATTATTTGAGGGCCACTAAAGTAGACCCTGAGGGTCACAAGCAGCCCAGGTTTTTTCAGTAGAGCGCTATTTTAATTAACTTAAGGTTGTTTCATTTGAGTCTCAGGTTTTTATTTTGTAATAAATTTTAAAGCCTTCCTCATTTGTTACTAGAGCCTTCTAATATACTATCAGTGGCTGGTATAAAGATACTACACCCATTGGTAGGGTGTGATTTAGATTCACTTGGTGCTGAAGCTTGTTGTTAGAAGTTTTGCTCTAATATCAGTGCAATATATTTTGGAAGCCATATACAAACAACTATAATTTTGATGTCAGCGTACACCCTTAGTGGTAGCTACAATCGCTGCACCTCTCTCTTGATGCTTTATTCTCATTTGCACATACACAGAACAATAAGAGTCTTAGCGATCACCCATCAGTGATTGCTAAGTCTCCCATTGTTTTGTGTTGTGCATATTTTGGAAGACACCCAATCTGAATTAGAGCCAAGAGGTTTTGGTGTAGATTCGTGGAGAGAATCCAGGCCTGTGAAAAGACCTATAGAGCATGCTTATTCGACTCAGGGATAGCGAGTCTGTTTATTCAGTGAACCTTTTATCTAAATGATTTATACGACATATAGGAAGCAATTTCTTTTTAAATTATAAGTGCAACACCACAAGGAGATATTTTTCCATTTTGAATATATATTCTGAGTCAAAGGAGCAAGGGGAGGGAGAGTGGATTGTAAAATTGGTACAGGATCTGTTTGGGGTTGGTAGGAAGAGGTGCACATTATATTGGGCATACTGACCCCCTTGGGGAAAAGTGTTCTTGACATGCTTAAAATTAGCATATTCTGTTGAGCCTCCAAGTTGTTTTGAACACATTGAACAAGTGGTGAAATAGTTGGGACTTTATTTTATTTTTATTTTTATTGGACTTCTATGTTACTGACAGCACTTTACAATTTTACTTCACATGTATTAATTGGTATAATTTCACCATAATCTGATTATTTCACATTTATTGCAACATGTTTATATAGATGCCGGCGCTGATATTTTTATTGTGCTATTAACCACTTCGGCCCCAGAGGATTTGGCTGCGCAATGACCAGGCCATTTTTTGCGATACGGCACTGCGTCGCTTTAACTGACAATTTTGCGGTCGTGCGACGCTGTATCCAAACAAAATTTACATCCTTTTTTCCCCACGAATAGAGCTTTCTTTTGGTGGTATTTGTAATATTTTGGACTTTTTGCTATAATAAATAGCCCCAATTTTTTGTTAAAAACGCAATTTTCTTCCTCTGTTTAGGCCGATGTGTATTCTTCTACATATTTTTGGTAATAAAAATTGCAAAAAGCGTATATTGATTAGTTGGCGCAAAAGTTATAGTGGATATATTAATGGCATTTTTAGATTTTTTTTTTTTTTTTTACTAGTAATGGTGGCGATCTGCGATTTTTATAAAGACTGCGACATTATGGCGGACATATCAGACACTTTTGACACATTTTTGGGACCATTGTCATTTATACAGCGATCAGTGCTATAACAAATTACTGAATTACTGTGTAAATGTCACTGGCAGGGAAGGGGTTAACACTAGGGGGCGATCAAGGTGTTAACTGTGTTCCCTAGTGTGTGTTCTAACTGTGGGGTGAGGGGACTGACTATAGGAGATGACAGATCGTGGTTCCCAGTTTGTAGGAACTCACGATCTCTCTCTCCTCACAGAACTGGGATGTGTGTGTTTACACACACACGTCCCTGTTCTGCCTCTCATGCCCACGATCACGCGTGGCCGGCGGTCATCGTGACTGCCGGCCACGAGCATCAGCACCCCCGCTATCCTGCTTAAAGGAGCCAACGTACAGCTACGACGGCTCGTGGGATCGTGCCGACCTGCTGCTTTATAATGACAGTGGTTGGTCGGCAAGCGGTTAAAGAGCACTGGGGAGTGTGATGTTTATTAGCTGCTGGCTATATTGGTTATATGGAGTATTTAGGGTATTCACAGCATCGTTTATTATAATAATTTGTTTATAAAACAACATTGTTACTTTTTAATAAAGCTATCAAAGGTATCACTTTTGTTATTATTATTTTGTATATTTTAGTTCGCTTGACAGCCAATGATACCAATAACTACCACCCTGTACAAATACAACATATATACATGCATGAGAATTTTTTTTTTTTATTAATTCAGTAGATGTTTTTTTTTTTTTTACATTAAAAACACTTAAAGCAGAACAAAACTTTTCATTTTATTCATGCAATAGATAGGGAAAACTTGTGTATGCATGCATACTTTAAAATTTTTGTGGCTGTACTAAAAACCCACCATCTTGCAGAAATTTCCTCTAAGCTGACGGAAGAGGTGTATATGTCTGAAGGAAAGTAATGTACAGTACTGAAAAAAGTTTTAGGCAGGAAGAAATGCTGTAAAATTAGAATGCTTTCAAAAATATATATTTTAATTGTTTTTTTTTGTCAGTCTGCAAAATACAATGAACAGAAGAAAAATCTAAACCAAATCAATATTTGGTGGGACTACCCTTTGGCTTCAAACCAGCACACTTACACTTGTGCACATTGTACACTTGCACAAAATCAGGGATTTTGTAGAATCAGAGTTATATGTATGATTAACCAATTATTTCAAGCAGGTGCTAATATACATCAATTTCATATGTAGGTTGAAACACAGTCATTAACTGAAACAGAAACAGTTGTGTAGGAGGCTTAAAGCTGGGTGAGGATCAGCCAAACTCTGCTACCAAAGTGAGGTGGAAGACAGTTCCATGTCACAGGTCATACACCATGGCAAGACTAAGCACAGCAACAAGACACAATGTAGTTATACTGCATCAGCAAGATCTCTCCCATGCAAAGATTTTGAAGCAGACTGTGGTTTCAAGATGTGCTGTTCAAGCTCTTTTGAAGAAGCACAAAGAAAAGGGCAACATTGAGCACTGTAGACACAGTAGTGCAGCAGATGAAAGACACATCATGCTTACTTCCCTTCCACATTGGAGACGTCCAGCAGTGCCATCAGGACAGAACTGGTGGAAAACAGTGGGACCCAGGTACACCCATCTACTGTCCAGAGAAGTCTGGCTAGAATGAATCTACATAATGGGTGTTCAACTTTTGGATTTCCAGCTGTTACAGAACTTCCCATGAGGTATTGCACGCTGCTGACAGTTACAAGCATTATTCCCAAGCATTATTCCCAAAGGCAGAGGCATGATGGGACTTTGAGCACCTATGGTCCACATGAAAGGATTGTGGCCAAAAAGCCATACCTCTGACTTAGAAACAAGGCTAAGCGACTCAATTATGCACGAAAATATAGGAACTGGGTGCAGAAAAATGGCAGCAGGTGCGCTGGACTGATGAGTCAAAATGTTTAATATATGGCTATAGCAGGAGGCAGTTTGTTCACCGAAGGGCTGGAGAGTGGTACAATAGTGAATGTTAGCAGGCAAAAGTGAAGCATGGTGGAGGTTCCTTGCAAGTTTGGTGCTGCATTTCTGCAAATGGAGTTGAAGGTTTGGACAGGATCAATGGTGTCCTTAATGCTGAGAAATACAGCCAGATACTTATCCATCATGCCATACCATCAGGAGACATGTAAATAGCCCCAAATTTATTCTGCAACAGGACAACGACCCCAAACATACAGCCAATATCATTAAGAACTATATTTAGTGTAAAGAAGAACAAGGAGTCCTGAAAGTGATTGTTTGGCTCCCACAGAACCCTGATCTCAAAATCATCAAGTCTGTTTGGGATTACATGAAGAGACGGAAGGATGTGAGGCAGCCTATATCCACAGAAAATATGTGGTTAGTTCTCCAAGATGTTTGGAATACCCTACCTGCTAACATTCTTTAAAAACGGTGTGCAAGTGTACCTAGAAGAACAGATGCTGTTTTGAAGGCAAAGAGTGGTCACACCAAATATTGATTTGATATGGTTTTCTCTTCTGTTGATTTACTTTCCATTTTGTTATTTGATAAAAAATAAACCATTAACACTTCTATTTCTGAAAGCATTCCTAATTTACAGCTTTTTTTGCACACCTGCCTAAATCTTTTGCACATTAGTGTAGTTTTTCTCTTACGGGAAATAATTTTCAGGAACTCGGTGTTTCAGGTATCTATCCAGTACTTTTTTTTTGCACTGCAACATCACAGAGATGCTATTATAGGGGGCAAATTGCAGTGAGACTGACTCATTTAACAGAGGTATTATGTGAATAAAGAATGTCAGCTGGCATAGAGGTGAAAATATACTTGTTTGCTTTAGCTACAGGCTTTACTCTAGTACAATATACTGATGTAAATTCCCAAACTGTAAGCAGTGTTAAAAGGTGAAGAGGTTGCAGGGAAGGAGCGTGAGGAGCCAAAAACAGACTGAACAGCAAGGTACACTGCCCTTTGCTAACATGTCCAAAGGCTCTCCTCTACTTAAGAACTGAGAAAAAGTCTATGATGTCTGGGGATTCTGACAGTGGAGCTCAACCCAGGGGTCACAGAGATTAATGCGTCCTCCCACAGCACCTGCACTATTGCAACTATTGAAAAAAGAAAAGGAGAAAGGTTTGCATGCATGCACATTTTCTCCAAAACATGTAGCAGAGATTACATTAAAAAAAGGAAAATAATGTTTATTTGCTTTCATTTGCTGTAAATGAATAAAATACAGAAAAAAGCACAGAAAATATTGTGCAACTGGTTGCTAACGTCTTTTTAGAGCTGGTTCACACCACAAAAACACATTCCTGATCTCTTCCGGATGCATGCAAAAATGCATCCACGTTTTTAACGTGTTTTTGGCGCATTCCGGTGCATTTTTGATGCATTTCCGGATGCATTCCAGATGCTTTTTTTCTTCTTTTTTTTACTGTACTGGGGTCCTGTGCATTTTTGATGCTTTTCCAGTGCATTCCAGTGCGTTTATGATGCGTTTTACCACCTTCCAGTCCAGTCCAGCGCAGGAAAAATGCAGCATGTTTTTTTCTAAAACTGGAGAGCCCTGGAACTGACCGCAACTGGTGTCAACTATGCCATTGGAAACCATAAAACCTACTTTCCAATGCGTTTTTAATGCAGAAAAAAATGCACTGGACTGCATGTGGTGTGAACTGGCCCTAAAAGTAGAGAATATAGACTATTATTTGCATGTGACTGTTTTATTTGCTCAGAGACTATCAAAGTCTGACTAAATAGATCTTTAACAAAGATTAAAATAAAACTGTAAAAAACAAAAATCCAGGGTGCGGATCTCATATGGGTAATGCAAACAAACAATAAATAAAAGTCTGCCTTCTAACAGATATCACACCTCATTTAATTCCATTGTTGATTTAATTAATAAATTCAGTAACATAAACATATGTTTTGATTGTTGTGCCCTAAGTGTTCTTGCTCAAAAACCATGGCCCTGATTTAAAAAAAGAATTAATAAAATGATCTTGTAAATTGTTTGATATCTCAAATTATGTTCTAAGTAGATGAAGACAAGTTACAAATATTGCATAAAGCTATTTTTACTATTTCCATATATAACATAATATGCATCATAGCTAAATAAATGAGCACAATTAAATTCAGACTAATAAAAAAGGTTACACACTATAATATCTGTCATATACTATATTCTAGTACTGTAGTACTGAAAATCATGTAATCTTTAATAAAACACTTTCAGTGTAATAATAAAAAAGGTATGTATATATATATATATATATATATATATTCCTATTTTATAATTTATGACTTCCCCTGTAGTCTGAATTACATTTTTCTACATTTGTTTTCAAAATGTAGGTCACCAAAATGATTAGAAAACAAATTCAAGCTTTTTTTCTATTACAGTATTTAACTGTTAGAAAAACAGAATTCTAAGAAATATAAACAAACTTTTTAAAAATTGCTGCTATATAAGACATTTAATGCATTTTAACATAGAAATGCATGATTACAAGAATGCAAATTAATATACATGGTCATCTGAAGTTTTCACAAAGGTGGAATGAAGACCAAATAATTTTTTTACAGAAAGTGATGATTTTAAAAATATTAGGTTTTGTATCATTAGCACATACACATGTGACACGTGTGTGTAGCACACTATATTATACTCTGTGCTTTGTTTGTGTTTAGCCTTCACTTACATACTCTCATTTACATGATTTCCTTTGGTTTATTATTATCTTCCAAATAAAATACATTTTAGACTTTGAAATTTAAACATCTGAGTACATATGAAGGAACTTGCTGTAAATATGTTACCTTGCATAAATGCCCTCAGATAATATTTAATATTTGCATATTGTATGCAAATGGTGAACACTAAACAGTTTTAATAACAATTCAGTACAAAACGGAAAAAAATATATATATTGTGCTTTAATATCTTCATATTTTTCTGGCACAATCTTAGAAAATCAATATGTCTTACATCTTCTGATATTTTATTGCACATTTGGCAGTTGTTGCGGGCATAGTTAGGCATAAAAAAACAAAAAAAACATATTCCCCTGAAGAAAATAACTTATCAAATATTACTTTTAAAATAAACAGAATATATTTCATCCAATTTTTTTTAAATAAATATAGATAAAATGCTATACAAGTTATTTTAGAGTTACAAAAGACTCATTATATAACAGAGAAGAAAGTAGAGATAGAGAGAGAGAGAGGGGGGGGGGGGAGCTGATTAACCATAGACATCATTTGCATCCTAAGGAGAGAAAATGGGATCTAATTTACTAAAGGAGTAATTTCACAAATTTTACCCAAGATCCCCAGTAACATATAAGAGGATTAAAAAATCAGGAGTTTCCTGTACACATAAGTATTGGAAGTGAATACAAGATAGTGCTAAAATTGCTTCTTCAGTTAATCAGCACACTAAAGGAGTGGAGCATGTTGACTTTCAAAGTGAATTTTCACTTATCTTGGCCAATGAGTGACACAAAGCAAAAAATCACTTTGCAAAGAATACCAATCACGAACAAAGGAAATTTAAAAAACAGGATTTTTTCTCTCAAACATGGTTGCATGATTGAAGTCAGCACAACTTCACCTCATGTACTATACAAAGATGATTTTAACTTTACAAAAAGATTTTTTACTTAGCTCAGTGAATGAGGAAAACCATCACATGATGAAACATTGTGCTTCCCCCAACCATCTAATCATATTTTTTTTTTCTGTGCGCATTATTAAGTATTATTTGCAAAGCAAATTTTTACTTTGTTTTGCGGCATTTGCATAAGTGAATTGCCTTTAAAAATGAACATGTTTTACTCCTTTAGTAAATCAGGTTCATGGTGTCATAGAGAACATAATATTAGTGGCCCAGGGCCAACAAGGACAAGATGAACTTCAGAAAACTTTTAACAATTTTGGCCATCATTTGTCAGTCTAGTCTTTTAACGAATATTATTATTATTATTATTATTATTCACTTTTCATAAGTCCTTAGCTTCTTTGGAATTACTTATTTTTCCACATAGATTCCTAACTGCTACATGATAAATATGACAGGTGAGGGCGAATGGTTTTGCTCTGTTACTTGACATTCACTGGAGGATCCACAACATATTTTTCAATGTTTTGTGCCCCTATATTTGCGTAGGCTTCATTCACTGATAACTGAACAAAGATGCAGTAGGAGGTACATTGTAAGCACTAATCTACTTGGGGTTTTGTGAGTGGTGAATTCAGCTACCACACACACACACAGTAAGAACTCATATATATATATATATATATATATTATAGTCACAATATTCAGTGGCTTTGAAATGATTTATAGAAATTTTTATTATATTATAGGTTAATTAAAGCATTCCTGTACAATTTGCAATACTTTGAATTCCATATTAGTGTTTTTTGGCACCTAGAAGCCAGCACGGCTATTCCTTGGTAATTTTAATAAAATGTGTGCCTAATTGTCCTGACCTCTAGCCTAGCCTTAATAGTAAACCTGACCCTGTTTTTACCTGAAATGCAAAATGATCTAACCCTCATAACACTTTACCTGTCACCTAACATTTAACCTTAACATATCCCTTTATACTGAGCCCCGACCTATTATTAAATATTACCCTTTACCCAAACTCTTAATCTAGCACTTAAAATTTACATCTAACCTCAACACCTAACACAGAACTTCTCATCTAGCCCCCCTTAAAGCGGTTGTAAACTCTAAAAAAAAACAACCTACTGTAAGACAAAGGCATAATGAGCTACCACTAGCTCATTATGAAATACTTACCTTAGATTGAAGCTGTTGCAGCGATCCCCGTACACCGCTGTGACCGGCAACATGTCTCCCAGAGTTATTTCTGGGTTTGCGGGCTCCTACGCTGTAATTGTCCGGAGCCACGATGACGTCACGATGACGTGGCTGTGACCGCCGGTCACAGCACAGCTTCTAAAGAAACGGCACGAGAGAGACATTTCTTCAGTGCGCATATGCTGGTGCCGTCGGCACATGCGGATACAGAAAATATCTCCTAAACGGTGCAAGTTTAGAAGATGTTCACGGTACCTACAGGTAAGCCTTATTATAGGCTTACCTGAAGGTAAAAGTGGTGTAACAGGGTTTACAACCACTTTAACTCAAACGCTTAACCTAAAAATGCTCACCCTTGATCCTCACCTTAAACCATCCATTCACCTAATCCCTAATACAAATTAACCCTTGCATACACCTTACTAGGTAACATAACTATCGACATGAAGAATACTTCTTATGTTCTGAGATTTTGCAGCATCAAGATCATGATTTAAAATGCTAGTAATCCATTACTTTACCTATACTTTCTCTCCAAACATTCGATTTGCATTTGTTCCAAAAAGGGTAGATGATTCTATACAAAACTAGACAGAACATGTTTGCAGACAGGATGGTAAATTTCATTGTATCCATTAGGGGTAACACTGTAAAAATATATAGATATATATTTATTTGATTCCAAACAAAGGAACAGATGACTATAAATATTTAGAACATATGGAACCAAGAGGCTGTTGTATCCTATACAGAAATTTAAGTGTTAGAAAGATATGTTGAAAATTCTGAAAAAGAAAATATAAGGTAGACATGCAATGCGGTGCTAGTTCTTGGTTAATAGACTTTTTAAGCTTCTTTCCACAGCTTCATCCAGTTCTTCCTCCAGCTCCTCCTTCTTGGACATAGCTAATTTTGACTGGTAATCTCTAACTATTTGGTCTATGTAGGGGGCACTTTGAGTTCCATGCAGCATCAGAGTCCATTCTTTCAATACACCTTTTTCTGGCATGCTCCCAACAAAACCGATTTCAAGAACCCAAGTTCCTCTTGGGTCTTCTCCCCAGGTGTGAGTTGTCATGAATGGCCATTTATCAAAACCCACTTTAGAGTCATCGTCCCTTGGACGGCGACTCAGGAGGATGGATTTTGTTCCCATCGGTGATGTCATATTGATGTTCAAGTCTCCACGCCTTGTAGAATTTACAGTTATAACCGCTTGGACATGTTCAAGGTATCGAACAAAGTTTTCTTTTCCTTCACAAGCATCTGTTGTAAGTGTTAGCATCAATTTTCCATCAGTAGGAATTTTCCTGTTTTGTGAAATAAATAGATTTGACATTTTAGATACACAGTATACAGATTACGAGATGCATTTGAAACATGTGTAACTAAACAATTTCGAATACAGACTTTAGAATAACAGAAGAAAATGTGTGTGCTCTTTGACTATGATAGTAGTATAAACCTAGTTGAACAGTCAGAATGTACTCACACAGTGAGGCTGATTTATTAAAGGCTTTTAACTTACGAAAGGAATTTGCTTCATGAATGTTGTAAAAGTTCACTTTGCAAAGAATACCCAATAAGGTGCAAGGAAAATTAAAAACAGTATTTTTCTTGCACCTCATTCACTAAGCGAAGGGAAAATTCCCTTGAAAAGTGGAAATTACTTTGGAAAAGTCAACAGCCTACTTCCCTTTAGTAAATCAACCCCATTTTGTACTGTGAGCCTCGTGGTTGTGCTCCCAAAGATGTACACAATCATGATAACATACACTATATTGCCAAAAGTATTGGGACACTTGCCTTACATGCACATGAATTTTAATGGCATCCCAGTCTTAGTCCGTAGGGTTCAATATTGAATCAGCCAATCCTTTGCAGTTATAACAGCTCCAACTGTTCTGGGAAGGCTGTCCACAAGGTTTAGGAGTGTGTGTGTGTATGGGAATGTTTGACCATTCTTCCTGAAGCACAATTGTGAGGTCAGGCGCTGATGTTTGACGAGAAGGCATGGCTCGCAGTCTCTGCTCTGATTCATCCCAAAGGTGTTCTATCGGGTTGAGGTGTAGGCCAGTCAAGTTCCTACACCCCAAACTTGTGCATCCATGTCCTTATGGACCTTGCTTTGTGTACTGGTCCAAATAATTTGGTGGGTGGGGGGATTATGGCGTGTAGCTGTTTTTTAGGGGTTGGGCTTGGCTGCTTAGTTCCAGTGAAGTGAACTCTTAAGGAGTCAGCTTACTGAGACTTTTTGGATAATTTCATGCTCCCAACTTTGTGGGAACAGGTTGGGAATGACCCCTTCCTGTTCCAAAATGACTGCGCACCAGTGCACAAAGCAGGGTCCATAAAGACTTGGACGAGCAAGTTTGGGGTGGAGGAACTTGACTGGCCTGCACAGAGTCCTGACCACAACCTTAAAACAGAGACTGCGAGCCAGGCTTCTCGTCCACATCAGTGCCTGACCTCACAAATGCCCTTCTGGAAGAATAGTCAAACATTCCCATAGACACACTCCTAAACCTTGTGAACAGACTTCCCAGGAGAAGAGAAGCTGTTATAGATGCAAAGGGTGGGCCAACTCAATATTGAAACCTACGGACTAAGACTGGGATGTCATGAAAGTTCATGTGCGTGTAGAGGCAGGTGTCCATATACTTTTGGTAATATAGTTAATAGTTAATGTATTTAATACACTAACAAATGTGTTTTCCTAATCTAGACATGCTCCAGCCTCTGAATAGCAAGTAAAACCTGTCACACCTATGGTACAAATTAGATTTCTCTAATTCCATTTGGGCTCACTTATATCTGTTAGCCATTTTGCATTCACATTTCCACTGCATGATGAACTGTATATACTGGTATCAATAAGCTTGACTGTAAGAAAAAAAAACATTGCATATTCTTTGTTAGGGTACCAATGTGCACATACTTTGGCCATGGCAAGTTTATAATATTTGCACACTGATATTTGTGAAAACAGATTGGAACAATAGATTTTTGTAATCACGGTGCCTGGTTTGCTCCAAGAGCAAGGTGTATAGGTGTTGGAACTGCTAATTTTTTTTGGTGAACCATTTATAGAATACATAGCGTTCTGTGAAAAAGGGGAAAGGGGACAGATAAATAACACTAGCATGTCCGTGTATGAGGGCCACACCTCCACAACAGTCCAGAAGTATAGTGAGAGCTGTACCATTTGGTGTGAATAAAGTTTAAATTTGAAATTAAATAGCAGCGATTCTGGACTTGGCATACACCTCAGCAGAGGTCATTTTTTTGCACAGCAGAAATGACTAAAATCTGTTTTTCTGGAGATTGGCTTTAAAAATTTTCACTTCTGTCTGGTTTGAACTGGAAGTCATTTAACATTGGAAGTTTTTGCTTGACATAACACAGTATAAATGTTCCATTTTAATATTTCAGCAGAAGATTATTATTAAAGAATGGGCGCTTGACACATAATTACAAGCTACATATTGTATTAGTTTTATGCATAATATCTCATTCTCCCAATGCATTTTTTGCTCCTTCTAATCCTGGCAATGGCATAATAAAGTGTTTTAAATATTAATGGAGCTGCCTCGCAACAATTGCTGTAGACGACAAATGCTACCCGGCTTCTTTGCACTAATTGACAGGGTTGCTAAGGTGCACCGTGGAAGATATTCAAGAAGCTATATATAGACTGTGCTCTGCAAGTCTATGAGGAGGAAGAAAACAATTATCCATAGTATGACTGAATCAAATCTTAATGGAAGTTGCAATGAAATGCCTTGGAGACTGCTGGTTTGTTTTACTTTGACTGAAAATAACGTGGGTAAAAGCTTAAATATCTAAATATCAAAAGCTAAAAAGATCACTATGGCTTCAACATTTTGACCATAAACTATTTTTGGTGACATATCCAACTTGCAATTAGAAAAAAAAAGTGCATGCGTGTTTTTCAGATGAGACATTTGATTTGAGAAATGTTTAATTACTTATCCCCGCTATATGTTTGTGCACATTTTAAGTTTAATATTAACTATATATTTTTTATTATTATTTAAAGTAATTATTGTAGGAAGGGAACAGGGAGTAAAATAATTTGCAAGGTTTACATTCATAAACATAGGAAATGATAAGAAAATGCAAGAGCTTAAAGCTATTTTTTCCTTTGCTAGTGTTTACAGAAACTGTCGTCAACTATTTAGCTTAAGAGTCAGGGAAGAAAACTGTGCCCCAGAGTTTCCACAAATATCCAATAATTCCCCCATTGGGTGCTGCCATTTTGCCTCTTATAGCATAGAGAAAGGTAAAGCGGAGTTCCAGCCTGTAAAAAAATAACAAATACTGTAGCTGCTGACTTTTAATATAAGAACACTTATCCAGTGATGACTCCACCCCTAGCCGATTCGTCAATCGGCTCCGGGTGCAGGCACCAGCATCTTCACTAAGGGAAACAGAAAGTGAAGCCTTGCGGCTTCACAGCCTGTTTCCTACTGTGCATGTGCGAGTCGTGCTGTGCTTCCCTGAATGGTCCCGCTGTCTTCTGGGTCCTTCTGGGTCCTGTGTCCTGTCGGAAATTTTGTAAATCGTTGTGTGGCGATCTTACCCAGAAGTGGGAGCAGGTACCTGGTTTTGACAGGTATCCGCTCCCCCCCGAAAGGTGCCAAATGTGGCAGCGGAGGCGGGAGGAAGCAAACAAGCAGGGCTTCCCCTTCCCCAAACTGTCAATCATAGCCATTGAATTAAAGACAACTCTGTCCTTCCTTTGACAGTTATTGATTATTGATATCTGCATATGTCAGCAGCCAGGGTAGGTGTTTAATGATGGAGGTGACAGCTTTAATTGGTTGTAAGCCTCAGTCATGAAATCTGAACAAAGCACATGTATCTGTAGTGTTTACTTATCTCTCTCCAAAGCTTTAAGTGTCGTTTCTCTCTGATGCTTCATTCCTCTGTTATCAGCAGAGACACTTCTGAGAAGTTTTCCCGACACATGACAAAGAATTTGTGATGGGGAGGGAGCTCAGCACTGAGCTTGTCTATTCACTGTATCCTTCCTTTGATTTTGTTTGCTGTGTGGAGGGGGTGTGTGCGGTTCCTCCAATCGGCCCACACACAGTGTAACTGCAGCTCTCTGCCCCCTCCTCTGTGATGCTAACAGATGGAGAAGGATTCTGGATTCTCTTTTGATAGTGAGTAGGGAACAGAAGACTGAGGTAAAAAAATGTAGAAAGATTTGTTTAATCTCTGTGTATCACCTGAGGCCAGTCACTTTACTGGGTACATGAGAGGGTTTACAACCACTTTACCTTTCGAAAAGGTCCAAAGAAAAAGTAGTAGTGTGATTTAGTCTGCTCAGAATGCACATTTTGTTGAAGGGTTGAATGCATTTGAAACAGCTCATGGAGCAGATTATGAACAGGTTTATCTGCTTAGGGAAAAGTCAAGTTTGCTTTAAAGCCCATTCCCTGGCAAAAAAAATTGTGGGGAAATGTGGGAACCTCTTGTTTTTTATTTCTGTGACCCCACTGGGGAAGTTTCTCTTGGTTTCTGTCTTTATAAAATCAGGAAAACAATTTAAAAGGACAGGTGCCACAGCAAGAAAGTCATAAAAGCCTGAGGTTCTAAACCTTTCCCAACTTCCTATAACAAAAAACATAGTTTTGACTATAGTTGACCCTTAAATGGATTAATAAAATATTATTACTTTTAATAGATTTTATATATATATATATATATATATATATATATATATATATATATTTTCATTCTGAATTCCCATTTTTCAAACAACGTACCTTGGCTCCTGTATTGATCCACCAATACAGTGAAATCTTTCTGGAACAGTTTTCCATTCTCGTGCCATTTTAACCATAGAGCCAGCATCCAGTACACCATAGCCAAACAAGTGGTTAAACTCCAAACCAACACCATTCCTACGCCACTTATGAACTTCATCGTGCAGCTGGTTCCTTTTGGATGTTAGCACTGTTAAGTGTTGTAAGTCCCTCCAAGTGAGACCTGGACTATTGCAAGACAAAATTAAATTACAGTACTGAAACTTTGCATGAATACTATATTTTCCTTAATATGTACATAGCAGTATGTAAATGTAAAGCTTTATTTTTAAACAATTTTGTAGAATAAAGAATATGACTGCTAACAGCTAGAAGAGAGCAAATGAACAGAAGAATGCAGACATACCAATGTCAGACTTGGTCAGACTGTCAGATTCCTGGTCCCTGCTTACTGCTGTGGTTCCTTCCACAACCTCTACTTCTCTACAGGACACAGTAGAGATTTAGGGGCCAGTGAATCAAACCACTGAGTGCAGTAGGGACAAGGGATTCAACACTACTGAAAGTGTCAGGTCCTGAATAGTCTTCAGGCCATGGTTCCTCATTACAGCAAAAACTGGCAGTGAGGGCAGTGGAAGAAGTGAGTATTAACTATAAACTTTGCAGGAAGGACTTTATTTTCACCACATATATGACAGAGTTGCTGTCAGATCAGCCCCAATGCACCAACTTTAAACCTCACACCAGCCCCAATGCATGAATATTAGACCTCAGATCATCCTTTATACATGAACTTTAAAACCTCACACCAGCCCCAATTTATGAATGTCAGACCTCAGCTCAGCCCCAATTACTGCACCTTCAGACCTTGGATCATTCCAATTCTTTGGACCACAAATAAGCCCCAATTCCTGCACCTTTAGACCTCAGATCACTCCAATCCATGCACCTTCAAACCTCAGATCAGCTCCAATATATAAAAGTTCAGACCCGAGATGAGCATCAATCCCTGTATTTATTATACTGGCTCAGGATAAATAAATGTAGGAAACCACCAACACCTGAAAGTCTCTGTTGGATCATCACTGTGTTCCCCTGCACTAAAAACACTTTCCACATTCCCCCTCTGTGGCCCATGCACTTCCATGGCTGTTCAGCCACTTCCTGGCTTGCAAAGTGATGCCCAACAGCATGACTGATAATGCCCAACAGCATGACATGATAATCTTTAGAATCTTTAGGAAGCCCAGTGTATTGTCAGAGTCACCACTGGATGGAGCTACTTTGCTAGCAGAAGATAGAAAGTGCAGGAAGGGCAGCAGCCACTGAAAAAACCAACACGTGCCCACCTTTGCATGTGTGTTGGAAGGTTTTATAGACACAAAAAAACACCCCCACTAATCCCACACTATCTGCGGGTGGTCTAATATAATTACGGTGGCATTTCAAGTAACATTTAGAGCTGTTCATGGTATTTCAGTCAGTGACTAATAACTAATAAAATTGACATTTAAATTGACTCCCTTGAGTATATACCGGTATGCAAATGAATATGCATGTACCTAAAAAAATATCATATGATGGTAGGATCAAGCCCATTTGATCTTTTTTTTTTTTTGGAGGGGGGGGGGGGGGTGATGTCATTTGTTTGGTTTTGTATTTGTGCTTGTCTGCTTTTGGTTTTTATTTTTCTTACATTTTTTTGTTTTTGTTTTTCTGTAAAAAAATGTGAGGGGCCATTTTATACCACAAGGACAGGTCCAGGTAAAGAAGCTTATGTTATCTTCATAGACCAATTGCAACCCTAAAAACCAGGTTCATTTCACCTTCCCCAGACATTGCCAAACTCCAAATGTTGGGGAAAAGAGAAATCTCAATGATAATCAACCCTTATACTCAAAACCTTGTGTATTAACCAGAACAAAGCATGAAATAAATAATGATTTTAGAAAATGGTTTTGGACAAGTCACACAGTTAGGTATATCTGAATGTGCAAAAGTCCCTTTAAATTTTTCTGCATAACTAAACGACATGTCTTGTTTACTGTCATCTGCCATATATGTAAAGAAAATCCCATGAACATACTTTGCCTCTAGGGCTAATGCAAACACCCCAGCTGCTTCTGGTGCTGCCGCAGATGTTCCTGAATGACGTAAAGTGCAGTTTCCATATAAATCTGTTGTAGCCTGAAAACACAAATTGATAATTTACAGGTCATACACAATTAAGAAAGTCATATTAAGAAAGTCATATTGCACTCAAATTATTTGAAAGCACTGAAATATTTGTCATGCATTACTTTTTGTATTAAAGGAAACGGGCTAGGATTAATTCCAAAGTGATCTGAAAGCTTATAGGCAAATGCTAATTATTTATGATAAAGAAAACTAACTCAAAAATAAACATTTAACATATTACAACATACATGTGTATGCAGATATGATCAGTATTTTCTGAGTGCAGCAGTGCTGGACATTTTTACTCAGTGCTATTACCAGACATGTAAGCAACAAAAAAGGAGAGCATTGACTCTGTATCTTTGCCACATCATTAGTTAAACAATGCAGACATTTTTAAAACCATTCAAAGTTGAAGAAGGGATTAAAGTGTGTGTAAAGGCAACAATTTCTAGTTTTGGATAGAGTGGGGGAGGGGTTAGACCCCCTGCCAAGTGTTTATTGCTGCGTATGTCCCAGCTAGGGAGATTTACCCCTCTCTTTTCTTGGAGACTTTTGTGACAGTAACAGAAAAGAAGCAGAATTCCAAAACAGTCTATAGAGCAAGAAGTGAGGGTATATCTTTCCATAAGTACAAATCCTGTGACAAAAGTCAATGATGGGAATTCCCTTCACCTTGGGGAGTCAGATGAGGAAACTCCATCCGTCAAATGTTCAGCTGCTTCTATGAGCAATGAAAAAAACAACTACATTTGACTCCATAGCAGCAAAAGATGATGTAAGTGGTTGTATGTGGTTGTTTTGAGCCCAGACAATGGCATGCCCGCAAAGGCCATTAAAATATTTCAGTGGGAGATAAGAACAAGCCAAATATGACATCGGACTTGTTGACAAGCATGGAGAGCTGCATGTCTGTTTAACTGTCTATTGACAAGCATGTCAATACTATTAAAAAAAAGGGGTAACTATTGGGTAGCCATGCTTTGGAAACTTCAGTATGAAAGCAATAATAGGGGAATTTGTCAAGGCTTCCGGAAGTTAAGATATCAATAAGCTACATTCTACACCAGCCTGCAGCAAACTTCACAGTTCAGATTGCTTTGAGCCCCATTTCTGAGGATCTCAACTGGTCACTGGTCTATGAGGAATATAGTCATATATTGACTCTACATGTGCAAACTGAACAGAAGGCCTGAACTTGCCCTTTCTGCCATAGTTAGAGTTCCTTCCAACATGTCTGCCTGCTTCAAGCTTCTATTAGACTGTATAAAATGACAGAGAGGTGATGGACAGATCTTTACATATCCAACATGCCACTACTAACAGTAGGAAGTAGTGAACATGCATCTAAGTTTTACAAAGCACACTCCAACTGTGTATTTTAGATCTAACATGATTTGGGAAATAGAGCTAGCCTTATACAGTGAGGGAAAAGGTATTTTATCCCCTGCTGATTTGGTACGTTTGCCCACTGACAAAGAAATGATCAGTCTATTATTTTCATGGTAGGTTTATTTTAACAGTGAGAGACAGAATAACAACAAAAATATCCAGAAAAAAGCATTTAAAAAAAAGTTATAAATTGATTTGCATTTTATTGAGTAAAATAAGTATTTAATCCCCTATCAATCAGCAAAATTTCTGACTCACAGGTGTCTTCTATACAGGTAACGAGCTGAGATTACGAGCACTCTCTTAACGTGAGTGCTCCTAATCTCAGATTGTTACCTGTCTAAAAGACACCTGTCCACAGAAGCAATCAATCAATCAGATTCCAATCTCTCCACCATGGCCAAGACCAGAGAGCTGTCCAAGGACGTCAGGGACACAATTTTAGACCTACACAAGGCTGGAATGGGCTACAAGACCATCATCAAGCAGCTTGGTGAGACGGTGACAACAGTTGGTGCGATTATTCGCAAATGGAAGGAACACAAAATAACTGTCAATCTCCCTTGGTCTGGGGTTCTATGTATGCAAGATCTCACCTCGTGGAGTTTCAATGATCATGAAAAAGGTGAGGAATCAGCTCAGAACTACACGGTAGAATCTTGTCAATGATCTCAAGACAGCTGGGACCATAGTTACCAAGAAAGCAATTGGTAACACACTATGCCATGAAGAACTGAAATCCTGCGGCACCTGCAAGGTCCCCCTGCTCAAGAAAGCACATGTACAGGCCTGTCTGAACTTTTCTAATGAACATTCGAATGATTCAGAGGAGAACTGGGTAAAAGTGTTGTGGTCAGATGAGACCAAAA
Source organism: Rana muscosa (assembly GCA_029206835.1). NCBI lineage: Eukaryota > Metazoa > Chordata > Amphibia > Anura > Ranidae > Rana > Rana muscosa. Next base: position 180,179,070 of record CM055121.1, read on the forward strand.
TCAAGCTCTTTGGCATCAACTCGCCATGTTTGGACGAGGAGGAATGCTGCCTATGACCCCAAGAACACTATCCCCCACTGTCAAACATGGAGGGGGAAACATTATGCGTTGGTTTTTTTTTTTCTGCTAAGGGGACAGGACAACTTTACTGCATCAAAGGGACGATGGACGGGCATTGAAAATGGGTCGTGGATGGGTATTCCAGGATGACGATGACCCAAAACACACAGCCAGAGCAACAAAGGAGTGGCTCTAGAAGAAGCACATTAAGGTCTTGGAGTGGCCTAGCCAGTCTCCAGACCTTAATCCCATAGAAAATATGTGGAGGGAGCTGAACGTTCGAGTTACCAAACGTCAGCCTCGAAACCTTAATGACTCGGAGAGGATCTGCAAAGAGGAGTGGAACAAAATCTCTCCTGAGATGTGTGAAAACTTGGGGGCCAACTACAATAAACGTCCAACCTCTGTGATTGCCAACAAGGGTTTTGCCACCAGGAACTAAGTCATGTTTTGCGAAGGGGACAAATACGTATTTCACTCATTAAAATGCAAATCAACTTATAACTTTTTTGAAATGCGTTTTTCTGGATTTTTTGTTGTTATTCGGTCTCTCACTGTTATAATAAACCTACCATTAACATTATAGACTGATAATTTCTTTGTCAGTGGGAAAATGTACAAAATCAGCGGGGGATCAAATACTTTTTTTCCCTCACTGTATTTGGTTCTAATTTTCATTATGATGTTCATCTTTTATTCCATACTTTCCCTTAATTAAATCCCCACTTTTGCCAGTATCCTCATCTTTGGAATGACACTATGAAAATGCAAACCTATGTGTTCACTGGTTTAGCCTCATCCACACAATGAAGTGTGAGAGCAAATCTGCACAACACAGAATATGGCAACAGAGTGACTCACATTAAACTGATATTATAATAAAGTGAAGGTACATTCTGCATGGCTGCTTCAATACCATGGGCAGTTTGGGGGAGATTTAAAAATTCACACTAGGAGGGACATTTATGAGTTCTGTTGCAAAGTAAGGTAATGCTAAACAGGAGAAGAGAGACAGATTACGTGACAGGTTTACTACAATTTTACAGCTTGATTCATAAATGCTTCCTTCAGCTGCCTTAAGGTAGCACTGTGAGAAAATTAAACCTGACCCTGACCACTACTTAATTGTGAGTCTGTTTAGAATGAAAATCTATCACATATTTAGTGATAAATCTGTCCCTGAACTTTACAAACCTAAATTATTTGGCTGCCCAGAATTCCAGGTGAAGGGGTGACATATACACAAGAACACGGTTGCATAGACTTAGGTAAATGAGAGGCAACCCATCCTAATGCGTAAGTCATTTTGGTTGATAAATGTTCCCCTGAGAATGTCCATATAAAATGTGTGCAATCTGCTTGACATGCATAACAGTTGACCAACTGTGCTGTATTTCTGCACATCATGTGAGTCTGTGAATCTTCCCACTGTCTTGTTGCCTGGAGCTATTTAGCAATTTGAAAGTTGTCACTTCATAGAGACTAGATGAGGTTAGAACAAGCTATAACACTGACGGAGATGCTATAGCTTTTACTTGTTTTCAAAGGAACTATTTAAAATATGGGAATAAAAAATGATGATTCAAAGCACCACTCTGCTTTGAAATGCAACCTCTGTAACTATCACTTTTCCTGGACAGCTTGGTCTGCACATAAATGCCGATAAAGTTATGAATGAAAAAGAAATCATATAATACTATCATCACATATAACATACACTATATTAACAAAAGTAATGGGACGCCTGCCATAACACGTACATGAATTTTAATGGCATCCCAGTCTTAGTCCATAGGGTTCCATATTAGGTTGGCCCATCCTTTGCATCTATAACAGCTTCAACCTTTCTGAGCAGGCAGTCCCCAAGGTTTAGGAGTGTGTTGGTAGGGACGGTTTGACCATTCTTCCAGAAGCGCATTTGTGAGGTCAGGCACTGATGTGGATGAGATGGCCTGGTTCGCAGTCTCTGCTCTAATTCATCCCAAATGTGTTCTATTGGGTTTAGGTCAGGACTCTGTGCAGGCCACTCAAGTTCCCCCACCCCAAACTTGCTCATCCATATCTTTATGGACCTTGCTTTGTGCACTGGTTCGCAGTAATTTTGGAACAGGAAGGGGCCATCCCCAAACTGTTCCCACAAAGTTGGGAGCATGAAATTGTCCAAAATGTCTTGGTATGCTGATGCCTTAAGAATTCCCTTCACTGGAACTAAGGTGCCAAGCCTAACCCCTACAAATTGACCCCACACCATAATCCTCATCCACCAAATAATTTGGACCAGTGCATAAAGTAAGGTCCATAAAGGCATGGATGAGCGAGTTTGGGGTGTTTTTAGGGAGTTTATGGACCTTGCTTTGTGCGCTCGTCCAAATCATTTGGTGGAGGGGGGAATATGGTGTGGGGTTGTTTTTCAGGGGTTGGGCTTGACTCCTTAGTTTCAATGAAGGGAACTCTTAAGGCGTCAGCATACCAAGACATTTTGGACAATTTCATGCTCCCAGCTTTCTGGGAACAGTTCTGGGATGGGCTCTTCCTGCTCCAACATGACTGCACACCAGTGCACAAAGCAGGGTCCATAAAGACATGGATGAGTGAGTTTGAGGTGGAGGAACTTGACTGTCCAGACCTCAACCCAATAGAACACTTTTGGGATGAATTAGAGCGGAGACTGCTAGCCAGGCCTTCTCATCCACATCAGTGCCTGACCTCACAAATGCGCTTCTAGAAGAACGGCCAAACATCCCTATAGACACACTCCTAAACTTTGTGGACAGCCTTCCCAGAAGAGTTGAAGCTGTTATAGCTGCAAAGGGTGGGCCAATTCAATATTGAACCCTACGGACTAAGACTGGGATGTCATTAAAGTTCATGTGCGTGTAAAGGCAGGTGTCCCAATACTTTTGGTAATATAGTTTATGTGAAAAGCTATCAGAATAAAGTTTTGTTCATGATAGTGGTCTATTTGTTGTAAAGTTTTTTCATTTTTTTTTACACTCCTTCCCAATATTTGTCTCATACATTTTCTTGTATTTGCACCTATATAGACAGTTTACATCCAACACAGGCCATGCTTATTTCCCTCTCATAATACAAAACATTTTTACTGTATGAACTGTATAGCCAAGTACAGTAACTGAACCAATGCAACCCAAAGGATGTTTGGATTGTTTAAATATTAACATATTTCTCATCCGTCGCCAGTAAAAGCCTCACTGGGTTTCCTATCATTTAAAATGAGCTCTAACAAAGGAACATCTGCTGTTTCTATTGTGAGGCTGGTGCTTGATGATGCCTAGGGGCAGACAACAGTCTGTATACATACCACGCCAGCTTCAGGATTTCGTTTTCTTCCATTGCTGAATGTGGAGGCTAAAGTGGAAGAGCAGCTTTCATCGTATAGCGCAGTCCGACCATCATTAATAGCAGAGTTTATGGAGATGGTCCACATGCTGGATGCATAACCATCACAGTTACAGTCATCATAACTTCCTCCATCTCCAGACGCCCAGACATAGATACTTCCTTTTCCACCACGACCCTGTTGCATGAAATTAGTATGTTAATGCATAAGTTACCTCTGCAATTTAAATTATGTTGAAAAAACATAAATACAGCACATGTTCTTAAGGATTTTAATGCAGATGTATATTCAACGTGTTTGTCAGGTCATTATAAAACACAAACATTTCCCCAATTTTTACCCTTTAAAAATGCTTCCAGAAATCCAGAGTGTTCCTAAAGTATGGGCTGCCTTTGCCACATTGATTTTTTAACCAATGTATTCAGGCCAGCCTGCTGGACTACAGGACTCAGCCTATCTTCCAACCCTGCAACAGCTTTTCTCCTGGGGCCAGTGTGGCCATACAGTTATGGGGACCGGCCTTTGAGACTTTTTGTGGATGGTCACTTGAGCATGCTTTTCATTATATGAACTTTATTTACTAGCTTAAGAAACAATGGATGACCAAATGTGAAGTCATATGTGTTTGGAGTGACCCCCCCTTCCCTGACCTGCCGGGCTGCATGCTGGGATAGGGGTCTGGTATGGATTTTGGGGGGGAACCCCACGCTTTTTTTTTTTACATTTTGGCATTGGGTTCCCCTTAAAATCCATACCAGGCCTGAAAGGGGGGGCGCTACGCTGACAGCGATGAGTCATCCATTGTTAAGGACGCGGCGGCCGGCTTCCCGTCCCGCTCCATAGCAACCAGCTCAATTGGATAAATGACTGCATTAAATAATGCGGTAATTACCACTAAATCGAACAAACACTGCATTTGGTATTCAAAACTAATTTACCGCAAGCGTTATTTTACCACATTTTTTGGGCCATTATTTAACTCTTAGTGAATTGACCCCATTATGTCAACAAAATGACTCGCATTGTCAGGATAGGTTAACCTCAAGAGTTTAATGGGTTCAGAGCTTCAGTACTACACTAGTAAGTAAAATGCATAACATTAAATAAGTAAATAATAAAAAAAAAACATATACCGTACTGTATGTCATGCCTTCAGCAAGTGTTTATGTGCCTTTGATTAATTGTTGAATGTGCTAATGGTATGTCAAATACATTGTAATATCACCATCTAGTGGCTCTTTTGCATATTTAGTATCTGTTAATAATTTACTGAAGGTAGATAGAGATTGTTGTTTATAAGCCACCGTAGCTTCCCATAATTCCACGGGACTATACCATGAGGTTTGAGAGACACCCCCAGTAGCCATCTTTCCTTCTTCATACATGCATCTGCTCCAGAGGAATCCACACCTATTCAGCTGCAATTCTAATGTCAGACTATGGAAACATCGCTGGTATGATTATAATTCTTTTCCCTAGTTAGACCAGTGTGTTAGGACTGTATATTTGTATATTGTATATACTCATTGTATGTGATTTCTTTTACTTTTAGTTTTACTCTAACTCCCCTGCAATAAAAGTTGAAAAAAGGACCTTGCGCCTGCCTCAATGAATTGTTAAGGGAGGAGAGTTAGCTGCCTGTCTTATTATACCTCTGCCACGTATAGTGAGGGCAGAACACTGTATATAGTAACACATGCAAACACACAACATAACAGCAATTAAGACACCTAGGTACATGCACAAATTCTATTTACAATTTTTTCATATCTTCATTTTTCATTGTATCCTCTTTTTTCACTTAAAATATAACTTAAGGCAAAACTTTTATTTTTATTTTTTTGGATAGACTGAAGAGGGTTTAGAACAGCTGTCAGTTTTTATTGCTGTCTGTGGCCCTGTTAGGGAAAATTCGCCCTCTTTATTTGTCCTGTTTAACATTATCATTGAATAAAAAAAAAAAAAAGTCCAATTTTTAGGTTGACATCAGAACAGTAATAGAGGGTAATCTTTCTGGAGACCCGGGATTCCCTCATTTTGCAGGTATTTTCTCTCACTTCCTGTTTTGACTATGAGACAGGAAGTGAAGGTAAATCTCCCCTATGGCACACAGATGGGAAAAAAAAACACAAAGGGACGAGGGTTATAACCCTTCCCTAATCTATCCAAAATGAAGAAAAAAAAGTTTTGCCTTTAGTTACACATTAATATAAATTTGGGTAGCTATATTGAGTTTGTAAGGACTACAATGATAAACAAAAAATATAGATTATATCAACATTTTTGCAAAAATCACGGGAGGTACACAATTAGGACTATCATTTTTGGTTTTCTAGGTCATCTGCTTTAAGGGAATATACACTTTAGGAGTTGTGCTGGATTTTCTAGCTCATAATGTACATTATTGTGTGTGTATATAAAATGAAAAAAAAATGGGTCTGGCAGTGAAAAGGTTAACGTTAATGCACTTGGTTTATTATTATAGTTATTATTATTATTATTATTATTATTATTATTAAGGTACCCTGTTTCACCTTTGGCATTGCAACAAAAAGGACCATGTGCATGTCATTGGACATTATTCGTTTGCAAAAGGAACATCACCAGAACATTGCTATCTTATAAAATAGTGAAGTATGCGTCATTATGAAGAGAATGTTTTTCCATTAGTGTGTCCCTTTCCGCTGAGTAAATCAAGAATGTTTTTTTTTAAACTGACCTCAAATACCGCATCAACATCTATATGCAGAAACTAGGGTATTATCAGCAGACATTGACCCAAATATGTCAATACAAGATATTTCAAGAAGGCACTATGGTTTCATTTATGCATGGCAGATGAACTCCCATGAATTTATTTAGCTGAATACCAAGCATGAGTGGAAAAATAATGTATCTGCAAACTGACCAAATAATAAACGCCATGGTGCACTAGTCATGAGTCAAGGTGAGCCTACTGTGAAGGTCTTTTCACAGGCAAAGCTGCTCATGGAAGCTGCTTCTGCTTGTTGTCTCAGGAGAGTTTTGTGGAGATCATTTGGCATGTCAGGAGAAATGTCCGTTTCTTACTGAACCCATCGTCACGTTGCACTCTCATAATGCACTCAGTATGCCAATAAGGTTCTTTATTTCAGGCTCTCACATGACACTAATGCTCAAATGGAAATCCCATAAATGACACTCTCTCACATGACACACTCCGACTTGACACTTTCTCTTCTAGTTTCTCTCTCTGGTAGGTCAGCCTTTCAATTGGCATATTCTCTCACATTGTATGCTCTCTGACAGGGTACTTTTTTTAATGACCCTCATTGTCTCGTAGGGAACTCTATCACATTTTTCCTCAGATGTTACAGTATGCTTTCTGAGAGGGCAGACACCAACCTGACTCTCTCTGAGAGGATACTCTCTTCAATACCAAGCAATTTCTGACAGCACATCTCTCACATGGCACTCTTTCAGACTGCATTCACTTTTACATGGTATTCTTTGTTTCAGGACACTTTATCATTCCAGATGAACAAAAACAACCTCCTGCACTCCAGTGTGGTGTTCAGAGACCAATGGACCCTCACTGTTCTACTCCAGGGATACGTTAGGCCACCATGTTTTGCTGCCCTCTTAAGACCGGGGAAGCCCCAATATTAAATGAACTAGAAAATAAACAAACCGCTCAGTGCATTGTTGGAACGTGCAATGTGGTTATTATGAGACATTTGTGAATTTTTACTCTCCAGTTATCACAGGGCCATCTGTCCCGCTGGAGGTCTTTTTGGAGCACCAGGCGAATCAGTTTACACAGCAGGGTGTTTGTAACAAGGGGTCGCAAATGGGAAGTCAACAAGGATGTTCTTGCATAGGCTTGATGTGATACAAAAATAAAACTGCGCTGTATCCTAACCTCTAAATGCAGCTGCAGCTCAAAGTGAGATACACACAAGCAAATAAGTAAATTATGTGAGCTGCGCTCTAAATAATTACATATAACCCAAAAAAATTAAGTATGAGACACACTTAAAAAATTAATATCAACAAGTCCCATTAGTGAACCATGTGACAAAAAACAAGTGAGTCCTCTAAGTTGACATAAGAAATCTTAAAAATCCTCCAATGTAGAAGGAAGGTGAATGGACCAAAAAACACTGTGCTGTGATTTCCTCCTGTGATTATGACTAGATATTGACAAACAATAGTGAATCCACCACCACGAAGAGTGCACGCCTACCAGCTGCACAAGCTTTAAAGCTTGTGGCTAACACCCAGCCAAGGTCTTTTCCTCCAAGAATCACAAATGGCCGATTGAACCACAGAAAGCCTCCATAAACCACTATCAGACTGATGAACTGAGAAACCAACATTCAAATTCGCACTCAGAAATTATGATCAAACCAGCCCAAAGGAAAGGGAGGAAAGAATCGCCATAGGTAAAACCAGATGGTGTTTATTATATAAAAACAGTATCACTTACATGTGGGTAAATTGTTACCATTATAGAACATAAGCCGGCCGGCTACGGTAAAAATGCCTGTCTTATCGGGACGTTAACAGTACGGTGACGTTAGCACGTCGCTCCAACAGATGCGTTTCGTCACAAGTCTGACGTCGTCCTGGGGTACGCATTTGTGTGCATGAGGCGTAAATTACTGACAAAAATGCATTTTATTTTTTTTAATTACTGAAGAATACATGGCGCTTGTTTACACGCCCCTTACTGAAGAAGTCAAAGCCCTGACGATACGCGTCTACGGGCGGAGCTCAGGCACTGACATCACTACCGAGGCCATCTCGAGAATTGGATGTTTGTTATGCTTTTCAGTTTGCACAAGCTAATTGTGCTTTTCTTGTAAGTGTACCTATTTATCTTTATACCATTAAATCTATTGGAAATGGAGAGCACTAGATGTCACCTTTATTTTACATAAAACTACTCCATTGGGGCAAGACGATCAGGGTTCTTGGAGCCCTATTGAGGATCTATTTATTCAAAGGAGGTCTGTGATCTACAGCACCCCAGGTGTCATCATTTCCCCAGAGGGAATAACTGCAGATTTTTCTCTGTTATGAGGTGAGCAGCCTGTGAAACTGGTGGTGGAGAGCACTCATCCTTGTTTGCACTATTTGGTGAATTGATTTATGGCAGGATCCTCTTTAATCAAATATTGTTCACATGAACTTTCGTTTTAGATATTTTCACTTATGGATTTGAGTATTATTATTATTATTGTACTCAGTTAATAGCGCAACATTTAAAAATATTGTATTTACACAGTTTATTGTTCACGGATTTTGCATGGTTTTAAGTAGCGCAGCACTGTTTTTTGGTACATTAAATTGTTACCAGTGTAGAACATAAGCCGGCCGGCATCGGTAAAAATGCCTGTCCTATTGGGACCTTAACAGCGTGGTGACATAAGCATGTCGCTCCTGCTGATGCGTTTCGTCTCAAGTCTGATGTCGTCCTGGGGCACGCATTTGCGTGCACAAGGCGTAAATTAATGACCAAAAATGCATATTTTTCTATTTTTTTTTTACTGAAGAACACACAGTGCTTGATTACATGCCTGTGTACATAGGCACATTACAATTAATGGGCTGAATTTTAGCTCAGTAAAAAAATAAGCTGTACTGAGCATTTTCAAGCTGCAGTGTGCAAGAGGCCTTAAAAGTGGGCTGTTCATAGCCTTTAACTTGGCAACCTATAGAAAAAAAGTTATTGACTTGACATACAGCTCTATGAGATGGGCAAATGCTGCATGTTTTTAAGGACTTTTAAAGAGGAACTAAATTCTGCAAGCTGTGGTAAAAAAAATAATCAGGCAGAGGACAAAGGTTAAGCAGTGTTGCCAACCTCCCGCAGAATTTTTTACTGACAAAACATGGACAATTTACTGACTGAGCAAATTTTTTTACTGACAATCTGAACATTGACAAAATTCCTATAAAAAATTTGAGTGGTTTTAAACCCTCATATATACCCAGTGAAGTGAATAGCCTCAAACAAATCCTCCTACGTAAGTTTTTCTTGTATATCTGCTGTCTTCCCCTTTCTATATTCTTTGGAAAGTGCAGATCGTGTTAGCAATCTTTTTTGCTCTTTCAGCAGTGGGTGGGGAGTCTGGGCTTACACTGTGTGTGAGCTGATTGGAGGAAATGCACACCCCCCTCCCTAAAGGCAGAGGAACGAAGGAACATGCAGAGCTGTAGTCTGAATATACTAGCTCTGTGCTAATCTCCCTCTAAGCTCCCTCTCCGACATAAATTTTGACCTGCTGTTATCTGAGTCTGAGAACAGAGCACCAGAGAGAAACGGCACTTAGAGCTTTAGAGAAAGAGAAGTAAACACTATATATATATATATATATATATATATATATATATATATATATATATATTGTGACAGCAGGAAGGTAAAATCACCTGGTTGCATCCAGGGGGGTAGATATATTTCGCCCAGATTCAGGCTTTACGCCGACTTATACAACTAGGTGGAGAGTTGTATAAGGCTAGTGGGCTCATGCATGACTCATACCTCTAGGGAGAGTGTGGGGCGTCGTACAGACAGGGAGTTGATGAGGCCAGCTGAAGCTTTTCAGCTCATTTAGGCCTCTATAAAAACTCCCAGATTCATTAGGTGTTTGCTCATGCCTGGAACCAGACCTGTGTGGACTGTCTAGGGAGAGTGAACCCCTGTGCGGTGAGACAAAGCCTGTGTGGCTATTTGCTTGGACATTTAAAACCAGGGACTTAGGGACTAGGACAGCACTAGGCTGATCCCAGTTGTTAGTTAGGAAACCTGTATGTTTAGTCAGAGGTCAAGTTGACCAGGATTTATTTTGTTTATGTTTCTTTTGCTTTGCTGTGTTTTGTCACTGTAAATAGAAAATAAACCGCACCTTTTTGATTTTGAAAACCACAACCTCCGTTTGCTGGGCCTGTTTTTGTGTGGGGAGCCCATCCCGGGGGTCACACACACCCGCTGCCGAGCTAACCCCCTCACAGTTGGTGGAGAACCAGTGGCAGTTTTTTTTTAAGCCAGCATGGAGGAGATACTGAAGCAGTTGGCTCTAGCAAATGCCAATCAACAGCAGACAAATGCAGGTTTGCAAAAGAACTTCGCAGCCCAGCAGCAAGCTCATCAACAGAGCCTTGCAGCCCAGCAGCAGACAAACGCAACTTTGCAACAGAGTCTGGAGGCTCAGCAACAAGCCCAGCAGCAATCTGAGGCCCGCTTCATAGACCTGTTGCAGAAGCAAGAGCAGAGACTACAACAACAGATGGAGGCAGTAATGCAGCAACGTCCGCAGACCAGTGAGGAAAGCCGTCCCACTAATACCGCGTCCTTTGTGGTGAGTCTTTTATTGACAAAAATGACTGGAGAGGATGATCCAGAGGTATTTTTGACCACATTTGAAAGGACCGCTGAAAGAGAAAAGTGGCCTGAGGAGCAGTGGGCTGGACTGGTGGCTCCTCTGTTAACTGGTGAATCGCAGAAAGCTTACTATGACCTAGAGCCTAACCAAGCAAAAGACTATGTGATGCTAAAAGCTGAAATATTGGCAAGGCTGGGTGTCACCCAGGCTGTCCGGGCTCAGCGTGTGCATAACTGGACTTTCCAGCTTGGAAAACCCCCCAGGTCTCAAATGTATGATCTCATTCACCTGAGCAGAAAGTGGCTACAGCCAGAGACTTTGTCCGCACCAAAGATTGTGGAACGTGTTGTAATGGATCGGTTTTTGAGAGCTCTTCCTACTGCCATCCAAAAGTGGGTAAGCCATGGAGACCCAGAGACGGCCGATGGTCTTGTGGATCGTGTGGAGAAATACTTGGCTACAGAGAACCTGACGGCCTCTTCCAGAGACACTCGGACTTTCCACCCTAAGACCAGACCATCCCCAGGGGCGGATAAGAGGATTCCAAGGGGTGAGGGTGGAGAGAGTGAGAGGGTGGGAGCTCTACCCCAAGTTTGGCGAGAACAGCCTGGGAAATCAGCGGCTCAAGAGGCCGCAAGAAGGATCGTTTGCTACCGCTGCCGGCAAGCGGGACATATTGCAGCCAATTGCCCGGTTGTGGAGGAACCCATGCAGTGTGACTTTCTGACGGGCAGACGTCAGTCGCTGTGTGCGACAGTCGCATGCACTGCCATTCGAGGAACTGAGAAACATTTATGCAAAATGTGTGTTAATGGTAGAAATGTTGTGGTATTGTTGGATTCAGGTAGCCTTGTGACCCTGATAAAGGCTGAGTTAGTTAAAACAGAGGTCTCTGGGAATAGCAAGGTAGCTGTTATTTGTGTGCATGGGGACACCCGAGAGTATCCAGTGACTACAGTGTGTTTCGAGACCCCCAAAGGTACCCTCTCTCATCCAGTGGGCTTAGTATCTCAGTTACCGCATGACGCCATTGTGGGAAGGGATTTTCCGAAGTTCTGGGAACTGTGGGATGATCCTGAGCCCCCCACTGGTGCCCCTATGTACCAGGAATGTGATAGCCAGAACTCCCCTGAGAGTGGTGAGGACTCTCCGGAATTTCCCTTATCAGTATTGGCAGGGGAGACTCAAGAAACTGGAGAGGAGCCCACCTCCTCAGACGAAAACCTACCGTCTGTGGAGTTTTCTGATCTTGAGGTTCACAGGGAAAACTTTGCCACAGAACAGTTGAAAGACCCCGTCCTAATAAAGGCACGGGAAAACGTAGTGAAAATAGATGGCGAGTTAGTGAACCCAGATAATACCTGCACTTACCCATACTTCAGCGTAGAGAAGGACCTACTGTATCGGGTGGCAAAAAGGGCAGAAGAAACCGTTGAGCAGCTTGTGGTGCCCAAACCTTACAGGAAGTTGGTGTTGGAGTTGGCCCATGGGCACATTCTTGGAGGTCATCTGGGGACAGAGAAAACCCGAGAGAGGGTATTACAGAGATTCTATTGGCCGGGGGTGATGAAGGACATAGAAAATTATTGTTCCTCCTGCCCTGTGTGTCAGAGGTCGGCCCCGATGCCACATTTCCGTAGCCCGCTGGTCCCTCTACCCATCATTGAGGTCCCGTTTGAGAGGATCGCCATGGATTTGGTAGGTCCTATAATCAAGTCCGCTAGGGGGCACCAGTACATATTAGTTATAATGGACTATGCCACCCGTTATCCAGAAGCGATCCCTCTCCGAAATACCTCGGCCAAAACCATAGCCAAAGAGCTATCTCTTGTGTTTAGCCGGGTGGGTATTTGTAAAGAACTGCTAACGGACCAAGGTACACCCTTTATGTCCCGGGTTATGAAGGAGCTGTGTAAATTGTTCAAAGTGACGCAATTACGTACATCTGTGTATCACCCCCAAACCGATGGGCTGGTTGAAAGGTTCAACAAAACCCTAAAACAAATGTTGAAGAAAGTGGTGGATAGAGATGGAAAGGATTGGGACTGTCTACTTCCTTATCTGATGTTTGCTATTAGGGAGGTGCCCCAATCCTCTACGGGATTCTCCCCCTTTGAGTTACTGTATGGGAGACACCCAAGAGGGCTGTTGGATATTGCCAAGGAAACTTGGGAAAGTGAGAGTTCTCCCCACAGGAGTGTGATTGAGCATGTCGCCCTGATGCAAGACCGAATTGCACAGGTAATGCCCATCGTGAAGGAACATTTGGCCCAAGCGCAGTTAGCACAGCAGAGAGTGTACAACCGTGGAGCCAAGACCCGTACCTTTTCCCCGGGGGATAGGATACTGGTACTTGTCCCTACGGTTGAAAGTAAATTCCTTGCCAAATGGCAAGGCCCCTACGAGATAATGGAAAAAGTGAGCGAAGTGAATTACAAGGTCAGACAACCAGGAAGGCGAAAGCCCGAACAGATCTATCACGTTAATCTGTTGAAAGCCTGGAGGGATAGAGAGTCCCTAGTCGCAGACACTTGGTCACCAGCTCAAACTGGTTGCGTGATTCCTGAGGTTGGAATAGCAGCCACCTTGTCACAACCCCAACAACAGGAGGTTAAGGAGTTTGTGCTTCGCAACAAGGAGGTATTCTCTGAGCTGCCGGGACAAACATCTGGGGTAGAGCATGACATCATTACCCCGCCTGGTGAAAGGGTGAAGTTAAAACCCTATCGGATCCCAGAGGCCCGACGGGAGGCAATACGGGAGGAAGTACAGAAAATGCTGAACTTAGGGGTGATAGAGGAGTCCCAAAGTGATTGGTCTAGTCCCATTGTGTTGGTGCCTAAACCGGATGGGAGCTGGCGATTTTGTAACGATTTTCGTCAGTTGAACAAAGTTACAAAATTTGACACCTACCCCATGCCACGTATAGATGAGTTGATCGACCGGCTGGGAACAGCCCGATACATGACGACTCTTGACCTCACAAAAGGGTATTGGCAAATCCCCCTGGCCAAGTCGGCCAAAGAGAAAACCGCATTTGTAACCCCAGACGGGGCGTTCCAATATAAAAGAATGCCGTTCGGGTTACAGAATGCGCCGGCCACATTCCAGCGGAAAATGGACCAGATGCTGAGGCCCCATCGGAAGTATGCTGCGGCTTACCTGGATGACATAATTGTCCATAGCACAGATTGGGCCTCACATCTGCCAAAAGTGCAAGCAGTCCTGGACTCTGTTCGGGAAGCGGGGTTTACGGCTAACCCCAAGAAGTGTACCATTGGGCAGGAGGAGGCCAAATATCTTGGGTACACCATTGGGAGGGGAGTAATAAAACCCCAACTCAACAAAGTCGAGGCCATCCAGAGTTGGCCACGTCCCAACAGCAAGAAGCAGGTACGAGCCTTTCTGGGAATCGCTGGGTATTATCGGCGATTCATTCCCCACTTTGCTTCTAAGGCTGTGCCCCTAACCAACCTGACGAAGGGGAAAGGGTCGGTCATGATTAAATGGACCCCCGAGGCTGAGGCAGCATTCCAATTCTTGAAACAAGCCTTATGTAGCCAGCCAGTGTTGTACTCACCCGACTTCTCTAAAGACTTTGTCGTACAAAGTGATGCGTCAGATGTGGGGTTAGGAGCAGTATTGTCCCAGGTCTGGAACGGGGAAGAGCACCCAGTCATTTACCTCAGCAGGAAGTTGAAGTCCCATGAGGTAAATTACGCCACCGTTGAAAAGGAGTGTTTAGCGGTGAAGTGGGCTCTAGATTCCCTTCGGTACTACCTGCTAGGTAGGCACTTTGACATGGTTACGGATCACGCTCCGTTAAAGTGGATGGCTCAAAACAAGGAAACAAATAGAAGAGTGAATAGGTGGTTCCTGGCCCTCCAGGAATTCAACTTCACAGTAAAGCATCGCCCTGGCGTTCAAATGGGGAATGTGGATGCTTTGTCTCGAGTACATGAATGCCTGATTGCTGGTGTTCCAACCCCGAGGTTAAAACAAGAGGGGGGGTATGTGACAGCAGGAAGGTAAAGTCACCTGGTTGCATCCAGGGGGTAGATATATTTCGCCCAGATTCAGGCTTTACGCCGACTTATACAACTAGGTGGAGAGTTGTATAAGGCTAGTGGGCTCATGGATGACTCATACCTCTAGGGAGAGTGTGGGGCGTCGTACAGACAGGGAGTTGATGAGGCCAGCTGAAGCTTGTCAGCTCATTTAGGCCTCTATAAAAACTCCCAGATTCATTAGGTGTTTTCTCATGCCTGGAACCAGACCTGTGTGGACTGTCTAGGGAGAGTGAACCCCTGTGCGGTGAGACAAAGCCTGTGTGGCTATTTGCTTGGACATTTAAAACCAGGGACTTAGGGACTAGGACAGCACTAGGCTGATCCCAGTTGTTAGTTAGGAAACCTGTATGTTTAGTCAGAGGTCAAGTTGACCAGGATTTATTTTGTTTATGTTTCTTTTGCTTTGCTGTGTTTTGTCACTGTAAATAGAAAATAAACCGCACCTTTTTGATTTTGAAAACCACAACCTCCGTTTGCTGGGCCTGTTTTTGTGTGGGGAGCCCATCCCGGGGGTCACACACACCCGCTGCCAAGCTAACCCCCTCACAATATTTATGTGCCTAGGTCAAATTTCCTGAATGGGGTTTACAACCACTTTGAGACAATCGATATTTAAACAGTATTAACACAATATGTAAACACTGGCAATACCCATAACAAGTGATTTGTCTGGTTTACACTTAAAAAGTCAACACAGCATGACAAATTATCTGCCCCCGATATTCACAGACAGTTGTAAAAAATCATTGATTTTTTACAAACTGTCCATAAATTTACTGACGGTTGGCAACCCTGAGGTCCAGTCACCAGTATTACTTATGTATGACTGTAACTGAATTCCTTCATTTATATTGTATGTTTGAATGATGGCAGCAGTGCTTTGCATTCTCATGTCAGGGTCACCAAGAAAAAAAAGGTGAGCAGCACATTAGTGACATCACCAAATCTCACTGGTCTACACAGGAATGGCTAGGCACACTTGCATACCAGGAAGCTATTTTTCAGGGTACTGTTTAGGCACAATTAGCACTTTAGGATGTTCCCTATAACAAACACTTTAGATTTTTGCTTTTCCCATGCACTGGTCATTACAGCTGCAAAAGTCCATTGATTCTTGCCTCTGGAATCTGGTATATGTGGCTAAATCGTAGTCTAAAGAAAGCCTAATGTAGCCTTGATAATGTGGCCCTAACTAGAACAAATGTCAGAATGTTCTTTCTTTTATCAAGCACTTCCCTTGCTAGTGCATTAGCGTAACACAAATCCTTGAGTATAAACTAGCTTCAACATAATGAAAAGTAAAGCTGAAAAGTTGATTCTTTTATGAAGGGATATCTTATCAAGGTGTATAAGAATAGGAATATAGGAATAGGCATATACCTATGAAAGTTTACTGAAGAAATTACACTTTGCTACAATGTAAAGTAGTGAGTGTACAGCTTGAATAACAGTGTTGATTTACTGCCCCCTCAAAATAACTCAACACACAGCCATTAATGTCTAAACCACATCAAATATTGTGTGTTCTTAAATTTGTATTAGAAGCAGGACATTTGGGTGTGTGAGTGGACACTTCTCAAGCAAGCAAATGCTATTGAAAAAAAAAAACATTTACACACGTTGTCCTCTAAAACAAAGAGAACTTAGATACGAATGTTGTATGTTGGGCTAATGCCAGTTGGAAATTAGATGCTTCCATTGTTTTTACAGGAATTCTAATTATTCAATGCATTGAGGTAACAAAGTCAACATAGCTTGACCTTTTGACATATATGACCTATGGCATGCATGATACAACAGTCCCATCTAGAGGTTGAATTGGGAAATGTTTCTTCCATTGAAAGGCAGTAGTATTGAGAAAGGGGCCACACCCATATGGGGATAGTAAAACTTTCTAAATAAAAAGGCCTGCAACTTAAGCTGAAGGAGGACTCTACAGTGACATAACACCAAGAAAGGTCTGTGCCAGAGGAAATTTCACATGTGGATGTTTTTACTTGATCCCCTGCAATCACTGTAGAGTAAGAGCCTATTCACACAGGGACGACTTTGGATCCGACTTCAAGTCGCCCCAAGTCGCCCCTAGTTGCCTCAAGTCGCGCTGCATGAGAAAATCAATGTAAGTGAATGGAGCCGTCTTAATGCACACTACTGCAGTCGCTCCGACTTCAGAAAAGGTTCCTGTACTACTTGAATCTGACTTGTAGGCAACTTGTACCCATTGATTTCAATGGAAGTCACCTCAAAAGTCGGATCACTGTCTTAACTGAAGCAACAATACAGGAAGAGAACATACATTTCTCAGGCAAACCCCTCCCTCCCACAGAGCTGATTCTTGTTTGATTGGCCACTGGAAAGCCTCCTGTCCTGGAGGCAACTTGAAGTTGCCTTGTAAGTTGCTTCATGTCGCGCTGTGATTCATACTCAAGTCGTGTCCACGTTGCCTCCCAAAGTCGTGCTGGAAGTCGTGTTGCCCCTGTGTGAATGGAGTCTAAGCCTGGGGTCCTGGTTGCCTATTGTATACAGACCATAGTCCATGTTTATTCACTTCGAAGTAGGTAGCATTTTGCTCATTGTATGTATATCTGTCAGTCTTCTACTGTATTCCTATAATTGTAATAGTTTTTATGTATAGCATTTTTGCTTAGTACTAGCATATGAATACACTACAGAGGTCTAAGCTTCCTTGCGTATACTTCAAAGAACCTTAAAAGACGTAAAGCAAAAAAAAAACGGTCAGCAATTACTGCAGGTAGCAGAGGAGTAAGGGAACAGGCAGTAATCACACCCTGTGCTTTGGATTTAGACAAATACACACTATAGAAGGATATGTTTTGTTCATTTTTCATGTCAGAGGTTTACAACCACTTTAGGACCTCTTTAACATTTTGTAATGATAATGACTCCAAGGAAGAATGAGGAGAGCAGAGAATAGTGACAAAACAAATGACAGTTACAATGGCCATTACCTTATTTACACCATCTGCCATGGCCTGTAAGGTCAGTTCTCTGGGACCATCCACTGTCTTGCCATCGTCTGTGGGCCCCCAGCTGGCACTGTAGATGTCTATAATTTGTGGCATATGACTGATTGAAGATGCTTCAATTATATCTGTCATAAATGGCTGGTCTAGCATGCGAATACCTGCAATTCCATTAATAAAAGTAAATATCAAATCAAACAGAAAAATAAAAGTATAAGCTATGTATTACCAGCATTATGTATATGATGAACTTAGATAGTGGAGGGAAGAAGCCTATAACTGACCCTGTAAACATTTCAAAGCCCCATCCAACATTCTTTGCTTCTGGGAAGGAGAATTAATTGCCTTTGGGGGACTTACATTGAATACATGCATAGGCAAAAATCCCAAAGCTACGAGGATAACTATTTTCAAAAAAGTTATATTCAGTTGAGTCCAATGTGATTTGAATTTTAACTACATTAATTAAATTAAATTAATGAATTAAGTCTAAAATGTTCTGTATCCTTCCTATACTACAGTAAAGTAAAATGTACATTTAATAAGTTCCAATTTTCCAATAGGGTTGGGGATCTATAGTAAAATGTATTTAAAGGGTAAGTGTGCATTTCACTAAGAGGTCAGCCAAACCAAAAGTGATATTTTAGTCACATATGGAGCCTGACTACTTATCTATTTCCCCATCACTAAGGCTGGGTTCACACTATAACACACAGTGGCTCACAACAGGAGTCCAGTGCGTCTCCATTCACCGTTTCAGGTCCAATTCAGACCTGAAACAGACCAAAAGATGCACAGGGGTCCTGTGCTATTCACACCGGAGCCGCTGCGGAGATGTCTGAACGGGCTCCATAGAGAGCCGGTCACAATCTCCTGTTATGCGAATTGGATGCAGGGAAACCAGCCTAAAGCTTGTATTGTTTTCTTAGGTGGATAGTTCTTCCCTTGTGGGAGCACTTCAATTGCAGTTCTGCGCTAAGCTTGCAAAACCCACAAATGGATATATACTTTATATCTCTGTTTTTACTTGTGGGACTTGAGCTTACCAGAATAACACTGAAGGGCCTGCTATTTTTTTTAACTGCAGAGTGTTATGTGGGGATAATGTTAACTGTCTCTTTAACAAATCTCTCCACAGCTTGCTACACTTATACATAATAAAAAAGACCGTGATTGCTACTGACCCTATTAAAATCACAACAATGCAGAATATAAAAATTCTGCTGATTGGCCAAGCTTAGGCAAGGTCTGAGGACAGCCAGATGAGCTCCTCAGGGTAAACTCGATATTTGCAAATGTATGCAATCCGAGGACAGGCTCCATTAGTTCTCACTGCATTAATCTCTCTTTATTGTAATGTAGCGGGGTCCTCAATTTAGGGGTAGTGTTTGAGTGGTAGTTATGCTCAAACACCTAAATTGTTAGGACATTGTCAACCATTTTGTCTGGAGGAAGAGTATCGGTGTACCGTTCCCTGTGGCCTGCGGGTGGCGCTGCCATGGTGGACCAGGGTTGAAATGCTGATACAGTGCTGTGCCTTGTGTGTCCCCTCTCGGCAACCATGCAGTGGGCGTGGTCCGCCTGCTGTGTATGCTGGGAGAGGATATAAAAGGGGCAGACGCTGCCTGTAGGGGGTTCGTTGTCGGGAGTCCTACTCCCAGGGAGTGTGTGTTCCTGTCCACCCTGGGCACCTTTGGCCCAGGGGCGGTGGTCGGTGAATCAGTCCCAGGCACCTTTAGCCCTGGGGCTGCAACTGAAGGCCTTGGGCCCAGCACCTTTGGCTGGGGCCCACCAAGGATCGAGGAATCTCAGGGTGCCGCCTTGCGAGGGGACCAGCATCTTAGACAAGGAGGCCGGGGAAAGACCGTTCCGAGGGACTGGTGAGAAGTCACAGTGAAGGAAGGGGCCCGGTAACTCTCTGGAGGGATGTCTTCTCCTTACAAAGAGGGTAAGCTTTGAAAACCAAGTTCACCAGGTCTGTGGCAGAGACCAAGTTCACCAGGTCTGTGGCAGAGACCAAGATCACCAGGTCTGTGGCAGAGATCAAGATCCCCGGTTTGTGTAGTGACTGTGCGGTTAGTTAAAGTACCATTCTGGCTGCTAGTCCCTATCTAGGGAGACTATCCAAATGGGCTAAGTCTGCTTGAGAAGCCAAGCAGTGAAGTGTATTACATTTGTGCCTGGACCTCTCCCACACCTTACGCTGTCCTGTTCTTTCTCCAACCTTTCCTATCAGAGACTGTGCTTTAAGAGAAATAAACTCTACGTTGGAGTTACGGCTGGTGTGGACCTTGAAGTTATTGGGGGAAATAGAGACTTGTCTTTATTGAGCATAGAGATAAGAGCCATTCTCTGAAAAACCTGGCTGTGGAGACCTCTTTCATAACACCGCTCAACCTCTTTACACAGGAGGGTACGGCATATAGCGGGGTGTGCCCTCTCTTCCTGCGAGGAGCCAAAGACAAGGAGGAGAGGGTGGTAGGCGCTATAGTAATTTCAAAAAAAACATTTAAAATACATCCAGCCAAAGTTGGCTTTAGACTTTTGTCACTAGAAGAGATGCAGATGTAGCACCTTCCTATTGTAGGATGCTAGGAAAAATTTAGTTTTTTCTGCAGTCAAGGGAGCAGTGATCTTTGTCCTGGTCTGTTTCACAAGCTGGGAGTCTGTTTGCTTCTCCCTGCCTTTCAGGAAGCTTCCAGAGCTTAGGGAGGGGGATGCAAATAACCAACCTGAATGCTCCAGCCTCCTGGAGAGGAGTGGCTAAAAGGAGGCTGGAAAGGTGATCTGGAAAGGGGCTGCTGCCTTTAGCCAGCCCATAGACTGTGCAGCTGTTCTAGAGGCCTCAGCAGTGGCTATAATTAAGGCTACATGCCGAAACATGTAAGCCCTGTATTATTTTGTACCACACCTGGATTAATAAATGTATTAATTGCGGAAGTTTGAGTTGCCAGGTTTCTTTTATCTACATGTATGCTCGGGTGCTAGGAGGACACTAAAAGCTAGTGCACCAACCGCTCACCACCTCTGGGAATTACTACAGGTGTTTTCTACAATTTTTCAGTGGTGTCAGGGCTGAGGGCCTGGATGGATCTTCCTAGAAGCTGATTGCAGGACATCACCACAAGGGATCTTGTCTGGAAAAGGACTTGTGAGTAAAGACCCAAATTTGATTCCTGTGACTGCGCAGTGTTCTGGAAATTTGCTACCAGTAGTTGTGCATAGGTGCAAGGTAACCAGGTGCCAAATCAACTTGCCGTATGGTCTTCAGCTGTGGGGTCTTAGCCTGTTCAGAAAGTCATCTCATGGTCTTCAGCTGTGAGGCCTTAGACTGCTCAGAAATTTGCTTCATGGTCCCCAGCTGTAAAGTCTTATGGCCCGTACACACGATCCAAATATCATACGACAGATCGTATGACTTTTTTCGCTTAATAGTCGCAAGTAGACATTGAATAGGTTACTAAAGTCATGAAAATTTTCGTACGACAGAAAAAAAACACGGAAGTGATGTCATGTGTTGTAATTTCGGACGACAACTATACTGATTAAAGAAAAATCGTACGATCTGCTATCGTACGAGGAAATTTTTTGCGCTTGTCCGATCTAATATTATCGGATGAACTGTCATGATCGGCTCTCGAAAGTAGTGTACACAAGATCCGAAAATCGTACGATTCTTCCTCGGACGTCAGTTTTTGTCTGATATTCGGATCGTGTGTACCGGCCATTAGTCTGTTCAGGAAGTTACCCCGTGGTTATCAGCGGTGGGGGATTGGACTGTCCAACATTCATGTTTACTTAAGGAGAAGATTGTCCTTTAATTGCTATGTGCTAATCGTTTTGGAGTATCCCATGCCTTAACCCCTCTCCTGTTAAGTTTCTTAAAGCAATACATTCTAAAAAGACATCCCCTAGACTGTGTTATTGGAGGCAGTGTGAATGAACTGGTGCTTGCGGTGGTGGGCAGCCTTTGTACTATTAGGGAAAAGACAGTTAGGGGTAGCACTACGTAATCAATCCTGCCAAATGTATCATTGATGTTATAGCAAATTATAATTTTCAACATGCAAGTGACTGTTTGATAATATCGAACAGTCACTTGCACAAAAATCTAAGCTTGAAAAGCCAGTGCTAAACCAACATACTTAATGATGAAATTTCAAATTCCCCAAGTTTTTGGGTAGAGTCAAGTAAAATTTGTCTTAACAAATTCTCTCTGTGCAATATTGGCAATATGTCACAGTTACAAATAGCATTCAATGCGCTGTGCTGGCATTGAGCTCTTCCTCCAGTAACAGATACTAGAAGCATAACAGCATGGACTATTTCTAGCTGTTAAAAGATATTTGATTGCTTTCTGTAGAGAAGCCAAACTGTTTTGCTCCATAAGACACAGTACTTGTGCCTACTGAGCTCCAAGTTAACTAGCTTCAAGTAGTCAATTACAGCTGAAAAAATGATGACATTAATTTTTCAAGGCTGTTGATTATAGTAAAGTGCCATTATGCACCTATCTTAGCCCATCAAAGATTACTTTTGTACACAGATGTGCATGGATTAACACGACCTAATGTCATTGTATGTATTAGGGAGAGAAAAACAGGAGCCTATTGGAATGGGAGCATCATGCTTAGAGCTGAACTCCAGGCAGATATAAAAATACGCAAATTGATGCAGTTATGCATTCTTTAATACAGCATGAAATGTACAGTAGTTTTATATGAAGCCATGTGCGCTGATAATGAACATGCTGACAGGAGGAGAAAACTAAGAAATGACTACGTTTTCTGTTGATCCTTCACTGTCCATTTCCAGACTGTGGGTAGGAAGTGACCAGGATGTATTGCTTAACTACAATAGAGAAAAGTCAGGTCAACAACCTAACTCTTTGAATTGACAGAAGCCTTGGACAAAATTACAAATCCTTTGGCAGTTCCCGTATATGTATAAAGCTGTGTATTTAGCTGTAGGCCTAGCAGTGGCGGTGTGTCCATAGTGGGCGCAGGAGCGCCGCCCCCTCTCTCCTGCACCCATCAATCAACAATACATAGATTCATGCATTGCATGAATCTATGTATTGTCGCCGCTGCCGCCCACTATTCAGGTGTCCGGCCCTCTGTTGAGCGCCAGCCATCTAAATAACAGCGGTGGGTGTGTTTTGGAAGTGCCCGATTAGAGTGATGGTCTCTGATAAGCTTCCTGATTAGAGCCTGTGGGCTCTAATCGGCTTCCAAATGGTTAAACAGAGGGCGCACAGGCTGTGCATTCCCTGTTTAAACCATGCTGTGTTAGGGAATCGCTTCCCTAACACTGACCCGCCTCTCAGCCAATCAGGTGCACCGGGTCTGGTTACCGATCATCTGATTGGCTGAAGCGACAGGCGAGCAGAGATGACATCGAGGGAGCGTGGAGGAGGACGGCTGACCCGAGAAAGGTAAGTGCCGGGCGAGGGGGGGCGGGGGCAAACTGGCTGCATTTGAAGGGGCAAACTGGTGGTATTTGAGGGGGCAAACTTGCTGTATTTGAGGGGGTAAACTGGCTGTATTTGATGGGGAAACTGGTATAATTTAAGGGGGCAAAGTGGCTGTATTTGAGGGGGAAAACTGGCTGCATTTGAGGGGGCAAACTGGTGGCAATTGATGGGCACAGTGGCTGCGTTTGATGGCACCGTGACGACAATTGATGGGCACAGTAGCTGCGTTAGATGGGCACAGTTTGTTTGCGCCCCCCAAAAATTTTGAGCACCAGCTGCCACTGATGCCTGGAATCCTGCTTGAAGGGTGCAACGTATTTGGTAATAACCCAAGCTTATTAAATCAAATACATTTTAAGTATAAAGTACAGCAACCCACATCAAGCAATCTAAGGGGCATTTTTAAAAAGTGGCAAATAATCATGGATCACTTGATGCTATTTGGATCTCTTTGTTTACAGAGAACATTTGATGCCCAGTTTTGCCCAATGCATTTCCCAGACTGCATTGCATTTTTTAAGTGGGAAAATCCAGGTATAGGAAACATCTGCTCTAGTTATAATATGGGTAATGTTACTTTTTGACTACTGTTCATTGAAATATAGAGGAAAGTGCAGGGCTGTCTTAACCTAAAATTGTGATACCTTATTAAATAATAAATGCTCTTAATGCAAATCATACAACTATTGCCTTATCCATTATTTAACCACCTAAGCCCCGGACCATTTTGTAGCTAAAGGACCAGGCCACTTTTTGCGATTCGGCACTGCGTCGCTTTAAATGACAATTGCGTGGTCGTGCGACGTGGCTCCCAAACAAAATTGGTGTCCTTTTTTTCCCACAAATAGAGCTTTCTTTTGGTGGTATTTGATCACCTCTGCAGTTTTTATTTTTTGCGCTATAAACAAAAATAGAGCGACAATTTTGAAAAAAATGCAATATTTTTTACTTTTTGCTATAATAAATATCCCCAAAAAATATATAAAAAACCATTTTTTTTCCTTAGTTTAGGCCGATACGTATTCTTCTACATATATTTGGTAAAAAAAATCGCAATAGGCGTTTATTGATTGGTTTGCGCAAAAGTTATAGCGTCTACAAAATAGGGGATCGTTTTATGGCATTTTTATTAATATTGTTTTTTTTACTAGTAATGGAGGCGATCAGCAATTTTTATCATGACTGCGACATTATGGCGGACACATCGGACACTTTTGACACTATTTTGGGACCATTGTCATTTTTACAGCGATCAGTGCTATAAAAATGCACTGATTACTGTGAAAATGACACTAGCAGTGAAGGGGTTAACCTGTAGGTGGCGCTGAAGGGGTTAAGTGTGACCTAATGTGTGATTCTTACTGTGTGGGGGCGTGGCTTGGCGTGTGATGTCACTGATCGTCGTTCCCTATGACAGGGAACAGACGATCAGTGACAGTCTCACTAGGAAGCACGGGGAGAGGAAGACACCGGCGGCGATCGGGTCCGCGGGTCCTGCGGGCACGTTCACGGATTCTCAGGATCGGTTCGCGAGCGTGCCTCCGCTGGCGGCGCGCGCGACCCACGGCTGGGCATATTAAAGAGGACGTACCTGTACGTGCTTGTGCCCAGCCGTGCCATTCTGTCGACATATATGTACAGGCGGCGGTCCTTAAGTGGTTAAAGTGTCCACGTGATGTAAAGTGCTAAAGTGCAAAAATATATTGCAATGTGTATATCCTGAGGAGGCAGCAGAGCGTTCTCAGCGTGGAGAGGACACACCATTTCAGCTGCTACAAGCGGCTTTCGTTACCTGTAAAGATTAGTGCACTATAGCACCCATTAAATGTGAGTACCCTAATATAGGGATTGTTGTTGCATATTAGTAAACATTTTTAAACGATCATACACTATCGAGTTTCTTCTATTATACCCATATGTGGAAAAATGTACCATAAACCAGCCCAGGATCCCAGCATACACATTGAACCCAGAGGTGGTGCAGAAGCATGTTTTGACCAAACTTAGCCACAAGGTCGCACGCTCTAAGATGAGCGCATAACTGAAGGGGGAGCACCAGACTGGACACATATGCACGTTTGATTTTTAACACCTGAATTTATGGATTTGATGGAATTGAAATGGATTTTATATGTACATTAACGCATGGTATCGCATGAAGAAATTCGCACGCACCACTTTAGTGCACTTGAACACATTTTTGGTGATATCATTGAAGCACTTTTTATAAGGCTCGGTTCACACAGGGCCAACACGACTTCCAGCGCGACTTTGAGAGGCAACTCAGACACAACTTGAGCATGAATCACAGGGCGACTTGTGGTGATTTACAACACGACTTGAAGTCGCTTCCAGGACAGGAGACATTCCAGTGGCCAATAAAACAAGAATCAGCTCTGTGGAAGGGAGGGGGGAGGGAGGGGTTTGCCTGAAATATATGTGTTCTCTTCCTGGAGAGTTGCTCCTGTTAAGACAGGGAATACAACTTCTGAGCGACTTCCATTGAAATCAATGGGTACAGGTCGCCTAGCAGTCGCCTAGGAGTCGCCTAGGAGTCGGATTGAAGTAGTACAGGGACCTTTTTTGAAGTCGGAGCGACCGCAGTCGTGTACATTAAAACCTCTCCATTGACTTCAATTAGTTTTAAAAATAGCGCGACTTGGGGCAACTCGGGGCGACCTGAAGTCGCGTCCGGAGTCGCCCCTGTGTGAACCGAGCCTAAGGACTTTGTTTACAAATATACACTGCAATATATTTTTGCACTTTAGCACTTTTCATCACGTGGACAATTTAAAGTGGAAGTAAACCCTCCTATCATTTTCAGGCAAGGAAGCTGCCATCTTGGCCTCTGTTTAATCTTCAACTGCCATGATGCTACACATGTGATCAGTTATGACACCAGCCATTGGATGGTTTGACAGTTTGGTTGAGAGCACAACCAATGTTACAGTTGGCATTCCCGGCATGCCGGGAATGTAACTGCTTTTTGAAACTGTTAAATCGATGGGTTTACTTCCGCTTTAAATAATGGATAAGGCAATAGTTGTATGATTTGCATTAAGAGCATTTATTATTTAATAAGGTATCACAATTTTAGGTTAAGACAGTGCGGCACTCTCCTCTATATTTCAATTTGTTGTGCATGATCATATGAGACGTGATCAGTGCGAGCAGCTGAATTTCACTGTTTAGATGACTAATGTTCATTGATTTTATAAAAAAATTGTCACTGACCTACTGATGACCTAACAGTCAGGGTTTTAGCCTGAAATCCTCATTTGTATGTGCCAATATTAGCCTCTACACCTTTGACCTGGCACCACTAAACTACATGGATATTTCAAAAAGCAGGACCAAATGAGACTGAATCTAGGTTTTATAACTACATTTCCAAATTAGTCTTTGTCTAATCTGCTTACAGTAAACTAAAATATCAAGTGGTTGCTAAAGTACTTTGCACAATCTTTTATCACTGCCTTCATAAATAAGCCAAAGTGCAACATATTTAAAATATGTACTGTTTTAGGAGAAATTAGGGCTTTAAATTCTGACATCTACAAAGTTAAAACTAAGGCAAAATGGTTTCTTGTCTGTTGTTGTTTCCACGTAGACTTGAACCTTGCAACACATTTGCAGCTTCATAACTTCCAAGGTCCCAAATACCAGAAGTAAAACTATGTGAAATCTGAAGCTGTTAAACTAACATGTATATTAAATAACTGGGACATCCAAGTTCCAGTTTATCAATGATAACTTCTGGTAGAGTGGGCTGAGACCCCTGCAAACTGTGGGTGATCTGGTATTCTGGTGGTGACAAGCTTTTTGTTTACTGTCTCTGGTCCCATGAAATACTATTACCACAATGACGAATTTGTAGGCAGACGCAGTCTACTTTCTTCACCGCGGGTGGCGCTATCCGCAGCAGCACTGTATCTGAAGAGAAGGTCAGGAGGAACACGGTTCATCTATGGGTTCCTGGGTCACTGGGGAGGCGATCTCATTGGATGTGGCCATCTTGGGTCAGGCAGAGCCCTTTTAAAGCCAAGGTTCCCAGGTTTGGCGCCCATTTGGCGAGTTGGTAAAGTAGAGACAGGTACACTGCCTGTGAGAGACAGTAATAGCGATAGGGGAAGGTTCCTGATGAAGAGGGAAAGCATAGGGTTGCATCTCTTCTGGACACCTTCCCAATTTGGTGTAAGACGGCCAGGCCGCATTCTGCCCCCTCTAAGCAGATGCTGTCAGTCCAATTGGAATCTGCTCCTTCACATTGTTGAAACTGTTAGTGGACCCGGCTGGGTAGCCTTCCCACCGAGATTGTTGTGAACTGCTGCTACATTACTTTAATACAAGTTTTATATTGCAACCAACTGTGTGAATTATTGCTGCCGCACACACTTTATCCCACCTATAAACTAATAGCTAGACATAGGAGGATATGCACCGGGAAGCTGATGGCTACTAGCAGACCAGAGTGCCCTGCGGTTAAGATATTCTTTACCACTCTACAGAAGCTGCTATTTAAAGTGGTGTCAGATTAATATTTTCAGGCCTAACAGAAGATTAGTCCAAATGGTTAGACCACCCAAATGTGGCATTAGTTATAGCGAACCATTTAATCGACGAATTAGGGACTTCAACGGTTACTTCAATATTGCTTTCCATTACAAGCTACACGTTGCATTGGCTTAGGCTTTACTCTTCATGAACAGTAGATGGCGATCAAAACTGAAAAAATATGAACAGTAAAAATAATTTCTCTGAAGTTTATTTTCCTGTCAATGAATAACAACTATGTAAGTCATTAAAACACCAAAGATAAATAAATTATACTATACCAGCAACTTTAGAGTCATAAGCAACTCCCACCCCGCAAATATTATTGTTTGCAGCAGCAGATACTTCCCCTGCACAGCGCGTCCCGTGGCTGCAATCAAAACAGAAAAAATACAATTAATTGCTGCAAGTACAATGTTACATATAGAGGTGTTTTAATCCTCCAAAAGGAGGAAAGTGCAAAGTATCAGTTCACGTAGCTTACTACAAAAGATACCGCTGTGTTCACTTTGAATACCCAATCATATGCAAGGAAATAAAAAAAAAAAAAACAGGACTTTTGCTTGCAACTGATTGTATAGTTAAAGGGAACACAATTTCACCTTATTCACTAGGCTTCACAAACTATCACTTTCCACAGTAGAAACAGACTTTTCAAAGTTACCATTCTCTATTTTTTTAGTAAATGTTTCCAATCTGTCAATTTATCAAACTGATGTTAAACTAAGAACCAGTACACGCAGTCCTTAAAAAAGGTTAACTACACCTCACAAAAACAAGACAGAACTTTTAATACACCAACTGGTTACTGCAAAGGTCCTACTATTAGGCTGGCCATACACAATGCAAATTTCTTTCCTGCAACCACATGTTGCAGTAAAGAATATTGCACAATTCCCCCATCAACACGGATAGTGCTGACATGGCAAAACCTCCTGCCAAGCTTTTGTCTGCTCCTGGCGGGGGGCAAGGGCAGGCGGGCGAAACCGTCCATGATGGGAGAAGAGAATCCGGCAGTCTGGTACATTTAGCCTGTCCATTAATATTTTGAATCTTGGCCAGTTCCTGCTGAACCATAAAAGATTTGAACTGTTTATGGCCAGCCTTAGATAGATATTCCCATAATTACCGTAGATGTCCTGATTAGAGGGCAACAAGATCTTGGATGGGTATTCAATCATACATATTTCTGCAGGAGCCATGGAGTTCTTCCTCACATCACTGCTCCTGCTGAATCTCATTTATTGAATTAGTATACTTGCCAACATATTCACCACAGTCCTCAGGACACTGTCATCCCTGCATAAAGCTTGCACCTAAAATGTCCACTTTCAGGACATTCCTGCCCACATCATGCCTACTTTCCAGGCTGTCCCATCCTCAATTATGAGTGAACTTCCCACTCACGGCTGTGATCCTTTCAATTAATACCAATTTTTGAGTTACTTTTTAGCATGTTCAGTAAATCAAATAGGTGCAGTATCGTGATTCCAGAATACATCCTAAGGAACAGCATCATTGGGACAAAGCACCTAGATGTGAGACTCTCCTGGGAAATCTGTGACAGTTGGCATCTATGATTTGGGAGGACCCCCCAGAGGAACTTCAATGTTTTGAATAATAACTTCTGTGTGACAAAACAAATTTAGCCTTCAGACGAAAGAACTAACGCTTGTTCATGCCAAGCTCCTGCATTGGGGCCATGGAGAAATTGATAGTCTTTTGTCCTTTTTTCCTGCTCTTTTCCTGCTTAGTCATGAGATGTACCTTTGCTATTCACAAAGTCTCCCTGGTTAAATCATGCACTAGAAATCAACAAGCCATCAGGAAGAGGGGAGCCTACAACAGGAGCCTTGTTTAAAGGGACCAAAGAATGTGTCTTTACCAATATCCTCTTAATTATATATGTAGCGGGGTGCTATATTTAAGGGGAGTATCTGAGTGGTAGTATGGCTCAGATACACTAATTGTTAGGTGTCTTGGACCATTTCTGTCCTTGGGAGATAGTGTTGGTGTGCTGTTCCCTGTGGCCTGCAGGTGGCGCTGTTGCCGTGGGCCAGGGTTGAACCACTGATACAAGGTTGTGCCTTTTCTTGTCCCCTCTCGGCAGCAGTACGGCGGGGCGGGGAACCTGCTGTGCCTGTCAGGAGAGGGTATAAAAAGGCACGGCCATCTTCCAGAGGGCTTGGGGTCGCGCCCAGGCACCTTCAGCCTGGGTGGTCGAGTTCCTGTTCCATCCCAGACACCTTTAGTCTGGGGTGAGGTACTATTTTTGAGGCTCGGAGCTCAGCACCTTTGGCTGGGATCTGCCCAGGATTGAGGGCTCTCAGGGTGCTGCCTTGCTAGGGGACCCGTATGCAGGATCGAGGAGGCCAGGGAGGTGACCCCTTCTGAAGACCCAGCGCAGAGTCGTGGTGACAGTGGGGGCCTCTGGTAACTCTCCGGAGGGAGGTTCTTCTCCTTAACAAGGGCCAAGTTTCTTCAAGAAGGAAGTGCAAGTTCTGTAGGTCATAGTGGCAGTGACTCTACGCACACTAGGTCAGTGGCAGTGACCAAATAGGGCAAGGCCCTATTCACCAGGACAGTGGCAGTGACCAACATTCACCAAGTCAGTGCCAGTGACTTTTCATATTCACCCGGTCTGTGGCAGAGACCGTACGTCCAAGCCTGTTCATGAAAACAGAACAGTAAGAGAAGCCTAAATTGAGTTTGTGCCTGGACCTCCTCCCACCTTATCTGACCTGTGTCTCGTATCAACCTGTCTGCTCTCATAGAGACTATTTGTTATCCGTGGTGAAATAAATACTAAGGTTGGACTTTCAGTTGGTGTGGACAGTTACTTTTCTGGGGAGAATTAAGGACTTGTTTCTGGCTAATGCAGAGACGAGATCAGCTCGGGAGGATTCTAACACTAGCCGCAGGCAGACCCGAAAACTAACACCGCTCAACCTCCTCATCCAGGAGGGTACGGGCTGCTGGTGCGGTGTGCCTCATTCTTTTCCTGCGGAGGAGCCAAGTAAAGAAATAAAAGCAGGTAAAGTCTGGGGTGAGTGCGCTAGATATAATTGCTGTATGTTGCAGGGTAGATTATATTTACATCAGCTTTTGAAGGGGAGGGGGGAGTTAACTGGATCAAGTCCAGGCATCAGGTAGGGAGGGCACAGGCTGCATTTGAGGTTCATGAATATACTGTTGCCCTCAGTTTCCTTAGTATGCCACTTTCAGCCTGGGAATATTACTCTTCTTACAACATGAAGACCTGTTTTATGTTAAAAGGTGTTTGGACAGAGCAAGGAAGCTCCAAACTGTCCCCACTTAGACATGCTGTCCATCTATTTAGAACCAAATTCCTCTGTCCCTCTTTTCTCCTCTGCTGTCCCAATTTTTAGTCTGATGTATGGACCTCCATAAAGATGTACTGTACAATTTATTGACCAAAATGGTCATATTGCATGTAACTTTTTATCCAACTTGTAATTTTTACATCTATTTTGAAAAGTTATAAAGACAAAGTAGTGGTATTGAGTTTAACCAATCATTTTTGTCTTTTAATTCCACCTGGCCTACATAACTGGGGACATACCTCCCAACTGTCCCTGATTTTAAGGGACTGTCACTGATTTAGAACAAAGTCCCTCCTTCCTTCTCATTTGTCCCTCATTTTGGTCTGATCTATATAGTTGTATATACAATTTACTTTTTATCTTTAAAAAAGTGTTTCCTAGTGCTTTACCTATCATCTAATTTTCTAAAATGCTGAATTTGTAGATTGCCAAAGCCAGTATATAGGAATAGTAGTGGTAAAAAAAAAAAAAAGCACTTGTGGGTTTAATGAATATTTTTTTTGGGGGGGGCATGGCAGGGGTGTGTCCTATGCCTACATACTTTTGCTAATAAGTGTCCCTCGTTCCCATCGCAAAAAGTTGGGAGGTATGTGGGGGCATGGCAAGAAGTGTGTCTTTTACTTAAAGTGTTACTAAACCCAGGACCCTGCGTTCACTATATCTGGTCTCCCACAGAACATGGACATGCAATTATTTTAGTAAATATAAACGGCTAAATACCTTTTCTCATCAGCTGTATATGGCAGTCTTGTGACTTCTATCAGTTCCTGGTAAAGCTTGTAGGACGAATTTTAATACTGCACTGATTTCCCTATCAGGATACAGAACCCCAGGCCCTCTTTCTGGACAGTGCTGATTGGACCTGTGCTAAACACAAGCATTCTCCCAAAAAAAAAAAAAGCGCTCTAGCGCATCAAATTGAGCAGGTGCAGCCTGACTCCAGTAACTCTGTCTTATCCAGACATGTTCTGGAGTCAGTGGAAGAAGAGGAGTATCCGTGCATACAGGATCAAACAGCCTTTTTACACAATGTGGAGGATTAACCCCTTAGGGTCCACAGTGAGTAGAACAAGCATGCTTTACTGCATATACAGACTGATTTTACTGTTGTGGCTTAAAGTGGTTGTAAACCCTTTTGTGTTTTTTTTTTTTTTTTTCTAACCTGCAAGACAAAGCTATAATGAGCTAGTATGACTAGCATACTAGCTCATTATGTACCACTTACCTTCGATCGGGGCCCCCGAAGTCGTCCGTGTCCCTCCTCTAGCCGCATCCATCGCTGCGGCGATAGCCGGAATGTTACTTCCGGGTATCGCTGCTGCAGCCAATCACAGCGCCGCTCCGGCGCTGTGATTGGCCGGAGCGGCGAAGACGTGACTCCGCGCATGCGCGCGTGAGCTGTCAAATTCGGCTACGTCGTCGAATGTTGCGACCTAGCCGAATTTGTGAATGAGGTGACGTCAGCGTCGCCGCATTTACATACAAATATCTCCTTAACCATGTAGGTTAAGGAGATATTTCAT
The DNA here is from genome assembly GCA_029206835.1 of Rana muscosa. Classification (NCBI taxonomy): domain Eukaryota; kingdom Metazoa; phylum Chordata; class Amphibia; order Anura; family Ranidae; genus Rana; species Rana muscosa. The sequence goes on from CM055121.1 coordinate 180,211,809, forward strand.
GCACCTACAGGTAAGCCTTAATCTAGGCTTACCTGTAGGTCTTTGTTTAAAAAGTGGGTTTACAACCACTTTAAATAACACTTTAAAGCAGAGTTCTATCGGGAAAAAAAATATTTAAAGTCAGCAGCGACAAAAAGTGTCGCTGCTGACTTTTAATAATCAGACACTCACCTGTCCTACGGTCCAGCGATGCAGGCGTACAAAGCCCCACTCCTCTCCCCCTCCTCTCCACAGAGCCGGCATTCTTACTGTGGGCGCCCAGCTGTGGCTTCACAGCTGCGCACTGTGAATGGCCGGGCAATCTTCTGGGACCTGTGACGTGAAGATTGCAGGGGGGAGGGGGAGAGGTGACCTTCTTTCCTTCCTTCCGGCGCCGTGGAGCCCTGGGAGGAAGTGGGAGCTGGGTGCCTCTAAACAGAGGGTATTCCCCCCCCACCAAAAAAATGACATGCCAAATGTGGCATGTCAGAGGGTCACCATCACTTAAAGCTGAAGTTCAATTTTTGGGTGGAACTCCGCTTTAGGTAATTTGTGCTAAAAGTTGTCTCATCTTCTCATTTCAGAAAACTGGGAGGAGATACAGACAGCAGTAAAATTCAGACAGAGGTTCTATGTGTACCTCACTCTACTAGAAAATATGTTTTTGTTTCTGCCTGTGACAGGACCCTTCCTTATGTTATCCAAAACTAGAAAGAAAAAAGTTTGGCTTTAGTAGAAAAAGAGAAACATACAAAATGATACCACTTTAACTAACCTCTTGGCGCAGACAGCACGCAAATATGCAGCCTCTCGGTGGGTGGGCCTTGGCACCAAGCAGCCGCATATTTGCGTGCAACATTGCAAAATCAGCTGTGCTGAGAGTGCACGCCCTGCACACTCCTGGCAGAGTTACCGGCGGCTAACAGAAAGCTTTCCGATTATGTGACGCCTATGACAACCAAACATGGCAGTCACATGATCATAAACCCCACCTCCCAGCATCTGTAACGCCTTAAAGGGCCGGGAGGCTCCGACGCCAAGGGGCTTAGATTATTAATCCCATAAAAATCACACCTGAGCAGAGTGATTATCAAATGTCATTTTTTTGCATTTTTGCACAAATATAGGAGCAATAAAGATGCATTTTACATGTACAGTGGGTACGGAAAGTATTCAGACCCTCTTAAATTTTTCACTCTTTGTTATATTGCAGCCATTTGCTAAAATCATTTAAGTTCATTTTTTTCCTCATTAACCACTTTGCGCCCGTCATACGACTAATGACGGCCGCAAAGTTATATTACATTATACGGCCTTCGCTCCTCCGGCCACTAGGGGGCGCGCGAGCGCCGCCGGAGGCGCGCGCGCATGCCCGGCGCATCACTGAGATGCCGATGCGCGTGCCTGGTGGCCGCGATGTCCGCCAGGTACCCGCGATCGGCCGGTACACAGACAAGGACATGGATCTGTGTGTTTAAACACACAGATCCATGTCCTGTCAGAGAGAGAGGAGACCGATGCTGTGTCCCTTGTACATAGGGACACAGATCGGTCTCCTCCCCTAGTCAGTCCCCTCCCCCCACAGTAGCAATCACTCATAGGGAACACATTTAACCCCTTCCTTGCCTCCTAGTGATAACCCCTTCCCTGCCAGTCACATTTATACAGTAATCAGTGCAGTTTTATAGCAGTAATCGCTGTATAAATGTGAATGGTCCCAAAAATGTGTCAAAAGTGTCCGATGTGTCCGACGCAATATCGCAGTCCTGACAAAAATCGCAGATCACCGCCATTACTAGTAAAAAAAAAAAATAATAAAAAAAAATGTCAGAATTCTATCCCCTATTTTGTAGGCGCTATAACTTTTGCGCAAACCAATCACTATACGCTTATTTTTTAACCAAAAATATATAGAAGAATACGTATCGGCCTAAACTGAGAAAAAATATATATATATTTTTTTTAAAATTGGGATATTTATTATAGCAAAAATCCAAAAATATTGTGTTTTTTTTTTTTAAATTGTCGCTATTTTTTGGTTTATAGCTCAAAAAATAAAAACCGCAGAGGTGATCAAATACCACCAAAAGAAATCTCTATTTGTGGGGAAAAAAGGACGTCAATTTTGTTTGCGAGCCACGTCGTACGACCGCGCAATTGTCATTCAAAGCGACGCAGTGCCGAAAGCTAAAATTTCGCCTGGGCAGGAAGGGGGTTTATGTGTCCAGTAAGCAAGAGGTTAATGTACACACAGCACCCCATATTGACAGAAAAACACAGAATTGTTGACATTTTTGCAGATTTATTAAAAAAGAAAAACTGAAATATCACATGGTCCTAAGTATTCAGACCCTTTGCTGTGACACTCATATATTTAACTCAGGTGCTGTCCATTTCTTCTGATCATCCTTGAGATGGCTCTACACCTTCATTTGAGTCCAGCTGTGTTTGATTATACTGATTGGACTTGATTAGGAAAGCCACACACCTGTCTATATAAGACCTTAGGCTGGGTTCACACTGGTACGACAAACGCTCCGACATTGGGAGCTCATGTCGCATGACGTGTGAAAATCAATGTTTCCCTATGAGAGCCGTCTTAACTGGTCCGACACAAGTCGGTCCGACTTTAAAAATGCTCCCTGTACTACTTTGGTCCGACTTTGATCCTACTTCAGCCCATTGAATATCATTGAAGTCGGATCAAAGTAGGATCCTTGTCCTAACCATCCGACATTTGACATCCGACATGGTGATTACAGCAGCAGTAAAAGGAATTTATCTCACCCCGGGATTGTTTTGATTGGTCAAAGGACAAGTCAGACTAGCACCAAGTCAGATCAAAGTAGTATCCTGTTCATGAAAGTCGGATGGATGTCGGACCAATGTAGGATTAATGTAGGACTGATGTCGCAGAGCAAAGTAGGATGAAAGTTGTATGACTGTCGTGTCGTACAAGTGTGAACCCAGCCTCAAGCTCACAGTGCATATCAGAGCAAATGACAATCATGGAGGTCAAAGGAACTGCCTGAAGAGCTCAGAGACAGAACTGTGCCTGTGTTTTTCTGTCAATATGGGGTCCTGTGTGTACATTAATGAGTAAAAAAATTTTACTTAAATGATTTTAGCAAATGGCTGCAATATAACAAAGAGTGAAAATTTTAAGGGGGTCTGAATACTTTCCGTACCCACTGTATATTGAAGCTTCAGACATTTTTGTTTTAGCCAATGGAAAGCACTAAGGGGAGGAGACAAGTTTTTACAGATTTAAAAAAACGGACTGAAAAAGACATGTAAAAGCAAATGATTTGCACATTTTCAGATATTGCCATTCAAATCTTTTGGGGCAAAAATGCCCTGTGTAGCTGGGTTCTACCTTGCTGGCTGCAGGAATGGGCTGTGCGCCTAAGAGTTCGAAATTACTAGAGAAAAATATATTTTATATAGTCTGTTTTTTCTGTATGTTGTAATGGAAACAACCAAACTGTTAGTCTATATATGTTTTTTATATATATATATATATATATATATATAGTGTATATATATATATATATATATATATATATAAATTATATCTAGAAATATTAAAATGACGTAGTAACTATCTTGTGCTATTTCCTTCGATTTTAGTTTAAACAGCATACGGCAAAGGTAAACATTACTACTTTAAGTACAGCATAACCTTTTAACTGCCCTTACATAAAACGCTAACCTGCACTTTACTACATGCCTGGCCACAGCAATTAAAGAGTTTATATGTCACCTGTGTACAGGGAATGTAATATTATATGGATCATTGATTTGTGAAATTATGATAATGGGGGTAATACTTTACATACAGCTGCCATAAACATGCCTTGTATCTTGTAGACCTTTCACACACAATTTAACAATGTAAATCTCAATACAATTGATTCCCTGGACTTAAATAGTTCAAACCCATTATTTACACAATTAAGTCATGTTAAGTAAAAAAGACTGATTTATGAGTGATTTTTCAAGACGTATAGCACAGGGGTTTAGCTAAAGGCCAACTCCACACAAAATTGTAATTTCAGTCTTGTGTGGCTGCTGGTCAGTTGAATACTTTTTCAAAGAGCAGTAAGGTATCTCCACCAGAAGTTTTACCTGCTTTCAGCATTTGGTAAGTATCCAGAGCAGGGTTTCTCCACCAGGGTTGTGTAGACCCCTGGGGTTCTTCCATCTTCTATCCGCTCTGGGTGACAAATATGCTAGGTACCCCACATTTACATTATATTTACAAGGCTTCTTCTGTGTCAAAAATGTTGAGAAAGCTGATATAGAAGGATATGGGAGTCACTGCTTTAGTGGCCTCTCAAATATAAAAGCCACTCCTGCCAAAACTTTTTTTTGGGGGGTTTTGTACAGAGTTGAGGAGTAGGTAGAATCTCTGTCAGATTTTAATTGCTGTCTGTGAGGAGACTGAAGCCTCGTACACACGACCGAGTTTCTCGTCCAAAACCGGCAAGAAAAGTGGCGCGTGAGCTTTTTTGTCAAGAAAACCGTTCGTGTGTATGGTTTTACGACGAGAAACTCGGTCGTGTGTACGAGGCTTTACCCTAAGGCCGGCCAGACAGTCGTGGCCAAAAGTTTTGAGAATGACAAAAATATACATTTTCACAAAGTCTGCTGCTTCTGTGTTTTTAGATCTTTTTGTCAGATGTTACTATGGGATACTGAAGTATAATTACAAGCATTTCATAAGTGTCAAAGACTTTTATTGACAGTCAATATTTGCAGTGTTGACCCTTCTTTTTCAAGACCTCTGCAATTCGCCCCGGCATGCTGTCACTCAACTTCTGGGCCACATCCTGACTGATGGCAGCCCATTCTTGCATAACCAATGCTTGGAGTTTATCAGAATTTCAGGGGGTTTTATTTTGGTTTACCCAAGTTCTCACAAGTCCTCAATGGGATTATGGTCTGGGGACTTTCTTGGCTATGGACCCACAGTTAGATGTTTTGTTCCCCAATCCACTTAGTTATTACTTTTGACTTATGACAAGGTGCTCCATCATGCTGGAAAAGGCATTGTTCATCACCAAACTGTCCTTGGATGGTTGGGAGAAGTTGATGATGTTTTTGTACCAATCTTTATTAATTTCTGTTATCTTAGGCAAAATTGTGAGTGAGCCCACTCCCTTGGCTGAGAAGCTTCCCCACACATGAATGGTCTCAGGATGCTTTACTGTTGGCATGACACAGGACTGATGGTAGTGCTCACCTTTTCTTCTCCGGACAAGGTTTTTTCCGGATGCCCCAAACAATCAGAAAGGGGATTCATCAGATTCGAACTGTTAATGGGTAGGGTAAATGTACCAAGTTGATCAATCAATTAACTTGGGTACAACCAGCCTGCCAGGTTCTCTTGTGATTATTACTAGCGGCTGCTATAGCCACTAGCGATATCACTGTCTTCCCCCACCCCCCTGCTAGAAGAAGCAGCTGTTAGCGATAATCGTAAGAGAATCCGACAGTCTGGTTGAACCCAATTTTATCGATCGATCAATTTTTTATATTCAGCCTGCCCATTAACGGTTCAAATCTTGGCCAATTCAGCAGGATTTAAACTGTGTATGGCCAGCTAACTCCCTGTCACCATAAAAAAAGAGTGTCATAATGGCAGCAAAAACGAATGAAAAAAATTAATGTTTCCCTTTAAAATACTAATTGCTTGACTTCAGTATATTCTGAATCACTGGCCTGCAACAAAGAGGCAGTCAGAGTGCAGTCTGAGCGTCTGATCAGCACACTTGTTGTAGGTTAGTACTGAAGCCAGGGGGTTAGTATTACAGTAAAAAACTAGCACTTTCACAAGACGAGGACCATCAATGACAGTCTCCGTGTTTTTTCTCACTTCAGGTTTCATTTAACGTGTCTTTTTTATTCAACTTTGCCTCTTTGTTTTGTTAGTTCAACTGGATATTTTGTAGATAAGACAGATCTGTTAATTTTACCATGGAAACTGAAGTACTGGAACAAAAGATCATGTTCTGAATCTGTAGGGAAGAGATTTAGGCGTAATACAATAGAATGCAGCAGAGCGACGCACTGTCGGATGTATAGACAGGACTGCTTTAATACAGGAGAAAAGGGACATTTGCCCTGGGCTTACCAGTAGAGAGCGGCATCAACAGTTAATGGATCAGCAGAGATTTGCCATTGTTATAAATGGTGCCAGTTCACACAAATGCAGCGCACTGACATGTACCGGCCAAAAAAAGGCAATGTCCATTTTTTCAGGCAGTTGATGCACATTATAACGACTTTCCATAATGTACATCAACACATCATAATTTGCATTAAAAGCACACCTCAAACGTGCAGAGCAATGCAAGCATATAAGGGTGAATCCGGCCTTACAGCAATATGTTGTCTTGGCTAAAGCAAATAAATTTTACTAAAATAAAGTTAAAAGTACAGTGAAAACAATAGGACTTTCTAGTGCCACAGAACTCTGCTCACATTTTGTATAATCATCACAAAGCCAGTGACCTAAAACCCAATTGAACACTCAATCACCTTAATACATTCTAGGGACAGCAAGACAAAAGATGTTCAACGTCTTATTCTAAAGCAGCTACAGCCTGAGTAAGAAAAGCCTGTCCCTTGCCAGCAGCTGCAGAGTGTGAGTCTTGCTCTCTGTGTGGACGCAGTGTTTTCTCCACAGAGGTCTAGCATACCCCTTAGGCTGGGTTTACACTAGTGCGACACGACATCTGTCCTACTTTGGATCCGACTTTGCCCTGCGACATGAAGCCGACATATGTCCGACTTTCAATGAACGTGGATCCGACTTGGATCCCCGCCAATAGCAGGCACTGTGTTTGGTATGAATCTTGAGGGGGAACTCCAGGCCAAATTTTAAATAAAAAACCGGCATGGGTTCCCCCTCCAAGAGCATACCAGGCCCTTGGGTCTGGTCTGGATTTGAAGGGGAACCCCTACGCCGAAAAAACGGCGTGGGGGTCCCCCCCAAAATCCAAACCAGACCCTTATCTGAGCACACAACCTGGCAGGCCGCAGGGGAAGAGGGGGGACGAGAGAGTGGCCCCCCTCCCTCCTGAACCGTACCAGGCCGCATGCCCTCAACATGGGGGGTTTGGTGCTCTGGGGCAGGGGGGCCCCTGGATCCCGGCCCCCCCACCCTATGTGAATGAGTATGGGGTACATCGTACCCCTACCCATTCACCTGGTGGAAAAAAATTGCATTAAAAAAAAACACACAGCTTTTTAAAGTATTTTATTGCACAGCTCCGGGGGTCTTCTTCTGACTTCGGGGGTCTCCGGTGTCGTCGCCGCGCTCTCCGGTTTTCTTCTGCCGGGCCACCGCTAACTTCTTTAGCTCTTTTGCTAGCGGGGCCCGGTCTTCTCCGTCGCCTTCTCCCCTCTTCTCCTCTCCGGTTCTTCTTTTCTTCTGCCGGGCCTCCGCTAACTTCTTTTAGCTCTTTTGCTAGCGGAGGCCCGGTCTTCTCCGTCGCCTTCTTCTTCTCCCGCTATCCGGTTCTTCTCCCAGTTCTTCTCCCGCTTATTTCTTCTGCCGGCCCCTCCACTAACTTCTTTAGCTCTTTTGCTACTGGAGGGGCCGGGCTTCCCGTCGTCGCCGTCGGCGTCTTCTTCTCTCTTCTCCTCCTCGATGTTGACTCGTCGCTTCCTTTCGCAGTAATGCTAAATCTTCGGTCCGCAGAGATTAATATAGGCTTCTCATGACGTCACAGTCACATGTTCCCATGACGTCACAGTCACATGCTCCGGGGCCATGTGCCCCGGAACATGTGACTGTGACGTCATGAGAAGCCTATATTAATCTCTGCGGACCGAAGATTTAGCATTACTGCGAGAGGAAGAGACGAGTCAACATCGAGGAGGAGAAGAGAGAAGAAGACGCCGACGGCGACGACGGGAAGCCTGGCCCCTCCACTAGCAAAAGAGCTAAAGAAGTTAGTGGAGGGGCCGGCAGAAGAAAGAAGCGGGAGAAGAACCAGATAGGGGGAGAAGAAGGCGACGGAGAAGACCGGGCCTCCGCTAGCAAAAGAGCTAAAAGAAGTTAGCGGAGGCCCAGCAGAAGAAAGAAGCGGTAGAAGAACCGGATAGCGGGAGAAGAAGAAGTCGATGGAGAAGACCGGGCCTCCGCTAGCAAAAGAGCTAAAAGAAGTTAGCGGAGGCCCGGCAGAAGAAAGGAAGAACCAGAGGGGAGAAGGCGACGGAGAAGACCGGGCCCCGCTAGCAAAAGAGCTAAAGAAGTTAGCGGTGGCCCGGCAGAAGAAAACCGGAGAGCGCGGCGACGACACCGGAGACCCCCGAAGTCAGAAGAAGACCCCCGGAGCTGTGCAATAAAATACTTTAAAAAGCTGTGTGGTTTTTTTTAATGCAATTTTTTTCCACCAGGTGAATGGGTAGGGGTACGATGTACCCCATACTCATTCACATAGGGTGGGGGGGCCGGGATCCAGGGGCCCCCCTGCCCCAGAGCACTAAACCCCCCATGTTGAGGGCATGCGGCCTGGTACAGTTCAGGAGGGAGGGGGGCCGCTCTCTCGTCCCCCCTCTTCCCCTGCGGCCTGCCAGGTTGTGTGCTCGGATAAGGGTCTGGTTTGGATTTTGGGGGGACCCCCACGCCGTTTTTTCGGTGTAGGGGTTCCCCTTCAAATCCAGACCAGACCCAAGGGCCTGGTATGCTCTTGGAGGGGGAACCCATGCCGGTTTTTTATTTAAAATTTGGCCTGGAGTTCCCCCTCAAGAGCAGCACAGCACAAGTCGCATGCCAAAGTCGGATCATGCAAGACTGCGGTCCGACTTTGATCCGACTTCAATGATAGTCAATGGGCTGAAGTCGGATCAAAGTCGGACCAAAGTAGTACAGGGAGCATTCTCAAAGTCGGACCGACATGTGTCGGACCAGGTAAGACGGCTCCCATAGGGAAACATTGATTTTCACACGTCATGCGACATGAGCTCCCAATGTCGGAGCGTTTGTCGCCCCAGTGTGAACCAGGCCTGACTGAGTCAGATCGTTAGCTCTGCAATCAGCAAAACACATGCACCCTCTTGAATGGAGGGCTCTGCTCTGACTCATTAGGGGGCATGTCAAACCTCTGGGAGAGATCACTGCTTCCACACAGAGAGCAAGTGTCCTGTTCTGAAGACTGGCAGACAATTGTTGTGACTGCTTGCTAAATAAGTCTTACACCAAGACTATAGCCTCTTTTTTGTTTCAATGCACATGGAATGTAATCAACTGAAAGTTCAGTTGCACTTTAGGGGTTATTAATACGTCTGGTTGAGGAGTGGTAAAACCCGACAGTTGAGCCACGCTTTTACCGCCCCTCAACCTCTACCTGCTTTATCTGCAGGGGCAGTGGCCAGGGGTGTACACATGCCACAGCCAGAATGCTTTGCTTCACTGCCATGGCAGAATTGGTATCCCCTGACACTTTCAGCGGGGGCTCTGCAAGGTCCTCGCAACAGTATGCAATGCTCCTGGTTGAGGCGTGGTAGTCTGGCAATTAGGGTTATAAAGCAGGTATTAAGGAGGCAATACAATGCCTCCCCACTACCTGTCAAATGTTTTCTGAACAGGGATCCAAACATGAATTGCTCTTCGGACAGTATTGCACATGTGAACGAGCCCTAACAGAGCAATACAGGATATGCAACAGGTTCAGCTACTCAAAGCAACTTCGCACATTAAAGTGGAAGTAAACCCTCCTATCGTTTTCAGCCAAGGAAGCTGCGATTTTGGCCTCTGTTTAATCTACAACTGCCATGATGCTGCACATGTGATCCGTTATGACACCAGCCATTGGATGGTTTGACAGTCTGGTTGAGAGCACAACCAATGGGATGGTCACATTCCCGGCACTTGCCGGAAATGTAACTTAATTGAAAGGGTTAAATGGATGGGTTTACTTCCGCTTTAAGTTTATATAGAGAGGTAAAAAGACAAAGCCAAAAAGATATAGATATATGCATATGTATGTACATCATTTATATCCATAATTCACAATACCTGTTAAACCAGTCATCAGTGTAGCGGGGATATGGATAAGGGTCATTGCTGCTGAAGTCATAGCTTGCCTCTGCATTCTAAAATAAAAAATAAAAACATACCGTTACAAATACAGTAATAAACCCATAAGAGAATGATTGAAGGAAACTTATTCTGGGACATGGGGGCTCCTTCTGTTGGCCTTAATTTTTCATACCAGTTACTTGTTGGATGTTGACCTTTTGGGTTCAATATTTTAGGTCATTGACTTGGAACAAGTATGCAGATAAGGAATTCTGACTATTCTCTGGCTTTCCTCATCTGCATACTTGTTCCAGGTAAGTGACTCAGAGGGGGATATTTACGAAAGGAAAATCCACTTTGCACTACAAGTGCAAACTACAAGTGCAAAGTGCACTTGAAATTGCACTGAAAGTGCACTCGGAAGTGCAGTCACTGTAAATCTAAAGCCGTGTACACACGATCGGTTTTACCGATGAAAACAGTCTGATGGACTTTTCTCATCGGACAAACCGATCGTGTATGGGCCCCATCGGTCTTTTTTCCATCGGTGAGAAAAAATAGAACATGTTTTAAATTTATCCGATGGGGAAAAAAACGATAGCAAATTCCAATCGTCTGTGTGGAACTCCATCGGGCAAAAAACTCACGCATGCTCAGAATCAAGTCGACGCATGCTCAGAAGCATTGAACTTAATTTTTCTCGGCTTGTCGGAGTGTTTTACGTCACGGCGTTTGGGACGGTCGGATTTTTGACTGATGGTGTGTAGGCAAGACTGATGGAAGCCAGCTTCATCGGGTTTCCGATGGAAAAATCCATCGGATTAGAATCCATAGGAAATCCGATCTTGTGTACAGGGCTTAAGGGGTCGATCTGAAATGAGGGGAAGCTTTGCTGATTTTATCATCCAATCATGCATACCTCCCAACCCGGATTCTGCGGGTTTTCCCCGCAGGGACACCATTTTCCCGCGGTCACGCACGGGAGGCTGTATTCCCGCACAGAGCCATCGGAGGGAGGAGGAGGTCAGACTCAGCGCACCAGGAGGCAGGGAGGTGAGGCGGGATGATGCAGAGCGGCTGCGATCAAGCAGGTACGAGGGCTGTCTTATGTTTCTGTCCTTGTGTTGCCTTTTAATATCTAATGTCCGCGGCAGTCACTCTCCCCCCGCTCAACAACTTTTAATATGTAATGTCCGCGGCACCCCCCCCCCCCCTTAACAACTTTTAAAATCAACCTGATGTCCTTAAAAAAAAAAGTAACTGTCCCGCGGCAGCGCCCAGCCCCCCCCCCCCCCCCCGCTCAACAACTTGAGGTATGAATCATGTGCAAGCTAAAATGCTGTTTTTTATTTATTTATTTATTACTTTCAGTGCAATTTCAAGTGCACTTGTAGTGCAAAGTGAATTTACCTTTCGTAAATAACCCCCACAGAGTAATAAAGCGAGCATTGTAGAAGGACTACATTGGTAACCTCAATGTTTTTTTCAGGAAAAGAATACTTAAAAGCTTGCATGCACCAGCAGGTCCAGGAGCTCAGTCCAGGCCTTGTGAATTCAATATAAACACCTACAATTAAAGTCACAGACATTTGGCTGAGTTTTCCCAGGCGGCAACAATAATAGGATATTAATATATGAAAACTGAGGATGTTTCTGTGCAGCTTATTTATTATTTCAGCTGTCCAGTAACTCATTGTTGATGTTCAGAAACAAATTGCCATGAGAGGTGTTGCAAGATAAACTATCTGTTTCTTGATCTAAATATACTGAGAGACAATCTAATGCCTATGGGACAGCACATTACTCTGCCAAACTAAGGCCAGCCATACAAGGAGTGACTTTCTTTCCTGCAACCACATGTTGCAGGAAAGAAATTAGCTTAAAGCGGAGTTCCACCCTAAAGTAGAACTTCCGCTCATCGGAACCCTCCCCCCCTCCGGTGTCACATTTTGCACCTTTCAGGGGGGAGGGGGGTGCAGATACCCGTCTAAGACAGGTATTTGCACCCACTTCCGGGAGTCCTCTCTGCGGGTATTCTGCGTGTAGTACGTCACTTCCCGCAGGATACCCGTTGTGTTCTGGGAAACACTCGGCTCCCAGAACACAACGGGGACCAGTGAGAACGGCGCAGCGTGACTCGCGCATGCGCCCTAGGGAACCGGGCAGTGAAGTCGCAAGGCTTCACTGCCTGGTTCCCTCACCGAGTATGGCGGTGGGGGCAGCAGAGTGATGAGCGACTGCTCGTCTTCTGCTGCCGACGTCGCTGGACTCCAGGACAGGTAAGTGTCCTAATATTAAAAGTCAGCAGCTGCAGTATTTGTAGCTGCTGGCTTTTAATATTTTTTTTTCGGCAGAGCTCCGCTTTAATTCCTCCACCAAAAAGTGTTGATGCGGGATTCCCTCCTGTTGGGTCATTGTCTGATCGGAGGGTGTAGGCGGGGCAAGCTGTCCCCGCTGGGAGAAGACAGTGATTATTAGATATGTGCTTTCGTTTTCGTCCGAATTTCTGGGATTTTCACATTCGTTTTAACAAACGATCACGAACGCGCAGAATCCGAAATCCAAAAGATCCGACATAAAAAATGCTTTATTTTCGTTTCATTGTGACAACAGTTCGATATAGATAGAAGATTCAACATGACGGTGACAATAGCGATCTGCGGTTGAATGTGCCTAACCTAACTCTATTAGTCCAAGATTATTCGACATAGAGAGAAAAGATTCAACATTATAGAGACATGAAGATTCGAGCAGCTAAAAACATACGATCGCTGTGAGCGGACATTTATGGTCAAATGCTCTGCCCATAGGCTATAGAAGAATTCTAATGTTGGTTGACTAGTAATGATAATTAATAAATATAATTATTACTAGTCATACAACATTAGAATTCTACTATAGCTTGTGGGCGGAGCATTCAACTGATTGCAGCATCGTACAGTTTAGCTGCTTCGTCAAAATTTCTTAGAACATTCGAAAGAAACCATAAGCCTTCAATTGACAGATTCGACCTTAATTCGGATTTTTGGACGAATGCATTTTTTTAACGAAACTACAAAAATAAAAACGAATTTCGGGAGTAACTAAATAAATATATTTTTCGGACGAAACCAAAATTCCGAAACAAAATATTTCAGTGTGCCCATGTCTAGTGATTATCGCTAGCGGCTATAGCAGCCACTAGCAATAATTGTAAGAGAATCTGTCAGGCTGGTTGTACCCAAGTTGATTAATACATTCAGCCTGCCCATTAATGGCTCGTATCTCGGCCAGTTCCTGCTAAACTAGCCGAGATTGTAACCATGTATGGCCGACCTAACTGGGACTGTCTGCATGTAGCTCCCTCACCTTAGTCCAATGTCCTAAACAAGAATTCAAAGATGTACAAAGATTTCCTATTTAGGGAGCAACTGGCTCCTAATATGTTGTGAGATAGTTGAATCATGTGTGAACATCCCTCTTTTCACTAGTATCTCAAGGCTAGCTGGTTGCAGATTTAACCACTTGCCGATCAGCAGGCCGACTGGTACAGTTACATCACAAACTTCCTTGTTTACAGGCATGCACTCCCCCTACCACTCGTACTGTGGTTAAACAAAGCACAAGTTTGTCAGCAGGCTCACAGCCAATGATTTTGGCTTTGAACCTGCTGATTGCTGTGGCCAAGCAGTGCACAGAGATATGTGTGTGTTAGTAAACACACAACACAGATCTGGCTGTTTCTGCTTCCTGATTTCACTTACCGTTCAGGATATCAGGAAACAAAGTCAGTCAAGTCAGTGAGTAAAATAAGCACACATATACTTGTTGGGCACAAAGGTATCCCCTTGACTGCCCTCCTGTCCACCCCTGTCACCCAGCCAGTGTCATTAGTACAGTGACAGTGTACAGTATTATCACTGTATTAGTGTCACTAGCGATGTCAGATAATGTCAGTTAGAGTCCCTCAGAGACAGAGTCAGTTAGCTCCAGTCCCTGATTGCCCGCCACATTTTTACAGTGAGGCCTCGTACACACGACCGAGTTTCTCGTCGTAAAAAACACGTAGTTTTTTTCGACGAGATTCTTGTTAAGCTTGTCGATTTTCTCGTCAAGCTTTCTATGCGTACACACTGTCATTTCCCAATTTCCTCGTTGTTCTCCGCGCTCACGTCCAGCGCGTACGACGGCACTATAAAGGGGAAGATCTTTTTTCTTGGCGCCACCCCTTGGGCTGCTTTTGCTGATCTCGTTTTACCGCGTGTGAAGTAAAAGTTTGGGAAGAGACGATTCGCGCTTTTCAGTCTTCGTACTTTTCAGATCGTTTTCTGCCGTTCAGTTTGTGCTTGTGGGTTCGTATCTTGACTTTCAGGGCGTCTAGGCAGGTCGTATCTGTTTTACAGTGCGTTCTTGCCTGTTCGTTTCTCATTTTCAGTTCGTTATTCATAGGCCTTGCTGTTCTAAAGTGCGTTCTGTTCTGTACGTTCTGATTAGACGACCGTTTCCTAGCCATGTCGCCTGGACGTTCTCGTCGTCGAGTTCGTGCTGTGCGTGCGCTTGGTGTTGGTCTGCTTGTTTTGGACCAAGACCAGTCCATGAATGGTGTGAGGAGGAGTTCATGGACCAAGAATTGGTTGCTCCAGCGGGACCAATTCTGCCACATGCCTCTGCTGCGGGAGATCATCGAGAATAATCCTGAGGACTACAGGAATTTTCTGAGGATGTCTGACCCCGTTTTTCAGGAACTGTTGGCTTTGGTGTCCCCCTATATTACCAGGAAGGACACCGTTATGCGGGAAGCCATCAGTGCTGAGCAGAGGCTCATCGCCACGTTGCGTTACCTGGCGACAGGGAGAAGTCTTCAGGACTTGAAGTTCACCACAGGCATCTCCCCCCAGGCTCTGGGCCTCATAATCCCAGACACCTGTTCTGCCATCATCCAAGTCCTGCAGGAGGACTATATTAGGGTAAGTTTGCTCCCTTAACATCACATTTTAGGTATTACATGTATGCTAATGTATTGTATTTCTTTCATCCTTCCCTAATTACCATGATTGTAATATGCTGAGAATGTCCCCTTTGTCCCCATGCATGTTGGAAGCTTTAGATTGCCCCTTTTTTCTCCTCCCTAAATATTTCCCTTCACTTACATTTCCAGCAGGGGCGCCTGTTGCTCCAAATGTTGGGGGGTTCAAACCCCAATTTAGGAAATAAACGTCCTCCTTTTTTGCTCTGTTGCCTAATAAACGCCCCAAGTTGTCCCCTCCAATGCAGCCATTTTGTTCCCTCAAATGCAGCCATTTAGTCCCCTCTAATGCAGCCAGTTTCCCCCCAGCCCTGCACTTACCTTCTTGTGGTCAGCGCCATCCTTCTTCTGTCCTTGATGTCTTCTCCTTCCCTTCATGTTGCATCAGCCAATCATGTTACCATTAAACAGACTTGGTGAACATGATTGGCAGAGCAGCCTGTCAGTGTTTACCCAAGGAATGCCCCCCTCCCTGCGTCCCCGATTTTTCTTTTAGGAAGCCAATTACATCCCTCAGGTTGTAATTTGCAAGACTATTTTACTACCTGTTTCTGCTCTGCAATTTTAACCCCCTAAATGGCGCAATGATTCATATGTCGGTCGCTTTACAAGAGGCCATCCACCTGAATAGTGTGCGGCATAGACAATACATAGGTTCATGCAACGCATGAACCTATGTATTGTTCTGAGTGATGGGCACAGGAGAGAGGGGGCAGTGCTCCAGCGCCCACTCTGGACGCACCGCCACTGCAATGCTATCCCGTGGCCAAACACATCTCCCCCCCCCCAAAATAATTTAGTAATGGCCCATCAGAGGGGGTGATGAATATGATAAATGAGCCTTCCATTATCCTTTTTTTACACACCTTAATAAACGTATAATTAGATTGATGTTGGTCTCTAATTTTTTGGGATAGAATTTCCTTGTAATGTATGACTTTGTTTTTCTAATATTATTTCATCTTGTTTCACTCCACAGCTTCCTTCCACGCCACAGGAATGGCAGACTGTGGCATCGGAGTTTGCCACGCGGTGGGACTTCCCCAACTGCGGTGGTGCCATAGACGGGAAGCACGTCCGCATCGTGCCGCCACCCCGTTCTGGGTCCTACTACTACAACTACAAGGGGTTTCATAGCATTGTGCTGATGGCGGTGGTGTCAGCACGGTATGAATTCCTCTATGTTGATGTAGGGAAGAATGGCCGGATGTCCGATGGGGGATCCTTCATCCAGACGGAGTTTGCCCTCCGTCTCCAGAGTGACGACCTTGCATTGCCACCGGATGCAGGGAATATTGAAGGACTCCCCTTTGTTTTCTTGGCTGATGAAGCCTTCGGACTCGGACGGCATCTTATGAGGCCATTTCCACAGAGGACCCTGACCCCAGAGAAGAGTGTGTTAAATTACCGGCTGGCCAGGGGCCGAAGAGTCGTTGAAAATGCCTTCGGCATAATGGCCAGCCGGTTCCGCCTTTTTATGACTTCCATCCACTTGGCGGACTACAAAATAAACTATGTAGTGTTATGCTGCTGTGTGCTACACAATTTTCTTTGCCGCAAATCGAATTCATATATGGCCTCAGTTTTGCCAGAGGCTGGACTTTCCCCTGCAAATCCCCTTCCGGGCCTGGAATCTGCCCGTCTTGGCTTGCCCCCCCAAAATGCCCGTGTGGTTCGGGACAAATACATGGAGTATTTCACGGGTAGGGGGGCAATTCCTATGCCAGCCTATGTCTAAGTATCCCAATAAAAATCTTGTTTAAACCTTGAATTATTTGTTCTTTCCTGTCTCCTAGTTTGTCTGTGTGCATTTGTAGTGGCAAGTGTATTTTACTTTAGTAAATAACAACCATTTCACTATATTACCTTACAAAAGAACCAAATAAGCTTAGAGGGTATTATAAAAAGAAGCTACACGTTGTTTGTGGTCAAATATTTTACTCTGTGCACATTCTCTTAATTTTTTTATTTATTTTTTTACTTTGGGGTTGGCCTGGCCACAACCCGGCAATTTTTGGCTTATGAAAATACAAAAATATCAGTTGCATTTCAAAAATTACAACATTGGATACCTCTGAGCAATCGGAGACATTCACTTACACAAACTATGTCTCTATGTGCCCGTCCTAATATGGGGTCCTGCCACCCCTTGCCCAGCCAAAAATTGAATATGCACACATTTTTTATTTTTTTCATATAGGAAGTTTACAATCCTGATCCCTATTGTCAACATGTGCTATCTGCCATCAGGGGTGATCAATGGACGTGTTTTGGGGGTGCATCCCCTTCCTCAGTTCACCGACTTTTGATACGAGGAAGGGGTTGCACCCACAAAAGACATACATGGATATCCCCTGATGGCAGATAGCACATGTTCACACACTGTGTGCATATTCAATTTTTGGCTGGTTTGTTACTCAAAAAATTAGAAAAAATTATAAAAACAAACATGTAAAAACAAATGTGTTTGGATGGCTTATTGAATTCTCCCCAAAACATCGAGAATGTCTTTAAATGTTTGTTCCATCACATGGATTCTTTGTTTAATTAGGTCCAGTTCCGTGCTACATTCCATCACTTGCTGGATGAGGCGGAGGGCACTGTCAGCAGAGAACATTGTGCTATCCTTCACAACATTTATATCCCCTAAAAACCAAAAAACTCTGCAGGCCTACCTCGCTTACCTTAAGCTGTGGTGTCAGATACTGACCTGTTGTGGTGACCAGATCCACAACGTCATCCACCTCTCCTTCCTGCACTTCTCCTTCCTCCACCTCAACTTCCTGCACATCTTTCGGTTGTGGGTCTTTGGGAGTTTGGGGTTGCTTGGAAGTTGTGGGGTTCATGTGCTCCCTGGAGTGTCCTCCTCCCAATCTTCTCTCCCCTATGAGAATAAAACCAAAGGTCTATTTATCACACTGTAAATCTCCTTGTTAAACTAAAAACAGGCTAAATTGTTTGGAAGTGGGGTACAAGTGTGTGTTTGTGCGGAATTTAAAGAAGAATGCATTATTTATGACCCCAAATATGTTTAGTATTCACATTTGGATGTCATTTTTTGGACATGTAGGCACCACAAAAATTCTCTGATGCACCTGTGTGGGACACCCAAAAAAGGCGGGTCTGTTGGCCCACACTATAGTGCTCCAAAGTACAGATGTGGAAGCAGCTGCTGAGTGTCCTCTCCTTTACACTGATTAAAGTTTGCATTTCATTCTCTTTACAAACACATCATCTAGACTTAAAAATTATCCACAATACTTGATCAAAAATGCCAGATGTCTAATTACTTTTGTGGCTCTTAAATAAGCCAAAACCGCGGATAGTGGCCGAACGAAGTGTCAGTAACGTAACGAACGATTACTGTGCCCAACCTAGTTCAAAATATTACATTTTGGAAGGGAGTCCAATATGATAAAAAAAAAAACATGTCAGTTTATAAAAATATTAATAGCAGAAACGTCGTCATTTTACTTACTTTTAGCGAGCATCCTCTTTATGATCCTCAACTGGTCTGGCTCCCTCAGTTTGAGGTCTGGCCACCTCTTTCTGAGCTGCTCATTTGAGCGTTTCACCCCGAACTTCGCCCTCAGACTCTTCACAACTTTAGTGAGGATTTTGGCCTTCCTTCTATTTGGTTTGCTATACGGCCCATGCTTGGCATCATAATCAGCCTTGACCAAGATGTCCACCATCTCCGCCATCTCCACCAAAGACATATTTGATGCCTTGAATCTCCTCCTTGATCGTGACGTGTCCTCGGTCTCCGGGCTTGTCTCCTCGCTAGTTGCGGAATTATCAGACACCTGCTGTAACTCCGCCATATCTGTCTGCGCGCCGAAAGAGAAGGGGCGGGGAAAAGATGTAAGTTAGAACGTCATGGGCGGGCGACGTGTTCGAATTTTGACGCATGCGTGGTGTGTATATAGCAAACACACATGTGACTATAGTACGTTCGGTGTGCGGAGAGAGGAGTTCAAGTGACGGACGTGCGAACGAAGGTATGTGATTTTGTGACTTGTAAAAATTGTTGGCCTATACTGTCTTGAGATTGTTGGAGGATATATATGGTGACTAGGATGTTAAGGAGGTTAGACTGTTTGCCTCACATTATTTAAATATAATTTATTTTACTTGCAGATACAATATGAATGTCTTTATTAGCGACAAAGAGTTCCTGGCGGAATTTATTGACCGGGTAAGGGAGCTGCCGGCTCTGTGGGAGACGAAAAACCCCATCCATAAAAAAAAGGGGTGAGAAAAGCAGCGCTGGAGAAGCTGCTCCCATTTGTGCATACCAAGGTGCCCACAGCCACAGCAAAACAAGTGGACACTAAAATTGGGAGCTTGAGAGGTACCTACAGGACTGAACGCTCTAAGGTGCTGGCTTCTCAGAGGTCAGGAGCAGCAGCAGATGATGTTTATGTCCCGATTTTGTGGTACTACAACAGGATGTCCTTCCTGGATGACCACATTGAGACAAGGCCATCACTCTCCACTCTTCCCCCCAGACTTCCCTGCAGCCAACCTGAGCCTTCTCTGGAGCAAGAGGAGGCAGCCATCCTGGATGATCCTGATTTGGCCATCTGGAGCCAGGTATAGTATTAACTGAAAATGTATTGGGATAAAATTAATGTTTGACAAATATGTCAGGATGAGAAACATACATTATTTTGTATTCCACAAGTGAAATCAAGATCTGTAGACATTATTCTGCACTTAATTGTGTGGTAAATAGTCAAGCTGATGTAGTGGTAAATTTAAAGCAAGGATTTATGCATTTACATTCTAATTGCTTCCATCAGGATTACAAAGTTTGATGCAAAGATTAAACCAACATATTAAACTATGTTCCTTTTTCATACACAGGATGAAATCAGCCAGGAGGAGGGTCTGGAAACTGTCAGGCAGGAGGAGGAAGGGCCCAGTGGCAGCCAGGAGGTGGCAGGGCCCAGTGGCAGCCAGGAGGTGGCAGGGCCCAGTGGCAGCCAGGAGGTGGCAGGGCCCAGTGGCAGACAGGAGGTGGCAGGGCCCAGTGGCAGACAGGAGGTGGCAGGGCAAAGGAGAAGCACCAGATCCCAGGTGCCTCCCATCCGGCTTCACAAAAGAGGCAGGAGGGACAGGACCACCAGTGAGGCAGCAATGGCCCTTATTAAAGAGGCCCATGCCACCCTCAAGGAGCCCACATCCCCTGAAGAGGCCATTGCCGGCCTAGTGGAGGCTAAGTTCAAGATGATGAGCATGGAGCAACGCCTCCTATGCGAGCCCCTGCTCATCACCTTGCTCAACAAGGGGGTGATGGAGAAAATTACACCCAATACCGCCATATGTGAGGTGGCCCAACTGACCCAACCTCAACCTCCACCTCCACCTTCCTCTTCTGCCCCACCCCCTTCTGCTACACCTCCACCTTCTGCCCCACCCCCTTCTGCTACACCTCCACCTTCTGCCCCACCCCCTTCTGCTACACCTCCACCTTCTGCCCCACCCCCTTCTGCTACACCTCCACCTTCTGCCCCACCCCCTTCTGCTACACCTCCACCTTCTTCTTCTGCCCCACCCCCTTCTGCTACACCTCCACCTTCTTCTTCTGCCCCACCCCCTTCTGCTACACCTCCACCCCCTCCTCCTGACAGGAGTACCCCTCCAGTGGGCCAGCCTCCAGCCAAACGAAGAAGGAAGGCTGCAGGAAAGGCTGCAGGAAAGGCTTCAGGAAAGGCTTCAGGAAAGGCTGCAGGGAAGGTTGCCAGGAAGAAGAGGAAGTGATGGCCTTGCTTCATTGTGGTCAGACAGAAGGCAGCCTGTTGTAGTACCACACACTTGGGACATATATCTCACCTGCTGCTGTTCCTGACCTCTGGGAGGCCAGCATCAGATTGTGTTCAGAAATGTGGGCCTTCTCAAGCTCCCAATTTTAGTGTCCACACAGGGTTGCTGTGTGCTCTGGGGTCCCTGGGATGCACAAATGGCAGCAGCTTCTCCAGCGCTGCCTTCTCTTTATTTAATTTATAAACATGAATAAATGTGTTTTTTGTTTAAGTTCATACTTGACTATGTGTATTTTTAAATAAACAAAATCAAGCTTTGGAGTAAGCAGATACATTTGACTGACAATAAAAGGCACAGATATCACCCCCCCAAAAGAATAACTAAATCTGATTAGCACAAAAACATGGTGTGAAATTTAAATAATATAGATTCCAAAATTAAATGGGAGATCGCTATCAAAACATTGAGAAATTAGAATTAACATCATTTTGAAAAATCTAACCATTTAAATTATTCCTAAAAACTTGCACGATATAATACACATAAATCTTATAAAGAGCAGCATGAAAAAGGTTAAAAATAAGGCATAACTCTGTGTGAATATCAGCAGCAAAAGAAGGTCACTCATTTTGATTAATGTAACATTCTAACGAAGATTTCAATGCAGAACATTTAAACGATGAAATTTTTTTGAGCGTGACGAATATGCTCTCTCCATTATGAAGGCTTGTTTTACCAGAAGATGCGCTCCCGTCTCATAGTTGCTTGTGAGCATGCGCGCTTTTGGAAGAGTCGTAAAAGCATACACACGAACCATTTTCTCGTCACAAAACAGGCCGACGAGAAACACCACGAGGAAATCTGGAATCCTGACGAGAAAATAGAGAGCAGGTTCTCTATTTTCTCGTCGAGATTCTCGGCAATTTTCTCGTCGTAAAACCATACACACGAACGTTTTTCTAGACAAAAAAACCCTCGCGGCACTTTTCTTGACTGTTTTGGACGAGAAAAACGGTCGTGTGTACGAGGCCTCACACTATAGGTCGCTGATCACCACAATTACTAGTATAGTATCTGTCCAGATCAGTATCCTGGTCACGGTCAGAACTATAGTAGTGTCCCAAACAGTATAGTGTCCCAAACAGCATAGTGTTATTGGGATTTTTTTTACCAAAGACATGTAGCAGACAGGGTAGAGACCCCCAGGACTGAGATAGAAAGCACTGAGATAGACAGCACTCAGATAGAGAGCACCAAGATAGACAGCACAGAGATAGAGAGCACTAATAGAGAGCACTGAGATAGAGAGCACCAAGATACAGCGGCGTCTGATGTGGTGAGGTGGGCGGAAGAGAAGAGTACTTATGGCCGTTGTTGCTATGGTGAGTCACGCCCTCAGACGAAGTCCGGAAGTGACGAAACGCATCAGGGCGTGACTCCCCAGCAACTAACCGGAAGTGACGCTTGCGCTCCACGGGACGCAGGACCAGGAAGCCACCAAGACACTGGTAAACCACGGTACTGCACCCTGTAGTACACGCGCACACATCCAATGCTTGTTTTTATTGTATTTTCGGTACGCATATCTGCATAAGGGGGTACTCATGCATTTGTAAAGGGGGTTTCAATAAATATTTCATAAGCAGTACTACTCTATGTGGCCTTTTACTTTCTTAACATGCCATTGGAGACTTGATGACATCAGTGGAGAGAACAGATCTAACAACAGCTGTGGTGATTTATTTAAGGCCCAATGTTATCCACTATCTGGTGAGTGCATCCCATCCCCTAAAGGGGTTTAAGATCCCCCCACAAGGTGAACACAATTCGGGTGAAAGGAGCACTATCCCACAGTTTGGTCCATCATTTATCACCATCAGCATCTGTTTCAAGCTGCATTTCCTATCTAGGCACTGAGATAGAGGACTTTCATATGAATAATTTGATTGCTAGCGCTGCTTCAGTTTTATCCATGATCTTTGGGACTTTCCTTTGATCATTAATTCTGTTTTTTCGAATGAACTTCTCTTATTTGTTCTCCTTTGGTCTGTTAAATACACCTTTGGAAGCATTTTGTTATATAACTGTTAATCATGTCAGAAATTTAGAGTTGTCTTGTGTCCTCTGCATACTTTTGTTATCACAAATAGAGATGAGCTTCGAGTTCGAGTCAAACTCATGTTCGACTCGAACATTGCCTGTTCGCCGAACAGCGAACAATTTGGGGTGTTCGCGGCAAATTGGAAAAGCCGCGGAACACCCTGTAAAAGTATATGGGAGAAATCTAAAGTGCTAATTTTAAAGGCTTATATGCTAATTATTGTCAGAAAAAGTATTTGGGGACCCGGATCCTGCCCCAGGGGACATGTATCAATGCAAAAAAAAGTTTTAAAAACTAAAGTTTTTTCGGGAGCAGTGATTTTAATAATGCTTAAAGTGAAACAATAAAAGTGAAATATTCCTTTAAATTTCGTACCTGGGGTGTGTGTATAGTATGCCTGTAAAGCAGCGTGTGTTTCCCATATTTAGAATTGTCCCTGCACAAAATGTAATTTCTGAAGGAAAAAAAGTCATTTAAAACCACTCGCGGCTATAATGAATCCCCAGGTCCCCGTCAATACAGAGAAAAGTCATTAAAAAAAACAGCAGGGGTCCCCCCCCCAGTACATTACCAGGCACTTTGGGTCTGGTATGAATATTAAGGGGAACCCCTGCCATTTTTTTTAATGATTTTTTTCTGTATTGCCGACCCGACAATTCATTAATAGATGCAGTAGTTTTAAATTACTTTTTATTTCCTTCAAAAATGAAATTTTGCGCAGGGAGCCAAAATTAAAAAAAAAAATGCGTCCCCCCCCCCCCCAAATTCCATATTGAGTCCTACAGGTCTGGTATGGATATTAAGGGGAACCCCGCACCAAAATTTAAAAAAAAATGGTGTGGCGTCCCCCCAAAAATCCATACCAGACCGTTATCAGGGCACGCAACCTGGCAGGCCACAGGAAAAGAGGGGGGGAGAGCGCCCCCCCCTCCTGAACCGTGCCAGGCCACATGCCCTCAAAATGGGGAGGATGTCCCCATGTTGATGGGGACAAGGGCCTCATCCCTACAACCCTTTGCCCAGTGGTTGTGGGTGTCTGCGGGCGGGGGGCTTATCAGAATCTGGAAGCCCCCCCTATGTGAATTGGTAACGGGTACATTGTACCCCTACCATTTTACAAAGAAAGTGTAAAGAATTGTAAAAAAACACACAGACACAGTTGGGAAAGTTCTTTATTAAAAAAACAAACAAAAAAAAACCATTCCAGCGATGTAATCCAGTCTGTCCAGCGTTGTTCTCTATGTCCCGCGGTGATCCGATGTCCAGCGCTGCAATCTCCTCCAGTCTCCACTCCACACGAAACCCCCATGACGTACGAGGGGGCGGGGTCACCCGTCACATCATAGGGTAAGCCCCAGCTTTCCCCGCTTGCCGGGGAATAGCCAATGACGTAGGCGGGACTCCGCCTACGTCATTGGCTATTCCCCGGCAAGCGGGGAAACCCGGGGCTTACCCTATGATCTGACAGGTGACCCCGCCCCCTCGTACGTCAGACCCCGCCTACATCATTGGCTATTCCCCGGCAAGCAGGGAAACCCAGGCTTTCCCAGTGACGTGCGGGTGACCCCGCCCCCTCTGATGCAATAAGAGGGTCCCGCCTACGTCGTTGGCTATTCCCCGGCAAGCGGGGAAAGCTGGGGCTTACCCTATGATGTGACAGGTGACCCCGCCCCCTCGTACGTCATGGGGGTTTCGTGTGGAGTGGAGACTGGAGGAGACTGCAGCGCTGGACATCGGATCACCGCGGGACATAGAGAACAACGCTGGACAGACTGGATTACATTGGTGGAATGGGTTTCTTTTTTTATTTTTAATAAAGGACTTTCCCAACTGTGTCTGTGTGTTTTTTTTTTATTTTTTACACTTTCTTTGTGAAATGGTAGGGGTACAATGTACCCGTTACCAATTCACATGGGGGGGAGCGGAATCTGGGGGTCCCCTTTGTTAAAGGGGGCTTCCAGATTCCAATAAGCCCCCAGCCCGCAGACCCCCACAACCACCGGGCAAGGGTTGTGGGGATGAGGCCCTTGTCCCCATCAACATGGGGACATCCTCCCCATGTTGATGGCATGTGGCCTGGTACGGTTCAGGAGGGGGGCACTCTCTCGTCCCCCCCTCTTTTCATGTGGCCTGACAGGTTGCGTGCTCGGATAAGGGTCTGGTATGGATTTTTGGGGGACCCCACGCCATTTTTAAAAAATAAATTGGTGCAGGGTTCCCCTTAATATCCATACCAGACCTGAAGAGTCTGGTGTAGATTTTTAGGGGGGACCCCACACCCTTTTTAAAAAAAAAATGGTGGGGGGTTCCCCTTAATATCCATACCAGACCTGAAGGGCCTGATATGGAATTTGGGGGGGACCCCACACATTTTTTGTTTTTAATTTTGGTTCCCTGCGCAAAATGTCATTTTTGAAGGAAAAAAAGTAATTTAAAACTACTGCATCTATTAATGAATTGTCGGGTCGGCAATACAGATAAAAATCATTAAAAAAAACGGCAGGGGTTCCCCTTAATATTCATACCAGAACCAAAGGGCCTGGTAATGTACTGGGGGGGGGGACCCCTGCCGTTTCTTTCAATGACTTTTCTCTGTATTGATAGGGACCCGGGGATTCATTATAGCCGCGAGTGGTTTTAAATGACTTTTACTCTTTCGTCCATGGACCGACACAGCTTCTCTATTGATAAAGTGGGTATTATCCGTTAATTAGGAGTGACTAGGCAGAAAAACTTGTAAAAAGTGTTGCATCACACCTTCCACAGTACCGCCCAGGGGGCGGACCCTCTGGGTATAACCTCTCAGTCTGCATCTCGCAGTTCAGTTTTTTTCTGTCTAGCAAGGAGTAGGACATGGCTCCCTTCGGGCCCATTGGTCCGGGGGAAAAAAATATATATATATTTTTTTTTTAATTTGTTGTTTCCTGCGATCTTCGATCAACTGCCGACTGGGTGAAAGGCTGGATCCTCGATCCTTGTAGTCTCCCCAGTTTCAGTCCATCGAGCGTGTGCCGACACTAGCTATGCGCTGGGTTTTCCACGACATGCCCGTCGCTCCACGGGTGGCCGGTGAGCCTACGCTCCAGGGCCTGCATCGGACCGCTCAGCTTCGGCTGACCTTACGACCGAGTCGCAGCAACCTGGCCGGTGAGCTTACGCTCCAAGGCTTGCATCGGACCGCTCAGCTTCGGCTGACCTTACGGCCGAGTCGCAGCAGCCTGTCCGGTGAGCGTCATGCTCCAGGGCATACATATGATCGTCCCTTCTGGGTCCAATCACAGCATGCCTGGCCAACAGTCACCTTCCGTGCGCGGACGATGATCTGTTTGGAATGTCTTCCAGCATAATACATGCAGGATAGGTAAGTAAAACACCCACTGGCCCCTATCAGGTGATCGGCGGCCATGTTTGTCCACCCTATATGCATAGATTGCCATTCGGCGGCCATCTTTTTGTGGGCTACGGCTGCTTGACCTCTATCTTCGGCTCCGCGACCATTTTCTTGGAGCCCACATTATCTTCCATACAGACGTTTTTGGCAGCCATTTTGCGAGAGCCTCCGGCCTCTAGGGTGCATTACACTGGCGCGAAAATTCACACAGGAAGTGCTGATAAAAGAAGCAGACTGACACAGCAGCAAGAGGACAGCATCACAGGCGCAGCACACGGCAGCATAGCAGTACCTATCCAGGGTGGTGAGTCCTCTGGGTGACCCAGCCTCTCTGCAGCACAGGAGGGTGGCCTATTGATATCTTGCCTGGAGCCCTGTGGGTGTCAGCGTGTGGTCAGCATGGCATCTGAGCCAGATGTCTTCTCCCCTGAAACACCAGATTTAGCAGCTGGTGTCCCTGAGGTGTCTATGGACGCTATGTCGGCAATCCTAGAGGCGTTTGCTGCCAGGGTGGAAGCAGCACACGGGAATACAGGGGGTAATAAACGCCCCCGTCCCCTGCAATCTTCTGGGGATATTTCTGATGCAGAACCAGGTCCAGCTACGGCTCATGGCCCAGATTCTGATGCATCAGAGACTGCAGACCGTGACCGATCGGACAGTGAGGAGGACTCCAAGTCCAGGTCAGTACGCGAGACGGCTTTGGTATCTGACCTTATTACTGCAGTGCGGGATACGCTAAAGTTGGAAAATACTGCAGAAGTAGCAGATACTCCAGTCCCCTTTGGGTTTCGTAAACCTGCCCGCACTGCTAAGGTGTTCCCTTGTGTGTCTTATTTTGACAAACTCTTATACAAGGAATGGGAGAACCCACTGAGGGTCTTTACAGCCCCAAAGAGGTTTGCAGTACGGTACCCCTTTGAGGAGAGTTTTCTGAAGATATGGACCTCTCCCTCTATAGTGGACCCTTCGGTGTCCAGACTTAATAGAGCCACCACTATTCCAGTAGAAGGGGCTCCTGTTTTCAAGGACCCTGTGGATAAGAAGGCTGAAGCACTCGCTCGCTACCTATACTCAGTGGTAGGCTCGGCAGTACGCCCGGCATTGGCGGGGGCCCTAGTGTCTCAGACACTTACTGAATGGGCAAAATTGCTACTCCAGGGGTTAAAGGAGCGAGATGCTCCTCCTAATGAGATAACTTTGGCCGACCAGTTGGTCCAGGGCCTTAAGTTTGTCTGCGAGTCAGACATGGATACTATTCCCCTGCTGTCAAGAGCTTCGGCTTATGCAGTAGCAATACGCCACCTGATCTGGCTAAAGGGCTGGTCTGCGGACCAGACTTCCAAGAAAGCCATGTTGGATCTGCCTTTTAAGGGCGACAGACTTTTTGGGGCTTCTCTGGATGACATCATCAAGGATGCCACAGGAGGTAAAAGCACTTTGCTTCCCCAAACTAGCAAGGGTAAGGGACCACGCCAAGGGCAAGAGCTCTCCTTTACTGCACGTAAGCGTTTTTTTCGCCCCCTTAAGGCGACAGGGAAAATACCCCAGGCCGATAAAGCGCCTGCCCAAGGACAAAAGCGTCCTTGGTCCCGCAGACCCAACAAGCCTGCGGACAAATCTGCGTCCACATGAAGGTCCGCCCCCACCCAGCTCTCGGGTGGGGGGACGTCTTCGCAAATTCGCGACTCAGTGGACTGCTCTAGTCTCCGACAGGTGGGTTTGCGAAGTAATCTCCTCAGGCTACAAGATAGAATTTCTCTCTTGTCCACCGGACAGATTCATCACCTCCAATCTCCAGCTACTACCGACCCGTCGGGAGGCCCTGTATGGGGCGGTCCAGGGTCTACTGGAACGCGGGGTAGTTATTCCAGTTCCAGAACAGGAACGGGGTCAGGGTTTTTACTCAAATCTGTTCATTGTGCCGAAGAAGGAGGGGGTTCGTCCAATCTTGGATCTCAGAGCCCTCAATTGCAGTCTTTTAAAGAATAATTGCAGGCATGTCTTTATTATACATACTGTAGTTACATTGGTCCAGTTTGGACCAATGTAACTATGTGTATACCATACCTGGCCAATACCCCTGGAAGCGGGAAATCACTGAAGTAGACAACACAACCAGTTCCTGGCTTGAATATAGTAGAAAACACCTATAGTAATTCCCAGAGGTGGTGAGCAGTTAATGTACTGGCTTGTAGTGTCCTCCTAGCACTCAAGCAAACATGTTGTCAGAACTGAGTTCACGTGTTGGTGGCACTGTAGTTCTCTGGGCCTATGGCTGCAGTTTCAGTGTCCACCAGCAGGTGTCTCTCAAAAGCCAGCAGGTTCTGATCAGCCACACCTGGCTCCAGCTGCCTGGTGGATATTTAAGGCTGCTCCTCCCTTCCCCCAGGGAGTCACTATCCTGTCTATTGCCCCCTTGCTACCAGATCCTTGTGCCTCCTGTATCCTGAGCCATCCTGCACCCCTCTGCCTTGCTCCTGCTCTTGTATCCAGTCGTGTTTCCCTTCCTTGCATCCCTGTTACCTTTATTGTAGATATTGCAAATGGATAGTAGTTAGGTTAATTTGTTATTTTGTCTTTTGGGGTTTGTTTTTGCTGTGTTCACTGGTTGCTGTGTATGTTTATTGGTGTGTATTTCACTATAATAAATATCACTTTAATGGTATATACTTTTTTGGTCCCAGTTCCCTTGTGTAGCTACGTGTCTGGTGTCCTTAGCTGCTGATTCCTAACACATGTAGATAAAAGAAAACCGGCAGCTTGATCTTCCGCAATGAATTATTAATACAGGTGTGGTACAGAATAATTCAGGGCTTACACGTTTTGGCGTATAACCTTCATCATTGCTATAGGCTGCTCAGCATGGGTGCCATTCAGAGAATGCTTTGCACGTTCCAAATAAATACAAAAGTGTTTTCTGATTGGTTTAGGTGGAGAGGCTGACATCACCCTCTACACCTTGTCCAATCAAAGAACACTTTGCACTTTGCATAAAGTTAAAAAATGTTAGTCATATTATAATTTATTTAAAAATAAATCATTTACACTGTGCAGGGCGCCAGACTAATAGCTGTCTATTAGCTTTGTCATTTGTAAACAAGCACATGATTAGAGCCTGAGGATCTAATTGGTTTGTTTAATGTTGTCCTTGGGGCGCAGAGCACTGTGCCCCAAATCATTCTACTTCTGACTTTGACGAATGAAAATATGCCATTGTGTCACTTCTGGTTTCTCATCCTGGAAGATTTGGAACATGGAAGCTGCCACCCGCTGGGTATCAGGGGAGCTGTGACAGGCCAGGCTGGGGACTGCAGGTAAGGACCTAGAGGGGTTTGTTTGCGTCCCCCCAAAACATTTTATCACCAGCCACCACTATACCGTAAGCTGCCATATATTACGTTTTTGTTCTTGGGTTCAGGTACACTTTAAATAAAAAGAACTGAACTGATGAGCTATAACTGCTACTAACAATTCTCCAATACAATAACTAATTCCATCAACAATATCTCTTATTTTCATATTGTGTACAGCATTCAAAAATGACAATAATAGAGGCAAAAGCATAGAAAGAATCAATAAACATTAATACAAGGAAACGTATTGCTGTCATGCATTGCAAATATGAAATAGAAGCAGAAAATTACATGTGTGTAATTACATCTAAATGGCTCCCTTACCCCTCCGAAAAATTACAATGGCTTTTAATTAAATCAAAGCAGTGCACATGTAGCTGTGCATTAGTACATATTACATACAGGGAAATGGCATATGATTTTCAGATAAAAGGGCAATCGCTGGGGTCTTTTGTGAAAGAGCCTCCAAAGCTTTTATTGCATTGTGCATCTAAAGTATGGATTACTGAAATGGAACAGTGCGTAGTTATAAAAAATGAAAGACAGTTTGCATTGGATACATGATCTCCTCATGAGTTACAATTGCTGTAAATGAATGCATCCCCAAGGATCCCACTGACGTCTCCATGGTTACCCAGCCTGGATATGAATCTCTATAGTTAAAGTAAAGTAATATTAGACATAAATAATTCATGGTATCACTATACAACTATGTGACCCAGATTTTAAATATCATGAGATATTAGTTCCAGGCAAGCATTAGTTCAGTGGAAGCAGAAATAAAGGCTTCGGTTGTCTGCTTCAAATGAACAGAGAATGTAAAAACTGAGCATTATCTGCCTGATATATATATATATATATATATATATATATATATATATATATATATGATAGATATATAAATATATAACACACTCAAAGGAAAACATCAGTACAATGTAATATTTCAAATACTGTATATACTCGAGTATATGCCGACCCGAATATAAGCCGAGGCACCTATTTTAACCACAAAAAAATGGGAAAACGTATTGACTCGAGTATAAGCCTAGGATGAGAATGCAGCAGCTACTGTAAGTGGAAAAGAGGGTCAACAATGCCCATTTGCAGCTTCACTGTGGCCCATTTGCACGCCTCACTGTGCCCATTTGCACGCCTCACTGTGCCCATTTCACGCCTCACTGTGCCCATAGCAGCCTCACTGTGCCCATTGCAGCCTCCCCTCACTGTGCCCATTGCATGCCTCACCTCACTGTGCCCATTGTATGCCTCACCTCACTGTGCCCATTGCAGCCATTGCAGCCTCACTTTGCCAATCTCCATACCTGACATGCAGAGTCAGACTGCGGGCGTCCATTTTTAAAAATCCGCGCCTCCTCTACAGATGGTCAGCTCCGGTGATAGTGCCAGAGGGAAACGGTCACAGGAGAGCCTGGAGATCTGCGAGGAGGCGGCGACACAGCCGCCAGGTGTAGCAAGATGGCCTCTGCTACACGTACATAGGCCAAAACTGCGGACTATCCTACAGGTGGCTCGAGGGGTGCTATGGTAACGGCCCCCGATGTCTCCCCAGTATCTTGCTGTGCTTTGGGGTCTGTAAGGAGAGTCAGACATGTGCTTCAGGGTCTGTGAAAAGAGCCAGGCAAGGTCACCGGTCAGAATGTGGGTGAGCTTCTGGATGGCTGGAGCTCCTCTCACTCCTCTCACACGCTGTTCTGTCCATCAGATGTCTATATTTTGATTATCTGCATTTGTGTGATTAAAATGACATTTAATGTTGTAATTTACATAGACAATTATATGCAGAGCGCAGGCGCCATCTAGCGTCCTTTTTTGGTACTGCTTCAGTTTTGTTTATTATTTCATGCATTGTATGTGTAACCCAGGAAGTAGTTAATAAGCAAGGAATTCTGGGTAGACTCTTCACAGGAAGTGAAGCAGATTCACCATGCTTTGAGAAGACACTGCAGGAGGCAGAACATGTCTTGTTCAATCTATCACCATCATCCCTTAGAGAACTTAAAAAAGTAAGTTTTTACTATCTCATCTTGTATTGTGTATCGTTGTTTCTGCAATGTATGCAGTATTGTATGAGATATTGTACATATTGAGGTTTATTTTTGTATTTTCTAGTTTCACCTGGCTTGTTCTAATAATGTTGAGATCAAAGAAATATGGTATCTGAAGTTTATGGGGCAAGAAGGTTTAAACTTCATGTCCTTGAGACAGAACAAAAACAAGGAACGGAGAAGCGGTGAACAGACAGCACCAGTGTCCTCTCCCTGATAATCAGGTACACAGACTCAAGTATAAGCCGAGGGGGGCATTTTCAGTGCAAAAAAAGTGCTGAAAAACTTGGCTTATACTCAAGTATATACGGTAGATCAAAATAATAATATTACATCTAATCTAGGAAAAATATAAGTAAAAATATAAAAAAATAGACAGAGAATGTATATCATGTATTATAGTGCTTTAAAGGGTTTAAGAGTAATTCCACGTTTGCAGCCAAACTGGGATAACACCTACTCTATGTACTTGTTACCTTTGCCCATTCACATAGCATTACGTGAAAAAAATGTTAAGGGCGTAGGGGGGCTGTGAAGTTTTATTTATTATAAAATACACTATCTGTACTGTGCTGGCAGGTCTCATTGGTTGTAACTAAATTTGCACACTGACTGTCCTAACAAAGGGTTAAATATTGCAAGGCTTGGGTTGTACATTGTATGTTTGTGCACTTTTGAAAAAAAAACTTTCCTCGGTCTGTTCTTTAATTGTACATCGCAAGGTTTTCTAAACAAAGGGAGCTGCCTATAGAGTGCTATGTTTAAAAGCCTAGTACACATGGGCCCAATGTCGGGCAGCATCAGCCAGTTCAATAGAAAACAGCCGACATTTGCCTGTGTGTACTGGAGTCGGTGCGACAAAAGCTGGCTGTTCGGTCGGCTTCTTTGAAGGGGCATGACCAAAAAGGTCTTTTGACTGACTCCCGATCAACGCTCTCAGCCAATGACAGAGTGTTCTGGCAGGGGGGGGCGTCCCCCTGTCAGAACACAATAGAACAGCAGGGGAGATCACTGTACTAACATTGCATAGTTGTAACACAGCTCCTCCTAAGCTGTCAGGTTTTGTTTGGGGCAAATGAAAAAAAAAAGTACTAGTGTGCACGGGGCTTAAATCTGCTCCAAATAAATAACTGGAAAGTTTAACAGTATGTAAAAAAAATGAGAAGTCAGCAGCTACAAAATACTGTAGCTGATGTATTTTAATATAAGGGCACTTACATGTCCAGGGATCCCGCAATGTCGGCTTTAGGTGCAGGTGTCGGCATTGGGAGTAAGGAAGAGTAAGAGCGATAGAATGTCCGCCGGGCACCTGCGATCACTCCACAGAGAGCAAGAATGGGGATCTGTGTATGTAAACAAACACATCCCCATTCTGACAGGGGAGTAGAGAGAGATCTGCTAGTGATCAGGAACAGCGATCTCTCTCCTCCTCCAGTCCGTACACTCCCACCATAGTTAGGAACACCTCCCTAGGGAACACTTAACCCCTTGATCGACCTATAGTGTTAACTCCTTCCCTGCCAGTGACATTTATACAGTAATCAGTGGCTAGTTTTAGCTCTAATCGCTGTATAAATGTCAATGGTCCCAAAAAAGTGTCAAAAGTGTCCGATCTGTCGCAGATTGCTGCCATAACTAGTAAAAAATAAATAAATAATAAAAATGCCATAAATATATAACTTATTTTGTAGACGCTATAACTTTTGCGCAAACCAATCAATATACGCTTATTGCGGTTTTTTTTACCAAAAATATGTAGAAGAATACATATTGGCCTAAACTGATGAAGAAATTTTTTTATTTTTTATTTTTTGGGGGATATTTATTATAGCATAAATAAAAATCATAGTTTTTTTTAAAAATTATCGGTTTTTTTTTCTGTTTATAGTGCAAAAAATAAAAACCGCAGAGGTGATCAAATACCACCAAAGGAAAGCTCTATTTGTGCGAATAAGCACATCAATTTTGTTTGGGTACAAAGTCGCACGACCGCACAATTGTCAGTTAAAACGATGCAGTGCCGTATCGCAAAAAATGGCCTGGTCATT
Organism: Rana muscosa; assembly: GCA_029206835.1. Lineage (NCBI taxonomy): Eukaryota > Metazoa > Chordata > Amphibia > Anura > Ranidae > Rana > Rana muscosa. Next base: position 180,245,560 of record CM055121.1, read on the forward strand.
AAAGGGGCAAATCCCTCCGGTCCTTAAGTGGTTAAACTGGTTGTAAACTCTCCAACGCAACTTCAGCACATTGCACTCCTCATAAATAAACCTACTGATCGCAGCCTGTGAAATTTTCCTTACTTGTTTAATCTGCTTGCAATCCGTCCAATAAAGTTTGATTACGTCACCGGCGCATTCGCTTCTCGTCCTGTGATTCACGGCACGATCTGTGTGCCCTCTCCCCATCCACAACATAGTGTGTACAAGAGTTCCGCTGTCTGCGGCACAGCTTTGCAGACTCACGAGACTAGCCAGTCATTCGCAGCTTCCTGGTTTTCCCCTAGTGACTGTGTGATGTCACACGGGGAGTAAACCAGGGCATACTACAGACTCCAATAGCTTGGGCTATACATACAGCTTACATTTCTTTATCCAATCACCTGAAGAAAGTGGCTCGTGAAAGAGGCTTGGTTAATAAACTAGCAAGGGAAACAAGGAAGGTCGGAAATTACGTCCATAGATGAGTCAGAAAACAGTACTCAAGATGGCACCGCTGAATCCCGTAAGACAATTTTTTTACAAACTACTAAAAACAGTAAGTAAGTAGCGATTATGCATAAATTATACGGGTTGCAAATACGTTTTCATATGACATGGGATGAAAATTGCACAAAGGAATGGAGAGTAGACATGTGCATTCGTTTTCGTCCGAATGCATTTTCGTCCGAATTTCAGGTATTTTCGTTATCGTTTTAACAAACGAAAACGAAAATGCAGAATCCGAAAACCGAAAGATCCGACATAAACAAATGCTTAATTTTCATTTTCGTTGCAACAACAGTTCGATATAGATAGGAGATTCGACATGAGGCTGACAATAACAATCTGTGGTCGAATGTGCCTAGCCTTAACTCTATTAGTCCAAGATTATTCTACATAGAGAGAAAAGATTCGACATTATAGAGAGAAAAGATTTGACATAGAGAGAAAAGATTCGACATTATAGAGAGAAAAGATTTGACATTATAGAGAGAAAAGATCGCTGCTGGAATTGGGTGGGTGAAGTAAAATAAAAAAATTATGATGATGAATGTTATTGGCTGATTGTAACCAAAGAGGAGGAGCAGTAAAATAGCTAGAACTAACTTGACAATTCAACGTGAACGACGAAGATTCGACAAAGCATCGAAAAACATACAAACGTCGAATCTGTCATTGAAGGCTTATGGTGTCTGTTGAAAGTTCTAAGAAGATTCGACGGAGCAGATAAACTGTACGACGCTGCAATCGTCCATTTCCGGTCGAATGCTCGGCCCATAGGCTATAGAAGAATTCTAATGTTGGTTGACTAGTAATAATAATTAATAAATATAATTATTACTAGTCATACAACATTATAATTCTACTATAGCTAGCTTGTAGGCGGAACATTAGACCGGAAATGTATGATTGCAGCGTCGTACAGTTTCGCTGCTCCGTCGAATCTTCTTTGAACATTCGACAGACACCATAAGCCTTCAATGACAGATTCAACCTTACTTAATTCAGATTTTCGGACGAATGCAATTTCTAACGGAAAACTAAATAAATAAAAACGAATTTCGGGAGTAACTAAATAAATTTATTTTTCTAACGAAAACGAAATTCCGAAACGAAATATTTCAGTGTGCACATGTCTAATGGAGAGTTTACAGAAATGTGGTATACAAATTCATATTGCTCATGTACAGTTTAGCACCTTGTGAATTACCGGCCTAAAACAAGCATTCTGGGCAGGATTCTGACTTCATTGGCTCTATGTTTGTTCGGCGTGTGTAATGCTATACAGAATAAACTGTATTACTGTAATACAAGCCCAAGAGGAGCAGAGGGGAACAGTCTGGGCTTACAGACAATGATGTGAGGGAATCAGTCTTTTGTGTCATACCTAAGGCCTTTAGATTCCAAATAGAATGTTGCATTAGAATGATAAATGTAATACTCCAAATTGTTATCCAGCAGAATCATTGACTAGAGGCTAAATACACTTCTAGAAAAAAATCACCAAATATTATCCTTGCTGTAAAATAATCTTACAAAGCACAGATGGGAAAGACAAGTAGTATTTCTCTCCTAAATGCCATCCTCTTGTTAAATTGGAATATGCGAAAAGATTCAACCCTCAAACTCACCTTCTGACTTTCTCTAAATTCCCTTTAACTGCAATTTGCATTTTAAAATAAAACAGTTCCTTGATAGTCTGGAGCAGTTAACCTTTACCAATAGAAGAATATGTCAGCATTCATTTCATATGTCAGTTAAAATGTTTTATTTATTAGTATATTTGAATTATTTGCTTTGCATATAAATAGCGGTACATTGGATTTTATCACTGACAAACTGGTGCTGTTGTTAATGTTCATTGTGGGTTTTTTGGGACCAGAAATGATAAATAAACATAGCAGCCTATACCCTCTGACCCCTGGCCTTAACCTAACCCTTAGTCTAACCCCAACACTTAATCCCTAAATGCAGTTCCGGGACAAAGTCATCTTGTGCCCAGGGCGAAGATGCCAAATTGCGCCCCCCCCCCATCAAAATGTACAAGCTTTATGTGTCAGCAAAAATTCCCTCCTTCCAAAAAAATGTGAGAACTAATCTTCACACTTATCCCCTTGGCATAAATTCCATTTGCAAGCCAACGTTCTTCCCAAACAAAAAATCCCCATCTCCCAGGACAAATCCCCCCCTCCCAGCTCAAATCCTCTCCCTCCCCAAATCCCCCCTCCTAACACAAATCCTCTACCCCTCAAATTTTCCCTCTGAGCATCCCCTCTCCAAATTCCCACCAAATCCCCTCTCCTAGCACTAATACCCCTCCACCCCCTCCAATTTCTCCTCCTAACACAAATCCCCAAATCATCCCTACTAGCACAAATCCCCCCTCCAAATCCCCCTCCCTAACACAAATCCACCCTCTTTGTACAAATCCACCCCCCCTTCATATCACCCCTTCTACCAAAATCCCCCAAATTCCCTCTGCGCCCAGGGCAGCCTCCTTCCTGCCCACCCCTTGTCCCAGCCCTGCCTAAATGTTACTCTAACTCTAGCCCTGACCTCACCTAAACACTGAAACTTATTTCTTAACACATAAAGCCAATTTTTTAGTTTTGAATAAAATGGAGAAAAGTTCAATTTTTGTGAGGAGTTTATTCTTGTTTTTGATCCCATTCATTTTCTTTTATTTCTGTCAATGTGACAAACAATGATGGGGAGTGGCTGTCACTAGGACAAGACAGTCACCTAAGATAGCCCCCTAAGAAATGGACTGAATTGATATGGTTAAGAGGTCAAACTTTCTGTACATTTTATAAAATATAATTACACTTTTATTAGAAGCACTTAAACAATATTGACCATATGTTTCAACTTTTGTTTTTGTAGGGATCCTGCTAGAGTGTTCCTGTCTAAGGTAGCCCATGGATGATTCTTTTTTTCTGGTCAACAAGAGGATTGACTCGATTCACTCCATGTGGATGGGAGAATCCTTCCGCTGAGACTTCCCCACCGTCAGAATACACTGATCAGCACTGCCAGCTATAGCTGGCAGTATTGATCGAGCAGAAATGTTGACCTCTGTATAACCATCCTGCTCATACATGAATCAAAATTCGGCCCATCCATGCTGAACCAGCCAAATTCCCATCCATGTATGGGCGGCTTAATTTTAGTGTTTGCAGCTAGGCTGTAGCCAGGTTCGCTATGAGAGCCATCTTAATTGGTCTGACTTGTGTCGGTCCGACTTTGAAAATGCTTCCTGCACTACTTCGGTCAGACTTGGGCATGATTGCAGCCCATTGATTTGAATGGAAGTTGCATCCAAGTTGGATAATCATCTTAACTGATCTGACTTGTGGCATGTGACTTGTGCTGTAAAGATCTTGAAGGGGAACCCCACACCATTTTTTTTTAAAAGGCGCGGGGTCCAACCCCCCCCCCAAAGACCATACCAGACCCTTATCCAATCATGAAGCCTGGCAAGTCAGGAAAGGGGGGGCATGCGAGACCCCCCCTCCTGGACCATACCAGGCCACATCATGCCCTTAACATGAGGGGTGGGTGCTTTGGGGCTACAGTGTAGTGTAAATAAAAAAAAACAAGAGAGGTTTTTTGACAAGTACTTTAATGAAAATTGAGAATGTCCCAGATCATAGCTCTTCTTCCTCCAGTCTTCTCCCTCTGCTGCTGTCTTCTTCCTCCGGTGATGTGTTCTTCCTCCAGTTTTCTCCGCTGCTGATGTCTGCTCTGCCGCCGACCCCTGCTTTGGATACGGGGGGGCACAGAACAAAGCACCCACCTCCCCATGTTGAGGTCATGTGGACTTGTATGGTCCAGAAGGGAGGGGGCACTTGTTTTCCCCCCACCCCTTTCCTGACTTCCCGGGCTGCATGCTTGGATAAGGGTCTGGTATGAATGCCCCACACCTTTTTATTTTTTTGACATGGAGTTTTTCCCCAAAATCCATACCAGCCATTTGGGTCTGGCATGGTTTTTTTTTGGGGGGGGCACGCCATTTTTTTTTATTTGGCGTTGGGTTCCTTCTCAGGATTCATACCAGACCCGAAGGGCCTGGTATGGTTGGATCAAAGTCAGATGCTGTTCATTGAAGTTGCATGTAAGTTGGACATGAAGGGCAAAGTCGGATCGGAAGATCATGTCGGGTCAGTGTGAACATAGCCTTGCAGTGACAATACCTTACAATATAATGCAGCTCCTGGCTGCACTGCAGTTTGAATAGAACACAAAGAAAACAATTGTTTTCTGTGTGTCCTAGCAGTAACTGCCATTATTCCAATGCAGTAAAACGCCAGTCACCATACTATGTGTGAATTGGCCCTTACTGGGGAATGTTTTCCAGTAGGTAGAGTGTGATACAATGTTTTAGGTTATAAGTAGTTATTCTGCCATAGCCAATCACTGAGGGGTGTATGCTATTGATGTGAGTCAGGGATGAGGGTTGATTTAACGTGTTTGTGTGTGTGTGTGTGGGGGGGGGGTTAAGGATGCGTGAGTGGGTCCATTCTTTGCTACCTGGAGAAAATTGCAGCGTAAAGACAGTGTGTGCCTGGGACCAGAGCCTGGGCCCAGGGGACTTGAGCTGCCCTGTGTCACAGTTGAAAAAAACAGGAAGATGGCTGCCTGTGGAGCATCTTCAAGGGCATCTGTTATGTGGAAGAATGTCCAGGAGAGTTTAGGGGAAGCTGTTAATGGATGTATATAGCATGAAAACCTCACTATTCAGCTATTTAAGGTGTCTACAACTGCTCACAAGGGTATTGAAGACCACCTGCTAATGCTATTTGAAGGCTGCTACAACAGTAAGCAAGTGTTATTTAAATGATCCTTTGTAATTAGGAGGCAGCTTCTGACTAATCTAGGGCTACTATTTAGTTGTTCTCAAATGATGCACTTGTAACTGAGAGGCTGTCACTGAAACATTAGATCCTGTACCTTTAACCCCATTTCTCTATAGACATTTAAGCCAATACATTTTCAAAAGAGTGGCCTAGAAGTCTGTATGTTTTTCACTACCGGAGGGTCGGTAAGAAACAGGTCATTAGCAAGGAAGGTATGGAACTCCATTAAAATCCAGCAGCTCCTTTGTGGGTTTCTACATCAACCTGTAGATTTAATAAAAGCCTGCAATATATCTTATTAAAACACACATAAATCTGGACCTTCTCACTCTTTATTTCTAACCTTTATTTAGTAAGTGTTTTTTGTCATGTGAAAAGCAAAACTTTGTTTAATTATGTAGCCAAAGTTAGCTATTATGCCTATAAGTTAGAGACATTTTCTGTGTTGTTAGTGTGGGGTTGGCTCCCTCTAGTGTTTGCTGGACTCTATGTGTGAATTTCCTTTATTCCTGTGTAAGGATATAGAGCAAAGCATCATGGGACGTATAGCCCAGAATGCAGGACTGATCTGAACTACAAGGAACAAAATGCTGAGTGAACCAAATAGACTGCTGGGAGAGGATATAAAAGGGGCTGGCGTGGCCTAGGTCGCTTTCTCTGGATGCTGTTTTGACTCTGTCAGCAGGAGGTTTGTGTGACAGGGAGCTTTCTGACGATTTGTGGCCTACACAGCGGGGAGCTGGATAGCTATACCCAGAGGGACCTCTGTGGACAGCCTCGCTTCTTCAGTGCAGTGGACCCGAGGGTGTTCCAGGTCATCCAGAGGCGCCTGCAATTCAGGATCCAGTGAGCTGCAGCGTGGCGCGGCAGCCACCATTATCCAGTGTAAAGACACAGAGAGAGAGTTCTGGCTGGAGTCTTCTTATCATCTACACTGCCATCTAATCCATCTGAGATCTGGAGAGGTGAGCGGGCATAGCCCATGTTATAGTTAAGTACACTGCTGTTTGATATCACCTACACAGTCTAGCTGGTGGTACTTGTAGTCCCACAAAAGTTACATCCTCTGTTATAACAGACACAGCAAGCAGATGCCTATGTTCAGTACACAATACTGATTTCAGTAGTTACATCACTTGACACCTTTGGGTTCATAAAAGGAAGAAGTTATACTACTACCAGGATAAATCACAGCTTTGCTAATTTTGTTACACTTTGCCATTTGGATTACTTAATTTACAACATAAAGAAGCTAGCTGAAGAAATCTGGATTTCAAGGAACACATTTTCCTCACTTTTCTTTTATAATCCTCTTTCCTCATTTGCTCTGTTGTACTAACCTGCTAAAGGGAGCCATCCCATTGAAAGTAATATTGTTTATACTGTTTCCAAATTTGCGCAGGATTTGCTGGCCTGTGGGTTGAGGAGGCAGAAGAGAGGCACTTGACACATAAGATATAGTGCCAGGTGTTTACTCTCCTGTTAACTTATTCACATAGGTCTCTGTATTGAGGTAGTACTCTTGTGCATTCACAATCAGAGGACCAAGTTGATGTATGTGTATTCTGTGTTTTTGACATTACAGTAAACATATTTCAACTGCTTCTTTAATATTGTGTGAGTCTCTATTTACTATCACAGGTGGTGACATGACGGAACCCAGGGTGTCAGAGGTAAGGGAGGATTTGCAGAGTCGAGGTAATCAGTGGGCTACAGAGTCTATTAGCAGCCCTTACGGGGGTACCGCTACATTTATTTCATTTGCACATTAAATATTTGAATGTTCATGAAATGTACTTTGTGAAGATTCCCAATTTCTTTAATAAACCAGACACAAATCTGTGCTTGCTTTCTAAAACAGAGAGTTACAGTAGTAGGAATGAATCATTTGAGGGGAGGTTGTTCATCAAATGATCCCTTCTGATATAACCTAATGGAAGCTCCAATCTTTTCCTGTTGTATTAAAAAAAAAAAATGAGTTTCATCAATGGTAAATCATCCGAGTTGTGCTTAGACATGTGCGGAATGAAAACATTTGTTTAGAAGGTGCATGCGTGGAGTCTAGCAGTGCAGTCATGCAGAGTTAGAGCTCCACACCGTTCGGGAGGAGAGCCAATATTTCCACATAACCCGCAAGTATTTGGACATACCCACGGGGTTAAGCTAGTACCCAGAACTATTCTGGTCAATTTGTGGGGGAAACTATGGCTTTGGGAGGCGGCCGTGCGAAGTTAAAGAATCCCCTCATTAGGGGAAAACTGCAGCTAAAATGGCACCTCCCCCCTCTTCATACACAGCCTCTATGCGCTCTCACAGACAAAGCCTGACACAACCTGACTCCCCAGCTGATTCTGACAGTGAACTATTTACCTCACAAGACCCCATACAGATTTCTCATGTAACTCCAGCTGTATTAAAGCAATTTGAACACATGTTGAACAAAGCCTTAAAACAAACATCAGATCAAATTACAGCTAATCTCACCAGAGAAATAAGAGAACTTGGTAAGCGCACAGCAACACTAGAACTTAAAGTAGATGATTTGGAAAAAATTTCTCTTGAACACTCTATGGAAATAGAGAACCTCAAAGAGGAAAACTTATTGCTTCAAACCAAACTTGAAGACCATGAGAATAGGGCCAGAAGGTCTAACCTACGTATCAGGGGAATTCCTGAAACTATCACTGACCTACAATCCACCATAACTGCTTTGTTCCAGGAATTGCAACCAGCCATTCCTACTGAGAGGTTAGAATTTGACAGGATCCATCGAGCCCTGGCTGCAAAAAAGCCTGATGGCCCCCCACGCGATATAATAGTGAAATTACATTTTTACTTTCAATTATTTGCTGACTTGTCCCAGATAACGATTGCAAAAAGGCGTGCAATGAAGCCCCTTCTCCTGGAATTACAGCGCCACAACATCATCTATCAGTGGGGGTTCCCATTTTCCCTACGCTTTGCCTACAAAGGGAAGAAATACACCTGTAGATCCTTTGATGAACTCCAGCAAACCCTCTTGGACCTGAATCTCATGGAACCAGTCCCACGAAATACCCCAACCCGCAGGAGATCAACATCTCTTTCATCCACAGGAAACCCTTCCCATCCCAACCTGAACAATGGTACCCATCCAACTCACAAGAGAGGTCGCTACACATCCCCTCCTCAGGAACGAAATGATTCTATGGACTGAAGGATGCTCCTATAACTGTGAAATTGACTCTTTTTTCACCCTTTCTAGTCTTTCTAAAGAATCTCAGGGCTTCACCTTATCCCTTTTAGTTCTCTAATTCAAGACGCTACATCCAGTTTCCCTTTTTGTCCTCCAGATTTGCATGCGCAACCTTTACTTTCAATTTTCTCTGTTTCAGTTGACTCACCAAGACTGCATTTACAAATTATAATCATAGTTTTAAGTTCTTTGCTTAACCCATTGCATGCATAGTGTGTTTTTTATTATTATTTATCTTTTATATGTATATGTATATGTATGTATATATGTGTGTATGTGTGTGTGTATGTATGTATATGTGTATGTATGTGTATGTGTATGTATGTATATATATATATATATATATATATATATATATGTATATATGTATGTATGTATATATATATATATATATATATATATATATATATATATGTATATTTTATATCCTAGATAATTTTTGTCCCAAGTAATGGACACAACTGTAAGGTCTATTGGCATTCATAAGATGTATTATGACCAAAGGTCCCATTCGTTTTAATTTTTATGACTTTGCTGACCGCTAGCCTATCATTAGGAAGTTTTAAGGTAGTTTTGGCACTGTAATTTTAGGAATTCCTCACTCTACCTTTCCTGGTAGATCCTTCTGTTATACCCTTATTGTTAACTGATCCAGTTTTCACCCCCCAAATCCCTTAATCACTACCTTAGCACATCTTACTTCCATACCAGGAAACCCTGGGGTAGTCAGATGCCATTCTCTTATTTCCCATTTCCCCTGTTGCCCCCTTTTTAACTAATTATAGTTAACTCTAATAGTTTTCATTATAAGTCGTGTGGTTTACAGTTAGGTACATTATTAAGAAGCTTTCATTAGAAGGCTCTCCTCCCACGAACGGGAGATCCATGTGCCCTATTTTGCCTCCCTCATTCAGCCACATAATATGTGGAAGTCTGACGGAAGCACCCTTTCCCCATAGGGTGATTTTTGTCCCCACTCACGGGATATGTTTGAATGTGTTTTTCTGTTGAATTTCTTATTATTTTCTCTAACCATTTCTGTTTTATTTATTTTCCTCACTTCAGTACTCACCTCTATTCCTTTTCTCTCCTCTTTCTTCAAGTCCACCTGGATTGTATCAACTGACTTGAGCAGCCCGATTATAGTACTCATCTTCAATCCTCCTTTTCTCCCCCTCTTCGAGTTCACTTGGATGGCATCGAATGACCTGAATAACCCGGTAACGGGTAAGTCCCCTTTGTCCATCTGACTGCCATGGCACCATTAAACATTCTGTCCCTGAATGTTCAGGGACTAAACATCCCCCAGAAACGAACCAAGGCATTCCGTATATTTCATGCCAAAAAGGCTCACATAGTTTGCTTACAAGAAACCCACTTCACAAATACCTCCACACCAAAATGTATTTCCAATTTCTATCCGCAAACATATACGGCCTCGGCTGCCTCCAAGCAACGGGGTAATCTCATAGCCTTTCATCGCTCTACCCCATTTACACTTCAATCTCAAATAAAAGATCCTGAAGGACGTTATCTAATTCTTACGGGCCACATTGTTGACCAGGCAATAACAGTAGTTTCCTACTATGCACCAAATAAACAACATAATCCATTTATGTCACATTTACTACAAGTTGTGAATGATCATAAGATAGGAACAGTTATGCTGTGTGGTGACTCTAACCAGGTCCTCCTCCCATTTCTGGATAAATCCCCATACACACAATCCCAAATTACATCTAAAAAATCTTTTTCACAAATTCTATCCAAATATAACTTGGTTGATTCATGGAGAGAAGTTAATCCAACTAAACGGAAATATACCTACTACTCCCACCCACATAAAACATTTTCAAGGATTGATCACATATTCCTGACCATAGGTATGCTCCCTGAAATCATAGCAGCAGATATAGTCCCTATCCCATGGTCCGACCATAATGCAGTACTTACTTCCATTAAATCAACATTACCCAAAGGCCACGACCCTACTTGGAATCTCCCAGATATCCTACTCAAACACCCATCTCATCGCCAAACCATTAAACAAGCCATTAAAGAATAAATAACCCTCAATTCTAGCCCAGAAATTAGCACACTAACTCTTTGGGAAGCCCATAAACCAGTTATACGTAACACAATTCAGAAACAATCAGCCATATTTAAACGCGAACGGAAGACACTGGCTCGTAAACTGGAAAGGGAATTTAATACAGCCTTTATAGCCCATCAAGACAATCCATCAACATTAACAAAATCCCGATTAGACAAGACTCGAGTTGCATACGATCTATTTCTTACTGAAGCAGTGGAAAAATCCTATAAACGTTCAAGACACAACTATTTTATGAAAGCCAATAAATCGGGTACCTACCTTGCACGTACACTCAATTCTCTGAACAAACCCTTCAAACCAATTCGCCTAAAACTGGCAAAAGATGTCTACACTTGCAATCCCAACAAAATAGTTCAGAAATTTCATTCACATCTGACCTCATTATATACTTCATCTAATAACTTCAACCCGGAAACAGCAGATGCAGATTTCTCTGATATAAATCTACCAGAACTTTCCCTTGACCAAAAGAAGTTATTGGAAGATAATATTACATCTGATGATGTCGTTGAAGCCATCAAAGATCTTAAAATTAATAAGAGGCCAGGCCCAGATGGCTACTCAACCTTATATTACAGAACCTACGCAGACATACTATCACCAATCTTAGCGGAAGCTTTCAATGTATTATTAGAAGGGAAATCTTTTAGACAAGAAACTTTAACTGCCATTATTTGCATGATTCCTAAACCTCTTACTGATGATACCTTATGTACAAATTTTCGCCCTATTTCCCTTCTGAACTTAGACATTAAACTTCTAGCCAAAATATTAGCCAAAAGACTAAATAGCATAATAGGTAAGCTTATCCACAAGGATCAAGTAGGATTCATGCCAAAGCGCCAGGCGAGTGACAATGTCCGCCGGGCTGTATTGCTAGCTCACATAGCTAAAAACCATCGTATACCCTCCTGTTTTCTATCCCTTGATATAAAAAAAGCTTTCGACTCCATATCGTGGCCTTACCTCCACTACACATTGCAAAGATGGGGCTTTGGCCCTCACTTCCTAACATGGATCGCAGCGCTTTACAACAGACCAATCGCATATATTAAATATGCAGGATACAAATCTAATTCATTTAATATAGAAAGAGGAACACGCCAGGGCTGCCCACTTTCCCCCCTTCTATTCGCCCTCCTAATTGAACCCCTAGCCCAAAGAATCCGCACAGACCCAACAATTACGGGCATAGAAACTGCTGGATACCTTTATAAATTATGTCTATTTGCGGATGACATACTCCTATTTCTATCATCCCCACAAGTTTCTGGTCCCAACCTACTGCTCATTTTAGACAAATTTGCAATGATTTTGCGGATGACATACTCCTATTTCTATCATCCCCACAAGTTTCTGGTCCCAACCTACTGCTCATTTTAGACAAATTTGCAATGATTTCGGGGCTTACAATAAATCTCAAAAAATCCAAAGCCTTAGATATATCCCTCTCCAAAGTGGAATCCGACTCGGCCAAAAATGCACTTCCTTTCATATGGACTGAGAGGTCAATCCCCTTTTTAGGGATTCACCTGACGGCCTCATATTCAGATCTTTTTACAGCAAACTATCCCCCACTCCTCAAACAAATAACAACACTTTTACAACAATGGTCACATCTCCCAATTTCATGGATAGGTAAAATGAATGCAATCAAAATGACAATCCTTCCAAAACTACTGTACTTATTTAGAGTCTTACCGATCCCTATCCCACCTTATTATCTTAGAATTCTCCAAAGACGAACATCAACATTTGTCTGGGGCTCCAAAAAACCCCGTGTGTCGCTTCATACACTACAATTACCAAAACTCAAAGGAGGCTTTGGGTTTCTGAACTTCGCTAACTATTATAGAGCCGCACACATTGCTAGCCTCACTAAATATCATGCTACATATGAAATACCCCTATGGGTAATGATAGAAGCGGCAGAATGTGACCCTCTTTCTATTTCCAATCTATTATGGCTCCTACCTAAGGAACAGAAAACCCTACGTAACCCCATTACTAAATACTTTTTATCTATATGGGACAAACTTAGAGTTAAACATCAGTTACAATCTTCTCACAATCCTCTCTTGTCATTCCTGAAAAACCCTGCTTTCTACCCAGCATGGGTCTCTCCTAAATCATTTAAGGTCTGGAATTCATTAAATATTACTCGGCTTAGTAACTTAACTTCTCCTTCATCCTTCCATACATTTCCTATACTCTGTGACACCTACAACCTACCGAACTCTGAACTTTTCAGATACCTCCAAATTAAAAACTTGTATGCACCTTTGCTAAATACAGATGTCTCCTTAACCCAACTTACGATTTTTGAATCTACATGCATGAAAGATCCTCACTTAAGAGGCATTATATCTTCTATATACTCCCACATTTCCACTTATCCCGGTTTAGATAAACCACCTTATGCACGTAAATGGGAGGAGGACCTGAAGGGAACATTTGATATGAATGATTGGTCCAAAATATGGTCTGTAACAAAATCTTCTTCACCAAATATCCTGGCGGTTGAAACCAATTACAAAGTTTTGTCTCGTTGGTACCTCGTTCCCTCCAGATTGGCCAAATTCACACCAAACCAAACAGGCCTATGCTTTCGGGGTTGCCCAGATCCGGGCACCCACTTACACATTTGGTGGTCCTGCCCGTTGGTGCAATTATTTTGGGAACAGATATTTGAAACTGCCTCCAAGATATTTGGTTTCACTGTGCAACCAGACCCAGCCACAGCCTTGCTCAATCTAAAACCTGATCTCATTACACATAAACAATTCAAACTCCTCATTCAATTTCTTACAGCAGCAAAGCAAACAATAGCAAAGGCATGGAAGACCCCTAAATTGGAGATATTCGAGACCATAAATAGAGTAAATGACTTCATGTCTCACGCCAAAATGTTAGCTATAGAAAGAAATCAAATTCCAATCTTTGAAAAGATCTGGGATCCTTGGATTAAATTTCACCTACCTTCTATTAGTGACAACTCAATTCTCATGCCATGGTAGCCGGAGGACTCAATCGGTTAAACTAGCTACTAAACCAAATTTCTGAAGCTTGGGAGCTACCCTGCTCAATATAGTGAACACTGTGTTTTACTTAAACCCTCAAGCCGCGGACCGATTCATTCAGGCCATTCAGGTGGACTCCTACACTCCCCCCCCCCTCTGGTTTCCTACTATTCTATTCCATCTATTTTATTTTATATTATCTATCTAATTTTATTTTACCCTATTTTATTTTGATATCTTTACTTCTTTTTCTCTATTATTCTTACTTCATAACACACCTTATTGAAGCTACAGTATTACTCTACATTACTTTTTTCGAAGATATAGATCAATTTATAATTAATATGTTAAATATTTCTTTCAACTACAGTCTTGAATATATTAGTACAAGGATTTATTTACTTTCTATCTCATTTAAGTCCTTATAACATTCATTAGGATATATTCTGTAGACCCTATTATTTGTTATTTTTCTATATTTGTAATAATTGGACAAATATCAACAACATGTATTACATATGATCTGTATGTGACTAATATATATGTCCAATAAAATACCTTGACAAGGAAAACATTTGTTTAGTTCCATTTGTTTCGATTTAGTATTTACATAAATTAGTTTAGTTAAATTAATTTAATTTGTTTAATTTGTTTTCGGAATTCGAATGAATTCGAATCAATTTAAATCAAATTTATTCTATTCGAATTTTGGAAGATGGTTATATTCTTTCTATTTCATTCTATTATATTGTTTTTTCTGTTCCATTCTATTCTTTTATATTCTATTCTATTCTTTTCTATTCTATTCAAATTTATTCTATTCAAAATTTGAATTTCAGAAAACAGTTACAGTATATTCTTTCTTTTCTTTTCTATTGATTATTCTATTCTATTATTTTATTTTCTATTCTATTCTTTTCTATTCATTTCAAATTTATTCTATTCGAAATTCAAATTTATTATTTTCTATTTTATTCTTTTCTATTCTATTCAAATTTGTTCTATTCGAAATTAGAATTTCAGAAGATGGGTGTATTCTTTCTATTCTATTCTATTCCATAGTTTTTTATATTCTATTTGTTTATTTTCTATTCTAATCTATTCTATTATATTCAAATTTATTTTATTCAAAATTCGAATTTATTCTATTCAAAATTAGAATTTCATAAAACAGTTATATTCTTTCTATTTTCTATTGTTTATTGTATTCTATTATTTTATATTCTATTCTATTATTTCATATTCTATTCAAGTGTATTCTATTCGGAATTAGAATTTTTCAAAACAGTTATATTCTTTCTATTCTATTCTATAGTTTTTTTTCTATTCAAATCTATTCTATTCAAATTTATTTTATTCACATTTTGGGAAATGGTTATACAGTATTCTTTCTATTGCATTCTATTGTTTTTTTAATTCTATTCTATTCTTTTATATTATATTCTATTCTTTTCTATTCTATTCAAATTTATTCTATTCAAAATTTGAATTTCAGAAAACAGTTACAGTATATTCTTTCTTTTCTTTTCTATTGATTATTCTATTCTATTATTTTATTTTCTATTCTATTCTTTTCTATTCATTTCAAATTTATTCTATTCGAAATTCAAATTTATTATTTCCTATTTTATTCTTTTCTATTCTATTCAAATTTGTTCTATTCGAAATTAGAATTTCAGAAGATGGGTGTATTCTTTCTATTCTATTCTATTCCATAGTTTTTTATATTCTATTTTTTTTATTTTCTATTCTAATCTATTCTATTATATTCGAATTTATTTTATTCAAAATTCTAATTTATTCTATTCAAAATTAGAATTTCATAAAACAGTTATATTCTTTCTATTTTCTATTGTTTATTGTATTCTATTATTTTATATTCTATTCTATTATTTTATATTCTATTCAAATGTATTCTATTTGGAATTATAATTTTTGTAAAACAGTTATATTCTTTCTATTTTATTCTATAGTTTTTTTTTCTATTCAAATCTATTCTATTCAAATTTATTTTATTTTATTCACATTTTGGGAAATGGTTATACAGTATTCTTTCTATTGCATTCTATTGTTTTTTTAATTCTATTCTATTCTTTTCTATTCTAGTCTATCCTTTTCTGTTCTATTCCACTTTGAAAGTTTGGAAGAAGGTTACATTCTTTCTATTGTATTCTATTCTTTTTTTATTTCATTATTTTCTATTCAATTATTGTTTTCTATTCTATTTTCTATTATTTTCTTTTCTATTGTATTTAAATTAGAATTTCATATATTTGGAATTTGAATTTCAGAAGAATTAAATTATATAATTATATTCTTTCTATTCTATTCTATTCCTTTTTTTATTCTAGTCTATTATATTCCTTTATTTTCTATTCTATTTTATTCAGTTTTTTATTTTCTATTCTATTTTGTTCTACTATATTCTTTTCTATTCTATTGTTTTATTTTCTATTCTATCCCTTTATTTTCTATTCTTTTTTTCTATTCTTTTATTTTCTATTCTGTTCGCTTTTACTCTATTATATTATATTATTTTCTATTCTTTTACATTCTTTTCTATTCTGTTCCTTTAGTTTCTATTCTATTTTTTTCACTTCGGAAATTCGAATTCGATTTGAAAAATATTTGAATTTGATTAGAAAACTCTGACCGAAATTTTGTTTTGTTATTTCAGATTCATTTAAATTCGTTACTATTTTAATTCGGAAATTCAGATACTTTAAAATTTCCAAATACCTTATTTTCCGCTCTTTTTTACCCACTTTTTGCCCCCCCAAAAAGGAGGGGGAAATATCTGTGTGGCTTATATTGACCAGGCTTCCTCTCCAGTTACAATACCGGCAGAAGAGAGGCAGAAGAGAGGAGGATAGACATCCCAAGTCTCCTGCAAGCTTCGGGCAATCAGAGCAGCCCAAGTGGCCCAATGGTGAAAGGCCACGGCGGCCGCACGGGCTGCTCTGTCTTCTATCTGAGTGACAGGCGGATGTGATGACGTCCTCGCCAGGGAATGCCAGTCTGTGCGAGGTGGAGGACTTAAGAAAGTCCCACCTCCTAGATAGATGGAACACTGATCCCATAATACATTGAATCAGTGTGACGTATATCATAGCAGGCGGGAATTTGTTACAGTGGGCGCTGGGATATTCAAATCCGTGACAGAGCTCTGTGTGGTAAGGCTGCATTTCATAGGCACAGGTAAGGCTGCATTTCATGGGACTGGTAAGGCTGCAGTTCATGGGCACTGGTAAGGCTGCATTTAATTGGCATTGGTAAGGCTGCATTTAATTGCCACTGGTCAGGCTGCATTTCATGGGCATAGCATAGCAGGCGGGAATTTGTTACAGTGGGCGCTGGGATATTCAAATCCGTGACAGAGCTCTGTGTGGTAAGGCTGCATTTCATAGGCACAGGTAAGGCTGCATTTCATGGGACTGGTAAGGCTGCAGTTCATGGGCACTGGTAAGGCTGCATTTAATTGACACTGGTAAGGCTGCATTTAATTGGCACTGGTCAGGCTGCATTTCATGGACACTGGTAAGGCTGCATTTCATTGGCACAGGTCAGGCTGGATTTCATAGGCACTGGTAAGGCTGCATTTAATTGGCACTGGTCAGGCTGCATTTAATTGGCACTGGTAAGGCTGCGTTTAATTGGCATTGGTAAGGCTGCATTTAATTGGTACTGGTCAGGCTGCATTTCATGCGCACTGGCAAGGCTGCATTTAATTGGCACTGGTCAGGCTGCATTTCATGGGCACTAGTAAATTTTTTAGTACACCATTTGGTTCAGAATATTTTTTTTCTTGCTTTCCTACTGTAAAGGTGCGTCTTATGGTCAGGTGCGTCTTATGGAGCGAAAAATACAGTAACGTAAAATTTGTCTGAATTTCAATTCAAAATGAAACAACCGCAACTGTCTAGTCATGCTTCAAATTTTGCTGCTTTGCATAAACAGGGTAGCACAGTGTTTCTCAACTCCAGTCCTCAAGGCGCACCAACAGGTCATGTTTTTGGGATTTCCTGCAGATAAAACAGCTGTGATAATTACTAAGGCAGTGAAACTGCTCAAATCACCTGTGAAAATCAATGGAAATCCCAAAAACATGACCTGTTGGTGCGCCTTGAGGACTGGAGTTGAGAAACACTGGGGTAGCAGAGTGGTTAGCACTCATGACATGTGGTGCTGGTATTCCTGATTTTGCAACCACCAGAATCTTATCTGTCATGTCTGTGGAATTTGTATGACATTCCAGTGAACTCTGTTTAAACATGAGACAATAAATCTCTCATTCATTTGATCCTTCTATATTAGGATATCCTCATGCACTTTGAGGTCCTTTGCTGTTTAGACATTGGGAGTGCTTTGTCTGAGCCGATCCGAGCTGAGATGGGGTTCTCTCTTAATGAATGGCAATAGCAGCTTTGTTTCTATCATTAGGACCCTGTGTCCTTTTTAACCACCAGAGAACATTTTGACATATAAAATAAAAATCCAGTGCTTGGTATGTATATTGGATGTGCGTATGACTACAATAATGCTGATCTTTGGAACTATTTCTGAGTCTTGTCTTTTTGTCTCATTTAAGAATACATTTGTATTTTCTCCTACCAAGAGCCTCCGAAGAAAGGATTGGTATTCCTGAAACATGTTAGGCTAAAGGAGTTGAATTTTTCTCACTGGAAATTTATACAAATGTTTCAATGTTCCAATTTTGACTGTGTTTTATGTATACTGTGCAAATTGTTAGGTAACTTTCACACTGAAGCGCTGGATCCGCTGGCCGCTATACCGTTGTTTTTGCCGCGATTTGCGGGCGCTAGCGGGGGGATTTTAACCCCCGCTAGTGGCCAAAAATGGGTTAAAAACGCCCGCAATAACGCCTCTTTGCGGCGTTTTACGATCGTTTTGGAGGCGCTACCCCATTCATTTCAATGGTCAGGGGCGCTATAGGAGCGGAATTTTTACCTCTCCTATTGCGCCTCAAAGATGCGGCTTGCAGGAGTTTCACATTGGATATAATTGAGCGGCTTTTTTGGGGCGCATTGCAGGCGCTATTTTTAACGCAATAGCGCCTCAGTGTGAAAGGGGCCTAAATGTGATAAACACATCTTTTTGATATTTGCTTATAATAAAAATCTTTCTAAAAAATATCTATACAAATTTTTCTTAATAAATAATATATATTTTTACAAAATTTGCTTTTTTATTTGCCCGTAAAGTCCCGCTGTACCGGGGAATACTCATGCCCTGTTTGGGTCTATTCCTTCCAGTGAACCTCAAGGTCTTCTTCCATGACCTAAAAGCATATAGACAAATGTGGAGGGGTATACTCTCTCTGGTTATTACTATTGCATGTGCTGCTCTAGGATAGAAATTTCCAAATCAGACACAGACAGCATTAAAAATCCAACACAAAGTTTACTCTATCCATTCACTATCCAAGAACCAATGGACCTAAAGAAATCTTGTCACCACACTCTGCTTCACAAGATGAACATACCTAGCCTAGTAAATGTACTTAGATAATTCAGGCTGCCTATTTTAACTCTTTCCCAGCCCCGACCTCAACCAAATATTTAGCTGACTGAAATGGAAAGATTTTTGATTTGCTGCTTTGTGATTTTCTATTGTAGCGCGGTTTCCAGTTTCTTCTATGTAGATACAGACTACAGTTGACAGACTAGAAGGAACTTAGCTCCCTCCGGTGTTCAATATTTATATTACATCTACTTATTGTTTTAATGATATCAAAACAAGGCATGCTGGAACTCGTAGTACAGGGAGAAAGAGACTCCATTTGCCATGGATAGTAAATAGACTATAGTACCCACAGTGCAACTGTACTCCCAACGTACATTGCCTCGTCACTTGGCCTTCTGGGACTGCTTACTTAAAGGAGGGGAGGAGCTACGGAAACTCTCTCTGAACATCGCCCTGCTAGCAAGAGGAGCATCTGAGAGGCCTGCTGTGTGTGTGTGTGGGCCGCATAATCTGGGCCTACTGTCTGCAGAGAGGCCTGCCTGCTGAAGGGAGAAGAATTCTCCTTTGAGAAGCCCAGCTGATTCTCTCCAAGTGTCCAGACATCTTCCCCCTACCGACGTCTTGTGTGGTGGAGTGAGGGACGGAAGACCGGGATAGCGGAGAGATCGTGTACCGGAGCATCAGCAACTGAATCAACCAGGTGGACTAGGCCTATTTGGGTGAGCGGGCACCTGCCCAGGATTTATCAGTTACTTTATAGGCCTGTGACTGTTAAGGCCCACCATCACTAGAATAGTGCGACACACACACGCCAGAACATAGTGCATCGTGTGGTAGTGCGCAGTTTAAAGTTGGCGTTTGCACCGCCTGACAGTTTATTTTTCTACACCCTTTGGATTACAATTAACATGTGCACCAACGTTTGCTAGCAAAGACTCCATCCATTGAGGAATTTGTACACTAATATTAGTCAGGCCTGACTGGAACGTATAGTGATGGGACACAGGGTGGTATTGCCCACTAGGGGGGAGCTCGCGAGCAATACAGTTCAGTCAAATAATAGACATTAACAAGGCAAGTTAAGATATTTTGTCTGATAGCAATTATTTCTTTTATTATTGACTCTCGCAGGGCCCTGTAGAGTCAACTGTATGTATAACCTTGTTTTACCTTTATATCTTACCAAGTAGAGTTCACCCTTGGTTAAGTGCAAACCTGTGTGCAGTTTCTCTGTTATCTTGTGAAAGGAGAAGTGGCCAATTCAAGGTAACAATCTATATTGCAATTTTACTGTGGTGGGGTTTTATTTTGTTCCCCAGCAACCAGTGGGTTCCACAATATTTGTATATGCCAGTTGTGCATAGGCAGAACGTAGACCCAAAACAAAATCAGCAGCTCCTACGGGGGTAGTGCTACACTATTTTAGAAATAAATTAAAGAGAAAAACCTGACAGTTAAACTGTCAGCATGAGGTATACTTGGGTAGATGGCATAACCAATCAAATATTTCAGTTCATTTTAGACATTATTCAGATTAGTCCATTGTCTAGTTTAAATCCCCAGGGAAATCTTTTTTTTGTGATTCTTGTAGCTATTGCTATTTCCAGAAATGTCTTCACATTTCATGTAATAAAAGCTAGGGAAGAGGGGAAGGTGTTTATTTCACAGTTAAATCACTTTATTATTATTTTATGGGATTTCACAGTAGCATCCGTATAATTAATGGCAGAGGAACACTCTGTAATAAATGTGAATTGCGCCAGAGAAGTCATTTTCAAAATCCAATATTCTGTCCCATTTACATAATCTTGGCAGTTTATCTGTGAAAGCCATAAACCATGTAAAATGGATGAGACAGATATGAAATCTTGGAGGACCAGGAGAGGACTCAATTTGTTTGAATTGTATTCCTATCATTAGAGATAGCGGCAGCTCCACTCCTCACTTTTTTTTTTTTTAATCCTTGACATACTCACCAAATTATACTGTTCTAAACGTAATGATGGCTTTCCTACAGAGTAACTACTTGTTAATAAACAATAGAGCTGGAACACATCAAGTTTTTGCACTTCATGTTTAATTTGTTTTAGTCGAGCTCCGGTGCAAATGGCTTGAATAGCTTAATCATAAGTGACAATAGTGAAACAATGCAATGTCCACAGCGCATCTGCTGTGGAAGTAATTAATGAAAATTGTAACTTTTCTAAAATAGCCCTATTGTTTTCTCATGTACATATGCTCAGCCACTGCAAATCACAGTGTAGTCGAGAACAGATTTAGACCATAGGAATGATGAAAAGTTGCAAAAAGATTTCAAGAAACTGTATAAGAAACCATATTGGAATGATAGCGGTTTGGATCCACAGTTAAGCTTAGTCACAGTGAAGGATGTATAGTAAATTCTACAGTTCACATTATCAGTTTTGATAATCTAGCTGTGAGCGTTTAGACTTCAAGCTGAACTAGGGGCAAATTAATAGAATAAATAATCCAGTTAGTACCCCTCCCATAAAAAAAAAATACTTTTACATAGAACTGGCATTATTAGTAATATATATATATATATATATATATATATATATATATATATATATATATGTATATACACAGTGCCTTGAAAAAGTACTCATACCCCTTGAAATTTTCCACATTTTCACATGTTACAACCAAAACCGTAAATGTATTTTACTGGGATTTCATGTAATAGATCAACACAAAGTGGCACATAATTGTGAAGTGGAAGGAAAATTATAAATGGTTTTCAATTATTTTTACAAATAAATATCTGAAAATTGTGGTGTGCATTTGTATTCAGCCCCCTTTACTCTGATACCCCTATCTAAAATCTAGTGAAATCAATAGCCTTCAGAAGTCACCTAATTTGTAAATAGAGTCCACTTGTGTGTCATTTAATCTCAGTATAAACACAGCTGTTCTGTGAAGCCCTCAGAGGTTTGTTAGAGAACCTTAGTGAACAAACAGCATCATGAAGGCCAAGGGACCCACCAGACGGGAAAGGGATAACGTTTTGAAGAAGTTTAAAGCAGGGTTAGGTTATAAAAAAAATCCCAAGCTTTGAACATCTCACAGAGCACTGTTCAATCCATCTTCCAAAAATGGAAAGAGTATGGCACAACTGCAAACCTACCAAGACATGGCCGTCCACCTAAACGGACAGGCCGGACAAGGAAAGCATTAATCAGAGAAGCATGGTAACTCTGGAGGAGCTGTAGAGATTATGAAAGAGAGGCAAGAAGAAAGCTATTGTTGAAAGAAAGCCATAAAAAGTCCCATTTGCAGTTAGCGAGAAGCCATGCGGGGGACACAGCAAACATGTGGAAGAAGGTGCTCCGGTCAGATGAGACCAAAATTGAACTTTTTGTCCTAAAAGCAAAACGCTATGTGTGGCGGATAACTAACACTGCACATCACCCTTAACACACCATCCCCACTGTGAAACATGGTGGTGGCAGCATCATGTTGTGGGGGTGCTTTTCTTCAGCAGGGACAGGGAAGCTGGTCAGAGTTAATGGGAAGATGGATGGAGCAATCTTAAAAGAAAAACTGTCATGCCCTGTACACACGAGCGGAATTTCCGTCGGAAAAAAGTTTGATGGTTTTTCCAACGGAATTCCGCTCAAGCTTGGCTCGCATACACGCGGTCACACAAAAGTTCTCTGAACTTTCGAGCGTTAAGAACGCAGTGACGTACAACACTACAACGAGGCGAGAAAAAGAAGTTCAATGCTTCTGAGCATGCGTCAAATTGTTTCCGAGCATGCATGGTATTTTTCCCGTCGGAATTGCATACATCACATATTTATTTGTAAAAAAAAATTAAAACCATTTATCATTTTCCATCCACTTCACAATCACATGCCACTTTGTGTTTGTCTATCACATAAAATCCCAATCAAATTCATTTATGTTTTTGGTTGTAACATCATAAAATGTGGAAAATTTCAAGGGGTATGATGTATATATATATTATATATTTTCATGTGACAACACTGAAGAAATGACACTTTGCTACAATGTAAAGTAGTGAGTGTACAGCTTGTATAACAGTGTAAATTTGCTGTCCCCTCAAAATAACTCAACACACAGCCATTAATGTCTAAACCGCTGCAACAAAAGTGAGTACACCCCTAAGTGAAAATGTCCAAATTAGGCCCAATTAGCCATTTCCCCTCCCCGATGTCATGTGACTTGTTAGGGTTACAAGGTCTCAGGTGTGAAAGGGGAGCAGGCGTGTTAAAGTTGGTGTTATCACTTTCACTCTCTCATACTGGTCACTGGAAGTTCAACATGGCACCTCATAGCAAAGAACTCTCTGAGGATCTGAAAAAAATAATTGTTGCTCTACATAAAGATGGCCTAGGCTATAAGAAGATTGCCAAGACTCTTAAACTGAGCTGCAGCACGGTGGCCAAGACCATACAGCAGTTTAACAGGACAGGTTCCACTCAGAACAGGCCTCGCCATGGCTAACAAAAGTAGTTGAGTGTACGTGCTCAGCGTCATATGCAGGTGGCCTAAACATGACCTTTTTTGACCATGCTCCAGGCCACCTGTTGATTGGAGTTGATTCACCACTTTGACAAATCTGTGAAATTGGAAGATGGTGAACAAAATCTCCAGTATTTGTACAGTCCTACAAAAGTGACTGTGGATTGCTTTATAAAAAGGATCAGAGGACACCGCTTTGATTTAACACTATGGAAGCATTTATTTCTTTATGGGGATCGTGTGTCAACACGTACCTTTGAGTGGTGTTATCCAGGAAGACGCTGGGACCATTTAAGAGTTTACCAAAGGCCCGGGCCGGGTATTAAGCCAAAAGCGCTTGTGATCTCCCATTATAGGAGATCATTGGAAGTCGGTAAGCGGCAGTGTGTATAGTGGTGGAAGTCATCTCTCTCCTATCACAGCCTTTGGGTGCATCGTTTGTCAGCTTCACATCTAATTTTTTACCTTTACTTGATGGACTTTCTTTTACAAAAAGTTTTATTGTCATATAAATCAACAGTACAGGTTTACAATAGAGTGTTATAGCATGTATCATACATGGCAAATCCGGGCTTGAAGTCCTCACCTGCAGAGAGGAGGCATGAGTTGTGATCTTATGCTATACACAAATATAAAGGAGAAATGTAAACAATCATTAGGACCTAATGGTCCGGGACCCGGGTCATGCCCGGCTGTCTGCAAACCTGTAGAGTGAGTGAACAACACACAACAATAGAACCTGATAGCTAGCATCCTCAAGAAAGGATATGCAGGGTTAACAGTAAAATAAGAGCCTAAAAAGGAATAGAAAGAGAGGGAGAGAAATAAAAAAAAGGGAGATGGAGCAGAACAAGAAGAGCAATAGGATGTGAAGAAGGAGAGAAAGAAGAGGGAAGTAGGAGGTCCACGGGGTGTGCGCAAGGGGAGTCCTAAAGTGATAGTAATGTAGCGTCAAACCTAGAAGGGTGGTAGTATGTGACCCAGGGTTGCCAGACCTCAAGAAACTTGTCATGCGTATCCAAAAGGATTGCCGTCAGTTTCTCATTAACCATGACATCGTTCAGGCGATTTTTGACTGCCTCAAAGCTGAGTGCGGGGGTTTTCCATGCTCTCGCAATTGTCATCCTAGTTGCAGTAAAAAGATGCTGGGCTAGTTGCCTTTCTGGACGCAGTAGTTCCACGATGGGCTTACCAAGGAGAGCTACATAAGGGTCCCTCTTGATATTAATCTGAAATAGATTGCGGATGAGAGTAAATACCCTAATCCACAGTCTGCACGCCCGCGGGCATGACCACCAAATGTGTGCCATAGAGCCCTCCTGAGAACACCCTCTAAAGCAAAGCGGGGAATAATTTGGAATAAAGCGAGCCAGTCTCGCCGGTGTGTAGTACCACCTATACAATACCTTATAGGCATTTTCCAAGATTAACACGTTACGTGAGCATTTGGACAGAGTTAGTGTCATTGCCTGCCAATCCGCAGGGTCCAACTGCTTCCCCAACTCTTTCTCCCATTGTAGGTGGTAAGGCCTCAATAGGGGCCTCCTAGTAGATATCACAGCCGAATATATCAGTGAAATTAGGCCCGGTGAGTGGGGCCTGGCTCTACAACGGCTCTCAAAGGGGGTCAAGGTATAAGGGGTAGATTGAGACTTAATAAGACTCTGAAGAAAATGGCGAAGTTGTAAATAACGATAGTGCTCTCGCAAGGGAATATCGTGAGAGGAGCGTAAGGCGTCAAATGCCAAAATCCTAGTCGGCCGCAACAGTGAGTGCACATCTGTGAACCCATTCGTGGTCCACCATGAGAACTGGGAGGCATTGTCACAACCTGGAGGGAATAGCGGGCAGTGCAAGAGTCGCAAGAGTGGGAGGTGAGAAGAGATCAACCCCGCAGAGTATTTTACCGAGTCCCATATTCGCAGGGAGTGGGCTAAGCAAGGCCCCATAACCGCCGGACGGTGCACAGGAGGAAGCCAGGGCAATGAGGAGATTGGAATAGGGTCGATGTCGACCAGGTCAAGCATAGCCCAAAGCGGAAGCTGATAGGTCTTATGAAGACACGAAAGTGGGGCTATGTTAGCGGCTATGTAATAAGCCCGTAAATTGGGTACCGAAAGACCACCATTAATTCGCTTAGCAAATAAAACCTGTTTGCTGATTCGGGGGTGGGTTGAACCCCATATAAATTGCATAATTCTTCGCTGATGTATGCGGAGGATATGTGGGGGAACCCGGACAGGCAAAACACGAAAAAAGTACAGTAGTTTCGGGAGATAGGACATACGAACAGCTGTTATTCTGCCGAACCAAGACAAAGGCAAATGAGACCAAGACAACAGCTTATCCGTTAGGCTTTTGAACAAGGGCGGAAAGTTAGCCTGGTACAATCCGGAGTACGTAGGGGTGAGGTGGATTCCCAAGTAGGGTAGTGAGGAGACCCACTGGAAGGAGAACGCTGACTGTAGATCCTCCAACAAACCAGGAGAGAGGTTAACCTACAATGCTTTTGATTTGGAGGGATTAACCCGGAGCCCCGAAAGGGCAGCAAAGGTGTCCAAAAGGGATTGTAAATTTGGTAAAGAAATTCTGGGGGAGGTCAAAGTAAGAAGGATATCATCGGCAAATAGGGAAACTTTATGGGGGCAACCCGCTATTTCGATGCCTTGTATGTTGGGATGCGAACGAATCGCCTCCGCCAGGGGTTCCAGAGCCAATACAAAAAGAAGAGGCGATAGGGGGCATCCCTGGCGGGTGCCCCTCTTGATATTAAAAAGAGGAGACTCGAACCCGTAATACTTGATTTTTGCCCGGGGGAGTCATATAAGGCAGACATCCAGTGCATAAACGAAGACCCGAAGCCATAATGCCGAAGAACTGACATGAGGTAAGGCCACGACAGAGTGTCAAAGGCCTTGTGGACGTCCAGGGACAAAAACATAGTTTCCAGCGAGCGGGTATGGGCTATGTGTTGGAGTTGCAATATACGTCGAATAGCATCACCAGCCTGCCTCTGAGGTATGAAACCGACCTGGTCTTTCCCGATTAACCGAGGGAGAAAAGAGTTTAGGCGATTAGCCAGAATTTTGGTAAAAATTTTCATATCGATATTGATTAGGGAGATAGGCCTAAAGTTGGCCCAAGAGGAGTGGTCTCGATCCGGCTTAGGAATCATCACTATGTTAGCCTTTAGGAGGTCCGGGGTAAGGGAGCGACCATTTTTAACAGAGTTATACATGGCCGTTAAATGCGGAGCTACCACAGCGGCCAGCTTCCTGTAGTAAAGTGCCGTAAATCCATCCGGCCCCGGACGATTTCCTACTTTTAGATCTTTTATACCTTGGAGGACCTCCGAGACATGTATGTCCCGGTCCATAAGGGCAACATGCGCGTCCGTCAAGGTCGGGAGAGGGAGACGGCTGAGGAAATCAGCAGTGTCGTGAGCATTAAACTGCTCTGGGTCTGAGTATAATTTAGTAAGGCGGAAACTAAACTCCTCCAATACGCGCAATGGGTTACCCGTAAGGACATTGTGCCGGTTGCGCAATGTGATGGGGGCGGGTTTAGGAGCGAAAGTCCGGAGTCTGTTGGCCAGCGTTCGATTTGGCTTGTTCGCCCTGGTATACCATCTCTGGCGGGACCACCGTAAGATACGTTCAGCCCCCTCGGTGAGACTAAGATCTAGCTCCGAACGGGCCTGCTCCAAGAGTTCGCGGTTGCTAGAGGTGGGGGATTGTTTGAAAAGCCCTGATAACGCCTCCAGGCGTGTCTCCAGGGCCCTTTGTTTCAGACCCCGTTCTCGCTTACGGGTCGACGCCACCCTGATAATGTGGCCACGGAGTACCGCCTTATAAGCCTCCCAAAGCGTTACAGGTGACTCTACCGAGCCTAGATTTTCGCGGAAGTAGTCCTCTGAGGCCTTAAAAATATCTTCCCGGACCTCTTTAAGCGATAAGAGCGAATCGTTCATCACCCAGGGCGAGAACTGGGGTCTGTCCAAAACAGAGTGGCAGATCACCAAAACAGGGTCGTGATCAGACCACGGAACAGCCAGGATAGAGGCCCTAACCACCATGGGAAGGTGGCGACGTAGCATGAACATATGATCGATTCTGGAGTGAGAATGGTGAGGGTGGGAGTAAAACGTATAGTCCTTACCCTGAGGATGGCATTCCCTCCAAAGGTCGACCAGATCATGTGATTGTAGAGAGCGAGCAAATTTTTTTGCGTCAGGGGAGGGAGCAATGTGCTCCGAGGGGTATTTATCAAACGAGGGATTCAAAACTAAATTCGAATCACCCGCAAGAAAGAGAGTACCCTTGTGGTGGGATGCTAGCAGGGTGCAGACGTGAGACAAGAAGGGTCCTGGATTAGAATTTGGTGCATAGTAGGTCATAATGGTGACCTCCTTTCCTTGGATAGTGCCTTGTAGCAATAAATATCTGCCCTCGGGGTCTGCGATCTGTCTGATGCAACTAAATGAGACCGACTTGCGGAAAGCTATGAGCACCCCCTTTTGCTTGGTTGGAGCAGTAGCCAAAAACACCTGAGGAAACTGAGCGTCAAAGTATTTAGGGCAGGAAGTTGCAGAAAAATGGGTTTCCTGTAAGCAGGCAATGTCAATCTGTTGCTTTCTAAGATACTTGAAGACCTTCACCCTTTTCTGAGGAGAATTCATACCCTGAACATTCAGGGATAGCCAATTAAACGTCATAGTAGAACTAACAAGAAATAGAAGACCATTCCCCAAAGCACACACCCCGCGAACCTAGTGGAGGAAAAAAAAGGATGAAAGACCTGAGAGTCAAAAAGAGAGAAAGTTAAAGAAATTAGATCAAGAAAAACAAAAAGTCCGAGTAGAGCTCGGAGTAAAAACATTCCAATCATCAAGGTTGCAATTGGTAGTGGGACTGGAATCCCACTGGAGGGTCGGAAGTTAGCCAAAACTCTTGTTCCGGTCAACTCCCGAGCCGAGGGGGAGCAGTGGTCCGTCGGAAACCACTCGGCTGGATTTCAATGTAGTCTGAATATTGAGATCAACTACGGCACAGGGTATAACAAAACATGTCCCATAAACCCCACCGAAACAAAGATTAAAGCAATCTTAACCAAATTTATATAACATATCAACTTAACCTTTAAACGGTAAACTGTAGGCTATGGCCAACCTCGCGCTCCGGAGCTCCCAGTGAGAGTACGGGGAGTCCAGGACACGAAGCCGGTCCACAGCAAATGCATTGCCCATGACCCGCACGCCAGGGCCATAACTGCAGTCTGTGATGAACAGCACACATCCACGACACTAGTGGGAATGTGCAGAGCAGCACAAGGATAGTTCCCTAGAGCATCAAATCATAAAAGTCTTCACCTGGGTAAAAAAAAAAAAAAAAAAATATATAAAAAAAGGGGAGGGGAGAGGGTCCAGATGTCTTATTGGCCTAGAGACAGGAATGCCCATGCGGTGCAACTGGGTCTATGCAATGAATAATCAAGAGTGAAATTTAGATTCATACTTGGTGTTCAAGATAAGACATATCCATCAGTTCAGAATAACGGGCAGGTTTTCTCTTTGGAGCGTCGAAAGAGAATTAATGCTGTCCTCCCTTAGGGACATCCTGGAATCGCTGTGCTTGCAGTGATCGAAGAGCCTGGGAGCCCTGCTGAGACCTCTGCGAGGATCCGTGAGGTGACCGGGATGGCCTTGGTTGGGCAGAGGAAGACTCCGGTTGGGAGGGAGGGAGATCAAACTGCAGATCCTGAAAATGTCGCCGTAAGTCAGGCAAAGAGGAGGCATGAAACTGGCGGCCAAGGTGGTAGAAGGAGAGCTTAAAGGGGAACCCCCATCTATAACGGATGCCCCGAGCTTGTAGAATCTGCAGATAAGGCTTCAGACTCCGCCTCTTGGCTATGGTGACCGGAGAGAGGTCTGCAAATAATTGGAGGGGATTACCCTGGTGGGAGAGGTTAGGGAGATCTCGTGCAGCCTGCAGGAGCCGCTCCTTAGTCCTGTAAAAGTGAAATTTAATGATAACGTCTCTGGGGGGACCTTCTGTGGGTTTGGGAGCAAGGGACCTGTGTATGCGGTCAAATTCCAAGCGCTCCGGAGGGACATCAGGCGCCAGCTCCTGAAAGAAAGCCGTGGCCGTCCCCTGCAAGTCAGTGATGGTCTCTGGGAGCCCACGGATGCGGAGGTTATCCCTGCGAGCTCTATTCTCAGAGTCCTCTAATTTATCCTGTAGGCTCAACAATTCAGCATTCAGCCTCTCGACCTCGTCCTCGTGACCCTCCAGGACTGTTGTTGTCAAGTCCATCCGCTGCTCCAATCGATTGGTGCGGTGGCCTATTTCCTTAAGCCCCCTCACCAGTTCCGCTGAGAGCTTACGGGAGGCAGAATTTATTTCGTCTCGGACTATACCGCGGAACTTCTGGAGCAAGGCATCAGAGCCAGCGTCAGTGGGGCTTACCAAGTTGGAGGGGAACTGGTGTAGGCTGTCCTCAGAATGCTGAGTGGAGTCATCTGGCTCCGGAGGTTCGGGCGCCATTTTGCCCTTCCCCTTCCCTTTCCCCCCTGCAGGAGAGGCCTTCTGCTGTGAGCGGTAGCGCTGCCGGCTTCGGGGTGTATTGTACATAGGTAATATCAGGTAATGTTCGTCGTTCAGAGAGCTGGAGTGGTGGCGTCAGGAAGCAAGATGTGCCTTATTCGCCGAGTTTGTGTGGTCCGACGGCGCAAAGCAGGGAGATCAAGCTGTAATCATCCCCGACTCTGCGTGACTGCCCCCCTGGGCTGTGGGTTTAGTACATAGAAAGAGTCAGCATATGCAGCATTCTAGTTCAGGGGCCATTGCCCGACCAGCCAAAGCACCTAGGCTTCCAGAGGCAATTTGATGGAGGAGAGTCTTTAGGATGGACTCTAGGGTGCAGCAAGATGGCCGCCTAGCACAGGGCTAAATCTGGTCCACAGTACTCAAACAGGGGGTACCGCTAAGCGCTGCGGACAGCGGGTAGCATGTGGGTAAGCACCAGTGGCTGTAATTTGAGGAATTAGGTGCGTGGCGAGACCCGAGGGATAGAAACAGGCCGTGGAGCTTCAGTAGGGTGGAGCAAGATGGCCGCCGTACAGTAGGCCAGGAACCACCAGATACCCTGCAGGCCGTCGGGGGTGACTATCAGTCTGCGGTTAGGGTCCGGAGCACACACTGAGGGCTGGGATGGAGGATGTGGTGGTTGATCCTTGCCCAGGAAGGATGGTAAGGCTACTAAGGCTATTGAGGGGCTTTGGGTGGATCAAGATGGCCGCCGCTCACCTCTTTACACAGAGCGCCGTCTTCAGCAGGGTGCCTCCGCCGGCTGTCGACTCCTCTCCGTTCTCCTCCGGGCTTGGAAGGCTGCCTTGGATGGGTACCGGAAGGGTCGCCGTTCGTCCCGCGGCCGCGGTACTTTAGCGCGGTGGATTCAAAAGGCCTCGGAGGCCTCGCAGGCCGCAAGATGGCGGCGGATCACCAGGGGATGGAGCCGGCCCGGCTCGGAATGCAGAGTATTTGGCTCACCCAGAGACCCAAGTCAGGTAGGGATCTGCTGAGGGGAAGCCCAGGAGTCAGGATGGAGGATTTGGTGGACTGGTTGTAGGGCGCTGGCTTAGGATGGCTATTGATTCCGTCGGGCCTAGCGGAGCTCCTCCAAAGCACGTCTATCTCCGCTCGCATCCGGACACGCCCCCCTACTTGATGGACTTTATTTGTGATATTTACTTTCACATTTTTAAAATATATTTATTTGTTAATGTTTTAGGAATCTAGTGCAACTTAATTATTGAAAGATCTTCCAATACCGTTTGGGATTTCAGTGCTCTGCAGAAGACATTAGAAGCTCACTAGATTTCTGGCAGGATTCAAAGGTATTTTCTTCAACTTGCAGCATTTTTAAAGAGACAAAACATGTGCACGTATTGCAGAACCTTACTGAATATATACACGTTTTTTATTTGCGTGCTTTGTGTATTTTGATGCATAGTGTATGCATTATTTAAAAAAAGTTTTTTAGACCAGTATATATAAGCACACATGGAAAACAGACCTATTGACAATAATACCAAGAATGAACACTGGACTTAAAAAATACCTCTTTTATAGGTGTTTGGCATTTTTTTCAGCCTGGAAAAGGACCCTGGTGTTAGTCCATGCACACATAGGCATTTACAGGCATATCAGACAAGGAGATTTTACAGGCTGAAAAAAAAACATTACCAGCACGTTCAGGAGGGGAGCTTTTGAGCAGAAAAAAATGCAAAACACATATGTAGCACCCTCTAGTGTGTTAGTCTAGCTGTTAGTGTAGGACAATTTTAGTTTGGCTCAAGGCCAACCCGGAGTTGGGAATCTGGGTTCAGTGACTCAGGGCTGGGTGACTCATCCTAGCAGCTTCTCTGGTGCCTCCCATTGTTCTCTGGGATTTTGGAGAATGTTCTAGATATAGTGGGTGGAGGTTAGGAGGAGCTCCTTGGAATATTTATGAGAGCCTCAGCCATACCACAATAAAGGGCTGGCAGGGGGCAGGCCACCTCATAAATAGGCATGAGTCATGCCATGGAGGGGCAGTTGGGTGAAAGATGGAGATGGAGTGCTGAGGAGGCTGTCGGTGGCCCTTGTTGAGGGTGCACCCTAGTCTGGGGGGGTGACCTTGGGCCGGGGCTTGGGTGCTGGATCCTACCAAAACACATGAAGGAAACACTTCCTGGAGGCACGGGAGCAAGGAGAGAGGACAGCAGAAGCAGGTCAGCACGTCTGGGAGATCTCCTGAAAGTCAGCTGGGTGGGCTGGTGAGTGTCAGTCTGAGGGACTGTAGGGAGAAGTTAGCCTGGTGGGCTAGAGAAAGGGGGAGCTGCAGCCAGGCAGGTTGGTAGTTCCTAAAGAGGTTGTGCTGGGATCAGTAGCCACAGGAGTGATGCAAGCTGGACACTGACATTCTGCTACACAACTAAGGGGCCTCGGGTTCCCACCTGTAATGGGCCATTGCTTTAATCTAAATGAGTGACTGTCAGATATTCACAGTGATTCAGCTGGGTTCTGCAAGCAAGTGAGTGCTGGAGTAAGAAGAGGAGCCGTATATCAAGACTGTATATAGGAAGAGTTGTCTCTGAAGTTGTTATTGAAGGCAAATGAGCATCCCATAACCTCCCATCCCTATCCATGTTATTACCCTCAATAAATAACAAAGAAAAAAAAAACAGTCACAGACTGTTCTTTGTCTCAAGAGTGCCTGTGAAAATTGGGTGTGCCTGGCTGTGCAGGGTGGAGGGATCCCAGTTTACTTGCGGCTCCTAAGGGGTGTGCTACATACATAAACTCAATCATAAAGACTAGACGCGTTTAAGCGCTTCACACGTTAATGTATTCCAATGGCCAGGATAAATTAATATTCTGGCCAAGAGAATGCATTAATGCCAAATGCGCAAACACACATAAACGTGTATAATTATGCATAGATATGGGTGCAAAATGCAGCTTTAGGTGCGTTTTTTAAGTTGCTTTTCCTGCCAGAAGTAAAAGGCAGTCAGAGGAGAAAATCAAACACCCTGCGTGCATGAGGCCATAAGCTCAGACACAGACTGCAGACAAAGCCATTGGTATGAATGAGATCCGTATTTCTGCATGAGATATGGAGTTTCTTTTTATATATAGATATGGTATAATGTGTGTTCTGATGTACTGTTTTCTTATAAGATGCCAGCCAATCCCAATGTGTGCTTTAGTTCAAACAGAACCGTTGCTAGGTGAGATCCCTTCCCCCATCTCATTTATATGCTACAGTCTCTATTATAATTACAACAATTTATAAATGCATTTAACAAAAGATCAGAAGTTCAACTCTTAACATGGATACTGCTGTCTATTTGATAACGAATAAATGTGTCACCTACAAAAGCCTTTAAATGTTGAAATGAACTATATTATACTCACATAATTTGAGGCAAGATCTGGGTGAAGGTAATCTATTCCTGAAATCAAAAGGCAATTATTAAACAGGTATTGAAGAAATACACAGACATGCATTTGGAAGATAAATAGGAGGACAAAGGGAAAAGACTTGGGAAGATTAAGTTGAGTGTTTTTCTCCTGGCAGAATATAAGTGCAATGTATGTGAAAAGCTGACAGCTATCGGCCTACAATCGACAAGAGGTTGGCGTGACTCATGCAATGACACAATATAAAAAGTGATGGCTTGTGTAAGGTGCTGGTAGAAGTAAAACGGATAGCTGTAGAACTCACACACTGCACTGCAAAGAATTGTTCCTCCTGTGTGCGGCCATTACCAAACCTCAGCAAGTCACTGCTGATGAGGACTAAACCAGTCAAAAGAACTCAGCTCCCATAATGCACTGGAAGATTCTTTTTTTTAGCTAGAGTAGAAAAGGGTAAAGCTGAACTCCGGGATAAGCAAATTCTGTGTAAATACGAGAGCCATAAGTATTCTTACTTGGCTCTTGGTGTACTTTGTGTATTCCTCCCAGATCTGTGATTTGTGACTCTTTCTCTGTGCAGGAGCTTCCTTTAATAAAGACTGTCGTTCTCTCCTTGTGCAGGAACACTGGTCTTGTCTCTGCGGTTTTCTGCAGGCAGCCTGTAGTGGGTGGAGCCTGATGGGCCCCTCCCACAGCACTGCTCTCTATGCAGACTATGCATGATGTCACAACTACTTTTACAAAGGATTATCCAGGTTTGCAAAATCATTTGGTGCACACAAGGTGGAGCTATATCCTTTGTGGAGTATTGAGGAGTATATTTCAATTAAAGATTTTAAGACTGAAGTTCAGCTTTCTGGTAATTTTTTACTGTCCCACTGAGATTTCCCTTCACTCCCTGTGCTGGAGCTGCAATAAGAAACAGGAGGAAATCTCACCAAACAGGGAATTCCGAAGAAAGAAGTTACCGTTTAGACGTGGCTGTTGATCTGCTCACTGGATCCGAAGCCGTGGGTGCAGGCGATTGCATATAACAATGCAGAAACTAAAGAAAAGCTTGGACAGACACACTCCAAAAAATTTGTTGGTTCTTTATTTAAAAAAACAAGGTCACATCAACACATATGACAGCAAAAAACAGCAAGAGGAGCTGACATGTTTCACACTGCAAATCAGTGCTTAATCATAGCTGAGATTAAGCACTGATTTGCAGTGTGAAACATGTCAGCTCCTCTTGCTGTTTTTTGCTGTCATATGTGTTGATGTGACCTTGTTTTTTTAAATAAAGAACCAACACATTTTTTGGAGTGCTGCTTTCCAAGCTTTTCTTTAGTTTCTAAACAGGGAATTCCCTTACTAAAGAGAGATCACCATATTATTTGTCCTAACTGGGAAATTTGCCCTTACTTTAACATTTTGGATGGCCCATAACTTTATTTCTTGGTGACAATAGTCTTAAGTGGTGAATCTCCCCAGCGAGGACATATACAGCAATAAAAAAAAATTGCCAAAGAGTCTAACCCTTTCCCACGCTATCCAAAACTTTAAAGGGATACATTTGCCTTTACATATACCGTACTTATATATGTAAACTCAAACATGGAACCCTTCTTATTTGCATGCTTTTGGTTTGGTAAATATGCCAATAAAAGCAAAAATGTAAAAACTGCTCTGGTCCATAAGGGGTATAAGCTGGAGTGGTTAAGTGTATGTAAACCCCAACAATGACCTTTTCTTTCTACACTACTCATTCCACAAAAGTATTATTATTCTACATTCAAAAGCTGCTTTTTTATTTTTTTAGCGATAGATTTACCTAAAGAAACTAGGATTCTAAGATGATGTAAACATACAGTAAGTGTAAAGCCTGTTGTAAGAAAAAAAAAATCACAACCTAGATCGATATGGAATATAAACATCACATGTGGATGCTGACAAAGATGCAATAAGATTAGCTGAAATTTGACCAGCAACAATTTTGGTGATACAGCTCCAGTGGAGACACCTTTTTCCCATTATAACTCTTACAGGAGTGAATTTCCCTTTCTGGGGGTAGATTTCCTTTCACCTCCTGTTGTCTCCCTCCATTTATAAGTAGGGGTCATTTGTAAGTTGGATGTTTGTAACACAGGGACCACCTGTATACCCTATTACATATTAGGATATTTGATTTTTACCAAGGAGCTCAGTGAACATATGCCAGGAACATTTGCGGCCACCAGCCAAGTGCATTTATAAAGGTCACATAACTTCAGTGTGAATTCCTATATGTTTGGTCCTACTTTCTATGGCCTGGTTTGCTTGTGACATAGAATGAAAGCCTACAGTAGGGAAAACTCTGCACCACTGTATTTAATATGTGTGTGTCTTAGGGTTACGTTCTAGTATCATTCAGCTTTTTTTACTCTGGTTTTCAGAAAATGCATACCTCATGGTTTTCAGTGAGCAATGGACTAATTACCACTATTGTCTGAATTTGATTGTGTAGAGGTGGCCATGTTGGTAGAGGCAGAGTTTTGCTTTCTCATGTCAAAGCCTCCAGCCAGGAGAACAGTTAGCAGCTTAGTGGTGGCATCACTAAATCTCACTTTAAGTAGCAGAGAAATCAATGCCTTAGATCTCACACTGTAAATATACAGCCATGAGGCTATAGGCACAGAGGTGCCCTGGCACAATCACAAGAAGTGCTCTGTCTTCTGTAAGAATTTTAAGTAAAATTCCGGGCAAACTCTAGCTACTCTTAAAAATGTCCCCCCTACTATACTTATATTCTGACCAATCATAAGATCTGGATGAAGGCAGGTGCCTAAATCATAATTTTGTTTTTGTATGTGTTGTACTGCAATGCCTTATGTTACTGCACCATGGGTTCAGTTCATTTGTACATGCATGTAGTTCGTGCCCCTGGGGAAGAATATGGGGGAGAAAGGGTTAACTGTGCTGCCCAGTTTCCTGGGTGTTCATGGTGCCTTTCGGTGGCAGATACATACTGTACAAGAGAAGAGCAGCCTAAAGGTCGCTCGCTCTGTGTTTATGTCTCTGTGGGGTTGTTTTACTAAAGCTGGAGAGTGCAAATTCTGGTGCAACTGTGCTTGGTAGCCAATCAGCTTCTAACTTTAGCTTGTTCAATTAAGCTTCGACCAAAAAACCTGAAAGCTGATTGGTTTCTATGCAGATTTTGCAGTCTCCAGTTTTAGTAAATCAACCCCAGTGTAATTTAACTGTGCCTAATTGTTCTCCCCTTGCCACAAACAAGGTTAGGGTTCCCAGGACATGGACATTGTGGACTTTAAGGCCTTTCTGCTATTATGGGGCTAGGGATACCAGGAGGCACCAGAGGGTAGGAAGGATTCCTGAATGTGTAATGATGATAACAAGAATTGTATTTTAATGTAAAAAAGTAATGGATGAAGCACCTTTAGTTAAAGATAAGTTTTGACGTTCACAAGTTCTGCCTGGTTTGAAGTTCTTCAAGGAAACAAGTAAAGGGGTGCATGCATGGCGTATCACATAACATGGGCATATCAGAAGCCAAGACAGTGTAAAGAGAAGATGCATTACCAATGTCCTATGAAATGGTCAAGTTAACCGCTTCTTAGTTTGAGGACTGGACTGTCGATACCAGTGACTACAGTACTAGTTTCTAAGTGCAATATATCAGCCAGCCAGTCAGAAAGCTGAGGTGACTTAGTGTAAGGGATGGAGGTCCCCAGTAGTGAAAAAGCCTGGGGGCTTGGTTCCTTCCCTAAAGATCCATACCCCAACCTTGGTCTGATTGTGGTACTGGGTGTCCTAGGGACCCAGCCTGGGAATCATGGAAGATGGAGCAAGGCCTCAGGGAAATTAAATAGTACAGAGCTTTTGGAAGTACAAATTGGAGCAGTGCTGAGAATGAAGGGATGCAGTAATAGCACGCAAGTGGAGTAAAGAGCTAACATATGTGTCAGTGTCACTGGGATGAGTTGACAGTTGCTGAGCTGGTGGAGCCTGATGCACGCTATGCGGCACCAGCTCAGAAAGGCTGCACAGGAAGAGAAGTGTATAAATGAACTGTGATGTTCTATGGAAGAGAGGAGAGAGATAAATAACAGGATCCAGGAGTTAACTAAGTGTCTACAGGGAGAAGTGTCGCTCATTATGGAGTGTTGCTTTTACGTAATGCCCCGTTTTTAGGCATATACCTTCGGCAGCCTCTAGGGACATGAGTGCTCCCTCCTCTAGGTGCCCACACAAACCCCACCCACATGTATACATACCTAAGTTCAGGCTTCTCCAGTCTGGTCATATGATACCCCCCTGAGAGAGAGCTCAACAATGGCTGGTAATGCCTGAGTGGTGATGTCACCCATAGGCTTGCTTTGGTCCATCCATCGTCAATGCTCCCTCCTCTCCCCTGCAGCCAGCACTGGCTGACACAGGAGAGCCTATTATGTGACCAAACTGGAGCGACCTGAAAATAGGTTAGAGTTAGAATAGGTGTTAAGCGGGGGGGTTAGGGTTTGCCCAGAATTCTACTTTAATACAAAATATAAATTGACAGGGTAACTTTTTTGTTATGCTATATAAAACGGACACACCAACTGGCAGCTATTGGCAGAACTCTACAATATTGCATACAGGCATACCCCACTTTTAAGTACACAATGGGGTTTATTTACTAAAGCTGGAAAGTGCAAAGTCAGGCTCATTCTGCATATAAACCAATGAGCTTCCAGGTTTTATTACCAGGCTTAATTGAACAAGCCGGGCTAGAATCTCATTGGTTTCTATGCAGAAGTGAGCCTGATTTTGTGCTTTCCAGCTTTAGTAAATAAACCCCATTGTGTACTTAAAAGTGGGGTATGCCTGTACATATTCAAATAGTATTCTGACCTGACTGTTTTTGCAGTATTAGTTTGAAAGAAGTGGCATAAAACTTAAGAGGGTGTATTTCATGGGCTCCTAGAAGAGGCAGTTACATAATACATAGCTTGCTCAAGCTCATCAAGTGCCTCCCCACTCTATAGTATATTACCTATATTCCTATTTTCTACAGGATAATTGCCACTCCAGAGGCACTGCTTTTCCTCTACCCTTCAGCGGTAATAATACCTAATTATAACTCTGGTGCCATATTTCTGTAGTTCAGATGATCCCACCTGCAAGCAGGTGGAAAATCATGTTTGTCCGAGTAGTAAATACATTGCATAGAAGGTATTAGTCACAAGATGCTGGAAATAGTAGGAAGGTTAGAAGAGCTGCATCAAGGACCCTCTTGAAATGTAACTGCTCTGCCCTACTTTCTTATGTCACTGGTGAATAACAGAAACAGTTCAGGGCCCAAAAATCCAATCCATGTGTACAGTAGGTGGGAATCATATACCCTGAAATGTTATGTTACCCCAATAACACTTATGGCCTCTTACAAAAAATAAATAAAAAATTACTGGAAAATATGCAGTAACCCAAAGCATCCAATCATAATGAACCTGTCACTGATCTGACAACAGCAAACTGAAATCTGCTTGGTTTCCATGGGAAAATATGTGGTGTGGGTATACCTATTTGCCCTATAAGTGAATTGGACTTAAGAACAGGAATTCCTTTTATGATCTCAACATGATGTCACAAATTATCAGAATGTATGTGTTCCCTCTAAAGTGGGGTCTCCAAACTTTCTAAACAAGTGGCCAGTTTACCGTTCTTCAGACTTTGAGGGGGCCGAACTGTGGCCAGTGGGGGTAAAAAATGCTCTGATATAATAGGAATAAACAATGCCCCATCATTGGTGTCAGTGGAAGGTAAAGTGTCCCATCATTGGTGTCAGTGGGAGAAATAGTGCTCCATCATTGGTATAAATGGGAGGAATAGTGTCCCATCATTAGTGTCAGTGGGAAGAACAGTGCTCCATCATTGGTATCAGTGGAAGAAATAGTGCCCTGTTGTTGGTCAGTGGAAGGAACCGTGCCCCATCATTGGAATCAGTGGGAAGAATAGTCCCACATTGTTGGTGTCAGTGGGAGGAATAGTGTCCCATCATTGGTGTCAGTGGGAGTAATAGTGCCCTGTCGTTGGTATCAGTGGCAGGAATTATGCCCCCTTGTTGGTGTCAGTGGAAGGAATAGTGTCCCAAGGGCCAGGTTAAGGCAAGCAAAGGGCCACATCTGGCCCCCAGACCACAGTTTGGAGACCACTGCTCTACAGCGTACATGGTACAGAATGAAAAAGATAAACGACATGTTTACTTACTATATTATGTCTTTGACAAGTCTATATATCCATGTCTGATCAGTAATTCATTGTGGAAAAAGCCATCTTGAAATAAATGTACAGTATGTATGACACAGTGATTACATACATTTCTTTAATGGTATAACTGATAGATGGCAGGAGCAGAAAACAAAACATAAAAAAGGTGACTTTTGGTGTTTCTTAAATTTATCTTTGAATTTATTCAGCTTCTCTAGACATTCAGTGAAGTGCTTACCATCATCCATAATTGCTATGGTAACTCCTTTCCCTGTGTATCCCAACTCCCAGGCTTCAGCAACATTCAAATCAAGACCTGGAGTCCCATCTGCTTGACCTGTGTTGATCTGACAAATAAAATGAAAAGAACAAAGTGATGTTACATAAGAGAAGAGAACATCCACAGAAAACGGCATTGATAGGCAGCACTGATAGGTGACACTGATGTGGAGGCACTGATGGGTATTGATTGGCAGCACTAATGGGCACTGATTGGCAGCATTGGTGGGAACTGATTGGCAGCACTGGTGGCCACTGATAGGCAGCACTGGTGGGCACTGTTGGGACAGCACTGATAATCAGGACACTGATAATCAGTTCCCTAATTATCAGTGTCGATGTCACTTTCAAACAAGCTGGTTACCGGCTCTCCTCGCCTCTCTGTGAGGAAAGAAATGCTGATAACCGGTTTGTGTTTACATGGTGATGAGCTCTAAATGTCCTAAGGACACAGCAATCACAGAGCGCAACACCCATGTGCCGCAGCGGGCACACGCAGGCGCGATTACAGGAGGACGTCATATGTCGTCCTCCCAGAACTTGACGACCGCGCTGTAGCCGTCATTCGGCTATAGCGGGAACGGGAAGTGGTTAATCTTTATTAAATTGCTGCTCCCAGCCAAATGTAATTGTAAAACTTTTTGTTTTTACTTTGGTACATGTTCCCCTGGGCAGTGTCTAGCCCCCTAAGCCATTTGTTTGACAACCTCTTGCCTAATAGCCTAGAAAATGGTTATTGCTGTTATTTAACAATTAGCTCCCCTTAACATCAATGGGATTTGAATTTGACATTTGAAATATGCAGGAAAGAAATCCTCTGCTATACTAAAAAACAATTCAAAAGCAGATATATTTACACAGAACATAGTATTATTTGCATATATTATACTGAGCTTGGCAATAGTCATACACCTCGATACACAGTTTTGTCAGGTGTATGCTACTGTCATTCTAAATGTGCTGTTATTAGACATGTGCATTCGTTTTCGTCCGAATGCATTTTCGTCCGAATTTCAGGTATTTTCGTTATCGTTTTAACAAACGAAAACGAAAGCACGGAATCCGAAAACCAAAAGATCCGACATAAACAAATGCTTTATTTTAGTTTTCGTTGCGACAACAGTTCGATATAGATAGGAGATTCGACATGACGCTGACAATAACAATCTGTGTCTATCGAACCTGTGGTCGAATGTGCCTAACCTTAACTCTATTAGTCCAAGATTATTCTACATAGAGAGAAAAGATTTGACATAGAGAGAAAAGATTCGACATTATAGAGAGAAAAGATTCGACATTATAGAGAGAAAAGATCGCTGCTGGAATTGGGTGGGGGAAGTAAAATAAAAATAATGATGATGATGAATGTTATTGGCTGATTGTAACCAAAGAGGAGGAGCAGTAAAATAGCTAGAATTAACTTGACAATTCAACATGAACGACGAAGATTCGACAAAGCATCGAAAAACATACAAACGTTGAATCTGTCATTGAAGGCTTATGGTGTCTGTCGAAAGTTCTAAGAAGATTCGACGGAGCAGCTAAACTGTTCGACGCTGCAATCGTACATTTCCAGTCAAATGCATCCGCCCATAGGCTATAGAAGAATTCTAATGTTGGTTGACTAGTAATAATAATTAATAAAAAAATTATTACTAGTCATACAACATTAGAATTCTACTATAGCTTGTAGGCGGAACATTCGACCGGAAATGTATTATTGCGGCGTCGTACAGTTTCGCTGCTCCGTCGAATCTTCTTTGAACATTCGACAGACACCATAAGCCTTCAATGACCGATTCGACCTTAATTAATTCAGATTTTCGGACGAATGCAATTTCTAACGAAAAAATAAATAAATAAAAACGAATTTCGGGAGTAACTAAATTAATTAATTTTGCGGACGAAAATGAAATTCCGAAACGAAATATTTCAGTGTGCACATGTCTAGCTGTTATCAGCATAAAACTATCTTGTATCATTAAAATTTCAAACAAACTAAATCTTTCACTTACCAGATACCACTGTTTTGTAAATAGGGGATCATTCATATTAATGTCGATGTCATTGATGTCCCTGTATCCTCGTTTCTTTCTGTCAAAAGCTTCTTGCTGAACAACTTTCCGAACCTGAAAAATAACAAAAAGCATTCTGTAAAGATCTCGCTCAGACATCTTCTTTCTGATGTTACCTTATCATCTTGATGTGTGCTTTTAACAGTAGTACTTGTGATGTATGAAATCTACTACTTTATATATGTTACTGATATATTCATACTGGCATTCCCATGTACTTTTAATCAAGCACATACCTAAGTTCCCACTTATATGAATGACTTCATTCTAAGCTTAGTGAAAGAGATGAAATTGTGCTGACGTCAGTCATCCAATTATCCGCAAGCAAAGATACTTTTTTTAATTCCTCACACGTGATTGGGTTTTCTTTCTTTTTTCTTAAATTTAACTTTTTATTATATTAAAAATATATTTGATATAATAATTTGCTCTGCTACACCAATGAAAATACACAAAATTATCAAAACATATATATAAGCATAATCAAACACATAAAATAAAAAAATCCAATTGAGTCCCCAAATCGTGATAATATGTAATATTAAAATCTTCCAAACAGGGTGGGGGTGCTGTGAATCCGCCACCAGAGAGACACATCTGAAGGCTTACAGTACCAGAAAAACATTGACTCTCTAACTAAAGGGAAGTCATAAAAAACTGTATACGAATATATCCACTGCTCATCCAGGTTTTATCCTCTCATCCACCCAGTGGAGATAAACGGGGAGAGTATCTCTTTAACTACTTAAGGACCGCCGCACGACGATGTACGTCGACAGAATGGCACGGACAGGCACAAGGGCGTACAGGTACGTCCCCTTTAAGAACCTGTCCGTGGGACGCGTGCGCGCCGCTGCCGCCGCCGCTCACGCGTCCCGGGCCATAGCTCCATGACTGCGCCCACAGGACCCGCGGACCCGATCGCCGCCGGTGTCCCACGATCGGGTCACAGAGCTGAAGAACGGGGAGAGGAAAGTGTAAACAAACCTTTTCCCGTTCTTCCTAGTGGCATGTCAGTGATCGTCTGTTCCCTGTCAGGGAACGACGATCAGTGATGCCACACGCCAAGCCACGCCCCCCTACAGTAATAATCCCTCATTAGGTCACACTTAACCCCTACAGCGCCACCTAGAGGTTAAACCCTTCACTGCCAGTGTCATTTTCACAGTAATCAGTGCATATTTATAGCACTGGTCGCTGTAAAAATGACAATAGTCCCAAAAATGTGTCAAAAGTGTCCGATGTGTTCGCCATAATGTTGCATTCACGATAAAAATCGCTGATCACCGCCATTACTAGTAAAAAATAAATTAATAATAAAAATGCCATAAAACTACCCCCTATTTTGTAGACGCTATAACTTTTGCGCAAACCAATCAATAAACGCTTATTGCGATTTTTTTTAACCAAAAACATGTAGAAGAATACGTATCGGCCTAAAAATGATTTTTTTATATATTTTTTGGGGATATTTATTATAGCAAAAAGTAAAAAATATGTCCTTTTTTTCAAAATTGTCGCTCTAGTTTTGTTTATAGCGCAAAAAATAAAAACCGCAGAGGTGATCAAATACCACCAAAAGAAAGCTCTATTTGTGGGAAAAAAAGGACGTCAATTTTGTTTGGGAGCCACGTCGAACGACCGCGCAATTGTTAGTTAAAGCAACGCAGTGCCGAATCGCAAAAAGGGGCCTGGTCTTTGACCAGCAAAATGGTCCGGGCTGAAGTGGTTAAGTCAGCTTTCCAGTATTACCTCATATATGCCAGCCCATATGAAAATAAAAAGGAGACAA
Source organism: Rana muscosa (assembly GCA_029206835.1). Classification (NCBI taxonomy): domain Eukaryota; kingdom Metazoa; phylum Chordata; class Amphibia; order Anura; family Ranidae; genus Rana; species Rana muscosa. Next base: position 180,289,635 of record CM055121.1, read on the forward strand.
TATGCTCCGCATATGTAAAACGGCCTAATTTTATCCCTTAAACACTCTCACGGGTGAAGAAAATAAAACAACATATCCAAAATAGCCCTGTGAAATGATCGTAAGTCACTTCCGGGGACACTTCCTGGTATGATGACGTCACAGCACTTAGCTCCATCTAAGGCGTTTTGTCAGATATGACGTCTTCTAGGTGCCCTGGAGGATGTCATATCTGATTAAATAAATTATCATATCCATATTATACAACTATGAAAAATATCTCATAGAGTGCTAGACTTTACATTTAAATTTTCACACTAGCGTGGTTTCCTCCCTATTAGATCTAAACCATTATTTTTGATCTTTGGCTTTGCTTTAGCAACAATCCTTTCCATTCCAACTGTCCCACCTTGTACTTTGTTGGTTTCTACTTAATTCTGTCTGCATTTCAGCTACTATCCCTTCCCATTGCACTCACCCTACGATCTGGATGTCAACTTTCTAACCTCCTCTAGTTGTCTTCTACTGTGTCATCTTAAAAATCAATCCAAATATATGTAAGTACCATTAGTGATTAAAATCCCTTTCCCATTTCTCACCTTCCTCCTTCCCTTCCCTACTTCCTTCTACCCTTCCTCCTTTTGCCTATTCCCCTCAGTGAATTCCATAAAAATAAGAAATAGGGAGGGGAGAGAGAAAAAAAAAGGGGGGGGGTGTTATGTGATATGTGTTCAATCTTTTATAAGGGGATATGGTAGGGGATACACTTCGGTATTCTTTGCAAAGTGAATCTTCATATATTATAACCTCATTCACTAAAATTTGTGAAAATTCACTTTGAAAGTAAAAATGCTCTTATCCTTCAGTAAATCAGGGTCATTTTACACACAAACAACAGTTTTAAATCAATTCTTCAATATATTTTTTTAAAAGATGTATTTTTAAATACATGCATTACAATGTGACAGCTGTATCCTTTGTACAAGACCCTATGACAGCTGCAGCCAGTAGGTTTGTTTGTAAACAAACCACATATGATCACAATGGCTAGCTGTTATGTTGATCACATAACTGTAAAATAGACAGATTGGTTTCTGATTGTTAATCGAGACCAGAAGCTGTCTGTAACAGGGCTGTCTCATAACTAGAAGTTCACACACAGGTAAAGCACTCCTAGTTTTGAGAACAAGGCCATTATGGCTGAAACGCATTAACATCTACTGTATAGTTTCATCTTTTATGGAGTTATAATAAACTTGGACTTATTAGGAGCATGTATGGAGTTGCGAATTGTCTTCTACCCATTAAAAGCACTTCTAGTTCTACAATAAAACGTGTTCCGTAAACATAGGGCCTCATTCCTGATCTAAAGACTGTGATCAGAAATGTGTTAATGACAAGGCTTCATTAATTCAAGCCCTACTTTCATCAATTTTAGCCCTACTCATAAAACGCAGCACAGCCCTTACATGTATGGGTAGCTTTAGCATAGAAAAGCAGTTTATTTGAAATCTTCTATTTACAGAAATTAAATGTGAGAAATTAATACACTGTAGAAAACATTTTTTTTTCCCCAAACAGATTTAGAAAAAAAAACTTCATGGCATTCCTGCAGAAATGTTAGGTATTACAGATTTGTATTTTTTCTAATTAAATCTGGTTACACTTGCAGTATTATATAGTTATCTAAAATTGCAAATCCCTAAAATCCACCACTAGTTACATAAACTACAGAGTTTGTTTGTGATTAACTGCAGTCCAGCACTCTGGTGTGTGAAATGCGTCAACTTTCGTACTTGCTGTGCTCTTGTGCTGTGATGGTTTTGATCGGAATCTTGAATAAAACATCAATGTTTGCAGTGGAGTGTGCATCAATCCTATTTTAAATGGTTAGCACTGGGCAGGCACCTTCATCTGTGAATAGTATATGAGCTATGGTGCACTAGCCTTGAGCAGTGGTGTTCCTTTGCTGTGTATTAAACCACTCTGAGTTCTACAATAAAACTTGTTCTGTCAGCATAGGGCCTCGTACCTTAGCACTCACTATCTACAGACTGTGATCAGAAATGCGTTAATGACAAGACTTCATAAATTCTAGCCCTACCTTCATAAATTCTGGCCCTACTCATGGAAACCAGTGCCGCTGCGACCCCATGGTGTATGGTAACTTTAGCATAGAAAAGCAGTTCATTTGAAACCTTCTATTTACAGTAATTAAATATTAACAATTAATACACTGTAGAAAACATTTTCTTTTTTTTTACAAACAGATTAACAAATAAAAACTTCATGGCATTCCTGCAGAAATGTCAGGTATTACAGATTTGTATTTTTTCATATTAAATCTGGTTATACTTGCAGTATTATATAATTATTTAAAATTTCAAATCCCTAAAAACCACCACTAGTTACATAGAATGTATAGTTTGTTGGTGATTAGCGGCAGTCTTTAGCAGCCGCACAGCTTGGTCTCACATGTCATACGCTTCAGTAGAACTGTATGTTTGCGGTGCAGCTATTATTAGAGCAGAATACAAGGTTACTGATTGATGGACTGGCAGTTCCTTCGTGGAAAGAGCAGTAAAACAATGACAGCTCTGAGCATGACACCACCCTTCGGGGATCACAAGCTGTGATATACTGCACAATCCCTGAAGATACCTATAGAATGCAGTGATGCTTCATCTCAAACATCAGAAACAGAAAAAAGAAAAAGAAAAAACACCAAGAAGAAGCTGTCACTATGTTGAACAGATTATGTGATAAAGAAAAACACCTTTCAGTAATAAATAATAAATAAATAAAAAATAATTAACATGAGCTCATAGGTTCCCTCGACTGGACTTTCATTGTAATGTTCTTCTCAGTTGCGTTTTGTCTTCCTGGTTTGCAAAGTTTGTTCAGTGAGTCGGGGAAGGAGTTCATTGGTATGCCTAATGGATTTATGTGTAATACCTAGCTAATGGTAGGGCCAGGGCCGGTCCTAGGCGGGTGCGCCGCGTGCACCGCACCCAGGCGCCTGCAGAGGGGGGGGCGCTGAAGTGCCAGAGTGCTCCCCTCCCGCCTCCCCCTTATTGTCACTTTCTCAGGCTGTGGTGAACCCCTAGCTGGCAGAGAGCCAGAGACCCATTTTTACTTTATTTACTACGCCGCTGGCTCAGTGCCCAAACTGGTTGCTACTTGACGCCCGCTTGGCGTGTAGCAACCAGTGACGTCAGAGCAGGAGAGAGGCAGAGTCCCACTCTGCCCTTCTGTCCAGCTGCTCACTGTCTCTTCTCTCCCAATACTTGTTTGCCTCTCACTGCAGCAGCCCCCCTCCTCCTTCACCCTCATTTAGAGCAATGTCCCTCTGTCCCTCTTTCCTCCTTGTTTGTCCCTCATTTTGGTCTGATCTATATAGTTGTATTAAAAATGCACTAATTATCTATTAAAAAGCATTTTACAGAGCAAAACCTTTAACCCATATTCCTAATTGCTGCATTTGTAAATCCCAGAAGCCAATATAAAAGAATAGTAGTGGTAAAAAGCACCTGTGGGTTTAACCAGTTTTTTTTTGTATAATTCTCCCTTAAAGGGGGCGTGTCCTATGTGTACATATTTTTGCTAATAGGTGTGCCTCATTCCCATCTCAGAAAGTTGGGGGGTATGCTTCTATCCATCCCACGGTCCCCCTGTCCATCCCACGGTCCCCCTGTCCATCAGTCCCCCTGTCCATCCCACGGTCCCCCTGTCCATCCCACGGTCCCCCTGTCCATCCCACTGCCCCTCTGACTACTCTGCGGCCCCCCTGACCACTCTGTTGTTCTTCTTGATGCCTAGAGCCCACTTTTGATCTTGCACACAGGCCCGCTGATTTCATACGCCCCTGCCCCAAAAATATGCAAAAAAATATGTCAAAAATCATCTTTTTTGGGGGGGTGTCCCTGAATGGCAGTTTGGAAATGTGGTCACCCTAGCATAAATAAAACTACTTCCGAACTGTCCCAGCTTTGGAACAGCATGGACAGTTCATGGCCGAATCTAGGGAGGTGTGCTGTGTGCCCGCCTCCCAGGCAACAACTACCAGGATGTAGATTGTGCCTGGGCAGTGTTGCTAAACTTCAGTGAGAAGAAGCTGTCTCCGGGCATGGCATGGCAGGGCGGGGCGGGATGGACAGGCTGGCTGCACCTGTGTGTGTTGATTTTCCCCCAAAGCCATGCCAGCACACTCCCCCTTTCTGCAGAGACGGGACAGGAGAGGAGAGAGATATTGATTTGCTCATCCTCCTCCCGCCCCTCTCCTCTGTGTCTGCCCCGCCCACACTCCAATCCCTGGCTTAGTACTGTGCACGAGAAAGGGGTGTGGCGGGAAATTTTAAGCAATGGAGGAGACAGATCCACCTGAGTGTATGATTGTCACTGTCAGAGCCTGCAGAGACCAGCCCTGGAGTAAGTGAGTTCTACATGACTACTGGGCTCTCCCCAGGGAGTGAGTGTATGGGAGGGGTGGAAGACTGCAATCTCCTCATGCTGTGTGGAGGACTGGTGGCAGCCCACTATGCTGGGACTTGTAGTGTCCTCTGTGGGGGGACTGAGGAATCTTCAGTTCCCCACAAAGGGCACTACAGGTTCCAGCATAGTGAAATGCATTCTTCAGTCCCCTCTAGGGCACTACAAGTCCCAGCATAATGGGAATGCATTCTTCAGTCCCCTCTAGTGCACTACAGGTCCCAGCATAATGGGAATGCATTCTTCAGTCCCCTCTAGTGCACTACAGGTCCCAGCATAGTGGGAATGCATTCTTCAGTCCCCTCTAGTGCACTACAGGTCCCAGCATAGTGGGAATGCATTCTTCAGTCCCCTCTAGTGCACTACAGGTCCCAGCATAGTGAAATGCATTCTTCAGTCCCCTCTAGGGCACTACAAGTCCCAGCATAATGGGAATGCATTCTTCAGTCCCCTCTATTCTAGTGCACTACAGGTCCCAGCATAGTGGGAATGCATTCTTCAGTCCCCTCTAGTGCACTACAGGTCCCAGCATAGTGGGAATGCATTCTTCAGTCCCCTCTAGTGCACTACAGGTCCCATCATAGTGAAATGCATTCTTCAGTCCCCTCTAGGGCACTACAAGTCCCAGCATAATGGGAATGCATTCTTCAGTCCCCTCTATTCTAGTGCACTACAGGTCCCAGCATAGTGGGAATGCATTCTTCAGTCCCCTCTAGTGCACTACAGGTCCCAGCATAGTGGGAATGCATTCTTCAGTCCCCTCTAGTGCACTACAGGTCCCAGCATAGTGAAATGCATTCTTCAGTCCCCTCTAGGGCACTACAAGTCCCAGCATAATGGGAATGCATTCTTCAGTCCCCTCTATTCTAGTGCACTACAGGTCCCAGCATAGTGGGAATGCATTCTTCAGTCCCCTCTAGTGCACTACAAGTCCCAGCATAGTGGGAATGCATTCTTCAGTCCCCTCTAGTGCACTACAGGTCCCAGCATAGTGAAATGCATTCTTCAGTCCCCTCTAGGGCACTACAAGTCCCAGCATAATGGGAATGCATTCTTCAGTCCCCTCTAGTGCACCACAGGTCCCAGCATAGTGGGAATGCATTCTTCAGTCCCCTCTAGGGCACTACAAGTCCCAGCATAGTGGGAATGCATTCTTCATTCCCCTCTATTCTAGTGCACTACAGGTCCCAGCATAGTGGGAATGCATTCTTCAGTCCTCTCTAGTGCACTACAGGTCCCAGCATAGTGGGAATGCATTCTTCAGTCCTCTCTAGGGCACTACAGGTCCCAGCACAGCAGGTTGCTCTGACAGAACAGAAGGAGCCTGAGAAGATTGGCACCGCTCTGTGTGATCCAGGGGCACTGGCAGACTTAATTTGCTGGGCACTGCTAGGCTGCAATTGAGGTATTGATCTCTTGTATCATATCTGCAGTCTCTGGCCATGTCTTGTATCATGTCTGCAGTCTCTCACCATCTCCTGTACTATGTCTGCAGTATGTCTGGGGGATCTTTCTAACAGCCCTCTCTGTGTCCGTTAGAGAGACCCCCCTTCCAGTTCCCATTAGAGCACTCTCTTCCTGTATTTTGTTTATTGTTAAGAGATCATATGAGGATCCCAGGGTATCAAAGACTTCTTAGGGGAGCATCTCTGTGTTTAATTCGTTGCCATAGAAACATTTGTAAAGGGGAGGAGTTAGTATAATGAACACACCCATGCGAGGGCGCAGAAATATTTTTGCACCCAGGCGCCTGTGACCCTAGGATCGGCCCTGGGTAGGGCTATAACACTTGTCCATTTTACTGCATGAAAATGCATTTCAAGTAGAGTTATCATTATTTCCTATGTGGCAAGTTAATCTCTATGTACTGCAGTTTAATTTCTTAAAGTGGATGTAAACCCTCCATACACCCAGTGAAGTGAACAGCCTCAGATGATACACAGGGATGAACCAAATCTCCCTACATAGGTTTTACATTTATATCTGCTGTCTTCACATTTATATACTTGTAGCGCCCTGCTCCCAATGAGTGTGCGCTATATGTTAAATTATAGTTATCTGAGCCATAGTTTGGCTCAGAGGGATTGTGTTACAAATTACACTCTGTTTCAGTTCAGCTGTTGTGTGATTTCCCTCCTGACAGTGGGTGTCGCTGCCACCGCTGGTCAGGAATGGAAAGGCTACAGGCTGGATGTATTGGGTACCTCTTTCCTAGCAAGCAGTGGTGAACCTGCTGTGCATGCTGGGAGGGGGTATTTAAGGGACGGATGCCATTAGGGCAAAAAGAGATTTTGGGGTCGTGTCTTCGGTCCCCACCTGAGGGCCCTCATGGCCTCAGGGAAGTGTTGGCAGTTTCCACCTCGGGGCCACTTGGCCTGAGGCTCCGTTACTGAAAAGTAGGCCCGGGAGTTGCTGGGGCCTACTGATCCAGGGATGATCCTGTGTCACCTTACCTGCTGGAAGGGACCAGGCAATTGAGGACTCAATTGGAGGATGCATCCGGATCGTGATCTACCTCACAGTGCTGCCGGAACGGCTGGAAGATCCTGGCACTGAGAGCTGTGTTCTTCATTCAGAAGGTAACCCAAGTAAAGGGTACTCCAAGTCTGTGGCAGAGACTGTTCTATTTGTACCAAGTCTGTGGCAGAGACTGTCCTATTTGTACCACGTCTGTGGCAGAGACTGTTCTATTTGCACCAAGTCTGTGGCAGAGAATATATGTGGTCAAGCTGTACATCGGCTGCTAGGCCAGTGAGATTGGGCCTATCCGGTGTTTGCTGAGTCCAGTGTGGAGACAGTTACCGCTACAGAGGTCGAAACGCGTCAGCCACTCCTTACAATTTTTAGTAATCTGATAAATTAACACTGTGTGTAATTTCAATATAGGCTGTACTGTGATAATGTATTGTACCTGTTGGCCATTTATTCCTTTACATGTTGTAACGCATCTTGACATCCTTACAATTTTAATAAATGTACTCTTTGTGCTATCCATTTGGTACTAATTTAAACTTTATTATATTGCTGTCCAAAGCCCCATGGGGAACATTTCCTTTTGTTTTTCTATATCGTTTCGGGGTTCGCAGCGCAACTCTCCCTTATGTGTCTTTTTCCATAGTGTGGAGACAGTTGTTCCTCTGGACCTAGGAAAATTCTTATGATTCGCAACTAAGGTACCTGAGTCCTCCCCATCCCTTCATCCCCTCTGTTGGAAACGTTATTTCAAATAAACCCTTGAAAGAGACTTTTGTGTTGGTGCAAACCTCTTCTGGACAACTCTCCAAGGAGAACCCCTGAGACGAGCATACGGAACAGTGAGGTAACGTGCAAGGCCCAAAATGAAACCAGCGGCCCGCTACGGGGGTATTGCTATATACTGTTTAGAAAGTTGAAATCACGTTAGGAGATTTTCTCTTCCTGTTTAACACAGAGTGTGATGTCTGGGCATACAGCCAAGAAATAGTCAGGTCCATAAATATTGGGACAGCGACACAATTCTAATCTTTTTGGCTCTATACACCGACACAATGGATTTAAAATGAAACAAACAAAATGCTCTAACTGCAGACTTTCAGCTTTAATTTGAGGGTATTTACATCCAAATCAGGTGAACGGTGTAGGAATTACAACAGTTTGTATATGTGCCTCCCACTTTTTAAGGGACCAAAAGTAATGGGACAATTGGCTGCTCAGCTGTTCCATGGCCAGGTGTGTGTTATTCCCTCATTATCCCATTTACAAGGAGCAGATAAAAGGTCCAGAGTTCATTTCAAGTGTGCTATTTGCATTTGGAATCTGTTGCTGTCAACTCTCAATAAAAGATCCAAAGAGCTGTCACTATCAGTGAAGCAAGCCATCATTAGGCTGAAAAAACAAAACAAACCCATCAGAGAGATAGCAAAAACATTAGGTGTGGCCAAATCAACTGTTTGGAACATCCTTAAAAAGAAAGAATGCATCAGTGAGCTCAGCAACACCAAAAGACCCGGAAGACCACAGAAAACAACTGTGGTGGATGACCGAAGAATTCTTTCCCTGGTGAAGAAAACACCCTTCACAACAGTTGGCCAGATCAAGAACACTCTCCAGGAGGTAGGTGTATGTGTGTCAAAGTCAACAATCAAGAGAAGACTTCACCAGAGTGAATTCAGAGGGTTCACCACAAGATGTAAACCATTGGTGAGCCTCAAAAACAGGAAGGCCAGATTAGAGTTTGCCAAACAACATCTAAAAAAGCCTTCACAGTTCTGGAACAACATCCTATGGACAGATGAGACCAAGATCAACTTGCACCAGAGTGATGGGAATAGAAGAGTATGGAGAAGGAAAGGACGTGCTCATGGTCCAAAGCATACCACCTCATCAGTGAAGCATGGTGGTGGTAGTATCATGGTGTGGGCATGTATGGCTGCCAATAGAACTGGTTCTTTTGTATTTATTGATGATGTGACTGCTGACAAAAGCAGCAGGATGAATTCTGAAGTGTTTCGGGCAATATTATCTGCTCATATTCAGCCAAATGCTTCAGAACTCATTGGACGGCCCTTCACAGTGCAGATGGACAATGACTTGAAGCATACTGCGAAAGCAACCAAAGAGTTTTTTAAGGGAAAGAAGTGGAATGTTATGCAATGGCCAAGTCAATCACCTGACCTGAATCCGATTGAGCATGCATTTCACTTACTGAAGACAAAACTGAAGGGAAATTTCCCCAAGAACAAGCAGGAACTGAAGACAGTTGCAGTAGAGGCCTGGCAGAGCATCACCAGGGATGAAACCCAGCGTCTGGTGATGTCTATGCGTTCCAGACTTCAGGCTGTAATTGACTGCAAAGGATTTGCAACCAAGTATTAAATAGTGAAAGTTTGATTTATGATTGTTAATCTGTCCCATTACTTTTGATCCCTTAAAAAGTAGGAGGTGTTGTAATATGTTGGCCGATTTATGTGGGAAATTATATTATTATAGACATGTACAAGTACAATATTGATCAGGCCAGATTTCAGTTGATAATAGTGACAATGGTTGAGTTGTCACAGCCAACTGAATTACACATATCAAAGGGACAGCTGAAGACCCTTTGATGTGTTGATCCTATGCAAGGTGTGTGAGGTGGCCTGTTAACTTAATTGAACATTTCAAAGGGTGTTTGTTGACCAAGGGGCCAAACAAGGTTTACTGAACATTTCAAAGGGGACTTGTTTATGTCAATATCCGGCTAGGGGGGTCATTCTCTGTCATTCTGAAAGATAGAGTGTAGATCAAAGACGGACAATTAAATTACTCAGTCATTCAGTAGATAGGCAATATAAGCTGGCATTCAGTCTACTCCAGTCTTGTTATTCTGCATGAATATTAAGGCGCAGATCTAGAGAATATGAGACTCTAAAGACTACTATTCTGGGTTATATATATACTCTGTTGGGTTCGTTGTCATCTGTGCAAGTATTGGACTTTGGTCTGTATTGGAAGTCAATTAAAGTGCATTCTCTGGAGAACTTGGGTGTTGCTGCGGAAACATAACTTATATCATCATCATAATAACTAAACATCAATTATCTACTGGACACTATATATGATATCACTACAGGAGGCACATATACAAACTGTTGTAATTCCTACACTGTTCACCTGATTTGGATGTAAATACCCTCAAGTTAAAGCTGCAAGTCTGCAGTTAAAGCACATTTTATTCATTTCAGATCCATTGTGGTGGTGTATAGAGCCAAAAAGATTAGAATTGTGTCGATGTCCCAATATTTATGGACCTGACTGTAGCTAACATTAGCTAACATTGCTGATTGGAGGAAAGGCACACACCCCCTCGCATCATAGGCAGAGACTCTCAGAGGTGTTTTGTAACAGGGCCAGTTCCCTGCTAATCTATTTTAGCAACCTCCCCGGACAGAAGATTCAGGCTGCTTTTGTCTAAAAAGTCTGACAATTTGTCAGGAGTTATCAAGCTAATAACAGAGGATCAGTTCAGGAGAGAGCTATGGGACTTAGCTCATTGAAGAGAGATAACAAAATACTGCAGATATATGTGCCCAGCTCAAATTTCATGAATCAGGTTTACATTAACTTTAAGGGAAACTATATGGGCTTATTTGAACCTAGCTGTGAGCATTACCACCGTGCATAGACGTAAATAAGCCCTAAGCCCAGGTTCACACTGGGCTGCGGGAATGAAGCCGTGCGAGTTCAGCTGAACTCGCACAATTTCACTCCCGCTTGTCAGTCCAGATTTTGGCCGCAATTTCAGAAACATCTGTGCAGGTTTCTGCACAGATGTCAATGTAAATCGCGGCCCGAAATTGCAAAAAGTAGTACAGAAACTACTTTTTGAAATCAGTGCAGCGCCGCAGATGTGACGTCGCACCAATTAGGACGGTGCCATTGCCGCTGATTTGACATGTCAAATCGCATGTCAAATCGTACCAATGTGAACCAGGACTTAGTGTTCTTTGTATTTGTGTTTTTTTAGTTTTCTTGTTTGTGCATTTCATCATTATTCGTATACTGTTGATTTACTTTTTTATTTGACTTTTTTCACAGTTTATTTTTCATTTTATGAAAATTTAAATAAATCAAATAATTAGGCAAATTTTCAGTCATTTTATGACACAAGAATAGGTCCAGGATAGTTGAAACAAGCTTTTTTTTTTTTATGAAATCTCCCAAACTTCACTGAGAGAAAAAAAAGCTCTCAATTTTGCTTAGTCTGGTCCTATTCTGCCTCTTCTTCCCTCCAGTGGTGAGCGATCTTTACTACAGAATGGCACTCAGGAAGTGAAGTTTGAACGCTGTTCTGTCATTACACCTGGTAGAGGACTGGCATTGGGGGATGGAAAAGGATAGATTACTGGTATAGAAAGGGGGGGTACTTGTAACAAAACTTTTTTAAATGGAAGGGAAATACAAATATATATATATATATATATATATATATATATATATATATATATATATATATATATATATATATATTAATTATATATATGTAATCTACAGTTGCATCTAAGCCAGGGTGGATAAAAATCAATGATTTTTAAAATAAAAATCAAAGAATTTTTTTTTTAATTTAAATCACATTTTTTTTATTTAAAGCAAATTTATTTTAATAAAATGCTTTTGAAGTAAAAATCTATCTAATGTCGTTTTTTTTTTTTTAAGATGCATTAATAATTTAGTTTATTCAGCATGAAATAGAGCTTAGTTATGTAGAATGAGGCTGTATAATTTGCAATACTTACATTTTTGGTAAACTGACATAACATGCACTGCATTGATGCAACACAATTTCCACGTAACCATGAGATAAAGCAAAGTTCAGGAATATTCCTTTATCCCATGGATATGCAATTAGCGGACCTCCAGCTGTTGCAAAACTACAAGTCCCATCATGCCTCTGCCTCTGGGTGTCATGCTTGCTGCTGTCAGAGTCTCGCTATGCCTCATGGGACTTGTAGTTTGGCAACAGCTGGAGGTCCGCTAATTGCATATCCCTGCTTTATCCCATTGTTTTGGAAATCTATGTACACTACAAACTGTATGATTGAATTAGTTCTGATATCACTGTTTTACTAACCTGACAGCTCATTATTCTATGTAGGAAACCTTCATTTTGTTTGTAAACATTAAAAATTCGAACTACCAGCAAGAATAAGTCCTTACATTCAAAGAGCACCTGTCATTTCATATCCATCATGGCACGGCACTCACCTGCTGCCGCCACGTCCCTCACCTTGTTGTGTCACTGCCGCATCACCAGCCACCCCATTAAAGTGAATTGAACTGTCGGTGAGTCAACAGCGGGTCAGAGGAGGAGCCGCTGCGGGACAGAGATGACAGTTGCTCTTTAAAAATTATGATTTAAATCGAGTTGATTTAAATCAAGCCTTTTTACTAGTGATTTAAATCGTGATTTAAATTGACTTGATTTAGGGCCAGTTCACACTGCTGCAGTGTGAATTTAGCGCAAATTTGATCCGATTGCGTTGTGAATTTTCATTGCGAATTCCTTATGTGTTCTTGCGATTCTACTACAAATATTGCAGTCTATAGTGCTGAATTTGCATCGCACATGGATCAATCTCGCACAGGACCCTTTTTGTACGCAGCTTAGATTCGCAACGCATTGATGTGAACGGCACTTATGGAAAACTATGTTATTTAAATGACTTGCGAATGCTCAAATTCACAATAGAATTCGCAGCAGTGTGAACTGGCCCTAAAATCAAATCCACCCTGATCTAAACTTCTACGCATCTCAGAAATGCATAGGGAATCATTAAACTGTGTGTGTGTTTTTAAAAAATAAATAGGATATTTAATTACATAGCTTAGTTGGCTACTCAACAGTAAGTCAACTTGAGGAAAAGCTGGAGGGTAGCCTTGAACAAACCCTATGTTAACAGAGTGGTAAACAGAAAATATTAGTATGAAAAAATTAATAACATGAATGGGGTGGTGAAGCACGAAGGTGTTGCAGAGACCTGGAGGTGGTGAGGTGCTGGCTGGGTCTCTCCTTAGTAATCAGTGGATAAAGAGCTGCCTTGTAGACTGTTTTTGTGTTCCCTAAGACAGGTGGGATATAGCAATTTTGGCTTGGAGTTGAGACTACGATAAAGTTATTAGTCCTCTGTGTAGTAAGTATTCCATGAAACAAAATGGTCATGTGGAGGCGTTGATCATGGTGTAAGACAACTACATGAAATATATATATATATATATATATATATATATATATATATATATGTGTGTGTGTGTATATATATATATATACATATATATATATATATATATATATATAAAGCAAAGGCCCTAGAGAGTAAAATGGTGGGTGTTGCAATTATTTGCGCAGCGGTGTTCAAAAAATAGGTTAAAGAACGTTCCCGTGCTACCACTGATGTGTTTGGTGTATATATAAAACAATCAATGATTATATGATAGTTGCTGCAAGCACCTAATAGTTTTTCCACAACTATATAATGCGTACATAAAAATAAAGTGATGCTGGCTGCCGTTGTGTTAAAATACCTATAAGTGAGAAAAATTATATATGATCCTAATACATAAGTTATTTACTCCAACTTGTACTTATAGTCACTTGTAAGACAGCATGTGCAAACTATCCTCCAAATATGCTGGTCCTCCAATTTGACCACTAGGAAACCTCTCAGAGTTTCTCCCAGTATTCCGGTGTATATAGGGGTAGGTGCCTTTTAAGGTTCTCTTATATTCATGCTGCCATACTTGCCTTACCCATAGTATGGAAAAGTATAGAACGGCTTCCTATATTGTAGTAATGTTAAGTAATTGTTTTTTTCTGATTAAATATACACGGTTTTCTCGACGGGATTCCTGGCAAGCGTGTCTTGCCAAGCCCTGTGCACACATGCGCCATTCAAAAGAACCGGCGTTCTTTTGAATGGCAAGAACGCGGTGACATCATCGACTATGACGAGCTGGCGCTCATCACATTCGGTGCCCTCACCGCCATCTTGCTACACCCTACACTACCCTTGTATGCTACCTCGCATGCGTCGAAGTCTCATCGAGCATGCGCTGGTTTCCCTGGACTGGTAAGCATACAGACGACCGGGTTTCTCGACAGGTTCTCTATTTTTCTCGTCGAGATTCCTGACAGTTTTCCTGCCGAGAAACCATACACACGAACGATTTACTCTGCAAAAAGCTCTCCCAGCAGTTTTCTTGCCGAGAAAACCAGTCGTGTGTACGAGACTTCACACTGTAAAAACTTTGTTTAGCATAAAACATACAAGAGTACCGGAATATGCTTCCACATACGTCACTTCTGGTCCCATGTCTGCCTCCGCTCACGTCCTATGCTTTATGTCACCATCACATGACTTCATTAGGGGATAGAGGCAAGCAGACCAAATGTCCTTAATTACCTAAATGTAATACAATAGAACCATGGCCATTTTATCGGAGCCCAATGGCTTAAATGTATAGCGGGCATTTTTCTTATTTTTTTTTAATGAATTTCATTGAACCCAAACAAAATAAAATATCCAATGTGTGGTAAAATATTAAAGATGACATTATGCTGAGTAAATAGATCCCAAACATGTCTCGCTTTAAAATTGCGTACACCCGTGGAACAGCAACAAACTACAGTGCATTCAATTATCCATAGGCAAAGTTTTTAAAAGCCTTTACAGGTAATCATTTTGAAGTTACACAGGATGTCTGGCCATAGTATTATTGCTCTTGCCCTGACGTTCATGGTGACACCTCACATGTGTGGTGCGATCACAGTTTACATATGCATGTGGGACCTATGCCCGCGTTCACCTTTGCGCATGAGCACGGGGGGTTGGGGGTGCGTTACATTTTTTACAATTTTATTAATTATTGTATTTAATTTTTTTTACACTGTCCCCTTAATTATTTTTTGTTTATCAGCTTTATTGCTATTTACAAGGGATGAGCAACATTCTCTTTATGGAGAGATCTTGGGTCTATTAGAGCCCATATCTCTCTTCTTGCCTCCAAAGCATCTGAGCAAACCAAGATCAATTTGACCAGATGATGGTAATGGCTTGTAAATGAACAAACCAAAACCAGAATTGACAAAATCCTTGTTGCTTCTGTTTTCTGATCTCACAGAGGAGGAGAAAAAATGTCTGTTTCTCTCTCTCTCTGTTTAGTGCAGCCCATGCCGCCAGCCGGATCGGTCACAGGCTCCTCGATGGGACGGGAGAGTCCAGGAAAGTTGGCGGCAGCAGCGGTGAGAGGGGTGGATCCCCTTCCGCCATCTGTAAAAGTGATCCGGTGGCTGTATCGTCGCTCAGATCACTTGTACTAGAAAGAGAATCTCCAACAGAAAATAAAATAGTACTGGGATCATGGCTGTAACTTTAACCATGATCCCAGTATAGCCACCTCAATACGAGGCCATATATACTGTCTGTACGGCAGTATTGAGATGGTTAAAATTTAGTAAAGTCATGAAGAACAGTGGTGGTGGGGGGTTGAGACCTCAAAATGGGAGTAGCAAAGTCAGAGATATAGATGTGTGGCATGATCCTAGAAAACAGAGGTGGAAAGATGGCAAGTCTTTGTCTTGTTGGAGGGTGCTTCCCCCCGGAGAGAGAGAGAAAATGTAATCAGGTACACCAAAGGTGGAGTGTGGCTCCATAGTTTGTGAGGCCTATCTCTGTTGGCTGTGAAGAGGGTTTCTAACTGGGAAGCACCTGTGATAGAAATGCCATTCTTCTGTGACTACCACAAGAGAAAGCGTTCCCTCTGCTGCAATATATGTTTATTTTTATTAATAGCCTGAAATACTTCACCTTATTACTTATCACCTTATGCTATGTTGGTGCTATTTGTAGTTGGTTGGTCCGCTGCTAATTGAGATCTTTAATAACTTGCTAAATAATTTTCACCAACACGGTTGGTTGGGTGACTACTGCTCTCAGCTTGCCTTAGCTAATATTAAAACATGTCACTGTTTATAAAACAATACCCATGCATACTTCATCTTAAGTCCATCATACAGTAGCTATGACTACGAGTCATAAAGTAGCTATGACTACAGGCTTTGAAGGCCATTCTTTGTTTAGAACTTCTGAATTGGCATGCAACAAAAGAAAACTGGCTAATTGGCTTATTTTTTCCTTTAAATGCTTAAGGTGGATGTAGCCGTATTAGTGTACTTTCAACTATACAGCTGAGTTCTATCTGTGATAATTTTTAATTGGCACTAACTGGTACATTATTAAACAAGCTTCTGGGGGTCAACCTCTCCACTTCTAAGGTCCAAGCCTTAATGATACTGACATCTGTACAGACAACAAACTCTGGAAAAAACACACACATTGAGGGGGTTAGACGGTAATAAAGTAAGAAGGTAACATAAGCGGCACAACTAAAGGCTGTGGCAAATGGTCAAAAAAGTATTTGATAGTGCAACCAAGGATGTGAAATTGGTGAAACACTACAGAAGTAAAAAAGAAAGAACTGCCATAAACACACCAACAAAGAACACAATAGATATGATTACTGAATACCTTTGGGACATAATTTCTGGCACCCAGACCACCCTTTGGAAGACATAATTGTTTTGTTTCATAAAGGAAATTTAAAGAATACCCAGGAAAGGAAAAACTTTGAACTACACATGATAATTTAATTTGACACAAGAAATAGCAACCTTAGCAACCTTCATTAATTTCCCTTTGGGATCAATAAAGTATTCCGCTTCTGATTTTCGAAATCACTATAAAATAATTTTTATCACCATTTTCAACTTAGTGACTCTACTTCCCCCCTCAAATTCAACAGTCCTGTTTCTACCCCTTATCTGACTCACTTTCACACTTTTATTACATTATTATCTTCATTAAGGTAAAAAATTTCCCACTACCTGTTCCTTTCTCCCCCAACCCTAAAGACATACTTGAGCCCTCTCATGATCCAGTAATGTGCCCACCTGCAGCAGTGCTGGTCTCTCTGCCTCTTCTCACAGGACAGATTGAGAGTCAGTCAAATCCTGTGAGGAGGGAGCCGAGTCACACTGTGTGTGTGTCTATAGACCCACACAGCCCAGTTGGAGAGCATGTCTGCACTTTTGCCCCATAGCAAGCAGCTTGCTATGGGGGCACAGGCAGAAGCGGAGGAGCAGACAGCATAGGCAGGGCCTCCAGAAGAGGATGTAAGGAACTGCCCTATGCAATACCATTGCACAAGGCAGGTAGTATAAGCCTTTTTAAAAAAAAATATTTTAGGAAAAAAATATAGCCTTTACAACCACTGTTTTGCTTTTTTAGATGCAAAGTTCCTCTGTTGTGAACAATTACACTGCAACACTGCGAGATTTTCATAAAGATGTCCCAAAATGATTGTTAATATGCAGCCAAACATCAAGTATGCTAAGTTGTAGCTGTTATTATATTTGTTAAAAACTCTGCTGTACAGTAAAATGTTGTAGGAAAGCACATATTACAATTAAACAATTTCATCACAATGCATTTTAAACGTAAAGTTCTTCTATACACGGAACATTAATAATAATTATTTTGGTTAACCACTTAAGAACCACCGCACGACGATGTACGTCGACAGAATGGCACGGACAGGCACAAGGGCGTACAGGTACGTCTCCTTTAAGAACCCATCCGTGGGTCGCGCAAGCTGCCGGCGGCACGCTCGTGACCCGGTCCGAAGCTCCATGACGTGCCCGTGGGACCCGCGGACTCGATCGCTGCCGGTGTCCCGCGATCGGGTCACAGAGCTGAAGAACGGGGAGAGGTAAGTGTAAACAAACCTTTCCCCGTTCTTCCTAGTGGCATGTCAGTGATCGTCTGTTCCCTGTCGTAGGGAACGACGATCAGTGACGTCACACGCCAAGCCACGCCCCCATACAGTAAGAATCACTCATTAGGTCACACTTAACCCCTACAGCGCCACCTAGAGGTTAAACCCTTTACTGCCAGTGTCATTTTCACAGTAATCAGTGCATATTTATAGCACTGATCGCTGTAAAAATGACAATGGTCCTAAAAATGTGTCAAAAGTGTCAAATGTGTCCGCCATAATGTCACAGTCACGATAAAAATCGCTGATCGCCGCCATTACTAGTAAAAAAAAATTATTAATAAAAATGCCATAGAACTACCCCCTATTTTGTAGACACTATAACTTTTGCGCAAACCAATCAATAAACGCTTATTGCATTTTTTTTTACCAAAAATATGTAGAAGAATACGTATCGGCCTAAACTGAGGAAAAAAAAAAGTTTTTATATATATTTTTGGGGGATATTTATTATAGCAAAAAGGAAACAATATGTCCTCTCTAAATATTTACCTGAGCCCAATCTTGATCCAGCACTGTGTCCAGGAATGCTGCTCTCTCTCTCCTCCCTGGACACACAAGCAGCAGCAGTAGCAATTGGCACCTGCTGCTGTCAATCAAATCCAATGGGGAGGGAGTCAGGGGCTGTACTGTGTGTGTCAATAGATACAAGCGGCCCAGCTCGAGATTGAGTCTGTACGAGTGCCCCCATAGGAAGTATGGAAGCTTCCTATGAGACTACTTGAAGAAGAGGAGAAGCTAGGAGTACCATGGAGCATTGGGTAGAACAACAGACATTAGAGCATAGCCCCTTCTGCCTGAAAAAGGCTAGACTGGGTGACTGTCCTTTCATTGCTATGGGTAAGCTATAAGAAATGCTAAGTAAAAGCTCTAAGTGGAAATACTGATCTCTGAGTGTTTTTTTTTTTAAATACACATGAAAAATAAGATTATTGGTTCAAGGCCATATTTTATTATTTATAACTGACAAGCTCTTCTTTTGTTTACTGAAGCTTCTTATCAGTATTAGTCACAGCATAAGTGTGTCTAGAGTACTCTTTATTGCAGCGTATAAGAGGAGGAAACATTAAGCAAAACAAGCTAATAATAAACAATTTAGAAATACAATTGTAATAACAGCAATATTTAGAAAATGTAATAATTAATGCCCAACCCCGTCACAGGAAAAAGGTTGGAACTAGTGTTGTCAGTAAGCTGCATTAGTAAGCTGAACTAAAAACGAAGGTTCCTGTTCTGTCTCTCCAATCTAAACACTGCAAGTGTGATCTCTAGAACTGATCCAGTTGTAGCAAGATAGCTTCACCTTACAGTCTAAGTAGAATTAGCAGACAGTGACTTGATCCAAAGGACATCTTACAGATCGTAGAAAGCTTTAATCGAAAACTTGTGCAGATCTTCACAAATGAACATCAAATAAGTCAAAAAATCATATTATTTCTAGCTCCAGCAACCAAATGTGATCAGAACAGAAACTAATGACACAAGGGTGGCACTAGCTATACAGAGCATCTGCTGGCTATGGAGTGAAGAAAGGACAAAATTAACAATGCATTGTGTAACATGATAGTTTCTTATAACTCCTCCATATCCTTTTGCAAAAGTGCAAAAGTGCAAATTTGTATCTGTGATTTGTTATTTCCATAACAAAGTTAAAATTATATTACCAGTACAATGAACCATGATTGTATTTACAAATGCATTGTTTGTGTATTTTCTCAATGCAACACTACAAAAAGGAATTAATACAATCTAAGAACAAGTTTACATATGAACAAAAAAAAATTGTAAAAGAAAGGAAAATGCCCAGGAAAAAAAAAGCTAAGGGTACTATGGGGCCGAGAGGAAAAAAGAGGTAATAAGGGTTTATCATTAACCCATGGACTTTATGATCTCATTTATCATTGCACCATTGCAATATTGAACCCACAATTTATTGTGTTTATTTGTTCACGTTCACTGATTTGCATGTGATTCTCTCACTGGTGTTTAACTATCATTACTAATTGACCTACCAGATTAGTTTTACCATTATTATTATTAGAGACACTGTGTTATTGTGATATGCACATCATCATTATTTTTGTCACTTTGTCACTTAGTGTGTGGGTTTTAGTATTATTACACATTAGCGCAAAATCCCCCCCTCATTTTTTCTGATTTTTTTTATGTGTAGAGTGAACACAGATTGATTTTGCAGCCACTGTTTTTACCTCAGTTCCATTCATTTCACTTTTTATTAGCGCGAAAGACACATATTTGTATAATAAGGGTTAGCTAAAGCTTACTATGGGTAATAAGATTTTATTAGTATGTACTACCGTATATACTCGAGTATAAGCTGACCCGAATACAAGCTGAGGTACCTAATTTTACCACAAAAAAATGGGAAAATGTATTGACTCGAGTATAAGCCTAGGGTGAGAAATGCAGCAGCTACTGTAAGTGGAAAAGAGGGCCAACAATGCCCATCTGCAGCTTCACCCTGCCCATTTGAAGCTTCAATGTGCCCATTTGCAGCCTTACTGTGTCCATCTGCATGCCTCAGCCTCACTGTGCCCATCTGCATGCCTCAGCCTCACTGTGCCCATTTGCAGCCTCACTGTGTCCATCTGCATGCCTCACTGTGTCCATCTGTATGCCTCACTGTGCCCATATTTCTTGCCTCACTGCCAATCTCCCTACCTGATCTGTGCCTCATGTACCAGCGCTGTATCCATCTGCAGCCTTATGATCTCTGGCGCTGTGATATGCAGTCTAGTCGGTGGCCGCGTAGTGTAACAAAGCCCCGCCTCCTCCTCGTCCGTGACGGAACACAGACTCGGTTTCTGTCAGGGAAATTCCCCGTCTGTTGTCACCAATCTGCGCTCAGTGCGCATGCGCGGCAAAACGGCGCATCGGCGCATGCGCGTGCGTGGCGGGACGACGCTTCGGCGTGCTCGGGTGCGCGCACCGGCGCAATGACGAATGCGCGTGCGCAATAGCTCGCCAATGGGTCTACAGGCGGGCCTATTTAAACAGACGCAGTAACACTATCTGGTTGCTGGTTTGTCAGCTTTACTGTGTTTCTTGTGCCTGAAAGAAGTTAAAGTTCTCCTGCTGTGACCCGGACCGGATTTGACTACGCTTCTGCTTCTCCTGAACCTGACCCCTTGGCTTGCTAAACGGTCTTCTACCTCTCTCCTTGTGCTTGACCCTCGGCCTGTGACCCGGATCTGCTGCCTGTCTCCAGCCCTCTACCTTCTGCCTGTACCCTGGACTTCTTGCCTAACCTGACTATACTGGTGCTTCCTGCTAAACCCCTAAACGGACTTGTGCCTTGCTACTGGTTGCTGTTTGACCCTGTCTACCCTTGGTGTTTGACTCCTGGCCTGTTCTTCAGACTCATCCCTGCTAGATTCTTCAGCAAGACACCTCTACCTGCTGGTGGCCAGTGCTCCCTCGTGCTGTCCTCTCCCTGTCTCACCTCCAGGGGGCGGAGTGCGCTTGGGTGCAAGGGTGAACCACTCTCGGCATCTCGGCCTCGGTAAGTACGTAGCTTGACAGTTTCCCAGCAGTGAGTCAGTGTTCAGCCTATCACGGACGAGGAGAAGGCGGGGCTTTGTTACACTGCGTGGCCGCCGACTAGACTGCATATCACAGCGCCGGAGATCATAAGGCTGCAGATGGACACAGTGAGGCGCGGGACTCCAGTATAAGCCGAGGGGGGCATTTTCAGCACAAAAGAAATGTGCTGAAAAACTCAACTTATACTCGAGTATATACGGTAATTAATTTTTTATACTTACTGCTCACTAGAATTAAAAATATGTGCAGATAAAAGGACTTTATACTTTATACTACTATTACAATATACAGAATGTTGAAATGAAGCCTGCATACAGTAAGTGCATGCTTCTGTCATACATGAGTTAATGCTTTATCCTCTGGAAACACATTGGGGTAAATTAACTAAGGCTGGTGCAGCTGTGCATGGTAGCCAATCAGCTTCTAACCTCAGCTTGATCAATTAAGCTTTGGCAATAAAACCTGGAAGCTGATTGGTTTCTATGCAGAAGTGAGCCTGATTTTGCACTTTTCAGCTTTAGTAAATAAACCACATTGGGACCAAGCTATAAGCTTTAAAGCGGTACTCAACTTCCCCCACCATCCATGTTTTTTTCCCACTAACCTGCAGTACTGTAGTGCTCTTTAAACTTCATAATCAACATTGTCCCACTGCAAACCACTATTCAGGTACTGCACAGCGGGTCTGCCATCTTAGTCCTGTTCAGATGGCTGCCTTTTCAAGGTGCAGGGAGCCACTGGACCTGCCCCCCTGACTGCCCTCCAGACTGGCCCCTGGACGCTTTGTGTGCTGATCCTGAAGCCTTCTGGGAGATGAGACCCTTATGAAAGCTTATAGAGGGCTGCTCCATGCATCAACCTAAAATCATCCAGGGACTCCCCTCGCTGATGGGTGCTGGTATCCACTGAAAGCTCATGCTGGAATGCAATGTCTGGTATTGAAAGTTAGATGTTGCACACTGAAGGCAGCCAAGTGCAAAAGTAGAGAAATGGCTCCAGCCCAGGCTATGCCCCTCTGATGAGTTTCACCCTCCTACAGGACTTAATCGTAGGGGTCAACCTACAGGGCTACAGGATGAGGCACAAACAGGTGTGGTGGTGGGGGGTAGGAACAAAAAAAAAAAAAGAGCAACCATGTAATCCTGTATAATAATAATAATAATAATAATAATAATAATAATGTAATTTGTAATTGTTTTTATTTATGGGGATTTCTATATCCCTGATATATTTTAATGTGTCTTGGAAATAAAGCTGTTTTTTTTAATATGTTGGTGTAAATATTTATTTGAGAGACAATCCACCTTTA
This sequence comes from Rana muscosa, assembly GCA_029206835.1. Taxonomy (NCBI): domain Eukaryota; kingdom Metazoa; phylum Chordata; class Amphibia; order Anura; family Ranidae; genus Rana; species Rana muscosa. Next base: position 180,312,322 of record CM055121.1, read on the forward strand.
AAGTCCTTACTTCATGATTTTTCCGGTGTTATTCACAAACAAGTGTAGCGGGTATGTGCTTTTCTGTTTGAATCTGGTGGGGAAACTGTGATGTATGGTTCCCTGGGGCCCACCGGGTGGCGCTGTCACTTTGGGCCCGGGGTTGAGCCATCGTTGCAGTGTCGTACTTCTTTTGCCCTCTCTCGGCGGGTGTATGGTAGGGCGGGGAACCCGCCGTGCTTGCTGGGAGAGGGTATAAAGGGGGCGGCCATTTTTGGTGGCCGGAGTCGAGTCCCAGGCACCTTCAGCCTGAGGGCGGTGGTTCGTGTCGGTAGTCTAGGCGGCCTAAGCCTAGAGGACGTTCGGAGGTCGTGTTCCATCCCAGGCACCTTTAGCCTGGGGTGAGGTACTTGGATGGAGGTCTGGGACTGAGTGTCCCGGACTAAGGCTCTGCGAGGGATGGACTTCCCAGGGGACCCCGGGAGTGGGTACCCGAATCCAGTGGCGTAAGGGACCGGAGGGGGTACTTACCTGAAGACCTGGTGCAGCAAATTGCCAGTGACGGGTGAGCCTCCGGTGACCGCCCGGAGGGATGTCTTCCTCGATTGGGAGCAGGAATCTACTTCTAGGAAGGAAGTAAGAGAGCTCATTGTGCCTGGGCCTACTCGCATCCACACCCCCTTGTCTGTTCTGTTCGTTGAGGGATTCCAACTGATTGTGTTCACTTTTACATTGAGAAGAATAAAGGAGTGTTGGACTTTATTGGTGTGGGGCTCATTTACTGGCAGACACTGTTCAAGAAACCAGGAGGAGGCTCCAGATGCAGAACACCGACTCGAAGGTAAAAGAGGATTGTCTCCCACTACACACAAATCTGCAGTGGGAACGTGGCGTGGTGACCCCGCGCTCTCTCCTCCAAGGTACCCCTAGACAAAAGCCAGAGACAGAAGAATTGATACAAGAGGGAGAGAGTGGAGGCCGCTACACAAGCACACAGAACATTGACAGTTATAAAAACTTGGCTTAAAGGAGTTGTAAACCCTCATGGTTTTTCACCATAATGCATTCTACTTAAAAAAAAAAAAGCAATCACTTTAAATCCTCCCCCACCCTTTTCAAAATGTAAAATATGTTTTTGGCTGGAATTGAGCATTATCATTATTCTTTCTATGTTTCTACAGAATACTCGTGTCACATTTTTTTTGCATGAAATTTGTTTTTAAACTGTTATTGTTATTGCTTGTTTATTTGAAAATGCATTATGCCAACCAGAGAGAAAGTTGGATTAAGCAGGATTAAAGTTGTCATTAAAAAAAGCGTTGTACCCAAATTAGACTCATAAACCCCAGCACTAAATATACATTATCTGTGTAAATGTAAAAGGTACAAGCAAGCCTTATTTTATTAAAAATAGTTTTTTTTTTTATTAATTTGGTAAATTGTAAAATATTTGATATGCATTATTCTTATGTTTGTTTTTAAAATATTTAGCTATTCCTAAAATACTTTCTACTTTGATACGCACTTCAGTGAACAAGACGGAGGTTTTCATATAAATAGATAAATAATAGAAAACCTTTTACCTTTTTTTTTACTTTTTGTTGTTTACCATAACAACAATTTAGACAGGGGTAGCCACTTAAAGTGGAATTCCAGTCAAATTCTAACTAAGCTTAAATCTACTCTCACCCCCATTTTAAGACTATTCTATCTACCCTGTAAAAGAAAAGATGTCAATAATTACCTATTCTGAAGCCGCTCCAGGCAGGCCACATGATCTCTCCACCCCTGGCTTTAGTGTAGAGGAGAGATTGCAACAACAGCTGCAGAGCCTGGGTGCTGACATCTCCCATAGGCTTACTACGGGGCATCCATTATCGGCTGTCCCACTTCTACACTGAAGCCATCGCTGGGACACAATCATATGACCGGACTGGTTTCAGAATAGGTAAGTATAGACATCTTTTCTTTTACAGGGTAGATAGAATAGTATTAGAACAGTCTTAGAATAGGGTGTGGGAGTAGATTTAGGCCAAGTTAGAATTGTTTGGAATTCCACTTTGAAGAGAGATTCAGAATTCAGAAGAAAAAAAGTGGAACAATTTTTGACAAGGAATTTGTTTCCAGCACCTCCCCACCTTTAAGAAAAGGTATGGCAGAAAAAAGACCAAGTGATCCATTGAGTATGCCCGATTATTTTGTATTTTATTGTGTTTTTTATTTTTACTTTTTTGTCTAGAGTATAGGCCAATGTTTGTCGAAGCATGTTTGAATCCACTTACTGTTGACTGACTCACTACCTCTGATAGATGTTTATTCCAAGCATCATCTACTCTTTCGGCAAAATATGACTTTCTAAGATTTGTTTGAACATTCTCTTGCTAGATTGAGGTCATCTCCCAGTGTTACTGATGTTAGCTTCATATTGAAAATACTGCCCTCATGAACCTTATTCACACCTTCTAATAAGGTAGATTAACCATGTCTCCCTTTTTCTTTTTTCCTCCAGACTGTAATATATACAGCACACCTTTTTTCTGTTGTCATGACTCTTAAAGGGGGGCATGGGAAACATGTTTCCAGTGAGTGTGTAAAGTCATCACTTGGGCCTAATGGCCCCAGTTCGCCAGCTCAACACAACACACTCGGGAAGGAGGTCAGCCAGACTGAGAATCTAAGTGCAGACCATAAGAGTGGCAATCAAATATTCATGAGTCCAATGTCTATATCACTAATGTGACAATGTATTGAAATTTCTCTTTGGCTAATATGTAACTATATTTATTCCAGCCAGATTGATACATTTTCTACTTATATTGTAAATATATGAAAGGTCACTATGAATCAAAAGGATACAATCCTATTTACTGTTCCATAAGTCCCTATGTGGAAAGATATTATGAGAATGATGACAAAATAGTGAATGAAAAGAACATACCTTAGGGCCCTTTCACACTGATGTGCTTTTGCTGCGCTGGATCGCACCTTTCCAGTGGGACAATCTGACTTCCTTAACAATCAGCACATAGGTGACAAAATTTCATGCACCCCCCCCCCCCCGCTCTCCCCCTATTCCTCGCTAGGTTAGCACGGGCATTGTACAATCTTGCCATCCAGCTCCTCTGGTCCGGTCGCCCCCCTATTCTCCCCTCACAGCTTTCTCTCCAGGCTGACCCTCCCACCCACTGTCTCTTCGCTTCATCCTCCCCTCGGGGTGGTAGTATTGCTTCTGCTGACCACTGAGGGAGAGGCCTTATCACTGGTTGTTAGGACGCTGGCAGGTTTTGGCTCCTTAACAATCACCCACCAGCATCCTTAACAACCAAACAGCTAGTTGTTAAGAGGATGGCAGCCAACGGCATCCTTAACAACTATCTATTCACGTAGATGGATTGTAATGCAACACGTTTAAAACATACTGTGCGTTTTTTTTTAAATGCATAGTGCATTGAAAAGGGCTGCAGTGTGAAATTATATGCACTGCAGTGTGAAAGCTGCCTTAAAAAGCTGTAATGGATTTAGAAGTGCTCTTTAGAGACAAATCTGTTTGTTGGCAAGAAAGCAAAGTCTGTCAGGGCTCACATGAGTAAAAAGAGCACTAATATTAATTTATTAATTTATTTATTAAAATGCTTAACCTTAATCCTTTTTAGCACTGAGCAGAGAGTATGGTATACCGCATACCTTATTTTACAGGTATATACAGATCAGGCATGCTCTGCAAGCCCAATTCAAAACACATCCATTGGTATGGCAAAAAATCCCCCATCTCCAAAGGTTACTCAAGACAGGAACTCTTAAAGGCCTCATCTCAGAACTACATATGCAGATTGGTGGTAGGATTATAACTGGGGAGAGAGTAGGGAAAAACAAAGGGAAATGGGAGAAGGATATAGGTGTTATAACAGCTGAACAGTGGGTACGGATATTAGAGCTAGGGCCATTGGTATCACTCTCCTCATCGCAGAGGGTATCTCTCTTATTTTTAGTGCATAGAGTTTACTATACCCCAAAGAGACTGTATATGTTTGGAAGGAGATCAGACGATAAGTGCCCTAGGTGTCAAGAAACAGGTGACCTCATTCATATGATGTGGAAATGTCCAAAATTATATAGGTATTGGGCCGAGGTATTGGACACCATAAATGTAACCTTCGGGACCACACTGGAACTGGAGGCTAAAATATGTTTAATGGGATGTATAGAGGAGAAGAATGAACAAACAAGTACTAGAGTAGCTGTTTTGAGGTGCCTGTATCAGGCCAGAAAATTCATAGCACAAAATTGTCAATCATTGAAACCACCGACATCGGCAGAATGGGTTAACGTTATAAATATGACAGTGTAGAAAGAAAAAGTAGTCCTCACTAGACGAGGTAATTTTAATACATTTATAACATTGTGGGAGCCCTGGTTGAGTAGAACGGGATGTCCACCTTAGGGGTGGGGAGAAAAGCCTAGAGTAGTAGGTGGAAGTTAGTCTCACAAGTAGGGATGAACTTCGTGTTCGAGTCGAACATACGTTCGACTCGAACATCGGCTGTTCGATCGTTCGACGAAGATCGAACGATTTGGGCCGTTCGCGCCAAATTCGAGTGACGCGAACGGCCCACAATGCACTACGCCATCGCAGTGTCATCCAGGCGCTGTGATTGGCCAAGCATGCACTGTGACCCCGCATGCTTGGCCAATCACAGCGCCGGCAGCGAGGAGAGCAATGATTGGCCACAGGCAGGATGCCTGTGGCCAATTATTGCTGAGGGGGTTTAGTACACGCCCCACACTATAAAAGGCCGCCAGCACGGCGGCCTAGTGTAGTGTGTTCCGGAGCAGGGATAGAGCAGCATAGGCAGGGACAGTGACTTTTATTTCTTTCTTGCTTAACCTGGATTCCTTTAGTTTAGGGAAAGAGAAGGATAGGTAGGGAGAGTGTCAGTGTGTTTTGTGCTTGTGCTATATTGTGCTTAAAAAAAACATTTTTTCTAGGGACAGAAAACTGTAGGTAGGGAGAGTGTGTCAGTTTCTTTCACTGTCAAAGTCCTTGTTTCCAGGGACCTGGAAGGACAGTGAGGTAATTCTCCTTGTGCTAAATTGTGCTTAAAAAAAACATTTTTTCTAGGGACAGAAAACTGTAGGTAGGGAGAGTGTGTCAGTTTCTTTCACTGTCAAAGTCCTTGTTTCCAGGGACCTGGAAGGACAGTGAGTGAATTCTCCTTGTGCTATATTGTGCTTAAAAAAAACATTTTTTCTAGGGACAGAAAACTGTAGGTAGGGAGAGTGTGTCAGTTTCTTTCACTGTCAAAGTCCTTGTTTCCAGGGACCTGGAAGGACAGTGAGGTAATTCTCCTTGTGCTAAATTGTGCTTAAAAAAAACATTTTTTCTAGGGACAGAAAACTGTAGGTAGGGAGAGTGTGTCAGTTTCTTTCACTGTCAAAGTCCTTGTTTCCAGGGACCTGGAAGGACAGTGAGGTAATTCTCCTTGTGCTAAATTGTGCTTAAAAAAAACATTTTTTCTAGGGACAGAAAACTGTAGGTAGGGAGAGTGTGTCAGTTTCTTTCACTGTCAAAGTCCTTGTTTCCAGGGACCTGGAAGGACAGTGAGTGAATTCTCCTTGTGCTATATTGTGCTTAAAAAAAACATTTTTTCTAGGGACAGAAAACTGTAGGTAGGGAGAGTGTGTCAGTTTCTTTCACTGTCAAAGTCCTTGTTTCCAGGGACCTGGAAGGACAGTGAGGTAATTCTCCTTGTGCTAAATTGTGCTTAAAAAAAACATTTTTTCTAGGGACAGAAAACTGTAGGTAGGGAGAGTGTGTCAGTTTCTTTCACTGTCAAAGTCCTTGTTTCCAGGGACCTGGAAGGACAGTGAGGTAATTCTCCTTGTGCTAAATTGTGCTTAAAAAAAACATTTTTTCTAGGGACAAAAACTGTAGGTAGGGAGAGTGTGTCAGTTTCTTTCACTGTCAAAGTCCTTGTTTCCAGGGACCTGGAAGGACAGTGAGTGAATTCTCCTTGTGCTATAGTGTGCTTAAAAAAAACATTTTTTCTAGGGACAGAAAACTGTAGGTAGGGAGAGTGTGTCAGTTTCTTTCACTGTCAAAGTCCTTGTTTCCAGGGACCTGGAAGGACAGTGAGGTAATTCTCCTTGTGCTAAATTGTGCTTAAAAAAAACATTTTTTCTAGGGACAGAAAACTGTAGGTAGGGAGAGTGTGTCAGTTTCTTTCACTGTCAAAGTCCTTGTTTCCAGGGACCTGGAAGGACAGTGAGGTAATTCTCCTTGTGCTAAATTGTGCTTAAAAAAAACATTTTTTCTAGGGACAGAAAACTGTAGGTAGGGAGAGTGTGTCAGTTTCTTTCACTGTCAAAGTCCTTGTTTCCAGGGACCTGGAAGGACAGTGAGTGAATTCTCCTTGTGCTATATTGTGCTTAAAAAAAACATTTTTTCTAGGGACAGAAAACTGTAGGTAGGGAGAGTGTGTCAGTTTCTTTCACTGTCAAAGTCCTTGTTTCCAGGGACCTGGAAGGACAGTGAGGTAATTCTCCTTGTGCTAAATTGTGCTTAAAAAAAACATTTTTTCTAGGGACAGAAAACTGTAGGTAGGGAGAGTGTGTCAGTTTCTTTCACTGTCAAAGTCCTTGTTTCCAGGGACCTGGAAGGACAGTGAGGTAATTCTCCTTATGCTAAATTGTGCTTAAAAAAAACATTTTTTCTAGGGACAGAAAACTGTAGGTAGGGAGAGTGTGTCAGTTTCTTTCACTGTCAAAGTCCTTGTTTCCAGGGACCTGGAAGGACAGTGAGGTAATTCTCCTTGTGCTAAATTGTGCTTAAAAAAAACATTTTTTCTAGGGACAGAAAACTGTAGGTAGGGAGAGTGTGTCAGTTTCTTTCACTGTCAAAGTCCTTGTTTCCAGGGACCTGGAAGGACAGTGAGGTAATTCTCCTTGTGCTAAATTGTGCTTAAAAAAAACATTTTTTCTAGGGACAGAAAACTGTAGGTAGGGAGAGTGTGTCAGTTTCTTTCACTGTCAAAGTCCTTGTTTCCAGGGACCTGGAAGGACAGTGAGTGAATTCTCCTTGTGCTATATTGTGCTTAAAAAAAACATTTTTTCTAGGGACAGAAAACTGTAGGTAGGGAGAGTGTGTCAGTTTCTTTCACTGTCAAAGTCCTTGTTTCCAGGGACCTGGAAGGACAGTGAGGTAATTCTCCTTGTGCTAAATTGTGCTTAAAAAAAACATTTTTTCTAGGGACAGAAAACTGTAGGTAGGGAGAGTGTGTCAGTTTCTTTCACTGTCAAAGTCCTTGTTTCCAGGGACCTGGAAGGACAGTGAGGTAATTCTCCTTGTGCTAAATTGTGCTTAAAAAAAACATTTTTTCTAGGGACAGAAAACTGTAGGTAGGGAGAGTGTGTCAGTTTCTTTCACTGTCAAAGTCCTTGTTTCCAGGGACCTGGAAGGACAGTGAGTGAATTCTCCTTGTGCTATATTGTGCTTAAAAAAAACATTTTTTCTAGGGACAGAAAACTGTAGGTAGGGAGAGTGTGTCAGTTTCTTTCACTGTCAAAGTCCTTGTTTCCAGGGACCTGGAAGGACAGTGAGGTAATTCTCCTTGTGCTAAATTGTGCTTAAAAAAAACATTTTTTCTAGGGACAGAAAACTGTAGGTAGGGAGAGTGTGTCCGTTTCTTTCACTGTCAAAGTCCTTGTTTCCAGGGACCTGGAAGGACAGTGAGTGAATTCTCCTTGTGCTATATTGTGCTTAAAAAAAACATTTTTTCTAGGGACAGAAAACTGTAGGTAGGGAGAGTGTGTCAGTTTCTTTCACTGTCAAAGTCCTTGTTTCCAGGGACCTGGAAGGACAGTGAGGTAATTCTCCTTGTGCTAAATTGTGCTTAAAAAAAACATTTTTTCTAGGGACAGAAAACTGTAGGTAGGGAGAGTGTGTCAGTTTCTTTCACTGTCAAAGTCCTTGTTTCCAGGGACCTGGAAGGACAGTGAGGTAATTCTCCTTGTGCTAAATTGTGCTTAAAAAAAACATTTTTTCTAGGGACAGAAAACTGTAGGTAGGGAGAGTGTGTCAGTTTCTTTCACTGTCAAAGTCCTTGTTTCCAGGGACCTGGAAGGACAGTGAGGTAATTCTCCTTGTGCTAAATTGTGCTTAAAAAAAACATCTTTTCTAGGGACAGAAAACTGTAGGTAGGGAGAGTGTGTCAGTTTCTTTCACTGTCAAAGTCCTTGTTTCCAGGGACCTGGAAGGACAGTGAGTGAATTCTCCTTGTGCTATATTGTGCTTAAAAAAAACATTTTTTCTAGGGACAGAAAACTGTAGGTAGGGAGAGTGTGTCAGTTTCTTTCACTGTCAAAGTCCTTGTTTCCAGGGACCTGGAAGGACAGTGAGTTAATTCTCCTTGTGCTAAATTGTGCTTAAAAAAAACATTTTTTCTAGGGACAGAAAACTGTAGGTAGGGAGAGTGTGTCAGTTTCTTTCACTGTCAAAGTCCTTGTTTCCAGGGACCTGGAAGGACAGTGAGTGAATTCTCCTTGTGCTATATTGTGCTTAAAAAAAACATTTTTTCTAGGGACAGAAAACTGTAGGTAGGGAGAGTGTGTCAGTTTCTTTCACTGTCAAAGTCCTTGTTTCCAGGGACCTGGAAGGACAGTGAGTGAATTCTCCTTGTGCTATATTGTGCTTAAAAAAAACATTTTTTCTAGGGACAGAAAACTGTAGGTAGGGAGAGTGTGTCAGTTTCTTTCACTGTCAAAGTCCTTGTTTCCAGGGACCTGGAAGGACAGTGAGTGAATTCTCCTTGTGCTAAATTGTGCTTAAAAAAAAAATTTTTTCTAGGGACAGAAAACTGTAGGTAGGGAGAGTGTGTCAGTTTCTTTCACTGTCAAAGTCCTTGTTTCAAGGGACAGAGAAGGACACCTGAAGGTAGCCCTTATTGCTTTTTTCCCATCTCCCTGCAGGCCATCTATTAGAATGTCTGGAATGCAAACAAGGAGAGGCAGACAGTCAGGAGGCAATAAAAGAGGGCAAGCAGGCTCTGTGTCTGGGGGCAACAGTGCTGGTCGTGGACGCGGTGCATTGTCATCAGCACATGGCCATGGGACACACTTGTCCTTCTTTTCGGCAGCTGGACATGTTGAGCCACATCATGCCGAAGACTTGGTAGAGTGGATGACCAAGCCCTCCTCCTCCTCCTCCTCCTCTCTCACCCAGGCTCAGGGTACTGGAAAAGCAGCTGCCAAAGCGTCCTCTTCCCTGGTATCAATGTCAGACTCATCATCAGTCACTCCTTCCCTAGACCCACCATGTCCTCCTCCTGAGGAGTCCCCCGAACTGTTTCAGCACAGTGTTGGGTACATGCTCCAGGAGGATGCCCAGCGTTTCGAAGGGTCTGATGATGAAACCCAGCTAGAGGAAGGCAGTAGCGTGAGAGCAGACAGAGGGGATGCTCAAGAAGGACACCAATCTGGCAGTCATGTTCCAGCAGCTGCAGCATACTGCCAGATTGCCTCCAGTGATGAGGAGGGAGGTGATGATGAGGTCACTGACTCCACGTGGGTGCCTAATAGGAGAGAGGAGGAGGAGGAGGATGAGGAGGAGGCACATCTCCAAGAGGCAGGATGCCCTTTGGTGGCCAGCGTAAGGGCAGTACACCGACGGAATCACACCGCAGAGCTCCGCCTGTGCAGGGCGCTGCCTCTGCCCGTCATTCAAAAAGTTCTTTGGTGTGGGCCTTTTTTGAGGCTAGTGCATCAGATCGCACAGCTGCTGTTTGCAACATATGTCTCAAGCGTATATCGCGTGGCCAAAACATCAGCCGCTTGGGTACCACATGCCTGACCAGACATATGTTGACCTGCCATGCAGCTCGTTGGCAAGCCTACCTCAAAGACCCACACCAAAGAACAAAGCGGACCTCTCCTTGCACCGCATCAGCTGGGATCTCCAACCCCACTATAACTTCAGTCCTCTCTGAAACCTGCTCTGAGAGGAATGAAGGTGTAGAATTAGGTGTGTCACAGCCAAGTACTTGCGGCCACTCTGCTAGCAGTACACCGACGTCCGATTCTAGCAGGCAAATTTCCCTGCCCCAGCTGCTGGACCGTCGAAAGAAGTTCACTCCCAGCCATCCACATGCCCAGCGGTTGAATGCTAGCTTGGCTAAATTGCTAGCCCTTCAACTGCTGCCTTTTCAGTTGGTAGACTCGGCCCCCTTCCGTGAGTTTGTGCAATGTGCGGTTCCTCAGTGGCAGGTTCCCAAACGCCACTTTTTCTCACGGAAGGCTATTCCGGCTCTCTACCGGCATGTGGAAGGCAATGTCTTGGCCTCGCTGGACAGGGCGGTCAGCGGTAAGGTGCATATTACCGCTGACTCATGGTCCAGCAGGCATGGACAGGGACGTTACCTTTCTTTCACGGCCCATTGGGTCACTCTTTTGGCAGCTGGGAAGGATGCAGGACAAGGTGCAGTAGTGTTGGAGGTTGTCCCACCGCCACGCCTCCAAAATGCTACTACTGGTTGTGACACACCTCTCTCCTCCACCCCCTCCTCTTCTTCTTCCTCCATGGCCTCTTCCTGTGGTTTGTCCTATGAACCAGCGGTGCTCCGTAGCCGTTCACGGGGCTACGCAAGTACGCAGGCAAAAAGATGCCATGCCGTGCTTGCGCTGGTGTGTTTGGGGGACAGAAGCCACACTGGGGCAGAGGTCCTGTCTGCTCTGCAGGGCCAGGCCGAGAGGTGGTTGACGCCACGCCAGCTTAAGCCAGGAATGGTGGTTTGCGACAATGGCACCAACCTCCTCTCCGCCCTCCGACAGGGACAACTGACCCATGTGCCCTGTGTGGCTCACGTCCTTAACCTGGTGGTGCAGCGGTTCTTGGGCAGGTACCCGGGCTTACAGGATGTCCTGAGGCAGGCCAGGAAAGTCTGTGTGCATTTCCGCAGATCTTATAATGCCAGTGCTCGCCTGGCTGAGCTGCAAAAGGAGTTGAACCTGCCCAAGAACCGCCTTATATGTGACATGCCCACCAGGTGGAACTCAACGTTGGCCATGCTGCAGCGGCTGCACACGCAGCAGAGGGCCATCAATGAGTACCTGTGCGACTACGGCACCAGGACAGGGTCAGGGGAGCTTGGTTTTTTTTCTCCACGCCAGTGGGGCATGATCAGGGATGCATGCACTGTCCTGGCACCATTTGAGGAGGCCACGAGGATGGTGAGCAGTGACAGTGCATGCATCAGTGACACTGTACCTCTTGTCCACCTGTTGGAGCACACGCTGCGTGGAATAATGGACAGGGCACTTGAGGCAGAACAGAGGCAGGAAGAGGAGGACTTCCTTGCCTCTCAAGGCCCCCTTTACCCAGACAGTGTTCCTTCTGTCCCACCCATCGCACAGGAAGAGGAGGAGGAGGAGGAGGAGGATTGTGTCAGCATGGAGGTGGAGGCTGGCACTCAGCATCATCAGCAGCAGTCTTTTAGGGATGATTTACAGTCCCAAGAAACCAGTGGACTTGTACGTGGCTGGGAGGAGGTGGCTGCGGATCATGTCGTCCTTAGTGACCCAGAGGACTCCGGAGCGAATGCCTCAGCAAACCTACGCTGCATGGCCTCCCTGATCCTGCAAAGTCTGCGGAAGGATCCTCGTATTCTTCGGATCAAGGAGAGGGACCATTACTGGCTGGCCACTCTCCTTGATCCACGGTACAAGGGTAAGGTTGCGGACCTTATGTTACCGTCGCAGAGGGAGCAGAGGATGAGACAACTCCGGGAGGCCTTGCAGAAAGGTCTGTGCAACGCGTTCCCAGAGACTGGGAGGTTACAAACTCCTGGTCCTGGACAACGAGTTGCTGAGGCTTCGGCCAGTCAAAGAAGGAGCGGTGGGGAAGGTGGCCGTCTGACCGATGCGTTCAGACAATTCTTTAGTCCGCAGCCCCAAAGTATGATCGGTTCCAGCAACCATCGCCAGCGTCTGATAAACATGGTGCAGGAATATCTAGGGGCAAGGTCAGACTTGGACACCTTCCCCACCGAAAATCCTCTGGCTTACTGGGTCTTGAGGATGGATCACTGGCCAGAGCTTGCACAGTATGCAATTGAGCTACTGGCCTGTCCTGCATCCAGCGTTCTTTCGGAACGCACATTCAGTGCTGCTGGAGGATTTGTCACGGATCACAGGGTGCGCCTGTCCACCGACTCGGTTGATCGACTGACTTTCATCAAGATGAACCAGTCTTGGATCACCACCAGCTACCACACACCTGATGCTGATATAACAGACTAATTGATTTTAACATGTCACATCCCTTCAAGACTGATGCTGATGCTGAGTGCCTGTGCTGTTATGTTGACTGGCTATCCTCCTCCTCCGAGTCCTCAATGATACGATTGATGATGATAGCTTGGAAGATCATTTTTGTTTATGGGTGCCGCCACCAGTGGCTAAGGCCCAATTTTTCAGCCCCTGTTTTACAGGGGCGTGTAATTCCAATTTTTTTAGCAATAATTTGCCATAGGGCTCATTGCTGTGCTCCAAGTACAGTATCTGTGAGGGGTTGGAGTGTTGTGGCACCAGTGCCTAAGGCCCAATTTTTCAGCCCCTGTTTAACAGGGGCGTGTCATTACAATTTTTGAAGCAATACTTTGCAACAGGGCTCATTGCTGTGCTCCAAGTACAGTATCTGTGAGGGGTTGTAGTGTTGTGCCACCAGTGCCTAAGGCCCAATTTTTCAGCCCCTGTTCAACAGGGGCATGCAATTACAATTCTTGATCTAATAATTCACAGCAGGGTCCATTGCTGCACCCACCAAGAGTAACTCTGAGGGCTTACAGTCTTGTGGCAACGCCACCACCACCACCACCACGAAAGGCCCAATTTTTCAGCCCCTGTTCAAAAGGGGCATGTAATTACAATTCTTGATCTAATAATTCACAGCAGGGCCCATTGCTGCACCCACCAAGAGTAACTGTCAGGGCTTACAGTGTTGTGGCACCAGCACCACCATCAAAGCCCCAATTTTTACTACCACTGTTCAACAATTATATGTAATTAAAATTCCTGATATAATAGTTGACAGCAGGGCGTTCCAGCACCAACCAAGAGTAACTGAGTGCTTACAGTGTTGTGCCAACACCAACAACTAAGGGGCCTATTTCTGCAGAGTATATACGGCAGGTCCCTACTTTCAAACATCCAACTTACAAACGACTCCTACTTGCAAACGAAAGAAGACAACAGGAAGTGAGAGGAAATCTACCCCTAGAAAGGAAAATTCTCTCCTGTAAGAATAAATATGGGAGAAAGGGGTCTCATCTGTACTGATGCTTTATCAGCAATCCTTGTTTCAAGAAAAACACCACATTTCAAAAACAGTTGTCATTGGGACGGAAAGTGAGGTGAAATGTTCTGAACAGGGGCACAGACAGCAAAACAAATGTTACAGGGGTGATAACCCTTACCTATGTTTCCCAAAAAGTTTAAAAATAGATTTTTGGGCTGGAGCTACACTTCAACAATGTACCTGTTCAAAATTACAAACAGATTCTACATAAGAACAAACCTACAGTCCCTGTCTTGTATGCACCGCCTGTATACGGCTGTTCAGAGTATATAGGGCCTTTTTTATTTTATGTGCGGGGTTCCCCTTAATATCCATACAAGACCCAAAGGGGCTGGTAATGGGCTGGGGTAGGGGGGGGGTCATGGGGTAGCTATGCCATTTTTCTTAAAGAATTTCATTCATATTACCGGGACCAGACATTACATTAAAGCCACAAGCAGTTTTAAATGGCTTTTTTTTCCTTTAGAAGTGTCATTTTGTGCAGGGACAGTTCTAAACACGGGAAACACGTGGCACTTCACAGGCATACTTTAGACACCCCCCAGGTACGATATTTAAAGGAATATTTGACTTTTTTTTTTTCACTTTATGCATCATTAAAATGACTGCTCCCGAAAAACGACCGTTTTTAAAACTTCTTTTTGCATTGATACATGTCCCCTGGTGCACAACCCGGGTTCCCAAACCCTATTTATGACAATAACATGCATAATAGTTGTTATAATTAGCACTTTAGAATTCGAACGTTCGCATCCATTGTATTTAATAGGGTTCTAATGTTCGTTCGAACTTTCGGTCCGTTCGCGGGTTCTGGTGCGAACCGAACCCGGGGGTGTTCGGCTCATCACTACTCACAAGTTATGAGGAGAGGAAGAGAGAGGGAGTAGTAGTAAATAAATAAGGAATAGTACCCGGTGACCCGGGAATAGAAAACGGTGATGGTGTCAGTCGTAGGACATTTGTGTGAATAGTTAAAATATAGGGGGGGGGGGGCAGGGGAGGGTAATGGGAAAAGAGGGCACATTAAAGCTAATACAATGTGATGTATGTATTACTCAGATGTTATATTTTAAATGGATGTTTTGTATTGGAGAAAATAATAAAGAATATTTAAATTATTAAAATGCTTAACCTACGCAGTCTTACCCAAAGGCCTCGAAGCGCAATATAAAAGACAAACGTTGACATTAAAAGAACTTAGTAAAAACCAACATACCAGAATGACAACATACAGAGTAAATAAAACCTGGGGGTCTGTCCATTACAGTCCATTGAGACTACTGGTGATGAAAACCTGAGGGTGTTTACCTTTATTTAAGTATGCAAACATAATTTAGGGTAGATAGTGTATGTGGCAGTGTGAACAGTAATGTAATAGGAGAGTCAGTAATGATCATTACTGGTTTAAATTAAAAATTTGGAGGAGATTCAGGGCATGAAAAAAAAGAAGAAGGAGTCATCCAGAAATATGTCAGTAGAGACACAATCAGCGGCATACTCAAATAAGCATAAACACATCTTCAGAAACACAGTCAGTAGTGTGCTGACAATAAAACTGAAAAAAATAATCGAAGACACAATCAATACTATAGTGACACAATCAGAAATATGTTAATAAATGCACAATCAGTATCATACTGACACAATCAGAAACATACCAGCAGAGACACAATCCCTACCATATTTACACAATCAGAAACATGTCAGCTGAGACACAATCAATACTGACATAATCAGACCATCTTTTAGAATTAAATTTGTTTTCATCTCAGCATATATTCCTTTTGCAGTGTTTACATCACAGCATTTACATCCAAAAAAAGTCTTTATAACTAGAAAAAGAGGTTGTCAGGCAGCTCAACACTTGCAATCATTACCACTTGGCGGTGGGAGAGGAACCCATACTGGTATTGAACCTCCACCACATTACAACATAGTCCTTCCACCCAACACTTTACTATTGAGGAAAGACATGAGCGTTTAACATTCTCTTAAAGCGAAATTCCCTCCTAGCTAAAATATTGCATAATTTTGCTTGTTGGAGATTGAGCAACAATGAAGCCATGCCTCACGGGTGTGGCAAATGCAGGAGCAATGCTATGGAAGCAGGTGAGTGATCCCAACTGGTCCTGTCTCTAATGGGTTGTCACCACAAACAAGATCACTATTGCAACAAGGTCACAATTTCATAATAAAGCATTATGGATGTTTGGTGTAAGCAGAGGTCATTAGCAATCCTGCATATATGTAGCACACGTGTCAAACACAAGGTCCCCGGGCCGAATCTGGGCCGCCAGGCCATTTCATAGGGTCCTCGCTTCTCTCCTGCAGCTGCGGCACCCCCTTCATCTCTGCCTCCACCTTGTCGCAGCAGTTGGCAGCAGAGAGGAGGGCCGAACTCCTCCACCAGATCCTGCTCTTCTGCATGCAGCAGCGAAGAGGCTTGTCACTGCCCCATCTCAGCAGTCAACAGCAGGAAATAGGACTGAACTCCTCCTACAGAGCTTGTGACTCCATGTGCAGCCCAAGCACCCCTCATCTCCACCTCCCCTGGTCTTAGCATTTAGTAGACTCTGGCAGCTGACTCCAGCCCTCCTCTGGTCCTCCTCCAGACCATGCACTTTCTGCTTTCCAGCTCCGCCCCAGCAGCACAAGGTAAGAGGACTGTGATGTAAGGGGAGGGGTGCACTGTGATGTAAGGGAGGGTGGGGGACCCTTGACGTTTCATGGTGGGGGGGGCTCTTGACATCTGATGTAATGGGAGTGAGGTGCTCTGGACAACTAGTCTTACAGATAGGAGGGCAACCATAATGTTGATTTGGCCCCCCGATGAAATTGAGTTGGACACCCCTGATGTAGCACATAGAAGTCTGTAATATGGCTAGACTTGGAGCCAGCATTTGCTGATCAATATTTTTGGTCCACAGGAAAACAACAAAAAACACCTTATTTTTTTCAATGAGAGGCAAGGCATGTGTTTTCAACTGCAAGTGTTGTATGTGGTCCCAACGATGAAGCAGACCTCATGCTGTCTAAAGGGCTGAGTTTATACAGAAGGATATTGTCAATAGGGTATACCTAGACTAGAGCAAGATAATGCCTAAATAAGCCCAGGTTCACACTGGGCTGCGGGAATGAAGCCATGCGAGTTCAGCTGAACTCGCACGATTCCACTTCCACTTGTCAGTCACGATTTCGGCCGCGATTACAGAGACATCTGTGCATGTTTCTGCACAGATGTCAATGTAAATCGTGGCCCGAAATCGCAAAAAGTAGTACAGAAACTACTTTTTGAAATCGGTGCAACACCGCAGATGCGGTGTAGCAACGATTAGGACAGTGCCATTGCAAATGCCGCCGATTTGACATGCGATTTGACATGTCGTATCGCATGTTAAAACGCACCAGCTTGAACCAGGGCTAAAGCCCTTTTTAGGATATGTCACTTCACTGCAGATGCACTTAGCATGAACACCTGGTTAAAAAAAAAATCAATGGTAAATTTATTTCTCACAAAATAGACAGCTTGACTTCTGTATATAAAGTTCCAACAATTAGACTAGAATTAGGCACTAGTTCAAGAGAAAGAAATCTATAATTCAACAAATGAAAACAAGGCTTAAAACCGATCTGACAAAGAAAATCAAAAAAATTATTGATTTGTAATACCGTTCCACTTAAAAAGCGTCTGGGCTGATCTTAGAGGAGCAGGACACTGAAGCAGAACAAATTATCTGAATAATCAATTGACGTAAAAAAAATACTCAAGCAGAGCAGAGAACCTCTACATCTCACTCTGCTCAGTCAGTAGCTCTGTATTACTGGGTATGCAGGTAATATTACCTCTTCATGGATGTAAGCATGGGGATAATAGTATCTCAAGTCCCTGTGGCTTCAACAATAAAACTATGGAGTTTTTTTTTTTTATTCAGCTCTTATTCTTCAATTTTTCTAAGCAGCAACCTTTGCAATAAACACATTCTTCTATGCATTACTAATGTTATGTCTATGAAGAGGCCATGTCTTAAACATTTCATTAGGCACACTATGGATATAGGCAATGACAGAACAATGTGTTTCCTGCTGCTTTCATTTACCAATAAAAATTCAAGATGTAGTTCTTAGAGGTCTATTTAACACAGGGAAAATACTATTTATGCCCTGCAGACTTGAATTCAGCTTTCAACATAAAAATAGAAGATAAAATTGAAGCAAAGAAGAAGAATAATGTGAAAAAAATAAATAAAAAATCAGTAGCTTGTACATGCTGCCAGAAGCAAAATAGAGTTTTTCAGCCTATAGGACATGTCTGATAGGGTGATTTGTGTGATGTTTTTTAAACAAGAGAGTGAAATACTGTCATATTTGCTGCACAATGTGGGGTCTCCAGGCTTGGAATACCCACCAGTTAGCTCTTCTCATGCTTAAACATGTAGCTCTGAGCTGCTTGCATTTTCTAAATGAAAACATAATTGTGTGCAAAAGCAGGGGAGTGTGAAAGTGTGTTAACAGTTCAATACCCATAACAGAGTCCTTGCTTCATTTCCATACCTGGAGTGCTGGCATGGTTGGTATGGGCAAAAAAACATTTTCTACTATAACACACCTATTACATTAGGAGGAGGGCGCACTGACCTAGTGCATTATCCAAAAAATGTAATAAAAATATTTGGTAAAAAGCAAAAAGATGTTTACTCACAAATAGGGATGAGCTTCGTGTTCGAGTCGAACATACGTTCGACTCGAACATTGGCTGTTCGATCGTTCGACGAAGATCGAACGATTTGGGCCGTTCGCGCCAAATTCGAGTGAAGCGAACGGCCCACAATGCACTACGCCATCGCAGTGTCATCCAGGCGCTGTGATTGGCCAAGCATGCACTGTGACCCCGCATGCTTGGCCAATCACAGCGCCGGCAGCGAGGAGAGCAATGATTGGCCACAGGCAGGATGCCTGTGGCCAATTATTGCTGAGGGTGTTTAGTACACGCCCCACACTATAAAAGGCCGCCAGCACGGCGGCCTAGTGTAGTGTGTTCCGGAGCAGGGATAGAGTAGCATAGGCAGGGACAGTGACTGTTATTTCTTTCTTGCTTAACCTGGATTCCTTTAGTTTAGGGAAAGAGAAGGATAGGTAGGGAGAGTGTCAGTGTGTTTTGTGCTTCTGCTATAGTGTGCTTAAAAAAAACATTTATTCTAGGGACAGAAAACTCTAGGTAGGGACAGTGTCAGTTTCTTTCACTCTGCAAGTCCTTGTTTCCAGGGACCTGTAAGGACAGTGAGTTAATTGTCCTTGTGCTATATTGTGCTTAAAAAAAACATTTATTCTAGGGACAGAAAACTCTAGGTAGGGACAGTGTCAGTTTCTTTCACTCTGCAAGTCCTTGTTTCCAGGGACCTGTAAGGACAGTGAGTTAATTGTCCTTGTGCTATATTGTGATTAAAAAAAACATTTATTCTAGGGACAGAAAACTCTAGGTAGGGACAGTGTCAGTTTCTTTCACTCTGCAAGTCCTTGTTTCCAGGGACCTGTAAGGACAGTGAGTTAATTTTCCTTGTGCTATATTGTGATTAAAAAAAACATTTTTTCTAGGGACAGAAAACTGTAGGTAGGGAGAGTGTTTTTTTTCTTTCACTCTGCAAGTCCTTGTTTCCAGGGACCTGTAAGGACAGTGAGTTAATTGTCCTTGTGCTATATTGTGCTTAAAAAAAACATTTATTCTAGGGACAGAAAACTCTAGGTAGGGACAGTGTCAGTTTCTTTCACTCTGCAAGTCCTTGTTTCCAGGGACCTGTAAGGACAGTGAGTTAATTGTCCTTGTGCTATATTGTGATTAAAAAAAACATTTATTCTAGGGACAGAAAACTCTAGGTAGGGACAGTGTCAGTTTCTTTCACTCTGCAAGTCCTTGTTTCCAGGGACCTGTAAGGACAGTGAGTTAATTTTCCTTGTGCTATATTGTGATTAAAAAAAACATTTTTTCTAGGGACAGAAAACTGTAGGTAGGGAGAGTGTTTTTTTTCTTTCACTCTGCAAGTCCTTGTTTCCAGGGACCTGTAAGGACAGTGAGTTAATTGTCCTTGTGCTATATTGTGCTTAAAAAAAACATTTATTCTAGGGACAGAAAACTCTAGGTAGGGACAGTGTCAGTTTCTTTCACTCTGCAAGTCCTTGTTTCCAGGGACCTGTAAGGACAGTGAGTTAATTGTCCTTGTGCTATATTGTGATTAAAAAAAACATTTATTCTAGGGACAGAAAACTCTAGGTAGGGACAGTGTCAGTTTCTTTCACTCTGCAAGTCCTTGTTTCCAGGGACCTGTAAGGACAGTGAGTTAATTTTCCTTGTGCTATATTGTGATTAAAAAAAACATTTATTCTAGGGACAGAAAACTCTAGGTAGGGACAGTGTCAGTTTCTTTCACTCTGCAAGTCCTTGTTTCCAGGGACCTGTAAGGACAGTGAGTTAATTTTCCTTGTGCTATATTGTGATTAAAAAAAACATTTATTCTAGGGACAGAAAACTCTAGGTAGGGACAGTGTCAGTTTCTTTCACTCTGCAAGTCCTTGTTTCCAGGGACCTGTAAGGACAGTGAGTTAATTTTCCTTGTGCTATATTGTGATTAAAAAAAACATTTATTCTAGGGACAGAAAACTCTAGGTAGGGACAGTGTCAGTTTCTTTCACTCTGCAAGTCCTTGTTTCCAGGGACCTGTAAGGACAGTGAGTTAATTTTCCTTGTGCTATATTGTGATTAAAAAAAACATTTTTTCTAGGGACAGAAAACTGTAGGTAGGGAGAGTGTTTTTTTTCTTTCACTCTGCAAGTCCTTGTTTCCAGGGACCTGTAAGGACAGTGAGTTAATTTTACTTGTGCTATATTGTGCTTAAAAAAAACATTTTTTCTAGGGACAGAAAACTGTAGGTAGGGAGAGTGTTTTTTTTCTTTCACTCTGCAAGTCCTTGTTTCCAGGGACCTGTAAGGACAGTGAGTTAATTTTCCTTGTGCTATATTGTGATTAAAAAAAACATTTATTCTAGGGACAGAAAACTCTAGGTAGGGACAGTGTCAGTTTCTTTCACTCTGCAAGTCCTTGTTTCCAGGGACCTGTAAGGACAGTGAGTTAATTTTCCTTGTGCTATATTGTGATTAAAAAAAAACATTTATTCTAGGGACAGAAAACTCTAGGTAGGGACAGTGTCAGTTTCTTTCACTCTGCAAGTCCTTGTTTCCAGGGACCTGTAAGGACAGTGAGTTAATTTTCCTTGTGCTATATTGTGATTAAAAAAAACATTTTTTCTAGGGACAGAAAACTGTAGGTAGGGAGAGTGTTTTTTTTCTTTCACTCTGCAAGTCCTTGTTTCCAGGGACCTGTAAGGACAGTGAGTTAATTTTCCTTGTGCTATATTGTGATTAAAAAAAACATTTTTTCTAGGGACAGAAAACTCTAGGTAGGGAGAGTGTTTTTTTTCTTTCACTCTGCAAGTCCTTGTTTCCAGGGACCTGTAAGGACAGTGAGTTAATTGTCCTTGTGCTATATTGTGCTTAAAAAAAACATTTTTTCTAGGGACAGAAAACTCTAGGTAGGGAGAGTGTTTTTTTTTTTTCACTCTGCAAGTCCTTGTTTCCAGGGACCTGTAAGGACAGTGAGTTAATTGTCCTTGTGCTATATTGTGCTTAAAAAAAACATTTATTCTAGGGACAGAAAACTCTAGGTAGGGACAGTGTCAGTTTCTTTCACTCTGCAAGTCCTTGTTTCCAGGGACCTGTAAGGACAGTGAGTTAATTTTCCTTGTGCTATATTGTGATTAAAAAAAACATTTTTTCTAGGGACAGAAAACTGTAGGTAGGGAGAGTGTTTTTTTTCTTTCACTCTGCAAGTCCTTGTTTCCAGGGACCTGTAAGGACAGTGAGTTAATTGTCCTTGAGCTATATTGTGCTTAAAAAAAACATTTATTCTAGGGACAGAAAACTCTAGGTAGGGACAGTGTCAGTTTCTTTCACTCTGCAAGTCCTTGTTTCCAGGGACCTGGAGAGACATTGAGTGAATTGTCCTTGTGCTATATTGTGATTAAAAAAAACATTTATTCTAGGGACAGAAAACTCTAGGTAGGGACAGTGTCAGTTTCTTTCACTGTGAAAGTCCTTGTTTCAAGGGACAGAGAAGGACACCTGAAGGTAGCCCTTATTGCTTTTTTCCCATCTCCCTGCAGGCCATCTATTAGAATGTCTGGAAGGCAAACAAGGAGAGGCAGACAGTCAGGAGGCAATAAAAGAGGGCAAGCAGGCTCTGTGTCTGGGGGCAACAGTGCTGGTCGTGGACGCGGTGCATTGTCATCAGCACATGGCCATGGGACACGCTTGTCCTTCTTTTCGGCAGCTGGACATGTTGAGCCACATCATGCCGAAGACTTGGTAGAGTGGATGACCAAGCCCTCCTCCTCCTCCTCATCCTCTCTCACCCAGGCTCAGGGTACTGGAAAAGCAGCTGCCAAAGCGTCGTCTTCCCTGGTATCAATGTCAGACAAATCATCAGTCACTCCTTCCCTAGACCCACCATGTCCTCCTCCTGAGGAGTCCCCCGAACTGTTTCAGCACAGTGTTGGGTACATGCTCCAGGAGGATGCCCAGCGTTTCGAAGGGTCTGATGATGAAACCCAGCTAGAGGAAGGCAGTAGTGTGAGAGCAGACAGAGGGGATGCTCAAGAAGGACACCAATCTGGCAGTCATGTTCCAGCAGCTGCAGCATACTGCCAGATTGGCTCCAGTGATGAGGAGGGAGGGGATGATGAGGTCAATGACTCCACGTGGGTGCCTAATAGGAGAGAGGAGGAGGAGGAGGATGAGGAGGAGGCACATCTCCAACGAGGCAGGATGCCCTTTGGTGGCCAGCGTAAGGGCAGTACACCGACGGAATCACACCGCAGAGCTCCGCCTGTGCAGGGCGCTGCCTCTGCCCGTCATTCAAAAAGTTCTTTGGTGTGGGCCTTTTTTGAGGCTAGTGCATCAGATCGCACAGCTGCTGTTTGCAACATATGTCTCAAGCGTATATCGCGTGGCCAAAACATCAGCCGCTTGGGTACCACATGCCTGACCAGACATATGTTGACCTGCCATGCAGCTCGTTGGCAAGCCTACCTCAAAGACCCACACCAAAGAACCAAGCGGACCTCTCCTTGCACCGCATCAGCTGGGATCTCCAACCCCACTATAACTTCAGTCCTCTCTGAAACATGCACTGAGAGGAATGAAGGTGTAGAATTAGGTGTGTCACAGCCAAGTACTTGCGCCCACTCTGCTAGCAGTACACCGACGTCCGATTCTAGCAGGCAAATTTCCCTGCCCCAGCTGCTGGACCGTCGAAAGAAGTTCACTCCCAGCCATCCACATGCCCAGCGGTTGAATGCTAGCTTGGCTAAATTGCTAGCGCTTCAACTGCTGCCTTTTCAGTTGGTAGACTCGGCCCCCTTCCGTGAGTTTGTGCAATGTGCGGTTCCTCAGTGGCAGGTTCCCAAACGCCACTTTTTCTCACGGAAGGCTATTCCGGCTCTCTACCGGCATGTGGAAGGCAATGTCTTGGCCTCGCTGGACAGGGCGGTCAGCGGTAAGGTGCATATTACCGCTGACTCATGGTCCAGCAGGCATGGACAGGGACGTTACCTTTCTTTCACGGCCCATTGGGTCACTCTTTTGGCAGCTGGGAAGGATTCAGGACAAGGTGCAGTAGTGTTGGAGGTTGTCCCACCGCCACGCCTCCAAAATGCTACTACTGGTTGTGACACACCTCTCTCCTCCACCCCCTCCTCTTCTTCTTCCTCCATGGCCTCTTCCTGTGGTTTGTCCTATGAACCAGCGGTGCTCCGTAGCCGTTCACGGGGCTACGCAAGTACGCAGGCAAAAATATGCCATGCCGTGCTTGCGCTGGTGTGTTTGGGGGACAGAAGCCACACTGGGGCAGAGGTCCTGTCTGCTCTGCAGGGCCAGGCCGAGAGGTGGTTGACGCCACGCCAGCTTAAGCCAGGAATGGTGGTTTGCGACAATGGCACCAACCTTCTCTCCGCCCTCCGACAGGGACAACTGACCCATGTGCCCTGTGTGGCTCACGTCCTTAACCTGGTGGTGCAGCGCTTCTTGGGCAGGTACCCGGGCTTACAGGATGTCCTGAGGCAGGCCAGGAAAGTCTGTGTGCATTTCCGCAGATCTTATAATGCCAGTGCTCGCCTGGCTGAGCTGCAAAAGGAGTTGAACCTGCCCAAGAACCGCCTTATATGTGACATGCCCACCAGGTGGAACTCAACGTTGGCCATGCTGCAGCGGCTGCACACGCAGCAGAGGGCCATCAATGAGTACCTGTGCGACTACGGCACCAGGACAGGGTCAGGGGAGCTTGGTTTTTTTTCTCCACGCCAGTGGGGCATGATCAGGGATGCATGCACTGTCCTGGCACCATTTGAGGAGGCCACGAGGATGGTGAGCAGTGACAGTGCATGCATCAGTGACACTGTACCTCTTGTCCACCTGTTGGAGCACACGCTGCGTGGAATAATGGACAGGGCACTTGAGGCAGAACAGAGGCAGGAAGAGGAGGACTTCCTTGCCTCTCAAGGCCCCCTTTACCCAGACAGTGTTCCTTCTGTCCCACCCATCGCACAGGAAGAGGAGGAGGAGGAGGAGGAGGAGGAGGAGGAGGATTGTGTCAGCATGGAGGTGGAGGCTGGCACTCAGCATCATCAGCAGCAGTCTTTTAGGGATGATTTACAGTCCCAAGAAACCAGTGGACTTGTACGTGGCTGGGAGGAGGTGGCTGCGGATCATGTCGTCCTTAGTGACCCAGAGGACTCCGGAGCGAATGCCTCAGCAAACCTACGCTGCATGGCCTCCCTGATCCTGCAAAGTCTGCGGAAGGATCCTCGTATTCTTCGGATCAAGGAGAGGGACCATTACTGGCTGGCCACTCTCCTTGATCC
The DNA here is from genome assembly GCA_029206835.1 of Rana muscosa. Lineage (NCBI taxonomy): Eukaryota > Metazoa > Chordata > Amphibia > Anura > Ranidae > Rana > Rana muscosa. Next base: position 180,336,610 of record CM055121.1, read on the forward strand.
ACGGTACAAGGGTAAGGTTGCGGACCTTATGTTACCGTCGCAGAGGGAGCAGAGGATGAGACAACTCCGGGAGGCCTTGCAGAAAGGTCTGTGCAACGCGTTCCCAGAGACTGGGAGGTTGCAAACTCCTGGTCCTGGACAACGAGTTGCTGAGGCTTCGGCCAGTCAAAGAAGGAGCGGTGGGGAAGGTGGCCGTCTGACCGATGCGTTCAGACAATTCTTTAGTCCGCAGCCCCAAAGTATGATCGGTTCCAGCAACCATCGCCAGCGTCTGATAAACATGGTGCAGGAATATCTAGGGGCAAGGTCAGACTTGGACACCTTCCCCACCGAAAATCCTCTGGCTTACTGGGTCTTGAGGATGGATCACTGGCCAGAGCTTGCACAGTATGCAATTGAGCTACTGGCCTGTCCTGCATCCAGCGTTCTTTCGGAACGCACATTCAGTGCTGCTGGAGGATTTGTCACGGATCACAGGGTGCGCCTGTCCACCGACTCGGTTGATCGACTGACTTTCATCAAGATGAACCAGTCTTGGATCACCACCAGCTACCACACACCTGATGCTGATATAACAGACTAATTGATTTTAAAATGTCACATCCCTTCAAGACTGATGCTGATGCTGAGTGCCTGTGCTGTTATGTTGACTGGCTATCCTCCTCCTCCGAGTCCTCAATGATACGATTGATGATGATAGCTTGGAAGATCATTTTTGTTTATGGGTGCCGCCACCAGTGCCTAACGCCCAATTTTTCAGCCCCTGTTTAACAGGGGCGTGTAATTACAATTTTTGAAGCAATACTTTGCAACAGGGCTCATTGCTGTGCTCCAAGTACAGTATCTGTGAGGAGTTGCAGTGTTGTGCCACCAGTGCCTAAGGCCCAATTTTTCAGCCCCTGTTTAACAGGGGCGTGTCATTACAATTTTTGAAGCAATACTTTGCAACAGGGCTCATTGCTGTGCTCCAAGTACAGTATCTGTGAAGGGTTGCAGTGTTGTGCCACCAGTGCCTAAGGCCCAATTTTTCAGCCCCTGTTCAACAGGGGCATGTAATTACAATTCTTGATCTAATAATTCACAGCAGGGCCCATTGCTGCACCCACCAAGAGTAACTGTCAGGGCTTACAGTGTTGTGGCACCAGCACCACCATCAAAGGCCCAATTTTTACTACCACTGTTCAACAATTATATGTAATTAAAATTCCTGATATAATAGTTGACAGCAGGGCGTTCCAGCACCAACCAAGAGTAACTGTGAGTGCTTACAGTGTTGTGCCAACACCAACAACTAAGGGGCCTATTTCTGCAGAGTATATACGGCAGGTCCCTACTTTCAAACATCCAACTTACAAACGACTCCTACTTGCAAACGCAAGAAGACAACAGGAAGTGAGAGGAAATCTACCACTAGGAAGGAAAATTCTCTCCTGTAAGAATAAATATGGGAGAAAGGTGTCTCCTCTGTACTGATGCTTTATCAGCAATCCTTGTTTCAAGAAAAACACCACATTTCAAAAACAGTTGTCATTAGGACGGAAAGTGAGGTGAAATGTTCTGAACAGGGGCACAGACAGCAAAACAAATGTTACAGGGGTGATAACCCTTACCTATGTTTTCCAAAAAGTTTAAAAATAGATTTTTGGTCTGGAGCTACACTTCAACAATGTACCTGTTCAAAATTACAAACAGATTCTACATAAGAACAAACCTACAGTCCCTGTCTTGTATGCACCGCCTGTATACGGCTGTTCAGAGTATATAGGGCCTTTTTTATTTTATGTGCGGGGTTCCCCTTAATATCCATACAAGACCCAAAGGGGCTGGTAATGGGCTGGGGTAGGGGGGGGGTCATGGGGTAGCTATGCCATTTTTCTTAAAGATTTTCATCCATATTACCGGGACCAGACATTACATTAAAGCCGCAAGCAGTTTTAAATGGCTTTTTTTTCCTTTAGAAGTGTCATTTTGTGCAGGGACAGTTCTAAACACGGGAAACACGTGGCACTTCACAGGCATACTTTAGACACCCCCCAGGTACGATATTTAAAGGAATATTTGACTTTTTTTTTTTCACTTTATGCATCATTAAAATGACTGCTCCCGGAAAACGACCGTTTTTAAAACTTATTTTTGCATTGATACATGTCCCCTGGTGCAGAACCCGGGTTCCCAAACCCTTTTTAGGACAATAACATGCATAATAGTTTTTATAATTAGCACTTTAGAATTCGAACGTTCGCATCCATTGTATTTAATAGGGTTCTAATGTTCGTTCGAACTTTCGGTCCGTTCGCGGGTTCTGGTGCGAACCGAACCCGGGGGTGTTCGGCTCATCACTACTCACAAACATAGACTTTCAAACTTGCTAATCAAGCAACATGGGATTAGTGGAAGCGGTTGTGGTGGGGGGTGGGATCAGTAGCATTTGTGGTGGTGGGGGGGTTTGGGATCAGTAGTGGTGGTGGAGGGGGGTGGGATCAGTAGTGGTGGTGGAGGGGGGGTGGGATCAGTAGTGGTGGTGGAGAGGGGGGTGGGATCAGTAGTGGTGGTGGAGAGGGGGTGGGATCAGTAGTGGTGGTGGAGGGGGGGTGGGATCAGTAGTGGTGGTGGAGAGGGGGTGGGATCAGTAGTGGTGGTGGAGAGGGGGGTGGGATCAGTAGTGGTGGTGGAAAGGGGGGTGGGATCAGTAGTGGTGGTGGAGGGGGGGTGGGATCAGTAGTGGTGGTGGAGAGGGGGGTGGGATCAGTAGTGGTGGTGGAGAGGGGGTGGGATCAGTAGTGGTGGTGGAGGGGGGGTGGGATCAGTAGTGGTGGTGGAGAGGGGGGTGGGATCAGTAGTGGTGGTGGAGGGGGGGTGTGATCAGTAGTGTTGATGGAGGGGGGTTGGGATCAGTGGTGGTGGTGGAGGGGGGGTGGGAATCAATAGTGGTGGTGGAGGGGGGGTGGGATCAGTAGTGGTGATGGAGGGGGGTGGGATCAGTAGTGGTGGTGGAGGGGGGGTGGGATCAGTAGTGGTGGTAGAGAGAGAGTGAGATCAGTAGTGGTGGTGGAGAGGGGGTGGGATCAGTAGTGGTGGTGGAGGGGGGGTGGGATCAGTAGTGGTGGTGGAGAGGGGGTGGGATCAGTAGTGGTGGTGGAGAGGGGGTGGGATCAGTAGTCGTGGTGGAGGGGGGGTGGGATCAGTAGTGGTGATGGAGGGGGGTGGGATCAGTAGTGGTGGTGGAGGGGGGGTGGGATCAGTAGTGGTGGTGGAGAGGGGGTGGGATCAGTAGTGGTGGTGGAGGGGGGGTGGGATCAGTAGTGGTGGTGGAGAGGGGGGTGGGATCAGTAGTGGTGGTGGAGGGGGGGTGTGATCAGTAGTGTTGATGGAGGGGGGTTGGGATCAGTGGTGGTGGTGGAGGGGGGGTGGGAATCAATAGTGGTGGTGGAGGGGGGGTGGGATCAGTAGTGGTGATGGAGGGGGGTGGGATCAGTAGTGGTGGTGGAGGGGGGGTGGGATCAGTAGTGGTGGTAGAGAGAGAGTGAGATCAGTAGTGGTGGTGGAGAGGGGGTGGGATCAGTAGTGGTGGTGGAGGGGGGGTGGGATCAGTAGTGGTGGTGGAGAGGGGGTGGGATCAGTAGTGGTGGTGGAGAGGGGGTGGGATCAGTAGTCGTGGTGGAGGGGGGGTGGGATCAGTAGTGGTGATGGAGGGGGGTGGGATCAGTAGTGGTGGTGGAGGGGGGGTGGGATCAGTAGTGGTGGTGGAGAGGGGGGTGGGATCAGTAGTGGTGGTGGAGGGGGGTGGGATCAGTAGTGGTGGTGGAGAGGGGGTGGGATCAGTAGTGGTGGTGGAGAGGGGGGTGGGATCAGTAGTTGTGGTGGAGGGGGGTGGGATCAGTAGTGGTGGTGGAGGGGGGGGTGGGATCAGTAGTGGTGGTGGAGGGGGGTGGGATCAGTAGTGGTGGTGGAGAGGGGGGTGGGATCAGTAGTGGTGGTGGAGAGGGGATGGGATCAGTAGTGGTGGTGGAGAGGGGGTGGGATCAGTAGTGGTGGTGGAGGGGGGTGGGATCAGTAGTGGTGGTGGAGGGGGGTGGGATCAGTAGTGGTGGTGGAGAGGGGGGTGGGATCAGTAGTGGTGGTGGAGAGGGGGTGGGATCAGTAGTGGTGGTGGAGGGGGGGTGGGATCAGTAGTGGTGGTGGAGGGGGGGTGGGATCAGTAGTGGTGGTGGAGAGGGGGCTGGGATCAGTAGTGGTGGTGGAGAGGGGGGTGGGATCAGTAGTGGTGGTGGAGAGGGGGTGGGATCAGTAGTGGTGGTGGAGAGGGGATGGGATCAGTAGTGGTGGTGGAGAGGGGGGTGGGATCAGTAGTGGTGGTGGAGAGGGGATGGGATCAGTAGTGGTGGTGGAGAGGGGGTGGGATCAGTAGTGGTGGTGGAGGGGGGTGGGATCAGTAGTGGTGGTGGAGGGGGGGTGGGATCAGTAGTGGTGGTGGAGGGGGGTGGGATCAGTAGTGGTGGTGGAGAGGGGATGGGATCAGTAGTGGTGGTGGAGAGGGGGTGGGATCAGTAGTGGTGGTGGAGGGGGTGGGATCAGTAGTGGTGGTGCAGGGGGGGTGGGATCAGTAGTGGTGGTGGAGGGGGGTGGGATCAGTAGTGGTGGTGCAGGGGGGGTGGGATCAGTAGTGGTGGTGGAGAGGGGGGTGGGATCAGTAGTGGTAGTGGAGGGGGGTGGGATCAGTAATGGTGGTGGAGGGGGGGTGGGATCAGTAGTGGTGGTGGAGGGGGGGTGGGATCAGTAGTGGTGGTGGAGGGGGTGGGATCAGTAGTGGTGGTGCAGGGGGGGTGGGATCAGTAGTGGTGGTGGAGGGGGGTGGGATCAGTAGTGGTGGTGCAGGGGGGGTGGGATCAGTAGTGGTGGTGGAGAGGGGGGTGGGATCAGTAGTGGTAGTGGAGGGGGGTGGGATCAGTAATGGTGGTGGAGGGGGGGTGGGATCAGTAGTGGTGGTGGAGGGGGTGGGATCAGTAGTGGTGGTGGAGAGGGGGGTGGGATCAGTAGTGGTGGTGGAGGGGGGTGGGATCAGTAGTGGTGATGGAGGGGGGGTGGGATCAGTGGTGGTGGTGGTGGTGGAGGGGGATGGGATCAGTGGCAGCGGGATGGTGGTGGAGGGGATGGGATGGGAACACTGGCACTTGCTTGCTCTCAGTGTCAGTTGATTCCCCTTCCTTGCTCAGTGCTTTCTCAGTCTGGCTTCACATGGCTCTAGTAATGCCTCTCCTGACATAGGGTCTTTGTCTCCACGTCTTCTCACAGAGGAAAGAGCTCCTCCCCCTTGACTCTACTGGTTTGTCAGCTAATCGGGTGAGTTTTTCCCTTAACTCAGTTTCCTCCTCCTGTATGGCATCTGCTTGCAGAAATTGATGGAGAGGATAGGCGGGCAGTGTGCTGTACCAGTGACAGTGAGTGAATGAGTTCTTAGCCACAGTGTACTACTATGCCACGACTACGTCTGGCAGTGGCATTTGCTTCCCACAGTGTACTGCTGTGTCAGATTATTGTGTATAACTAGAACCAGTGGGGGGCAGCGGGTAGGCCCCCCACAGTGTACTAGTATGTCCGATCCAATCATTGCCTCTAACTAGAACGGGAACAGAATTGCAGTGTCCCTTCTGCCTGGGGGTGGCGTTGTCCCCCTGAAAATGCCACTCAAGGCAAACGCCTTGTTTGCCTCACAGAAGATACGCCCCTGGCCACACCATCCAAGAATTGGTAAGCTGCAATATATTAAATGTTTGTATTTGGGTTTGGATATGGACACAAGAAGTTATTCAGGTATAATGCAGTCCAACTGAGGGGGAGGGGGGGCAATATAGCATATGCAAAGATAACAGGCCCACAAAAAACAACGGTTAACAAAGGCAGCACAACAGAGCCTATAAAGCTGCCTACAGAATCTTACAAGTGGAGCTGAAATCAACTGAAGCCTGCTGGGCTGAGGTCTACTTAGTAAAGCCTAAAGCCCAACCCTGGCAAACCTAAAGATGATCCCTAATTATTCGTTTAGGTCTAGGGGTCATAGAAAATAAATTCTGCTTACCTGATCCTCTGCTGCTCCATGCTGCTAGATTGGTCTCCGTACCGGCTTCCCCATGCTCCACCTGTCTAAGATGTTGATGTCATCAAGACCAATGCAGGGTCCATAGTCCTGCATTTGTTGTGATGACGATGAGGGGAAGTACCATCTGTGAGGGGAGCAGAGGATCAGGTAAGTTAAAGTTCAAAAACTCTCTTGTAGACAGTTAACCCTTGCAGTGTGGGCACAGCTCCAGTGAAAGAGATAACTTTTCAGTTTCCCAGAGTTGGATTTTAACAAGTGTGTGAACAGAAGACAAGGTGACAGCCTTGCAAATCTGAGAAACAAATGCCTGATGCTACAAATCCCTAAAAGCACTAACTGATTTATTGGAGTATGCTTTGATAGGGAAAGGTGGAACTTTGCCCTTGAGGTCATGGGCTTGAATGATGAGTTGTCGAATTCGCCTGACAACAGTGAAATGTGAAGTAGCTTGTTCCCTACAGAGACCTTCAGATATGATAAACAAAGAGTCAGGCTGTCAAAAGAAAACTGTAGCTAAGAGATAGTCTTGAACAGCATGTACCACATCCACACAATGCACAATCTCTCTGCACTGATTAAGAGCAGGATAGTGGGATGGTAGAACAATGGGTAACGTGAAAGTAAGAAACCACCTTGAGAAGAAAAGAGGCATTGAGTCTCAAAACCACCATGCCTTAGTACACACAAGAAACGGTTCTTTACAAGATATGGTTGACAACTTGCAGACATGATGGCAATGAGAAGGCAACCTTCTCATTGCCAGTAATCAGAGACATTGGAATATCCTTAATAGGTTCCAAAGGCAGTACCTGGATCAACAGAACCAGGTGGTAAACACACAATAGGAATAATTTAAGTGTGAAGGCATTCACTGTTGAGTGACAGGCAAGCGATCTTTGAAAAAGAACTGCCAAGGATGAGACTTGACCCTTGATAGTACTCATGGCCAAAGAGTGATCTACACCAGTCTGGAGAAAAGACAGGATTCTTCCAACAGAGAACTTCCAGGGATGGAATTTCCTTGCTTCGCACCAAGAGAAATATGCTTCTCAGGGGTGCTTTCAAGAGAGTGGGGATAACCAAATCTGACAGTCCCCTATCCCTGACGACCTGGGCTTGCACAGCAAATCTATTAAAGCCTGTGTCCACCAATTAGGGTGGTAAAGCGATTACTGAGGCAGAGGATTCAAACGATTTTGTAGGGGCTCATGGAGAGTATGCAAGGAGTCTGATGGGATTCAAGTAGCACATCCACATGGGCTAGTTTGGTGTAATCAAGATCAACAGAATGCTCTTTATTTTGATTCTGTGGCGTAGGCAAGGAAGGAAGGAATTTCACAAGAGTAAAGGCATAAATCAGGTTGAACTGATCCTACAGAGTCACAAAAGCATCCACAGCAAAGGCTAGAAGATCCCTGGACCTAGAGACAAACCTTCACAGTTTACTGTTGATCCAAGAAGTCAGGAGGTTTCACAGTTTACTGTTGATCCAAGAAGTCAGGAGGTCTGTGTATGATATCCTTCACTGTTGACTTTGGCGCTGAAACAAATCAGGGTGAAGAGGCCATTTCCTGGAGTCCAGGTGTGAGAAAACTGAAGTCCACCTGCCAATTTTCCACATCTAGGATGTGCATGGCAGACAGAGCTAGAATTTGAAGTTCCACCTAAGCCAGAATCAGATCTACTTCTCTTGAACCACACGACATGTGGTTCCACCCTGATGTCTGATGTTTGAGTTGCAACAGTATGGAGCAAAATTGGGCATATAAATAGCCTCAAAGGAGGCCACCATTAGTTTCAGGAACCTCATTCATAAACAGCAGGTTGGTTGGCTCCTGAACTGTAGAGTCTGGATCCCTCCTACTGCGGCAGCTGGAGCCCAGTAGTTTAAGCCGTTAAGGGAAGCAGAACAAATAATAATAAAGAACATATTTATCTTTACACAAGTGCTTTTTAAAGACCTTGGTGTGGGACATCTTTTGCTGCAATATGTTCCGGTTAACCCTGTGGATGCTGGTGGATTGGTGACTACAGTCTAAGGCACTTTATTCAGATTGTTTGGTGTGCATCCTATAATTCAGTGGATTGGGCAGTGTGCACTTACAGTCACCTCTGAGGCGCATGTGATGACAATGCACAAGCACAATTGGGAGAAAGTTGTCCCCCTATAACAAGAAGTGCCTGATCATGGACCTTCATGGCAGGATCACCAGGTATAATTTTATAGAATAAAGGGGAAAAAAACGCGCTTACTGTCAAATTTTAAGTAAATAAAAACTTAAAATTAAGATAAAATAAAATAGAGAGAACTCCTTATAGCAGCAATAAAAGTGGGATAAACACAAATAGAAATAAAAAAGAAGAAAATTGCGCTAAAGAATCCTCATGGAAATTAATTATATACTGAATAAAGTCCAATGTGGCAGGCTGGTGGGAAGAAACACAAAAACTCCCAATTGTTAAATGAACCTTGAGAAATTCATGCTTACCAGATAAGTAAGCCAATAAAGCAGATGGCTATAGCCCAGCCAAGGCCTTTCATTAGCACCAAGACAGCCGCTTCCCAGGAAAATAATGAATACGATCACTGGAACTATGACTCCATATTAATGATGTTAATCAGCCCAAAAAGAAAAGGAAAAACACATAGCGTAATCCTGCTACAATAAATGATCTATAGGAATCAGTGTTATGGACAACACCCAGTGTGAGAAGCATGCAGGAGTGAACCACCACCTCACAATCAATCTCCTTACCAGATTGCACTAAATAAAAAACTTTAAGCAGATATAAGGCAAAAACACCCCAAACACAAAGGTTGTGATCCGCCACCTCTCATATAGTCTTCTTACCAGATAGACATCACTATAGAGCTTGATGTCTCAACGTTGAGAATGTCTTTGATGACGAAACGCGTCTGAGGGGGTACGTGCTGACATCACCACGTTCGCAGGACGGGAGTTTTATTTTGTAGCCGGCCAGATTTGTTTCTCTGCTTGAATTTATGCAACTATATGTAAGTGTAACTGCCTTTTTTTATTAAATACATTGATGGTATTACACTATCGAGTCTCTTCGTTTCCTCTTGGGTACTTGACGAATTTACCACATACGTGGACTCACGGTCCCAGCTGGGAGACTTCATTTCCATCCCTTTACCATCTGAGTCTGCAGTTGTTCATAGGATCCCGATCTTAAGTCGTCACCTATATACATCAAGCTCTATAGTGATGTCTATCTGGTAAGAAGACTATATGAGAGGTGGCGGATCACAACCTTTGTGTTTGAGGTGTTTTTGCCTTATATCTGCTTAAAGTTTTTTATTTAGTGCAATCTGGTAAGGAGATTGATTGTGAGGTGGTGGTTCACTCCTGCATGCTTCTCACACTGGGTGTTGTCTATAACACTGATTCCTATAGATGATTTATTGTAGCAGGATTACGCTATGTGTTTTTCCTTTTCTTTTTGGGCTGATTAACATCATTAATATGGAGTCATAGTTCCAGTGATCGTATTCATTATTTTCCTGTGAAGCGGCTGTCTTGGTGCTAATGAAAGGCCTTGGCTGGGCTATAGCCATCTGCTTTATTGGCTTACTTATCTGGTAAGCATGAATTTCTCAAGGTTCATTTAACAATTGGGAGTTTTTGTGTTTCTTCACACCAGCCTGCCACATTGGACTTTATTCAGTATATAATTAATTTCCATGAGGATTCTTTAGCGTGATTTTCTTCTTTTTTATTTTTTTATAACTTTATAGAAAGCTGCAGATTTAACCACTTCAGCCCCGGAAGAATTGGCTGCTGAATGATCAGGCCTTTTTTTGCGACTTGGCACTGCGTCGCTTTAACTGACAATTGCATGGTAGAGCGACATGGTACCCAAACAATTTTTTTTGCAATATAAACAAAAAAAGACCAACAATTCTGAAAAAAAAGCAATATTTTTTACTTTTTACTATAATAAATATCCCCAAAAAATATATACAACAACAGATTTTTTCCTCAGTTTAGGCCGATATGTATTCTTCTACATATTTTTGTTAAAAAAATCGCAATAAGCGTATATTTATTGGTTTGCGCAAAAGTTATAGCGTCTACAACAGGGGTGCCCAACCAGTGGCCCGGGGGCCACATGTGGCCCGCGGAGCCCTCTGAGGTGACCCGCGACCTCCTGCTCTGGGATGGAATAGAATACTGTTATTAAAGGTCAGTTTATTACTAAAATCAATGTATATATGGGCATATCTGTTCTGCAGTGGTTACTGGGCTGCTTTCAAACTAATCCGCAGATGCAGAGCAGTGCACCTGCGGGTTACCTGCACTGAGCCATAGACTTCTGTTATTACCTGCAAGTTTGGTAAGCTTTCTGAAAGTGCACCAAGCCTGCAGAATATAATAGAAGTCTATTGCAAAGTGCAGAAAAGCCAAAGGTACACTGCGTTGCACCTGCGGCGTGAGTAAACCACAGCACATCAGTGTGAAAGCAGCCATGGGCCCTTTTCACACGGTCAGTCCGACCCATTTGGACCCACCATTTACCTCCAAGGAATGGCAGATGTAAACCGACTTGTGTCCTACCTCCAATCCGATCCGGCTGTGTCCGTGTCCGCTCTGCATACGCAGAGCGGACATGGACCTGCCATCCGCCCCCTCCGCTGATTGTGGCCCGCGACCAGTTACCAAGTCGCTTAAGTGGCTCTTGCGCTTCAAAAGGTTGGGCCCCCCTGGTCTACAAAATAGGGGATAGTTTTATGGCATTTTTATTATTTAATTTTTTTTCACTAGTAATGGCGGCAATCAGCGCTTTTTATCGTGACTGCGATATTGCGGCAGACGCATCGGACACTTTTGACGCTATTTTGGGACCATTGTCATTTATACAGCGATCAGTGCTATAAAAATGCTGGCAGTGAAGGGGTTAACCAGTAGGGGGCGAGGAAGGGGTTAAGTGTGTCCTAGGGAGTGATTCTAACTGTGAGGGGGCTGGGCTACCAGTGACATGACATCGATCACTGCTCCCGATTACAGTGAGCAGTAGATCAGTGTCCTGTCACTAGGCAGAACAGGGAAATGCCTTGTTTAGGACGGCCGCTAGGCGGCAGATTCAAAGCAACGTACCTGTATGTTACTTTGCCTGCCTGTGCCATTTTGCTGATGTAAATGTACGTTAGGCAGTCGGCAAGCGGTTAAAAAATATTAAAGACAACTTATGAAACTACATTAGCTTATCAAAATGTATATAGGATTTTATTGATTGGGTTTAGATCTTCATTAAACAATATGAAGTTGTCACCTAAAAGTCTTTATTTCCAACAAAATTCATTACAGACATTCATACCTAAAGTTGAACTGAAGCCAAAAAAAAGATAAATACACAGATGAAATATTTAAGGGAGTGTTTTACTTGAAAAAGGAGTTGTATTTATGTTCATCAAGTCATGAGATTTACACAGCTCTTACACACAGCACAGCCCTATGTAGTAGTACAGGAAACCTGAGTTTCTCTGCTGCAAATAACTAGGTTATACGGCAGCAAAGAGCCTCTCCTGTACCTAGTACGTGATCTGGTACTTCTAGGTAGGGGCCCGCGCACACGTGCCACCGGCGCTTGTGCTGTGATTAGTCACAGCACAAGCCGATCAGCAGGTACCGGTCAACGGATGACCACCAGCACTCGCTTTTTGCAGAGGAGAAAGACAGGACAGAGCTCTACCTATGTAAACAAGGCAGAGCTCTGTCCTGCTAGCTGCGATGTGCTGGATTTTGTTTCCCTCCAAAGCAGGGAATAAAGTCCAGCACATCCCTTAGTAAAAGCAGCACAGAGTGAACACAAAAACACTGGTTAGGCACACACTCATCCTTTCGATCACCCTAGGTGTTTAACTCCTTCCCAGCCAGTGTCATTAGTACAGTGACAATGTATATTTTTAGCTCTGATTATTGTATTAGTGACACTGGTTTCCACAAAGTGTCAAAAATTTCAGTGTTTGATTGTTGTCTGCGACAATATCGCTGTCCCACTATAAGTCACTGATTGCCACCATTACTAGTATAAAAAAAATTCCAGTATATACCATCGTTTGTAGATGCTATAACTTTTGCCTAAACCAAACAATATACGCTTATTGTGATTTTTTTACCAAAAATATGTAGCAGAATACATATTGGCCTAAATTTATGAAGAAATTTGTTTTTTTTTTACATCAAAAAACCGCCTGGTCATGAAGGGGGTAAATCTTCTGGAGGTCAGATGGTTAAGCAACACTTACAGGTTTTGTCCCTTCCCCAGCCTGTGACTGGATAGTAAAAGAGAAGCAGCAGACTGAAGGGAAAATCTCTCTGTCAGTCTGCTCTCTCTTCCTATCATCATATCCCTAGTTAGCAAACAAGCACTGCAGCACAACTGACTAGCTCCCTGTGCTGCGTTCCCTTTTCCTATTCTGAGCTCTGCTGTATAGGGGATTGCAAAATGCAACCAAGTCAAATTCAGGTACTGGCATTTAAAACAAAAATGAAGAAAGAGTTGCATAATTCCTGTCTTTTTATATCTGCCTGGAGTTTATCTTGAAATCATCATAGTGATTCCCTTCCTCATCTATTTCCTTACAATATTATCAGAATGGCGGGTCCTCATTAGCCTTATATTCAGTTACTAATGGCAAGTGCTCACATATGGATACATGGCTGCATGATGGCAAATAAAAAGGTTCCTGAAAGTAGCAGGATCAATGTTTGTACTCGTGATATGTGTGTTTGTGTTACATTTATAACCTGTTGAGTAAAGAGTAGAGCAATCAATTTTTAAGAACACTGAAGAAGGTATTCATCTCACCAGTCAATACTATTCCACCAGTTGCTATGTCACATTCAAGTGAAATTGTTATATATTACAACAGCTGCTCATGGCAGAAGAGGCGTAGCATCATTTAGTAGTGATTTCCAGTGTCTTCCATTAACTCTTGTGTTTTTCAATTTTGCTCATATAAGAAAATATGAAATAACCAGTAATAATGTTTCTAACATGAGATCAATATTAATTGCAGATCAGTCAGGTAATTACCTTCCAGCAGCCTGGGAAGCACAGCCAGTCAACGTAAGATGCCAGGGAGATAGTCAAGGCTGCGCTTGATGTATTGACCAGTTGCAAGCAGGTCAAATAAATGATAACACATATGGTGGTTATATAGAAAAATAAATACAGAGAAACATAAAAATAAAAAAAACTCCAGGTAAACTGAGCAAACAGATGCTTTTGTATATGAGATAGTTATTAAAGAACTATGATCTAATTGAAGGCAGCAAAACAATTTAAAGACAGTACTCCAGCCAGAACTTTTTGGGTAGAGTAGGAAAGAGTAAAGCCCTGTACACACGATCGGTTTTACCGATGAAAACAGTCCGATGGACTTTTTTTATCGGACAAACCGAGCGTGTTGGGGACCCATCGGTCTTTTTTCCGTCGGTTTTAAAAAATAGAACATGTTTTAAATTTTTCCGATAGATCAAAAACCGATAGCAAATTCTGATCATCTATTGGCAAGTCCATCAGATAAAAAACCCACGCATGCTCAGAATCAAGTTGACGCATGCTCAGAAGCATTAAACTTCATTTTTCTCGGCTCATCGGAGTGTTTTACGTCACCGCGTTTGGAATGGTCGGTTTTTTGACTGATGGTGTGTAGGCAAGACTGATGGAAGTCAGCTTCATTGGATTTCCGATGGACAAAACCATCGGCTTAGAATCCATAGGATATCCGATCGTGTGTACAGGGCTTTACTCTTAGGAGCTCCTCTTCTCAAAACTCAATTGTCATCTGTACCAATCTTAATGTCCACTTTAAAGTGGAATTAAAGTATTTTTTTTTTTAACTTGTACCTACAGGTAAGCCTATAATAAGGCTTACCTGTAAGTACAGTGAAAATCTCCTAGGAGATACAGGTATTCACACTGCATGCAACCAGTGACGTCACTGGCGCATGTGCTCTGGAGGAACGGCATACCCATGCTATCCTTTCAGTGTTGTGCCGCGACCATGACTCAGGAGTGACGTCATCACGGCCTGGCCAGTCAGATGGCCAGAGCACGCAAACCCGGAGGGAAGACCAGCTGAAGATGAAAGCCCTGTCAGCGGTGACAGCGTGCCCCTGGAGGCCTTCATTTTAAGGTAAGCAATTCGATGCAATGCATACTAGCACATTATGCCATTGTCTTGCAGGTTTTTGAAACACAAAACAGAAAGAAACCCTCTGGTGGGACTTTGAAGAGCAATGACTCCAAAATATATACAAATTAAATAAATTGTATTTTTAATATTACAAAGTGTAAAATAAAACACATCATTGACTGTGTCAGACACGATATAAAATTACATGAAACATGTGTAACATAGTGTTCATCATGAGATCATAATTGAAAATTAATATTTAAAGGAAACTGGTTAATGGCTGATCCTGGTAGTTCCTGCCACATCCCAAATACATATTGGAAAGGAAAAAAATGCCCCGGGGGATAGTGATGGCAGGGAACCAAAACAGGATAGGAAATGGATAGTACAAAAGTAATATATAAAAAGTATAAATTTATTGGTACAAAATTACAAGAATTGTTTAAAAAGACAATCGTGGAAACAAAGCATGATAACACAATTGGTTACTGCTACACTACACAATGTAACAAAAGCCAAAGGTTGGCTGCACATGGTGGTACATGTTTCGGAGAACATAAGGGGTTTGATTCCTCCTTATGGTGTATATTTATTTCTTCAGGGATTGGAAAAAGGTAAGCGTATGTGTTTCTAATAAAGAAAAAATTACATTGTATAAATGAACAAAAAAGTACAAAAAGGTAAATAATATAGCATGTAACCAATTAGTTTGCAGAGAAATGGCAAAAATGCATGTAAATATAAGTGTAGATACTCACAAATTATGTTTTCAACGATAGAATAATGCACAGGTTTTGTGACACATAAGTAGTGTCAAAGCATCTGTTGATCCAGTGTATAACCCGACACCCAATTGAAAACAAGTGGTGTGGGGACACAGACTTTCTCAGCTGGTAAAATATCACTGCACTTAAAAGTAAGGGTAACTCCAAGCATTCGTATCTGGATCAGGGAACCGACAATGAATAAAGACCTCCAGACAGCAGGGCGGCAAGTCAGGGCTTTTTTTTGTATATATGATACTGTGAAATATAACACAGTAAAAGATAGGCTAGCCAAAAAACTCTCAAGAGACCCTCAAAGAAACTTTTAAAATACATTTTAAAATAAATTTTCAAAAGAAAAAGAAAGGAACATGGATAGATAATTAAAATATTACAAATGAATCTATCAGGGTATAAGCAGGTATATATAAAGGGAATGGGAAGAACATTGTAGTAATTTAAAAGAGTTCCTTCTAAACTTGTGCAATGATGATGGTAATCCTGGCTGTGCAGCAATGAAAAGCTGCACCTGTCAGGATGAAATACTGAGGGAAGTGGGAGTGGATTGGGCTGGCAGCCAATCACGGAGAATAGGTGTGTAGTGTATGATGCATAGATGCAAACATTTGATTCACACTAAGTGTGTGGTGCACCTGTGCATCATGAGATCATAACCACTAATTTAAATCACTCTTGTATTTATAGACAGAGTGATACCCAACACATTTTGAGGTCATGCATTTTATTCCTCTTCATCAGGAACAAGTGGTAGAGGTATATATGATATCATGCAACAGTAGGTATCTGGCTATGTCAAATTAAGAATTTAAAAACAGGGAGATAGGGCTGCGCTGGCCCTGCAGCGTCCCGGAGGAATGGAGACAAGAGCGGCCACCCCGAATGACAATCAAAAGGGGGGGCGAAAATAGAAAACCTGACCCAGCAGGTGAGCCCACACCAAGGGTTAAGATAACAAAGATCTCAATCAATAGGCACACAGCAAAAATAAAGCCGCCCATTATACCCTATGCTATAGACTATTTAAAGACATCTCCAGTGCCAGTCTTTATCCCCTGATGAAGTCACGTGACCGTGACGCCACGTGTAGGGATGGACAGGCACTGGAGGTGACGTTAACAGATGAGCACGACGCTGGTGGATTATCGTTTTAAACTTATTGTCAGTTTGTAAGTACCTTTTCATTTTTTATGCAATAAAAACTTTCAAATAAATACTACACTATCCGGAATCCCCCCTGCTTTTCTCTTCCTTTAAACATACACGGGTTACCTGTTGGAGAAAATAAGGGTACCAATATACAGTTCACCCACGCGATTGCCCTGTGAATTCAGCAATAAAGAAACAGGAGGAACACAGAGCCCTTTTATTTTATATGTTGTTGCCACACAGCCTTAAGGTAAGAGGCCACCTGCACCAGAGTGTGTTTTCACGGAAGCGTATTTGCACAAGAAGATGAACATTGAAGATAAACACTAATGCCGCGTACACACGATCGGAATTTCCGACAACAAAACCGTGGATTTTTTTCCGACGGATGTTGGCTCAAACTTGTCTTGCATACACAAGGTCACGCAAATGTTGCTCGGAAATTCCGATCATCAAGAACGCGGTGACGTACAACACTACGACGAGCCGAGAAAAATTAAGTTCAATGATTCCGAGCATGCGTTTAATTGATTCCGAGCATGCGTAGAATTGGCTACACATGATCGGAATTTCCGACAACAAGTTTTGCTGTCGAAAAAATTGAGAACCAGCTCTCAAACATTTGTTGTCGGAAATTCCGACAGCAAATGTCCGATGGAGCATACACACGGTCGGAATTTCCGACAACAAGCTCACATCAAACATTTGTTGTCGGAAATTCCGACTGTGTGTACGCGGCATAAGACTGTATTTTTGCACTTTGCACCTTATCATTTTAGTGCAATATATATTTTTGCACCTTTGCACTTTTCCACGAGTGTATTGCACTTTCTATTAAGTTTGCATTATTATCATTTTGCAGAATTGATGTATTTATGATGACACTGTAAAGGATTGACCATTCGTTTATTATTTTAGGAAGTATTTATTGGGCTATTTGCACATTAATTATTACTGTCACGATATTTAAAGGGCCAGGTCACTGATCTATCTGAAGATTCTCATATACCTTTATTATTTTAAATAATTGTTTGAAGCACTTATTTCTATAATTGAGATTTATCTGTGCAAAACCTATTGAAACAGCGCAGCAGCACCCTTCTATATTCATTTTCTGCTTCTGGGTATGTTTTGACCCTTTTCGGCGCTTGCAGCAGTTTCTATTATTCAATTTATCATTTCCATATTAGCGCGTGAATACATATCTATTTATTTTATTTATAAAAATAAAGAAGTGATTTCAAGAAAGAAGATCCAAAGGCCAAAATGGGAATCTTTGTATTGCTACGACTTATCTAGGCAAAGTGTGACATATTCTAGGCTGAACGGGATCGGCTTGATGATTGCATATGTATGCTCTGGTAATGAGTTATACCTTGAATATAAAGGTTGCACGATCTGGGTGGATATGCCTAAAGCAGAGGTCCACACAAAAATGGAACCTCCACTTTTCGGAACCCTCCCTCCGGTGTCACATTTGGCTTCTTTCAGGGGGGAGGGGGGTGCAGATACCTGTATAATACAGGTATTTGCACCCACTTCTGGGCATAGACTCCCACGGGAGTCACACCCCTTCCCGTTCCCCCCCCGCCATCTTCTGGGAAACACACAGGTCCCAGAAGATAGCGGGGACCAGTTAGGATGCACAGCGTGACTCGCGCATGCGCAGTAGGGAACCGGAAAGTGAAGCCGCAACGCTTCACTTCCTGATTCCCTCACCGAGGATGGCGGCGGGGGCAGCCGAGAGCCGAGCGATTGATCGGCTTCGGCTGCCGACATCGCGGGCACCCTGGACAGGTAAGTGTCCATTTATTAAAAGTCAGCAGCGGCAATATTTGTCGCTGCTAGCTTTTAATATTTTTTTTTTTAGGCGGACCTCCGCTTTAAGAAAGCCAGCTGCTGAAATCACCTGAAATCACTTCTTTATTTTTGCTGTGTGCCTATTGATTGAGACCTTTGTTATCTTAACCTTTGGTGTGGGCTCACCTGCTGGGTCAGGTTTTCCTTTTTCGCCCCCCCCCCCTTTTGGTCGTCATTCGGGGTGGCCGCTCTCGTCTCCATTCCTCCGAGACGCTGCAGGGCCAGTGCAGCCATATTTCCCTGTTTTTAAATTCTTGATGTGACATACCTCCTGTTGCATGATATCATAGACACCTCTACCACTTGCTCCTGATGAAGAAGAATAAAACGCATAACCTCGAAAAGCGGTGGGTATCACTCTGTCTATTAATACAAGAGTGATTTAAATTGGTGGTTAAGATCTCATGATGAACACATGTTTCATGTAATTTTGTATCCTGTCTGACACAGTCAATGCTGTGTTCTATTTTACACTTTGTAATATTAAAAATACATTTTACATTTTACAAATAAAAATCAACAACGAATACTCAAAGACGTTTAGGCTAGAAAGGGGGACAAGGCAGGGATGCCCTCTGTCCCCCCTTCTCTTTGCTTTGGCAATAGAGCCATTAGCAATTGCGATTAGAACCACACAGGGCATACAAGGGTTCCAGAGAGGGGCTGGGGAGGAAAAAAACACACTTTATGCGGACGATGTCCTGCTTTTCTTGGGGGACTCTACAACATCTTTAAAAACGGCAGTGCAGACAGTGGAGGCATTTGGACGATTTTCGGACCTGGTGATAAACTGGGAGAAGTCTGTACTTCTGCCAGTGGACCCAGTAGGCAATGCCGTTTGTGCAGGAATCCCCCAATTAAAAATAGTGGAGAAAATGGATTATCTGGGGATAGTGGTAACATGAGACCCAGAACAATACATCAGTAACAATCTAGAGCCACTTTTAGTTAAGTTTAAACGTAAAGCTGATATTTGGTGACGGCTTCCTCTATCGGTGGCCGGACAAAGTAATCTCATCAAGATGATCTGGATGCCACAACTGCTTTACGTGCTCCATAACTCTCCAGTATGGATAGGTAAAGCATGGTTTAAAAAAATAGAGACCCTCTTCAGGGAACTAATCTGGAAGAAGGGAAAGGCGAGGATCAGTCTCCAAACATTTCAACTGCCAACAAATAAGGGAGGCTTGGCCGTCCCACACCCTCGCAGCTATTTTTAGCGGCACAGCTACAGCATCTGGGGGGTGTATCATAGAAGGAGGAGGGAGCACCAGTGGGAAAATTATGTTAATGGGGGCCCCACATAATTCCATAATAGAAACCCTGGAGGCCGATTCTTTCCCTGTTAAGAATCCAACATTAAGGATGGTCACAAGAATATGGCAGGCAGGAAAGTTAGCTTTGGGGTATAAGGGACCAACGGAATACTCCCCCCCTTGGGGAAAATAAACACCTGCGAGAAATTCTAGCCATGGGGAAGTTAAAAGAATGGGAAAAGCTAGGCATAACTAGACTGGCGCAATTATATGTCGGTAACAAACTGAAATCTTTTTCAGAACTAAGTAGAGAGTATGCCATTCCAAATTCCCTGTTCTATACTTACCTGCAGATTAGAAATGCCCTCCAAGCCCAATTCAAAGCGCACCCGGTGAGATGGCAAAAAATCCCCCACCTCCAACGGTTAATTAAGTCAGGGTTTTCTAAAGGCCTTATTTCAGAATTATATATGCAGATTAGCGGTGGTTCTATATTGGGGGAGAGTGTGGGAAAAAATAAACAAAAATGGGAGTAGGATGTAGGCCCTATAACAACTGAACAATGGGAACGGATATTGAAGTTAGGGACATCGGTGTCACTCTCCCTGTCACAGAGAGTATCCCATCTATTTCTAGTGCATAGAGTTTACTACACCCCAAAGAGATTACATATGTTTGCAAGGAAACCAGATGACAAATGTCCTAGGTGTCAAAGTACATGAGACCTTATACACATGATGTGGAAATGCCCGAAGATACATAGGTACCGGGTTAAGGTACTAGACATCATAAATACAACCTTTGGGATTGCTCTGGAACCAGAGGCCAGAGTGTGCTTATTGGGTTGTATAGAGGAGAGGCATGAGCAAAAGGGCATCACAGTAGCGGTAATAAGGTGCCTGTTTCAGGCCAGAAAATTGATAGCACAAAACTGGCAATCACAGAAAGCACCGGCATCGGCGGAATGGGTTAATGTAATAAACACGACAGTGTGGAAGGAAAAAGTAGTTCTAACTAGACGTGGCAATTTTAACAAATTCAAAACACTGTGGGAGCCCTGGCTGAGTAGAATGGGGTGCCCACCCTAGAGAGAGGAGAAGAATTTAGATCAGTAACTAGAGATTAGCCCGATGAGAGAGAGAGAGCAAATACAGAAAGAGAGTTGTATTTTATAGATAAAGAGGACAAACTCACTCGGAAAGTAAGAGAAGCAGGAAGGAGAAGGAAAAAAAAGATTTTCGCTGTAGTAGTGGCAGAATTTGTGTGTGAAGTACAAATAAGATGATGGGGGTGAAGGGGGGAGGGGAGGGAGGGAAATGGGTACAGTGGGCACTTTAAAGTTCATATAATGTGATGCATGTATAAAGATGTGTGTATTTTAGATAGATTTTTTTGTATTGAAGAAAACAATAAAGAATATATAAATAATAAAAAAAAAATGTTTTTTAATTTAATTTGTATAAGCTTTCTTTTGGAGTCATTGCCCTTCAAAGTCCCACCGGAGGGTTTCTTTCTGTTTTGTGTTCCATATCAGGGATGCGGGCAATCTCTCCTACACCCCACTAGAATTGAACCATCCTATCTGTGGGTTTTTAAATGCCACGGTTTACTGCCACTTTAAGTGCAGT
Source organism: Rana muscosa (assembly GCA_029206835.1). Classification (NCBI taxonomy): domain Eukaryota; kingdom Metazoa; phylum Chordata; class Amphibia; order Anura; family Ranidae; genus Rana; species Rana muscosa. The sequence continues at coordinate 180,357,549 of CM055121.1, forward strand.
ATTGTTGCTAAGAAATTGTTGTGTTTTGATGATTTACTTTTTCTCTCCCTGTCAGACCAGAAGTATCAAACTGTGAAGCTCTGTACACACGATCGGATATCCTATGTATTCTAATCCGATGAAACTGTCTTCCATCAGTCTTGCCTACACACCATCAGTCAAAAAACAAACCGTTTCAAACGCAGTGACGTAAAACACTCTGATGAGCCGAGAAAAAAGAAGTTCAATGCTTCTGAGCATGCGTCGACTTGATTCTGAGCATGCAGGGGTTTTTTATCTGATGGAGTTCCCCACAGACGATAGCAATTTGCAATCGGTTTTTTAACCATCGGATAAATTGAAAACATGTTCTATTTTTTAAAACCAATGGAAAAAAGACAGATGGGTCCCATACACGATCGGTTTGTCCGATGAAAAAAGTCCATCGGACTGTTTTCATCGGTAAAACCGATCGTGTGTACACGGCTTAAGGCTGTCATATCTCCTAACAGAGCTTAGTGCTGATCAAACAAACACTCCAACAATCGTCATATATTTGTTCAGTCAGGATTACATAGAAGAACTGAAGATTTTTTGAGTGAAAGTTTTATCCTATTTCACCTCCTTGAACAGAGCTTAACATTTAACCTATCCATTACCAACCTCTCTGCTTAACATGAAGAGAAGAGTAGTGAAAACACAACTCACAAAACTATCCCTAATGCCGCTTACACACGGCCGTTTTTCTTGTCGAGAAAAACGAAATTTTTCCCATTCGACGAGAAAAACGATAGTCTGTGGGCTTTCTGTCGTTTTTTTCGACGAGAAAAACGGCATTAAAAACGACGAGAAAAATTAGAACATGTTCTAATTTTTCTCGTCGTTTTTTTCAACATGTTTTCTGCGGCAGTGTTTCCCATAGGGAAACACTGCCGCGGAGCCCACAGACGGTCGTTTTTCTCGACAAGAGAAAAAACGACGTGAAAAACGACCGTGTGTGGGGAACAAGCTGTTCCCTCGTTTTAAATGACATTATTCACGGCGGTTTTTTAACCGCCGTGAATAATGATCGTGTGTACGCGGCATAAGAAGTAAGGGCTGCTCTGTTTTAACAAATGGAGTGGAGATTGAGGTTCTTACAAATGCTCACTCTGCCCTACTCTCCTTGCAGTGGTATTAAAGCCAGTATTTTTTTTCCTAACTCAGATAAATGTGTAGCACCCTCCTAGTTAGGCTGCTTTGGCAAATCTAAATTTTAACTTCTGTGGTAATCACAGGAGCAGTGATTGTTTTGGTTTGGTCTGCTCAGAGCTTCACAGGACGAGAGTTTGATTACTTTCCCCTGCATCTAGAAGAAGTTTCTAGGGCTTGGGGGGGGGGGTATTTAAAAGTCCAGTCTGAATATTCAGTAGGGCCTAGCCAATCCCTGGGAAAGTGTGTACAGATGGAGCTAGGTTGCTGTTAATCTGGACCCCCCGAGGAGTTGGTCTTTTTTCCCCTGTGGGGATGGATCTATGAGCTGAGAGGAGATGAGCTGCTTATGGACTGAACATTGGACCACTTTGCAAGAGGATGCACATATAGATGGTCTATGTACCAGGATCCAATAAGTAAATCTTTAACTTGTGTTTCTACTGCTTCATGGTCTTTTCACCCTGAACCATAGATTCTTCCAGTCTGCCTTGACCTGTGATCATACTGCTTCATGGTCCCCAGCCGTGAAGCATGGACTGCTCCAGTCTGCCATTACTTGTGCTCACACCACTTCATAGTCCCCAGTACTGCTATTGCTATTGCAATAGAATTTCCCTCTGCCAACAATACCTGATGTTTTGGATTATCCGCATCACCATAATCCCCTTCCAAGTTCTACTAGCAAATAAAATTTAAAAAAAGACAACCACTCGAATGAGCAAGTGAATAGACTGTTGTTGCTGTGTGCCTGGCTGCATCTGCACCATTTGAGAAATAGAACATAATTTACAGTGGCTCCTAATTTGCTCCTCTGAGCTTCCTGGCTCTTCCGCTAGGACATATAGAGTCCTGTTTGAGTCTCTGCAACATGCGCGCTCCCCCTCTGTACTACAAATCTATGTGTAGCCATTCAGAGTGCTGCACACACAGCTATCGCAAGAGAGACACAGAGCAAAAGCCACACCTTTTTACTCCCAGGCCTAATGGTCTAATGGACCTAGTAGCAAAACTACCAAACTAGTAATAAAACTGCCAAATCTACTAAGGAAAACCTACAATTCTCACCTGAATAGGGTAAACCATTGCCCATTTTTATTCCTTGAAACCATAAGCTTAACCACTTCACGACCGCCTTATAACAGTTTTACTACTACAGGGTTACTGCTGTGTGCAGGATCACATATATATATACTTGATCCTGCATTTCAGGGTAGTGGGAGTGAATGCGCACAACCAGCGACTCGCTCCTGCTGTGATAATACACAGCGGGAGCCGATCAGTGGATACAGAGGCAGAATGGCAGTCTACCAATGTAAACAAGGCAGATTGCTGTTCTGTCAGTAGGGAAGGCATGGATCCTGTGTTCCTGCAAAGCAGGGACAAGGATCTCCATGTCTTCCCCTAGTGAAAGCACCTCCCACACTGTACAAAAACACAGGCTAGGTACACAGTTAACTCTTTGATCGCTCCTGATGTTTAACCCCTTCCCAGCCAGTGTCTTTAGTACAGTGATAGTGTATTTTCAGCACTGATCAATGTATTAGTCTGAAGCCCCATACACACTATCAGTTTTTCTGCAGGTTTTTGTCTTCAGGTTTACCAAAACAATGTAGTGCAAGGGCAGGCCTGATTGCATACAAATTGAAAATCTTAAGGTTTGACCTCCTATTAGATGGTTTTGGTAAACCTGAAGACAAAAACCTGCAGAAAAACTGATAGTGTGTATGGGGCTTCACTGGTTCCCAAAAAAGTGTCAGTTAGTGTTGGATTTGTCCGGCACAATATCGCAGTCCCGCTATAAGTCGCTGATCGCCACCATTACTAGTAAAAAATATATTAAAAAAAATAAAATTCCATAAATATATCCCACAGATTGTAGACAATATACCCTTATTGAGATTTTTTTTTACCAAAAATATGTAGCAGAATACATATTTGCCTAAATTGATGAATACATTTGATCTTTTTTTTTTTAATTATTGGAAATGTTTTATAGCAGGAAAGTAACAAATGTTTTTTTTTTTTCAAAATTGTCGGTCTTTTTTTGTTTGTAGCGCAAAAAAAAGAAAAACTGCAAGATAAGCCGCAATCGCGCCCACGGTGGCAAGCAGCGTGACGAATGGTGGTGTGGTGTGTCAGTCTGACACACTGCATCTCCGATCGAGGTAAAGAGTCTATGATGTAGGCTCTTTACCACGTGATCAGCTGTGTTCAATCACTGATATGTGCGAGTAGAATAGAGCCGATCGGCTGCTCTCCTGACTGGGGGGTCTGCGCTGACTGATTATAAGTGCAGCCCCCCCAAGGATGCCCACCCGTGCCCAACAGGGATTCCCACTCATGACCACCAGGGATGCCCACCCATGACCACCAGGTAATCCCACCAAAGCCCACCAGGGATGCCAATCAGTGCCCATTAGGGATGGCACTCTTTGCCCATCAGTGATAGCTGCCAGTGCCTCCTGATCAGTGCCCATCAGTGCCACCTATAAGTGCCCTCCAGTGTCACCTATTAGTGCCACCTATCAGTGCCACATATGAGTGCCCATCAGTGCCACCTATGAGTGCCCATCAGTGCCATCTATGAGTGTCCATCAGTGCCGTTAGTGCCACCTATGAGTGCCCATCAGTGCCACCTATCAGTGCCCATTCGTGCTGTGTATCAGTGCCACCTATCTGTGCCCATCAGTGCTGTTTTTCAGTGCCGTCTATCAGTGCCTATCAGTGCTGCATATAAGTGCCTCATCATCAGTGCCACTTCATGAGCGCCAATCAGTACTGCCTCATCAGTGCCCATCAGTGAAGGAGAAAACGTACTCATTTACAAAGTTTTGTAACAGAAACAAACAAAAGCTTTTTTTTTTCGGTATTTTTTTATTTGTAGCGCAAAAAATTAAAATCCCAGTGGTGATCAAATACCACCAAAAGAAAGCTCTATTTGTGGGGAAAAAATGAAAAAAATGTTGTTTGGGTACAGCCTCACATGACCGCGCAATTGTTATTCAAAATGTGATAATGCTGAAAATTGGTCTGGGCAGGAAGGTGTATAAGTGCCCGGTATTGAAGTGGTTAAAGTAACGCAGTTCCATATTGCTAAAAATGGCCTGGTCATGAAGGGGCTAAATCTTCCGGAGCTGAAGTGGTTAATATTAACTATCAACTATATAAAATGTGTGTATGAACTGTAATAAGTGACAAGCCATGCTATAAGAGAAAAAGAGAGGGAGAGAGGAGAAAGAGAGAGGGGGAGAGAGAGTGAATAGGGAAAAGCAAAGACAGAGAAAATAGAATGCAAAAAATTATACTTAACTTTTGTAAAAAAGGCTAAAGAAAAAAAAAAAAAAAGATAACAGAACTGGAAAGTGATCTTTAATTCACAGTCCGTGTAGCAAGTCATTAGTCATTGTACAACAGCAGGAAAGTAACTTTAAATCCCCTATTTTTAGAACTATGGTTGCTTGGATAAAAGGAGTCAAGTTGCTATTTAAAAGCATTTTTACTTTCTGCAAAAATGAGTACTGTATATTTGTGGAAAATAAATCTCATGTCTCTTCTTCATCATTTTACATTATGCAACAGGCTCTTGCTTTGCTTTTAAAGCGGAGTTCCACCCAAAAGTGGAACTTCCGCTTAAACCACTCCTCGCCCCCTTACATGCCACATTTGGCATGTCATTTTTTTTTGGGGGGGGAGTGGGGGCTTCAGTAGGAGTGGGACTTCTTGTTCCACTTCCTCCTTCCACCCAGGGACCGCTTAGGCGACTCGTCATATCGCCTTTTGGTGGCTCCTCCCTGTAGGCAATCACCTGGCACACGTGACAGGTCCCAGGCGATTGCCTGTCCACTCAGGGAGCACAGCGCCGCTCGCACATGCGCAGTGAGTGTCCGGCCGTGAAGCCAAAAGCTGTCACGGCCGGGTGCCCACAGTTAAAATGGAGGCGCCGGCGGAGAGGGGGGGAGAGGAGCGAAGCTCTGGGCGGCCGCGTCGCTAGACAGTGGAACAGGTGTCTGTTTATTAAAGGCCAGCAGCTACACTTTTTGTAGCTGCTGACTTTTAATAAAACATAAAAAAGGCTGGAACCTCCCATTTAACAAAAACAATAGGCAACAAATTAAGAGGTAACAGAAAAAAAAATCTCTCTCTTCCTCTCTCTCTATATATACAGTATCTCATGAAAGTGAGTACACCTCTCACATTTTTGTAAATATTTTACTATATTTTTCATGTGACAACACTGAAGAAATTACACTTTGCTACAATGTAAAGTAGTGAGTGTACAGCTTGTATAACAGTGTAAATTTGCCACACACAGCCATTAATGTCTAAACCGCTGGCAACAAAAGTGAGTACACCCCTAAGTGGAAATTCCCAAATAGGTCCCAATTAGCCATTTTCCCTCCCCAATGTCATGTGACTCATTAGTGTTACAAGGTCTCAGTTGTGAATGGGGAGCAGGTGTCTTAAACTTGGTGGTATCACTCTCACTCTCTCATACTGGTCACTGGAAGTTCAACATGGCACCTCATGGCAAAGAATTGTTGCTCTACATAAAGATGTCAGTGCTCAGACCATACGTCGCACACTGCATCAAATTGTTCTGTATGGCTGTCACCCCAGAAGGAAGCCTCTTCTAAAGATGATGCACAAGGAAGCCCACAAACAGTTTGCTGAAGACAAGCAGACTAAGGACATGGATTACTGGAACCATGTCCTGTGGTCTGATGAGACCAAGATAAACATATTTTGTTCAGATGGTGTCAAGCGTGTGTGGCGGCAACCAGGTGAGGAGTACAAAGACAAGTGTGTCTTGCCTACAGTCAAGCATGGTGGTGGGAGTGTCAGGGTCTGGGGCTGCATGAGTGCTGCCGACACTGGGGAACTACAGTTCATTGAGGGAACAATGAATGCCAACATGTACTGACATACTGAAGCAGAGACTGGGCCACAGGGCAGTATTCAAACATGATAACAACCCCAAACACACCTCCAAGACGACCACTGCCTTGCTAAAGAAGCTGAGGGTTATGGCAGTGCTGGAAAATAATGGTGGCCACACAAAATATTGACACTTTGGCCCCAATTTGGACATTTTCACTTAGGGGTGTACTCACTTTTGTTGCCAGCGGTTTAGACATTAAGTGTGTTGAGTTATTTTGAGGGGACAGCAAATTTATACTGTTAAAAACTGTACACTCACTATTTTACATTGTAGTAAAGTCTAATTTTTTCAGTGTTGTCACATAAATATTTACAAAAATGTGAGGGGTGTACTCACGCATCTTAGACTAAAGGGTAAGTTCGCCTTTACAGAAAAATCTGTAATGTGAAATTACACGGGACCCTACCCGCCCCCCCCCAACCAGTCCTGTTGACCTGCAGCACGGCCATCTTCCGTTCTGAGCCCTGCTATAGCCGCCTCACGGCTCCCAGAGCTTAATCTCCTAAACGTACCCCGTCAGGAGGGATGTTTAGGAGCATTCTAATTGGTCGGCACCATCACATGGGCGGTGCCAACCAATCAGGACCCACATAGCCCGTCCTCTCAGCAGGGAAGAAGACGCTTGAATGCAGAGGGGATTTCTATGCCTCGTAGCCGTGAGGCGGCTATAGCAGGGCTCAGAACGGGAGATCGCGGCACTGCAGGTCAGCGGGACTGGGGGGGTTGAGGAGGGGGTCCTGTGTAAGTGCACCTTACAGATTTTTCTGTAAAGGTGAACTTACACTTTAGGGGAGGGGGAATGAACAGCAGACAGGTTAGTGAAGGTTTGCTTTAAGTTTATTTTTTAATACAAGCAGTATAAGTACCTGTATTTGACTTGGTTTCTGCTTCTTGCAGTCCCTTTACAGAGGAGCTTGGAAGGGGAGAAGAAGTGCAAGGACCAATCAGTTGTGCTGCACGGAGAATGGTGATAGAGGGAGAGAGCAGTGTGACAGCCAGATGAGCTCATCAGTATGCTGCTTCTCGTTTCACTGTCCTTTCACTGTCCAGTCACAGACAGGTCTCCTGTCCTGCTAGTTCTGGAAGAATTTAGTGTGCGAATCATGGAGCACATTGGCCTTCATTTTCACAACCTCAGATTTTTGGCCATTCAAAAAAATAAGTACTGTATATACTCGAGTATAAGCCGCGTTTTTCAGCACTTTTTTTGTGCTGAAAATGCCCCCCTCGGCTTATGCTCGAGTTTAAGCCGAGGGGGCATTTTCAGCACAAAAAATGTGCTGAAAAACGCGGCTTATACTCGAGTATATACAGTACTTATTTTTATGTGTCCATCTTCAAATTTGTGCACTTGATCCTGGCCAGCCGTAGGTCCCCTGGACCCCAACCTTGGCACAGATGTAGCCCCACTCTTCCTCTACAAGTGTGCAGAGTTTGTTGTTCAGGGGACCTACGGCCGGGAGCGCTGATTTTTCAAAGCCGGGCACCCCTTCCATAGACTCCCATGTTAAACGGTAATTTCTCAAGTGATTTTGGGGACCCATTACCGGCCGGCCCTATGTCCTCTGGACCCCAATCCTGGCACACATGTAGCCCCACTCTTCATCTACAAGCGTGCAAAGTTTGTTGTCCAGGGGACCTACGGCCGGGGAGCACCGATTTTTCAAAGCAGGGCACCCCTTCCATAGACTCCCATGTTTAACGTCAGTCAAGTCACACAGCATCGGAGATCAAGTAGGGAGATTGGACACAGTGAGGCATGGGCACAGTGACAGTGAGGCATGGGCACAGTGAGGCATGGGCATAGTGAGACATGGGCACAGTAAGGCACAGTGAGGCATGGACACAGTGAGGCACAGTGAGGCATGCACATGGACACAGTGAGGCAAAGTGAGGCACAGTGAGGCATGCAGATGGACACCCTAGGCTTATACTCGAGTCAATAAGTTTTCCCATTTTTTTGTGGTAAAATTAGGTGCTTCGGCTTATATTTGGGTCGGCTTATACTCAAGTATATACGGTACATCAGCAGCTATACTATAAACTCAATATGCTGCCAAAGATAAAAGCCAAGATGAAAATATAGGTTGGTAGTCTGTGCCCCCTGGGTAGGACCAGAATTCTATTACTGGAGCCCTAAGTAGCACCTCTCTGCTAGGATCAGATACTTCATTCTGGTTTTACTGATTCCAACCTGGATTATCATATTGAGACAATCTGTAAATAAATTTAAATAATTTGTATTTCTACTGATGACGAGGGAAAATATGTACAGCCAATAAATATAAAGAGAAAAGCCGCCTTTCTATGTTTGTCTCCTAGTGTGTCTAATGGTAAATCGGTTCATACATTTTAATGTATCATTTTCCTTTTTGATTGGAGTGTATTTGTTTGCTTACTGATTTTCCCAAAAAATAAAAATTGTAAGTACTATGTTTCTGTATTCGCTTCTGCATAAAACATTGCAAGGCTTAAATGAATTCACATCCTTTGATGACTGCCTCCGGAACCTCCATGGGCCACCTTCATTTTGTCAAATTGTAAAAATGAATGATTTGCTTGGCTTATTTCCACCCCACTTCCCACAAGCTTCTCAATTTCTCATCTATTTGCATATTGCTCTTCTGATCTAGGAGGACTGTCACCGTGACAGGTGCATCTGAATAATGTATGATTGCTATTGATTAATGACTATTTTTGGCTCAATATATAATTAATCTTTGCACTGCCAATAATTGTGCCATAAATAATTCATAACACAATCTCTCCTCTTGTCGGGGTAAAGAAAACACAGGAATAGCTGATCAAAGTGTTTTATATTCCAGCCTGATCTGTTTATGTGTTTGTTCTCTCAGGCATAGTGTATTTTATGCAGTTTTGAATCCTCGCATTACTTTTATGTCAAACACACTCCGGCTAAAGCTTGGATATTCGCTTTTGGATACGGAATTTGTTAAGTAAAATTCAAAGCTTTAATGTATCTTATACAACACCAAGGGAAAATGTTGCATAATGCAAGTTATTTTCTGATTATCTTAAGAACAAAAATAGAATTTGATTCTTTTGCTATTTGATACAATTCGGCAATTTATATTATATTGTTTCTTTGCTCTGAATTTTGGATATTTATAGTTGAAGCTTTTGTTTAAATATAGAATTGATGCTGCTAAAAATACATTGCATAACATTTTCTACTAGGTAACCATATCTGTATTACTGCCTCTACACCAAGTATAATAATGCAATGTTTATTTATAGCGTCTACGGGAAAAATCCTGAACAGCTTTCTAGGATAAATTAACAATGCTTTGAACAATGCATGTCTTAAGGGTGGTTACCAATGGATGAATGGCAGAACAGGCACAAAAGATGGAGGACACATTTGGCAGTACAAACATACAGCGCTCTGAAAAAGTACACTTTGCCTTCCTGATTTTTTATTTTATTTTTATTTTTGCATATTTGTCACACTTAAATGATTCAGATCAAACACATTTAAATATTACACAAAAATAACCAGAGTAAATACAAAATACAGTTTTTAACTGACAATTTAATTTATTAACCTTTTCACTGCCAGGTCCCCCCCCCATGTATTCCGGGCTCTGCTTGTCTATCTGCCGGCCCCAGGACCAACATGTCAGGTGCCAGCAGCTGGAAGTGAAAGAGAACAGCGGACAAATGTCCACTCTCCTCCCCTTCTTCCTTTGACACGCAAAGCAACTTTTTGTCCCCTGTGTGATGAAAAAAATAAGTTAAGTAAAAAAAAATATATGAAAGAAATCAACCAGCGCAAATAAAACTAAAACTAAAACAGCACCTGGAACACTGAGGGTCAAGTTATCAAATCCCAAAATATAGTATTATAAAACAGCAGTGCAGCGCGAACATGTAAAACACAATTCTAAAGCTAATATAGAACAAAGTCGATGACAAAAAGGAATCTTCAGAGGGCAGATGAAAAAGCACCACCAAGTGTCCAAAGTGAAGAAAAAATATATTCAGGTGATACTGTGACAACCTCCACCAATGGTAGCAATGGCAGCTCACCTCATAATATGGACCCCTGAGTACATCAGTCAGGTCAATCAGACATTTCCCCACCAGGGGGAGTGCAGCCAGATACTCCGGATCAGAAGGGTGTAATAACCAGTAACTTGATTTTGAATAGGATGGACCTTATCAATCATCTCCCATACGAAGTATACATGAAAAAATAAAGAAAAATCGAGTGCTCTCCGTCTGTATAAAATTTGTTTTAAAATAATGCAAAAGATCCACTTACAATGTAAAGCACTGTTCCCCAGTGCGAGGGATCCACAGCAAGTAAGCGGTAACAGCTACACGAGACAATGTGTGTGGACGCGGATGACGTCACGATCTTCGGTCACGTTCCATACGCGTTACGTCCCAGAAAGAGGACGGGACTTCATCAGCGGTGACGGAATGACGTGAGGCACCGGCTTATATACACAACAAGATCCTCCGTCTCCTCAGCGCAAGGAGGTGGAGCCAGAAAAACAACAGCGTTGCCTTAGCAACCCTGCAGAGTGGCCGAATCGGGCTGAGGAGCGTAGGTATTTGAACTTTACTTATCTGCTGAAACAACGCTATTTAAAAAGATAAAAAAGCTATGCTGGCTACCATTGGTGGAGGTTGTCACAGTATCACCTGAATATATTTTTTCTTCACTTTGGACACTTGGTGGTGCTTGTTCATCTGCCCTCTGAAGATTCCTTTTTTCATGGACTTTGTTCTATATTAGCTTTAGAATTGTGTTTTACATGTTTGCGCTGCACTGCTGTTTTATAATAAGTAAAAAAATATAATTTTTTTATTTTGCAAAAAACTAACATTAGACCCAAGCACATAAAATCACCCCCCCCCCCAAAAAAATTTTTTTGGGAGGCTCCCCTACCCATTATTGCCGTACATGCCGGAGTGAAAGCAATAAATGTAGCATGAGACCCCATCCGTAGCATTAAACTGATTACCTATAGGGGGCTTTTAAAATGTTGCCTATAGAAAATATAGGGTACTGAAGTTTGTTGCCATTTCACGAGTGCACACAAATTTAGGGTTTGACAAGTTGAGTATTTACTCAGTGCAACTTCATCTTTTATATTTTACCAAAAATGTCAGTAGTTTACTGCGTTTGTTTGCCCTAAAATTCACTTTGTCTGTTTTTACAGAAATTTTGCATTTCATCGACCTTTGCAGTAATATTGTTTTACATAAAAATTGCATTTACCACTATTTTATTCTCTAGAGTGTCTGCTTTCAGAAAATATATAATGTTTGGGGGTTTTGTATAATCTTCAGGTCTAAAATTTTTTTTTTTAACATGTCTACAAAAGACAAAAAACAGCTCTGGCAGGTTAAGGGAAAAAAACTGTCCAAACCTGCCTGGTCCTGAAAAAGTAATTGCCTCCTAAACTTAAAAACTTGTTGTGCCACCCTTGGCAGCATAACGCCAATGAAGCATTTGTGATAACTGGCAATGAGTCTTTAACATCGCTATGGAGGAATTTTGGCCCACCTTCTTTGCAAAATTGTTTTAATTTAGTCACATTGGAGGGTTTTTGAGCATGAATGGCCTGTTCAAGGTCATGCCACATCATTTCAATTGGATTTAATATTGGACTTTGACTAGGCCACTCCAAAACCTTTTTTATTTTTAAATTTATTTGAGCTATTCAGAGGTGGACTTGCTGGTGTGTTTTAGATCATTGTCCTGCTGCATAACCCAAGTGCACTGAGCTTGAGGTCACAAACTGATGGCCAGACATTCCTTCAGAATTTTCTGGTAGAGGGCAGAATTCATGGTTCCATCAATTATGGCAAGTCGTCCAGGTCCTGAAGCTGCAAAGCAGCCCCAGACCATCACGCTACCGCCACCGAGTTTGACTGTTGTTATGATGTTTTTTTATGAAATGTTGTGTTCATTTTACGCCAGATGTAACGGGATGCACACGATCCAAAAAGTTCAACTTTTGTAGGACTTGCCGTGTAAATGGGATATCCCATTATTACATTTGCAGATTTTCCATATTTCCCATATTTATTTGCACATTAATGCAATACAGGAAGTCCCAGAGTTACGAACACCCGACTTGCGAACAACTCCTACTTAGGAACGGGAGGCTGCATGGCCACTTTTCGACGGCGGGCACATTCGACAGAACCTTTTCGGCGGCGGGCACATTCGATGGAACCTTTACGATGGCAGGCACATTCGACGGAACCTTTTCGACGGCGGGCACATTCGACGGAACATCGGAAAACTACATATCTGCCGTTCTGCGCATGCGCGGCCACTTTTCGACGGCGGGCACATTCGATGGAGCATCGGAAAACGATGTATCTGCCATTCTGCGCATGCTGTTCCGACTTACGAACATATTTGACTTAAGAACAAACCTACAGTCCCTAGCCCGTTCGTAACTCGGGGACTGCCTGTATATATTTAAAAAATAAAATAAATGCTAAGTAATTATAAGATAGGGGTGATTGGTGACTATATAACCAGAAATATAATAATGGCTATCATATATAAAGGGTTGAGGACTTTAAAGAAAAGAAGCAATGTACAAATTTGTTGTATAATAGATGTAAGGTCACCAGTCACTGTCTCTCTAACCTTTCTCAATAGTCCAGTTGAATTGAAATGGGCAAGCTTCTGACTCATAAGAAAGTCGAAAAAATATAGTATTAGTCAGCATTGCTGCTGCACAATGTCAAGATCATGGAAACTAGGCTCATCTACTTATGGATTTGAGAATACTTTATGTACAAGTTTGTTGTATAATAGCTACAAGGTGATTGGTCACTGCCTCTCTAACCTTTCTCAACAGTTATGTTGAATTCAAATGGAAAAGCTTCTGACTCATAGAAAATATGCAGTGCCAAAAGGGCAAACCACAGCTTAACCACTTCATTGCTGGGCACTGATAACCACTTAAACACTGATGAGGTGCCACTGATGGGCACTGATGAGGCTGCACTGATATGCGGCACTGATGGACGCTGATATGTGGTACTGATAGGCAGCACTATATCAGTGTAAATGTCCCCATCAGAATTGCCAGTTACTGGCTCCCCTCTCCTCATGCTTTCACAGTGTGTGAGAAAAGGAATGCCGAAAACCAGCAAGTTTGTTTATAAGTGATTAGCTGTGATTGAACACAACTGATCAAGTAGTAAAGGGCCAATTACAGTAGCCCCTTAACACATGATCAGCTGTGCCCAATCACCAGGGGGGACGTGGGGGATGCCCTCCCAGAACTGGACGCCCTCCCAGAACTTGACGACCGTGCTGCATCCATCTTTTGACTATAGCGGGGTCGGGAATAGGTTAAACTTTGCCAAATTCAGCAGAAATTGGCCACATTTTAAGCTGTGTATGGTTAACATTAGACTGTGTTTCCACCTTCTCTTCACCTGCGCATTATTCGTTCTTTTTGCCTGTGGCCCTTTACTTGCCTCTCCTCTGTATTAATATCTGGTGCATTGCCTGAACTTAGCTAGACTGCATGTGTAGTCTGAACTAAATCCACCTGTGAGCATCTGTTTCTGTATCTAGGCTTTGTCCTTCTGAACTTGCATGTCTCCTCGTCTAAACCTTTTGGAGTCTTCTGTTTTGTGTCTTACCATTAGGGATGAGCTCGGTGTTGGAGTCGAACATAAGTTCGACTCGAACATCGGCTGTTCGACCGTTCGGCGAACATCGAACGATTTGGGCCGTTCGCGCCAAATTCGTGTGACGCGAACGGCCCACAATACACTGCGCCATCGCAGTGCAATCCCGGCGCTGTGATTGGCCAAGCATGCACTGTGACCCCGCATGCTTGGCCAATCACAGCGCCGGCAGCTATGAGAGCCATAATTGGCCACAGGCAGGTTGCCTGTGGCCAATTATAGCTCAGGGGGTTTAGTACACGCCCCACACTATAAAAGGCCGCCAGCGCGGCGGCCTTGTGTAGTGTGTTCCGGCGCAGGGAAAGAGTTACATAGGCAGGGACAGTGTCAGTGCTATTTGTACCTCAAACTTGTGTGTAGGGAGAGAGAAGGATAGGCAGGGAGAGTGTCATATTCTTTGCTAAACCTTGTGTGCAGGAAGAGAAAAGGATAGGCAGGGGACAGTGTCAGTGTCACATTCTTTGCTAAACCTTGTGTGCAGGGAGAGAGAAGGATAGGCAGGGAGAGTGTCAGTGTCATGTTCTTTGCTAAACCTTGTGTGCAGGGAGAGAGAAGGATAGGCAGGGGACAGTGTCAGTGTCACATTCTTTGCTAAACCTTGTGTGCAGGGAGAGAGAAGGATAGGCAGGGAGAGTGTCAGTGTCATACTTTGATAAACCTTGTGTGCAGGGAGAGAGAAGGATAGGCATGGGACACTGTCAGTGTCATATTCTTTGCTAAACCTTGTGTGCAAGGAGAGAGAAGGATAGACCGGGAGAGTGTCAGTGTCATATACTTTGATAAACCTTGTGTGCAGGGAGAGAGAAGGATAGGCAGGGGACAGTGTCAGTGTCATTGTTGCTAAACCTCCTGCACATTATACACCTGAAGTTAGCCCGTATTGCTGCTTTTTCCTGGTGTGTTACACCAACAGGCATTTGCGGCACTTACAGCGGGCGGAGTGTGCCTCCTGATCATATTACACCTGAAGTTAGCCTGTATTGCTGCTTTTTCCTGGTGTGTTACACCAACAGGCATTTGCGGCACTTACAGCGGGCGGAGTGTGCCTCCTGATCATATTACACCTGAAGTTAGCCTGTATTGCTGCTTTTTCCTGGTGTGTTACACCAACAGGCATTTGCGGCACTTACAGCGGGCGGAGTGTGCCTCCTGATCATATTACACCTGAAGTTAGCCTGTATTGCTGCTTTTTCCTGGTGTGTTACACCAACAGGCATTTGCGGCACTTACAGCGGGCCGAGTGTGCCTCCTGATCATATTACACCTAAAGTTAGCCTGTATTGCTGCTTTTTCCTGGTGTGTTACACCAACAGGCATTTGCGGCACTTACAGAGGGCGGAGTGTGCCTCCTGATCATATTACACCTGAAGTTAGCCTGTATTGCTGCTTTTTACTGATGTGTTACACCAACAGGCATTTGTGGCACTTACAGCGGGCGGAGTGTGCCTCCTGATCATATTACACCTGAAGTTAGCCTGTATTGCTGCTTTTTCCTGGTGTGTTACACCAACAGGCATTTGCGGCACTTACAGCGGGCGGAGTGTGCATCCTGATCATATTACACCTGAAGTTAGCCTGTATTGCTGCTTTTTCCTGGTGTGTTACACCAACAGGCATTTGCGGCACTTACAGCGGGCGGAGTGTGCCTCCTGATCATATTACACCTGAAGTTAGCCTGTATTGCTGCTTTTTCCTGGTGTGTTACACCAACAGGCATTTGCAGCACCTACAGCAGGCGTAGTGTGATTCCTGCAAAATATACTCCTGAAGCTAGGCCTTATTGCTGGTTTTCCCATTTCCCTGCAGGCCATTAGAATGTCTGGAAGGCAAACAAGGAGAGGCAGACAGTCAGGAGCCAATAAAAGAGGGCAAGCAGGCTCTGTGTCTAGAGACAACAGTGCTGGTCGTGGGCCGGTGCATCGCCATCAGCACGTGGCCATGGGACACGCTTGTCCTTCTTTTCGGCAGCTGGACGTGTTGAGCCGCATCATGCCGAAGACTTGGTAGAGTGGATGACCAAGCCCTCCTCATCCTCCTCATCCTCTCTCACCCAGGCTCAGGGTACTGGCAAAGCAGCTGCCAAAGCGTCCTCTTCCCTGGTATCAATGTCATCATCAGTCACTCCTTCCCTAGACCAACCATGTCCTCCTGAGGAGTCCCCCGAACTGTTTGAGCACAGTGTTGGGTACATGCTCCAGGAGGATGCCCAGCGTTTCGAAGGGTCTGATGATAATACCCAGCTAGAGGAAGGCAGTAGCGTGAGAGCAGAGAGAGGGGATGCTCAAGAAGGACACCAATCTGGCAGTCATGTTCCAGCAGCTGCAGCATACTGCCAGATTGGCTCCAGTGATGAGGAGGTAGGGGATGATGAGGACACTGACTCCACGTGGGTGCCTAATAGGAGAGAGGAGGAGGAGGATGAGGAGGAGGCACATCTCCAACGAGGCAGGATGTCCTCGGGGGGCCAGCGTAAGGGCAGCACACCGACGGAATCACACCGCAGAGCTCCACCTGTGCAGGGCGCTGCCTCTGCCCGTTATTCAAAAAGTTCTTTGGTGTGGGCCTTTTTTGAGTCAAGTGCATCAGATCGCACAGCTGCTGTTTGCAACATATGTCTCAAGCGTATATCGCGTGGCCAAAACATCACCCGCTTGGGCACCACATGCTTGACCAGACATATGTTGACCTGCCATGCAGCTCGTTGGCAAGCCTACCTTAAAGACCCACACCAAAGAACAAAGCGGACCTCTCCTTGCACCGCATCAGCTGGGATCTCCAACCCCACTATACCTTCAGTCCTCTATGAAACCTGCACTGAGAGGAATGAAGGTGTAGAATTAGGTGTGTCACAGCCAAGTACTTGCGGGCACTCTGCTAGCAGTACACCGACGTCCGATTCTAGCAGGCAAATTTCCCTGCCCCAGCTGCTGGACCGTCGAAAGAAGTTCACTCCCAGCCATCCACATGCCCAGCGGTTGAATGCTAGCTTGGCTAAATTGCTAGCGCTTCAACTGCTGCCTTTTCAGTTGGTAGACTCGGCCCCCTTCCGTGAGTTTGTGCAATGTGCGGTTCCTCAGTGGCAGGTTCCCAAACGCCATTTTTTCTCACGGAAGGCGATTCCGGCTCTCTACCGGCATGTGGAAGGCAATGTCTTGGCCTCGCTGGACAGGGCGGTCAGCGGTAAGGTGCATATTACCGCTGACTCATGGTCCAGCAGGCATGGACAGGGACGTTACCTTTCTTTCACGGCCCATTGGGTCACTCTTTTGGCAGCTGGGAAGGATGCAGGACAAGGTGCAGTAGTGTTGGAGGTTGTTCCACCGCCACGCCTCCAAAATGCTACTACTGGTTGTGACACACCTCTGTCCTCCACCCCCTCCTCTTCTTCTTCCTCCATGGCCTCTTCCTGTGCTTTGTCCTGGGAACCAGCGGTGCTCCGTAGGCGTTCAAGGGGCTACGCAAGTACGCAGGCAAAAAGATGCCATGCCGTGCTTGCGCTGGTGTGTTTGGGGGACAGGAGCCACACTGGGGCAGAGGTTCTGTCTGCTCTGCAGGGGCAGGCCGAGAGGTGGTTGACGCCATGCCAGCTTAAGCCAGGAATGGTAGTTTGCGACAATGGCACCAACCTCCTCTCCGCTCTCTGACAGGGACAACTGACCCATGTGCCCTGTGTGACTCACGTCCTTAACCTGGTGGTGCAGCGGTTCTTGGGCAGGTACCTGAGGCAGGCCAGGAAAGTATGTGTGCATTTCCGCAGATCTTATAATGCCAGTGCTCGCCTGGCTGAGCTGCAAAAGGAGTTGAACCTGCCCAAGAACCGCCTTATATGTGACATGCCCACCAGGTGGAACTCAACATTGGCCATGCTGCAGCGGCTGCACACGCAGCAGAGGGCCATCAATGAGTACCTGTGCGACTACGGCACCAGGACAGGGTCAGGGGAGCTCGGGTTTTTTTCACCACGCCAGTGGGGCATGATCAGGGATGCATGCACTGTCCTGGCACCATTTGAGGAGGCCACGAGGATGGTGAGCAGTGACAGTGCATGCATCAGTGACACTGTACCTCTTGTCCACCTGTTGGAACATACGCTGCGTGGAATAATGGACAGGGCACTTGAGGCAGAACAGAGGCAGGAAGAGGAGGACTTCCTTGCCTCTCAAGGCCCCCTTTACCCAGACAGTGTTCCTTCTGTCCCACCCATCGCACAGGAAGAAGAGGAGGAGGAGGAGGAGGAGGATTGTGTCAGCATGGAGGTGGAGCCTGGCACTCAGCATCATCAGCAGCAGTCTTTTAGGGATGATTTACAGTCCCAAGAAACCAGTGGACTTGTACGTGGCTGGGAGGAGGTGGCTGCGGATCATGTCTTCCTTAGTGACCCAGAGGACTCCGGACCGAATGCCTCAGCTAACCTACGCTGCATGGCCTCCCTGATCCTGCAAAGTCTGCGGAAGGATCCTCGTATTCTTCGGATCAAGGAGAGGGACCATTACTGGCTGACCACTCTCCTTGATCCACGGTACAAGGGTAAGGTTGCGGACCTTATCTTACCGTCGCAGAGGAAGCAGAGGATGAGACAACTCCGGGAGGCCTTGCAGAAAGGTCTGTGCAACGCGTTCCCAGAGACTGGGAGGTTACAAACTCCTGGTCCTGGACAACGAGTTGCTGAGGCTTCGGTCAGTCAAAGAAGGAGCGGTGGGGAAGGTGGCCGTCTGACCGATGCGTTCAGACAATTCTTTAGTCCGCAGCCCCAAGGTATGATCGGTTCCAGCAACCATCGCCAGCGTCTGATATACATGGTGCAGGAATACCTAGGGGCAAGGTCAGACTTGGACACCTTCCCCACCGAAAATCCTCTGGCTTACTGGGTCTTGAGGATGGATCACTGGCCAGAGCTTGCACAGTATGCAATTGAGCTACTGGCCTGTCCTGCATCCAGCGTTCTTTCAGAACGCACATTCAGTGCTGCTGGAGGATTTGTCACGGATCACAGGGTGCGCCTGTCCACCGACTCTGTTGATCGACTGACCTTCATAAAGATGAACCAGTCTTGGATCACCACCAGCTACCAAACACCTGAAGCTGATATAACAGACTAATTCATTTTCAAATGTCACATCCCTTCAAGACTGATGCTGATGCTGAGAGACTGTCCTGTTATGTTGACTGACTATCCTCCTCCTCCTCAATGATCCGATTGATGATGATAGCTTGGAAGAACATTTTTGTTTCTGGGTGCCGCCACCAGTGGCTAAGGCCCAATTTTTCAGCCCCTGTTTAACAGGGGCATGTAATTAAAAAATTTTATGCAATGCTTTGCAGCATGGCTCATTCCTGCACTCCAACTAGAGTATCTGGGAGAGGTTGCAGTGTCGTGGCACCAGCACCAGTGGCTAAGGCCCAATTTTTCAGCCCCTGTTTAACAGGGGCGTGTAATTACAATTTTTGATGCAATACTTTGCAACAGGGCTCATTGCTGTGCTCCAAGTACAGTATCTGTGAGGGGTTGCAGTGTTGTGGCACCAGTGCCTAAGGCCCAATTTTTCTGCCCCTGTTTAACAGGGGCATGTAATTACAATTCTTGATCTAATAATTCACAGCAGGGCCCATTCCTGCGCCCACCAAGAGTAACTGTGAGGGCTCACAGTGTTATCGCAACACCAACATGCAAGGGGCAAATTTCAGCTGAGTATATACGGCAGGCCCCTACTTTCAAACATCCAACTTACAAATGACTCCTCCTTGCAAACGGAAGGATACAACAGGAAGTGAGAGGAAATCTACCCCTAGGAAGGCAAATTCTCTCCTGTAAGAGTTAATATGGGAAAAAAAGTGTCTCCTCTCCACTGATGCTTTATCACCAATTCTTGTTTCAATAAAAAACCCAAATTTTCAAAAAACATTTGTCATTAGGACGGAAAGTGAGGTGAACTGTTCTGAACAGGTGCACACTGCACAGACAGCAAAACAAATGTTACAGGGGTGATAACCCTTCCCTATGTTTTCCAAAAAGCTTAAAAATAGATTTCTTGGCTGGAGCTACACTTAAACAATGTACCTGTTCAAAATTACAAACAGATTCTACATAAGAACAAACCTACAGTCCCTGTCTTGTATGCACCGCCTGTATACGGCTGTTCAGAGTATATAGGGCCTTTTTTATTTTGTGTGCGGGGTTCCCCTTAATATCCATACAAGACCCAAAGGGGCTGGTAATGGGCTGGGGTAGGGGGGGGGGGGGGGTCGATGGGGTAGCTATGCCATTTTTCTTAAAGATTTTCATCCATATTACTGGGACCAGACATTACATTAAAGCCGCAAGCAGTTTTAAATGGCTTTTTTTTCCTTTAGAAATGTAATTTTGTGCAGGGACAGTTCTAAACACGGGAAACACGTGGCACTTCACAGGCATACTTTAGACACCCCCCAGGTACGATATTTAAAGGAATAAATTAAAATGACTGCTCCTGAAAAACGGCCGTTTTTAAAACTTTTTTTTTTGGATTGATACATGTCCCCTGGTGCATCCATTGTATTTAATAGGGTTCGAAAGTTCGTGCGAACTTTCGGTCCGTTCGCGGGTTCTGGTGCGAACCGAACCCGGGGGTGTTCAGCTCATCACTACTTACCATGTAGAACAGTGAAGTTCGCTCTGATAACAGCTCATCTGTACAATTCCCTGTTACCATTTGAAATGTCTCTGGCATTGCAGTACATAAAATTCAGGGGATAAGGGTAAAAATCCTTCAGCTTTACTAATCCAGTGGTCCCTGGCTAATAGGGGATTGTATTGTACTTGAAAGCCCCTATTAATTACTACATATGGGATATAAAAAAATATGACAATGCTATGAATAAAACACTGAGCTCCAAAAATATATATATATTGTGACAGCAGGAAGGTAAAGTCACCTGGTTGCATCCAGGGGGGTAGATATATTTCGCCCAGATTCAGGCTTTACGCCGACTTATACAACTAGGTGGAGAGTTGTATAAGGCTAGTGGGCTCATGGATGACTCATACCTCTAGGGAGAGTGTGGGGCGTCGTACAGACAGGGAGTTGATGAGACCAGCTGAAGCTTGTCAGCTCATTTAGGCCTCTATAAGAACTCCCAGCTTCATTAGATGTTAGCTCATGCCTGGAACCAGACCTGTGTGGACTGTCTAGGGAGAGTGAACCCCTGTGCGGTGAGACAAAGCCTGTGTGGCTATTTGCTTGGACATTTAAAACCAGGGACTTAGGGACTAGGACAGCACTAGGCTGATCCCAGTTGTTAGTTAGGAAACCTGTATGTTTAGTCAGAGGTCAAGTTGACCAGGATTTATTTTGTTTATGTTTCTTTTGCTTTGCTGTGTTTTGTCACTGTAAATAGAAAATAAACCGCACCTTTTTGATTTTGAAAACCACAACCACCGTTTGCTGGGCCTGTTTTTGTGTGGGGAGCCCATCTCGGGGGTCACACACACCCGCTGCCGAGCTAACCCCCTCACAGTTGGTGGAGAACCAGTGGCAGTTTTTTTTTTAAGCCAGCATGGAGGAGATACTGAAGCAGCTGGCTCTAGCAAATGCCAATCAACAGCAGACAAATGCAGGTTTGCAAAAGAGCCTTGCAGCTCAACAACAGAACTTCGCAGCCCAGCAGCAAGCTCATCAACAGAGCCTTGCAGCCCAGCAGCAAGCTCATCAACAGAGCCTTGCAGCCCAGCAGCAGACAAACGCAACTTTGCAACAGAGTCTGGAGGCTCAGCAACAAGCCCAGCAGCAATCTGAGGCCCGCTTCATAGACCTGTTACAGAAGCAAGAGCAGAGACTACAACAACAGATGGAAGCAGCAATGCAGCAACGTCCGCAGACCAGTGAGGAAAGCCGTCCCACTAATACCGCGTCCTTTGGGGTGAGTCGTTTATTGACAAAAATGACTGGAGAGGATGATCCAGAGGTATTTTTGACCACATTTGAAAGGACCGCTGAAAGAGAAAAGTGGCCTGAGGAGCAGTGGGCTGGACTGGTGGCTCCTCTGTTAACTGGTGAATCGCAGAAGGCTTACTATAACCTAGAGCCTAACCAAGCAAAAGACTATGTGATGCTAAAAGCTGAAATATTGGCAAGGCTGGGTGTCACCCAGGCTGTCCGGGCTCAGCGTGTGCATAACTGGACTTTCCAGCTTGGAAAACCCCCCAGGTCTCAAATGTATGATCTCATTCACCTGAGCAGAAAGTGGCTACAGCCAGAGACTTTGTCCGCACCAAAGATTGTGGAACGTGTTGTAATGGATCGGTTTTTGAGAGCTCTTCCTACTGCCATCCAAAAGTGGGTAAGCCATGGAGACCCAGAGACGGCCGATGGTCTTGTGGATCGTGTGGAGAAATACTTGGCTACAGAGAACCTGACGGCCTCTTCCAGAGACACTCGGACTTTCCACCCTAAGACCAGACCATCCCCAGGGGCGGATAAGAGGATTCCAAGGGGTGAGGGTGGAGAGAGTGAGAGGGTGGGAGCTCTACCCCAAGTTTGGCGAGAACAGCCTGGGAAATCAGCGGCTCAAGAGGCCGCAAGAAGGATCGTTTGCTACCGCTGCCGGCAAGCGGGACATATTGCAGCCAATTGCCCGGTTGTGGAGGAACCCATGCAGTGTGACTTTCTGACGGGCAGACGTCAGTCGCTGTGTGCGACAGTCGCATGCACTGCCATTCGAGGAACTGAGAAACATTTATGCAAAATGTGTGTTAATGGTAGAAATGTTGTGGTATTGCTGGATTCAGGTAGCCTTGTGACCCTGATAAAGGCTGAGTTAGTTAAAACAGAGGTCTCTGGGAATAGCAAGGTAGCTGTTATTTGTGTGCATGGGGACACCCGAGAGTATCCAGTGACTACAGTGTGTTTCGAGACCCCCAAAGGTACCCTCTCTCATCCAGTGGGCTTAGTATCTCAGTTACCGCATGACGCCATTGTGGGAAGGGATTTTCCGAAGTTCTGGGAACTGTGGGATGATCCTGAGCCCCCCACTGGTGCCCCTATGTACCAGGAATGTGATAGCCAGAACTCCCCTGAGAGTGGTGAGGACTCTCCAGAATTTCCCTTATCAGTATTGGCAGGGGAGACTCAAGAAACTGGAGAGGAGCCCACCTCCTCAGACGAAAACCTACCGTCTGTGGAGTTTTCTGATCTTGAGGTTCACAGGGAAAACTTTGCCACAGAACAGTTGAAAGACCCCGCCCTAATAAAGGCACGGGAAAACGTAGTGAAAATAGATGGCGAGTTAGTGAACCCAGATAATACCTGCACTTACCCATACTTCAGCGTAGAGAAGGACCTACTGTATCGGGTGGCAAAAAGGGCAGAAGAAATCGTTGAGCAGCTTGTGGTGCCCAAACCTTACAGGAAGTTGGTGTTGGAGTTGGCCCATGGGCACATTCTTGGAGGTCATCTGGGGACAGAGAAAACCCGAGAGAGGGTATTACAGAGATTCTATTGGTCGGGGGCGATGAAGGACATAGAAAATTATTGTTCCTCCTGCCCTGTGTGTCAGAGGTCGGCCCCGATGCTACATTTCCGTAGCCCGCTGGTCCCTCTACCCATCATTGAGGTCCCGTTTGAGAGGATCGCCAAGGATTTGGTAGGTCCTATAATCAAGTCCGCTAGGGGGCACCAGTACATATTAGTTATAATGGACTATGCCACCCGTTATCCAGAAGCGATCCCTCTCCGAAATACCTCGGCCAAAACCATAGCCAAAGAGCTATCTCTTGTGTTTAGCCGGGTGGGTATTTGTAAAGAACTGCTTACGGACCAAGGTACACCCTTTATGTCCCGGGTTATGAAGGAGCTGTGTAAATTGTTCAAAGTGACGCAATTATGTACATCTGTGTATCACCCCCAAACCGATGGGCTGGTTGAAAGGTTCAACAAAACCCTAAAACAAATGTTGAAGAAAGTGGTGGATAGAGATGGAAAGGATTGGGACTGTCTACTTCCTTATCTGATGTTTGCTATTAGGGAGGTGCCCCAATCCTCTACGGGATTCTCCCCCTTTGAGTTACTGTATGGGAGACACCCAAGAGGGCTGTTGGATATTGCCAAGGAAACTTGGGAAAGTGAGAGTTCTCCCCACAGGAGTGTGATTGAGCATGTCGCCCTGATGCAAGACCGAATTGCACAGGTAATGCCCATCGTGAAGGAACATTTGGCCCAAGCGCAGTTAGCACAGCAGAGAGTGTACAACCGTGGAGCCAAGACCCGTACCTTTTCCCCGGGGGATAGGATACTGGTACTTGTCCCTACGGTTGAAAGTAAATTCCTTGCCAAATGGCAAGGCCCCTACGAGATAATGGAAAAAGTGAGCGAAGTGAATTACAAGGTCAGACAACCAGGAAGGCGAAAGCCCGAACAGATCTATCACGTTAATCTGTTGAAAGCCTGGAGGGATAGAGAGTCCCTAGTCGCAGACACTTGGTCACCAGCTCAAACTGGTTGCGTGATTCCGGAGGTTGGAATAGCAGCCACCTTGTCACAACCCCAACAACAGGAGGTTAAGGAGTTTGTGCTTCGCAACAAGGAGGTATTCTCTGAGCTGCCGGGACAAACATCTGGGGTAGAGCATGACATCATTACCCCGCCCGGTGAAAGGGTGAAGTTAAAACCCTATCGGATCCCAGAGGCCCGACGGGAGGCAATACGGGAGGAAGTACAGAAAATGCTGAACTTAGGGGTGATAGAGGAGTCCCAAAGTGATTGGTCTAGTCCCATTGTGTTGGTGCCTAAACCGGATGGGAGCTGGCGATTTTGTAACGATTTTCGACAGTTGAACAAAGTTACAAAATTTGACACCTACCCCATGCCACGTATAGATGAGTTGATCGACCGGCTGGGAACAGCCCGATACATGACGACTCTTGACCTCACAAAAGGGTATTGGCAAATCCCCCTGGCCAAGTCGGCCAAAGAGAAAACCGCATTTGTAACCCCAGACGGGGCGTTCCAATATAAAAGAATGCCGTTCGGGTTACAGAATGCGCCGGCCACATTCCAGCGGAAAATGGACCAGATGCTGAGGCCCCATCGGAAGTATGCTGCGGCTTACCTGGATGACATAATTGTCCATAGCACAGATTGGGCCTCACATCTGCCAAAAGTGCAAGCAGTCCTGGACTCTGTTCGGGAAGCGGGGTTTACGGCTAACCCCAAGAAGTGTACCATTGGGCAGGAGGAGGCCAAATATCTTGGGTACACCATTGGGAGGGGAGTAATAAAACCCCAACTCAACAAAGTCGAGGCCATCCAGAGTTGGCCACGTCCCAACAGCAAGAAGCAGGTACGAGCCTTTCTGGGAATCGCTGGGTATTATCGGCGATTCATTCCCCACTTTGCTTCTAAGGCTGTGCCCCTAACTAACCTGACGAAGGGGAAAGGGTCGGTCATGATTAAATGGACCCCCGAGGCTGAGGCAGCATTCCAATTCTTGAAACAAGCCTTATGTAGCCAGCCAGTGTTGTACTCACCCGACTTCTCTAAAGACTTTGTCGTACAAAGTGATGCGTCAGATGTGGGGTTAGGAGCAGTATTGTCCCAGGTCTGGAACGGGGAAGAGCACCCAGTCATTTACCTCAGCAGGAAGTTGAAGTCCCATGAGGTAAATTACGCCACCGTTGAAAAGGAGTGTTTAGCGGTGAAGTGGGCTCTAGATTCCCTTCGGTACTACCTGCTAGGTAGGCACTTTGACATGGTTACGGATCACGCTCCGTTAAAGTGGATGGCTCAAAACAAAGAAACAAATAGAAGAGTGAATAGGTGGTTCCTGGCCCTCCAGGAATTCAACTTCACAGTAAAGCATCGCCCTGGCGTTCAAATGGGGAATGTGGATGCTTTGTCTCGAGTACATGAATGCCTGATTGCTGGTGTTCCAACCCCGAGGTTAAAACAAGAGGGGGGGTATGTGACAGCAGGAAGGTAAAGTCACCTGGTTGCATCCAGGGGGGTAGATATATTTCGCCCAGATTCAGGCTTTACGCCGACTTATACAACTAGGTGGAGAGTTGTATAAGGCTAGTGGGCTCATGGATGACTCATACCTCTAGGGAGAGTGTGGGGCGTCGTACAGACAGGGAGTTGATGAGACCAGCTGAAGCTTGTCAGCTCATTTAGGCCTCTATAAGAACTCCCAGCTTCATTAGATGTTAGCTCATGCCTGGAACCAGACCTGTGTGGACTGTCTAGGGAGAGTGAACCCCTGTGCGGTGAGACAAAGCCTGTGTGGCTATTTGCTTGGACATTTAAAACCAGGGACTTAGGGACTAGGACAGCACTAGGCTGATCCCAGTTGTTAGTTAGGAAACCTGTATGTTTAGTCAGAGGTCAAGTTGACCAGGATTTATTTTGTTTATGTTTCTTTTGCTTTGCTGTGTTTTGTCACTGTAAATAGAAAATAAACCGCACCTTTTTGATTTTGAAAACAACAACCACCGTTTGCTGGGCCTGTTTTTGTGTGGGGAGCCCATCTCGGGGGTCACACACACCCGCTGCCGAGCTAACCCCCTCACAATATATATATTTTTACTTAACATTAAACTGTACTATTTTAAACATAAGTTAAGGATCATTGTTTTTTTTCCCAAATAATAAGCCTGAATACTTGGGCCACAGCAGGAAATTCTTTAGTTAGTCAAGCATACGCCTTCCTAGTGCCAACATTTATTTCAAGGTGGAGTGTTTGTTCTGCTTCATTGAATCAGAGCTGAAAATTGATTCCTACTGCAACAGCTTTCCATATAAAATGTGCAAATCACTACCTTGAAAATTGTACCATGTCACTTCCAGCTGCCAGAAAGCAGTAATTCCGTCTAACAAAATCACCAGCATTCAGTCACAGTGTAGGATTGAGAAGAGCACTATATTCTCAACTTCAAAGGACTCCTTCCTAATACCTAGACAGCAAGGCCCTCTAATTCAGTGCAAGGTCACCCTCTTTCCTACTGTACATTAGGGAAAGGGTAAATATAAGGAAGTAGCAGAGGGGCTTGTAAACAAGTCATATATTGCAGAGTATATCAAGGATGGCAAATTATGAGATCAAGTTCATCTTTAGAAATATGAAATGTTTAATCCTAAAGCTGCCAACCATGGCAACAGTCATAACTTCTAAGGGGGTATATGGGTCCTCCCTTCAATGGCACAGTGGACCAGAGACACTTGTACAGTTTAATATATAAAAAAAAAAGGCAGTACAACTTTAGTAAAAGAGATATGGGGAATTTTTAAAATCATTAAACAAAAGTTTAGTATAATTGTATCGTTTTTATACGCATAATGTTGGAGTATAACCCTATTCAAGTCTATAGGGAGTTACAGCACAGTTGCAAGCTGCCCTGGTTAAGATTTAGGGGAGAAGCTTGTGATTGATCAGGTGTTGGCGCCAGAATGGACAAGTCCCTGCCTTCTGGGATAGGACCTGTTGATGTAACACTGCTGTGTCACACTCCTACACAACAGAACATTTGTGTAAAAACATAAAAACAAAAGATTGCCACGCTAGTGTCTAAAAAAACTGGATAATAAATCCAAAAAAGTGTCCATATATGTGTCGAAACACTCCTCGTGATTCCTGGAATAAAAGATAACAGAGACACCCAAAGTGCACCTTACACCGTGAAGTATAAAATATGTACCCTTACCGGATAGATAAGCCTGAAAAAATATTGCAGTCACAGCAAAGCATGAGCCTCGGTAAGCTGCAATATATTACCATTTTGTTTTGAGGTTTAGATTTAGGCACTAGTGTAAGTGTAGCCATTTGTATTTAGGTAATTATTATACATCCAGTTCCAAATCATCATGGAGATCTTTCCATACTCAAATCTGCTCAATCCCTGGACTTACAAACCCATGGAAAAGTTAGATAAGAGTCAAAAAAGGATTCCCTTGCTACTAGGAAAGGTAAACTATGGGTGGAGACAGTGCAGTCTCTGTTCAGGTATTCTCACAGGTGCTGCTCCTGGAAAGAAAGACTCCTGCATTCACTCTGATTAGCATGGATGGGAAAATCTACTGATTTCTCTTGTTCAGTCCATGGATTATGCCAGCCATTACAAATTATGTTTGTAATATGGCCCCTAGACTAAAAAACATTAAATCATTTGAACCTTTCTAGTAACAAACTGAGATTCATATAAGCTTATAGTAAACGTTAAAAGGAGTCCTGAGCTCCACCTTCTAGTAAAAATTAAATATTCAAATGTAATATTTCATATTTATCTGATTCAAAAGTGCAATATTTTTTAGAATGTACTGCAGTGGCGGTGCGTCCATAGTGGGTGCAGGAGCGCCGCCCCCTGTGCCCGTTACTTACAACAACAATACCTAGGTTCATGCATTGCATGAACCTATGTATTGTCGTTGCCGCTGCCGCCCACTATTCAGATGGCCGGCCCCCTGTTGAGCACCGGCCATCTGAATAACAGCAGCTGGTTGGTCTTTGGAAGTGCCTATCAGAGCCAGCGGCTCTGATAGGCTTCCCGACTACAGCCTGAGGGCTGTAATCGGCTTCTAAATAGCTAACCAGAGGACGCATGGGGGGTGCGTTCCCTGGTTAACACTGACAGGCGTTTCAGTCAATCAGGTTCGCCGGGTCTGGTTACCGGTAACCTGATTGGCTGAAGCGACATCGAGGGCAGGAGAAGACATCGAGGACGGAAGAAGGATGGCGCTGACCCGAGGAAGGTAAGTGCAGGGCTGGGGGGGACAAACTGGCTGTATATGGGGACAAACTGGCTGTATTTGGGGGACAAACTGGCTGTATATGGGGGACAAACTGGCTGTATATGGGGACAAACTGGCTGTATATGGGGGACAAACGGGCTGCATTTGGGGGAAAACTGGCTGTATTTTGGGGGGAAACTGGCTGTATATGGGGGGAAACTGGCTGCATTTGGGGACAAACTGGCTGCATTTGGGGACAAACTGGCTGTATTTGGGGGACAAAATGGCTGCATTTGGGGGACAAACTGGCTGTATATGGGGACAAACTGGCTGTATATGGGGGACAAACTGGCTGTATATGGGGGACAAACTGGCTGTATATAGGGACAAACTGGCTGTATTTGGGGACAAAATGGCTGTATATGGGGGACTAACTGGCTTTATTTTGGGGGGAAACTGGCTGTATATGGGGGGAAACTGGCTGCATTTGGGTACAAACTGGCTGCATTTGGGGGGAAACTGGCTGCATTTGGGGGAAACGGGCTGTATTTGGGGGAAACTGGCTGCATTTGGGGGAAACTGGCTGCATTTGGGGGGAAACTGGCTGTATATGGGGACAAACTGGCTGTATATGGGGGGAAACTGGCTGCATTTGGGGACAAACTGGCTGCATTTGCGGACAAACTGGCTGTATATGGGGGACAAACTGGCTGTATATGGGGACAAACTGGCTGTACAGTATATGGGGACAAACTGGCTGTATTTGGGGACAAACTGGCTGTATATGGGGGACAAACTGGCTGTATATGGAGGACAAACTGGCTGTATATGGGGACAAACTGGCTATATATGGGGGACAAACTGGCTGTATATGGGGGACAAACTGGCTGTATATGGGGACAAACTGGCTGTATATGGGTACAAACTGGCTGCATTTGGGGACAAACTGGCTGTATATGGGGGACAAACTGGCTGTATATGGGGGACAAACTGGCTGTATTTTGGGGGGAAACTGGCTGTATATGGGGGGAAACTGGCTGCATTTGGGGACAAACTGGCTGCATTTGGGGACAAACTGGCTGTATTTGGGGGACAAAATGGCTGCATTTGGGGGACAAACTGGCTGTATATGGGGACAAACTGGCTGTTTATGGGGGACAAACTGGCTGTATATGGGGACAAACTGGCTGTATATAGGGACAAACTGGCTGTATTTGGGGACGAACTGGCTGTATATGGGGGACTAACTGGCTTTATTTTGGGGGGAAACTGGCTGTATATGGGGGGAAACTGGCTGCACTTGGGTACAAACTGGCTGCATTTGGAGGGAAACTGGCTGCATTTGGGGGAAACTGGCTGTATTTGGGGGGAAACTGGCTGCATTTGGGGGGAAACTGGCTGCATTTGGGGGGAAACTGGCTGTATATGGGGACAAACTGGCTATATATGGGGGGGAAACTGGCTGCATTTGGGGACAAACTGGCTGCATTTGGGGACAAACTGGCTGCATTTGAGGGGGCAAACTGGTGGCGTTTGGGCACAGTGGCTGCGTTTAATGGGCACAGTGGCGGCAATTGATGTTTTGTTTTTTTTTAGTTTGTTTGCGTCCCCCCAAAAATTTTGAGCACCAGCCGCTACTGATGTACTGTATATCCTAGTCCCGAGTAAAAATAAATAAAAAAAAAGTGAAAACACTGTCATATAAAAGAGGATCTGTGGATGAGTAATGAACAGTAGCATATAAAACATGGTTGTGTGATTCTAAAACAATTATCTTTGTTTAGTTTAACTTTTGTGTATTTAGAGCTTTGTACTTGTATTGTGTTTTGACAGTAGAGGGATTAACGAGGAACAGTGAGTGTCAAAATGATTGATATGTTTGATTTTTACCTCTAACTTATCAAAGATCATAGACGGCCTATTGAGTGGATCGTGGTAAACTATGTGTGATATTTAAAAAAATGCGCAACAGAATCAAACATGATTCAGGAAGAGTTTAAAGATGCGTAACTAACATAACATTTGTAATTGATAATGAAATCTCAGCTGCATAATAAAGCACGAAATATGCAATATTTTCTGCATGTGTCCTGTACCAGGGTTGTAATATTTATAGGGTATCAACAATCTAGTGCTCTAGGAAAGTTCATAGGCATTCATTTATCAGCCCGGTAACTGCTGTAGTAGTTAGAAATCTTGTTTAATTTTCTTTGTCGTGTAAAGTATATTTATACTTAAAATTTTATTTTACCTTTAGAGTGGGGAATAATAAGATCCCCTGCCAGTTTTTCCCTGTAGTTATCAAGATTCCCTCACTTCCTGTCTGGTAAAAGGTTGTTGCCATCTCTCTGGATAGGAGCAAAACCTGATATAGTGCTTACCCCCAGAGGAGCCGCTGTTTCTCAAGTCCCCTGTTCCCCAAGACAAAGAATCTCTGGGAGGAACCACACAATCAGAGACACTAAGGCTGACGGAGGGAAGGGGGATATTTATTAGTGCAACAGACATTAAATTAACATAAAATTGAAATAACAGTAAACAAATGCACAATAACCAATACAAATAAGAAATAACTAGCGGACCAACACTTGTACTCCTAAGCCTTAAAATAGGGGGGTTCTAATTAAAGGGTGGTGCCAAGAATTAGAGGTCCGTTAGTCTCTGTCAATACCCTCTATCTGGTCCGTGTGCTGGTGCTTGTTGGGCCTCAAAGTTCTAGTGCTGGAGTACCCTTAAGGGGCCACTAAATGAGCTAGGAACTCAAAAGTGATGATGTCTCAGAGACCTGACGATGTCAGCAGCTGATCTGCTCCACATTTCGGACACCATAGTGAATCCTCCAATAGGGAGCCCTCTCTGACCCAGCAACCTTTTTTGATGTGGACTTCACACCATCCTCCACTCAACTGCCTCTTGCCCAGGAACTCTCTCCCCCCTGTCCTCTTCCCAGTTCACTGTTATGCTTGGACTTGTATTTCCGCAGAGTTCTGCAGCACCAGGCTCAGTCTCTCTGGAGGCTCTACCCAACAGACTCTGTCCTCTCCAAGGCTGCACAGCAACCCACTTCAGCATTCTATGCTTTTACCAAGTGGTGGGTGGGGCTTTCCTCCAGCTATAGTACAGCCTTAAAACATTCAGTGTTCTGTGTCTCTCTATCCCCTATTTCCATGCAGCCACTCCTCTAGCTTTCTGGTGGCCTGACAGAGAGAGAGAACGTGTGGGAGAGGCAGCGGCAGCAATGTAATGATGACAGCCTGGTCTGCGCTGCAGAGCAGAGCAGCACTGCCGACTGGGGCTACATTTACAAGGATTCTAACCTTTCTCCTTCAGTTTGTTGATATTTGGCAGATTCTTCACCCCAATCCAAAAATTTATTGTACTCCGCTTTGTATCAGACCTATAGATTAGACCAGCCATCATGCCTTGAGTTGCACTTCACCGTTGACATTGGCTTCATAGTGTGATCTGATCACTCTTCACTAATGCTCACGCTTGAAGTACCTCAGGTAACACTGAAGGAAGTGCTCAGAGAGGTCTTTATTCAGCTTGGGGCTAGAAACATGCAGAACAAAACATGCAGGAGATTTCTCCCCCACACTCCTCCTCCCCTTCCTACTCAAAGTCTTTAACTCTATCTCTGAGGATAATCTATTCCCAACTCAATCCCTAGAGGCCTATATTTCCCTCATTCCAAAACTGGACAAAGACCACTCTATTTATTCCAACTATCACCCAATAATAAAGATTGATGTTATATTATAGGCTAAAAATCATAGCCACTCATTTGAAAATCCCATCCTCTTGCAAAGAATCCATCAGAACCAAGTTGGATTTTGCTGGATTTCCTTACTGCAGCCCACACTATGATCCCTAGCCACTGGCACTCTCCTATTACACCTGTAGGCAAGTGCAGTCTATTTTCTCCACTACAGGTGGTGCTCATCCACAACAGCAATGCAGGTGGAGGAGAAAGTCAATAGAAGCCTAGTTCCTTTATGGTTTCCTTGGTCACAGGGAGTCAGCAATCCGATTGGATGCTAGAACCCCATGTGACTTTGGTGGCCATCTCCATAGTTTGGTTTATATTTTGTGAGTGGCTAGAGCAGGGACAGGTCACCTGTCTGTTAGGGACAGTGCTTAGCGTAAAGGAAAGGTTCTGGAGGAGTAAAGAAAGTGCAGAGACTCACCCGTTTGTGACTGGCCAGGCTGCATTTGAACTCCTCGAGACAAACGCTGTCGGCACCTCTGGTCCACCACTCTGCTGCCACTTTGCTGTTACAACTGTTAGTGTTTTTGGTCAGGTTGCCTCCCCACTGGGTCTGTTTGTCTTGTTGGACTTCAGTTACAATATATTCTCGTTATTGCACTTGGACTCTGTGTGCCCTCTGCATCACGCTGCACCTGTGCACACACCCACCCTCTTAGAATGAATGGGTTTCTGAATTCGATTTCTGAAAGCCCCCAATCCCTCCTTTCCCAGATCCTATACTACCCTATCCTTCACCTTTTCTCCACCCCCCCTCCAATTTTTTCTTACCTTACTACTCCCCCTATTCCACTTATGTTCTTTACATGTACTAGTTATTCAGTAGTAGACAGGCAACCCTTATACTCCCCAAACAGGGGCTGATCCTATTTACACGTAACTTAAATACAGCCCTTCTGTATTATATTATATACTTGCAATCCCCCAGATAACCTGATCTACACAACCCAAAAATACATCCATCACCTTTTGTGTGGAAACCACACTATTTTCTGTCAATAAATTGGGGACCTTTGTGATTGTATTCCTCTACTGATGATATCTGCCTATTCTTTATATTTTCTGTACCCCTCTCCCTCTCTGCACTCTTTATCCCCTATTTATTTACCTTAAAAATCAATAAATTCAGACTGAACAAATATTTATTATTTTTTAGCTTTATTTTCTTTCTGTTTCTCACCCTTCAGCTTGAGTCTGGGGGAGGAGGGGTACTTACAGTTTGATAGCTGTCACTTTTTCGAATGCTTGACCTCATACACTGTATACTCAGAAACTGAAGGACAGCAAAGTAAGCAGCTGACATGGCAGGAACTATTTGACTTAATAAGAAAGGAAATATAAATATTTTATGAAGAAGCCTGCAAAGTTATAATAATGTAACATTGAATATTCAGATTCTTACATAAGCCCATTCGTGACTGCAAGATGTGTCCCTTCTTCGATGCTTTACACTGTACTCAGCCATGCGCATATGCACACAGCAGGACCACTGTTTGAAAGACTCAATGAACCCTGCGATCAGCGGGTGGGAGAGCCATGCTTAGTGTAACCCAATTCAAGGGGAATCAGGCAGCATCTGAGAGTGTAAAAAAGTTTTGTATATATATTCTTTATTCATTATGGTCAGAAAGAATTATAACATTTACAAATATTTTTATAAGATTAGTTTTGCATATAAATACTATGAATATTAGATGTTGTTTTACCTGCCAGGCTCCTTTTAAACATTTTCCATTATCCTATTAGCTCCTTTGTTGGAAAAAAGCCTGTTGTATGCACAGCTCAGTAGCTTCAGATGAGATTTACCTACATGAACA
Organism: Rana muscosa; assembly: GCA_029206835.1. Lineage (NCBI taxonomy): Eukaryota > Metazoa > Chordata > Amphibia > Anura > Ranidae > Rana > Rana muscosa. The sequence goes on from CM055121.1 coordinate 180,391,635, forward strand.
AATCACCTCTTATTAGGTCACTCTATTTCAAGTTTCAAGCAGCCAATGTCTGCTGTGATCTGATTAGATAACCCATAGTTCTCTGTGAATCATTTGTTATGTTCTAAATTAATATATACATTTGAAAAATGAATATAAAGTTGACACCAAACCAATATGGTTTCCCATAAAAAAAAACACTTCCCAAAGAGCCTTAAGAAATATTAATATGAACAAAATGTACTTTTTGGTAGGAGTAAACCCAATCACTAAAATCTCATATAAGCTTTAATATTATTTTAAAAGTCATCTTTAATATTTCTAAATCTGCATTAAATAAATACCTGGTAATCCTGCCACAAAAGTCCTTATTTAGGCTCATGCTGGTATAGGGTGACAGCATTCTATCTCTGTTTTCCAAAAGTATTCTTGTGTTGTCACCCTGTTACTCTCTCTGCCAATGGAGACTACATGTGTCCGTTTCTATACACACATTACACAGAGATTACACTGTAATGAGCATTAGGCTTGTGCAATTCGTTTCGTAAAGAATCAAAATTCGTCCGAATTTAGCAACTTTTGGACATTCGGAAGCATTCGAATTTCCGAACAAAGCAATTATGAATAAAACCGAATCAGAAATAAATTATATCGCAAATAGCGAATGTCCGAATGTCTTTGGCATAATTCGTTATGAAAAAAGTTACGAATGTACGAATCCATTCGAAGCACAATAACACTCTGCTCTGCTCTCTGCTTCTCCCTCACCGTGCTGAATTCCCTCTCAAAATGGTGTACAGGGGCGGAGGCTATAGCCCCATGTAAAAAACGAAAGAAAAGTACAAATCCATTCGAAGCACATTAGGCATAATAGGCAGCGTTGTTGTGAGAGAGACATGGAAAATTACAAATCAACGAACCCAAAAAAAGTTACGAAAGTAGGAGTTGTGTCCAGAATCAACGAAAAACAATGTACTCTACCGAAAGTACGAATTATAAATCAACTAAAAATAAGGCTTACATTAATGCGAATCATTCCGATTCAATGAAAAATGTCGCTGGCGAAAATACGAATTAGTCCGAACACGAAAAATCGCGTCTAGCAAAATTACGAACGATTACGAATCAACAGGACGAAAAGAAACGAACTGAAACTAAACAAATTTTTCCGTTGTGCACAGGAAACGAACCAAAACTAAACAAATTTTTCCGTTGTGCACAAGTCTAATGAGCATCAGAAAAGTCAACTGTGAGATACTGTATGTCATGCAACCATTGCTAGAATGCATACATGTAGACAGGAAACAAGAGAAAGTGTTTTAAAAAAAGTAAAGCCATTATTTATGATACACAGTGCTTTAGCAAACTAAAAATCATTTAGGGGTTTACTTTAAAATCACCAGCCCCTTCAATCTCTGCCTTATATCTATGGCTAGGCTAATGTTTCTTTCTTTTTGCAGTTTCCAAGTTTCTCTTATCGACAGGGATGTTTCTTACTTTCATTCAACACATGTTCTCCCTTTCTTTCCTTTTCCTCAGCCCACAGTCCGCAAATAAATAAAATCAGCTGAAGAATTTTAACAAGACTACTATGCAGACATATTGACATTTAAATTACTCTTAAAGTCTAGTCACATGCAATGAGCTGTAAAGGCAGAAGGGGGAAAGGTAGGAGCCAGCTTGATGTTTTTATAATAAGGGCTTTTTCATCTAATATAAAAAAAAAATATGTTATATACATATACAGAAAAAAAAAGATTAATGTTAGTAGAATTATGAAGGTTTGGGGCTTTTCTTAAGAGTGACATTAAAGTAGAGCTCCGAGCACCTTTTTTTATAATTGAATATACTTAAAGTGTTAGAACCTAAATCATATTTTTATTGTTGTCTATATACAGGTCCTTCTCAAAAAATTAGCATATTGTGATAAAGTTCATTATTTTCTGTAATGTACTGATAAACATTAGACTTTCATATATTTTAGATTCATTACACACAACTGAAGTAGTTCAAGCCTTTTCTTGTTTTAATATTGATGATTTTGGCATACAGCTCATGTAAACCCAAAATTCCTATCTCAAAAAATTAGCATATCATGAAAAGGTTCTCTAAACGAGCTATTAACCTAATCATCTGAATCAACTAATTAACTCTAAACACCTGCAAAAGATTCCTGAGGCTTTTAAAAACTCCCAGCCTGGTTCATTACTCAAAACCGCAATCATGGGTAAGACTGCCGACCTGACTGCTGTCCAGAAGGCCATCATTGACACCCTCAAGCAAGAGGGTAAGACACAGAAAGAAATTTCTGAACGAATAGGCTGTTCCCAGAGTGCTGTATCAAGGCACCTCAGTGGGAAGTCTGTGGGAAGGAAAAAGTGTGGCAGAAAACGCTGCACAACGAGAAGAGGTGACCGGACCCTGAAGAAGATTGTGGAGAAGGACCGATTCCAGACCTTGGAGGACCTGCGGAAGCAGTGGACTGAGTCTGGAGTAGAAACATCCAGAGCCACCGTGAACAGGCGTGTGCAGGAAATGGGCTACAGGTGCCGCATTCCCCAGGTCAAGCCACTTTTGAACCAGAAACAGCGGCAGAAGCGCCTGACCTGGGCTACAGAGAAGCAGCACTGGACTGTTGCTCAGTGGTCCAAAGTACATTCGGAAATCAAGGTGCCAGAGTCTGGAGGAAGACTGGGGAGAGGGAAATGCCAAAATGCCTGAAGTCCAGTGTCAAGTACCCACAGTCAGTGATGGTCTGGGGTGCCATGTCAGCTGCTGGTGTTGGTCTACTGTGTTTTATCAAGGGCAGGGTCAATGCAGCTAGCTATCAGGAGATTTTGGAGCACTTCATGCTTCCATCTGCTGAAAAGCTTTATGGAGATGAAGATTTCATTTTTCAGCACGACCTGGCACCTGCTCACAGTGCCAAAACCACTGGTAAATGGTTTACTGACCATGGTATTACTATGCTCAATTGGCCTGCCAACTCTCCTGACCTGAACCCCATAGAGAATCTGTGGGATATTGGGAAGAGAAAGTTGAGAGACGCAAGACCCAACACTCTGGATGAGCTTAAGGCCGCTATCGAAGCATCCTGGGCCTCCATAACACCTCAGCAGTGCCAAAGGCTGGTTGCCTCCATGCCACGCCGCATTGAAGCAGTCATTTCTGCAAAAGGATTCCCGACCAAGTATTGAGTGCATAACTGAACATAATTATTTGAAGGTTGACTTTTTTTGTATTAAAAACACTTTTCTTTTATTGGTCGGATGAAATATGCAAATTTTTTGAGATAGGAATTTTGGGTTGTCATGAGCTGTATGCCAAAATCATCAATATTAAAACAAGAAAAGGCTTGAACTACTTCAGTTGTGTGTAATGAATCTAAAATATATGAAAGTCTAATGTTTATCAGTACATTACAGAAAATAATGAACTTTATCACAATATGCTAATTTTTTGAGAAGGACCTGTACTTTCTGAGGAGATTTCCCTTCAAATCCTAATGCAGTGCTCAAATAAATAGTGAAGGGAAATCTTTTCATTGTGGATGCAAGGCAGTGATAAAAACCAGAAAACAGAACTAGACATGTGCACACTGAATTATTTCGTTTCGGAATTTCGTTTTCGTCCAAAAAATAAATTTATTTAGTTACTCCCGAAATTCATTTTTATTTATTTCGTTTTTCGTTAAAAATTGCATTCGTCTGAAAATCTGAATTAATTAAGGTCGAATCTGTCATTGAAGGCTTATGGTGTCTGTCGAATGTTCAAAGAAGATTCGACGGAGCAGCGAAACTGTACGACTCTGCAATCATACATTTCCGGTCGAATGTTCCGCCCACAAGCAGTGATCTTTTCTCTCTATGTCAAATCTTTTCTCTCTATAATGTCGAATCTTTTCTCTCCTATGTCGAATCTTTTCTCTCTATAATGTCGAATCTTTTCTCTCCTATGTCGAATCTTTTCTCTCTATAATGTCAAATCTTTTCTCTCTATAATGTCAAATCTTTTCTCTCCTATGTCGAATCTTTTCTCTCCTATGTCGAATCTTTTCTCTCTATAATGTTGAATCTTTTCTCTCCTATGTCGAATCTTTTCTCTCTATAATGTCAAATCTTTTCTCTCTATAATGTCAAATCTTTTCTCTCCTATGTCGAATCTTTTCTCTCCTATGTCGAATCTTTTCTCTCTATAATGTCGAATCTTTTCTCTCCTATGTCGAATCTTTTCTCTCTATAATGTCAAATCTTTTCTCTCTATAATGTCAAATCTTTTCTCTCCTATGTCGAATCTTTTCTCTCTAGAATGTCAAATCTTTTCTCTCCTATGTCGAATCTTTTCTCTCCTATGTCGAATCTTTTCTCTCCTATGTCGAATCTTTTCTCTCTATAATGTCAAATCTTTTCTCTCTATAATGTCAAATCTTTTCTCTCTATAATGTCAAATCTTTTCTCTCCTATGTCGAATCTTTTCTCTCTATAATGTCAAATCTTTTCTCTCCTATGTCGAATCTTTTCTCTCCTATGTCGAATCTTTCTTCTCCTATGTCGAATCTTTCCTCTCCTATGTCGAATCTTTCCTCTCCTATGTCGAATCTTTCTCTCCTATGTCGAATCTTTTCTCTCTATAATGTCGAATCTTTTCTCTCCTATGTAGAATAATCTTGGACTAATAGAGTTAAGGTTAGGCACATTCGACCACAGGTTCGATAGACACAGATTGTTATTGTCAGCGTCACGTCGAATCTCCTATCTATATCGAACTGTTGTAGCAACGAAAACGAAAATAAAGCATTTGTTTATGTCGGATCTTTCGGTTTTCGGATTCTGTGCTTTCGTTTTCGTTTGTTAAAACGATAACGAAAATAGCTGAAATTCGGACGAAAATGCATTCGGACGAAAACGAATGCACATGTCTAAACAGAACTTCTATTTTTTTCTCTGCTCTGTCTATAGTGAAAAACAACATTTCAGCTGGAGTTTCCTATTTATGTGTTTATAGTGGCCACACTATAAACACATAAATCTCTACCTATTCTTAACAATAATTAAATACACTTTAATCGAAGAAGAAGCTTTCACTGGCCTTTATAGATGCATATGCTTTGGAATAATACATCCTCAAAGTTTACAGCCATTTAGCTCACCCCTTCCAGTAGTGATGCAGAAAATGTCCAGCTTATTCAAGGCCACATTTACACTCGTGCAGGGCATCTTTGGTAAATGAGAATTTTTGCGAGAAGTGTTTCAGGCTTGAGAGGCGACTCTGCTGATTCTGCCTCAAAAGAAGCTCAAGGACTTTTTGAAGCAATGAGCTTCAAGATGTAAATGGGCACCATATACTGTAAATCCACTGAAAATAATATAAATTATAGTATCGAGCGTGGAAGCATTTCGGGTGAAGCTTCACATCATACTTCAAATCATTCAGTTGTAAACGGGGCCTAATTACTAATGTAAAAACTAAGCATATACACAGAAAGAGGGAGAAAGTTCTAAGAAAACAAAACTTGAAAGACTTCTTGACCATGCCTGCAGCTATAATTGTCAGTGAGAGCTTGGTTTGACGTTTTTTTTACTACTTAATATGTAAATATGTAAATGTCTGTAATCTGGCCACACTTCTACTTTAAAGTCCATGTAAAGCTGGACATTATTCTACCTGAAAAAAAATCTAGTGGTTTCCCAGAATATTTGTGAAGAATAGTACCAGACTGAAGATGAGCTCTGCATGGAAAGCATTTTAAAAAGTACTTGGCACTTTTCTGAAAAAATTAAAGCTGTAAAGGCCTCTTACACACGGGACGGGCTTCATTGGAATCCAACTGCTCAGCAGGGAAGTTACATTAACATGACCAAAGAAGCCAAAGAGAAGATGTCAGTTATAGCAAGGGAGTTTGGTGCCATCATATCGCTGGAGTGGAGATGAGTATAGTTCTGCCTTAAGCCAAATCTCCTTCACCAATTACTGTATATACCATCACTTGTGCTAGATAGACTGCCCCTTAGTGATATGATTCCCCTTTTTTGAGCAAGACCACTATAGATAGATTTGGTTGTGGAAAAGTCGAGTGTCAATTGAGTGACAGGTGAATGACAGTTGTACCTCTCACAGTTAATTTTTGCACGCAAGAATAGAGCAGGCCTAATATGTGAAAATACACTAAGAACAGCCAAGAAGATGCCTCTCCCATCGAAAAATAATTATGTTTTTATTTTTTTATTTCAGGATGAAGTTTAATACAAGTAGTAAATATGTTTCCTTGCAATGCCTTACCTGATTCATTTTCAATAATTATTATATAGTATAAATCCTTCCTCTCTGAAAAAAATATATATTTTAGGAAATGATGACATTATTGCTGTCTCTCATCTGCACCATTAATCTGTTCAAGCCCCAGTTGTGTGGAAGGGCCAGATGAATGCAGACATGTCACTTGAACCGTTTTCCCTGAAATTTGGCTACGGAAGGATGAGTAAAGTTAATAGTTACATAATAGATGAGGTTGAAAAAAGACACAAGTCCATCAAGTCCAACCTATGTGTGTGATTATATGTCAGTATTACATTGTATATCCCTTGATGTTATGGTCGTTCAGGTGCTTATCTAATAGTTATTTGAAACTATCGAAGCTCCCCACTGAAACCACCGCCTGTGGAAGGGAATTCCACATCCTTGCCGCTCTTACAGTAAAGAACCCTCTATGCAGTTTAAGGTTAAATCTAATTTCTTCTAATTTTAATGAGTGGCCACGTGTCTTATTAAACTCCCTTGAGCAGGAAAAGTTGTATCCCTATTGTGGAGTCATCAGTGTGGTATTTGTAAATTTAAATCATATCCCCTCTCAAGCATCTCTACTCCAGAGAGAATATGTTTAGTGCTCGCAACCTTTCTTCATAACTAATATCCTCCAGTCCCTTTATTAGCTTTGTTGCCCTTCTCTGTACTCGCTCCATTTCCAGTACATCCTTCCTGAGGACTGGTGCCCAGAACAGGACAGCATACTCCAGGTGAGGCCAGACCGGAGTCTTGTAGAGTGGGAGAATTATTGTTTTATCTCTGGAGTTAATCCCCTTTTTATTGCATGTCATTGCTGAGCCTGTCATCTACTAGGACCCTCAGGTTCTTTTCCATTCTAGATTCCCCCAGAGGTTCTCCCCCTAGTGAGTAGATTGCATTCATATTTTTGCCACCCAAATGCATTATTTTTCATTTTTCCACATTAAACCTCATTTGCCATGTAGTTGCCCACCCCATTAATTAATTCAGATCATCTTACAAGGTTTCCACATACTGCGGAGAAGTTATTGCCCTGCTTAGCTTAGTATCGTCTGCAAATACAGAGATTGGACTGTTTATCCCATCCTCCAGGTCGTTTATGAACAAATTAAACAGGATTGGTCCCAGCACAGAACCATGGGGGACCCCACTTTACCCTCCCTGACCATTCTGAGTACTCCCAATTTATCACTACCCTCTGAACTTACCCTTGGAGCCAGTTTTCAATCCATGTACTCACTCTATGGTCCATGCCAATGGACCTTACTTTGTACAGTAAAAGTTTATGGGGAACTGTGTCAAATGCTTTTGCAAAATCCAGATATACCACGTCTACAGGCCTTCCTTTATCTAAATGGCAGCTCACCTCCTCATAGAAAGTTAAAAGATGGGTTTGACAAGAACGATTCTTCATGCATCCATGCTGATTACTTCTAATGTTACTGTTTCTTTACTAAAATCTTGTATATAGTCCCTTATCATCCCCTCCAGGAGCTTGCATACTATTGATGTTAGGCTAACTGGTCTGTAATTCCCAGGGATGTATTTTGGCCCTTTTTTAAATATTGGTGCTACATTGGCTTTTCTCCAATCAGCTGGTACCATTCCCGTTAGTAGACTGTCAGTAAAAATTAGGAACAATGGTCTAGCAATTACTTGATTGAGTTCCCTAAGGACCCTCGGGTGCAAGCCATCTGGTCCCGGTGACTTATTAATATTAAGTTTTCCAAGTCTATCTCCAATTCTGTCCTCTGTTAGCCATGAGGGTGCTTCCTGTGATGTTTCATGAGGATAAACCCTGCAGTTTTGGTTACTGAAGCCCCCTGATTCCTTTGTGAAGACTGAGGAGAAGAATAAATTCAATACCTTCGCCATCTCCTCATCCTTTGTAACCAAATTTCCTTCCTCATTCTTTATGGGGCCAATATGCTCTGTCCTCCCTTTTTTACTGTTTATATACTTAACCTCCCTGGCGGTATGATTCTGTCTGGAACTATGTACCAAAAGCGGTACAATTATTTTGCATGGAAATTTGGTGTTATGTATTGTAGGCCTGCAATTCTTAGTAATTACTTACTTAAGCCTGACCAAACAAGAGTCTAGTAGACATCCTGGGTATGATAAAGTTTGAAACACAAAATCATAAATTATAATATAATAAATAACTATAAATAATTATAACAAATAGTAATGTAATAATAATAAAAATTATTTAATAATGTAATCAAATCAAAAACACTGAAATTTGCTCAGTTGCAGAATTGTCGCTGTCATTAGATTTAGTGTTTGATAACGAATTTCCCCACAAATCGCTATCGCTCAATTCTGCGAGTGATTCTAATTTATTATCGCTGTTTTCTAGCCGGTCTAAAACCACTTTTGACATAAAGGGACACTTTTTGGTTGCTATGGGCAATCTCCAGTTTCCAGGCAGAAAGAACAGTTTTTATAATATAAACTGCATGCAGGACACTGGACAGACCACTAGGGACAAAGGGTGTGTGTAATTATTTGATACAGTACTGTAATCTGTAAGATTACAGTATACTGTATCTATACTGTGTGTTTCACTTTTTTAATTTGGCGCCGAACTCCATCCCCATGCGCCGCAACGTCGCAGGGAACGGAGCTCGGCACTCAGCAGTGTGGATCGAGCAAGGAGACAGCACACACTTCGGGAGGACATTGCAGGATCCAGGGAACAAGGTAAGTAACTTCCCTGTATCCTGCAATGCAATCCCGAGTCTGGCTCGGGGTTACCGCTCTTAGCATGAAAAACTCATCCCGAGCTAGACTCGGGATTACCGCCAGGGAGGTTAAAGAATTTCTTGGGATTTTTTTTGCTCTCCTCTGCTATGTGTCTTTCGTGTTCTATCTTAGCCGCTCTAATTGCACCCTCACATTTCTTGTTGTATTCTTTGTAAAGTCTAAATGCTGATGATGATTCCTCAGCCTTGTATTTTTTGAAGGCCCTCTCCTTTGCTTTTATATGCATTTTTACATTAAGTCATCCAGGATTTTTGTTCGCTCTTCTAATTTTATTTCCCAATGGGATGCACTGGCTCATGCCCTTATTTAATATGCTCGTAAAGTAAACCCCTCTCTCCTCCGTGTTCTTTGTTCCTAAGATTCTATCACAATTTATATCTTCTAGCAAGGTTTGTAGTTTAGGGAAATTGGCTCTTTTAAAATTCAGTGTCTTTGTATTCCCCTTATGTTTCCTATTTGTGTGATTTATACTCAAGCTAATTGACCTGTGATCGCTGTTACCTAAATTGCCCCTTATTTCAACATCCGTGATCAGGTCTGTATTGTTGGTAATCAGTAGGTCTAGTAACGCTTTGTTTCTAGTTGGTGCGTCTACTATCTGACCCATGAAATTGTCCTGCAAGACATTTAGGAACTGATGAGCCTTAGACGAATGCGCGGTTCCTTCCCCCATTATGATGACACTTCCCATCCTTGCTGCTAATCCAAATTGTGATATTAGGTCCGTCTCCAACTCCTTCATCAGGTTAGGGGCCTATAGCATACTCCCAGTATTATTTTCCCCTTAGTTTCATCCCTTTGGAGCTCTACCCGTAAGGATTCCACCTCCTCCCTAGCCCCCTTAGTGATGTCATCTCTCACATTCACTTGTACATTATTCTTGATATACAGGTATGCCCCTCCCCCCTTTTTACTATCTCTATCCCTGCAAAAAAGGGAATACCTTTGAATGGTTGCCAGCCAATCAGTCCTCTTATTGGAATTCCGAGATTGCAAAAAGGACTTGTTACTATACTTACCTTGGGTTTGTGTGCTTTGGTCAACCTACCACTAATGCCCCCAATACTACCCTCTGGTATATATTCTGTGCTGACTATCTCTACCTCTGAATCCCCCCCCCCGTCGCCTAGTTTAAAAGCCCCTCTAACTTTTTGGCCATCTTCACTTCCAGCAGGCCTGTGTTGATGGCTGGGCTCGTGTGTGGCTGCATAGGCCAGTGTTTCTCAACTCCAGTCCTCAAGGCGCCCCAACAGGTCATGTGTTCAGGATTTCCATTATTTTGCACAGGTGATTTGATCAGTTTCACTGCCTTAGTAATTACCATAGCTGTTACATCTGAGGGAAATCCTTAAAACATTACCTGTTGGAGCGCCTTGAGAATTGGAGTTGAGAAACACTGGCATAGGCATTGCCAGGGGAGGTGAGTATAAACCCATTTATGAATTATTAATAAAACCCCACCTCTGTCTGAAGTTTTGCATGCAAACCCCACTCACATAGGGTCCAAGGAAGCAGCGATTGATGGATGCAAGCAGCCAATGGGTGTGAGGTGTGGGCCATCGTTGGGCCTTGGTCGAGGGATTGTTCAAGATTGTAAGTCATTGGGGCAGAAGTTGGGCCGGTCTAAAGGTGGTTCCAAAAGGTTCCAAATTTAGTATTGCAAAAAGAAATGTGTCCAGTAAAAGTGAGCAGGATGTGTCAGCAAAGGAGGGTTTACAGGAAAAAGATAAGGTAAAGCTGGAATTCAGCTTTAAATAGTCTGGATGTTCTGTGATCTAAAGTACTTTTTTTTTCTTTACTCTAAGAGATCTCAGGGAGGTGACCCAATTCCAACCCATCTGTTAGTTTGAGACAGGAACAGTTTCAGTCAAAGCCGCGCTTCCAGCGTATGTGAAGTAGATGTTGGTCTGCAATATGACAGGACTGCCGGATTTTATATTTTTCATTGTCTATACATTCCAAACTTACCAAATTTATTTCAACATTTCTGTTTTGGGGTCAAATTTAAGTAGAACAAAAACACAAATAGAAATTCAATATGTTTCAAGATGTAGGTTTAGTAACACTGACTGCAATTACAAATAAAATATAAGTGCATTTTTAACAATCATCTCTCTACCCTCAACATCAACTCCAAACCCCAGTCCTTCTACTTAAAACAACATACCTGGGTACTGCAGTTCAAAAAAATAGTAATGTTACCTTTACTTCCTATAGAGTGGGTGAAAACCAATATAATCATAAGGAAACCTACAATTTCCATATAGATAGTGCCTTGGTTGTGATTTGAACCATGTAGCCCAGTGCTGCAAGACAGGAGTGCTAACCACCAAGCCACTGTGCTGTCTTAGACAAAAGCAAATGATTTTTAGGAGGTGAAAATATTTTCTACTCCTTAACATTGACTGTATATTCTCTATTAGATATATTTTGATTATATAATCTTCCGTGTCTCACTGCTACAGGTGAAAAACTGAACTTTGTTTGGATTTGTAGAATGGGATTGTGAATCTGAAATGACTTTGAAGCAAACTATTTTCCTACTGCATCAGGGTTACAGTTGAAGAATGTAGGAATATCTTAAACTGTGGAGGAGGTGAGTGGGAGGACACACACTGGAGGTTTTTTTTTTCCTTTAAGAGAACAAATTAACACTAGAATAAATATAAGCTTGGGGCACAGATGGCAGACTTGTAAACTAAAATGTCTGAGTAAGATTATAATTAACACCTAAGGTGTTTCACACTAATATTACTATACAGGAGATCTTGAACCCACCAGTAACAATTTATGGAAAAATGTTTATTATATCAACTTTAAACTGAAAATTCCCATCTTCTAAAGAATGTCTATGGTGCTGGAAATACCCTCATATGTTTGTGTCATATTTTGTGTCATATTTGACATAGAACAGCATTTCTCAACCTTTTTTCGCAATCACAAAAGCCTTTAAATGTATCCAAAATCTCAAGGCACCCCAGTCTAAAACATAAAAAATGGAAATGTTACTTATCACTAGGAAATCTAAGGCTAGAAAAAAATGCACACAATCACATTGATGAAATTATTTTCACACCCGAAGCTCGCCTTTACATCCGGGGTCCCCCATTACATCAGAGCACTACCTTCACAACAGAGGCCCTCCATCACATTAGAAGCCCCCTTCACATCAGAGCCCCCCATCTGGTCCGAGCACCCTTATAGTCAGACTCATCCCTTCACATCAGAGCCCTAAATCTTGTTAGAGGTCCTCCCTTCACGTCAAAGTTCTCCCTTCAAGTTAGACTCACCCCTTTACATCAGTGTTTCCCATCAAATGAGAGCCCTGTTTATATGCCAAAGACCCCCCTAAACATGAGAGCCCCTCATTGCATTAGAGTTACCCCTATACTGTACATCAGGAGCCCCCTAAACTAGAGAGTCCCTCATCAGAGTTACCCCTATACTCTACATCAGTAGCCCCCTAAACAAGAGAGCCTCTCATCACATCAGTGTTACCCCTATACATCAGAGCCCCCTAAACATGAGAGCCCCTCACCACATAAAAGTTACACCTATACATGAGTCCCCCAATGACATCAGAGCCCCCCATCTCCCCAGAGTCCCCCAATCATAGAGCCCGCTAATTAAACAGCCCCCCAAACAGCCACCCCCACCACAGAGCTCCCCAAGAACACAGTCTCCTCTTTACATCAAAGCCCTACCAGCAGCATGGCAGGGGTTCGGGGAGGGTGGAGGAGGCCTGGAGGAGATGGACATCAATCTTCTCCTGAATGCTGGGGCCTGCAGCCTGCCCTGAACCAAATTCATGTGTTGCAATGGTGTGGGTGAGTCGGCTGTCATCACCATAGCAACAAATGATGCTGTGTGTCCAGGCTCTAGATCAATGGTTCTCAACCTTTCTAGTGCCATGACCCCTTGATAAGTTGTGGGGACCCCTAACAGTAAAATAATTTTTGTAGCGTGGGTTGTCAGCATCCAAGGCAAGACAAGAAATTTGCGCCCCTAACCCACGGACATTTAGCTCTCCCCGAGTCCCTTCCACTCGTACAGTATTAAAACACTTATGGTACATTTTAGGATGTACCACTCTTTCTTTTTGTTCTCCTTTCTTTCCCTTTTATCTCTCTCTATCATAATTTATTGTTTTTATTCCCTCATCCCTCTCTCTAGCCATCTTTCTTGTTCATCTTCTCTTATTCTTTCTCTCCCTTTTTCTTTGTTCCTCCCCCTCTTTTCCTCTCTTTTCCTCCCTCTAACTTCCATGTATCCTCTATTTTTATTCCTTCTCTTACTCCTTGGTGGGGGGATTTGTTGGGATGAGTGACAGTGCTGGCCGGGAGTTCTGATCAGCCAACTTAGGTGCTCTTGATCAAGGTCATCTGCTGATCTGAGAACTGTAGTGGGGACTTTTCATGGCAACTCTAATCACAGGTAGTGTTACTCACTGTGTCTCCAACTTTGTGGTGTCTCGTAGCAGTGACACCCATGCCGAAATCAGGAGATAGGGTCTACTTCAGCCCCTCCCACTTCACATTCCTCACAGTCAGCTGACCTCTAGTCTCTGCACCTCAGCCATGCCGTGAACTGAATGGGCGACTGCGAAGAGGCTGAGTGGGCGGCTACAGGCTCCAGGGACAGCCCTGCTGGGCGGCCGCAGGAACAGCCCAGGATTCGGTGACCCCTGCCAAATCGTCATTCGACCCCCGAGGGGGTCCCGACCCCAGGTTGAGAACCACTGCTCTAGATTATCATTGGCTTTTATAGTGCTAGCAACCTGTCCACTCCATAGAAAAATATGCTTATCAAGGTAAACTGGGTCCCAGGCATCCCAGAGGAACCCAGGCAGAACCCAGCCTAAGAAACACTGATGTAGAATACTGCTATTGTAAAGACATTTTGTTAGTTTTGGATACAGTAAGAAAGAATTAGACTCTCTGTCAAATTTGTATTGCTGTTTCCCTGCTGGAAATATTCACCCTCTCTAGATAATCTTTTAATCATTGACAGCAAGACAAGAAATAAGAAATCAATTTTTTTTTAATTATCACGAGAACAAAAGGTGAAGTGAAATAATCCAATAGAGGCAATGTGCTGTTGATAACTGCCTAAGATGGGAATTTCACTCACTTGTGGTAGATTTCTTGTCACTTCCTGTTGCGACTCCAGGACAAGAAGTGAAGGGAAATCTTCCAACCAGGACACGGTATGCAGAAAGTAACCTGATAGAAGCTTTAATTCATCCCTACTATCTCCTAGACTGTAAGCTCTAACGAGCAGGGCCCTCCAATTCCTCCTGTATTGAATTGTATTAGACATGTGCAATTAGTTTAGTTTCTAATTCATTTTTAACAAATTTTGAGAAATTCGTTATTTCCGAAATGTCTGAATTTCCAAATTTTTCAATTTCCGAATTTTGGAAATTCGGATTTTCGATATTTTGGAAATTCGGATTTTCGATTTTCCGAACTTCGGAAACGAAAAAAAGGAATATTTTGAATTTCCCGAATTTCCGAAAAAAGCAAAAAAAACGAATGAAACGAAAACGAAAAAAAACACATTTTTCAGCAGTGCACATGTCTAAATTGTATTGTAATTGTACTGTCTGCCCTAATGTTGTAAAGCTCTGTGCAAACTGTCGGCGCTATATAAATCCTGTATAATAATAATAATATCCAAAATTAGAAACAAAGGTTTATCCATACTTAGACCCTTCAATACTGGGCACTTTCACCTCCTTCCTGCCCAGGCCAATTTTAAGCTTTCAGCGCTCTCACAATTTGAATGACAATTGCGCAGTCATGGAACACTGTACCCAAATTACATTTTATCATTTTATTTTCCACAAATAGATCTTTCTTTTGGTGGTATTTAATCAGCACTACTAAAAAAACTAAGAAAGACCGAAAATGTTAGAACAATTTTTTTTTTCCTTTCTGTCAGTAAATTTTGTAAAGTCAATTTTTCTCCTTCACTGATGTGCACTGATGAGGCGACACTGATGGGCACTGATAGGCTGCACTGATGGGCACTGATGAAGTGGCACATATGGGCACCAATGAGGAGGCACTAATATGCCACACTGATGGGCCCTGATAGCTGGCACTGATATGGCATTAATATGCGGCACTGATGAGCACTGATAGGTGGCACTGATAGGTGGCGCTGGTGGGCACTGATAGGCGGCACTTATGGGCAATGATATGCGACACAGATAGGCAGCACTGATGGTCAGCACTGATGACCATGTACTGATGGGCACTGAAAGGCAGCACTGACTGGCATCACTGATGGGCACTGATTAGTGTCACTGATGGGCACTGATTTGTGTCACTGATGGGCACTGCTGGGGCTACATTATAATCAGGGCACTTATGATCAGTGCCCTGAATACATGTACAGTTTCTTCTGCGAGGAGATACTGCTGATTGGCTCTCCTCTCCTCACATTCTGTCAGTGTGAGGCGGGAGAGCCGAAAAACTGCACTTCTGTGTTTCCATGTGATTGGACACATGTTTAAAGAGCCGTCATCGGCTCTTTACCCAGATTGGGGTCGTGCTGTGCCCTAGGGACACGGCGCGATTGTTGTGACACTCGGGCAACGTCATATGAAATTGCCCCAAAACACCCCAAATGCTTTTCAAATTACGTTCTTAAAGTAGCATTAAACCCAAAACCAAAAATGTCATATATTACAGCTCACCAATCATTAGATGTGGTGGCTTCATCAGTTTTCTTTTCTTTAGGCTTTTTTCCTTCTTTCTTCACCAGGTCATCTGGACAGTAACACACCTCCTGTATTAGGGTGCCCAAGCTCTGAATGAAGGAGCACAAGGGCACCTTTGGAGAGCAGCATTGTCACTCTGGCAGTCTGGGGGGGGGGTGTTGGACGTACTAGCATATTTAAATGCACTAACAAATTGAAGCCAAGCTCTAGCTAACACTTTATAAGCAGTTACAGCAAACAGTTTTGTTCCTTTTGGGATAAGGGTTTTACATAAATAAAAGCTGATCATTGTAAGCACCCCTGCCAGTGTTAAATGTTTTTTCTCATCCCTGTAACTGGTACATATGCAAGAGAGTCTGTTCTTTCGAAAAACAACAGACTTAGTTGCCAGATTATCAGGTGAAAGTAGAAGAAAAAAAGCCTAACAAACAAAACAAATACAGTCATCACATCTGATAATTGATAAGCTGCAATATAATAAATGTTTTCTTTTTGGTTTAATAATGCTTTACATAAAGGCAAACAATGGCGTAAAGCTGAACACAGATATAAAAGTCAATAATTAATGCAGCTCTGTTATCATCAATACATCATTCAGACTGGGTTCACACTGATACCGGATGCGGCTGACAGCAGGGGTCCAGTGCGTCCCTGTTCTCCATTTCCGGGACGAATCAGGGGCAAATTATTGCCTGAATTCGGACCTGAAATGGATCGGAAGACACACAGGACCCCTGTGCCAGCCGCTCCGGAGCCGCCACAGAGATGTGTGAACTGGCTACATACAGAGCTGGTCACAATCTCCTCTCATGCGAATTGGATGCGGGTAAAACCCACATCCAATTCCCACTAATGTGAACCCAGCCTCAATGTATATATTGTTTTTACTTGCAAGCAGTGTATATACCTGAATTTGGCCTAGTATTAGCCTATCGCAGCCCAGAGCTAGAGTATGAGAGGTAGAAACAGTACAAGGAGCCAAAAAGTTATACAAAGTATGCTTATTGGAGAAGAAAACAGATTGACAAAGAGATGAGCTCATCACTATGCTGCTTCTCCTTTCACTGTCCAGTCACAGGTTGGGGCAGGTCCAGGATCAGATCTGGGCTCAGAGGAATTGGGTTTATTGATGTTTATCATCAGACTAAGGACATATATTTGCACAAAGATAGTAGCGTAGGGATTGAAGGTAAGTATTGAAGCCAAAGTTGGTTTTGTTATTTTATTTTTTCATAGGAAATATATTTTTATCTTCTAGTTTTTGGCTTGAGTTCTGCCTAATGGAGAAATGTAATAAAATTAATATGGGGACTACCATTGCTGACCTTTTTCTAAAAATTAAGGTTGACTGGCTGCCAAGTGAGTTCAGGGAGACAATACTTTTTGAGCCACTTGCCCAGAACAAGCATGCATATCAGGAAGTTTACAGTGGTTGTAAACCCGTTTTCTTTTTTTTTTTTTTTTTAAAACCACCTGCAAGACAAAGCCATAATGAGCTAAAATGACTATCATACTAGATCATTATGCATCACTTACCTTAGATCGGGGCCCCCGAAGCCGTCCTTGTCTCCCCCTCCAGCCGCAGCCATCGCTCCACAGATACCCGTAAGGTTACTTCTGGGTATTGCAACTCCGGCCAATCACATGCGCGCGGGAGCCGTCAAATCCGGCATTTGTGAATGGGGATTCTGACTGAATGCACCGTTGTCTATGGCGTGCATGCGCCGTAGACATCAGTGCATGTCTTTTTTTTCAAATATCTCCTAAACCGTGTTTCTTGCACCTACAGGTAAGCTTTAACCACTTAAGGACCGGACCAATACGGACCATAATGACCAGAGGTGATTTCACAATTTGGCACTGTGCTGATTTAACTGGAAATTGTGCGAACATGCAATGTTGTACCCAAACGAAATTTGCGTCCTTTTCTTCCCACAAATAGAGCTTTCTTTTAATGGTATTTGATTGCCTCTGCGATTATTATTTTTTGCGATATAAATGGAAAAAGACCGAAAATTTTGAAAAAAAATGATATTTTCTACTTTTTGTTATAAGAAAAATCGAATATACTCAATTTTAGTCATACATTTAGGCCAAAATGTATTCAGCCACATGTCTTTAGTAAAAAAAATGTCAATAAGCGTATATTTATTGGTTTGCGCAAAAGTTATAGCGTCTACAAACTAGGGTACATTTTCTGGAATTTACACAGCTTTTAATTTATGACTGCCTATCTCATTTCTTGAGGTGCTAAAATGGCAGGGCAGTACACCCCCCCCCCCCCCAAATGACCCCATTTTGGAAAGTAGACACCCCAAGGAAATTGCTGAGAGGCATGTTTTTTTGTCCCAAGTGATTGAATAATGACAAAAAAATAAATAAAAAATTACAAAAAGTTGTCACTAAATGATATATTGCTCACAATTGCCATGGTTATATGTGGAATTGCACCCCAAAATAAATTTTGCTGCTTCTCCTGAGTACGGTGATACCACATGTGTGGGACTTTTTATGAGCCTAGCCGCGTACGGGCCCCCGAAAACCAAGCACCGCCATCAGGATTTCTAAGGACGCACATTTTTGATTTCACTCCTCACTACCTATCACAGTTTCGAAGGCCATAAAATGCCAAAATAGCACAAACCCCCCCCCCCAAATGACCCCATTTTAGAAAGTAGACACCCCAAGGAAATTGCTGAGAGGCATGTTGAGCTCATTGAATATTTTTTTTTTTGTCCCAAGTGATTGAAAATAAAAAAATTACAAAAAGTTGTCACTAAATGATATATTGCCATGGGCATATGTGGAATTGCACCCCAAAATACATTTTGCTGCTTCTCCTGAGTATTGGGATACCACATGTGTGAGACTTTTTGGGAGCCGCGTACGGGACCCCGAAAACCAAGCACCGCCTTCAGGATTTCTAAGGGCACAAATTTTTGATTTCACTCCTCACTACCTATCACAGTTTCGAAGGCTATAAAATGCCAAAATAGCACAAAAGCCCCCCAAGTGACCCCATTTTGAAAAGTAGACACCCAAGCTATTTGCTGAGAGGCATGGTGAGTATTTTACAGCTCTCATTTGTTTTTGAAAATGAAGAAAGAAAAAAAAATTTTTTTTTTTTTTCAATTTTCAAAACTTTGTGACAAAAAGTGAGATCTACAAAATACTCAACATACCTCTCAGCAAATAGCTTGGGGTGTCTACTTTCCAAAATGGGGTCATTTGGGGGGGGTTTGTGCCATCTGGGCATTCCATGGCCTCCGAAACGGTGATAGGCAGTCAGGAGTGAAATCCAAAATTTACACCCTTAGAAAGCCTGAAGGCGGTGCTTGGTTTTTGGGGTCCCGTACGCGGCTAGGCTCCCAAAAAGTCTCACACATGTGGTATCCCCGTACTCAGGAGAAGCAACAGACTGTATTTTGGGGTGTAATTCTACATATGCCCATGGCATGTTTGAGCAATATATAATTTAGTGACAACTTTGTGCAAAAAAATAAAAAATAAAAAAAGAATTGTCTTTTTTACGCAACTTGTGTCAACATATAAAATATTCCATGGACTCGACATGCCTCTCAGCAAATAGCTTGGGGTGTCTACTTTCCAAAATGGGGTCATTTGGGGGGGGTTTGAACTTCCTGGCATTTTATACACAACATTAGGAAGCTTACATCCACTCTTCTAACCACTTATAGACAAAGCCCTTTCTGACACTTTTTGTTTACATGAAAACATTTTATTTTTTTGCAAGAAAATTACGTTGAACCCCCAAACATTATATATTTTTTTAAACCAAAGGCCCTACAGATTAAAATGGTGGGTGTTGCAAATTTTTTTTCCACACAGCATTTGCACAGCGATTTTTCAAACGCATTTTTGGGGGAAAAAATACACTTTTTTTAATTTGAATACACTAAAACACACTATATTGACCAAATGTTTGATGAAATAAAAAAGATGATCTTAGGTTGAGTACATGGATACCAAACACGACATGCTTTAAAATTTCGCACAAACGCGCAGTGGCGAAAAAAACTACATACATTTTTAAAAGCCGTTAAAAGCCTTTACAGGTTACCACATTAGATTTACAGAGGAGGTCTACTGCTAAAATTACTGCCCTCGATCTGACCTTCGCGGTGATACCTCACATGCATGATGCAATTGCTGTTTACATATGACGCCAGACTGACACTTGAGTTCGCCTTTGCGCAAGAGCAGGGCAGGACAGGGGTGCTTTTTTTTTTTTTTTAATTATTAATTTTCCTTTTTTAATTTATTTTTAAACTGTTCCTTCCATATTTTTTTATTTTATTATTTTTTATTGTTATCTCAGGGAATGTAAATATCCCCTATGATAGCAAAAGGTAGTGACAGGTACTCTTTTTTTGAAAAAAATTGGGTCTATTAGATCCTAGATCTTTCCTCTGCCCTCAAAGCATCTGACCACACCAAGATTAGTGTGATAAAATGCTTTCCCAATTTCCCAATGGCGCTTTTTATATCCGGGGGGGGACATTCCCTCCCACTGCTTGTAAAAGCAGTCCAGAGGCTAATTAGCCGCTAGGATTGCTTTTACATGAAAGCCGGCCGCTGGCTGAAAAGAATGATACCAAGATGATACCTAAACCAGCAGGCATCATTCTGGTATAACCATTCAAAGTCCAGCAACATACCAGTACGTTGCTGGTCCTTGTAGGACATGTATTGTAATCTTTTTTTTCATGCAGCCTGTTGGCTGAATGAAAAAAAAGAGATTGATCGGTGGGTATGCCCACCATTAGAATACCTCCCTTCATTCACCCACTTCTAATGATGGGCATACATGCACCATTTATATATGCCGAAGCATGGAGGGCATCATCCCGCAAAAGAGTTATGCCGCGTACACACGGTCTGACTTTTCCACGGGCAAGCCTCCGTTGGAATTTCGACTGTATGTACGCGGCATTAGGAGCACAATCGCTCCTCCGCCCCTGCTGCCCCCATGCTTCGGCATATTTGCTCTTTTTTTTAACTGTGGTGGTGAAATCACCTCCTACAGAACTGGAGTCGCAGGGATCAGGCCTGTCTCTGCGAACGCTGCAGTTATGTGTGTTGTGTTTTGTAAGTGACAGTGATCGATCGATACTGCACTTGGGTGGCCTGGGCTGGACGGAGGGGCAAAACGCAGGCATCTGGGCTGATCCCGCTAACACTGCGTTTTTGGAACCCTAAACTGCTGGGGACGCTAGTATAGATCTGATGAGATCAGATATTGATCTGTTCAGATACTATACCACTAAGGGAGGTGTATGCTTTGCGCGTGGGTGTTAGCGTTACTGGCACTAACCCGACGCTGCCTGGGGCGATGCAGACCCTCTCTGATGCTAAAACCTAATTGATATCACCCGCCGGGTGATCAGGGGGTTAAACCTTTATTGGGTTATGTACGGAGGGTGCCCTGACACTATAAAAAGCAAACTAACTAACCAGCGTCACCCGTAACACTTATACGGTGATCACTGGTGAAAGGGTTAACTAGGGGCAATCAGGGGGTTAAAACCTTTATTAGATAATATATGGGGGTACCTGATGCTATAAAAACCTGGCGGCGAACCTAAAAAAAATAACTGACTACCTAGCGGCACCAGCATAACTAATACAGCGATCAGAAAAACGATCGCTTAGTGACACTGGCAAAAGGGGGTGGGTGAAAGGGTTACCTGGGGGGCGATCAAGGGGTTAAACCTTTATTAGGTAATACACGGGGGTACCTGACGCTATAAAAACCTGGCGGCGAACATAAAAAAATAACTGACTACCTAGCGGCATCACCGACACTAATACAGAGATCAGAAAAACGATTGCTTAGTGGTTTGTTTTCTCGGGCCCTGTATACAGCACCGCCAACCCCGGCAATCTGACTCGACCCACTCTGGCACAGTTAGTCTAGGGATAGCTTCCTATCACTCTCAGGTGTATGATACTTAACAGTTCCTAAATAGACAAACAACACTCTGAGGCAGGAAAATGAATAAGTAATAGCTTTACTATAAAATGGTGGCATAAAACATGGCATGCAACACTTACATGGGTCTGCAGAACCCGGTATCAACCAATGCTCCTGAGGCAGCACTATAATATGGCGCCGCGCAGTATCCACCACGCGGAGCTATGATGGCGTGCGCGCCCTAAGACACAGCAACACAAATTTTATAACTTTCCCCACCTATGTCAGGCCTGACAGTGTATGAAATAGTCCCCTTTCCCTAAGGGAGTAAGATTTTCTTCACCGGCCAGCTTTCGTTGGTGCACTTGAAGAAATGAACCAATTGTAATCCAAAAGGGTGGTAACTCGTAGCAGCAGTATGCAAACAGGGGGGGGGGGGTAGGCACTTCAACTCTGTCCCAACTACCGGACCCCCAAAGAACACTGGTGAGCGAACAGTGGGCCTAGGCAGTCTATAGGCCTGAATATAACTCAGTCTATGGATATGGGCAGGTGCCCGCTCACCATTCCAGGCGCGATCCCAGCCTGGGTCTTCCACCGCGTGTGTCCGTCGCACACAGCGTCTGCAACCGATCGGGTCCCCGATCCAACTGGAGTCCTACACTGACGATCCAGGATCCACCCAAGCTCCGCAGGACGGTTAACGGCTCTTCGGACTTCGGGTAAGGCCTTAGGCTTCAGGCCTTACCCCACAGCAGATCCGCGCAGGATGACTTGTTGCTTGAAGCGCGTTGTCCTAAGAGAGCGAGCTTCCCCCCGCCTCCCTCTTAAGTAACCTCCCCCATGAGTCTCTGCGGCGGAACCTCCGCCCTGAGGCCGAATGGGGCTCTGGGTACTGTAGTCCTGGGGCTTTAAAGGAGACCCCGCTACATGTGTATATATATATATATATATATATATATATATATATATAAAATATATATGAACTGCAGCATAGAGTCCATGAAACTGACTTATTTTCTCAGAATATTTAAAATATAGAATAGATCCCATATCCTCTTATAGCAAGACTTCAGGCATTTACTCTTGTTAGTATAGCTTGACTTATCTTATGGGCTAGTTAATCATTTTATCCACAGGGGAAACAATGCATAGAAACTGCCATTTTCTGGGATATACAAGATTGTTGACTGTCGTTCACCTGGGCAAACAGATGTTGTCATCTGCACAGTACCATTTTTTGTAGGTTCTGGACTCTCGTAAACATATTCCAGTTTCTCTATGGTTCCAGGGTTTGTGTGTATACCAGAAACCCCATTGTTCAGAGACTAAAAAGGGTCCTTGATTGACTCATCCACAATGTGTTTGCAGACCAAATTGAGTAATTTTCTGTCTCTTTGGAAAGTCACACATTTATGTGACATTTGTCTCTGAGCTTAATTGGAATCTGTCTCATAGATCAAAATGATAGAAATGATACAATATATTTTTTAATTCTCAGAAACTCTAACAATGTGTATAAAAAAAAAATAGTGGTCGGATTTAGACCAGCAGTCTCCAAATTAGGTTCTGCTGGCTTCAGCATACTGGTCCCTGCAAAGTGAAGACCCCACATACACTTTTACAGTTTTGAAGTTAAATTTGAGAAGTCTCCTATTCACAAAGCAAGCATACCTAAATAAAAAAATTTAAAAACATATTTCTTGCCTTTTAGAGGTTTCTGAGGAGAAGGTGTAATGGCTGACTGCAAACATTTCTCAGCCAGCTCAACATGATCTGTCCCAATACTTGGTCTGACCACTCGCTAGAGCAAGCCATATATTACAAAATTATCTTTCCTTACAGGTTGAAAGAAAGAAAATTACAGCCAGTGTTGATAGGGGAATCCCTCTAACTGTGCCAGGGCCAGGAGAAAAGGTGGGCGGAAGGGGGGGCTGCCCTGGGCGCAATGGTTTGCTGTACAGATAGGGGCGCCTTCCTTCTGTTACAAAGCTGACAGAAGTAGTGACAATGACATCACTACTCCTGTCAATCCAGCGCTGGTAATGGCGGGGAGAGGAGGAAAGTGCTGGGAGGTGGTGTCGGCTGTGCAGCCAAAACAGTCCTACTGCACCTGGTGTGAATCTATCAAATTGTTGTAAATGGCAAACTTTTAAAACATAAAGAGACAACACAAGCATGTGCCCAGTATTACAACTGAGCAATTCCAGGTCAATGCAAAACCTAAAGGACATATTAGGAGCTGCACAGTGATTTTGACAAGCAGTGACTGTTAGGTATAGCATCCCATAAAAGCGTGCACATCATGAACTGGATGGGGGCGCATTTTGGCAATCTTTTTCCTGGGTGCCGGATGACCTTGTCCAGTCACTGCATTGTGCTATTGTATTCTGACAGCAGGAGTCTTCCCCATCATCAGAATACAATAATGACTGCAAACAGCTATAGCCATCAGCAGTGATCGCACACAAAAAAAAAACAACAGGCTGGTTGTACTGATGTTGATCGATGGATCAGGGTCAGTACAACCAGCCTGCCCATAGACAGATACAATCTGATCAGTTCCTGATGGACCAGCCAAATTTTTATCTGTCTATGAACGGCCTTGGTCCAGTCCTCATTAACATACACTGGAGAAGCCAAGCTCCTAAACCTTCAGCCTTCTGTTAAGACGGTATTCAAATCTAGTACAAATCATAGGCATGCGCACAGGGTGTGCTGGATGTGCCTGGGCACACTATAATCACCTATTGCACATTAGCATTATTGCCCTATGTGACAGCCATACCCTCTTACCTGCTCTGTCATGAGAGAAGTGCTTATGCACTTCTCACTCACTATGCCAGCAGGGAGATTAATGTACCAGAACCATAAACATGTAGACACACACACGCATGTGTGTTTGAGCCTTATGCCGTGTACACATGACCGTTTTTAATGTCATTGAAAAAAAACGGAATTTTTCTTGACGTGATTCTTCTCAAGCCTGCCTTGCCTACACACTATCGTGGAAAAAAATGCTCGAGTAAAGCGCGGTGACGTACAACACGTACGACGGCACTATAAAGGGGAAGTTCCATTCGTATGACGCCACGCTTCATGTTAGTAAAGTTTGTTGAGCGTCGATTTGCGCTTTTCAGCCTCGTGCTTTTAGGTCCGTTACAGCGTGACGAATGTGCTATCTCCATTACGAACGCTAGTTGTACCAGAACGAGCGCTCCCGTCTCATACTTGATTCTGAGCATGCGCATTTTTTTCACGTTGTTAAAGCCCACACACGGCCGTTTTTCATGACGAGAAAAACGACGATGTAAAAAACGACGTGAAAAATTAGAGCATGTTCCAATTTTTTCATGGCCGTTTTTCACGTCGTGAAAAATGCTCTGAAGCCCACACATGATAATTTTTAATGACCATTTAAAAAAATTACATTTTTCTCATCATTAAAAACGGTCGTGTGTACACGGCATGAGGGTGCACACCTTAATGAAATAGGCTGTGTACACATATGGTACAAATGATGAGATGGTATCTCATTAGCACAATACAGGCAGGGTTATTTATGACAAACACTGCTTCCCTGCCCCCTCATAAAAAAAAGTGAGCTGCAATTTTTTTAAATATTTTTTTTAAGTTTTGCTATGTGAATGGGGACATGTAATAGCTATAATGTAGGTGTTATTCCAATTTGGCTGCAAAAGTGGAAATACCCTTTCAGAAGCCATAAGATAATATAAATTGTAAATAGTAAAAATAGTGTTACTAAACCCAGGACCCTGCATTCACTATATCTGGTCTTCCACAGTACACAGAACATGGATATGCAATTATTTTAGTAAATATAAACAGCTAAATACCTTTTCTCATCATCAGTAGGAGCAGTATTGTGACTCCTATCATTTTAGAATTCCGAATTTTCATCAGTGGTGGTGCATCCATAGTGGGCGCAGGAGCGCCGCGCCCTCTCTCTTCTGCGCCCGTCACTCACAACAACAATACATAGGTTCATGCATTGCATGAACCTGTGTATTGTCGCCGCCGCTGCCGCTCACTATTCAGATGGCCGGCCCCCTGTTGAGCGCCGGCCATCTGAATAACAGCGGCTGATTGGTTTTTGGAAGTGCCTATCAGAGCCAGCGGGGGGTGCGTTCCTTGGTTAACACTGACAGGCGTCTCAGCCAATCAGGTTCACCAGGTGTGGTTACCGGTAACCTGATTGGCTGAAGCGACATCGAGGGCGGGAGAAGACATCGAGGACGGAAGAAGGACGGCGCTGACCCGAGGAAGGTAAGTGCAGGGCTGCGGGGAAACTGGCTGTATTTGGGGACAAACTGGCTGTATTTGGGGGGAAACTGGCTGTATTTGGGGACAAACTGGCTGTATTTGGGGGGAAACTGGCTGTATTTGGGGACAAACTGACTGTATTTGGGGGGAAACTGGCTGTATTTGGGGACAAACTGGCTGTATTTGTGGGGAAACTGGCTGTATTTGTGGGGAAACTGGCTGCATTTGGGGACAAACTGGCTGCATTTGGGGGGAAATTGGCTGCATTTGGGGACAAACTGACTGTATTTGGGGGGGAAACGGGCTATATTTGGGGACAAACTGGCTGCATTTGGGGTAAAACTGGCTGCATTTGGGGGGAAACTGGCTGCATTTGGGGACAAACTGGCTGTATTTGGGGGGAAACTGGCTGCATTTGGGGGGAAACTGGCTGCATTTGAGGGGGCAAACTGGTGGCGTTTGGGCACAGTGGCTGCGTTTAATGGGTACAGTGGCAGCAATTGGTGATTTTTTTTTTTTAGTTTGTTTGCGCCCCCCCCCCCCCCCAGAATTTTAAGCACCAGCCACCACTGATTTTCATAAAGCACTGGCTGTCCTAACATGATGCAGGACCCCTGACTCTCTGTCTGTACAGTGCTGATCACATGCACTCTCCCAAGAAAAACAACAACTCCCGAGCAATACACACCAAACCGAGCATGTGCAGCCTGACTCCAGTAACTCTGTCGTATCCGGACATGTTTTGGGGGCAATGCAAGAAGGGGAGGATCTGTGCATACAGGATCAAACAGCCATTTACACAATATAGCGGATTAACCCCTTATGTTCCTCAGTGAGTATAACAAGCATAAACAGACTGATTTTACTGTTGTGGGTTTAGTTAAACTTTAAATCCAGTATTAGTTAATATTAAAGAAAAATACCAGTACTTTGTAAAAAGGGAAAAATAATAAAACATTCTGCAAGAGGAATGTGATAGAAATATCACATCTCTCCATACATCAGAAAGATCAAATATAAAATTATTCCTCCTATGCTTCCTGAAGAACTCACAGAATTCTAAACAAACATGCATCAATCAAGCTGTATATAAACTGATGTTCCAGCTATAAATGAGTCCTGACAGCATCCACTGCCCTGGTAAAAAACAAGAGAGGTTAACAATCTAACGAGCTGGCTCGTGTCCTGGAATACTCAAAACATTTTTAATACCTCTGCCATCCTTTATGCAAAATACATTTCTGGAAGCCTAGGATGGATATAAAGCAATGTGACAGCTGGAATCAGATGAATGTTTAGAAACATATTTTATTTTAAACTGAACTCTAGTTTAAAAAACACCAAGAAATATAGCTGTTATATCATTACAATTTAGGTGTATATTCAGCTATTGTAAGTCCCCTAATTTGATTTGACATAAGCCTTGTATACAGCAGCACTCTTTTTTTCACATAAATAGAGCTTTCATTTGGTGGTATTTAATCACCACTGGGGTATTTTATTTTTTGCTTATTGTTATAAAATTTAGCAAACAGGTAATTTTTTATCTTCACTGATGTGCGCTGATGAGGCAGCACTGATGGGCAATAATAGACTGCGCTGATGGGCACTGATAGGCTACACTGATGGGCACTGATGAAAAGAGCTGCACGATTAATCGTTATAAGATCACAATTTCGATTCACCGCCCCCCCCCCCACCCCCACACACAATCTCCAGGCTGGATTAGCTAGATTTTTGTATTTTCGTTTTTCCGTGCCGGAACCAGCGTGGAACGCAAATGGCGCCGATCAGAACCGACGTCAGCAATAGGAACTGACGTTAGTCAGCAGAAATCGTGATGTGCCGCAGCACCGCTGGATGATGCCTGGGCGTGGGCGGTACCACCACGTTTTTTTGGCCGGGAAACTAAATACCACAGTGAGTGCGCATTGCACACTGTGAGTCTGTGTGTGCACTAGCATTGATCCGATGATTCCAACACACACGTGAGTACCGGCAACCATTGGCACTGTCCCTTATAAAATATTATGAATATTACCACAGTCTGAGTCAGCTACCCATATTATGAATATTACCACAGTCAGCTACCCCAAACTCTGGGGTAGCTGACTGTGGTAATATTCATAATATGGGTAGCTGACTCAGACTGTGGTGATATTCATAATATATTATAAGGGACAGTGGTTGCCGGTATTTTAAGTCCACTCCTCACATGTCCCCCTTTAATAGCCTGTCTGACTGTCATCTGCAAGGTCTGGGGCCCAGACCTTGCAGATGACAGTCAGACAGGCTATTAAAGGGGGGCATGTGAGGAGTGGACTTAAAATACCGGCAACCACTGTCTCTTATAATATATTATGAATATTACCACAGCACAGTCTGAGTCAGCTACACAGACCTTGCAGACAGGCTATTAAAGGAGGACTTAAAATACCAACCACTGTCCCTTACGAGACTGCGCACAGATATTTTATATCTCTCATGTTCAGAGGTTGTAAATCTGTAAAAAAAAAATTGGGGGGAGAATCGTGATTTCCATTCTATGCAAAAGAATCGTGATTCTCATTTTTCCCAGAATCGTGCAGCTCTACGTGATGAGGCAGCACTGGTGGGCATTGATGAGGCTGCATTGATAGGAGGCACTGATAGGCACTAATAGGTGGCACTGATGGGCACTGATAGGCGGCACTGATGGACACTGATAGGAAGCACTTATAGGTGACACTGATGGGCACTGATAGACTGCACTGATAGGTGACACTGATGAGGAGGCACTGGAATTGCACTAAAGTAGAACAGGAACCTTTTTCAAAATTACTGAATGCTCAGTTGCATTGATGTGAACAGGCACCACTGAAAACAATGTGATTTCCAACGCCATGCAATTCCACGCGACTCAAGTGGCATCAGAAATCGCAGTAGTTTGAACTGAGGCGTAGAAGATACCATCTTCCCAAAAGCTCAGCAATAGCATTGCACTTCATCCTCCTGCATGAAGCCAAATCAGAGTAACTAAAGGGTCAGGGTTTATCAAAAAAAAATAAACAATATACTGTAGTTAGCAAACATACTGGTCTTCTTTCAAATCTATACCATTTATGAGGCATTTGATAAATAATCAGTGTATGCAAATATAATATTTTATATGCAATAGCATTTAAGTAGAACTAAACCAACACATTTTTCATATTGTATATATCAGTGTTTCTTAACCTTTTCCCAGTCAATGCACCCTTTAAAATTCTGCACAATCTCGAGGCACCCCAATCTATAATGTAAAAAAAAAAAAAAACTAATTGTTTTAAAGAATATAGAAACTTCCACACACATAGGGCACACAATGTTAGAGGTTATTTATTCTCACAAAGCAAATACACATTTACACAGTGGTACTGTCTAGTATACCAATGTTTCTCCTTTCCCTCACTCACAGCTAATGTAAACCCAATGCTGATAGAGAGGGGCAGGGGAGGAGCAAACAAGGTTGCTGTGCAGGGGCCTGACCTCATGATTATCAACCAATGACATCATCGGTTATTACAACATCAGCAGCTAGAAGGTGCTATGGTGCACAATGAAAACCTGTAACTTTTTTGTAACTAGGCCTAATCCACCCGCTTGCTTGTATACAGTTTTTGGACAGTTTTTAGGCATTTTGTCAAGGCACCCCTGAAGACACCTGGAGGTACCCGGGGTGGTCTTGGGGATATTTCCCCTCACTTCCTTTATTTCCTGCCTATAGAAAACGAAAGAATAAAGCTAGGCTCTCACACCGTGTGCAGACCTGGCTCACGGCAGGGGGGTCCGGTGCGTCCCTGTTGTCTGCTTCAGGGATGAAACAGGCCTGAATTTTTGACTGAATTCGCACCTGAAATGGAGCAAAAGACTCACAGGACCATTGTGCAATCCACTCCGTGGCTGCCTGGGAGATGTGTGAACCGGCTCTATTGAGAAGAAGTGGGCAGAAAAGGCAGACAAGTGCATATGACAATATCTTTGGACTAAAGACTGGTACACACCAATAGTTTTTTTTCTTTCGAATCAGCAGGCTGAACGACAAAAAACTGAAGAGCTCAGGAGGAGTCGCTGTACTAACAATCTGATCTCCCCTGCTGAACTACTGTTTTCTGACAGGTGGATGGTCCCCCCGCCAGAACAGACCGGTCAGGTGCCGATCGGTAGACCTTTTTCGGTCATGTCCATTTGACAGAAGTCTTGTGTCTGACTGGCTGTCGTATACACGGGCCAGATGTTGGCCAGTTTATATTGAACCAATGCTGCCCGATATTTAGTGTATACGGTCCTTAAAGATTACTGCTGCAGGGGTAGGGGAGATCAGGGGTCTGAATACTTCAACTTAAACCTCAGCCGGCAGCACAAGGGACACTTCAAATTGACTGAATTAGTACCATCCCTTGTGCTGTTTTTTTTTTTTTTCTTTTGCCTAAAATTAGGTTTTAGTGTTCTCTCCAAAATACCACTAAGATGAAAATCAACACCTAGAATCAGAAGCCCTCCTCTCTCAGATAAAGTAGCTTCTTACCATTCATAGTACATTGAAGAGTTATCATATCAAGGTAGGTTTATGCATGATAAAATTAAATAACAAAAATGAATACAATCTTCTTTATATCAATTCAAATATGACGAGGCTAACCAGTATGATAACCATACCAGAAAAAAAGTTCCAGGTAACAATGAGCATCTCTTACCATCCCACAAACAAACATTTGCAGGTAAATGTCTTGGAAAACATTAAAAAGTGTAAAAATTAGACCTGTAAAAAATACTTTCAAAATCCAAAGAATATGTACACACTGCTAATATGCAAATAACATGCATCTAGAGTTAAATGATGAAGAATGATGAATACAATTTCCAGACTGCAGCACATAAAGTCAGATTGCCTATATAAAGGAACTATAAAAAATATAGTTAGTATATCCATAAAAATTTCTCACAAGTGGCTGTTGATGTAACGTTAATCATGTACAAATCCTCTTAAAGGAACCAATAGGAAATCCCTTTGAAACAGTTTTGTGTGCTTTAGGGAGATGATAGACAACCGGGATGGTAGGAGATTGAGTAGGTATAGAAAATGCTTCACGGGATGGGGGGTCTGCCAGATAAGTGAACCTGCATCTCTCAGTCTGCAGGAAATGCACTCAATGTCCTCATTCACACCTGAGTGTTTTGTAGTGCGAAGCTTGAAGCTCCAGAACACTCAGAGAAAAAAAATCAATGTATCTCCATGGTGATGGTTCACATCTCCACTTCAAAACGCTTAAAGCCAAACACCTGAAGCTCAAAAAATGTTTTGGAGCTACTTTTGTAGCTCAAATTAGGCAGATTGGTGCATATTTGAAGCTTTTTATGACATAGAAATGCATTTTTGCACGTTTTGTCAGGTGTTTAGGCACATTTTTCTGTTCATATGTACAGTTACCTTCCCACCAGGAAGCAACCAAATATTGCCTAGAATTCAACAAAAATCTATTTTGGTTGGCAGTAGCAAGTTGGAGAAGACGTCTCTTTTCGATACCGCTGGTGAGGGAGAACCCCTGTCTGTACGATACTCAGAACTCCCATTACAAGTTCAGAGCAAGCAATGTTCTGTGCTATCATTGTGATTGTCGAGAATATGAGTATTAGTCATAGTAAGGGAATTTATTTGCAGGGCAAAAGAATAAATCTTCTGGACAGCAGCACTCCGGATAAAAGCCTTTATTTTGTAAAATCCAAAATTCCAAAAAACACACTGCAGGTCACAGCACACTGGTCAAACTGGCTGACGCGTTTCACACTGTACAAGGGGATTTATTTGGCGTTGTTCTTTGATGTTAGGTTATGGTAATCGCAAGAAAAATTACATCTACATTTTATAGTATTTAAACTATTTTTGCAGCAATGTTCCTTTGATAATCAAAAATAAATAGGGAGATATCTATTACCACCAAATGAAAATCCAACTCGGCCTTAAAAAAAAAAAAAAGTTTGTGATGATATGTACATGTTTACTAATACATATAAAAGCTGCAAAAATATGATCAGGCAATTGCATGTGTTTTACTGTCTTCATTATGGGGTTAAAAAAAAAAAAATTTGGACAAAAAAAGAAAAACAACAAGAAAAAAAATACCTACTAGAACTCAAATTGACATTTGAGTGAACGTAGGTTGTTGTACATGACCCAAAACTGCTTCCTCTGTTCTCAATCTGCAATGACAAGATGGACCCAATATCTTCATGTGCTCTTCCTTTTTCTCTCTTCTTCCTCAAAATATGACATTATTGTGGCTGCATGTACAAAGGTGGGAGCTGCTCAGGCTCCTAAAGGACCTCAATCAATCGCCAACTGCTAGGAGTTCCAGCCGGGAGCAGAGCTCGTCTAAGCTACAAACATCAGCATGTAGTGAAGGAGCGGTCCCTCAAGCTGCACATGGCTGCACATCCACTAATGGAGAAGTATGTGGCGGTATCTAGACTGGACTCGCGCCAGGCCAGGCCATGCCCCCAACGCGTTTCACTTCACTCCCCGCAACTTTATCATGGGTATGGGGATTCCAGGTAAGTGGGGAAGTTATATGCATCATTGGCTTGTGTATAATTGGAAGAAATAAGTATCAGGTGTGTATAGTAATCTGATCATGGAGGCAGTAGTCAGATAGACCTCATGTGTACGAGGAAAAGAACGGTCATAGAAGATACAAAAATCCTCATGGAAGAAAATAAATTAAAATGAAATACATGAAAATAAAAATAAACAAAAAAAGGGGAAAAGTCAAAACTGAAAAATAATAATAATAATAATAATAATATAAAAAAAAATTGGAAACATTGGGAATAAAAAATGTGGAAAAAAACTAAAAATGAAAATAAAAAATGAAATAATTAGTGTGGCTGCAACCATGAAAACACCATTTCATCTGTCTAGGTTTGGAAAGCAGAAAGCACCACAGAACACAGCGAAAACCAAGAAGGAGATAAAAACAACCCAGGAAGCAGAAACACATAGCAACATATGATAATCACAGATGGCATTTTCTCTGTTGGCTAATACAAAAACAATAGGAGACAATGTAACAAACCGCCCATAAAAATGCGTGACAAAGTGCATCATAAATGAGCAAAAATGCAACACTCAGATGTGAATGCAGCCTTAGGCCCCTTTCACACGGGAGGAATCAGTCATGATCCGTTCGTGAACCTCCGCTTGCTCAGCGGGGATCGCTCCGTTGATCCCCGCTGAGCCGGCGGATGACTGGGCGGTGCCCGCACACTGTGCAGGGACCGCCCTGTCAGAGCGCCGCTCTCCCCTATGGGGGGATCGGATGACGACAGACTGTAGAGTCCGTTGTCATCCGATCCGCAGACAGATGGAAAAATAGGGTTTTCCTCCGTCACACTTTGGCGGATCAGAGCAGGTCGGATCTCAGCGGACATGTCACCGGTGACATCCGTGGCTCCATAGGGGTACATGGAGCATCCGTTCAGGTCCGCCTAAAAAACTGACAGACGGACCTGAACGGACCGTCCGTGTGAAAGAGCCTTAGGGCTTGTTTGCACTTGCAGTTGATGGTGGTAAAAAAAGGCATATCAGCCACTATGTTTTTTTTATATCTGAGCCTGATGTATTTGTAAACTTAATTCTCTGCATAACAAGAAATGCATCTCCTTACCATCTTGCCACGGAACACGTGTACTTATAAGGGGAGTGCGCAAGTTATTGATATCACTATGTACATATCTTTGATGTTGAAACCCCTAATCTGTATACCTGTTCCAGGTCAATTTCCACCAGGTAGTGAAGCTAGAGGAAAAGCATCACAGCCAGGCAAAGAGTATTTTCCAAAGAGGAATGGTAATGACTGCACTTTTCTGCTGACAGCCTCACTTTTACAGATAAACAGAAAATATTCTCTATTTGTTCCTATTTTTTTACATCTGTTTTCATGTATAGTATATTGAATATGTCAATAAAAAGGAAGTATAAAGGCCATTATTGAAACTCATGATAAATTAGATTCACTAGTAAATTATTCACAGACTGTTCAAAACATCCATTACCAGTGAGTTTGCATTGCAGCATTTACATCAATTTGTAACATAACCGTATCTACTCGCCCACGCTATAGTCACTTCTTTTTTTTCTTATTTTCCTTTATGTCACCTTTCTCTATTGTATCTCTAAACCTAGTCCCCAGAGAGCCATGTGACAAGCCAAGATTTATGGCTGCCTCCTTTGGAAAATGATTGAGCCTGGCTATTTTCAGGTGACATATTCTAATGGCTAGCTAAATAATGGACTTTGTAATGACCAGTTTGAAGATCGGTACTTTACGCATCGTAAATTAACTTCATTTTTATGCATTCACAAATAGATAGGTCCTAATTCTTCACCCATCCTCAAACATCACTTAAGCCACTTGTTAAAGTGTGTGCACACCTACTGTATATGCTTTAAAATTGCCATTTATACCAGTTTTCAATACAGATGATATATACTTTATATGCAAATATTAAATATCTAAAACAAAAAGTCATTTTTTTTTTTTTACCCCATTATTGGTCATCCATCCAAAGTACTATCGTCTTTCTGTGTAAGCCCTACTCGTTTTAGTAAAACCATGTACTTTCACATTTTACACTTATTAGAGACAGTACACCTAAATGGCAAGCTGGATATACACTCACCGGCCACTTTATTAAGTACACCTGTTACAATTGCTTGGTAACATAAAATTGCTAATCAGCCAATCACATGGCAGCAACTCAATGGATTTAGGCATCTAGCCATGGTGAAGACGACTTGCTGAAGTTCAAACTAAGCATCAGAATGGGGAAGAAAGGGGATTTAAGTGACTTTAAATGTGGCATGGTTGTTGGTGCCTGACGGGCTCGTCTGAGTATTTCAAAAACTGCTGATCTACTGGGATTTTCACGCACAACCATCTCTAGAGTTTACAGGGAATGGTCCAAAAAAGAGAAATTATCCAGTGAGTGGCAGTTGTGTGGACGAAAATGCCTTGTTGATGTCTGAGGTCAGAGGAGAATGGATAGACTGGTTTGAGGTGATAGAAATGAACAATTCAAATAACCACTTGTTACAACCAAGGTATTCAGAATATCATCTCTGAACGCACAACACATCGAACCTTGAAGCAGATGGGCTACAGCAGAAGAAGACTGTCACACCAGGTGATACTCCTGTTGGCTAAGAACAGGAAATTGAGGCTACAATTTGCACAGGCTCACCAAAATTGGACAATAGAACATTGGAAAAACATTGCCTGGTCTGATGAGTCTCAATTTTCGCTGCAGCATTTAGATGGTAGGGTCAAAATTTGATGTAAACAACATGAAAGTATGGATCCATCCTGCCTTATATCAATGGTTCAGGCTGGTGGTGATGTAATGGTGTGGGGGATATTTTCTTGGCACACTTTGGGACCCTTAGTACCAATTGAGCATCATTTAAACACCATGGCCTACCTAAGTATTGTTGCTGACCATGTCCATCCTTTTATGACTACAGTGTACCCATCTTCTGATGGCTCCTTCCAGCAGGATAATCCACCATGTCACAAAGCACAAATCATCTCACCACTGGTTTCTTAAACATGACAATGAGTTCATTGTACTCTAATGGCCCCCACAGTCACCAGATCTCAATCCAATAGAGCCTCTTTGGGATGTGGTGGAACGGGGCATTTGCATCATGGATGTGCAGTGGACAAATCTGCAGCAACTGTGTGATGCTATCATGTCAATATGGACTAAAATCTATAAGGGGTGTTTCCAACACCTTGTTGAATCTATGCACAAAGAATTAGGGCAGTTCTGAAGGCAAAAGGGGGTCAAACCCAGTACCTAATAAAGTGGTCGATGAGTGTATAGCTCTTTATTTATAATGCTAGCTATGCTATAGGGCCACATTTCTGCATGCACTATTGGTAGCAAGGGTATGAAGAAGTGATTTGGATTCCTGTGCCTATCTTTCTTATTGTAACTTGCCAGCACCTTCTTTGTTAACCACTTAAGCCCCGGACCAATATGCAGCTAAAGGACCAGGCCCCTTTTTGCGATTCGGCACTGCGTCGCTTTAACGGACAATTGCGCGATCATGCGACGTGGTTTCCAAACAAAATTGGCGTCCTTGTTTTCCCACAAATAGAGCTTTCTTTTGGGGGTATTTGATCACCTCTGCGATTTTTATTTTTTGCTCTATAAACAAAAATAGAGCGACAATTTTGAAAAAAATTCAATATTTTTTACTTTTTGCTATAATAAAAATCCCCCAAAAATATATAAAAAAAATTGTTTTCCACAGTTTAGTCCGATACGTATTCTTCTACATATTTTTGGTAAAAAAAATCGCAATAGGCGTTCATTGATTGGTTTGCGCAAAAGTTATAGCTTCTAGAAAATAGAGGACTGTTTTATGGCATTTTTAATAATATTTTTTTTTTTTACTAGTTATGGCGGCGATCATCGATTTTTATCGTGACTGCGACATTATGGTGGACACATCGGACACTTTTGACACCATTTTGGGACCATTGTCATTTTCACAGCGATCAGTGCTATAAAAATGCACTGATTACTGTGAAAATGACACTGGCAGTGAAGGGTTTAACCTCTAGGTGGCACTGTAGGGGTTAAGTGTTCCCTAGGAAGTGATTCTTACTGTAGGGGGGCGTGGCTACACATTACACGTCACTGATCATCTGTTCCGATGACAGGGAACAGACGATCACTGACATGCCACAGAGAAGAACGGGGAAA
This sequence comes from Rana muscosa, assembly GCA_029206835.1. Lineage (NCBI taxonomy): Eukaryota > Metazoa > Chordata > Amphibia > Anura > Ranidae > Rana > Rana muscosa. Next base: position 180,428,399 of record CM055121.1, read on the forward strand.
GGTTTGTTTACACTCACTTCCCCCCGCTCTTCAGCTCTGTGACCCGATCGCGGGACACCAGCGGCGATCGGGTCCGCGGGTCCCGCGGGTGCGGTCACAGAGCTCAGGACCGGTTCGCGAGCGCGCTGCCTGCGGCGCACGCGCGACCCATGGCTGGGCTCTTAAAGGGCAACGTACCTGTACGTTGATGTGCCCAGCCGTGCCATTCTGCCGACGTATATCGGCGTGAAGCGGTCCTTAAGTGGTTAAGAAACAAATTTGATAATGCAAAATAAGTGGGGGGGATTTTAGGTCACATCCTATATTAGATACAGCATATAGATTAGACAGGACAATGACAAAAAGCCTCTTTGGAAGCAGTAGGGAAAAACAAAAGATAAAGGAGGGACATGGTGTGCAAAAATAACTTGAGAAAAGAACAAAGAAATAAATCAACCCAAAATGAGTTGCTGGCCAACTTCATGTAATTCCAATGCAGCTGTATTTTTATATATCTTCCCTGCAGTATTTTGGCAACTGTGGAACAAATATATATGTAGCATCCACTAATAGGGACCTCAGGGATGAGGGGGGAAAGAGCGAGAGTTTGTCTGTACAATAAATTTAATTTAATTATGGCAGAGCCAGAGTATTCATAACTATACACAATAGCCTTTGCTAGCTCCCTTCTACAGCAACACAGCAGATGGGAACTACATGTCCCAAAACCACTCCAACAGTGCGCCCTCCTCTACTTCCTCTGTCATGGAAAGGACCTAATTTGGTTTATCGCAGTTACAGTAGATCCTCTCCATTTCATGGACAGCAAGCAACAACCAATGCCCCTCTCTCTCTCTCTCTCACTAATGCCTCTTTCTCTCTCTCATTCTCCCTCGGGGGGAACAAATACTCCACTAAAAAAAGGGAACGCTATTCAACTCTTACCCCAAGTTCTTTCTACGTGGAGTGTTTCTAGGACCTAATAATCTCCATTATCTTGGTCTCTCTGTAGCTTCAATCAACCTACTTTATTTATAGTGGATCTCTTTACCTCTAAACAAATGCGTCATTAGTATGTGATAGAAGTAATTGTATATTAATTGCAAAAAATATATACACATGGATTCATGGAAAGTCTATTCTCCACAGTAAACTATTTAAAAAAAAATACAATTCAAACTTGCATCACAATCAGTGGCACCATCTGGCACATTCTTTCTTGTAGGCTAATTAGTCCACATAGGGGACCAGTAGCCCTCCTTTCTCAGTTTGATTCCATCAAGGAAAAGAACTCTAAAGCCACTCAAGGATACGCTGTAAATGATGCCATATTCCCTTGGGATGGAGAAAACCTTCCAGTATCTACATATCAATTCCCTTATATGAATTTTCCCTTGAGAGTAAAAAAAGGAAAACCCTCACTTGTCAGGCCTCTACTGTCAAAAAAGACTGTGTAAAACCTACATACAAGACACATTCTTTCTAAAACTGGAGAAAGACCACCATTCACAGGTCACACAGAGAAATCCTTGAAGGAGATTAACAACACCCCTCCCCCAAAGGTCACCTAACACATATACAATGATTATTGAATGTGTTCCTCATTAATTTATTTGTGAACGTCTTGAAAACTCACCTTGGGGTGCATGGATAAGTGATTCTTACTGTTGACGCTTCGTTTCCTCCTGAACTTAGTTTCTCCACTGTCATAGAAATGGTATAAACTATCCGAAAAGGTTAGCTGAAAGAAAATACATTTAGAACGTTATTTTATAATACGGTACATGTTTATGTGTACACAGATTACCATAAGCTTACAGTTGTAAAATAAGTGCCATATTTGCATAATCCCCTCTATATATTACAGCCAGTCTAGTTTACTGAAAGTGGTAAAGGTAGACCAAGTCTACACAGTGTGTTAGCTAGACCACTCATCCAGAGGTGCAAAACAGGTGTCACCCCTTCATGACAAGGTCACTTGGTACTTTAATAATTAAAGCTGTATATTTTAAAAGATTTGATCACATCTTCGAAACTACAGTATATTAAAGTGTATATGTTTTTTAAATTTTGGATAGACATGGGATTAGAACTGGTGTCCGTGTCCCACTACTCGAGGACATTTATGGAAAGATTTGACAGACAGAAACAAAAATAATTTTCTTAGGGAGGCCAAACCCCGTCAGATCTTTATTTCTGTCTGTTACATTATCCCTCACTTTCTGCCTGGTGAAACCATAATCATTGGGGCATTAAGTAAAGTGAAATCTCTCTAATGTCGGTCCAGGTAGCAGTAAAAATGGGTACTAACTCTGCCCCACTCTATAAAAAAAAAAAACATACGCTTTGAGGTATTTTAGTGGTTGGGTTTGCACCTATTTTGAGATCGGGGGTCTTTGCTCCTGCGTGAGACAAAGATCTGTACTGTGTGTCAATAAAGATTTCATTTTTTTAACTTTCTCCTTGCTTACAAATGACCAGTGCTGCACCTGTGCTCAGACTATAGATATTAAAGTACTTACATATTCTTAGCAAACAGTAAAGAGCTTTAAAACAAGCCATCCCTGACCCCTGTAGCTGAGTGTACTGTGAAGTAATTCATTCTCAAATATCCTTAAAGATCACAATATAGACTCTAAAGTCAGGTTTTATTTGGTTTCTAACAGCATTTGCTGTGTGTTTACATTAGAGGACAAGCAGGCTGCCAAGATTTCGATGAAATAGTAAGGCCTCATGCACACTGGACATTATGGTAATTATAAAAATGCCAGTAGCGTTAGCTGTAGAAAGCTTTAGGTGTAGAATGAGTTTTGCAGTGTTTTTGCAGTAGCGTTTTTCAGTGTTTTTTAGCTGTTTCTTCTTTTTTAGCTTTTTTTTTTTTAGCAAAACTATACTCCCACAAAAGCTTATGGCTCAAAAACTCTGATAAACACAGAATAGTCAAATTTTCCCTGTGTTTTTCTGTGTTTTTAAGCTTTTATCAGAGTTTGAGCGTTTTTACAGCTGAAAAACTCCTCTTAAAACCCACTAGTTCTGGGGGGTTTTTCCAGCCAGAAAACGTCCAGTGTGCAAGAGGCATAGTAAAATAATTGAGGTTTCAATGCCACTGTTGTGAGCTTTGTAGATTAAATTCCCAACATTTTCACTTGGTCCCAATACTCCTATACCTGACCATCAATATGATGGCCATAATCCCTCAATAATACTTGGCAAAGGAACATGTGCAGCTGTGCGCAACACCAGAAAATCTTTATTAACATATTAAGAGTGTTGATATCTCAGCAGGGACAACCGTTAGAATATGCAGGGAATCCTATTAGCACCACATAGATATTTTTGTGACCATTACTTCAGCACAAGTTCACTTTAGAGTCTTTAGTGAGCTGCACGTTTTATTACAATATACCATGGCTATTGCACACCTACAGAGACCAGCCAGCAATTCTTCAAAACTACAGAGATAAGTATAAATGACATATTGACTTAAATATTTAAATTCCACCTATATTTCATTCAGATAGCTTTTCCTTGGGTCATAGGAGGATAATCCTTTGTCATGCCTTCAGTGGCTTGTGATTAAAGACTGAATTACCTTCAACTACATGAACCTCTCTCATATCATTTGTGCCTGCAATTATATTAGGACTAATGAGGATTTTTACTTTTGAATGCATTTCTTGAGTTATTTAGCCATCTTTTCCCCTCCAAGCTTGATTACAAGAAATGCAGTCTTTACATAGAAGCCATTTTAGGTAATGGAACTAATGTATAATAAATAAATAAATAGATAAAAAAGACTGAAAAATATAATGAAAACAGAATTTATCTGCGTTTTCTCTATTAAAGTGTATCAGTCTTGCATATACCTGTAACTGGTTATGGTCAAAACCCAACTTTTTATTGGGTGTACCCATTGGAGAGAATCCCCTTCACTTCCTGTACAAGGGGCACCATGAGGGTTATTCCTGTCTTAGGCAGTTGTTACCAGAACATGTAATCTCACTGGAAGAATTTCCCTCTTTTCCTGTTCTGGTGAAATCTGTAAAATGTTAGATTTCCCATCACCTTATGTCCCAGTGATAATGGCCATCAGGACAAATAGAGAAGGTGACTCTCTCCAGAAAACACACGGACACCAATAAAAAAGTGAAATGTGTTCTTAACCTTTTTTGGTTTTAAAAGCATTTTATATTTCTTATTACTATATAAAAAGTGAGTTTGACAACCAATGCAGGAAAAAACAGGGGTTTCGGCATACTGGAGTTATCAGAGTTAATGGGAATGCAACAAAAGAAAGCGGAAAAGAAAAGAAGAAAATAAAAGATATGAAAAAAGGAGACTAACGAAGGAAGAAGAGAGAAGGTGGAAGATGGGAATGAAGGAAGGGTGAAAGGAATAAGGGGAAGGAGAGAGAAGGAAGTAGAGGGGATGAAATGAAGAGAGGGAGGAGGGAAGGAGGGAATAAGGGAAAGAATGTGAGAAATAAGGAATAAACAGAGGGAGGAAAGAGGAAATGAGGAGAAGAAGGGAGGAAGTAAGGAATGAAGCGACGGAGAAGGAAATGTAGAGAAAGAGGGGGGAAGTAAGGAAAGAAGTAAGGGAGGGAGAAGGAAATGTAGAGAAGGAAAGGGAAGTAAGGAATGAAGGGAGGGGGGAGGAAATGAAGGGAAGGAGGGAGAAATTAAGGACAGAAGGAAGGAATGGAGAAGGAAATGAAGGAAAGGAGGGAGGAAGTAAGGAAAGAAGTAAGGGTGGGAGAAGGAAATGAAGGGAAGGAGGGAGGAAGTAGGGAATGAAGGAAGAGAGGAGGAAATTAAGAGAATGAGGGAGGAAGGAATAAGGTGAGCTAGAGGGGTGGAAATGAATGGAGGGAGGGAGGGAGGGAGGAAGTGAGGAGGGAATAAAGGGAAGAACTGAGAAAGTAAGGAATGAATGGAGGGAGGGAGTTAGTGAGGAAAGAATGAAGAGAAGGAGGGAGGAATTAAGAAATGAAGGTAGGGTGGATGAAATGAAGAGAAGGAGGGAGAAAGCAAGGAATGAAGGAAGGGAGGGAGGAGTTAATGAAGAGAAGGAACGAGGAAAGAACTAAGTGAGTGCGAGGGGTGGAAATGAAGGGAGGGAGGAGGTGGGGAGGGAATAAGGGGAAGAATAGAAGAAGTAAGGAATTAAAGGAGGGAGGGAGAAAAGAATGAAGAGAAGGAGGAAGGAAGGAAGAAATGAAGAAAGCAAAGAGGAAATGAAGGGAGAAGGGAAGGATTTTACCTTGATTTACCCAAAGGAAAGACAATTAATACCTATACCTATACAGTCTTATCCTGTGACCTTTACTTACAGTTTAGTGAGTAGTTCTCAGAATATTTTCAGTATAATGCTTATTTCTATATTATTAAAAACGCTTTAAAGATGACACATTTGTTCTGTAAATAGATAGTTCACAATTGACTAATTAATACATCCCACTCGATCCCTATAATTAACTCTAGCTTTGCATATACATACATATACAGTAAATCCAGATAATTTTAAATCAAAAGTAATTGTGTAGTAAATTAGATTAAAGACAGCTAGGGATCTAACACGTAAACTCTGATGAGACCTTTGTAGATTGTGTCATTTAGCTGTTGCTATGGAGACTGTCCCCATCACTAGCAAATGAAATAATATCGACCCTTTGGAGTGATTATTGGTCCCAACCATCAATAATTTTTATTTTACCAGTTGCTATGAGTAGCTTAAGGATAAATTTGACTGACAGTGATGTAAAGTGACTGGTGATAACAGCAGTAAATTTAAAAACTTTATGATTGTGAGATATGACGGCTCTGGGTCAGCAGTAGGGAAATCCATATATGTGTTATCTTTGTTGGCCCTTCAGGCAGAAAATGAAAAGGCCAATGTTTTGTACAAAATCATTATAGATCTGCTGAGAAATGGCTCTTCTACTATTTGCCAAAAGAGCAACACCTCTGGCAGGCTGCAAATTGTGCCTTTGATCGGATTCTCTCTAAAATGTCTTCATCATTCCTAACACCTTATGGAGGAAACGGTTGGTTCTATTGAAAAGTCAATCAACTTTTACTTTGTGGCAATACTTGCTGTGCCAGTTTAGTGAACTCTCTAAACTTTAGGATCATCAAATGTTCCCCTAAAGCCAACCATGTACGTTTCAATCTACATTATAGGAACAATCTTCTTTAGATCTACCACCATGTATGTATGTAGTCCAGGGGGGTGCCTGATTGGATCTAATTCAATTGATTTTTAAGTTAGGCCCTCACATTACATAGTTTTGTAAAGCTTAAAGTATAACTAAAGGCATTTATTTAAAAAAAAATTATAGTCAAGAGACTTTAGAACACCTGTCAGGTTTATTATTGCTGTCTGCGTCCCCATTACGAGATTCACCCTCTCGATTTGTCTTGTTTACCATTATCACCAAAAGCAAACTTGAAAAAAAAAAATCCCACAATTTGTGTTATCACTAAATTGGAACAGGGGGCAATTCTTCCAATGGGGACACTAGCTCTGATGACCCTGGTGACACACTCACATTGGAGGGATTTTCTCTCACTTCCTGTTTGGCTATGGGATAGTAAGCGAAGGGGAATCTCCCCAATGGGACACGGAAGGCAAAAAAACACTTACAGGGGTTATAATCCTGCTTTACTCTATCCAAAATGAAAAAAAAGTATTTCCTTTAGTTCCACTTTAATGAGATTGCACATGACTGTAACATGTGTGGCCATGTTAACATTCACCTTCCTAAACACATGAGAAGGCCTAATATACACTATATTACCAAAAGTACTGGGACGCCTGCCTTTACACGCACATGAACTTTAATGGCATCCCAGTCTTAGTCCGTAGGATTCAATATTGAGTTGGCCCACCCTTTGCAGCTATAACAGCTTCAACTCTTCTAGAACGGCTGTCCACAAGGTTTAGGAGTGTGTCTATGGGAATGTTTGACCATTCTTCCAGAAGCGCATTTGTGAGGTCAGGCACTGATGTTGGAAGAGAAGGCCTGGCTCGCAGTCTCCACTCTAATTCATCCCAAAGGGGTTCTATCGGGTTACGGTCAGGACTCTGTGCATGCCAGTCAAGTTCCTTCACCCCAAACTCGCTCATCTGAGTCTTTATGGACCTTGTTTGTGCACTGGTCATGTTGGAACAAGAAGAGGCCATCCCCAAACTGTTCCCACAAATTTGAAAGCATGAAATTGTTCCAAAATGTCTTGGTACGCTGACACCTTGAGAGTTTCCTTTACTGGAAATAAGGGGCCAAGCCCAACCCCTGAAAAACAGCCCCACACCATAATCCCCCCTCCCTGAAATGATTTGGACCAGTGCACAAATCAAGGTCCATAAAGACATGGATAAGTGAGTTTTGGGTGGAGGAACTTGACTGACCTGCACAGAGTCCTGACCCAATAGAACGCCTTTGGAATGAATTAGAGCGGATACTGCAAGCCAGGCCTTCTCAAACACATCAGTACCTGACCTCACAAATGCGCTTCTGAAAGAATAGTTAAACATTCAAACATTCCCATAGACACACACCTAAACCTTGTGGACAGCCTTCCCAGAAGGGTTGAAGCTGTTATAGCTGCAAAGGGAGGGCCAACTAGATATTGAACGCTACAGACTAAGATTAGGATGCCATTAAAGTTCATGTGTGTGTAAAGGCAGGCGTCCCAATACTTTTGGTAATATAGTGTGTATTTTAAAGTCGCTGGGGTTGATTTCTTAAAGCCAAATAGGTTGCTCACTTTGCAAGGGATTTGCCCCAGAGCTTAGTGATTTAGTTAAAGCTCTGCTGACTTATATCAGCAATCATCGGCAAGCAAAAAAAATGTTTAGTCGTAAATTAAAAAGAAAGATAATTTTTTCAAACAAGAATAAAGCTTTAGTGCCTCTTTTGAGTGAAATTGAAAGTTTCAGCTTACCACAAAAAGAATTTTTGCCAAAATGACTCTGCTCATCCTTATTTATAAAATCCTTATTTATAAATTGATACTATCGTTATTCTTATTGTACCTTATTATGTTGTATATATTTTGATATATAATTGTGTGTTTGTGGAAAAATCATGTTTTTAAATGCTTTAATAACCTGGGTAAAAAAAATTGCATTTTGAAAGCATTGCTCATCTCTTTAAAGGGACTTATGCTCCAACTAGCAATCTCCAGATCCATCTGGCATTTACTTTTGAGACTACTGCAGAATACCCCTGTGATCTAAATATGCATTCAGCATGAAAGACGGATAGTGAAGGTCAACACAAAGCAACTATCATGTTCTTGACTGACATCCCTACAAGTAATGACTTAAAGGGGACATTCAGCTTATGCCATGTTGCTTTCAAAAATACATATTTGCCACACACAAAACAAATTTTAGTATGTGTTGCAATTCCTTCCCATTTGCCCTTCTGTTTCAATGGGTCTGGCCCCCTAAAATGGTCATCCCCAGCATTGTCCCCACCATCACAGCAGCCCACAGTAAACAATGCATAGGACAGACACCTACTCAGCGATTGCTCTGTGCAATTGTCAATCCAGATGCCAAAATTACGCGGCTGAGATATTTAACTAAACTTAAAGTGGTTGTAAACCCACTTATGCAACTTGCACCTACAGGTAAGCCTAGATTAAGGCTTACCTGTAGGTGCAAGAAATATCTCCTAAACCTACACGGTTTAGGAGATATTTGCAAAAGAGACATGCGCCGATGTCTATGGCGCATGCGCGCCGTAGACAACGGTGCATTCAGTCAGAATCCCCATTCACAAATCCGGCTTTGCCGGATTTGACGGCTCCCGTGCGCATGCGCGGAGTGACGTCTTCACCGCTCCGGCCAATCCCAGTGCCGTAGCGGCGCTGGGATTGGCCGGAGCAGCGATACCTGGAAGTAACCTTCCGGGTATCTGTGGAGCGATGGCTGCGGCTGGAGGGGGAGACAAGGATGGCTTTGGCGGCCCCGATCTAAGGTAAGTGATGCATAATGAGCTAGTATGCTAGTCATACGAGCTCATTATGGCTTTGTCTTGCAGGTGTTTTTTTTTTTTTTAAAGGGTTTACAACCACTTTAAGCTATTACTAAAAAAGTTATGTCACCACAGGGTGGAGCTGTGGACATATGGAATATAGAATGTTGCCACGTCCTGCGAATTAGCCACACCAAATTACCAAAAAAGAAAGATGGATTTTTTAGGCACCACAACTACTATTAGTTTAAAATAAGATATCTTAATTACACTCTATGAGGTATAAAACACCATATAAGAAAAAGTTGCCTTCAAATAGATGTTTCTTTTCTTTTTTATGTTTTTTATTTTTGTCTTGGGCAAATATTTTGTCCATGGGAAACACTGGCTACCACAGCATTGATATTTTTGATGAACAGGTTGAAATGCATATTTTTAATGATTTTATCTTTAGCTCCTAAGATCTGTTATGAGTGATTCCCATATTCCTGTTCTTCTAATGTCATGATATATGGGATCATGTTGTCCCAAACTATGTGCTTTCTGAATGCAACTTTGCAAAATATTTAATAAAATATAATATGTGAAAAAATCAAAACTTAAAATAGACATCAAACATAATAAAATAGTCTGCCCCATATATAGTTGACCGGGCCCCCCAGCAACTACTGGTGAATGATGTTGAAGATATCACTCAATCGGGGAGATCCTGCAACCTTGGGTATCTAGATCCAGCTCAACGTGTTTTGCGCACTGAGCACTTCTTCAGGAGTTTATATCTAGGTAGATTAAAACAATAAATCAGTACATAGTTTGGTAAAATTAGATACAATAAGTATATACATTTCTTTTTTTTTTTTTACACTTATAAAATACAATATATATGAATAGTACACAAGCAGGTGGAAGCAGGGGGACGAATGCGCATGATGTAAACCAAATGGCAAACACGGGGGCCCACCTAGGAGCAACGACCGGGAGATGTCACTAGAGAGGCAGGAGATTAGTATGGCCAGATTAAAAAGTCCCTAGTGACATCTCCCTGATTGTTGCTCCTAGGTGGGTCCCTGTGTTGCCATTTGGTTTACATTGTGTGCAATCCTCCCCTGCTTCCACCCGCTCGTGTACTATCCATATTTATTCTATTTTGTAAGAGTAAAAAAAAATGTATGTATATACAGATTTTATCTAATGTTACCAAACTATCTACTGTTTTATTGTTTTTATCCACCTAGACATTGATATAAGATATTAACCACTTCCTTACCGGGCCTATTCTGGCACTTCTCTCCTACATGCAAAAATTATAATTTTTTTGCTAGAAAATTACTCAGAACCCCCAAACACTGTATATGTTTTTTTAGCAGACACCCTAGGGAATAAAATGGCGGTCATTGCAACTTTTTATCTTGCACGATATTGCGCAATAATTTTTATAATATAACATAATGTGAAAGATGAAGTTACGCCGAGTAAATAAATACCTAACATGTCACCCCTCAAAATTGCACACGCTCGTGGAATGGCGCCAAACTTCGGTACTTAAAAATCCCAAGGGACGACGCTTTAATTTGTTTTACTGGTTACATGTTTTGAGTTACAGAGGAGGTCTAGTGCTAGAATTATTTCTCTCGCTCTAACGTTCGCTGCGATATCTCACATATGTGTTCTGAACACCGTTTTCATATGTCGGCAGGACTTACGTATGCGTTCGCTTCTGCGTGCGAGCTACCGGGGACAGGGGTACTTTAAATAAAAAAATTATTATTATTAATTTTACTTAAAAAAATTTACTTTGACACTTTAAAAAAATAATAATAATTTGATCACTTTTATTCCTATTACAAGGAAAGTAAACATCCCTTGTAATAGGAATAAGCATGACAGGTCCTCTTTACAGTGAGATATGGGGTCAATAAGCCCCCGCATCTCACCTCTAGGTTGGGAAGCCTGAAATAAAAATAAAAAAACGATCACGCTTCCTAGCCGAGGTGGCGCAGTTTTTTTTAATGCAGAGGACGGGCGTGACGTCATAACATCGCGCCCGGCCTCCGAACGATCATAGAGACTCTGGCGACCATCTGGGCCGCCGGAAATCTCTATGGTAGGCAGCCGGGGCCGGCGGATCTGTTCTTTGACACAGGTGAGTCGGTAGAAGCACCGGAGGGCGGCGGGAGGGGGGGCGGAACCTTTCGCCGCCTGTAAGAACGATCAAGCGGCGGAACAGCCGATATGATCATTCTTACGGTGCACAGAATCGCCGGCTCTAAAAAACAATATCTGAATGATGCCTGTAGCTGCAAGCATAATTCAGATATCCCGGCTCAAAGTCAAGGACGTTCAGGGACGTCCATCTGGTAGGAAGTGGTTAATATAAGCTCTTGAAGAAGCAAAAAATGTTGAGCAACCCAACATTGCGGCATCTCCCGGACTGAGTGATATCTTCAACATTTTTTATTCACCAGTAGTTGCCAGGGGGGCCTAGTCAACCATTTTTAGGGCAGACTATTTTACTATGTTTGATGTCTATTTGAAGTTGACTTGTTTTTATATGTTGTTTTATAGCTAATAGAGTGTAATAAAGGTATCTGATTTTAAGCTAATAGTAGTTGTGGTGCCTAAAAAGTCCATCTTTCTTTTTTGGTAATTTGGTATGGCTAAACGTAAAGTGGTTGTAAACCCCATTCATGAAATTTGACCTAGGCACATATATATGTTGTGCTTACTTATCTATCTCCAAAACTCTAAGTGCTGTGTCATTTTGCTGCTCTGTTGCTCTGTTATCAGCAGAGTCACTTCTGACAAGTTCTCTGACACACGAGATAACAGCAGCTGACAATTTGTGTTGGGGAGGGAGCTTAGAGGTAGATAAGCAGAGAGCTTGTCTATTCACAGTACAGCTCTGTATGTTCCTTCGCTCCTCTGCCTATGTGGAGGGGGATGTGTGCCTTTCCTCCAATCAGCTCTCACACAGTGTAAGAACAGACTCCACATCCACCTATATGTGCTGCTGAAACAAGAGGAAATATGTGTGACACAATCTGCACTTTTCAAAGAATGTAGAAAGGGAAAGACAGCAGATATACATGTAAAACTTATGTAGGGAGATTTGTTTAATCTCTGTGTATCATCTGAGGCTGTTCACTTCACTGGGTATATGTGAGGGTTTACATCCACTTTAAGCTTTAATTTAGTCTAGCTTTTGTAAATCAGGGCCAAAGGGTCTGAAGTCTGTTATGTTGGCATTAACACAAAGATAGATCTTAAATCACGTTGACTAAATTTGATTCTATCTATTATTCAAGAAAACAAAACAGTACTGGAATACCTTATTACAAATAAAGCATGTTTATCTCAACTCATTAAATCTAGGGTCTCCACATTTTTCAGTACGCAGACCACATTGTAAATTACCAAACAGTTTTGGACCAAAAAAAAAAAATCAGTTTTATAAATGAATAAATACATTTAAAGGGATGAATGCAATTTACTTGGAGCTCTTTTGTATTCAGTATGATATGATTCAGAAAAACAGAGAAAACTTCAGTAAAACAAAGCAAAGAAATTCCAAATAAACTTGACTCATTAATTAAGATGGAACAAAAATAAGTTTATTCTGCACCTTCCAAATCAGGGCCCCATCAAAGTCCCCCTTACATCACAGTTTACATAAGAGTCCCTCCTTACATCAGAGAACATTGGAGTTCCCCTCACATTTGGATCCCCATCAGAACAGAGACTGTGCAAATTAGCTGCAGGCCAGATTAAATCTTGTAGTGGGTCGCATGTGGCCCCTGGGCCCTAGTTTGGAGACCCCTGTACTAAACTATAACAAGCATTACTCTTCATATTGCTCATAATTTTCAACATTTAGAGCCATAGAGGGCTTAAAATACCAGTCACACATGTGGTAGAGCTTAGTGAATTGAGTCTGCTTTATTCTACGAATTTGGAGGCACCACTAGAGATGGTTAATAATAAGGTTTATATCAAACTTTCGATCTGCTAATATCTGTGCTGCCAGCCTTCTAATAAGAAACAGTATTAACTTTCCTGACCTCCAGCTCCCTTTAATTTCCTTTTCTTAAGCATATTTGTATTTGATTCCAGCTAATAATGACATTGCCACTATCACTCAATCTCTTAGGTGCTTCTGGCTTGTCCAGATCTAAAAAAACAACAAAAAAACGTTTTTAGAATTTCAGCTTTATTAAAAAATAAGATATATTTGATGTTATCAGCAAAATAGATGAAAGCTTCAAAAAGTATTGCTTCAGATCTGACAAAATGATATTAAAAACAGGTCAGTAATAAACGGGCTGGCATATTAATAAGGTGCAAACATAACCAGGCACAGGCAGGTTCACATGGTAGGGAAAACTTGCTGTAAGTACAAAAAACAAACTTTTTAGTGATCAGTTTTGCATGCCGGTAGAGGGGCTCAACTAAGAATGATTCTAACATTATGTCTTAGTTACATACTAAGTAATAGTAATAGTAGTTGGAAGTGGCTCTAAGTACAAAGGTGTATCTTCAAGTGAGAATTACAAAAGCATAGATGATGCTCACCTAGCAAAGTAACCCCTTGCATCGCCGTATGCCCTGAATTCATGGCAGGTCCTCGGAAATAAGTGTGTAAGGGCTTGGATCTGTCTCTAGAACTGTGGTATCTTCTTACCTGGGATAGGTTCCTCAAAGTCAAAAGAGTTGTCCATAAACATGCTGTACACACTTTTTCTGTCTTTTCCTAGCTCGTTCCATACCAGAAGGGTATAGTTGCCATTAGAACCTGAGAAGCCTGAGAACATCTTGTGGAGTACGGCTGAAGACAGCTCCACGGTATAGGCAAGTATTGCTGCATCAACTGCCTTTTTTTTCTAAGCAGCTGGGGACCTTTCTACTAATTAGAGAATTAGCCAGGATGTGTTCTTTAACAACCAATGAAAAGCTTGAAAACACGCCCTAACTAACCTCTGCAGCTGCAGGCAGGTTGAAGAAAATAAACATGAACATTCTCAACAGAGGCATTTAAATCACAGCTCCTCTCCCTTTACTTTCTCTAGCAGCAGAGAGTAAACAAACAACAGGCACTGTATGCTGTTAGGCTTCCTTTACACGGATTGACCAATCAGGTCTGCCTGTCAGTTTTTTAGGCAAACCCGGTCTGACCATCCATCGTCCTATATGTAGCAGCAGATGTAAACGGACATGTGTCCATTTACACACGTCGACATCCCATCCAATCCTATTTGCTGAAAAAAGACGGAAGAAGGATCCATTCCCCATTTGTCTGGCGGATTGGATTGGATGACAGTCGGATGTTAACGAAAAGGCTGTCTGTTTTCATCTGACCGACCAAAGAGGAAAGCACGCTGTGTCCGTGTCTGCTCATCATAAGTGGAGCGGACACGGACCTGTCATCTACCTGCATAGTGGGGATCAGTGGGTAGATGCCTCGCTGAACAAGTGGATCCACTGGTGGAGTCTGCCAGTGTGAAAGAGCCTTTAGAAACCAACTAGGACCTGACTTAGGCAGACCACACATGTTACAATCTAATTGTGCAATCTCTTTTAGATCTACCAACACATTTGTAGTACAAGGGCGTGCCTGATTGGATACCAATTAATTGCATAGATTAAGTATTTTCTCATATTACATAGTTTTGGTAGATCTAAGGTAAATTTGCACAGAGATTGTATGGTGAGATTGTAACGTGTATGGTGACCATTAGTCTTTATCGTGATGTTTGAGGATGAATTTGTGTAGCCTGGTCAAAGGAGCACTTTAAATGTATTTCCTCATGCAACTAGAATCTGTCTTGATATTATCCTCCCACAGTTCCCTCTAAAGCATGCTCAGATAGGGAGAAGGAGGGCCAGCTGTAGGAGCCTGTCAGGTTCCGATGCAAGCACAATCGCTGTCAAGGAGCATGCTAATTGAAAGAGAGAGCAGAATGAGCAGAGAGATTACCTCATCAGATCGCTGCTTTTCCTTTAATGCCCGATCAGCAGTCTGGTGTGGGACTATTTACTAAGCTGTACTGCTGTTGCAGTGGAGGTCACGCACCTGGCTATGCTGTATGGCAAAGGTACCTGGATCAAACTCCTATACTCAAATAATTACAAAACTTTTGGCAGTTAAAGTAATACCTATGTATTCAACAAAGTATGTGGCTGCTTCCTTGAACTTAATTGCTGATTTGTGGCAAATTTTAAAGCTGAAGTTTAGGTATGGCAATGTTTACATAGTTACATTGGTGCAGTTTGGATCATTGTAAGTACATATGTGCTATACCTATGGGATCGATGTGGAAGCTGGAATTCCATGTTCCAGCACAGATACTACAATGATTGCCACTAGATTCCAGGTCCCATGCTGATCGACTGCCCTGCTGCAGAGTGAACACAAAAGGTTGTTTGCTCAGCACGGGCAAATGTGTAGATCATGATGCCGCTATCCCGCCTTTCCACCTCGCTAAATGAGAGAACACTTTACATTCTTTGAGAAAATGCAGAGTTCCCTGCATGGGGTCTGTGCCCAGAAAGCGACCTCCTGTGTTCACTAAGCAGCAGAGCAGCCACTTAGCACAAGGCTCATAAACTAGTAGAGATCACTGTTTAGCGGTGCCTACTACAGAGAT
The DNA here is from genome assembly GCA_029206835.1 of Rana muscosa. Taxonomy (NCBI): domain Eukaryota; kingdom Metazoa; phylum Chordata; class Amphibia; order Anura; family Ranidae; genus Rana; species Rana muscosa. The sequence continues at coordinate 180,444,005 of CM055121.1, forward strand.
TCCAACTTCCACCGAGATCCCACAAGTATGGCTACAAACATACTTAAAGCGGAGTTCCACCCAAAAATGGAACGTCCGCTTTTTGTAACCCTCCCCCCCTCCGGTGTCACATTTGGCACCTTTCAGGAGGGAGGAAGGAGCAGATACCTGTGTAATACAGGTATTTGCTCCCACTTCCGGGCATAGATCACTGCGGTGACCTACGCCACGTCCGGTGCCCCACTGTCTTCTGGGAGACACACAGGTCCCAGAAGACAGCAGGGACCAGTGGGATCGCGCAGCACGACTCGCGCATGCGCAGTAGGGAACCAGGAAGTGAAGCCGCAAGGCTTCACTTCCTGATTCCCTTACCGAAGATGGCGGTGGCAGCACCCAAGAGCCGAGGGACAAATCGGCTTCGGGACCCGACATCGCAGGCTCCCATGACAGGAAAGTGTCCATATATTAAAAGTCAGCAGCTGCAGTATTTGAAGCTGCTGACTTTAAAAAAAAAAATTAGGCGGACCTTCGCTTTAAATTGCTCCTAGCTGGAGCAATGTAACTATGCTAAAATTACCATACCTAAACTTCAGCTTTGCATTTCTGCTTTGGGTCAACATTTTTAAGCTTTTGAAATGCAGTGATCGGGATCAGCTTGCTCATCTCTATCCAAGATAGGTTACCGTATTTTCTCATTGTTCTTTCCTTTTATCAATACACTTATATGTATATGTGCTTTTACAAGATAAACTTTTTGTGCTTTAAAATGCCACATTTTTTATTACGGAAAAGCCATTTCTTTTGCGAAGTGAAGATGCTACTATTTCAGATTCAGTGTACCTTGAAACCACATTTATTTGATTCCACTTCAGTGATCTGAATTGTAACAATGAATGCACTAAAAAAAGCATTAAATAAATGCAAAGACATCCCAGTGTTGTTCTATGTATCGCTTTTATTGCCAGCTTTTATTTACCTAATATACAATTCTATTTCCTGGATTAAACAAAGGTTTGAATTTAAAATATGTTGTGCATTTCCAAGCACAGAACCTTCATCTGTCCATCTAGTAATGTACCCATTATATTAAAGTTAAAAGCATAGTACATATCCAGTACATAGCACAGCATGTTCTTCTATTCTGTCACCAAGTAAACATGTATTGATGTTTCCCTTTCTTTGCCCTTTTTTATTTTAGAATGTCACAAGTGTTCTTTCTTTTTTTCTATAGACTAGAACTGATTATGTTTCCATGCTCCGATGACAGTGGAGTCAACATCTAATGGTCTTCCTACACTATTTTACCGAAATCTATTCTTTAACCACTTACTGTAAGCCCCGGAGGATTTGGCTGGCCAAAGACCAGAGGGCTTTTTGCGATTCGGCACTGCGTCTCTTTAACTGACAATTGCGCGGTCGTGCGACGTGGATCCCAAACAAAATTGACGTCATTTTTTTCCCACTAATAGAGCTTTCTTCTGGTGGGATTCCCCTGCTGCAGCAAATTGGGTCATGCTCTGCTGGGGTTTTTTGCCTTCCTCTGGATCAACTGTGGATATAGAATTGGGTATATGGGATTGTACGATATATTTTTTTTTTTTTTTTTTTTTATGGTTGAACTGGATGGACTTGTGTCTTTTTTCAACCTGACTAACTATGTAACTATGTAACTATATATTTGTTCACCTCTGCGGTTTTTATTTTTTTGCGCTATAAACAAAAGTAGAGTGACAATTAAAAAAAAATGCAATATTTTTTATTTTTTGCGATAATAAATATTCCCCAAAAATCTATAAAAAAACTAAATTTTTCCACACTTTAGGCCGAAACGTATTCTTCTACATATTTTTGGTAAAAAAAAATCGCAATAAGCATATATTGATTGGTTTGCGCAAAAGTTATAGCGTCTACAAAATAGGGGATAGTTTTATGGTATTTGTATTATTATTATTTTTTTACTAGTAATGGCGGCGATCAGCGATTTTTATTGTAACTGCGACATTATGGCGGACTCATCGGTCACTTTTGACACATTTTGGGGACCATTGTCAGTTTTACAGTGATCAGTGCTATAAATATGCACTGATTACTGTGAAAATGACACTGGCAGTGAAGGGGTTAACCCCTAGGTGGCACTGAAGGAGTTAAGTGTGTCCTAGGGAGTGATTCTGTCAGGGGGCATGGCTAAGAGTGACATGTCACTGATCGCTGCTCCCGATGAGAGAGAGCATACGATCAGTGACAGTGTCACTAGGCAGAATGTGGAGATGCTTGTTTACACTTGCCTCTCCCCGTTCTGCAGCTCTGTGACCCGCGGTCCCGCGGGCACGGTCACAGAGCCTGTGCCATTCTGCCGACGTATATGTACAGGAGCCAGTCTGGAACCGGTTAATCTGTAAGTAAGCACATAAGGTTGCAACCTTTTCTAAGAAAAAACACTGGGGTTACCTCATTCGTATTAGTAACACTGGCAACAAGTTTCCTTTTTACTGGTCATTCTGATAAAATACCAGCCACTGTAGTCACCCTAAACCCATAGTACTGACCAACCTTTCTCAAACTTTTTACTCCAAACAAAAACGTGCAATAATTTTCAGGTCTTAAGGAACCCCTGCTAAGAATAGTCCAAGAATGGTCATTGGGAAAATGCCCCTCAAAGTGGTGGTGGTCAGTGGGAAGAATGCTCCCCTTACAGCAGTGGTCATAATGACACCCTTATAGTCATGCCTCTGGCTATGCCAAGTGGCGTTGGACATGAAACTATGCAGGCACCATCACACGGGAGTTCAGTTAGCCACAGCTCAAGGAAACCCTGGCCACCCTAGGGTTGAGAACAGCTGGTTTAATCCTTTCGCCGCCAGGTCCGTACGTCGTATGGACCTGACAGCTGGGGGTATCACACACAATCTGGGGGCTACAGCCACTGGGATTGTGTGTGAAACTGACAGGCAGACTGCTGTCATTAAAAACATTGCATAGCGATTCCCCCAGTGAAAGTGTAATACATTTATTCTGTGAGAATGGGGGCAATAAATAAATGTTAGTAGAACATTCTCTGTGCTGGTTGGGTTTTTTTTTTCCAAAACATTCATTTTTTTTTTTTTATTGATTGGTTGTTTTTCATTGATTTTCATTGATTTAAAAAAGAAAACACCACATTTGGCTACTGGATGCTACTAAAGCCCCGTACACACGATCAGGTAACCTATGGATTTTCGTCCGATGGATTTGTCCATCGGAAATCCGGTGAAACTGTTTTTCATCAGTCTTGGCCACACACCATCAGTCAAAAAACCTACCGTTCCAAACGCGGTGACGTAAAACACTCCGATGAGCCGAGAAAAATGAAGTTTAATGCTACTGAGCATGCGTCGACTTGATTCTGAGCATGCGTGGGTTTTTTAACCGATGGACTTGCCCAAAGACGATCGGAAATTCCCATTGGTTTTTTATCCATCGGAAAATTTTAAAACAAGTTCTATTTTTTACAACCGATGGAAAAAAGACAGATGGGTACCATACACGATCGGTTGGTCTGATGAAAACCATCCATCGGACGGTTTTCATCAGTCAAACCGATCGTGTGTACGGGGCTTAAGTATCATAAGAATTTCCAATGATACATAGCACCATCTAGTGCCAAATGCAGTATTTTCAAATTTAAATAAATGAAAAACAACCAGCCCATGAAATAGCCTGATAACATTCAGTTTTTGCACCGATTCGCTCTGCAATTTGTTTTTATAAACAGACCACTTAGTGTCTTGCTTTATGAACATCAGGATTAAATAATGTTATGACATATTGTAGGTCAAAAATACACAGAAGCTTTTCAAAGAATGTCATGGTGTAGATATAGAGTATATCTTTTTTTCGCGTTCATTTATATTGGGGAAAATCTAGAACTCTTTACTGTCTAAATTTTCCTTTCACAATCATATCTCTGGGCAGTGTCAGAGCTTTCCACTAAACCCCACCCTCATACAATCCTATTGGCACATTACTATGATGGGCAGCCTCACTGACCAATATGACCAATAGGGATACACCAGAGGTAAGAAGGGGTAGGGGGCAAGCTTTGCCCATTAGACCCCATTCACACCTAGTGTTTTGGAAATGCACAACAGCAGGCATTGTGTTTACGCACATTTTTGTGCTATATTCATTTCAATGGGCTGCCCTATGTGTCACAAACACAAACACATCAAACATCACATTGCTGCACGTTGAGCTTTTTTGAAGCAATTGTTGCACATTTTTCCACACAGTTAAATGCGTGTCTGTTTGCCAACAATGAATGGCACCACATGTTTTTTGTGTGATTTTGTGCACGTTCAGAAAATGCTCAGGTGTAAATGCAGCCTTATGCGGCGTACACACGATCGTTTTTCATGCCGTTAAAAATCCAATTTTTTAAAATGGCCATTAAAACCGATCGTGTGTATGCTCAAGAGCATTTTTAACAGCGTGAAATACGGCCATTAAAAATTTCGAACATGCTCTATTTTTTTCACGTCGTTTTTCATGTCGTTTTTTTTAACGACGTGAAAAACGATAGTGTGTATGCTTTTACGAGGGGAAAAAAACGCGCAGGCTCAGAATCAAGTATGAGACGGGAGCGCTCGTTCTGGTAAAACTAGCGTTCGTAATGGAGATAGCACATTTGTCACGCTGTAACGGACTGAAAAGCACGAGGCTGAAAAGCGCGAATCGCCACTCAACAAAGTTTACTAACATGAAGGGTGGCGCCATTCGAATGGAACTTCCCCTTTATAGTGCCGTCGTACGTGTTGTACTTCACTGCGCTTTGCTCGAGCGTTTTTTTTAATGATCGTGTGGATGCAAGACAGGCTTGAGAGGGAACATGAAAAAAAACGACGAGAAAAACGTCAGTTAAAAAAATGGCATGAAAAACGATCGTGTGTACGCCGCATTAGAAGGACCTGAGATTTATCTATGACAAAAAGGTTTGGGAAGCTGCTGCAATTGTGCACTTAACCCCTATCACCCCCCCCCCCAATCTGGAGTCTCTTTAAAGAAAAAAAAACGTTTTAATTTGGTGATTTGGTTGGCGGTAATCACTAATGGAATTAACAGACTGCCTTAAGTGGGTTATAAACTACGAGAAAATTGGAATAAAAATCCTGTCAGAGGAATGATCGTTCAATTTTCATGTGTACACAATTTTCAACATCTGATTCAGACTTTCCAAATGAAAATTTCCAACGGGACAAACTCCAAAATGTTTATCGTACGTGAACAGAGCTATTGATTTTCATATAATGTGTACTGTTTTTATATGAGAAAATTTGGATACAAAAGACTGTGCATATTCAGAAACAGTAAACAACAATAAGTCAAACAAAAAAAAGCCTTTGTCGTTCAAGAATTTTCATACAATTAGTACCACACTTGGTTTTGACTGGCTGTGAAACATCGAGGAAAACCGGATGATCGTTCCACCCATTTTTTTATAATGTGTAATCAGCTTAAGAATGGTAGGACAGAAACACAGGTCCTTTCGTTCAGAAATGTGTACAGCTTTGTATCTGCATTATGGTAAAGCTGCATTCTTTGACAATTAGAAATCCCCAAATTAGAAAATGAGAAAACTAGCAATTGACACATTCATGCCTTGTACACACGGCCGGATTTTCCGATGGAAAAAGTCAGACGGGCTCTTTTTATCGGATATTTCGACCGTGTGTATGCCCCATCGGACTTTTTCCATCGGGAATTCCGACGGACTTAGATAGAGAACATGTTCTCAATCTATCCGTCGGACTTCCAACTGACTTTCGGCAGACTTTTGCATGGTCAAAAGTCCGGCCGCGTGTACAGGGCATAAGAGAAACTTTTTAAAATATACTTATGTAAAATATACTACCACGAGAACTGAAGATAACTTGATAAATAATACTGCTTTGCTGTCCAAAGTTGATAAAGCCACAATGCCTTATTTGCTTCTTGAGAACATCCTTGTTATTCCTTGTGGTTGAACTCAGCTGAACTCTACTCAGTCATCTTGAAGGCTGGTGTATTTCTTTAAAGGATAAATGAACTTTAGATAAAAGGCTTAGCACTTTCCAGACTATGTAACAATAAATGAAATAAGACTTCATGCCATAGATGTTTGTGAATTGCCTACTTTGTACTAGGCAGTCTGTTTAGAGCCATTGCAGCCTGTAAGATGTCTGAACTAAATTGTGAATCTACAGTCTAACTCAGAAACAGGGATGGGAAAATGCATGTGATACCTGCTGTTGTTTACTGCCATCTTTAACCGGTTCCGACCGGCTCCTGTACGTACACGTCGGCAGAATGGCACGGCTGGGCAAAGTAACGTATATTTACGCCACTTTGAAATTCCCGCCGTGCGGGCGTGCGCACGCCCCTACCGCAAGCTCCGTGACTGTGCTCGCGGGACCCGCAGACTCTATGTTCGCCGGTGTCCCGCAATCGGGTCACAGAGCTGCAGAACGGGGAGAGGCAAGTGTAAACAAGCATCTCCCCATTCTGCCTAGTGACAAGGCACTGATTGTATGCTCTCTGTCATCGGGAGCAGCGATCAGGACACACTTAACCCCTTCAGTGTTACCTAGTGGTTAACCCCTTCACTGCCAGTGTCATTTTCACAGTATTCAGTGCATATTTATAGCACTGATCGCTGTAAAAATGACAATGGTCCCAAAAATGTGTCAAAAGTGTCTGATGAGTCCGCCACAATGTCGCAGTCATGATAAAAATGGCTGATCGCCGCCATTAATAGTAAGAAAAAAAATTTAAAAGGCCATAAAACTATGCCCTATTTTGTAGACGCTATAACTTTTGCGCAAACCAATCAATATACGCTTATTGCGATTTTTTTTACCAAAAACATGTAGAAGAATACGTGTCGGCCTAAAGTGTGGAAAAATTATTTTTTTTTTATAGATTTTTTTGGGGATATTTATTATCGCAAAAAGTAAAAAATATTGCATTTTTTTAAAAATCGTCGCTCTATTTTTGTTTATAGCGCAAAAAATTTAAACCGCAGAGGTGATCAAATACCACCAAAAGAAAGCTCTATTTGTGGGAAAAAAAGGACAACAATTTTGTTTGGGAGCCACGTCGCACGACCGCGCAATTGTCAGTTAAAGCGACGCAGTGCCGAAACGCAAAAAGTCCACTGGTCTTTGGCCAGCCAAATGGTCTGGGGCTTAAGTGGTTAAACGTGGTGATTACTCGTCCTCATAGCAATATGCAAGCAGGGCTGTTATATCAGAATTCAACCTACAATACAGGTTTTGCTGTCTCTGTGTTAGAAAGTAGGGGCTTCAAATCATCTGAGTTTCTGGTGCCCTACCTGTGGCCAATTGGCATTTATTGTGTTGCATTTAGACCCTCCCCACCCCCCTTCAGCAGTTGGTGTGGAGGAATTGATTTGTAATGGAGCGATAAGAGCATTCATCTCTTGTAGTCTCATCTAACATCTCCCCCATCTTTGAGTGTCTCCTCTAGTTTGTGGCATGTTCACATTCTCCGTCCATTTCCTAGCCAAGCCTGCAGTCACTGACCGCCTTTTGTGCATGACATATACTGAATTATATGTGCGGTCCTGGATGATGTCAGGAGCTGCTGTTGAAGCCCATTAAACCTCATAATGTACTTCCATTGATCTAAGCCTCCAAACTGTGGCCCAGGGGTGGGTATGGCCTTTTGCTTGTATATATATATATATATATATATATACACACAGTATATATATCAACAATCAGGCACTATTTCTCCCACTGACACCACTTATGGGGCTTTATTCCTACCCCTATAAACAAAGATACATTGTTTACTCCCACTGAAGTCAGGACAATTTCTACTCCCACTGGCCGCAGTCCATCCCTCTAAAGTCTGAAGGACAATAAACTTGTCCTTTGCTTAGAAAGTTTGGAGATCCCTGATCTAAGCCATGCAGTCTTATTACATTTACAATTGCTGAGGCCAAGGGGAGGGCTTTGGTGAGATTGTCTTCTAAAGTACATTTGTCCCTACAAAGCATTTATTCCCCCGGGTGCCCAACCAGGAGGACATCACGGCTGGGCAAGCCATGTGTCCAAGATATAAGAAAGGGCCACAAACCAATTTGTTCAGGTCACACATTCCAGATTGTTATATCCCACTTGTCTTAGCACGTTTTCTTCTTACAGATTTTTTCATAGAGAGAAGAAATGCATTGGAGTGAGATGGTATGACAGCCAGGATGTAACATTGTGGATTGTTTTACTTGAATAAGCACAGTGGTGTCATTGAAGTGCACCCTTTCTTCTTTCTTTGACATTCTAATGATTTTTTTTTTTTTTTTACAAAGTAATATTACCTATGCTACCTTAGCTCATATATACTATACCTTAACGAAAAATCAAATTCACATGATAATCTTCTATTGTAGTATCTAACCTCCTCCTAAGGCCCCTTTCACACGGGAGGGATCCGTGAAGATCCGCCCCGTGTACCTCCGCTTGCTCAGCGGGGATCGCTCCGCTGATCCCCGCTGAGCCGGCGGATGACAGGGCGGTCCCCACACACTGTGCAGGGACTGCCCTGTCAGATCTCCGCTCTCCCCTATGGGGGAATCGGATGAACACAGACCGTCTGTCCGTGTTCATCCGATCCGCTCTGCAGACGGATAGAAAAATAGGATTTTCCTCCGTCTGCAGAATCGGAGGATTGCGGACCTGGATGAGATCCGCTGACACCCGCGATCTCATAGGGACCAATGTATGTCCCTTTTTCATCCGTAAACGAAAGGATGAAAAAGCGGACATACGGTCCGCTGGTGTGAAAGGGGCCTTACTCTCTTTTCTCCAGTACTCATCAATACTTCTGCTTAATGAGAAACCTCACAAGTCAATTAAGGAATGCCTATAATGTTAAAAAACAATATTTAGAGGAGCACCCAAAGGTTACTATAAATAATGTAAAACAATAAAATCATGCACAATAAAATTGTAGACAATTAATACCGTAAAACACTAAAAATATATAAACTCAGTAAATGTCCATAAATAGTGTAGCAGCGCTCTTGTCATAAATGACAGGCTTCTTTGTGTGTTATATGCACACAGAGGAACAGATGAGTAGAGGGAGAGTGTGATCTTTATCCCAGTGTGATTAATACAGTTCAAAGTTCATCCGTCATGTATCACATATAAGGTAGAGAAGTCCCCCTTTGGGGATGCACTCACCAAAAGGTAGATATAAACAAGCCTTTTCACTGTCACTAGGATCACTTCTTTCCTTTCTTTTACTCCTTCCACCGATATCCAGCTTTGTTTGTATACTCAGGTTTTCAGGTTGTTCATATGGAAAAAGAATAGTCACATAGCGTGATATTGCTTTAAGAATTTATTTCCCATGGACAACCCCCCTTACAAGTGGATACGTACAGAATTGCAATTAAAAACGGGCAGATAAAGAATTTGTTGCTCAGTACACATAAGGCACCAGTAGATGGAGGCCCACGCTATCTTACACTGCGGGTATGATGTTACCACTTCCTGGTTCCTGGATGTGTTGGAGCGCAAGCGTCACTTCCGGTTTACGGCGAGACCACGACCCTGACGCGTTTCGTCACTTCCGGACTTCGTCTGAGGGCGTGGTCTCGAGCCGCAGTTGCCGGTATTTTATCTGTAAGAGGCGGACGTCTCCCCTGCGCTGCGAACCAATCACAGCGAAGTGTCCGCTCACACCCCTCAGCCATGCTAAACACAGCTTATGGGTCAAGTGAGCAGAGCACGCCCAGGGGGAGGACCTGCCTTCACAAAGCATATAGACAACAATCTAGTGTCTGCAAGTGAATAGACTGAAGTGCATGCACATTTTACAGACACCATAACTAATATTCACTAGAAAAACAGGAGAGATGGATGTATAATATAGTCAAACCTAATTCTATATAGAAATGAGATATATTAATCCACGATTGTATGGCATTAATACAGCGGACCGACGGCCCAAATTAAGGGCGATCGTATTGCTGCTGATCTGCCGATCTACCAATCAGGGTCCCCACACATCATGCGATGTCTGGTATGCAATAAATCCATATTTTATTGCTGATCAATCACAACTGTGTCTGTTAATAGGTACCATATGTTAAAATGGGAACCATATATTTTAAAAAAGGAAACAAAAAAATCTATATATAACATTATGTATAAAAACCTATTGTGCGGAAAAAAGGTATATACACATAAAAAAGAAAGAAGAGAATGTATCATAAAATAGGAACTGGTATCAGTAAAATGTGCATCCACATAACCATATATATAAAATATTCAAAACATATATTAAAAATATATATATGAAAGATGAAAATACACATATATAAAAAATATATATAAAATATAAAACATGGAATGTGAATGGTATAAAAACATATAAATGATGAAATGTATATGCACATACATGTAATGGGGACCTGATGTAAACAGGATCTCCCCATAGTTATTTTATTCTGTCTCAAGCTTGGGTGAGATACCAAGTGGCCTTCATAATCATGAGAAAAAAAAACGGAAAAAAATACTAGGTATTCAACAGTGTGCATCATTCTTCGATGTTTTATACCAGCTGAACCAAACTTCAATTATAAATATATAAAATCATTAAATATATAAAATCAAGTAAATGATATAATCCTCAGTGAATGATATATGTATGGAAGCGGATATGAGGGATGGATGGATGGATGATGATAGATTGGAGAGATAAGAGGGGACTCAAGTGTCACTAATGAAACAATTAATATCAAGTTCAATGTTTAGGCCTTTCGGGGATAACACATCAGTTAGATATATCCATTGGGTTTCTCGTTTTGATAGTTCTCGTACGAGATGTGACCCTCTCCAATGGGGTTCTAAATGTTCAACCCCCCAAAACTCCAAACCTGATGCATCTTGGTTATGTTTCAATTTAAAATGCAGAGACACATTGTGGTCTTTAAACCCTATTTTTATATTATGTATGTGCTCTGCAATTCTTACTCTCAACATCCTTTTTGTGCGACCAATGTACAAAAGACCGCATGGACATTTTAAGGCATAGACCACATGTGTGCTGTTGCATGTGATAAATTGTTTTATGTCAAAATGTCTGTTATTAGATGGGGATAAGAAATTCTCTAGTCCCCTGAGTGGTCTAGATACCTCCCTACAGGCCTTGCATCGTCTGCATGCAAAAAAAACATTCTGATTCCAGAAAGTAGGTGGACGTGTGGGGGGGTCTAGTACTTTTTTTACAACCTTATCCCCATAGTTAGCAGCTTTCCTGTATATAAACTGTGGTTTGGGTGGTAGTACAGTGCCTAATTTCTTATCCATTAGTAGAACATGCCAATGCTTACTGAAAATAGATTCGACTTCCTTATATTGTGTATGGAAGCCCGATAGGAAGCCCCATTCTTTTGTCTTGTTCTGCGGTTGGGGGGCCCCAAAATCCCTTTCAACCAAACAGGTGTCTCTGGGGATTGCTCCTACATCAGCAACAAGTTTATTCAAAGTGTTTGGGTTATAGCCTCTAGCTTCAAACCTATCTGTCAGTATTTTGGACTGTGAAAAAAAGTTTTTGGCTTCCGAGCAATTACGTTTAACTCTCATAAGTTGCCCCTTCGGAATGTTTCTCAGCCAAAGCGGGTGATGTCCACTCGAGGTAGGTAGGTAACTGTTCCTATCTGTTTGTTTAAAATAGACCTTCGTTTCCAATTTATCGTTTTTCCGATATACGGTAACATCTAAAAAATTAATTTCTTCATGGTGCCATGATGTAGTTAATTTAATATTATTATTGTTGCTGTTTAAAATATTTAAAAAATCACATAAAGAATCCGTAGGTCATGCCCAAATAAAAAATAGGTCATCAATATATCGTTTATAAAATATTAGTTCCCTTCTCATATTTTTAAAAATCACTTTATCCTCCCACTCTGCCATAAATAAGTTTGCAATACTGGGTGCAAACTTAGCTCCCATGGCGACACCCCTTTGTTGTGAGTAGAACTTATTCGCATACCAGAAATAGTTATGCGACAAGCAATAGTCTAGGGCATGTCGAATGAACAATTTCTGATTGTGTGGGAGATCGTCTCTTTGGCTGAGTGCCCAATTCAGTGCTAAGAGAGCATCGTCATGCTGAATTATGGAATACAGTGATGAGACATCCGCTGTGACTAGCAGGACTTCTTCCTTTCCGCATAAGTCTACCTGTTGTAGACAATTCAAGAAGTTTTTGGTGTCTCTCAGATATGAGCGTGTTTTTATTACACTTTTTTGTAGAAAAAAATCCAAATATTGACCTAGCCTTGATGAAATGGATCCGATACTATTGACTATAGGTCTACCGGGGCGGTTTATCGGATCCTTGTGAACCTTAGGCAAGGTATATATTGTGGGGATTCTACTACTTGTGGGGATCAAATAAGATAATTCTTTGGGGGAGAGAACCTCAGATCGGTTTCCCATGTTTACCAAGATCTCTAACTGGTCACGGTAAGCTCGAGTGGGGTCTCTGTCTAGTATTTTGTAAGTTTCTCCATCTGATAACATGTCTGATATTTGATTGGTATAGAATTCTTTAGACAGTATCACGACTCCTCCCCCTTTGTCTGCAGGTCTAATGATGATGTCTTTTCTTTTTTCAAGCATCTCAATACCCTCTTCAATATGTTGATAGTTGACCTCTTTCTTAGGTTTAATGTGATCCAAATCCCGTAGGACTAAACCCTTGAAAACTTCCACCTGATGGTTGGCGTTATTCAGTGTGTTGAATATGGATTTATTTTTTAGACCACTATTGATCACTCTCTGGGTATTGCCAATCTTGGTTGCTGCATTGGTGTCTTTACCGAGGAAGTATTTCTTTATGTTTAATTTTCTTACATATTTATGTACGTCTATGTATACGTTAAAACGATTAATTGGCTTTTTCATGCCGCATTTCAGTCCCATGTTCAATATATTTATTTCTTTATGTGTGAGTTCAACAGGACTAAGGTTAAATATTCCGCCTAGTCCTCCTCGAGTCTTCTTTTTTTGGATTCGACGGCCTCCCCGGCAGCCTCGTGTTCTTCTGTCGCGGGATTGCGTGGGGGGCGTGGATGTTGGTACTGTACTCGGTCTTGCTCCCATTGGGAGTAATATGGCTGGTCTTTCCACATCTGATCTTTTTGTGGAGGATATGTTTGTGGTTTCCCTCTGCGGGGTGGATAACCACGACCCCTCCTCAGGTTTCCTCTTCCTCTCACTGGAAAAGGGCACGGGGGTGGTGGTGCGGTGTCATATCCATTCTGATAATTCCATAATGGCTGGAACTTATTATATGTAGGTACCTGGTATTGTTGTTGCTGATAATGTTGCTGGTTATTCCCTGTGTAATCACTTCTTCCTTTCAGGACTTTTGGTTTTGCTCCTCCTTTTCTCACTGGAGTGGAAGAGTGTGTAGGGGAATCCCATAGGGTTCTTTCATTACCGTCATCATTCAGTAATTCGCGAACTCTTTCTGGGGGTGGTACCTGGGTCCGTTTTGTAGGAGGTTCTCGAAGCAGGGGTTTCTCTATCAGATTTTTATCTTCTGGTAGTGTTTGTTGCCATGCATATACTGAATTAGTCTTGAAATCTTCCATGTCCCTATGGAATTTTTTAACTTTCTTTTTTTGTGTATCTTTGTCTACTTTTTCTAACCTTTTTGTTATTCTAATATTAAAGTCAGTGACTTGTTGTGTATCTTTTATGGGATCTAATTCTTGCTGTAAGGCATAGATACGTGTTTCTAGAATTCCCATTTTTCGTTTTTTCCTTTGGAGAATTAATTCTTGTAGTTTGAACCCTACTCCGTTAAAAAAGTCTAGCCACTCTTGAATCGAACCAGGATCCTCTAGTCCATCTTGAGGGGTGACTTCCCATCGCAGACTCCTAATGATGATTTTTTTCTTTAATGTAGTGTTCTAAAGTAAAAATATCCCACCAGGTTCTGACTTGTTTTTCTAGTATATTGCCTAATGCTGACATAGCCCCATTATAATTGACAAGATTGGTGGTGGGTTCAGTGGTGGTGAAGACATTCAGATCTATGTTTCTATTACTCAGGAACCTCAATGCATCCATGGCAGCTGAGAAAAATGAAAAAGAATGAGTGAGTTTGAAGATGCTTAAAGTGGCCCTTCCTGCATGAGCACCGCTCAGCGCCTAGGATAAACGCAATTGATGATATGACCAGAGTAATAAAAGACTGAATGTCTATCTGATTAGGAATGGGGATCCCAATCGCAACGAGCAGCTGCTGAAGGTGTGTGGATAATGTTAAAAAACAATATTTAGAGGAGCACCCAAAGGTTACTATAAATAATGTAAAACAATAAAATCATGCACAATAAAATTGTAGACAATTAATACCGTAAAACACTAAAAATATATAAACTCAGTAAATGTCTATAAATAGTGTAGCAGCGCTCTTGTCATAAATGACAAGCTTCTTTGTGTGTTATATGCACACAGAGGAACAGATGAGTAGAGGGAGAGTGTGATCTTTATCCCAGTGTGATTAATACAGTTCAAAGTTCATCCGTCATGTATCACATATAAGGTAGAGAAGTCCCCCTTTGGGGATGCACTCACCAAAAGGTAGATATAAACGAGCCTTTTCACTGTCACTAGGATCACTTCTTTCCTTTCTTTTACTCCTTCCACCGATATCCAGCTTTGTTTGTATACTCAGGTTTTCAGGTTGTTCATATGGAAAAAGAATAGTCACATAGCGTGATATTGCTTTAAGAATTTATTTCCCATGGACACATGGGAAATAAATTCTTAAAGCAATATCACGCTATGTGACTATTCTTTTTCCATATGAACAACCTGAAAACCTGAGTATACAAACAAAGCTGGATATCGGTGGAAGGAGTAAAAGAAAGGAAAGAAGTGATCCTAGTGACAGTGAAAAGGCTCGTTTATATCTACCTTTTGGTGAGTGCATCCCCAAAGGGGGACTTCTCTACCTTATATGTGATACATGACGGATGAACTTTGAACTGTATTAATCACACTGGGATAAAGATCACACTCTCCCTCTACTCATCTGTTCCTCTGTGTGCATATAACACACAAAGAAGCTTGTCATTTATGACAAGAGCGCTGCTACACTATTTATGGACATTTACTGAGTTTATATATTTTTAGTGTTTTACGGTATTAATTGTCTACAATTTTATTGTGCATGATTTTATTGTTTTACATTATTTATAGTAACCTTTGGGTGCTCCTCTAAATATTGTTTTTTAACATTATCCACACACCTTCAGCAGCTGCTCGTTGCGATTGGGATCCCCATTCCTAATCAGATAGACATTCAGTCTTATATTACTCTGGTCATATCATCAATTGCGTTTATCCTAGGCGCTGAGCGGTGCTCATGCAGGAAGGGCCACTTTAAGCATCTTCAAACTCACTCATTCTTTTTCATTTTTCCCCGGCTGCCATGGATGCATTGAGGTTCCTGAGTAATAGAAACATAGATCTGAATGTCTTCACCACCACTGAACCCACCACCAATCTTGTCAATTATAATGGGGCTATGTCAGCATTAGGCAATATACTAGAAAAACAAGTCAGAACCTGGTGGGATATTTTTACTTTAGAACACTACATTAAAGAAAAAAATCATCATTAGGAGTCTGCGATGGGAAGTCACCCCTCAAGATGGACTAGAGGATCCTGGTTCGATTCAAGAGTGGCTAGACTTTTTTAACGGAGTAGGGTTCAAACTACAAGAATTAATTCTCCAAAGGAAAAAACGAAAAATGGGAATTCTAGAAACACGTATCTATGTCTTACAGCAAGAATTAGATCCCATAAAAGATACACAACAAGTCACTGACTTTAATATTAGAATAACAAAAAGGTTAGAAAAAGTAGACAAAGATACACAAAAAAAGAAAGTTAAAAAATTCCATAGGGACATGGAAGATTTCAAGACTAATTCAGTATATGCATGGCAACAAACACTACCAGAAGATAAAAATCTGATAGAGAAACCCCTGCTTCGAGAACCTCCTACAAAACGGACCCAGGTACCACCCCCAGAAAGAGTTCGCGAATTACTGAATGATGACGGTAATGAAAGAACCCTATGGGATTCCGCTACGCACTCTTCCACTCCAGTGAGAAAAGGAGGAGCAAAACCAAAAGTCCTGAAAGGAAGAAGTGATTACACAGGGAATAACCAGCAACATTATCAGCAACAACAATACCAGGTACCTACATATAATAAGTTCCAGCCATTATGGAATTATCAGAATGGATATGACACCGCACCACCACCCCCGCGCCCTTTTCCAGTGAGAGGAAGAGGAAACCTGAGGAGGGGTCACGGTTATCCACCCCGCAGAGGGAAACCACAAACATACCCTCCACAAAAAGATCAGATGTGGAAAGACCAGCCATATTACTCCCAATGGGAGCAAGACCGAGTACAGTACCAACATCCACGCCCCCCACGCAATCCCGCGACAGAAGAACACGAGGCTGCCGGGGAGGCCGTTGAATCCAAAAAAAGAAGACTCGAGGAGGACTAGGCGGAATATTTAACCTTAGTCCTGTTGAACTCACACATAAAGAAATAAATATATTGAACATGGGACTGAAATGCGGCATGAAAAAGCCAATTAATCATTTTAACGTATACATAGACGTACATAAATATGTAAGAAAATTAAACATAAAGAAATACTTCCTCGGTAAAGACACCAATGCAGCAACCAAGATTGGCAATACCCAGAGAGTGATCAATAGTGGTCTAAAAAATAAATCCATATTCAACCCACTGAATAACGCCAACCATCAGGTGGAAGTTTTCAAGGGTTTAGTCCTACGGGATTTGGATCACATTAAACCTAAGAAAGAGGTCAACTATCAACATATTGAAGAGGGTATTGAGATGCTTGAAAAAAGAAAAGACATCATCATTAGACCTGCAGACAAAGGGGGAGGAGTCGTGATACTGTCTAAAGAATTCTATACCAATCAAATATCAGACATGTTATCTGATGGAGAAACTTACAAAATACTAGACAGAGACCCCACTCGAGCTTACCGTGACCAGTTAGAGATCTTGGTAAACATGGGAAACCGATCTGAGGTTCTCTCCCCCAAAGAATTATCTTATTTGATCCCCACAAGTAGTAGAATCCCCACAATATATACCTTGCCTAAGGTTCACAAGGATCCGATAAACCCCCCTGGTAGACCTATAGTCAATAGTATCGGATCCATTTCATCAAGGCTAGGTCAATATTTGGATTTTTTTCTACAAAAAAGTGTAATAAAAACACGCTCATATCTGAGAGACACCAAAAACTTCTTGAATTGTCTACAACAGGTAGACTTATGCGGAAAGGAAGAAGTCCTGCTAGTCACAGCGGATGTCTCATCACTGTATTCCATAATTCAGCATGACGATGCTCTCTTAGCACTGAATTGGGCACTCAGCCAAAGAGACGATCTCCCACACAATCAGAAATTGTTCATTCGACATGCCCTAGACTATTGCTTGTCGCATAACTATTTCTGGTATGCGAATAAGTTCTACTCGCAACAAAGGGGTGTCGCCATGGGAGCTAAGTTTGCACCCAGTATTGCAAACTTATTTATGGCAGAGTGAGAGGATAAAGTGATTTTTAAAAATATGAGAAGGGAACTAATATTTTATAAACGATATATTGATGACCTATTTTTTATTTGGGCATGACCTACGGATTCTTTATGTGATTTTTTAAATATTTTAAACAGCAACAATAATAATATTAAATTAACTACATCATGGCACCATGAAGAAATTAATTTTTTAGATGTTACCGTATATCGGAAAAACGATAAATTGGAAACGAAGGTCTATTTTAAACAAACAGATAGGAACAGTTACCTACCTACCTCGAGTGGACATCACCCGCTTTGGCTGAGAAACATTCCGAAGGGGCAACTTATGAGAGTTAAACGTAATTGCTCGGAAGCCAAAAACTTTCTTTCACAGTCCAAAATACTGACAGATAGGTTTGAAGCTAGAGGCTATAACCCAAACACTTTGAATAAACTTGTTGCTGATGTAGGAGCAATCCCCAGAGACACCTGTTTGGTTGAAAGGGATTTTGGGGCCCCCCAACCGCAGAACAAGACAAAAGAATGGGGCTTCCTATCGGGCTTCCATACACAATATAAGGAAGTCGAATCTATTTTCAGTAAGCATTGGCATGTTCTACTAATGGATAAGAAATTAGGCACTGTACTACCACCCAAACCACAGTTTATATACAGGAAAGCTGCTAACTATGGGGATAAGGTTGTAAAAAAAGTACTAGACCCCCCCACACGTCCACCTACTTTCTGGAATCAGAATGTTTTTTTTGCATGCAGACGATGCAAGGCCTGTAGGGAGGTATCTAGACCACTCAGGGGACTAGAGAATTTCTTATCCCCATCTAATAACAGACATTTTGACATAAAACAATTTATCACATGCAACAGCACACATGTGGTCTATGCCTTAAAATGTCCATGCGGTCTTTTGTACATTGGTCGCACAAAAAGGATGTTGAGAGTAAGAATTGCAGAGCACATACATAATATAAAAATAGGGTTTAAAGACCACAATGTGTCTCTGCATTTTAAATTGAAACATAACCAAGATGCATCAGGTTTGGAGTTTTGGGGGGTTGAACATTTAGAACCCCATTGGAGAGGGTCACATCTCGTACGAGAACTATCAAAACGAGAAACCCAATGGATATATCTAACTGATGTGTTATCCCCGAAAGACCTAAACATTGAACTTGATATTAATTGTTTCATTAGTGACACTTGAGTCCCCTCTTATCTCTCCAATCTATCATCATCCATCCATCCATCCCTCATATCCGCTTCCATACATATATCATTCACTGAGGATTATATCATTTACTTGATTTTATATATTTAATGATCTTATATATTTATAATTGAAGTTTGGTTCAGCTGGTATAAAACATCGAAGAATGATGCACACTGTTGAATACCTAGTATTTTTTTCCGTTTTTTTTTCTCTTGATTATGAAGGCCACTTGGTATCTCACCCATGCTTGAGACAGAATAAAATAACTATGGGGAGATCCTGTTTACATCAGGTCCCCATGACATGTATGTGCATATACATTTCATCATTTATATGTTTTTATACCATTCACATTCCATGTTTTATATTTTATATATATTTTTTATATATGTGTATTTTCATCTTTCATATATATATTTTTAATATATGTTTTGAATATTTTATATATATGGTTATGTGGATGCACATTTTACTGATACCAGTTCCTATTTTATGATACATTCTCTTCTTTCTTTTTTATGTGTATATACCTTTTTTCCGCACAATAGGTTTTTATACATAATGTTATATATATATTTTTTTGTTTCCTTTTTTAAAATATATGGTTCCCATTTTAACATATAGTACCTATTAACAGACACAGTTGTGATTGATCAGCAATAAAATATGGATTTATTGCATACCAGACATCGCATGATGTGTGGGGACCCTGATTGGTAGATCGGCAGATCAGCAGCAATACGATCGCCCTTAATTTGGGCCGTCGGTCCGCTGTATTAATGCCATACAATCGTGGATTAATATATCTCATTTCTATATAGAATTAGGTTTGACTATATTATATATCCATCTCTCCTGTTTTTCTAGTGAATATTAGTTATGGTGTCTGTAAAATGTGCATGCACTTCAGTCTATTCACTTGCAGACACTAGATTGTTGTCTATATGCTTTGTGAAGGCAGGTCCTCCCCCTGGGCGTGCTCTGCTCACTTGACCCATAAGCTGTGTTTAGCATGGCTGAGGGGTGTGAGCGGACACTTCACTGTGATTGGTTCGCAGCGCAGGGGAGACGTCCGCCTCTTACAGATAAAATACCGGCAACTACGGCTCGAGACCACGCCCTCAGACGAAGTCCGGAAGTGACGAAACGCGTCAGGGTCGTGGTCTCGCCGTAAACCGGAAGTGACGCTTGCGCTCCAACACATCCAGGAACCAGGAAGTGGTAACATCATACACGCTGTGTAAGATAGCGTGGGCCTCCATCTACTGGCGCCTTATGTGTACTGAGCAACAAATACTTTATCTGCCCGTTTTTAATTGCAATTCTGTACGTATCCACTTGTAAGGGGGGTTGTCCATGGGAAATAAATTCTTAAAGCAATATCACGCTATGTGACTATTCTTTTTCCATATGAACAACCTGAAAACCTGAGTATACAAACAAAGCTGGATATCGGTGGAAGGAGTAAAAGAAAGGAAAGAAGTGATCCTAGTGACAGTGAAAATGCTCGGTTATATCTACCTTTTGGTGAGTGCATCCCCAAAGGGGGACTTCTCTACCTTATATGTGATACATGACGGATGAACTTTGAACTGTATTAATCACACTGGGATAAAGATCACACTCTCCCTCTACTCATCTGTTCCTCTGTGTGCATATAACACACAAAGAAGCTTGTCATTTATGATAAGAGCGCTGCTACACTATTTATGGACGATTACTGAGTTTATATATTTTTAGTGTTTTACGGTATTAATTGTCTACAATTTTATTGTGCATGATTTTATTGTTTTACATTATTTATAGTAACCTTTGGGTGCTTCTCTAAATATTGTTTTTTAACATTATCCACACACCTTCAGCAGCTGCTCGTTGCGATTGGGATCCCCATTCCTAATCAGATAGACATTCAGTCTTATATTACTCTGGTCATATCATCAATTGCGTTTATCCTAGGCGCTGAGCGGTGCTCATGCAGGAAGGGCCACTTTAAGCATCTTCAAACTCACTCAAGGAATGCCTATAGCTTTCGTTTTCAATAGATAATGCCAAATGGAATGCATATACTGAACTGTAAGATGTAATTTCTTAATCTCTAGTTTCTACTTTCATTCTGGTAATCAATAATAGGAAATATAAATAGTTTGAAAGATTCTTTAAGCAGGGCATCAGAGCATAGGCCCCAGGTCCTGCAGGCATCGTCTTGCATAACCTAAGCCCCTACACAACTCAAAGGATGTCTTACCTCATCTTTCTCTGTGTGGTTTGGAATTAGAACCCCTATCAAGGTTGTATTTGCCCTCTCTATTTGCCCTGGTGACCAGGGATAGAAAATCCAACATTTTAAGTTGTAAGCAGAACAGATCTTTCAATGGGGACACTTAAGCTGGTGACATCTTTCTAACTGGGGATTTACTTAACCCTTGGAAAATTGTCTTTCACTTTATGTTTTTTCTAAAAAAAAAGTGAAGGTGCAATCACCCTTGAAAAAAATGGCAGGGTTTCAACCATTCCCTATTCTGGCCAAATAAAAAAAATAGTTTTGGAAATACTTTAACCTCTTGCCGACCGCTGCACGATGATGTGCGTCGGCAGAATGGCATGGCTGCGCAAATGGGAGTACCCGTACGTCCCTTCGTCATCGCAGGCTATCGGGCCGTGGGACCGTGCCCGCGGGTCCCGCAGACTCAATGTCCGCCGGTGGCATGTGATCGTGGTATGGAGAGGCAGAACGGGGAGATGCCTATGTAAACAAAGCATTTCCCTGTTCTGCCTAGTGACATGACAGGGATCTACTGCTCAGAGTGATTGGGAGCAGTGATCTCTGCCATGTTCTAGTGAGCCCATCCCCCCTACAGTTAGAACACACTGAGGGAACACACTTAGCCCCCGATTGCCCCTAGTGTTTAACCCCTTCCCTGTCAGTGACATTTATACAGTAATCAGTGGCTGTTTTTAGCTCTGATTGCTGTATAAATGTCAATGGTCCCAAAACAATGTCAAAAGTGTCAGATCTGTCCGTCACGATAAAGATTGCCGTCATTACTAATAAAAAAATATACCGTATATACTCGAGTATAATCCGAGTTTTTCAGCCCTTTTTTTAGGGCTGAAAGTATACCCCTCGGCTTATACTCGAGTCAGTACCTGAAAATCTTCTTATTCCGCGGCCGGCGTCCATTGTTTAAATCTCGTGGCTTTCTTCTGGTAGCTTCCGCGATAGGCGTTTCCAGCAAACACTGTGTTGAGTGTTGCACCTATCATGGACGTTCTCTTGTCCGACGTCCGTGATTGGCGGAACACTGAACACAGTGCCTGCTGGGAAACGGAGTCCGAGAATGAGAGGATCTCCATGATAGGCGCAACACTCAACACAGTGTTTGCTGGAAACGCCTATCACGGAAGGGACCAGAAGAAAGCCGAGAGATTTAAACAATGGACGCCGGCCGCGGAATAAGAAGATTTTCAGGTACACTGACTGACTCGGGCACAGGGAGGCTGCAATGGACACAGTAAGGTGGCAATGGGCACAGTGAGGTGGCAATGGGCACAGTGAGGTGGCAATAGGCACAGTGAGATGGCAATGGGCACAGCAAGGTTGGGCAATTGGCACAGTAAGGTTGGGTACAGTTATTGGCACAGTGAGGTGGCAATGGGCACATTTCCCCCCCCCTAGGCTTATACTCGAGTCAATAAGTTTACCCATTTTTTTGTGGTAAAAGTAGGTAGGTACCTCGGCTTATACTTCGGTCGGCTTATACTCAAGTATATACGGTAATAAAAATTCCATAAATCTATCCCCTATTTTGTCGATGCTATAACTTTTGCGCAAACAAATTAATATACCGTTATTGCGATTTTTTTTTACCAAAAATATGTAGAAGATTACATATCGGCCTAAACTGAGGAAGAAATTATAGCAAAAAGTTAAATATATTGGTTTTTTTTTTCAAAAATGTTGGTCTTTTTTTGTTTATAGCGCAAAAAATTTTAACCGCAGAGGTGATCAAATACCACCAAAATAAAACTCTATTTGTGGGAAAAAAAGGACATTCATTTTGTTTGGGTGCAACGTCGCACGACCGCGCAATTGTCACAAATGTGCTTCTGGAAGAATGGTCAAACATTCCCATAAAGACACTCCTAAACTATGTGGACAGCCTTCCCAGAAGAGTTGAAGCTATTATAGCTGCAAAGAGTGGGCCAAATTAATATTGAACCCAATGGAATAAAACTGGGATGCCAATAAAGTTCATGTGTGTGTAAAGGCAGACGTCCCAATACTTTTGACAATATAGTGTATTTGTAAAATAGTGTAGCCCTCCAATCTAACGGCTTAGATGAAGTACACTTTAGATCACCCTATATATAGTTGACTGGTAACATCTATTAGCTGGCCTTGTCTGTGTCTCCTGTTTTTTTGAAAGAATTTATTTCATCAAGAAAAAGGCTTTCCTTCATGCAGCTGATAGAGCAGTATCCACAAAGCATTATTGTGTTACATCCCTAATCTTAATTTAAGAGGTTTACTGAAAATCATTCACACTTTACACCATTTTTAGCCTTTTTCCGATAAAAAACATGAGGGCTTATTTTTATCTGATCACCGAGGATTGCTCCTGATAAGGTTTTACTTGAGTAGGTGCAATTTTGAACATTTTTCTTTATTATTGTACAGAGAAAATGTGTTTGCTCTCAGCTCAGATGCCCTGCACTGCTTGCCTAATCTTGAAAAGCAAGTGAAGGCAGATATAAAAGACTCCTGTTTAATCCAGTATGAATTTGTTAAATTTATTTAATGCTTAAATGTATTTTAAACTGTATCTAAAAGTATATTTATAATAGCCTCCAGATATTTCCTGCTCTTCGGTGTTCTGACTGGGAAAGGAAGAGGCAACGCCATAAGCCAATAGGTTGTGCAATGCTACAAAACATAACAAATAGACTTGGCTTATTGGAGGAGACCTTATTATTAAGCTGTCATTTCTCCTCTGTCCAATCACAGGCCTGACCAGAATGTTTTGCTTTGGCTGGAATGTTGAAATGCAAATGGCCAGGACACATATATATATTTAAACTGTTTAGTTAGCTGTTTGCTTCATTTTAACCACTTCAATAGCGGGGATTTTCACCCCTTTCTGCCCAGGCCAATTTTCAGCTTTTAGCGCTGTCACACTTTGAATGACAATTGTGCAACACTACCCATATGACATTTTTATTATTTTTTTTTAGCACAAATAGCTTTCTTTTTGTGGTAATTAATCACCACCGTTTTTTTTTTCTTTTTTCTAAATAAACAAAAAAATACCAAAAATTGTGAAACAAGCCATGTTTTTCTTGGTTTCAGTTATAACATTTTGCAAATAAATATTCCTTCTTCACTAATTCAGACCGAACTGTATTCTGCTACATTCCTTTGGTGAAAACACCCCAAATCAGTGTTTATTATTTAGTCTGTAGGAAAGTCCACAAACTATGGTATATCTATATATATTTTTTTGTTTTATCCAGCTGATTTTACTCAGTGCAACTTATAATATCCAAGTGAAAGATATAACACCACCACTAATCACCTTGTCAATGGCACACAAAGCCATTTGACTTTCAACTGTGATCAGCTGTGGTCATTTTGATTAGTTCAGCATGAAAAGAGCTTTCCTTGAGCATTTCAGTCCCTGGTAGTGCAACTGAAACAAACAATCAACTATGGGTGGCAAGGCACTGTCAAAAGATCTCTGGGATAAAAGTTGTGGACAGGCACAAGTCAGGAGGTGGATACAAAAAAAGTCAAAGGCGTTATCAATGCCTAGAAGCACAGTAAAGTCTATTACTAAGAAGTTAAAGGTATTTGGAACAACACAGACCCTCCCTGGATCAGGACGTCGTTCCAAACTGGATGAAAGAGCTAAAGGTCAGAGAGGCTACCAAGAGACCTACAGCAACTCTGAAGCAGTTGCAGGAATTTATGACAATGAGTGGTCATTGTGTGCATGTGACAACTATATCACAATTTCTCCACAAATGTGTCTTGTATGAAAGGGTTGCAAGAAAAAAGCCACTCCTCAAAAAAGGCCACATGCAGTCACAACTGAGCTTTGCCAAAACGCACCTTGGAGATTCTGAGGCCACATGAAAAAGGTGCTTTGGTCAGATGAGATTATAATTGCATTATTTGGTCTCAACACCAAACAATATGTCTGGCTAAAATCCAATACAGCTCACCATCCAAATAACACCATTCTTACAGTAAAGCTTGGAGGCGGTAAGATCCTGTTATGGGGGTGATTCTCTGCCGGCAGGGACTGGAGCACTTGTCAGAATAGAAGGAAAAATCGATGGGGCAAAATACCATCCAATTCTTGAGGAAGTTGTCAGTGGGCAAAAAGTTTACCTTCCAACATGACAATGACCCAAAGCACACAGCAAAAATTTTCACACAGTGGTTGAAGGAAAAAAAGGTGAATGCTTTTGTATGGCCTAGTCAGAGCCCAGACATAAACCCCATTGAAAATCTGTGGATGACTTGAAGACTGCAGTCCACAAATGATCACCATCAAATTTAACTGAACTTTAGCAGTTCTGCTAAAAAGAGTGGGCAAATACTGCAAAGTCTAGATGTGCAAAGTTAGTAGAGACATATCCTAACAGACTTAAGGCTGTAATTAAAGCAAAAGGCTGTTCAACATAATACTGCCACAAGGGGGTGATCCTTTTTCCAACTCCGTGATTCCTTTTTGGAATATTTATTTTTTCTCTGATATGTTGGAAAATATGGAATGCTACTAAATTTTAAATTAATAAGGTACCTTTGTCCCAACATTAAATAGAAAGATTGGCAATTGAAGAGGCAATATGGACTTTCATGGTAAGTCTATACTGTGCCCTGAAAGTCCATATTGCCTCTTCAATTGCCAATCTTTCTATTCTCTTATATGTTGGTGTTTTATCTTTAACTTGGATTTTATAAGTTGCACTGAGTAAATACAGCTGTATAAAACAAAAATTGTGTCTTTCTTCTTTTCAGACTGCAAAGCAACAAAATGTGATTATTTTGAAGGGGGAGATGATTATTTTCTATACCCACTGTATATCCGAAAATTGATCAATCCTGATTCACTGACGGCCTAATTTCCTGAGGCCCAAAAATGCCAGGACAGTACAAATATCCCCCAAATTACCCTTTTTGGGAAAGTAGACAGTCCAAGGTATTTAGTAAGAGGGATGGCAATTTTTTTGAAGTTGTAATTTTTTTTTTGTTCACATTTTTTGGAAAATTAAGTAATTATATATAAAAAAAAATCTCATAATTTTATTTTATTTTTTTACATACTGTCACCAGTGCAGTACAGTGTCATCATTTAACTGGTGTGGTGGTGATCAGGGACATTGACTAGTAGCAGCATGTAAAAAGGAATTCATATTTTGTTTTATTTTTTATTAGATTGCTTTTATTTTTTTTACACACTGTGACCAGAGCAATACAGTGTTAACATAGTAACACTGTACTACTCCGGGGAAGTTATCATGATTTATTTTACACAATATGATTGCTTATACCAATGAATTTTACTGTTATAAGCAACAATGTTTACAAAATTAAATTGATTCATTCAGTGTTTAATATTGTGGTTAGCTGTGATTGGCCACAGCTAATCACATGGTAAAGATGGGCTGTGATTGGCTCTGTCTGTACCACGTGATCACTGTGACCAATCACCTAGATCAGCACAAAAGTACACAGAGGGGTTGATTTACTACAAGCAAATATACTTTGCACTTTACAAAGTGCAGTTGCCCTCTGCAAATGCAGCTGAGCCAGAGCTTAGTAAATGAGCAGAAGGTCTGATGACTTCCATCATCCAATCATGTGCAAGCAAAATAGTTTTTTTTTATTTGCCTTGCACGTGATTGGGTATCCTTTGCAAAGTGAAGCCTTACCTCATTTACTAAGCTCTGGAGCAACTGCACTTGCAGATTGCAACTGCACTTTGCAAAGTGCAAAGTCAATTTTCCTTTAGTAAATCAACCCCAATGGATGGCATGAATAAAAGCCATCCATTGTGTACAACTGTCATGTGATCTGCTGTGGTTGATCACAGCGATCACATGGTACTGGCAGAGGCTTGTACACTGGTCAGTCATCCACTGTGTCAGGTAGACACAGCGGGTGACAGATTGTGCCACAGAGCAGCCTATGAGGTGCACACGAGGCACGTTCCGGGAGGACGTCATATGACATCTACTAGGAACGGTGAATGTCTTGTCAG
This sequence comes from Rana muscosa, assembly GCA_029206835.1. Classification (NCBI taxonomy): domain Eukaryota; kingdom Metazoa; phylum Chordata; class Amphibia; order Anura; family Ranidae; genus Rana; species Rana muscosa. The sequence continues at coordinate 180,471,136 of CM055121.1, forward strand.
GCAATAATTTTTTCTATAGGCCAGGGGGGAGATGGTTAAAGTTAAACTCAGTTTTCATGACATATCACAATAATAACACATAACTGCTACACAGGTCATTCACTAATTTTATGTTGTTAAATATCACTTTTAGTTACCATCTGCACCCTGACACAATTTCTTAAAACTGCCAAAAAGTTGGAGGAGTGGGCAGGGACTCCTGTGATGGAGGCTTAGGACCGGAGCTCTGCTCAGCACCAGCTAAACAGCGCTAATAGCGGCGGAAAAAGAAGCCACATTGCGGTTAAAAACTACAGGGAAAGGCAGCGAATAGTGCCAGGCACCTACCTATGCCAGGTAAGGCATATAAAAAAGCGCAGAAACAGAACTACAAGCTCTCTGAAAAACGGGAGAAATCCAAAATGGCTGCCGCACCTCAGAATAAGATACAGACTGCTAATGATGTCTCCTCAACTAGCAGGCAAGTTATTCAGCCTGCAACTCTCCCATTTAGCTCACAGTCATTGAGCTTAGACTCCTCTGCTACTTTACAACCTTCTGAGCTTAAATTGAACCTAAAGGAGAACTATGTGGGATCTGAGGGTCATCCACCTCATGAAGTGAATTTACCTCACATAGGCTCTCTCAATACACATCCTGAACAGGCTCCTGATATGTCTTTTAATATGACTGAACTTTTTAACAGGATTTCTGATATGCTGGACAAAAGGTTAGCTTTAAATGCTGACAGGATCACAGGAGAAATTAAAGCAGACTTTCAGAACCTGGGAAGCAGAATAGAGCATATTGAACATAAGTTGGATTTTACTGTAACTAAGACAAACCAAAATTCTGAGCACTTGCAGTTCTTGCAGGATCAGCTTGATACCGCTCAAGCCAGAATAGACGACCTCGAGAATCGTTCAAGAAGGGAAAACTTTCGCATTAGAGGACTGCCTGAATCAATCACTGATGTTCATACAACTGTGAAAGATTTTATTAAAAATGTACTCCCTTCGATTCCAGCTAATAAACTGGAATTGGATAGAGTGCATAGATCCTTGGGACCCCTCAGGAAAGATGGCTCTCCACGGGACATTATAGTAAAACCCCACTTTTTTTCTGTCAAGGAAGAAGTGATGAAAATATCCCGCCAACAAGATCAGATACAGTTTCAAGGTGCTTCTATTCAAATCTTTTCTGACATATCCCCATACACCATCCAAAAGAGGAGATCTTTGAAACCCCTCCTTGCAGCCCTGACCAAAAAGGATATTAAATACCGGTGGGCATTCCCTTTTGCCCTGAAATTTACGTACAATGGGAAGCAACATGTTTTTCACAATTTCCCAGAAGGAGAACGCCTGTTACTTGACTTGAGACTCATTACGCTGGATTCAAATATGGATACCTCTCCCTCTATGCAGGGGTCATCTAAACGCCAATCGCCTCCGAGCCCAACTGCGCCACTTTGGGAGATGTCCAAAATTAAGAGAGTAAAGGATAACATCCCCCCATGAAGAGGATTTACATGACTTTACTGTATTTCATCTTTTTCTTCCCCCCTGTAGGTTCCTTGGGAGGAAACACAATTCATTACATTGACTCTTGGATTTCCTGTGCAACTCTTTTTGACACATAGTTCTGTTGCTAAACTGTCAATAGACAATGGGGGTTAATTTTTTTATTTTATTTTATTTTATTTTTTTTAATTTATTTTTTTCCACACATAGTTCTGTTGCTAAATTTTCAATAGATAATGTTTTTTTTTTTTCCCCCACACATAGTTTTGTTGCTAAATTTTCAATAGATAATGTTTTTTTTTGTTTTTTTTTTTTTCCCCCCACACATATTTCTGTTGCTAAATTTTCAACAGATAATGTTTTTTTTTTTTTTTTTCCCACACATAGTTCTGTTGCTAAATTTTCAATAGATAATGGGTTTTTTGTTTATATTTTTTTTTTTTTCTTCTTCTCTCTTGTTTAGAAAAAATCTAATAGTTAAACTATTCTTAATTGCTACTATATTGGAAATCCAGGGATGTTTGGTTCCGTTCATTTAATATTACATCGTTAGTTTGAGTGCTGTCACTGGCTGGTGCTGCTGTATTGTGCCTCCACCTACCGCTCAGTTTGGTTGTAAACCATTCTGAGGGGTAGGTATATAGCCCTACATCTGGGCTATACTACTTATTTTTTTCTGAATGAGGGGAGGGAGCCATACCCCTCCTCCCATTCTGGGCCGCTTATAGGCCTTTCGTTACACTACGTTTTACAACTGATATTATTTTTATTTGAATATTTTTTTTACTCTTCTTCTTTCATTCTAACTTTTTTTTCTTTTTCAGCCTACATGTCATTGAGATTTACCTGTGAAGTGATGCTATGTATATCCTCCCCTAACATAGTGAAAGACCTTTCATTATATGCCCTTGGTTCTTCCTGGAGGAAGGTAGGTGGCTGTGGGTTATTTGGAGTTCTCCCCCTTTTGCTCCATGGCCGGCACTAACACTAACTCTTTACCCCTTCGTGTTGTGTCTCACAACACCCAGGGATTAAATTCCCCAGTCAAAAGAAGGAAAGCCCTCCAAGCCTATAGATCCCGTCATATTGATGTAGTACTCTTACAAGAGACCCATTTCCCTCAGCGGTACACCCCATTGTTTCTTCATGCCCATTTTCCAGTTTTTTACTTGTCTAAGGCTGAAGATAAGACCAAGGGAGTGGCAATATTGTTTTCTAAGAATTGCAAATTCAATCTTGAGTTGGAACTCAGAGACCAGGAGGGAAGGTTCCTATTGGTCAAGGGAACTATCGATAATAAGCTATATACCTTTATATCTTACTACGCCCCTAACAGAGGACAAAAACAGTTTTTTAAACAATTGTTCCAGTCACTTGGACCGTCTATGGAGGGGATCATAGTTATGGGGGGGGGACTCTAACACAGCTTTTGATTCTAGTCTGGACAAATCCAATCCCTTAAGATCACAAGTTGTTAGGCCCAATAAAACAAGTGTTCAAATTGCTCGATTAATCTTTCAATCTAGATTGACGGATATATGGAGGGAACTCCATCCAAAAAAACGAGATTTTACACACTACTCTAATCCGCACCAGTCCTATTCCCGTATTGACCACATTTGGATCTCTACTCACCATATTCCACTAGCTCTTTCTTCTTCTATAGTGGAAGCTGCTTGGTCAGACCATTCGATGATTCTATTGGCTATTAGAAGGGATATCCCTAGTACACAGACCTCACATTGGACTCTCAATCAGTCTTTATTGAAGGATCCCGCAGTAGTGGCGGAAATTCAGGGAGCTTTGAAGGATTATTTTTACTTTAATGATGGAGGGGAGGTCTCTCCAGAAACTTTATGGGCAGCTCATAAGGTTACTATTAGAGGCAAGTTGATCCAAATAGCGGCCAGAAAGAAGAGAGAGAGGGTGGTCGAGATTGAGAGATTGGAGAAAGAGTTCGCTGAGTTGTGCAAAAAACATAAGAGAAGTCCTTCTAGTGTATCTATATCCACACTGGATGCAGCACGAGTAGCTCTTAACTTGGCTCTAACAGCGAAGGCTGAAAAATCCATTAAATGGTCTGGGGCAAAATTTTACCAGATGAGAGACAAGTTGGGTCCTATGTTGGCACGTAAACTTTCACCCAGATTCCGTTCACAAGCTCTCCCAAAGATTAAACAGGCAGATGGCTCTTTTACCATGAATTCTCAACATATTATTAAGGCATTCCAGGATTTTTATTCTAAGTTATATATGGCTGAAAATCTCTCTGTCTCTACCGAGTTAGAGGAATTCTTGGATAAATTACATATTCCGAAATTAACAGAAACTCATAAAGAGGAATTGGATGCTCCTATTTCAAATGAAGAGGTTTCAGATGTCATAAAAGCTTTAAAGGGGGGAACAGCTCCTGGACCTGATGGTTTTTCCACACCATATTACAAAACATTTTCAGAGATCCTAACTCCTTACCTAACTAGACTTTTTAATTTTATGTCTAAAGGTTCCCCGATAGATAATCAACTAAATATGGCTTATATTTCTGTGATCCCAAAACCAGATAAAGATACTAGTCAAATAGAAAACTACAGACCAATCTCCTTAATCAATAATGATCTTAAAATATTAACCAAGATATTAGCGAACAGACTTGCTTCTTTTATAGGATCTTATATTCACAAAGACCAGGTCGGTTTTATACCCGGTAGGCAAGGTCCTGATCAGGTGCGAAGAGCGGTTGACCTAGTATCAATCCTACAATCTAATTGGGAGGGAGGTCATAAACAGGAGGGTATGTTACTGTCACTGGACCTCCAGAAGGCATTCGATTCGGTGTCGTGGACATATCTATTCGCTGTACTTAAACGCTGGGGATTTGGACAGAATATGTTAGGAATTTTAGAAGCCCTTTATTCTAATCCTAAGGCCAGAATCAGAATGCAAGGAATTTTTTCCGACCCTATTCAGATTGGAAGAGGTACACGTCAGGGTTGCCCCCTATCCCCCCTGATATTCGCTATTATGATCGAATCTTTAGCCATTGCCATTCGTAGTAATCCGAATATCAGGGGGGTGCAATGTGGTCAAGATACCCATAAATGTGCCTTATTCGCAGATGACCTTTTACTTTTTGTCACTTCTCCACGGTCTTCTTTACCGGAGGTTTGCTCATTGCTTAATACGTTTTCGACTCTTTCAGGTCTCAGAATTAATATGTCTAAATCTCAAGCTCTTAACGTGTCTCTCCCAGATTCTATAGTGTCCGATTTACAGATAACTTACCAATTCAAGTGGAGCAGCTCATTCATTAAGTACTTAGGAATTAATGTTACATCTAAATTTGAAAATCTATACCAAGCTAACTACCCTCCTATGTACAAGAAACTCGAACTCGATCTCAAAGACTGGGAGTCGCACAGTATTTCTTGGATTGGCAGGATTAACTCAGTCAAGATGACCCTTTTGCCCAGGCTTTTATATTTATTTCGTTCACTTCCTATTCCAATCAAAAGAGATCATTTGAAATCTTTTCAAAGTAAGCTCACTAAATTCATTTGGAACAATAAAGGTCCACGACTCTCAAACAGATGCTTATTCAACCTTCCCAAACAGGGTGGGTTAGGTCTTCCGAATCTCTTATGGTACTACCAAGCAGCACGATTGGCACAACTATCTGCTTTATATTTTAACACAGAACTTCCTGATTGGATATCAATTGAAAATCAAGCTGTTCCATCCTCATCACTAATACACCTGTTGTGGTGCCCTCCCAGAAATAGACCTCCCATCTTATCACCATCACTCTCACAATCCTTATCTTTATGGGATTCACTTCGGAAACTTCCCTCGCTGGTCTCTAAAGCTCAACCTTTGACCCCGGTGTTCAAAAACCCCTTTTTTCATCAAGGTTTGGACCTTCAAACCTTTAAATGGTGGTACGACAAGGGGTTGTACCGCATTGGTTAATTTTTTTCCTCTATAGGCCCTTTACCTATTGAATATTTTATGAACAAATTAGATCTCCCTTTATCCGAAAAACCGAGATTTCATCAAATCGCAAATTTAATTCATTCTAGGTGTAAAACTGGATATTCATCCCGAGACTTTACAGATTATGAAAATTGGCGTGGACAGACAGTGGAGCGAAGGGGGGGATCTCTGTGATCTACAAGTCACTGGCATCCAATTTAGTGAAACTACCATACATGTTGGCCTGGGAGAAGGAACTCCTAATTGATAGAAATATTGTAGACTGGCATGCAAGCTACTCTCGCTCGACTTCAGGCCTCTGCAATACTTCGCTCATAGAGGCCAATATAAAACTTTTTACAAGATGGTATCTAGTTCCCACGAGATTGACTGTTATGTACCCCTCTGTTTCACCTCTTTGTTATAGGGGATGTCAGGGACTGGGTACTATGATCCACATATGGTGGGAGTGCCCAAGAATTCGTGGATTTTGGAATAAGGTATTTCACATTTTACGCAATATTACAGGTTGCCCGATACATCAATCTCCCACAATTGCTTTACTCAATGGACATTTACCTCATATTCCTAAAGCCACTCGTAAACTAATTTTGTTTATTTTAACGGGAGCAAAACTAACTATTGCAAGGGCATGGAAGAAACCTTCGGTATCTATATTATCCATGAAACGAAAAGTTTCCTGGATTATGGAACAAGAAAAACTGGTTAGCTTCTTGTTAGACGAGACCTCAAATTTTGAGACCATATGGGAACCTTGGGCGCGATTTATGGGAATCTCTTTGTCACATAACTTGGTCATCAACACCAATCACTGATCTTTAGAATGTATATTTGGTTTGTAGGCATTCTATAATCTTTTCACTTCATATCTTTGAGAATTTTTTTTTTCTCTTTCTCTCTCCTCTTTTTCTTTCTCTTCTTTATTTTTATCCTATACTTTATTCTCTCGGTTTTGGCTTTTATTATTTCATAGTATGTTTATTGTTTTATTACATCAGATAAAATATAATAGTTTCAGGCTCAGATTCCTTTTTTTATTGTTTGAGGCTTGGACTGTTGAACTTAGCTCTAACAAGTCTGAGAACAACTCTTAATTTTCATACTTAGGTCGAGTATTGTGTTTTTTTTTGCATATACAAATGAAATTTTTTCTATTATATCTCTCCAGTTGTCTCTACCGACGATTGTTGGTGGTGACAGGAAGGCCGGGCAGGGGACGTTCTTTCCTTCCCAGTCACAGTGTGTTCCCGTTAGGGGTGGCTGGGGAGGGGAGTAGGAGCCCTTCATATTTTCGGTTTATTTTTGTGGGAACTAGATTTTCTTAATATAAGTTATTATCAGTTTATAAGATTACTTGATTATATACTTGACCAAGATGAGGATAGATATTATTACTTTTTGTTTAAACATTGTCAGTATTGGTTTTTTCGATAATAATTTGTCTAAGTTTCTATGGTAATAATACCTGAGATTTTTGTTGAAGTCAATTGTAATCATCTTTAATATTTATGATTCTGTAATGATTTTTTTCTGATGAAAAATAAAAAACTTAAATGACAAAAAAAAAAACTGCCAAAAAGTGTCTCTTCCTTGGAACTATAACAATAGTACTCCGTAGATGGTATTTTCTAGAATCTCCATCCCACAGCTCTTGTAATTGGCAGAGAGGTGTGGACAAAGTTTTACCCTAATTACAAGCATTATCCTACACAAAGGTTTTCACCAATGGTGACATACTGTAGGTGTAAAGATTCTGCACACCTAAAGGGAAGTCAGAGGATTTAATATTCCTTACCACAACTTTTCCGCATCTTGATCATATGATTATAATGCCGGGTACACACAATGAGATTATCGGACGAATGATCGTCTGTTTTTTTGCATGCTAATCTCAGATCGAATCTGATGAGTTTACTAAAGTCATGAAAATTCCCATATGACAGAATAAAAATTTGGAAGTGATGTCATGTGTTGTAATACATTTGTATTGTATTTTTGAAAAATAGCTGTACTGATTAAACGAAAATCGGAGGATCTAGCATCGTACGATTTTTTTTTTCGTGCATGTCCAATAGAATAATATTGGATGAAATAATCCTATGCATTAAGGTGAAAAAACATCTAACAATTACCGGCCCCCCAGCCCTCCCGTTTTACTTACCTGAGCCCTGGAATGTCCCACGCCGAGAGGGGAGGAGCCGAGAGAGCCGACGGGGGACCCCAGAAAATGGGGCCACTCTGTGCAAAACAAGCTGCTAAGTGGAGGTAAGTATGAATTGTTTCTTAATTATTGTATTTTTTTAAATCGAACCTTTATTATCACTTTAAGCTATCACCTGCTGGCTGCAATCTATACTTACCTGACTATAGAACAATTAAACGTTTATTTCTAGCTCTGAAAAAATTATAGAAAGTATTAAAAAAAGATACCATGTAATAGATTTAAGATATAGGCAAGACATAAATGAGGAATTATTATAGAAATTCTAATGAAAAATACACAAATTTTCCTTTCATGTAATTGGGCATTCCAAGAACTCATAGCTTCACCATATGCACTACATTTAATAAAGTGGAAATTTCCTACTCCTTTAGTAAATCAACTCTAATGTGTAATGGTTGTGGAATGACGGTGATTTTGTCAAGATGCGAAGAGGAGTTAAATGTCTGGGGGGAACCTAATTACACAACTTGGCCAGCACAGCTAAGCTAGTGGAAAAATTCAAATATCTGGGTAGGATTTTCCCTGCCAAATGACTACTGTAGTTTAGAAATGAAAGACCACATTTATGTAAGAATTGGCCCAGTGGATAATGAAATTATAACCTGACCCTTAACCAGCACCTAATATCTTTCATCCCCTTCTGCAACAACTAAGTGACAGAACATCTCTGCCAAGGGACACAACCCTTCACATCTCTGAACATGTTTTTATGAATAATATTGCATATAGATTTGGAATAACTGCTGCTCCAGTTTATACATTTTGTACTTTTTCGGCTATTTAAAATGATCTTTCCCCCCAAGGCTGAGTCATACATTTATTTAAGGAGATAGAACTTGTCAGTTCTGTGCACTAAACTACTAGACAGAATGTGTAGGCTCTGTACCATTCTGTAGCTGGAGGGTGAATGGCTTCTCTGTACAAGTAAAGACATACATTGACAGTCATCCAATCTAGCAGTTAGTCTGAAGTCTGTGAGTGCTGCAGATGAGTAGGCTGGCTGCTGTTGGGGAGCTAGTATTTGGAAAAGTTATAAAATATATTTATATACACTATATTGTCAAATGTACACTGCCTTTGTGCAGTCATGTTGGAACAGGATGGGACCATTCCCAAACTGTTCCCACAAAGTTGGGAGCATGAAATTGTCCAAAATGTCTTGGTATGCTGACGCCTTAAGAGTAGTGATGAGCCGAACACCCCCGAGTTCGGTTCGCACCAGAACCCGCGAACGGACCGAAAGTTCGTACGAACATTAGAACCCTATTAAATACAATGGATGCGAACGTTCGAATTCTAAAGTGCTAATTATAACGACTATTATGCATGTTATTGTCCTAAAAAGGGTTTGGGAACCCGGGTTCTGCACCAGGGGACATGTATCAATGCAAAAAGAAGTTTTAAAAACGGTCGTTTTTCGGGAGCAGTCATTTTAATGATGCATAAAGTGAAAAAAAAAAAGTCAAATATTCCTTTAAATATCGTACCTGGGGGGTGTCTAAAGTATGCCTGTGAAGTGCCACGTGTTTCCCGTGTTTAGAACTGTCCCTGCACAAAATGACACTTCTAAAGGAAAAAAAAGCCATTTAAAACTGCTTGCGGCTTTAATGTAATGTCTGGTCCCGGTAATATGGATGAAAATCTTTAAGAAAAATGGCATAGCTACCCCATGACCCCCCCCCCCTACCCCAGCCCATTACCAGCCCCTTTGGGTCTTGTATGGATATTAAGGGGAACCCCGCACATAAAATAAAAAAGGCCCTATATACTCTGAACAGCCGTATACAGGCGGTGCATACAAGACAGGGACTGTAGGTTTGTTCTTATGTAGAATCTGTTTGTAATTTTGAACAGGTACATTGTTTAAGTGTAGCTCCAGCCCAAAAATCTATTTTTAAACTTTTTGGAAAACATAGGTAAGGGTTATCACCCCTGTAACATTTGTTTTGCTGTCTGTGCCCCTGTTCAGAACATTTCACCTCACTTTCCGTCCCAATGACAACTGTTTTTGAAATGTGGTGTTTTTCTTGAAACAAGGATTGCTGATAAAGCATCAGTACAGAGGAGACACCTTTCTCCCATATTAATTCTTACAGGAGAGAATTTTCCTTCCAAGGGGTAGATTTCCTCTCACTTCCTGTTGTCTTCTTGCGTTTGCAAGTAGGAGTCGTTTGTAAGTTTTATGTTTGAAAGTAGGGACCTGCCGTATATACTCTGCAGAAATAGGCCCCTTAGTTGTTGGTGTTGGCACAACACTGTAAGCACTCACAGTTACTCTTGGTTGGTGCTGGAACGCCCTGCTGTCAACTATTATATCAGGAATTGTAATTACATATAATTGTTGAACAGTGGTAGTAAAAATTGGGCCTTTGATGGTGGTGCTGGTGCCACAACACTGTAAGCCCTGACAGTTACTCTTGGTGGGTGCAGCAATGGGCCCTGCTGTGAATTATTAGATCAAGAATTGTAATTGCCTAGCCCCTGTTGAACAGGGGCTGAAAAATTGGGCCTTTCGTGGTGGTGGTGGTGGTGGTGGTGTTGCCACAACACTGTAAGCCCTCAGAGTTACTCTTGGTGGGTGCAGGAATGGGCCCTGCTGTGAATTATTAGATCAAGAATTGTAATTACATGCCCCTTTTGAACAGGGGCTGAAAAATTGGGCCTTTCGTGGTGGTGGTGGTGGTGGCGTTGCCACAACACTGTAAGCCCTCAGAGTTACTCTTGGTGGGTGCAGCAATGGGCCCTGCTGTGAATTATTAGATCAAGAATTGTAATTACATGCCCCTGTTGAACAGGGGCTGAAAAATTGGGCCTTAGGCACTGGTGGCACAACACTACAACCCCTCACAGATACTGTACTTGGAGCACAGCAATGAGCCCTGTTGCAAAGTATTGCTTCAAAAATTGTAATGACACGCCCCTGTTAAACAGGGGCTGAAAAATTGGGCCTTAGGCACTGGTGCCACAACACTCCAACCCCTCACAGATACTGTACTTGGAGCACAGCAATGAGCCCTATGGCAAATTATTGCTAAAAAAATTGTAATTACACGCCCCTGTAAAACAGGGGCTGAAAAATTGGGCCTTAGCCACTGGTGGCGGCACCCATAAACAAAAATGATCTTCCAAGCTATCATCATCAATCGTATCATTGAGGACTCGGAGGAGGAGGATAGCCAGTCAACATAACAGCACAGGCACTCAGCATCAGCATCAGTCTTGAAGGGATGTGACATGTTAAAATCAATTAGTCTGTTATATCAGCATCAGGTGTGTGGTAGCTGGTGGTGATCCAAGACTGGTTCATCTTGATGAAAGTCAGTCGATCAACCGAGTCGGTGGACAGGCGCACCCTGTGATCCGTGACAAATCCTCCAGCAGCACTGAATGTGCGTTCCGAAAGAACGCTGGATGCAGGACAGGCCAGTAGCTCAATTGCATACTGTGCAAGCTCTGGCCAGTGATCCATCCTCAAGACCCAGTAAGCCAGAGGATTTTCGGTGGGGAAGGTGTCCAAGTCTGACTTTGCCCCTAGATATTCCTGCACCATGTTTATCAGACGCTGGCGATGGTTGCTGGAACCGATCATACTTTGGGGCTGCGGACTAAAGAATTGTCTGAACGCATCGGTCAGACGGCCACCTTCCCCACCGCTCCTTCTTTGACTGGCCGAAGCCTCAGCAACTCGTTGTCCAGGACCAGGAGTTTGTAACCTCCCAGTCTCTGGGAACGCGTTGCACAGACCTTTCTGCAAGGCCTCCCGGAGTTGTCTCATCCTCTGCTCCCTCTGCGACGGTAACATAAGGTCCGCAACCTTACCCTTGTACCGTGGATCAAGGAGAGTGGCCAGCCAGTAATGGTCCCTCTCCTTGATCCGAAGAATACGAGGATCCTTCCGCAGACTTTGCAGGATCAGGGAGGCCATGCAGCGTAGGTTTGCTGAGGCATTCGGTCCGGAGTCCTCTGGGTCACTAAGGACGACATGATCCGCAGCCACCTCCTCCCAGCCACGTACAAGTCCACTGGTTTCTTGGGACTGTAAATCATCCCTAAAAGACTGCTGCTGATGATGCTGAGTGCCAGCCTCCACCTCCATGCTGACACAATCCTCCTCCTCCTCCTCCTCTTCCTGTGCGATGGGTGGGACAGAAGGAACACTGTCTGGGTAAAGGGGGCCTTGAGAGGCAAGGAAGTCCTCCTCTTCCTGCCTCTGTTCTGCCTCAAGTGCCCTGTCCATTATTCCACGCAGCGTGTGCTCCAACAGGTGGACAAGAGGTACAGTGTCACTGATGCATGCACTGTCACTGCTCACCATCCTCGTGGCCTCCTCAAATGGTGCCAGGACAGTGCATGCATCCCTGATCATGCCCCACTGGCGTGGAGAAAAAAAACCAAGCTCCCCTGACCCTGTCCTGGTGCCGTAGTCGCACAGGTACTCATTGATGGCCCTCTGCTGCGTGTGCAGCCGCTGCAGCATGGCCAACGTTGAGTTCCACCTGGTGGGCATGTCACATATAAGGCGGTTCTTGGGCAGGTTCAACTCCTTTTGCAGCTCAGCCAGGCGAGCACTGGCATTATAAGATCTGCGGAAATGCACACAGACTTTCCTGGCCTGCCTCAGGACATCCTGTAAGCCCGGGTACCTGCCCAAGAACCGCTGCACCACCAGGTTAAGGACGTGAGCCACACAGGGCACATGGGTCAGTTGTCCCTGTCGGAGGGCGGAGAGGAGGTTGGTGCCATTGTCGCAAACCACCATTCCTGGCTTAAGCTGGCGTGGCATCAACCACCTCTCGGCCTGGCCCTGCAGAGCAGACAGGACCTCTGCCCCAGTGTGGCTTCTGTCCCCCAAACACACCAGCGCAAGCACGGCATGGCATCTTTTTGCCTGCGTACTTGCGTAGCCCCTTGAATGGCTACGGAGCACCGCTGGTTCAGAGGACAAACCACAGGAAGAGGCCATGGAGGAAGAAGAAGAGGAGGGGGTGGAGGAGAGAGGTGTGTCACAACCAGTAGTAGCATTTTGGAGGCGTGGCGGTGGAACAACCTCCAACACTACTGCACCTTGTCCTGCATCCTTGCCAGCTGCCAAAAGAGTGACCCAATGGGCCGTGAAAGAAAGGTAACGTCCCTGTCCATGCCTGCTGGACCATGAGTCAGCGGTAATTTGCACCTTACCGCTGACCGCCCTGTCCAGCGAGGCCAAGACATTGCCTTCCACATGCCGGTAGAGAGCCGGAATAGCCTTCCGTGAGAAAAAGTGGCGTTTGGGAACCTGCCACTGAGGAACCGCACATTGCACAAACTCACGGAAGGGGGCCGAGTCTACCAACTGAAAAGGCAGCAGTTGAAGCGCTAGCAATTTAGCCAAGCTAGCATTCAACCGCTGGGCATGTGGATGGCTGGGAGTGAACTTCTTTCGACGGTCCAGCAGCTGGGGCAGGGAAATTTGCCTGCTAGAATCGGACGTCGGTGTACTGCTAGCAGAGTGGCCGCAACTACTTGGCTGTGACACACCTAATTCTACACCTTCATTCCTCTCAGTGCATGTTTCAGAGAGGACTGAAGTTATAGTGGGGTTGGAGATCCCAGCTGATGCAGTGCAAGGAGAGGTCCGCTTTGTTCTTTGGTGTGGGTCTTTGAGGTAGGCTTGCCAACAAGCTGCATGGCAGGTCAACATATGTCTGGTCAGGCATGTGGTACCCAAGCGGCTGATGTTTTCGCCACGCGATATACGCTTGAGACATATGTTGCAAACAGCAGCTGTGCGATCTGATGCACTAGCCTCAAAAAAGGCCCACACCAAAGAACTTTTTGAATGACGGGCAGAGGCAGCGCCCTGCACAGGCGGAGCTCTGCGGTGTGATTCTGTCGGTCTACTGCCCTTACGCTGGCCACCAAAGGGCATCCTGCCTCGTTGGAGATGTGCCTCCTCCTCATCCTCCTCCTCCTCCTCTCTCCTATTAGGCACCCACGTGGAGTCAGTGACCTCATCATCCCCTCCCTCCTCATCACTGGAGCCAATCTGGCAGTATGCTGCAGCTGCTGGAACATGACTGTCAGTTTGGTGTCCTTCTTGAGCATCCCCTCTGTCTGCTCTCACGCTACTGCCTTCCTGTAGCTGGGTTTCATCATCAGACCCTTCGAAACGCTGGGCATCCTCCTGGAGCATGTACCCAACACTGTGCTCAAACAGTTCGGGGGACTCCTCAGGAGGAGGACATGGTGGGTCTAGGGAAGGAGTGACTGATGATGAGTCTGACATTGATACCAGGGAAGAGGACGCTTTGGCAGCTGCTTTGCCAGTACCCTGAGCCTGGGTGAGAGAGGATGAGGAGGAGGAGGAGGGCTTGGTCATCCACTCTACCAAGTCTTCGGCATGATGTGGCTCAACATGTCCAGCTGCCGAAAAGAAGGACAAGCGTGTCCCATGGCCATGTGCTGATGACAATGCACCGCGTCCACAACCAGCACTGTTGCCCCCAGACACAGAGCCTGCTTGCCCTCTTTTATTGCCTCCTGACTGTCTGCCTCTCCTTGTTTGCCTTCCAGACATTCTAATAGATGGCCTGCAGGGAGATGGGAAAAAAGCAATAAGGGCTACCTTCAGGTGTCCTTCTCTGTCCCTTTACTTAAGGATTTCTAAATATGGTTGAGGATGATTGCTTTCGCACAGAATAGCACAACGACAATTTCCCTGACTGTCCAAAAAACAAGGATTTCAAAGATGGTTGATGAGGAATGCTTTAGCACACTATAGCACAAGGAGAATTTCCCTCACTGTCCTTCCCTGTCCCTAGAAACAAGGATTATCACAGTGAAAGAAACTGACACTCTTCCTACCTATAGTTTTCTGTCCCTAGAAAAAATGTTTTTTTAAAGACGGTTGATGATCAATGCTTTAGCACACTATAGCACAAGGAGAATTTTCCTCACTGTCCTTCCCTGTCCCTAGAAACAAGGATGATCACAGTGAAAGAAACTGACACTCTTCCTACCTATAGTTTTCTGTCCCTAGAAAAAATGTTTTTTTAAAGACGGTTGATGATCAATGCTTTAGCACACTATAGCACAAGGAGAATTTCCCTCACTGTCCTTCCCTGTCCCTAGAAACAAGGATTATCACAGTGAAAGAAACTGACACTCTTCCTACCTATAGTTTTCTGTCCCTAGAAAAAATGTTTTTTTAAAGACGGTTGATGATCAATGCTTTAGCACACTATAGCACAAGGAGAATTTCCCTCACTGTCCTTCCCTGTCCCTAGAAACAAGGATTATCACAGTGAAAGAAACTGACACTCTTCCTACCTATAGTTTTCTGTCCCTAGAAAAAATGTTTTTTTAAAGACGGTTGATGATCAATGCTTTAGCACACTATAGCACAAGGAGAATTTCCCTCACTGTCCTTCCCTGTCCCTAGAAACAAGGATTATCACAGTGAAAGAAACTGACACTCTTCCTACCTATAGTTTTCTGTCCCTAGAAAAAATGTTTTTTTAAAGACGGTTGATGATCAATGCTTTAGCACACTATAGCACAAGGAGAATTTCCCTCACTGTCCTTCCCTGTCCCTAGAAACAAGGATTATCACAGTGAAAGAAACTGACACTCTTCCTACCTATAGTTTTCTGTCCCTAGAAAAAATGTTTTTTTAAAGACGGTTGATGATCAATGCTTTAGCACACTATAGCACAAGGAGAATTTCCCTCACTGTCCTTCCCTGTCCCTAGAAACAAGGATTATCACAGTGAAAGAAACTGACACTCTTCCTACCTATAGTTTTCTGTCCCTAGAAAAAATGTTTTTTTAAAGACGGTTGATGATCAATGCTTTAGCACACTATAGCACAAGGAGAATTTCCCTCACTGTCCTTCCCTGTCCCTAGAAACAAGGATTATCACAGTGAAAGAAACTGACACTCTTCCTACCTATAGTTTTCTGTCCCTAGAAAAAATGTTTTTTTAAAGACGGTTGATGATCAATGCTTTAGCACACTATAGCACAAGGAGAATTTCCCTCACTGTCCTTCCCTGTCCCTAGAAACAAGGATTATCACAGTGAAAGAAACTGACACTCTTCCTACCTATAGTTTTCTGTCCCTAGAAAAAATGTTTTTTTAAAGACGGTTGATGATCAATGCTTTAGCACACTATAGCACAAGGAGAATTTCCCTCACTGTCCTTCCCTGTCCCTAGAAACAAGGATTATCACAGTGAAAGAAACTGACACTCTTCCTACCTATAGTTTTCTGTCCCTAGAAAAAATGTTTTTTTAAAGACGGTTGATGATCAATGCTTTAGCACACTATAGCACAAGGAGAATTTCCCTCACTGTCCTTCCCTGTCCCTAGAAACAAGGATTATCACAGTGAAAGAAACTGACACTCTTCCTACCTATAGTTTTCTGTCCCTAGAAAAAATGTTTTTTTAAAGATGGTTGATGATCAATGCTTTAGCACACTATAGCACAAGGAGAATTTCCCTCACTGTCCTTCCCTGTCCCTAGAAACAAGGATTATCACAGTGAAAGAAACTGACACTTTTCCTACCTATAGTTTTCTGTCCCTAGAAAAAATGTTTTTTTAAAGACGGTTGATGATCAATGCTTTAGCACACTATAGCACAAGGAGAATTTCCCTCACTGTCCTTCCCTGTCCCTAGAAACAAGGATTATCACAGTGAAAGAAACTGACACTCTTCCTACCTATAGTTTTCTGTCCCTAGAAAAAATGTTTTTTTAAAGACGGTTGATGATCAATGCTTTAGCACACTATAGCACAAGGAGAATTTCCCTCACTGTCCTTCCCTGTCCCTAGAAACAAGGATTATCACAGTGAAAGAAACTGACACTCTTCCTACCTATAGTTTTCTGTCCCTAGAAAAAATTTTTTTTTTAAAGACGGTTGATGATCAATGCTTTAGCACACTATAGCACAAGGAGAATTTCCCTCACTGTCCTTCCCTGTCCCTAGAAACAAGGATTATCACAGTGAAAGAAACTGACACTCTTCCTACCTATAGTTTTCTGTCCCTAGATCAAATGTTTTTTTAAAGACGATTGATGATCAATGCTTTAGCACACTATAGCACAAGGAGAATTTCCCTCACTGTCCTTCCCTGTCCCTAGAAACAAGGATTATCACAGTGAAAGAAACTGACACTCTTCCTACCTATAGTTTTCTGTCCCTAGAAAAAATGTTTTTTTAAAGACGGTTGATGATCAATGCTTTAGCACACTATAGCACAAGGAGAATTTCCCTCACTGTCCTTCCCTGTCCCTAGAAACAAGGATTATCACAGTGAAAGAAACTGACACTCTTCCTACCTATAGTTTTCTGTCCCTAGAAAAAATGTTTTTTTAAAGACGGTTGATGATCAATGCTTTAGCACACTATAGCACAAGGAGAATTTCCCTCACTGTCCTTCCCTGTCCCTAGAAACAAGGATTATCACAGTGAAAGAAACTGACACTCTTCCTACCTATAGTTTTCTGTCCCTAGGAAAAATGTTTTTTTAAAGACGGTTGATGATCAATGCTTTAGCACACTATAGCACAAGGAGAATTTCCCTCACTGTCATTCCCTGTCCCTAGAAACAAGGATTATCACAGTGAAAGAAACTGACACTCTTCCTACCTATAGTTTTCTGTCCCTAGAAAAAATGTTTTTTTAAAGACGGTTGATGATCAATGCTTTAGCACACTATAGCACAAGGAGAATTTCCCTCACTGTCCTTCCCTGTCCCTAGAAACAAGGATTATCACAGTGAAAGAAACTGACACTCTTCCTACCTATAGTTTTCTGTCCCTAGAAAAAATGTTTTTTTAAAGACAGTTGATGATCAATGCTTTAGCACACTATAGCACAAGGAGAATTTCCCTCACTGTCCTTCCCTGTCCCTAGAAACAAGGATTATCACAGTGAAAGAAACTGACACTCTTCCTGCCTATAGTTTTCTGTCCCTAGAAAAAATGTTTTTTTAAAGACGGTTGATGATCAATGCTTTAGCACACTATAGCACAAGGAGAATTTCCCTCACTGTCCTTCCCTGTCCCTAGAAACAAGGATTATCACAGTGAAAGAAACTGACACTCTTCCTACCTATAGTTTTCTGTCCCTAGAAAAAATGTTTTTTTAAAGACGGTTGATGATCAATGCTTTAGCACACTATAGCACAAGGAGAATTTCCCTCACTGTCCTTCCCTGTCCCTAGAAACAAGGATTATCACAGTGAAAGAAACTGACACTCTTCCTACCTATAGTTTTCTGTCCCTAGAAAAAATGTTTTTTTAAAGACGGTTGATGATCAATGCTTTAGCACACTATAGCACAAGGAGAATTTCCCTCACTGTCCTTCCCTGTCCCTAGAAACAAGGATTATCACAGTGAAAGAAACTGACACTCTTCCTACCTATAGTTTTCTGTCCCTAGAAAAAATGTTTTTTTAAAGACGGTTGATGATCAATGCTTTAGCACACTATAGCACAAGGAGAATTTCCCTCACTGTCCTTCCCTGTCCCTAGAAACAAGGATTATCACAGTGAAAGAAACTGACACTCTTCCTACCTATAGTTTTCTGTCCCTAGATCAAATGTTTTTTTAAAGACGGTTGATGATCAATGCTTTAGCACACTATAGCACAAGGAGAATTTCCCTCACTGTCCTTCCCTGTCCCTAGAAACAAGGATTATCACAGTGAAAGAAACTGACACTCTTCCTACCTATAGTTTTCTGTCCCTAGAAAAAATGTTTTTTTAAAGACGGTTGATGATCAATGCTTTAGCACACTATAGCACAAGGAGAATTTCCCTCACTGTCCTTCCCTGTCCCTAGAAACAAGGATTATCACAGTGAAAGAAACTGACACTCTTCCTGCCTATAGTTTTCTGTCCCTAGAAAAAATGTTTTTTTAAAGACGGTTGATGATCAATGCTTTAGCACACTATAGCACAAGGAGAATTTCCCTCACTGTCCTTCCCTGTCCCTAGAAACAAGGATTATCACAGTGAAAGAAACTGACACTCTTCCTACCTATAGTTTTCTGTCCCTAGATCAAATGTTTTTTTAAAGACGGTTGATGATCAATGCTTTAGCACACTATAGCACAAGGAGAATTTCCCTCACTGTCCTTCCCTGTCCCTAGAAACAAGGATTATCAATATTGAACCCTACAGACTAAGACTTTGCCATTGAAGTTTGCCATTGAAGTTCATCTGTGTGTAAAGTGTATATATTCCCCAATAATTTTCATTATTATCTTCAGTTTACATAAACTTGTGGGATGAGCACCAAAGACAGCTTGGGTGATGCCTGTTGTTGGATGGATGTATATGCACAAATGACTGCCTTCTCAAGTCTATGGCCAACTTAAAGTGCATCTAAAGCCAAAAGATTTTTTTTTCTATTTGGATTGATTAAGGAATAGTTTTACATTTGTCAGTTTGTTAATATTTTTTTAACTACTTGCTCTTTATGGTCTGAAGGTTTTAAAACACGCTTGCAGCTGTGGTCGTGAGCTTGCTTCTGTATTTCTCAGCCGGCTAGCAGCTTTAGTATAAAAGTGATCTGAGCAGCTATTCAGCAAAGTACCATAACGTACCATAACCACCCCCCCCCCCTTAGTTCTTAGACTCTACTGCTCCTCCTGGCATGCCAGGAACAAATGTGTTCAGGCTGCCAAGGAGGAAGAGATCATAGAACATCCATTCCCCAATCTCCTCTGCTGTTTATGAAGCCAAAAGTGTTCAGCTCTGAGCATTACCAGCTGCTGTATTTGGGGAAGCAGCTAATCAAGTGCAGTCTGGGCTTGGTTAGCTGCAGTAGAGGACAAAGGAGAAAGGGGACCTGTCACCTGCCCAATTTATTCATGTAAGAGGCTTGTTAACCACCTTATAAAAGCAAAAAGTTACATTTAAAAAAAAATGTTAGAAAGAAAATGTAATTATAATAAAGTAACAAAAATTTTTTTTTAGGCAATCCTGTCACCCTGCAAACACCCACAAATGCAAACACGTGCATGGCGACCATTTAAAGTTTACTCTAAGCTGACTCTAAAGCCATTTAAAGCACAGACTATTAAAAATTTTGGATATTGTAATTTTTCACCACTTTGTAGGTGTGCAGGCAATTTTGAGTCTTGGCGTATTTGGTGTCTTTTTACTCAACGCTGTCTAATCTTTTATTTTGTACAAAAAATGGTTTCATGATCCTGCAGAAACCATGAATAGTGAGAGTCAGTGACAGAGGACTCGTAACTTTCATACCTGGTTTTTTTTTTTTGTTTTGTTTTTTAACAAATAGTCATTATGTAAAATGTAAAGTTTATTTTTATGGGTTTATCTAATATCCTAAAAAGTGTGTAATCTCCTTGCTTCAAATCACCTCTGGTACACGTCTAGAACAGCCAGAATGAACTTCATGACCTTAAATGTCTTCTCAATTTCCTTTCTGCATTACAGTGTATATTGTTTTGACCCCTAGTTATTAGACCATATGTTAAGAGATGTGATATTCTGCTCCACGATTTGTTAGCACTCTTGTTCTTCATGCTTAGGGGTGCTAACATCAAACCCATAGCACCATTGTAAAAATCATATCCACTTATCCATCCTAAAGCTGTCAGTATCAAGATGCAAAGCATGACCTGTTGTTTCTTGGATAGCTTAGTGACATGTACTAAAGCCCAGAGCTAAGAATAAAGCCATACAAAAGAGTTTCTACCTCTTAAAAGGAGACCTGTAATCTCTTCTAAATCAAACAGGATATATCTCACATGTATTGTAGGACTTTATTTAGAAAGTATGTTCTGAAATATGACCCATACCACCTTGGTATTTTTTGTTGTAGGGGGACTGAAAAATTGTGAAAAATATTTTTACAAAAAACATGATTTTTGACTGCACATGGCTGGATGATTGAAGTGAACACAGTTTTGCTTCTTTGCAAAGTGAACAGTCTCCTGTCCTTCAGCAAATTGTATTTGAAAACCTGGGGGAAGGGGGGACTGTTTATATACCTTTGAGCATTTTTTTTATCACTACCCACTCTTCAAAAATCTATAAGTTCAGTAATTAAACTCACTATATGTTGCACCATCACTTCCACTAATAGGAATGGCATAGATATTAAGTACAAATGCCACCCATCTCAAAAATAAGCAATCGGTTGCTTTATTTTTTCCCAGGCTAATTGACTATGTATTATCACTGGATCGATAAAAAAACAATTGACTACCGACAAGACAAAGGCAGTAACATTTACACAGTATCCTTTGCTTCTCTTCTCCGCTTTTCATATCACTATTGCAATGCATTTGGCAGACTTTGGTTATCACAGACTAAAGAAAGGTACGGACTTATTTTAAGTCTGAAATAATATTAATTTTTTTCATCACCATTCCTGACACATACTATAAATAAAAATGCAGATTTCTGCATAGATGCTCATATTATGACAGCCGAAAAATCTAGTTTTGTTTACAGGGCTTTCACTGAGGCAGAACTGCACAAGTATAAGGCAGTTGCATTGACTTCTATAGGTTGCCCATGCATCAACTAATAGACGGATCAATGAGCAGCCCAGATAAATCTATGCAGCTGCCTTGAACTGTTATAGTAGGAGGCACCCAGCTGGCTTAGGGAAAACTGTAAAAATCATATTCATAGAGCAGACTTCTGTGGGTCTGTTGGCTGCCAACAAAGAAGCATCTGCTTAGAAATCTAGATCTGTTTTTTTTTTTTTTATTACAGTAAGTGCTGCAAAGGAGGAGGGGAGGCCTTTCCAGAAAAAGTTTGTTTTATGTCATAATAATTCTAAGTACTACATGGAGAGTCAGTGAAGTGAAAAGTATAGTATATGAATCAGTTATATTTCCACGAAATGCAATCATATCAGTGTGGGCTATTGTGCAGCAATCTACAACTCAACTGCCACTGCATTGGAAAATGGAAAGAATGCTTGTCTAGGTTAGTTTTCAAGTAAAAATATATTTATATATATATATACTGAGCAAAATTATAAACGCAACACTTTTGTGTTTGCCCCTATTTATCATGAGCTGAACGCAAAGATGTGCGACTTTTTCTATGTACACAAAATGCCTATTTCTCTCAAATATTGCTCACAAATCTGTCTAAATCTATGTTAGTGAGCACTTCTCCTTTGCCAAGATAATCCATCCACCTCACAGGTGTGGCATATCAAGATGCTGATTAGACAGCGTGATTATTGCACAGGTGTGCCTAAGGCTGGCCACAATAAAAGGCCACTCTAAAATGTGCAGTTTTACTGTATTGGGGGGGTCTGGGAGTCCAAAAACCAGTCAGTATCTGGTGTGACCACTATTTGCCTCACACGGTGCAGCACATCTCCGTTGCATACAGTTGATCAGGTTGTTGATTGCGGCCTGTGGAATGTTGGTCCATTCCTCTTCAATTTCTGTGCGAAGTTGCTGGATATTGGTAGGAACTAGAACGCGCTCCCGTTTACGCCGATCTAGAGCATCCCAAACATGTTCAAAGGGTGGCATGTCCCGTGAGTATGCTGGCCATACAAGAACTGGGATGTTTTCAGCTTCCAGGTATTATGTACAGATCCTTGCAACATGGGGCTGTGCATTATCATGCTGCAACATGAGGTGATGGTCATGGATGAATGGCACAACAATGGGCCCCAGGATCTCGTCACGGTGTCTCTGTGCATTAAAAATGGCATCAATAAAATGCACCTGTGTTCGTGGTTCATAGCATATGCCTGCCCATACCATAACCCCACCGCCACCATGGGCCACTCGATCCACAACGTTGACATCAGCAAATCGCTCAACCCCAACACCTGATGTTGCAGCATGATAATGCATGGCCCCATGTTGCAAGGATCTGTACACAATTCCTGGAAGCTAAAAGCATCTCAGTTCTTGCATGGCCAGCATAATTACCAGACATGTCACCCATTGAGCATGTTTGGGATGCTCTGGATCCGCATATATGACAGCGTGTTCCAGTTCCTGCCAATATCCATCAACTTCACACAGCAATTAAAGAGGAATTGAACAACATTCTACAGGCCATAATCAACAACCTGATCAACTCTATGTGAAGGGGATGTGCTGCACTGCATGAGGCAAATGATGGTCACACCAGATAATGACTGGTTTTCAGATTGGTTTTAAATAAAAGTGGGCAGGAAACCCTGAAAACTATATCTGGCATGGAGTTAACTCTCTTTTTGGCACTACCATTGAGCTAAGAAACCCTGACATGTCACTATATATATATATATATTGTGACGGTATGCGAGGTGAGATATATGACAGTCGCTATGTTTCACCTCGCATTCGGTCCATTGTAAGGGACTGAACCAGAATCCGGCCCAGGTTTTTTCAGCCTCTGTTGTTGGCTGGGTTCCGGTCCGGATATTCAGGTTCACTGGAATCCATAGGCAGCTGGGCTTTAAAGATCCAGGAAGAGAGCACAGCAATGCTCTGGCCTGAGACTCAGAAGGGAATCTGAGTAAGAGGAGCGCTGGTTATTTTGGACTGAAAGAAAAGGTTTGCTTTACTTTACCTTGTGTTTTGTGGGTGATGGGGACCAACCCCTCACCGTATAGAGAGCGGTTACTGTATAGTTTAGCGCCGGACGGCAAGGATTTGTTTTGCTGTTTTTGTTTATTTTTATATGACTATTGCAAACCACTTGTAAATAAAGCTGGCAATACGCCAGGTTTTAAAGAAACTGCCTGTACGCTGACCTTCATTCTGTGAAAAAGGTGACCCCCACAAGCTAATCTAACACACGTGGTGGATTCAGCGGGCATTTTCTGAAGATGGAGGAAATGTTAAAGGCCCTGCTACAGGCCAATGCAGCTCAGCGGGAAACCAACCGCCAAGTCGCAGCACAACAGGCAGCACAACAGGAGGCCGCTGCAGCACAACAAGCAACCCAGCAGGAGATGAACCGCCAAGTCGCAGCACAACAGGCAGCACAACAGGAGGCCGCTGCAGCACAACAAGCAGCCCAGCAGGAGATGAACAGCCAAGTCGCAGAGGCCGCTGCAGCACAACAGGCGGCCCAGCAGGAGATGAACCGTCAGTTTGCAGAGGCTCTGATTGAACTGAAAAAGGGGTCCCCACCTCATGTGCCAGTGGAAGCCAAGATGATATGTGCATCCTACCACTTACAGAAAATGACATCTGCTGATGATATCGAGGCATACCTGGCGACTTTTGAGAGAGTTGCTGTCCGCGAAGGATGGCCAAAAGAACAGTGGGCGGGTCTGTTGTCCCCATTTTTAACAGGAGAACCCCAAAAGGCCTATTTTGACCTAGAACCCGATAAGGCCCAGGACTATGAGACTCTAAAGACAGAGATACTCGCACGCTTGGGTGTCACCATGGCAATCCGGGCCCAGCGGGTGCATCAGTGGTCATTCTCCAGCAACAAGCCACCCCGTTCGCAAATGTTTGACCTGGTCCACCTCACCAAGAAGTGGTTGCAGCCAGAGACCTTGACAGGCCCGCAGATGGTAGAGCGTGTGTTAATGGACCAGTATCTGCGTGTGCTTCCGGCTGCTCTGAGGAAGTGGGTCGGACAGGGTGACCCCAAAACTGCAGCCCAACTGGTCGACCTAGTGGAGAGGTACAGTGCTACTGAGGACTTGGTGAATCCATCTACGCCCCACTTCGGTGTGTCTAGGGGTGCAAGATCTCCCGGCGGTTCGGTTAAGACTGTTCCGGGGTCCAAGAGCTTGGGGAGATTTGATAAGACTGTTGTTCCAACTCATGAGACTGTGGTTCCTAGACCTGGAGACTGGCCAAAGAAGCCAGGAAGGTCTTTGGAACCGTTGAGAGGACTGGGGGTTGAGCATATAAGATGTTTTCGTTGCCATGCATTAGGGCATATTGCTGCAAACTGTCCTTTAAATGATGAACCTATGCAATGCGATTATGCTTATATGAAAAGATGCTTTTCTTTGTTTGCACAGGTCGCATGTACTGCATCATGTCAGAGTCGCATTGAAAAACAAATGTGTGTTATTTCTGTGGATGGAAAGCCACTGACAGCCCTGCTAGACTCTGGTAGTGTGGTGACCCTAGTCAGGAGTGATTGTGTAAACCCCACAAAACTACACCCCAGTACTATTGGGGTAATTTGCATCCATGGGGACACTCGAGACTACCAGACAGTGGTGGTTGAGGTTGAGACCCCCATGGGCCGTATAACACATTCAGTGGGGGTGGTACCTTCACTGCTTCATGAAGCTTTAGTGGGAAGAGATTTTCCCCACTTCTGGAATTTATGGGAGAGCAAAGGGAGGCTTGTAGATAGAGCTCCCCCTGCTGGGGAAGCACGGGAACTCTCACCCGACCCTTTTTGCCAAAGGGAAGGGGATGCTGTTGGTGGGATCAAGGAAGCCGGAGACCCTCTTCCTTTCCCTGTCATGGTTGGGGAGCCGGAGGACCTGGAAGCTAGCTCCCAGCCTGAGGGTAATGAACAGGAAAACCCCTCTGACCCTGACATTGAGAGTAGCCAAGATGTGGTACCCGATTTAGAGGTCAGGAGAGAGGATTTCTGTACCGAGCAATTACGAGAGGCCACCCTCATGAGAGCCAGGTAAAACGTTAAGATGTTGGATGGGGAACCGGTGGATCCTAATTGGGTGATGTCTTTCCCTTACATGGCAATTAAAAACAATTTATTGTATCGAGTGATAAAACATGGAGAGGACGAGGTAGAACAGCTACTAGTCCCCAAACCCTTCCGCAGGGTCGTGCTAGACCTGGCCCATGGTCATGTAATGGGGGGGCATCTCGGTGTTGAAAAAACCAGGGAGAGAATCGCCCAGAGATTTTTCTGGCCCGGATTGCATGCAGATGTCAAGGAGTACTGCGAATCGTGCCCCGAGTGCCAAATGTCGGCACCGTCACCCCATTTTCGCAGCCCCCTCGTTCCTCTGCCAATAATCAAGGTCCCCTTTGAGAGGATTGGCATGGACCTGGTGGGGCCGGTTGTGAAATCTGCCCGCGGTCACCAGCATATTCTGGTGATCCTGGACTATGCGACTCGCTATCCTGAGGCCATACCCTTGCGCAATACCTCTGCGAAGGCTATCGCCAAGGAATTGGTCCATGTCTTTAGTCGACTGGGGATCCCAAAAGAGATCTTAACCGACCAGGGCACCCCCTTTATGTCCAGGGTTACCAAGGAGCTTTGTAAGTTATACAAAATCTCCCATCTCCGTACCTCTGTCTACCACCCCCAAACGGATGGTCTGGTCGAAAGATTTAATAAAACTTTGAAAAGTATGCTGAAAAATGTGGTCGACAAAGATGGGAGAAACTGGGATTTTTTGCTGCCATATCGCATGTTTGCAATACGTGAGGTTCCGCAGGCCTCCACAGGCTATTCCCCCTTTGAACTCTTGTATGGTAGGCATCCCAGGGGACTGCTAGATGTTGCCAAGGAAACATGGGAAGGTGAGGCAACCCCATATAAAAGCATCATAGAGCATGTCTCCTTGATGCAGGATCGAATCGCAGCTGTCCTGCCCCTGGTGCGAGAACATATGGAGCGGGCCCAGGAGGCCCAAAGGAGGGTCTATGACCGAAGTGCCAGGGTCCGTACTTTCAGCCCTGGGGACAGAGTGTTGGTATTGGATTGGTTCCCACGGTGGAAAGTAAGTTTTTAGCCAAGTGTCAGGGTCCCTTCAAGGTTGTCGAAAGGGTGGGGGAGGTAAACTACAAAGTCTAACAGCCAGGGAAAAGGAAACCACACCAAATTTACCATGTGAATCTCTTAAAACCCTGGAAGGACCGAGAGACTTTACTGGCCACGTCCCCGCCTCCAACCGACCGGGTACCCGTGACACCTGACGTTCCCATCACGGATACCCTGTCCGTGGCACAACAAATTGACGTTAGGGTGTTTGTGCATAAAAATAGAGACTTTTTCTCCCCCTTACCCGGACTGACCAACGTGATCCAACATGACATAGTGACGGAACCAGGGGTTCGGGTAAATGTGAAGCCGTATAGAATCCCAGAGGCCAGGCGTGAGGCAGTCGCGAAAGAAATTAAAAACATGTTGGAGTTGGATGTGATAGAAGAGTCCCACAGTGAGTGGTCGAGCCCCATAGTGCTGGTCTCAAAACCTGATGGCACTATCAGGTTTTGTAATGACTTTCGAAAACTTAACAGTGTATCCAAGTTCGATGCATACCCGATGCCCAGGGTCGACGAACTTGTGGACAGGTTGGGACAGGCTCGCTATATAACGACCCTAGACCTGACAAAAGGCTATTGACAAATACCGCTGTCTGAATCGGCCAAGGAGAAGACTGCCTTTTCCACTCCTGAGGGCTTGTTTCAGTACAAGCGGATGCCTTTTGGTCTGCATGGGGCCCCTGCATCATTCCAACGAATGATGGACAAAACTTTGAGACCACATCGCCCGTATGCGGCTGCTTATTTGGACGATGTGGTCATCCACAGCCCAGATTGGGAATCACACCTGCCCCGGGTACAGGCGGTGGTAGATTCCCTTAGAGAAGCAGGCCTCACGGCTAACCCAAAGAAGTGTGCCATAGGCCTGGAGGAGGCCAAGTACCTGGGCTATGTTATTGGCCGGGGACTTGTCAAGCCTCAGACCAATAAAATTGAGGCAATTCAAAAGTGGCCCCAACCCGTAAACAAGAAACAAGTTCGGGCCTTCCTAGGCATTACGGGGTATTACCGACGGTTTATACCTGACTTTGCCACTATTGCCGTCCCTCTGACTGACCTGACGAAGAAAGACAAAAATCTCCTGCGCTCTCGGTGTATCGTCAAAACACGGGTAGTGTGGTTCCGTCTAAAGGCAAAGTCTAAAGTCTTGCAGCCCTCCTCAGAACAATGGGTGTTCATGTGGCTAGAAAAAAGAAAGGAAAAAAGGAGGGTGCACCGACCTAGTGCATTACCACTTAAATGTTTTATTTAAAATATAAAAAAGCAGCAGTAATCCTACTCACAGACGGAGCTTAGATAGAAGCTTATCAGACAAATCAGCTGGAAATTCTTTGGCACCTGCCGACTGGACTCGATGACAGAGAGGGTCGGACAATACCTCAAACGACTGGATAGCTGACGCATTTCTGGGGCGCACCCCTTTCCTCAGAGCCTAGACTTCACAAAGGAGTTTGTCGTGCAGACAGACGCCTCTGAGGTGGGCCTAGGGGCTGTACTGTCACAGGTCAGGAATGGTGAGGAACACCCGGTTGTATACCTAAGCCGGAAGCTGAACATGCACGAAAGGAACTATGCCATTGTTGAAAAGGAGTGTCTCGCCATTAAATGGGACTTAGACGCCCTGAGGTATTATCTACTCGGGAGGTCGTTCAGGCTGGTCACTGACCATGCTCCCCTGAAGTGGATGTGTGACAACAGGGAGAAAAATGCCCGTGTGTCAAGGTGGTTCCTGGCTTTACAGCCCTTTAAATTCACGGTTGAGCACAGGCCGGGCAAACTCCAGGATAATGCTGATGCCCTCTCCCGCATGCACTGTATGGCTGGGTCAAGTGCTCAAGTGCTCAGCCGCAGAGGCTTGAGCAGAGGGGGAGGATATGTGACGATATGCGAGGTGAGATATATGACAGTCGCTATGTTTCACCTCGCATTCGGTCCATTGTAAGGGACTGAACCAGAATCCGGCCCAGGTTTTTCCAGCCTCTGTTGTTGGCTGGGTTCCGGTCCGGATATTCAGGTTCACTGGAATCCATAGGCAGCTGGGCTTTAAAGATCCAGGAAGAGAGCACAGCAATGCTCTGGCCTGAGACTCAGAAGGGAATCTGAGTAAGAGGAGCGCTGGTTATTTTGAACTGAAAGAAAAGGTTTGCTTTACTTTACCTTGTGTTTTGTGAGTGATGGGGACCAGCCCCTCACCGTATAGAGAGCGGTTACTGTATAGTTTAGCGCCGGACGGCAAGGATTTGTTTATTTTTATATGACTATTGCAAACCACTTGTAAATAAAGCTGGCAATATGCCAGGTTTTAAAGAAACTGCCTGTACGCTGACCTTCATTCTGTGAAAAAGGTGATCCCCATATATATATATATTGATGTTTATGGATATTATGGTGTTTATATTATGTATCCAATGTCTTTTTATACTGGAAAAGTTTAAAAATATATATTAAAAGTAAATAAATAAATAAATCTTGCAAGAATTAACTTTGGCACAGTGAAGAAGCATTTTACTGCAAAAATAGGCATCCTCAAGTTTTCTGAGATCTTACCAGAAATCCTCTGACATCAACCATCCCTAGGTGCCACGAGCAGAATTTGATGTTAGGTTTTTTTTTCATTTCCAATGCGTGATTTTTTTTATGTGTAATACCTTTCAATATTACAAATATTGAATAAAAGGCTGTCTCATCCTTACGTTGGGTTTGCATTAAGCAATGTAGTCCGAAGCAGGTGGTAATAATGAGCCTTTAGGACCACACTGGACACGGCAGACTATATGATGTGACCAAAAAGTTGTCACAGTGACATTCATCAATGAAGCAAGTGGGAACAGTAGTTGTTAGAAACTTAAACTTCAATGCTGGAACTTTTAAGCTCTTGTTAAGGACAAAAAAAATCACAAGTGGGCATAATCTGTTGTTATCCAAAATGACTTATACATTTTGTCTTGACTAAAGTTACTCTTTAAATATGCCCTTAGTTGTTTGTTTGTTTTTTTGGGGCTTGTTTCTATGCTTAGCAGGACACTGGCCTTTGCGTAGAAAATAACACTACATAAAAAATTTCAGCACACGCTACTGGTTCTAATTATAAGGCATAATTATTTCTAGACACACTACTTTACAACAGCTCATTGATTCAACACAGATGTTTAGTCACTACCAGTTATAACAAGTTGGATGAATGAACTCTGGTTTATTTAGATGTGTTAATCACATTTTTAGAACCAATGCTGACCATAGGCATTAGACTGTGGTTGGACATTTAAAATCTGTCCGACAATCAGATATGTTATTTTTCAAGGGATTTTAACATAGCCAAAGTTCTACAGTCCTACAGATAGGTTAAAAGCATGTATATGCCATACATGATGACAGTTGAAGATTTGCCAGGATAGCCTCACAATTTGGCCTTCTGTCCTGCTCCTTTTGTGTCCTGGGCCAATAAACGTTATTGTTCAAAAACAATGCTGACAGCAACTTGCCAGCAGGGTTGATGAGTCTTTCCTCTCTGTGGAAACCAAACAGTAAGCTCTTAATTAATTATTCCTAGTACTGTACACTAATAGATACTAAGATGTAGATTGGCCATACCATAGGAGATAATGGTTCATGTAACTTCCCAAGGGAGAAAAGTTTAGCTAACTACGCTAGTAAGTGAATTTCCCATAACTGACAATTGTCCAGATTTCCTGTCACAATCCCTACTTCACTGGTTTCAGCATTGACCAGCTTCAGAATAAATCTGTTATGAAAAAGTAATATTTAAATTTAACTTTTTTATTTCTTTATTTAACAATTGTGGCATCTGTATACATCCATTACGTGATATCGAAGACTGTTGACAATGCAGAACCATAATAGTTTAAGGCAAAGGACATACTCGGGTAACAGGTTTACAAAAATATAATACTAAGTCTCTATAGCATTATAGAAATAACTGAGAACATCAGAACAGTAATTTCTGACAAAAGCAATAGAAATGCAACATGGTTGTGCTCTTCTCCTGTTCCAGAAAGCCACAGTCTAGGGTAATTCAAATCGACGGGAAGAAAATTTTAAATCAAGAAACTGAACATTTTTTCAGGGGAGAAAAAAAGTTAGGGGGTATGGGCATGATGAAGATTGGGAGAAAACAGAAACAATAAAAAGGGAGGGAAGAAGGGGAAAGATTAAACATAGCGAAGAATCAGAGGTTCTCTATATACACAGGGTGGAGAGGGGGGGGGGGGGCATGTTTACGTATTGGCCTCCAGAAGAGCTTTACCTTCATGTGAGAACATAAACACATTCCAATGCAACCATGTTTTTGGAAAGCTTTCATGTTTGTTGTGAGATGTAAGGATTATAGCCTCCATTTCATTAAATTCTTCAACTTTTAAGATCCATTGTGGGATGGAAGGGGAACTAGGTTCTCTCCATCTGAGTGCAAGCAAGACTTCGTGGCATTAGGAAGATAGCGTAGAACTGATTTCTTGCAAATTTTTGCTGGAATTTCCGAGACGTGGAGAAGAAAAAAGGCATGGTCCTCTTGGAGAGTAAAATCAGTGAATTTTTGTGAGATCCTTTGTACCTACCTCCAGAAGTCTGTCAATTTCAGGCAGGAACGGAATATACAGTATGTATGATGTTCCCTTGTTCCACTTGGTATCTCCGAAAGTGCTCTGAGGTTAAGGAGAAGTATTTATGGAGAATTGAGGGTGTCCAATACAATCTATTGAGAATCTTAAAATGTGTTTCTTGTATTCTAGTACTTATGGACGAATCAATTGAAAAAATAATAATGTTTCTGCATTGACCCATGTTAAAGGATCTTTGTAAATCGCATTCCTATTTCTGGAGGTAAGGTGGTTTGAAATCATCTAGGTGGAAGTCAGAAGAGAGTATAACAGAGAAATAGAATGTCGTAAAGGTCCGGTATCAGAGCACAATTTCTTGAACGCAGTTCAAGTATGCCTGTAAGAGTGGATAGGGAGCTCCAAAAAAATTTAATCTGCAGAACCTTCCAAAAACTAGATTTACAAGGGACTGAGGTCAGCGTTAAAGTGGTTAATGGGTAGAGTCAAGGAAGTGAGATGCTTGGAAACACTGGCACTCCAAAGGGGGCTGAAGGAGCCCATCCAGTAGTCCCAGGGAGAAACGTGGGTTTCCCAGTATAGGGTATACTCTCAGTATAAAAAATGTGGGGACACTCCCGCGCTACCCTAATATATAGTGAACGTGAACCAATAACTAATAAGGGGGGGAGGGGGGGTACTGCTGCCAAACACCTGGGAATCCGATTCAAAGAAACTCAAAACAATATAAAACAGTGGTGGTATTGGCGCTGTGTTAGAACAAAGGAAAAATGTAGTGGTAAGAAAGTGAACTAGTGTGACTGATAACACACTAAACCTCAGTGCTAATAAAAAGATAAGATATAATACCGTTGAAAAATATACTCAAAAGTGAATATAGACAATTCGCTAATTATCCGACACAAATCAACCGTGATACATTCACACACACAGCACTGATGTGATAACCAATGGAATAATGTGTCCAATTGTAAGAAAATAATAATAGTCCAAATAGTCCAATTAAAGTGTAAAATCCAAATAATAAAGTGGTTCCCACCACCAAAGTGATACAATAAAAAACACACGTTTGTGCAGTGCTCCAAATTCTTTCTTCAGTGTTTCACCTCCAAGCCTGTAAGCAGCTCACCTTGTTGCTGATAGATTCCAGCATAAACAGGTCACAGGGTGTTAATCACTGGCGAGTAGTGAAGATCGTAATGGTCTCCCTCCTATTGCTGCAGTCCTCTCAAACACCGCATGGAAAGCCAAAAAGACAATACAATCATGGTGTAGATCAAATGTTGTATAGAGACACACACACTCTCAGTATAGGGCCCATCGCTAGGTGAGATTTGATTGAGGACAGTAAGCGAGGGAAGCACCAAGAAGCGCTTTGTAGAAGTATATAATATTGAGCTTGCTTAATCATCAGCCATAGTTTAAAATCGGAATGTCGACACCAGTCCTAAGAACTGGGAACCACTATCACTGGAATAGAGAATGAAGGGAAATCCACAATTCTGTCACTAGTAGCAGAGAAGGGATGGATGGGGACAACTTTCCTGGTGACAACTGTCACAGGCAGAATTTCCATGTATTTTACAAATATTTCTACAAAACTTCTGTTGTATTCATGTCTTCTGACCTGTCCCACAAGATCCATGACACCTGTCAACTGACAGTGGCGTGCCAAGTGCTGAAATGCTTGGAAAAATTATGGTACTGTCAGATGGCATATTCTCTGGCTGACAATAGAAGTATAGCCCCAGCCCCACATCTTGGGTAGAGAGTCAACAGCATGGCAGCATGTGATCAGGTAAGTAACCACTTAGCATTAATGTAGTGGGGTCAAATATCACTGCCACCAAAGCAGAGGCTTTAATATCAGTGCTACTGACCATCAACCGAATGGTACCCCGATGCACGTAGCGCATCTTAATGCATGGCAATGCACCTTAACATCTACATAGTGTCATAACCTTTATTGATCAAGAAAATTAAAGACAATTGTACCCATGATAGAAGCTTGGACATGCTCCTTGAGTTGGCTCATGCATTTAAAGCTGACAATAATGGCCAGAGGTAAAGGCCAGGACATGGATAATGATACCAGGACACATCCTTTTCCTAAGGTATATTCTCAACAAAGGACCACACTAAACTACAATCCACATAAAGATCCTATTCTTTGTTGAGCTATCTATATATAAAAATAATAATCTGTGTTTTGAGCAAGTGAACATTTTAAAAATGTATAACTACAAGTAAAATGGGTTTTCCTGTTACTTGTGCCTATTTTAAATAGCAAAATTTGCTGGAATGTTTACCAGTTCTGAAACAGAATGTTTTAGCAATGATTTTTTAGGCAACTAATGGGTTAAAAACTTCACAGAAATGCAAACTACAGTATAAAACAGCCACATTTTATTGAATTCTTTAGTAAGTATTTATTATTTACAAGAGCTCCTCCAAGAACACCAAGTACTACTCTGATGCTGCATTTATATTTGATCAGTTTAGGAAAAGATTTACAACCGCTCTTCCTCCAGAGGCAGACTGTGTACTTCTCTGAAGATTGCTCAGGGAAAACAATGAAAATTAAAAAGGATGTACAGCAGGGATCTGGGAAGCACTAGGAAGAATGACCTTGAAAACACATAAATAGGCATGCACCACTCTGTCTTCCACAGAAAATTCTAACAGGTCCTAATAAATGTGTTTTGACCAGGGATGAGCCGAACACCCCCCTGTTCAGTTCGCACCAGAACCTGCGAACAGACAGAATGTTCGTGTGAACTTTAGAACCCTATTAAATACAATGGACTCGAACGTTCAAAATCTAAAGTGCTAATTATAAAGGCTTATATGCAATTTATTGTCCTAAAAAGTGTTTGGGGACCCGGGCCCTGCCCCAGGGGACATGTATCAATGCAAAAAGAAGTTGAAAAAATAGACGTTTTTACGGGAGCGGTGATTTTAATAAAAGTGAAATATTCCTTTAAATTTCGTACCTGGGGGGTGTGTATGATATGCATGTAAAGTCGCGCATTATTCCCGTCCTTAGAACTGTCCCTGCACAAAGTGTCATTTTTGAAGGAAAAAAAGTCATTTAAAACTCACTCGCGGCTATTAATGAATTGTCGGCTTTTATCAATACATAGAAAAGTCATTGATAAAAAAAAAAAAAAAGCGTGGGGGTTCCCCCAAATTCAATTACCAGGCCCTTTAGGTCTGGAATGGATATTAAGGGGAACCCCGCCGCAAATTTAAAAAAAAATGGCGTGGGGTTCCCCCTAAATATCCATACCAGGCCCTTGAGATCTGGCATGGATTTTAAGGGGAACTCCACCCCAAATTGAAAAAAAATGGCGTGGAGTCCCCCCAAAAATCCATACCAGACCCTTATCTGAGCACGCAACCTGGCCGGCCGCAGGGGAAGAGGGGGGGGACGAGAGAGCGGCCCCCCCTCCCTCCTGAACCGTACCAGGCCACATGCCCTCAACATGGGGAGGATGTCCCCATGTTGATGGGGACAAGGGCCTCATCCCCACCACCCTTGCCCGGTGGTTGTGGGGGTCTGCGGGCGGGGGGCTTATCGGAATCTGGAAGACCCCTTTAACAAAGGGGACCCCCAGATCCCAGCCCCCCCTATGTGAATTGGTAAGGGGTACATTGTACCCCTACCATTTCACAAAGAAAGTGTCAAAAAATGTAAATAAAAACACACACACCTTGGAAAAGTCCTTTATTAAAAAATAATAAAAAATAAAAAACAGCGATGAAATCCAGTGTCCCGCGGCGATCCCGATGTCCAGCGCTGTCTGTCATTGGTTGTGCCTGAGCGGACCTGATGGGAAACTTCCTCCGCTGTGTTTTAAATGTATAGACCCGCCCCTCCTAAAGTTCCCCATCAGGTCCGCTCAGCGGACCAGATGCGGAACGCGAGAAGGGGCGGGTCTATTCATGTATTACACAGCGAACAAAGTTCCCCATCAGGTCCGCCCCCTCGGTATGTCCGACCCCACCTACGTCATTGGCCTGAGCGGGGAACTTCCTTCACTGTGTAATTTAAATTTACACAGTGAAGGAAGTTTCCCGCTCAGGCCAATGACGTAGGCGGGGTCTGACATACCGAGGGGGCGGACCTGATGGGGAACTTCTCGCACTTTGTAATACATGTATAGACCCGCCCCTTCTCAAGTTCCCCATCAGGTCCACTCAGCCAATGACTAGGTGTAAGGCTGAGGACCTGATGCAGAACATGAGAAGGGGTTGGACATACCGAGGGGGCGGACCTGATGGGGAACTTCATTCTCTGTGTAATACATGAATAGACCCGCCCCTTCTCATGTTCTGCATCAGGTCCTCAGCCTTACACCTAGTCATTGGCTGAGTGGACCTGATGGGGAACTTGAGAAGGGGCGGGTCTATACATGTATTACAAAGTGCGAGAAGTTCCCCATCAGGTCCGCCCCCTCGGTATGTCCAACCCCGCCTACGTCATTGGCCTGAGCGGGAAACTTCCTTCACTGTGTAAATTTAAATTACACAGTGAAGGAAGTTCCCCGCTCAGGCCAATGACGTAGGCGGGGTCGGACATACCGAGGGGGTGGACCTGATGGGAAACTTTGTTCGCTGTGTAATACATGAATAGACCCGCCCCTTCTCGCGTTCCGCATCTGGTCCGCTGAGCGGACCTGATGGGGAACTTTAGAAGGGGCGGGTCTATACATTTAAAACAGAGCGGAGGAAGTTCCCCATCAGGTCCGCACAGGCACAACCAATGACGGACAGCGCTGGACATCGGGATCGCCGCGGGACACTGGATTTCATTACTGGAATGTTTTTTTTTTTAATAAGGGACTTTTCCAAGGTGTTTGTGTGTTTTTATTAAAAAATTTTGACACTTTCTTCGTGAAATGGTAGGGGTACAATGTACCCCTTACCAATTCACATAGGGAGGGCGGGATCTGGGGGTCCCCTTTGGTCTTCCAGATTCCAATAAGCCCCCCACCCGCAGACCTCCAGAACCACCGGGCAAGGGTTGTGGGGATGAGGCCCTTGTCCCCATCAACATGGGGACATCCTCCCCATGTTGAGGGCATGTGGCCTGGTACGGTTCAGGAGGGGGGGCCACTCTCTCGTCCCCCCCTCTTCCCCTGCGGCCAGCCAGGTTGCGTGCTCGGATAAGGGTCTGGTATGGATTTTTGGGGGGACTCCACGCCATTTTTTTTTAAATTTGGGGTGGAGTTCCCCTTAAAATCCATGCCAGATCTCAAGGGCCTGGTATGGATATTTAGGGGGAACCCCACGCCATTTTTTTTTAAATTTGCGGCGGGGTTCCCCTTAATATCCATTCCAGACCTAAAGGGCCTGGTAATTGAATTCAGGGGAACCCCCACGCTTTTTTTTTTTTTTTTATCAATGACTTTTCTATGTATTGATAAAAGCCGACAATTCAGTATAGCCGCGAGTGAGTTTTAAATGACTTTTTTTCCTTCAAAAATGACACTTTGTGCAGGGACAGTTCTAAGCACGGGAAACATGCGCGACTTTACATGCATATCATACACACCCCCCAGGTACGAAATTTAAAGGAATATTTCACTTTTATTTTTTTCATTTTAAGCATTATTAAAATCACTGCTCCTAAAAAAAACGGCCGTTTTTAAAACTTTTTTTTGCATTGATACATGTCCCCTGGGGCAGGACCCAGGTCCCCAAACACTTTTTAGGACAATAACTTGCATATAAGCCTTTATAATTAGCACTTTAGATTTCTCCCATAGACTTTTCGAATTTGCCGCGAACACCCCAAATTGTTCGTTGTTCGTCGAACGGGCGAACAGGCAATGTTCAAGTCGAACATGAGTTCGACTCGAACTCGAAGCTCATCCCTAGTTTTGACTATAATATTTACAGGACAGTGCTGCACGCACACTTCCCAGCC
Organism: Rana muscosa; assembly: GCA_029206835.1. NCBI lineage: Eukaryota > Metazoa > Chordata > Amphibia > Anura > Ranidae > Rana > Rana muscosa. Next base: position 180,508,074 of record CM055121.1, read on the forward strand.
AGCTAAAAATGAGCAAGCACAGTTGCCATTATTCCACGGTACATAGGATCAGTACATCCATTCCTTCTGACAGTGGCTAAGTATATGCCAGCTAAGGTGATAGCCCATGTCCACATTACTATAACTGTACTGAAGTACCCATTTACTCACCATGCTCACATGCAGGCACAGACTCCTTTTAACACAACTCCCTCGCTTCCTGGATATGCCCAGGGAAAATATGTTTCTCTGACTCCCTCTCTTGGCAGGTCAGAAATAGCAAACCTGACGAGGCAGAGTTACCTGGGCAAGTGATCTGCAGCCAAGGGAGATGCCCTCTGCTGTCAGAACCGGCGTGCATGCAGCCAGGCCAGAGCCTAATAGCATGCAGCTTCTCCAAAAGGCCCAGCTACTTTGTTACCTTTGTTACTTCTACTGTTTTCACCTCATAATAATGATTAAAATATATCTTCTATCACAAATATACAGTATCTTTACATGTATGAAAGAAACACCAGCATTGTCCAACCCTTGAGAACCTTTGTATATGAAATATATAGATATGCAACCACCCGCGGAGGCTGGCATGGTTTATTACCCTTATGAAAGACAAGAATGCTCCTTTATCTGTAGACATCGTACAAACCCCGCTGGTGACCCAGGCCATTGATCTTCAGGTGGATATTAAACTGGTTCTTCAATATCCAAAGCTTTGCTCTCTTTCTTCCTCTTGCCAATCCATCTGGGAGTTTTATAGGCAACCATTCCTAATCTTAGCATGTCATTACTGTAGTAACTACAAGGCATGGTGGTAGCCTTTTAATAGAGAACCCACTGCCAAGAGAGACTGTACTGGCAGTGCAAAGTGCAACTGAGCAACCACCAAAAAGCACTCTCACTTGCAGCTTCAAGGGTACAAAGGGCCAGGTTATGCTCCCTGACTGCTACAGGTGAGCTATTCCATATTAAAGAGACCTTTTCCGTTATCCATGAAGGGTAAAGTATAAAAGGGTCACCTAACTCACCCATTTATATTATTATATACTCTCCTTTAATTGCTCATGTGCCACTCCTTTTGACCACTGGGACCAGGGACAAAAAGCCCAATGCAAGCCCCAAAATGACTTGTGAGAACTTACACAGGGCTACAGCATCCTTCCCAACTCCCATGTGACAGTGCAGGCTCCAATCATAAGTCACATGCTGAATCATACCCTGAAGTGCCAGGTATTTCCCCTACCTTCCAGCAGCTGCTGGTAGTTGGTTAAACAACGCTTTACGTTGCCCTGCGTGAGCAAAAGGAAGGGTCACAATAAAGTGACAGCGCACAGGAAGCTGAAATAGTGCAGTCACCAACACATTTAAAAGCCCAAATTTTTGGATAGAGTGGTGAAGGGTTGAAACAGCTGTCAGGATGTTTCTGCTATGCCTGTCCCTGTTGGGAGATCACCCTATCTCTAACTGTCCCTAAGTACTAGTGACACTGGGAAAAAGTGGAGGTGAATCCAAAATTAAGCATTGCCACCAGAACAGTGAAGGAGAAATCTTCAAATGGGGGCACTTGTTCCCACAGACTGTATGGGAGGAGATATCCTCTTATTCCCCCTCCCCCTCCCCTCAGATTGACTTCCTTTGCAATTAATTGTAGCGGCCTCCTCACCCCGACCTCTTTAGCTAGGGGTATGTCGAGCGACAGAGTGAGGTGCGCTACGGCCCATGTCCTCCCCATGCATGTGGGTGAGGTGAAGGCCAATATCAATCTTTTCCTCGTGCCAAATGTGTGCTGGTTATGAGGGTCAGTCCTTCCGTGCCGGAATCTCCCTTTGTTCCCATCAACAGAGTCCATACACCCATCAAAGTCCAAACTCAGGTTTATTGCGTATCTCCACATACAGTCAAATGCAACGGCATGATACGATGGGGAAGCAGGTCGAGGCACTGTACAGGTTCCTAGTCCCTACACTCCCTGTGCTATGACCAGGGGTTGCAGGAGTCTTGATGAAAGCTCCTCCGCTGCGCTGTAGCCCCTATCAGGGGAAGATGTCCTCCAAGGGAGTTACCGAAGGCCCATCCGTCACCGGGTTGACACTGCACCGGGTCTTCGGACGGGTGACCTCCCCAGCCTCCTCACCTCAGATGCGGGTCCCCTCGCAAGGGGCGCCCTGGAGCAACTTCACCCTTGCGGGACCCAGTCGGAGTCACCGGGTCCCAGGCCTCCTCAATAGTACCTCACCCCAGGCTGAAGGTGCCTGGGATGGACTCCATCTTCATTCCGGCCAGGCCTTGGGCGCCTAGGCCGGAACCTTGAACCGCCCGCACCCAGGCCTAAGGTGCCTGGGTGCGTGAAGGGATGATCCCCCAAGACGACAGACCTCGTGGCGAGGGCGCCCCCCCCTTTTATCTCCTCCCATCGACACCACGGCGGGTTCCCCGCCCCAGCCGTACCATCTCCAGGAAGGGACAAAGAAGGGTAGCACTGTGGTAGTGATTCTACCTCGAGCCAGCAGGTACATTGACACCCACTGGTCAAAGAGAATATTACACCACCCAATCCTCCACGAATAAGAAAAGGGGTCTAATCCCTGACATAATCACACACCTGGGTCTCTCTACCCCCAGGTGTATCCCACTAACTTTGAAGACCCCGCTACACACTCCCCCTGGTGATTTGACGCTGGTCCCCAGCATCAGGTGCACACCCATGTCTCCCAAGGAGGGGTGACATGAAGTGGGCCCCAGAGGCTATCCCTCAAATTTTGGATACTGTATGTGCCAAGACCTGCTCAACAGAAAAGGGAACTATAAAACATTAAAACTTTTGTATAAAACATCTGTCATGTACACATATACAATCCCTCCCGTCACTGTCTAAGAACCACCCCATACTCAGTAGTCTTGACCGACGAATCTCCTGCAGAAGGGAAACAAAAAAAAAACATCCTAACACTCTGTGTTAACTTGGCATGAGTGGGTCCGTCAGCCGAGAGACCCACTCACTCCAATAAGTAAGTAATGCATGTGTAACATTTTCAAACAACCGTTGCACAACACTGCCACCTGGTGACAGCGCTGCGGTAATGACACTTGGTTAGATCTTCATTCTTCCTGCTTTCCTACTCTAACTCTACCCCAAAAGTCTCTGCCTTTGGCACATGAAGAAAAGGGAGAAAAAAAACAACAGCTCCCAAATCTCCAGTGAGTAAAAGAAAAGCCCAAATCAAAACAAAAGTAGGGCACAGTTCTAGGCGTCTGGGAATGTCTCTTCCAGAAAGTTTCAACAGCAACAAGATAGGAGCTCACTTCTCCTATAAATAGAACCTTGGATCCGGCAGAAACAAGGGCTTCAGGTGTTTGTCAAATACTTCCACCGAATATTCGACGTCTTCTCCTTCTTTCCTGCAGATGAGCACCTTATCGGCATGAATATGGCGCCCAAGTCTCCAATCAGCTCTGCAGTCTTTAAACTTTTTAGACACCGGCGGCGAACATGACAGGTATCGCCGGGCATGGGGCACTTTGAGTTTTTCCCACACAAACTCGTCATACCACCTTGGTCGCAAGACCTCGACTTCATACAATAAGTCCCGAGGCAAGTAGGGGTACTCCCACCCATATTCACGGGCGACTCTCTGGGAGAAAAGTCTCTGCAATCGAGCTAGAGGCGGCATCACATCTCGCTCACCTTCTCCTGGCTGTACGATGGCCTCCGGGTGCCGAGGTACTTTCACCATCTCGGGTGGCTTTGCTCTTGGTGCCCGCAATGAAGCACGCTGCATCCCCACTATCAGAGCGGGTGATGTGGTTGGATGTGGAAGGTTATTTGAAAGACTAGATTTCCTCAATAACTCCGGGGCTTGCACCCGGGGCGTACTGTCATCTATGGACATGGGGGAGTCCTGTGGCTTACTCAGCACAGGTAGTGGGCGTCTGTCCCAGCCCTTCCGGTGAAACAGTTCGTCTATCTCTCCATCATCACCACAGTCTGACAATGACTCTAAGTCGGAGGTGTCATACATCTCAGCGGGAAGGTAGTCTCTAGTAGACGGAAGGCTACCCTCCCTTGCGGGCTCCACCGACTGTGAACTCCCGACACCTCCAACCACACACACAGTCCCAGCCCCTGGCTCACCTGGACCTTTTTCAGCACTGGGATGTCCAGGATTCTTCCGACCGGATCCATCCAGGTCCGGCAAGCAGCTGGGTGAAGCTCGACCACGACCACAGGAGGCCTGCACCAGGCCTATCTTCCTCTTCGGGGGTGGCAGCAGGGAGTCTGTGGTGACCGAAGCAGTGTCCTCGGATTTTTCTCTCTCAGTCTCTGGTTGGGCAGTCACTTCGCCCTGGTCAGCGCGCACGGGAAACTCCGCAAAGGCTTTGATCTCTCCCTCCGGAGTGGCGGTTCCTGTGATGCAGTTGAGGCGTAGGGCCCGGGGCCTTTCCGTGTGTGGTTCAACCTCAAAAAGAAACTCCTTGCATGCTTCGCATCGCCCGAATGGCTTTAGTTGGACCACCAGTCCCGAGCATCCGGGACAGATCACACCGAGGGCCTCTGTGTCTCTGCATGAATACAAAGCCAACTGTCCTCGGGGCCTGAGCCTTATCCCTGTGTCTGTAATGGATGCAGCAAATGCAGTCATCTTGAAAGGATAAGGTACCGTCATCCACGGGGAGCCTGAGTTCGCTCCGACCACTTGCTGCTCCATCACGCGCTGACCTCGCGCCGGAGTCTCCACGTGTATCTCCACACGTGGCCAGACTCCTCCCACGACTTGCACGTTTTCGCGGGCTTCCTTCAGTCTCCTCCCACGAATTGCGCAGTCATGGGATGCCTCGTGGCGCAGTGCAGCAAAAGTCCCCACATGTAGTTCGTCACACGGCTGGACTCCTCCCTCTTCCCGCTCTTTCTGTATGGGCCTCTCCCAGTTTTTCAGGGAAATTTCCACGACTTCGAGCACAGGGACGCACTTTGGCCAATCACATGGCCGACCTGCTCAGACCTCCTCCGGGCAGCAAAGTTCAAACACAGCCGTTCCAAACCTCAGGGTTAACACACATTTCATCCCGGACTCACGAGCCCCCACGTGTAGCGGCCTCCTCACCCCGACCTCTTTAGCTAGGGGTATGTCGAGCGACAGAGTGAGGTGCGCTACGGCCCATGTCCTCCCCATGCATGTGGGTGAGGTGAAGGCCAATATCAATCTTTTCCTCGGGCCAAATGTGTGCTGGTTATGAGGGTCAGTCCTTCCGTGCCGGAATCTCCCTTTGTTCCCATCAACAGAGTCCATACACCCATCAAAGTCCAAACTCAGGTTTATTGCGTATCTCCACATACAGTCAAATGCAACGGCATGATACGATGGGGAAGCAGGTCGAGGCACTGTACAGGTTCCTAGTCCATACACTCCCTGTGCTATGACCAGGGGTTGCAGGAGTCTTGATGAAAGCTCCTCCGCTGCGCTGTAGCCCCTATCAGGGGAAGATGTCCTCCAAGGGAGTTACCGAAGGCCCATCCGTCACCGGGTTGACACTGCACCGGGTCTTCGGACGGGTGACCTCCCCAGCCTCCTCACCTCAGATGCGGGTCCCCTCGCAAGGGGCGCCCTGGAGCAACTTCACCCTTGCGGGACCCAGTCGGAGTCACCGGGTCCCAGGCCTCCTCAATAGTACCTCACCCCAGGCTGAAGGTGCCTGGGATGGACTCCATCTTCATTCCGGCCAGGCCTTGGGCGCCTAGGCCGGAACCTTGAACCGCCCGCACCCAGGCCTAAGGTGCCTGGGTGCGTGAAGGGATGATCCCCCAAGACGACAGACCTCGTGGCGAGGGCGCCCCCCCTTTTATCTCCTCCCATCGACACCACGGCGGGTTCCCCGCCCCAGCCGTACCATCTCCAGGAAGGGACAAAGAAGGGTAGCACTGTGGTAGTGATTCTACCTCGAGCCAGCAGGTACATTGACACCCACTGGTCAAAGAGAATATTACACCACCCAATCCTCCACGAATAAGAAAAGGGGTCTAATCCCTGACATAATCACACACCTGGGTCTCTCTACCCCCAGGTGTATCCCACTAACTTTGAAGACCCCGCTACATAATGATTTCTATAGGACTGCAGTAAAGAGGCACAGTAATGATGGATCAGAGGCATTTCATTCAGAGCTATCAGGGGTGTTTATAAAATGACTACATATAGAGGATGGTATAAACAGCCTGAAAAGTGACTTGTGATTCTAGTCCAATGAATCACAGCTTTAGCATAAAGTATTCATAAAGTTACATGTTACAGGCAGCCAGATAATATCATAGCTCCTAAATGTTTCATGTCGAGGGACTTTCCCTCTTTCCTCTTTAGCTGTCCCTCATTTTGGTCCTACTAATTGCACTAAGCCTTCCATCCAACCTCTAAATTACTGCATCTGTTATTTTGCTAAACAGGAATATACAGTAATTCTGTAATTCAGTAATTATTTCTATTAATTAATTAAAGCGGTTGTAAAGGATACACTATTTTAAATTAAAATTATAAACATGTTATACTCACCTGCACTGTGCGATGGTATTGCACAGAGTGGCCCTGAACCTCCTATTCTGGGGTCCCCACCAGCACTCTCGGCTCCTCCTTTTCTCTATGTGCCACCATAGGAAGCTGCTTCCTATGGTGGCACACCTTCAGGCTTGCTCCCAAGCTCAATAGACACACACAGCCCAGCTCAGACCCGCCCTCCCCTGCTCCCTCCTCACAGAATTTAACTGACAGCAGCAGTAGCCAATAGCTCTCACTGCTGTGTCTGTGTCTGTGAGGGCAGGGAGAGAGAACCAGCGCTGCTGCAGACAGGCACAGTGCTGGATCAAGATAGGATTCCAGTAAGTATTTAGGGAGGTGAGGGGGCAATACAACTACTGGGACTTTTTTTTACCTTAAAGTATGACTAAAGGCAGAACTTTTTGTTTTTGTTTTGGATAGAGCGGAGAGGGATTAGAGTGGTTGTCAGTTTGTATTGGTGTCTGTGCCCCCATTAAGGAGAGTTACCCTCTCTATTCGTCCGGTTTACCATTATCACCAAAAGTAAAAGTGAAAGAAAATCCCAAATTTTGGGTTGTCCCCAGAAAAGTAATAGGGAGGAAATCTTCCAATGGGGACACTAGTTCTGGTGACCTGGGGGTCCCCAATGAATTCCCTTAATTTGCAGGGATTTCCTCTCACTTCCTGTTTGGCTATGGGACAGGAAGCAAAGGAAAATCTCTGCAATGGGACACAGATGGCAAACAAAAAAAAATTCTGACAGGGGTTATAACCCTCCCTTGCTCTATCCAAAGTAAAAAAAAAGTTTTGCCTATAGTTCTACTTTAACCTCCCTGGCGGTATTCCCGAGTGTGGCTCGGGGTGAATTTTCACTACCAAAAGTGGTAACACCGAGCCACACTCGGGATCGCATCGCAGTATCCAGGGAAAGTTACTTACTTTATCCCCAGGATCCTGCGATGTCTCCCCGCTGTGTCTGCAAGCTGTCTCCTCCTCCACTCGAATCACAGTGCCCGAGTGCCGAGCTCCATTCCCTGCAAGCGTTGCGACGCACGGGGACGGAGCACGGTGCCAAATTGCAAAAATGTAAAACACAGTATACATACAGTACACTGTAATCTTACAGATTACAGTACTGTATCAAATAATAACACATCCCCTTTGTCCCTAGTGGTCTGTCCAGTGCCCTGCATGCAGTTTTATATTATAAAAACTGTTCTTTCTGCCTGGAAACTTGAGATTGTCCATAGCAACCAAAAAGTGTCCCTTTACATCAAAAGTGGTTTTAGACCGGCTAGAAAACAGCGATAATAAATTAGAATCACTTGCAGAATTGAGCGATAGCGATTTGTGGGGAAACTCGTCATCAAACTCTGAAAGTAATGACAGCGACAATTCTGCAACTGAGCAAATTTCAGTGTTTTTGATTTGATTACATTATTGAATAATTTTTATTATCATTATTATATTATTATTTGTTAGAATTATTTATAGTTATTTATTACATTATAATTTATGATTTTGTGTTTCAAACTTTATCATACCGGGATGTCTACTAGACTCTTGTTTGGACAGATTTAAGTGTGTTATTACTAAGAATTGCAGGTCTACAATATAACACGCCAAATTTCAATGCAAACTAATGGTACCCGCTTTCAGCATCAAAAATCTGACATAATCATACCACCAGGGAGGTTAATACAGGGAATGTATTAGCCCTGGTTCACACTGGTGCGTTTTGACATGCGATTTGGCATGTCAAATCTCATGTCAAAACGGCGGTATTTGCCGCAAATTGCCGACACCGTCCTAATCGGTGCGATGCCGCATCTGCGGCGCTGCGCCGATTTCAAAAAGTAGTTTCTGTACTACTTTTTATGATTTTGGCCCGCGATTTACATTGACATCTGTGCAGAAACCTGCACAGATGTCCCTGTAATCGCGGCTGAAATCGGGACTGATCAGCGGGAGTGAAATCGTGCAAGTTCAGCTGAACTCGCACGGCTTCACTCTCGCAGCCCAGTGTGAACCTGAGCTAAAGGTAAAAAAATGTATTGCCTTTACAACCACTAGAGATAGGCTTGACCCTCTATACATATTTGCATGCTATATATTTAAGTTGACTAAACAATGAGGAATTTGATAGGAACACTCAACTTCATTCCAAAATAGATGTCCTTTGACTGCTACATCTTGTCAACTGTATTAAGCTTGCCATACAATTTTCTTATTCAATTTTCTTCAGATTTACCTTTAACTAGGTAGTGCAAGGGCCTGCCTGATTGCATAGAAATGGAAAGTGTTTAGGTTTGACCTCGTATTATATGGTTTTGGTAAATCTAAAGGAAAGTTGTACAAGAAAATGGTATAATGTATGGTCAGTCTTAGGTTTTGAAGATGCCTACCCATTAACATTTGTAACATTAATAAATTCTCTAGTTTTATTGAAGTACACCCTTTTAAAGGTGAAACAGATTGCCCAAAGCACATATTATATCTCATTGCTTTTCTCTGCTCTTCACAGATAAGAACTAAAATCTGATAGGTTACTTTATCTACACACCATTGCTCTTTGCAGTCACTAAACAAGCCTAAATGAAGCCTAAGAAATTATCAAAGAAATAATAGGTCTGTGTGCTCATGACATAGAAAAAACAAAATAAACAGAGTTTTCTATATAGATTTGTATACTTTTTGCTATACATCCTTTCTGTACGCCCCAACGCATTGTTAGACTACATAAAATAAGCAGACCCATTATTTCCTTCTCCATTGTCTCTCTGCTAGCCGGCTTATTTAAGTGATTCACATGTAGTAAACAAATATTAACTCAGAGAAAGCAGAATGGGCTCAGAGGTAATACTTCTTTATTTAAAATGCATTAAGCCAGTCCTCTTGCTCTGCCAAAACGATATGATAATGTTATCATTACTGTTATTATTATATGGACATAACAATGGCTATACATCTATTTTAAGGGAGGTGATTGTCTTACTGAGATCAATGGGCATGGAAACTCCTCAAGACAAGTAGGACGAAAACAAAAGGTCACAAGAGGAAATAACCATCGCTAATGTAAGTGTTATTATCCTCCTGGGGAGGCCCTGTGTGGCCTTATTTAGCAGGTAATGCCTAATTTCTATTTATTTATGCATATTTATTTTTATCAACCATATATTGTACATTTGTATAAACATGCTCCTCTTGGAAGCCTTCAATGCACCCTTGTATTGATTATCTCATTTGCCTCCAGGCTCCCAAGCTTCGCCCTCCCTATACTTTGACTCTTCTTCACTTACAGCATTCCTCCATATAACTCCTCCACCCACAGCATCCTCCCGGCATCAAGTGGAGGCGTAATAGGAAACATAGGCAACATTGAAATAATACAACAGTTCAAAGACCCTCGGGACTGAAGAAAATGCCATTATGACCCTCAACTGATGTCTGAAGGACATTAGGGCATCTTGTCAGACACATCCAATTGATCCTGCTGAATATATTTAATGTCTTACATTATTCAACCTGTTTTTATACTGCAGTGAATTATGTTTTATTAGTAGTGTACCTTTTGTGTATTATTATGAGTGACAAGGTTACTAGGGACATAAAACTGCACATGGCTGTCTAATTTTTAATATAGCATCAATTTGACAAACCATCCTTGTTTTGTATGTCATTGTGTACTAAGTGTCATATACATAGAATATAAAATATGGCAGTGGGATTTATACAATACAGCAAGTGTACTATACGTATTCTTTATTTTAAAAATGAAAACAATATTACACCCAAAACCAAAAATGTATTATATTGCAGCTTACCAATCATTAGATGTGGTGGTGGCTGCACCAGTTTTCTTTTCTTTGGCTTTTTCCCTCTGTTTTCACCTGGTGAACATGCCAGTAACACACCTCCTTATTAGTGAGACACAACTCTGGAGGAATAAGAACAGGAGGCACAGCAGACAACAGCACTGTCAGTCCGGGGCTGGGGCAGTGTTAAATGTATTAGCAGATATAAATAGACAAACAAGTTGAAGCCAAACTTCAGCTCACACTTTGTAAGCTGCTATAGTAAACAGTTGTTTTCCTTTTCGGGATAAAGATTTTGCATGAATAAATAAAAGCTGATCATTTTAATCTCCTCTCCCATTGTTAAGTGGTTTGTGGAAAAACAACAGGCTTGCTGGCTGGATCACCAGATAAAAATAGAGGAAAAAGAGCATAAAAAGGAAACTAATACAGTCATCACATCTAAGAATTGGTAAGCTTCAATATAATAAATGTTCACTTTTAGGTTCCATACTGCTTTAACCGCTTGCCGACCGCCTCCTGTACATTTACGTTGGCAGAATGGCACGGACAGGCATATCAACGTACCTGTACTACCCCTTTAATGCCTGTCCGTGTGGTCGCGCGCTCGCGACCCTGCCGCCATCCCCGTAAGTCGGACCGCGGGTCCCACAGACTCGATCGCTGTGGGGATCCCCGCGATCGTCTCACGGAGGTATAGAGCGGGGAGATGCTTGTGTAAACAAGCATCTCCCCGCTCTGACTAGTGACAATGACACGGATCTCGGCTCCGTGTACTCGGAGCGGAGATCAGTGTCATGTGACACAGAACCCATTCCCCCTACAGTAAGAAACACTATGCAGGGAACACTTAACCCCTTCAGCGCCCCTAGTGGTTAACCCCTTCACTGCCAGTGTCATTTTCACAGTAGCCAGTGCATTTTTATAGCACTGATCGCTGTGAAAATGACAATGGTCCAAAAATGTGTCAAAGGTGTCCGATGTGTCCGCCATAATGTCGCAGTCACGAAAAAAATCACTGATCGCCGCCATTACTAGTAAAAAAATAAAACATTTATAAAAATGCCATAAAACTATCCCCTATTTTGTAAACGCTATAACTTTTGTGCAAACCAATCAATAAACACTTATTGCAATTTTTTTACCAAAAATATGCAGAAGACTACGTATCGGCCTAAACTGAGGAAAAAAAATGTTTTTTATATATATTTTTGGGGGATATTTATTATAGCAAAAAGTTAAAAATATTGCATTTTTTTCAAAATTGTCGCTTTATTTTTGTTTATAGCGCAAAAAATAAAAACCGCAGAGGTGATCAAATACCACCAAAAGAAAGTTCTATTTGTGGGAAAAAAAGGACGTCAATTTTGTTTGGGAGCCACATCGCATGACCGCGCAATTGTCAGTTAAAGCGACGCAGTGCCGAATCGCAAAAAGGGGCCTGGTCTTTAACCAGCCAAAATGGTCCAGGGCTGAAGTGGTTAAAGTGGAAGTAAACCCTTCTATCATTTTCAGGCAAGGAAGCTGCCATCTTGGCCTCTGTTTAATCTTCAACTGCCATGATGCTGCACATGTGATCAGTTATGACACCAGCCATTGGAAGGTTTGACAGTTTGGTTGAGAGCACAACCAATGTGACAGTTGGCATTCCCGGCATGCCGGGAATGTAACTGCTTTTTGAAACTGTTAAATCGATGGGTTTACTTCCGCTTTAATTATAGCCAAGACTCTTTTGGATAAACTTTTTCTATGTGTCACTGCAGCTCTAGGGAGGGGCAATGCTAGCAGCAAACACAACTATACTGACAAAGAACTTGCTGACAGTAGGGGAGGAGAGGAGATGAACTGCTCTAGTTATCACCGTCCAACCACAGGCTCTCGGGAGAGAGGTGATCTTTCTATTTTTCATGACTGCAGTAGAGAAAGGTCAAACTATGACTGACTTGCTACCTCTACTGGAAGTTTATTCTAAGCATCAACTACCGGTACCCATTCTGTAAAATAATACTTTCTACTATTAGTTTTGAACTTTCCTCTTGTTAGTTTGAGCTTGTCACCCTGTTCTGTTTTCTTGGCTTCATATTGACAGTAAAGCCCTCCTAAACCTTATTCACCCTCTTGGTTTGTTTAAAGGTTTCAATTATGTCTCCTCTTTCGCCCAGACTGTACAAGACTATATATTTTAAAGTGGTTGTAAACCCTCACATATACCCAGTGAAGTGACTGACCTCAGGTTAATACACAGAGATGAAACAAATCTTCCTACATCAATTGTAGCTGTTTACCCGCTGTCATCTGTCCCCTACATTCATTCAAAGTGCAGAATTTACACAGGATCTCTCAGCTCTGAAAAGCAGGAGGCGGAGAGCTGAAGTTACATCAGTAAAAAAACTCTGAGAGCTGATTGGAGGTAAGGGACACACCCCCTTCACACAGAACACAGGAACAGAGTTGAGGCTGTCAATTAGCTGAAGCTTCCTCCCCTGTCACCATTTATATATTGGTATCAGTAAAACTCGTCAGAAGTGATTCATGCTGATAGCAAAGGAGTGATGCAGTAGACAGAAATTACACTTAGTGCTCTGGATTGAGGCAAGTACACACTATAGAGGGATATGCTTTGTTCATATTTCATGTCTGAGGTTTACAACCACTTTAAGTTCCTGAAGTCTCTCCTGATATGCTTTATCCCTCAGACCTTTCTTCTTTTTTTTTTGCCCGTCTCTGGACTCGTTCTTTCTTATCTTTTTGATGTGAGGACCTCCTTCCTCCTGCACATTTAGCTGTGTTAATGAATAGAATGCACCTTAATAAAGCCAAATATAATTACCGTATATACTCGAGTATAAGCCGACCCGAATATAAGCCGAGGCACCTAATTTTACCATAAAAAACTGGGAAAACGTATTGACTCAGGTATAAGCCTAGGGTGTCCATCTGCGTGCCTCACTGTGCCATGTCCATGCCTCACTGTGCCCATGCCTCACTGTGCCCATGCCTCACTGTGCCCCTGCCTCACTGTGTCCATGACTAGACTGACGTTTAACATGGGAGTCTATGGAAGGGATGCCCGGGTTTGAAAAATCGGTGCTCCCCGGCCGTAGGTCTCTTAGACAAAAAACTTTGCACACTTCTAGAGGAAAAATTGAGCTACTTGTGTGCCAAGTATTGCCCCCAGGGGACCTAAGATCGGCCAGTACTGGGTCCCCAAAGTCACCAGAGAAATTACCATTTAACATGGGAGTCTATGGAAGGGGTGCCTGGGTTTGAAAAATCGGTGCTTCCAGGCCATAGGTCCCCCGGACAACAAACTTTGCACACTTGTAGAGGAAGAGTGGGGCTACATGTGTCCCCAAAGTCCGGGTGATCAGGCGCAAAAAGGTGACTCGAGTATAAGCCGAGGGGGGCATTTTCAGCACAAAAAAAGTGCTGAAAAACTCGGCTTATACTCGAGTATATACGGTACCTTTTTTTCATGTGGGTGCATTAGTTGCTACTGTATTCAAAATGAGTGGCACCACAATGCATCACAACACAGTATATGTGCCACCATGCTTTGTGGTAACTGTGCATAACCGCAATGATCAATCTGAATGGAACCTAAAAACCTAAAAACCTAACCTAAGAATCAGCAAAACACAGGCTCACTTTAATGTACGGTAATTTAGTCTTGAAACTGATAGGATTTGTATCAGATATCCTGTACCAACACTGCTAGTGACTGGAATAAACTAGCGCTCAAACCCTCTTTAATGACTTTCTGCGCAGCTCTGGTATCAATCAATCATACTGACTTATTTATTAAAGAACTACAATCCAGCGGCTTTTAGAGTCTGGATTCTGTTGTGCAAATATGTGCTGTCGGCTTTGGAAGCTTGATTTTTTTTCAAATTAATTTAGGTTGATTAAAAATATAATTCATTTGATTTTAACAAGTTTGTGTACATCCTTTTAAAGGGAAATTGAACCTTATTCAATTGTTGTTTTTAAGTGGATCTAAATCCTAACTGGTTGACATTTAGTTTGCTAGAGCACTATGTATCACAGTAACAACTGCCATGGTGTTTAAGTTTCATTAAAAAAAAAAATGTTTTTAATTTTTTCATCTTATTTTTGCTTTTGATCTTCTTCAGTCTGTTTCAGCCACCTCCTGTCCAAATGCACGGACTCCAGCAATGGCTGCATATTCTTGCCCAGGATTGGTTTTCTAAAAGTGACAATGCTGGACCATGGCGGTGCCACGTGTCATCAAGGCCACTGGTGGTGTATGCGACGACAAGATAGCAGCACAATTGCGAAACAGTTGTCACCCCATAACAGAAAGCACCTGAAAGTGGTTGTAAGCCCTTTACAACCACTTTATGCTACAGGTAAGCCTATAATAAGGCTTGCCTGTAGCTACCCAGGATATCTCCTAAATCTGCATGGTTTAGGAGATATCCCCTGTCCCCTGTGCCCCCTGATGTAATCGGCACATGCGCACTAAGCAAACTGAAGCAATGGCACGTATGTGCCTTTACTTCAGTCAGTGTGCCAATACCGGCGACTCCCACGCGCATGCGTGGGAGTGAGGTCATCGCGCCTCCGGCCAATCACAGCGCCGGAGCCGCAATACCCAGGAGTAACACGGGAGAGATGTCGCCGGCCGGAGGGGGGTACGAGGACCGCTGCGGGGGCTTCGATCTGAGGTAAGTTATTCATAATGAGCTAGTATGCTATGCATACTAGCTCATTATGCCTTTGTCTTGCAGGGTTTTTTTTTTTACAAGTGTTTACAACCACTTGAACAAGAAACATCATTGTCGGATAATTAAGGGTTATTTTAATGAAAGTTAAAGATTTAAAAAGATTGGAAACACATTTTGAAATTACATTAACGTGTTGAAGCTTATATACAATTTATTGATTGAGTTGAGATCAAAATTGTAAAACTGGGCACTTAGTAATTTATATGTTATCAGGGAAAATAGGCCCTAAAGGGATTTAGGATGCGTTACACACTGGGGGATATTTATTGACTAATAGCCAGTTTGGTCCTCAGTTTGAACCCTTCTAAACCTATAAAAGCCACTCATGAGCAGACAGACTAATATATTGCTTTTGGTGAGAGTTAACATGATGAAGAAGTGAGGCTCTTTACAGAAGATACGGTGTTATGCTTGAATTGCCTGTCACCTCCCATGCAGCAAGAATATAAACATAGGGGGGGGGCTTACTGTATAGATATAAGCTCCATTCTACAAGGTAGGCAAACCAAGGCGAATATTTAAATTATCCATAGATTCAAATTGGGATTTGAAAAGATTTACAGGTAACTAGAAAACCTTTTTGGAAAAAGAAGCTCTAAAACTTAACTGGACAGAATGTATCTTTATAAACCACCATGTGGGGTAAATTTACTAAAACTGGTGCACACAGAAGCTGGTGCAGCTGTGCATAGTAACCAATCAGCTTCTAGGTTAAAGTGGTTCTAAAGCCCTAAGGTTTTTCACCTTGGTGCATTCTATGCGTTAAGGTGAAAAACCTTCTGTGCTGCAGCCCCCCCCCCCCAGACCCCCCTTTTTCTTAACTGAGCCCGATCCGATCCAGCGATGTGCACGAGCGCAGCGGCTCCAGCCGCTGTGTCTCTCCTCATCGGGCTCCCGCTGCTGTCAATCAAATCCTGTGACACAGGAACAGGGGATGGGGCCGAGTCCCGCTGTCTTTGTAAATGGACACAGCAGCGAGACTCATGAAATGAGCCCACACGGGTGCCCCAGGGAAATCGGCTTTCCATGGGGGCACCCGAAGAAGAGGAGGGGCTTGGAGCACCGGCGAGAGACCCCAGAAGAATAAGATCAGGGCTGCTCTGTGCAAAACTATATGCTACACTTACCTGCTTTGTGCAATCGTTTTGCACAGAGCAGCCCTGATCTTATTCTTCTGGGGTCCCTCGCCGGCGCTCCAATCCCCTCCTCTTCATCGGGTGCCCCCAAGGAAAGCCGATTTCCCTGGGGGCACCCGATGAAGAGGAGGGGCTTGGAGCGCCGGCGAGGGACCCCAGAAGAATAAGATCAGGGCTGCTCTGTGCAAAACTATTGCACAAAACAGGTAAGTGTAGCATGTTTGTTATTTTTATCAAAAAAAAAACCTGAAGATTTACAACCACTTTAAGTCAAAGCCTAATCAAACAAGCTAAAGTAAGAAGCTGATTACAATGCACAGGTTCATCAGATTCCATGTGCACCAGTTTTAGTAAACCTCCCCCATATGTCCTAAACAATTCCAATTTTTGAAAATACAGTACTGTTTTCACTTTTTCATTCATTTTGCATCTCCACCAGCCTCTTCGCAGGTAATTCCTGTCCACATGCACTAGCTTCTTAGGCAGTTGCATGTCGTTACCAGCTTCCCGTTGGTGACAACGGCTAAACATGGCTGTACATTGAGCTTTAACATAGCCACTTATAAATCAAACCAGAATGAGACATTAAAGGAAAGCAATTAGGTGAGCGTTGTCATCTCAAAAACAGGAAGGGGCTGATTTACTAAAACCGGTGCAGCTGTACATGGTAGCCAATCAGCTTCTAACTTCAGCTTGTTCAATTAAGCTTTGCCAATAAAAATCTGGAAGCTGATTGGTTTCTATGCAGAGCTGCACCAGATATTGCAGATTCTCCAGTTTTAGTAAATCAACCCTGAAGTGTCTGTGCAAGAACCATCATGGTGGGATTTGCAGAAAATATTTTATAAAAGCTGCAGATGTAGAAAAAAAATACATTTGCAATTATATCAAAAGTATATTATACAAAAGTATACTTTTTATGATTGGACTTACATCAACTTTAAAACTGTTCCCTCTGAAAACAGAATATGGAGTTTATTGTTGAATATTAAATTTCAAGCTAACCATTTGTTCTCACTGACATATTTTTCTGCTGTACACTAGAAGAAGCAAATTAAAAATAAACGTAACCTGCAACCTTTATAAACCGGTTGAGTTTATAATCCATTACGTAGAACAATTTTCCAGGGCATATTAGTAAGGGAACCAACCATTAAGGGAACTCTCTCTCTCTCTCTCTCTCTCTCTCTCTCTCTCTCTTTAGTCCTGTAGATTAGAGTATGAATAGAAAGGCTCCAGGAAGAATCCTTTTTGAATACAATTACAGTTTCAGGCTTATTTAATAAGACAGTTCAAAGAGCAGTGATCTGCAAAGTGCAGTAAAGGCACAATGACCATTTCAGATTATGTTGCCCTATAAGTTGATTTATTATGACATAAAATATATTTTCTGTATTTCTTTTTTATTTAATTGGTTTGCATTTAGTTTTAGTCTTTATATTACAGTTTATGTCACAAACTTGCTCTTCTTGTGTCCTTGTGTCACTACTGCTGCCCAATGAGCTTCATTTATTAGCTAAAAAATGATGTGTAGTCGGATAAGCGATGTCTATTATCACAGATTGAATGAAATTCATAATAAAAACAATCATCATACCAACCACAACCCTATATATGTATTCTATTACATGCATGCTAATAAAATAAACGTCATCCTTGATCCTCCACCAGTGCTCCTCAAATTGTGTCTTTTTGATTTCCATCTGTGATTAATCCTGGCCCTTTGAGACCTCGATTTTTCATTAAAACTGGTGTGGGGGCGCCCAGCTATTACAGAAAAATATGTGTCCGTCCAGCAACAATTCACACACCTTCTAATCCCATTCAGGTTATAATTGAGTGAGGCTTACTGAAGGTCATGTTAGTAAACCTAATAGACTGCAATGCCAATACATAGAAAGATGGTAGATTGTCTAAGTACTTAAGCAGAGCAGACCTCGGATCAGCCGAGAGTGACCTACGACTCCCCCGATCATGATCAGTCCACAGATCATCATGAGAAGTGTAATTTTAGCAGTTACTGGCCAAACATGAGGGGGTGATAGTGGTAATTCAGCATCAATTGCCTACAAAACCTAAGTTGCCCACTGATCTTATTTTTCAGGGATAGTACCAGCTTTCAAAAAACAGTCCCTGGTAAATTTGTCTCTAAAAATGACTGATTTTGGAAACAAATACTGCTACCAGTTATTAGTAGAATTATTTTTATGGTTATTGTTAGTAGTGCTGTTATTTATATTCACTGGGGGTTATTTACTAAAGCTGTAGGGAGCAAAATCTGGTGCAGCTCTGCATAGAAACCAATCAGCTTCCAGGTTTTTTGTCGAAGCTTTATTGAACAAGCTGAAGTTAGAAGCTGATTGGCTATTATGCATAGCTGCACCAGATCTTGAGTGCACCAGTTTTAGTAAATCTCCCCTATAGTGTTATTATTATTACTTTAATTGTTTTTACTCTTCTTACTATTATTATTCATATTATTATAATTATTGCTATCATTTTTAAATAAATATTCAATTCATACTACTACCTAGGCTTGCTATTATGTCTTAACATTAATATTTTAAAGACTATTATTGATATTACTATGTATTATTCTTTAATTAATATGTATTATATAAATAATAACACTGATCATTTTAGAAATTGTGGCAATAAAAACAATATCATACACCAGGTCCTCTGAGATGGTATTAAACAAAAAAGCAAAACCCAAAGGGACTATGATACCACAGACATGCAGCAATTTAGTTATTATACTGTATGAAGTATTGTGTCACCCATATGTCCATCTTGAATATTATTACAATGGAATACGCATGGCTCTCCGGTAGCAGCCATTTTGGGTAATTATCTGCACTGTTAAATCAAATAAAGAGATTTTTTTTTTTTGAGTTTTAAACTGTACAAAGCTTTAGATTTGGGGATTAAAGTCAAAGGTTGCAAAATTATTTATTTTCCACTGCTGGTTGCTAGTAAACATGAATTTAAAAAGTAATGGTGTTTTTTACATTGCTTAAGTCTGATCTACAACTCTGTCAAATATGATATATTAGCTTTAAGCACACGTGTTTAACAGCAGCATGTCCCTGGAATTGAGTTTATACTGAAGAAGATAAAGGTTGTAAGTCAGCCATCAAAGTCCTGCAGCTCCTGTTTATATCCGACAAGAAATATTCCAAACATAATGCTCTGTTCTGTTTACTACACAAGAGTGGTTATCCCCATTACAGCACCATGCAGCTGCTCTATCAGTGCGATTGCTTACATGCGATGCCCTCATTACACGTGGCCGTTTTCTAATGAAGAAATTAGAGCTGAAACCAGGCCCATCGCACTCCCATCCCCAGCAAAGTGCCCTTTATTGCTCTACACTATGCAGATTCCAGCACTCCGACACAAATCGCTTGATCTATTTTAATATACCAATATGGTTAATTAGCACGATGCTCCATCAGCTGATAAACAGTGCGATTAAAATGATGAGTGATAGCCGCATCCCTATAACATTATAATGATTGAGAGTGATTACCAATTATTAACAGGCAGGAGACAACTTTCCAAATACCGGTATCAGTGTATGCTGGTCCAATGTTCTGAGGACTTGGAACCAGAACCATCCAATTGTTTTTGCTCGTTACTAAATGATACTGCCAATTATTATACAAATATGATTCGTTTACTGATACTGGATAGATAGATAGACAGATAGATAAATAGATAGGCAGATAGATATATAGATAGATAGATACATACATACATAAAGAGATCTATGATAGATAGATAGATAGATAGATAGATAGATAGATAGATAGATAGATAGATAGATACCGTAGATAGATAGATAGATACATACATACGTACATACATAAAGAGATCTATGATAGATAGATAAATAGATACATACATACATACATACATACCTACATAAAGAGAAGATAGATAATATGTAAATAGATAGAGAGATAGAGAGATAGATAGATAGATAGATAGATAGATAGATAGATAGATAGATAGATAGATAGATAGATCTTGAATCCAGAACCATTTAATCAGTTTTGCCCATTACTAAATGATACTGGCTATTCTTATACATATATGATTATTGTACTTAGATTAGATTGATATAGATAGATAGATAGATAGATAGATAGATAGATAGATAGATAGATGCCAATTTAGGTATATGCTGGTCCAGTGGTCTGAGATCTTAGTTTAGACAGACAGATACATACATAGACCTAAGATAGATAGATACAATTTTAGATAGAAATGCCAATTTCAAAGTAACCATTTAACCACTTTTGCTTGTTACTAGGTGATAATCATTATTATTATATGATTCTTTTACCTATTTATGATAGATTGATAGTTAGATAGATAGTTAGATAGATAGATAGATAGATAGATAGATAGATAGATAGATAGATAGATAGATTAGAAATCTAGATGCTTTACAATAAAGCTCTGTACACACAATCGGTTTTACTGATGAAAACAGTCCGATGGACTTTTTTCATCGGACAAACCGATCGTGCATGGGCCCCATCGGTCTTTTTTCCATCAGTGTTTAAAAATAGAACATGTTTTAAATTTATCAGATGGTTAAAAAACCGATAGCAAATTACTATCGTCTGTGGGGAACTCCATCGGATAAAAAACCCACGCATGCTTAGAATCAAGTCGATGCATGCTCAGGAGCATTGAACTTCATTTTTCTCGGCTCATCGGAGTGTTTTACGTCACCCGCGTTTGGAACGGTCGGTTTTTTGACTGATGGTGTGTAGGCAAGACTGATGGAAGTCACCTTCATCGGTTTTCCGATGGAAAAATCCATTGGTTTAAAAACCATAGGAAATCCGATCGTGTGTACAGGGCTTAAGTGATACTAGCCAATTAATATACAAATATGATTATTACTACTTATATTAGAAAGAAAAAAAGAAAGAAAGAAAGAAAGAAAGATAGTTTGATAGATAGATAGATAGAATAGATATACCCGCTGAACTTTTTTTTTTTTTTTTTAACCCTTTAAGGAAAAAGGCATAATGAGCTAGTATGCACTGCATACTAGCTCATTATGAAATACTTACCTTAGAACGAGGCGTCGGTAACTTACCTGGTCCACGCCGAGGGGGATGATATGTTTCCTCAGCGTGTCTTATGGGTATCGCGGCTCCAGCGCTGTGAGTGGCTGGAGCCGCGATGTTGTCACTCCTGCGCATGCGCACGGGAGACTTCTTCCCGGCAAGGTCCGGCGTCTGCCGGGCCTTCAGCCGAGACACCCCTGTGCGCATGCGCCACTACAGTCAGCGGCTCATTGTGAGAGGAATATCTCCTAAACCGTAAAGGTTTAGCAGATATATTTTTTTTAGCTACAGGTAAGCCTTATTATAGGCTTGCCTGTAGGTAAAAGTAAAAAAAATCACTATACAACCGCTTTAAAACCAGAACCATCCAATTGTTTTTGCTCATTACTAATTTCTACTGCAAAATCTATATAAATCTTATATTAATTAGATAGATAGATAGATAGATAGATAGATAGATAGATGGATCTGCAATAGATAGATAGAATAGATAGTTAATAGATAAGATTCTGATTTATAAAGTCGTGTATTACAATTAGACAGATAGTTCTATAATATATAGAATAGATGTAAGGAGAGATCATGTAATTGGTTTCTGGTTCTTGTAGAAGGTGATGGGAGAGCTGTGCCTGGTCTCTATACCCCCTAATAATAATAATAATAATAATAATAATAATAATAATCAGGAGACGGATCTCTCTCTACAGAGATGATATGAAGTAAGTTTGTGATCTCTGTACATTGCACAGTGTAGATGGTAGTAGAGCTCAGATATGAGGTGTTCATTTTGCCCCCCATACATGATACACAAAGCCTACTTCCCCCAGATCCACACTCAGGTAGGTCAGGATCTTTTTGATGTGTAGAATCTGTGAGGGATTTGTAGGGATCAGTAGGATGTGTATGACTATGTAGGGATCTGTCAGGAATCAGTAGGGATATGTAGGACGTGTAGAGATATGTAGGGATCAGTAGAATATATAGAGATGTGTAGAGATATGTAGAATGTGTATGGCTATGTAGGGATTTGTCAGGAATATGTAGGGATCAGTAGAATATGTAGGGATCAGTAGGGCGTGTAGGCTATGTAGGGATATGTAGGGATCAGTAGGGATATGTAGGGTGTATAGGGATTAGTAGGGTGTGTAGGATATGTAGGGATATGTAGGGTGTATAGAGATGTGTCAGGATCAGTATGGATTTATAGGGTGTGTAGGATATGTAGGGATTACTAGGGTGTGTAGGATATGTAGGGATTAGTAGGGTGTGTAGGATATGTAGGGATCAGTAGGGTGTGTAGGATATGTAGGGATCAGTAGGGTGTGTAGGGCTATGTAGGGATGTGTAAGGGGTGTGTAGGATATGTAGGGTGTATAGGGATCAGTGGGGTGTGTAGGATATGTAGGGATGTATCTGGGATCAGTAGGGATATGTAGGGTGTATAGGGATATGTAGGGTGTATAGGGATGTATCAGGGATCAGTAGGGATATGTAGGGTGTATAGAGATATGTAGAATGTGTATGGCTATGTAGGGATTTTTCAGGAATATGTAGGGATCAGTAGAATATGTAGGGATCAGTAGGGTGTGTAGGCTATGTAGGGATATGTAGGGATCAGTAGGGATATGTAGGGTGTATAGGGATCAGTAGGGTGTGTAGGATATGTAGGGATATGTAGGGTGTATAGAGATGTGTCGGGATCAGTATGGATTTATAGGGTGTGTAGGATATGTAGGGATTACTAGGGTGTGTAGGATATGTAGGGATTAGTAGGGTGTGTAGGATATGTAGGGATCAGTAGGGTGTGTAGGATATGTAGGGATCAGTAGGGTGTGTAGGATATGTAGGTATCAGTAGGGTGTGTAGGGCTATGTAGGGAATGGGATGTGTAAGGGGTGTGTAGGATATGTAGGGTGTATAGGGATCAGTGGGGTGTGTAGGATATGTAGGGATGTATCTGGGATCAGTAGGGATATGTAGGGTGTATAGGGATAAGTACAGTAGGGATATGTAGGTTGTATAGGGATGTATCATGGATCAGTAGGGATATGTAAGGTGTATAGGGATCAGTGCGGTGTGTAGGATATGTAGGGATCTGTAGGGTGTGTAGGATATGTAGGGTGTATAGGGATCAGTGGGGTGTGTAGGTAATGTAGGGATCTGTCAGGAATATGTAGGATGTACAGGCATACCCCACTTTTAAGTACACAATGGGGTTTATTTACTAAAGCTGGAAAGCACAAAATCAGGCTCACTTCTGCATAGAAACCAATGAGATTCTAAGCCCGGCTTGTTCAATTAAGCCTGGTAATAAAACCTGGAAGCTCATTGGTTTATATGCAGAATGAGCCTGACTTTGCACTTTCCAGCTTTAGTAAATAAACCCCATTGTGTACTTAAAAGTGGGGTATGCCTGTATAGGGATATGTAGGGATCTGTCAGGAATATGTAGGATGTATAGGGAGGGATATGTAGGGATCTGTCAGGAATATGTAGGATGTATAGGGAGGGATATGTAGGGATCTGTCAGGAATATGTAGGATGTATAGGGAGGGATATGTAGGGATCTGTCAGGAATATGTAGTATGTATAGGGAGAGATATGTAGGGATCTGCCAGGAATGTGTAGGATGTATAGGGATATGTAGGGATCTGTCAGGAATATGTAGGATGTATAGGGAGGGATATGTAGGGATCTGTCAGGAATGTGTAGGATGTATAGGGATATGTAGGGATCTGTCAGGAATGTGTAGGATGTATAGGGAGGGATATGTAGGGATCTGTCAGGAATGTGTAGGATGTATAGGGAGGGATATGTAGGGATCTGTCAGGAATATGTAGGATGTATAGGGAGGGATATGTAGGGATCTGTCAGGAATGTGTAGGATGTATAGGGATATGTAGGGATCTGTCAGGAATATGTAGGATGTATAGGGAGGGATATGTAGGGATCTGTCAGGAATGTGTAGGATGTATAGGGATATATAGGGATCACACACATGACTATCAGGTAATATAGAAGGGATGGATGGAGGGAGGACTTTACCTTCCTGGCCCCAGTAAATCCATATTGTTGGGCGAGTTGTGTGGCGTCTGTCGGGTCTCCTCCTGGTTGTAAGTCCACCAAGTATTGTTGGGTGAGGAGAGCGGAGTGGGCAGAGTGGGCGATGTACTGTAAGAGCAGCAATGCCGCCAGCAGAGCCCGGAGCGGGGAGCTTCCTCTCATCTCTCACTTTGTGTGGGAAGGTGAGGGGAGAAGACAGGAGAGGACTCCGGAGAGGACTCAGGAGAGGACTCAGGAGTGGAGAGGAGATGCCGGAGCTGTGTAGTAGTCGGTGGGGATCCTCCGTCCCTCCTCAGTACATGTCTCCGCTCCGCTCTATGTATGTGAGATTACTTCTGATGCCAAATCTGCATCCGGGCTCCTCCTCACATCTACTATTCATCTCATCCTCCGAGCCTGGACCAAGGCGGGTCACGTGCGGGGGACTCCCAGCCAATCACAGGGAGGCAGGCTGAGCGCGGCTCCCCTCCTCTGTCAGGCGCCTCATTAGTGCCCAGCAGCCGGAGGAGTCCTGATTCAGCACCCTGGAGAATTCCTTCATGTCTGTCCTCTGCCAGGAGGGGAGACCCGCCGGGGATTGCCACACACAGAGGAGGATGAGGACAACTCCGGGGCTCACCCTCCCCACACACACTGCAAGGGTTAAACATGCTGTATTGGGGCTCATTCACACTTGTGGTTGGGAGGCGGTAAAAACACGACGTAGAGCTGCGTTTTTTTTTATTTAGACTCCAAATAGGATTCACACATGCTTTCCTTCCCGACGCGTTCATCAGGCATTACCACCCACCGAACATGACCCATTCCAGCAAATGGGGTCACACCGCAATCCCCCCTACAGTAGAGTGCTGCGCCATTTACAGGGGGAGGGATAGGCGGTGATGGGGTCCTTCTACAAAGCCATGCTGTTGTCATAGATGCAGGTTTAGCATTGTCCTGCCGGACCTTCCCTAACAACACGTCCTCCGGATGGGAGCATGTGCTCCCCTAGAACCTGGATACACACTATATTACCAGAAGTATTGGGACGCCTGCCTTTACACACACATGAACTTTAATGGCATCCCAGTCTTAGTCTGTAGGGTTCAATGTTGAGTTGGCCCGCCCTTTGCAGCTATAACAGCTTCAACTCTTCTGGGAAGGCTGTCCACAAGGTTTAGGAGTGTGTCTATAGGAATGTTTTACCATTCTTCCATATGCGCATTTGTGAGGTCAGGCACTGATGTTGGATGAGAAGGCCTGACTCGTAGTCTCCACTCTAATTCATCCCAAAAGTGTTCTGTCGGGTTGCGGTCAGTAATTTCAGTAATTTTATGAACAGTCTGCAGTCTGCATGTCCATAACGGACATTCATAGACAGAAGCAAAAACTACAGATTTTACAAACTGTTTGTAAATTTACTGTAAGTTGGCAACCCTGGTGGGCACAATATGGTGGCGTTTCAGGGCCCCAAGCAGGTGGGTTGTTCTTGCAAGAAGAAGAAGGGCAGGGACTTGTACCAGTTGGCATCAACATCGACCAATCACAAGCCCCCTTACAAGCTTATTCCTCTGCAGTCTCTATGTTCCTTTTCATTACATATGTGTCCAGTATACCTGATTGGCTCCTAGTTCTGCCCCTCCCTCCCCTAGTCTGGGCGCTGCTGTACTCACACTATTTGCATTTAAGAATGCATTACATGATTCTTTAACTGGTTCAGCCAGCTAAGCCCAGGTTCATACTGGGCTGCGAGAGTGAAGCCGTGCAAGTTCAGCTGAACTCACACGATTTCACTCCCGTTGGTCAGTCCCGATTTCGGCCGCGATTACAGAGACATCTGTGCAGGTTTCTGCACAGATGTCAATGTAAATGGCGGGCCAAAATCGCAAATTAGTAGTGCTAATTTGTTGCCCAATCAAAAAGATGGAGACAAAGAATAGACGCTGCATTACTGCAAAAAGGAAAGAAAGGATGTCTTCTGCCTGGCTGTACAGTGTGGTAGATGCGTGTAAATCACAAAGCCATCTGTGCAAAGTCACAGAGCAATTGACATGTAAAACAGTAAACATGAATGCTATTAAAATTAATGTACAGCCAAAACTTATTGTTTTGGATATAGTGGGTATGTGTTGGAATCACAATTTGTGTAGATGGGTAGATTCCCCCTCTCTGTCTGTCAGAGAACGGTTCATAGAAGGATTGGCACACCTGCAAATGCCCATCAAAATCGAAGATTGGCACAGAGACATTTGCCAGTGGCAGATAGAAATTCGCTAATGTGAATGCGCATGCGTGCACAGGCACAATAGGCCATGAGGATTCATGTGCCAGTGCGCACGCGCATACACCAAACGTGCGCAATGCGTGACAGATTCTGGCACCCAATGGACTATTTAAAGCCAGCAGTATGAACCATTAGTTGCTGGATGATCTTCAGCTCCCCCTGTGTGCTCCTGTGTTCCTGTTCTTGTTACTATTGGATTTCCTGTTACCAACCCAGCTTGCCTTTGACACATCTTGTCCTTATCTCCGGCTTTGACCCATGGCTTGTTCCAGTGACCCTGCTTCTGCCTGCTGATCCATGCTTGACCCCTGGCTTGCTCCTCTGACTCTGCTACTGCCTGATTACCAGTGAATGACCCCGACTGACTCCTGACCCTGCTTGCTGCTTACTGCTGGCTGACCTTCCGTGCATGGCTTCTGGCCTGGCTCCTGACTCTGCTCCTGGCTCTCCCTGCTGCCAAGTCTCACCCAGTACTCCTGAGGGACTCCTGCCCAGCAGTGCATCCTGCTCATCAGGGGCCATCTGTCAGGAAAGGCATGGGCGTGCAGCAGGAATTGCACGGCATGGGCGCACGTTCGCATATGCGCGCGCCTGTCACCAACGCTGACGCCAAATGGGCTATTTAAGCTAAGTGCACCAAGGACTCTTTGCTGTTTGGTCTGCAGCTTCTGTGTGTTCTGACCTGTTACATGTGCTGACCTTTGATCTTGATCCAGCTTGTTCTCACTAACGGTGTGTACTTAATAGCCCGACCCCGACTTGTTTTGAACTTCTCTTCTGCCTGCTGCTCTGCTGATCTGCCTGAACATTACCAACCCGGCTTGCCTGACCCTGCACCTGCTCATCCAGCCCACCACGGCTCTGCTCTGCAAATCGCATCCGGATCCTGCTTCTGCTGCGATTCTAGCCTGCCACAGCTCTGGTCTGCCTAACCATTACCGACCTGCCTGCTGCACATCCAGCCAAGGACAACCAGCCATACTGAATACTGGACTGACCCTAGGCACTCCTACGTCACTGTGCTTCTGTGGCTGCTGTTTCAACCTCAGTGGCCCACAAGCCGTGTGGTACAAGAGGCTCTCCTCTACACATCAGGCTCACGAACCAGGTACGTGACACCATCCAGCGGGCATCTATTCATCACCTCAGCCTGTCGCAGCTGGCAACCCCTGCTTCTCTGAGCAAAGCACTCGCTGTTACCACCTTCAGGGGCGCTCTGAACATAGTCGCAAGGGAAGCCCTCTCAGCACTTCGGCCTCTGACTAGGCACATGACACTGTCATTGTGATCATTCCCACTGAGGCAGAAAGTGATGAGAAATCCAAAATTTTACAGCTGCCTCCAGAGAAGGAGATGAAGGGAAATCTTCCCATGGGGACATCTGTTCAGGTGGCATCTGCCTAACGTAGAATTTTCAGCTAGTGAACACCTCCCCAGAAAATAAACTATCAGGGGTTGTAACCCTTCCCTATTAAAAAAAATAGTTATGCACACACTTTAAGGAATTTTTTTTTCTTTAAGTGGCACTAAATATCCTTATTCTCCAAAAACAATCAATACATATCAAATGTATGGAAACAGGTGTGCTAGCGCTTCTAGCTTCCCACATTCCAGCTTCACCCGGTGCTCAGACCAGGCTGCCAATGCCTCTGTGTAATATGAATCACAAGAGTCGGCACTTGGGATGGCATCAAACAACAATCTTCCTTTACTGAAAATATGTATAACAGCTGTAAAACAGTCAACACGTTTCGGCCGTCAGGCCTTAGTCATGATTTGAAAGCCGGAAAGCGTTGTTCAGTTGTTATATATGTTTTTTTTAATAAAGGAAGATTGTTGTTTGATTCCATCCCAAGTGCTGACGTTTCCTCTTGTGATTCACATCAAATAATGTTAATGGCCCTGTAATCAGTTTTTTACTAAATTGTTTCTTATTGAATTGAAATAGTTTCTTATTGTTCTTATTGTGTTTTTCTGCCTCCTTGTAATGTATTTTGTGAGCTCCCAAACCTCCCCCCTCATTTCCATTTGTTTGGAATGAGCAGGGCACATTAGTTGTGGCCATGTGTACACTACAAATCCCATAGTCCCTAGTCCATCTCAAAAGCAAGCCAGAAAGGGTGGCTATGCTCCTACATACATGGAGGACAAATGTTGCCACGCTCTAATAAGTCGGATCACAGCAGCAAAAAAAGGGGTTTGGAGAT
This sequence comes from Rana muscosa, assembly GCA_029206835.1. Lineage (NCBI taxonomy): Eukaryota > Metazoa > Chordata > Amphibia > Anura > Ranidae > Rana > Rana muscosa. The sequence continues at coordinate 180,536,896 of CM055121.1, forward strand.
ATGGAGGAGGCTGAGAGCAATAAAAGATTTTTGATTTAAGAATACATACTGGAATACATTTTATTTGGTAAACCAGAGTTTAGTATCACTTTAACCCTTGCCGTGAGGGGATCCCCTTTGCAAGAGTAAATTTCTTGATATTCCTGGGCTTTAAGTTTTAAATATATATACAATAGTAATACACATATGTAAACTAAAAAAAATAATATACACTCTATATATATATATATATATATATATATATATATATATATATACCGTATATAGACATACGCTATACATACTGTATATATATATATATATATATATATATATATATATATATATATATATATACATACATATATACACATACAGAAAAAATGAAGTGATAATGACAGCAGCGTATTGTAACTCTCTTGTGTTTCTCCTAGGAAATGAGGTGGTGGTAGCGATCAATTAGATGAAAAAATCAATTAGATGTTACCACAGACCTGCACTGTGATCCCTTTGTTCAATTGTTCTGTTTCTGTGACTGGTTTTGCTATTAACCTTCTAGCAGTGATAATGCTATCGGTTTTGATGCTGCAAATCTGCGCACGCCCTCCCTGCTCCCATGTGTTTTTCAGCAGGCTAATGGTTTCTAAAGGTGAATGATTGGAGGATGTAGGCAGTAAACAATATTGGCATGCAGGTAAAACAATGTATGGCGGTGAGCATTCTCCTCTCCTGCCCAGTGAGAGTTAAAGCTAGGCTGTATTAAAAACAGATTCCAGGGGGATCTTTTCAACAGCGGAACAGTAGAGGTTGAAAGCAGCTGTGATATATGGATTTTTCATGAGGTTTTTTTTTTTTAGCTTTGGAACAGCATAGATGTGACAGGAATACACAATATGATATCTGTACATATATTTATAAAATAGAAGATATGGGAGATCTCCTACAAAATTAGAGTGAGTCAATATCAGCACATTTTAGTTATATAACCCCATTCATACTGAAGTCAATATAAATGCCTTGCTTATATCATAGACTATATACAAAAATGCAGCGCTATGCGTATAACAATATAAAACACCCAAGTGCTCGAAATTAAACGAAATCACAAATAATTAAGTATAAGTCCAAATGTATATGAAACTCCAAAGGATGTGAGAAACATAAATTCGAATCAGTTCCAGTTTGAATCAGTCCCAAATTGTAAAGGTGAATCTTCCAAAGTAAAAAAGTGACTTGTAACGTAACCACCACCACGTGAAAGGGAGGCTTACCAGATGTAATGGACCCAATGCACGTATGTGTAAGGGGTCAGACAGGCTGAATATGTATATGTCCATACATATGGAAACCAGGCCGGCACAATGCACCCTTGTATCCAAGGTTCAAACTCAGGAAAAAACACCGGAAATTCAAGCCAATAGGAGTATTGACTTGGCTCACATAAAGTTCATGTGGAAAAAGAAGGGAGAAGGCACATAGCGTAATACCGCAAAGGAATTTTAATGAATATAGGCAGATACACTTACATCCAATCCATGAATATAGCGCTTTGCAAAGACACTCAATGGCAGCAATGGAGTCTCCCGACGCGTTTCGCAAAACCTTGCATCGTCTGGGGCATAACTCCACTGTTGCCTGTATGCTATTTATAAAAAACAAGGACCTCCCCCTGATCTGCCCACTGAAACAGCACTTCCTGTAAAATCCAAAATGGCGCCGGAGCGTGCGTTCCAAGCCTCTCTATGGAACCCCTCCATAGGTGATTAATGCATATAGGAATCTGTATTGGCCAAAAGGGGAGGTAATAATGAATATGGTCAACTTGTGTAACCACTTACCTATGCATGGTGAGGGTTAAACCCTACAGTCCACGTGTATGTAAAGCCCTCATAATGTGGGGCCATGACGCTTGGGGTGCTGTCATTAGGCCAAATAATGGCCTTGTATATCTGTCCCGCCACACCACGTCACCCGGCGTGCAAACGCACACAGAGCATCACCTGGCGTGCGGACGTTACCTTCTCCCAAGCGTCGCGTAGCAGCGTCATCCAGCTCCACATGACCGCCACGTGACTCCGCGTCACATGACCGTCACAGGAGCCTGACGTAGCAACGTCATCCAGCTCCACGTGACCGCCACGTGACATCACGCCACATGACCATCACTGAGCATCACACTGCAAGGGGACATCAGTCCCTATCAGGAGTGACATGTCGCGTCATCAATGACAGGCACAGCTTCCCCGGAAAGGGGTTGTCCCTACCTAGCTACGTTAACTGCGCTGCGCTCCAACGCCATATGTTACACAAGGCGTGGAACGCAGCCCAGAATGGAAGTAAGTTAGTTAGGAATTCACCCTTAACGGTCCGCATAGATATAATAAATCTACCATTGCGGCCAGAAAAGGGGAAACGAATGTATGCAAACCAAAGGAATGATTGCAATAGTGACTGCCGTTAATAATGATAATAAGACATACTAAAATTTTTTTTATTAAAATTGAATATTAGATGATCAAACAAAGGAAAAATTATTTACCTCTTGATCATCGCACTGTGTGTGAGGTAGATAACTCACATAAAATGTAAAACTCCTATGGGAGACAAACAGGGAAGCCTAAATTCTCACGAAAAGAATTCCCAATTACAGCAACAGTAAACTGTCCAATGGGCAAACCAGGGGCAGTCCCAATCTAACACATTGACAAATAGAATAATGAATAACATATATAAAACTATGCGATTATATTAAAACAAAAATAAAAAGGAAATAGTCATGGGGAATTGAATTTCTCCGTACAAATCTCCTTCAAGAAAAGGTGAAGGTAGGTCCATGGTCCAATGGAGACCGTCATTATTAAGATTGGTCGATGAAGGAATTAATATCCCACTCGACGTTTAAACCGGATGGCCTGTGCGTTTGTAATTCATATATCCAGTAGGTCTCCAACTGGGACACACCCCTGATTTTGGGGGCACCCCTCCAATGGGGAATAAAATGATCGATGATCAGAAATTGTGTGCCAGCTGGATTCCTACTGTGATATAATCTATAGTGTCTGGGCACCGTGTGGTTAATATCACCCCCTAGGATGAGTGAAACATGTTCCCCCACTCTAACCGAAAAAGGCCTGATGGTACGGCCTACATATTGTTTCCCGCAAGGGCAGGTGATAAGGTATACAATGTGTGTGGTGGAGCATGTACAAAATTGTTTGATCGGATACAATTTTCCTGTACTAGTTGACCTAAACTCTAAGGTTTTGCCCCTCCCAGATGTATTATACCTACACACACTACACCTCTTGCAGGGATGGTAGCCCACCAATTGGTGAAAGAAGGAGGGGCGTACTGGGGGATTGATGATATTAGGTGCTATTCTACCCCGAAGGGTAGGTGCCCCTCTAAAAATCACTTTGGCCTGATCCGGTAAAACAGAACCGAGGATGTTGTCGTTTTTCAAGATATCCCAGTGCTTTGCTATAATAGCCTTTACTTGTTTATGCTGTAAGGAAAAGGAAGTAAGCATCGCCCATTTGAAAGCATTATTGGGTTCGCCTTTCTGTTTGACCTCCAACAGAGAGCGCCTATCAGTCTCTAGTACCTGTCCAAGATCCTTATCTATACTGGCAGGATCATAACCTTTGTCAATAAAACGTTTTTTAAGGATCTCAGCCTGAGTAAGTATATCATAGACTAACCTAGGATATGGTAACTGCGTAGTCTTACACATATTCATATTAGACATGTGCATTCGTTTTCGTCCGAATGCATTTTCGTCCGAATTTCAGGTATTTTCGTTATCGTTTTAACAAACGAAAACGAAAGCACAGAATCTGAAAGATCCGACATAAACAAATGCTTTATTTTCGTTTTCGTTGCAACAACAGTTCGATATAGATAGGAGATTCGACATGACACTGACAATAACAATCTGTGTCCATCGAACCTGTGGTCGAATGTGCCTAACCTTAACTCTATTAGTCCAAGATTATTCTACATAGAGAGAAATGATTCGACATTATAGAGAGAAAAGATTCGACATTATAGAGAGAAAAGATTCAACAAAAAAGATCGCTGCTGAAATTGGGTGGGGGAAGTAAAATAAAAATAATGATGATGATGAATGTTATTGGCTGATAATTGGCTGATAAAAGTAATAATAATTAATAAATATAATTATTACTAGTCATAAAACATTAGAATTCTACTATAGCTAGCTTGTAGGCGGAACATTCGACCGTAAATGTACGATTGCTGCGTTGTACAGTTTCGATGCTCCGTCGAATCTTCTTTGAACATTCGACAGACACCATAAGCCTTCAATGACAGATTCGACCTTAATTAGTTCAGATTTTCGGACGAATGCAATTTCTAACGAAAAACAAAATAAATAAAAACGAATTTCGGGAGTAACTAAATAAATGTATTTTTCGGACGAAAACGAAATTCCAAAATGAAATATTTCAGTGTGCACATGTCTAATGCATATGCTCCACATTATGTTGTGTTAAATGCAGAACTGCTGTACAGAAAAAAAAAAAAAAGACTAGCTCATTAAAAGATAAAATCACAATACCAGCTTTTTTACAATATTTACCTTTAATTCAGAGATCACTTACCAGGGGCGGCCATCCATTAAGGGCACACGGGTGCTGCTCCCTCTATCCATGCCACCCCCTATATAGTTAATGGATAGATTCATGCTATGCATGCATCTATCCATGACCGCAGCGACCACCCCCTATTTATGCGCACGGCCCCTTTCAGGATGCCTGGTGCATGAATTACAGCGGTGGGGGTTCCATAGGCTCTAATAGGCTTCAAAATAGGGTGGACTCGGAGCGCAGAGCATTGCGCTCAGAGCCCAACCAGGTGTGTTAGAAAAGCGAATAAATATTCACTTTTTGTAACATTAATCGCCTCTCCACCAATCAGGAAGCGTGGGTCAGATACCCGTTTACCGATTGACTGAAAGGTCAGGCGATCCTATTGGATGCCTAGGAGGAGGAGGAGGGAGATTTACGGCGGAAGGCGCCGTGATCCTCACCACAGGAAGAGGAAAGAAGATGCCGGACACGCTGCCCGTTCGCTTCCTAGATGGGGTTGTCTAAGTTGTCAGACAAACCTGATTTCTTTTTATGAGGAGGTAAGTAAAACATTGGACAGAGGGGTGGCGGTGGACGTGGTATACTTGGATTTTGCAAAAGCGTTTGAAACAGTTCCCCACACACGGCTAATGTGTAAGGTAAAGTCTACAGGCTTGGAGAGATCAGTTTGTAAATGAATAGAAAACTGGCTAAAAGACCGAATTCAGAGAGTTGTGGTTAATGATTCTTACTCTGAATGGTCTAAGGTTATCAGTGGTGTACCCCAAGGTTCAGTGCTGGGACCCTTACTTTTTAATATCTTTATAAATGATTTAGGGTCTGGGATTAAAAGTACAATTTTAGTATTTGCAGATGACACCAAGCTATGCAGTGGAATAACGTCCTTACAGGATGTCTCCAATTTACAAGCCAACCTCAATGCTCTGTCTAATTGGACAATTATGTGGCAGATGAGGTTTAATGTTGATAAATGTAAAGTTATGCACTTGGGGGCTAAGAATATGCATGCATCATACACACTAGGGGGATTACAACTGGGGGGATCCATAGTGGATGATAGGATTCTTCTGGATCCTATAAACTCTATTCCTAGCTATCACCTTATTATTATTAATCTTACCTTATTTTTATTTCCGGAACTCCTTATTTCACCACTCCCAGATTCTGCGCAGGGAACAATGCATGTATAAAAGTGACCCAACACAGATGATTTGATCTACACACTGTTCGATTTATTGGTACTGGTACAGCATATTTATAGTATACATTCAAGATATAGCCCACCCTTGGATATTGCCAAGCCATGCCAAACACCTCCTCCATGTACATACAGTTATTCATAGCATTTCTCGCCTGTCAATGTTCAGACAGTTTTTATAACAGCTTTTATAACAATACACAGGCTATCATATCACTTTGACCCAGGCGCTAGTTTGGTGGTTAACACAAAACTAAACCAAGACTTCCATCTTCTCTATAGAAACATTTCTCTTACTTCTAACTTCAGAGCAACAATATATTTGGAGGAGTACTAACTCAAAACAAGAAATATATTAGGGGGGCTCTCAACCACCTCTTTCAGTGGAGAAGGATTTGGGTGTTCTGGCAGATCATCGACTGTCAAGCTACTGTTTCTAAGGCTGGGTTCACACTAGTGCGACACAACAGCCGTCCTACTTTGGATCCGACTTTGCCCCGCAACATGAAGCCGACATATGTCCGACTTTCAATGAACGGGGATCCGACTTGGATCCCCGCCAACACCAGGCACTGTGTTTGCTATGAATCTTGAGGGGGAACTCCAGGCCAAATTTTAAATAAAAAACCAGCATGGGTTCCTCCTCCAGGAGCATACCAGGTCCTTGGGTCTGGTCTGGATTTGAAGGGGAACCCCATACGCTGAAAAAACGGCGTGGGGGTCCCCCCCAAGATCCAAACCAGACCCTTATCTGAGCACGCAACCTGGCAGGCCGCAGGGGAAGAGGGAGGACGAGAGAGCGCCCCCCTCCCTCCTGAACCGTACCAGGCCGCATGCCCTCAAAATGGGGGGTTTGGTGCTCTGGGGCAGGGGGGCGACCTGCGGCCCCCCACCCCCAAAGCATTGTGTCCCGATGTTGATGAGAACAGGGCCTCTTCCCGACAACCCTGGCCGTTGGTTGTCGGGGTCTGCGGGCGGGGGGCTTATCGGAATCCGGGAGCCCCCTTTAATAAGGGGGCCCCCAGATCCCGGCCCCCCCACCCTATGTGAATGAGTATGGGGTACATCGTACCCCTACCCATTCACCTGGTGGAAAAAAATGTCAATAAAAACACAACACAGCTTTTTAAATTAATTTATTGCACAGCTCCGGGGGTCTCCGCGCTCTTCGGTTCTTTCTTCTGCCGGGCCTCCGCTATCTTCTTCCAGCTCCTTTGCTAGCGGGGCCCGGTCTTCTCCGTTGCCTTCTTCTTCTCCCACTCTCCGGTTCTTTCTTCCGCCGGGCCTCCGCTATCTTCTTCCAGCTCTTTTGCTAGCGGAGAGGCCCGGTCTTCCCGTCGTCTCGTCCGGCTCTCCGTTGTCCTTCTGCCGGCCCCTCCACTATCTTCTTCCAGCTCTTTTGCCAGTGGAGGGGCCGGTCTTCCCGTCGCCGTCGCCGTATTCTTCTCTCTTCTCCTCCTCGATGTTAACTCGTCTCTTCCTCCCGCTGTAATACTGGCTGTTCGCTCCGCTCCGAATTAATATAGGCTTCTCATGACGTCACAGTCACATGCTCCCATGACGTCACAGTCAAATGCTCCGGGGCCACCCGGAGCATGTGACTGTGACGTCATGAGAAGCCTATATTAATTCAGAGCGGAGCGAACAGCCAGTATTACAGCGAGAGGAAGCGACGAGTCAACATCGAGGAGAAGAAGAGAGAAGAAGACAGCGACGGCGACGGCGACGGGAAGACCGGCCCCTCCACTAGCAAAAGAGCTGGAAGAAGATAGTGGAGGGGCCGGCAGAAGGACAACAGAGAGCCGGACGAGACGACGGGAAGACCAGGTCTCTCCGCTAGCAAAAGAGCTGGAAGAAGATAGCGGAGGCCCGGCGGAAGAAAAAACCGGAGAGCGAGAGAAGAACCGGAGAGCGGGAGAAGAAGAAGGCGACGGAGAAGACCGGGCCCCGCTAGCAAAAGAGCTGGAAGAAGATAACGGAGGCCTGGCAGAAGAAAGAACCGGAGAGCGCGGAGACCCCCGGAGCTGTGCAATAAATTAATTTAAAAAGCTGTGTTTTTTATTGACATTTTTTCCAACAGGTGAATGGGTAGGGGTACAATGTACCCCATACTCATTCACATAGGGTGGGGGGGCCGGGATCTGGGGGCCCCCTTATTAAAGGGGGCTCCCGGATTCCGATAAGCCCCCCGCCCGCAGACCCCGACAACCAACGGTCAGGGTTGTCGGGAACAGGCCCCGTCCTCATCAACATGGGGCAGGGTGCTTTGGGGTGGGGGGGCCGCAGGTCGCCCCCCTGCCCCAGAGCACCAAACCCCCCATGTTGAGGGCATGCGGCCTGGTACGGTTCAGGAGGGAGGGGGGCCGCTCTCGCGTCCCCCCCTCTTCCCCTGCGGCCTGCCAGGTTGCGTGCTCGGATAAGGGTCTGGTTTGGATTTTGGGGGGGGACCCTCACGCCGTTTTTTTGGCATAGGGGTTCCCCTTCAAATCCAGACCAGACCCAAGGGCCTGGTATGCTCCTGGAGGGGAAACCCATGCCGGGTTTTTATTTAAAATTTGGCCTGGAGTTCCCCCTCAAGAGCAGCACAGCACAAGTCGCATGCCAAAGTCGGATCATGCAAGACTGCGGTCCGACTTTGCTCCGACTTCAGAGGCCCTGTCCTCATCAACATGGGGGCAGGGTGCTTTGGGGTGGGGGGGCCGCAGGTCGCCCCCCTGCCCCAGAGCACCAAACCCCCCATGTTGAGGGCATGCGGCCTGGTACGGTTCAGGAGGGAGGGGGGCCGCTCTCGCGTCCCCCCTCTTCCCCTGCGGCCTGCCAGGTTGCGTGCTCGGATAAGGGTCTGGTTTGGATTTTGGGGGGGACCCTCACGCCGTTTTTTTGGCGTAGGGGTTCCCCTTCAAATCCAGACCAGACCCAAGGGCCTGGTATGCTCCTGGAGGGGGAACCCATGCCGGTTTTTTATTTAAAATTTGGCCTGGAGTTCCCCCTCAAGAGCAGCACAGCACAAGTCGCATGCCAAAGTCGGATCATGCAAGACTGCGGTCCGACTTTGCTCCGACTTCAATGATAGTCAATGGGCTGAAGTCGGAGCAAAGTCGGACCGAAGTAGTACAGGGAGCATTTTCAAAGTCGGACCGACATGTGTCGGACCAGTTAAGACGGCTCCCATAGGGAAACATTGATTTTCACACGTCATGCGACATGAGCTCCCAATGTCGGAGTGTTTGTCGCCCCAGTGTGAACCCGGCCTCAAACAAGCAAAATCCTTTCTTATATATTTTGCACCTGTACAAATCATTAGTTAAGCCTCGTACACACGGTCGGACTTTTGCCCAACAAACTTCATTTTAAGCAAGTTGGACCAACAATCCGACTGTGTGTACGCTCCATCGGACAAACTTTTTTAGTTTGGTTTTGGATTTCATGGGACAAAAGTTGGGTCTGCAAACGGACAAACTTTTGCCCAAGAAAAGTCAGATGGAGCAAAGTCCGACCGTGTGTACAGATAACCATCGGACTTTAGTTGACCAAAGGGTGGCAGTAAAGAGCAGAAAAGAGAAGAAAAAACACGCAATGTTGTAAGAAGTTTTAAGAAAGTTTGCAGAAAAGTCCGAGCGTGTGTATGCTATGGGTGTTCCCAAGCAGCTCCGTTCGGACAAAAATCCACGGAAAAGTCCGACGGAAGTCCAACTGTGTGTACGAGGCTTAAGACCTCATCTGAAATATGCAGTTTCGTTTTGGGCACCAGTTCATAAAAAGGATATCAGGGAACTGGAGAAAGTGCAGAGAACTGCAACCAAACTAATAAGAGGCATGGAGGAGCTCAGCTATGAGGACACATTAGTTAACCACTTGCCGGCTACGTGCGATCGTGGGCACGAGAGCCAGAACAGGGACGTGTGTGTGTAAGGCCCTGTTCTGTGAGGAGAGGAGAGACAGATCTTGTGTTCCTACTAGCTAGGAACAGCGATCTGTCTTCTCCTCTAGTCAGTTCCTTCCCCCTACAGTTATAACACACACTGAGGGAACACAGTTAACCCCTTGATCGCCCCCTAGTGTTAACCCCTTCCCTGCCAGTGACATTTACACAGTAATCAGTGCATTTGTATAGCATTGATCGCTGTTTAAATGTCAATGGTCTCAAAAGTGTCCGATCTGTCCGCCACAATGTTGCAGTCCAAATAAAAATCGCATATCCCCGCTTTTACTAGTAAAAAAATAAATATGGTATTTATCGGCATATAACACGCACTTTTTTCCCCTTAAAATCAGGGGAAAATCGTGGGTGCATGTTATACGCCGATACCCACCTATCCCCGTCAATCTCTGCTGACTGTGAGCGGAGCGGAGCGATCGCCACCGAGATACACATAGCCGAGTGTACTCGGCTTTTCTCGGCTCCGCTCACAGTCACGCCCTGTCCCGCCATTGGACCTGTGTTATGTCCATCATAGGGCAGGACTCGGCGTGACTGTGAGCAGAGCCGAGTAGAGCCGAGTACACTCGACTATGTGTATCTCGGCTCCGCCCAGTCCCTGCGTTCTCAGCGGCGTTCGCCCCGCTCCGCCCTGTCTCGGCGGTGATCTCAGCGGCGCCAATTTTAAATTCGGCCAAGGCTGCAATGGACACTGGGGGGCAAGGCTGCAATGAACACTGGGGGGCAAGGTTTGCAATGGACACTGGGGGAAAGGCTGCACTGTGACAAGGCTGCAATGGACACTGACAAGGCTGCAATGGACACTGGGGCAAGGCTGCACTGTGACAAGGCTGCAAATGACACTGATAAGGCTGCATTTAAATGTAAGTTTTTTTTTCTTAAACTTCCCTCCTAAAAGTTTTTTTCCCTAAAATTCCCTCCTAAACTTGGGGTGCGTGTTATACGCCGACGCGTGTTATACGCCGATAAATACGGTAATAAAAATGCCATAAATCTTTCCCATAGTTTGTAGACGCTATAACTTTTGCGCAAACCAATTAATATACGCTTTTTGCGATTTTTATTACCAAAAATATGTAGAACAATATATATTGACCAAACCTGATGAAGAAATTTGATTTTTAAAAACAGTTTTGGGGATATTTATTATAGCAAAAATTAAGAAATATTGTTTTTTTTTTCAAAATTGTCGCTCTTTTTTTGTATAGAGTGTAAAAATAAAATACCACCAAAAGAAATCTCTATTTGTGGGAAAAAAAGGACGTCAATTTTGTTTGGATACAGTGTTGCACGACCACGTAATTGTCAGTTAAAGCGACGCAGTGCCTTATCGCAAAAAATTGCCCGGTCAGGAAGGGGGGGAAATTCTTCCGGGGCTGAAGTGGTTAAACTGAATTTATTCTCTCTTGATAAGAGGAGATTAAGGAGGGATATGATCAAAATTTATAAATATATAAGCGGTCTATATTTACTTACCATATCCGCTTCCCAAAAAATATAGAATTTTTGCCTGAATTCAGACCTGTAACGGAGCCAAAGATGCACAGGACCATTGTGCAATCTGCCCAGCGTCCGCCACGGAGGTGTGTGAACTGGCTCTATTGAGAGCCGGTCACAGTCTCCTGTCATGCGAATTGGAATGCAAGGAAACCCGCATCCATTTCGCATAAGTGTGAACCCAGTCTCAAACTTTTTTTTCTTCAATTACTTCCAGGACTAGGCAAATCAGCAGACAGTGGATTGGAAATGGGCAAGCTTTGTGCACTGGTCCAAATCATTTGGTGGAGGGGGATTATGGTGTGGGGTTGTTTTTCAGGGGTTGGGCTTGGCCCCTTAGTTCCAGTGAAGGGAACTCTTAAGGCACCAGCATAAAAAGACATTTTGAACAATTTCATGCTTCCAACTTTGTGGGAATTGTTTGGGGATGGCCCCTTCCTGTTCCAACATGACTGCGCACCAGTGAACAAAGCAAGGTCCATAAAGACATGGACGAGCGAGTTTGGGGTGGAGGAACTTGGCTGGCCTGCACAGTCCTCACTCTGATAGAACACCTTTGGGATGAATTAGAGCAAAGACTGCGAGCCAGGCCTTCTCATCCAATATCAGTGCCTGACCTCACAAATGCGCTTCCGGGAAAGTGGTAAAACATTCCCATAGACACACTCTTAAACCTTGTGGACAGCCTTCCCAGAAGAGTTGAAGTCCTTATAGCTGCAAAGGGTGGACCAACTCAATATTGAACCCTACAGACTAGGACTGAGATGTCGTTAAAGTTTATGTGCGTGTAAAGGCAGGTGTCCCAATACTTTTGACATAATAGTGTATTTGCAACTGAACTGATAATTGTATTTTTTTAAAGAAGAAATCTCTTCTAATATTAATGAATGTGTTCTGCTCCCCAGGGGACAAAGCAAATGTAGTACGTTGTCCCATTATCCTAGGTGCTGTCTGCAAGGTCGGAAATGGCGCCCCTCCATCCTTCTGTCTGCAAGGTCGGAAATGGCGCCCCTCCTCCCTTCTGTCTGCAAAGTCAGAAATGGCGCCCCTACTCACTTCTGTCTGCAAGGTCAGAAATGGCGCCCCTCATCCCTTCCGTCTGCAGGGTCAGAAATGGCACCCCTCCTCCCTTCTGTCTGCAAGGTCAGAAATGGTGCCCCTCATCCCTTCCGTCTGCATGGTCGGAAATGGCGCCCCTCCTCCCTTCCGTCTGCAAGGTCGGAAACGGTGCCCCTCCTCCCTTTTGATTGCAAGCTCAGAAATGGCACCCCTTCTCCCTTCTGTCTGCAAGGTCAGAAATGGCGCCCCTCATCCCTTCCGTCTGCAAGGCCGGAAATGGCGCCCCTCCTCCCTTCTGTCTGCAAGGTCGGAAACGGCGCCCCTCCTCCCTTCTGTCTGCAGGGTCGGAAATGGCGCCCCCTCCTCCCTTCTGAATGCAAGGTTGGAATTGGCAGCCCTCCTCCTTTCTGCCTGCAAGGCCCCCCTCCTCCCTTCACAGCTCCCAAAACACGCAGCTAGCAAGAAGAAGAATTCAGGGACAAACAGTATTTTTCTCTATCTCCAAGCACTTGCTTGCTTGTCTGGAACACACATTAGCTGACATGCCCCTTCCCCCATCTATTCCTCTAAGAGAGTTTGCTCATTTTAGAAAAGGCCACACACTTATCAATATGATCAGCCAATTGATCGTGAATTGAAAAGGACTAAAATGAATAAAATAGGAATCGTAAATTCTAGTCCCTCCATTCAATCAATCAATTTAGAAACATAGATGAGTGATGGCAAAAAAAGACCAAGTGTTCCCATCAAGTCTGCCCCATTTTTAAGCTTTCAATCTATACTAATGATGTCAAGTGGACTTGGCGATGATGGAATTTTATTGATCATTTCTAAACAACTGCACACATATCTGTCATCTGTCATTATGTCAGGCATTCTATTATAACATGGATCAATTAAATGATAATTTCCAATAGATTGCTTCTAATAGATGGTATTTCTAACCAATACCGCATGCATTTTCCAGTATTTTAATTGAGGATGGTAACAGGGTGTAGCAGAGTGATAACAGACTAGGGGCACATAAACCAAACCTGGTCTTTAAAGTCACTCTGTATTTGCATGGAGCTCTTCCCAGAACCTAAAAACATAATGGAAGGTTCACTGTTTTTTTGGACTAATGTACCTTTAGGGCAGACCATAGATGAGTAACTTTTTTTTTTCCAACTAGCAGTTTTAATGAAAAACAATGACTCAATTCCTCCATTCACACATTCAAGGTGGATAGGAAAATCTTCCCCTTTGAGTCTTTGAATTCCCACCGCAGGGAGACTGCCCCATTGGTATTATACACTGATCAGAGCTGCTGGCTAGAGCCAGCAGTGCAGATAAAGATGGGAAAACATGACAGGGCGGTTGTACGGAAGTTGATCAGTAGATCAACCTCTGTACAACCTCCCTTCCCATACATTCAGGGACTAGAGTTCTATCTCCCTACACTGTGTGTATCAATAGAATCATACAGCCCGGTAGCCTAGGATGGCAAGGTGTCCCCCTGCTCCTTCCTCCCCCTCCCTCTTGCTTCTCCAAGCTAACAAACTGTCTGGAAACTGCACTGCCCACTGTGAAGACCAGAAGTTAAGAGAAGCAGCACTGAGAGAGCAGGAACCAATAACAATACTTTACTAAGGAATGTTCATATTATTGTGCTCAATGTGTTAAGTGACAAAAGTGTAAGTTCATCCATTTAGATCTTTTTTGTTTTAGATACAGTGGGTTCTTATGCCTATCCAAGTGATCTATACCCCTGTTTAAAGTGGAAGTAAACCCTCCTATCATTTTCAGGCAAGGAAGCTGCCACCTTGGCCTCTGTTTAATCTTCAACTGCCATGATGCTGCACATGTGATCAGTTATGACACCAGCCATTGGATGGTTTGACAGTTTGGTTGAGAGCACAACCAATGTGACAGTTGGCATTCCCGGCATGCCGGGAATGTAACTGCTTTTTGAAACTGTTAAATCGATGGGTTTACTTCCGCTTTAATAAACAAGAAAAGTTGCTGCAGCACTGACTGCAGTAAATAATTTTATTTTCTGCCTGCTATCCAGGGCTCTGTCGGATTTCCCCTTACTAATTGCTATGGTGACAAGGCTTTCACCAGAAAAAGAAGTGTATACTAAGATACAAAGAACCATGATTTTCATATGCTTACTTCTGCGCCACCTTTTACATTTATCTGTGGAACTCATTTTCTTATGACTGGAGTTTCCTGAAAGACACAGCAGTATACAGAGTAGGTCTCCACAATGCTGAATAACAAATGCAAATGTATACAGGCTTATGTAATTACAGTAACTATTAGATAGGCACCTGAACGACCACAACATACAGGGATATAGCATGTAATACTGACATAAAAGCACACACACAGGTTGGACTTGATGGACTTGTGTCTTTTTTTAACCTCACCTACTATGTAACTATGTAACAGTAAGCTATGACTACCAATCAAAATGTCCCTTATGTTGATCTGACCTCACTAAAAAACAATCTGATTGGTTAATATACAGTGGGGAGAATAAGTATTTGATTCCCTGCAGATTTTGTAAGTTTTCCCACTTACAAAGAAATGAAGGGTCTATAATTGTTATCATAGGTGTATTTTAAATGATAGAGACAGAACATCAACCAAAAATCGAGAAAAAAAAACACATAAAACAAATGCAAAAAAAAAGTTGCAGTTCAGTGAGTAAAATAAGTATTTGATCCCCAAGCAAAACATGACTTAGAACTTGGTGAAGTAAAATGCTGACTATGACCCTTATGCCCCATACACACGATCGTTTTTAATGTCATTTTTTAAACCGACGTTTTTCTCCTCGTTTTTTTTTCATGTTTCCTCTCAAGCCTGCCTTGCGTACACACCATCATTAAAAAAAACGATCAAGCAAAGCGCAGTGACGTTCAACACGTACGACGGCACTATAAAGGGGAAGTTCCGTTCGAATGGCGCCACCCTTCATGTTAGTAAAGTTTGTTGAGCGACGATTCGCGCTTTTCAGTCCGTTACTGTGTAATGAATGTGCTATCTCCATTACGAACGCTAGTTTTACCAGAACGAGCACTCCCGTCTCATACTTGATTCTGAGCATGCGCGGTTTTTTTCACGTCGTGAAAGCATACACACTATCGTTTTTCACGTCGTTAAAAAAAAACGACATGAAAAACGACGTGAAAAAAGAGAGCATGTCCGGAATTTTTAATGGCCGTTTTTCACGTCGTTAAAAATGCTCTGGAGCCTACACACGGTCATTTTTAATGGCCATTTTTAAAAATGGCATTTTTAACGGCATGAAAAACGATCGTGTGTACGGGGCATAAGAATACCATCCCTACAGTCAAGCACGGAGGTGGAAACATGATGTCTTGGGGCTGTTTCTCTGCTAAAGGTACAGGCCAACTTTGCTGCATTGAGGGGCCAATGGACGGGGCAATGTATTGTAAAATCTTGTATGATAATCTTCTTCCCTCAGCCAGAACACTGAAGATGGGTCATGGATGGGTCTTTCAGCATAACAATGACCCAAAACATACTGCCAAGGCAACAAAGGAGTGGCTCAAGAAGAAGCACATAAGGTCATGGAGTGGCCTAGTCAGTCTCCAGCCCTAATCCTATAGAAAATGTATGGAGGGAGCTGAAACTTTGAGTTGCCAAGTGACAACCAAGAAACCTTAAGGATTTAGGGAAGATCCGTAAAGAAGAGTGGACCGAAATCCCTCCTGAGATGTGTGTAAACTTGATCACAAACTACAAGAAAAGTCTTACCTCTGTGCTTGCCAACAAGGGTTTCTCCACCAAGTACTAAGTCATGTTTGGCTTTGGGATCAAATACTTATTTTACTCACTGAACTGCAACCCAAATTATAACATTTGTTTTATGTGTTTTTTCTGGATTTTTGGTTGATGTTCTGTCTCTATTATTTAAAACAGACCTATGATAAAAAATTATAGACCCTTTATTTCTTTGTAAGTGGGCAAACTTACAAAATTTGCAGGGGATCAAATAATTATTTTCCCCATTCTAAGTTCTTACTATTTCTTACTTACTATTGAAGCGGGGCGGGCGGGGGCTCCACCACTGCACGTCGATACCACGCATTCCACGCCGGATGTGCGGCGTCCTCGTGGCGCCGCTTCACCGGCGGAGTGATTTGCCATCGTCAGCACGCTGGGGGTGTTTGGGCTGGCGCCTCTCATCGGGTGGCCTCTGCTACCTGGCTGGTCACGCCTCCCCTCTCCCCCCCCCACCGGGGATTATTCCAGCGTGACGTTGGGGGCTGGGATGTGTCGGCGCTCCCTATATAGGCCTCCCCCTTTGTTGGGTCTTACACACAGATTTTCTCACATCACTCTTCACCGAGAAACAACATGCACTACGACATTCATGCTCTCAGCAGCTTGCAACAGGTACACAATTCTCCCTATCATCCCCCATCACAACGGCCTCCCCTCATTCCTTGTCCCCCTTCTTGCTTTCAACCCCCTTCTCCTACTTTCTCATCTCTCCCTCCTTATCTCCCCCTTTTTTCTTTACTCTGCACCTCATTCTATCACTTTGCCCATTTACCCACAATTTTTTCATTTATTTCACTTTTTTCACTTTGATTTGTACTCTGTTTATTTCACTTTTTACACAAAGGTTCCCCATTCAGCCTACACCTTTGTCATCCTACACGCTCTGACCCTCTCGGGGGGCTGCCTGTGTTGGCTGTGGCCTCGCCGCCACGTCCCCTCAGCTCCCGTGTGTGACGTTCCTTGGCCGGTCTTGTGATCTTCATGGCTCTACCACCAGTGCGCAGATGTTTATGTAAGTCTTTGGGTTAGGTGTATTCATGGTGGGGGGGGGGGGGGGGGCTCATGTCTTACATTTGCCCATATGCCTTCATTATTTTATATCAATTTAGATTAATGCAATATTTTTGTCTTTTTATTTTATTTTATATTTATTTTTATTTTTATTTTATTCTTAGATGATCACTATGGTTTTGCTCCTGATGAGTGGGTATAAAACCCCGATACGTGTAGAGCCAATAACTACCAACGTGTACACATTCATCTAACTGCTATGAACGTTCCTTCTAATTAATTTTGTTCCCCCTATCTTTTAAACCATTTTTTGCCATGGTTACAAATCTGTACCGGTATCAACTATAATATGTGTTATGTTTCAATCATTCCATGTATCTGTCAATATATGATAATTCCTCGTTGGAATATTAATTACTGTGCAATATTTGGTTCTAATGTATTGTTAAAAAGTTTAATAATATTGATTGTAGCAAAATGCAAAAAAAGTTAAATGAATTTTATGACATTCTGAACCAATTAAAAGTCTATCCCTTATCCATTTTATATACATGCTTCCGTGTGCTTCATGTAAAGTCCCGCCTCTTTTTCTCCCCTTTTTTAAATATTGCATATTGTTGTTGCTCCTTGCTTTGCTTTGCTTTACTTTGTTTTGCTGAATGTGCCTGTTTGGAAAATCATTTTACCTTCTGCCTATAACTGCTGAGTCTCTGATCCATTCGTTTGTGGCTTGTTATATTTTCACATCTGGGTTTTCATGACTGTGCCAGCCATTGGCATTTCAACAGTTGAATCTTGGCAGTCCAGCTCCTTAACTGTGCATGATCTTATACAGTGTGTGCTGTATATATATATATATATATATATATATATATATACACACACACATTTTATTCCTTCAGCCTGCAACTGCTAAATAAATATTTGTTTTATACCGTCTATATACTCTGCGTTCCAAAATACCAAGATGGCAAAATCCATTGGAAAAGCGGCCAAATGCTTCAGAATTGTTCCTGCGCATAATGCATTCGGTATAAATGAGCAGTTGGAATGCTGGCTGCCAAAAATGTTAACGCCTTTCAGATTGCATTACAATTTCACAGCCCGTTGCCATTATGCCAAAGAAAAGAAATACATGAAAATAGGATGGGTGCTGCTGCTAGAGTAAAGTGGAACTCCAGACAAAATTCATAATCTCATGATTTCAATGACGTGACTCACCTTTATGTCCTACCTTGATGCCATTGTTGGCAGAAAAAATAAGTATCTTTCTGCATAGCTATGATTAAACACTAGGAATAGTGTGAAATGCGTCAGCTGTCCAGTTTGCTGTGGCTTGTAGTGCTGTTTTATTTTACTAATAAAGGCAACGATTGTTTGGAATGTTGCTATCCAGAAAGATACTTATTTTTTCTGCCTTGCTATATGCATTGCCTGCACCTGTGGCTTCTGTGAGGTGGATCATTATCAAGACAGTTCCTGCTAGGAGCGGCTACTTCCCTTGATGCCATTGTTGCAAGGATTCTCTTTATGCACATATCAACACCATTTTACTCTTGACAACATGCCAAAAAACAGAAACACGTGAAAAAAGATTAGGGGCCTCAGTAAATGTAAAGTGGAACTCCAGGCAAACATCATAATCTCAGGAGCTCAATGTCATGACTCGCCTAAATGTTTTACCTTGATGTCATTGTAGCAAAGAATCTATTTGTGCACAAATCAATACCCTTCTACCATTGACATTATGGGAGTAGTAAACACCTATCCCTCTACCCCTGGCATCATGGTAGTAATAGTCATCTTCTATCCCTCTACCACTGGCATCATGGTAGCAATAGTCACCTATACCTCTACCTCTAGCATCATGGTAATGGTAGTCACCTATCTTTCTAATCCTAGCCTCATGGTAATGGTACTCACCTATCTCTCTACCCCTCTACACCTGACATCATAGCAATGGTACTCGCATATCTTATTACCACAGACATCAAAGTAATAGTGAAAATTGTAATGTAAACTCAGCGCTGCTCCTATAATTTAAACAATATGACTACTAACATTCATATATCTTAAAAGAGTCCATCAAGTGTGGTATACTGGGCTGGCAACAAGCTGAAATATTTCTCAGATGACTTTCCGTGCTCCCCTCCTGGGTCCCCACTGACCAGAAAGAAGTTTTAAATACGCCTGTAATTGTGCATCGAAATGGTATCTCCCTTCAACAATTGAGGTTGGTATGTCTTGCAACTAAGGAGGGATGTCTCCTATCTTCCACCAATGTGTGTTTGGAACCGTACAGATGGCCTGGATCAGTAGCTTCTGATGCCGCCCAGTGGTAGGGGCGAAACGCGTCAAGCTAAGGAGAATCTGTGAAGGCTGTTTGTATGCCAAGGCGGCGTTTTTCTGCGTGATTTTAAAGATTTTGATGATCCAGGCCATCTGTATGGTTCCAAACACATATTGGTGGAAGATAGGAGACATCCCTCCTTAGTGGTAAGACATACCAACCTCAATTGTTGATGGGAGATACCATTTCAATGCACAATTACAGGCCTATTTAAAACTTCTTTCTGGTGAGTGGGGACCCAGGAGGGGAGCACGGAAAGTCATCTGAGAAATATTTCAGCTTGTTACCAGCCCAGTATACCATACTTGATAGACTCTTTTAAGATATATGAATGTTAGTAGTCATATTGTTTGAATTATAGGAGCAGCGCTGAGTTTAAATTAAAATTGTAACTATTACTTTGATGTCAGTGGTAATAAGATATGGACTCTTATTGATTGCACTTTATTTTGCACTGTATTAGCACTGAGCACTTTATTATGTTATACATGTTGATATAAGATATCTGAATGAAACAGATCATTTAAGATATATGAATGTTAGTAGTCATATTGTTTGAATTATAGGAGCAGCGCTGAGTTTAAATTACATTTTTCACATCACAGTCACGTATCAGATAAGACCAGAACTGTGTGGACTGCAACAGAGGAAACCCAAACGTATGTAAGTGAAATATAATGATTTATTAAAGATAAGTGAAATAATATAAATACAACCACCTCCAATACCACACAGTGCACAACAACCAATACCAAACAGAACCCACAAATAATAACAATTACAGACAAATATATACAAGTAATGGGGAAAACCAGAATCATAAACAGGGCCAGGCCAGGGTCGTCAACGGGAGGTCAGCAGCTGGGGAAAGGGAAAACAAACAGGACAAGGAGAGGATGGATGGATCACAGGAGAGATGAGTACAGGTACAAGGCTCAGGGTTCAGGTAACATACAGGAACAGGATCAAGTACAGATACAGAGGTTCTCAGGTTCAGGTTCTGTGCCATTAGCACAGAACTGGCAGAAACCAGTGGGGCCTAGGTATACCATATACTGTCCAGAGAAGTCCGGCCAGAAGTGGTCTTCATGGAAGAATTGCAGTCAAAAAGCCATAACTCCGACGTGAAAACAAGGCTAAGCGACTCAACTATACATGAAAACATAGGAACTGGTATGCAGAAAAATGGCAGCAGGTGCTCTGAACTGATGGGTAAAAATTTGACATTTTTGACTGTAGCAAGAGGCAGTTTGTTGGCAAAGGGCATGAGAATGGTACAATAATGAGTGTCTGCAGGCAACAGTGAAGCATGGTGGAGGCTCCTTGCAAGTTTGGGGCTGCATTTCTGCAAATGGAGTTGAAGATATCTATCATGCCATACCATCAAGGCAAGGTGTGATTGAACCCAAATTTATTCTGCAGCGAGACAATGACCTCAAACATACAGCCAATGTCATTAAGAACTATCTTCAGTGTAAAGGACAAGGAGTCCTGAAAGTGATGGTTTGGCCCTCACTGAGCCCTGATCTCAACATCATCGGGTCTGTCTGGGATTACATGAAGAGACAGAAGGATTTGAGGCAGCCTATATCCACAGAAGATCTGTAATTAGTTCTCCAAGATCTTCCTGCTGGGGTCCTTCAAAAACTGAGTATAAGCATACCTAGAGGAATTGATGCAGATTTTTTATAGGCAAAGGGTGGTCACACCAAATATTGATTTAATTTGGATTTCTCTTCTGTTCATTTACTTTCTATTTTGTTAAAGTGGTTGTATACCCAAAATTTGTACAAGCACCTACAGGTAAGCCTACATTAAGGCTTACCTGTAGGTGCTTGCAATATCTCCGAGACCTACACAGTCTCGGAGATATTTGCAAAAAAGACTGTACCGCTATCTACGGCGCATGCGCGCCGTAGATAACGGCGCAGGCGCACTGAGCGCGGCGGCTCTTGAATGGGAGCCTGCCGGACACTGCCGAAAATTCGCGTATGCGCGGGAATCGTGCCATTCCCCGCGCATGTGCGGGAGTGACGTAATCGCCGCTCCGGCCAATCACAGCGCCTGGGCGGCGATACCCGGAAGTCACTCCGGGTATCATGGATGCGACGGAGGACGTGTCCGAGGACCGCTGCGGGGGCTTCGATCTAAGGTAAGTGATTGATAATGAGCTAGTATGCTAGTCATACTAGCTTATTATACCTTTGCCTTGCAGGTTGACAAAAAAAAAAAAGTTTTGCGGTATACCTGTACAACCGCTTTAATTGATAAAAAGTAAACTATTAACATTTCTTTTTTTGAAAGCATTCTTAATGTACAGCATTTTTGACCGTCATGCTCTGTTTTCAAAGTCTTACAAACGCATTTGTAAAGTCAAATTTTCATCCTTGAGTAGCTCAAGTTGGTTGTCATGGGAAACTACATTGTTTTGTTTTTTTTTAACTTTATTAACCACTTAACGACCGCCCACTGTAAATATACGTCAGCAGAATGGCACCGACAGGCAGAATCACGTACATATACGTGATTGCCTTTGTATAGTTGGGGGGTCCGATCGGACCCCCCTTCTTTACAGTGGGTGGTCGTTTTACCTTCGGGAGCGATCCGGCATGAGGGGACGGCCGTTCGATTCCGGCCACCCCCTCTCGATCGCTCCCGGCGAATGAGAGAGCTTCCCCTGCCTGCCAGGAAGGAGGAAGTGATGTCATCTCTCCTGGGGCGCTCACATATACCGAGCGCCGTACAGGAGAAGATGCAGGTTAGTACACAAAACAGCACACTGACACCAGGACACATAGGCACATAAATCGCCCCCCCAGGCCCCCCCAGATCACCCCCCAGCCCCCCCAGCCCCCAGTCACAGTGTCACTGATTGCAGTGACCATTTATTTAGTGATCACTGCAATCAGTGACATTTGTGACTGTAAAAGTGTCACTACATTTAGTTTTAGGTCCAGTGTAGCCCCCTAACCCCCCCTAATAAAGGTTTAACCCCCTGATCACCCCCCAGATAACCCTTTCACCCCCTAGCACCGCCGTCACTAAGCAATAATTTTTCTGATCGATGTCTTAGCGTCGGTGATGCTGATCGGTAGCCAGTAATTTTTTTTAGGTTCGCCGCAGGTTTTTCTAGCGTCGGGTACCCCTATATATTACCTAATGAAGGTTTAACCCCCTTGATCGCCCCCCAGGTAACCCTTTCACTCCCTATCACCACTGTCACTAAGTTATAATTTTTCTGATCGATGTCTTAGCGTCGGCGATGCTGATCGGTAGCCAGTAATTTTTTTTAGGTTCGCCGCAGGTTTTTATAGCGTCGGGTACCCCCATATATTACCTAATAAAGGTTTAACCCCCTTGATCACCCCCCAGGTAACCCTTTCACCCCCTAGCACCGCCGTCGCTATGCGATCATTTTTCTGATCGATGTCTTAGCGTCGGTGATGCTGATCGGTAGCCAATAATTTTTTTTAGGTTCGCCGCAGGTTTTTATAGCATCGGGTACCCCCATATATTACCTAATAAAGGTTTAACCCCCTTGATCGCCCCCCCAGGTAACCCTTTCACCCCCTATCACCACTGTCACTAAGCGATAATTTTTCTGATCGATGTCTTAGCGTCGGCGATGCTGATCGGTAGCCAGTAATTTTTTTTAGGTTCGCCGCAGGTTTTTATAGCGTCGGGTACCCCCATATATTACCTAATAAAGGTGTAACCCCCTTGATCACCCCCCAGGTAACCCTTTCACCCCCTAGCACCGCCGTCACTATGCGATCATTTTTCTGATCGATGTCTTAGCGTCGGTGATGCTGATCGGTAGCCAGTAATTTTTTTTAGGTTCGCCGCAGGTTTTTATAGCGTCAGGTACCCCCATATATTATCTAATAAAGGTTTAACCCCCTGATCGCCCCCCAGGTAACCCTTTCACCCCCTATCACCACTGTCGCTAAGCAATCGTTTTTATGATCGTTGTCTTAGTGTCGGTGATGCCGATAGGTAGCCAGTAATTTTTTTTTAGGTTCGCCGTCAGGTTTTTATATAGCATCAGGTACCCCCATATATTACCTAATAAAGGTTTTAACCCCCTAATTGCCCCTAGTTAACCCTTTCACCAGTGATCATCATATAAGTGTTACGGGTGACGCTGGTTAGTTAGTTTGCTTTTTATAGTGTCAGGGCACCCGCCGTATATAACCCAATAAAGGTTTAACCCCCTGATCGCCCGGCGGGTGATATCAGTTAGGTTTTAGCGTCAGAGAGGGTCTGCGTCACACCCCAGGCAGCGTCAGGTTAGTGCCAGTAGCGCTAACACCCACACGTGAAGCATACACCCCCCTTAGTGGTATAGTATCTGATCAGCTCAATATCTGTTTTGATCAGATCTATACTAGCGTCCCCAGCAGTTTAGGGTTCCCAAAAATGCAGTGTTAGCGGGATCAGCCCAGATACCTGCTAGCACCTGCGTTTTGCCCCTCCGTCCAGCCCAGGCCACCGAAGTGCAGTATCGATCGATCACTGTCACTTGCAAAACACAACACACATAACTGCAGCGTTCGCAGAGACAGGCCTGATCCCTGCGACTCCAGTGCTGTAGGAGGTGATTTCACCACCACAGTTAAAAAAAAAAAGCATATATGCCGAAGCATTGGGGCAGCAGGAGCGGAGGAGCGATTTTGCTCCTAATGCCGCGTATATACGGTCGAAATTCCGACGGAGGCTTGCCCGTGGAAAAGTCTGACCATGTGTACGCGGTATAACTTTTGCGAGAAGATGCCCCCATGCTTCGGCATATATAAATGGTGCGTGTATGCCCATCATTGGAAGTGGGTGGATGAAGGGCGGTATTCTAATGGTGGGCATACCCACCGATCAATCTCTTTTTTCGTTCAGCCAACAGGCTGCATGAAAAAAAAGATTACAATACATGTCCAACAAGGACCAGCAACGTACTGGTATGTTGCTGGACTTTGAATGTTTATACCAGAATGATGCCTGCGGGTTTAGGTATCATCTTGGTATCATTCTTTTCAGCCAGCGGCCGGCTTTCATGTAAAAGCAATCCTAGTGGCTAATTAGCCTCTGGACTGCTTTTACAAGCAGTGGGAGGGAATGCCCCCCCCGGATATAAAAAGCGCCATTGGGAAATTGGGAAAGCATTTTATCACACCGATCTTGGTGTGGTCAGATGCTTTGAGGGCAGAGGAAAGATCTAGGGTCCAATAGACCCCAGTTTTTTCAAAAAAGAGTACCTGTCATTACCTATTGCTATCATAGGGGATATTTACATTCCCTGAGATAACAATAAAAGTGATAAAAATAAATAAATATGGAAGCAACAGTTTAAAAATAAAATAAAAAAGTAAAATTAATAATAAAAAAAAAAAAAAAGCACCCCTGTCCTGCCCTGCTCTTGCCCAATGGCGAACGCAAGCGTCGGTCTGGCGTCATATGTAAACAGCAATTGCACCATGCATGTGAGGTATCACCGCGAAGGTCAGATCGAGGGCAGTAATTTTAGCAGTAGACCTCCTCTGTAAATCTAACGGGGTAACCTGTAAATGCTTTTAAAGGCTTTTAAAAATGTATGTAGTTTGTCGCCAATGCGCGTTTGTGCGAAATTTTAAAGCATGTCGTGTTTGGTATCTATGTACTCGGCCTAAGATCATCTTTTTTATTTCATCAAACATTTGGGCAATATAGTGTGTTTTAGTGCATTAAAATTAAAAAAAGTGTATTTTTCCCAAAAAAATGCGTTTGAAAAATCGCTGCGCAAATACTGTGTAGAAAAAAAAATGCAACACCCACCATTTTATTCTGTAGGGCCTTTGCTTTAAAAATATATATAATGTTTGGGGGTTCAACATAATTTTCTTGCAAAAAAAAATATGTTTTCATGTAAACAAAAAGTGTCAAAAGGGGCTTTGTCTTCAAGTGGTTAGAAGAGTGGATGTAAGCTTCCTAATGTTGTGTATAAAATGCCAGAACAGTTCAAAACCCCCCCAAATGACCCCATTTTGGAAAGTAGACACCCCAAGCTATATACTGAGAGGCATGTCGAGTCCATGGAATATTTTATATGTTGACACAAGTTGCGGAAAATATACAATTTTTTTTTTTTTTTTGCACAAAGTTGTCACTAAATGATATATTGCTCAAACATGCCATGGGCATATGTGGAATTACACCCCAAAATACATTCTGTTGCTTCTCCTGAGTACGGGGATACCACATGTGTGAGACTTTTTGGGAGCCTAGCCACGTACGGGACCCCAAAAACCAAGCACCGCCTTCAGGCTTTCTAAGGGTGTCAATTTTTGATTTCACTTCTCACTGCCTATCACAGTTTCGGAGGCCATGGAATGCCCAGATGGCACAAACTCCCCCCCCAAATGACCCCATTTTGGAAAGTAGACACCCCAAGCTATTTGCTGAGAGGTATTGTGAGTATTTTGCAGATCTCGCTTTTTGTCACATAGTTTTGAAAATTGAAAAAAAAAAGAAAAAAAAAAATGTTCTTTCTTCATTTTCAAAAACAAATGAGAGCTGTAAAATACTCACCATGCCTCTCAGCAAACAGCTTGGGGTGTCTACTTTCCAAAATGGGGTCATTTGGGGGGGTTTTGTGCTATTTTGGCATTTTATGGCCTTCAAAACTGTGATAGGTAGTGAGGAGTGAAATCAAAAATTTGCGCCCTTAGAAATCCTGAAGGCGGTGCTTGGTTTCCGGGGTCCCGTACGTGGCTAGGCTCCTAAAAAGTCCCACACATGTGGTATCCCCGTACTCAGGAGAAGCAGCAGAATGTATTTTGGGGTGCAATTCCACATATAACCATGGCATGTGTGAGCAATATATCATTTAGTGACAACTTTTTGTAATTTTTTTTTTTTTGTCATTATTCAATCACTTGGGACAAAAAAAAAAAAATATTCAATGGGCTCAACATGCCTCTCAGCAATTTCCTTGGGGTGTCTACTTTCTAAAATGGGGTCATTTGGGGGGGTTTTGTACTGCCCTGTCATTTTAGCACCTCAAGAAATGAGATAGGCAGTCATAAATTTAAAGCTGTGTAAATTCCAGAAAATGTACCCTAGTTTGTAAACGCTATAACTTTTGCGCAAACCCATAAATATACGCTTATTGACATTTTTTTTACTAAAGACATGTGGCTGAATACATTTTGGCCTAAATGTATGACCTAAAATTGTGTTTATTCGATTTTTCTTATAACAAAAAGTAGAAAATATCATTTTTTTTCAAAATTTTCGGTCTTTTTCCGTTTATATCGCAAAAAATAAAAATCGCAGAGGCAATCAAATACCATTAAAAGAAAGCTCTATTTGTGGGAAGAAAAGGACGCAAATTTCGTTTGGGTACAACATTGCATTCCGCACAATTTACAGTTAAAGCAGTGCAGTGCAAAATTCTGAATTCACCTCTGGTCCTTTAGCTACCAAATGGTCCGGGGCTTAAGTGGTTAAGGAATATTTCCAAATAGAATACAAAATACATATCTTACAAACATCCTATATTTATTTATCCTTCCTTCCCTCTCCCCCCCCCCCCCCCGAATCTGATATTTTCACCATCTTAATCTTAACTTATTTCGGGCCCATCCGTTTCTATCATAGCAGCTGCGTACTTCTCTGGTTCGCTTAAACTCACACCATTTCTCCCAGGAGCATCTATGTCTTTCCGCCCTTCCCTGATACCTGCTGCTGAGGTACTCCATCTCACAAACATGGTCTACTCTCTGTATCCATTCTTTTATGGATGGCTTCTCCACTTGAAGCCATTTTGGGATCAGGGCCTTTGCAGCATTGAGCAGGGGTGGGACCAAAGTTTCTTTATATTGTTTTATGGTTTTGTTTGTCCCATGGAACAACACGTTCCAGGCGTTTTGAGGGATCCTTTCCCCGATTATCTCTTCTATGTACTCTAAGATATTATGCCAGTAATCTTTTATTTTTGGACACTCCCACCAAATGTGTATTGTTGTTCCCCTTTAACCACACTCTCTCCAACACTGGGGGGAGCTACTTTGCTGAAATTTGTTTATTCTATCTGGAGTCAAATGCCATCTTACCAAACACTTATAGTTAGCTTCTATCATAGTTATATCTGTTGCATAGTTATATACTGCTTCTATCATTTGTCTTTCCTCTAACTTTATTGCTAGATCTTGTTCCCATTTCCCTATATAGGGTAAAGCCCCCCTTCCTTATAGTTCTGTTAATATATCATACATTTGTGAGATTCCATGTTTCATAGGCGTTTTGATATTACAAAGTTTTTCAATTGGGTTCAGTGTTTTCTCCTCTCTGATTGGTTTAAGGATTGTGCTTACTAAGTGCTTAAGTTGCAAATACTCCCACTCACTTACCTGTTGCCACCCGTGCATTGTTATTAAATCTGCTCTTGTCCTTATTTTTCCTTGTGTCACTATATCTTTTAATTGTGCGTTTCCCATGTGTCTTCCCATCTGTGTCCCATTCCCTGGAATGAAAAAACTTGTTCCCACCGGCGGGATTAGAGGGGAATTATATTCCCATCTTTCCCGTCGGTATAATCTATCGCATACTTTAAAAACAATTTTAGTTAACTCATGTGTAACAAAACAAAGTGTTCTATTTTTCGGTGGTATCCAAATATTTGTCCCTAACTGTGTCATATAAAGTGTATTTTCCATTTTTACCCATCTCTTATTTGTTTTTGTGTTTGCCCATTCTAATAACCTTGCCATTATTACCGCCGTATAATATCTTTTAATATCAGGGACCGCCAACACTCCTTTCTGTTTTTTCCTGGATAGGAGTCCATTACTTACTCTAGCTTTCTTATTCTGCCAAATATATTTCAAAAGGATCGTTTTTATGATTTTAAAGAAACATTGAGGTATCTGTATCGGGAGCATTTGAAATTTATATAAAAATTTTGGTAAAATTACCATTTTTAAAAGATTTATCCTTCCTATCCAAAAGATAGGTCTCCTCGATATATTTTTTATGTCTGCTTTCACTTCATTCAATAGTGGAACATAATTGGCACAATATATTTTTCCATTGTAGGGGTTAGTTTGATTCCCAAGCAGGGATGAGCCGAACACCCCCCTGTTCGGTTCGCACCAGAACCTGCGAACAGACAAAATGTTCGTGTAAGCTTTAGAACCCTATTAAATACAATGGACTCGAACGTTCGAAATCTAAAGTGTTAATTATAAAGGCTAATATGCAAGTTATTGTCCTAAAAAGTGTTTGGGGACCTGGGTCCTGCCCCATGGGACATGTATCAATGCAAAAAGAAGTTTTAAAAACGGCATTTAAAACTGACTCGCAGCTATTACTCGGCTCCCGGCAATACATACAAAAGTCATTGATAAAAAAAAAAAAAAAAGCGTGGGGGTTCCCCAGAATTCAATTACCAGGCCCTTCAGGTCTGGAATGGATACTAAGGGGAACCCCACCGCAAATTAAAAAAAAATTGACGTGGGGTTCCCCCAAATATCCATTCCAGGCCCTTCAGATCTGGCATGGATTTTAAGGGGAACTCCACCCCAAATTTAAAAAAAAATGGCGTGGAGTCCCCCTAAAAATCCATACCAGACCCCTTATCCGAGCACGCAACCTGGCCAGCCGCAGGGGAAAAGGGGGGGACGAGAGAGCGCCCCCCCTCCCTCCTGAACCATTCCAAGCCACATGACCTCAACATGGGGAGGATGTCCCCATGTTGATGGGGACAAGGGCCTCATCCCCACAACCCTTGCCCGGTGGTTGTGGGGGTCTGCGGGCGGGGGGCTTATCGGAATCTGGAAGACCCCTTTAACAAAGGGGACCCCCAGATCCCGGCCCCCCCTATGTGAATTGGTAAGGGGTACATTGTACCCCTACCATTTCACGAAGAAAGCGTAAAAAAATGTTTAAAAAAACACACAAACACCTTGAAAAAGTCCTTTATTTAAAAAAAAAAAAAAAAAAAAACATTCCAGCGATGAAATCCAGTGTCCCGCGGCGATCCCGATGTCCAGCGCTGTCCTTCATTGGTTGTGCCTGAGCGGACCTGATGGGGAACTCCCTCTCAGTATTTTAAATGTATAGACCCGCCCCTTCTAAAGTTCCCCATCAGGTCCGCTCAGCGGACGAGATGCGGAACATGAGAAGGGGCGGGTCTATACATGTATTACCAAAGTGAGAGCAGTCCCCCATCAGGTCCGCCCCCTCGGTATGTCGGACCCGCCTACGTCATTGGCTTGAGCGGGGAACTTCCTTCACTATGTAAATTTAAATTACACAGTGAAGGAAGTTCCCCGCTCAAGCCAATGACGTAGGCGGGTCCGACATACCAAGGGGGCGGACCTGATGGGGAACTGCTCTCACTTTGGTAATACATATATAGACCCGCCCCTTCTCATGTTCCGCATCTGGTCCGCTGAGCGGACCTGATGGGGAACTTTAGAAGGGGCGGGTCTATACATTTAAAATACTGAGAGGGAGTTCCCCATCAGGTCCGCTCAGGCACAACCAATGAAGGACAGCGCTGGACATCGGGATCGCTGCGGGACACTGGATTTCACCGCTGGAATGTTTTTTTTTTTTAATAAAGGACTTTTTCAAGGTGTTTGTGTGTTTTTTTTTAAAAAAAATTACGCTTTCTTCGTGAAATGGTAGGGGTACAATTTACCCCTTACCAATTCACATAGGGGGGCCGGGATCTGGGGGTCCCCTTTGTTAAAGGGGTCTTCCAGATTCCGATAAGCCCCCCGCCCGCAGACCCCCACAACCACCGGGCAAGGGTTGTGGGGATGAGGCCCTTGTCCCCATCAACATGGGGACATCCTCTCCATGTTGAGGGCATGTGGCTTGGTACGGTTCAGGAGGGAGGGGGGGCCACTCTCTCATCCCCCCCTTTTCCCCTGCGGCCGGCCAGGTTGCGTGCTCGGATAAGGGGTCTGGTATGGATTTTTAGGGGGACTCCACGCCATTTTTTTTTAAATTTGGGGTGGAGTTCCCCTTAAAATCCATGCCAGATCTGAAGGGCCTGGTAATTGAATTCTGGGGAACCCCCACGCTTTTTTTTTTTTTATCAATGACTTTTGTATGTATTGCCGGGAGCCGACAATTCATTAATAGCCGCGAGTCAGTTTTTCTTTCAAAAATGACATTTTTTGCAGGGACAGTTCTAAGCACGGGAAACATGCGCCACTTCACATGCATATCATACACACCCCCCAGGTACGAAATTTAAAGGAATATTTCACTTTTATTTTTTCATTTTAAGCATTATTAAAATCACTGCTCCCGAAAAAACGTCAGTTTTTAAAACTTCTTTTTGCATTGATACATGTCCCCTGGGGCAGGACCCGGGTCCCCAAACACTTTTTAGGACAATAACTTGCATATAAGCCTTTATAATTAGCACTTTAGATTTATCCCATAGATTTTTCGAATTTGCCGCGAACACCCCAATTTGTTCGCTGTTCGGCGAATGGGCGAACAGGCAATATTCGAGTCGAACATGAGTTTGACTCGAACTCGAAGCTCATCCCTATTCCCAAGTATGTCCATGCTTCTGGCTCCCAGGAAAACAGGAATTCCTGCTGTAGAGCTATTGCCTCTTTCTTCTCTATTCCTAGATTTAATATTGTTGTTTTTATAGGATTTATCTTAAAGTTTGTAAGCTCACCATAGTCTTTCAAGTCTTTTATTACGTTTGGCAATGATAGCTTTGGCTTAGTTATGTATAGAAGTATGTCGTCCGCATTAGCAGCAACCTTATGCTCTTCTTCTCCCACTCTAACCCCCCCTATATCCGAGTTTTTCCTTATTTTTTCCAGCAGTGGCTCCAATGCAATTACATACAGGAGTGGCGAGAGTGGGCAGCCTTGTCTTGTTCCATTGAACATCTCAAACACGGACGACATACCTCCATTAACCCTGACCCTTGCCGTGGGATGTTTATACAGGTTATCGATCCATTTCATGAATCTTGGGCCCCAGCCTATGCTACGTAATGTATCCATCATAGACCCCAAGTCTACTCTGTCAAATGTTTTCTCAGCATCAATTGACATGAGTAGGACTGAGGTTTTTTTTTTTGGCCCCTACGCATTAATAGCATTGTTCTTATGCTATTGTCCCTACCCTCCCTTCCTGGGACAAAGCCTACTTGATCTACATTTATTACTTCTGGCATCAGATTTTGCTTATAGTTTTACATCTGCATTTAATAACGCGATAGGGTGATAACTAGAGCAAATGGATTTATCTTTCCCTGGTTTAGGTATGATTGTAATATATGCTAGGAGTGATTATTTTCTAATTTCCTTGATTTCTCCTATTTTATTAAAATGGGTACATAGTGCTGGTACTAATTGGTCCTGGAATCTTTTATAATATTTTATCGTGAAACCATCCGGACCTGGATTTTTCCCCCCTGGTATATTTTTTAGGGCGTTTTTAATTTCTTCTTGTGTTATTGGCCTCTCGAGGAGTTCTATGTTGTCTCCTGATATCTTTGGTAGGTTTACTTCTGCTAACTACTGTTGTATTTTAAGTTTCCTATTCTTCTCCTCCTGTCGTGTTTCATTATTTCTTATTGCATATAGTGCACTGTAATATTTTTTGAAAATCTTTGCAATATCTGTTGTTTTATGTTTCATTTCGCCTTTTTCGTTTTTTATCTTTTCTATATAGTTTAAGGTTTTTTTTCCCCTAGAAATTTTTGCTAGATACTTTCCAGGCTTATTTCCCCACCTGTATCTTTCTTTTGCCACATTCTTAAATACTTTTCTAGTTTCTTCCTCCATCAGTTCCCTTAGTTGGTCTCTCTTTATCATCATCTTCTGATGTATTTCCCTATCTAGATACGTTTTGTGTAACTGTTCCAGGTCCTATAGTTCCCTTATTACCCGTTTCAGAGTTATTTCCCTTTCTTTTTTTTCCACGCTCCTATTGAAATGAATTTTCCTCTGATATACGCCTTATGGGCTTCCCAGACTGTGGCCATTGTGACATCTGGTGTATCATTGATACTAAAAAATAGTTTAATTTCAGCTATTAATTTTTTACCCACTTCTTCATCCTCTATGAGATCTTCGTTTAACTTCCATGTCCCTTTCCTATTTTCCTTATGCTTAAATCTTATTTTCGCTGTTACAGGGGCATGGTCCGAAATTGTTGTTATCTCTATTGTGGTTTCTCCCACATACTCTAGAATTGCATGATCGACCAAGATGTAATCCAGTCTCGTGTACGTATCAGGCACTGACGAGTGAAATGTGAAATCTTTTTTACTGGGATGGGCTATTCGCCATATATCCACCAACTGGTGGGTATGCCTTTTTTTTATCAATTTCAATTGTTTACTCCCTCTCATTGGTGCACCCGACGAACTATTGAGACCTTGGTCCATTGAGAAATTAAAGTCTCCTGCCACAATTAGATGTCCTTGTTTGAAGTCCACTAAATCTTCTAGGATCCCTTTTAGGTATTTTTTGGGATGTTTATTAGGACAATAAATATTTACTAACGTATACGTCGTTCCTTGTAGGGTCCCTTTCAGGAACAAAAAACGGCCTTCTGGATCTACTTTTCTGTCTTTCAGCACAAAACTAATATTTTTCCCTATGCCAATGGCGACTCCTTTTGCCCTTTTATTTGGGGAATGCCCATAGTACCAGGTTGGAATAGCCCGTGAATACAGTCTTATATTTGAATCCAGGGATAGGTGTGTTTCCTGTAAAACAAATTATCTCAGCAGCATACTTTTCCAACTCCCTCAGCACCATGTGTCTTTTTTTCGGTGAATTCAATCCTCTTACATTATAAGTCATAAACTTAACCTCCGTCATCAAAATGTTTTATTTTTAGCCTACTTAATTCCACAAACAACTTTCTGCTGCAATATACAGATCTCCCTGTTTCTTTGACCAACAGATGTATTTATATACAGAAATATACAGATCTTTCCCTTATCCCCTCCCTTCCTCACCCCACCTCCCTCCCCCCAACCCGACCCACCCCCCTTCCTACCCCCCGCGGAGGTCATTTTGTTTTGCGTGGTGCTAATGCCCTGTGAATTCTATCGAATTCCAGTCTCTCAATAGGGATGGAAGGGAACAATTCCTGAAAGAGCGCTGTCATGGACGATTGAAGATCAGTGATTGATTCAGGTATACCTCTTATGCAGAGATTTGACCGTCGTGCTCTGTTTTCAAAGTCTTCCAAATGCGTTTGCATAGTCACATTTTCATCTCTGAGTACCTCAAGTTCGTTGTCATGGGAAACTACATTGGTTTCAATGTCATCCATTCTGCATTCTAAGTCTGCAGTACGTTGGCCTAAGTCACTAATCTCTTTAGTCAATTTCTCTGTTATTTGGTCAGAAGTCTGTTGCAGAGCTTTATGAAGCATCTTCTCTATTTGTTTACAAATATTTGGGTGTAATGTCTCAGTTTTTTGTGTTAAAGAACCAGCACTTTGTTCATATTCTGTGTAATTTGAGTCATGTGAAGACCTCAGCTGTTTTCTGTCAGCGCGGGCTTTAGCTGTGTGAGGTGAATTAGACAGTGCCATTACATTAGAGCCTCTGAGAGGTTTTTCTTTGTGTGTTTTTGTCTTGGCTTTCCTGCGGGTCACTCCAAAAACCATACTATTATGTTCCCAGGGCATTAGGGAAGATTATGGAGTAGTTTTTGATTGATTATTTACCCTGTCATTCAGGTGTCCGTGGAAGCCGTGAAGACCTGAGAAGAACGGAGCCTCAGCAGGACATCTCTGACACCGTCAGCTCCGCCCCTCCTCTTCCAGAAATCATTATTTTTGTGACATCTCTTGTAGATACAGGGTTGAGCCCCTATGTGGTGAGTCAGATAATCATAGAATTGTATTAAAGCACTATATGTAGGGAAAGTGAGTATTAACAACAATACTGACTCGGAATCTATTACAGTGCCAAATACTTGGGAGGCAAATGCCATATTGCTTATTGACCCAATCTAATATCTTGCAGATACACATAGATATCCTTCTGTATAGCTTCATAAACAATATGTGCAGTAACTAGAGATGTGCACTGCCCAAAAACGTGTTCATTCTCGTTTCATTCGTTTTTTGTTTTTTTTTCTCCGGTCATTTCGTTATTATCGAAATTTGTAAATTTGTAAATTTGAAAAATGAGTAATATTGTAAAATTTGTAAATTTGAAAATTTGAAAAATCCTGAATTCGTAAATTAGAAAATCCGAATTCCGTAAATTTGCAAATTTGAAATTCCGAAATCTGTAAATTAGAAATTTTGTAAATTCGAAAATTCGTAAATTCATAAATTTGAAAATCCGAAATCCGGACATTCTAAAATCCGTAAATTTGAAATTTTGTAAATTTGTAAATTCGAAAATCCAAATTTCGGACATTTAAAAATTAGGAAATTCGTAAATTAGAATATTCAAAAATCCAAAATCCGGAAATTCGTAAATTCCAAAATTCTAAAATCCATAAATTCGTAATTCCAAAATTTGAAAATTCAAAACTTCAAAAATCCGAAATCCGTAAATTCGTAAGTTTGAAAATTCGAAAATCCAAAATCTGGAAATCTGGAAATTCTAAATAAAAACTAAACTAACTAATAATAACTAACTATTAAATTATAGGTATTGAAATTTGAACAGAATTAATTAATAATTAATAATAATAATAATAAAAAGTTGTTATTATTATTGTTATTTATTATTAATAATTCTTTACGCTCCATTTGTTTAGATACGGCATTCGTTATTTCAAAAAATTCGTAGCTTCAGATGAATTCGTATTCGTTACGTTCACTAACAGCCAAATTTGAAGAGAAATTTCAATACCTAAATTTAATAGTTAGTAATAGTTAAGTTATTATTAGTTAGTTATTATTTCAGATTATCAAACTTTCGGATTTACGTTCTTCTTTTGAATTTTCGTTTATTTTCGAATTTCCGCATTTTTGGACTTTCGAATTTTCAGAATTTCAAATTTCCCAATTTACGAATTTTCAGAATTTCAAATTTCCCAATATACGAATTTTCCGATTTTGTAATTTTCCGATTTTCATGTTTCGAATTTTGCAATTTTCTGCTTTTCAAATTCTGAATTTACGAATTCAAGAATGTTCATAAATTTGAAAATTCGAAATCTGTAAATTCAGAAATTCGAAAATTCGTAAATTCTTAATTTTTGAATATTCAAATTTATAAATATTCGGAAAAATTTGTTAAATTGGTTTTCGTTAATTCGGATATTTCCGAATTTCCGAATTTGTCGAAATTTGTTATAAAAAAAATTTGGAACTAAAAGAATTGCACATGTCTAGCAGTAACATTACCCAGGGGTAGGTGCATATATATTATTTCAAGGAGGATACATGAAACAAGGTTTTGGGCTCAAGGGTTTAGATATTTATTCTATGTAATATTACTGTAGATGAGTGACTATTTAAGTGATACCTTCCTCTGCATTTCTCCTGAACACTTTATGCTTTAGGTTGAGTAGGTCTGATATTAGGAAGGGATGTTATGTGATAGAACATGTATATGCAAGGACTGATGAAGGATAAAGTTATGGACCACATGTTACTAAACAGCATGGTTAATTTTCATGTTTTTTTAAGAAAAAGATAACTAAAGAAGAACACATTTTAACAGTTTGTTGATGGTGAGAAAATGTATGACCTAAAAAGTCAAACTGTATCTGATACTGTATATTAGCTGTATATGGGATGTTGGTATACCCCTAAGAGGAAAGAGATATTTATTTAACCATATATAAAAGATGAAATAATCATCAGTGATTAACTAATCATACTTCACACAGTAGCGCAAATCAAAACAAACCAATAAAAAAACGAAAAATCAGCAATCAAAGCATATTTTATGGTTAAAAGAATGTATTTGTTTTACTTAACCATGTCCCTTTAAGCCTCCTATTGTCAATTTGGCCACACCCAATGTTCGTCGCTACGTGCACCACTTTACTACTGGCCTTGGGGCACCCAAAGGTGTCCAAGGTCTTTTACAATACTATAGAGTAAACAGAGGTGCTTAAACCGCCCTAGCCCAAAAAAAGCACCGCTCAGCACTCAGGAATAAGCAATTGAGGTCTGTGAGAAGAAATATTCTAATGTGACTTCTAAATAAATAGCGGCTGCTTAAAAAAACAAAACATGTATAGCAAACAGTGATATTAAACACTCCAAGAAAACTAGAGTCCACAATAAAACTGTAGCAGCGCTACAATCAAACCACCGTTTGATAGACTTCTATATGATGTACATATAGGAAACAACAGTGATGCAGAGGAGGATGAATGTGATTTGGTAATAAAACTTTAGTCCGTGCTCCTTCCACCAAGAGATTTTCACCATGTGGGGGGTTATTCCCCTTTTGGGGATGCACTTACCGAAACTCAGAACCAAATGCGCATTGAATCACCATAATCATCCACCGTTTACACTGCAGTCTCCACCAATATCATTTGCTTGATACAGGGGTTCCGCAGTCACATGTGAAGGAATGAAATGTCCACATGGAGTAGTACTGCTTTAAAGTTTATTAAAGACCTCCCAATTATCCCCTTACAAGTTACACGTACCAAAAAGCAAATAATCTCAAGCAAAATATGATTGCAAATATGCGAGTGTGGTTACTTGGTCACCATAATAACGAAATGAAGCCGTCTGTGTTACCAGTTACTCTAAGACTTCCTGGTTCATCACTGGCCCGTGGAACGCACACGTCACTTCAGGTTAGTCGACAGGAGTCACGCTCCGACGCGTTTCATAATTTCCTGACTTCGGTCACACTCTCAGACGAAGTCAGGAAATGACGAAACGCTTCAGAGCGTGACCGTATAAAAAGTTTTGCCTTTTGTTATACCTTAACCTCTTTGCGCTGCTCACACGCAAACATGCAGCCTCTCGGCGGGCAGGCCGCATATTTGCGTGCATTAATGCCGACAGTGCTGTGTTGAGAGGGCAACCCTTGCGTGCTCCCGGCACAGTGACCGGTGGCTCACGCACTTTTCCAATCATGTATCCGCAATGACAGCCAATCACGTGGCCATATGCCCCGCCCCAC
This sequence comes from Rana muscosa, assembly GCA_029206835.1. Classification (NCBI taxonomy): domain Eukaryota; kingdom Metazoa; phylum Chordata; class Amphibia; order Anura; family Ranidae; genus Rana; species Rana muscosa. The sequence continues at coordinate 180,574,432 of CM055121.1, forward strand.
CTCCCGGGCATAGAAAACCCCTTAAAGGGACAGCGGTAGCCGGCGCCAAAGGGGTTAAGGATGCAAAAATAGAAGTGTTCTTTTTTTTGGATGTTCCTCAGTAAGTAGGATAAAATCCAAAAGAGAAAGAAAAACTTTCCATAGTGTAGCGTTCATCCATAAAAAAGGGTGTTTATTTTCACAAAGTATGCAATACAGAACCTCAAAGAAACAAGTCCTGAGATATTAAAATGCTGGTTAAAAAACTGGTTAAAAAACTCCTTGCAAGGAATAAAAGCTCCGTATTCTGTCAATCAAACGACCGTTCGCGCGTCCGCAATGCGTGCACGTGTCGCCCTACGTCGTTTGGTCAAATCTGACGTCATCAGGGGCACATCCACTCTGATCTGCCAAGAGTGTGTCTACTCCCAGTTCTGGCCAGGTGTTCAATCAACGTCTCTGGAGACTCTCCCACTGTGGATGAAGCGTTCCTGCAGAATCATTCTGCCTTCCATGGAGTAAAACATCACTCTACTGAGCCTGTTTTGACCCCCCTGAGAAGGGTGGTCGCAGGCTGTCTGGTAAGCCTTCATTCTTCACCTTGATGGCGGGATCTTTACTAAGTGTTGGAGCATTTTGCCTATGATTTTCATTGGATACCTGCACTCTGTAGAACTCTTATCATCTTTAAATAGAGGAGAAGATTTCATATATTTTTCACTGATACATATGAACTTTAAAGCGGAGCTCCGCCGGAAAAAAAAATATTAACAGCCAGCAGCTACAGCTACAGCAGCTGCTGGCTTTTAATATTTGGACACTTACCTGTCCTGGAGTCCAGCGACGTCCGCAGCAGAGGACGAGCGACCGCTCGTCGCTCTGCTGCTCCCTCCGCCATCCTCGCTGAGGGAACCAGGAAGTGAAGCCCTGCGGCTTCATGCCCGGTTCCCTACGGCGCATGCGCAAGTCGCGCTGCGCCGTTCTGATTGGTGCTCCTGTGTTCTGGGAGCCGAGTGTCTCCCAGAACACCAAGGGAAGTCTGCGGGAAGTGACGTAACTCCCGCAGATTCCCGGAGAGAGGACTCCCGGATGTGGGTGAAAATACCTGTCTTAGACAGGTATCTTCACCCCCCTCCCCCCTAACATGTGTCAATTGTGACACCCGAGGGGGGGAGGAATCCAAATAGCAAAAGTTGCTATTTAGGGTGGAGCTCCACTTTAAATTGTTTATTTGTAGTATTCACTCATGTTTTTGATACTTTTTCCCATTTTTTTCACTGTATAGCCATACACAGTTTTGCTCATCCAGCGCTACACTTTTTTGTATATTAATACCTATGATTTGGAATGAAGATGTAGCGCTAAGTGAAGAAATGAAGCCCAATAATTTGGGCCTCCAATCAAACCAAAGTGATAAATAATATCAATATAATGAGTCCATACAGTGTCCATAGAAAATTTTCGTGTTGTGAAGAAAGAACATGTAGCACTGAAGGGTCATCACATAACTCTTGTAGAAAAAGAGAGGTAGAATACTCTTACCAGAACGTTAGACCTGTGGTTTAGGCAGGTCAAATAGGCATACGAAATCCCAGTGGCACTCCTCATCAGTTAGTCTGAAACTGGATCAGATGGGTCCCCAATGTAGACTGTCCGGTAGGCTCCCCGACTTGACAGCAGACTCTGGGTTTCACACCGATCCAGGTGGTCCTCCGATGGAACTGGAACCGCCACTCAGCAAGGAGACTCTTTACCACGGTGAATATTAGTAACCAGTGGCCAAAGGAAGCTATTACTTGACCAACCACCCATGTGAGGAGAAAAGAAGGGAAGGAATGCTCCAATGGTGCAGGTCAATGAGGGTTTATTCAACCAACATAAAAGTGATCACAAACAATAAAAACGTTTAAAAAGGGGCAGTGAATGAGGTAGTGTACCAAGCCCTACACGTTTCGAACAAATGTTCTTCAACAGGGGCATCAACCAACCTCTTCCACTGCAGAAATATATATAGTGAACAAATACAATGTAACAAGGTTCTCAACCAATCAGACAGATAATTGATTACAACATATGATTGGGTAAACAGCTCACCAGATCCAAGGTGGGTAGTCTCCACCTCCAGGTCAACCTACCACGTTCGCTATACGGTTCACACCTCCTAGGAAGCAAACCATGATAGGCCGAGCCAGAGATGGACCCAAGCGACTGCCAATAACCTTTGTTCAAAAAGCCCGCCATGAGAAAGTGGGTTGGAGACGACGTGTGGCGTTCAACGCACACACAACATCTCAACGCCCACCCAAACATGCCATGCAGTAGTATACATAATAAATAATATGCAATATATAAAAACAAATATGTGTGGCTAAAACGCCACTTACATACACGGTACAACTCGCATTGTATCCAATCCGGGACAAATAGTATCATGCAAACGATGAGTAGAAACAGGAAGTGTCATGTAACCAAAGCGAGGCTTGGAAAGCCTCGCTTCCTGTATGTAAAAAACTCATCTGTCACTAAAAAGTCTACCAAGCCTCTCTCTCACAAAGAGGCCTGGAGCGCATGGACACCACCAAATAATATCAAACAGGCTAAAAAGACCTTAAAGTAACAGCACCATCTTGTGGTAAATAAAGAAAAGTGCTGGAATAAAATGATCTAAAAGTTTACCAGGTCAATGGATCTGTAGACAGTACATAAAATAACCTGAACACCAAAATAAACTACAAATATGGGGAGCACTTAGACACCCTAGAGAAAAAAATAAATAAATAAATGGACCAGAACCTAAAAGAGGGCGCACACAAAGCCAAGTACAAGAAGATTCGCATACGCACACATAGTGAAAAATCATATTAATCCACGGAAAGAAGGGAAGGGCACTCAAGCCTTATTAATGAATTAATTGATATCCCATTCAACATTCATTCCGTGGGGGGCATAGGTGCGAAGCTCATAGATCCAGTACGTTTCAAGTCGGGATACTCCCCGAATCCTAGATTCTCCCCTCCAATGTGAAACATACTGATCTATGGCTAAAAACTGAGTGCCTGTGAGGTCTCGATCATGGTGTTCAAGATAGTGTCGCGGGACACTATGATTGGTTTTCCCATTTTTTATGTTGGCTCATTCACCCTTATAGTGAAGGTTCGGATCGTACGTCCCACATATTGTTTTTTGCATGGGCATGTCAGCAAGTAAACAATGTATTGCATGGCGCAAGTAGTGAAACACTTCATATGGTAAGTCTTAAGTGTAGCCATAGACTGGAAGGTCTCACACTTGCGTCTCCCACTAATGTTATGTGCGCAAACGTTGCACTTGCGACACGGAAAATAGCCCTTGCAATTTTGAAAAAAAAAGATACGTTTAGGAGGGTCTATAACATTTGGTGCGATGTCACCCTGGACAGACCGGGTACCTCTAAAGATCACCCCTGCCCGTTCAGGTAGCACCGCACCTAAAAGTCCATCGCTTCTAAGGACATTCCAGTGTTTCTTCAGTATTTCTTTTACCTGGCGAGACTGCACAGAGTAAGTAGTGAAGAAAGACCACTTAAACTTCTCATTAGTAGCTTTAGGGGGACCATTCACAAGTAGGGAGTCCCGATCGATCCGCTTTATCTGATCGATCTCCTCATCGAGATCTCCGGGTAAATAGCCTTTATCGATAAAACGGCCCCTCAGGACAGCTGCTTGTGAAACAAAATCACTGACTTTAGAGCAGTTCCTCCGCAACCGGAGGAACTGGCTCTTTGGCACTGACTTAAGCCATTGTGAATGATGGCAGCTGTCTCGAGGGATGTAACTGTTACGATCGGTAGGCTTGAAAAACGTGGAGAATTCCAACCGGTTGTCAACCACTTTGATTTCCAAATCCAAAAAATGGACTGATGTAGAACTAGCTTCATGGCTCAGCCTAATACCACGTTCGTTGGCGTTAAGCGAGACCATAAAATAATCTAGAGATGCTTGGCTGCCATTCCATAGGAGGAGGATGTCATCTATATAACGAGCCCAGATAACCAATTCTGGTCTCTTATGGGCATAGATGACATCCTCCTCCCACTTGGCCATGAATAAATTGGCCAGGCTGGGGGCAAATTTTGCCCCCATCGCAACACCCTTGGTTTGTAGGTAGAAACTGTTCTGAAACCAAAAGTAATTGTGGGTAGTAGCGAATCTCAGAAGTTGCATGATGAAATTACGCTGCACATTGGGTATGCTAACACTCTGAGACAGGTAATATTCAACAGCCTCAAATCCCAAATCATGGGGTATACATGTGTAGAGGGCAGCCACATCCGCAGTGGCCAGAATCATGACATTCCGGAAGTCCACTGTTTGTAGCAACCTGATGGTATCACCTGTGTCCTTCAAAAAGGAAGGCATGACCCTGACCAAAGGCTGAAGATGAAAATCAATATATTTTCCTATTCTAGCAGTAATCGAGTCTATCCCGCTAACTATAGGACGACCAGGGGGATTCACTGGGTCCTTATGAACCTTAGGCAGGTAGTAGATAGCGGGAATCCTGGGTGCTACCGGAACCAGAAAACTTTTTTCCTTCTTGTCCAAAATGGACAACGCAAAACCCTCATCCACTAGTTCCACAAGAGCTTTCTTATATTTCAAGGTTGGGTCTGATGGAATGACCTTATAGGTATCTGTATCACCAAGAATCGTATTCATTTCCCTGATATACATACTCTTATCAAGCACGACAATGGCACCCCCTTTGTCTGCTGGACGGACGATAAAAGCCTTTTGTTCACATAATTGTTTCAAACCTAATTTAATACCTATGATTTACCTCCATCCCTGGTCATATTGGAAAGGAGAAAAGATGGTGGGACTTTATATGAAGCAGCAATACTAAGTAAAATGAATCAATCAATGCACACATTGTTTATTGAATACAAATGGCATATATACACTGTAAAAAATTATTATAAAAGAAACCAATATATTATAATCGTTGGTCTTAATAACAATACATTGGACAATTAATGACAGTACATAATTGTTTCAACATGATAAACATAGTAATGGACCAATATACAAATAAGTAATAGTGATAGCATTAGAGTGTAAAAACAATGGTGGTTAGATTCATTAGAATATACTATAAACGGATAAAAATAATAGAACAGACACTGTGACCTTGCATCATAAGAAAGCTCTACACGTTTCGTGGTTGCATTACCACTCATCAGGAGCAAGATGCAGGGTGTGGGGATATCTAAAATAAAATATAATATAATAACCAACATGGTATAGTAGTCAAAACGGGGTATATAATAAGCAAGGGGAAGAGGGGAAACTTAATAGATTCCAAACACTCTCACCTGGTAATATTCAAATAGAATAGTAGATGGTATCGATAATAGAGGGGTGCATTTTCCATTATCCCTCTTCCATACCTTTTCAGGTACTTCATGGGTTATCTTACTCACCTCCTGGTCACCACTTGGCTTCTTCTTTTTTTTCCCCTTTTTTTTTCTGTGTCCTATACACACAGTTGTAAGCACCTTTTTTGGCTTTTTTTTTCACTTGGGTGTGGCTATCCTTCTCCAGTTCATTAGCTGGTTAATTAGTCGACTGCTATTTTACTATTGTTACAGATATTCTTGGGAATTACCTATAATACAAATAATATCAAATACTTACTATGCAGACCCCAGCTTCTAACTGGAGCCCTTATCTTCACTCTCAAGTTTGGCCACCTTGTGCCTACCGCTGTGCCCAGGGTTTATACCTCCTCAGCTCCCGGGATGAGGTCTTATCTAATGCACCCCTCTATTATCGATGACAATCTACTATTCTATTTGAGTATTACCAGGTGAGAGTGTTTATTATATACCCCGTTTCGACTACTATACCATGTTGGTTATTATATTATATTTTATTTTAGATATCCCCATACCCTGCATCTTGCTCCTGATGAGTGGTAATGCAACCACGAAACGCATAGAGCTTTCTTATGATGCAACGTCACAGTGTCTGTTCTATTCTTTTTATCCGTTTATAGTATATTCTAAAGAATCTATCCACGATTGTTTTTACACTCTAATGCTATCACTATTACTCATTAGTATACATACCTTGGTCCATTACTATGTTTATCATGTTGAAACAATTATGTACTGTCATTAATTGTCCAATTTATTGTCATTGAGACCAACGATTATAATATAATGGTTTCTTTTATAATAATTTTTAAAAGTGTATATATGCCATTTGTATTCAATAAACAATGTGTTTGATTGATTAAAATGATTGATTCATTTTACTTAGTATTGCTGCTTCATCTAAAGTTCCACCATCTTTTCTTCTTTCCAATATGACCAGGGATGGAGGTAAATCATAGGTATTGCCTCATACAAAGTCCCAACCCCAATTCTTGATCTCAATAATTAGGGATGGGAGCACATACTACACCCTTATATCCTTTATACCATCTGTGACCATCTGCACTTATACACCTTCCTGCCCAGACCAATTTTCAGCTTTCTGCGCTGTTGCACTTTGAATGACAATTGCGCGGTCATGCTACACTGTACCCAAACGAAATTTTTATCATTTTTTCCCCACAAATAGAGGTTTCTTTTGGTGGTATTTGATCACCTCTGGGATTTTTATTTTCTGCTAAAAATAAATAAAAAAAGACCAAACATTTTGAAAAAAAAAGTATTTTTTTTGTTTCAGTTACAAAACTTTTTAAATAAGTAAGTTTTCTCCTTCACTGATGGGGCTGCACTGAAGGGCACCGATGAGGTGGCACCAATGAGGTGGCACTGATGAGGTGGCATTGATGGGCACTGATGATGGGCACTAATATGCGGCACTGATAGGTGGAACGGATAATCGGTACGGATAGGCGGCACAGATGGGCACGGATAGGCGGCACAAATGGGCACGGATAGGCGGCACAAATGGGCACGGATAGGCGGCACGGATGGGCACTGATAGGCGGCACGTATGGGCACTGATAGGCGGCACAAATGGGCACTGATAGGCGGCACGGATGGGCACTGATAGGCGACATGGATGGGCACTGATAGGCGGCACGGATGGGCACTGATAGGCGGCACGGATGGGCATGGATGGGCACTGATAGGTGGCACGGATGTGCATGGATGGGCACTGATAGGTGGCACGGGTGGGCACTGATAGGCGGCACTGATGTACTGTAATGGATACCAATCAGTGCCAAACAATAATGCCTGCCAATCAGTGATGCCCATTGTGGGCACTGATTGGCATCCATTGTGGGCACTGATTGGCATCCATTAGGGGGCACTAACTGGCATCCCTGGTGGTCTAGGGTGGCATACCTGGTGCTGGCATCCCTGGTGGTCCAGTGGCATCCCTGGTGGTCCAGTGTGGGAATCCTCGGGGGGGCTGTGCTGATAATGGATCAGCACAAACCCCCCCTGTCAGAGGAGCAGCCAATCGGCTCTCCTCTACTCGCGTCTGACAGACACGAGTGAGGAAAAGCCGATGACCGGCTTTTCCTGTTTACACTGTGATCAGCCGTGATTGGACACGGCTGATCACGTGGTAAAGAGTCTCCGTCGGAGACTCTTTACCTAGATCGGAATTGCGGGGTGTCAGACTGACACCCCGCAGCAACGATCGCCGCGATGCGCGCCCCCGGGGGCGCGCAGCGGCTCAAAATCCTGAGGACATCATATGACGTCCTGTCAGGATTTTGAAACCACTTTGCCGCCGTCAATCCGCTATAGGGCGGGCGGCAAGTGGTTAATATCCTTCAGGGGCAATTTCTGATAGCTGGGGTTTGGTTTATTCCTGTTGTTCCCGGGAGCTGCGACACACACCAAGCTTTCCCCCCTCCCCTCCCTTTTGGGGGGGGGGGGGGGGCGGGGCACTTGCTCGCTCTGAGTCGATGCCACACCCACGTGACGTCCCTGCGGCACCGACATGTATATCTATACTGCGTGCACCACGAGGGAGGTGATCAGCGCCACTACGCCGAGCGTGAGATGCTGGTTTCTTTTATAATCATTTTTTACAGTTTATTTATGCCATTTGTATTCAATAAACAATGTGTACATTGATTGATTCATTTTACTTAGTATTGCTGCTTCATTTAAAGTCCCACCATCTTTTCTTCTTATGGGAAGCAAAAAAAATGCAAAACTAGTCCTGGTCAAATACGGTCAAGATCTGTCCATTTTTTGCCAGTCTAACCAATTACCTGCATGTTCACGAAATGTTGTATGTCCTTACGGCAACCTCTCCAATAAAAGTTGTTGGAAGAACAACAGTATGTAATATAAAGTACTGTGAACTATATATATATATATATATATATATATATATATATATATATATGCATTATACCTTTCTATCCAGCAGGTGGCACCGCAGTCTCAAGGCTGCCTTTGTTTCTGCTCCTGTGTTGGCACATCCTGATCCTACGTTACCCTTTATTCTTGAGGTTGATGCTTCTGAGACTGGAGTTGGTGCCCTTCTGTCTCAACGTTCTACCTCTGAGAGCGCTATGCATCTGTGTGGCTACTTTTCCAAGAAATTGTCACCTGCGGAGTGCAATTACGAGATTGGGGACATAGAGTTGTTAGCGATCATTTTAGCCCTTAAGGAATGGAGGCCTCTCCTCGAAGGTACCCCTGTGCCGGACCTCATTCTTACTGACCATAAGAGTCTCACATACTTGTCTAAGGCTAAACGCCTCTCTCCCAGAAGGGCACGATGGGCTCTCTTCTTGTCAAATTTCAATTACATTCATTCTTACCCAGTACTAAGAATGTAAGGGCTGACGCTTTGTCGCAACAATTTTCCTCCACTTCCAATATGGAGTCGTTTTTGGTTCCTGTGATTCCTCCTGATCGTATTTTAGCTACGGTTCGCACCAGTCTCACTTCCCCTTTGGGTGACAAAATTCTTGCCGCTCAGATCCATGCTCCTCCTGAGAAACCTTGTGACCGCTACTTTGTCCCTGAGAGTCTCCGTACTGCCGTGCTCCAGAATTACCATTCTCCCAAGGCTGCTGGCCACCCTGGGAAGAATCAACTCTTTTGGACCATTTCTCAACAATTCTGGTGGCCTAGTCTATGTGCTGATGTAGCCGCCTTCGTAGCCGCTTGTTCTGTGTGTGCTCAGAGTAAGACTCCACGACACCTTCCAGTAGGTCTCCTACAACCCATACCCAATGGAGAGAGACCTTGGACCCACCTGTCTATGGATTTCATTGTGGAGTTACCCAACTCCCAGGGCAACACAATTATCCTTATGGTGGTTGACTGGTTCTCGAAAATGTCTCATTGCGTTCCACTTAAGAAGTTGCCCACATCTAAGGAACTAGCTTCCATTTTTGCTAGGGAGATCTTTCGCTTACATGGGCTACCCAAGTGTTTGTCTTGGACAGGGGTAGTCAGTTTGTGTCCCGTTCTGGTGAGCCTTTTGTGCACAGTTGGGAATTCAGCTTGCTTTCTCCTCTGCGTATCACCCGCAGTCTAATGGGGCCGCAGAACGAGCCAACCAGTCCTTGGAGCATTTTCTACATTGCTATATTTCTGAACATCATAACAACTGGTCAGACCTCTTACCTTGGGCGGAGTTTGGTCATAATAGTGAATTGAATTCTGCTTCCCGATTGTCCCTGTTTATGGCGAACTATGGTTTCCAACCTTCCATGTTACCTGACTCATTTGTTCCGCAGAGCATTCCTGCATTAGAGGAACATCTCCGTGGTCTTCGTTCCACTTGGGCACAAGTCCAGGAGGCTTTGCAACATGACAATGATAGGTACAGACTCCATGCTGACCGCAGACGCCTGCCTGCGCCTTCCTACTAGGTTGGGGACAGGGTCTGGCTGTCATCTCGCAAACCTCCAACTCAGTGTTTCCTCTCTGAAGTTGGCACCCCGGTTTATTGGGCATTTCCGTATTCTCTTCAGGATTAACCCAGTGGCTTACGTTTCGGACCTTCCTTTTAATATGCGTATCTCAAATGTATTCCATGTCTCTGTATTAAACCCATTGGTCTGCAACCGCTTTACCACCTCGGTGCCACGTCCTCACCCTGTACAGGTTGAGAACCATGAGGAGTATGAAGTGCAGTCCATTGTTGACTCCCGTAGGTTCCGTGGGCGTATACAGTACCTGGTGCATTGGAAAGGGTACGGTCCGGAGGAACGCTTTTGGGTCTCATCCTCGGACGTACATGCCCCTGTCCTCTTCCGTGATTTCCATAGACGATTTCCCCTCAAGCCTGGGGGTCCTCCGAGGGGGAGGCTTGTCTGACTATCCATTCCGGTTACCAAACTTTGGCTATGTTTTGACTACGTTTGTTCTATTTACTTTTATTATTAAACAAATGTGATTTAACTGTACTTACTTCTGTCTCGGTCTGATTCATGGTTTCTGACAGCTGCCCACTCAAGTTAACAGTTAATCAGCAATAACATTTAGAGAAGACACCCCTGGACTGCCTTTTGAGCTTGTGTGACTACCTTCTCTGATTAGGAAAATAACCTGTCAACAGTTACAGCAGTCCCTTCGAGGGTAGCACTACATACCTAATTTACTGTTGCCTAAATGGCAGTATACATTTTAAAATCCAAGTCATCTAAACACTTTTATAAGGTACCTCTACATATAATTTACCCGACAATAATTATGCATTATTTATTCTTTATGTATATTTGTCTATATATATCATTTGTCATTCAGTGACCACGTGGGAAGAAGATGGAAGATGTCCGAAAAAGGCACATGCAAATATGGGGGGCCAAAAATGTAGTTTCCAATAGGGAACATTTAGACCTGGAATTTGAGTTTCCATATAATGAAAAGAAAGGCCTGAATTTTCAGTATTGGCAACAATTTCACGTTTGTTCGCATTTCCTATTCTTCATATTATAAAATATCAGCTTCACTGTTGATGTTCATTTTTTAACTGTTTTTAAACACATTAATCTTTAAAAAAAAAACAAATGAGTTAAAAAATGTGACTGATACATTGACTATAATCCAATTATATTATCAGCAGGGTGGTTATATGATTTCATGGTGGCTCATCATAGGAAAATCAACAGGCAATATTTTGAGTAAAAGTTTTAATCTATATCACGCATAAACTAGTCAGTGATTTTTTTATTTATTATTAAAACAAATGTACAATATAGTAAAGCACTCTTTACTATCTCTTTACTATCTTTAAACCATTTACATATAAAATGTACATTTTAAAATTATATCTGCCATATATTTTCCTTTTTTATATAATAGCATCCCCTTAATTATGCCCTACAGCCGGTGTTAGTTGGAGATTTAGACTAAGGGCCATGTCACATTAGCGATCCTGCCGCTGACAGCAACATGATTGCTAAAGACAGCTCTCACCTTCTCCTACAGTGTATTTCCCTCAGAAACTGACAAACAGCAGAATCTCACTTCCCAGTGGAAGAAGAGCAACGTAGGTGTAGGAGAGACATCATAGGAGTAGGCCTTCTCTTAGCGTTTCTGTCACTAGTGAGTTGCTGCCAGTGATAGGATCAGCAAGAGATTGATCTGACATTGATCTACTAAGAATCACGCAATGTAGGAATCTGATCAACCATGATTTATGATTTTGACAAACCTACGGTATGTGCATATATTTGGGAGAATCCAAAAATTTGCAATTAGCCAATCTGCCTAGTTTTAGAGTAATTTGCCCATGACTTAGATATAAAATCGTTTTGATTTAGTCCAGACAGGGGTGAAACACTAAAACACTAGGCACCGCCGCCCCTTAAATTAATAAATTAGAAAAGGGACGAGGAAAGTGGGATTTTGACGGTGCAATATTCAACCATGTAGTGATGAGAAGAATCTAACAATGATACAAATTTATTTGGTATATAAAATATTTTATTAACATCATAGATAAATAATCTTTGCTGGATGTATACTGAGAGTGGTGGTCACAGTTAGTGGGCTACAATCAAACACATCAAAAAGGAATCGCATATACCCGACAAGTTTCGCTTAACGCTTCTTCAGGGGTATGCGATAACAATCCAGAGTTAATTATAACTGTACAGAAAAATAAAAAAACACAATCACTAATGGGTTACAATAGATAATCTCCAAAATACTTATTAGGTCAATAGAGGGGTCACAAATTTGCTGAAAACATAATGGATGACCATGCTTACCCAAACCAACTCCCAAACCGTCGCGCTCAAATCCCAAGATCAGATACACAGGGGCCCCTCCACACACCGGGGGGGGGGGGGGGAGAAGAGTGCCTTAGAAAGAAGCCACAGAGGGCACTGTAAGGATGAACTGGAAAAAAGGTTTGAAAAAATCTATATGTTAAAACCTGTAAATATACTGGTTCAAACCAGATTCAGAACTGAATAATGAATATTTTATATTTTAACACTTACCGGTACATAAAAGCAAGTAGTAACCGAGCTTAGATAGTGGGGGATACTGGAGAAAGGGCTTGTTAGAAAAACCACACAGGTTGTCACAGTAGTAACTGAAGAAAACTGAAAAAAAAAAAAAGATATAAATAGAAAAAATATATATATATATAAAAAAAAAATAGAATGATAATGAAATGGATGTGTGCCGCTGTCCTCCAAGAGGCACAAGATACAGAGCAGGACAATCATAATAAAATAAATTGTATCTCTATATAGGAGAAACAAAACATAGACCAAAGGTCTCCAAGTATTTAATATTAAGTGCCTGTTAGAAGAGCATGAGAGTAAAGTTTGTCTAAAATAAAAAAAGAAGGAAAGCAAGTGGTTTGGAACAGCCAAAACTTACCAAGCAGGTAGAGGTACAATGAATCCAGATCTGGACACCATGAGAGCCGGTTAAAAAGTGACCTCGCGAGCGCAGTCAGCATCTGATGTCACAGGTTGCGTCGCGGGCTAGTGGCGCCAATGCGCAAGCCCGAAAGCCGAAGAGCCCGGCCGACTACGAGGGCCAGAGTGCACCGCGGTTGTGGGAGGGACGTGCTAACGTCGGAACGAAGCATCATCACTATCCCGCAATTCCCACTGGATGGCAAAGCGAATTGGACAGACCAAAACGGGGGGAGTGGACAGCAAGGGACAAGAGGCGGCACAGGGAATACGGCTAAGGGCAAGGCCTGGTACAGTGAGGGCGGCTGGTGGAGGAAAACAGACGCCTTGGGTGCCCTACGGCTTCAAAGGACACTCGAAGAAAGGGCCCATCCAAGGGATGAGAGACGGCGGGCGGAAGGGAGGAGGAATAAAGGATGGAAATGGGACAAGGATGGTGGATAGGTCTGGTGTGGGGACCAGCCAGAGCCAGACAGCAAATGTTGTTCAGCAAAGATGGGGCACCCCAGTGAGCATACAAGGAAGTTACAATTACATGTAGAAACAATGTAACAAAATTCAATGAAATACCTAAATTACCAACCTATAATGAACAAAAGGAAATTTATATTGCTAGTAACATACAAAAGTGTTAAACTTAATGTCCAGGGCGGCACAGGAGCACGCTGCCAGGGGCGGAAGTAGGGTAGCAGGGAAGGAAAGGGGAAAAAGTGGGGAGGGGGAAAGGGAGCGGGAAAGAAAGTGGACGAGGGGGGCAGGGAAATGGAGAGGAAAAATGGCTGAAGAACAGAGGAAAGGGATGGGGTGAAGACCCCAAATATCAGAGCTAGGAAAACAAAGAATCAGACTTAAAGAAAGGGTTTAAAACTGAGATTTTCATTAAAACCGGAAATTGTGTGGCCCGTAGCCTGGCTGAAGAAGGAACCAATGAGCTGTTCCAAAACGCGTCCCGCCTCTATGACACACTTCCTGTCCACTTAGTGTTTGTGTTCCATGCTGGTTTCTGTCTCGCTTCCTTTGACATCATCCCCAGGCTCCAGCGTTACTGTGTCCTCTGAACATTCACAGCACAATCAGCTGTTATCTCGTGGACTTCCTGGAAGCTTTACCATCACAGACTGGGACTGCCCTGCCACTGGAACATCTCCTGGACGCACTTACTTGCTACATGCCTGTTTCATCCACTATCTTGTAAGTGTTTTTAACCCTTTTAGGGGATAATTAAAGGTTTATAATTAATTAACCCCTCTGTGCTGCATTAGTGGCAGCATGAAGGGGTTAAAAAAAAACTGCCACTAATGCAGTACAAAGGGGTTAATTAATTGCCATTGGTCACTAATGCGTCAGTGAGTACATTAACCCCCTCCATGCTGCGTATTACAATTACCAATCATCATCATCATCATGAGCCATGAAGGAATATATATATACCAAACTGACTCCATTTTAGTTTGAAGTATCCATCTTATACCTGGCTATGTTTTATATGATATGCTTCTGCTTAGAGATATACCCACACAGCTCTAATAGCTAGTTAGTTTTGTTTTTCTGTAAATCACATGACTTCCCCGAAATGACGTTTGTACTTTGCTAGATAAGTTTGTCTAGGTCATATGCCAGATGTATTTGTAAACTATGGAAAGTTACTGTGTGACCAGACGTATGCTTGTAAACTATTGTTCAGTCTATATAACCCACATAAGAATTAAGGATTTCAGATTACTTTGAGAGACTACACTGTGTGCGTGTCGAGTTATTCAGAGTGATCTCCAGGCCTGCGGAGTAAGAGGGTCAACCTGGTCAGGGCAGAGACAAGTCTATATACCCCTAGAAGTAGCTATCGCCAACAAGCCACAGCACCTGTATTGTGTGATTATCATGATAATAATGATATAGAATGACAGTAAAATTAATCTTTAGACCTCATTCACACAGGACATGCTGCAGACATGCGTCTAACATGCGGGCTGTCTTTTACTGGCTTGGGGATGCATAAAGTGTTGCACATATCCCTGTGCCGGCATCCCATTTATTTCTACTGACACACACAGCTATCCCAATATGTCGTGTGTGGGTCCCATAATGCATGCAGAGTGTGTAACAGGGACCCGCACCAGTATGTCATATTGGGACATAGCGGCTGTGTCAGTGCAGCCATGTGTCAGAATACAAATAAATGGGATACCTGCATGGGGATGCATGTAACACTTTAAAACAGTGTCACTGTTTTAAACAAGTTTAGGACTGTATGATATGTTAAATACATATATGTTATTACAAATATGTTCTGTAAGCAACACCTTATTTTCTGCCAGTGCCCCTCCCGAGACTAGACTCTGGATCGGCCCCTGCCCTCAGAGGGTCGTGAAAGTTACATTGGTTGGAGTGTTGCTCTTCAATATACTACTCAATATTCACCAGAAACATTTAGATATTAAATATTTACCCCTAAATGATATGCTTTTATTATAAATTACTGAAAGGGAAGTGTATGGTGAGTGGCCCCATTAAGCTTTCACCCTTCAGTCAGAATAAAAATGACTCATCTTTATAGCTTCTTTAAATTTACAGTAGCTGTAGTTGTAAAGCATTTGAATGAACCTGGATATAGATAGTTTGTGTTGCATTTTAAATGTTTCCCATTTTATAGCTAATAGCATTGTGGTCTTTCCTTCCCAGTGCCTGTGTCCTTTATTACATTAACACCGTTGGTTTAAAGCCTGTCAGAGTGATACAAGGCAGCTGACTAAGTCATCTATTACACAGCCATAAACATTTTGTGGGCTAATGTGAGTTATGGTGTTTTCCTTGTTTTTCTGTACTGCAATTCATTGTCCTCAGCCCATCTGTACAAAATAGCTCTATAAATGTTAAACCCAACAATTCATGCAAGCTTATAAAACTGCCTCAGCTCTATTGTGTATGAAACATTGGAAGTTTACAAAGGCCAACTGGAACATAAACTTATTGGACATCACCCAGTCTATTAGTATTCATCTTAGGATGGTGTTGTTGGTGTCACTGTACAATATTCACTCATTCAATAGCAATAGTATTTAAAAAAAAAAATGACTGTTATTTCTTGAAAGAACACCCAAGTGCATGCTGAGGTGTGCTAACACCAGTTATTGAAGGACAGGTTCACTTTAGCCCCCTAACCTACGCTACAAACCTCCCAACCCATTCCCAACCCATTCAGGAGCCTGCTTTATGTGATGTCACTCGCTTGACGAAGGGGCCCTGCGTGGCTCCAAAACATTGCCATATGCATACCGTGTAACCATGTGAATAAAGCTTTGGACCCTTTTGAGGAATCCTTGGTGTGCTGATGACATTTCTACACTCTGATTATCTACGGTTTCCAGCCGGTGGTCATTACAGCACCCAGCCTTACTACGGCCATTTTTAGGAACATGTGCGTGGCAAATATTACGTTTGCACTTTTTTATAAGTGATCACATTCCCTCTGTTCTCAGGGGTATAAGAGCTTTGCACACTGAGCTTTCCAGTGATAGGCTGTGCAGGGGGGGCTGGTCAGGACAAGTCTGATCATCTGAGGAGAGCAGGCTGAGTTCCCAGCATAGCTATAGAAGTGGTCATGCTGTGCTATCATGCTTAGTGTGGTCAGTTTTTAATAGGAAAGCAGAGTGACTGGCAGGAACACCAGGGATTTCACACAAAGGAAGCAATACAAAGAGAACAGGGTACTTTTTCATACAAGTACATGTTACAGCAGGCACATATCAGGAATATGAAATGTTGAGTTTACATACTTTTTAAGTGAGGGGATTGTGACCGTGAGTGGGCAGCTCCCACATATTTAGGGGTGGAACTGCCTGGAAAGGGGGGTATGATCTGGGCGAGACCACCCGAGAGGTGGGCATGACTAGCAGGGACTGTGGGCAGGAGTGACAGGGTCCCAGAGACCGGGATTGATATGTTGGTAAGTATGCTTCCAGTTTTAGTGAACTTGTGAGGAGAAGGGTAAGATCACAAACAGCAAAAAAAAAAACTGACAAAGGTTGCAGATTACGTTTATTTTTAATTTGCTGTTCTAGTGTACAGCAGAAAAATATGCCAGTGAGAACAAATGGTTAGCTTGAAATGTAATATTCTACAATAAACTCCATATTCTGTTTTCAGAGGGAACAGTTTTAAAGCCGATGTAAATCCAATCATAAAAAGTATACTTTTGTATAATATACTTTTGATATAATTGCAAATGTATTTTTATTCCAATTCTGCAGCTTTTATAAAATATTTTCTGCAAATCCCACCATGAGGGTTCTTGCACAGACACTTCAGGGTTGATTTACTAAAATTGGAGTATGCAAAATCTGGTGCAGCTCTGCATAGAAATCAATCAGCTTCCAGAATTTTTTGTGCAAAGCTTGATTAAACAAGCTGAAGTTAGTAGCTAATTGGCTGCCATGCACAGCTGCACCAGATTTTTCCCTCTTCAGTTTTCATAAATCAACCCCATAGTATCTAACCTACACTTGTTCTACTAAACAAATGAGCTTTCATTGTTGTTTATGACTTCATAGAATAGATTTATTTTACTTTACTAATTAAAGGGAAATTGTGAACATAGTTTTAACCCTTTATTGCTCGAAATGTTAAAAAGTTGAGCTTAAAGTTGGACTTTAAAAAGAGTAACTCCAGTTTTGCTAAGAAAAACCTACCAACTCTGGGTGATCAATGTACATTACAGGGATTTTAACAAACTTTGTATCAGAGTCCTACCTTTTTCTGCTCTGAAAAAAACTTCCTATGTTCTACATACTGTCAGGGAAGCCTAGCACAGACTTCCAGCACAGTGTACACAGATCAGTGGGCTGCACATAAGGAATCAGGCACAGAAGTAAGTGAGAAATATATATATTTGTTAAAGATAAGGCACACGTGCAAACCAAACAACAGCAAACCAAAAGCAAGAAATGCATACAAGAAATAAATACAAGAAAAAACAGCAAACCCCAAAACACCTAATCTAACTAACTAACTAATATATACAAAAACAGGAGCACATGTAAATCAGCAAGGCAGGGACGAAAGACAAGGGGAAACAGGCGGCCAGATGGAGCGAGCAGTAGCAAGGGGGGGCTGGAAGCAGGAGTCAGGGGAAAAGACTCATGGACAGAGTACAGGAAGCAGAGTCCAGAACAGGGCAGGAAGCAGATCGGGAACAGATTCAGGTGCACGGATCAGGTCAGGCAGGGACAAGCTTGCAGAGGGAATACTGAAGCCCTGAACCTCAGTGAAGGGTGGGCTTATATACTTCCAGCAGCTCACATCAAGTGCAGCTTGATTAATGAGGAGTCCATCTACTGGGAGACACCCGCTGGTGGCCACCAGAATTACACCCTTTGTTGCTGGAAGCAATAGTGCCACCAGCAGGTGACCGAAGCCATAACACGGATCATGACAGTTCCCCCCCCCCACCAAGGAGTGGCCTCCGGACACTCCATTCTGCCCTTGACCTGGTAGTGCATGTAGGTGGAGAAAAGTCCCCAAAAATCTGCCCTGTGATTGCGGACTTCTTTGCGCTTTTCCAGCCAGAGTCTCTTAATCCATTGGGAGTCTTGCCCCCGAGTGTGAAAACGGAACATGCACCCCACCACCAGGGTCTGGAATTTTGGATCTGGAGATGAAAACAGGCAGGGCAACATGTATGGGGGGCAACAACATGAGAGCATCACAGTCAGGCTGGAAATCAAACAGGGGAGAATCAGCGGCAAGCTGAGCACCAGAAACTGGTTTAACAGGTACCATGACAGCAGGCTGGGTAGAGGGCACTGGATCATAATGTTAGATAGCGACCCCCGAGTCATCAGGCTGGGCAGCAGTAAAGGGACACCAGGCAGGGTATCAGAAATGAGACCATCAGGAACTGGATCGTCAGTCTGGATACCAGGTACGGGATCACTAAGCAGATCAGACATTGGATCATTAAGCAAGACAGTGGGCGCTAGGACATCAGACTGGAAAGTGGGCATATCAGACTGGAAAGCGGGCACCGGAATGTCAGACTGGAAGGCAGGCACGTCAGACTGGAAGGCAGGCACATCAGACTGGAAAGCAGGCACATCAAACTGGAAGGCAGGCACCGGGACATCAGACTGGAAGGTGGGCACATCAGACTGGAAGGTGGGCATGTCAGACTGGAAAGCGCGGCACGTCAGACTGGAAAGCGGGCACGTCAGACTGGAAAGCGGGCACGTCAGACTGGAAGGCAGGAACCGGGACATCAGACTGGAAGGCAGGCACATCAGACTGGGAAGCGGGCACATCAGACTGGAAGACAGGCACCGGGACATCACACTGGAAGGCAGGCACATCAGACTGGAAAGCAGGCACATCAGACTAGAAGGCAGGTACCGGGACATCAGACTGGAAGGCAGGCACATCAGACTGGGAAGCGGGCACATCATACAGAACAGCAGGTGCTGGCACAACAGGCTGAACAGCAGGTGCATCGGACTGGATAGCAGGTACTGAAACTTCAAACCGGGCAGCAGGTACTGGAACTTCAGACTAGGCAACAGGCACAGGCGTTGGCACATCAGGCAGAACAGCAGGTGCATCGGACTTGATAGAAGGTACTGGAACTTCAAACCGGGCAGCAGGTACTGGAACTTTAGACTGGGCAGCAGGCACAGGTGCTGGCACATCAGGCAGAACAGCAGGTGCTGGCACAACAGGAAGAACTGCAGGTGCATCGGACTGGATAGCAGGTACTGGAACTTCAAACCGGGCAGCAGGTACTGGAACTTTAGACTGGGCAGCAGGCACAGGCGCTGGCACATCAGGCAGAACAGCAGGTGCATCGGACTGGATAGCAGGTACTGGAACTTCAAGCCAGGCAGCAGGTACTGGAACTTCAAACCGGGCAGCAAGTGCTGAAACTTCAAACCGGGCAGCAGGCAGAGAGTTGGCAGGGTTAAGTGGGTCGTCAGGTTCAGGATCAGCTGGCATGAGGACGGACCGTGGCAGGTTGGCTGGCAAGGAGTCAGGCTGGAGCAGCTCCGCTGGTATGGGAACAGGCTGAAGCAAGTTGGCTGGAGTGGAGGCAGGTTGGGATAGTGGCAGGATTGAATGGGTTGGAAGAAACTTCAGTTTTTTCT
The DNA here is from genome assembly GCA_029206835.1 of Rana muscosa. NCBI lineage: Eukaryota > Metazoa > Chordata > Amphibia > Anura > Ranidae > Rana > Rana muscosa. The sequence goes on from CM055121.1 coordinate 180,594,393, forward strand.
TTGGTTTCGCCACTGAGGATTTGTATATGGATACAGGGCTGTAGGTAATGGATGGAGCTGGTAGAGGTGAAGAGTGGAGGGATGGTGAAACAGAGGGTGCAGACCTTGAAGGGGATTTTGGTGAAACTGATGGAGACAGCCGAGAAGAAGCAGAAGGGTTAAAGGCAGGATAAGTGCAGCAGGAGGAAACAGGGTACTGGTACTTCATTGTTAGCAGGGTGTATTGTTCAGCAAAAGTGGAAATTGGGGGTAAAGGAGAGGAAGACATCCCAGCAGGTTGGTGTCTAGACTAGTGATGAGCCGAACACCCCCGGGTTCGGTTCGCACCAGAACCCGCGAACGGACCGAAAGTTCGTACGAACATTAGAACCCTATTAAATACAATGGATGCGAACGTTCGAATTCTAAAGTGCTAATTATAACAACTATTATGCATGTTATTGTCCTAAAAAGGGTTTGGGAACCCGGGTTCTGCACCAGGGGACATGTATCAATGCAAAAAGAAGTTTTAAAAACGGTCGTTTTTCGGGAGCAGTCATTTTAATGATGCATAAAGTGAAAAAAAAAAGTCAAATATTCCTTTAAATATCGTACCTGGGGGGTGTCTAAAGTATGCCTGTGAAGTGCCACGTGTTTCCCGTGTTTAGAACTGTCCCTGCACAAAATGACACTTCTAAAGGAAAAAAAAGCCATTTAAAACTGCTTGCGGCTTTAATGTAATGTCTGGTCCCGGTAATATGGATGAAAATCTTTAAGAAAAATGGCATAGCTACCCCATGACCCCCCCCCCCCCCTACCCCAGCCCATTACCAGCCCCTTTGGGTCTTGTATGGATATTAAGGGGAACCCCGCACATAAAAAAAAAAAGGCCCTATATACTCTGAACAGCCGTATACAGGCGGTGCATACAAGACAGGGACTGTATGTTTGTTCTTATGTAGAATGTGTTTGTAATTTTGAACAGGTACATTGTTTAAGTGTAGCTCCAGCCCAAAAATCTATTTTTAAACTTTTTGGAAAACATAGGTAAGGGTTATCACCCCTGTAACATTTGTTTTGCTGTCTGTGCCCCTGTTCAGAACATTTCACCTCACTTTCCGTCCCAATGACAACTGTTTTTGAAATGTGGTGTTTTTCTTGAAACAAGGATTGCTGATAAAGCATCAGTACAGAGGAGACACCTTTCTCCCATATTAATTCTTACAGGAGAGAATTTTCCTTCCTAGGGGTAGATTTCCTCTCACTTCCTGTTGTCTTCTTGCGTTTGCAAGTAGGAGTCGTTTGTAAGTTGGATGTTTGAAAGTAGGGACCTGCCGTATATAATCTGCAGAAATAGGCCCCTTAGTTGGTGTTGGCACAACACTGTAAGCACTCACAGTTACTCTTGGTTGGTGCTGGAACGCCCTGCTGTCAACTATTATATCAGGAATTGTAATTACATATAATTGTTGAACAGTGGTAGTAAAAATTGGGCCTTTGATGGTGGTGCTGGTGCCACAACACTGTAAGCCCTGACAGTTACTCTTGGTGGGTGCAGCAATGGGCCCTGCTGTGAATTATTAGATCAAGAATTGTAATTGCATGCCCCTGTTGAACAGGGGCTGAAAAATTGGGCCTTTCGTGGTGGTGGTGGTGGTGGTGGTGTTGCCACAACACTGTAAGCCCTCAGAGTTACTCTTGCTTGGTGGGTGCAGGAATGGGCCCTGCTGTGAATTATTAGATCAATAATTGTAATTACATGCCCCTGTTGAACAGGGGCTGAAAAATTGGGCCTTAGGCACTGGTGGCACAACACTGCAACCCCTCACAGATACTGTACTTGGAGCACAGCAATGAGCCCTGTTGCAAAGTATTGCTTCAAAAATTGTAATGACACGCCCCTGTTAAACAGGGGCTGAAAAATTGGGCCTTAGGCACTGGTGGCACAACACTCCAACCCCTCACACATACTGTACTTGGAGCACAGCAATGAGCCCTGTTGCAAAGTATTGCTTCAAAAATTGTAATTACACGCCCCTGTTAAACAGGGGCTGAAAAATTGGGCCTTAGCCACTGGTGGCGGCACCCATAAACAAAAATGATCTTCCAAGCTATCATCATCAATCGTATCATTGAGGACTCGGAGGAGGAGGATAGCCAGTCAACATAACAGCACAGGCACTCAGCATCAGCATCAGTCTTGAAGGGATGTGACATATTAAAATCAATTAGTCTGTTATATCAGCATCAGGTGTGTGGTAGCTGGTGGTGATCCAAGACTGGTTCATCTTGATGAAAGTCAGTCGATCAACCGAGTCGGTGGACAGGCGCACCCTGTGATCCGTGACAAATCCTCCAGCAGCACTGAATGTGCGTTCCGAAAGAACGCTGGATGCAGGACAGGCCAGTAGCTCAATTGCATACTGTGCAAGCTCTGGCCAGTGATCCATCCTCAAGACCCAGTAAGCCAGAGGATTTTCGGTGGGGAAGGTGTCCAAGTCTGACCTTGCCCCTAGATATTCCTGCACCATGTTTATCAGACGCTGGCGATGGTTGCTGGAACCGATCATACTTTGGGGCTGCGGACTAAAGAATTGTCTGAACGCATCGGTCAGACGGCCACCTTCCCCACCGCTCCTTCTTTGACTGGCCGAAGCCTCAGCAACTCGTTGTCCAGGACCAGGAGTTTGTAACCTCCCAGTCTCTGGGAACGCGTTGCACAGACCTTTCTGCAAGGCCTCCCGGAGTTGTCTCATCCTCTGCTCCCTCTGCGACGGTAACATAAGGTCCGCAACCTTACCCTTGTACCGTGGATCAAGGAGAGTGGCCAGCCAGTAATGGTCCCTCTCCTTGATCCGAAGAATACGAGGATCCTTCCGCAGACTTTGCAGGATCAGGGAGGCCATGCAGCGTAGGTTTGCTGAGGCATTCGCTCCGGAGTCCTCTGGGTCACTAAGGACGACATGATCCGCAGTCACCTCCTCCCAGCCACGTACAAGTCCACTGGTTTCTTGGGACTGTAAATCATCCCTAAAAGACTGCTGCTGATGATGCTGAGTGCCAGCCTCCACCTCCATGCTGACACAATCCTCCTCCTCCTCCTCCTCCTCCTCCTCTTCCTGTGCGATGGGTGGGACAGAAGGAACACTGTCTGGGTAAAGGGGGCCTTGAGAGGCAAGGAAGTCCTCCTCTTCCTGCCTCTGTTCTGCCTCAAGTGCCCTGTCCATTATTCCACGCAGCGTGTGCTCCAACAGGTGGACAAGAGGTACAGTGTCACTGATGCATGCACTGTCACTGCTCACCATCCTCGTGGCCTCCTCAAATGGTGCCAGGACAGTGCATGCATCCCTGATCATGCCCCACTGGCGTGGAGAAAAAAAACCAAGCTCCCCTGACCCTGTCCTGGTGCCGTAGTCGCACAGGTACTCATTGATGGCCCTCTGCTGCGTGTGCAGCCGCTGCAGCATGGCCAACGTTGAGTTCCACCTGGTGGGCATGTCACATATAAGGCGGTTCTTGGGCAGGTTCAACTCCTTTTGCAGCTCAGCCAGGCGAGCACTGGCATTATAAGATCTGCGGAAATGCACACAGACTTTCCTGGCCTGCCTCAGGACATCCTGTAAGCCCGGGTACCTGCCCAAGAAACGCTGCACCACCAGGTTAAGGACGTGAGCCACACAGGGCACATGGGTCAGTTGTCCCTGTCGAAGGGCGGAGAGGAGGTTGGTGCCATTGTCGCAAACCACCATTCCTGGCTTAAGCTGGCGTGGCGTCAACCACCTCTCGGCCTGGCCCTGCAGAGCAGACAGGACCTCTGCCCCAGTGTGGCTTCTGTCCCCCAAACACACCAGCGCAAGCACGGCATGGCATCTTTTTGCCTGCGTACTTGCGTAGCCCCGTGAACGGCTACGGAGCACCGCTGGTTCATAGGACAAACCACAGGAAGAGGCCATGGAGGAAGAAGAAGAGGAGGGGGTGGAGGAGAGAGGTGTGTCACAACCAGTAGTAGCATTTTGGAGGCGTGGCGGTGGGACAACCTCCAACACTACTGCACCTTGTCCTGCATCCTTCCCAGCTGCCAAAAGAGTGACCCAATGGGCCGTGAAAGAAAGGTAACGTCCCTGTCCATGCCTGCTGGACCATGAGTCAGCGGTAATATGCACCTTACCACTGACCGCCCTGTCCAGCGAGGCCAAGACATTGCCTTCCACATGCCGGTAGAGAGCCGGAATAGCCTTCCGTGAGAAAAAGTGGCGTTTGGGAACCTGCCACTGAGGAACCGCACATTGCACAAACTCACGGAAGGGGGCCGAGTCTACCAACTGAAAAGGCAGCAGTTGAAGTGCTAGCAATTTAGCCAAGCTAGCATTCAACCGCTGGGCATGTGGATGGCTGGGAGTGAACTTCTTTCGACGGTCCAGCAGCTGGGGCAGGGAAATTTGCCTGCTAGAATCGGACGTCGGTGTACTGCTAGCAGAGTGGCCGCAAGTACTTGGCTGTGACACACCTAATTCTACACCTTCATTCCTCTCAGTGCATGTTTCAGAGAGGACTAAAGTTATAGTGGGGTTGGAGATCCCAGCTGATGCGGTGCAAGGAGAGGTCCGCTTTGTTCTTTGGTGTGGGTCTTTGAGGTAGGCTTGCCAACGAGCTGCATGGCAGGTCAACATATGTCTGGTCAGGCATGTGGTACCCAAGCGGCTGATGTTTTGGCCACGCGATATACGCTTGAGACATATGTTGCAAACAGCAGCTGTGCGATCTGATGCACTAGCCTCAAAAAAGGCCCACACCAAGGAACTTTTTGAATGACGGGCAGAGGCAGCGCCCTGCACAGGCGGAGCTCTGCGGTGTGATTCCGTCGGTGTACTGCCCTTACGCTGGCCACCAAAGGGCATCCTGCCTCGTTGGAGATGTGCCTCCTCCTCATCCTCCTCCTCTCTCCTATTAGGCACCCATGTGGAGTCAGTGACCTCATCATCCCCTCCCTCCTCATCACTGGAGCCAATCTGGCAGTATGCTGCAGCTGCTGGAACATGACTGCCAGATTGGTGTCCTTCTTGAGCATCCCCTCTGTCTGCTCTCACCCTACTGCCTTCCTGTAGCTGGGTTTCATCATCAGACCCTTCGAAACGCTGGGCATTCTCCTGGAGCATGTACCCAACACTGTGCTCAAACAGTTCGGGGGACTCCTCAGGAGGAGGACATGGTGGGTCTAGGGAAGGAGTGACTGATGATGAGTCTGACATTGATACCAGGGAAGAGGACGCTTTGGCAGCTGCTTTGCCAGTACCCTGAGCCTGGGTGAGAGAGGATGAGGAGGAGGAGGAGGGCTTGGTCATCCACTCTACCAAGTCTTCGGCATGATGTGGCTCAACATGTCCAGCTGCCGAAAAGAAGGACAAGCGTGTCCCATGGCCATGTGCTGATGACAATGCACCGCGTCCACGACCAGCACTGTTGCCCCCAGACACAGAGCCTGCTTGCCCTCTTTTATTGCCTCCTGACTGTCTGCCTCTCCTTGTTTGCCTTCCAGACATTCTAATAGATGGCCTGCAGGGAGATGGGAAAAAAGCAATAAGGGCTACCTTCAGGTGTCCTTCTCTGTCCCTTTACTTAAGGATTTCTAAATATGGTTCAGGATGATTGCTTTTGCACAGAATAGCACAACGACAATTTCCCTGACTGTCCAAAAAACAAGGATTTCAAAGATGGTTGATGAGGAATGCTTTAGCACACTATAGCACAAGGAGAATTCACTCACTGTCCTTCCCAGTCCCTAGAAACAAGGACTTGCACAGTGAAAGAAACTGACACTCTCCCTACCTACAGTTTTCTGTCCCTAGAAAAAATGTTTTTTTTAAGCACACTATAGCACAAGGAGAATTCACTCACTGTCCTTCCCAGTCCCTAGAAACAAGGACTTGCACAGTGAAAGAAACTGACACTCTCCCTACCTAGAGTTTTCTGTCCCTAGAAAAAATGTTTTTTTTAAGCACACTATAGCACAAGGAGAATTCACTCACTGTCCTTCCCAGTCCCTAGAAACAAGGACTTGCACAGTGAAAGAAACTGACACTCTCCCTACCTACAGTTTTCTGTCCCTAGAAAAAATGTTTTTTTTAAGCACACTATAGCACAAGGAGAATTCACTCACTGTCCTTCCCAGTCCCTAGAAACAAGGACTTGCACAGTGAAAGAAACTGACACTCTCCCTACCTACAGTTTTCTGTCCCTAGAAAAAATGTTTTTTTTAAGCACACTATAGCACAAGGAGAATTCACTCACTGTCCTTCCCAGTCCCTAGAAACAAGGACTTGCACAGTGAAAGAAACTGACACTCTCCCTACCTACAGTTTTCTGTCCCTAGAAAAAATGTTTTTTTTAAGCACACTATAGCACAAGGAGAATTCACTCACTGTCCTTCCCAGTCCCTAGAAACAAGGACTTGCACAGTGAAAGAAACTGACACTCTCCCTACCTACAGTTTTCTGTCCCTAGAAAAAATGTTTTTTTTAAGCACACTATAGCACAAGGAGAATTCACTCACTGTCCTTCCCAGTCCCTAGAAACAAGGACTTGCACAGTGAAAGAAACTGACACTCTCCCTACCTACAGTTTTCTGTCCCTAGAAAAAATGTTTTTTTTAAGCACACTATAGCACAAGGAGAATTCACTCACTGTCCTTCCCAGTCCCTAGAAACAAGGACTTGCACAGTGAAAGAAACTGACACTCTCCCTACCTAGAGTTTTCTGTCCCTAGAAAAAATGTTTTTTTTAAGCACACTATAGCACAAGGAGAATTCACTCACTGTCCTTCCCAGTCCCTAGAAACAAGGACTTGCACAGTGAAAGAAACTGACACTCTCCCTACCTACAGTTTTCTGTCCCTAGAAAAAATGTTTTTTTTAAGCACACTATAGCACAAGGAGAATTCACTCACTGTCCTTCCCAGTCCCTAGAAACAAGGACTTGCACAGTGAAAGAAACTGACACTCTCCCTACCTAGAGTTTTCTGTCCCTAGAAAAAATGTTTTTTTTAAGCACACTATAGCACAAGGAGAATTCACTCACTGTCCTTCCCAGTCCCTAGAAACAAGGACTTGCACAGTGAAAGAAACTGACACTCTCCCTACCTACAGTTTTCTGTCCCTAGAAAAAATGTTTTTTTTAAGCACACTATAGCACTAGGAGAATTCACTCACTGTCCTTCCCAGTCCCTAGAAACAAGGACTTGCACAGTGAAAGAAACTGACACTCTCCCTACCTACAGTTTTCTGTCCCTAGAAAAAATGTTTTTTTTAAGCACACTATAGCACAAGGAGAATTCACTCACTGTCCTTCCCAGTCCCTAGAAACAAGGACTTGCACAGTGAAAGAAACTGACACTCTCCCTACCTACAGTTTTCTGTCCCTAGAAAAAATGTTTTTTTTAAGCACACTATAGCACAAGGAGAATTCACTCACTGTCCTTCCCAGTCCCTAGAAACAAGGACTTGCACAGTGAAAGAAACTGACACTCTCCCTACCTACAGTTTTCTGTCCCTAGAAAAAATGTTTTTTTTAAGCACACTATAGCACAAGGAGAATTCACTCACTGTCCTTCCCAGTCCCTAGAAACAAGGACTTGCACAGTGAAAGAAACTGACACTCTCCCTACCTAGAGTTTTCTGTCCCTAGAAAAAATGTTTTTTTTAAGCACACTATAGCACAAGGAGAATTCACTCACTGTCCTTCCCAGTCCCTAGAAACAAGGACTTGCACAGTGAAAGAAACTGACACTCTCCCTACCTAGAGTTTTCTGTCCCTAGAAAAAATGTTTTTTTTAAGCACACTATAGCACAAGGAGAATTCACTCACTGTCCTTCCCAGTCCCTAGAAACAAGGACTTGCACAGTGAAAGAAACTGACACTCTCCCTACCTACAGTTTTCTGTCCCTAGAAAAAATGTTTTTTTTAAGCACACTATAGCACAAGGAGAATTCACTCACTGTCCTTCCCAGTCCCTAGAAACAAGGACTTGCACAGTGAAAGAAACTGACACTCTCCCTACCTACAGTTTTCTGTCCCTAGAAAAAATGTTTTTTTTAAGCACACTATAGCACAAGGAGAATTCACTCACTGTCCTTCCCAGTCCCTAGAAACAAGGACTTGCACAGTGAAAGAAACTGACACTCTCCCTACCTACAGTTTTCTGTCCCTAGAAAAAATGTTTTTTTTAAGCACACTATAGCACAAGGAGAATTCACTCACTGTCCTTCCCAGTCCCTAGAAACAAGGACTTGCACAGTGAAAGAAACTGACACTCTCCCTACCTACAGTTTTCTGTCCCTAGAAAAAATGTTTTTTTTAAGCACACTATAGCACAAGGAGAATTCACTCACTGTCCTTCCCAGTCCCTAGAAACAAGGACTTGCACAGTGAAAGAAACTGACACTCTCCCTACCTACAGTTTTCTGTCCCTAGAAAAAATGTTTTTTTTAAGCACACTATAGCACAAGGAGAATTCACTCACTGTCCTTCCCAGTCCCTAGAAACAAGGACTTGCACAGTGAAAGAAACTGACACTCTCCCTACCTAGAGTTTTCTGTCCCTAGAAAAAATGTTTTTTTTAAGCACACTATAGCACAAGGAGAATTCACTCACTGTCCTTCCCAGTCCCTAGAAACAAGGACTTGCACAGTGAAAGAAACTGACACTCTCCCTACCTACAGTTTTCTGTCCCTAGAAAAAATGTTTTTTTTAAGCACACTATAGCACAAGGAGAATTCACTCACTGTCCTTCCCAGTCCCTAGAAACAAGGACTTGCACAGTGAAAGAAACTGACACTCTCCCTACCTACAGTTTTCTGTCCCTAGAAAAAATGTTTTTTTTAAGCACACTATAGCATAAGGAGAATTCACTCACTGTCCTTCCCAGTCCCTAGAAACAAGGACTTGCACAGTGAAAGAAACTGACACTCTCCCTACCTACAGTTTTCTGTCCCTAGAAAAAATGTTTTTTTTAAGCACACTATAGCACAAGGAGAATTCACTCACTGTCCTTCCCAGTCCCTAGAAACAAGGACTTGCACAGTGAAAGAAACTGACACTCTCCCTACCTACAGTTTTCTGTCCCTAGAAAAAATGTTTTTTTTAAGCACACTATAGCACAAGGAGAATTCACTCACTGTCCTTCCCAGTCCCTAGAAACAAGGACTTGCACAGTGAAAGAAACTGACACTCTCCCTACCTACAGTTTTCTGTCCCTAGAAAAAATGTTTTTTTTAAGCACACTATAGCACAAGGAGAATTCACTCACTGTCCTTCCCAGTCCCTAGAAACAAGGACTTGCACAGTGAAAGAAACTGACACTCTCCCTACCTAGAGTTTTCTGTCCCTAGAAAAAATGTTTTTTTTAAGCACACTATAGCACAAGGAGAATTCACTCACTGTCCTTCCCAGTCCCTAGAAACAAGGACTTGCACAGTGAAAGAAACTGACACTCTCCCTACCTACAGTTTTCTGTCCCTAGAAAAAATGTTTTTTTTAAGCACACTATAGCACAAGCACAAAACACACTGACACTCTCCCTACCTATCCTTCTCTTTCCCTAAACTAAAGGAATCCAGGTTAAGCAAGAAAGAAATAAAAGTCACTGTCCCTGCCTATGCTGCTCTTTCCCTGCTCCGGAACACACTACACTAGGCCGCCGTGCTGGCGGCCTTTTATAGTGTGGGGCGTGTACTAAACACCCTCAGCAATAATTGGCCACAGGCATCCTGCCTGTGGCCAATCATTGCTCTCCTCGCTGCCGGCGCTGTGATTGGCCAAGCATGCGGGGTCACAGTGCATGCTTGGCCAATCACAGCGCCTGGATGACACTGCGATGGCGTAGTGCATTGTGGGCCGTTCGCGTCACTCGAATTTGGCGCGAACGGCCCAAATCGTTCGATCTTCGTCGAACGATCGAACAGCCGATGTTCGAGTCGAACGTATGTTCGACTCGAACACGAAGCTCATCCCTAGTCTAGACATATAAATGGATGGTTGGGAGCTGACAGGGGCTGAGTACAACAAACTTGACCAGGCCTGTAATAATGGTTTCACAAAATCAGGTTTGCACACTGCTTATCTGACCAGAGACTGCGCTGAATCAATGCATGCTGCAAGCACCTGTTGAGGACAAGCTGAGTACTAATCATGGAAAAAGGCTGAGTCATCTTCCAACAGCCACACCAAAGACTCTACCTGAGCTGCATCAAAAGAAGGTGTATGATCAACACTTCCACTAGAGGCATCAGACAGGACCAACTCTGTACAGATCTGAATCAATGGCTGCACGTCCTCAAACAAAAAACTCACTGATCAACAAAAACATGAGCTATGCGGATGCATTCCAATAACTGCTCTCTAGTATATTCACTTAGTGTCTGATAACAGAAATCTCTGTTATCTGTTGCCAGGAGCGAAAGATACAGAATATCTTCCAAATGCATTTTTTTTTGCAATAACAAGTGCCCAGAACCAATTCCCAAGTGCAGCCGATCTGTTTGTATGGCTTCAGTATTCTGTCAGGGAAGCCTAGCACAGGCTTCCAGCACAGGGTACACAGATCAATGGGCTGCACATAAGGAATCAGGCACGGAAGTAAGTGAGAAATTCATATTTATTAAAGATAAGGCACACATGCAAACCAAACAGCAAACCAAAAACAAAAAATGCATACAAGAAAAAACAGCAAACCCCAAAACACCTAATCTAACTAACTAACTAATATATACAAAAACAGGAGCACATATACTTCAGCAAGGTAGAGACGAGAGACAAGGGGAAACAGGCGGCTAGATGGAGGGAGCAGTAGCAAGGGGGGGCTGGAAGCAAGAGTCAGGGGACAAGACTCAGGGACAGAGTACAGGAAGCAGAGTCCAGAACAGGGCGGGAAGCAGATCGGGAACAGGTTCAGGCACACGGATCAGGTCAGGCAGGGACAAGCTTGCAGAGGGAATACTGAAGCCCTGAACCTCAGTGAAGGGCGGGCTTATATACTTCCAGCGGCTCACATCAAGTGCAGCTTGATTAATGAGGAGTCCATCTACTGGGAGACACCCACTGATGGCCACCAGAATTACACCCTTTGTTGCTGGAAGCAAAAGTGCCACCAGCAGTTGACCGAAGCTATAACACGGATCATGACACATATGTTCTTCTATGTCTTTTGGATGCTGATTCTAAATGGGAGTGATTTGATCAGCAAATGCACTTGCGAGGCTCTAATGAGGAGAGTTTCAGGGTCTGTATCCCTTTATAATAGATTAACCCTAGGAGAATATCACCAAAACTAAAACTTTTGTTACATAGGATGCCTACAATCTGACATGTATGTTAGTGCAGACTTCTGGGAAAATAAATCTGTGAGCCAATTACACAAGCAGGAAATTACATCTCTGGGGGCGTTCCGTACACCAACTGTGTACGGAATAGCTCCAGGTTGCCATAGCGCATTGAATTTTACAGATAATTAAAGCAGTGTTGATTGAAAAGAAATCTGCTTCTTTTAAATAAAATAAAATCCCAATATGGCTTGTATTGCAATTGTATATGATATATTGTACATATGTATATATATATATATATATATATATATATATATATATATATATATATATATATTGTGATGGTACGCGAGGTGAGATACATGATAATCGCTACATTTCACCTCGCATTCGGTCTATTGTAAGGGACTGAACCAGAATCCGGCCCAGGTTTTTCCAGCCTCTGTGGTCGGCTGGGTTCCGGTCCAGTTGTTCGGGTTCACTGGAATCCACAGTCAGCTGGGCTTTAAAGATCCAGGAAGAGAGCACAGCATTTGCTCTGGTTTTGGAGACTCAGGAGGGAACCTGAGTGAGAGCTCTGTTGGAGTGGATTAAAAGTAAAGGTTTGCTTTATCGCGTGTTTTGTGGGTGACGGGGACCAGCCCCGCACTGTATAGAGAGGATACTATTTTGTTTAGTTTAGCGCCGGACGGCAAGGATTTATTTACTGTTTTGTTTATTTATACCTGCAAACCTCTCATAAATAAAACCTGGCATCCGCCAGACTTTTAAGAAAGTGCCTGTTTGCGGACTGTGATTCAGAAAGTTGATCCCCACAAGCTAATCTCCCACACGTGGTGAATTCAGCGGGCACTTTCTGAAGATGGAGGAAATGTTAAAGACTCTGCTACAGGCCAATGCAGCTCAGTGGGAAACCAACCGCCAACTCGCAGCACAACAGGCAGCACAACAGGAGGCCGCTGCAGCACAACAGTCCGCCCAGCAGGAGATGAACTGGCAGTTCGCAGAGGCTCTGCTAGAACTGAAAAAGGGGTCCGCACCTCCTGCGCCAGTGGAAGCAAAGATGGCACGTGCATCCTACCACCTACAAAGAATGACATCTGCTGATGATGTGGAGGCATACCTTGCGACTTTGAGAGAGTTGCTGACCGCGAAGGATGGCTAAAAGAGCAGTGGGCGGGTCTCTTGGCCCCATTTCTAACAGGAGAACCCCAAAAGGCCTATTTTGACCTAGAACCCGATAAGGCCCAGGACTATGAGACTCTAAAGACAGAGATACTCACATGCTTGGGTGTCACCATGGCAATCGGGGCCCAGTGGGTGCATCAGTGGTCCTACTCCAGCAACAAGCCACCCCGTTCACAAATGTTTGACCTGGTCCACCTCACCAAAAAGTGGTTGCAGCCAGAGACCTTGACAGGCCCGCAGATCGTGGAGCGTGTGGTAATGGACCGTTATCTGCGTGCGCTCCCTGCTGCTCTGAGGAAGTGGGTCGGACAGGGCGACCCCAAAACTGCAGCCCAACTGGTCGACCTAATGGAGAGGTACAGTGCTGCTGAGGACTTGGTGAATCCATCTACGCCCCACTTCGGTGTGTCTAGGGGTGCAAGATCTCCCGGCGGTTCTGGTAAGACTGTTCCGGGGTCCAAGAGCTTGGGGAGATTTGATAAGACTGTTGTTCCAACTGATGAGACTGTGGTTCCTAGACCTGGAGACTGGCCAAAGCAGCCAGGAAGGTCTTTGGGACCGTTGAGAGGACTGGGGGTTGAGCATATAAGATGTTTTCGTTGCCATGCATTAGGGCATATTGCTGCGAACTGTCCTATAAATGATGAACCTATGCAATGCGATTATGCTTATATGAAAAGACGCATTTCTTTATTTGCACAGGTCGCATGTACTGCATCATGTCAGAGTCGCATTGAAAGACAGATGTGTGTTATTTCAGTGGATGGAAAGCCATTGACAGCCCTGCTAGACTCTGGTAGTGTGGTGACCCTAGTCAGGAGTGATTGTGTGAACCCCACAAAACTACACCCCAGTACTATTGGGGTAATTTGCATCCATGGGGACACTCGAGACTACCAGACAGCGGTGGTTGAGGTTGATACCGCCTGGGGCAGTGTAGCACATTCAGTGGGGGTGGTACCTTCACTGCTTCACGAAGCTTTAGTGGGAAGAGATTTTCCCCATTTCTGGAAATTATGGGAGAGCAAGGGGATAGATCTCCCCCTGCTGGGGAAGCACGAGAACTCTCACCAGACCCTTTTTTCCAAAGGGAAGGGGATGCTGTTGGTGGGATCGAGGAAGCCAGAGACCCTCTTCCTTTCCCTGTCATGGCTGGGGAGCTGGAGGACCTGGAAGCTAGCTCTCAGCCTGAGGGTAAAGAACAGGAGAACCCCTCTGACCCTGACATTGAGAGTAGCCAAAATGTGGTACCCGATTTTGAGGTCAGGAGAGAGGATTTCTGTACCGAGGAACTACGAGAGGCCACCCTCATGAGAGCCAGGGAAAACGTTAAGATGTTGAATGGGGAACCGGTGGATCCTAATTGGGTGGTGTCTTTCCCTTACATGGCAAATAAAAACAATTTATTTTATCGAGTGATAAAACATGGAGAGGACGAGGTAGAACAGCTACTAGTTCCCAAACCCTTCCGCAGGGTGGTGCTAGACCTGGCCCATGGTCATGTAATGGGGGGGCATCTCGGTGTTGAAAAAACCAGGGAGAGAATCGCCCAGAGATTTTTCTGGCCCGGATTGCATGCAGATGTCAAGGAGTACTGCGAATCGTGCCCTGAGTGCCAAATGTCGGCACCGTCACCCCATTTTCGCAGCCCTCTTGTTCCTCTGCCAATAATCTAGGTCCCCTTTGAGAGGATTGGCATGGACCTGGTGGGGCCGGTTGTGAAATCTGCCCGCGGTCACCAGCATATTCTGGGGATTCTGGACTATGCGACTCGCTATCCTGAGGCCATACCCTTGCGCAATACCTCTGCTAAGGCTATCGCCAAGGAATTGGTCCATGTCTTTAGTCAACTGGGGATCCCAAAAGAGATCTTAACCGATCAGGGCACCCCCTTTATATCCAAGGTTACCAAGGAGCTTTCTAAGTTATACAAAATCTCCCATCTCCGTACCTCTGTCTACCACCCCCAAACGGATGGTCTGGTCGAAAGATTTAATAAAACTTTGAAAAGTATGCTGAAAAAGGTGGTCGACAAAGATGGGAGAAACTGGGATTTTTTGCTGCCATATCTCATGTTTGCAATACGTGAGGTTCTGCAGGCGCCCACAGGCTATTTCCCCTTTGAACTAAACATGGGAAGGTGAGGCAACCCCATATAGAAGCATCATAGAGCATGTCTCCTTGATGCAGGATCGAATCGCAGCTGTCCTACCCCTGGTGCGAGAACATATGGAGCAAGCCCAGGAGGCCCAAAGGAGGGTCTATGACTGAAGTGCCAGGGTCCGTACTTTCAGCCCTGGGGACAGAGTGTTGGCATTGGTTCCCACGGTGGAAAGTACGTTTTTAGCCAAGTGGCAGGGTCCCTTCGAGGTTGTCGAAAGGGTGGGGGAGGTAAACTACAAAGTCTATCAGCCAGGGAAAAGGAAACCACACCAAATTTACCATGTGAATCTCTTAAAACCCTGGAAGGACCGAGAGACTTTACTGGCCACGTCCACCCCTCCAACCGACCGGGTACCCATGACACCTGACGTTCCCATCACGGATACCCTGTCCGTGGCACAACAAAGTGACGTTAGGGCGTTTGTGCATAAAAATAGAGACTTTTTCTCCCCCTTACCCGGACTGACCAACATGATCCAACATGACATAGTGACGGAACCAGGGGTTCGGGTAAATGTGAAGCCGTATAGAATCCCAGAGGCCAGGCGTGAGGCAGTCGCGAAAGAAATTAAAAACATGTTGGAGTTGGATGTGATAGAAGAGTCCCACAGTGATTGGTCGAGCCCCATAGTGCTGGTCCAAAAACCTGTTGGCACTATCAGGTTTTGTAATGACTTTCGGAAACTCAACAGCGTATCCAAGTTCGATGCATACCCGATGCCCCGGGTCGACGAACTTGTGGACAGGTTGGGACAGACTCGCAATATAACGACCCTAGACCTAACAAAAGGCTATTGGCAAATACCGCTATCTGAATCGGCCAAGGAGAAGACTGCCTTTTCCACTCCTGAGGGCTCGTTTCAGTACAAGTGGATGCCTTTTGGTCTGCATGGGGCCCCTGCATCATTCCAATGAATGATGGACAAAACTTTGAGACCACATCGCCCGTATGCGGCTGCTTATTTGGACGATGTGGTCATCCACAGCCCAGATTGGGAATCGCACCTGCCCCGGGTACAGGCGGTGGTAGATTCCCTTAGGAAAGCAGGCCTCACGGCTAACCCAAAGAAGTGTGCCATAGGCCTAGAGGAGGCCAAGCATCTTGGCTACGTTATTGGCCAGGGACTTATCAAGCCTCAGACCAATAAGATTGAGGCAATTCAAAAGGGGCCCCAACCCGTAAACAAGAAACAAGTTCGGGCCTTCCTAGGCATTACGGGGCATTACCGACGGTTTATACCTGACTTTGCCACCATTGCCGTCCCTCTGACTGACCTGACGAAGGGCAGAGGGCCGGTCATGGTCAAATGGAACCCTGAGGCAGAGAAGGCGTTTCAAAAATTAAAACAGGCCCTTTGTGCACTTCTGGTGCTGGTGACCTCGGACTTCACAAAGGAGTTTGTCGTACAGACAGACGCCTCTGAGGTGGGCCTAGGGGCCGTACTGACGCAGGTCAGGAATGGTGAGGAGCACCCGGTTGTATACCTGAGCCGGAAGCTGAACAAATACGAAAGGAACTATGCCATTGTGGAGAAGGAGTGTCTCGCCATTAAATGGGCCTTAGACTCCCTGAGGTATTATCTATTCAGGAGGTCATTTAGGCTGGGCACTGACCATGCTCCCCTGAAGTGGATGTGTGACAACAGGGAAAAAAATGCCCGTGTGACAAGGTGGTTCCTGGTTTTACAGCCCTTTAAATTCACGGTTGAGCCGGGCAAACTCCAGGATAATGCTGATGCCCTCTCCCTGCATTGTATGGCTGGGTCAAGTGCTCAGCCGCAGGGGCTTGAGCAGAGGGGGAGGATATGTGACGGTATGCGAGGTGAGATACATGATAATCGCTACATTTCACCTCGCATTCGGTCCATTGTAAGGGACTGAACCAGAATTCGGCCCAGGTTTTTCCAGCCTCTGTGGTTGGCTAGGTTCCGGTCTAGTTGTTCGGGTTCACTGGAATCCACAGTCAGCTGGGCTTTAAAGATCCAGGAAGAGAGCACAGCATTTGCTCTGGTTTTAGAGACTCAGGAGGGAACCTGAGTGAGAGCTCTGTTGGAGTGGATTAAAAGTAAAGGTTTGCTTTATCGCATGTTTTGTGGGTGACGGGGACCAGCCCCGCACTGTATAGAGAGGATACTATTTTGTTTAGTTTAGTGCCGGACGGCAAGGATTTATTTACTGTTTTGTTTGTTTATACCTGCAAACCTCTTATAAATAAAACCTGGCATCCGCCAGACTTTTAAGAAAGTGCCTGTTTGCGGACTGTGATTCAGAAAGTTGATCCCCACAAGCTAATCTCCGACAATATATATATATATATATATATATATATATATATATATATATATGTACATATACAGTATTTATATGCACACACTATATACATATACCGGTATATATATATATATATATATATATATATATATATATATATATACATATATATATATATACACACAGGTGTGCTCATAGGTTTACATTTTATGATTTCTTGGCCATTTTTCAGAGAATATGAATGATAAAACACCCAAAAACATTTCTTTCACTCATGGTTAATGTTTGGCTGAAACCATTTATTATCAATCAACTGTGCTTACTCTTTTTAGATCATAATAGCAAAAGAAACTACCCAAATGACCCTGATAAAAAGTTTACATACCCTGGTGATTTTGGCCTGATGACATGCACACAAGTTGACTCAAGGGGGTTTGAATGGCCATTAAAGGTAACCATCCACACCTGTGATCTGTTTGCTTATAATTAGTGTGCATGTATAAAAGGTCAATTTGTTTCCGGACTCCTGACAGACCCTTGCATCTTTCATCCAGTGCTGCACTGACGTTTCTGGATTCTGAGTCATGGGGAAAGCAAAATAATTGTCAAAGGATCTGTGGCAAAAGGTAGTTGAACTGTATAAAACAGGAAAGGGATATAAAAAGATATCCAAGTGTAGCGGTTGTTCAATTTAGGGGAAGTGTCTGAGTGGTAACCAGGCTCAGACACATTAAATTGATAGGATTCATGGACCATTTTTGTTCTCAGGGGTTAATGCTGGTGATGTGTTCCCTGTGGCCTGTGGGTGGCGCTGCCATTCTGGGCCAGGGTTGAACCGCGAGCGCAGTGCTGTGCCTTTTGTGTCCCCTCTTGGCAGCCGTACAGTGGGGCGGGGAACCTGCTGTGCATGCCAGGAGAGGGTATAAAAGGGGCAGACATCTTCTGAGAATGGTTCATCCACGCCCAGGCACCTTCAAGCCTGGGTATGTGTGCTTCGTCCACGCCCAGGCTCCTTCGGCCTGGGTGTGTGTGGTTCGTCCACGCCCAGGCACCTTTGGCCTGGGTGTGTGTGTGTGTGTGTGTGTGTCATCTCCGGGTGCCCTAGGCCCGGAGGCCTTGTTCCGGTTACACCTCAGGCACCTTTAGCCTGGGGTGAGGTACTACCTCACCGTTCCTGTCCGCCTGGGCACGGAGGCCCAGGAGTTGCAGTAATGGCCCGGAGCCCAGTAGCCTTCGGCTGGGGTCCACAAGGGATCGAGGAGTCCAGGGTGCCGCCTTGCGAGGGGACCCGCACCCTAAGAGAAGGGAGGATCTGTTCCGAGGGACCGGTGCTGTGGACACGGTGAAGGAAGGGGTCTGTTGACTCTCTGGGGGATGTCTTCTCCCTGAAAGGAGCTATGTCCTAGGAAGGAACCAAGATTCATCAGGTCAGTGGCAGTGACCTTGTTCGCCAGGTCAGTGACAGTGACCTTATTCACAAGGTCTGTGGCAGAGACCAACCTCATGGTCTGTGGCAGAGACCATGCGCCAAAAATTTGGTCAAAATTGTTGGCAAGATGAATGCAGTATGTTATCAAAAAATACTTGAGGAACATTTGCATTTATCAGCCAGAAAGCTGCGCATGGGATGTACTTGACATTCCAACATGACAATGATTCAAAACACAAGGCCAAGTTGACCTGTCATTGGCTACAGCAGAATAAAGTGAAGGTTCTGGAGTGGCCATCTCAGTCTCCTGACTTCAATATCATTGAGCCACTCTGGGGAGATCTCAAACATGCGGTTCATGCAAGACAGCCCAAGAATTTACAGGAACTGGAGGCTTTTTGCCAAGAGGAATGGGCAGCTTTACCATCTGAGAAGATAAAGAGCCTCATCCACAAATGCCACAAAAGACTTCAAGCTGTCATTGATGTTAAAGGGGGCAATACACGGTATTAAGAACTGGGGAATGTAAACTTTTGATCAGAGTCATTTGGGTAGTTTCTGTTGGGATTATGATTTAAAAAGAGTAAACACAGTTGATTGATAATAAATGGCTTCAGCATAACACTAACCATGAGTAAAATAAATGTTTTTGTGTTGTCATTCATATTCTCTGAAAAATGGCCAAGAAATCATAAATTCTGCCATGGTATGTAAACTTATGAGCACAACTGTATATACAGTATCTCACAAAAATGAGTACACCCCTCACATTTTTGTAAAGATTTTATTAATTATTTTCATGTGACAACAATGAAGAAATGACACTTTGCTACAATGTAAAGTAGTGAGTGTACAGCTTGTATAACAGTGTAAACTTGTTGTCCCCTCAAAATAACTCAACACACAGCCATTAATGTCTAAACTGCTGGCAACAACAGTGAGTACAAAAAGTGGGTATACCCCTAAGTGTGTCCAAAATGGGCCCAAAGTGTCAATATTTTGTCTGGCCACCATAATTTCCCAGCACTGCCTTAACCCTCTTGGACATGGCGTTAACCTTTAAGTGGTCCCACACATGCACAGAGTGCTACAACACACTTATCAATTCTGTTTAAGCTTATAGTTGTGGCCTGGCTTTACTGCTCTCCCGAATGGTAAAATCCAGCTTGAGGGGTAGAGTAGGTAAAACAAGAACATGAATACAGACATAAACTGAAGCCTGCGGTCATTAATGTACAGTGCAAAGAACTCACAGACAAGCACACAAGTGTATACATGCATTCAGAATCAGGGACCACTCAATAGGTGTTTGGAGTGTGTGATGTAGTGATGAGGTCAATGGTTTCCATGGATTCAATTTCCATGACCATCACTTACAAAAATCAGTCTGTTTAGGTGTTAGCAAGTGAGCAATAAAAAGTATACGCAGGTGATGGTAGTGCTCATAAGTGCTCACATAGATTTTACAACATATTTGCAATAAAAAAATGTAATGATCATTTTATGGTGCATAAGTTGATGTTAAGCAGAGAAAAAGAAAGTGTGATGGGTTCAGCAGCATTTCAATAAGGATGGGCAGATCACTCATCTCCTGTCATAACCATTGCAAGATGAGTCTGTTTATGGCAGCCTTATGAGTTACTATAAAGTGTAGCAGCCGGGCTATTCTCCTATCAGTCCAATCACTGCTCTTATAGGTTAGTGTGAACCTGCACAGTCTATAACAGATGTAATCAGCAAACAAACCAAAGCCATTACCACTGCAGGATGCCAGGTACTGCTTTACACTGGGAACTCTGAATGTCCATTCAGACCCGTGTATTACCACAATATGCAGCAATGCACACTACATGTGTTGCTGCATTGCAGTGCCATTCATTTTGAGGCAGGGGTCTCCAAACTCTTCAGTATTGGGGCCACATCATATATTTTTCAAATAATTGTGGGTCCAAAAAAAAATCAGTTTTCTATAAATCTATTTTAAATGAATGAATACGTTTTACTTGGAGTTTTTTTGTAATCAGCATTATGTGATCTAGATTGTAGAACAGCAAAAAAACTTCTGTGAAAAAAAGCAGTTTCTAATAAACTTGAGCCCATTACAGTCCCCCCTCACATTAGGGCCCCCATCAGAGTGCCCATCAAAGGCACCTAACATGACAGACCCCCTTACATCAGAGTCCCCTCCAACATCAGAGTCACCTTACATCAGAGTTACCATCAAAACCCCCTATTATTGGTGTCTCCTTTACATCAGAGTCCCCCTTACATCATGGTCCTTCTCAGCATCTCCTCTTACTTCACAAGGCCAGAAAAAAATCTTTCAGCTGGTTGGATTTGGCCCAGGGATCATAGTTGGAGGCCTCTGCACTAAGACAATGAACATGCAATACTTTGTTTTGGTGCACTGGCAGCCTATTCATGTCAAGAGGCTGCCTTACCGCAATGAATGTAAATGTGCATCAACACACTGCAAAATTGTAAAGACCCATTTACACTAGTCCGTGTTATACGTGCTGGTGTTGCTGTGTAGAGGGACCGTTTATGTATTTTAATTGTTTTCTTTATTTAAAATTACAAAAAAAACACCTACTGTAAGTGATCCTTGTGCATTGCAGCACGTTTAGATGGGGTGAAATGCTTTGCAATGAAAGGCAAATAAGCTTTATTTTTACATAATGCATACCAATGCACATGCATGATGTAAACAGGACACACAGAGAATTTTTTTTCTTTATATGCACTTGCAATTGAGTCTGCATTGATCAATAAGGATCAATGCAGTTCAAAAAACCTGATGTGAATGGGCCCTGAAGGTAAGCAAGAAGACACAAGGGTCCAAGCTGGAACACTGAATATAACTAATGCTGTCCATACACTGATCTGGTTCATGAACAGATTCCTCCATCTATGCTATATTGCACGGAAGGAAGAATCTCCCACTGTGCCTATTCTATTTTAATAGCTGGCCCCAACAGCTGTCAAAATACCTGAACAGCAGATGCATCTATTTGGATGTAGCCACTTTTCCACTGACAATTGTCTGTTAAGCTTGTTTTTATTTTCCAATCAAGGGATGTTGGGGAGAAGCAAGCCAACAGGGTCACCCGCTGGGAAAATTTCATTTGGTTCCCCAGGAGCCAGACAAAATTTATACAGTGTATTTATAACTAGTTTAAAATTCAATGCACCAAGGTCACAGACCATCACAAAGAGGGTAGAGTGTGAAAAGGTTAGAACCCTTGTCTGTTTTTTGTTCTATGAAGTGCAAAGATAAAGAGATTACCCCTCACTTTGTGTTCTATTGGTAATGGTAATACCAGACAGGAAATGAGAGAGACACAGAGACACAGTAATAAAAAATAGAATTAGACCACGCTGAGGTGATAATACTTAATTAATCCTGTCTAGCTTCTGTTTGATTGAAAAATCTCAACATAAAATATATAAATGAAAAGAGACAGTGCTTTAACCAAATGTGTGTCAAGGTAATCTATCCTAAAAAAAGTGTATATATAATATATGAAATATATAAAGTGACCCAACACAATACTGTAATATCTATCAAAACTAGTAATAATTAGGGATGGGCCGAACACCCCCGGTTCGGTTTGCACCAGAACATGCGAACAAGCTTATATGAACGTTATTGCCATAAAAAGTATATGGGACCCGGGTACTGCCCTAGGGGACATGTATCAATGCAAAAAGAAGCAGTGATTTTAATAATTCTTAAAGTGAAACAATAAAAATGAAATATTCCTTTAGATATCATGCCTGGGGGTCCCCTTAGTCTGTCTGTAAAGTGGTGCATCTGTGTGATGTGTACAACAGTGCCGCAGCAAAATTGAATTTCTAAAGGAAAAAATTAATTTAAACGTGTTCGCGGCTGTAATATATTGCCGACTTCCGGCAATATAGATGAAAAATTAAGGAAAAAATTGGCGGGGGTTCCCCCCTAGTCCATTCGGGTCTGGTATGGATTTTAAGGGGAACTCTGATGAGACCAAGATAGAACTTTTTGGCCTTAATTCTAAGCGGTATGTGTGGAGAAAACCAGGCACTGCTCATCACTAGGGTTGAGCGAACCCGAACTGTAAAGTTTGGGTTCGTACCGGACTTTTGGATTTTTGGGTCCCGGACCCGAACCCGAACAATTGACTGTATGTTCGGGTTTGGGTCCGGTGTTCGGCGATGTAATGGCACATTTCTAAAAGCTACAGGGCAGCCAATAAACTTTTGTTTAACTGGTGTGCCCTTAGAAGCCATCTTAGCCATACCTACTAATGGCATGGCTGTGATTGGCCAGTGCAGCATGTGACCCAGCCTCTATATAAGCTAGAGGCACACAGCACAGCACGTCACTCTGCTTTAGACAGTATAGGGAAAGGATCCTGGCTGCTGTTGCTGTGAGAGAGAGAATGAAATGATAGGAGTTAGTCCTGATTCTGTAATCTACTGAGAGAAAAGATAGAGACAGTGTAGGGCAAGGTTCCTGTTGCTGCTTTCAGGGAGAGAGATTTATCTAGGAGTCCAGATTCAGAGATCTATTAACTCAGCGATCTGCATAGATTTACCTGGCTGGGTTGCAGTGCACAGTCTTTTTACACTGCCATGAGCCCAGTGCCAGAGAAAATTTAACTTTTATCTGCAAGCTCAGTGCACCAGCACTGCATATGTTACGTTGAGATACACCCTGTGCATACTGTGGGTGTATTCTGCTCTTCCAAAAACACCCATTTAGGGCAAAAAAAAAATTGCAGTGTTTTCTGCATATATCCAGGTGTGAGATAAACAATTTATATATTTTTCTTCTATTGTGCTATTTAAAAAAAAATATTTTAGGACAAAAATATTTTTTTTGAATAGCATTTTCTGCAGTTCTGTAGGTGTGAGATACATCCTTTACATACTGTGGGTGTATTTTGCTCTTCCAAAAACACCCATTTATGGCCACAAAAAATATTTTGCAGTGTTTTCTGCATATCTGGATGTGTGTGAGATAAACAATTTATATATTTTTCTTCTATTGTGCTATTCTAAAAAAATTATTTTAGGACAAAAACATTTTTTTTGAATAGCATTTTCTGCAGTTCTGTAGGTGTGAGATACACCGTTTACATACTGTGGGTGTATTCTGCTCTTCCAAAAACACCCATTTAGGGCCACAAAAAATATTTTGCAGTGTTTTCTGCATATCTGGAGGTGTGTGAGATAAACAATTTATATATTTTTCTTCTATTGTGCTATTCTTAAAAAATAATTTTAGGACAAAAACATTTTTTTTGAATAGCATTTTCTGCAGTTCTGTAGGTGTGAGATACACCATTTACATACTGTGGGTGTATTCTGCTCTTCCAAAAACACCCATTCAGGGCAAGATCCTAAATTTGGAAAATATGAGGAGAACGTCAAAGGGACATGGTCCTGGTCGTGGTGCTGCTGGTGGAGCTCCTGTTGCAGGGAGAGGACGTGGTCGATCTGTGCCAGCTACACGCACAAGTGAAACACCTTCCTCAGGTGCGAGTAGGCGACAGAGCCTGCAGCGGTATTTTGATGTGCCTAATGAGGCTGTACGAATGTTGAGGCCAGGACAACTACAGGCGATAGTAGATTGGGTTGCTGACAGTGCCTCTGGTTCCTTCACATTGTCTCCCAACCAGTCTTCTGATGAAAGATCAGAGTTGGCACCTGCAGCCAATGTCCATCAGTCTTTCACCTCACCCCCTTGCAAATCAGCCAAGCAGTCTGAGCCCCAAATCATGCAGCAGTCTCTTCTGCTTTTCGATGACTCTGTTAGCAGGGTTTCCCAGGGCCATCCACCTAGCCCTGCCCCAGAAGTGGAAGAGATTGAGTGCACCGATGCCCAACCACTTATGTTTCATGATGAGTACATGGGAGGACCATCGCAGCACGTCTCGGATGATGACGAAACACAGGTGCCAACTGCTGCTGCTTTTGCAATTGTGCAGACCGACAAGGAGGACAGGGGTGAAGACTGGGTGGAAGATGATGTGGAGGACGATGAGGTCCTCGACTCCACATGGAATCAACGTTATGCAGGTGACCAGTGTAGTTCGGAGGAAGAGGCGGTGGTCGCACAGAGCCACTAGCACAGCAGAAGAGGGAGCAGGGTGCAAAAGCGGAGCGTCGTCCCCTAGACAGTAAGTCTGCTACTGCCCAATGCAGCAAGGGACTGAGCACACCAAAGCCAGGTCCAAGGAGTTCCCTAGCGTGGCAGTTCTTCAGACAATGTGCTGATGACAAGACACGAACGGTTTGCACGCTGTGCAATCAGAGCCTGAAGCGAGGCATAAACGTTCTCAACCTGAGCACAACCTGCATGACCAGGCATCTAAGTGCAAAGCACGAGCTGCAGTGGAGTAGACACCTCAAAAACAAAGAAAGGTCTCTGGCTTCTCCTGCTTCCTCTTCTGCTGCAGCCTCTGCCTCTTCATCCACCTCTGTAGTGACAGTAGCACCTGCCAACCCGCAAACAGAGCATCTGCCAGCAACACTACCACCTGGGTCACCAACCATCTCCACAATGTCCCATGGAAGCGTTCAGCTCTCTATCTCCCAAACACTGGAGCGGAAGAGGAAGTACCCCCCTAGCCACCCGCGATCCCTGGCCCTGAATGCCAGCATTTCAAAATTCCTCGCCTTTGAAATTCTGTCATTCCATCTGGTGGAGACGCAGAGTTTTAAAAGCCTGATGGCATTGGCTGTCCCACAGTACGTCATGCCCAGCCGCCACTACTTTTCCAGGCGAGCCATCCCTTCCCTGCACAACCAAGTGGGGGACAAAATCAGGTGTGCACTGCGCGACGCCATCTGTGGCAAGGTCCACCTAACTACAGATGCGTGGACCAGTAAGCACTGTCAGGGACGTTATATCTCCCTAACAGCACACCAGGTAAATGCAGTGGCGGCTGGGCCTGAGGGCAGATAGCAGTTTGGCGCATGTCCTTCCACCACCGAGGATTTTAGGGTGCTTCAGTTTGCCTCCTGTTGCTAACTCCTCCTACTCCGCTTCCTCATCCTCTACCGCCTCCTCATCCGGTCAGCGTAAAACCTTCACCACCAACTTCAGCACAGCCAGGGGTAAACGACAGCAGGCAGTTTTAAAAACTTTCCTGTTTGGGGGGAAAAACACCACACCGCGCAGAAGTTGTGGAGGGACATGGAACAACAGACCCATGAGTGGTTGGTGGCAGTGAGCCTCAAGCCCGGCCTGGTGGTGTGCGATAATGGGCAAAATCTCATAGCAGCTCTGGGCCTAGCCGGTTTGACGCACATCCCTTGCCTGGCGCATGTGCTGAACTTGGTGGTCCAGAGGTTCCTGAAAAATTACCCCAATATGCCAGAGCTGCTGCAGAAAGTGCGGGCTGTCTGTGCGCACTTTCGGCGTTCTTACCCTGCTGCTGCTCGCCTGTCAGCGCTGCAGCGTAACTTCGGCCTTCCCGCTCACCGCCTCATATGTGACGTGCCCACAAGGTGGAACTCCACCTTGCACACGCTGGCCAGACTTTGCTAGCAGCAGCAGGTGATACTGGAGTTTCAGCTGCAGCAATCACGCGTGAGTCGCTCTGCGGAACAGCACCCCTTCACCACCAATAACTGGGCCTCCATGCGAGACCTGTGTGCCTTGTTGCTCTGTTTCGAGTACTCCACCAACATGGCCAGTGCCGATGATGCCGTTCTCAGCATTACTATCCCAGTTCTATGCCTCCTTGAAAAAACGCTTCGGGCGATGATGGAAGAGGATGTGGCACAGGAGGAGGAGGAGGAGGAACCGGGATAATTTCAAAGGCTTTCAGGGCAGTCTTTTACAAGTGGCTACGAGGGTGGGTTCCTGCACCAACAAACGCCAGGTACACAATTGTCCGGCAGCAAGGGCACAGTTCTGGAGGATGACGAGGTGGAGGATGAGGAGGAGATGGAGGAGGAGGAACCATGTTCACAGCAGGGTGGCACCCAGACTAGCTCATGGCCATCACTGGTGCGTGGCTGGGGGGATACAGAGGACACCGACGATACACCTCCCACAGAGGACAGCTTTTCGTTGCCTCTGGGCAGCCTGGCACACATGAGCAATTACATATTGCAGTGTCTCCGCAACGACCGTCGAGTTGCCCACATTCTAACTGGTGCTGATTACTGGGTGGCCACCCTGCTGGATCCCCGTTACAAGGACCGTACCGTCCTTAATTCCCTCACTGGAGCGGGATCGTAAGATGCGCGAGTACAAGCGCACGCTGGTAGACGCGCTGCTGGTGGCATTCCCACCTGACAGCGGGGGTACGGTGGAAGCACAAGGCGAAGGCAAAGGAGGAGGAAGAGGTCGCCAACGCAGCCGGGGCACCGCCAGCACCTCAGAAGGCAGGGTTAGCATGGCTGAAATGTGGAAAAGCTTTGTCAGCACGCCACAACAACCAGCACCACCAGCTGAGATGGAACGTCTTAGCAGGAGGCAGCATTTCGGGGTCAATTTCGGTCCCGAACTCAAACTTTTTTCCGAAGTTCGGCCGAACCCGTCGAACCTGAACATCCAGGTGTCCGCTCAACTCTACTCATCACCTGTCCAATACAGTCCCAACAGTGAAGCATGGTGGTGTCAGCATCATGCTGTGAGGGTGTTTTTCAGCTGCAGGGACAGGACGACTGGTTGCAATCGAGGGAAATATGAATGCGGCCAAATACAGGGATATTCTGGACGAAAACCTTCTCCAGAGTGCTCAGGACCTCAGACTGGGCCGAAGGTTTACCCTCCAACAAGACAATGACCCTAAGCACACAACTAAAATAATGAAGGAGTGGCTTCACAACAACTCCGTGACTGTTCTTGAATGGCCCAGCCAGAGCCCTGACTTAAACCTAATTGAGCATCTCTGGAGAGTCCTAAAAATGGCTGTCCACCAACGTTTACCATTGAACCTAAAAAGAACTGGAGAGGATCTGCAAGGAGGAATGGCAGAGTATCCCCAAATCCAGGTGTGAAAAACTTGTTGCATCTTTCCCAAAAAGACTAATGGCTGTATTAGATCAAAAGGGTGCTTCTTCTAAATACTGAGCAAAGGGTCTGAATACTTAGGACCATGTGATATTTCAGTTTTTCTTTTTTAATAAATCTGCAAAAATGTCAACAGTTCTGTGTTTTTCTCTGAATATAAGGTGCTGTATATAACAAAGAGTGAAACATTTAAGGGGGTCTGAATACTTTCCGTACCCACTGTATATATATATATATATATATATATTGTGAGGGGGTTAGCTCGGCAGCGGGTGTGTGTGACCCCCGGGATGGGCTCCCCACACAAAAACAGGCCCAGCAAACGGAGGTTGTGGTTTTCAAAATCAAAAAAAAGGTGCGGTTTATTTTCTATTTACAGTGACAAAACACAGCAAAGCCAAAAGAAACATATAAACAAAATAAATCCTGGTCAACTTGACCTCTGACTAAACATACAGGTTTCCTAACTAACAACTGGGATCAGCCTAGTGCTGTCCTAGTCCCTAAGTCCCTGGTTTTAAATGTCCAAGCAAATAGCCACACAGGCTTTTTCTCACCGCACAGGGGTTCACTCTCCCTAGACAGTCCACACAGGTCTGGTTCCAGGCATGAGCTAACATCTAATGAAGCTGGGAGTTCTTATAGAGGCCTAAATGAGCTGACAAGCTTCAGCTGGCCTCATCAACTCCCTGCCTGCACGACGCCCAGCCCTCTCCCTAGAGGTATGAGTCATCCATGAGCCCACTAGCCTTAGCTGGGCTTATACAACTCTCCACCTAGTTGTATAAGTCGGCGTAAAGCCTGAATCTGGGCGAAATATATCTACCCCCCTGGATGCAACCAGGTGACTTTACCTTCCTGCTGTCACATACCCCCCCTCTTGTTTTAACCTCGGGGTTGGAACACCAGCAATCAGGCATTCATGTACTCGAGACAAAGCATCCACATTCCCCATTTGAACGCCAGGGCGATGCTTTACTGTGAAGTTGAATTCCTGGAGGGCCAGGAACCACCTATTCACTCTTCTATTTGTTTCCTTGTTTTGAGCCATCCACTTTAACGGAGCGTGATCCGTAACCATGTCAAAGTGCCTACCTAGCAGGTAGTACCGAAGGGAATCTAGAGCCCACTTCACCGCTAAACACTCCTTTTCAACGGTGGCGTAATTTACCTCATGGGACTTCAACTTCCTGCTGAGGTAAATGACTGGGTGCTCTTCCCCGTTCCAGACCTGGGACAATACTGCTCCTAACCCCACATCTGACGCATCACTTTGTACGACAAAGTCTTTAGAGAAGTCGGGTGAGTACAACACTGGCTGGCTACATAAGGCTTGTTTCAAGAATTGGAATGCTGCCTCAGCCTCGGGGGTCCATTTAATCATGACCGACCCTTTCCCCTTCGTCAGGTTGGTTAGGGGCACAGCCTTAGAAGCAAAGTGGGGAATGAATCGCCGATAATACCCAGCGATTCCCAGAAAGGCTCGTACCTGCTTCTTGCTGTTGGGACGTGGCCAACTCTGGATGGCCTCGACTTTGTTGAGTTGGGGTTTTATTACTCCCCTCCCAATGGTGTACCCAAGATATTTGACCTCCTCCTGCCCAATGGTATACTTCTTGGGGTTAGCCGTAAACCCCGCTTCCCGAACAGAGTCCAGGACTGCTTGCACTTTTGGCAGATGTGAGGCCCAATCTGTGCTATGGACAATTACGTCATCCAGGTAAGCCGCAGCATACTTCCGATGGGGCCTCAGCATCTGGTCCATTTTCCGCTGGAATGTGGCCGGCGCATTCTGTAACCCGAACGGCATTCTTTTATATTGGAACGCCCCGTCTGGGTTTACAAATGCGGTTTTCTCTTTGGCCAATTTGGCCAGGGGGATTTGCCAATACCCTTTTGTGAGGTCAAGAGTCGTCATGTATCGGGCTGTTCCCAGCCGGTCGATCAACTCATCTATGCGTGGCATGGGGTAGGTGTCAAATTTTGTAACTTTGTTCAACTGACGAAAATCGTTACAAAATCGCCAGCTCCCATCCGGTTTAGGCACCAACACAATGGGACTAGACCAATCACTTTGGGACTCCTCTATCACCCCTAAGTTCAGCATTTTCTGTACTTCCTCCCGTATTGCCTCCCGTCGGGCCTCTGGGATCCGATAGGGTTTTAACTTCACCCTTTCACCGGGCGGGGTAATGATGTCATGCTCTACCCCAAATGTTTGTCCCGGCAGCTCAGAGAATACCTCCTTGTTGCGAAGCACAAACTCCTTAACCTCCTGTTGTTGGGGTTGTGACAAGGTGGCTGCTATTCCAACCTCAGGAATCACGCAACCAGTTTGAGCTGGTGACCAAGTGTCTGCGACTAGGGACTCTCTATCCCTCCAGGCTTTCAACAGATTAACGTGATAGATCTGTTCGGGCTTTCGCCTTCCTGGTTGTCTGACCTTGTAATTCACTTCACTCACTTTTTCCATTATCTCGTAGGGGCCTTGCCATTTGGCAAGGAATTTACTTTCAACCGTAGGGACAAGTACCAGTATCCTATCCCCCGGGGAAAAGGTACGGGTCTTGGCTCCACGGTTGTACACTCTCTGCTGTGCTAACTGCGCTTGGGCCAAATGTTCCTTCACGATGGGCATTACCTGTGCAATTCGGTCTTGCATCAGGGCGACATGCTCAATCACACTCCTGTGGGGAGAACTCTCACTTTCCCAAGTTTCCTTGGCAATATCCAACAGCCCTCTTGGGTGTCTCCCATACAGTAACTCAAAGGGGGAGAATCCCGTAGAGGATTGGGGCACCTCCCTAATAGCAAACATCAGATAAGGAAGTAGACAGTCCCAATCCTTTCCATCTCTATCCACCACTTTCTTCAACATTTGTTTTAGGGTTTTGTTGAATCTTTCAACCAGCCCATCGGTTTGGGGGTGATACACAGATGTACGTAATTGCGTCACTTTGAACAATTTACACAGCTCCTTCATAACCCGGGACATAAAGGGTGTACCTTGGTCCGTAAGCAGTTCTTTACAAATACCCACCCGGCTAAACACAAGAGATAGCTCTTTGGCTATGGTTTTGGCCGAGGTATTTCGGAGAGGGATCGCTTCTGGATAACGGGTGGCATAGTCCATTATAACTAATATGTACTGGTGCCCCCTAGCGGACTTGATTATAGGACCTACCAAATCCATGGCGATCCTCTCAAACGGGACCTCAATGATGGGTAGAGGGACCAGCGGGCTACGGAAATGTGGCATCGGGGCCGACCTCTGACACACAGGGCAGGAGGAACAATAATTTTCTATGTCCTTCATCACCCCCGGCCAATAGAATCTCTGTAATACCCTCTCTCGGGTTTTCTCTGTCCCCAGATGACCTCCAAGAATGTGCCCATGGGCCAACTCCAACACCAACTTCCTGTAAGGTTTGGGCACCACAAGCTGCTCAACGGTTTCTTCTGCCCTTTTTGCCACCCGATACAGTAGGTCCTTCTCTACGCTGAAGTATGGGTAAGTGCAGGTATTATCTGGGTTCACTAACTCGCCATCTATTTTCACTACGTTTTCGCGTGCCTTTATTAGGGCGGGGTCTTTCAACTGTTCTGTGGCAAAGTTTTCCCTGTGAACCTCAAGATCAGAAAACTCCACAGACGGTAGGTTTTCGTCTGAGGAGGTGGGCTCCTCTCCAGTTTCTTGAGTCTCCCCTGCCAATACTGATAAGGGAAATTCCGGAGAGTCCTCACCACTCTCAGGGGAGTTCTGGCTATCACATTCCTGGTACATAGGGGCACCAGTGGGGGGCTCAGGATCATCCCACAGTTCCCAGAACTTCGGAAAATCCCTTCCCACAATGGCGTCATACGGTAACTGAGATACTAAGCCCACTGGATGAGAGAGGGTACCTTTGGGGGTCTCGAAACACACTGTAGTCACTGGATACTCTCGGGTGTCCCCATGCACACAAATAACAGCTACCTTGCTATTCCCAGAGACCTCTGTTTTAACTAACTCAGCCTTTATCAGGGTCACAAGGCTACCTGAATCCAGCAATACCACAACATTTCTACCATTAACACACATTTTGCATAAATGTTTCTCAATTCCTCGAATGGCAGTGCATGCGACTGTCGCACACAGCGACTGACGTCTGCCCGTCAGAAAGTCACACTGCATGGGTTCCTCCACAACCGGGCAATTGGCTGCAATATGTCCCGCTTGCCGGCAGCGGTAGCAAACGATCCTTCTTGCCGCCTCTTGAGCCGCTGATTTCCCAGGCTGTTCTCGCCAAACTTGGGGTAGAGCTCCCACCCTCTCACTCTCTCCACCCTTACCCCTTGGAATCCTCTTATCCGCCCCTGGGGATGGTCTGGTCTTA
Source organism: Rana muscosa (assembly GCA_029206835.1). Taxonomy (NCBI): domain Eukaryota; kingdom Metazoa; phylum Chordata; class Amphibia; order Anura; family Ranidae; genus Rana; species Rana muscosa. Next base: position 180,626,127 of record CM055121.1, read on the forward strand.
GGGTGGAAAGTCCGAGTGTCTCTGGAAGAGGCCGTCAGGTTCTCTGTAGCCAAGTATTTCTCCACACGATCCACAAGACCATCGGCCGTCTCTGGGTCTCCATGGCTTACCCAGTTTTGGATGGCAGTAGGAAGAGCTCTCAAAAACCGATCCATTACAACACGTTCCACAATCTTTGGTGCGGACAAAGTCTCTGGCTGTAGCCACTTTCTGCTCAGGTGAATGAGATCATACATTTGAGACCTGGGGGGTTTTCCAAGCTGGAAAGTCCAGTTATGCACACGCTGAGCCCGGACAGCCTGGGTGACACCCAGCCTTGCCAATATCTCAGCTTTTAGCATCACATAGTCTTTTGCTTGGTCAGGCTCTAGGTCATAGTAAGCCTTCTGCGATTCACCAGTTAACAGAGGAGCCACCAGTCCAGCCCACTGCTCCTCAGGCCACTTTTCTCTTTCAGCAGTCCTTTCAAATGTGGTCAAAAATACCTCTGGATCATCCTCTCCAGTCATTTTTGTCAATAAACGACTCACCCCAAAGGACGCGGTATTAGTGGGACGGCTTTCCTCACTGGTCTGCGGACGTTGCTGCATTACTGCTTCCATTTGTTGTAGTCTCTGCTCTTGCTTCTGTAACAGGTCTATGAAGCAGGCCTCAGATTGCTGCTGGGCTTGTTGCTGAGCTTCCAGACTCTGTTGGTGAGCTTGCTGCTGGGCTGCAAGGCTCTGTTGATGAGCTTGCTGCTGGGCTGCGAAGTTCTGTTGTTGAGCTGCAAGGCTCTTTTGCAAACCTGCATTTGTCTGCTGTTGATTGGCATTTGCTAGAGCCAGCTGCTTCAGTATCTCCTCCATGCTGGCTTAAAAAAAACTGCCACTGGTTCTCCACCAACTGTGAGGGGGTTAGCTCGGCAGCGGGTGTGTGTGACCCCCGGGATGGGCTCCCCACACAAAAACAGGCCCAGCAAACGGAGGTTGTGGTTTTCAAAATCAAAAAAAAGGTGCGGTTTATTTTCTATTTACAGTGACAAAACACAGCAAAGCCAAAAGAAACATATAAACAAAATAAATCCTGGTCAACTTGACCTCTGACTAAACATACAGGTTTCCTAACTAACAACTGGGATCAGCCTAGTGCTGTCCTAGTCCCTAAGTCCCTGGTTTTAAATGTCCAAGCAAATAGCCACACAGGCTTTTTCTCACCGCACAGGGGTTCACTCTCCCTAGACAGTCCACACAGGTCTGGTTCCAGGCATGAGCTAACATCTAATGAAGCTGGGAGTTCTTATAGAGGCCTAAATGAGCTGACAAGCTTCAGCTGGCCTCATCAACTCCCTGCCTGCACGACGCCCAGCCCTCTCCCTAGAGGTATGAGTCATCCATGAGCCCACTAGCCTTAGCTGGGCTTATACAACTCTCCACCTAGTTGTATAAGTCGGCGTAAAGCCTGAATCTGGGCGAAATATATCTACCCCCCTGGATGCAACCAGGTGACTTTACCTTCCTGCTGTCACAATATATATATATATGTATATATTTATATATATACACACACACTAGACTGCCTGCACTGTATATATAGTCTATATATATATACACTAAACTGCCTGCATGCCATTATCTAACCTGACTAATCTAGCTCAAGCTCTCCTCTCCAAGTTATTATCACACTATACACGGCCTCCGTGTAAGCAGCCTTATATAGTGTGGGGCGTGGCCTTAGCCTCCTGAGCCATGATTGGCCAAAGGCAGGTTGCTTTTGGCCAATCATGGCTCTCACAGACACAGCAGATCAGGCTGTGATTGGCCAAAGCATGCAGGTCAGGTGCATGCTTTGGCCAATCAGCAGCCATCAATGCACTGCGATCTCGCAGTGCATTATGGGGCACTCCGCGGCACTCAAATTTGCCGTGAGCGCCCCATATGTTCAGTTTGTTTGTGAACAAACTAACACCCCATGTTCGAGTCGAACTTACGTTCGACTCGAATATCGGGACCATCCCTAGTGATAATAATACTATAATCTCTATCAGATTTGGTGATAATAATGTAACATTATTATCAACAAATCTGATAGAGATGATAGTATTATTATTATTATTTCATATATTATATATACACTTTTTTAGGATAGATTACCTTGACACACATTTGGGTAAAGCTCTGTCTCTTTTCATTTATTACAGAGACACAGTGGTGTCGCTATGTGGGTGCGGAACGCACCGGGATGACACCCCCCAGAGGGGGACACCATCAAGTAGGTATCAGGGAATTAATTGACCAGACTGTGTGGACTGCACAGAGATAACCAAAACGCATGTAGAGTAAAATATAATGGGGTTTATTGAAAAGGTGGTATGGATAAATGCAAACAGTGCAAACTAACAAACAACAAATAATATATACAACAAAGGGCAGTACCAGAATCTTGAATGAAAGCCAGGCCGGGGTCATATACAGCAGATCAGGAGATAGACAGAGGAGTGTTCCAGGGGCATAAACGTAGCCAGGCCAAGGTCATACACGGGGAGTCAGCAGATGGGAATAGGGAACAAGGCAGGCAGGGAGAAGACGGATGGATAGGCTCAGGATAGGGATCAGGTCAGGTCGGGATGGGACAGGACAGGTACAGGCTCAAGGACAGGTACAGGCTCAAGGTCGGGATACAGGCTTCAAGGTCAAGGCTCCAGGAGAAAGATACCAAGGCGAGTATGTAAGGGCTCGCCGGGTATTTATAGGACTGCTATAATTGCCCTCATGTCACATCTGATCGAAGGAAGTACTGCCTGCCCCACACTGCCGGAATACCCCCGCTGGTGGACGCCGGTACTACAGCCCATGGATCAGGCATTACCACCAGCAGGTGAGATCCTCTGTCAAAGATACAGGCTGCGGGAGGACACCTGCTGGTGGACACTAGTACTACGATCCATAGGACCGACAGCGCCACCAGTGGGTAAAGCCTTCCCTGACAGTAGGTAGTGAAATCTGACCGCAATGGTGTCACATCTCTGGTGTCAGCCCGCCGGTCCGCCCGTATCACTTACCGACCAACATGATTCTTAAAATGCAAATGTTTACAAAAAGGGCTGCGTGAAGGGAGCATTGTTGTAGCCAGCTCCACCGCTGAAAGGCTCCCTGTCCAATCCGATGGGGAGGGGTACAGAAGTGAGAACAGTGGCCAGACTGAAGTGCTGTGCACTGCACAGTAATGTGGTGGCAGGAGAGAGAGTGAGAGAAAGAATAGGGAGGTGGGTATAGGGCTAGTAGAGGGGGTACATATAGAGGAGAGGTGGGTATAGGGGTTGTAGAAGGGGTATGTGGAGAGGAGAAGTGGATATAGGGGTAGTAGAAGGGGTATGTGGAGAGAAGAGGTGGGTATAGGGGCAGTATAAAGGGTATGTGGAGAGGAGAGGTGGATATAGGGATAGTAGAAGGGGTATGTGGAGAGGAGAGGCGGGTATAGTGATAGTAGAAGGGGTATGTGGAGAGGAGAGGGGGGTATAGGGGTAGTAGAAGGCGTATGTAGTGAGGAGAGGTTGGTATAGGCATGTTTTTTTTAGGGGGAACTTGGTGTAACTCAGTTCCACCACCTCTGGCTCAGACCCTTGGGGGGACCACGATCGTGGGCCCCCGGTGGACATCGAGTCCGCGGCACCAGCAGACACGCTCACGGAGTGTGTGGCGCGCGCGCGGCCACTATGCCGCAATTTAAAGGTGGTACACCCATTTGCGCAGCCGTGCCATTGTGCCGACGTACATCATCGTGCGCTGGTCGGCAAGCGGTTAAAAAATATATATTTATACAGTGGAACCTCGGATTGCGAGTAACGCGGTTAACGAGCGTTTCGCAATACGAGCACTGTATTTTTAAAAATCGTAACTCGGTTTGCAAGTGTTGTCTCGCAAAACAAGCATGATTCAGGCCAAAGCGTTGAAGTCAATGCGAACTAATTATTTTTGTTTCCATTGACTTTAATGGGGAAACTCGCTTTGATATGTGAGTACTTTGGATTACGAGCATTCTCCTGGAACGGATTATGCTCGTAATCCGAGGTTCCACTGTATGTCTAAAGGTTCTCACCTCTCACGGATGATGTCCAAAGTGTGTCTTGGGAGAGAAAGGAGAGACACAAACCCTCCTTCCTGTGGCCTCTGTCAGTGAACGGTGGCTGAGCGCCACTTCTTATCTCCCCCCTGTCCCAATGGCGTCTGACATCCCCAAAGGGGCGCGGACTCCTATTTGATGCTGACAATCATGCACCGGCCCTTTGCGGCAGATGTGACGTCATCCGTAATAATGCAATGGCAACATCGCCCTTTTGAAAGATCCCTGCCCGCAGTCCGCATAGAGGTGGCCGACTGGCCAGCTCCCCGAGAATCAAAGGACAGGAAAAAACTCCCATCAGATGGGTCGAAATAGTCATGGCAGCTGCCGCATGTCAGCCATACAAACTTAAAAGGCGCTTTCCCTCCACAGGCGATTGGTTGTGCACCTTAGAGAAACAGATGCCCTGGGCGTCCGTGTGGCCACTTGCCCTTAGAAAAGACCTGAGCATACACTGAACTCAAGTATATAGTGATGACAATGATTTCTATAAAATGCACATTTAAAAAAACTTCTACGTGAATATGACAAAACAAAACTCGGTCTTCCTGTGTTGCCAAAAATCATTACAACCAAAGGGGATCGAAACTGTACAAAATCACTCATTGCATTGTCCTAGCATCTTAACCACTTCAATACTGGGCATTTTCACCCCCTTCCTGCCCAAGCCAATTTTCAGCTTTCAGCACTGTCACGCTTTAAATGACAATTGTGCGGTCGTGCGACATGGCTCCCAAACAAAATTGACATCCTTTTTTCCCCACAAATAGAGCTTTCTTTTGGTGGTATTTGATCATCTCTGTGTTTTAAATTTTTTGCGCTATAAACAAAAAAAATACTGACAATTTTGAAAAAAAAAACTATATTTTTTACTTTTTGCTATAATAAATTTCCCATTTTTTTTAAAAAAAACTATTTTTTTTCTCAGTTTAGGCCGATATGTATTCTTCTACATATTTTTGGTAAAAAAAAAAAAAAAATCGCAATAAGCGTATATTGATTGGGTTGCGCAAAAGTTATAGCGCGTACAAAATAGGGGATAGATTTCTGACATTTATTTTTATACATTTTTTTTTTACTAGTAATGGCGGTTATCTGCAATTTTTGTCAGGACTGCGATATTGCGGCGGACAGATCGGACACTTTTGACACTATTTTGGGACCATTCACATTTATACAGCGAACAGTGCTATAAATATGCACTGATTAAATGTGACTGGCAGGGAAAGGGTTAACACTAGGGGGCGATCAAGGGGTTAAATGTGTTCTCTAGGGAGTGATTCTAACTGTAGGGGGAGGGGACTGACTGGGGGACGTGACCGATCGGTGTCCCTATGTACAAGGAACACACCCTCGGTCTCCTCTCCCTGACAGGACGTGGATCTCTGTGTTTACACACAGAGATCCACGTCCCTGGCTGTGTGACAAGCAATCGCGGGCACCCGGCGGACATCGCGGCCACCAGGCACGCGCATCGGGTCCCCAGTGATGCGGCGAGTGCGCGCGTGCTCTCCACACTGCAGGGAATCCCAGGACGTCATATGACGGCCGCCCGGAGGGACGAAGGGTTCCCGCGGCCGTCATTTGACTATACGCCGGGCAGGAAGTGGTTAAAGGGCCTGTCCGTCTGATCCCAATTTTACAACATAATAGAACAATACACATCAATAAAAATTGGTAATTAATAACCAAAATGAACAAAACCATATTTAGGCAGACAGTGACAATCGATCAGTTCATTAAGTTAGATGTAGGTATATAATGCTGTGCTTTATAAAATAAATCTGATATATGCTATTCTATTTTAGAAAACGTACAAGGAAACAGATATGGTTGGAAAAGTAGTACCTCAGTTCCTTTATCTTTGTTGTTCTTCACTATCTCCATCAACTTCAGTGTTTACACTCTTTTGCTGTCCGAACTCACCTCTTATAGATCTGCTCCCATTTCTTGTCCTCACCCTGTGTATCTTCTATATTTCACTATTCCCACTACCTACTGCCCAGACACAGTATATAGCCCGGAGACAGCCCCATAGGAATCTAAAGGGATCATCCACATAGGCGTGGCCAGTAGAAGGAAGATTTTGTCTGACTACCACTGTGAAGTTGGGAGGGTAGGCAGTAAGAATCAATGCAATCTATGTGTAGCGGCCTCACCCTCTCTCTCTTCTTTAGTGGATACTTTGGCTTCGGTCTAGGGGTACTTTGGAGGGGAGAGCGAGGTGCGCCACAGCCCATGTCCTCTAGATTTCAGCATGTAGAGGTGAAGGCCAGCATCTAATTACACTCGGGCTGTGTATACGCTCAGAGCCAAGTCTGTTCTGCTGATAACCCCCTTTGCTCCCAGTAATTGGAGTACCACACACTGAAAAGGTCCAACACTTATTTATTCCATAACGGCAAACAAATAGTCCTTTGCGAGCAGACAGTTTGAGACCCATAGAACAGTCCAGTATTGGTGGGGAGTAGGTCAAGGCACAATCCTCAAAGAAACTAAACCGTTGAGGTTTCACCAACGGTTGCTAAGCACAGTGGCTGTTAAATTGACTTTTTGGCTTCAGAGTCTCTTCCAGCGACTCTAGTGAACAGGAACTGGAGTTACCTTCGCTACGTTGCAGCCCCTGTCAGGGGGAAGACATACCTCCAAGGGAGTTACCAGAGGCCCCGCCGTCACCGGATTAATGCTGTACCGGGCTATCCGTAAGGGTTACACTCCCCAGCCTCCTCGCCTCAGATACGGGTCCCAACACCTTAGGGCCCCCCCGGACTCCTCCACCCTCGCGGAACACAGTCGAAGTCCTGGGCTCCAGGCCTTGGCCATATTACCTCACCCCAGGCTTAAGGTGCCTGGGATGGACTCCATCCCTTGCTCCGGCCAGGTCAAGGGCACCTGGGCCCGGATCTCCGGAACGCCAGCACCCAGGCCGAAGGTGCCTGGGTGCGGCCGCGTCCTCCAACTCTGAACCCCGAGGTCAGAGCGTCCGCCCCTTTTATCTCCTCTCCTTTTTCGTCACAGCGGGTTCCCCGCCCCGCTGTACCGGCGCCAGGAAAGGACAAAAAGGTACAGTCTTGCGGTGCAGGTTCAACTCCGGCCCAGGGCGACAACGCCACCTGCAGGCCACAGGGAACCTTGCACCACCAGAGTCCTCCAAGAACCACAAAAGGGATTCTCAGATTCCCTAACAATTAGTACATCTGGGTTAACTAACCCAGATGCTCCCCCCCAAATTTAAATACCCGCTACACTCTCCCCCCTGTAATTTGACACTGGTCCCCAGTGTCTGGTCCAAACCCACACCCCACAAAGGTGGTGCATGAGCTCCGCCCAGAGACTAACCCACACAAATTAGCCCTGAATTATGGCAAGACCTAGAATGGGAAAGGAAAAATATAAAACAGTAGAACTTTAAAACTTTCAATAAAACACTTCTGACATTTACACATGCACCATCCTCCCTCTGACTATCTAAGGACCACCCACACTCAGCAGCCTTGACAGACGAATCTCCTGCAGAAGGGAAAAAACAACATCCTAACACAATGTGTGTTTTCTTGGAATGAACGGGCCCGTCCTTGAAAAGGCCCATTCGCTCCAATGAGTATGGTGATGCAAGTGTAAAAAAAAAAAAAAACAGTCGTTGCGCAGCACTGCCACCTGGTGACAGTGCCACGGTAATGACACTTGGCCAAATCCTCCAGACAACTTTCTTTTCTTTCTTTTCTCTGTGTCTACACTAACTACACCCCAAAGTCATTATCTTCTTTGCAGTGCAGGGAGAAAGAGGGAGAACAGTAACAGCTCCCATTTCTCCAAAAGAATAAAACACCCAAATCAAAAAAAAAACTAGGGCACAGTCCTTGTGTTCCGGCAAGTTCAGCAATGAACAATAATAGAGCACACAGGAGTCTTTTCCTCCTAAAGGTAGAACTTTGGGTGCGGCAGGAACAGGGGTTTCAGGTGCTTATCGAAAGTCTCCACATTATACTCAATGTTCTCTCCGTCCTTGCGACAAATAAGCACCTTGTCCGCATGGATGTGCCGACCCAACATCCACTCCGCTTTACAGTCCTTGAACTTCTTGGACACGGGGGATGAGCATGAAAGATATCGGCGAGCATGGGGCACTTTGAGCTTTTCCCAGACAAACTCATCATACCATCGCTGCCGCAGAACCTCCACTTCAAAGAGCAAGTCCCATGGTAGGTATGGGTAGGTATGGGTACTCCCACCCATATTCACGGGCAACTCTCTGACAGAAGAGCCGCTGTAGCTGGGCCAGAGGTGGCATGGTGGCACGGTCTCCTTATCCAGGCTGGACAATGGACTCCGGATGCCGAGATACTTTAACTACCTCCGTTGGCTTGGACTTCCCGTCACCGGAACGGCGTTCCCGTCACCGGAACGGATGAAACAGTAGGCGATTCACAGGATGAAAGGGTAGGCAAGAGACCAGATTTCTCCCCGGCCTCCGGGACCTCCACCCGGGGTGTACTATCCCCTGTAGACATGGGCAGATCCCTTGGTGCGTGGAGCGCGGGTAACGGTATCTTGTCCCAACCCTTGCGGTGAAAGACCTTGTCAATCTCGACCTCATCGCCGGCATCTGACAGCGACTCTAGGTCTGAGGTGTCGTACATTTCCGCGGGCAGGTAATTCCCAGTAGATGGAGAATCATCCTCCCTCACAGGCTCCACCGACAATGGACTCCCGACACCTCCAACCACACTCACAGTCCCAACCCCTGGCTCACCTGGGCCTTCAGTAGAACAGAGATGTCCAGGGCTCTTCCCGCCAGATCCATCCAGGCCAGGCAAGCGGCGGGGCAAAGCTCTTCCATGACCATAGGATGCCTGTACAATGCCGACTTTCCTCTTCGGAGGTGGGAGCAGGGAGCTTGTGGTGACCGAAGCAGCATCCTCGGATTTTTCAATCTCAGTCTCTGTTTGGGCACTCTCTTTGCCCTGGTCAGCGCGCACAGAAATCTCCGCAAAGGCCTGGATCTCCCCTTCCAGAGTGGCGGTACCCGTGAGGCAGTTGATGTGGAAGGCCCGGGGCCTTTCTGTGAATGGTTCCACCTCAAAAAGAAACTCCTTGCAGGCCATCGCCCGAATGGCTTCAAGCTGACCACCAGTCCCGAGCAGCCGGGACAGATCACACCGAGGGCCTCTATGTCTCTGCATACATACAGAGCCAAACGTCCTCGGGTCCTGAGTCTTATTCCTGTATCCGTTATGGAAGCAGCAAAGGAAGTGGGGTACTTGAGGTCATTCCGACTGTCTGCTGCTCCATTGCGCACTGACCAACACGTGCCAGAATCCCCACGTGACTACTTACACATGGCCAGACTCCTCCCACAGTCTGCACTTGTTCGCTGGCTTTCCCTTCTCCCCGCCCACGAACTGCGCAGCTATGGTGTGCCTCGTGGCGCACCTGCCAACATGGCCGACCTACTCGGAACTCCACCGGGCAGCAAAGTCCAAACACAGACGTTCCCAGCTCCATACAAGAAACACACATCCCAGACGAGCCCCCACGTGTAGCGGCCTCACCCTCTCTCTCTTCTTTAGTGGATACTTTGGCTTCGGTCTAGGGGTACTTTGAAGGGGAGAGCGAGGTGCGCCGCGGCCCATGTCCTCTAGATTTCAGCATGTAGAGGTGAAGGCCAGCATCTAATTACACCCGGGCTGTGTATACGCTCAGAGCCAAGTCTGGTCTGGTGATAACCCCCTTTGCTCCCAGTAATTGGAGTACCACACACTGAAAAGGTCCAACACTTATTTATTCCATACAAAAACAGAAACCGCTCAGGTGTGGGCGTCCTCCAGGTGACTATCTCCTCCCAACAGCCAAGGGTGCAGGCAATGCAATTTCAGGCAAAACAAAAGATCAAGTCTTCTGGACAGCAGCACTCCAATAAAAAGCCTTTATTATGTAAAATCTTCAAAAATCCAAATACAGCACAGCAAGTCACAAAATTCTGGTTAGAGCTGACTAGTTTCACACTTTCTTAGTGTTTAATCTGAGCTATGATTAAACACTAAGAGAGTGTGAAACTAGTCAGCTCTAACCAGAATTTTGTGGCTTGCTGTGCTGTATTTGGATTTTTGAAGATTTTACATGATAAAGGCTTTTTATTGGAGTGCTGCTGTCCAGAAGACTTGATCTTTTGTTTTGACTTATTTATTCCATAACGGCAAACAAATAGTCCTTTGCGAGCAGACAGTTTGAGACCCATAGAACAGTCCAGTATTGATGGGGAGTAAAAAGAAGGTTTTTTTGGGACTTTAAATGAGGTTCAGGGGCCGTTCAGATCCCCTCCTCCATCCCAGATTTGGTATTCAAAAAAGAAGGCAGAAGGCGGGACTTTATATGAGGCACACGGACACAAAGAAATAAGTTTGATGGGGGACAGCTTTTAATTGGTTCAAAATCGCAATACAATTTCATATTTAAATTTTATGCATTTAGCTATATATCAATACTTTTTTATATTTCATCCGAACCAAATATTACACAGTAATAAATATTCCATCAAGGATATTTCATATATTTACAGATACAACAGTACATATCTATCAAACATTGCAGTCGCTACCTATGTAACTTGGTAAACCACTAAATTATTTTTTAAAAATTAATGGTGGAGGGGGATTTTGTATATATTGGAAGGAACGTCCATAAAAAGTTGATGAGTATATGCACTTGCGCCACGAGACCACGCCCTCAGACGAAGTCCGGAAGTGACGAAACGCGTCAGCGTCAGGGTCGTGGTCTCGTTTGGCCGTACCGGAAGTGACGCTTGCGCTCCACCGAATCCAGGATCCAGGAAGTGGTAACCAATACACGCTGTCAGCGATAGTGTGCATCTCCATCTACTGGGGTCTTAGGTGTACTGTGCTGCCAAGCTGTTAGCACCATATGTGCCTCATTTGTATAACCATTGTGTACGTATTAACTTGTAAGGGGTATTTTTTGGGGAATAAATTGTGCATACAATATTACACTATTGGCCACCTTTGTTTCCTTTCTACATCTGTACCCTTGAGCGTACCAACACTGTGACCCGGTGGAATAGCCGAGAGAAGGAGAGAGTGATCCTGTGTTTGCTGACAAGGCACATCTTTATCTATTTTGTGGTGAGTGCATCCCCAAAAGGGGATTTTTTCTACAACATCTCACGGATGAAGTTTCCCTGTATCGCTGCACTAATAAGGATCAGGCTGTCTGCAGTTCTTCATCTGCTATTATTCATACCTTTATGTGTATAGAGACACTTAAAGAAGCTTGTCATTTATGACAAGAGCGCTGCTACACTATTTCTTGGACAATCTGGGACGGATTTTATTTTATTTTTAGTATTATTGTTATTAGACGGTTTTATTATTTATATGTATGATCCAGACCTCTGATTGGTCCATACAAATATTGTATTTTTCCACATCTGTTTCTCATTTAGCAGCTGCTTTTCAGCAGCTGCTCAGTACATAATAGACTCATTTCTATATTGTATTTACTCATTCATGTATTAGTATTTTTCCCTGCTCACAACTCACACCAATAATTGCTACATATCCACAAGCGCCGAGCGGTGCTTACTTAGGTAGGGCCCAGTTTTCTTTAGCACCTTTTCATACATATTTACTTCCTTTTTCTCGGCCGCTATGGATGCATTACGGTTCCTGAGTAGCAGAAATATAGATTTGAATGTTTTTACCACCAACGAACCCACCACCACCCAGGTTAACTATAATGGGGCCATGTCAGCATTAGGCAATGTACTGGAAAAACAAGTCAGAACCTGGTGGGATATATTCACTTTAGAACAATACATCAAGGATAAAATCATCATTAGAAGTCTACGGTGGGAAGTAACCCCACAGGATGGACTAGAGGATCCAGGCTCTATCCAAGAGTGGCTGGACTTTTTTAATGGAGTAGGGTATAAATTACAAGAACTAATCCTGCAAAGGAAGAAAAGGAAAATGGCGATTTTAGAATCTCGCATTAACGATTTGCAGCAACAATTAGATCCGGTAAAAGACACCCAACAAATGACGGACTTTAACAACAGGATAATAAAAAGACTGGAAAAAGTCGATAAGGACACACAAAAAAAGAAAGTTAAAAAATTCCACAGGGACACGGAAGATTTTAAATCCAATTTTATATATGCTTGGCAACAATTAATACCAGAAAACAAAAACTTAATAGAGAAACTACCACTCCGAGAACCCCTGATAAAACAGGCCCCTGCCCCACTCCCAAGAAGAGTTCATGAGTGGGCAGAAGGTGACGGAAATGAAAAAAATATATGGGACTCCCCAGCACACTCTTCCACTCCAATCAGAAAAGGAAGGTCGAAATCAAGGGGCCCTAAAGGTAGAAATGACCACACGGTTAACCTTCCAGCAGAATTATCAGCAAAACTACCAACAACCACAATATCAAGTACCAACACAGAATAAATTCCAACCCCTTTGGAATCATCAGGATGGGTATGATTTTGCACCCCCACCCCCGCGCCCTTTTCCATTAAGGGGGAGAGGAGGCCAAAGAAGAGGTCGGGGATATCCACCACGCAGAGGAAAACCACAAGCATACCCACCGTACAAAGATTAGATGTGGAAGGACCAACCACACTATGCCCAATGGGAAAAAGATCGAGCACAATATCATCAACAAGCCCCCCGCCCCCCCAGACATCCATCACCAGAGGAACGAGGGGCTGCAGGGGAGGCCGTCGAGTCCAAAAAAAGAAGGCTCGAAGAGGACTAGGAGGTATTTTCAACCTTAGCCCGGTTGAATTGACACATAAAGAAATAAACATATTAAATTTAGGGTTAAAGTGCGGCATGAAAAAACCAATTAATCGTTTTAGTGTGTACATTGATGTGCACAAGTATATCAGAAAATTGAATATAAAGAAATATTTCTTAGGAAAGGAGACTAATGGAATCACTGCAGTTATAGACCCACAGAAACCAATTAACAGTGGTTTGAAGAACAAATCCCTGTTTAATCCCCTGAATAATGCAAATCATCAGGTGGAGGTTTTTAAGGGACTCGTTATACGAGATTTGGAACACATTAAACCCAAAAAGGAAGTCAACTATCGACACATTGAAGAAGGTATCGAGATGCTTGAGAAAAGAAAAGATGTGATCATCAGACCAGCTGACAAAGGGGGAGGAGTTGTAATATTGTCCAAGGAATTCTATACCAAGCAGCTATCAGAAATGTTATCTGACAAAGAAACGTATATAAACAATGAACAAAGACCCGACTCGGTCATATCGGGATCAACTTGAAATCCTGGTAGGCATTGGTATCAATTCTGGAGTACTATCTCCAAAAGAACAAACTTTTTTGATTCCTACAAGTAGTAGAATCCCCACAATATACACCTTACCAAAGGTGCATAAGGACCCAACTAACCCTCCAGCTAGACCTATTGTTAATAGTATTGGATCCATCTCTTCCAGATTAGGACAATATCTGGACTTCTTTTTGCAGAAAAGCGTTACAAGAACACGCTCGTACCTTAGAGACACAAAGAATTTCCTTAACTGCATAAAACAAATAGATTTAAATGGCAGAAATGACGTCCTACTGGTCACAGCAGATGTCTCATCACTTTATTCCATCATCCAACATGATGATGCCCTTTTGGCACTCAATTGGGCACTCAGCCAAAGAGACGACCTCCCACACAACCAGAAATGTTTTATCAGACATGCTTTAGATTACTGCCTGACGCATAATTATTTCTGGTATGCCGATGTATTTTATTCCCAACGAAAAGGCGTTGCAATGGGGGCCAAGTTTGCACCAAGTATTGCAAACTTATTCATGGCAGAGTGGGAAGACAAAGAGATTTTTAAGGATATGAGAGGAGAACTATTATTTTACAAACGCTACATAGATGATCTGTTTTTTATTTGGGCAGGATCAACAGATTCACTACGGGACTTTTTAAACATTTTAAACAACAATAATAACAATATTAAGTTATCCTCGCAATTCCATCATGAAGAAATCAATTTTCTAGATGTGACAGTATACAGAAAAAACGATAAATTGGAAACAAAGGTGTATTTTAAACAAACAGACCGAAACAGTTATTTACCAACTTCAAGCGGCCATCATCCTCTGTGGCTTAAAAACATTCCAAAAGGTCAACTGATGAGAGTGAAGCGGAACTGCTCAGAAGACCATAACTTCTTCTCACAATCCAAAATTTTAACCAATAGGTTTGCAGCAAGAGGATATGACCCCAAAAAATTGGACAAATTAGTAACTGATGTGGGGGCAATCCCCAGAGACACCTGCCTCAAAGAGAAAAATCTCCAGGATTCGCAACCTCAGAGTAGAACAAAAGAGTGGGGATTCATTTCAGATTTCCACACACAATATAAAGAAGTGGAATCTATTCTTAGCCAACATTGGCACGTTCTCCTCCTGGACAAGAAATTAGGCGCAGTCCTACCAACCACCCCACAGTTTATATATAGAAAAGCAACGAACTATGGTGACAAAGTGGTAAAAAAGGTTCTTGATCCCCCTGCTCGTCCACCGACTTTCTGGAACCAGAACGGCTTTTTTGCTTGTAGAAGATGTAAGGCCTGCAGGGAAGTCTCCAGACCACTTAGAGGCTTGGAAAATTTTACATCACCCTCTAATAATTGTCAGTTTGACATAAAGCAATTTATAACGTGCAATAGCACACATGTAGTCTATGCCCTTAAATGTCCCTGTAACCTTCTTTACATCGGTCGAACCAAAAGAATGCTAAGAGTAAGAATAGCAGAACATATACATAATATCAAAATAGGGTTCAAGGACCACAATGTATCGCTACATTTTAAATTAAAACATAATCAAGATGCATCTGGGCTAGAGTTCTGGGGTGTAGAACATCTTGAACAACATTGGAGGGGTTCACATCTCGTACGAGAACTGTCAAAACGAGAAACACAGTGGATTTTTTTAACCGATGTTTTAACCCCCAAAGGACTCAATATTGAACTCTACATCAACTGTTTTATTAGCGACACTTGAAGTCCGAATAGTATATTATCTTACCATTCATCCATGCGGAAGTCCTCCTCAGTAGTTCTTCCTTAAACACATATATGAATTTACATACTTTTATAGTTTTTATGTAATTTATTCATATTTTTATTCAGTCATAATCGACCATGTCCCATCCCTTTCCCCCTCCCCTAAGTTTGTGTCTTATCATCTTTTAGTGGATTTTGATTATTTTTAATATATCAGTGCAGATTTATACCTGTTATTAATATATTTATTTTATATGTCTACATACACATCTTGCACAGTCTTAATTCAAGGGGGGACCCCCAATTCCCATATTGTTATCCCCCATTTATTAGCTCGTGAGTAGATGTTACCTATCACACGGGCTTTATAGTTGAGCCATTAATAACGGGTCATTCTCTTCTATGCCCCGCCCTTTCTGTGTCTATTCTTTATACACACAGTTTATAGTTCTAAATAATCATGTGTATCCATTACAGTTCTAGATTATATTTTATACATATATCCCATATGTATATATATTTAGTTTTTATGATACCAGCTGGGTTTTGATCACTAAACCATCAGAAGCACACATACGTTATAACCAGGATATATGTGTATTGATGTATATAACTGCATGATATGGGTTTTAAAATCATATAAAATAAAAACATTACACACTGAATATCGTTCCGTGAATGGTGAGTCACTTGCCAGTGGACGATATATCACATTGTGCAATTAGTAATTATACAGCATACCGCTGCATTTACTCGGATCCACGGATCCAGTCTGTGGCTGTTATATGCAAACGATATTTTAAACCACTTGTGCAGAATATGTTTTTATTGGGATTTTATTATATTTTGATGTATTGATATATTAACATTTTAATATTTTAGTATATTGGTGTTTTAATATTTTAATATTTTTTGGCATTTTATTCATATTTTATCAGTGTGCCTAATGTTTATGTTTCCTCTGTACTTTGCTGCTACCTATCAGTTGTGGAATATGGCCGGTGTGTGACTAAAGCAGGATGTTGTTGTTTGCAGACACCTTGCAATTCCCATACAACTGACGGGTCAATCCGCCCACTTTCTGTGTCGATTCATTGTCAGCCTATAAGCAGATTCGACACAACACGGTAACAGGGCGCCTGACATCCCGACCGCTGTGATTGGTCATAGCGGCGGGGGATGTGCTCATACTTCCACTATAAACATCCGGTACTTGTGCCACGAGACCACGCCCTCAGACGAAGTCCGGAAGTGACGAAACGCGTCAGGTTCGTGGTCTCGTTTGGCCGGACCGGAAGTGACGCTTGCGCTCCACCGAATCCAGGATCCAGGAAGTGGTAACCAATACACGCTGTCAGCGATAGTGTGCATCTCCAACTACTGGGGTCTTAGGTGTACTGTGCTGCCAAGCTGTTAGCACCATATGTGCCTCATTTGTATAACCATTGTGTACGTATTAACTTGTAAGGGGTATTTTTTTGGGAATAAATTGTGCATACAATATTACACTATTGGCCACCTTTGTTTCCTTTCTACATCTGTACCCTTGAGCGTACCAACACTGTGACCCGGTGGAATAGCCGAGAGAAGGAGAGAGTGATCCTGTGTTTGCTGACAAGGCACATCTTTATCTATTTTGTGGTGAGTGCATCCCCAAAAGGGGATTTTTTCTACAACATCTCACGGATGAAGTTTCCCTGTATCGCTGCACTAATAAGGATCAGGCTGTCTGCAGTTCTTCATCTGCTATTATTCATACCTTTATGTGTATAGAGACACTTAAAGAAGCTTGTCATTTATGACAAGAGCGCTGCTACACTATTTCTTGGACAATCTGGGACGGATTTTATTTTATTTTTAGTATTATTGTTATTAGACGGTTTTATTATTTATATGTATGATCCAGACCTCTGATTGGTCCATACAAATATTGTATTTTTCCACATCTGTTTCTCATTTTTCAGCAGCTGCTCAGTACATAATAGACTCATTTCTATATTGTATTTACTCATTCATGTATTAGTATTTTTCCCTGCTCACAACTCACACCAATAATTGCTACATATCCACAAGCGCTGAGCGGTGCTTACTTAGGTAGGGCCCAGTTTTCTTTAGCACCTTTTCATACAAGTATATGCACTTATCGGTAGATATTAGCTCTATGCATTTCGGGCCTTTCAGGCCGCTCATCAGGAGCAAAAACCGAAGTGGTCATCTGGGGATGAAAAATACAGATACATTTTAATGATCTAAAAGGAATGCTAGAGAGCCAGTGGGCAAACATAGAATAGGAGAGAACTCCCCCACCCATACATTTAACCCACAGAACTTACGGATGCGTCTGCATAGGGGCGGTGTGTCCACGAAAGTCGCAGACCTGCCAGGGGGCGTCACAACCGGGAGCTGGGGAGGCATGGCAGGGTGACAACGACCCACAGAGACAAAGCCCCGTGAGGGTGGAAAAAATTGTGAGCTATGTGGGGTAACCCCAATTGTGGGGACCTCTGGGAAAAAAAGAAAAAATGAGAATAATGAAATAAAAAATGTATGTTAAAAAATGTTGTAACACTAAAAAGTTATGTGTATCTGTATGTGAGAAGGTAGTGTGTGTGTGTGTGTGAGGGTGTGTGGAAAGATAGTGTGAAGTGAGAGGACATTAACCACTTAAGCCCCGGACCATTTGGTAGCTAAAGGACCAGAGGTGAATTCAGAATTTTGCACTGCGCTGCTTTAACTGTAAATTGTGCGGACATGCAATGTTGTACCCAAACGAAATTTGCATCCTTTTCTTCCCACAAATAGAGCTTTCTTTTAATGGTATTTGATTGCCTCTGCGATTTTTATTTTTTGCGATATAAACGGAAAAAGACCGAAAATGTTGAAAAAAAATGATATTTTCTACTTTTTGTTATAAAAAAATCGAATAAACTCAATTTTAGTCATACATTTAGGCCAAAATGTATTCAGCCACATGTTTTTAGTAAAAAAAATGTCAATAAGCGTATATTTATTGGTTTGCGCAAAAGTTATAGAGTTTACAAACTAGGGTACATTTTCTGAAATTTACACAGCTTTAAATTTATGACTGCCTATCTCATTTCTTGAGGTGCTAAAATGACAGGGCAGTACAAAACCCCCCCAAATGACCCCATTTTGGAAAGTAGACACCCCAAGGAAATTGCTGAGAGGCATGTTGAGCCCATTGAATTTTTTTTTTTGTCTTAAGTGATTGAATTATGACAAAAAAAAAAAAAAATACAAAAAGTTGTCACTAAATGATATATTGCTCACACATGCCATGGTTATATGTGGAATTGCACCCCAAAATACATTTTGCTGCTTCTCCTGAGTACGGGGATACCACATGTGTGGGACTTTTTGGGAGCCTAGCCGCGTACGGGACCCCGGAAACCAAGCACCGCCTTCAGGATTTCTAAGGGCGCAAATTTTTGATTTCACTCCTCACTACCTATCACAGTTTCGAAGGCCATAAAATGCCAAAATAGCACAAAACCCCCACAAATGACCCCATTTTAGAAAGTAGACACCCCAAGGAAATTACTGAGAGGCCTGTTGAGCACATTGAATATATATATTTTTTTGTCCCAAGTGATTGAATAATGACAAAAAAAAAATTACAAAAAGTTGTCACTAAATGATATATTGCTCACACATGCCATGGTTATATGTGGAATTACACCCCAAAATAAATTTTTCTGCTTCTCCTGAGTACGGGGATACCACATGTGTGGGACTTTTTAGGAGCCTAGCCGCGTACGGGACCCCGAAAACCAAGCACCGCCTTCAGGATTTCTAGGCACAAATTTTTGATTTCACTCCTCACTACCTATCACAGTTTTGAAGGCCATAAAATGCCAAAATAGCATAAACCCCCCCCCCAAATGATCCCATTTTGGAATATAGACACCCCAAGCTATTTGCTGAGAGGCATGGCGAGTATTTTACAGCTCTCATTTGTTTTTGAAAATGAAGAAAGAAAATATATATATATTTTTTTTTTTTTCAATTTTCAAAACTTTGTGACAAAAAGCGAGATCTGCAAAATACTCACAATACCTCTCAGCAAATAGCTTGGGGTGTCTACTTTCCAAAATGGGGTCATTTGGGGGGGTTTGTGCCATCTGGGCATTCCATGGCCTCCGAAACTGTGATAGGCAGTGAGAAGTGAAATCAAAAATTTACACCCTTAGAAAGCCTGAAGGCGGTGCTTGGTTTTTGGGGTCCCGTACGCGGCTAGGCTCCCAAAAAGTCTCACACATGTGGTATCCCCGTACTCAGGAGAAGCAACAGAATGTATTTTGGGGTGTAATTCCACATATGCCCATGGCATGTTTGAGCAATATATCATTTAGTGACAACTTTGTGCAAAAAAAAAAAAAAATTGTCGTTTTTCCGCAACTTGTGTCAACATATAAAATATTCCATGGACTCGACATGCCTCTCAGTATATAGCTTGGGGTGTCTACTTTCCAAAATGGGGTCATTTGGGGGGGTTTTGAACTGTCCTGGCATTTTATACACAACATTAGGAAGCTTACATCCACTCTTCTAACCACTTGAAGACAAAGCCCTTTTTGACACTTTTTGTTTACATGAAAACATTTATTTTTTTTGCAAGAAAATTATGTTGAACCCCCAAACATTATATATATTTTTAAAGCAAAGGCCCTACAGATTAAAATGGTGGGTGTTGCATTTTTTTTTTCTACACAGTATTTGCGCAGCGATTTTTCAAACGCATTTTTTGGGTTAAAAAATACACTTTTTTTAATTTTAATGCACTAAAACACACTATATTGCCCAAATGTTTGATGAAATAAAAAAGATGATCTTAGGCCGAGTACATAGATACCAAACACGACATTCTTTAAAATTTCGCACAAACGCGCATTGGCGACAAACTACATACATTTTTAAAAGCCTTTAAAAGCCTTTACAGGTTACCCCAGTAGATTTACAGAGGAGGTCTACTGCTAAAATGACTGCCCTCGATCTGACCTTCGCGGTGATACCTCACATGCATGGTGCAATTGCTGTTTACATATGACGCCAGACCGACGCTTGCGTTCGCCATTGGGCAGGACAGGGGTGCTTTTTTTTTTTTTTTTTTTTTTATTATTAATTTTGCTTTTTTATTTTATTTTTAAATTGTTCCTTCCAAGTATTTTTTTTTTTTTTATCATTTTTATTGTTATCTCAGGGAATGTAAATATCCCCTATGATAGCAATAGGTAGTGACAGGTACTCTTGTTTTGAAAAAACTGGGGTCTTCTAGACCCTAGATTTTTCCTCTGCCCTCAAAGCATCTGACCACACCAAGATCGGTGTGATAAAATGCTTTCCCAATTTCCCAATGGCGCTTTTTATATCCGGGGGGGGGGCATTCCCTCCCACTGCTTGTAAAAGCAGCCCAGAGGCTAATTAGCTGCTAGGATTGCTTTTACATGAAGCCGGCCGCAGGCTGAAAAGAATGATACCAAGATGATACCTAAACCCGCAGGCATCATTCTGGTATAAACATTCAAAGTCCAGCAACATACCAGTACGTTGCTGGTCCTTGTTGGACATGTATTGTAATCTTTTTTTTTTCATGCAGCCAGTTGGCTGAACGAAAAAAGAGATTGATCGGTGGGTATGCCCACCATTAGAATACCGCCCTTCATCCACCCACTTCCAATGATGGGCATACACGCACCATTTATATATGCCGAAGCATGGGGGCATCCTCCCGCAAAAAAGTTATGCCGCACACACATGGTCGGACTTTTCCACGGGCAAGCCTCCGTCGGAATTTCGACCGTATGTACGTGGCATTAGGAGCAAAATCGCTCCTCCACTCCTGCTGCCCCAAAGCTTCGGCATATATGCTTTTTTTATTTAACTGTGGTGGTGAAATCACCTCCTACAGCACTGGAGTCGCAGGGATCAGGCCTGTCTCTGTGAACGCTGCAGTTATGTGTGTTTTTGTTTTGTAAGTGACAGTGATGGATCGATACTGCACTTGGGTGGCCTGGGCTGGACGGAGGGGCAAAACGCAGGTGCCAGCAGGTATCTGGGCTGATCCCGCTAACACTGCGTTTTTGGGAACCCTAAACTGCTGGGGACGCTAGTATAGATCTGATCAGATCAGATATTGATCTGTTCAGATACTATACCACTAAGGGGGGTGTATGCTTCACACGTGGGTGTTAGTGTTACTGGCACTAACCTGACGCTGCCTGGGGTGTGACAAAGACCCTCTCTGACGCTAAAACCTAATTGATATCACCCGCCGGGCGATCAAGGGGTTAAACCTTTATTGGGTTATATACGGCGGGTGCCCTGACACTATAAAAAGCAAACTAACTAACCAGCGTCACCCGTAACACTTATATGGTGATCACTGGTGAAAGGGTTAACTAGGGGCAATCAGGGGGTTAAAACCTTTATTAGATAATATATGGGGGTACCTGACGCTATAAAAACCTGCGGCGAACCTAAAAAAAATTACTGGCTACCGATCTGCATCACCGACACTAAGACAGCGATCAGAAAAATGATCGCTTAGCGACAGTGGTGATAGGGGGTGAAAGGGTTACCTGGGGGGCGATCAAGGGGGTTAAACCTTCACTAGATAATATATTGGGGTACCTGACGCTATAAAAACCTGCGGCGAACCTAAAAAAAATTACTGGCTACCGATCTGCATCACCGACACTAAGACAGCGTTTAGAAAAATGATCGCTTAGCGACAGTGGTGATAGGGGGTGAAAGGGTTACCTGGGGGGCGATCAAGGGGGTTAAACCTTTATTAGATAATATATTGTGGTACCTGACGCTATAAAAACCTGCGGCGAACCTAAAAAAAATTACCAGCTACCGATCTGCATCACCGACACTAAGACAGCGTTTAGAAAAACGATCGCTTAGCGACAGTGGTGATAGGGGGTGAAAGGGTTACCTGGGGGGCGATCAAGGGGGTTAAACCTTTATTAGATAATATATTGGGGTACCTGACGCTATAAAAACCTGCAGCGAACCTAAAAAAAATTACCGGCTACCGATCTGCATCACCGACACTAAGACAGCGTTTAGAAAAACGATCGCTTAGCGACAGTGGTGATAGGGGGTGAAAGGGTTACCTGGGGGGCGATCAAGGGGGTTAAACCTTTATTAGATAATATATTGGGGTACCTGACGCTATAAAAACCTGCAGCGAACCTAAAAAAAATTACCGGCTACCGATCTGCATCACCGACACTAAGACAGCGTTTAGAAAAATGATCGCTTAGTGACAGTGGTGACAGGGGGTGAAAGGGTTATCTGGGGGGTGATCAGGGGGTTAAACCTTTATTAGGGGGGTTAGGGGGCTACACTGGACCTAAAACTGAATGTACTGACACTTTTACAGTCACAAATGTCACTGATTGCAGTGATCAGTAAATAAATGGTCACTGCAGTGACACTGTGACTGGGGGCTGGGGGGGGTGATCTGGGGGGCGATTTATGTCCCTATGTGTCCTGGTGTCAGTGTAGTGTTGTGTGCACTGACCTGATGTCTTCTCTTGTACGGCGCTCGGTATATGTGAGCGCCGCACCAGAGATGACATCACTTCCTCCTGCTTCCTCTGCCTGACACAGACAGAGGGGGCATTTCCATTCACCGGGAGCGATCGCGAGGGGGTGGCCGGAAACGAATGGCTGCCCCCTCATCCCGGAACGCTCCCGGACACTTAGCCACCGCTCACTGTATAGGAGGGGGGTCCGATTGGACCCCCCAACTATACAAAGGCAATCACGTATGCTCTAAGTGATTGTGCCTGTCGGTGCCATTCTGCCGACGTATATATACAGTGAGCGGTCGTTAAGTGGTTAATTAAGCAAGGAAAGAGAAAAGTAGGCAGAGAAAAGGCTGAAAAAAAAGGAAGCAACAAAAAAGATTGAAGATAGGGAAGCCAAATAGTGAGTGCATATTAAGAAGAAACAAAAATGCCTGTTGCAGTGTGAAAAAAGACATAAAATAGAAAAGCCAGATAGTGTGTGGAAATTGGAAAGAAAGGAAATACCTGTTGCAGAGTGAAGAGGGCAAGTTATGCAGTGTGAATGCTATTCCAAACTGGGAGGTGATGTGTATAATCATGAGTGTAGGGCCCAACAGAGGGAGAGGCTTATATGGGAAGTGCTGCCATAGCCACGCCCCCAACATCACGCTGACACAGGCAAGTAGGGGGAGAGAGGAGGGAAGACGCCATCAACCAGGTCGTCAAACACCTGGTGAGATGCGCCCAGCCAGCCAATCGTTCCCCCCCTGCGCGTCAGCTGTGGAACACACTAACATCGGTAGTGCAGCGCCCAAAGGGCACTGCATGCCCGGTGTGCTGTGCGTGACGTCGACGCGCAGTGGCGGAGCCCCCACTCACCCCAGGCCAAACCAAGGCGGAGGGAGAGGGGGGGACCCCAGTGTGCGTCACAGCTCCCGGAAGCGACAGCTATGGTAAAGTCCAATGAGAGACATGCACAAAACCACCCACATGCACACGCCTAGCATTGTAAGAAATGAAAATAGAGCAGGGTAGGATGTTGGAAAAGCCATGACTATTGTATAACAGATGTATTCCTGGTCTGCCCACCACGTTCTACCCCATACCTTACTTCTATTTAATCAATGAGACCACACCTTATTATTTTGGAGTAAAACATGGCCGTAGCAGCCTCCTTTATTTTAACTGTTACATCAGTTATCAAAAACTTCAACCATCAAAACATAAACAGAACGTATCAGAAATATTGCCTCCTAGTGTTGGTCTTTGCAGGAACCTCAAAATTACCATAATAATATTAATCAATATATTAATCATAATAATGTTAATCATATCAATCTTAAACCCATCAATAACAATCCACGTGACACTGCGGTACCTTAAATGGTCATAGGCCTCAAGCCGACCAGCTACTCAGAGACGACCACTGACCGCAGTGCCCCCATTATCAAACTCTTCCAGCTAAACTCCTGTTAGCTGGAATACACCCTCAGAACCCATACCACCGATAGGTCCTGAGCACTTGCTTTTTGAGGTACTTCATTCTCCCGCAAAGACCAAAACACCCGCCACAGCACCCAAGGGAAAAAACCTTTACCCTTTGGTGCCCCTCCAAACCCTAAGGGCTCGTTGGATCCCATCCTGCAAACCCAAAGCCCACAAATCAGTCCCCACCTCATTCAGATGGACACCATCCCTCCGTAGATACCGCCACGTATCCACCTCTAGTTCCAAATATCTTACCACCAACCCCCCATTCCGTACCACAAACCTGCCCATGTCTCTATTGATGTTCCTGTGAGCCTGATTGATGCCATTCAAGGACCGCGCCCCTCTCCATGCTGTCCGGGCCACCATATCAGACCAGACAATGATCATGTCCGGGAATGACATCCTGAGCCGCAGGAAATCAAATTTCATGTCCCTTGTCACCTCTAAAATGGACCTACTGCCCAGATCATTGCCACCTACGTGCAGTACTAAAACGTCAGGTGGTTTGTCCAGACGAGCAAAACGGTGCACCTCCGGAACCATCCTGCTCCACAACATTCCAGGAACTCCCAGCCATCGGACACACGCCTCAGGTCTTGGGAACCCCAACTGCCGACCCTCATGTCGAACGTCAGCCCTCTTAGCCCCCCAGAACACAAACGAATGGCCCAGTATCCAGACCAAAGCTTGCGTCCCATCTGAAAATAGAAGAAGAACAATACCCGTAAGAAACTCAAAACCCAACTGTACACCACAGCAGCCTAAAACAACACCCCAGGCATTTTCCCAAACATTATTCTAGCCCTACCAGTAGCTGGGGGCGCACATATAGCCGGAACCTCCTGGATTCCCACCGGCCTATCTTCCTGACAGCTTCCTCATCCATCCCACATCTGGCTGCCTCCGTAGCTGCCCCGATCCTGAATGAGTGAGAGGAGAATTCTTTATCACAGAGTCCCAAAGCCCAAAGGCACTTTTGGAACACAGCAATAAACTGGTACCTTGAAAGTGGGGTACCGTCCTCATGCATCAAAAAGGAACCCCCCCCCCCGGAAGGGCGAACCTCCAAGTACCCTTTTACCGCCTTTACCGGGCACAACAGTGAACCCGGGACCAGAAAAACCTGTACCAACTTACCTCTGCCCATCTGGTCCGTCTTAGACTTCCTAAGAACCAGTGACACACACTCCTCCGTCCAACCCACCTCGCTAGTAGTGATGAGCCGAACACCCCCGGGTTCGGTTCGCACCAGAACCCGCGAACGGACCGAAAGTTCGAACGAACATTAGAACCCTATTAAATACAATGGATGCGAACGTTCGAATTCTAAAGTGCTAATTATAACAACTATTATGCATGTTATTGTCCTAAAAAGGGTTTGGGAACCCGGGTTCTGCACCAGGGGACATGTATCAATGCAAAAAGAAGTTTTAAAAACGGTCGTTTTTCGGGAGCAGTCATTTTAATGATGCATAAAGTGAAAAAAAAAAAGTCAAATATTCCTTTAAATATCGTACCTGGGGGGTGTCTAAAGTATGCCTGTGAAGTGCCACGTGTTTCCCGTGTTTAGAACTGTCCCTGCACAAAATGACACTTCTAAAGGAAAAAAAAGCCATTTAAAACTGCTTGCGGCTTTAATGTAATGTCTGGTCCCGGTAATATGGATGAAATTCTTTAAGAAAAATGGCATAGCTACCCCATGACCCCCCCCCCCCTACCCCAGCCCATTACCAGCCCCTTTGGGTCTTGTATGGATATTAAGGGGAACCCCGCACATAAAATAAAAAAGGCCCTATATACTCTGAACAGCCCTATACAGGCGGTGCATACAAGACAGGGACTGTAGGTTTGTTCTTATGTAGAGTCTGTTTGTAATTTTGAACAGGTACATTGTTGAAGTGTAGCTCCAGACCAAAAATCTATTTTTAAACTTTTTGGAAAACATAGGTAAGGGTTATCACCCCTGTAACATTTGTTTTGCTGTCTGTGCCCCTGTTCAGAACATTTCACCTCACTTTCCGTCCCAATGACAACTGTTTTTGAAATGTGGTGTTTTTCTTGAAACAAGGATTGCTGATAAAGCATCAGTACAGAGGAGACACCTTTCTCCCATATTTATTCTTACAGGAGAGAATTTTCCTTCCTAGTGGTAGATTTCCTCTCACTTCCTGTTGTCTTCTTGCGTTTGCAAGTAGGAGTCGTTTGTAAGTTGGATGTTTGAAAGTAGGGACCTGCCGTATATACTCTGCAGAAATAGGCCCCTTAGTTGTTGGTGTTGGCACAACACTGTAAGCACTCACAGTTACTCTTGGTTGGTGCTGGAACGCCCTGCTGTCAACTATTATATCAGGAATTTTAATTACATATAATTGTTGAACAGTGGTAGTAAAAATTGGGCCTTTGATGGTGGTGCTGGTGCCACAACACTGTAAGCCCTGACAGTTACTCTTGGTGGGTGCAGCAATGGGCCCTGCTGTGAATTATTAGATCAAGAATTGTAATTACATGCCCCTGTTGAACAGGGGCTGAAAAATTGTGCCTTAGGCACTGGTGGCACAACACTGCAACCCCTCACAGATACTGTACTTGGAGCACAGCAATGAGCCCTGTTGCAAAGTATTGCTTCAAAAATTGTAATGACACGCCCCTGTTAAACAGGGGCTGAAAAATTGGGCCTTAGGCACTGGTGGCACAACACTGCAACTCCTCACAGATACTGTACTTGGAGCACACCAATGAGCCCTGTTGCAAAGTATTGCTTCAAAAATTGTAATGACACGCCCCTGTTAAACAGGGGCTGAAAAATTGGGCCTTAGGCACTGGTGGCACAACACTGCAACTCCTCACAGATACTGTACTTGGAGCACAGCAATGAGCCCTGTTGCAAAGTATTGCTTCAAAAATTGTAATGACACGCCCCTGTTAAACAGGGGCTGAAAAATTGGGCCTTAGGCACTGGTGGCACAACACTGCAACTCCTCACAGATACTGTACTTGGAGCACACCAATGAGCCCTGTTGCAAAGTATTGCTTCAAAAATTGTAATGACACGCCCCTGTTAAACAGGGGCTGAAAAATTGGGCCTTAGGCACTGGTGGCACAACACTGCAACTCCTCACAGATACTGTACTTGGAGCACAGCAATGAGCCCTGTTGCAAAGTATTGCTTCAAAAATTGTAATGACACGCCCCTGTTAAACAGGGGCTGAAAAATTGGGCCTTAGGCACTGGTGGCACAACACTGCAACTCCTCACAGATACTGTACTTGGAGCACACCAATGAGCCCTGTTGCAAAGTATTGCTTCAAAAATTGTAATGACACGCCCCTGTTAAACAGGGGCTGAAAAATTGGGCCTTAGGCACTGGTGGCACAACACTGCAACTCCTCACAGATACTGTACTTGGAGCACAGCAATGAGCCCTGTTGCAAAGTATTGCTTCAAAAATTGTAATTACACGCCCCTGTTAAACAGGGGCTGAAAAATTGGGCGTTAGGCACTGGTGGCGGCACCCATAAACAAAAATGATCTTACAAGCTATCATCATCAATCGTATCATTGAGGACTCGGAGGAGGAGGATAGCCAGTCAACATAACAGCACAGGCACTCAGCATCAGCATCAGTCTTGAAGGGATGTGACATGTTAAAATCAATTAGTCTGTTATATCAGCATCAGGTGTGTGGTAGCTGGTGGTGATCCAAGACTGGTTCATCTTGATGAAAGTCAGTCGATCAACCGAGTCGGTGGACAGGCGCACCCTGTGATCCGTGACAAATCCTCCAGCAGCACTGAATGTGCGTTCCGAAAGAACGCTGGATGCAGGACAGGCCAGTAGCTCAATTGCATACTGTGCAAGCTCTGGCCAGTGATCCATCCTCAAGACCCAGTAAGCCAGAGGATTTTCGGTGGGGAAGGTGTCCAAGTCTGACCTTGCCCCTAGATATTCCTGCACCATGTTTATCAGACGCTGGCGATGGTTGCTGGAACCGATCATACTTTGGGGCTGCGGACTAAAGAATTGTCTGAACGCATCGGTCAGACGGCCACCTTCCCCACCGCTCCTTCTTTGACTGGCCGAAGCCTTAGCAACTCGTTGTCCAGGACCAGGAGTTTGCAACCTCCCAGTCTCTGGGAACGCGTTGCACAGACCTTTCTGCAAGGCCTCCCGGAGTTGTCTCATCCTCTGCTCCCTCTGCGACGGTAACATAAGGTCCGCAACCTTACCCTTGTACCGTGGATCAAGGAGAGTGGCCAGCCAGTAATGGTCCCTCTCCTTGATCCGAAGAATACGAGGATCCTTTCGCAGACTTTGCAGGATCAGGGAGGCCATGCAGCGTAGTTTTGCTGAGGCATTCGCTCCGGAGTCCTCTGGGTCACTAAGGACGACATGATCCGCAGCCACCTCCTCCCAGCCACGTACAAGTCCACTGGTTTCTTGGGACTGTAAATCATCCCTAAAAGACTGCTGCTGATGATGCTGAGTGCCAGCCTCCACCTCCATGCTGACACAATCCTCCTCCTCCTCCTCCTCCTCCTCCTCCTCCTCCTCTTCCTGTGCGATGGGTGGGACAGAAGGAACACTGTCTGGGTAAAGGGGGCCTTGAGAGGCAAGGAAGTCCTCCTCTTCCTGCCTCTGTTCTGCCTCAAGTGCCCTGTCCATTATTCCACGCAGCGTGTGCTCCAACAGGTGGACAAGAGGTACAGTGTCACTGATGCATGCACTGTCACTGCTCACCATCCTCGTGGCCTCCTCAAATGGTGCCAGGACAGTGCATGCATCCCTGATCATGCCCCACTGGCGTGGAGAAAAAAAACCAAGCTCCCCTGACCCTGTCCTGGTGCCGTAGTCGCACAGGTACTCATTGATGGCCCTCTGCTGCGTGTGCAGCCGCTGCAGCATGGCCAACGTTGAGTTCCACCTGGTGGGCATGTCACATATAAGGCGGTTCTTGGGCAGGTTCAACTCCTTTTGCAGCTCAGCCAGGCGAGCACTGGCATTATAAGATCTGCGGAAATGCACACAGACTTTCCTGGCCTGCCTCAGGACATCCTGTAAGCCCGGGTACCTGCCCAAGAAGCGCTGCACCACCAGGTTAAGGACGTGAGCCACACAGGGCACATGGGTCAGTTGTCCCTGTCGGAGGGCGGAGAGGAGGTTGGTGCCATTGTCGCAAACCACCATTCCTGGCTTAAGCTGGCGTGGCGTCAACCACCTCTCGGCCTGGCCCTGCAGAGCAGACAGGACCTCTGCCCCAGTGTGGCTTCTGTCCCCCAAACACACCAGCGCAAGCACGGCATGGCATCTTTTTGCCTGCGTACTTGCGTAGCCCCGTGAACGGCTACGGAGCACCGCTGGTTCATAGGACAAACCACAGGAAGAGGCCATGGAGGAAGAAGAAGAGGAGGGGGTGGAGGAGAGAGGTGTGTCACAACCAGTAGTAGCATTTTGGAGGCGTGGCGGTGGGACAACCTCCAACACTACTGCACCTTGTCCTGAATCCTTCCCAGCTGCCAAAAGAGTGACCCAATGGGCCGTGAAAGAAAGGTAACGTCCCTGTCCATGCCTGCTGGACCATGAGTCAGCGGTAATATGCACCTTACCGCTGACCGCCCTGTCCAGCGAGGCCAAGACATTGCCTTCCACATGCCGGTAGAGAGCCGGAATAGCCTTCCGTGAGAAAAAGTGGCGTTTGGGAACCTGCCACTGAGGAACTGCACATTGCACAAACTCACGGAAGGGGGCCGAGTCTACCAACTGAAAAGGCAGCAGTTGAAGCGCTAGCAATTTAGCCAAGCTAGCATTCAACCGCTGGGCATGTGGATGGCTGGGAGTGAACTTCTTTCGACGGTCCAGCAGCTGGGGCAGGGAAATTTGCCTGCTAGAATCGGACGTCGGTGTACTGCTAGCAGAGTGGGCGCAAGTACTTGGCTGTGACACACCTAATTCTACACCTTCATTCCTCTCAGTGCATGTTTCAGAGAGGACTGAAGTTATAGTGGGGTTGGAGATCCCAGCTGATGCGGTGCAAGGAGAGGTCCGCTTTGTTCTTTGGTGTGGGTCTTTGAGGTAGGCTTGCCAACGAGCTGCATGGCAGGTCAACATATGTCTGGTCAGGCATGTGGTACCCAAGCGGCTGATGTTTTGGCCACGCGATATACGCTTGAGACATATGTTGCAAACAGCAGCTGTGCGATCTGATGCACTAGCCTCAAAAAAGGCCCACACCAAAGAACTTTTTGAATGACGGGCAGAGGCAGCGCCCTGCACAGGCGGAGCTCTGCGGTGTGATTCCGTCGGTGTACTGCCCTTACGCTGGCCACCAAAGGGCATCCTGCCTCGTTGGAGATGTGCCTCCTCCTCATCCTCCTCCTCCTCCTCTCTCCTATTAGGCACCCACGTGGAGTCAGTGACCTCATCATCCCCTCCCTCCTCATCACTGGAGCCAATCTGGCAGTATGCTGCAGCTGCTGGAACATGACTGCCAGATTGGTGTCCTTCTTG
Source organism: Rana muscosa (assembly GCA_029206835.1). Taxonomy (NCBI): domain Eukaryota; kingdom Metazoa; phylum Chordata; class Amphibia; order Anura; family Ranidae; genus Rana; species Rana muscosa. Next base: position 180,656,827 of record CM055121.1, read on the forward strand.
AGCATCCCCTCTGTCTGCTCTCACGCTACTGCCTTCCTCTAGCTGGGTTTCATCATCAGACCCTTCGAAACGCTGGGCATCCTCCTGGAGCATGTACCCAACACTGTGCTGAAACAGTTCGGGGGACTCCTCAGGAGGAGGACATGGTGGGTCTAGGGAAGGAGTGACTGATGATTTGTCTGACATTGATACCAGGGAAGACGACGCTTTGGCAGCTGCTTTTCCAGTACCCTGAGCCTGGGTGAGAGAGGATGAGGAGGAGGAGGAGGGCTTGGTCATCCACTCTACCAAGTCTTCGGCATGATGTGGCTCAACATGTCCAGCTGCCGAAAAGAAGGACAAGCGTGTCCCATGGCCATGTGCTGATGACAATGCACCGCGTCCACGACCAGCACTGTTGCCCCCAGACACAGAGCCTGCTTGCCCTCTTTTATTGCCTCCTGACTGTCTGCCTCTCCTTGTTTGCCTTCCAGACATTCTAATAGATGGCCTGCAGGGAGATGGGAAAAAAGCAATAAGGGCTACCTTCAGGTGTCCTTCTCTGTCCCTTGAAACAAGGACTTTCACAGTGAAAGAAACTGACACTCTCCCTACCTACAGTTTTCTGTCCCTAGAAAAAATGTTTTTTTTAATCACAATATAGCACAAGGACAATTCACTCACTGTCCTTACAGGTCCCTGGAAACAAGGACTTGCAGAGTGAAATAAACTGACACTCTCCCTACCTACAGTTTTCTGTCCCTAGAATAAATGTTTTTTTTAAGCACAATATAGCACAAGGAGAATTCACTCACTGTCCTTCCAGGTCCCTGGAAACAAGGACTTGCAGAGTGAAATAAACTGACACTCTCCCTACCTACAGTTTTCTGTCCCTAGAATAAATGTTTTTTTTAAGCACAATATAGCACAAGGAGAATTCACTCACTGTCCTTCCAGGTCCCTGGAAACAAGGACTTGCAGAGTGAAAGAAAAAAAACACTCTCCCTACCTACAGTTTTCTGTCCCTAGAAAAAATGTTTTTTTTAATCACAATATAGCACAAGGACAATTCACTCACTGTCCTTCCAGGTCCCTGGAAACAAGGACTTGCAGAGTGAAATAAACTGACACTCTCCCTACCTACAGTTTTCTGTCCCTAGAATAAATGTTTTTTTTAAGCACAATATAGCACAAGGACAATTCACTCACTGTCCTTACAGGTCCCTGGAAACAAGGACTTGCAGAGTGAAAGAAAAAAAACACTCTCCCTACCTACAGTTTTCTGTCCCTAGAAAAAATGTTTTTTTTAATCACAATATAGCACAAGGACAATTCACTCACTGTCCTTCCAGGTCCCTGGAAACAAGGACTTGCAGAGTGAAATAAACTGACACTCTCCCTACCTACAGTTTTCTGTCCCTAGAATAAATGTTTTTTTTAAGCACAATATAGCACAAGGAGAATTCACTCACTGTCCTTCCAGGTCCCTGGAAACAAGGACTTGCAGAGTGAAAGAAAAAAAACACTCTCCCTACCTACAGTTTTCTGTCCCTAGAAAAAATGTTTTTTTTAATCACAATATAGCACAAGGACAATTCACTCACTGTCCTTCCAGGTCCCTGGAAACAAGGACTTGCAGAGTGAAATAAACTGACACTCTCCCTACCTACAGTTTTCTGTCCCTAGAATAAATGTTTTTTTTAAGCACAATATAGCACAAGGACAATTCACTCACTGTCCTTACAGGTCCCTGGAAACAAGGACTTGCAGAGTGAAAGAAAAAAAACACTCTCCCTACCTACAGTTTTCTGTCCCTAGAAAAAATGTTTTTTTTAATCACAATATAGCACAAGGACAATTCACTCACTGTCCTTCCAGGTCCCCGGAAACAAGGACTTGCAGAGTGAAATAAACTGACACTCTCCCTACCTACAGTTTTCTGTCCCTAGAATAAATGTTTTTTTTAAGCACAATATAGCACAAGGACAATTCACTCACTGTCCTTACAGGTCCCTGGAAACAAGGACTTGCAGAGTGAAAGAAAAAAAACACTCTCCCTACCTACAGTTTTCTGTCCCTAGAAAAAATGTTTTTTTTAATCACAATATAGCACAAGGACAATTCACTCACTGTCCTTCCAGGTCCCTGGAAACAAGGACTTGCAGAGTGAAATAAACTGACACTCTCCCTACCTACAGTTTTCTGTCCCTAGAATAAATGTTTTTTTAAGCACAATATAGCACAAGGACAATTCACTCACTGTCCTTCCAGGTCCCTGGAAACAAGGACTTGCAGAGTGAAATAAACTGACACTCTCCCTACCTACAGTTTTCTGTCCCTAGAATAAATGTTTTTTTTAAGCACAATATAGCACAAGGACAATTCACTCACTGTCCTTACAGGTCCCTGGAAACAAGGACTTGCAGAGTGAAAGAAAAAAAACACTCTCCCTACCTACAGTTTTCTGTCCCTAGAAAAAATGTTTTTTTTAAGCACAATATAGCACAAGGACAATTCACTCACTGTCCTTACAGGTCCCTGGAAACAAGGACTTGCAGAGTGAAAGAAAAAAAACACTCTCCCTACCTACAGTTTTCTGTCCCTAGAAAAAATGTTTTTTTTAATCACAATATAGCACAAGGACAATTCACTCACTGTCCTTACAGGTCCCTGGAAACAAGGACTTGCAGAGTGAAAGAAAAAAAACACTCTCCCTACCTACAGTTTTCTGTCCCTAGAAAAAATGTTTTTTTTAATCACAATATAGCACAAGGACAATTCACTCACTGTCCTTCCAGGTCCCTGGAAACAAGGACTTGCAGAGTGAAATAAACTGACACTCTCCCTACCTACAGTTTTCTGTCCCTAGAATAAATGTTTTTTTTAAGCACAATATAGCACAAGGACAATTCACTCACTGTCCTTACAGGTCCCTGGAAACAAGGACTTGCAGAGTGAAAGAAAAAAAACACTCTCCCTACCTACAGTTTTCTGTCCCTAGAAAAAATGTTTTTTTTAATCACAATATAGCACAAGGACAATTCACTCACTGTCCTTACAGGTCCCTGGAAACAAGGACTTGCAGAGTGAAAGAAAAAAAACACTCTCCCTACCTACAGTTTTCTGTCCCTAGAAAAAATGTTTTTTTTAATCACAATATAGCACAAGGACAATTCACTCACTGTCCTTACAGGTCCCTGGAAACAAGGACTTGCAGAGTGAAATAAACTGACACTCTCCCTACCTACAGTTTTCTGTCCCTAGAATAAATGTTTTTTTTAAGCACAATATAGCACAAGGAGAATTCACTCACTGTCCTTCCAGGTCCCTGGAAACAAGGACTTGCAGAGTGAAATAAACTGACACTCTCCCTACCTACAGTTTTCTGTCCCTAGAATAAATGTTTTTTTTAAGCACAATATAGCACAAGGAGAATTCACTCACTGTCCTTCCAGGTCCCTGGAAACAAGGACTTGCAGAGTGAAAGAAAAAAAACACTCTCCCTACCTACAGTTTTCTGTCCCTAGAAAAAATGTTTTTTTTAATCACAATATAGCACAAGGACAATTCACTCACTGTCCTTCCAGGTCCCTGGAAACAAGGACTTGCAGAGTGAAATAAACTGACACTCTCCCTACCTACAGTTTTCTGTCCCTAGAATAAATGTTTTTTTTAAGCACAATATAGCACAAGGACAATTCACTCACTGTCCTTACAGGTCCCTGGAAACAAGGACTTGCAGAGTGAAAGAAAAAAAACACTCTCCCTACCTACAGTTTTCTGTCCCTAGAAAAAATGTTTTTTTTAATCACAATATAGCACAAGGACAATTCACTCACTGTCCTTCCAGGTCCCTGGAAACAAGGACTTGCAGAGTGAAATAAACTGACACTCTCCCTACCTACAGTTTTCTGTCCCTAGAATAAATGTTTTTTTTAAGCACAATATAGCACAAGGACAATTCACTCACTGTCCTTACAGGTCCCTGGAAACAAGGACTTGCAGAGTGAAATAAACTGACACTCTCCCTACCTACAGTTTTCTGTCCCTAGAATAAATGTTTTTTTAAGCACAATATAGCACAAGGACAATTCACTCACTGTCCTTCCAGGTCCCTGGAAACAAGGACTTGCAGAGTGAAATAAACTGACACTCTCCCTACCTACAGTTTTCTGTCCCTAGAATAAATGTTTTTTTTAAGCACAATATAGCACAAGGACAATTCACTCACTGTCCTTACAGGTCCCTGGAAACAAGGACTTGCAGAGTGAAAGAAAAAAAACACTCTCCCTACCTACAGTTTTCTGTCCCTAGAAAAAATGTTTTTTTTAAGCACAATATAGCACAAGGACAATTCACTCACTGTCCTTACAGGTCCCTGGAAACAAGGACTTGCAGAGTGAAAGAAAAAAAACACTCTCCCTACCTACAGTTTTCTGTCCCTAGAAAAAATGTTTTTTTTAATCACAATATAGCACAAGGACAATTCACTCACTGTCCTTACAGGTCCCTGGAAACAAGGACTTGCAGAGTGAAAGAAACTGACACTGTCCCTACCTACAGTTTTCTGTCCCTAGAATAAATGTTTTTTTTAAGCACAATATAGCACAAGGAGAATTCACTCACTGTCCTTCCAGGTCCCTGGAAACAAGGACTTGCAGAGTGAAATAAACTGACACTCTCCCTACCTACAGTTTTCTGTCCCTAGAATAAATGTTTTTTTTAAGCACAATATAGCACAAGGACAATTCACTCACTGTCCTTACAGGTCCCTGGAAACAAGGACTTGCAGAGTGAAAGAAACTGACACTCTCCCTACCTACAGTTTTCTGTCCCTAGAATAAATGTTTTTTTTAAGCACACTATAGCACAAGCACAAAACACACTGACACTCTCCCTACCTATCCTTCTCTTTCCCTAAACTAAAGGAATCCAGGTTAAGCAAGAAAGAAATAAAAGTCACTGTCCCTGCCTATGCTGCTCTATCCCTGCTCCGGAACACACTACACTAGGCCGCCGTGCTGGCGGCCTTTTATAGTGTGGGGCGTGTACTAAACACCCTCAGCAATAATTGGCCACAGGCATCCTGCCTGTGGCCAATCATTGCTCTCCTCGCTGCCGGCGCTGTGATTGGCCAAGCATGCGGGGTCACAGTGCATGCTTGGCCAATCACAGCGCCTGGATGACACTGCGATGGCGTAGTGCATTGTGGGCCGTTCGCGTCACTCGAATTTGGCGCGAACGGCCCAAATCGTTCGATCTTCGTCGAACGATCGAACAGCCGATGTTCGAGTCGAACGTATGTTCGACTCGAACACGAAGCTCATCCCTACTCGCTAGCCAGCAACCCCCTGCTTTGGACGGGCTGACCAACTCACCTATCCAGAATGCTCCAAAGAATGCCAGTGAAAAGGCCACCGTGAACAGCTGAACCTCATATCTGGATGGCCCTGTAACTGCCCCATGATCCCAGCCAATAAAGTAAACGATACCGGCCACCTGCCATCCGTTTTGTGGCCCCCCCGACCATAACCCTTGAATGCCTGCCGCACCCAAAAATCTTTTGTAAAGTCCGGGCACCCCTGCCATTTAAACAGAAAGGCCAACCCTGCCAATTTCTTACCCAAACTGGACCTGGACACGCGAGCCTCCATGTTCCTAGCCAGGAAATACAGCACCAATAACCTCACATTGGGACCCACCGTGTCCGCTCCAGCTTCCCGAACCATCTCTCGCCATTCCAGCCAAACCTTCTCATACTCTACCCATGTGCCCGTACTCACCGATTTCTTGATCCAACCTGACACTATTCCAACGGAATCTTCCACAGCCAGCCTGGACAAGGGACCCCACGTTGCTCTGCCTCCAGTGCCAACTCTCGGAACCTGTCCCACTGAAAGCGAGACAGTGCATCAGCTATGACATTGTCCGTCCCCGGAAGATGTACCGCATACACAAACACATTGAGCTGTAAACATCTCAACACCAGCTGGCGCAGCAACCGCACCACCGGGGGGGAGGATGCCGTAACCCTGTTAATGACCTGCACCACCCCCAGGTTATCCCCATGAAACCGCACCTTCAAGTCCCTGAAACAATTACCCCACAGTTCCACCGCCAGCACCACCGGGAACAGTTCCAACAGGACCAAGTTCTTAGTGAAACCCACATCAATCCATGACTGAGGCCAGGGGCCCGCACTCCACTTACCCTGAAAGAAAGCCCCAAAACCTGACCCCCCAGCTGCATCCGTATACAGTTCCAGATCAAAGTTGCTAATTGGGCCGGACATCCATAATGCTCTCCCATTGAACTCCTGCAGGAATGAATGCCAAACCCGTAAGTCAGCCTTGTGTTCCCTGCCTAAACTCACAAAATGTGTGGGGGACCGCACCCCAGCCGTGCTAGCCGACAGCCGTCGGCAGAACACCCTGCCCATTGGCAGAATGTGGCACGCGAAATTGAGCTTTCCCAGCAGCGACTGCAACACCCTAAGCTGCACCTTCCTCAGCCCCATCATAACTCTCAGCTCCCTCTTGAGAGCCTCCAACTTGTCCAATGGTAGGCGGCACTCCATGGCCTCCGAATCCAGGACAATGCCCAGAAACGTGATAACCGTGCGAGGCCCCTCAGTTTTTTCAGGTGCCAAAGGGATCCCAAACCGCTCTGCAATGTGCTCCAAGGTGGCCAGGAGCACCGCGCATATCCTGGATGAGGCCGGACCCACACAGAAAATCATCCAAGTAGCGAATAATTGAATTCACTCCTGTCACATCCCTGACAACCCATTCCACAAATGAGCTGAACTGTTCAAACAATGCGCACGATATGGAGCATCCCATAGGTAAACACTTATCCACATAGAACGCATTGTCCCACTGACATCCCAGGAGGTGAAAGCTATCAGGGTGAACCGGCAACAATCTAAACGCCACCTCTATGTCGGCTTTTGCCATCAACGCCCCCTGCCCGTACCTGCGAACCCAGCCCACGGCAGCATCAAAGGACGTGTAACTGACCGTACAAGCCTCCGGATCAATCGTGTCATTGACCGACCCGCCCTTCGGAAAAGACAGGTGGTGAATGAGGCGGAACTTGTTGGGCTCCTTCTTGGGGACAACCCCGAGTGGGGAGACCACCAAATTCACCAAAGGGGGGGAAGGGAAAGGACCGCCCATGCGGCCCAATGCAACCTCTTTTCGCAGTTTCTCTGCGACCACCGCCGGCTGCATCATGGCCGACCGCAAATTGCGCGCGATCGGGGGAATGACCTGCAAGGAACACGAAATGCGAAACCCCTCTGAAAAACCCCAATCCAACAATCTGGCCACCCCCTTGTCTGGATACCTACCGAGAAACAGCCACCATCACCGGAGTCCTCCCTTTTTTGCCCAGAGTCCCCTTACCTTGCTTAAAGCATCTCGCCTGCGTATGGGAGCCCCCGCAACCGGAGCACTCATGCTTGTACCTGCAGGACCCCCCAAATTTGCATGTGCCCTCATTATATTGCCAGCACACCCCCTTTTTCTTACCGGCCGATTGTCCTGGGGAAGAGGTTCCACCGGCCCCCCCCCCCTGAAAAAACTGACTGGGAGCCCTCGGCGAGGTAACCAACTGCATCCATACGCTGATGTCCTTATTATCCCACTGCAGATCCAGCCAGACTGCTCTTCTCTGCCTGAACTGTTCGTCATATCGGAGCCACCCCGTGCCCCCGTACACCCTGTAGGCCTCCCCAATGGAGTCCTAAAATCCAAATAATGCTGAACAGTGTTCCAGATTCTTCTGTCCGATAACACTGGCCATGATGGAGAACGCCTGCATCCAATTAGCAAACGTCCGTGGGATAAGCCTGTATCTCTTCTCCTCATCCTCCTTTTTAGCATCATCTGGCTTAACCCTGTCCAGGTGAAACTTTTCCAATAGTAACAGTGAGAACATCTCCACATACTCACCCTTCCATATCTTCTCCCTCACTTCAGGTTTCAGGTGAGCTCCCAGTGGTGCCTCATAACACACATACACCTCACATTTTGCAGCATCAGCCAACCTAATGATATCCTGCCGTGACGCCTGTTCCACCACATTACCCACCTGCGTGGCCCCCAACGCCCCGGTAGTCACCCCTGCAGCTTCCCCCACCACAGTAGTTGCCGCAGGTGGAATCGGCCCTATAACCGCAGCAATGGGCCCCACCGGCCCAGCCGGTGGGACCCACGCCACTGTCGGGCTGACCTGCACACTATCCCCCTTTTCAAATTGGCTGACCAAGGACTTGATACCCACAAGAAACCCCTGCAGCCCATCCAGCCGTGCACCTCCCCCAGCAGGGACCGTAGCCCCCCCAGCCTGCCCACTACCCGGATCCAGCACCTGCATCGCTAAATCCACACCCCCAGCAGGCCCAACCACCTGGCCACTACCCCCAGTATGGCCCCCCAGATTGAGTAGGTGAAAATGACTTACCGGGCTGCCTGGAAGAACTCCCACCAGCCGATCGACTCGACTCCACCGCTGCCACCGACCGTCTGGGTCTCCGATCCTCCTCCGAGCTGCAGACTTCCCCCTCAGACAGCACCCCCGACTGCTCTTCACCCTCAGAGGAAAGCTCACCAGGCGACTTGTCCCTGGAAGCCGAGGGTCCTGCAACCGATCGATCCATCCTCCGCACACCAGACCCGCACAACGATCGGTCCACCGACTTCCCACCACGCTGTTCCCCAGCACCTCCGTCATCTCTCCCCGTCTCCCTCACTCCAGAACCCGCCTGCACCGTACTGCGGAGTCCGGCCGAGGGGGGGGATGCCCGGACACCACGACCACCGAAGACCCACGCCGAGGCCCTGAACCCTCCGGAGAGGCCCGCACCCTCCGACTCCATGCACTGCTCGGACCTGTTGGCCGCACCGGAACTCCCGGCGCGGCCCCCCGCCGAGCTCCGAACTTGAGGGGGATTCCTCCCGGTACCCCCCGCCCTGGGCAATGCAGCACGCTTGGCCGGGGGCCTAGGGGGACTCCCATTCTGCCGCTAAGCTCTGGGGGAGGGGCCTGGTGAATAGCACACCGGAGGTCTGGACCTGCGAGCTTGCCCAGCCTCTCTCCCCGCGGTACCTTCCGATCCGGACGGACCCGACAGCATTGGCCCCAGGGTCTCCTGGAGCCAATCCTCGCCCTGTGTCACAGCCTCTGCCCGAAGCTGGGCCAGAAGTTTGTCCACAGAAGACATGCTGCTGCTAGCTGACATGATGCTGCTAACTTTCCCCCGCGCTGTGTTGTCTTAGAGGGGCAGGGACTACCTTTTATCTAGCCTTCTCCCCTCCCCTCAAAACTTCCATTATCCAATCATTAATCCCCTCACAACTCATACCCTGTTCACTCAGTCATGCCAGCCCTCCACCTATTACATTCTGTCTTTCTGCTCCGGGCTTTTCTTATGCCAGTTTGGGAGAACTAATTAACGAGTAGAGTATATGAGAGCTAGACAATGAGTCAGCTAACGAAAAAACCATATGTGGAAAATTCAAAAGTTATATAAGTGCGACCGTGTGCCTCCATCCCTAATTAATTGATAAAAAGAAGGGTTTTTTGGGACCGTTCAGGGGCCGTTCAGATCCCCTCCTCCATCCCAGGTTTGGTATTCAAAAAAGAAGGTAGAAGGCGGGACTTTATATGAGTCACACGGACACAAAGAAATAAGTTTGATGGGGGACAGCTTTTAATTGGTTCAAAATCGCAATACAATTTCATATTTAAATTTTATGCATTTTGCTATATATCAATACTTTTTTATATTTCATCCGAACCAGATATTACACAGTAATAAATATTCCATCAAGGATATTTCATATATTTACAGATACAACAGTACATATCTATCAAACATTGCAGTCGCTACCTATGCAACTTGGTAAACCACTAAATTATTTTTAAAAAATGAATGGTGGAGGGGGATTTTGTATATATTGGAAGGAACGTCCATAAAAAGTTGATGAGTATATGCACTTATCGGTAGATATTAGCTCTATGCATTTCGGGCCTTTCAGGCCGCTCATCAGGAGCAAAAACCAAAGTGGTCATCTGGGGATGAAAAATACAGATACATTTTAATGATCTAAAAGGAATGCTAGAGAGCCAGTGGGCAAACATAGAATAGGAGAGAACTCCCCCACCCATATATTTAACCCACAGAACTTACGGATGCGTCTGCATAGGGGCGGTGTGTCCACGAAAGTCGCAGACCTGCCAGGGGGCGTCACAACCGGGAGCTGGGGAGGCATGGCAGGGCGACAACGACCCACAGAGACAACGCCCCGTGAGGGTGGAAAAAATTGTGAGCTATGTGGGGTAACCCTAATTGTGGGGACCTCTGGGAAAAAAAGAGAAAATGAGAATAATGAAATAAAAAATGTATGTTGAAAAATGTTGTAACACTAAAAAGTTATGTGTGTCTGTATGTGAGAATGTAGTGTGTGTGTGTGTGAGGGTGTGGGTAAAGATAGTGTGAAGTGAGAGGACATTAATTAGGCAAGGAAAGAGAAAAGTAGGCAGAGAAAAGGCTGAAAAAAAAGGAAGCAACAAAAAAGATTGAAGATAGGGAAGCCAAATAGTGAGTGCATATTAGGAAGAAACAAAAATGCCTGTTGCAGTGTGAAAAAAGACATAAAATAGAAAAGCCAGATAGTGTGTGGAAATTGAAAAGAAAGGAAATACCTGTTGCAGAGTGAAGAGGGCAAGTTATACAGTGTGAATGCTAATCCAAACTGGGAGGTGATGTGTATAATCATGAGTGTAGGGCCCAACAGAGGGAGAGGCTTATATGGGAAGTGCTGCCATAGCCACGCCCCCAACATCACGCTGACACAGGCAAGTAGGGGAGAGAGGAGGGAAGGCGCCATCAACCAGGTCGTCAAACACCTGGTGAGATGCGCCCAGCCAGCCAATCGTTCCCCCCTGCGTGTCAGCTGTGGAACACACTAACATCGGTAGTGCAGCGCCCAAAGGTGGGGAGTAGGTCAAGGCACAATCGTTGCTACAGTAAGCACAGTGGCTGTTAAATGGACTTTTTGGCTTCAGAGTCTCTTCCAGCGACTCTAGTGAACAGGAACTGGAGTTACCTTCGCTACGTTGCAGCCCCTGTCAGGGGGAAGACATCCCTCCAAGGGAGTTACCAGAGGCCCCGCCATCACCGGATTAATGCTGTACCCGGTTATCCGTAAGGGTTACACTCCCCGGCCTCCTCGCCTCAGATACGGGTCCCAACACCCTAGGGCCCCCGCGGACTCCTCCACCCTCACGGAACCCAGTCGAAGTCCTGGGCTCCAGGCCTTGGCCATAGTACCTCACCCCAGGCTTAAGGTGCCTGGGATGGACTCCATCCCTCGCTCCGGCCAGGTCAAGGGCACCTGGGCCCAGATCTCCGGAACACCAGCACCCAGGCCGAAGGTGCCTGTGTGCGGCCGAGTCCTCCAACTCTGAACCCCGAGGTCAGAGCTCCGCCCCTTTTATCTCCTCTCCTTTTTCGTCACAGCGGGTTCCTCGCCCCGCTGTACCGGCGCCAGGAAAGGACAAAAAGGTACAGTCTTGCGGTGCAGGTTCAACTCCGGCCCAGGGCGACAATGCCACCTGCAGGCCACAGGGAACCTTGCACCACCAGAGTCCTTCAAGAACCACAAAAGGGATTCTCAGATTCCCTAACAATTAGTACATCTGGGTTAACTAACCCAGATGCTCCCTCCCAAATTTAAATACCCGCTACATATGTGAAAGTGCACTCATCCCTTATTTGGGCCAGTTTTCAGGAAACCTAATAATGGAAATACACCCTTTCCAGCCAAACGTTTTCTCCCGATGCTTCTCTCACAGTAGCACTTTATGTTTCTGAGAATGAAGTTGAACTACAAAGGAATTCCATGGCAATTGATTACACAGTCAATGTGAGGAGCCTCACAAGGATTTTGCTAAAGAAATCTGCTTTGAATCTAAAATAAGAGAAACATATTTATCACTTGCTCTTCTCCTCTAGGTGTGAGCTGTGAAGCATTAAAATGAAAATATATTTGATTAGCAATATGATTATTGATGCTCCCAGATTCTGAATATAAAATGTAATTAGAACATATCTATTTTCCCATGATACCTTCTTGCTGTCATTAATTAAATTATTGAGCTGGGGTGGAGAGGGACTCTAGATTCCTCCAGAGAAAGTTAGTCTGGGGGCTGACCAGGCTAACCCATCAAATCTTTCATCACAACATAACTACAGTCTTTATCCAACAACAATGTCTTTTTTTCTGGTGCCACAGCATAAAGTGGTTTTAAAACCCTTACATATACCCAGTAAAGTGACTGAGAGATTAAACAAATCCTCATACAGTATCTCACAAAAGTGAGTACACCCTTCACATTTTTGTAAATATTTTATTATATCTTTTCATGTGACAACACTGAAGAACAACACTGAAGAAATTACACTTTGCTACAATGTAAAGTAGTGAGTGTACAGCTTGTATAACAGTGTGGATTTGCTGTTCCCTCAAAATAACTCAACACACAGCCATAAATGTCTAAACTGCTGGCAAAAAGTGAGTACACCCCTAAGTGAAAATGTCCAAATTGGGCCCAAAGTGTCAATATTTTGTGTGGCCACCATTATTTTCCAGCACTGCCTTAACCCTCTTGGGCATGGAGTTCACCAGAGCTTCACAGGTTGCCACTGGAGTCCTCTTCCACTCCTCCATGACGACATCACGGAGCTGGTGGATGTTAGAGACCTTGCGCTCCTCCACCTTCTATTTGAGGAGGCCCCACAGATGCTCAATAGGGTTCAGGTCTGGAGACATGCTTGGCCAGTTCATCACTTTTACCCCCAGCTTCTTTAGCAAGGCAGTGGTCTTCTTGGAGGTGTGTTTGGGGTCGTTATCATGTTGCAATACTGCCCTTCGGCCCAGTCTCCAAATCATGCTCTGCGTCAGTATGTCACAGTACATGTTGGCATTCATGGTTCCCTCAATGAACTGCAGCTCCCCAGTGCTGGCAGCACTCATGCAGACCATGAAACTCCCACCACTATGCTTGACTGTATACAAGACACACTTGTCGTTGTACTCCTCACCTGGTTGCCGCCACCCATGCTTGAAACCATCTGAAGCAAATAATTCTATCTTGGTCTCATCAGACCACAGGACATGGTTCCAGTAATCCATGTCCTTAGTCTGCTTGTCTTCAGCAAACTGTTTGCAGGCTTTCTTGTGCATCATCTTTAGAAGAGGCTTCCTTCTGGGATGAAAGCCATGCAGACCAATTTGATGCAGTGTGCGGCGTATGGTCGGAGCACTGACAGGCTGACCCACCCCTTCAACTTCTGCAGCAATGCTGGCAGCACTCATACGTCTAATTCCCAAAGACAACCTCTGGATATGATGCTGAGCACATGCACTCAACTTCTTTGGTCCACCATGGTAAGGCCTGTTCTGAGAGGAACCTGTCCTGTTAAATCGCTGTATGGTCTTGGCCACCTTGCTGCAGCTCAGTTTCATGGTCTTGACAATCTTCTTAAAACCTAGGCCATCTTTATGTAGAGCAACAATTATTTTTGTCAGATCCTCAGAGAGTTCTTTGCCATGAGGTGCCATGCTGAGCTTCCAGTGACCAGTATGAGAGAGTGAGAGCGGTAAAACCAAATATAACACACCTGCTCCCCATTCACACCTGAGACCTTGTAACACTAATGAGTCACATGACACCGGGGAGGGAAAATGGCTAATTGGGCACAATTTTGACATTTTCCCTTAGGGGTGTACTCACTTTTGTTGCCAACGGTTTAGACAATAATGGCTGTGTGTTGAGTTATTTTGAGGGGACAGAAAATTTACACTTTTATACAAGCTGTACACTTACTACTTTACACCCTGTTCCAAATTATTATGCAAATTCTATTTCAGTGTCACAAAGATTAAATATTTTGTTTTTCAGTTTAACTCATGGATGGCATTGTGTCTCAGGGCTCTTTTGATCACTGAAAACAATCTCGGACACCTGTGATAATTAGATTGCCAGGTGAGCCCAATTAAAGGAAAAACTACTAAAGGAGGGTGTTTCACATTATTAAGCACAGCACCATTTTCAAGCAGTATGGGGAAGAAAAAAGGATCTCTCTGCTGCCCAAAAGAGTGAAATAGTTCAATGGCTTGGACGAGGTATGAAAACATTTGATATTTCACAAAAACTTAAGCGTGATCATCGCACTATTAAGAGATTTGTGGCTGATTCAGAGCACAGACGGGTTTCGTGCAGATAAATGCACATTGAGGAAGATTTCTGCCAGATCCATGCATCGGATCTAGAGAGCAGCTGCTAAAACACCATTACATAGCAGCAAACAGATATTTGAAGCTGCTGGTGTCTCTGTAGAGTACTCCAGAGTCTTGCAACTGTGCATAAACCTTCCATTCGGCCATCACTAACCAATGCTCACAAGCAGAAACGGCTGCATTGGGCAGAAAAATACATGAAGACTCATTTTCAAACAGCCCTGTTCACTGATGAGTGCCGTGCAACCCTGGATGGTCCAGATGGATGGAGTAGTGGATGGTTGGTGGACGGCCACCCTGTTCCAACAAGGCTGCGATGTCAGTAAGGCGGTGGTGGAGTCATGTTTTGGGCCGGAATCATGGGAAGAGAGCCGGTCCCCGAAGGTGTAAATATGACCTCTGCAAACCACTTTCTTCCCTGGTACAGAAGGAAGAACTATGCTTTCCGTAATAAAATCATCTTCATGCATGACAACGCACCATCTCATACTGCAAAGAATACCTCTGCATCAATGGCTGCTATGGGGATAAAAGGAGAGAAAGTCATGGTGTGGCCTCCATCCTCCCCTGACTTCAATCCTATTGAGAACCTTTGGAGCATCCTCAAGCAAAAGATCTATGAGGGTGGGAGGCAATTTACATCCAAACAGCAGCTCTGGGAGGCTATTCTGACATCTTGCAAACAAATTTAAGCAGAAACTGTCCAAAAACTCACAAGTTCAATGGATGCAAGACTCTTGAAGCTGCTATCAAATAAGGGGTCATATGTTAAAATGTAACGTGACCTGTTAAAATGTTTAAAACGTTAAAATGTTGTTCAAAGTTTGATTGAAATAGCTTTTGATTTCAGCAAATATGCTACAAACACAACAAATGACAATTTTCAGTTCTTTACAACTGTAGCGCACCAACCCCAGACTTTACCTGCTTTTCTCTTCTTGGCTCCTCCGCAGGAAAGAATGAGGCACACCGCACCACAAGCCCATACCCTCCTGGATGGGGAGGTTGAGCAGTGTTAGTTTCTCGGGCCTGACTGCAGCCAGTGTTTGAAAACCTCCCAAGCTGATCTCGCTTCTGCGGTAGCCAGAAACAAGTCCTTTAGTTCTCCCCAGTAAAGCGACTGTCCACACCAACTGAGAGTACAACTCAATATTTATTTATGAGAACGATAAACAGTCTCTGTGAAAGCAGACAGGTTGGACGAGAACAGTTCAGATAAGGTGGGAAGAGGTCCAGGCACAAACTCAGCATTGATTAGGGGAGCCCTGTTCTGCTTAGCACGAACAGCTGGGTACACAGTCACTGCCACTGACTTGATGAATAGTTGTAGTCACTGCCACTGACCTGGTGTGCGTAGAGTCACTGCCACTATGACCTACAGAACATGCACTTTTCCTTCCTTGAATAGTTAGGCCTCTGTAGGGAGAAACCATCCCTCCGGAGAGTTACCAGAGGCCCCTTCTGTCACCACGACTCTGCGCTGGGTCTTCAGAAAGGGTCACCTCCCTGGCCTCCTCATCCTGGATACGGGTCACCTTGCGAGGTGGATCCCTGGGAGCCCTCGATCCTTCGCGGAACCCAGCCAAAGGTCGCTGGGTCCCTGGCCTTCTCAAAAGTACCTCACCCCCAGACCTAAAGTGTCTGGGGATGGAACAGCAGTTCAGTCTCCGGGCCTAGGAGCACCCGGAGACCATCCTCACACACACCCAGGCCA
This sequence comes from Rana muscosa, assembly GCA_029206835.1. Classification (NCBI taxonomy): domain Eukaryota; kingdom Metazoa; phylum Chordata; class Amphibia; order Anura; family Ranidae; genus Rana; species Rana muscosa. The sequence continues at coordinate 180,672,829 of CM055121.1, forward strand.
AGGGCACCTGGATGTCACGAACAGCAGCCCCCAGGCTGAAGGTGCCTGGGGCTCGGACCTCGACCGGAAGATGTCTGCCCCTTTTATACCCTCTCCTGGCAAGCATGGCAGGTTCCCCGCCGTACCACTGCCGCGAGGGGACACAAAAAGGCACAGCCCTCCAATGGTGGTTCAATCCTGGCCTATGGAGATAGCGCTACCTATAGGCGGCAGGGAACTAGACACCATTGATATCCTCCACGACAAAAATGGTCCACAACCTTAACAATTACCGTACCTGAGCCTTGTTACCACTCAGATACTTCCCCTAAATGTAACCACCCGCTACACAATCTATAAAGTGTTTTGAAACTTACGGTGCCTAATAATTTGGAACAGTGCATTGTAAGTTTTTTATTTAGAATGTTTTTTTTTATCATTAGGAGGTTTGTTCAATAAAATTTGAATTGTACTCTTAATAGTTGATAACATGAGAATTATGCCGACTGTTGTTTACATCAATTATTTGGGTAAATGAGAAAAATATCATTGGCATAATAATTTGGAACAGGGTGTACATTGTAGCAAAGTGTAATTTCTTCAGTGTTGTCAAATGAAAAGATATAATAAAATGTTTACAAAAATGTGAGGGGTGTACTCACTTTTGTGAGATACTGTACATAAGTTGTTTTTATGCAGTTTTCTCTTTTCTACATCTGTTCAATATCCATAATTTATATAGCTTGTTTGAGTGACCAGAAAACAGGGGGTGGAGAGTAGAAATTAGTCCCTGCAGAGCTAAGTGAGGAGAGCTCTGAGAGCTGATTGGAAGATTGGAAGTAAAGGGACACCCCCCTTATTGCACAGTACCAAGGCTGTCTATCAGCTGGAGCTCCCTCCCCTGTCACCTTTTTTCTCTTGGTGCCGGAAAAACTTGTCAGAATTGATTCATGCAAAACGAGGCAGCAGACAGAAATAATGATTAGTGCTCTGGATTGAGACAAGTACACACTATAGAGGGATATGCTTTGTTCATATTTCTTGTCTGCGGTTAACAACAACTTTAACAAACAAAAAAAAAAAAACTTTCCATTGTTTAAATAACACAGGTTTATTTAGACTAATGCCGCGTACACACGACCGTTTTTCATGACGAGAAAAATTACATTTTTTAAAATGGTCATTAAAAACGATCGTGTGTGGGCTTCAGAGCATTTTTCACGACGTGAAAAATGGCCATGAAAAATTTGGAACATGCTCTAATCTTTCTCGTCGTTTTTCACATCGTCGTTTTTCTCGTCATGAAAAACGGCCGTGTGTAGACTTTAACGACGTGAAAAAACGTGCATGCTCAGAAGCAAGTGATGAGACGGGAGCGCATGTTCTGGTAAAACTAGCGATCGGAATGGAGATAGCACATTCGTCACGCTGTAACGGACTGAAGAGCACAAGGCTGAAAAGCGCGAATCGTCTCTCACCAAACTTTACTAACACAAGGATCAGCAAAAGCAGCCCAAAGGGTGGTGCCATCCGAATGGAACTTCCCCTTTATAGTGCCGTCGTACATTTCGTACATCACCGCGCTTTGCTCTAGCATCTTTTATCATGATCGTGTGTAGGAAAGGCAGGCTTGAGAAGAATCACGTCGAGAAAAACTTCGTTTTTTTCAATGACATTAAAAACGGTCGTGTGTATGCGGCATAAGGCTGGCCATACATTTTCTTTTTCAATTTCCCTTAGATTTACCTTCAGCTATATAGTGCAAGGACCTGCCTGACTGCATACAAATCAAAAGTGTTTAGGTATGACCTCATATTACTGTATATGGTTTTCGTAAATCGAAAGGTAATTTTTACAAGAAAATTGTAAGATTTCTACATTGATGTGCTCAGTGAACAAGATACAAATTGTAGATAACAGTGAAGAAACAGGAAAATTACACTGTTAACCTCCCTGGCGGTAATCCCGAGCGTGACTCGGGGTTGTTTTTTCCTGCTAGGATCGGTAACCCCGAGTCACGCTCGGGGTAACATTACAGAGCCCGCAGCAGAGTTTCCTTACCTTCTCCTGGCGATCCAGCGATGATATCCTCTGCTGTGATCGCCAGCGAGACCTCCGGCGAGTGTCGGCGCTTCCTGGTTCCGTTCCCTGCGAGCCGCAGCGTCGCATGGGAGCGGAACTGGGCGGCAAATTTAAAAAGTTCACACAACACAAACACAGAAATAAAAGCAGTTATATTGTATCTGATTACACTGTATTACACTGTATCATCTCTGATCACCATACAGTGCCCTGTACAGTGCCCCCTTGCCTGTCATCTGTGCCCATAAAAATATGGCATCAAAAAAGCGCTTTACCAAAACTGCGCTTTTGGAGCAGATGAGTGACAGCGGCAGCGACACGGAGTTGCTCGCAGAAGAGAGCGATAGCGAGTCGTGGGGAGATTTGTCATCTGACACTGACACCGACACGGATCTGGCAAGTGACAACGGCGATGATCCTGCACCTGACCTCAGCGACCTCAGCGATGTGCGCACTTGGTGCCCTATAGACACCGATACGGACCAGGTAGCGCCCCCAAGATTTCCCTTCACTGGATCACCTGGGATGAAGGTAGATGTGGAGTGTGACAACCCTCTGGCATACCTGCAATTATTTCTCACTGAAGAGGTAATTGAAAAAATTGTCACAGAGACAAATCGTTACCACGATCAGCAATCCGCTACGCTGCATGCCAGATTTTCCCGAAGCAGAAAGTGGGAACCGGTGACGAAAGAGGACATCTGGCACTTTCTGGGACTCATTATTCTCATGGGGGTGGTGGGGAAACCGCTCCAGAAATGGTACTGGACCACCAATAAGCTACTGGCCACTCCGTTTTTTAGCACCGTGATGTCTGAATATCGTTTTTCCCTCATCATGAAGTATTTCCACTTCACGAACAATGAGGAGTTTGATGAGGCCACGCATCCTGCGCCCAAGCTAAAGAAAATCTGGGAGGTTTGCCAAATGATCGTGGCCAATTTCCAGCGGACCTACGTGCCAGACAGGGACGTCAGCATGGATGAAAGTCTGATGGCCTACAAGGGACGCCTAAGCTGGATACAGTACATCGCATCCAAAAGAGCGCGGTTTGGCATCAAATTCTTTATGCTCTGCGAGTCATCCACCGGATACATATGGAATTCGGTCATTTACACCGGTAAAGGCACGAAGTTCAACCCAAGGTACAGCGGCTATGGGATGGCCACATCATCTGTCCTTACGCTGCTGGAGACATTGCTGAACCAGGGATATTGTGTGACCACGGACAACTTCTATACATCTCCGGAACTTTTTGAGGTTTTGCTACAAAACAAAACTGATGGGTATGGTACCGTTAGGCCTAACCTACGTGGCATGCCATCTATGTTTGGCAAGAAAAAACTAAAAACAGGAGAAATGGTTGCCTGGCAGAAGGGTAAGATGATGGCAATGCGATGGCGAGACAAGAAGGACGTGTGTCTCATGAGTACTGTGCACAATACCGCCACTGCCATGGTCCACACAAAAGGTGGGAAAGATCTGCTGAAGCCGCAAGTTGTGATGGACTATAATACCACCATGGGAGGTGTCGACAGAGCCGATCAGGCAATGACATTTTACCCGGCTATGCGCAAACAGCAGAAAAAATATTATAAAAAGATTTTCAGGCATCTTTTGGAACAATGCCTTTGGAATGCGTATATCCTATACAAAGCAAAGAGTGGCATGCCTCTTGTTCATTCCGACTTTATCTGGAAGGTGGCTGAGCAGATTTTTGTAAACCACCAGATGCCATCAGTAGCTGTGAACAGACCCGGACGACGTGCTGTTGGCGTTGTCAACCCAGAACGCCTGACTGGACGTCATTTTTTGGACTATATACCGCCAACCGCAAAAAAGCAAGCACCTACCAGGATGTGCGTGGTCTGCTGTTCCAAGAGAGATGGCAATGGTAAAAAAGTCAGAAAAGAAACAAGATACCATTGTTCAGATTGCGACGTGGACTTTGTCTAGTTCCATGCTTTAAAATGTATCACACTCAGGATGTGTATTGAATTTTCTTTGTTTGACAAATGTCATTATTTTCTTCTGCATTATTGAATAAAATTATATTACTTATTAGATTATAATTCATGATTTTGCGTTTCAAATTTATCACATCTGGGATGTCTACTAGAGTCTTGTTTGGTCAGGTTTAAGTAAGTAATTACTAAGAATTGCAGGCCTACAGTACATAACGCCAAATTTCCATGCAAAATAATTGTACCGCTTTTGGTACATAATTCCAGACAGAATCATACCGCCAGGGAGGTTAAGCCTCATACACACGGGCGTGAATCCTGTCAAAAAAAACAATTTTGGTTTTCTCAACGGGATTCCTGGCAAGCTTGTCTTGCCAAGCCCTGTGTACACACGCGCCATTCAAAAGAACCGTCATTCTTTTGAATGGCAAGAAAGCGGTGACGTCATCGACTACGACGAGTCACATTCGATGCCGTCACCGCCATCTTGCTACACCTTACACTACCCTTGTATGCTACCGGGCATGCGCCGAAGTCTCATCGGCATGTGTGGGTTTCCCTGGACAGGTAAGCATACAGACGACCGGGTTTCTTGTCAGGAAACACTCTGCCGAGTATCCCAATGAGAAAAATAGAGAGGTTCTCTATTTTTCTCGTCGAGATTCCCGGCAGTTTTCCTGCTGAGAAACGATACACACAAACGGTTTTCTCTGCAAAAAGCTCTCTCAGCAGTTTTCTTGCCGAGAAAACCGGTCGTGTGTACGAGGCTTAAGGCTACTTTCACATTGAAAGCACCGGGCGTCGGCGGTAAAGCGCCTCTAGTTTTAGCGGGGCTTTACCGTAGTTTTAAGGTAAACGATGGTTAGGGTCAAAAGCGCATGTGTTGCGACGGTGCCGAAGTACTTTGCAGGCGCTTTGACAGCGCTGTCAATTCATTTCAATGGGCAGGGCGTTTTGGGAGCGGTGTATACACCGCTTTTTTCCTTTTTTCCTTATGAGTCTTTTCCTTGTGTTTGCAGGTACAAAATGGCAATGGGGCTGGCTGCTGCCCTGGGGAACATATACCCAAGCAAAAAAAAAAAAAACAATACAAATTTTCACTTGGCTCAGAGCAGTGATTTTAATAATGCTTAAAGTAAAACATTAGAAATGCAAAACTCCATTAAATAACATGCCCGTAGGATGCCCTGACCACAACTCTTTTAGAATACCAAACATGCTGTCTCTAAGCATGCTACTAACATTGGGTAAAGAGAAAAGCCTCTCATGAACCATTCCCTCTTTGGCATATCACAGAAGTATGATTTTTTCACTTCAATATCCTGTGTACTGTCCATCTCCACACTGAATTTACCAGCATTTTTAGCAGCCTAGCTTATTTGTTGGTCACTGTATTGCCCATGATGGAGATCAAGTAATTGATTAAAGTTTTCATTAACAATGTTGCCAAATCACCCCTTTCTTTGCTTTTGGGGTGATGTGACATTTTTTTTGTTGCTACTCTGGGCCCCAACCTGTTCTAAATACTTGAGGAGATTCATATTATATTTGCCATTATATATATATGAATCCACAGAAGCTCAAGAAAATTACCATGATTTACATAAAGTATGAGTAGCTTCAACCTTCCCTTTGTAAGCAAAGCCTAGTTTGGCTTTGTAAAAAATTATATTTTAATCAGTCTCTTAATAATCTCAATGTTTTGAAGTACTTTCACCTTTTGTTTATTTTGAAGGTTGAAAATAATTAGATATAGGTATAAAACAAGTGCAGTGCTCCTAAACCCAAAACTAAAATGATAAAAAAAAAAAAAAACTTATGAAAAATAATCCTATAAATTACCAAGATCTTACACCCAATGTCTCCCATCCAAAAAAGAAGAAGCACACTGCTCCAGGCAGAATCAGGTGTAAGGTAGATCACAGGTGCAGACCTTGGCTCACCACCGTGGAAGACGAATAAAACAAGAAATTGGTCGCACACTGGAACTCCAACTTATCTTGATGTCATCTTTATTGTCAACAGGGTCAGACAGATACAGGCAATGGTAGACGCGTTTTACAAGTGATAGCTTGCTTGTTCAGAACATTCTTGTTTAATCTTCCCATCCAAATACTGAGCTCACCCGGATACATGCTACTGAGCATATGCAAAGGAACGGCGGGCATCTTTGATGCTGGAAATCCATGTTGTTGTACTTAGACTTAATAAATTCCTTTTTATAGGTGGTTTTACGCTATGTGGAGTGTCTCTTTTATCCAGTTGTGCATTGGCCCTACTGAGCTCATTCCCAGTGGTGCAGCGGTTCCCTGCAAGTTGTGGATGTATATGGTGACAACTGACTGTGAAATTCCTGGCATCTCTGTGGATGAGGGAAGGCTGGAGAAGGTGTCCTTTCCCAGGGAGAATTTCACTATGCACATGTGACCACTCTTATATGGAATGTTGCATTATTTGATAAGCCTTGTGTGTGACCAATGACACCTGGGAGACCTTGATGGTGATGGCCTGAGGTGTTCATCATATTTCCTCATCACTGCTCGTGTGACTCTTTTTATTCTGTCCTAGTGTATTTTTCAGTGTACAGTATCTCACAAAAGTGAGTACACCCCTCACATTTTTGTAAATATTGTATTATGTCTTTTTATGTGACAACACTGAAGAAATGCTCTTCACCCCCCAGTGCCGCATATCATCATCATTAATCATCATTAATATAATTATCTACATTCTTTTAAACTTTTTTCCATAGGTAAGAGTGCTAGGGCCATAGTTTTATGTTCCCTCTCTTCCTGTCATACTCAACTACCATTGATTATGTATTTTAATCCACTATAGGTACTCTCAATATATAGCTGCTCCTGATGAGTGGAAACAATCCACAAAACGCGTCAAGCTATCCTATTTGATACTATGCCACAGCAATCGTGTGTATACCATGGGTTTGACCAGTTTGAATCATCAATGAATTTTATACATTATCTATCATGTTTTTACACAGTTTGAGTGTACTGCTGGTTCATTATTAATCATGTGCTACAATGTTACTATGCTATTGATTCTATTATTATATGTATTAATCATGCTTACCATAATTCTGTATCACATATATTGATTTAACATTAATGTTACTTATTGCACTATACTCTTTTGTGTCAGTAATAAATAATTTATTTATATTGATTGATTCAATCTACCTTAGTGTTGTGTTTCATATACAGTCCCCTTGCCCCCTTTTTCCCCTTTCCATTCTTTATCAACTAATAGGGATGGAGACCTGTGTACTGTATAGTCATGGTCTCATATAAAGTCCCAACTATTTTTCTTTATAATACTGAAGAAATTACACTTTGCTACAATGTAAAGTAGTGAATGTACAGCTTGTATAACAGTGTAAATTTGCTGTCCCCTCAAAATAACTCAACACAAAGCCATGTCTAAACCGCTGGCACCAAAAGTGAGTACATCCCTAAGTGAAAATGTCCAAATTTTCCCAATTAGCCATTTTCCCTCCCCGGTGTCATGTGACTCAATAGTGTTACAAGGTCTCAGGTGGGAATGGTGAGCAGGTGTGTTATATTTGGTTTTAACGCTCTCACTCTCTCATACTGGTCACTGGAAGCTCAACATGGCACCTCATGGCAAAGAACTTTCTGAGGTTCTGAAAAAAAGAATTGTTGCTCTACATAAAGATGGCCTAAGCTATAAAAAGATTGCCCAGACCCTGAAATTGAGCTGCAGCACAGTGGCCAAGACCATACAGCAGTTTAACAGGACAGGTTCCTCTCAGAACAGGCCTCGCCATGGTCGACCAAAGAAGTTGAGTGCACGTGCTCAGAGTCATATCCAGAGGTTGTCTTTGGGAAATAGATGTATGAGTGCTGACAGAATTGCTGCAGAAGATTCACCTGAGCGTAGATGTTTCACTTGTATTTTTATTAACATTAATTAGGGTTTCAATATCTACACTGTTTTCTGCAGACATATATACATTTGTCACTGCCTGCCCATTGTGCACATTCCTCATGTTCCTTGACATGTGCATAATATATGAACTTTTCCAGTTTTCAAATCTTCATCATTCAGTAATGAATGGACTTTGTGTTTGCAATAACACCTACTGTATGTGTATCAGGAATCAGCAGCAGGGATAGCTAAATCTGTGTGGCTAAATTCAGGAGAATGGGACCAGACTGTGTATGCTTTAAGTGCGATGTATTAACAGTGAAACAAAATCTATCCAAACAGCAGCAACCAGCAAACATAAAAATATAAGTGAACCAAAAACCCAGAGACAGAATAACTAACTAATCATCTAACAAACATAAAGCCTAACTAACAACTAACTACAGTATATACAGTACAGTATATACAATATATACAAAATGGGGATCACAGAAAAGCAGGGGAAAACTGGAAGTGGGGAAATGGGAATGGGGGAACCAAAACTGGAATTAGGAACATGGGGGAGCAGGTACAAGGCTACAGGGTACAGGGCTGGAGTAAGTTCAGGATCAATGCCAAACAGAATCTGGCAGCAGCAAAACACTGGAGTAAGAGGTTCTAGTAAAGAAGGACCTAAATACCTCCCAGCAACCAGCAGATCCCAGTAATCAGTTTGCTCCTGATGCTGGCTGCAGGGAGGGTATTTAGGTCCCCCTTATAGATACAATGAAACTACAACCTTCTGCTCTGGTAAGCACAGTGCCACCAGCAGGTGATCCAGGTCCTGACAATGTGTTACATGTTTTCATTTATGTAGCAAAACTTTAAAAAAATGTAAATAGTTGCTTAACTTTTTAGATGTTATTTTCTTATAACTTCAGCATGAAAAAATCCTACCTTCTTCACTTTGTTTATGAGGGGGATGGGAAGCTGTGTTTACCATAACTAACCCTCTCCATACTGTGTTGGCAGATCTCATTATCACTTGTAAATAAGATTTGAACACTGTCTGTTCTAACAAAGGGTAATCGATTTAGGTTGTAAATGGTGGTAAGTGGTTGTAAAGGTTCAAGGTTCTTTACCTTCATGCATTATATGCATGAAGGTAAAAAACCTTCTTTGTGCAGCAACCCCCCTAATACTTACCTGAGCCCAATCGCAATCCAGTGATGTACACAAAAGCAGTAGCTCTTCCAGGTCTCTTTCTCCTCATTGGCTGAGGCAGCAGTGGAAGCCTTTGGATCCTACTACTGTCAATCACAGCCAGTGCACCAATGAGGAGAGAACAGAGGCGGGGGTGAGCCACTCTTTATGTGTGAATGGACACACAGAGCAGTGGCTCGTGAGCGAGCCTGTTCTGATGCCCCCATAGGTAGCTGCTTGATATAGGGGCAGTCAGCAGTAGGGAGGGGTCAGGAGTACCAGCGGAGGACCTGAAAGGTGGAGGCTTGGGGCTTCTCTGTGCAAAACCACTGCATGGAGCAAGTAAGCATGACATGTTTGGTATTTTAAAAAAAAAATCTGCCTTAATATCAATTTAATGAGCGGAATCTTAGCATGTCCTAAGACTTTCTAAATTTGTTCAGAAATGCTTATGCCGCGTACACACGATCGTTTTTCACGTCGTTAAAAATTGCATTTTTTAAATTGAGCATTAAAAACGATCGTGTGTAGGCTCCAGAGCATTTTTAACGGCGTGAAAAATGGGCTAAAAAAATTAGAACCTGCTCCATTTTTTCACGTCGTTTTTCACGTCGTTTTTTTTAAAGACGTGAAAAACGGTAGTGTGTATGCTTTTACAAGGGGAAAAACAACTACATGAATACTCATCTGTTTTGTGCATTTATGCCTACGTTATGGAGGGGAGAGGGGTGAATAGGAGAAAAAAGGGTTAGACACCACCAGTGCCAAAGGAAACAATAGCAATCAGAAAAGATTTCCAATTCAGCTGGTGCTTACAGCTCAGTTCTCATAGACATGAGATTTTCTCCCATCTGGATCACCCATCTCATTTTTATGGGCATAGACATGTGGAGGGGGGGTGCCTGAGCCTAGGTGAGACCAGTCTGGGGCAATGATTGCGACCCTTCTCTCGTTCACCCCCTCTTTCTATCTCTCACCACCCCTCTCTCTTTCTCAACCCCCCTCTCTCCCCCTCCCCCTCTCTCTCTCTCTCTCGCCCCCTGTCTCTCTCTGAGTCTGTTTGAGTTTTGGGGTACACACCCTAATGCAATAGGATGTGCACATCTATGTTTATGGGCACGTAAGATGTAAGGCCAACAAGAAAAAAAGGTTGCCAATAAACACAGTATCTTTGCAGCAGAACTTCCAGGTGCACAAGAATGCCAAGATGAAAATTAGAGCCATACAGCCATGTCCCTTGTGTGATTATAAATACTAGATATTCAATTGGAAAAAAACTTTAAAGACATGTGAAGGCGTTCTTAAAGTGATTATATAGTGACATGGGCTGCAGGGACTGTCTGCAAAGCTAATTTACTAAAACTCCTCTACTAAATTGCTCACGATTATTATCTCAAAATGTTTACAGCAACAACCACCTACTGTGCTGCCGTGGGCAGAATGATCAGGGGGCAGGAATTCTAGATGACTGAAGTCAAAGTGTTCCATCTATATACTGAGAATGCTGAGAATAATGAAGCATAATATTCTTAGAACATTACCTTCGCAGAGCTTTGTTTTTCTTGAAAGACTCATTGAGTGAAAAGAAGTGTGATGATTAAAAAGAAAAAAGCAGAAAACTGATCTTAAGGAATTGCTGTAGAGTGTTTCATCTCTTCAATATCGAGTTTCATCTCCACACTAATATATCAAGAAACAGAAGTAGATAAACCGTATACAGAAGATAAAAATTAATGTCATAAAATGTTATTAAAGTTTAATTTTTGGTGTTGTTGAGGTGTCATAGAGGAGTTTTGAAAATTTAGAAAATGTAGGGTATCACAGCAATTTTTTAAAGCATAGCTAAATCTAAAAACCAAAATTAAAGGAAATTATAAGCCCTTAATTGAGGTGTCTGCATAGTTTTTTTTTAGGCTACAATTTTTTTTTATGTATTTGTTTCTTTTTTATTAATTTTTTTCACCCGATGGTCCTGCAAATAACACACTTTCTGGGTTCACTTCTTACGGTGGCTACATTTACTTCTATGGGTATTTGGAAGGTGCCATGGTTGCCATCCAGGCTGGACTTTAATGTGTCATTTCTTCTTCATCTCTTTAACCCATTCAAGATCGTATCATACCTCCCAACTTTTTACGATAAGAACGAGGGACACCTGTTATTAAAAGTATGTGGGCATAGGACACCACCCCCTGGTTAAACCCACAAGTGCTTTTGTAACCACTACTATTCCTTTATACTGGATTTTGAAATTCACCAATGTAGACATTTAGAAATTGGATGAGAGGTTTAGCTCTGGGAAACACTTTTTGAAAGATAAATAGTGCATTTTATATACAACTATATAGATCAGACCAAAATGAGGGACAAATGAGGAGGGAAGAGGGACAGAGGGACTTTGTTACAAATCAGGGACAGTCCCTCAAAATCAGGGACAGTTGGGAGCTATGTCGTATTGTTTCACCCCCTTCTTTCACAGGCCATTTTTTCAGATTTCAGTTCTGTCACAATTCGAATGACAATTACTTAGTCATGCAACACTGTACCCAAATGAATATTATATATATTTTTTTTAGACAGATAGAGCTTTCTTTTGGTGGTATTTAATCACCACTGGGGTTTTTTTTATTATTATTTGCTATATAAAGGAAAAAGAACAAGAATTAAAAAAAAAAAAAAAGAAAAGTATTTCTTAGTATTTATTTTAAAATTTTGCAAGAAATCTTTCTTCATAAATGTAGGCCTAAATTCTGCCACATTTCTTTTGTAAAAATAACCCACTGCCTTTCTCATATTTCGAGACCCTAAAATGCCAGGACAGTACAAATACCCCCAAAATGACCCCTTTCTGGAAAGTAGGCAGTCCAATGTATGTAGTAAGAGGCATGGTGAATTTTTTTTGAAGTTGGCATTTTTTGTCACAATTTTGGGGAAAATTAAGAAATTAAATAAAGTTTGTTTTGTTTTTTTTTCTTTTCACAAAGTTGTCATTTTAACAAGTTATTTATCACACACAACATATGCAAACTTACAACACAAAACACATTCTGCTTAACCTTTACTCAAACCTTAGGACTTTCAAGGAGCATAAACTACGCATTTAACTAGCTATCATATTTGTTGAGTCCCTGAAGTGTCAGGACAGGTGAAACACCCACATAATGACCTTTTGGAAAGCAAATACCCTAAGATATTTTCTGAAATGCATAATGAGCCTTTTGCAGATGTCATTTTTGCCACAAGTTTTTGAAAAATACAGGAAAGAAAATGTCAATTAATAAGATATTTCTAACACACATCATAGGCAAACTTAGAATTATATGTAGAACAAGACAAAAGAAAAAAAGAGAGCACACATCTCATAGTGCAGTACCATAAGAAAGATTTAGTAATGAAAACTAATAAAGTCTTACACTCACAAATAATGAGAGAGTGGTGCGGTGGGAAGCAGGATTCTGAAGCTGGTGTGAAGTCTGTGCAAGACATGTCTGACTCCCAGCCTTGGCCACAGGCTAGGGAGAAGCAATGGCTGCTTCTGGAGATACCGACACTGCAGGAAAGGATGACGGGAGCAGCTGGGGTCCAGGAACCGTCCAGAAAACCACCTGTAGTACACTGCAATGCTCCCCTGGTAACAGGAATGCATTTTAAAGCAATTCAGCCTCTTTATCAATACTTAGAATTATACCCCATAACAAGCTCTGCTATTCCTCCCAAGTATAGTGCTATCACATACACTATATTACCAAAAGTATTGTGACACCTGCCTTTACACACACGCATGAACTTTAACCCTTTCATGATTAAGCCTATTTCTGACATTTGTTGCTTACAAGTTAAAATCCGTATTTTTTGCTAAAAATTTTTTTAGAAACCCCAAACATTATATATACAGTATATATATATATATATATATATATATATATATGTAGCGGGTATTGCTCTTTAAATCTCTTAGAGACTACATTACCCAATACACTTTTAGGCACCCAGGGTGCCTTGCCTCGCGCAAGGACTGCTGGGGTGAACTTTATAAGGGAAAGGCGGGACCCAGCTCTTTCTCTTTGGACACCGCCCGCCCAGCAAGCTGAACTGCTGTCTGAGCACCTGTGACTTTAGGCCGGAAGCCTGGCCGTTTCTCCAAAGAGCCTTCCGCACGCACCGAGGAGCCTGAGGGACGTCTCTCCTTGATGCTGCACTTTTGCCAAGAGGACTGAAGACCCGGATGTCAAGGGATCGGTGTGTTTAGGCACCGCAGCGGAAGAAAAGGACGCGGACTGGTCCGGTTGGATGAGAGAGAACTTGCTCATAAATAGAACAGGACTTTTGTTACCTTGGTGGATTACAAATTCTGTTCTTCAAGTGCACCACCGATGCTAGCGAAGAGTTCCCTACAGGACTTCCACTTTAGTTCAGTCAGGCCTGACTGGGTAGCATAGACATTCCTGGGCGCCATATTGCCCATGAGGGGAAGTAGCCACAAAGGGGACTGATAGAGTTGCATAACTTTGAATACCTGTTTGCTTGTTAACACTGTTTTATTGCAGGGCTCTGCTTATGACATGTACCCACCTGTTTTACTGCTTACCCATTATTCAAAGTAAACATACAAGGGATAAGCATATTTGTGTCTGTGTTCTTTACTTTATAGAATAAATAGGTAAATTAAGTTTTAAAGTCCTACTGTGTATTCTTGTCATAGGATTGTGCCGCTGTGAGTTACAGGCCGCACAATCCTATCATTCCCTACTAACTGTGCCAAGGGAGGTTAGAGCCGATTGCCAGGGGTTGACAGCGGTGCACTACAGGGCCCAAAAATCATACAGGCAGCCCTCTTAACTGGGGGTATCGCTCCATATATATATATATATATATATATATATATATATATATATATATGTATGTATATTTTTTAGCAGAGAATCTAAAGAATAAAATGGCGATTGTTGCAATATTTTATGTCACACGGTATTATTTGTGCAGCGTTCTTTCAAACGCAATTGTTTGGGGAAAAAGACAGTTTCATGAATAAAAAAAAAAATAAACAGTAAAGTTAGCACAATTTTTTTGTATAATGTGAAAAATGATACGCTGAGTAAATAGATACCAAACATGTCACGCTTTGAAATTACGCACACTCGTGGAATGGCGACAAACTACAATACCTAAAAATCTCCATAGGCGACGATTTAAAAAAAATTATCGGTTTCCAGGTTAGCGTTACAGAGGAGGTCTAGGGCTAGAAGTATTGCTCTGGCTCTAACGATCGCGGCGATACCTCACATGTGTGATTTAAACAACGTTTTCATATGCGGGCGGGACTTACGTGTGTGTTTTTTTATTATTTATTTATTTATTTTTGTACATTGTGTTTTTTTATTTTTATATTTTGATCACTTTTATTGCTGTCACAAGGAATGTAAACATCCCTTGTGACAGTAATAGGTGGTGACAGGTACTCTGACAGGTACTCTTTATGGAGGGATCGGGGGTCTAAAAGACCCCAAATCCCTCCTGTGCACTTCAAAGTATTCAGATCGCCAAAAACTGCAATTCTGAATACCGTAGTTTTTTTAAAAACCGGCGCCATTGGCAGCCAAGTAAACCGGAAGTAACGTAGTGACGTCGCTTCCGTGTTTACATACAGGAGACTGGAAGGAAGCCGTTTCCAGCTTCCTTCCAGTCTTTCTCTAGCAAGGGGAAGTGCCGGATCGTGGCCCGGTAAGAGCAGCGGAAGGCAGCGGGAGGGGGTTATGTCCCTTCTCGCTCCTCCGGGACAACAACCGAGCAGCTTTTAGCCGCATCGGTTGTTATCCCTGGAAAGCCGACCACCCGCTATAAAAAACGGTACTGCAGGCATCATCCCAGTATAACCCCCTAAAGCCGAGGCCACATATGTGCTTACGGTCGGCGCTAAGGGATTAATGGCATCCCAGTCTTAGTCCGTAGGGTTCAATATTGAGTTAGCCCACCCTTTGCAGCTATAACAGCTTCATCTCTTTTGGGAAGGCTGTCCACAAGGTTTAGGAGTGTGTATATAGGAATGTTTGACCATTCTTCAAGAAGCGCATTTGTGAGGGCAGGCTGATGTGAATGAGAAGGCCTGACTCGCAGTCTCCACAGTAATTCATCCCAAAGGTCAATATCAGGTTCAGGTCACAAAACTGTGCAGGCTAGTCAAGTTCCTCCACCCCAAACTCACTCATCCATGTCGTTATGGACCTTGCTTTGTGCACTCAATACATATCAATACAAAAGTTCAAAATATAAAGTGATTGAGGACAGACTTTATAATTTGGTATTTTTTTTATTTACACTTATTGATGCATTCGATTATTTATTGATTTAAATGTATTCATTCGTTTTTGCACTTATTGATGAACTTTTGCATGCACTTATTTATATGTATTAAGATCCAATAGCGTATCCTAAGAGATTTTTCAACAACTGCCACTATATTTATTTTGTATCTGTGGTGCAAGATTTTTCAATACCAGGGGCATAAACTACACGTATAGTTTCCTGACTACCTAGAACATTTTATGAGGCCATGGAGTACTAGGACAGTGGAAACATCAACAGAATTACAAAGTTTGGGGATTTCTTTTTTTTTTTTACAATTTTATTTTACATTTATTTTATATGCTGTCACCAGAGCAGTGCAGTATCACCATAGTGGCACTTTACTGCTCTAGGGGGGTGTTCAGGTTATTATTTTTTTTCACTGTGATTGCTTATACAGTCATGATGACTGTAAAAGCAATCCGTTTCCTAACACTGTTCCACTGCATTCATGCAACCATTGTTTACTACTGTGATTGGTACATTGATTTGCTACAGCAATCACAAGCTACAGGTTCAATTTCCATTGTAAACAATGGCTGCATGAATGACAGCATTTGTTTACTACTACTACTGTGATTGATGTGACTGGTCACAGTGACTGGTCACAGTGATAACATGGTACAGGGGCCAATGACAATGGCCCTGTACCCCGATCTGTAATCTGCTGTGTCCCTTGGACACAGCAATCACAGATCGTGCCTCTGCATGCCACGAGAAGGAGGTAGAACTGGTGTGTCCTCCCAGTATGACGCTTCTACCGTCCAGTTTGATTGTGCTTTCTTTTATGATTACAGTAAATGACACTGCATTTCTGGTAAAGTTTTTTTTGTACTTGTTGAAAATGTTCTTAGCCTTAAAAAAGAAGCTGCATTATATTTAATTTTTGTTCTTCGGTTTAGATATACTTTAAAGCGGTTGTATACCGCAAAACTTTTTTTTTTTTTTCAACCTGCAAGGCAAAGGCATAATGAGCTAGTATGACTAGCATACTAGCTCATTATTGATCACTTACCGTAGATCGAAGGCCCCGCAGCGGTCCTCGGACACGTCCTCCGTCGCCGCCATGATACCCGGAGTGACTTCCGGGTATCGCCGCTCCGGCGCTGTGATTGGCCGGAGCGGCGATGACGTCACTTCCATGCATGCGCGAGGAACGGCACGATCCCCGCGCATGTGCAAAATCCGGCAGTGTCCGGCGGGTTGCCATTCTATAGCCGCCGCGCTCAGTGCGCCTGCGCCGTTATCTACAGAGCACATGCGCCGTAGATATCAGTACAGACTTTTTTGCAAATATAACGTAGGCTTACCTGTAGGTGCATGTCATTATTTTGGGTATACAACCGCTTTAAAGGGGTTGTAAAGGCAAAAGGTTTTTTTATCTTAATGCATTCTATGCATTAAGATAAAAAGCCTTTTGTGTGCAGCAGCCCCCCTCTGCCCTCCTAATACTTACCGGAGCCCCATCTCTGTCCAGTGATGTCGGTCATCCGGGACTCTCCCTCCTGATCTCTGCTGATACTGCCACTGTGGATCCATTCCTCCTCAAAGTTCACAATACAGTCAGTGATGTAATTCAAGTATGATAATGGTAATTTATTCTCTTCCCTCTACCTGAGCTCTGTGTTTAAAAGGCTGTCAGGTTTCAAGTTCACTGTTGGAAAGGGGCAGAGCTAACCAGATAAAGTAAAATGGAGAAGCTTATGCTGTAAACTTGAACGAATTGTTCCACTATGCCTACAGCCACATAGGTCAGTGCGGGACTGAGTTAAACTTTATTTACTGTGAAATGAAAAAATGGGGTGTTGGCACCAAACCTAGCAAAAAATATCCAATCTGTCATATGCTGCACCTAAAATTAGTGAATACTAATGTAGCGCACCCACCTCTCCCCAACCTGCATTTAATTAGGCTCCTCGCAGGCAGAGAGAGGCACACCACACCACAAGCCCGTACCCTCCTGAGTAAAGAGGTTGAGTGGTGTTAGTTTTGGGCCTTGTCTGCGGCCAGGGTCAAAGTCCTCCCAGAATGATCTCACCTCTACCTTAGATAGATGCAAGTCATCGTTTTCCCCAGGAATGTGATTGTCCACACTAGCTGAAAGTCCAACTCAACATTTATTTCACACAGGATAATAAACAGCCTCTTTGAGAGCAGACAGGTTGGAGCAAAGATACAGGACAGCTTAGGTGTGGAGGAGGTCCAGGCACAAATGTAACTTAACTCTTTAGACTGTTTAGGTTTCTCAAACAGCTTTGGCGCACGATCTCTGCCACAGACCGTGAGATTGGTCTCTGCCACAGACTGGGTGAATAAAGTCACTGCCACTGACTTGGAACGTAGGGTCACTGCCACTGACCTGGTGAATAGGGCCTTGCCCTATGAAGTCACTGCCACTGACTTGAACGAGTAGAGTCACTGCCACTGACCTGGTGAACTTCCTTCTTAAAGTATTTGGCCCATGTCAAGGAGAAAACATCCCTCGGGAGAGTTACCAGAGGTCCTCACCATCACCACGACTCTGCGCTGGTCAGATACGGGTCCCCTCGCAAGGCTGCACCCTGGGTGTCCTCGATCCCTAGCGGATCCCAGCCGAAGGTTGCTGGGCACCGGGCCTTCAAATAGTACCTCACCCCAGACTCAAGGTGTCTGGGATGGAACAGGAACTCCACCTCCGGGCCTAAGGCACCCGGAGACGACCCTCCTCACGCCCAGGCCAAAGGTGCCTGGGCGCAGACGAACCACACACACACCCAGGCTGAAGGTGCCTGGGCATGGACAAACCCCAATGGAAGATGTCCGCCTCCTTTTATACCCTCTCCCGACAGGCACAACAGGTTCCCCGCCCTGCCGTACTACTGCCGGGAGGGGACACAAAAGTTGCAGCCCTGGATTGGTGGTTCAACCCTGGCCTATGGCGACAGCGCCACCCGTAGGCCATAGGGAACTGTGCACCAACACCAATCTCCCATTAACAAAAATGGTCCATAAACCCTAACAATCAATGTGTCTGAGCCTAATTACCACTCAGACACTACGCTTAAATTGAACATCCGGCTACACTAATAAACAATAGAAAATGGTGATAAAGGGCACAAGAGACATAAATGTGATATACCAAACTAATGTGAAGTATACACTATACCAGTGATGGCGAACCTTGGCACCCCAGATGTTTTGGAACTACATTTCCCATGATGCTCATGGACTCTGCAGTGTAGTTAAGCATCATGGGAAATGTAGTTCCAAAACATCTGGGGTGCCAAGGTTCGCCATCACTGCACTATACCAATGTGCAACCTATGGCAGGCGTACCATCACATAAATTATATAAAAATACACAATTCATATACAAAAAAACAAGCTGCATCAATTGATTTCCAATCCAATCGGTATCAGCATATGTCATAGATATTTACTCGTATCCCCATCATCTGCAAGTATTAGCTCCTCCAAACAGAGCCACAGAAAGGCATACATAGTGCAGTAACGTCTTTTAATTTCTTAAAATGCAGCACTTACATATCACGTTCAGTGTAAGATACAGCAGGGTAGCATATACAGCTTGAGTTAGAGCAGGAGCCGGTCCGTCACCAATGAATTGCTTCGTGGTGAGCAGCATGTTTACGGCGTGCGTCTCAGCTGTGGGCGGAAGAGGAGGACTCATGTACTGCGCGTCGAGCCTCGATTTCAATGCATTTAACACTCAAGTGCGCGTCATCAGGAATTGGGCTCTGCGCCATTTTACTGGAGCCTAAATAGTGCTAGACTAATCCTCATTGGTCAAAACCAGATGTATACTCAAAACGAGGAAGACGAACAAATAAGTAAATAGTTTCCAATATACAGACTGTTCCGCTTCCCCTTCAAGCTGCATACTCACAAATATATAAATTTATTAAAATATATATGATAATAGAAATAGAGTAAGAAATAAAGTAAATAAAAAATCAATAAAACATAAAAAATAAAGTAAAAAATAAATAAATAAAGTATTGTTTTATTTTTTACTTAATTTTTTACTCTATTTCTATTATCATATATGTTTTAATAAATGTATATATTTGTGAGTATGCAGCTTGAAGGGGAAACGGAACAATCTGTATATTGGAAACTATTTACTTATTTGTTTGTCTTCCTCGTTTTGAGTAAATTAGAGTTTGACAGAAGCATTCATATAATTGAAGTCTATCTAAAGCTAAAAATAAATACAAATAAATAAATAAATGACTGGAGTTAGGAATTAATGCAGTTTTAACTGCTTTGTGACCGCCCACTGTAGATATACGGCAGCAGGGCGGCTGCTCTGTGCCAGATCACGTGATATGACACTTGTGGGTCTGGAACATGTGTCACCAGCGACCTGCTTCAGCTGTGATCACTCAACTTCCGCCGGCACCCACCAATTACACAGGACACAGGCAGAATGGCGATATGTAAACAAGGCAGATTGCCGTTCTGCCAGAATAGAAGGTATTAATCCTGTGTTTCTGCAAAACAGGAACACAGATCTTTGCCTTCCCCTAGTCAAACCACCTCCCCGCAGTGAGAAAGCACAGGCTAGGCACACAAGTAACCCTTTGATTGCCCCTGATGTTAACTCCTTCCATGCCAGTATCATTAGTACAGTGACAGTGCATGTTTTCTTAGCACTGATCACTGTATTAGTGTCACTGGTCTCCAAATAGTGTGAAAAGCATCAGTTAGGTGTCCGATTTGTCTGCCGCAATATCGCAGTCCCACTATAAGTCACTGATCCTCACCATTGCTAGTAAAAAAATAATAAAAAATATCCCATAGTTTGTAGACGCTATCATTTTCTGCACAAGCCAATCAATATACGCTTATTGTTTTTTTTTTGTTTGTTTTACCAAAAATATGTAGCAGAGTATATATTGGCCTAAATTGTTCAAGAAATTCGATTTTTTTATTTTTTTTATTGGATATGTGTTATATCAGAAAGTAAAAAATATAATTTTTTTCAAAATTGTCACTCTTATTTGTTTATAGCGTAAAAAAATAAAAACCGCAGAGGTGATCAAATACCACCCAAACAAAAAGCTCTATTTGTGGTGAACAAAAACGTTATTTGGGTACAGTGTCACACGATCACGCATTTGTCAGTTAACCACTTAAGGACCGCTGCACGACGATGTAAGTCGACAGAATGGCACGGCTGGGCACAAGGGCGTACAGGTACGTCCTCTTTAAGATCCCAGCAATGGGTCGCGTGTGTGCCGCCAGTGGCGCGCTCACGAACCGGTCCTGAGCTAAAGGTACGTCCCCTTTAAGATCCCACCCGCGGACCCGATTGCTGCCGGTGTCCCGCGATCGGGTCACTGAGCTGAAGAACGGGGAGAGGTAAGTGTAAATAAACCTTTCCCTTTTCTTCCTAGTGGCAGTGTCAGTGATCGTCTGTTGCCTGTCATAGGGAACGATGATCAGTGATGTCACACGCCAAGCCACGCCCCCCAACAGTAAGAATCACTCATTAGGTCACACTTAACCCCTTCAGCGCCCCCTACAGGTTAACCACTTCACTGCCAGTGTCATCTTTACAGTAATCAGTGCATATTTATAGCACTGATCGCTGTAAAAATTACAATGGTGCCAAAATGGTGTCAAAAGTGTCCGATGTGTCCTCCATAATGTCACAGTCAAGATAAAAATCGCTGATCGCCGCCATTACTAGTCAAAAAAAAAATTATTAATAAAAATGCCATAAAACTAGCCCCTATTTTGTAGAAGCTATAACTTTTGCGCAAACCAATCAATAAACGCTTATTGTGGGGTTTTTTTAACAAAAATATGTAGAAGAATACGCATCGGCCTAAACTGAGGAAAAAAATTTTTTTTTTATATATTTTTGGGGATATTTATTATAGCAAAAATAAAAAATATTGCATTTTTTTTCAAAATTGTCGCTCTATTTTTGTTTATAGCGCAAAAAATAAAAACCGCAGAGGTGATCACATACCACCAAAATAAAGCTCTATTTGTGGGAAAAAAGGACGCCAATTTTGTTTGGGAGCCACAGTGCACGACCGCGCAATTTTCAGTTAAAGCGACGCAGTGCCAAATCGCAAAAAGTGGCCTGGTCCTTTAGCTACAAAATGGTCCGGGGCTTAAAGCGGAGCTCCGCCGGAAAAAAAAATATTAAAAGCCAGCAGCTACAGCTACAGCAGCTGCTGGCTTTTAATATTTGGACACTTACCTGTCCTGGAGTCCAGCGACGTCCGCAGCAGAGGACGAGCGACCGCTCGTCGCTCTGCTGCTCCCTCCGCCATCCTCGCTGAGGGAACCAGGAAGTGAAGCCCTGCGGCCTTATGCCCGGTTCCCTACGGCGCATGCGCGAGTCGCGCTGCGCCGTTCTGATTGGTGCTCCTGTGTTCTGGGAGACACTCGGCTCCCAGAACACCAAGGGAAGTCTGCGGGAAGTGACGTAACTCCCGCAGATTCCTGGAGAGAGGACTCCCGGATGTGGGTGAAAATACCTGTCTTAGACAGGTATCTTCACCCCCCTCCCCCCTGAAAGGTGTCAATTGTGACACCGGAGGGGGGGAGGGTTCCAAATAGCAAAAGTTGCTATTTAGGGTGGAGCTCCACTTTAAGTGGTTAAAAACCATTACAATCACTTTAAGTGTAAACGTGATATTAATACCTATCCAAATTCCAAATATCTTAACAAATTAGTCAACCCCTATGTCCTTTAATATGGATTCAAAGTGTATAATTAACTGTTTATTATTTTACTATGCTTTAAACAGATTCCAGAAAAAATATAGTTTTTAAAAAAAAAGTAGTACTGTAAGTGACTTTCATTAGCTGATGTTTCTTTTCACAGCAAAATAGCAAAACAAACAAAACTTGAGCAAAGCGAACTTGTAGAGCATAATGAATTTCAAAGTCCTTTCAGACCTGCGGGAAGGACAGGAAAATCATGCTACATTGTGTGATGTTTTTATCTTTAATACAGCTTAAAGACTAGCACTTTCACAGATTAATTTGAACTGGGATTTTTTCAACACTGTCAATTTATAGAAAGCACAATGGAAGAGATTAAGGGGAAATTGCAAAGCATACCAGCCATAATCAATTATAACCTACTTTCATTTTCTGGTGAAAGCTTTAGCATAGACACAGCAAAAATAAAAAAAATAACATTTCAGATTCAAAAACACAAAATTATCATTCTGATGGTTATAAATAATGAGACTGAATATGTCAAAAATAGACAGCATGTGCTTGTTTTTGTATTAGACTAAATTCTGGCTATTTAGAAAAACAGTTTAATTATGTGTTGGGCTTCTGATTCATTTTCATTTGATATGGTGTTTAGTAAAGCGAGCTCATGTTGCCTCAAGCTAAAAACCATGGCAAAAGGATGGCTAATTAGCATTTAATAAATACACTATTTCTGCAATTACATTATATAAGCACGGCGAGTAACATTTTCTATCTAAACCAGACACAGAAAACGGATGGCTCTTGTAAACAATTTGCTTGTTTGGTAAAATAGGATAATATTTCTAGCCCTCTTTTGGGGGGTTATGAGAAATTGCCTTCCCCAAACAGGATAGCATGCTAAACCTGTAGGTAAATAATCTAATCTAAGTAATTGAGAGCAAATGAACTACTGCAGCCAACACATAACAATAACCATAAGTAAATAGATAGATACACACCAGTTTGGGAAGAATACAAGTTTCTTATAATAAAAGGTTAATAATAGTGCATACATTCAAACATCAACAAAGGGCCCAACAGGAGTCCTAGTGGAATTGTGCACTTATACCGAGGTATATATAGTTATTAATAAAGATACCTCCAGATGAATGTTGCAGCAAAGTCCAGTTGCAGGGGCCCCTGAGGATGATCATGATGCAGCATTTATCTCGGTGTCAAAGACCTTAAGACAACATCAGTGATGACAGGGAGATCCTCCAAACGTTGTCCAACAGGCCTGGAACATAGCTTCTCACCAGCAGAAACTATGGTGTGATATTGGAACTCAGCCTATCTACTCTGCGTCTTAAGCTGGACACACACTATACAACTTTTGTTGTTCAATTTTCTTTAGATTTACCCCCAACTATGTAATGAATGGGCCTGCCTGATTGCATACAAATTGAAAGTATTTAGATTAGACCTCATATTATATGGTTTTTGTAAATCTAAAGGAAAAAATCAAAAGAAAATTGTATAGTGTGTATCCATCTTTTGTCCCTAGTAACTTCTAATCTGCCATGCAACAGGACCTCTAACTACCTACTGTAAGCCGGGGAGGAGAGAGATTCAAGGAGTCATGTGAGGGCAGGGGGACACTCTGATATAAGGTATAATCTGTTTTTTTTTTATACAGCACAGGCACTGAGACACATAGGGGGTTATTTACTAAAGGCAAATCCACTTTGCACTACAAGTGCAGTCGCTGTAGATCTGAGGGGGACATGCAAAGAAAATAAAAAACAGTATTTTAGCTTGTACATGATTGGATGATAAAATCAGCAGAGCTTCCCCTCATTTCAGATCTACCCCTCAGAGCTACGGCGACTGAACTTCCAAGTGCACTTTCAGTTCACTTACAGTGCACTTGTAGTGCAAAGTGGATTTGCCTTTCGTAAATAACCCTCATAGCGTTATATAACAGAGGGGATGGCATGCTTATACAATAGATATGAGAGCAGCAGGAGTGGAGGATCGAGGAGTGCACAGAGCTGACAGGGAGGGAAGGATGGGGGAGGAGGACAGAGGAGGACACAGGAGAGCAGAGAGCAAGGCTGTGGATGATGGATGCACATAAACTGACAACGGTGTCAGGGCTCAGCAGCCATGATAAACGGTGGTCAGTTTACAGAGGGGAGGGCATAGCCAGGCAAGATCAACCAGGTATTTCAGGTGATACAGGTGGCAAAATTACACAGCACAAGCACTATGCTGTATAACATACTTTAACCGCTTCAGCCCCGAAAGATTTTACCCCCTTCCTGACCAGAGCACTTTTTATAATTTGGCACTGAGCCACTTTAACTTACAATTGCGTGGTCATGCAACGCTGTACCCAAACAAAATTTGCATCCTTTTTTTCCCACAAATAGAGCTTTCTTTTGGTGGTATTTGATCACCTCTGCGGTTTATATTTTTTGCGCTATAAACAAAAGAACAGCGAAAATTTAAAAAAAAACCACAATATCTTTTACTTTTTGCTATGATAAATATCCCAAAATTATTTTCAAAAAAACACATTTTTTCCTCAGTTTAGGCCGATATGTTTTCTTCTACATATTTTTGGTAAAAAAAAAATCGCAATAAGCGTATATTGATTGGTTTGCGGAAAAGTTATAGCGACTACAAAATAGGGGATAGAATTATTGTATTTTTTTTATAATTGTTTTTTTTTTACTAGTAATGGCAGTGATCTGCAATTTTTATGGCACTGTGACATTATGGAGGATATATCGGACACTTTTGACACATTTTTGGGACCATTGGCATTTTTACAGTGATCAGTGCTATAAAAATGCATTGATTACTGTAAAAATTTCACTGGCAGTGAAGGGGTTAACACCAGGGGGCGATCAAGGGGTTAATTATGTTCCCTAAAGTGTGTTCTAACTGAGGGGGGATGGAACTGACCTATAGGAAATTACAGATCGTGGTTCCTAGCTATTAGGAACTCACGATCTGCATTTCCTCAGCTCACAGAACAGGGATGTGTGTGTTTACACACACACGTCCCTGTTCTGCCTCTCGTGCCCGGAAATCACTCACGGCCAGCGGTCATCGCGACCACCATTCACGAGCATTGGCACTCCTTAAAGCGACCAACGTACAGCTATGACGGTTTTCCCAGCGGAGCCAGCCTGCCGCAGTATAACTGCAGCGCCTGGTCCGCAAGCGGTTAATGTCTGATATTTAAAAAAAAATATATTAAATATTTTTATATATTTAAAAAAAATTAACAGCTTCCAATGTAGCTGTTAATTTACTAAATAAGTAAAGTATGTTAACTTTCAAAATGAATTTTCACTTTTCAAAGAATACCTAATCATGTGCAAGGATAGATTTAAAAACAGGATTTTTGCTTAGATAATTGAAGTCAGCACAACTTCACCCTTTTCACTAAACTAAGTGAAATTTCTCTTTGCAAAGTTAATTTTCACTTCGCTTAGTCACCAATCAGCTTCTGGGTTTTATTGTCAACTCTTAATTGAACAAGCTGAATTTAGATTGGTTACTATGCACAGCTGCAACAGGTTCTGCACGCACCAATTTTAGTAAATCTCCCCCAAGATGTGAACAGTTCAGCAAAAATATACAAAAATGCCTATTCTTCAGTCTGTCATCTAGTAGCATTTAGAAGCAGAAATGTTCTCCTGAAGAACTAAACATTTTTCAACACATTCACTTCTATGTAGCATTTTGCTTTAGAGCCCATTCACACAGGGACGACCTTGGATCCGCCTTCAAGTCGCCCCTAGTCACCTCAAGTCGCGCTGCATGAGAAAATCAATGTAAGTGAATGGAGCCGTCTTAATGCACACTACTGCAGTCGCTCCGACTTCAGAAAAAGTTCCTGTACTACTTTAATCCGACTTCTAGGCGACTTGTAGGCAACTTGTACCCATTGATTTCAATGGAAGTCGCCTCAGAAGTCGGATCACTGTCTTAACAGAAGCAACAATACAGGAAGAGAACATACATTTCTCAGGCAAACCCCTCCCTCGATCTCCCTTCCACAGAGCTGATTCTTGTTTGATTGGCCACTGGAAAGCCTCCTGTCCTGGAGGCAACTTGAAGTTGCCTTGTAAATTGCCTCATGTCGCGCTGTGATTCATACTCAAGTCGTGTCCAAGTTGCCTCCCAAAGTCGCGCTGGAAGTCGTGTTGCCCCTGTGTGAATGGAGTCTAATTCAGCAAAGTAGCAAAAAGAGCATTAACAAGTTAAATCTGTGAAAGTTGAATTCTGGTTGTTATAAAGAACCCTCAAATCTCACTACAACACCAGAATGATAAGTGTCAGTTACCAAAATGTCTTTGCTTTCCATGTATTTTTTTTAAATTACAGAAACTTTCAAACATGCAATACATTTCACTGACATTCATTATTATTAATTGTTGTCATTCGTAAATAATTATTTTAAATAATTAATTATATACATTGAAAGATTATCACAAGATATTTGTGATACCTTACATTTCATATCAGAATGAAAATGGCAAGCAAATCATTATATATTTTATATAACTGTTACTTGTACATTTACAGTACTTGGCTGCTCATTTTAGCACCATTTGTGTCCATGAAGTTCTGTTGGACCTTTTTGCTATTTAACAGTGAAAGCAATTATCTAGAAGAAGAATGTGTGTACACAATTCTTAAGTGGCGGAATGAATTAGGGTCAATTCATGTAATTTATTTATTCACTCCACCTGCCTGTAAACTGTAACGGTGATTAAAGTAATAAGGAAGAGGATATTGGTTCACAAGGTCAACTGATGAGTATAGAGACAGAAGGTTGTTTGTTTCCTGCATATTGGCAGACAAGCCATGCATCAGGTTTAGGACTGGAGGGTCAAACAATGAGAACTATAATTTAAAATTTGTATGCCTTGTCATGTGACATGACAGTCCTAAATTATGTCTCCCAGGTATTTTAAAGCACAACCTAGACAATAAGTTAACTGAGATTTTATTTATGAGTGTCTAAAATTATTCAGTATGTAAAAATATGATATTTGTAGTTACAATACCAATTACTACAAAATTATATTATGTATAATTTGATCATCTGGTATAAAAATGATTCTTATCAAAAATATTTACTAGATTCCCATAATTTAGTTAACATTTTATAAATATCACAGATTTTTGTACATTGGTAAATACCATAAACAATAGCCAGTCCAAGCCTAATAATGAAACATACGCATAATTTAGGTATAATAATATTCAAGCCACCACATACCTCAGGCAGTAATAGTATATGTTTCCAGTTGACTTGATATTCAGGGTTTTCTAAACTTTATCAGCAAGTGCAGCTACCAGCCACTGTTAATTGGCTCTAGAGGGCTGTACCAGAAAAACAGGCAGAGAAGTAAATTATATGAGTTATAAATAATTATTAAGCCAGGCAATCACTGTTAAGATACACACTTTGTTCGGGATCCACTTTGGAGCATAACAAAGGCATTTTGTATTGCAGAAATACTGTATACGTGGGAGGAAGAACTGGATGGGAAAGTGAGGCAAACCACAAGAAGTTAAGAGGTCAAGAAATCCACAAAAACTTGTTGGAGAATTCTTGTACCACTCTGTAAACCAAAGGTTATGCCTATTGTTCCTACAGTTTCAGGACTCCTTTTTGGTCCCCACCTACTTTTCCTAAAGGATATTGAATTTAATAATGCAATGTTGCCCAGTTCATTGAAGCACTGCTTTCAAAGGACTCACCTTAAAGGGGTTGTAAAGGTTTGTTTTTTATTTTCTAAATAGGTTCCTTTAAGCTTGTGCATTGTTGGTTCACTTACCTTTTCCTTTGATTTACCTTCTAAATGTTTTTTTTCTTTGTCTAAATTTCTCACTTCCTGTTTCTCCTCACTAAACTTCACACCATCATCTGAGTGGTGTGGAGTCAGCCAGAACAGCTTACTGAACAGCTTACTGAGGAGGAACAGGAATTGAGAAATTCAGACAAAGAAAACAAAGAAAAAATATATTTAGAAGGAAAATCGAAGGAAAAGGTAAGTGAACCAACAATGCACTAGCTTAAAGGAACCTATTTAGAAAATAAAAACAAACCTTTACAACCCCTTTAAGGTTGAATGCAGGAGCTTCCAAATAAGTTGACTGAGTTTATTAGGAATGTAAACTATTGAGTCTCCCCACGACACAGTGCCATACGTTTTTTATTTATTCATTTTTAATCAAGTAGAAGTTTATTAAGATAATAAACAATTCCAAAACAGATAATCCATGAAAACAGTAGGGTTTATTTACTAAAACCCGAGAGTGCAAAATCTGGTGCAGCTGTGCATGGTAGACAATCAGCTTCTAAATTCAGCTTGTTCAATTAAGCTTCGACAAAAAATCTGGAAGTTGATTGGTTTCTATGCAGAGCTGCACCAGATTTTTCACTCTCCAGTTTTCAGAAATCCCCCCCAGTATGACAGCTCGCAGTGATAGACAATATTACTTTTAAGCAAACAAATGCAGTGTTGTGAAATGACACAACGGTATACAAAGGTATAGCATTGAATGCATTAGAGTAGCCTTTGCAACATAGGGGAAAGACCAGGAGTATTTAACCATCCCTCTCATACCTTCTCAAATTTATCAGGGCAGCAATAATGTGCATAAATGACGTGCTCAAGCCACAGGGTGTCTCCCATATTGTGTATGCAACAATATATTTGTAATTAAACCAAATTTGATATTGTAGAGTTGTTAAAAGTAGTTTAGCATTATCCATGATCTTCATAGGAGCATGCACAATGCAAAGAATAATCACCACTGAAAGATTAGCTGTTATATAATCTTTCTAGAAATACATAACAATAATAATAATAAGATAAATAACTGTTAAATGTCAAGCCACATAAGGTATAATATGTTAGAATATATTGTCGACTATTAGGCCTCATGTATACTGCAGCTGGTAAACAGACGTTTAGGGGCATTTGGGTGCCCCTGAACTCACTTCAAAGTTATCTTATGGGTACATGTACACTCAGGAATTTATAGTAGTTTAGAAGCAGTTGAGGTTAGAAGCATTTTTCTGAAAGCTTTCGGGATGTTGGTTTAGTGGCATTTGAATTGCCAAATGCTTGTAACAGTGTGTAAACGTGGTAACTCGTGTTTAAAAGCTTTTTTGTTTATAGGTGTTTTCAATGGGAAAAAACTGACTTTGCATGACCCTTGTGGTTGGCTGCAAGGAGAGAGTGAGAGAGAGGGAGAGAGAGGGAGAGAGAGAGGTTTTCCAGCATTGTGGGCATTTGGGAGGGTCTACTGAGGTTATCGGTAAAAAAAAACGCCTCTAAGCGCAAATGCTTATAAACACCCCTAAACGAGCATAAATGCAGCATGTAAAAGTGGCAAAACTGAAGTTTTTAACCATTGGTTACTAGTTATCAAGTTCCAGCGTTCAGAAGAGGTTTTCAAATGTCCTGTGTACATGAAGCATTAGTATAAATATAGAACTTTAATCATACACAGTCACACAGAGGTTTATTTACTAAAGCTGAAGAGTGAAAAATATGGTGCAGCTTTGCATGGTAGCCAATCAACTTCTAACTTCAGCTTGTTCAATTAAGCTTTAATGAAAAAAATAAAAAATAGAAGCTGATTATTTTCTCTGTACACCTGCACCAAATATTGCACACTCCGGTTTTAGTAAATCAACCCCACAGTCTTTATATGCTGTATATATATATATATATATATATATATATATATATATATATATATATATATATATATGACTATAGATTCAGTTAAATGATCTTTGTGGGGCATATTTGTAGAACTTTATATATCAATTTAGAATGTAACAAGCGAGAACAGCTCAAGCAAGTGTTATGCAATACTGTCACAATAAAGGCATGACGGCATAAGGGGAGACATAAATGGGGATAATAGCCACTAAAACCACAAATTTTATTCCAAAAATGTGCCAGAGCTACAACATTGGAGGTAACAAAGGTTTAAGGGAAAGTCTATGTAAGTATAAAATAAAATGATCCAATGAATGCCACTACTGAACCCTTGGATTTTACATCTAGCCCGGAGTAGAGACATGTATAGTCTGAAGGGTTTATTTCATCAATGTTTTTACCCAAGAATCACCCATTTTTCTAATAGAATCTTACTTCCAAACGAGAGAATGTTGGGTGAAAACATAAATAAAATCCATTATTTACTTTCCAAAGATTAGTGTAAAGTAAAGACACTGGTCACACCTCCTTTTTTAGTACAGCCCGAAGCAGAAAAATGGTCAGGGCATCTCCTAGTGATCTGTGGCCCCCATACATCCTTGATATCAGAAAGAAACATATCAGTGCAAAATTTACAGTTAAGACTTGACACCATGAGCTTGTATTACTAAAGACAAATAAGTTGTTAATTTTGCAAGGAAAGTTGCACTTTGCAAGTGACTTTGCCCCAGAGATTAGTGAATTAGGTGAAACTCTGCTGACTTTCATTATCCAATCATGTACGAGCAAAGATGCTGTGTTTTTTTATTTTCTTTGCACGTGATTGGGTATTGTTTGCAAAGTAAAACTTTACCATGTTCACTAAATTCTGGGGAAAATTCCTCTGCAAAGTGAACTGTTGAATTGTCTTTAGTAAATCAACCCACAGGTGGTGCTTGTAGTTGATGGTTCTCAACTTACTATTTATATAACTATAAAAGTCAGAAACAAACCAATTTGACCCCTAAATCTGAAGGCAGGAAAATAAAAGGTATTCCAAATCTAACACACCTAGTCCTAACACACTACTAAAGAATTGCAGGTGCCAGCATCTCAGAAAAAATAATGTTTCTTCAACTATTTGTATTAGTTATAGCAGGTTTTACTATGCAATAGGTAAACACATGTCATAATTCTGTGGTAGGTGACAAATTAATCTGTCAGTTCGTAGCTACTATACCTGCTCATGCCTCAAGTATTTCAAAGTGACTTTTGGATTCGGAAATTACTTTCAGAGCCATTATTGAACAGCAGTGCTTGCAAAAATGAGACTACTGACTCTTTCATGAATTGACTTTGTGTCACTGTCATTCAACATTCTACTTCTTTTATTACTCCAAAAAACTTCGCTAAATGTAGGCAAAAGGACTACATAGAAAAGTCTACGTCAAAATTGCAAATGGTGCCTTAGCAAAGAATGACTCTGTCTCAAATAAAGCAATATTCAGAGCAAGTCTGTTTTTTGGAACATGATTCTGCTATGTTCATGATGAAGATTATGAACATTGTGTACGTTGCCAAAATCTTAATCATTTACTCCCACGAAGGATAGAACTTTAATATTAATATGTAGGCATACAGATTTTAAGTACATAAGCCAGCAATATCTTGCAAGGACATTTAGTGTTATTAGGAACAAAAGGAAAATATTCTCTCTTTTGCAAGTTCTAAAGTTAAGAATTAGGCAAAAAGCAGGGAAAATACCTCTAAAATCAGTCTTAATTGTATGCTGTTGATACATGCAATATGTAATAAAATATTTTTTGTGTTTGGTAGCCTTTTTAAGTGCTATATCCTTTGTGGTGTTTTTGCTTGGTTGGTTTTTGGAAGCACTTCCCCTGATATTGGGTTCAGACACCACACACAGACCATTCCCAGGTTCTGATATAATGTGTGGGGTTTTTCTATATACAATATATACGCCTAAATGCCTACAGTCCTGCAGTACTTTGCATAGGCATATACAAAATTGACAAAACTATCAGACTGACTGGATGGTCTAGTCATTAGCCTAAGGCCAAGTGTGAAAAGTCTGAATTCTTATACTGTGTACGGTACTTGTTTTCATTTATCCAGATCATGGTATAGCTAACAACAGTAGGTCACATTCAACTATGGTTTTATGATGTTGAAGATGTTTTTGCACTCATCCAAGTGACCTAAGGAACCTACTTTGATGGGGGGGTGAAATTTCTTCAACTGTACAAATTGAGTCCAGCTGAACGTTATCAGCTAATGCTAGTTAACATGTTAGGATCAAACATGGATAAGGAGATACCAAGGTATAGGATAACTCCAAAGGGAAACACAATGTTGTCTTGAATAGTTTTAGCATGGAGTGGTGAATGTTGCCTATTTGTGGAATTTTAATAAATTGTATCAATAAACATTTTTTATATATTTATATTTTACATATACTGTGGGAGGGTGGCCTGGCTGCGCGAAACAACGTACCTGTATGTCGTTTCATGCATGAGATACTGTGGGCGTGTGCGCCCGCTGTGCACCGTGGGAGTGCGCGCGCGGGTCCGACGGCAACCCACAATTGCTCCACAGAGAGACGGAACGGGGATCTGCCTATGTAAACAAGGCGGATCCCCGTTCTGACAGGGAAGTACACAGAGATCTTTTGTTCCTAGTTATTAGGAACAGCGATCTCTGTGTTGTCCCAGTGAGCCCATCCCTCACACAGTTAGAACACACCTAGGGAACATAGTTAACCCTTCGATCGCCCCTTAGTGGTAGCCCCTTCCTTGCCAGTGTCGTTTATACATTGATCAGTGCATTTTTTTAGCACTGATCACTGTATTGGTGTCACTGGTCCCCAAAAAGTGTCCCTTAGGGTCAGATTTGTCTGCCGTAAAGTCGCAGTCCCGCTAAAAATCACAGATCGCCGCCATCACCAGTAAAAACAATAAAAAACATTAAAAGTCCCTAAATCTATCCCCTATTTTGCGCAAACCAATCAATATACGCTTATCGGGATTTTTTTACCAAAAATATGTAGATGAATACATATTGGCCTAAAATGATGAATACATTTGTCTTTTAACTTTTTTTGGGGGATATGTATTATAGTAGAAAGTAAAATAATGTTGTTTTTTCAAAATGATCGCTCTTTTTTTGTTTATAGTGCAAAAAATAAAAAATGCAGAGGTGATAAAATACCACCAAAAGAAAGCTCTATTTGTGGGGAAAAAAAGCTATATTTGTTTGTGTACAACGTCACACGACCGCGCAATTGTCATTTAAATCGACACAGTGCCATATCGCAAACAATGGCCTGGTCATTAAGGGGGTAA
The DNA here is from genome assembly GCA_029206835.1 of Rana muscosa. Lineage (NCBI taxonomy): Eukaryota > Metazoa > Chordata > Amphibia > Anura > Ranidae > Rana > Rana muscosa. The sequence goes on from CM055121.1 coordinate 180,706,057, forward strand.
ATCCTTCTGGGGCTGAAGTGGTTAAATAAGGACTGGGATTACACATCTTGTATCATAAAGCATATCTAAACCTAAAAGAAAAACAAAGTATTATGTTGCAGCTTACCAGATCCTTGATGCGGTGGCTGCATTTGCAAGAACATTTTTATCAAGTACAGAAAGTAACTGTGGATGTTGACAGAAATGCATTGTCTTTGTCACTTCCTATAAGCTGAAAAAAAAAGACAAAATTTCTTATGTTTATTGTGTAAACTACCAGTCCTGCATGTAATGGGGATGAACAAAGGTAGATATGTTGGAAGTCTAGCCTGCACGCCAACTATGGCTCCCTCCATAGATACAATAAAGAAATTAGTGTGAACAGGAAACTTGTTTTTTTCTGGATCACCAAATTAATATAAAGAGAAAGAAACCTAATGCAGCTACAACTTTGAAGGACTGGTAAGCTAAAATATATTTCATCTATGTTTCTGGGTTTTGATATGCTTTAAAATGGTCTGTTACTCACTATCCTGCCAAATAAAGAAGACTGTGAAAAGATACATTTCTAAGCGCAGACAAAGTGAGAGTGAGCGGAGATATAATTAGTAAATCCACTGAAAATGGCACTGGTAATTATTTACTATCTGCAAGATGTATTATTTTGATGACAAACACTCTGTTAAATATAATTAAAATTGACTTCAAGTTTATAGCATATGCCTCTCAAGCCCTAATGTAGAGGTTGTACCTAGATCTTTAGCTTCAATTGCTCTTCTCAAAAGCAAGCCCCAATACACACTTCACCTTTTCTACATAAACTTACCTTGCTTGGTGCTACCTATTCTCCTCCACCTTCAGTTGACACCTGGTACTTTATACCTGAAATTAGATTAGTTTATGTGTAGAGAAATAGGGCAACTACAACCCTTTTGGTGGAAGATATAGAAATGTAGGTTCAAATGGGTGGCAGAATGGACCATACTCCATAATCATGGCATTTATCTAAAATGGTCTACCATCCGTGGATGAACTAGTTTGTGGATCATAGACCTAAAAATCTTATAGGTCTATGAAACACATAATGCAGCAATCCCTTATACTTTGTTGTTTAAAAGGGAACTGATCGGCAAAGGTCAGTCACCAAGAACCAACAAGTTAAATTAGACCAACTGAAAAAAGACAGAAACAAAAAATCAAATTGAAGAGGCTTTAAAGAAGCAGATAGTGGAGATGACTCATTTAACATACACTCCATGGTAGGTGTCATGTTTCCTTTGGCGTTAATGAAGATTAATAAAGGTTGACAACCTGTTCATTTATAATGGCAGTATATGCTGCTGGGGCAGTGATTGCTAATTGTTACTCTAATTTCCTGGAAGCCAAAAGAAACTGGAGCTATGAGCAAGGGAACTAATGTCTAGCTCCATGGGAACACTCGAGTGATCAAGTTGAAGCACAGGACGTGATGCTAGAGAGAGGATAGCTACTTTAAGCTTCTGAACAACACTTGCTGCTCTTGACACAGAATGATGGTTTCGCGTGTTAAGTGCCACATTGTTTCAAATCCAGGAGGATTATGTGTCATTTTGAAATTATTCCGCCAAACATGAATGATTTGATACAAGCTGTTCTTGTTTTTCTGCTTGATTAAAGAATAATTTAAGAACGGAGAAGTAAATGTCATTAGACCTTTTTAATATCTTGGATAACTTTTAAACCATAGTTATGGTTTTACATATTGATAAATGGCAGAAAATTATTGTATCTTTAATGTTAAAAACATGTTCTTTTATTTATTCTAAAGACTGGGGAAGCGTTAGACCCCCTGTCAAGTTTTTTTTTTTTGTCAAACTATTTTTATTATTAGTATTAGAATGTTAAAAACAACAGTAAACATAGTACATACAAAGGAGACCCATTGTCAAGTGTTTATTGCTGCCTTTGTCCCCAGTTGGGAGATTCATCCTTCTTTTTGTCCTGGTGACCATTGTCATTGAAACAGAATGAGAGGGGAAATCCAAAATGTTAAAGTTGTTTCTGGAACAACAAGCTAGGGTAAGCCTTCCAATCGGGACACCTGTTCAAAAAAAGGGATACTCCACATTTTGGGGAATTTTTCTCTCACTTATTTTTGCGTCTTTGGAACAGAAAGTGAAATCTCCCATACAGGACACAAAGAAATTGCCTATATGTATATACACGTTAGTAAGCAAAAAAATAAAATCAACGATTGAGCATGCAGTGCTATCTAAAGAACATTACAACTGTACTAAAATCATAAATATATTTAAAGAAAGCCTGATGCTAATTTTTGCAATTCAGATTAGACATATTATGAAAAATGTATTAGTACTGGTTATCTTTGAAAGTAATCTGCATATAAAACAGCAGATAAATCAGCAGATTTTAAATCAGCAGAATCAGAGACAAGCAATTGAATGTGTTTGCACATTTCAGTTTTAATGAAAGAGCTGAGCTTGACCTGGCCTTCTTAGAATTTATATTGCTCAATAAGGCCACTTATCATATAAAAAAATAAAATAAAAAAGGAAAAGTTGAGAGGGTGGCTACTCTTGGCTTGGCTTATGCAACAATTTGCAAATTCAGTCATACAATATTACAATTCTACATGTTTTAAGAAGGAACATTTCTTAATTTTTTCTTATTTTCTTCAGCTAATGCCTGTTGTCTTACCACACTGTTCTCCAGCTTCTAAGTGTGCACAATATAATTGACTAAGCCCTACAAGTTGTTTACAGTCTATTAAAAGTACATCTAAACCCAATCACAAAATATATGTAGCGCCCTGCTCCCAATGACTGGGCGCTATATTAAATTGAGTGGGTGTCTGAGCCGATAGTTGGGCTCAGACTTAAATGATTGTGCTAAATTAGCCTCTGTTCAGCTGTGGCTGTGCCTGACAGGATTTCCCACTGTTGCCTGTAGGTGGCGATACCACCACAGGCCAGTGTTGGAATATGGGCAAGTCATGGTGGATTGAGTGTCCTTTCCCAGGAACAGCCGAGTGGGAGTGGTGTTCCCGCTGGGCATGCCGGGAAGGGGTACTTAAGGGACAGACACCATTTTTTGGGGTCTTCGCCTCGTGGCCCTTCTGGCGCGAGGAATGTGCTGTGTGATTTCGGGCCCGGGACCATGTTGGTCCGAGGCCGCATCTCTACCAAGTAGGCCCAGTTATGCTGACTGGGGCCTATGCTTCAGAGGGGATCCCAAGCTGTCCGTCTAAGCAGAGGAAGCTACTTAACCGAGGAAACCAGGGGAGGACCTGCCCTGGAGGAGACCAAGCGAAAGGCTAATGTCTCAGGAATCAGGATAGGCCTGGTGACCTTATTAAGGAGGGATCTACCGCTCAAGTTACCTTACAGTCCGCCGGGTCGGCTTAAAGGCTCTTTGACTGTTTGGCTGGGAGTTCGGGCGTTAAGTCCTGTGGCAGAGGATTCCTGACTATCCATTTTTTGTTCACAACCAGTCTGTGGCAGAGACTGTTCCTGATCATTGTCCGTGCATCATTCCGGCTGCTAGGCCAGGTGAGAGGGGTCTATCCGGGTGAGCAATACCCACTCGAGGGGGAGTGGTGAATGACTTTAGGGTTGAGAAGTTTTTCCCCAGTGATCTGTACCGCGTACCTGAACCTTCCCCTTCCTCCTTTATCCTTCTACTTTCTTCCCAAGTTTTGAGCAAAAATAAAATCTAACAGCAAAAAGGTTTTACATCTTGTGTGGACATTGGAGTTTCTTACAGACTTTATTCCCCTAGACAACGAATACCGAGGTAACGTGCAAGGCCCAAACAAAAAACCAGCAGCTCCTACGGGGGTAGTGCTACATATGTTTTGATCTATTTGTGTAATTTGTTTTCAATATTTTTAATTCAGCAGCTTAGATTAAAACAATGCCCGGTGATCCTTCCATGAATGTCCTTTTCAGCCACTTCCTGTTATAAAGTGAAAAACTATTCTAATCCCAGTTGTGTACCCCTGTCACATGAATCTCTGGTTGCTGATGCTAACACAGATTGCACAGACATGGTCCACTTTAGTCACTATCATGCAGCCTAAAGAGGGTATGTGTGTAGAAAGTGTATGTATGTAAGGAGTGTATGATGGCATCATGGTTAGCAGCAAGATGAAGAATAATATATAAAACATTTTTTTTTTAAAAACATTATTTAAAAAAGAACATATTGATTGGTTATGATACATAGTACTTTAGTAAACTAAATGTCATCCAATTAGGGGTTAGAGCTAATTAAGTTTTGAGCCAGTTAGGGCATATCTCCATGCAATCTGGTGCATTGCATCAATGTTTTTTTTTATAATCAAATTTTTTTATTTTATTATAAACTTCAACATTTCCATTCAGTATTGTACATTCTTATATTCCATCTTTTACATAAAAGACAATAAGAACTAGGTACAAAATTGTCTTATCAAAAGTTTATCAATTATACTACCCCCCCCCCTCCCCCCCAAGAGAAGGAAAGAAAAAAAGAAGAAAAGAGAAGAAAAAAAAGAAAAAAAGGACATGGAAAATAAAGTAATTCCCTCACCCCCCCCCCCTTCACGCCATCCCTGGGTGTGGTGGAGTAAGTCTGCTCTGTCCCTACCCACTCCATTCCTTCTACTTGAGTCGTGTGTTCTCCTACTGTGCCCTTCTGTGTCACCTAAACAAAACCCCTTCCTACTTCCAAAGAGGCCACTAATGGCCATAGTGACTATTCTCTTTAAGTGTGGGAGAAAAAAAAATAAGTATATGTATATTGTGCCTCATGGTTAATATTAATTACCCGTAATTATGTGTAGCGGCCCCCATGGCCTGAATCCCCAACTTAAGTAAAAGCGAACAAACTAAAAAAAAAAAAGAAGGGAATAGAGGAGGGGATCCCCTCTCCTTCTTCCATGTGTTTATTTATTAATTCCCCCTCAACCAAAACCTCATAAGAGGCCACCAATGGCCATGGTGTTGAAAATAGATAATTGTACCTTGTGATAAAAGAAAAAAAAAAGGAAACATTTTCTTTGCCCGTGTTTGCATTCAAACGATCCTCCTAACCTACTCTTCCCCCACCTTTAAGTGACAGGCCCATAATTCCCAAAAAAGAAAACAAAAAAATAAAAATAAATTATTTTGATATCCTCACAGTGACCGTGTACAATCTCTGTCCTAATTCTACTTTAACCACTTAAGCCCCGGACCATTTGGTAGCTAGAGGACCAGAGGTGAATTCAGAATTTTGCACTGCGCTGCTTTAACTGTAAATTGTGCGGACATGCAATGTTGTACCCAAACGAAATTTGCGTCCTTTTCTTCCCACAAATAGAGCTTTCTTTTAATGGTATTTGATTGCCTCTGCGATTTTTATTTTTTGCGATATAAACGGAAAAAGACCGAAAATTTTGAAAAAAAATGATATTTTCTACTTTTTGTTATAAGAAAAATCGAATAAACTCAATTGTAGTCATACATTTAGGCCAAAATGTATTCAGCCACATGTTTTTAGTAAAAAAAATGTCAATAAGCGTATATTTATTGGTTTGCGCAAAAGTTATAGAGTTTACAAACTAGGGTACATTTTCTGAAATTTACACAGCTTTAAATTTATGACTGCCTATCTCATTTCTTGAGGTGCTAAAATGACAGGGCAGTACAAAACCCCCCCAAATGACCCCATTTTGGAAAGTAGACACCCCAAGGAAATTGCTGACAGGCATGTTGAGCCCATTGATTTTTTTATTTTTTTGTCCCAAGTGATTGAATAATGACAAAAAAAAAAAAAAAAAAATTACAAAAAGTTGTCACTAAATGATATATTGCTCAAACATGCCATGGTTATATGTGGAATTTCACCCCAAAATACATTTTGCTGCTTCTCCTGAGTACGGGGATACCACATGTGTGGGACTTTTTGGGAGCCTAGCCGCGTACGGGACCCCGGAAACCAAGCACCGCCTTCAGGATTTCTAAGGGCGCAAATTTTTGATTTCACTCCTCACTACCTATCACAGTTTCGAAGGCCATAAAATGCCAAAATAGCACAAAACCCCCCCAAATGACCCCATTTTAGAAAGTAGACACCCCAAGGAAATTGCTGAGAGGCCTGTTGAGCCCATTGAATATAATTTTTTTTGTCCCAAGTGATTGAATAATGACACAAAAAAATAAAAATTACAAAAAGTTGTCACTAAATGATATATTGCTCACACATGCCATGGTTATATGTGGAATTACACCCCAAAATAAATTTTTCTGCTTCTCCTGAGTACGGGGATACCACATGTGTGGGACTTTTTAGGAGCCTAGCCGCGTACGGGACCCCGAAAATCAAGCACCGCCTTCAGGATTTCTAGGCACAAATTTTGGATTTCACTCCTCACTACCTATCACAGTTTCGAAGGCCATAAAATGCCAAAATCGCACAAAACCCCCCCAAATGACCCCATTTTGGAATATAGACACCCCAAGCTATTTGCTGAGAGGAATGATGAGTATTTTACAGCTCTCATTTGTTTTTGAAAATGAAGAAAGAAAATATATATATATATTTTTTTTTTTTTCAATTTTCAAAACTTTGTGACAAAAAGTGAGATCTGCAAAATACTCACAATACCTCTCAGCTTGGGGTGTCTACTTTCCAAAATGGGGTCATTTGGGGGGGTTTTGTGCTATCTGGGCATTCCATGGCCTCCGAAACTGTGATAGGCAGTGAGAAGTGAAATCAAAAATTTACACCCTTAGAAAGCCTGAAGGCGGTGCTTGGTTTTTGGGGTCCCGTACATGGCTAGGCTCCCAAAAAGTCTCACACATGTGGTATCCCCGTACTCAGGAGAAGCAACAGAATGTATTTTGGGGTGTAATTCCACATATGCCCATGGCATGTTTGAGCAATATATCATTTAGTGACAACTTTGTGCAAAAAAAAAAAAAAAAATTGTCGTTTTTTCCGCAACTTGTGTCAACATATAAAATATTCCATGGACTCGACATGCCTCTCAGTATATAGCTTGGGGTGTCTACTTTCCAAAATGGGGTCATTTGGGGGGTTTTGAACTGTTCTGGCATTTTATACACAACATTAGGAAGCTTACATCCACTCTTCTAACCACTTGAAGACAAAGCCCTTTTTGACACTTTTTGTTTACATGAAAAAATTTATTTTTTTTTTGCAAGAAAATTATGTTGAACCCCCAAACATTATATATATATTTTTAAAGCAAAGGCCCTACAGATTAAAATGGTGGGTGTTGCATTTTTTTTTCTACACAGTGTTTGCGCAGCGATTTTTCAAACGCATTTTTTGGGTTAAAAAATACACTTTTTAATTTTAATGCACTAAAACACACTATATTGCCCAAATGTTTGATGAAATAAAAAAGATGATCTTAGGCCGAGTACATAGATACCAAACACGACATGCTTTAAAATTTCGCACAAACGCGCATTGGCGACAAACTACATACATTTTTAAAAGCCTTTAAAAGCCTTTACAGGTTACCCCAGTAGATTTACAGAGGAGGTCTACTGCTAAAATGATTGCCCTCGATCTGACCTTCGCGGTGATACCTCACATGCATGGTGCAATTGCTGTTTACATATGACGCCAGACCGACGCTTGCGTTCGCCATTGGGCAAGAGCAGGGCAGGACAGGGGTGCTTTTTTTTTTTTTTTTTTTTATTATTAATTTTGCTTTTATATTTTATTTTTAAATTGTTCCTTCCAAGTATTTTTTTTTTAATCATTTTTATTGTTATCTCAGGGAATGTAAATATCCCCTATGATAGCAATAGGTAGTGACAGGTACTCTTTTTTTGAAAAAACTGGGGTCTTCTAGACCCTAGATTTTTCCTCTGCCCTCAAAGCATCTGACCACACCAAGATCGGTGTGATAAAATGCTTTCCCAATTTCCCAATGGCGCTTTTTATATCCGGGGGGGCATTCCCTCCCACTGCTTGTAAAAGCAGTCCAGAGGCTAATTAGCCGCTAGGATTGCTTTTACATGAAAGCCGGCCGCAGGCTGAAAAGAATGATACCAAGATGATACCTAAACCCGCAGGCATCATTCTGGTATAAACATTCAAAATCCAGCAACATACCAGTACGTTGCTGGTCCTTGTTGGACATGTATTGTAATCTTTTTATTTCATGCAGCCAGTTGGCTGAACAAAAAAAGAGATTGATCGGTGGGTATGCCCACCATTAGAATACCGCCCTTCATCCACCCACTTCCAATGATGTGCATACACGCACCATTTATATATGCCGAAGCATGGGGGCATCCTCCCGCAAAAAAGTTATGCCGCACACACATGGTCGGACTTTTCCACGGGCAAGCCTCTGTCAGAATTTCGACCGTATGTACGCGGCATTAGGAGCAAAATCGCTCCTCCACCCCTGCTGCCCCAATGCTTCGGCATATTTGCTTTTTTTTTTTAACTGTGGTGGTGAAATCACCTCCTACAGCACTGGAGTCGCAGGGATCAGGCCTGTCTCTGCGAACGCTGCAGTTATGTGTGTTTTTGTTTTGTAAGTGACAGTGATCGATCGATACTGCACTTGGGTGGCCTGGGCTGGACGGAGGGGCAAAACGCAGGTGCCAGCAGGTATCTGGGCTGATCCCGCTAACACTGCGTTTTTGGGAACCCTAAACTGCTGGGGACGCTAGTATAGATCTGATCAGATCAGATATTGATCTGTTCAGATACTATACCACTAAGGGGGGTGTATGCTTCACGCGTGGGTGTTAGCATTACTGGCACTAACCTGATGCTGCCTGGGGTGTGACTCAGACCCTCTCTGACGCTAAAACCTAATTGATATCACCCGCCGGGCGATCAGGGGGTTAAACCTTTATTGGGTTATATACACGGCGGGTACCCTGACACTATAAAAAGCAAACTAACTAACCAGCGTCACCCGTAACACTTATATGGTGATCACTGGTGAAAGGGTTAACTAGGGGCAATCAGGGGGTTAAAACCTTTATTAGATAATATATGGGGGTACCTGACGCTATAAAAACCTGCGGCGAACCTAAAAAAAATTACCAGCTACCGATCTGCATCACAGACACTAAGACAGCGTTTAGAAAAACGATTGCTTAGCGACAGTGGTGATGGGGGTGAAAGGGTTACCTGGGGGGGCGATCAAGGGGGTTAAACCTTTATTAGATAATATATTGGGGTACCTGACGCTATAAAAACATGCGGCGAACCTAAAAAAAAATACTGGCTACGATCTGCATCACCGACACTAAGACAGCGTTTAGAAAAACAATTGCTTAGCGACAGTGGTGATAGGGGGTGAAAGGGTTACCTGGGGGGCGATCAAGGGGGTTAAACCTTTATTAGATAATATATTGGGGTACCTGACGCTATAAAAACCTGCGGCGAACCTAAAAAAAATTACCGGCTACCGATCTGCATCACAGACACTAAGACAGCGTTTAGAAAAACGATCGCTTAGTGACAGTGGTGATAGGGGGTGAAAGGGTTACCTGGGGGGCGATCAAGGGGGTTAAACCTTTATTAGATAATATATTGGGGTACCTGACGCTATAAAAACATGCGGCGAACCTAAAAAAAATTACTGGCTACGATCTGCATCACCGACACTAAGACAGCGTTTAGAAAAACAATTGCTTAGCGACAGTGGTAATAGGGGGTGAAAGGGTTACCTGGGGGGCGATCAAGGGGGTTAAACCTTTATTAGATAATATATTGGGGTACCTGACGCTATAAAAACCTGTGGCGAACCTAAAAAAAATTACCGGCTACCGATCTGCATCACAGACACTAAGACAGCGTTTAGAAAAACGATCGCTTAGTGATAGTGGTGATAGGGGGTGAAAGGGTTACCTGGGGGGCGATCAAGGGGGTTAAACCTTTATTAGATAATATATTGGGGTACCTGACGCTATAAAAACCTGCGGCGAACCTAAAAAAAATTACTGGCTGCCGATCGGCATCACTGACGCTAAGACAGCGATCAGAAAAATGATCGCTAAGCGACAGTGGTGATAGGGGGTGAAAGGGTTATCTGGGGGGTGATCAGGGGGTTAAACCTTTATTAGGGGGAGTTAGGGGGCTACACTGGACCTAAAACTAAACTTTGGTGACACTTTTACAGTCACAAATGTCACTGATTGCAGTGATCACTAAATAAATGGTCACTGCAATCAGTGACACTGTGACTGGGGGCTGGGGGGGTGATCTGGGGGGTGATCTGGGGTGTCTGGGGGGGCCTGGGGGGGCGATTTATGTCCCTATGTGTCCTGGTGTCAGTGTAGTGTTGTGTGCACTGACCTGATATCTTCTCTTGTACGGCGCTCGGTATATGTGAGCGCCGCACCAGAGATGACATCACTTCCTCCTGCTCCCTGTGTCTGACACAGACAGAGGGGGCATTTCTATTCGCCGGGAGCGATTGCGAGGGGGTGGCCAGAAACGAATGGCTGCCCCCTCATCCCGGAACGCTCCCGGACACTTAGCCACCACTCACTGTATAGAAGGGGGTCCGATTGGACCCCCCAACTGTACAAAGGCAATCACGTGCACTCTACGTGATTGTGCCTGTCGGTGCCATTCTGCCGACGTATATATACAGTGAGCGGTCGTTAAGTGGTTAAGTCCCTCCTCTCCTGTGTGTGCCCTACTCCTTATCCTCCAGCCCCCTTCCCATCCCTCCCCTCACTATTTCAACGTGACTTAACTCCCTTTCTCTCTCTTAATTAGGGGCAGACATCCTACTCCACACTATCAAAGCAGTAAGAAATTGTAAGGGAGGTCAATGAGAAAAAAAAAAACAAGAAGGAAAATATAAATATATCAATCCTGGTCAAGGTTCATGGTTCGGCTCTTTATTCTTCTATAGCTAAAACCATAAGCAACTATACTGGGGTCCTTATGGATCTACTACACCCTTTGCTTTCCCACTCCATGTCTCTTCTCCTCAGCCCATCTCAGGTACACACTGTATCCAGCCTGCCCATGTCTTCTCAAATTCCCATTTTTTGTCCTTCACTACTTGAGTCCACCTTTCGGCTTCCATTATCCGGTTAACTTCCTTTTTCCAGTCCGCTAGTGTTGGGCAGGTGGTCTGTTTCCAAAATCTGGGGATTAATATTTTAGCTGCGTTCAGTAAGTGTGGTGTAATACTCTTCCTATAGGCTTTAATGGAACCGGGTGCTATATGGAATAGGAAGCACAGGGGCGTAAATTCCATAGGTCTAGGGGTCAACCTCTCAATCCATGGTGTGATTGCTACCCAGAATATTTTAATCCTGGGGCATTCCCACCACAAGTGGAGAAATGTACCCCTCTGCTCACATCCTCTCCAACACCGGCCATCAGCCGCTGGGTACATCTGAGTTAATCTTATTGGTATCCTGTACCACCTTGTCATGAATTTATAAGCCATTTCCTGAACGTACGAACTTATGGATGTAGAATAGGTTGATTTAATCATTTTTTTAATTTGTTCCTCTGACAGTTCTTTATTTAATTCTCTTTCCCATTCCCTGATAAAGTATGGGACTGTACTATTTTGGGCTCCTAGTATCAATCTGTACATCTGAGACAACAGATGCCTAGCGTCCCTCAATCTCACGCACTGGCCCTCAAACACTGTAATTGCATCAATGTTAAGGTGTTATGTCAAGCGTTAATTAAGCCCATTTATTTGTACTAGAGTGACAAAAAAAAAGCACCTGCACGATTATTATTTTTTTGTGCACCTGTCCTGGAGGTACTGCAATACCAGGTTGATGCGTGGAGTGGACAGAGCGAGCTATTCTTCCATCTCCCTGTTCTAAAAATCTATTTAATATATGGTCCCCAGATAGGGGACGTATCAGATATTAAACTGATAAGAACAGATACTACACTTGATCTTAGCGATCTGCACAATTTTTTAACATTAACACAAAAGTGTAATACATTATGGAAAGCCCACTTTGGCCAGACATATTAACCTCCCTGGCGGTATGATTCTTTCTGGAATTATGTACCAAAAGCGGTACAATTATTTTGCATGAAAATTTGGTGTTATGTATTATAGGCCTGCGATTCTTAGTAATTACTTACTTAAACCTAAGCAAACCAGAGTCTAGTAGACATCCCGGGTATGATAAATATGAAACACAAAATTATAAATTATAATATAATAAATAACTATAAATAATTATAAAAAATAGTAATCTAATTATAATAAAAATTATTCAATAATGTAATCAAATCAAAAACACTGAAATTTGCTCAGTTGCAGAATTGTCGCTGTCATTAGATTTAGTGTTTGATGACGAATTTCCCCACAAATCGCTATCGCTCAATTCTGCGAGTGATTCTAATTTATTATCGCTGCTTTCTAGTTGGTCTAAAACCACTTTTGACATAAAGGGACACTTTTTGGTTGCTATGGACAATCTCCATTTTCCAGGCAGAAAGAACGATTTTTATTATATAAAAGTGCATGCAGGACACTGGGCAGACCACTAGGGACCAAGGGGGTGTGTAATTATTACATACAGTACTGTAATCTGTAAGATTACAGTATACTGTATGTATACTATGTGTTTCACTTTTTGAATTTGGCGCCCAGTTCCGCTCCCTTGCGACGCTGCGGCTCGCAGGGAACGGAACTAGGAAGTCAGATGGGGACGAAAGTGCCGACACTCGCCGGAGATCTCGCTGGCGATCACAGCAGAGGACATCATCGCTGGATCGCCAGGAGAAGGTAGGGAAACTCCGCTGCGAGCTCTGCAATGTCTACCCCGAGCGTGACTCGGGGTTACCGATCCTAGCATAAAAAACCAACCCCGAGTCACGCTCGGGATTACCGCTAGGGAGGTTAAGGAACTGGGTGCATACATGAAAAAGAAAGACAAAATCAAACAGTCCAATAACTCCAATAACAGTCCAATAACTCTCTGACCCATTGGTGAAGTAGTCAGGTTACTAAAGATGTAAAATCCGAACAGTAGACCATGAACCTGAGTATCATTTGCATCATCCCCAATAGAGGGAACTATTGCGTAATATAAAAAAATTACGGTAAGTGTAAAGAAAGGATATGCACAGGGCAGTCTGTGCTTAACTTTGAACATATTATTAACTGTTGCCTGTTCCCTTACTTGGACTCACGCGACCCCTTCCACTTTATATTTATTGACTAAGTCGCTCCGGAACAACAATGGGTTAAAGGTTAATTCAACTTTTAAAAAGAATGTAGAATGAAAGATGAGTGGGAGAGAAAAAAACAGAGGGGATGGGGGGGGGGGGGGGATTGGGTAAGATGAGAGAAAAACCCATAGAGAAAGATGGGAAAAGACAGGAAGAAAGTGGTGGTGTTTATGTACCAGGCTATGGCCCTGCTATATAGGGTGCTAGTGTCTCTTCCTCCATGTCAGGTGGATTATGACATGTATTTTATCCATGAAGTCCATGTTTTCTCAAAGTGGGCTAGCTTGTCCCAGTGGATAGCCACCATATGTTCATTGATCATGATCCATGGCAATTTTGCCTTCAAAAGATCAAAGGGGATTATGGGCGACCTCCGGGATCTCGCTATGGATATCCTAGCTGCCCGTAAAGATGAATACATTTAGGCATCTCACATGTCCCGGGATCCCCTCCACCGACTTCCCCAGAAGAACCTGCTGTGGAGACTTTGTTAGATTTGCTTGGGTGAGGGAATAGATACAATTTTATGTGCGGGCACTATTATTTTTCAAAGTGCGGCACATCAAAACGCACAGTAGTGTGTAACCAACAAGCTTGGAATGCAGATGTGTTTCTTTAGTGCATTATGGTGCCATTGAAATTATTGGTTCTGCAACACACTAATGTGTGCAAGGTGAGTTACTGTTTGTTGTAGTAAAAAGCATGCAGTAACGTGTGTATTACCACAACACAAAAGTGTTAACCACTCTTAGTGCATATATGTAAGATAAGAAATGGTGCGCTAAAATTGTGAATATTAAACACCTAAGCAGTGATGTAAATTGTATAATGGTGAAAATCACATTGAATAGAAATAAAGTCCATAGTATCCCAATATCAGTCTGCGATAAAAAATTACAGTGACAGTTTCCAATTAAAAGAATAAAAAGGAAAAAGTGCTGTGTCTAAAGCCTCCACCAAGAGATTAAACTCGAGGCTTGATGAACGGAATTGACCACCCACTACTAATAGGTCAATTAGCACATATGTTGTGAGTGTGACAATCTCTAAATCCCTGATGGTGATAGACCATCATGGGCAATACCGCTGTAACCTCGATAGCCGATAGCTCCGCATCTGACGTCCGGTATGACAAAATGCATAGAGAAATATTGGAATCGACTGGAAAGCTTACTGGTGTACACCCACGCATTTTATATGTGGAGAGCGCTCTTATATCTGGAGGATATGTGAGTGTGTGAGTACTTTGTATCCAATAAACTACACATTACAGAGGTATGCTATGTGAGACTTTCTGTTTATCTCTATAAAACGTGCAGAGCTATTGGCTATTGTGGTTACAGCAGTATTGCTCATGACTATCTATCACCATCAAAGGATTTAGAGATTATCACAATATATGTGCTAATTGACATATCTGTAGTGGGTGGTCAATCTTTTTTTCGGTAAGCCTCAAGTTTGATTTACTTTTATGCTCTGTGCTGGTGACATTATGGGTGCATGCAGGGGAAGGCTGGCACTATTGGTTATAGAGAGCCGAGCCCCCAGCTGGTCACCTAGCAGCAGTAATGCTGTATAACCTTCTCTGTTGACGTGCTGATCGGGATGTGATCCAGGTGATGCTCCCAGTCAGATCTAATAAACACAGTATTTATTAGCATCAAGAGTACAACCACATATATATAATCAACCGTATGTTCAGCAGCCATGTGGGCTCTATGCCTGTAAAGTGTGGGCTTTGATCAATAAAATCACTGATATTTAACACTAGGATTTGACTAGGAGCATCACCTGGATTGCATCACGATAAGCATGTCAGAGAAGGCTCCACTGCTGCTAAGCAACCTGCAGGGAGATCAACTGTCTACAACCAATAGAGATGGGCTCGGGTGTGTTTGAAATACCACATGCCCGATCCCGCCAGGAAGCCGACACTCCACAGTGCTAATCACAGCCAGTGAGACATTTCCTGATCTGTGCAGCTGCGGACTGGGAAATGTCTCACTGCCTGTGATTAGCGCTGTGCAGTGTGGGCTTCCTGGCAGGCTCTGGCATGTGGAATTTTGAACATGCCCAGCCCATCTCTAACAACAAATTGTGCTGGCCCTCCTGTACATCAGCCCCATAAAGTAACCAGCACTGGGTTCCAATGTGCTGCCGCTGCTGCCATGGAGACAGAGACCAGCTCTGTGAATAGCTGGGACAGGACAGCAACTCTGGTTGTTGAGTAATATGTTTATTCCCACGCTACCATGTGGAATAATACAGCAAGAAAGTGGAATTGCTGCAGGCACCGAAAAGGATCAAACCAACCCGTTAATGTGAGATTGAGCAGAGGGGGGTGGGGGGGGTGGGGCTGCGCTGTTACTAGTGATAGACTCAAATAGTAAAATTAGATAACTGATATCACCAGAATGGGAGTGCAACAGATTGCTAAACGCATGAATGCTAAACGCATAAACATAAATCCAAAAAACAATAATAACAAAGTAATAACAAAGTGCAGCGTGCATATGAAACTCAGAATCTGGAATATACATAAATATCCATAGGGGCTTTGCAAAATAGCTAAATAAATGTGCAAAGTCCAATATGTAATCCTGTGCAAAGTGCAAAACAAACACTAGGTGCAACTGTGCAAAGCAAAATATAAAAATGTCCGATCTGTAATAAATATAAAAATGTGCAAAATCGCAATCAAATTGTGAGCATAGCAATTTGATATTCTTTCTTCAGTGTGCAAACAGATTCCATGTGCAAAAGTGCTGGAGAGGTAACAGTCTCCTCTTCATGCAAAGGACACACCAGTGAGAGTGGCCTCTTACCTTGCGGTAAAAGGACAACCGCATATATGTGTATATATATCACAGGGGTGGCTGCTCCTCCCTTTTGATCATGCGTTTAGCAATCTGTTGCACTCCCATTCTGGTGATATCAGTTATCTAAGTTTTAGGGCTGTGGAAATTAACTATTAATTCCTCGATTAATCGATTAATTGTTTTGATCGATCAAAATTCTTTTGATCGATCAAAATTCTTTGGGCTTGCCGTGTCCATCTGAAGGGCTCCTTTGCTGTGCCTTCATATCTGCATGCCGGCAGGACCTTACTATCTGCCACACGCAAGGGCTTTTACACTTCCCTCTATCAACCTGGGATTCTACAGCCATCCACTGGGAGTTGTGATAGTTCCCTTCACGGGACATCTACATGCCGATGGACTGATGTTAACCCCTCCTCATCTGGATTCAGCAGTGGTATCGTTGAACACATTTTTATACCAGTATCATACTTGGCTACATGTTTTTATGACTGCTTTTGCTACCGTTTGGTATTACTCGCACTATTTTTACAGCTTATGTAGATACATCGATTTTATCTCCAGTGCAATATTTATTTTGTCGGGAGAACTCAATTGCTGGGCAGGAGGGATATTCCCCTGTCAGCACTGTCTGTGTTGATGGGGGAATCATGCAAGTTTCTTTCCTGCAATCTGTGGATGCAGGAAAGAAATTTGCACTGTCTATTACCTGCCTAACTGAAAGTGAAAGTAAACTGTGAATGTCTTAAAAGAACAGGAGAGGGGGAGGGAGACAGATGGGGGAGAGAAGGGATGGAGATAATGCAGTTCAGTGATTACATTGTACTGCAGTCTGCAGTGCACACACTTACCCACGGTCCAGGCTAGAATCTCAGGCATCATTCACACACAGCCAGGAATGCTGCTGATTTTCATATTTCCCGCCCACACATCCCCTCTCTTCAGATACAGCATGCCGGGATAGTGTGGGCGGGACTGGAAGGAGGAGGAGGAGCTGTATTCCTCACTGCTCGTATGTGAGGAGAGTGAGGGGGGTGGCTGGACTCGCTGGGCTGTGAAAGAGTGTCATAGACTGACACTTGGCTCAGCTTGCAGTCACCACTCTCGGAATTTACAGGCTGGTTCTCCTGTCCTAAGGACGGGAGAAATCAGTCTGTTTTTTCAGAAACTGAGATGAGGCTTGGGCCCCCTCCCCCTCCCCCCCCCCACAGTGCTCGTGGAGTCCTTCCTGCAACTCGCTCTTCTCCGTGCCAATGAGGATGCAGGGGAAGGAGCAGATCGGGTGGCTGTGGTTGTGTGAGCGCTCGCATTATGCAGTGTCAGCGAGCAGAGGGAGGGGGGAGGAACTACACATGGTGGGGCACAGCATAATGTTGGGGGGGCCCTAGGGACGCCATTGGTGTCTATGTGTCACATGTTATGTTGCAACTGTTTTGAATTTGTTTGTATTTAGCACAGTTTTCATCCATATTACATATACTTAGTGCATATATGTTTACTCTTTAACCCATCCGAACTGTCTGACGTGAATCAGTTTACTGGGCAGCCATTGATAGACCTGATAATCTGTGACTCAATCTTAACAATAAAAGGTGCAATTCACTAAACTACAATAATTATTATTTGCCATAAGAATCAATATTTTCAGCAATGCAAGCTAGTGAGAATTGACTATAACAGTCACATGGCTGATAAAATTTATTGTTAATGGCAAATGCAGTAACAGGTACTTTGAATTTAGTAAATTAAGTCAATTAAGTCAAGTAAATTAAGTAAATTATGAAGATAATTAAAATAGCAAATATACTGTAAATCTTCTATAAGAATTACTAATAATTCTCCAGTAATAATTCTCCATGAAAAATACTCTCCAGTGAACTGAGTTACCTATAGTAAATAGCACAATGGCTGTTGATGGCACTTCATTACCATCTTGCTAGTGCACTAGTAAATCAATGTAACAATAACAAGCAATGTACTTTTTTTACTTTATCTAACTGGTCTTTATGGTACCTGCTGCATTTATCTATGTTGTGTTATATACAATTTTTTTTTACAAATGCAATATGCAGTGCTTTAAAGAATGCCAGTGTTTTCCATTGTTCAAACTAATGAATGTATCACCAATAAAAAATCTTCGGAGTAAGGTAATGGACAGAACAATCTGAAAATACAGTTTTCCACAATCAACCATTCAACTAAATTGCCTTCAGAATTGTATGTCTATTCATAACAAAAAACATAGAAAATTGTTACTGTTTTTTGTTCTCCTGAGTCCTTAGTGAAAAAGTCTGCAATGATCTTTTTTCTATGTAGGATAAATGAAGAGTTAATGCACTTAGTAAGCATATACGGTATTATGAACTGACATTTTATATGCAGGGCAGGATCTTGATTTTGATATATTAGTGAAATGTAAATCCTAAGTACTAAAACGGTCATTCTTAAAGGTCAGGAAATGCTTTCCTGCAAATTAAGATTTTATTTGACTCAAAAGCAAAAATGTGTAAAAATAATTATCTTAAGAGCAAGTATCTGGAAATATATAAACCATTCTTTTGTATTTCTTCAAAAGCCATCAAGTATTATAATTTTTTTAATTTTGCAAGCATAAATATAAAAAATTTGCTTTATAATAAGTTAACTCAACTTAGAATTTTTCTTCTAATGGGAGGACCTGACCCGAAAAATTATGGGTAGAGTGAGTACTTACAAGGACTTAGACGAGAAAGACAGTCCAACGTAGGAATCAGGGGTATATTCAAAAAAAAAATAATTGTCTAATAATATATTTTTGCCTGAAAACGTATGCAGTCCTTAACAAAGAAATAGTAAATTTACTAAAAAAACATACATTATTTAACGCATGCGTAGAATTTTTTTGTTGCAGTATTTTGATTGTCTGTAGCAGTATTACTACGTCTACTTAATGTGACAGCTCCAGCCTGGGGGTAATGGTTGTCAGGGAGTCAGCACAACATGAGGTGCAAGAAAAAAAATGTTTTTGAGTTGAGGCCCCCCAAATCCCCCAAATTCTATACCAGACTCTTTGGACCTGGTATGGGTTTTAGGGGAAATCCCACGCAAAAATTAAATAAAAATAAGCGTGAGAACCCCCCTGAGCATCCATCCTGGCAGGCCAAAAAAGGAGGAGGTGACCTCCACTCTCCTAACCTTAGCAGGCAACCTTCCCCCTAACATGGGGGGATTTTGCCAGGGGGACCCCCTTGTTGATGAGTACAGGGGTCTCTTCTCCACATTCCTGGCCCGGTAATTTTGGGTATCTGTGAGCAGGGGGTTTATCAGAATCCTGTCGCTTCTTTCATGCTGAATGACATCCCTGGGTCTTCGTCACTAAGAAGCGACGGATCACATAGTCAGGTTTTTTCCTACAGCAGATCGGGGGGCAGAAGGGTTTTGAAGAGAAATGTGTTACCATGTGTTTTGAAAATAAAGTAATTCCCTGTTTTGGAACTTGAAATACAGAGCGTTGTCTCGTATCTCTGGAAGGATTAATCCTATGTGAAGTTGTCGCCTGGCTGTGGAGGGTCGATAGTGGTTGTGTGTTCAGAGAGGGAGTATTCTAAACGGCGTTACCCCCTTTCGTATTTGGGGTGCCGTTACAGGGATGATTTACAGTCCCAACAAACCCGTGGACTTGTACGTGGCTGGGAGAAGGTGGCTGCGGATCATGTCGTCCTTAGTGACCCAGAGGACTCCGGACCGAATGCCTCAGCTAACCTACGCTGCATGGCCTCCCTGATCCTGCAAAGTCTGCGGAAGGATCCTCGTATTCTTCGGATCAAGGAGAGGGACCATTACTGGCTGGCCACTCTCCTTGATCCACGGTACAAGGGTAAGGTTGCGGACCTTATCTTGCCGTCGCAGAGGGAGCAGAGGATGAGACATCTCCGGGAGGCCTTGCAGAAAGGTCTGTGCAACGCATTCCCAGAGACTGGGAGGTTACAAACTCCTGGTCCTGGACAACGAGTTGCTGAGGCTTCGGTCAGTAGCAGAAGGAGCGGTGGAGAAGGTGGCCGTCTGACCGATGCGTTCAGACAATTTTTTAGTCCGCAGCCCCAAGGTATGATCGGTTCCAGCAACCATCGCCAGCGTCTGATATACATGGTGCAGGAATACCTAGGGGCAAGGTCAGACTTGGACACCTTTCCCACCGAAAATCCTCTGGCTTACTGGGTGTTGAGGATGGATCACTGGCCAGAGCTTGCACAGTATGCAATTGAGCTACTGGCCTGTCCTGCATCCAGCGTTCTTTCGGAACGCACATTCAGTGCTGCTGGAGGCTTTGTCACGGATCACAGGGTGCGCCTGTCCACCGATTCGGTTGATCGACTGACCTTCATAAAGATGAACCAGTCTTGGATCACCACCAGCTACCAAGCACCTGAAGCTGATATAACAGAATAATTAAAATTTCAAATGTCACATCCCTTCAAGACTGATGCTGATGCTGAGTGACTGTCCTGTTATGTTGACTGACTATCCTCCTCCTCAATGATCCGATTCATGATGATAGCTTGGAAGAACATTTTTGTTTCTGGGTGCCGCCACCAGTGGCTAAGGCCCAATTTTTCAGCCCCTGTTTAACAGGGGCATGTAATTAATATTTTTGATGCAATGCTTTGCAGCAGGGCTCATTCCTGCACTCCAACTAGAGTATCTGGGAAAGGTTGCAGTGTCGTGGCACCAGCACCAGTGCCTAAGGCCCATTACTGTGCTCCAAGTACAGTATCTGTGAGGGGTTGCAGTGTTGTGGCACCAGTGCCTAAGGCCCAATTTTTCTGCCCCTGTTTAACAGGGGCGTGTAATTACAATTTTTGATGCAATACTTTTCAACAGGGCTCATTGCTGTGCTCCAAGTACAGTATCTGTGAGGGGTTGCAGTGTTGTGGCACCAGTGGCTA
This sequence comes from Rana muscosa, assembly GCA_029206835.1. Lineage (NCBI taxonomy): Eukaryota > Metazoa > Chordata > Amphibia > Anura > Ranidae > Rana > Rana muscosa. The sequence goes on from CM055121.1 coordinate 180,726,974, forward strand.
AGGCCCAATTTTTCAGCCCCTGTTCTACAGGGGCATGTAATTACAATTATTGATCTAATAATTCACAGCAGGGCCCATTCCTGCGCCCACCAAGAGTAACCGTGAGGGCTTACAGTGTTGTGGCAACACCACCACCACCACCACCACCAAAGGCCCAATTTTTCAGCCCCTGTTCAACAGGGGCATGCAATTACAATTCTTAATCTAATAATTCACAGGAGGGCCCATTCATGCGCCCACCAAGAGTAAATGTGAGGGCTTATAGTGTTGTGGCACCAGCACCACCACCAAAGGCCCAATTTGTCCTACCACTGTTCAACAATGGCATGTAAATACAATTCCTGATATAATAGTTCACAGCAGGGCGTTCCAGCGCCCACCAAGAGTAACTGTGAGGGCTCACAGTGTTGTGGCAACACCAACATGTAAGGGGCAAATTTCAGCAGAGTATATACGGCAGGCCCCTACTTTCAAACATCCAACTTACAAACGACTCCTACTTGCAAACGGAAGGAGACAACAGGAAGTGAGAGGAAATTTACCTCTAGGAAGGGAAATTCTCTCCTGTAAGAGTTAATATTGGAAAAAGGTGTCTCCTCTCTACTGATGCTTTATCACCAAACCTTGTTTCAATAAAAACCCCACTTTTCAAAAACAGTTGTCATTGGGACGGAAAGTGAGGTGAAATGTTCTGAACAGGGGCACAGACAGCAAAACAAATGTTACAGGGGTGATAACCCTTCCCTATGTTTTCCAAAAAGCTTAAAAATATATTTTTTGGCTGGAGCTACACTTAAACAATGTACCTGTTCAAAATTAAAAAACAGATTCTACTTAAGAACAAACCTACAGTCCCTGTCTTGTTTGCACCGCCTGTATACTGCTGTTCAGAGTATATAGGGCCTTTTTTATTTTGTGTGCGGGGTTCCCCTTAATATCCATACAAGACCCAAAGGGGCTGGTAATGGGCTGGGGTGGGGGGGGGGGGGTGATGGGGTAGCTATGCCATTTTTCTTAAAGATTTTCATCCATATTACCGGGACCAGACATTACATTAAAGCCGCAAGCAGTTTTAAATGGCTTTTTTTCCTTTAGAAATGTCATTTTGTGCAGGGATAGTTCTAAACATGGGAAACACATGCCACTTCACAGGCATACTTTAGACACCCCCCAGGTACGATATTTAAATGAATATTTGACTTTTTTTTTCACTTTATGCATTATTAAAATGACTGCTCCCGAAAAACGGCCGTTTTTAAAACTTAGTTTTGCATTGATACATGTTCCCTGGGGCAGAACTCGGGTCCCAAAACCCTTTTTAGGACAATAACATGCATATTAGTCGTTATAATTAGCACTTTAGATTTCGAACGTTCGCGTCCATTGTATTTAATAGGGTTCTAACATTCGCGCGAACTTTCGGTCCGTTCGAAGGTTCTGGTGCGAACCGAACGGGGGGGGGGGGTGTTCAGCTCATCCCTAGAGAGGAGCATGATTAAAGTGGTTCTTCAGTCCCCTGTGTAAAAACCTAAAGTTAGCAGCTGACTTTACAGTTTTTGTAGCTGGTGACTTTAGGTTAAAAAATGGCTACTCACCTGTCCAGGGATCCAGCACCATGCTCACTCAACACGGTTTCTTCACTGTTCTTCAGTCCTCTCATCGGGATCATAACTGTGGGCGGCGGACTGTGATTGCTTGAGGCTTCACAGCCAGCTACCCACTGCGCTTGCACGAGCCACGCTGCGCCTTGTGATTGGTTCTGTAGTCTCTTGGGACCTGTGATATTTCCCAAGAGACTGCAGGGAGAGGAGGGGGAGGCGAACTTCTGCTCCGATTGCCTACACATTAAGAGCAGAAGTGGAAGCAGGTTCCTGTCAAAGCCATATCCCCCCCCCCAAAAAAAAAAAAAATATGCCTGTGCTGATAGAGGAGGGGGGGGGGGGATGAGGAGGAACAGTGGAATTTCCCCTTTTGGTTAAAGTTCCGCTTTAAAGGAAGCCAGCGTAATCTGACACTCCCGGAAGTGTCGATTTCAACCTCAGTGGCACGGCAGCTGTAGCAGAGAAAATAACTCTGTCAGCACAGGGTTGCTTGTAGTCAAAACCATACCTTCTAAAAGAAGTGGCGTTATACCTAACTTTCTGGTGGCCCGTTTCCTAAAATAAGATCCCCAGTCGCTGCAAGTATTCCACACTTGGAATGCTGCTCCCCACTGTAAGCTGTAGTTCCTCTTGATAGCTCATACATCACTGCAGGGGGTACAAGTTGGTGGGAGAAACCACTAAGTGCAGTGACTTAAATAGATATTTGACCTACCTCACTGGTTGAATACTTACAGTGATCGGGGGGCAGTGAACCAGCAATGTTCCAAGACACTGGCTTCTGAAAAAGTAAGCCCTCTTCTTATAGCAGATATCATTTTGGCTACTATTGACCCTGTGCTGACAGGCTTGCTTTGACCTGCTTTGGTAAAGAAGTTTAAATACAGTAATTAGCTAACAAGCTTTTCTAGATCATAAAGTAAGTACGGCACAAAAGGCAGAATTTCTCCCATCCTACTGACTTGGAAAATGTTCATCTATAATGACAGATGAACATCAACAGAAACTATATTGGCTTTTTGCAGAGCCTGGAAAAGTGCCATTCATTTTTCCCTTATGAAATTAGATATTAAATTTGCCCATGTGTAAATGTTTCATGCAGCAGTTTTCTTCTTTGTTTGTAATAATCTAGTATAATAAAATCATACTGATATATTCATAGTGCTGTAGACTCAGCATATTCTAGCAAGAAAACGACATCATACATTTTTAACAAAAGGAAAAAATAACATGCATGTTTACATAAAATTATTGTTTAAAACCTTAGTTTAGTTCAAATAAAAAAACAGCACAAGAGACGGCATTTGCATTTAATGAGATAAGTCCCTAAAAAAATCAGCACAAAGGACAGCACTTACATTCACTGGGAATAGTCCCTTTAAAAATCAGCACAAAGGACAGCGCTTACACTCAATGAGAAGAGTCCCTAAAAAATCAGCACAAAGGACAGCGCTTACACTCAATGAGAAGAGTCCCTAAAAAATCAGCACAAAGGACAGCGCTTACAATCAATGAGAAGAGTCCCTAAAAAATCAGCACAAAGGACAGCGCTTACACTCAATGAGAAGAGTCCCTAAAAAATCAGCACAAAGGACAGCGCTTACAATCAATGAGAAGAGTCCCTAAAAAATCAGCACAAAGGACAGCGCTTACACTCAATGAGAAGAGTCCCTAAAAAATCAGCACAAAGGACAGCGCTTACACTCAATGAGAATAGTCTCTAAAAAATCAGCACAAAGGACAGTGCTTACACTCAATGAGAATAGTCTCTAAAAAATCAGCACAAAGGACAGCGCTTACACTCAGTGAGAATAGTCTCTAAAAAATCAGCACAAAGGACAGCGCTTACACTCAATGAGAAGAGTCCCTAAAAAAATCAGCACAAAGGACAGCGCTTACACTCAATGAGAAGAGTCCCTAAAAAAATCAGCACAAAGGAAAGTACTTTAATTCAATGAGAAGAGTCCCTAAAAAATCAGCACAAAGGAAAGTACTTTAATTCAATGAGAAGAGTCCCTAAAAAATCAGCACAAAGGAAAGTATTTTAATTCAATGAGAAGAGTCCCTTTTTCGCTGCTGGCAACGCCCCTAGTTCAAATCCAAAGTCCTCTGACCCCCCCCCCCCCATAACCCTCAGCTGTAATCTTCTAGTGCAGTGAGAGGAAAAACAAAAGAATTGACCTGTCATAGGCGCTTGTCCAGACTCGTCAGTGTTGCCAACCGTCCGTATTGTTACTGGCAGCCAGCAAAAAATTGGCACGTTTCTCCTGCCAGTAAATGCCAGTGACAGGAAAAAGTTGCCAGTAAAAAGGATATCTGCAACGCTTGGCTCTGGAACCGGCAGAGACTATCTGAGCACCTGCTACAGTATGTTCGGGCAGTGCCAGTGGGGGATGGATCTGGCGAAGGCGGTGCCTGAATGTGTCATGTGATGTCATGGTGCAGGGGAGCTGAGCGGCCGCAGCTTCGTATGCAGGTCTGCGGGATGGGAGCAAGGCAAGCCGGGAGTGGGACTCTCAGTGCTGTTTGGACTGGAGTGGACTGAAGGGACCACCTGACATGGAGAGAGACTGTCACTGTGACTCAGGAGGGGACATGTTGTGTTGGTGAGGTGTCACCATCATCTGTGCTGCTGCACACTGCTGTCAGTTTCATGTGTGTGCGCCTGCCCCTGAGCTACTTACTTTTACTATATCGAAAATAAAATAAGAAATATGTTTTTTGCTTTAAAGAGGAACAGCAGTCTGCTCACATAGTTTGTAATAAAAACATCTTTGCCATTCTGAAGCTTCCCTCCAACCACTTTGCATATTATTTTATATATACTGTGATTCTGTACTTGCCAAATATGCTGCAGAAATCTCCATCCACTAAGTCTGGCTGCAGCCATTTTAACTTTGGGCAGCTGAAGCTGCTGCCTGTTCACTTCCTGGATTTACATAGACACTCAGAGGTACACCTCCAGCTCTGCGGCTCTCATTGGCCCTCTTATGACTCACCCCCTCCCTTTCTGGCAAACTCCCACAAGAGTTAGTGAGAGATAGCTGTGCATGATGTCCTAAGCCTAGGCTAATGACCAGACAAGAAACAGGAAGTGGTCTGTATAACCACTTGACCACTGGGCACTTAAACCCCCTTAATAACCAGACCAATTTTCAGCTTTCGGTGCTCTCACATTTTAAATGACAATTACTCAGTCATACAACACTGTACCCATATGAAATTTTTGTCCTTTTTTTCACACAAATAGAGCTTTCTTTTGGTGGTATTTAATCACTGTTGGGTTTTTTATTTTTTGCGCTATAAGAGAAAAAAGACTGAAAATTTTGTAAAAAAATGATTTTTTTTTTGTTTCTGTTAGAAAATTTTGCAAATTACTATTTTTTCTTCATAAATTTTGGCCAAAATGTATACTGCTACATATCTTTGGTAAAAATAAGTACAAATTGGTGTATATTATTTGGTCTTTGTGAAAGTTATAGAGTCCACAAGCTATGGTGCCAATATCTGAAAATTGATCACACCTGAAGTACTGACGGCCTATCTCAATTCTTGAGACCCTAACATGCCAGAAAAGTACAAATACCCCCCAAATGACCCCTTTTTGGAAAGAAGACATTCCAAGGTATTCAGAAAGAGGCATTGTGAGTTTTTTGAAGTTGTCATTTTTTCCCACAATTCTTTGCAAAATCAAGATTTTTTTTTTCTCTTTTTTTTTTCTCACAAAATTGTCATATTAGCAGGTTATTTCTCACACACAGCATATGCATTCCACAAATTACACCCCAAAACACATTCTGCTATTCCTCCTGAGTATGGCGATACCACATGTGTGAGACTTTTACACAGCGTGGCCACATACAGAGGCCCGACATGCAGGGAGCACCTTCAGGCGTTCTGGAGCACCCAGGCCAATTCTGACATTTCTCTCCTACATGTAAAAATCATCATTTGTTTGCTAGAAAATTACATAGAACCCCAAAACATTATATATGTTTTTTTAGCAAAGACCTTAGAGAATATAATGGTGGTTGTTGCAACTTTTTATCTCGCACGATATTTGCGCAGCAATTTTTTAACGCGTTTTTTACGGAAAAAAAATGTTTTGTGCTTAAAAAAAAAAAAAACAGTAAAGTTAGCCCAATGTTTTTGCATAATGTGAAAGATGAAGTTACGCCGAGTAAATAGATACCTAACATGTCGCCCTTAAAAATTGCACACACTCGTGGAATGGCGCCAAACTTCGCTACTTAAAAAATCCCCATAGGCGACGCTTTAAATATTTTTACTGGTTACATGTTTTGAGTTACAGAGGAGGTCTAGGGCCAAAATGATTGCTCTCGCTCTAACGTTCGCAGAGATACCTCACATGTGTGGTTTGAAAACCGTTTTCATATGTGGGCGGGACTTACGTATGCGTTCGCTTCTGTATGCGAGCTCACGGGGACAGGGGCGCTTTAAAAAAAAATATATATTTATTCTTCATTTTACTTTATTTATTTTAGTTTGACATGTTTTTCCACCCTAAACATTTTTTGATCACTTTTATACCTATTACAAGGAACGTAAACATCCCTTGTAATAGGAATATGGCATGACAGGTCCTCTTTACAGTGAGATATGGGGGGGGGTGTCAATAAGACCCCACATCTCACCTCTAGGCTGGGAAGCCTGAAAAAATACAAAAAAAAAAACAACAATCCTGGCTTTGATCGTAGCGGTGAGTCGGTAGAAGCACCGGAGGGTGGCGGGGGGGGGACATCCCCTCTCGCCTCCCGTAAGAATGATCAAGCGGCGGAACAGCCGCTATGATTGTTCTTATGGTGTAGGGAATCGCCGGCTGAAAAAGCTAATATCTGAATGATGCCTGTAGCTGCTCCCATCATTCAGATATCCCCGCACAAAGTCAAGGACGTCATATGACGGCCGGAGGGCGGGAAGTGGTTATTGCAGAGTATTGCCGGGCATTGCGGAGTATTGCCGGGCATTGCGGAGTATTGCTGGGCATTGCAGAGTATTGCAGGGCATTGCGGAGTATTGCGGACTATGGCAGGGTATTGCGGTGTATGGCAGGGTATTGCACGGGTATTGCACAGGGTATTGTGGAGGGTATTGCACAGGGTATTGTGGAGGGTATTGCAGAGTATTGTGGAGGGTATTGCAGAGTATTGTGGAGGGTATTGCAGAGTATTGTGGAGGGTATTGCAGAGTATTGTGCAGGGTATTGCAGAGTATTGTGCAGGGTATTGCAGAGTATTGTGCAGGGTATTGCAGAGTATTTTGCAGAATATTGCGCAGGGTATTGCAGAGTATTGCGCAGGGTATTGCAGAGTATTGCACAGGGTATTGCAGAGTATTGCGCAGAGTATTGCGCAGGGTATTGCAGAGTATTGCACCAGAGTATTGCAGAGTATTGCACCAGAGTATTGCAGAGTATTGCACCAGGGTATTGCAGAGTATTTTGCAGGGTATTGCGCAGGGTATTGCAGAGTATTTTGCAGGGTATTGCGCAGTGTATTGCAGAGTATTGCGCAGGGTATTGCAGAGTATTGCGCAGGGTATTGCAGAGTATTTTGCAGGGTATTGCAGAGTATTTTGCAGGGTATTGCAGAGTATTGCGCAGGGTATTGCAGAGTATTGCACCAGGGTATTGCAGAGTATTGCACCAGGGTATTGCAGAGTATTGCACCAGGGTATTGCAGAGTATTGCACCAGGGTATTGGCAGGGTATTTTGCAGAGTATTGGCAGGGTATTTTGCAGAGTATTGGCAGGGTGTATTGCAGAGTATTGGCAGGGTATAGCACAGGGATGGCTGAGCAGGGATGGATGGATGGCTGGATCTGTGACTGCAATTGTCACAGATCCAGCCCACAGTGCTGCTGCTGCCATCCGCTCCCTCCCCCTCCCCTCTCACACTGTACCGATCGGTACAGAGAGGGGAGGGAGGAACCGGCGTCATCAAATGACGCCGGTCTGTTTACAAGTGATTGCTCCGTCATTTGACGGATCGATCACGTGGTAAACGGCCGCTATCAGCGGCGATTTACCGCGATTCGTGATCCGCCGGGTCCTCTGGACCCGGCGGTCACGGAGTTTCCCGTGTGCGCGCCCCAGGGGGCGCGCGGGAGCGCGATTCTGGGAAGACGTTATATAACGTCCTCCCAGAGTAAAGCAACCACCTTGTCGACGTTATTTGTCGGCAGGTGGTTGTTAAGTGGATAAGGTATTTACTGGCAGAAAAAAAAATTTTACTATCCAAAGGTAAAACAACAAGGGCAGAAGATTTAATAGATTGAAAATTGAAAAAATGACTGAAGGTCCACTTTAATATTTACCTTAAATCACATTGTTGATTGCATATTGTACTTGTTTGTAGCCTAAATCCTGAAATGTGCACTTAAAACTGTAATTTTGTAACTTTTGGAAATGGAAATCTGGTAGGTTGGCAATACTGCTGCCAATTGTGCCCTCCCCTTTTACCCTCCTTCTCCATTCATAGAAGCTGTACTATAACTTCCATCAATGAATTGTGTGGTGGCAGAGGGCTTCAGATTTCGACTAAAAGGGCAGCCAGCAACACAATTTACTTTTTAAATATTTTTTTACTAAACTTAGACTTTAAAAATATTAAAATTGGAAGTAAACAAATGTATGTTAATTTTTAGGGCCCATTCACACCGGAAACTGCACATAACTGCTCATTTTTAACTACCGGTACATGTTTACAGCGCTCTTGACGTGCGCTTGACTCACACTTGAATGCATTTTGCATTTAGAACTGCGTTTGCAGTGCATTTTTCTATACTTTTTTGGGCTTGGCTTTCTTGGCTTAAAGGAGCGTGGTGCAATGCGTTTGAAGCGTGTTTATAGTGCATTCCCTGCATTTGCAATGCGGAAAAATGCAGCATGCTCTACTTTTTTAACTGTTTTGCAATGATGTGAACTATGTCCATAGGATTACCTTGATTTTTCAGTTCAAAATGCATCCAACTGCGTTCGGTGTGAAAGGGCCCTTACTGTAGAAAAGCTGGTATACCTGTCCCCATTGCACATTGACTCTGATGGATTTTGAAAAAATGGCAACATTTTGCTAAAATCTTATTTTTTCAAGATGTTGAGGAAATAAAAACTTTTGGTTTTGTTCATTCTTATTGTACCTGTTTCAGCGCCCAGTGTGCATCAGCCTGTATGTAGTCAACACATATAGTGATAGTACTCAGTATATGAATTTACTTTTCATGTGCCTGTATGTATATATTTTTTTTTACCACATTTGCATTAAGGATATCCAGTAAAAGTGACAGTGGCAGCTGTAGGGACAATCTTGACCAGTGTATTCAAGATATCCCCAACTTTCTAATACCACCCCTTTACTCCATCCAAACCCCACTTTTACACCTCCCCTTTTCCCTGTCCCCATTTTCCAATAATAGACCACACAGGAGTTGGAGTATAACTGGCCATAGCAACCTTTTTATTACCAAAATATTAAATCCAATATTAAATAACTCTTAATTTCCATATCTACAACATTTGTAACGACAATTTAACTCCCAGTCTGTTGGTCTTTGACGGCACCCCGAACTTTGGGGGGTACTCCATCTGCCAATACATTCAACATACAAAAAACGACTTCCAAAGGATAGCAAAGCAGACAGCAGGAAATGAGTAAACCACTACCACTGAGCATATCCAAAAAAAACTATATTTATCCAGGACCCTCAGCTGGGTCCTGGATTAGTCTAGCAACCTGCGATTCCAGCCAGTCGGGCCCCCTCGTCGCCGCAGCCAGCCGGAAAATGCCTCAGGATCAGGGCCATGTCTAGAGAAGCGTAGAAAAACTTTTCCTCTCTGTCTTCTTCCCCCAACTGTTCCCGGAAGTCCCCGCCTACCCCCTTTATACCGCTCCTCCCTTCCAGTTCATTTCTCCATCTTGCCTCCTCCCCTTAAGCTTTTTCCAGTTTAACCCCTTAGTTGTCTCTCCTCTCCACCTTGTCATGCCCGGCCCTTTATTACTGTTTTTGCTGTCTCTCCATTCCGGGCCTTACTATAATACCACTAGGGGTGCCATTAACAAAACAAATGATGAATAGTTTAAGTGACACCTGACACATGAAACACTGAGTTACTGTATACTAAATAATGGAAAATAGCCACACAGGGCCTTGACAACAGAAGAAAGCCCATATACATTCATACCACCATGCCTACAGCATTCATACATGCTCTACCCTCCACCTCTGCTCCCCCATCAAAAACTCACAAAGCAAGCAGTAAGCAGGTGAACGCTCAAACCTGTTGAGATCTTTAAAGTGTTACTAAAATAATATTTTTATTATTAAAATAACAAACATGTTATACTTTCCTGCTCTGTGCAGTGGTATTGCACAGAGTTACCCCGATCCTTCTCTTCTGGGGTCCCCGGCAGCGATCTTGGCTCCTCCTTTTATTTTTAGGACTACCATAGCCAGCTGCTGGCTATGGGGAGAGCGTAGTCTGTGCACTCCCGACCTTTGTGTCTATGGAGCTGCGCTCCAAAGACTTACACAGCGGGACCTAAGCCCACCCCCACTTCCTCTTCACTGCACCTGATTGTTAACAGCAAGAGCCAATGGCTCCTGCTGCTTCTCGAATGCTGCGTAAAGAGAAAAACAATGCATTAAGGCAAAACAACGTATTAAGGTTTAGTAACACTTTAAGGCAGGGATATGCAATTAGTGGACCTCCAGCTGTTGCAGAACTACATGTCCCATGAGGCATAGCGAGACTCTGACAGCAGTAAGCATGACACCCAGAGGCAGAGGCATGATGGGACGTGTAGTTTTGCAACAGCTGGAGGTCCGCTAATTGCATATCCCTGCTTTAAGGCTTAGTTTACATTTTCAGTCAGGGGGCAGTAAAAATAGGCGGTTGAAATGTGTTTCTCCCCAGCTGCCCATCTTAATATGTAAAGACAGACAAATGGGATTGTACACATGCCTATGTCACAATGCTATCCCCGTTACATTTGTTGGGCAGTACCACTAATTCCAATGAATGGGATTGCGCAATAACCGCAAGCCAAACCACTCCTGCACTGTGGACCTCTTTTCAGAGATCAATGCAGGTGTAAATGAGCCATAAATGTGTAGTCAGCAGTGTTGGTCATCTTAAAAAGTAATTAGTTACAGTTACAAATTACTTCTCCCAAAAAGTAATTGCGTTAGTAACTCAGTTACTACATTGAAAAAGTAATTAGTTACTCAGCAAAGTAACTGACTTTTTTTTTGAGGGCACATAGCACATCAGGGCATGGGGCACATAGCACATCAGGGCACATAGCACATCAGGGCATGGGGCACATAGCACATCAGGGCACATCAGGGCATGGGGCACATAGCACATCAGGGCACATAGCACATCAGGGCACATAGCACATCCGGGCACGGGGCACATCAGGGCATGGGGCACATCAGGGCATGGGGCACATAGCACATCAGGGCACATCAGGGCATGGGGCACATAGCACATCAGGGCATGGGGCACATAGCACATCAAAGCATGGGGTACATAGCACATCAGGGCGCACAGCACATCAGGGCGCACAGCACATCAGGGCGCATTGCACATCAGGGCGCATAGCACATCAGGGCACATGATAGCACATAGCACATCAGGGCATGGGGCACATAGCACATCAGGGCATGGGGCACAGGGCACATAGCACATGAGGGAACATGAGGGCACATCAGGACATGTGGTACATAGCACATTGTTTACCAGCCATGCAGAGTAGCGCAGGAAGCGTGTGTAATAAGTTCTCTCTCATGTCACAGCACTGACGGCAGTCACGCTACTCCCCGGCGGCCCCTCCTCTCTTCTCGTCCATCCCAGATGATGTCACAAGCAAATGGGGATGGACGAGAAGAGAGGAGGGGCCGCGGGGAGCAGCGTGACTGCCGTCAGTGCAGTGACATGAGAGAGACACGGTCATAGAGGAGAGGAGGAATTACACTACTGCCATCTAGTGGCGATAGATGTAATTGGGGTAACGCTGCCCAAGTAATGGTAACTGCGTTACCATGAGGGGAAGAGTAATCAGTTAGATTACCCTCTAACTCTGTTTATTCTAACTCAGTTACTTACATCACTGGTAGTCAGAGATTAAATACTAGATAACTGCGCAGGAGGAGAGTCTAGCCATAGGTGCCACATTTCATACAATTTTTAGAGACACACTTTGCTGGTGTAGATGACTTTGAGTTAAAGTGGTTGTAAAGGCTGAAGGTTTATGTGTGGCGCTCACCCCCGAAAGGGCTGTTGATTTTGCCTTGTGTTCTTTCCCACTAGTGTGACAGCAGCCAGGCACACTGCAACATTTACTCTTCTGGCTCAATGAAACAGTCTAGGGGTTGCCTTTTTCTGTATTCATTAAATAACAACTTGGATAAGGTACCAGAAACTGTAGGATACTTGAGAACATTGCATGGTAATAGGAGGACACTTCTCACTCTGCAGCTACTCCTTAGAACAGCCCTTTCAACAATAGCCCAGGGAATGGACAGCACTGGGACCCCAGAAGCAATGACTCCGGCCAGGCAAGCTGGGCTTCTTGGGAGGGCAGCAGTCCTCCAGGCTGAGAACTTCTCCTCCTGGAACTCCAGGCTTTAAGACTATTTATGCTCACTCTCAGCAACCATCTGGGCACCCTCCATAAATATTCAGCTGTTGATTTGCTTCATTAAGACTACTACTTTCCAGAACTATCTAGAAATCAGGGGGAAGCTATCAAACCCACAACCAATGAAACTCAGGACAGACCAGAGCAATAAGGGCTAGTTTACACTTGGCTTCGGAAACGCTTTTGTTAAAGCTCTCTGAATGCCAGTCAAAGCTCATGTCACAAAATAAAATGGTTAGCTAAGCTTACAGTCCTGTTTACACCTTGATTATGATTGGTGCTTTGATGAGGCTTCAGTGGAGCTTCGATGAGGCTTTGGTGGAGCTTCGATGGGGCTTCGATGGGCTATGATGACAATATCTATGTGCTGGGAACTACCATGCTAGAAGCCTATACATGGTGATTATTTTGTAACTATCTATAATGCTTATAGAACAGATAGAAATTCCTGGTAGTTTAAATCTCTTATGGAATAACCAGCGCTCTGTACATATCATAACAAATCGATCATGACAGTGTCCGTTAATGAACTAGGTCACCGAAAGTTGATAAATTACAGTATATGGACTCTGCTTAATCCAGTTTCTTGCACAGTGCAATGCATGTGGCAGAGCACCTCTTTCATTTTTCATTTAATGAAATGACAGCAGTTTGCTATAAAAGTTCAGGACGGCTCGAGTTTATTAGCGTCCTCCATTTCTGCCTTGGAGGAAGAAGCCAATTACGGTATATTGTTTCTCAGTATTAGCCTTTAATGAGCATAAAAAAAAAATAATCATGGGGATTGTGACAAAGCACATACACTTTCAGACGTGTTCTGTTTTAATTATAATTAATAGATTCCCTTTAGAACAGATTTGTCAGATAATATTCAGTTAGGCATGCAAGATATCTGCTCAAAATTATTTTAGCTGATCTGAGCTAAAAATAAATGAACTCGATTCATAACTGATAAATGTGTGGTTTGTAAAGGGTATAGAAATCAGGAGGTACAGCTTTACTATTACCTTCTTTAGTTGATACCTAAAATATTATGTCCATTGCTGCTTACTAAATGTAAAAATGTCATAGGAGTTCGGGAGAGGGTTCAGAAGCAGACAACTAAATTAGGAATGCAAAATCTTACATACAGTTAATGAATAGGAATATTGCGTAGGTTCAGTTTGTATAAAAGACATCTCAGAGACTACCTAATTAGCATGTTCCTCTATATCCAAGGCTTGTATGCTGAAATTACAAATTCATTTTTTCTCATTAAGAGTGAATGTGAAGTTTACATTAGTACATTACAATAGAAAACTATCTGTTACACATTTTCCCTTGGATTCTGAAATTTTAACCACTTTACCTCTGGAACATTTACCCCCCCCCCCCCCCTTCATGACCAGGCAATTTTTTGCGATATGGCATATGACACTACATTACTTTAACTGACAATTGCGCAGTCATGCAACACTGTACACAAATAAAATGTATATCCTTTTTTCCCACAAATAGAGCTTCTTTTGGTCTTCATTGATCACCTCTGTGTTTTTTATTTTTTGCACTATAAACAAAAGAAGATCGACAATTTTGAAAAAAAACAAACAATATTTTTTACTTTCTCGATCAATTTAGGCCAATATGTATTCTGCTACATGTTTTTGGTAAAAAAAAATCCCATTAAGCTTATATTGATTGGTTTGCGCAAAAGTTATAGGGTCTACAAACTATGGGATATATACTGGAATTTTTTTTTTTTACTACTAAAGGCGAGGGATCAGCAATTTATAGCATGACAATCAGACACTAACTGACACTTTTCATACTTTTTGGGAACCAGTGACACTAATACAGTGATCAGTGCTAAAAATATGCATGTACAATGTGTCACTGTACTAATGACACTTACTGGGAAGGGGTCAAACACCTAGGGTGATCAAAGGGTTAACTGTGTGCCTAGCTAATGTTTATGTGTGCACAGTGTGGTGCTTTTACTAAGATGTCCTTGTTTTTTTTCTCCAGTTTTGTAGGGAAAGAAAATGCATTACTTCCCCGCTGACAGGACAGAGCTCAGTCTTGTTTATATAGGCAGAGCCCTGTCCTGTGTGTGTGTTCCCGACGATCGCTGGGTGCCGGCGTTAATGTATTGGCCGACATCCGTTGATCGGCATCTGCTGTGTATAATCACAGCAGAGAAGGGTCGCCGGTGGCGCGCACCCGCTATCTGGAAGTGCCGGAGCACGTACTAGGTACATGATCTGGCGCAGGAGTGCCGCCTTGCCGCCGTAAGTTATACGGTCAGCAAGCGGATAAGGAAGAATTACAGGTATGGATATTTTTACATAATTACTTTGGTCCAGCTTGGATAGATCTTTTCCCTATCGCTAGCAATGTCCTTAACAGACAGGGTACCTTTCCCTACATTGCCCACTTGCATAAAGAGCACCAAACCCAGGGGCCAAGGTCTTAAATAGACTCTGCCCCACTTAAGATGGCGACCAGAGCCACATGGGTGGCCAGCATCCAACTGGATCGCTTCTCCAGTGACTCAGGAAACCATAGAGAAACCCTGTTCCCCATGACTTACTCTTCCTTTGCTGCATTGCTGCTGCGGTTGCGTGCCACTGCATGAACCATATCTGTTGGAACCCTCTAGAAGCTGGAAATCGCTGTAGTAAACACCGCTACTCCAGGGCAGCTGCTCGGCATTGAACCTGGAAACTAGTGAAGATTGTTGTAGTAGCGGTGTCTACTTCAGTGATTTCCAGCTCCCAGATAGATCCCAAATTTATGGTATATGCAAAGTTACACTGGTTCCAACTGAATCAATGTAAACAATGCCATACCTGGAATCTATCTTTAAATGAAGTATATGGGGTTTGTAAAAAAACAAAACAAAACAAAAAAACATCTATACTCACCTCTATGCTGCAGCTTTCCCACGTCGGCTCTAAGCCCGACTAATGAACAATCACATGACTGCTAATCACTCCGTTTTCGGTCTGCTTGGAGTGCAGAGCAGTGAGTATTATTCACTGCTCTCAGCTCTGCTCCTCCACCACTCATTGGGGCACTGGGTAGGAGAAGGGGTAGGTGCAGCTGGCTCCAGCTCTCATCCGCCTGCCAATGTGTTTGTCCCAGCACAAATATTAAAGATATGTTAATGAGCTTCTGGGCTCTCCAACCAACCCTGCGCCTTCAAATTTCCCTGGGCACCCTGTAGGCAGGTACAGTCTCCTGTATTTACTGCAGGTGGCACGAAACTGCAGCAGCAATGCAGAGGGAGAGTAAGTCATGGGGAACAGGGTTTCTCTATGGTTTCCTGAGTCACTGGAGAAGCGATCCAGTTGGATGCTGGCCACCCATGTGGCTCTGGTCGCCATCTTAAATGGGGCAGAGTCTATTTAAGACCTTGGCCCCTGGGTTTGGTGCTCTTTATGCAAGTGGGCAATGTAGGGAAAGGTACCCTGTCTGTTAAGGACATTGCTAGCGATAGCAAAATGATCCTGACAAGGACAAGGAGAGCTGCATCTCTCTGGATGTCTTCCTGTTTGGGTACGAGACAGCCTGGCTGCATTCTTTCCCCTCGCAACAGAGGCTGTTGATTCGACTGGAATCTGCTTCTTCATGTTATTGGAAACTGCGAGTAAGCCCAGCTGGGCCGACTATGAACTGTTTCTGCATTATTTCAATACGAGTTTTATATTGCACCTGACTGTGAATTTTTGTTGCTGCACCCCATCCCAACTGTCCCTGGTTTTGAGGGACTGTTCCTCATTCGGAACAAAGTCCCTCTGTCCCTCTTTCTTTCTCAGTTGTCCCTCATTTTGGTCTGATCTATATAGTTGTATGTAAAATTCACTAATTATCTATCAACAAGTATTTTACAATGCTAAACATTTCATCCAATTTCTAAATTGCTACATTTGTAAATTCCAAAAGCCAATATAAAGGAATAGTAGTGATAAACATAAAGCACTTGTGGATTTAACCAATCATTTTTTTTTGTATAGTTTGGGGGGGGGGGGCTATGCCTACATACTTTTGCTAATAGGTGTCCCTCATTATCATTTCAAAAAGTTGGGAGGTATGCCCACCTACAACCCCTACAGATAATTTTTCATTGCCTTGCCAATTATAGAAGATTATATCGCTTTTACATGTGATAGGAAGGCTGTGTCTGTTAGGTACTGAAATGCATTAAAAACAAGGATTTTTTTCCACCAATTTTATAGACAACCCTAATTGCCCCGAGTTTCCCAAAGGTAATGCATCTATAATTTATGTAGGGTTTACCTGGAGTCGAATGTAAATAATTTTACCCTTTGTTTGCTTTTAGGCAGTGTAAGCTTTGTAAAGTTGCACAACAGTACTTTGAAATCTGAATTATTAATATAGGTTTGTTGTTCAATTTCAGAGTATTATAAAACCTTAAACAAAATGATAAAGACAGATTGACGGTGGGGAAATGCACAAGCACAGATTGTTAATGGTGAAAAAGAGACGATTGCAGACATCAAGCTAAACTATTGCAGATTCAAAATATAGCAAAACAAGAGAAAATAGAATTTATAGTGGAACGCATGACATTCTGCTTCAGCAGCTGGAGATTAGGGATGAGCCGAACACCCCCCCCCCCCCCCCCCCCCGTTCGGTTCTCACCAGAACCTGCGAACAGACCTAAAGTTTGCGCGAACTTTAGAACCCTATTAAATACAATGGACTCGAACGTTCGAAATCAAAAGTGCTAATTATCAAGGCTAATATGCAAGTTATTGTCCTAAAAAGGGTTTGTGGACCTGGGTCCTGCCCCAGGGGACATGTATCAATGCAAAAAAAAGTTTTAAAAACTGCAGTTTTTTCGGGAGCAGTGATTTTAATAATGCTTAAAGTGAAACAATAAAAGCAAAATATTCCTTTAAATTTCGTACCTGGGGGGTGTCTAAAGTATGCCTGTAAAGTCGCGCATGTTTCCCGTGTTTAGAATTGTCCCTGCACAAAATTTTATTTCTGAAGGAAAAAAAGTAATTTAAAACCACTCGTGGCTATAATGAATTGTCGGGTCCCTGGCAATACAGATCAAAGTCATTGAAAAAAATGGCAGAGGTCCCCCCCCACAGTCCATTACCAGGCCCTTTGGGTCTGGTATGAATATTAAGGGGAACCCCGAACCAAAAAAAAAAGTGTGGGGTTCCCCCCAAATTCCATATCAGGCCCTTCAGGTCTGGTATGGACATTAAGGGGAACTCCACACCAAAATTTGAAAAAAAAATGGCGTGGAGTTCCCCCCAAAAATCCATACCAGACCCTTTATTCGAGCACGCAACCTGGCAGGCCGCAGGAAAAGAGGGGGGGTCGAGAGAGCGCCCCCCCTCCTGAACCGTACCAGGCCACATGCCCTCAACATGGGGAGGATGCTTTGGGGGTCTGTGACCCCTCAAAACACCATGTCCCCATGTTGATGGGGACAAGGGTCTCATCCCCACAACCCTATGCCTGTAAAGCAGCGCTTGTTTCCCATGCTTAGAACTGTCCCTGCACAAAGTGTAATTTCTGAAGGAAAAAAAGTCATTTAAAAGCACTCGCAGCTATAATGAATTGTCGGCTTCCGGCAATGCAGAGAAAGGTAATTGATCAAAAAAAAAATGCGTGGGGGTCCCCCCAAATTCCATTACCAGGCCCTTCAAGGTAAGGGGAACCCTGCGTCAAATTAAAAAAAAAATTACTTGGGGTTCCCCCCAAATATCCATGCCAGACCCTTCAGGTCTGGTATGGATTTTAGGGGAACTCCACACCAAATTAAAAAAAAATGGCGTGGAATTCCCCCCAAAAATCCATACCAGACCCTTTATCCGAGCACGCAACCTGGCAGGCCGCAGGAAAAGAGGGGGTGGACGAGAGAGCGCCCCCCCCCTCCTGAACCGTACCAGGCCACATGCCCTCAACATGGGGAGAATGCTTTGGGGGTCTGTGACTCCTCAAAGCACCATGTCCCCATGTTGATGGGGACAAGGGCCTCATCCCCACAACCCTTGGCTGGTGGTTGTGGGGGTCTGTGGGCGGGGGGCTTATCGGAATCTGGAAGACCCCTTTAACAAAGGGGACCCCAGATCCCGCCCCCCTATGTAAATTGGTAAGGGGTACATTGTACCCATACCATTTCACAAAGAAAGTGTAAAATTTAAAAAAAAAACACACAGACACAGTTGGGAAAGTTCTTTATTAAAAAAAAAAAAACATTCCAGCGATGTAATCCAGTGTCCCGCGGTGATCCGATGTCCAGCGCTGCAGTCTCCACCAGTTTCCACTCCACACGAAACCCCCATGACGTAGGAGGGGGCGGGGTCACCCGTCACATCATAGGGTAAGCCCCAGCTTTCCCCGCTTGCCGGGGAATAGCCAATGATGTAGCGGGATCTGACGGATGACCCCGCCCCCTCGTACGTCAGACCCCGCCTACTTGAGCGGACTTTCTCTGCAGTGTAATAAATATATAGACCCCGCCCCTTCTCACGTTCTCCATCAGGTCAGCCTTACACCCAGTGAAGGTGACCCCGCCCCCTACGTCATTGGCTGAGCGGACCTGATGGGGAACGTGAGAAGGGGCGGGGTCTATTCATTTATTACACTGTGGAGGAAGTTCCCCATCAGGTCCGCTCAGGTAGGCGGGGTTAAGACTATGAGGGGGCGGGGAATAGCCAATGACGTAGGCTGGGGCTTACCCTATGATGTGATGGGTGACCCCGCCCCCTCGTACGTCATGGGGGTTTTGTGTGGAGTGGAGACTGGAGGAGACTGCAGCGCTGGACATCGGATCACCGCGGGACACTGGATTACATCGCTGGAATGGGTTTTTTATTTTTTTATTTTTAATAAAGGACTTTCCCAACTGTGTCTGCGTGTTTTTTTAATTTTTTTTACACTTTCTTTGTGAAATGGTAGGGGTACAATGTACCCCTTACCAATTCACATAGGGGGGGCCAGGATCTGGGGGTCCCCTTTGTTAAAGGGGTCTTCCAGATTCCGATAAACCCCCCGCCCGCAGACCCCCACAACCACCGGACAAGGGTTGTAGGGTATGAGGCCCTTGTTCCCATCAACATGAGGGGTCACATACCCCCAAAGCATCCTCCCCATGTTGAGGGCATGTGGCCTGGTACGGTTCAGGAGGGGGGGGCGCTCTCTCGTCCCCCCTCTTTTCCTGTGGCATGCCAGGTTGCATGCTCGGATAAAGGGTCTGGTATGGATTTTTGGGGGGAACTCCCCGCCATTTTTTTTTTTTGGCGTGGAGTTTCCCTTAAAATCCATACCAGACCTGAAGGGTCTGGTATGGATATTTGGGGGGAACCCCACGTAATTTTTTTTGAAAATTTGATGCAGGGTTCCCCTTAATATCCACACCAGACCTGAAGGGCCTGGTAATTGAATTTGGGGGGACCCCCACGCATTTTTATTTTTTTTCATCAATGACTTTTCTCTGTATTGCCGGGTCCGACAATTCATCAATAGCCGCGAGTGCTTTTAAATTACTTTTTTTCCTTCAGAAATGGCACTTTATGCAGGGACAGTTCTAAGCACGGGAAACAAACGCTGCTTTACAGGCATACTATACACACACCCCCCCCCCCCCCCCCCCCAGGTACAAAATAAAATTTAAAGGAATATTTCACTTTTATTGTTTCACTTTAAGCATTATTAAAATCACTGCTCCTGAAAAAACGGCCGTTTTTAAAACTTTTTTTTGCTTTTATTCATGTCCCCTGGGGCAAGACCCTGGTCCCCAAACACTTTTTATGACAATAACTTGCATAATCCTTTAAAATTAGCACTTTAGATTTCTCCCATTGACTTTTACAGGGTGTTCCGCGGCTTTTTGAATTTGCCGCGAACACCCCAAATTGTTCGCTGTTCGGCGAACGGGCGAACAGGCAATGTTCGAGTGGAACATGAGTTTGACTCGAACCCGAAGCTCATCCCTACTGAGGATAAGTGTCAACATAAGGGAAATACTCAAATTAAAAACCATAAAGAAACATATGCCTGCTGGTTAAAGCAGAACTTAACTGTATCTGAGCACCACAACCTGAAAATCCTATTTAATTTATTTTATATATGTGTCCATGCTTTATTTTGTTAAGAAGCCTCTTTGGGAAAAAAAAACCCTAGCATTTCTAGCCACCTTGGGTAAAGGCAGACGATTTATGTAGCATTTACTTTTATCTATCCTTAGCTCAGCCCTACCTCCCCTCTTCCAGATGAAAGAATAAAATGCCCATGAAGACTCCTGGGATGTATGACATCATTTTGTCCTAGACCAGAAACCAGGAAACACCTATCGAAACTTAAAATTTTAAAACAAGTAAATATAATACACCTTCCTATGTATTAAATAAGGCTTTTGGAATTAGGATTAAAAATAGTTAGGGCTTGTTTTAACTTGCTTCGACTTTAAACACATTAAAGCACCTACTACTTGAACATACTTTTTTGATGCTTCAGTGATGCTACGTTGATTCTTTTTTAAGCTTTAGTGAAGCTTGGCAAATGCCTTGTGTGTGTTGATTTTCTATTTGTTTAACCACTTCAGCCACGGAAGATTTGGCTGCTCAATGACAGGCCAATTTTTGCGATACGGCACTGCGTCATGCAACGTTGTACCCAAACTAAATTGGTGTCCTTTTTTTCCCACAAATAGAGCTTTCTTTTGGTGGTATTTGATCATCTCTTCGGTTTTTATTTTTTGTGCTATAATATAAAAAAAAAAACGAGGGACTATTTTGAAAAAACTAAATATTTTGCACTTTTTGCTATAATAAATATCCCCAATTTTTTTTTAAAAAAAGGAAATTTTTTCCTCAGTTTAGGCCGATATATATTCTTATACATATTTGTGGTAGTAAAAATCACAATAAGCTTATATTGATTGGTTTGCGCAAAAGTTATAGCAACTACAAAATAGGGGATAGATTTATGGCATTTTTATTATTAATATAATTTTTTTACTAGTAATGGCAGCGATCTGCGATTTTTATCGGGACTGCAACATTATGGAGGACACATCGGACACTTTTGACACCATTTTGGGACCATTGGCATTTATACAGCAATCAGTGCTATAAAAATGCACTGGTGTAAATGTCACTGGCAGGGAAGGGGTTAACACAAGGGGGCGATCAAGGGGTTAACTGTGTTCTAACTGCATGGGGGATGGAAGTGACTGGAGGAATTGACAGATCGTGGTTCCTAGCTTGTAGGAACTTACAATCTGCCTTTCCTATCCTCATAGAACAGGGATGTGTGTGTTTACGCACACACGTCCCTGTTCTGCCTCTTGTGCCCATGATCGCGCATGGCCGGCAGTCATCACGACTGCGGGCCACGTGCATCGGGCAAGTGGTTAAAGGGCCCAGTAGAACCCCAGCTCATTAGTACTCCTGTTCAGCAGATCCCTAGCTCATTAAGATCCCTGTTCAGCAGATCCCCTGCTCTGCTTATGCCCCACTCAGTAGCACCCCCAGCTTTGCTGATCCCCAGTTGAGTAGTAACCCCCAGCCCTGCTGATCCCCACATAGTACTAACCCCCAGCTCTGCTGATCCCCCACTCAGTAGTAACCCCAGCTCTGCTGTACCTTTGGTTTTCTGATCCTCCTCTCTCTACAGTCCCCGCTCACCTCCTACTATATTGTTTTGATATTGTGCACCACGTGTTGTGTTGTACCTGCTAGTTTCTCCTTCTCCGGTCCCCCAGCTCTGCTAAACCTCTGGATGGAAGAGAGGAAAGATCCCTGTTGCCACACTTCCACAGAGTCCTATGGTGGTATGAGAGAGACAACCTTAGCCTGGGCTCCCGCCGGGCCACACCCCCAACGCAGTTCATTCCGCCCCCAGAGCTTAGTCATGCTAAACCTCTGCCACTCAGTTCACTTTCTCCAGTTCCGTTCACCTTTTGTTGTAGCCTTCCGCTGTTGCAAACCACGTGTACCCTCTGTTAGTTGCTCTTCTCCATTTCGGACCCCGTTCACATTCCTGCTGCTCCATGCTGCATACCAGATGTGACGTCTGCACCAGACACTTCAAGAATATATACACATGAACTTGAATTTATAATCATATACTGTATGTAAAGCTTATTAGTAATCTGTAAGCATTTGGAAATATGAACTAGCAGCTGGATTGTCATATATTTTACACTGATATATTTTAATTGTAAATAATTCATCTGATTAATTTTTTATTTTTTTTTATCAACTTTGATGAATGTGATTGTTTTTTTTTTTTTGTAGCGGACCCCCAAAATTGGGGTCGCTATGCCTTAAATTTAGGGGCAGCCTGAGCAATAGTTTGTCTCAGGTCTTCGGTATTCTTAACATTGGACTCTGCTCTGCTGTGGTGTTGCTTGGGTGTATAGTTCCCCTTGACCTGTGGGTGGCGCTGTCGCTCAGGTCTCGGGTTGAACCACGGGTGACATTGTGGTGTGATTGGGCGTCCTCTCTCTGCAGCAATACAGTGGGTGTGGTCTACCTGCTGTGCATGCCGGGAGAGGGTACATAAGGGGCAGACACCATGATCTAGAGAGATTGGGAGGGGGATTCCAACCGAGGAGTGAAGAGTCTCGGGCACCTTTAGCCCGAGGCTGTAGTGTTCCAGGTAGGCCCAGTACCGGAGGATCATGAAGGAAGTCACTGTCTCAGGAGAGGCCTGGTTGCCTATCAGAGGGAAGGATTCCGTGAGTTGCACAGTAGCGCCTGTGATGTGCCCCATTGGCACCTATGGTCTCTAAAGGTTGCAGGCGTTAAAGAGTTCTAGATTCAGGAACTAAAGGGTTCTGTGGCAGAGGATCTCCTGAACTTGTCTTTGAAGGGGACTAAATTTGAAGTAACTGTTCGTGCTCCACTCCTGCTGCTAGAACTGTGAGAGGGATCTATCCGGGTGAGCAATACCCACTCAAGCTTTAGTGGAGAATAGGGTAACTGGGTGCCGCGTGCCTGAACCTATCTCCCTACCCAACTCTATGTCTGTCTTCAACCTTTTCCCAATTTGTTCCGAGCAAGGAAAATAAACTTGTCTGTTGGAGTTTAAACACTGTCTGGACATTGGCCTTCTTTTGGGAGAAAGAATAGACTTTTCCCTACATTCTAGGGACGAGAACCAATGGAGGGAGGTAACTCGCTGCAGGACCCAAAAATAGTATGAACACCGCTCAACCTCTTAAACCAGGAGGATACGGGCATGTGGCATGGTGTGCCTTACCCTGCAAGTGAAGGTAAGCAGGAAAAAGGGTCCGTGTGCTACATTATCATTACATTTTATTAAGTATATTTCAAGGGTAACACTCAAAGCGCATGGCCAGGGAGCCCCTTCCTCACCAAAGATAGTCCCACCAATCTACCAACTTGGGTCCATGCCACGCTTGAAAATAGAAGCTATTCATTGTGTGCTTACATTACAGCAGCCAGGGATTTGAATGGGTAAACTGGGCAATTTGGGTTTATTTGTTTGGTGGATAGGGATGAGCTTCGAGTTCGAGTCAAACTCATGTTCGACTCGAACATTGCCTGTTCGCCGAACAGTGAACAATTTGGGGTGTTCGCGGCAAATTCGAAAAGTCTATGGGAGAAATCTAAAGTGCTAATTATAAAGGCTTATATGCAAGTTATTGTCCTAAAAAGTGTTTCGGGACCCGGGTCCTGCCCCAGGGGACTTGTATCAATGCAAAAA
This sequence comes from Rana muscosa, assembly GCA_029206835.1. Lineage (NCBI taxonomy): Eukaryota > Metazoa > Chordata > Amphibia > Anura > Ranidae > Rana > Rana muscosa. The sequence continues at coordinate 180,750,936 of CM055121.1, forward strand.
AAAGTTTTAAAAACGGCTGTTTTTTTGGGAGCAGTGATTTTAATCATGCTTGAAGTGAAACAATAAAAGTGAAATATTCCTTTAAATTTCGTACCTGCGGGGTGTGTATAATATGCATGTAAAGTCGCGCTTGTTTCCCGTGCTTAGAACTGTCCCTGCACAAAATGTAATTTCTGAAGGAAAAAAAGTCATTTAAAACTCACTCGCGGCTATTAATGAATTGTCGGCTCCCGGCAATACATAGAAAAGTCATTGATAAAAAAAAAAAGCGTGGGGGTCCCCCCAAATTCAATTACCAGGCCCTTTCAGGTCTGGTATAGATATTAAGGGTAACCCCGCCGCAAATTTTAAAAAAAATGCGTGCAGTTCCCCCCAAATATCCATACCAGGCCCTTCAGGTCTGGCATGGATTTTAAGGGGAACTCCACCCCAAATTTTTAAAAAAATGGCGTGAAGTTCCCCCAAAAATCCATACCAGACCCTTATCCGAGCACGCAACCTGGCAGGCCGCAGGAAAAGAGGGGGGGGGGACGAGAGAGCGCCCCCCCTCCTGAACTGTACCAGGCCACATGCCCTCAACATGGGGAGGATGTCCCCATGTTGATGGGGACAAGGGCCTCATCCCCACAACCCTTGCCCGGTGGTGGTGGGGGTCTGCGGGCGGGGGGCTTATCGGAATCTGGAAGAACCCTTTAACAAAGGGGACCCCCAGATCCCGCCCCCCCTATGTGAATTGGTAAGGGGGTACATTGTACCCCTACCATTTCACGAAGAATGTGTAAAAAAATGTAAAAAAAACCACACAAACACCTAGGAAAAGTCCTTTATTCGAAAAAAAATAAAACATTCCAGCGATGAAATCCAGTGTCCCGCGGCGATCCGATGTCCAGCGCTGTCCGTCATTGGCTAAGCCTGAGTGGACCCGATGGAGAACTTCCTCCGCAGTCTATTAAATGTATAGACCCGCCCCTTCTAAAGTTCCCCATCATGTCCGCTCAGCCAATGACTAGGTGTAAGACTAAGCGGACCAGATGCGGAACGTGAGAAGGGGCTGGTCTATTCATTTATTACACAGTGGAGGAAGTTCCCCATCAGGTCCGCTCAGGCCAATGACGTAGGCGGGGTCTGACATACGAGGGGGCGAACCTGATGGGGAACTTCCTCCACTGTATAATAAATGAATGACCCGCCCTTCTCACGTTCCGCATCTGGTCCGCTTAGCCTTACACCTAGTCATTGGCTGAGCGAACCTGATGGGGAACTTTAGAAGGGACGGGTCTATACATTTAATAGACTGCGGAGGAAGTTCCCCATCAGGTCAGCTTAGGCTCAGCCAATGACGGACAGCGCTGGACATCGGATCGCCGCGGGACACAGGATTACATCGCTGGAATGTTTTTTTTTTTCTTTTAATAAAGGACTTTTCAAAGGTGTTTGTGTGTTTTTTTTACATTTTTTTACACTTTCTTCTTAAAATGGTAGGGGTACAATGTACCCCATTACCAATTCACATAGGGGGAGCCGGGATCTGGGGGTCCCCTTTGTTAAAGGGATCTTCCAGATTCCGATAAGCCCCCTGCCCGCAGACACCCACAACCACCGGGCAAGGGTTGTGGGGATGAGGCCCTTGTCCCCATCAACATGGGGACATCCTCCCCATGTTGAGGGCATGTGGCCTGGTACGGTTCAGGAGGGGGGTTGCGCTCTCTCGTCCCCCCCTCTTTTCCTGCGGCCTGCCAGGTTGCGTGCTCGGATAAGGGTCTGGTATGGATTTTTGGGGGGACTCCACGCCATTTTTTTTTTAAATTTGGGGTGGAGTTCCCCTTAAAATCCATGCCAGACCTGAAGGGCCTGGTAATTGAATTTGGGGGGACCCCCACGCTTTTTTTTTTTTTTAATCAATTACTTTTCTATGTATTGCCGGGAGCCGACAATTCATTAATAGCCGCGAGTGAGTTTTAAATGACTTTTTTTCCTTCAGAAATTACATTTTGTGCAGGGACAGTTCTAAGCACGGGAAACAAGCGCGACTTTACATGCATATCATACACACCCCCCAGGTACGAAATGTAAAGGAAAATTTACTTTTATTTTTTCATTTTAAGCTTTATTAAAATCACTGCTCCCGAAAAAACTTCAATTTTTAAAACTTTTTTTTGCATTGATACATGTCCCCTGGGGCAGGACCCGGGTCCCCATACACTTTTTAGGACAATAACTTGCATATTAGCCTTTATAATTAGCACTTTAGATTTCGAACGTTCGAGTCCATTGTATTTAATAGGGTTCTAAAGTTCACGCGAACATTCTGTCTGTTCGCAGGTTCTGGTGCGAACCGAACAGGGGGGGTGTTCGGCTCATCCCTGTTGGTGGATCAGCAAACCATGAATAGCCTGGGTTTGCTTTGAAACCCCATTCAACCTGAATCTCATCCCTATACTCAATAAACAGGATTTTTGACAGTTGTTTAAATGGATTTGTTTCTCCTCTGCTGAAAAATTGTTCTATCTGGTTAATATTGATTGCTAGAGTAGCTTTACTCTACAACTAATAACCTGCTAGTCAGAAAACCGTTTTGTAAATATTTCCGGGAACTGTGTTATTACTGGCTCCTATTATCTAGCTAATAGGTTTTCAGATTTGTTGATATGAAATAGTGTATAGAAAAAATGCTGAGCTAACTGATAATTGTGAAATTAAACGTAAGTAAAACCACAAAGACTAACAAGACTTTGAACTCAGAGCTGTGTACAATCACAAATATACATACTGCATGGACACTATAGAAAACACTTCTGTGCAACCACATATTAAGGCTAAATATATACTGCATTCACACTACAGGTCATAAGCCAATTATTTAAAGGGGTTGTAAAGTCTAAAAGTTTTTTACCTTAATGCATTCCTTGCATTAAGGTAAAAAAATGTTTAGGTGTCAGCATCGCCCCCTCAGCCCCCCTTTACTTACCTGAAACCTCATTCGATCCTCACTTCCAGGTTTCGCTGGCTTTACTGGGGCACCGGGAGCCATTGGCTCCCAGTGCTGTCAATCAAAGCCAATGTCGAGGAAGCGGGGGGCGGGGCCGAGTCCCTCTGTCAATGGACGCAGCAGAGGGACTCGGTTGCGAGCATGCATTAGTGCCCCCATGGGAAGCGGCCGGCTTCCCATGGGGGCACTGGCCAGAGAGGAGGGGCTAGAAGCGCCGACGGGGGACCCGAAAAGTGGAAGTTCCTGCCCGCTCTGTGCGATTCGGTAAGTATAGACATGTTTGAGTTTTTTTTTTCTTTTTTAATTACCTTTACAACCCTTTTAAATGAAAATATCATTTTTATTAACGAATTCATGCAATTGCTGCACAATCCAAAAGTAATGCCTTTTAATGTTATTAAATACATTTGGAGAAATTTACTAAGACTGAACAAAATCATCTGGAGCAGCTGTGCAAGGCAACCAATCAACTAATCAACTTCTATCTTTCATTTTCAAAGCTCAATTGAACAAACTGAAAATAGAAGCTGATTGGTTGCCATGCACAGCTGCTCCAGATTCCGTTTGCTTAAAGCGGTATTGAATCCAAAAACAAAAAAATATATATTTTGAAACTTACCAATCCTTAAATGTGGTGGCTGTGGGGTTTTTTAGGCTTTTTTTCCTTTATTATCACTTGGTAATCTGGCCTTAGACAGCACAATTGTCAGTCTGGAGTGAGGGAAGTGTTAGGCCGGGTTCACACCGCATCCAATTCACATAACATCAAAAAATACATTGATTTCAATGAGACTGGTTCACATATGTGTGATGCATTCGCACTGCGCATTGCCCAAAAAAGTGTGCGTTTTCTAGGCATTGCGGTGCGGCTCAGGTGCAAATTCAGGCCCATTATCTTCTATGGGCCAGCATCTGATTCGCACATATGTTCCGTTCTGAACAGGGATTTTGAGGGGGAACTCCACGCCAAATTTAAAATAAAAAACGGCATGGGTTCCCCTCCAGGAGCATACCAGGCCTTTAGGTCTGGTATGAATTTTAACGCAAAACCCTACACCAAAAAAAATGCCGTGGGGGTCCCCCCAAAATCCATACCAGACCCTTATCCGAGCACGCACCCTGGACGGTCAGGAAAGGGGGTGGAGACGAGCGAGCGCCCCCCCTTCCGAACCTTACCAGGCCGCATGCCCTCAACATGGGGGGTGGGTGCTTTGGGGCGGGGGGGCGCCCTGCAGCCCCCCCCACCCCAAAGCACCCTGTCCCCATGTTGATGAGGACAGGGCCTCTTCCCGACACCCCTGGCTGTTGGTTGTCGGGGTCTGCGGGCGGGGGGCTTATCGTAATCCGGGAGCCCAAGATCCCGGCCCCCCACTCTATGTGAATGAGTATGGGGTACATCGTACCCCTACCCATTCACCTGGTGGAAAAAAAGTCAATAAAAAACACACTACACAGGTTTTTAAAGTAATTTATTAGGCAGCTCCGGGGGTCTTCTTCCGACTTCGGGGGTCTTCTTCCAACTTGGGGGTTCTCTTCCGACTTTGGGGGTCTCTTCTTCTGCTCTTCGGTGTCGTCTCCGCGCTCTCCGGTTCTTCTCCCGCTCTCCGGTGCTTTCTTCCTTCTGCCGGGCACCTCCACTATCTTCTTCCAGCTCTTTTGCTAGTGTGGGCCCGGTCTTCATCGTCGTCTTCTTCCCTCTTCTCTCCTCCCGATGTATAAAGGCATGGAGCGTGGTCACCGGGTGATGTCACCCCGTGACCTCGCCCCCGTATGACGTCACAGTCCCGGGGAATGATGGGAATGTGACATCATACAGGGGTGGGGTCACCGGGTGGCATCACCCGAGGCGTGGCTATATAAGTCGTTGCGCTCCGCGCACACAGCATTATTGCATCAGAGAGCATCGAGGCAACATCGGGAGCAGAAAAGAGGGAAGAAGACAAAGATGAAGACCGGGCCCCGCTAGCAAAAGAGCTGAAAGAAGATAGCGGAGGCGCCCGGCAGAAGGAAGAAAGCACCGGAGAGTGGAAGAAGAACCGGAAAGCGTGGAGACGACACCAGAGAGCAGAAGAAGAGACCCCCAAAGTCGGAAGAGAACACCCGAATTCGGAAGAGACCCCTGAAGTTGGAAGAAGACCCTCGAAGTCGGAAGAAGACCCCCGGAACTGCCTAATAAATTACTTTAAAAACCTGTGTAGTGTGTTTTTTATTGACTTTTTTCCACCAGGTGAATGGGTAGGGGTACGATGTACCCCATACTCATTCACATAGGGTGGGGGGCCGGGATCTTATTAAAGGGGGCTCCCAGATTCCGATAAGCCCCCCGCCCGCAGACCCCGACAACCAACGGCCAGGGTTGTCGGGAAGAGGCCTTGTCCTCATCAACATGGCCCCCCTGCCCCAAAGCACCCACCCCCCATGTTGAGGGCATGCAAAATGGTACGGTTCAGGGGGAGGGGGGGGGGCGCTCACTCATCCCCATCCCCTTTCCTGACCGGCTGGGGTGCGTGCTCGGATAAGGGTCTGGTATGGATTTTGGGGGGACCCGCGCGCCGTTTTCCCATTAAAATCCATACCAGACCTAAGTGCCTGATTTGCTCATGGAGGGGAACCCATGCCGGTTTTTTATTTAAAATTCGGCATGGAGTTCTCCCTCATGATAACAGCGGCAAGACTTCCCTCCCCTCTCCCAGATCAGCAAATCCGCAGCTAAAACGCAAAGGAACTGCTGAACAACTGTTTGAGAACTTGGCAAAGAAACCGGAGCTCAAAAACGCAACGCACAAGTGTGAATCCGGCCTCAGATGAACTAGCAAATTTAGATGGACTTGGCTAACAAATGAAAGCCCAACTCCAGCTAGCACTTTATAAGCAGTTACAGCAATATTTGTTTTTTCCTCTTGGATAAAGGTTTTACATAAGGGCCAGTTCACACTAGATGCAGTTCCGCGTGCTTTTTTCTGCACTAAAAATGCATGCACAGTGTTTTCCATGTATTCCAATGGCTCTAGTTCACACCAGTGCAGTCAGTTCCAGACAGTTTCTGGTCAGTTTCCGGTGCAGAAACTCACCAGAAACTGACTGCATTGGTGTGAACTAGAGCTATTGGAATACATGGAAAACACTGTGCATGCATTTTTAGTGCAGAAAAAAAGCACACAGAACTGCACGGAACTGCATCTTGTGTGAACTTAATGAGTAAACGCTGACCATTATAAGCTCCTGTCAATGGTAAATGGTTTGTCTCAACCCTCTAACTGCCACTTTTCAAAAAAGTTTGAAAAATAACAAAATTGCTGGCATGATCAATAGGTGAGAATAAAGACAAAAAAAGCTGTAAAAGAAAATCATTGCAGCCACCAGATCTAAGCAACATTTAGCCAGTTACATTGTTCAATAAAAGATATATATAAAAAATGCAGTGCTAGAAAGTGAACATGGGGCTGGGAAAATTAATCCAGTCCAGATGTGGCTTAAGCAGGATGATCTAATCACCACGAATAATATCCCCAATGCAAGTGAATATAAAAAACAAAATCCAATAAAGGAAAATTCAACCACACCAAAAAATTATACTAATGAATAAAATTGGTGAATGTGAAATGACACTAATATAAAAAATTAAACAACATATTAAATGCAAAGGTGCACCAACAAAAAAGAAATTAATAAAAAATATATGTGAATATACTGATAAATGAAAGTCCAGAGGATAAACCATAAAGCAATTCCAAAGATGGTGATAAAGGAAAAAAGCTTCTTCCCAATGAGAACTGTGCCTGATTGCAAAACGTGACACCCGAGTGACTGGTGGTCCTGCTTACCAGATGGCAGTGACTGTAACCACAGTCTCACCCAGCTCAGGGAATAGGGCCTCCCCACAGCCTAGCAGTATCCTGATTAATGCCTCATCCGCCGATGTAAACTCAGAATGAGAAAAGAAAAAAAACCTCCATGGTGTAGTATAAAAAATAAGGTTTAATAAAAAGTAAGGATTGCACTTACAAGATCCAATAGGTCAATCAGCGGTGAACAGCTTTAAGACATAAGCGGCAATGCAGCGGTAAAACAAACGGCGTCTATTCAAATCTTCCCGGGTTCCTGTGTTCCGTGAGTCTTCCTCGTATGTGTATGAAAGCGTAATGACGTCACCCCCTACGCGTTTCGTCACCAATGGACTTCAACTGGGGATTGGATTGTTGTTTCTTCCTTGCAACCATGACAATCCCATACCCTTCTAGGTATATGATTGGCTTACTGTTTTACCCAGTAGTTTTTTTCTCTTCTTACAACATGGGCACTGATATTACTATTAGGCAGGGTTCACACTGGTACGACAAACGCTTCGACATTGGGAACTCATGTCGCATGATGTGTGAAAATCAATGTTTCCCTATGGGAGCCGTCTCAACTGGTCCGACACAAGTCGGTCCAACTTTGAAAATGCTCCCTGCACTACTTTGGTCCGACTTTGATCCTACTTCAGCCCATTGAATATCACTGAAGTCAGATCAAAGTTGGATCGCCGTCTTAACTGATCCGACTTTGGCATGGGACTTGTGCTCTGATGATCTTGAAGGGGAACTCCACGCCAAATAAAAACAAAAAAACGGCATGGGTTCCCCTTCCAAGAGCATACCAGGCCGCCCGCAGACCCCGAAAACCAACAGCCAGGGTTGTCGGGAAGAGGCCCTCCTGCCCCAAAGCACCCACCCCCTCATGTTGAGGGCATGCGGCCTGGTATGGTTCAGGAGGGAGAGGGGCGTTCGCTCGTCCCCCTCTCCTTTCCTGACCTGCCAGGCTGTGTGCTCGGGTAAGGGTCTAGTATGAATTTTGAGGGGGACCCCCACTTTCCCCTTAAAACCTATACTAGACCAAAGGGCCTGGTATGCTCCTTGAGGGGGAACCCATGCCGTTTTTTTTTTACATTTTGTGTGGAGCTCCCCCTAAAGATTCATACCAGACACAGTGCCTGGTATTGTCAGGGGGATCAAAGTCGGATCCCTTTTCATTGAAGTCGGACGCATGTCGGACTTCAAGCCGCAGGGCAAAGTCAGATCCAAAGTGGTACGACTGTCGTGTCATACCAGCGTGAACCCGGCCTCACAGACAGTGCGCTTGAAAACACATCCCACTGCATCTGGTGTGAATGGGTCTCAAAGTATGACTACATTTGTTTAAACATTTATTTTTAGAAACAGTAAAATTATATGTGTACTTAAAGGTAGGGCTAATGTAAAGTAACCCTTGTCGTAAAAGCCTTAAATGCAACATTTTAGGTTACTTCCACCAAAGACTGCTAACACTGTTCGGTGGACAGATTCTTTCTCCAGATTGTTCAACATTTCCATAATCTTTATTTTTATCTCGTTTTTCCTTATGGCCATATATACGCCTTCTCACTGGACTTAAGTTATATAGGATGATGGGATTTTAGTGCAACATTCACAGGAACTACTTGGTAGATTGGGTTTTCTGCTCTTCTGCCTCAACTCTGAGAAATACCTTAGCCCCACTGACACACCAGGTTAAGCAAATGGATACTACACTGCTACTGGGAGCACAAATATAGATACCCTACACACAATAGGGTTCAGTATCAAAAAGCAAACATCAGACTGGTTGGTGGTAAATAAACCCAAAATATTGTCACGGGTTACAGTAAATAGCAGTATGCCCATCAATGAGTAAGTAAAGGATTAGGTCAATCACGGTTCACTGGACAGCATGTCCACTAGGCTATAGCAGCATAGAATGGAGTTATATGCAACTAAATTAGAGTAAATCTGGTAATCCACAAAATTAGCAATCAGTAATGGCAATCGAAAACAGTAACAGCAATGATAATCAATACTGTGCTAACTACTCTGTAAACAGTAGGCTATATCCACTTTGGAGTGCACTCTATATGAATGACAGCGATAAAATATAAAACTCCCTAAAGAAGTACCTCTTCCAATGGACAATAGGCATAGTTCTTGTGAAGCAGTTGTCTGAGTGAGCAGTCTTTAGCCCTAGTTCTTCAGCCACCTTGCATTGGGGCCCAGTCTTTTCAGTGATGCACATTAGTTCAGTCCCAGTTAAATCTGCATTCAGTAAATAATGCTGCTAGTTAGGTGGCCAGTCCCTATGTTTTCAGTCTCTACTAGCAGCAACCGGTTAATGACAGAAGTGTCCTCTGATCATTTACAGGGGTACAGCAACAGGGGTGTCATGGTTATGCAGTAATGTTTGTCTCTCAGCCTACCTCTCCTCCATGTGTCCTGCTTTAGAGGCCAGCCACTCTCACCTGGCTGCTTAAGTAATCTCTCCTCTAAGCATGGCTCCACCCCAGGCCCTATCAGGGAACACTATATTAACCTGTGCACTGCAAGCCAGCTGTGCTGATCAATTTTGTTTGTTAAGCTATTGTGTTGTGTGTTTGGGTTCCTGCTTGCCGTGTGCTACGTCTGTCTCTGTTTTACAGATCTTGGCTTGTTCTCGACTATCCCTGTCTGCTTGTGACCTTGACCTTTGGCGTGTCCTTTGTTTATCCTTGTCTGCTAGTCGCCCCGACCTTTGGCTTATCCCCTCACTATCTCTTGTATCCTGAGCTGCTGCTTCCCCTCTATCCCCTATAGCCTACTGTGAGCGTGAGCTGGGGGACTCTGGGGGCCGCGACATGGATCTAGTTGCAGCCCAGTCCATCCTCACCACTAGAGGCTCTGGTGAACACCTGCTGGATCTTAGACTCTGCGCCCTGGGGAATCTTATACTATAGCTCCCTGTGGGATCCCTGTTAGTGCTCCAGTGGACCTGCCTTTCTTTACCACCCAGAGTTCATCCGCAGGAGTCAGCCATAGGGTTCACTACCTTAGCGGTGCACTCCTGACCCCAACGGTGTGCATCTGTCACCTGGCTTCAGGTGACCTGACAAGGGGTCTCACTGTTCAGATATTTTAGATTACTTCTGGATCTGCCTGGAGCAACTCCGGTCCTCAGCACATGGTTGCTGGCCTGTGGCAGGTTGATGTGCACATAAGAGCAGAAATGTGCACACCTCAGTTGCCTCACAGCTAAGAGAATGTTCTCCCCTTATATCTGGCTCGCATTGTTGATTAAAGTCCAATGGTCCTTAGACTGCCATAGTAAAAAAAAAATCCTGATCTTCATCCCCCATGATTCAGTGCTGCCAACCATCAAGTCTGTAAGAGAAGCTCAGTACATATTGGAGCCAAAATAATGTGCATATGCACACCCCCATGCACGCTCACCCAGTATGGCACCAAATGGCCTATTTAAGTGGGACTATGGCATAAACAGATTGCTAAGTGTTCTTTAGCTAGTTCCTGTTTAACCTGTGCCCAACCTGCTATATTTGCCTACCCGTTCACGGCCCAGCTTGCCCTTGACCAATCTCTGGATTCCTGCCTGCCTGCTGTGACCTCGGCTTGTATTCTGACTCTGCTCCTGTCTTGTGTTCCTGTACCTTGCTGTCTGGCTGTTGATTACCTTTTGGCTTGTGTCCTGGCTATGCTCCTGCCTGCTGATCAAGTGTCACTGTGTTCCAGTTCCTAGTTCCTGCCTGGTGATCCACAGTCATCTGCTTCCTGCAAACCTCAGCTGGTGCTGCCTGTTACTCTGTGTTATCACACCTTCTGTCATCACTACTACTAAATCATTCTCTGTCTCTAGCCAAGCACCTGGCTACATAATCTTGATAGATTGTGAGAAATTCATTGCTCAACCAGGGGATACTTGAAAAGTGGTCTATTCTATAAACATTCCTTCCTTATGTAGCACTGCCCCCTAGGGGACTGCTGGGAATTACCTGCTCATCTGCACTGCTATGACCTGGTGAACATTCCAACCCACCTGACACTCTGGGTTCAGACATCCTGGTACCGCTGCAAAGCAATGAATCAGACAACTCAGTGTATTTAGATTCTAATCTGAATCAACTAGAAAGGGAGGTACACAACAAGGAGGGAACAAATCTGCTGAGTTTTGGGCCGACAGTGCAAGCTCAGCAAAATAATTCCTCCGAAAGTCAAAACAAGGTAATAACAGATATGCAGCATGTAAAAAAACACTTCTTGTAAATGGTAATACTCCCCCCATGGTTGAATGTAACCAAAAAGGACTAGACTGGCTTACTAAAAGAGGATACCTGGCGGAACTACAACGGTTCTAATAAAAAAAGCTCAGGCCTAGATGTGATAGTACAAGGGCACTTGGGTAATCTAACTTTAATCCATAGAAGAAACAATTCATATAGTAGATGACTCATTGGAGACATTCCGGAATAAATGGGGGAAATGGATGGAGTATATAAAAAGGAAGAATATAGGGGGGAAAAAAGAAAGGGAAGAAGGGAAAGGAAGAAGGGAAAAGGGGAAAGAAGAGGAAAGGAAGAGAAGAAGAGAAAGGAAGGAAAGGGAGAAAAATAAATTAAAATCCTGTGGATATAGGAGCATAACAGAGAGTTTGGGGGGGGGAGAGAGGAAGAGGGATTGTTTGGGGGGAGGTAAGGGGGGGGTTTCCTTTTTTTTTTTGGGAGGGAATGGGGATCTAGAGAGAATAAATGAATGGTTGTAACAAGGAATTTAAGTAAAGAAATGTGATTGCTTTTTTCCTATGTATACTTGTTAATATTTTTTGCATAATAAAAGAGAGAATATAAAAAAAAAGAAGATAGAAGTAATTGTAGCGACCTCACCCTTCTCATCCCTTCTGATTCTCGGCTTGTTGTCTCGTCTAGGGGGGAGTACGGGGGGAGGGATGAGATACACCACGGCCCATGTCCTCTTTTGGATAGAGGTGAAGGCCAGAACCTATTTTACCATCGGGTCGTGTGTATAACCCAGAGCAAAGTCTTTTCTGTAAATGACCCCCTCTGCTCCCAGTAACTGGAGTTCCACACCACTGAAAAGGTCTAACTCGTATTTATTCTCCAACAGCAATAAATCGTCATTTAGCACAGACAGGTTGTGACCAAAGAACAGTTCAGTATAGGTGGGGAGTAGGTCGAGGCACAATCCTTAGATAGAACCAATCATTGTGGTGTCACCAACGGTTATGGCGTACAGTGGCTGCCACCGACTGTGTAGAACAGAAAGTGAATTACCTTCGCTAAGCGCAGCCCCTGTCAGAGGGAAGACATCCATCCAAGAGAGTTACCAGAGGCCCCGCCGTCACCAGCAATTCTGCACCGGACTGTTCGGAGGGGTTACGCTCCCTGGCCTCCTCATCTCAGACTCGGGCACCCAAGGCTTTAGGGCCCCCTCGGATTCCTCCACCCTTGCGGGACCCAGTCAAAGGTACCGGGCCCCAGGCCTTCTCAATAGTACCTCACCCCAGGCTAAAGGTGCCTGGGATGGACTCCATCGCCCGCTCCGGCCAGGTCAAGGGCACCTGGGCCCGGAACTCCGGAACGCCGGCACCCAGGCTGAAGGTGCCTGGGCTCGACTCTGACCTCCGACTCTGAACCCCGTGTTCAGGGCATCCGCCCCTTTTATCTTCTCTCCCTTTGCATCACAGCAGGTTCTTCGCCCCGCTGTACCAGCGCCGGAAAAGGACAAAAAGGATGCAGTCTTGTGGTGAGAGTTCAACTCCGGCCCAGGGCAACAACGCCACCTGCAGGCCGCAGAGAACCTCACACCACCAGAGTCCTCCAAGAACCACAAAAGGGTCCCAGATTTCCCAATAATCAGTACATTGGGTCATACTACCACCCTTGCACTCCCCCTAAATTTTAACCCCTGCTACATAATCTAACAGTAATGTTCTCGTTGCAGATCTGATGTTCTTCACCGGTAGGTCAGATCTCGTTATTTGTAATCCAATTAGGTGTAGAGAGACATACTGGGTTTCTAGTAGAAAGTGAAGTTTGATGCCTCGTACACACGGCCGAGAATCTCGTCAGGAAAAAACTTGTCGTTTTTCTTGACGAGATTCTTGGACAAGAAACTTGTCCCGGCCGAGTGTACACACGCTCGATTCAAAGAACCCACGGTTCTTTGAATGGAGCGAACGCAGTGACGTAATCGACTACGACGAGCGTGCGCTTGTCACATTCAATGCCATTGCCGCCATCTTGCTACACCCTACCTATGCCTAGAAAGCTACCGCCCATGCTTCAAAGTCATTTCGAGCATGCGTGGGTTTCAACGGCGACAGGTAAGTGTACACACACACACACTTTTCTCGTCGAGAAACATGCTGACGAGAATCTCGACGAGAAAATGGAGAATCCTGACGAGAAAATAGAGAGCAGGTTCTCTATTTTTCTCGTCGAGATTCTTGTCGGTTTTCTTGACGAGAAACCTGATAGCCGTGTACACACGACCGATTTACTCGGCAAGAAAGCTCTGCCAGCAAGTTTCTTGTCGTTTTTTGGCGAGAAACTCGGTCGTGTGTACGAGGCTTAAGCGTTTAAGCACCGCGTGCAGCTAAATTCAGGAAAGTGTTCAAAGTGGATGTGTCTGATGCAAGGTGTCCCCGTGATATGGTGACAAGTGTGCCGATAAAATGGGTGATTAGCCCTCTCACCAACAACAAGGTAGTCGTGATGTCCTCCGAACAGTGTCTGGGGTAGCGATGACTCAACAGTGAATCTGGTGCTTTGATCTTTCTTTTGCAGCTTTGCCCACTGACTGGCTGGTCACTGGACTGGTGTGGTAAGAATGTCTGATGGCAACCCATGGAGCCAAACCCTTCTGGCGCGGGCGGGTGGATGATACACCAGGTGGTAGAATAGTTATCAGTCTGATGAACTACCCATCCCATAATTCCTTTAACTGGACTCACAAATATATTGTCATTTAATAGTACTGGACACTGAGGGACATACATTGCATAAAGACACCGGGGGATTGCCATACTTTGCCACCGTAGTCCACATTGCTACACTTACTTCATACCCAGCACTAAAAATCAATTGTGGTATTACAAGCCTCATCCTTTGCACTGTGCAATGAGAGATCAGTGAGCAGTACTGGTCATATTTTCTAAATAAAGATTTAAAGTTCAAGCAAAAAAAGTGTAGGTCATAGCCTTATGCCCTGTACACACGGTCGGACTTTTGCCCGGCCAAAATCACATCTAAACACCGACGGAATTCCTCGGAATTTCCGATGGAAGAAGTCCGATGGGGCATACACATGGTCGGAATAACCGTTGAAAAAATTCCGTCTGACTTTTTCTATCGGAAATTCAGGTCGTGTGTACAAGGCTTAAGGGTGTCCTTATCAACCCTGATAAAAGTAAGCAATGCTTCCAAATTCAAGCATTGCTTCCCAAGAATTTATTGGGCAGTCTCTTCTCTCCTTGACGAGGAGCCTTAACCACAATGTTTTCTAGTTTCGAAAAGTAGAAAAGTAGAAGTTGAAGTTCTTCAGGAAATTCTATACAGAGGGATCAGCCAACTTGATGGAAAATGTCCCTTTCGAACGTGTTATGATTCTTAATTTTTCAATGCAGAAGAGTAAAAGATCAAAAATACTCTGTGCCTGTCAGCAGCAGCAGAGAATCACTGCAGGTCCCACTGCTGGGAAAAGTGGCATAAGGATGGACAGATGGTTTTCAATCCATCATTCTTGGAGAATGGCACGATATATGCCTATCTATGACCGGTTTAATTATAGCAATTTCAATCACTTCTGCCCGTTTTCTAATCACAAAAGCAACAAAATAAATGAATACCATTCTTTTATAAATGCTGTAAATACTTATATTTATACAGAGATGTTGGTAGATTTTTTTTTTCTATTTGTTACATTTTTGCAATCAAAATTAGATGTAAATTGTGTTTCTATGGCCAGCATTACAGTCTGATATTGGTAATATTTCCATGCTGCTGTACATTTGGTTCACTAATCAAACAAATCTGTTGGTTTTAGCAGTCTGGAGTTGGTTGATTTTCTCACACTTGCCATATCTAAGCAGAAGCTTGCTCTGGCCTTAGAGATAGTACCAGTCTACTAAAGACAATGGAATTGATTTACTAAAGGCAAATGGACTGTGCACTTTCTCTAGAGCAGGGATATGCAATTAGCGGACCTCCAGCTGTTGCAGAACTACAAGTCCCATGAGGCATAGCAAGACTGACAGCCACAAGCATGACACCCAGAGGCAGAGGCATGATGGGACTTGTAGTTTTGCAACAGCTGGAGGTCCGCTAATTGCATATCCCTGCTCTAGAGCTTTGTAAATGAGCATAAGATCTGCTGACTTCCATCATCCAATCATGTGCAAGCAAGAATGCTGTATTTTCTCCTTGCATGTTATTCAGTATTCTTTGCAAAGTGAAGCTTTACCTAATTTACTAAGCTCTGGAGCAACTGCACTTGCAGAGTGCAACTCCACTTTGCAAAGCGCACTGTGTTTAACCCCTTAACGACAGCTCACTGTACATATACGTCGGCAGAATGGCACGGACAGTCAAACTCACGTACCTGTACGTGCCTGCCTTCGTATGGGTGGGGGGTCCATTCGGACCCCCCTCCGGTACGGTGAGCGGCCGGGATCGCTTTGGGAGCGATCCGTGATGAGGGGACGGCCATTTGTTTCCGGCCACCACCTCGCGATCGCTCCCGGCGAATGAAAAGCTTCCTCTGCCTGTGTAATGTTTACACAGGCAGGAGGAAGTGATGTCATCTCTCCTGCGGCGCTCACATATACCGAGCGCCATGGAGAGAAGACACACAGGTTAGTGCACTAAACAGCACACTGACACCAGCACACATAGGCACACGATCGCCCCCCCAGGCCCCCCCAGACCCCCCCAGATCACCCCCCAGATCACCCCCCAGCCCCCAGTCACAGTGTCACTGATTGCAGTGACCATTTATTTACTGATCACTGCAATCAGTGACATTTGTGACTGTAAAAGTGTCAGGGCAGTTAGTTTTAGGTCCAGTGTAGCCCCCTAACCCCCCCTAATAAAGGTTTAACCCCTTGATCACCCCACAGGTAACCCTTTCACCCCCTAGCACCGCTGTCACTAAGCAATCGTTTTTCTGATCGCTGTCTTAGTGTCGGTGGTGCCGATAGGTAGCCAGTTATTTTTTTTAGGTTTGCCGCAGGTTTTTATAGCGTCAGGTACCCCCATATATTACCTAATAAAGGTTTAACCCCTTGATCGCCCCCTGGGTAACCCTTTCACCCCCTTTTGCCAGTGTCACTAAGCGATCGTTTTTCTGATCGCTGTATTAGTTATGCTGGTGCCGCTAGGTAGTCAGTTATTGTTTTTTAGGTTCGCCGCAGGTTTTTATAGCATCAGATACCCCTATATATTTTCTAATAAAGGTTTTAACCCCCTAATTGCCCCTAGTTAACCCTTTCACCAGTGATCACCGTATAAGTGTTACTGGTGACACTGGTTAGCCAGTTAGTTATTTTGTTATTTAGGTTCCCCGTCAGGTTTTTATATAGCGTCAGGTACCCCCATATATTACCTAATAAATGTTTAACCCCCTGATTGCCCCTAATTAACCCTTTCACCAGTGATCACCATATAAGTGTTATGGGTGACGCTGGTTAGTTAGTTTGCTTTTTATAGTGTCAGGGCACCCGCCGTAAATAACCCAATAAAGTTTTAACCCCGTGATGGCCGGCGGGTGATATCAATTAGGTTTTAGCATCAGAGAGGGTCTGCGTCACACCCCAGGCAGCGTCAGTTTAGTGCCTGTAACGCTGACACCCACGCGTGAAGCATACACCTCCCTTAGTGGTATAGTATCTGAACAGATCAATATCTGATCTGATCAGATCTATACTAGCGTCCCCAGCAGTTTAGGGTTCCCAAAAACGCAGTGTTAGCGGGATCAGCCCAGATACCTGCTAGCACCTGCGTTTTGCCCCTCCGTCCAGCCCAGGCCACCCAAGTGCAGTATCGATCGATCACTGTCACTTACAAAACACAACACACATAACTGCAGCGTTCGCAGAGACAGGCCTGATCCCTGCGACTCCAGTGCTGTAGGAGGTGATTTCACCACCACAGTTTTAAAAGAAAAGCATATATGCCGAAGCATGGGGGCAACAGGAGCAGAGGAGCGATTTTGCTCCTAATGCCGCGTACATACGGTCAAAATTCAGACGGAGACTTGCCCGTGGAAAAGTTTGACCGTGTGTACGCGGCATAACTTTTGCGGGAGGATGCCCCCATGCTTCGGCATATATAAATGGTGCATGTATGCCCATCATTAGAAGTGGGTGGATGAAGGGAGGTATTCTAATGGTGGGCATACCCAACGATCAATCTCTTTTTTTCGTTCAGCCAACAGTCTGCATGAAAAAAAAGATTACAATACATGTCCAACAAGGACCAGCAACGTACTGGTATGTTGCTGGAATTTGAATGGTTATACCAGAATGATGCCTGCGGGTTTAGGTATCATCTTGGTATCATTCTTTTCAGCCAGTGGCCGGCTTTCATGTAAAAGAAATCCTAGCGGCTAATTAGCCTCTGGACTGCTTTTACAAGCAGTGGGAGGGAATGTCCCCCCCCCGGATATAAAAAGCGCCATTGGGAAATTGGGAAAGCATTTTATCACACCGATCTTGGTGTGGTCAGATGCTTTGAGGGCAGAGGAAAGATCTAGGGTCTAATAGACCCCAGTTTTTTCAAAAAAAGAGTATCTGTCACTACCTATTGCTATCATAGGGGATATTTACATTCCCTGAGATAACAATAAAAATGATAAAAAAAAAAATATGGAAGGAACAGTTTAAAAATAAAATAAAAAAACTAAATTAATAACAATAAAAAAAAAAAGTACCCCTGTCCCGCATTGCTCTTGCGCAATGGCGAACGCAAGTGTCGGTCTGGCGTCATATGTAAACAGCAATTGCACCATGCATGTGAGGTATCACCGCAAAGGTCAGATCAAGGGCAGTCATTTTAGCAGTAGACCTCCTCTGTAAATCTAACGTGGTAACCTGTAAAGGCTTTTAAAGGCTTTTAAAAATGTATGTAGTTTGTCGCCACTGCGCGTTTGCGCGAAATTTTAAAGCATGTCGTGTTTGGTATCTATGTACTCGGCCTCAGATCATCTTTTTTATTTCATCCAAACATTTGGGCAAGATAGTGTGTTTTAGTGCATTAAAATTAAAAAAAGTGTATTTTTTCCCCAAAAAATGCGTTTGAAAAATCGCTGCGCAAATACTGTGTGGAAAAAAAATGCAACACCCACCATTTTAATCTGTAGGGCCTTTGCTTTAAAAAATATATAATATTTGGGGGTTCAACATAATTTTCTTGCAAAAAAAAAATATGATTTCATGTAAACAAAAAGTGTCAGAAAGGGCTTTGTCTTCAAGTGGTTAGAAGAGTGGATGTAAGCTTCCCAATGTTGTGTATAAAATGCCAGGACAGTTCAAAACCCCCCAAATGACCCCATTTTGGAAAGTAGACACCCCAATCTATATACTGAGAGTCATGTTGAGTCCATGGAATATTTTATATGTTGCGGAAATTTTTTATTTTTTTTGCACAAAGTTGTCACTAAATGATATATTGCTCAAACATGCCATGGGCATATGTAGAATTACACCCCAAAATACATTCTGTTGCTTCTCCTGAGTACGGGCATACCACATGTGTGAGACTTTTTGGGAGCCTAGCCGCGTACGGGACCCCAAAAACCAAGCACCGCCTTCAGGCTTTCTAAGGGTGTAAATTTTTGATTTCACTCCTCACTGCCTATCACAGTTTCGGAGGCCATGGAATGCCCAGATGGCACAACCCCCCCCCCCCCCCAAATGACCCCATTTTGGAAAGTAGACACCCCAAGCTATTTGCTGAGAGGTATGGTGAGCATTTTGCAGATCTCGCTTTTTGTCACAAAGTTTTGAAAATTGAAAAAAAACAAACAAAAAAAAAATATTTTCTTTCTTCATTTTCAAAAACAAATGAGAGCTGTAAAATACTCACCATGCCTCTCAGCAAATAGTTTGGGGTGTCTACTTTCCAAAATGGGGTCATTTGGGGGGGGGGGGGTTTGTGCTATTTTGGCATTTTATGGCCTTCGAAACTGTGATAGGCAGTGAGGAGTGAAATCAAAAATTTGTGCCCTTAGAAATCCTGAAGGCGGTGCTTGGTTTTCGGGGTCCCGTACGCGGCTAGGCTCCTAAAAAGTCCCACTCATGTGGTATCCCCGTACTCGGGAGAAGCAGCAAAATTTATTTTGGGGTGCAATTCCACATATAACCATGGCATGTGTGAGCAATACAGGCATACCCCGCTTTAAGTACACTCACTTTACATACACTCGCGAGTAAGGACATACCCATGAGTGTATGTAAAGTGGCTCTCAAGCTAAAGCTGCAGCTGAGTAATCCGTGCACGAATAGTTCAGATTCCCCGCTACTTGGAAACACACTCCCTGACACCCCCACTACAGCCCCTGACACCCCCACTACAGCCCCTGATGCCCCAGAAGTAAAAAAAGGTATTGCTTCACTTTAAGTACATTTTTGTTTTACATACATGCTCTGGTCCCATTGTGTACTTAAAAGTGGGGTATGCCTGTATATCATTTAGTGACAACTTTTTGTAATTTTTTATTTTTTTTTTGTCATTATTCAATCACTTGGGACAAAAAAAAAATATTCAATGGGCTCAACATGCCTCTCAGCAATTTCCTCGGGGTGTCTACTTTCTAAAATGGGGTCATTTGGGGGGGGGGGGGGGTTTGTGCTATTTTGGCATTTTATGGCCTTCGAAACTGTGATAGGTAGTGAGGAGTGAAATCAAAAATTTGCGCCCTTAGAAATCCTGAAGGCGGTGCTTGGTTTTCAGGGGCCCGTACACGGCTAGGCTCCTAAAAAGTCCCACACATGTGATATCCCCATACTCAGGAGAAGCAGTAAAATTTATTTTGGGGTGCAATTCCACATATAACCATGGCATGTGTGAGCAATATATCATTTAGTGACAACTTTTTGTAATTTTTTATTTTTTTTGTCATTATTCAATCAAAAATATTCAATGGGCTCAACATGCCTCTCAGCAATTTCCTTGGGGTGTCTACTTTCCAAAATGTGGTCATTTGGGGGGGTTTGTACTGCCCTGCCATTTTAGCACCTCAAGAAATGAGATAGGCAGTCATAAATTAAAAGCTGTGTAAATTCCAGAAAATGTACCCTAGTTTGTAGACGCTATAACTTTTGCGAAAACCAATAAATATACGCTTATTGACATTTTTTTTACTAAAGACATGTGGCTGAATACATTTTGGCCTAAATGTATGACTAAAATTGAGTTTATTCGATTTTTCTTATAACAAAAATTAGAAAATATCATTTTTTTTCAAAATTTTCTGTCGTTTTCCGTCTATATCACAAAAAGAAAAATCGCAGAGGCAATCAAATACCATTAAAAGAAAGCTCTATTTGTGGGAAGAAAAGGACGCAAATTTCGTTTGGGTACAACATTGCATGTCCGCACAATTTCCAGTTAAAGCAGCGCAGTGCCAAATTGTGAAAACACCTCTGGTCATTAAGCTGCGTATTGGTCCGGTCCTTAAGTGGTTAAAAAATCAATCCCAATGCTTGCCTTGTATGTTTTAGAGAGTCATAGATTACAGATTTACCCAAGCCATGTCTTTTTGTTTTTTGTTAAGCGGCCTGTAACCAGTTTCCCTGGTTCCCTAGCTAGATGTACTGGTGTCTTAACACTTTACCTCTACAAGTGAATACAGTTTAAATAAGTGCAGATGGATTATAGACTGGAGCGGAGTTTTAACATGCACGCTTGACCATGAGAAAAACCAAGAAGTAAAAGAAAAGCAATTTTTTAAAAAGAGAAGTGCAGGGTTTTAAAAAAACAAATCTGCATACTCACCTAAGTGGGTGCAGAATCAATCCAATCGCCCACCACCTCTAAGACCAAGAACCAAGTGATCATAGACCGCTAATCGCTTGGTTCTCAGTCTTCAGTGAGCAGAGAACTGGTAACTGTCAATCACCAGCTCTACGCTCTGTCTCTCTAGTGCGGGGGTCAGCAACCTGTAGATCGTGAACTACCAGTAGATCGCGGACAGGTGACTGGTAGATTTCGGTCTGTGTTGGCTGATCCGCCATTCCAGAGCATCAAAGCAGTGCAATGCAGAGGGAATACTTGTAAAGTTAGAGCTGTAGAAGGGAGCAAGAGCCATATATGCTGATGCCCCTCCTCTGTAGTGCTGGCTTCTGTCCCATGCAGAGTGATACCAACTCGCTCTATCACTTATCCCAGCTAACGGTCTAATGCCAGCAGTAGGAAAAAAGAGATCTTCAGGTCAGTGTGAAGCAATACACCAGGCATAACAGTATAGGGCTGCATTCACACTGATGTGCTGCGGATTACCCACACAACGGATGCAGTGTGCCTGCAGTTTTCCTGCGGGTTTACTGCGCTTAGCCATAGACTTCTATTATATCCTGCTGTTTTACCACCCCATAACTTTATGTATGAACAAGCACAAGTGCTGCTGAAAAGCGATCCGAGTGTGTGTTGATAGGTGGTGAGGAGGCGATATGTTGCCTTCTCAACACCTGATTTAAACCCATGATTGCCATGCAATGCATGCAGTTCTGAAATTAGAGGTTTAAATCAAGTGTGAGGAGGCGACACTGTGACCAGTGATCTTTGACTTCTCCCGTGTTGTTCAGGTAGATCTCCACCTCTGTAAGGTTGCCTACCCCCTCTCTAGTGTTTACTGGAGCACTGGGCTGTGGAGGGAGCGGGAGTGGCTGGCTTAGGCTCTCAGTGGTATGCTTAGAGGCTGAGCCATCTGCTAGTCCAGGCATCTGGTTGAACTTGGAATGGCTAAGTGACGTCAGCCGACAGCAAACTCCTGTGACCTACAGGAGAAGTAGGGCCAAAAGAGCTTTGGTCTAAAGCCAATTTGAGTTAGAATTAGAGTTGGGAATTGTTAATGGTTAATGAAATTATGTATGTACTGTATAAAATTTGTATAAAATGTATATATATATATATATATATATATATATACACACACAGGTGATACTGGTGTAGCACACGGACCCTTTTTCCTGCTTACCTTCACTTGCAGGGTAAGGCACACTGTGCCACATGCCCCTATCCTCCTGGTATAAGAGGTTGAGCTGTGTTCATACTATTGTTGGGTCCTGCAGCGAGTTACCTCCCTCCATTGGTTCTCGTCCCTAGAGTATAGGGATAAGTCTATTCTTTCTCCCAAAAGAAGGCCAATGTCCAGACTGCTTTTAAACTCCAACAGACAAGTTTATTTTCCTTGCTTGGAACAGATCGGGAGAAGATTGAAACAGAGATAAAGTTGGGTAGGGAGACAGGTTCAGGCACGCGGCACCCAGTTATCCTTTTCCCCACTCAAGCCTGAGTGGGTATTGCTCACCTGGATAGATCCCTCTCACAGTTCTAGCAGCCGGAGTGGAGCACGAACAGTTACTTCAGATTTAGTCCCCTTCAAAGACAAGCTCAGGAGATCCTCTGCCACAGAATTCTTTAGTTCCTGAATCTAGAACTCTTTAACGCCTGCAACCTTTAGAGGCCATAGGTTCCAATGGGGCACATCACAGGCGCTACTGTGCATGTGCAACTCACGGAATCCTTCCCTCTGATAGGTAACCAGGCCTCTCCTGAGACAGTGACTTCCTTCACCGATCCTCCGGACAGGTCCTCCCCTGGTTTCCTCTCCTTCAGAGCGGGCCACCCTCCCTCGGGTTCCCTGGGACTCCAGTGGTTGAGCTGTAGACCCAGTTGAAGGTACTGGGCCTACCTGGAACACTATAGCCTCGGGCTGAAGGTGCCCGAGACTTCTCGACCAATTCACGCACCCCTGGCCAGCAGGCCAACGGGCGCAACTCTCGCCTCCAGGGTTTCCACTCTGGAATCCCCCGGCCAATCTCTCTAAATCATGGCGTCTGCCCCTTATGTACCCTCTCCCAGCATGCACAGCAGGTAAACCACGCCCACCGTATGGCTGCCAAGAGAGGACACCCAATCACGCTATAATGCCACCTGTGGCTCAACCCGAGACCTGAGCGACAGCGCCACTGGCAGGTCAAGGGGAACTATACACCCAGGCAACACCACAGCAGAGCAGAGTCCAATCTATAGAATCAGAAAAACCTAATCCAAACTATTGCTCAGGCTGCCCTTAAATTTAAGGCATATCGACCCCAATTTTGGGGGTCCACTACACTGGAAAAATTTGAATATCGTGCAAAAGTTAATTTATTTCACTAATGCAACTTAAAAGGTGAAACTAATATATGAGATAGACTCATTACATGCAAAGCAAGATAGTTCAAGCCGTGATTTGTCATAATTGTGATGATTATGGCTTACAGCTCATGAAAACCCCAAATCCACAATCTCAGAAAATTAGAATATTACATGCAATCAATAAAACAAGGATTGTACATAGAACAATATCGGACCTCTGAAAAGTATAAGCATGCATATGTACTCAGTACATGGTTTGGGCCCTTTTGCAGAAATTACTGCCTCAATGCAGCGTGGCATGGAAGCTAGGTGCTGAGGTGTTATGGAGGACCAGGATGCTTCAATAGCAGCCTTCAGCTCTTCTGCATTGTTCGGTCTCATGTCTATCATCTTTCTCCTGGCAATGCCCCATAGATTCTCTATGGCAGGGGTCTCAAAGTACCGGCCCGTGGACTGGTTAAAAATGGCCCGCAGGCCCGATCCAGGGCGTCTTTTTGCACAGGCATCGCAGAGGGGGAGGCGCCGAAGAGCTTTACCCCTCCATCACCTCTGTCCTCTCCGCTGCATGCTGCCGCAGCCCAGAGAGAGAACAGATCGGAGGAAGGATCCGCCCATCGCCCCGCCCACCTAGGCACTGACGATCAGAGCCCCGATCCAGGGTCCTGCTGCTCAGAGCGGGAGATTGTGTTCTCTGGGTGCCCTGTCACTAGGCCTCTGTGGAAGCCAGGATGAGAGGACTCGGGAGCCAGATGATCCTGACTGCCAGGAGAGGTGAGTGAGGCAAAGTCCTTAGTTGGGTGAATGGGGTATTTTATGGAGTGGGGGGGTAATTGTGTAGTGTGGGGCTATTTGTGCAGTGTGGGGGGTATTTTATGGAGTGTGGGGGGATTTGTGCAGTGTGGGTTTTTTTTTTTTGGAGTGTGGGGGGATTTGTGCAGTGTGGGGGTATTTTATGGAGTGTGGGGGGATTTGTGCAGTGTGGGGGGTATTTTATGGAGTGTGGGGGGTATTTTATGGAGTGTGGGGGGGGTTTGTGCAGTGTGGGGGTATTTTATGGAGTGTGGGGGTACTTGTGTAGTGTGGGGGTTAATTGTGTAGTCTGGGGGTTAATTGTGTAGTCTGGGGGTTAATTGTGCAGTGTGTGGGCTATTTTATGGAGTGTGGGGGCTATTTTATGGAGTGTGGGGGGTATTTTATGGAGTGTGGGGGGTATTTGTGCAGTGTGGGGGGTATCTTATGGAGTGTGGGGGGTATCTTATGGAGTGTGGGAGGTATCTTATGGAGTGTGGGGGTATTTTATGGAGTGTGGGGGTATTTTATGGAGTGTGGGGGTACTTGTGCAGTGTGGGGGTACTTGTGTAGTGTGGGGGTACTTGTGTAGTGTGGGTGTTAATTGTGCAGTGTGGGGCTATTTGTGCAGTGTGGGGGGTATTTGTGCAGTGTGGGGGTATTTGTGCAGTGTGGGGGCTATTTGTGCAGTGTGGGGGGTATTTTATGGAGTGTGGGGGTATTTGTGCAGTGTGGGGGTAATTGTGCAGTGTGGGGGGTAATTGTGTAGTGTGGGGGGATTTGTGCAGTGTGGGGGGATTTGTGCAGTGTGGGGGGTATTTTATCGAGTTTGGGGGGTATTTGTGTAGTGTGGGGGGTAATTGTGTAGTGTGGGGGGTAATTGTGTAGTGTGGGGGGTATTTTACGGAGTGTGGGGGGTAATTATGGAGTGTGGGGGGTAATGCTGGGGGTTAATAATGCGTTTGCTGACACCAGTGCTGGAGGTTAATAATGCGTTTGCTGACACCAGTGATGGGGGTTAATAATGCGTTTGCTGACACCAGTGATGGGGGTTAATAATGCGTTTGCTGACACCAGTGATAGGGGTTAATAATGCGTTTGCTGACACCAGTGATGGGGGTTAATAATCAATTTGCTGACATCAGTGCTGGGGGGTTAATAATGCGTTTGCTGACACCAGTGCTGGGTATAGTATATTATTGCTGGTATAGTTTATTGTTTTTGAAGTTTTAAAAGTTTGCATGCGGCCCCCATGGGATATGAAAACTTGTCATGTGGCCCTCAGGCAATTTGAGTTTGAGACCCCTGCTCTATGGGGTTCAGGTCAGGCGAGTTTGCTGGCCAATCAAGCACAGTAATCCCACGGTCATTGAACCAGGTTTTGGTGCTTTTGGCAGTGTGGGTAGGTGCCAAGTCCTGCTGGAAAATGAAGTCGGCATCCCCATAGAGTGCGTCTGCAGAAGGAAGCATGAAGTGCTCCAAAATCTCCTGGTAGAGGGCTGGGTGGACCCCGGACTTAATGAAGCACAGTGGACCAACACCAGCAGATGACATGGCTCCCCAAATCAACACAGACTGAGGAAACTTCACACTGGACTTCAAGCATCTTGCAGTGTGTGCCTCTCCATTCTTCCTCCATACTCTGGCTGCTTGTTTTCCAAATGAGATGCAAAATTTGCTCTCATCAGAAAAGAGGACTTTGGACCACTGAGCAACAGACCAGGTGTGTTTTTCTTTAGCCCAGGTAAGACACTCCTGACGTTGCTTGTTGTTCAGGAGTTGCTTGACAAGAGGAATACGACATTTGAAGCCCATGTCCAGGATCCGTCTGTGTGTGGTGGCTCTTGATGCACTGACTCCAGCCTCAGTCCACTCCTTGTAAAAGTCCCCAACACTTTTAAATGGCCTTTTCCTGACAATCCTCTCCAGGCTGCGGTCATCCCTGTTGCTTGTGCGCCTTTTTCTTCCACACTTTTCCCTTCCACATAACTTTCTATTAATGTGCTTTGATACAGCACTTTGGGAACATCCAACTTCTTTTTGCAATTAACTTTTGAGGCTTTCCATCCTTATGGAAGGTGTCAATAATGGATTTCTGCACAACTGTCAGGTCAGCAGTCTTTCCCATGATTGTGATTCCTACTTAACCAGACTGAGAGACCATTTGAAGGCTCAGGAACCCTTTGCAGGTGTTATGGCTGAATTAGCTGATTAGAATGGGACACTTTGAGCCTAGAATATTGCACCTTTTCACAATATTCTAATTTTCTGAGATTGTGGATTTGGGGTTTTCATGAGCTGTAAGCCATAATCATCACAATTATGACAAATCACGGCTTGAACTATCTTGCTTTGCATGTAATGAGTCTATCTCATATATTAGTTTCACCTTTTAAGTTGCATTAGTGAAAGAAAATGAACTTTTGCACGATATTCAAATTTTTCGAGAATCACCTCTATACCTACAGTGGGGAAAATACCGGTAATTATTTTATCCCCTGCAGAGTTTGCCCACTTACAAAGAATTTAATGGTCCAAAATTTTTATCATAGATGTATATTAAATGAGTTAGAATAATCAACCACAAATCCAGAAAAAACACGATACAAATGTTATAAACTGAATTGCAGTTCAGTGAGTAAAATAAGTATCTGATCCCCAAGCAAAACATGTCTTAGAACTTGGTGGAGAAACCCTTTTTGGCAAGCACAGAGGTAAGACGTTTCTTGTAGTTAGTCACCAGGTTTGCATACATCTCAGGAGGGATTTTGGTCCACTCTTCTTTAAAGATCTTCTCTAAATCCTTAAGGTTTCTTGGCTGCCGCTGGGCAACTCGAAGTTTCAGCTCCCTCCATAAATTTTCTATAGGATTAAGGTCTGGAGACTGGCTAGGCCACTCCATGACCTTAATGTGCTTCTTCTTGAGCCACTCCTTTACAAAATCTGCAGGGGATCAAATAATTATTTTCCCTAGTGTATATACATATGTATATATACATTTTTTCTGTATTCCAGAAAATGAGGGATTTACCCACAGTTTCAGTTTTAACAGCAATGGTCACCTGGACAAATAGAGAGAGATGGTAAATCTCTTCAGTTGGGACGCAGACAGCAATGAAAATCTGACAGAAATGCTAACCTTTTCTATGATGGCCAAAAAAAAAAAGAAACAGTTTTGACTTTACACTGGCCTGTACCGATGGTCTTTTGTAAAAAATTGGGGAAACTCCCACGCTGTCCTAACGTGAAATGAATAAGTGAACCCAGGGGATCTGATGAAGTCACGTGACATGTCACGATACGCGTAGGGATTGGAGGTTCGCTGACAGACCAGGACCCGAGCAGGAAGACGAGCGAGGCGCTCGTAGGATACCCTGCAGTCACCTTTTAAACTTATGTGAGTGTTATATTGTGTATTTTCAATAAAACCTTTTCGGTACGGGACTATGCTATGTTTGCCATATCTTTTATTTTATTGAATATGACGCCCATCTGAGACACCACTGCACTGGGATCCACACAGAGCCACAGATAATTAGAGGGACGACGAGTTCAGCGCTCGTGGAGATGCTCCCACATTCTCTATCTGTGAAGTGAGTACCTTTCTGGCGTGTGTGTGTATCTCTGGACACTGGTGGTACCACACTATGATCCATTTTCTTTGATTTTAAACATGCCATTGGGGAGGATTGCAGCAACAGGAAGGAGATTGGTACCATCCAAGCTACTGCCCACTTGTTCTGAATAAACCTGTGACCTGGTTGTGCTAAGCTTAATTAGCAACAAGGTAAGCTGCTTACAGGCACAGAGGTGGAGCACTGAAGAGAAATCAAGTTTCAAGCACTGAACTAATGTGTGTTTTACTTTGTCACTTTTTAATTTTGGTGACGGGAATCACTTTGGATATATTTTTGGATTGCACGGTCTAAATCGGATTTACTTGGACCCTTCAACCATTTACACTATATATATTTTTTTATATTTTTTTATATATTTTTTATATTTTTAAGTGTATTTATATATTAGTATATTTCTTTGGATTTATCACTATTGGACATTTGGATATGGTTACACGATCACGTTGATCACATGATTGCATTTGAGTTTAATTAAGTCAGTCACTTTTTTATATAAGGTCATAATATTATTCAGGTTTAGTGTGTTATCAGTCACACTGTTCTCAGTTTTCCTATTCTCTCTTTGTTTAAACACAGCGCCAACACCATCACTGTTGTAGATGGTCTTTTGTAGCCTTCAGACAGGTTTTGCATTCCCATGCAAGCAAATGAAAACATAAAGCCCTCTTGAAGCAGGTCAAGTGCAAATTACAAAGATGTCAGCTGCAGGGCTAATTTACCTGTTAGTAAATGCTCAATGATCCCAGAAGCATCTCAAATGTACACTTAGGTCCATATACAGTATATTTGGACACAGGCACAATTTTAGTTTTTTTGGGGTATTTACCAAAACATATTTAAGCTATAGTTGGATAATGGATATGGGCTGAAAGTGCACTCAGGTTTTAATTTGACGGTATGTACATCCAAATTGGAGGAAGGGATTAGAAATTACATCTCTTAAGAATAGCCATCACCCCTTTTTCATGGCCAGGTGTGGGCTACTCCTTCTTTATTTCTTCATCAGATAGGCAGATAAAAGGTCTGGAGTTGATTCTAATGCCGCGTACACACGACCGCTTTTCTCGACGAGAAAAACTGCATTTTTTCTTTTCGCCGAGAAAAACGATCGTCTGTGGGCTTTATGTCGTTTTTCTCGTCGAGAAAAACGGCATAAAAAAACGACGAGAAAAATTAGAACATGTTCTAAATTTTCTCGTCGTTTTTTCCAGCATTTTTTTCCGCGGCAGTTTTCCCATAGGGAAACACTGCCGCGGAGCCCACAGACGGTTGTTTTTCTCGTCAAGAGAAAAAATGACGGGAAAACCGACCGTGTGTAGGGAACCAAGCGGTTCCCTCGTTTTTCCTGTCATTATTCACGGCGTTTTTTTAACCGCCGTGAATAATGATCGTGTGTACGCGGCATTAGTGTGGTATTTGCATTTGGAATCTATTGCTGTGAACTTACATCATGTGTTCAAAGGAGCTGTCCATTCAAGTAAAAAATAGGATTTTTATAACAGCTTACCTGTAAAATCCTTTTCTTGGAGTACATCACGGGACACAGAGCGACATAGTCATTACTAATGGGTTATATAGATACCGTCAGGTGCTGGCACTGGCAACTTCCAAAACCGGAAGTACCCTCCCCTATATAAGCCCCTCCCATCCGGGAGCACCTCAGTTTTGTAGCAAAGCAATAAGTGTCCCCAAAGAGGGGCGGGAGCTCTGTGTCCCGTGATGTACTCCAAGAAAAGGATTTTACAGGTAAGCTGTTATAAAAATCCTATTTTCTTTCTCGTACATCACGGGACACAGAGCGACATAGTCATTACTAATGGGATGTCCTAAAGCAATGCCAAATGAGGGGGGGGATACACCATATATAAGCTGAGCGCTATCAGACATGAGGATCTTTTGCGGCCTGCAACACACTGCGCCCAAAGGCGACATCCTCCTGACTTCTAACGTCCACCTGGTAGGACCTAGTAAACGTGTGTACCGAAGACCATGTTGCGGCCTTACAGATTTGAGCCAGGGAGGCCTGGTGATGCACTGCCCATGAAGTTCCAACTGCTCTCGTGGAGTGCGCCCTAACTTTGAACGGAGGCGGTCTACTTCTCAAGCCATAGGCTTGTATTATGACCTGTCGAATCCACTTGGCTAAAGTAGATTTTGACGCTGCCTGACCCTTTCTGGGGCCTTCCGGCAGAATAAACAAAGTATCCGTTCTGCGAATCTGAGCAGTGGCTTTTAGATAAGCTTTTACTGCTCTTACTACATCCAAAGAATGCAATAACTTTTCCTCTACCGAAGTAGGTTTGGGGAAAAAAGAAGGAAGAACCACATCTTGGTTCAAATGAAAACTCGATACCACCTTAGGAAGAAAGGCTGGATGAGGACGTAACACTACTCTGTCCTTATGGATAACCAGATATGGCTCCCTACAGGACATAGCTGCTAATTCCGATACTCTTTTAGCCGAACAAATGGCTACTAGAAAAATCAATTTCCTGGTGAGAAGAACCAAGGAAATATGCTGTAATGGTTCAAATGGTTGTTTCTGTAGAACCGACAGAACCAAGTTTAGATCCCATGGACATATGGGAATATTAACCGGAGGACTAATACGCATCACTCCTTGTATAAAGGCTTTGACTAGTGAATGCGAAGCCAAGGGCCTTTGAAAAAATATTGACAAGGCCGAAATCTGACCCTTGATAGTACTCAAGGCAAGCTTCCTATCTACAGCCCACTGTAGGAAGTCCAGAATCCTACCTATTACGTACTTATGTGGATGCCATTTCTTGGCCTCACACCACGCGATGTACGCCTTCCAGATTCTATAGTAGATCTGCCTGGATACCGGCTTCCTGGCATTGATCATGGTAGATACCACAGCATTAGAGAGCCCTCTCTTTTTTAGAATGTGGGCTTCAATAGCCAGGCCGTCAAACCTAGGGCTGGTAAGGAAGGGTGGTATATCGGTCCTTGCGAAAGCAGGTCCGGACGACGTGGGAGAGTCCAAGGACTCCCCACTGAAATTTTACAATCTCCGCGTACCACGCTCTTCGGGGCCACGCTGGAGCCACCGGAATCACTGGTTTCTTTTCTACCCTGATTCTGCGGAGTAATCGAGGTAACCATTGTGGCGGTGTGAATGCATATATCAGCTTGAACTGATCCCAAGGGAACACTAGGGCATCCGAGCCGCAAGCTAGGGGATCCCTTGTCCGAGAGACAAACCTGTCCCCCTTTGCGTTGAATCTGGATGCTAGAAGATCTACATCCGATGTTCCCCACCGCTGACATATTGTCCAGAAAACCTCGGGGTGAAGGGACCCTTCCTCTGGGCCTAATTGCTGGCGACTTAGAAAGTCCGCCTTCCAATTCTCCACTCCTGGAATGAATACCGCAGATATGGCTGGGACATATTTTTCTGCCCATTTCAGGATGTAATTTACTTCCCTCTGGGCTGCACGACTCCTGGTGCCCCCCTGATGATTGATATATGCCACTGCTGTGGCATTGTCTGATTGAATTCTGACAGGGGACCCTTGGAGTTTGGATGTCCATGCTACTAGGGCATACCGGGCTGCTCGTATCTCTAAGAGATTGATGGGCAGGGCCTTTTCTGCATCCGACCATCTGCCCTGGAGATACTATTGCTCCAGTACTGCTCCCCAGCCTATAAGGCTGGCATCTGTAGTGACCACCTTCCAAGAAATCGGACTGAAGGATTTCCTTTTTTCCAGATTCTGGGGAACCAACCACCAACGGAGGCTCTTGCGAACGGATATGGACAAGGACATTGTAAGTCTAGGGCCTGAACTTTTTTGTTCCAGGCTGACAGTATGGCCCCTTGCAAATTCCTTGAATGGAATTGACCGTAGGGTACTGCTTCGAATGATGCCACCATTTTTCCCAGCAGCCTCATATACAGGCGTATGGACGGCTGTCTTTTTTGTACCCACTAAGTGGATCAAATCTTTCAAAGACAACACCTTTCCTCGAGGCAAGAATATTTTTCTCTGGCCTGAATCCAACCTTAGCCCCAAGTATTCCAGACTTTTGACTGTTTTTTAGGGCTGACTTGTCTCGGTTGATAATCCAACCGTGAGATTCCAGATACTTGATCGTCTTGTGAACGACCACGTCCAGTTTTTTCACTGAGTGGTCTATCAGCAACAAGTCATCCAGATATGCCATTATCATTACACCTTGTGTTCTTAGATTGGCCAATAAAGGGCCAGAATTTTTGTAAACACTCGTGGTGCTGTGGCCAAACCGAAGGGTAAGGCTCTGAACTGAAAATGGCGCCCTTCTACTGCAAAGCGTAGAAATTTTTGGTGGACTGGAAAGATGGGAATGTGCAAATAAGCATCTTTGATGTCGATCGTGGCTAACCAATCCTCCCCTTGTAGGGCAGTGGCCACCGATCGGATCGACTCCATCGGAAAGTCCTGATATACAGGAATTTGTATAGCCCTTTTAGAATTAATATGGGCCTCCCGTCCGCGTTTGCTTCGGGACTGTAAAGAGGTTTGAGTAAAACCCGAACCCTCATTCTTCCAGGGGAACCTCCATAATTACTCCTTGGAGCAATAGTTGTTCTAGTGCCAACAGGAGGGACTCTCTCTTCCGGGGATCCCTTGGCACGTTTGACCTCAAAAATGGGAAGGAGGAGAGTCTTTTAACTCCAAACTGTATCCCAAACCTACTGCGGAGAGCACCTATCTGTCTTGATCGTGTCCCGCCAGGTCTCTTGCGAACAACTGGAGTCCTCCCCCCACCCGACTGAGTGGGGGCTTCAATGAATTTAACTTTGGGGGAGGTTTTGTACCTCCCCTGACCCAGGGTTTCTCATTACCCTGCTACTGTCCCTGTTTTTTACCCCCGGGATCTGACCGAGGAGGCCGTCGGAACTGTTACACAGCCGATGCCCCAGGGACTGGAGAAGCAGGCCTCTTAAAGAGGGACCTCTAACTCTGCTTTTAACCGGCAAGAGCGTATTTTTACCGCTGGAAATTTTCTGGATATATTTGTCCAGGTTTTCCCTGAATAAGCGTTCACCATGAAATGGGACGCTAACCAGCCATTCTTTACAGGGAGCTTCAGCAGACCAGTTTTTGAGCCATAGGAGCCTACGCATATGTACTATAGACAGCGTAAGGCGGGAGGCCTGATGGACTGAATCCTCTATGGCGTCAACCGCAAAGCCTAAGGCTCTAGGTAGATCAGCTAGGGCAAAGCCTGCTGATCTGTCAAGTCCCTCAAGACCTGTTTCAACTGATCCTTCACTGCTTAGCAGACCCCAATAGCTGCTACTGCTGGTTGTATCACCAAGCAGATTTTCATAAGGACTCCAATCTTTTATCTATTGGGTTCTTGAACATTTGGACATTATCCACTGGACATGTCAGTGATTTATACATACAAGAGATGGCTGCGTCCACTGTAGGGACCTTCCATTTTTTTTTTTTTTGATGAACTTATCCTCCATGGGATAGACCACCGGAAATCTCTTGGGGGAATAAATATTTTCTCAGGACGTTCCCAATCCTGGTAAATGAGCCCTTTCAGTAAAGGGTGAAGTGGAAAAGAACAAACAGTCTGGGGGCTTCTAGCGACCCCAACGAGGATACAGTAGTGGTTGATGGTTCCGCAAGGTGCATTTTTAAATGCTGATCGGACCATGTTAGTCAGAGACTGAACCCATAATCTTTCAGCTTGAGATGCTGAGAAAAGGTTCCCCCGCTGTTGATTCCTCTATAACAGAATCAACCTCATCCTGATCCCCTTCAGGCAGGTCGATCCCTGTATGGGACTGTTGCTCTGCTAACAGGCACTCTGAAGGAGGAGACGGAGATCGGGCGTGCTTTCCCTGACAGGGAGGCAGCGATAAATGTTGACAATCTCTCTCTAATCCTCCCAGAGCTGAGGAAAAAACCTCCTCTGTTACATACACAGGAGCAGGTGACTGAGGACAGCCACAGTACCAAGTACCCCTGCGGGGTCTCTACGGTCACTTACCTCTGAACTTCAGGGGAGACTGGTGCAGCAGGAGTATGCCCAAGATCCTCCGAGCCCGATGAGACCCCCTTCGCTTCCTGGAAGATTCAGTTCCGGAGCTTCTGGACGGCATATTCCTAAGCCTAAAGCTGAGGAATTCCAGCCGTAATACACCACTTTTACTGAGAATAGTCTAGCACAATTGCTGCTATATCACAGTTGGTGTCTACTAATGTGCCTTTCTAGGGGATGCCTGTATCAACCGCTTGCTGTATGCCTTTAAATGTTGCCAGCTCTGTCTCTGTACTTCATAGCCAGCTCACTACAATATTGTGGTTTTTTAAACTGCTGGGACGCCCGCACATGCGCAGAAGCGCTGCGGCGCGCACAGAGCGTCATCCCCCAGGCTCCGCCCCCTTTCCCGGCTCACCTCTATATATAGAGGCGCGTGCACGCGCACGCGCGCGGGCACGTGCGCCTTCGGCGCTAATTTCAAATATGGTAACAAGGGACAGGAGCCAGGGCCCCTCTTTGCCGCAGGCCGGGGGATGGACGAGCACTGCAACATGGCAGAGGAAGCAGTTTCCTATAAGAGAACTCACCATCTGCCTGGACTTTGCTCTGCTGAGAAGAAGCTAGTCCACATGACAAGAAAACATTCCACAGCGGCCTCTAGTGGACAAACACAGGTACCGCAGTCTAATATAAAAAAATTTTTTTTTTTTTTTTTTTTTTCTTGACCACCATTAAAAATTATTACATTTTTTTAGTAGTTACAGGCATGCACAGAATTTTGCGGGAATACCATTAGGTAACAGACAGAAAGACAAATTAGGCTTGGGGGTCCCCCAATAGAACCAAGTTCCTGGGGGCCCCCACTTACCTGTTCCCCGCCGCAGGACTTTGTTTGGTCCACAAAAGCCCAAACTTCACCTATCACGGCAGGCATTGTAATCAAACCTTCAGGGACCGGGTTCCCAAGGATTCCACTCCCCTGGACCTGTATAGCACCCTGCACAGAAAACATCTTGGTCGTGGGTATGACCAGAGCTCTGTATCCCAGGGTCCAGCTCTCCTAAGAGAAGCATTACAGGCAAAACCTTGCTCTTCTCTGCAAGGCCCGGGTACCGACCGTTTAGCTAGGAAGCTTTTTTGGTCGGATCCGGAATAGCTTACTGAGGCCCAAAAGAACCTGTACGCAAGCTCAGTGAAAAACACATGTTTCTTCTTGGCCAACACCTTAGACACTGGCAAAAAACTGAGGTGCTCCCGGATGGGAGGGGCTTATATAGGGGAGGGTACTTCCGGTTTTGGAAGTTGCCAGTGCCAGCACCTGACGGTATCTATATAACCCATTAGTAATGACTATGTCGCTCTGTGTCCCGTGATGTACGAGAAAGAAAAGGATATTGTAAGGCTTCAAAAATGAAACAAATTCATCAGAGAGATATCAGCTACATTAGGAGTGGCCAAATCAACAGTTTGGTACATTCTGAGAAAAGAAGAACACACTGGTGAGCTCAACAACATAAAAAGGCCTGGACGTCCACAAAAGACAACAGTGATGGATGTTTTCAGGATCCTCTCTATGGTAAAGAAAAACGCATTCGCAACATCCAGACAAGTGAAGGACACTCTCCAGGAGGTGGGTTTATCGTTGTCAAAGTCTAAAATCAAGAGAAGACTTCACAAGAGCAAATATAGGGGGTTCACCACAAGGTGCAAACCATTCATAAGCCTGAATAATAGAAAAGCCAGATTAGACTTTGCCAAAAAAAATCTAAAAAAAACAGACAAGTTCTGGAAAAGCATTCTTTGGACGGATGAAACTAAGATTAATCTGTACCAGAATGACAGGAATAAAAAAGTGTGGAAAAGGCTTGTTACACCTCATAATCCAAAACACACAGCGTCATCTGTAAACCATGATGGAGGCAGTATAATGGCATGGACATGCATGGCTTCCAGTGGCACTGGGTCATTGGAGTTCATTGATGATGTAACAGAAGACAGAAGCAGCCGGATGAATTATGCAGTGTTTAGAGATATACTGTCAGCCCAGATTCAGCCAAATGCAGCAAAGTTGATTGGACGGCGCTTTACAGTACAGATGGACAATGATCCAAAACACACTGCAAAAGCAAACCAGGAGCTTTTGAAGGAAAATAAGTGGAATATTCTGCAATGGCTGAGTCATTTGCCTTATCTCAACCCAATTAAGCATGCATTTCCCTTGCTCAAGGCAAAAGTAAAGGCAGAAAGCCCCTCAAACAAAGAACAACTGAAGTCAGCTGCAGTTAGAGCCTGGCAAAGCATCAGAAATAAGGAAACCCAGTCTTTGGTAATGTCCATGGGTACCAGACTTCAGGCAGTCATTGCCAGTAAAGTATTCTCAACAAAATATTACAAATTAACATTTTATTTATTATTATATTACTTTGTCCAATTACATTTGAGCCTCTGAAAATAGGGGGACTGTTTATAAAAATAGTTGCAGTTCCTAAAATTTGTACTTGATATTTATGTTCAACCCTTTGAATTAAAGCTGAAAGTCTAAACTTTAAATTAATTTGGATTGTTTCATTTTAATTTTATTCTGGTGGCATACAGAACCAAACGTATGAAAATTGTGCCTGTGTCCAAATATATGGACAGCCCTAAAGTCCTAGATATGGCCTAATTGTTGCAACGGTTATATCTATGGTTTGACCTGCTGTACTTATGGTCATTGGTTGTATTAAACACACTACAAAATGGTGAGGTATCTTTCCATCTCTTTGTAAAGGCACAGCCATGTGGGTCCCCTGGTATTTATTTGTAGCCAGGTGCTGGGCTACAGCAATATGGGGAAGGAGACATTGAAGTGTATTTACTAAAGCTGGAGAGTGCAAAATCAGTCTCACTTCCGCAGAGAAACCAATCAGCTTCTAACCTCAGCTTGTTCAATAAAGCTTTGGCAA
Source organism: Rana muscosa (assembly GCA_029206835.1). NCBI lineage: Eukaryota > Metazoa > Chordata > Amphibia > Anura > Ranidae > Rana > Rana muscosa. The sequence goes on from CM055121.1 coordinate 180,787,497, forward strand.
TAAAACCTGGAAGCCGATTGGTTTCTAAGCAGAAGTGAGTTAGTAAATAAACCCAATTGCCTTTTATAGTTCTCCTTGCTCTACTGAGATACTGTTGCTATGCTGCAGAATTCTTCTCTGGCCATCAGGGGAAGTGCTAAAGTCAAGCAACAAAATAGGCTTCTATGCAGAGTGCTCAGAATCCTGGAAGTTGTAGTTTGAGACGGCACCCATATAATGGGATGAATAGACTTCATAAACTACAGATCCCAGTAGACACTTTGCAGTAGGAGGAGTGGAGAGATGATCTTTAATAAACTGTCTGGGAAAGTTCTTCTTGGCACTTTTTTGGAGTTAGAGTTAGAGAGAGAGCACCACTGTCTGGATATTTGACGGGTAGTGGGAGACCATACCAGTGGAGAATTGACCCTAAAACTTGGAGTGAGGACATCCGGAGGCAGCACAGCACTACCTGCATCACCACAACTGCAACACTGTTGCAGGGAGACTGGAGCATTCACTCACCCTCTGCTTTCCACCGCTGATTACTAGAGGCTTTTGGGGAGAGATTTTGGGGCCTCCCCTTCTACAGCGAGAGGTCACTGCAGCATTCCGGAAAGTGGGGAGTGGGCTATTCTCCCATTGCTGACACTGGTAGCAGGAACTAAGCCACTGAGAGCAGGACACCAAGTTGTTGATTTACTAAAGGCAACTAGGCACTCTGCCGGTGCAATTGCCCCAGGGCTTAGTAAATGAGGTAAAGCTTCACTTTGCAAAGAATACCCAATCACATGCAAGTGTAGCAATACCCCCAGTTAAGATTTTTGGGCCTGTACACACTGCTGTCAACCCCCGTAACTGGCTCTAACCTCCCTTGGCACAGATAGCAGTAAAGATGGGATTGTGAGACCCGTTAGCTATGGGCAGTGTTGTAAGTAACTGCGTTTAAATAAACAGCGTTATGTAAAGCAGTCACTTTTGAGGGTAACGAGTAATCTAACTGATTACTCATCCCCTCTTGTTAACGCCGTTCCCATTACTCGGGTGGCGTTACCGCAATTACATCTACCGTCACTAGATGGCAGTAGTGTAATTCCGGCGCTGTCCATGGTACTGAAGTGAAGACAGGCTGAGAGAGAGAGAGACTCTGGCTCTGGACCGCCCCGTCATCCCACCCCGCCTATCGAGAGAGAGAGAAAATGTAGGGAGGCGGGGCGGACACCGAAAAATGAAGTCAGCTGACCAGCTGACACCAATGAGTGAAGGGGAGGGTCTCTCCCCATGAGAAAAGGCATCTGACCCTGGAGGCACCTGGCACAGTGATGGAAGTAAAGTAAGTGACGAATTGCAGTGCAATCTCAATCCATTCCCAACCTCCACTTCTTACTGATACCATCCCTACCCTCCCAGCCATCGATTCACTTCAACAACAGAGGTGATGGGGGGGATAGGGATGAGATCAGTGGTGGTGTGGTGGGGGATGGGATCAGTAGGAGGCAGAGGTGGTGGTGGGAGAGGATGGCACCGCCGCTGCCACCCCCCCTAGTACCACCGCTGCCATCCCCCCAAAATACCACCACTGCCACCCCCCCCCAAGTACCACCGCTGCCACCACCAAGTACCACCGCTGCCACCCCTCAAGTACCACTGCTGCCACCCCTCAAGTACGACCGCTGCCACCCCTCAAGTACCACCGATGCCACCCCTCAAGTACCACCACTGCCATCCCTCAAGTACCACCGCTGCCAGCCTGCCACCCCCTCAAGTTCCACTGCTGCCACCCCTCAAGTACCACCGCTGCCACCCCTCAAGTACCACCGCTGCCACCCCTCAAGTACCACCGCTGCCACCCCTCAAGTACCACCTCTGCCACCCCTCAAGTACCACTGCTGCCAGCCTGCCACCCCCAAGTACCACCTCTGCCACCCCCCAAGTACCACCACTGCCACCCCCAAGTACCACCGCTGCCACCCCTCAAGTACCACCGCTGCCACCCCAAATGTTCTAAAATACTGTATATAGTGTTATTATTCTTCAATCAGTTAATATAAACATCTTTGATAATAAAGATGTTATAGAACGTAATTGCATTATAGAATATTAAAAAAAAAGACACAGTTACTTTGCTGAGTAACTAATTACTTTTTCAATGTAGTAACCGAGTTACTAACGCAATTACTTTTTAGGAGAAGTAATTTGTAACTGTAACTAATTAGTTTTTTAGAGTAAGATGAACAACACTGGCTATAGGGACCACAATGCCACAATAAACATGAAATCACACAGTAGATTGGCTTAACCACAAGTACTTTTTTACTGATTATAGAGCATCAAGTTAAACAGCAATACATGTGCATATGCAGAGCCCTGCAATGTTAACTATTCAGCATATAACAAACACTGAGTTCCAATAGCAATTACACACGCTAAATGTCATTTAACTATGCTCGCGAGCTTCCCCCTCGTGGGCAAGATGGCGCCCAAACAATGTCTAAAGTTCTACAGTCAGGCCTGACTATTGCAGATATGGTGCTTCCGTTGGGAAGGATCTTCGCTAGCAATGGTGGTGCACTTTGTAGGTTATTTGTAATCCACAGGCGACAAAACAGTTAACTTCTTGGCATGTACTAAAGAGTTCAGCTAACGCTGCACAGCACACTGTCCCTCTGGTGTGCAATATAACACTCTGGTAACGGTGGTCCCTGAACTAAGGACACTGGGCCTAAGATTAGTCAGTTAATCTCTGAGCAGGTGCTCTCTCACCCGACCGGACCAATCCGTACAACCGACTTGCGTAGCTGGGGCCCCAGCACACCGTCTCACGACACCCGTAGTCTCTGATCCTCCCGACAGTCCTTGAAGGGATGATAGACGAAACGACACCTGGGTTCTCCCGTGAAGGTTGGAGGGCTCTCTGGATCTCGAGGCCCCAAACTCCTAGGCCCAGTCCAGCGGCAGACTCGGCGTTGGTTCCACTTGCTAGGGGGGCGGTGTCCAAAGAGACCCGCGTGTACCTCCGCTCCTCCTTATATAGCCCTTCCCCAGCAGACCTTGCGCCGGGCAATGCACTCTGGGTGTCCTGCTGTACACTGGGTATGGTAGTCTTTTGAGCTCCTTAGAGTGACACCCCGCTACACACTCCCCCCACTTAAAGTCTTTGGTCCCCAAAGATAAAATTGTTAACAAACTTTGTTAGCATAAGAACATACAACACAATTCACGGCTACAAAAGAGCCTGGCAGAGGAACCTTTCCACCAAGCTCTGGTGAGATGGTTGTCCTGCCCACAGGTCACATTAGTGGAAGTGGCCTGTCTAACTGTGCCAGGGAGTGAGCTAGGGTTGCCCTCTACTAAACTCACAGTAGAGGGGACAAGCTTATTTACTGTTCTTCTTGCAGTGGCTATAGTCTCTTCCGAGCACTCCCCCATCTAAGAATACGTTTGTCTTCTTGGGGGGTGGATGGTTCTTTTCTCCCTTTGTTCTCTGGGAGCCGAGGTTTCAACCGCAGGGGGTCCTTCCAATTCTCCTTCTGCTAAGTCGGGTGTATTGGATTCAACTGGCCCAGGGGCATCCATTTCAGGTGCAGAGAGGTATAAAGAGTTTCTGGGATCTTCTTCTGGAAAAGAGTCTTGAGCATCCTCCCATTCCTCAGGAAGAGTAGCAAGTGGTATGAACTCAGCAGCCTCAGCGTTTAAAGTGTCTCTGGTGGTAACTTCGGATGGTGGGGAAGCTGTGGTCATGGATTCAGGTATTGGCGGTGTCCATAACCAATCAAGTTCCAATTCTTCCTCTTCACTCTGGTCTTGGGCATCCATCTCTTTTGAACTGGGTGCTTGAGACCTGGTGGTGGGTCTAGGGGTATTTGAGACTGAAAGATGCTCAGAAGGATCTGAGGTAGAGGGTAAACAAACTGCTTCGGAGAGGGGCAGTAGGTGGTTCCTGTGCCATGTCTTCAAAGGTCCCACACTTCCTTCTGGTTTAGGCTGGTACACTAGTAAACCTGGCAGTTGTTTACAGATTACATAGAATTGGGACCTCCACCGGTCGGCCAGCTTGTGCTTCCCTGGTATGCCTAAGTTCCGCAACAGCACCCTGTCTCCTGGCTGTAAGTCATGAATCCGAACCTTGAGATCATAATTCCGCTTATTCCTGGCTCCTCTTTGATCTGAAGTCGCCTGGGCCTTCTGATATGCCAGTCTTAGACTGTGTTGCAACCGATCCACATATCCTTTATGAGAAGCTGCTGATGTATGATCTATGGAAGTACCGAAGGCCAGATCTACTGGTAGTCTTGCTTCCCTGCCGAACATCAGTCTGTATGGGGAGTATCCAGTGGCATCACTAGTTGTACTATTATACGCATGCACGATGGCGGCCACATGCTTGCCCTAATGCTGTTTCTTTTCACTGCTCAAAGTTACCAGCATATTTAACAATGTCCGATTGAATCATTCAGGCTGAGCATCCCCTTGTGGGTGGTAAGGGGTGGTTCGGGTCTTCTTTATACCCAGGGAATCCAACAGTTTCTGGATCAGCCTACTTTCGAAGTCCCTTCCCTGGTCCGGGTGGAGGTGTTGAGGTAGTCCGTAATGTACAAAGAACTTCTCGACAAGTACCTTAGCCACTGTGGAGGCCTTCTGGTCTTTGGTTGGGAACGCCTGGGCGTAGCGAGTGAAATGATCGGTTATCACCAGAACATTCCCATGTCCACTCAAATCAGGTTCTATACAAAGAAAATCAATGCATACCAGATCCAAAGGCCCTTGACTTTGTAGGTGGCCCATTGGTGCAGCTTGATGAGGCAGAGTCTTTCTTTGTATGCAACTCGTGCATGAATGGCAATATTCCTCCACTTCAACCCGCATACAGGGCCAGTAAAACCTGTTCCTCACGAGCTGAAAAGTTCTTTCCGATCCCAGGTGACCATGATCGTCATGTAAGGCGGTCATAACAGTCTTTCTATATTTCTCGGGCAAAAACAGTTGCCATTTATCTTCAGAATCATCAGAGGGGCCTCTTCGGTAGACCACCCCTTGATGCATCAGCAACCGATCCCATTCTCTCCTCAATAGGCGAGCCTCCTTTGAAGGATCCTTCATAAGTAAGTCTAGGGTTTTATTCTCCAGTGCTTCCAGGGCCAACCTTCCCAGCGCGTCTTCCAGTTGATCTCTTCTTAGATCCCTCTTGGAAAGTCTGGGTAGGTTTTCTTCTCCAATCTGAGTCACATCACAGTAATATTTAGGTACCCCAACTACTGAGACTCCAATTTCTTCGGCCCTGGACCCTCCACTGGCTTGGAGCTCCGCTCCTTGACACAGGGCTCGCACTCCCTCTGGGGTCAGTCAAGTCCAGTCTTCCGCGGGGTTAGTGGGAGCATGGGTCCTTCTTGATAAGACGTCTGCATCTCTGTTTCCAGCCCCAGGTCTGTATTTCAAACTGAAGGTGAATCCAGAGAGAGCTGCCAGCCAACGGTGGCCTGTGGCATCCAACTTGGCTGTGGTCAGAAGGTAAGTGAGCGGCGTATTATCTGTTTTAACCACAAACTCAGCTCCATACAGGTAATCCTTTAGCTTGTCCACCACAGCCCACTTTAAGGCCAAGAATTCCAATTTATGGGTGGGGTAATTCTTTTCAGCTGGGGTTAAGCTTCTGCTCACATAAGCAACGGGTCTCAGCTGGTCATCATGTTCCTGATACAGCACTCCTCCCAGACCATTATGACTGGCATCCACATGTAACTCATATGGCTTCTTGGTGTCCGCATAGGCCAAGACGGGGGCAGTGGTCAAGCTCTCCTTCAATCTTGTGAATGCTTCTTCACATCTCACAGTCCACTGATCTTCCACAGACTCCCCTGGCTTCCTGGGGCCTGAGTCATCCTCCTCTTGTTCTGTCTTCAAGAGTTCATTCAGTGGTTTGGCGATTTTAGCAAACCCCTCCATAAACCTTCGGTAATAGGAGCAAAACCCCAAGAACGATCGAAGCTCAGTCACTGTAGTGGGTCGGGGCCAGGAGGTGACAGCCTCCAATTTCTCTGGGTCTGTGGACACTCCTTCTTCAGACACAATGTGTCCCAGGTAGTGAACTGAAGACTGGTAGAACTGACATTTCTCCAGTGAGAGTTTGAGTCCTTCATCACTGAGTCTCTTCAAAACCTTCTCCAGCCTCTCTTCATGCTCCTCCAGAGTCTTCTCGAATAAAATAATATCATCCAGATACACCAGTACTTCGATGAGATTCATATCTCCCACTGTCTTCTCCATGAGTCGCTGGAAGGTGGCTGGAGCTCCCGACAAACCTTGAGGCATGTGATCGAATTCATAGAACCCCACCGGGGTAATGAATGCTGTTTTTTCTCGGTCTTCCGGGTGCATGAGGATCTGATAATACCCACTCTTCAGGTCCATCACACTGAACCATTTGGCTCCAGACAAACTCTGTAGGGCATCCTCTATTCGTGGGGTGGTGTACTGGTCGGGTATCGTTCTTCTATTGAGGGTCCGATAATCAATACAGAGCCTCAACGACCCAATTTTCTTCCTGACCACCACTGTCGGGGAGGCGTATGGACCTCTAGACTACCGGATGACACCGGTTCTCTTGAGCTCTGTCAGTTGCTCTCGCAGATCTTCTAGATCAGCCAAAGGGACCAGTCGGACTCTTTCTCTGAATGGCTTGTCCTCCTGCAGGCGGATCCTGTGAGTGGCACTTTTTGCACGTCCCACATCGTACTCATCCTTAGAAAAGATCTCTTGCCACCTAGTCAAATGGGCTCTGGCTCTCTCCCTCCATGCCAGTGGCAAGGTCATCTCTTCCAGGCAGAGCTTCTCCACAGTAGCTTTTCCCCCTTCTTCCTTCTCCAAGTCTGACAAGGTGACCGGGGTAGCAGGATTCACTTGGCCCAACAGCATCCGGGTTGGGATCTTCACAGGCATGTCGGTAGTGTTTCGGATGCTCACCGACACCCTGCCATTGGCCTTCTTGAGAGCTCTTAATGGAACTATTTCAGGGATTACTTCCAACCCCGGATGGGTGTTCAGAGGGTCTGGTTCCAGGACCACGAAGGGGCCAGGTTGTTCCCAGGTAAGTTTCACTGTAGCCTTCAGACTGGCAACCTCACCGGGCTGTAGCATCTTCTCCTTCCTGTCCAACTTCCAGACCTTCCCCACTCCTTCTTATGGAGCCTTTTGTTCCAATACCAGACGCTGATAGGCCTGTTGCAACATAGGGTGGATTCTGGTTGTTGGGGCATCCTGTTCCTGTGCTATAGGGACCAATAATCTCCTGAGTCCTGACCAAGTCAGTGTTTGTCTCTATTATGAGGGAACTCTTGTTGGCTCCTGGCGGGCGGGGGCAGACTACCACCAATGTGCCGAAAATTTCTGTGTCTCCGGCTACTTAAGGGTCAAAGGCCAATCTAATTGGGAGGTATCCGTCGTATGGGAAACTCTGGGTTCCAATTCCCCATATTTGCAAATCTTCTAACTTTTGCAGGGGAAAATGCTTCAGATGTTTCTGATAGAAGTCCCGGTACAGGAGAGTCACTTGGGCTCCTGTGTCAAGAATGGCTTGTGTATATCCCTTCTACTTGAATGGGGACCACTGGAGAGGGTCCCACCAGTTTGACAGGGAATTTCTTCGGAGAGGTCTCCTTCCTGGATTCCACGGGTTTGGCCTTCTGTGATTTCTTTTTTTTTCACTCTTTTTCTGGATCTGAGTCCTTGTTGGGCCTGGTATGCATTAATTTCCTGCCATGTTTGAGATTTGGGCTTAGGGTCAGGAGTATTGAGTTTGTGGGATGGGGAATTGTCCCCCTCTCTTCTTGGCTTCTCTTGTTCTCTGATTCTTTTGGAGTTTACTGGAACTGACGGGCACCCGGTTGACTCCTTCACCGGGGCCCTCTGAAGTTTTCCGCCGGCTTGCGGTATGCACTTTGACTCTTCCTCGGGCTGGGACACACTCGGCCGTAATGCCCAATAGGGATGAGCTCGGTGTTCGAGTCGAACATAGGTTCGACTCGAACATCGGCTGTTCACGCGTTCGGCGAACAACGAACGATTTGGGCCGTTCGCGCCAAATTCGAGTGACGCGAACGGCCCAGAATACACTGCGCCATCGCAGTGTAATCCCGGCGCTGTGATTGGCCAAGCATGCACTGTGACCCTGCATGCTTGGCCAATCACAGCGCGGCAGCGAGGAGAGCAATGATTGGCCACAGGCAGGATGCCTGTGGCCAATTATAGCTGAGGGGGTTTAGTACACGCCCCACACTATAAAAGGCCGCCAGCGCGGTGGCCTCGTGTAGTGTGTTCCAGAGCAGGGAAAGTGAAGGATAGGCAGGGACAGTGTCAAATCTTGTCAAATCTATACTTTGCTAAACCTTGTGTGTAGGGACAGAGAAGGATAGGCAGGGAGAGTGTCAGTGTCATATTGTTTGCTAAACCTTGTGTGTAGGGAGAGAGAAGGATAGGCAGGGAGAGTGTCAGTGTCATATACTTTGATAAACCTTGTGTGCAGGGAGAGAGAAGGATAGGCAGGGGACAGTGTCAGTGTCATATTCTTTGCTAAACCTTGTGTGCAGGGAGAGAGAAGGATAGGCAGGGAGAGTGTCAGTGTCATATACTTTGATAAACCTTGTGTGCAGGGAGAGAGAAGGATAGGCAGGGGACAGAGTCAGTGTCATTGTTGCTAAGCCTCCTGCACATTATACACCTGAAGTTAGCCCGTATTGCTGCTTTTTCCTGATGTGTTATACCAACAGAATTTTGCGGCACTTACAGCGGGTGGAGTGTGCCTCCTGACCATATTACACCTTAACTTAGCCTGTATTGCTGCTTTTTCCTGGTGTGTTACACCAACAGGATTTTGCAGCACTTACAGCGGGCGGAGTGTGCCTCCTGACCATATTACACCTGAACTTAGCCTGTATTGCTGCTTTTTCCTGGTGTGTTACACCAACAGGATCATGCGGCACTTACAGCGGGCAGAGTGTGCCTCCTGACCATATTACACCTTAACTTAGCCTGTATTGCTGCTTTTTCCTGGTGTGTTACACCAACAGGATTTTGCGGCACCTACAGCGGGCGGAGTGTGCCTCCTGACCATATTACACCTGAACTTAGCCTGTATTGCTGCTTTTCCCATTTCCCTGCAGGCCATTAGAATGTCTGGAAGGCAAACAAGGAGAGGAAGACAATCAGGAGCCAATAAAAGAGGGCAAGCAGGCTCTGTGTCTAGAGACAACAGTGCTGGTCGTGGACGCGGTGCATCGCCATCAGCACGTGGCCATGGGACACGCTTGTCATTCTTTTCGGCAGCTGGACGTGTTGAGCCGCATCATGCCGAAGACTTAGTAGAGTGGATGACCAAGCCCTCCTCATCCTCTCTCACCCAGGCTCAGGGTACTGGCAAAGCAGCTGCCAAAGCATCCTCTTCCCTGGTATCAATGTCATCATCAGTCACTCCTTCCCTAGACCAACCATGTCCTCCTGAGGAGTCCCCCGAACTGTTTGAGCACAGTGTTGGGTACATGCTCCAGGAGGATGCCCAGCGTTTCGAAGGGTCTGATGATGATACCCAGCTAGAGGAAGGCAGTAGCGTGAGAGCAGAGAGAGGGGATGCTCAAGAAGGACACCAATCTGGCAGTCATGTTCCAGCAGCTGCAGCATACTGCCAGATTGGCTCCAGTGATGAGGAGGGAGGGGATGATAAGGTCACTGACTCCACGTGGGTGCCTAATAGGAGAGAGGAGGAGGAGGAGGATGAGGAAGAGGCACATCTCCAACGAGGCAGGATGCCCTCGGGGGGCCAGCGTAAGGGCAGCACACCGACGGAATCACACCGCAGAGCTCTGCCTGTGCAGGGCGCTGCCTCTGCCCGTTATTCAAAAAGTTCTTTGGTGTGGGCCTTTTTTGAGTCGAGTGCATCAGATCGCACAGCTGCTGTTTGCAACATATGTCTCAAGCGTATATCGCGTGGCCAAAACATCACCCGCTTGGGCACCACATGCTTGACCAGACATATGTTGACCTGCCATGCAGCTCGTTGGCAAGCCTACCTTAAAGACCCACACCAAAGAACAAAGCTGACCTCTTCTTGCACCACATCAGCTGGGATCTCCAACCCCACTATACCTTCAGTCCTCTCTGAAACCTGCTCTGAGAGGAATGAAGGTGTAGAATTAGGTGTGTCACAGCCAAGTACTTGCAGGCACTCTGCTAGCAGTACACCGACGTCCGATTCTAGCAGGCAATTTTCCCTGCCCCAGCTGCTGGACCGTCGAAAGAAGTTCACTCACAGCTATCCACATGCCCAGCGGTTGAATGCTAGCTTGGCTAAATTGCTAGCGCTTCAACTGCTGCCTTTTCAGTTGGTAGACTCGGCCCCCTTCCGTGAGTTTGTGCAATGTGCGGTTCCTCAGTGGCAGGTTCCCAAACGCCACTTTTTCTCACGGAAGGCGATTCCGGCTCTCTACAGGCATGTGGAAGGCAATGTCTTGGCCTCGCTGGACAGGGCGGTCAGCGGTAAGGTGCATATTACCGCTGACTCATGGTCCAGCAGGCATGGACAGGGACGTTACCTTTCTTTCATGGCCCATTGGGTCACTCTTTTGGCAGCTGGGAAGGATGCAGGACAAGGTGCAGTAGTGTTGGAGGTTGTTCCACCGCCACGCCTCCAAAATGCTACTACTGGTTGTGACACACCTCTGTCCTCCACCCCCTCCTCTTCTTCTTCCTCCGTGGCCTCTTCCTGTGCTTTGTCCTCGGAACCAGCGGTGCTCCGTAGGCGTTCAAGGGGCTACGCAAGTACGCAGGCAAAAAGATGCCATGCCGTGCTTACGCTGGTGTGTTTGGGGGACAGGAGCCACACTGGGGCAGAGGTTCTGTCTGCTCTGCAGGGGCAGGCCGAGAGGTGGTTGACGCCACGCCAGCTTAAGCCAGGAATGGTAGTTTGCGACAATGGCACCAACCTCCTCTCTGCTCTCCGACAGGGACAACTGACCCATGTGCCCTGTGTGGCTCACGTCCTTAACCTGGTGGTGCAGCGGTTCTTGGGCAGGTACCCGGGCTTACAGGATGTCCTGAGGCAGGCCAGGAAAGTCTGTGTGCATTTCCGCAGATCTTATAATGCCAGTGCTCGCCTGGCTGAGCTGCAAAAGGAGTTGAACCTGCCCAAGAACCGCCTTATATGTGACATGCCCACCAGGTGGAACTCAACGTTGGCCATGCTGCAGCGGCTGCACACGCAGCAGAGGGCCATCAATGAGTACCTGTGCGACTACGGCACCAGGACAGGGTCAGGGGAGCTCGGGTTTTTTTCACACGCCAGTGGGGCATGATCAGGGATGCATGCACTGTCCTGGCACCATTTGAGGAGGCCACGAGGATGGTGAGCAGTGACAGTGCATGCATCAGTGACACTGTACCTCTTGTACACCTGTTGGAACATACGCTGCGTGGAATAATGGACAGGGCACTTGAGGCAGAACAGAGGCAGGAAGAGGAGGACTTCCTTGCCTCTCAAGGCCCCCTTTACCCAGACAGTGTTCCTTCTGTCCCACCCATCGCACAGGAAGAAGAGGAGGAGGAGGAGGAGGAGGATTGTGTCAGCATGGAGGTGGAGCCTGGCACTCAGCATCATCAGCAGCAGTCTTTTAGGGATGATTTACAGTCCCAAGAAACCAGTGGACTTGTACGTGGCTGGGAGGAGGTGGCTGCGGATCATGTCGTCCTTAGTGACCCAGAGGACTCCGGACCGAATGCCTCAGCTAACCTACGCTGCATGGCCTCCCTGATCCTGCAAAGTCTGCGGAAGGATCCTCGTATTCTTCGGATCAAGGAGAGGGACCATTACTGGCTGGCCACTCTCCTTGATCCACGGTACAAGGGTAAGGTTGCGGACCTTATCTTACCGTCGCAGAGGGAGCAGAGGATGAGACAACTCCGGGAGGCCTTACAGAAAGGTCTGTGCAATGCGTTCCCAGAGACTGGGAGGTTACAAACTCCTGGTCCTGGAAAACGAGTTGCTGAGGCTTCGGTCAGTCAAAGAAGGAGCAGTGGGGAAGGTGGCCGTCTGACCGATGCATTCAGACAATTCTTTAGTCCGCAGCCCCAAGGTATGATCGGTTCCAGCAACCATCGCCAGCGTCTGATATACATGGTGCAGGAATACCTAGGGGCAAGGTCAGACTTGGACACCTTCCCCACCGAAAATCCTCTGGCTTACTGGATCTTGAGGATGGATCACTGGCCAGAGCTTGCACAGTATGCAATTGAGCTACTGGCCTGTCCTGCATCCAGCGTTCTTTCAGAACGCACATTCAGTGCTGCTGGAGGATTTGTCACGGATCACAGGGTGCGCCTGTCCACCGACTCTGTTGATCGACTGACCTTCATAAAGATGAACCAGTCTTGGATCACCACCAGCTACCAAACACCTGAAGCTGATATAACAGACTAATTTATTTTCAAATGTCACATCCCTTCAAGACGGATGCTGATGCTGAGAGACTGTCCTGTTATGTTGACTGACTATCCTCCTCCTCCTCAATGATCCGATTGATGATGATAGCTTGGAATTTTTGTTTCTGGGTGCCGCCACCAGTGGCTAAGGCCCAATTTTTCAGCCCCTGTTTAACAGGGGCGTGTTATTACAAATTTTTATGCAATGCTTTGCAGCAGGGCTCATTCCTGCACTCCAACTAGAGTATCTGGGAGAGGTTGCAGTGTCGTGGCACCAGCACCAGTGGCTAAGGCCCAATTTTTAAGCCCCTGTTTAACAGGGGCGTGTAATTACAATTTTTGATGCAATACTTTGCAACAGGGCTCATTGCTGTGCTCCAAGTAAAGTATCTGTGAGGGGTTGCAGTGTTGTGGCACCAGTGCCTAAGGCCCAATTTTTCTGCCCCTGTTTAACAGGGGCATGTAATTACAATTCTTGATCTAATAATTCACAGCAGGGCCCGGTCCTGCGCCCACCAAGACTAACTGTGAGACCTTACAGTGTTGTGTCAACACCACCACCACCACCACCACCAAAGGCCCAATTTTTCAGCCCCTGTTCAACAGGGGCATGCAATTACAATTCTTGATCTAATAATTCACAGCAGGGCCCATTCATGCGCCCACCAAAAGTAACTGTGAGGGCTCACAGTGTTGTGGCAACACCAACATGTAAGGGGCAAATTTCAGCTGAGTATATACGGCAGGCCCCTACTTTCAAACATCCAACTTACAAACGACTCCTCCTTGCAAACGGAAGGATACAACAGGAAGTGAGAGGAAATCTACCCCTAGGAAGGCAAATTCTCTCCTGTAAGAGTTAATATGGGAAAAAAAGTGTCTCCTCTCCACTGATGCTTTATCACCAATTCTTGTTTCAATAAAAAACCCACATTTTCAAAAAACATTTGTCATTAGGACGGAAAGTGAGGTGAACTGTTCTGAACAGGTGCACACTGCACAGACAGCAAAACAAATGTTACAGGGGTGATAACCCTTCCCTATGTTTTCCAAAAAGCTTAAAAATAGATTTTTTGCCTGGAGCTACACTTAAACAATGTACCTGTTCAAAATTACAAACAGATTATACATAAGAACAAACCTACAGTCCCTGTCTTGTATGCACCGCCTGTATACGGCTGTTCAGAGTATATAGGGCCTTTTTTATTTCGTGTGCGGGGTTCCCCTTAATATCCATACAAGACCCAAAGGGGCTGGTAATGGGCTGGGGTAGGGGGGGGGGTGTGTGATGGGGTAGCTATGCCATTTTTCTTAAAGATTTTCATCCATATTACCGGGACCAGACATTACATTAAAGCCGCAAGCAGTTTTAAATGGCTTTTTTTCCTTTAGAAATGTAATTTTGTGCAGGGACAGTTCTAAACACGGGAAACACGTGGCACTTCACAGGCATACTTTAGACACCCCCAGGTACGATATTTAAAGGAATATTTGACTTTTTTTTTTTCACTCTATGCATCATTAAAATGACTGCTCCAGAAAAACGGCCGTTTTTAAAACTTCTTTTTGCATTGATACATGTCCCCTGGTGCAGAACCCGGGTTCCCAAACCCTTTTTAGGACAATAACATGCATAATAGTCGTTATAATTAGCACTTTAGATTTCGAACGTTCGCATCCATTGTATTTAATAGGGTTCTAAAGTTCGTGCAAACTTTCGGTCCGTTCGCGGGTTCTGGTGCGAACCGAACCCGGGGGTGTTCGGCTCATCACTAATGCCCAACCCCTCCACAGTTGAAACAAACCTCTTCTCTTCTGGCTTGTGGGGAAACAGGAGTTGGGGCATTCTGATAACCTTCCTTCTTCACTTCTTCCATTTTGTGTGGCTCCAGGGTTCTTAGCCATTAAAGAGATCAGCATTTCTAGGACTTGGGTCATTTGTGACTTCAAGATAGCCACCTCAGAGTCCTGTTCCATGGCCATAACAGGTCTAACCTCAGCTGAGGGAGAAGGGATGGGTTTTTCAGGCGTCTGTTGGTCTTTGAGCAAAGTCTCTTCATCTCTGACTATTCGCACAAGGTCTGGATAGTTCAGGGACATGACTCCCCCAGTTGTCTTCAAATGGAGCGCAGTGCTCCCTTCATGACCTGCCGCATCCTGGCTGCATCTTTAGCCTGTGGTACCATCCCTTTCTTCAGGACTATCTGGCAGAGCATTTTGTTCAACCTTCGAACATATTCTGAAAATTGTTCCCCTGGCTGTTGAAGAGTATGTTCAAACTTGTACATTAAGTCAGTAACTTTCTCCAGCTGACCGAACTCTTCCTGTAGCATGGTTAGGTAATCATAAGCAGTACAGGAAGTGTTGCTGAATCTGAGGGTCTTCACCGCTTCTGCAGCAGCCCCCCTTTAAACTTTCGTTTATGCGCTGTTTCTTCTGGATCCTTCTACAGCCTGCATTGCTTGTTCCATCCACGTGTCAAAGTCCTCTTCCCCGAGTGGTACAGGTTGTTTACCCGAAAACATTCTGAGCTTCCGGTACCCAGTCTCCACACACATCGCGTTACTCTTCTGGCATTATGCAACTAGGTCCCCTAAAGCATTAAGGAGCTCAGGGCCCAAAGCAGTCAGGGGCGCCGCAGAGGTTGTTGTTTCTTTTGGCTGCTTCTCCTTAACTGTCAGTTCGGGTGGTTCTTTCTTTATGGACTTTGCATGCGCTAAACGGTATATGTTCTGGTCTATAGCCTGTACACTCTGACCTCTGAAGCTCTCAGATATCCCTTCTCTCCATTCCACTAATGCATAGGTAAAGGAGGTCTCAGGGTCTGGCTTTAGGTCCACTACCCATGCCTTCTGGCTCGGGGACAGTAACACCATGAGTCACTCTACATCACTCTCTGGCCAATCTTCGCCAGGGAGTTCAATGACTACCGCCATGTCTGGAAAAACGCCAGCTGCTGCGCACCACTGTGACACTACCAACGGATCCATGCCGGTACTTCTAGCAGGCTTGATTGCAGCGTACAGGATCCCGGACTCTGAGCCCCCATGTGTAGCAATACCTCCAGTTAAGAGGACTGCTGGTATAGATTTTTGGGCCTGTACACACTGCTGTCAACCCCCGTAACTGGCTCTAACCTCCCTTGGCACAGATAGCAGTAAAGATGGGATTGTGAGACCCGTTAGCTATGGGGACCACAATGCCACAATAAACATGCAATCACACAGTAGATTGGCTTAACCACAAGTACTTTTTTACTGATTATAAAGCATCATGTTAAACAGCAATACATGTGCATATGCAGAGCCCTGCAATGTTAACTATTCAGCATATAACAAACACTGAGTTCCAATAGCACTTACACACGCTAAATGTCATTTAACTATGCTCGCGAGCTTCCCCCTCGTGGGCAAGATGGCGCCCAAACAATG
Source organism: Rana muscosa (assembly GCA_029206835.1). Classification (NCBI taxonomy): domain Eukaryota; kingdom Metazoa; phylum Chordata; class Amphibia; order Anura; family Ranidae; genus Rana; species Rana muscosa. The sequence continues at coordinate 180,803,369 of CM055121.1, forward strand.
TCTAAAGTTCTACAGTCAGGCCTGACTATTGCAGATATGGTGCTTCCGTTGGGAAGGATCTTCGCTAGCAATGGTGGTGCACTTTGTAGGTTATTTGTAATCCACAGGCAACAAAACAGTTAACTTCTTGGCATGTACTAAAGATTTCAGCTAACGCTGCACAGCACACTGTCCCCCTGGTGTGCAATATAACACTCTGGTAATGGTGGTCCCTGAACTAAGGACACTGGGCCTAAGATTAATCAGTTAATCTCTGAGCAGGTGCTCTCTCACCCGACCGGACCAGTCCGTACAACCGACTTGTGTAGCTGGGGCTCCAGCACACCGTCTCACGACACCCGTAGTCTCTGATCCTCCTGACAGTCCTTGAAGGGATGATGGACGAAACGACACCTGGGTTCTCCTGTGAAGGTCGGAGGGCTCCCTGGATCTCAAGGCCCCAAACTCCTAGGCCCAGTCCAGCGGCAGACTCGGCGTTGGTACCACTTGCTAGGGGGGCGGTGTCCAAAGAGACTCGCGTGTAGCTCCGCTCCTCCTTATATAGCCCTTCCCCAGCAGACCTTGCGCCGGGCAATGCACTCTGGGTGTCCCACTGTACACTGGGTATGGTAGTCTTTTGAGCTCCTTAGAGTGACACCGCGCTACACAAGAAAAAAAAACAGCATTTTTGCTTGCATATGATTGGATGATGGAGGTCAGCAGAGCTTCCGCTCATTTACTGAGCTCTGAGGGAACTGAGGGAACTGCTCTTGCAGAATGCAAATGCACTTTGCAAAGTACACAGTCAATTTGCCTTAAGAAAATTGACCCCCAAGCGTACCCAATCCATACTGCAACCATACTGAACTCTGTACCGCACCTGTTCCAAACCTAAACTGCACTTATTCCAACACTATACCACATTATACCAAATCAAACCACATTCACATTGCACCTGTGCCGAGACTATACCATACCTATACTGTACCTACACTACATGCAGGTTAACTGGAACTGTTGTTAAGTGCATAGACACTCTTAAAGGGCCCCAACAATAGCTGGCAAAAGAAACAGCTCAAAAGACTGCCCCTTCTGTAAGAATTGTTCTGCAAGCCTTTCTTTTGGACATGCATTATTTTGGAGAGTGCATACCCAGTCGGTCTAGAACTAGCATCGCCACCATAAATGCACTTTGCTAGTATAGTTCCAGAAATTTGTAGATTAAACTTTACTACTGCTCCCTGCCTTACTTGGGGTGGCCTTGCTACCTTTTATGCTGATCTGAATACCAAATGTCATCTTATGCCTAGTCCTTACAGTTCATAACTTTGTATGCTAAATTGTGTATTTACCATTGTTAATCCATTTTATGCTTGCCTAGATACCAACCACATAGGGTGACAATATATTAAGTTTGCCTTTACTACCTGATTTAGTGCCTGTATTTTTTGATTTTAGTTCTACTACTGGGTACTAAGTATTGCTTTCAGTGGTTTCCTGTGAAATGTATGTTTGCACACTCAATCCGGTGTGTTAGAGGGGTGAGTTTTTTTGGGGGAAAAAGATTGAGGCAAAGAACAGAGGACCCATCCTAATCAGTGGCTCCTAGGGGGGTAGTGCTACATATTATTGAATTGTTCCCTACATCTCTTTGTTCACACACAGTCTGAGTCTATAATTTTCTGTGGATTTTCTGCGTGCAACTGAATTATGTGTTTTCTTTTATGCACAATGCACAGCACTACTCTTTTATTCATATATTGTGCAGTCATTGTTGTTACTATGGCTTAGGACTCTATCTATATGAATTATGTCTGGTGTATCGCTGTGAGATTCAGTGCTGGTACATAGAAAAGGAGATTTCTTTCATCTGGCTCATGCAATTTCATGTAATGCTTAAATAATTAGGTGTGCGTGGGAAGAGGAGAATGAGGGGGAAAAAGCGTCTTGTGGGTTTTTTAATAAACAGTAATGGCCTTGAATTTTATTGCCTCTGGCTATGTTATATTTATTTGATAACAACAGTGCTCTCTAGCAGAGTAACTGGGCATTGCTAGAGTATAAACTGCTAGCCACTGACCATCAATGTCTGTCTTGTGGCACATGTGGGGGAACACAAGATTTAAGCCTCGTACACACGACCGAGAATCTCGTCAAGAAAAAACAAGTTTTTCTTGACGAGATTCTTGGACAAGAAACTTGTCCCTGGCCGAGTGTACAGACACTCCTTTCAAAGAACCCGCGGTTCTTTGAATGGAGCGAACGCGGTGACGTAATCGACTACGACGAGCGTGCGCTCGTCACATTCTATGCCGTCGCCGCCATCTTGCTACACCCTACCTATGCCTAGGAAGCTACCGCGCATGTGTCGAAGTCATTTCGAGCATGCGCGGGCTTCCCGGAGGACAGGTAAGTGTACACACACACTTTTCTCGTCGAGAAACATGCTGACAAGAATCTCGACGAGAAAATAGAGAGCAGGTTCTCTATTTTTCTCGTCGAGATTCTTGTCGGTTTTCTTGACGAGAAATCTATTAGCCGCGTACACACGACTGATTTACTCGGCAAGAAAGCTCTGCCAGCAAGTTTCTTGTCGTTTTTCGACGAGAAACTTGGTCGTGTGTACGAGGCTTGAGAATCAGGGGCTAAAGTTTACATTTCCAGCTGCTAGATTCTGTTTGTTGAATGACAAAATGTACTGTGTATCTATGTAATGTATTACAAGTTTGTGTCTTGGTGTTGTGTATATATATATATTGTGAGGGGGTTAGCTCGGCAGCGGGTGTGTGTGACCCCCGGGATGGGCTCCCCACACAAAACAGGCCCAGCAAACGGAGGTTGTGGTTTTCAAAATCAAAAAGGTGCGGTTTATTTTCTATTTACAGTGACAAAACACAGCAAAGCAAAAGAAACATAACCAAAATAAATCCTGGTCAAGTTGACCTCTGACTAAACATACAGGTTTCCTAACTAACAACTGGGATCAGCCTAGTGCTGTCCTAGTCCCTAAGTCCCTGGTTTAGTAAAAGTCCAAACAAATAGCCACACAGGCTTTGCCTCACCGCACAGGGGTTCACTCTCCCTAGACAGTCCACACAGGTCTGGTTCCAGGCATGAGCTAACATCTAATGAAGCTGGGAGTTCTTATAGAGGCCTAAATGAGCTGACAAGGTTCAGCTGGTCTCCTCATCTCTGTCTGCACGACGCCCCACACTCTCCCTAGAGGTATGAGTCATCCATGAGCCCACTAGCCTTAGCTGGGCTTATACAACTCTCCACCTAGTTGTATAAGTCAGCGTAAAGCCTGAATCTGGGCGAAATATATCTACCCCCCTGGATGCAACCAGGTGACTTTACCTTCCTGCTGTCACATACCCCCCCCTCTTGTTTTAACCTCGGGGTTGGAACACCAGCAATCAGGCATTCATGTACTCGAGACAAAGCATCCACATTCCCCATTTGAACGCCAGGGCGATGCTTTACTGTGAAGTTGAATTCCTGGAGGGCCAGGAACCACCTATTCACTCTTCTATTTGTTTCCTTGTTTTGAGCCATCCACTTTAACGGAGCGTGATCCGTAACCATGTCAAAGTGCCTACCTAGCAGGTAGTACCGAAGGGAATCTAGAGCCCACTTCACCGCTAAACACTCCTTTTCAACGGTGGCGTAATTTACCTCATGGGACTTCAATTTCCTGCTGAGGTAAATGACTGGGTGCTCTTCCCCGTTCCAGACCTGGGACAATACTGCTCCTAACCCCACATCTGACGCATCACTTTGTACGACAAAGTCTTTAGAGAAGTCGGGTGAGTACAACACTGGCTGGCTACATAAGGCTTGTTTCAAGAATTGGAATGCTGCCTCAGCCTCGGGGGTCCATTTAATCATGACCGACCCTTTCCCCTTCGTCAGGTTGGTTAGGGGCACAGCCTTAGAAGCAAAGTGGGGAATGAATCGCCGATAATACCCAGCGATTCCCAGAAAGGCTCGTACCTGCTTCTTGCTGTTGGGACGTGGCCAACTCTGGATGGCCTCGACTTTGTTGAGTTGGGGTTTTATTACTCCCCTCCCAATGGTGTACCCAAGATATTTGGCCTCCTCCTGCCCAATGGTACACTTCTTGGGGTTAGCCGTAAACCCCGCTTCCCGAACAGAGTCCAGGACTGCTTGCACTTTTGGCAGATGTGAGGCCCAATCTGTGCTATGGACAATTACGTCATCCAGGTAAGCCGCAGCATACTTCCGATGGGGCCTCAGCATCTGGTCCATTTTCCGCTGGAATGTGGCCGGCGCATTCTGTAACCCGAACGGCATTCTTTTATATTGGAACGCCCCGTCTGGGGTTACAAATGCGGTTTTCTCTTTGGCCGACTTGGCCAGGGGGATTTGCCAATACCCTTTTGTGAGGTCAAGAGTCGTCATGTATCGGGCTGTTCCCAGCCGGTCGATCAACTCATCTATACGTGGCATGGGGTAGGTGTCAAATTTTGTAACTTTGTTCAACTGACGAAAATCGTTACAAAATCGCCAGCTCCCATCCGGTTTAGGCACCAACACGATGGGACTAGACCAATCACTTTGTGACTCCTCTATCACCCCTAAGTTCAGCATTTTCTGTACTTCCTCCCGTATTGCCTCCCGTCGAGCCTCTGGGATCCGATAGGGTTTTAACTTCACCCTTTCACCGGGCGGGGTAATGATGTCATGCTCTACCCCAGATGTTTGTCCCGGCAGCTCAGAGAATACCTCCTTGTTGCGAAGCACAAACTCCTTAACCTCCTGTTGTTGGGGTTGTGACAAGGTGGCTGCTATTCCAACCTCAGGAATCACGCAACCAGTTTGAGCTGGTGACCAAGTGTCTGCGACTAGGGACTCTCTATCCCTCCAGGCTTTCAACAGATTAACGTGATAGATCTGTTCGGGCTTTCGCCTTCCTGGTTGTCTGACCTTGTAATTCACTTCGCTCACTTTTTCCATTATCTCGTAGGGGCCTTGCCATTTGGCAAGGAATTTACTTTCAACCGTAGGGACAAGTACCAATATCCTATCCCCCGGGGAAAAGGTACGGGTCTTGGCTCCACGGTTGTACACTCTCTGCTGTGCCAACTGCGCTTGGGCCAAATGTTCCTTCACGATGGGCATTACCTGTGCAATTCGATCTTGCATCAGGGCGACATGCTCAATCACACTCCTGTGGGGAGAACTCTCACTTTCCCAAGTTTCCTTGGCAATATCCAACAGCCCTCTTGGGTGTCTCCCATACAGTAACTCAAAGGGGGAGAATCCCGTAGAGGATTGGGGCACCTCCCTAATAGCAAACATCAAATAAGGAAGTAAACAGTCCCAATCCTTTCCATCTCTATCCACCACTTTCTTCAACATTTGTTTTAGGGTTTTGTTGAATCTTTCAACCAGCCCATCGGTTTGGGGGTGATACACAGACGTACGCAATTGCGTCACTTTGAACAATTTACACAGCTCTTTCATAACCCGGGACATAAAGGGTGTACCTTGGTCCGTAAGCAGTTCTTTACAAATACCCACCCGGCTAAAAACAAGAGATAGCTCTTTGGCTATGGTTTTGGCCGAGGTATTTCGGAGAGGGATCGCTTCTGGATAACGGGTGGCATAGTCCATTATAACTAATATGTACTGGTGCCCCCTAGCGGACTTGATTATAGGACCTACCAAATCCATGGCGATCCTCTCAAACGGGACCTCAATGATGGGTAGAGGGACCAGCGGGCTACGGAAATGTGGCATCGGGGCCAACCTCTGACACACAGGGCAGGAGGAACAATAATTTTCTACGTCCTTCATCACCCCCGGCCAATAGAATCTCTGTAATACCCTCTCTCGGGTTTTCTCTGTCCCCAGATGACCTCCAAGAATGTGCCCATGGGCCAACTCCAACACCAACTTCCTGTAAGGTTTGGGCACCACAAGCTGCTCAACGGTTTCTTCTGCCCTTTTTGCCACCCGATACAGTAGGTCCTTCTCTACGCTGAAGTATGGGTAAGTGCAGGTATTATCTGGGTTCACTAACTCGCCATCTATTTTCACTACGTTTTCCCGTGCCTTTATTAGGGCGGGGTCTTTCAACTGTTCTGTGGCAAAGTTTTCCCTGTGAACCTCAAGATCAGAAAACTCCACAGACGGTAGGTTTTCGTCTGAGGAGGTGGGCTCCTCTCCAGTTTCTTGAGTCTCCCCTGCCAATACTGATAAGGGAAATTCCGGAGAGTCCTCACCACTCTCAGGGGAGTTCTGGCTATCACATTCCTGGTACATAGGGGCACCAGTGAGGGGCTCAGGATCATCCCACAGTTCCCAGAACTTCGGAAAATCCCTTCCCACAATGGCGTCATGCGGTAACTGAGATACTAAGCCCACTGGATGAGAGAGGGTACCTTTGGGGGTCTCGAAACACACTGTAGTCACTGGATACTCTCGGGTGTCCCCATGCACACAAATAACAGCTACCTTGCTATTCCCAGAGACCTCTGTTTTAACTAACTCAGCCTTTATCAGGGTCACAAGGCTACCTGAATCCAGCAATACCACAACATTTCTACCATTAACACACATTTTGCATAAATGTTTCTCAGTTCCTCGAATGGCAGTGCATGCGACTGTCGCACACAGCGACTGACGTCTGCCCGTCAGAAAGTCACACTGCATGGGTTCCTCCACAACCGGGCAATTGGCTGCAATATGTCCCGCTTGCCGGCAGCGGTAGCAAACGATCCTTCTTGCCGCCTCTTGAGCCGCTGATTTCCCAGGCTGTTCTCGCCAAACTTGGGGTAGAGCTCCCACCCTCTCACTCTCTCCACCCTCACCCCTTGGAATCCTCTTATCCGCCCCTGGGGATGGTCTGGTCTTAGGGTGGAAAGTCCGAGTGTCTCTGGAAGAGGCCGTCAGGTTCTCTGTAGCCAAGTATTTCTCCACACGATCCACAAGACCATCGGCCGTCTCTGGGTCTCCATGGCTTACCCACTTTTGGATGGCAGTAGGAAGAGCTCTCAAAAACCGATCCATTACAACACGTTCCACAATCTTTGGTGCGGACAAAGTCTCTGGCTGTAGCCACTTTCTGCTCAGGTGAATGAGATCATACATTTGAGACCTGGGGGGTTTTCCAAGCTGGAAAGTCCAGTTATGCACACGCTGAGCCCGGACAGCCTGGGTGACACCCAGCCTTGCCAATATTTCAGCTTTTAGCATCACATAGTCTTTTGCTTGGTTAGGCTCTAGGTCATAGTAAGCTTTCTGCGATTCACCAGTTAACAGAGGAGCCACCAGTCCAGCCCACTGCTCCTCAGGCCACTTTTCTCTTTCAGCGGTCCTTTCAAATGTGGTCAAAAATACCTCTGGATCATCCTCTCCAGTCATTTTTGTCAATAAACGACTCACCCCAAAGGACGCGGTATTAGTGGGACGGCTTTCCTCACTGGTCTGCGGACGTTGCTGCATTACTGCTTCCATCTGTTGTTGTAGTCTCTGCTCTTGCTTCTGCAACAGGTCTATGAAGCGGGCCTCAGATTGCTGCTGGGCTCGTTGCTGAGCCTCCAGACTCTGTTGCAAAGTTGCGTTTGTCTGCTGCTGGGCTGCAAGGCTCTGTTGTTGAGCTGCAAGGCTCTTTTGCAAACCTGCATTTGTCTGCTGTTGATTGGCATTTGCTAGAGCCAGCTGCTTCAGTATCTCCTCCATGCTGGCTTAAAAAAAAACTGCCACTGGTTCTCCACCAACTGTGAGGGGGTTAGCTCGGCAGCGGGTGTGTGTGACCCCCGGGATGGGCTCCCCACACAAAACAGGCCCAGCAAACGGAGGTTGTGGTTTTCAAAATCAAAAAGGTGCGGTTTATTTTCTATTTACAGTGACAAAACACAGCAAAGCAAAAGAAACATAACCAAAATAAATCCTGGTCAAGTTGACCTCTGACTAAACATACAGGTTTCCTAACTAACAACTGGGATCAGCCTAGTGCTGTCCTAGTCCCTAAGTCCCTGGTTTAGTAAAAGTCCAAACAAATAGCCACACAGGCTTTGCCTCACCGCACAGGGGTTCACTCTCCCTAGACAGTCCACACAGGTCTGGTTCCCGGCATGAGCTAACATCTAATGAAGCTGGGAGTTCTTATAGAGGCCTAAATGAGCTGACAAGGTTCAGCTGGTCTCCTAATCTCTGTCTGCACGACGCCCCACACTCTCCCTAGAGGTATGAGTCATCCATGAGCCCACTAGCCTTAGCTGGGCTTATACAACTCTCCACCTAGTTGTATAAGTCAGCGTAAAGCCTGAATCTGGGCGAAATATATCTACCCCCCTGGATGCAACCAGGTGACTTTACCTTCCTGCTGTCACAATATATATATATATATATATATATATATATATATATATATATACATATATATATACATACATTATCCGGCCACTTTATTAGGTACACCTGTTCAATTGCTTGGTAACACAAGTTGCTAATCAGCCAATCACATGGCAGCACCTCAATGCATTTACTGTAGGCATCTAGACATGATGAAGACGACTTGCTGAAGTTCAAACCGAGCCTCAGAATGGGGAAGAAAGGGGATTTAAGTGACTTTGAACGTGGCATGGTTGTTGGTGCCAGATGGGCAGGACTGAGTATTTCAAAAACTGCTGATTGTGACGGGAGTCACTTTTGGGCGCAGGGTGACCAAAAAAAATAATGAACCCTCAGAATATAATTGGATTACTTCAAATGGGACAGTAATATTCATTAACAATATCTCTCAAGAAATATGAAGATTTTATCCCCTGTACACTGTGAGGTCTATGACCAGGAAGTATAACTCCTAATATGGGCATTCCAGGAAGTTCAATGTAAGAGACCGACCGTCTATTGCTTAACGATGTTGCTTTTGTCTGGATAAGTAAATTATGTTAATCTTGTCTGAGGCAGCTTTCCCTTCACCTATTATTAAGTGTGCTAATGAACCCACCTGTTGTCTGCTAAGGGATGTATTGACACTCAGAATAATGTGTATTGGGGGCTTATTATGTAACCATTGTGTGATGATGTTGGTGGATCCGGGTCATTGTTCCTGTGGTGACTGCAGTATTCTCAAGTGTATAAAAAGAGCCTGTATTCCTTTCAATAAAGAGTCTGATTCCTGTTTGACCCTCAATACAGAGCCTTGTCTCATACTTGGGGGGGGGGGGAATTATTCGTATGGGTTTCTTGTTCGGCTGATTGGAGTGTTCGGTAGCTGCCTTTGTGTCCGGAAATGGAATGTCCTAAACGGATTTAACCCCGTTCATATTCGGGGTGTCGTTACACTGATCTACTGGGATTTTTGCACACACCCATCTCTATGGTTTACAGAGCATGGTCAGAAAAAGAGAAAATATCCAGTGAGCCACAGTTGCGTGGACGAAAATGTCTTGTTGATGTCAGAGGTCAGAGTAGAATGGACAGATTGGTTTGAGATGATAGAAAGCAAAAGTAATTCAAATAACCACTCGTTAAAACCAAGATATGCAGATTACTATCTCTGCAACGCACAACAAATTGAACCTTGAAGCAGATGGGCTACAGCAGCAGAAGACCAAATCGGGTGCCACTCCTGTCAGCTAAGAACAGGAATCTGAGGCTACAATTCGCACGGGCTCACCAAAATTGGACAATAGAAGTTAAGAAAAAAGTTGCCTGGTCTGATGAGTCTCAATTTCAGCTCCAACATTCAGATGGTAGGGTCGAAACTTGGTGTAAACAACATAAAAGCATTGATCCATCCTGCCTTGTATTAACGGTTCAGGCTGGTGGTGATGTAATAGTATGGGGGCTATTTTACTGGCACAGTCTGGGCCCCTTAGTACCAATTGAGCATTGTTTAAATGCCATGGCCTACCTGAGTACTTCAGTACCTTTATGATTACAGTGTACCAATTTTCTGATGGCTCCTTCCAGCAGGATAATACACCATGTCACAAAGCTCAAATCATCTCAAACTGGTTTTTGAACATGACAATGAGGTCACTGTACTCCAATGGCCTCCACAGTCACCAGATTTCAAATCAATAGAGCACCTTTGGGATGTGGTAGAACAAAAGATTTGCATCATGGATGTGCAGCCGACAGTAGAATGCAAATGGTCAACATTCCTGACCCAAGACAAGACAACATACATTAACTCAATAGTAAGCGTATCCCCCTTAGGCATGTCTATTAGCGTTGTACATCTATACAATTTAAGACTATGATTCCTCTTCAAAGCAAAAAACTTGATGAAAGGAGAAGAATAGAGAAAGTCAGGTATCTCAAAAATCTTATTTCTAGCAGTTTACCTCCTATCCAGCTCCCTTCCCAAGCATATATTGCTGCCATCCTCGTGAACATAGCCACAGGCACCTAGGCCTTGACGATTGGTAAGTAGGAGGTCTTTCCTTCTTCTGTAAGGCCCCTCTTACCGCTTGTCCATCATTTATTCATGTGTTACATTACCTTTTTGGTCATTCATTTCCAGATATATCCTACATGCATCCACCCCTGAAGAGCGAGTCACATCTCGCAAAACGCATCAGTTCTTTTAGATGTTATGTATACTCATGTATTTCTAATGCAATGCGATCTTTAACCATGTGCAATTGTATCAGCTTTGATTTTGTGGGTGATTTGTCGGCCTATTGTGCACACCTCATATAAAGTCTGATACCTTTGTTTTTATTGTACTATTAGGGATGGAGCTGTGTCACTGGTGACACCAGACTGTTTTATTTTTTTTTATTATTTTTTATTTTTACTTACCTTTACACAGGACAATAAGAACAAGAGAAATGGGACAATGTATATGGAACCTTCCTCCCTTTTGTTATTCAAAGCATTAGGGTGGAGCTCTAAAAGTTTTAATAACTTTAGAAACACTTTTCTTTGTGTTGTTGCACAGACAGGTTTATGGCGTAAGCCAGTGTAAATCAAAGTCCTGCAAGTGTTTTCATACCTCCCAACTTTTTGAGATGGGAATGAGAGACACCTATTAACAAAAGTATGTAGGAATAGGACACGCCCCCTGCCATTTTCTCCTATGGGTGATATTTTTAAAGTGATACTAAAGTCTTGTTTTGTTTTTTTATATCAAACATATTATACTTACCTCATCTATGCAATGAATTTGCACAGAGCAGCCTGAATCCTCATCTTCTCGGGTCCCTCTACGCTGCTCCTGCCCCTTCCTCCTGTCGAGTGCCCCCATAGCCAGCACTAACCAAATCCTCTGCTGCCCTGACAGACAGTGCTTCCCCATGCTTTGGCAGAGGCTCATCCCTCAGCGTCATCACGTCTAAAGCAGGGATATGTACCCAGAGCATGGGAGAGAACATGCTGCGGGGACCAGACTAGCAGTGTGGAGGAGTGTGGAGGAGTGCAGGAGTGGGTAAGTAAAGTAAAGTAAAGTATACAGTGGCGGTGTGTCCATAAAGGGCGCATGGGCGCTGCCCCCTCTCTCCTGTCACCTCTCTCTCACCATAGATAGATTCATGCATTTTTTTTTGGAAGCACCTGATTAGAGCCGTAGGCTCTAATAGGTGTCCAAAATGGTGAACAGCGGACACCATGCTGTGCGTTCGCTGTTCACTTAGTGTTGTGTTAGGAAAGCAAATAAATTGCTTTCCTAACACTGACTTGCCTCTCAGCCAATCAGGTGCTCAGGTCTGTTACCTGTCACCTGATTGGCTGAAACAACAGGCACTGTGATTGGACGCCTGATAGAGAGGATGGGAGAAGACATTGAGGAGCGTGGACGTGGAGGATGCCACTGTGACCCGCTGTGAGACAGGTAAGTCCCGGGCGATGCACACTGGCAGCATTTGATGGGGCACAGTAGCGGCAATTGATAAGCACACTGTCAGCAATTGATGGGGCACAGTAGCTGCAATTGATGGGCACACTGGCAACAATTGATGGGCACACTGGCAGCAATTGATGGGCACACTGGCAGCAATTGATTGGGCACAGTGGCAGCAATTGATGGGCACACTGGCAGCAATTGATGGGGCACAGTAGCGGCAATTGATGGGCACACTGGCAGCAATTGATGGGTACAGTAGCTGTGTTTGATTGCACAGTGGTGGCAATTTAGGGTACAGTGGCTGCGTTTGATGGGCACAGTGGCTGCGTTTGATGGGCACAGTGGCTGCTCTTGATGGGCACAGGGGCTGCGTTTGATGGCACAGTGACTGTGTTTGATGGCACAGTGGCTGCGTTTGATGGGCACAGTTGCTGCGTTTGATGGCACAGTGGCTGCGTTTGATGGCACAGTGGCTGCATTTGATGGGCACAGTGGCTGCATTTGATGGGCACAGTGGCGGCGTTTGATGGGTACAGTAGCTGCGTTTGATGGGCACAGTGGCTGCAATTGATGTCTGGTTTTTTTTTTCAGTTTGAGCACCAGCCACCACTGAAAGTATAGCTAAAGGCAAAACTTTTTTTTACTTTTGGATAGAGCGGAGGCAAATTAGAACACCCATTGGGTTTTTATTTTTTATTGAGTTTTTATTGCTACCTCTGCCCCTGTTAGGGAGATTCACCCTTTCTATTGGTCCTGTTTACCATTATCATTGAAAGTGAAAGTAAAAATCCCAAATTTTGAATTATCACTAGAAAAGTAATAGAGAGGAAATCTTTCAATGGGGACACTAGTTCTGGTGACTTGGGGGCCCCAAGGAATTCCCTTAATTTGCAAAGATTTCCTCTCACTTCCCGTTTTAGCTATGGGACAGAAAGTGAAGGTAAATCTCCCCAATGGCAAAAAAAAATAAAAAAATCTGACAGGGGTTATAACTCTCTCTCAATAAAATGTTTTGCCTATCGTTCTACTTTAACTCTTGTGGTGCTGTGCAGGTATGGCCCAATTGCAAGAGATAATGTTTAATTTTCACAGAGTTCAACTTTAAATTAACCTGTTGTTTGGTTTGCATGGGCAAAGCACAAATCCATTTCAACCCTTTTGCTGACAATGCACATAACAATTTTAAAGAAGATTACATTTTAGGTTACATGCTAGAAAAAGATTTAAATTAAAGAGCCAGAAGCTACAAGCTCCAAACTCTCAAAGCCAAATGTAATTCTATCTCACCACGCAGGCTTTTGCAGCAATAATGAGTGAGTTCATTTTTGTGAAATATGCCTAAAACACTGTCTTTTCTTTCTCCAGCTTACTTTGAAGGAGAAACATTTCATTTTGATTTCAGGATAGAGTGAGTTTCAAAAGAGGATTCCCTTAAGTCATTGTGGCCCTAACATTAATGTGCATTAGATGTTGAATCATATCTCCAGCATTAATCTTTGTCCCATACAGAAAGCCACCCCGGTTCTAATATATGTCATTTAGCTTGGCTTTGTATGAGCTAATTACAGCAGCCTGCACCTGCACAGCTCCATCATCAACCTCTGGATTCAATTCAATTTATTTTTAAAGGTGCATTAAGAGTAGAATTCCTTTTGCCAATGTCTTTTTTTCTTAAATTGTTATTAGAAAGCCGTGCACACTTTCACAGCTGCTGTACGCCACAAAAATAACTCAGAATAAGTGCTCACTAGAATTATAATATACCATCCCTTTAAAGTGCACCTGCGATTATGGAATGATGTTAGCAGCCATTGTTGACTTGTTTTTGAAAGTTGCAAATTTCATGCTTGTCATCCTGACCCTGGCTTCACTAAGTCACTTACCTGGCACAAGTAAGCAGAACTAGAGGATTTTCTGGTTTTACCAGGTCAGGTAGGTAGCGAGATCAGGATCACAGTCATGCACAGTACATGTTTAAAGCACATGTGTAGCGGGTATGTACTTTCCCGGGTGTAAATTTGAATTTGGAAGTGACACCAGTGATGTGTGATTCACCGCGGCCCATGGGGTGGCGCTGTTGCCCTGGGCTGGGTTGGATTATCGCTGTGTGCCGTCCTCCTTTTTGTCCTCCCTCGGCAGCGGTATGGTGGGGCGGGGAACCCACCGTGCTTGCTGGGAGAGGGTATAAAGGGGGCCGGCCATCTTGGTCACAGGGGCGAAGTCCCAGGCACCTTCAGCTTGCGGACGGTGGGTCGTGTCGCTCCTCTGGGTGACTTAGGCCCAGAGGACAGCGGAGGTCGAGTTCCATCCCAGGCACCTTTAGCCTGGGGTGAGGTACTTAGATGGAGGTCCGGAGCTCAGTGCCCAACACTGGGTTCTGCGAGGGAAGGAGATCCTAGGGTACCCAGGGATTGGGTACCCGAATCCGGAAGGCGCAATGGACCGGGGGGAGCTCCTCATTTGAAGACCCGGTGCAGCATGTTGCCGGTGACAAGTGAGTCTCTCGTCGGAGACCGCCTGGAAGGAAATCTACCCTCGTGCGGAGACCAGGATGCACTTCTAGTAAGGGAAGAGGCAACTTACATTGTGTCTGGGCCTGTTCGCATCCACACCATCTTTTTCTGTTCTGTTCTATCAAGGGAGTTCAACTGTTTGTGTTCAGACAAGGAGAATAAAGGAGTGTTGAACTTTAATGGTGTGGAGCTCATTTTCTAACGGACATGGTTCACGGTGACTCTTGGAGGGAGGATTCAGGTGCACAGCACTGACCTGAAGGTAATACAAAACCGTTGCTTATACCGCACTAACACCTGTGGTGGAAGCCAGGCATGGTGTCCCCACTCCCTCCCCTCTTAGGTACCCCTAGACAAGAGAAAGACGAGACAAAGAGGGGAGTGGAGGTGGCCACTACACATGTTAATATCCCTGGTTATCTCTTGTCTCGACTGCAACACCCTTCTCATTGGCCAACCTTTGCACAGGCTATCCTCCCATTAGTGTCAGGGCCTGGATTGTCTGCTGGTGCCACTGTGGCTCCCAGAGTAGAAGGGTGTAGTTCTGGTGGCCACCAGCAGGTGTCTCCCAGTAGTCCCAGTAATTAGTCACCAGCTGATGCTGGCTGCTGGCAAGGAATGTAACCTTTTTCCTAACTTCCTTCACTGGCTCAGTGTTTTGCCTGTGCACTGTCTACCTGGTTATTGATGCGCTGCTCCTGACCATGATCCTGATTTCTGCTGTGATTCTGTTCCAGTACCTGTGTTTCGTCAGATATGGTGACCCGTCAGAATTGGTAACGGAAGTGCGTTCCGTCGCCGCCATCTTGCTATACCCCGGACTCTTTCATAGTAAGGATACAGTGAGAAGGGGGAAAGCGGACATCTTGTTACACCCACCGGATTTTTGTATTTTACACTTATATTTAACAATAAAGTGAGTTTATATACTGAAATCCAGTACTTAGAACTCCATCTGACTGTTATGATGTTGAATTTTAAAAGGTAGTGACAAGCCTGCTCATCTCACAGGTTTGTTAATCTGACAGAAGTTCGCTGCTTTTAAAATTCAACATCTAACCAGTCACACGGAGTTCTAGGTACTGTATTTCACTATATAAACTCACTTTCCTGTTAAAAATAAGTGTAAAATGCAAAAGTCCAGTGGGTATAACAAGATGTCCACATTTCCCCTTCTCAGTGTATCCTTACTATGGAGCAGTGTGGGGTGTAGCAAGATGGCGGCGACGGAAGGTCACTTCCGTTACCAATTCTGACGGGTCGCCGAATCTGACGAAACACCTGCATTCTGTTCTCTGCTACATCATATCTGCTCCCCTTGTTCTTGATCCCAGTTCTGGCCTCCTTCCCTTTTCAATCTCCTTGCAGCTCCTATTTTACCCTGTTAATCTGTGTTGCCCATTTTGTATATACAGGCAGTCCCTGGGTTACAAACAAGATAGGGACTGTAGGCTTGTTCTTAAGTTAAATCTGTTTGTAAGTTGGAACAGGTACATATTTTAAGTGTAGCTCCAGCCAAAAAATCTATTTTTAAGCTTTTTGGACAGCATAGGGAAGGGTTATCACCCCTGTAACATTTGTTTTGCTGTCTGTGCCCCTGTTTTTATCTCACTTTCTGTCCCAATGACAATTTGATTTTGAAAATTTTGGGTTATTAGGGAAACAAGGATTGGTGATAAA
Organism: Rana muscosa; assembly: GCA_029206835.1. Classification (NCBI taxonomy): domain Eukaryota; kingdom Metazoa; phylum Chordata; class Amphibia; order Anura; family Ranidae; genus Rana; species Rana muscosa. Next base: position 180,819,365 of record CM055121.1, read on the forward strand.
ACATCAGTGGAGACACCTTTTTCCCCATATTAACTCTTACAGGAGAGAATTTCTCTCCCTAGGGGTAGATTTCCTTTCACTTCCTGTTGTCTCCCTCCATTTGTAAGTAGGAGTCGTTTGTAAGTCGGATGTTTGTAAGTAGGGGACCACCTGTATTGTATTATAGTAAGGTTGCTAGTTAGGTATTTTCTCAGCTGGTTTATGGTTCATGTATATCTTCACTTTTGCTGTGTATTCTGTTGGATGGGTTTTGTTTCATTATTAATAAATATTAATTGTTCGTTAACCGGTATGGATAGGAGAAAGTTTACATCCAGCACCACCTTACAATATTTTAATGTGCTAGTATCCACAAAAAGGGGACTTTAAGGCTGAGTTCACACCATTGTGAATTGGATGCAGGTTGCCAGCATCCAATTCGCAATAGCAGGAGATTGTGACCATCTCTCTATAGAGTCAGTTCACTTATCTTCGCTGCGGCTCCGGTGTGAATTTGCACAGGAGTCCTGTGCGTCTTCTGGTCCATTTTATGTCCGAATTCAGCCAAAAATTCGGTCTGAAATCGGGCCTGAATAGGTGAACTAGGACGCACTGGACCCCTGCTGCAGCAATGGTGTTAACCCAGCCTAAAGGTTCTAATTACCACACCATTAAAAAAAAAAGGTTTAACAATTTATTTTAATTAAATCATTAAAATCAGGTTAATTAACCACTTTTTACCTACAGGTAAGCCTATAAGAAGGCTTACCTGTAGGTACCGTGAATTTCACCTAAACTTGCACAGTTTAGGAAATATTCACTGTATCCGCATGTGCCGACGTCATCGGCACATGTGCACCGATTTTTCAGCTGCTGTGCCGTTACCGACGGCTCCCACGCGCATTCGAGTGACGTTATCGCGCCTCCAGCCAAACACAGCGCCGGAGTCCGCAAACCTGGAAATAACTCGGGGTTATATTTAACCCGAAAATATATTTAATTATATAAATTATTAAACTTTTATAGAAAAAATTGTGTGGTAATTATTACATTTAAAGTCCCCTTTTTGTGGATTCTAGTTCATTAATAAATCTTACTCTAATCATATAGAGTCTGGTCTCAGTTGCCTAAGTACAACTACACTGAACTGGTCACCCTGGCTATTGCTGGATACCTGCACTCGATATCCCTTACAACTATTTTATTATTAATTCTGCTGTTAATCGTATCCACCTTACCAACAGTTCACTGCCCACCACCTCTCTCTGCCAATCCCTCCACTGGCTTCTGCTCGCCCAACATATAAATTTCAGAATACTAACAATAACATACAAGCTATCCACAACTCTGTCCCAAGCTACATCACCAACCTCATGTCAGAATATCATCCAAACCATCCTCCCCACTCCTTCTAAGACCTCCTGCTCTTTAATTCCCTTGTCACCTCCTCCCATACTGGCCTACAGGACTTCTCCAGAGCCATCCTATCCTCTGTAACTCCCTTCCCCAACCTGTATATCTATATCCCACTCTGTTCACTTTTAGGAAATCTCTGAAAACTCTTATCTTCAGGGAAGCCGATCTCACCTTCACCTAAAAATTTTAATTTTACTTTCTCCATCAGCTCATCCCCACTTGATTATTACTTTTTGTATCCCTTGTCCTGCTTTTTTAGGGTCCTTTCACACAGGCGTTCTCCTCTCTGTTAAGCAGGGGGTTCATAAAGAGATACCTTGTTGAATCAGAGCACAACGGAATGAATGTAACTTTTGTTACATCCATATTTATTTAGTATTTGTTCACATTTTGACAGTGGACTGTGATTGACCCATGTTAGATCTATGGCCTGTCAGATGTAAAACGGTCTTGTATCCATTTACCTGAGGCTACCTCTGATCCATCACATTAAGGTCCAAAACATTTTTATTTTCCCAGGCCTGTGTGGACTCAGAGGTAGATGGATGTAAATAGACACAAGTTCATTTACATCTGCCTGCTTATAGAGCTGTATGGAGTTTTCGATCAGGTCTACCCAAAAGACGGACAGGCAGAACAGATCAGAAAGCAAGGTCCAAGGTGCAAGGTCCTCCTAACCCTCTTATATTATATAAATCTCTCTGTACACCTTATCCCTGCACCCCTAAACAAAACAAGTATTTAACCCTTGCAGTACCGGAGGGGGCCCACCACAAGAGAAGTTTTTGTCTCATCCCTGGAGTTCAGCTTTAAAAATTATTTTCAGGCACATAGAAAAATAACTGTGTACTTATTAAAAGACTGTATGTTACCACTAAACTGCTCAAATGCAAAATAACAAAACTAAAATGCAAACACCTATCAGGCTAACATATGTTCCCCAGTTTAAAAGCTAATAATCATGATTAATAACATACAGTTTGTTCTCTGACGGATCATTAATTTTTCAAGGTACAAAACTAATGTGATTGCTTACTGTGCAAAGTGAACCCTATGAAAGAGCTGAAGCAGATCACCATTAAAATAACTACTGGTGGTCAAATGTGCTTTCCAGCTTGCTGAAAGGGTCATTGGATGTCTGTCCTATTTTATTAAAATAAAAGTCAAAATGGAAAACATAATAATTAGGGGGCAATTTTATTTAAATTTATACATTTTTAAAATGTCTTAAATCTCTTTTTTTATTATTTATATAAAATCTGTATATTACAAATAAACAGGGCCGGATTAACATAGGGGCTATTGGAGCTGCATCTCCAGGCCCCTTTCTCAAGATAGGCCCATTTGCCCCAAAAAAAAAAAAAAGATTGAATTTGAGGGTTCTGGAAGTCGGTTAATGGGTTGACTTGTGTAAAACCAGCTAGCCCATACATAGATCGACTATGGCTGGTCTCTGCTTAATTGGCGTAATTTCAATCCAGGTATGGCCTGCTTAACCACTACGCAGTCCCTAAACATCCTTCCACAAACCTTTACATTTTTCCTTCCATATTCCTTCATCCTCCTCACATGTACATGCCCACTGTCATACTCTCCACACTTCTCTCCTGTACATACTGCTCACTGTCATACCCCCCACACTTCTCTCCTATACATAGTGCCCACTGTCATACCCTCCACACTTCTCTCCTATACATAGTACCCACCGTCATACCCTCCACACTCCCCCCCCTGTACATAGTGCCCGCTGTCATACACTTCTCTCCTGTACATAGTGCCCACTGTCGTACCCTCCACACTCCTCTCCTGTACATACAGAGAAGAAAAAAAGAAAATAAAAGGTCTGGTGTCACCAGTGACACACCTCCATCCCTAAATTTACATGAAAAAAGGAGAGGTTCGCCCTTGGGACTTTGAGTGAGGTGAGCACTGTTGAGCCAATGAAAATCGCAGGAATAATTGCAGTGTATTCACTTGATGCCTGTGTGTTTACATGATTACTGTCAGATACTTGCAATATCATTTTACCTACCTTTTATTGGTCTTGTATTTTTTATGAATTGGCCCATGTTCATGACATTAATGTATGTACTGTTTTTTACTTGAAAAAATATACACTGCAATTATTCCTGCGATTTTCATTGGCTCAACAGTGCTCACCTCACTCAAAGTCCCAAGGGCAAACCTCTCCTTTTCTCCTGTACATACTGCTCACTGTCATACCCTCCACACTCCTCTCCTGTACATAGTGCCCACTGTCATACCCTCTACACTCCTCTCCTGTACATACTGCTCACTGTCATACCCCCACACTCCTCTCCTATACATAGTGCCCACTGTCATACCCTCCACACTTCTCTCCTATACATAGTGCCCACCATCATACCCTCCACACTCCTCTCCTATACATAGTGCCCACTGTCATACCCTCCACATTTCTCTCCTGTACATAGTGCCCACCGTCATACCCTCCACACTCCTCTCCTGTACATAGTGCCCACTGTTATATCCTCTCCACTCTTCTTCTGTACATACTGCTCACTGTTTTACCCTCCACACTCATCTCATGTACATACTGCTCACTTTCATAAACTCCTCTATTGTACATAGTGTCGGCTGTCATACCCTCCATACTCCTCTCCTGTACATACTGCCCACTGTCATCCTCCACGCTCTTCTCCTGTACATACTGCTCACTGTCTTACCCTCAACACACATCTCATGTGCATACTGCTCAGTATCATACCGTCCAAACTCCTCTCCTGTGCATACTGCCCACTATCATACCATCCACACTCCTCTCCTGTACATACCGCCCACTGTGATACCCTTGACAATCCTCTCCTGTACATACTGTCCACTGTCATACCCTCCACACTCCTCTCCTGTACATACTGTAACCCAACCTTACCCTCCAAACTCCTCTCCTGTACATACTACCAACTATCTTTCTCTCCACATTCCTCTCCTGTACATACTGCCCCATCATACCCTCCACACTCCTCTCCTGTACATACTGCCCACTTTCATACCCTCCACACTCCTCTCCTGTACATACTGCCCACTGTCATACCTCCCACACTCCTCTCCTGTTCATACTGCCCACTGGCATACCCTCCACACTCCTCTGCTGTGCATACTGCCCACTGCCTTACCCTTCACACTCCTCTCCTGTACATAGTGCCTTCTGTCATACCCTCTGCACTCCTCTCCTGTACATAGTGCCCACTGTTAGACCCTCCACATTCCTCCCCCTCACCTGCACATACTTCCCACTTTTATACCGTCCATACTCCTCCCCTATGCCTCTTACCCACAAGAACAGTTCTTTAAAATTATACTGAATATCCTCAATGTTACCAGCTCTAGAATGGGCACACTTTTGTTAGTTCAACTAAAGGAAATCTCAGTCCTCATATTTGTTCTGCCCCTTTATTAGTACTGATTTCATTTTGTGATTACTACTGTAATGTATAGAGGAACATAGGGGATCTCAGCTACTCTAAATATAGCACTTGTAAAAAATAGTGTTACTGATTTTTTTTTTTTTATGTTGGCAACTATGCACTGCCCAAGGGCCACCGGGTCAGTAGGGGGCCCCATGAGAGGCTCCCGGGATCCTGTGATATTAAAGCGGTAGTAAACTTCGCTAACATTACTACTTTTTAGAAGCCCTGAGGTAGGTTATGCCATAATGTACAAGTATGTACAGCATATTAGCACATTAGGGTACACTTAAATTGTCAGACTGAGCCCTCCAGTGCTGCGCTGTGATCAATCCGGCAGGGCCCGGGTGCTTCCATCTTCACCCGGTCTTCCTTCTGGGTTCTCTGCCTCCGGTCCCTTGCCTTGGCTGCGTTGATGTCATTACCACACATCCTCTGTCTCTCATTCCTCCTCTCTCTCATCCTCCCTCCCTTACCCCTCATCCCCTTTATCTCTCTCTCTCTCTCTCTCTCTCTCTCATCCTCCCTCTCTCTCTTTAATTTAATTTGTTATAACAAAAAATTGTTTGCATTTTTATTTGTTTATTTATTATTTATAAAAGGTCCCATGAAAATCCTCAGCACCAGGCCCATGATGTTCTTAATCTGGCCCTGCAAATAAATATTGTAGTAAGGGCCAGATTTACATTTCAGGAGTCTCTAGGCAGAGAATTCTGAAGCACCCCCCCCCCCCAAAAAAAGGACTTATCAACACGCTCACCCCTAAGTATAAATTCCTTCTGCAAGTTAATATTCTCCCCATACAAAAGTGCAAACATTCCCCACCCTCACAGTCCAAATCCCCTCCCAGCACATGTCTTTGCCCCCCTCCTGATCCCACCTTCCATCTCAAATCCCCCCCAATTCCCCACAAATCCCCCCTCCTAGAACACATAATTTTTCCTTCAAAATCCCCCCTCCTAGCATACATTCTCCCCCCAAATCCCCCCTCCTAGCATAAGTCCTCTCCCCCAATTTCCCCCTCCCAGCTTAAACCCTCCCCCCAAATCCCCACTCCTAGCGTAAATCTGACCCCCAAATCCCCCCTCCTAGTGTAAGTTCTCCCTCCAAATCTCCCCCTCCTAGTACAAATCCTCTTCCCCAATCCTTCCCCCTAACACAAATCCTCTCCCCAAATCCCAACTCTTAATGTAAATCCAACCTCCAAATCCCCCCTCCTAGTGTAAGTTCTCCCCCCAAATCTCCCCCTCCTAGTATAAATACTCTCCCCAAATCCCTAGCACAAATCCTCTCTCCCAATTACCCCCTCATAGCCTAAATCCTCCCCCCAAATCTCTACTCCTAGCATAAACCCTCCCCCCAAAACCCAACTCCTAGCGTAAACCCTCCCCCCAAATTCACACTCCTAGTACAAATCCTCTCCCCCAAATCCCCATCTATTACAAATCCCCCCTCCAAGCACAACCCCCTTTAAATCCATCCTCTTAGCACAACCCCCTCCAAATTACCCTTCCCAGCACAAATCCCTGCCCCCCCCCCAATTCTCCCCCCTAGCACAAATCTTCCCCAGTTCTGCCCCCTAACACCTACATCGTCCCCCCCCCTCCATTCCTCCTTCTAGCACAAATTCTAAGCCACATAATCAAGCCACATACCATGCAATCTAAGAGGATCCTGTGTAATCCACTGTATGTAGGAGCACTTTTCTGACAGGAGCGGGGAGAGCACAGAAGCCCACACCTCCTCCCAGCTCTCTTCTTGCTCACAGTTCTCCTGTCCGGATTGGCGTGGCTACAATGTTCATATGGTGGCTGGCCATGTTCAGACAGGTGCCCCTCTAGGAATGGTGCCTGTAGGCACATGCCTACAGTGCCAAATCGGAAATTCGGCCCTGATTGAAATACAGGGATCACCAATAGCAAAGGAATTGCAGAGCATTATAACTTTTCTAAAGCCTAAACATTTCTAAAATTGTATGTCCGTAGAGAGCAGGCATAGAGAAGGAGGAGTCACTGCTCTGACTTAATTAGCTGTGTGTGTAAGCTGAGATTCAGAGTCCTGTAAAAAGCTTTTTTTCCTGAAAAGTAGTTGAAGCAAGATTCTAGTGAAAAACAAATAAGTAAAAAAAAGGAATAAAAGTCTGATAAATCTTAAAGAAAAAACCCACACAATTTACCTTCAGTCTGGTACCTCAAGTGCAAGCATCATTCAACTTACTTCCTGTGAGCCCAGGCTGTCAGGCAGTATATTTTCACAATATGCACAGAATGTCACTCACATGTCACTGCAAAGCAACAGCAATGTTCTGTGATGCAGTAAGGACCCCTTTATCCCTGTTGGATTTTTCATTCATTCGTGTTATAGAGAAAGCAACAGGTACAACGGAAACACCTCAAATTTGTCAGAATCTTTAAAAGCTCAAAAATAAAAAGCACCATAACCAGGAACATGTTGCTGCTGGAGTTCCAGGTATCATGTGATAGCTGTGGGCCAATCATAGCATCACAATACAGTCATGAATGGAAGCCATTGTAATCATGTGATCGTTATGAACATTCATAGCGATCACATGATATACCGGCTGCTTACAGTGACTGGGTACTGAGTGCTGTGATCCGCTGTGTCCACCAATATCATTGGATTGCTCTGTTGCATGCCTAGGCACATTCGTGCGCATGTGCTAGGCGATGTACCAGACCAGTACGTCGCCTAGCCTGGCTGTGCTGCCTGTCAGCAGTAAATGTACTGTGGACAGGTGGCAAGCAGTTAAGATAAGTTTTTTACACTGACTTTTTTTTTTTATATTTTTCTAAGTATTTCTTACTATTTAGTTAGGCTTTGCTAGATAATTTCTTAAAAAGAAGGGTGCTGAACACCAGTGATCCTTGATCCCCTTCGTGTTGTTCAGGTAGATCTCCCCCTCTCAAAGTTTGCCTACTCCTGCTGTACAGCATATAACTATTAAGACCCCTTTTACACTGAGGCGGTTTTCAGGCGTTTTAGCGCTAGAAATATTCACCTGTAAAGCGCCTGAAAACCGCCTCCCATTCACTTCAGTGTGACTTTTCACAATGGGGCGGTGCGTTTGCGGGGCGGCTTTATTTAGCACTCCCAAAATGCCCTGCCCATTGAAAAGCCACAACACGGGCACTTTTAACACCTTCTTTCGCTAGCGACCGAAAAGCGGCACTTAAACAGTGCTAAAACGCTGCTAAAACGAGTGTCGCTTTAGCGCTAACACGGCCACGGCCCCAGTGTGAAACGGGTCTAAGGGCATTATGACTACGGAATTGTTTGGACGGTAATGTTTTACTGCCCCTGAATAAAGCAATAAAAAAAAATAATGTTGACATTAGAAAACGATATTATAATTTATTTATTGTGCTACAAGTGTGTGACAATTATCAGACCTTTTAATGACATCCTGAAAAGCTGTATAATACTTCAATTATGGTGGATTTAAACAGTATTGTAATTATTATTTATTCAAGCAATCAATTCCTATTTCCTGATATAAAAGGCTTTGTTGTGTGGGATAATTAGCAATATGACTAATGACAATTCACTGGTGACAGTCTAGATTTATACAGAAGTACTTCAGTACAAGGAGGTGTTAATGGAGATTTAAGTGTAATCACAATCAAGGTTTCTGTTGCTATAAAAACATCCATAAAAAAGAAGCCAGTCACGAATAGCTATAGAAAGCCCATTAATCCAGTTATTTATTAAAGTGGACCTGAATCCAAACTGTATGGCCTCGTACACACGACCGGTTTTCTTGTCAAGAAACAACAAGAAAACTGCTGGGAGAGCTTTCTTGCTGAGAAAAACGTTTGTGTGTAGTGTTTCTCGTTGAACCTGCTCTCTATTTTCTCGTCGGGATTCTCGTTTTTCTTGTCGGGATTCTCATCGGCCTGTTTCCCGACGAGAAAACCGGTCGTGTGTGTGCTTTTCCGAGTCTTAAAAAATCGCGCATGCTCAGAATCAAGTATGAGACGGGAGCGCTCCTTCTGGTGAAACTAACGTTCGTAATGGAGATAGCACATTCGTCACGCTAAAACGAACTGAAAGCACGAAGACTGAAAAGCGCGAATCGTCTCTCCCCAAACTTTTACTAACACGCGATCAGCAAAAGCAGCCCAAGGGGTGGCGCCATTGGAATCGAACTTCCCCTTTATACTCCCGTCGTACATGTTGTACGTGACCGCGCTTTACAACGACAAGATTTGAAATTGACAGTGTGTATGCAAGGAAAGCTTGACAAGAATCCTGTCAAGCTTGACAAGAATCTCGTCGAGAAAAACAACGTTTTTTTTTACGACGAGATTCTCGGTCGTGTGTAAGAAGCCGCTGACATATAGTTTGCTAAAGCGCCATGTATCATAAACAATTACCATAACAATATACTATTTGTCATCCTTTTTTTTTTTTTTTTTTTACATTTCGTGGTGCTAATCTCCTACTGCCCCTTTTCAGCCACTTCATACGCACACTCACTGGGAACTGCATGTCTTTTTTGATGGTCACAATGGGGGAATATGACTGTGTGATGTGCATTATCATGGATAATTGTAGTCTCCATCAACAAGGTGACAACACAGGCAAGCGGTCGCTAGATAATAACCAGGAGTTGTCAGAGCTCAAGTTTGGTCTCATCTGACCCCAGCACTTTCTCCCAATCCTTCTCTGAATCAAAATTGAGCTCTTTGGCATAAATTCGACTCACCACGTTTGGAGGAAGAAAAATGCTGACTATGAACCTAAGAATACCATCCCTACAGTCAAGCACGGAGGTGGAAACATGATGCTTTGGGGCTGCTTCTTTGCTTAAGGTACAGTCCGACTTTGCCGCATGGGGCCATATATTGTAAAATCTTGGATGAGAACCTTCTTCCCTCAGCCAGAACACTGAAGATGGGTATGGATGGGTCTTCCAGCATGACAATGACCCAAAACATACCGCCAAGGCAACAAAGGAGTGGCTCAAGAAAAAGCACAATAAGGTCGTGGAGTGGCCTAGCCAGTCTCCAGACCTTAATTTCATAGAAGATTTACGGAGGGAGCTGAAACTTCGAGTTGCCAAGCTACAGCCAAGAAACCTAAAGGATTTAGAGAGGATCTGTAAAGAAGAGTGGACCGAAATCTCTCCTGAGATGTGTGAAAACTGTGTGCAAACCTTACCTCTGTGCTTGCCAACAAAGATTTCTCCACCAAGTACTAAGTCATGTTTTGCTTGGGGGTCAAATACTTATTTAACTCACTGAACTGCAACTCAATTTATAACATTTGTATCGTGTTTTTATCTGGCTTGTTGGTTGATATTCTGTCTCCATCCTTTAAAATCCACCTATGATAAAAAAATTATAGCCCCTTCATTTCTCTGTAAGTGGGCAAACTTACAAAATCTGCAGGGGGATCAAATAATGATTTTCCCCACTGTATATGGAAGAATCCTTTCTGTTGGATATTGTATTCAACCCAAAACCCTGGCTTGAATACCCCAACATTGACTGCATCTAATTGGCTGCAGTCACTGTTTGGCGTTCTACCCGTTTTACTTGCATTTTGTCAGGGCAGATAATGCCAACAGCTCACATTGCAGCCGATTAAGCATGAATTGGCAGAAATTAGAGCCACGTATGGCCAACTTAAGAGCTTTGTCAGCTTGGCTAGAGTTCGGTCTTTTTAACCTTGGAACAGAGAAGAAACAGAGACTAGGCAGGGGGACAAACACAACTGACTAGCCCTTTCTAGGTATGGAACCAAAGAAAGATTTCAATGGGCTAAAGAAAGTATCCCACACAAAGTGTGCCATGGTGATGCAGTGATTGGTGGCTGTTCCTAAAAAACAAGTTGTGTTGGGACATACCTTTTCACATCTTTCAGCATCAGCTTCCTTTGCTACTCTCAGCATTAGGGATGATTCAAACACCCCCCGGTTCGGTTCGCACCAGAACATGCGAACAGGCAAAAAATTTGCGAACCCTATTAAAGTCTATGGGACATGAACATGAAAAATCAAAAGTCAAAGTCAAGATCAAAATTTTAAAGCAGGGCTCGACAAACCCCGGGCGCCAGGTCGCCATTGCGACTAGAATTAGCGACCTGGCGCCTGGGGCAGCACAGCTGGGGAATCCTGTCTCTCCGTGGCCCCCCCCTCCGCGCCGCGGGATCGCGTCGGGCCGCGCCGGCCGGTAATTGAGGCCGCGGCTTTGCGGCCTTCTGCAGGCCTATGCTTCATTCTGCGATCTATCGCCATCTTGTGGTGGCCGTTGGTATGACAAGACAAACAGCAATGCTAATGGAGTTTCCCTGTCTGTTTTCACTGCCATCTCCTTCCCTCTAATTAGAACCCCCAAACATTATATATATTTTTTATTCTAACACCCTAGAAAATAAAATGGCGGTCGTTGCAATACTTTCTGTCACACCGTATTTGCACTTGAGAAAAAGTACACTCTTTTTAATAAAAAAATAAGACAACAGTAAAGTTAGCCCAATTTTTTTTTATTATTGTGAAAGATAATGATACGCTGAGTAAATTGATACCCAACATGTCACGCTTCAAAATTGCGTCCGCTCGTGGAATGGCGACTTTTACCCTTTAAAATCTCCATAGGCGACGTTTAAAAAATTCTACAGGTTGCATGTTTTGATTTACAGAGGAGGTCTAGGGCTAGAATTATTGCTCTCGATCTACCGATCGCGGCGATACCTCACGTGTGGTTTGAACACCGCTTTCATATGCGGGCGCTACTCACGTATGCGTTCGCTTCTGCGCGCGTGCTCGGCGGGACGGGGCGCGTTCCTGGCTCCTAACTTTTTTAGCTGGCTCCTAGATTCCAAGCAAATTTGTCAAGCCCTGTTTTAAAGGATTATATGCAAGTTATTGTCATAAAAAGTGTATGGGGACCCGGGTACTGCCCCAGGGGACATGTATCAATGCAGAAAAAAAGTTTTTAAAACAACTGTTTTTTCAGGAGCAGTGATTTTAAAAATGCTTAAACTGAAACAATAAAAATGAAATGTTCCTTTAAATATCGTGCCCGGGGGGGGGGGGGGGTGGGGTCCCCTTAGTCTGCCTGTAAAGTGGTGCATCTGTGTAATGTGTAGAACTGTGCCACAGTAAAATTACATTTCTAAAGGAAAAAATGTAATTTAAACTTGCTCGTGGCTGTAATGTATTGCCGGTTCCTGGCAATATAGATGAAAAATCTATGAAAAAATCGAAGTGGGTTCCCCCCCAGTCCATACCAGGCTCTTCGGATCTGAAATGGATTCTAATACAGCTGCACTAGTCACTTTTGGTGTTGGCAATGCCTGCCAAAAGCTATACGCTATTTAAGTTTTGCCATGGCCACAAAGCACATCATTGCGGCTGCAACATGTATACAGGTGTAGCACACAGACCTCTTTTACCTGCCCTTTGGCTCACTGGCAGGAAAGACACACCATGCTACCTGCCCGTACCCTCCTGTGTGAAGAGGTTGAGCGGTGTCACAAACTAGGGTCCTGCAGCAAGGTTCTCCCCTTAGTTGGTTCTCGTCTCTTAAAATGCAAGGACAAGTCTTTATATCCCCAAGTAACTCCAAGGTCCACACCAGTAGTAAACTCCAACATGGAGTTTATTTCTTTATATGCAAAGTCAATGAATAAAAAAAAGGGTGGATAGAAGACAGGACAGTATGGCCTCGTACACACGACCGAGTTTCTCGTCGTAAAAAACACGTCGTTTTTTCCGACGAGATTCTTGTTAAGCTTGTCGATTTTCTCGTCAAGCTTTCTATGCGTACACACTGTCATTTCCCAATTTCCTCGTTGTTCTCACGTCCAGCACGTACGACGGCACTATAAAGGGGAAGATATTTTTCTTGGCGCCACCCCTTGGGCTGCTTTTGCTGATCTCGTGTTACCGCGTGTGAAGTAAAAGTTTGGGAAGAGACGATTCGCGCTTTTCAGTCTTCGTACTTTTCAGATCGTTTTCTGCCGTTCAGTTTGTGCTTGTGGGTTCGTATCTTGACTTTCAGGGCGTCTAGGCAGGTCGTATCTGTTTTACAGTGCATTCTTGCCTGTTCGTTTCTGATTTTCATTTCGTTATTCATAGGCCTTGCTGTTCTAAAGTGCGTTCTGTTCTGTACGTTCTGATTAGACGACCGTTTCCTAGCCATGTCGCCTGGACGTTCTCGTCGTCGAGTTCGTGCTGTGCGTGCGCTTGGTGTTGGTCTGCTTGTTTTGGACCAAGACCAGTCCATGAATGGTGTGAGGAGGAGTTCATGGACCAAGAATTGGTTGCTCCAGCGGGACCAATTCTGCCACATGCCTCTGCTGCGGTAGATCGTCGAGAATAATCCTGAGGACTACAGGAATTTTCTGAGGATGTCTGACCCCGTTTTTCAGGAACTGTTGGCTTTGGTGTCCCCCTATATTACCAGGAAGGACACCGTTATGCGGGAAGCCATCAGTGCTGAGCAGAGGCTCATCGCCACGTTACGTTACCTGGCGACAGGGAGAAGTCTTCAGGACTTGAAGTTCACCACAGGCATCTCCCCCCAGGCTCTGGGCCTCATAATCCCAGACACCTGTTCTGCCATCATCCAAGTCCTGCAGGAGGACTATATTAGGGTAAGTTTGCTCCCTTAACATCACATTTTAGGTATTACATGTATGCTAATGTATTGTATTTCTTTCATCCTTCCCTAATTACCATGATTGTAATATGCTGAGAATGTCCCCTTTGTCCCCATGCATGCTGGAAGATTTAGATTGCCCCTTTTTTCTCCTCCCTAAATATTTCCCTTCACTAACTTCTCCAGCAGGGGCGCCTGTTGCTCCAAATGTTGGGGGGTTCAAACCCCAATTTAGGAAATAAACTTCCTCCTTTTTTGCTTTGTTGCCTATTAAACGCCCCCAGTTGTCCCCTCCAATGCAGCCATTTTGTTCCCTCAAATGCAGCCATTTAGTCCCCTCTAATGCAGCCAGTTTCCCCCCAGCACTGCACTTACCTTCTTGTGGTCAGCGCCATCCTTCTTCTGTCCTTGATGTCTTCTCCTTCCCTTCATGTTGCATCAGCCAATCATGTTACCATTAAACAGACTTGGTGAACATGATTGGCAGAGCAGCCTGTCAGTGTTAACCCAAGGAATGCCCCCCTCCCTGCGTCCCCGATTTTTCTTTTAGGAAGCCAATTACATCCCTCAGGTTGTAATTTGCAAGACTATTTTACTACCTGTTTCTGCTCTGCAATTTTAACCCCCTAAATGCCGCAATGCTTCATATGTCGGTCGCTTTACAAGAGGCCATCCACCTGAATAGTGTGCGGCATAGACAATGCATAGGTTCATGCAACGCATGAACCTATGTATTGTTCTGAGTGATGGGCACAGGAGAGAGGGGGCAGTGCTCCAGCGCCCACTCTGGACGCACCGCCACTGCAATGCTATCCTGTGGCCAAACACATCTCCCCCCCCCCAAAATAATTTAGTAATGGCCCATCAGAGGGGGTGATGAATATGATAAATGAGCCTTCCATTATCCTTTTTTTACACACCTTAATAAACGTAGAATTAGATTGATGTTGGCCTCTAATTTTTTGGGATAGAATTTCCTTGTAATGTATGACTTTGTTTTTCTAATATTATTTCATCTTGTTTCACTCCCCAGCTTCCTTCCACGCCACAGGAATGGCAGACTGTGGCATCGGAGTTTGCCACGCGGTGGGACTTCCCCAACTTCGGTGGTGCCATAGACGGGAAGCACGTCCGCATCGTGCCGCCACCCCGTTCTGGGTCCTACTACTACAACTACAAGGGGTTTCATAGCATTGTGCTGATGGCGGTGGTGTCAGCACGGTATGAATTCCTCTATGTTGATGTAGGGAAGAATGGCCGGATGTCCGATGGGGGATCCTTCATCCAGACGGAGTTTGCCCTCCGTCTCCAGAGTGACGACCTTGCATTGCCACCGGATGCAGGGAATATTGAAGGACTCCCCTTTGTTTTCTTGGCTGATGAAGCCTTCGGACTCGGACGGCATCTTATGAGGCCATTTCCACAGAGGACCCTGACCCCAGAGAAGAGTGTGTTCAATTACCGGCTGGCCAGGGGCCGAAGAGTCGTTGAAAATGCCTTCGGCATAATGGCCAGCCGGTTCCGCCTTTTTATGACTTCCATCCACTTGGCGGACTACAAAATAAACTATGTAGTGTTATGCTGCTGTGTGCTACACAATTTTCTTTGCCGCAAATCGAATTCTTATATGGCCTCAGTTTTGCCAGAGGCTGGACTTTCCCCTGCAAATCCCCTTCCGGGCCTGGAAACTGCCCGTCTTGGCTTGCCCCCCCAAAATGCCCGTGTGGTTCGGGACAAATACATGGAGTATTTCATAGGGGGGCAATTCCTATGCCAGCCTATGTCTAAGTATCCCAATAAAAATCTTGTTTAAACCTTTAATTATTTGTTCTTACCTGTCTCCTAGTTTGTCTTTGTGCATTTGTAGTGGCAAGTGTATTTTACTTTAGTAAATAACAACCATTTCACTATGTAACCTTACAAAAGAACCAAATAAGCTTAGAGGGTATTATAAAAAGAAGCTACACGTTGTTTGTGGTCAAATATTTTACTCTGTGCACATTCTCTTCATTTTTTTTTATTTTTTTTTACTTTGGGGTTGGCCTGGCCACAACCCGGCAATTTTAGGCTTATGAAAATACAAAAATAACAGTTGCATTTCAAAAATTACAACATTGGATACCTCTGAGCAATCGGAGACATTCACTTACACAAACTATGTCTCTATGTGCCCGTCCTAATATGGGGTCCTGCCACCCCTTGCCCAGCCAAAAATTGAATATGCACACATTTTTAATTTTTTTCATATAGGAAGTTTACAATCCTGATCCCTATTGTCAACATGTGCTATCTGCCATCAGGGGTGATCAATGGACGTGTTTTGGGGGTGCATCCCCTTCCTCAGTTCACCGACTTTTGATACGAGGAAGGGGTTGCACCCACAAAAGACGTACATGGATATCCCCTGATGGCAGATAGCACATGTTGACACACTGTGTGCATATTCAATTTTTGGCTGGTTTGTTAGTCAAAAAATTAGAAAAAATTATAAAAACAAACATGTAAAAACAAATGTGTTTGGATGGCTTATTGAATTCTCCCCAAAACATCGAGAATGTCTTTAAATGTTTGTTCCATCACATGGATTCTTTGTTTAATTAGGTCCAGTTCCGTGCTACATTCCATCACTTGCTGGATGAGGCGGAGGGCACTGTCAGCAGAGAACCGTGTACTATCCTTCACAACATTTACATCCCCTAAAAACCAAAAAAAAAATTAATATAACTCTGCAGGCCTACCTCGCAGTAGGTAGGGTGGTGTGGTGTCAGATACTGACCTTAAGCTGTGGTGTCAGATACTGACCTGTTGTGGTGACCAGATCCACAACGTCATCCACCTCTCCTTCCTGCACTTCTCCTTCCTCCACCTCAACTTCCTGCACACAATAAAACCAAAGGTCTATTTATCACACTGTAAATCTCATTGTTAAACTAAAAACAGGCTAAATTGTTTGGAAGTGGGGTACAAGTGTGTGTTTGTGCGGAATTTAAAGAAGAATGCATTATTTATGACCCCAAATATGTTTAGTATTCACATTTGGATGTAATTTTTTTGACATGGAGGCACCACAAAAATTCTCTGATGCACCTGTGTGGGACACCCAAAAAAGGCGGGTCTGTTGGCCCACACTATAGTGCTCCAAAGTACAGATGTGGAAGCAGCTGCTGAGTGTCCTCTCCTTTACACTGATAAAAGTTTGCATTTCATTCTCTTTACAAACACATCATCTAGACTTAAAAATTATCCACAATACTTGATCAAAAATGCCAGATGTCTAATTACTTTTGTGGCTCTTAAATAAGCCAAAACCGCGGATAGTGGCCGAACGAAGTGTCGGTAACGTAACGAACGATTACTGTGCCTAACCTAGTTCAAAATATTACATTTTGGAAGGGAGTCCAATATGATAAAAAAAAAAAAACATGTCAGTTTATAAAAAGATTAATAGCAGAAACGTCGTCATTTTACTTACTTTTAGCGAGCATCCTCTTTATGCTCCTCATCTGGTCTGGCTCCCTCAGTTTGAGGTCTGACCACCGCTTTCTGAGCTGCTCATTTGAGCGTTTCACCCCGAACTTCGCCCTCAGACTCTTCACAACTTTAGTGAGGATTTTGGCCTTCCTTCTATTTGGTTTGCTATACGGCCCATGCTTGGCATCATAATCAGCCTTGACCAAGATGTCCACCATCTCCGCCATCTCCGCCAAAGACATATTCGATGCCTTGAATCTCCTCCTTGATCGTGACGTGTCCTCGGTCTCCGGGCTTGTCTCCTCGCTAGTTGCGGAATTATCAGACACCTGCTGTAACTCCGCCATATCTGTCTGCGCGCCGAAAGAGAAGGGGCGGGGAAAAGATGTAAGTTAGGGCGGGCGACGTGTGCGGAGCGACGTGTTCGAATTTTGACGCATGCGTGGTGTGTATATAGCAAACACACATGTGACTATAGTAAGTTCGATGTGAGGAGAGAGGAGTTCAAGTGACGGACGTGCGAACGAAGGTATGTGATTTTGTGACTTGTAAAAAATGTTGGCCTATACTGTCTTGAGATTGTTGGAGGATATATATGGTGACTAGGATGTTAAGGAGGTTAGACTGTTTGCCTCACATTATTTAAATATAATTTATTTAACTTGCAGATACAATATGAATGTCTTTATTAGCGACAAAGAGTTCCTGGCGGAATTTATTGACCGGGTAAGGGAGCTGCCGGCTCTGTGGGAGACGAAAAACCCCATCCATAAAAAAAAGGGGTGAGAAAAGCAGCGCTGGAGAAGCTGCTCCCATTTGTGCATACCAAGGTGCCCACAGCCACAGCAAAACAAGTGGACACTAAAATTGGGAGCTTGAGAGGTACCTACAGGACTGAACGCTCTAAGGTGCTGGCTTCTCAGAGGTCAGGAGCAGCAGCAGATGATGTTTATGTCCCGATTTTGTGGTACTACAACAGGATGTCCTTCCTGGATGACCACATTGAGACAAGGCCATCACTCTCCACTCTTCCCCCCAGACTTCCCTGCAGCCAACCTGAGCCTTCTCTGGAGCAAGAGGAGGCAGCCATCCTGGATGATCCTGATTTGGCCATCTGGAGCCAGGTATAGTATTAACTGAAAATGTATTGGGATAAAATTAATGTTTGACAAATATGTCAGGATGAGAAACATACATTATTTTGTATTCCACAAGTGAAATCAAGATCTGTAGACATTATTCTGCACTTAATTGGGTGCTAAATAGTCAATCTGATGTAGTGGTAAATTTAAAGCAAGGATTTATGCATTTACATTCTAATTGCTTCAATCAGGATTACAAAGTTTGATGCAAAGATTAAACCAACATATTAAACTATGTTCCTTTTTCATACACAGGATGAAATCAGCCAGGAGGAGGGTCTGGAAACTGTCAGGCAGGAGGAGGAAGGGCCCAGTGGCAGCCAGGAGGTGGCAGGGCCCAGTGGCAGCCAGGAGGTGGCAGGGCCCAGTGGCAGCCAGGAGGTGGCAGGGCCCAGTGGCAGACAGGAGGTGGCAGGGCCCAGTGGCAGACAGGAGGTGGCAGGGCAAAGGAGAAGCACCAGATCCCAGGTGCCTCCCATCCGGCTTCACAAAAGAGGCAGGAGGGACAGGACCACCAGTGAGGCAGCAATGGCCCTTATTAAAGAGGCCCATGCCCCCCTCAAGGAGCCCACATCCCCTGAAGAGGCCATTGCCGGCCTAGTGGAGGCTAAGTTCAAGGTGATGAGCATGGAGCAATGCCTCCTATGCGAGCCCCTGCTCATCACCTTGCTCAACAAGGGGGTGATGGAGAAAATTACACCCAATACCGCCATATGTGAGGTGGCCCAACTGACCCAACCTCAACCTCCACCTCCACCTTCCTCTTCTGCCCCACCCCCTTCTGCTACACCTCCACCTTCTGCCCCACCCCCTTCTGCTACACCTCCACCTTCTGCCCCACCCCCTTCTGCTACACCTCCACCTTCTGCCCCACCCCCTTCTGCTACACCTCCACCTTCTGCCCCACCCCCTTCTGCTACACCTCCACCTTCTGCCCCACCCCCTTCTGCTACACCTCCACCTTCTTCTTCTGCCCCACCCCCTTCTGCTACACCTCCACCTTCTTCTTCTGCCCCACCCCCTTCTGCTACACCTCCACCTCCTCCTCCTGACAGGAGTACCCCTCCAGTGGGCCAGCCTCCAGCCAAACGAAGAAGGAAGGCTGCAGGGAAGGCTTCAGGAAAGGCTGCAGGGAAGGCTTCAGGAAAGGCTGCAGGGAAGGTTGCCAGGAAGAAGAGGAAGTGATGGCCTTGCTTCATTGTGGTCGGACAGAAGGCAGCCTGTTGTAGTACCACACACTTGGGACATATATCTCACCTGCTGCTGTTCCTGACCTCTGGGAGGCCAGCATCAGATTGTGTTCAGAAATGTGGGCCTTCTCAAGCTCCCAATTTTAGTGTCCACACAGGGTTGCTGTGTGCTCTGGGGTCCCTGGGATGCACAAATGGCAGCAGCTTCTCCAGCGCTGCCTTCTCTTTAT
The DNA here is from genome assembly GCA_029206835.1 of Rana muscosa. Lineage (NCBI taxonomy): Eukaryota > Metazoa > Chordata > Amphibia > Anura > Ranidae > Rana > Rana muscosa. Next base: position 180,838,866 of record CM055121.1, read on the forward strand.
TTTTAATTTATAAACATGAATAAATGTGTTTTTTGTTTAAGTTCATACTTGACTATGTGTATTTTTAAATAAACAAAATCAAGCTTTGGAGTAAGCAGATACATTTGACTGACAATAAAAGGCACAGATATCACCCCCCCAAAAGAATAACTAAATCTGATTAGCACAAAAACATGGTGTGAAATTTAAATAATATAGATTCCAAAATTAAATGGGAGATCGCTATCAAAACATTGAGAAATTATAATTAACATCATTTTGAAAAATCTAACCATTTAAATTATTCCGAAAAACTTGCACGATATAATACACATAAATCTTATAAAGAGCAGCATGAAAAAGGTTAAAAATAAGGCATAACTCTGTGTGAATATCAGCAGCAAAAGAAGGTCACTCGTTTTGATTAATGTAACATTCTAACGAAGATTTCAATGCAGAACATTTAAACTATGAAATATTTATGAGCGTGACGAATGTGCTCTCTCCATTATGAAGGCTTGTTTTACCAGAAGATGCGCTCCCGTCTCATAGTTGCTTGTGAGCATGCGCGCTTTTGGAAGAGTCGTAAAAGCATACACACGAACCATTTTCTCGTCACAAAACAGGCCGACGAGAAACACGACGAGGAAATCTGGAATCCTGACGAGAAAATAGAGAGCAGGTTCTCTATTTTCTCGTCGAGATTCTCGGCAATTTTCTCGTCGTAAAACCATACACACGAACGTTTTTCTAGACAAAAAAACTCTCGCGGCACTTTTCTTGACTGTTTTGGACGAGAAAAACGGTCGTGTGTACGAGGCCTATGAGTTTGGATATAAGTCCAGGCAAAAGACAAATCATGAATTCACTACTCGTTCTTCAAGTAGGCTTAGCTCACCCGGATAGTTCCCTATGAAAGCGGATCCTAGCAGCCGAAGTGATGCTTGGACGTTTCTCTAGTTTTCCTTCTTTAGATGCGACTAGGAGATTCTCTGCCACAGAACCGTTAATCCCAATCCTCTGGTGTTGGATGGATCTAATCCCTCCAAAGAGTTACCAGGCCCTTCTTTCTCCTTGAACTTTTCACTGGTCCTTCAGAAGGGTCCTCCCCCGGCCTCCTCATCTCAGAACGGGTCCCCATGCCAGAGGCCCCCTGGGATTTCTTCTTCCAGGACACGGGCCCCAGCTAAAGGTGCTGGGCCCAAGGCTGTTGCCGCAGCCCCAGGGCTAAAGGTGCCTGGGACTGATGCGCACGTGGGCCCCTGGCCAGGAGGGCCAGGTACCACGCTCCACGATGGCCCCCTGGATTTGAGCCGGAACCGACCACCCAGAAGAAGAACCTCCTGCAAGCAGAGTCTGCCCCTTTTATATCCTCTCCCGGCGTGCACAGCAGGCTGACCCCGCCCACCACACAACCGCCGAGAGCGGAAACCCAAGGCACAGCACTATACCAGCGGTTCAACCCTGGCCCATTATGGCAGCGCCACCTACAGGCCACAGGGAACTACACACCAGTATACTACCTGCGGTGTAAAATAGAATGTCCTAACAATTAAGGTGGTCTGAGCCCAGCTACAGCTCAAACCTTCCCCTAAATTTGTGCGCACACACCCCACTCCTACCTGCATTAACTTTGGCTCCTCGCAGGAAGAGATAGGCACACCGCACTAACAGCCCGTACCCTTCTGTGTGAGGAGGTTGAGCGGTGTTGTTGTTGGGTCTTCCACAGTCAGAACATGAAAACCTCCAGAGCCTGATTCTCACCTCTATGTTGAGATAGAGACAAGTCTTTGACTTCCCAGTAAAATGAATGTCCACACCAGCTGAAACTCCAACTCAGAGTTTATTTTCTCCTAGCCAATAACACAGTCTCTGATAGCAAAAAGTTGGAGCAAGAAAGAGAACAGTACAAGGTGTGGAGGAGGTCCAGGCACAAACGTTACAGATGTTTGCTCAGATTCTCAAGCAAGTTTAACTAGACACACAGTCTCTGCCACAGACTGTGAAGTTGGTCTCTGCCACAGACCTGGTGAGGTGAAGCTGATCCCCTTCTTTAGCTGTGGCCCCTTTTTAGGAGAAGACATCCCTCCGGAGAGTTAGCGGGACCCTACCGTCACCATGACACTGCACTGGGTCTTCGGAGAGTTCCTTTCCCGGCCTCCTCATCCTAGATACGGGTCCCCTCGCAAGGCGGCACCCTGAGACTCGATCCTCGGTGGACCCCAGCCGAAGGTGCTGGGCCCCAGGCCTCCGCTGCGGTCCCTGGGCTTACATACCCAGGATGGAACAGGAACAGCATGGTAGTACCTCACCCTGGGCTAAAGGTGCCCAGGATGGAACAGGAACACCCGCCCCTGGGCCTAAGGTGCCCAGGGCAGACAGGAACACACACTCCCCGGAAGTAGGACTCCCAATGACTGACCACCCTAAACAGGCAGCGTCTGCCCCTTTTATATCCTCTCCCAGCATGCCCAGCAGGTAGACCACGCCCACCGTATGGCTACTGAGAGGGGACACACAAGGCACAGCACTGTATCAGCGGTTCAACCGTAGCCTACTATGGCAGCGCCACCTGTAGGCCACAGGGAACTGTACACCAAAACTCTCCCTGTGGATAAAAATGGTTGCAAAAACCATGACAATTTAGGGTGTTTGAGCAAACTACCACTCAAACACTCCCCCTAAATTTAGCACCCCGCTACATTTGGATATAGGCATGAGGTATGTTAGTGTTCAGGCAGGCAGTCGGGGGCAATAAAACCATGGCTCAACTGTCTGGTTTTACTCCCCCCCAGCTGTACGTGTAAATGAGCCCTTACCCCTGCCAAATGTTTTGATCAGAGGCCTGAAATGGGAACTATATATTGCCCAGCATATGTCACTGACTGCAGGAAAGTTTTCAGCAGTGCTTCTAAAATTGCTGCATATGTAAATCATTGCAACCAGATCTTCATTTGTTTATACTATAAAGGTAGGTATGGTTTATTTCACAGGTTACATTGGTCCAGCTTGGACCAATGTATATATGCATGTGCTATACCTACAGATAGCTTCTGTGTCCCATGCCAAGCAGTTGCCCCGTTGCATAGTGGACACGGGGGGTCATTCCCGTAACATGCGCACCATTCACAGAATTTTTTTCTCACTGAAAGCAAAGCTTTTCCTGATTGGATGAAGTGGCAAGGTGGGGTGGTGATGTCACACTTAGAATAACTCCTTAAGATAGAAACATGTTGACATGCCTAAGGCCTGGTTTACACCTATGCATTTTTTTGGTGCATTTTGCAGAAACGTACTACAGTTCCTTTAACATGGTTTCCGATGGGATACATTCACATCTATGCTTTTTTCTGCCACTGCATTTTTGGAAAGGGTCAGAGACTTTTTTAAATGCGAAACGGTGCTTTTTTTTTGCATTTGTGGTTCAATAGACTTCAATGGAGAAGCTGCAGAAAAACATTTAGTGCATATTTGCTGCAATTTTACTGTGATTTTTGCAGCGATTTGTATTTTTTAATTAGCCCAACAAATATTGGCCCAAAGAAAAAAAAGCATAAAAAAAAAAAGCAAGACGCAAATCGTGGTAAAATCGCATGTGCCAAAACTGCACAAAGGATCAAAATCAAACCGCGTAAGTGTGAACCAAGCCTAAATCTACAAATCCATTTTTTTTAAAATACATTTTTATACTTTATTATACCATTGACATTTTGCAACTGCTAAATAAACCATGGCTTTCAGTTTTCCACTTTGACCACTGTAACCAGTCACATGGATGTTGTAAAAATGTGATATTTTCAAAGTATTGACTAAAGGTCATCATCTGTATTCAACAGCCATGATCTTTTCACTAAAATAAGGGCTCCTATAAAGGCAGCTGTGCAAATAATAAGAGCCACTATGGATCAGCATTCTTGTTGCTGCAATTCTTTGTGGAAAGGATTGAAGATTTATGGCATATTTGAAAGATTAGGAATTACCTGGAATAATTAAATTGTGATTAAATTATAGCATTTAATTAAAAATGCCAAATTAATTTCAACTCTAGAAGCCTTTCCGATTAACTTTAAAGATTTGATCAGCTTTGTGCCAAAATACTGCACCACCCTATGTAATGCATTTTTAACCACAGATGGGCCCCAACAGTAGTTGGTCAGGCCAAAGGACATTAGTGGGAAGTAAGATGTGGAAATCATTCATGGCCACAGTATCTCAGCACTCAGAAGATTGCCAATCCTAACTCTTCTAGGATAGCCCTTTGTGTTAGGTGACTGCCTGTCCCAACTTCCTGTCCCAACTTCTTGTCAAAGTCCTGTCCCAACTTCCATTCCTCTTCAGTACTCACTTAATCCAGATGGAGCACCCTCCTAGATAGGCTGCTAGGATTTTTTTTTTAACAATAGAAAGGCTGCTAGGATTTGGTTGGGTAAATTTAGTCCTGTGGCTCTTCTGTAATCAGTGGAGATGGGAGTGATTACTTTGGGCTGATCTGGCCTCTGCAGACTGTTGATTTGACTGCTTCCCCTTGTGTTCTGTAAGTTTCCAGAACATAGTGGTTGGGAGAATCAAATAGACAGTCTGGATATTTATACAGCCCCAGCCAATCCCTGAGGAGGTGCATAAATAGTTTGGAGCCTCAGAGAGCAGTGTTCTTTAACCACTTAACGACCGCCCACCGCCGATTTATGTCGGCAGAATGGCACGGACAGGCAGAATCACGTAGATCTACGTGATCGCCTTTGTGCAGTTGGGGGGTCCCCTTCACTGCAGTGAGCGGCCGTTAAGTGTTCGGGAGCGATCAGGCATGAGGGGGGGGGGGGCGCTCGATTCCGCCCCCCCCCTCGCGATCGCTCCCGGCCAATGAAAATGCTTCCTCCGCCATGTGATGTAAACAAGGCTGGAGGAAGTGATGTCATCTCCCTCGCCGCGGTCTTTTCGTTCCCGGCGCCGAGCAGAGAAGAAGCAGGTTAGTGCACCAACAGTCCACTGACACATAGGTACACATAGGCACACAAATCACCCCCCAGTCACCCCCAGATCACCCCCCAGGTCACCCCAAAGCCCCCAATCACAGTGTCACTGATTGCAGTGATCATTTATTTTACTGATCACTGCATTTAGTGTCATCTGTGATTGTAAAAAGTTGCAGGGCAGTTAGGATTAGGCCCCTTTAGGTCCAGGGTAGCCCCCTAACCCCCCCTAATAAAGGTTTAACCCCTTGATCACCCCCCAGGTAACCCTTTCACCCCCTAACTTCAGCGTCACTAAGCGATTGTTTTTCCGATCGCTGTATTCGTGTCGCTGGTGTTTTAGATAGGCAGTTATTTTTTTTTAGGTTCGCCGCAGGTTTTTATTAGTGTCAGGTACCCCATATATTATTTTAACCCCCTGATTGCCCCTAGAGTTAACCCTTTCACCAGTGATCGCCGTATAAGCGTCACTGGTGTCACTGGTTAGCCAGTAAGTTATTTAGTTATTTAGGTTACCCGTCAGGTTTTTATATAGTGTCAGGTACCCCCATATTTAACCTAATAAAGGTTTTAACCCCCTGATTGCCCCTAGTTAACCCTTTCACCAGTGATCACCATATAAAGGTTACGGGTGACGCTGGTTGATTAGTTCGCTTTTTATAGCATCAGGGCACCCGCCGTATATAACCCAATAAAGGTTTAACCCCCCTGATCGCCCGGCGGGTGAGATCAATTAGGTTTTAGCACCAGAGAGGGTCTGCGTCGCCCCAGGCAGTGTTAGGTTAGTGACAGTAACGCTAACACCCACGCGCAAAGCATACACCCCCCTTAGTGGTATAGTATCTGATCAGATCTGATCAGATCTATACTAGCATCCCCAGCGGTTTAGGGTTCCCAAAAACGCAGTGTTAGCGGGATCAGCCCAGATACCTGCTAGCGCCTGCGTTTAGCCCCTCCGCCCAGCCCAGCCCAGCCCAGCCCACCCAAGTGTAGTATCGATCGATCACTGTCACTTACCAAACACAACACACATAACTGCAGCGTTCGCAGTGCTTGATTTTTGGGGCCCTGTACGCGGCTAGGCTCCCAAAAAGTCCCACACATGTGGTATCCCCGTACTCAGGAAAAGCAGCAGAATGTATTTTGGGGTGCAATTCCACATATAACCATGGCATGTGTGAGCAATATATCATTTAGTGACAACTTTTTGTACATTTTTTTTTTCTTTTTGTCATTATTCAATCATTTGGGACAAAAAAAAAAAATATTCAATGGGGTCAACATGCCTCTCAGCAAATAGCATGGGGTGTCTACTTTCCAAAATGGGGTCATTTGGGGGGGTTTTGTGCCATCTTGGCATTTTATGGCCTTCAAAACTGTGATAGGTAGTGAGGAGTGAAATCAAAAATTTATGCCCTTAGAAACCTTGAAGGCGGTGCTTGGTTTTTGGGGTCCCGTACGCGGCTAGGCTCCCAAAAAGTCCCACACATGTGGTATCCCCGTACTCAGGAGAAGCAGCAGAATGTATTTTGGGGTGTAATTCCACATATAACCATGGCATGTGTGAGCAATATATCATTTAGTGACAACTTTGTGCAAAAAAAAAAAAGTTTGTCATATTCCCGCAACTTGTGGCAAAATATAAAATATTCCATGGACTGAACATGCCTCTCAGTAAATAGCTTGGGGTGTCTACTTTCCAAAATGGGGTCATTTGGGGGGGTTTTGTGCTATTTTGGCATTTTATGGCCTTCGAAACTGTGATAGGTAGTGAGGAGTGAAATCAAAAATTTGCGCCCTTAGAAATCCTGAAGGCGGTGCTTGGTTTCCGGGGTCCCGTACGTGGCTAGGCTCCTAAAAAGTCCCACACATGTGGTATCCCCGTACTCAGGAGAAGCAGCAGAATGTATTTTGGGGTGCAATTCCACATATAACCATGGCATGTGTGAGCAATATATCATTTAGTGACAACTTTTTGTAATTTTTTATTTTTTTTTTGTCATTATTCAATCACTTGGGACAAAAAAAAAATATTCAATGGGCTCAACATGCCTCTCAGCAATTTCCTTGGGGTGTCTACTTTCCAAAATGGGGTCATTTGGGGGGGTTTTGTACTGCCCTGCCATTTTAGCACCTCAAGAAATGAGATAGGCAGTCATAAATTTAAAGCTGTGTAAATTTCAGAAAATGTACCCTAGTTTGTAAACGCTATAACTTTTGCGCAAACCAATAAATATACGCTTATTGACATTTTTTTTTACTAAAGACATGTGGCTGAATACATTTTGGCCTAAATGTATGACTAAAATTTAGTTTATTCGATTTTTCTTATAACAAAAAGTAGAAAATATCATTTTTTTTCAAAATTTTCGGTCTTTTTCTGTTTATATCGCAAAAAATAAAAATCGCAGAGGCAATCAAATACCATTAAAAGAAAGCTCTATTTGTGGGAAGAAAAGGACGCAAATTTCATTTGGGTACAACATTGCATGTCCGCACAATTTACAGTTAAAGCAGCGCAGTGCCGAATCCCAAAAACAGGCCTGGTCCTAATGGCCCGAAATGGTCCGGGGCTTAAGTGGTTAATAGGAGGGGCGGTTCCACTTCCTAGCTAAGAGGGCTGCCAGCCCTTCCTGGCCATTCTGCTCAGGATCCTGGAAAGCTCATTGAGGCCGCAGCAATGCTTAGCTGGGGAGCCTATCCTTCTATGAGTCTCTGGGGTGCCACTGGGGATCCTATCTAAAAAAGGGCTATAGAGAAGAGAAGTTTGCCTTTTTGAGTGAGACATACAAGCCCAGAGGACACTGTCAGAACAGACCTAGGAAGAGAGGATTTCAGTGACTGTGCTGTTTTTTACACCTGCCAAACTCAGTTTAAAGTGTTTGTTACTCCAACATTTCATATTCCTGATATGTGCCTGCTGTGTCATGTACTTATATTAAAAAGTATCCTGTTCTCTTTGTATTGCTTCCTTTGTGTGAAATTCCTGGTGTTCCAGTCAGTTCCTCTGCTATTCTATTAAAAACTGACCACACTAAGCAGGAGAGCACACCATGGTAAGTTCTCTAGCCTTGCAGGGAACTTGGCCTGCTCTCCTCCAGTGATCAGACTTGCCCTGACACCCCCCCCTCCCCACACACAGCCTATCACTGAGAAGATCAGTGTAATGTTGCTTCTCCTCCCCCAGCTCTTATGCAGCTGAGAACAGAGGGAATGTGATCACTTATAAAAGAAAGAGTAAAAGGTATTTATAATGTTTTTTTGATATCTATGCACAAATGTTTTGCTTTTCACTTCGGTTTGAAACTGAATGGGTTGTTTTACAAGGTGATCGTTTACAATCACTTTAAGGCTTGCCTGGTCTGAGACATTGCAAACGGTGTACCAGTGCTGTCCACTTCCCATCCTAACACTTAGAAAAAGGCATAATGAGCTAGTATGCTATGCATACTAGCTCATTATGTGGCACTTACATCAGATCAAAGCCTCCGAGGCGCTCCTCGTCCCCCTCCGCCGCCATGTCCCCTCCGACCGTCTTCCGGATATCACCGCTCCGGCGCTGTGATTGGCCGGAGCAGCGATAACGTCACACACATGCGTGCGGGGCCGGCATGCTCCCATTCAGAAAACTGGCATGATCCCATTCATAAAGCCGGCCCGCTAGAGCGCCTGCGCCGTTGTCTACTGTGCGCATGCGCCGTAGACATCGGTGCAGTGTTTTCAGCTAATATCTCCTTAACCGTGTAGGTTAAGGAGATATATCTTGCACCTACAGGTAAGCCTTAATCTAGGCTTACCTGTAGGTGCAAGTTGTATGGTTGGGTTTACAACCACTGTAATCTCCATCTAAGTTGATCTGCAATAAACTGTTAAAAATGCACTCCCTAGACTGTTTCTTGAACTAGAGATGTGGAAGTTGCTGTGTGCGTGGCTGTTGTATATAGAGAGAAAAGACCCAGGAAGACAAAACAGTGGCTCCTGCTGGGGTAGCGCTACACCCCTATACACGATTCTTTAACCACTTAAGCCCCAGACCATTTTGTAGCTAAAGGACCAGGCCACTTTTTGCGATTCGGCACTGCGTCGCTTTAACTGACAATTGCGCGGTCGTGCGACGTAGCTCCCAAACAAAATTGGCGTCCTTTTTTTGCCACAAATAGAGATTTCTTTTGGTGGTATTTGATCACCTCTGCGGTTTTTATTTTTTGCGGTAAAAACAAAAATAGAGCGACAATTGTGAAAAAATGCAATATTTTTTACTTTTTGCTATAATAAATATCCCCAAAAAATATATAAAAAAACGTTTTTTTTCCCCTCAGTTTAGGCCTATACGTATTCTTCTACATATTTTTGGTAAAAAAAATCGTAATAGGCGTTTATTGATTGGTTTGCACAAAAGTAATAGCGTCTACAAAATAGGGGATCATTTTATGGCATTTTTATTAATATTTTTTTTTTACTAGTAATGGCGGCGATCAGCGATTTTTATCATGACTGCGACATTATGGCGGACACATCGGACACTTTTGACACTATTTTGGGACCATTGACATTTTTACAGCGATCAGTGCTATAAAAATGCACTGCTACTGTGAAAATGACACTGGCAGTGAAGTAGTTAACCTGTAGGGGGTGCTGAAGGGGTTAAGTGTGACCTAATGTGTGATTCTTACTGTGTGGGGGCGTGGCTTGGCGTGTGACATCACTGATCGTCGTTCCCTATAACAGGGAACAGACGATCAGCGACAGTCTCACTAGGAAGCACGGGGAGAGGTTTGTTTACACTTACCTCTCCCCGTTCTTCAGCTCTGTGACCCGATTGAAGGACACCGGCGGCGATCGGGGCCGCAGGTCCCGCGGGCGCGGTCACGAAGCTCAGGACCGGGTCACGAGCGTGCCGCCGGCGCCGCGTGCGCGACCCACGGCTGGGCATCTTAAAGAGGACGTACCTGTACGTGCTTGTGCCCAGCCGTGCCATTCTGCCGACGTATATGTTCAGGCGGCGGTCCTTAATTGGTTAATATTGGTGCTAGAGACAAGGAATCATACCACTGCTGTCTTGCGTTATTACTTTGCTGTGACTTAAAATACAGGTGTAGCGGGTGTTTACTTTCCCGCTAGTAATTTTTAATTTTTGCGGTGACACCAGTGGTGTATCTCCGGCGGTCCACCGGGTGGCGCTGTCACTTTGGGCCGACGGGCGAATCATTGCTGGGTCGAATCCCTTTTTGTCCTACTTCAGCAGCCGTGTGGTGGGGCGGGGAACCCGTTACGCACGCCGGAGGGGGGTATAAAGGGGGCTGGCCATTTTGTCACGGGGTTCGTTGTCCCTGGCACCTTTAGCCTGCGGACGGAGTTCGTGTTTCGTCCTCTGGGCACTAGGCCTGGAGGACCACCGGAGGTCGCGTTCCATCTCAGGCACCTTTAGCCTGAGATGAGGTACTTGGAAGGAGGTCCGGGACTCAGTGCCCAACACTGAGTTCCGCGAGGGAAGGATCCTAGGGTGCTCCGGAGGTGGACGTCTTAATCCGAGGTGGACGTAATGGACCGGGGAGAGCTCCTCATCTGAAGACCTGGTGCAGCATACTGCCAATGACGGGTGAGTCTCTTGTCGGAGACCGTCCGGAAGGTGAATTTCCCTCGTGCGGAGACCATAGCCCACTCTTTGGAGGAGAGTGGAGGAAAGAACTTGTGTCTGAGCCTATGTATCTACACTTTCACACCTCCTGTTCTGTTTGTAAGCAAGTAAGTCTCTGAATAAAGGAGTGTGGGACGAGTGCCCGCTACATGTGGGGGCTCGTCCGGGATGTGCATCACTTGTTAGAAGAGCGTGTCTGCCGGGAAGAGTCAAGTGCATAGGCCGAAGTGCAGCCCTGCTCGAAAGGCGTGGACATGACCTCAGACGAGGAAAGGCCCGCTCAGGCAGAGTGGTGAAAGGGGGAAAGCCCAGCCGTGTGATGGACTACACGTGAGGGTTTTTAATTGCACTGCGCCACCAGACACAAGCCCCGCCGCTTAGTTCGTGGGCGTGTCTCAAGAAAACAAGTGAAAAGCCCGCGAACTGGAGCAAAAGGGGAGGAGTCCAGTACGTGTGACGGACTACACGTGGGACATTGGCGCGAAAAACTCAGCAGTGTACGATGGAACAGCAACAGGTCGCCATGTTTGGACCCGCCTCATGGATACCAGTTCACCCGGCAACTACAACCCTGACTGCTGCTACTCCGATCACGGATACGGGGATCCGGCTGAAGCCAAGGGGTCGGTTCGCCCTATACTCCTGCATGGACGTGGAGGCCCTGGGCATGATTTGTCCTGGGTGCTCGGGACTGGTACGTTTGCTGAAGCCCTTTGGATGGTGTGAGGCCTGTGGGGAGTTCATGTTCGAGGTGGATCCGGCGGTGGAGAGACCGAAGACCATCTACCCAGGCCGGGTTCCAGGCATCGTCACACAGAAGGCAGGAGTCACAGCCGTGAGAGTCGCCCCTGCGCACACTGCGACGACCGCGGAAGAGGTTGTGAAGCACCAACGGGAGAAATCCGAGTATGCTGACTCGGTCACCACTGTCTCACAGCATCCGCCACCGAAGAAGAGAACCAGCGTGGTAGCCCCGACCAGCGGTGGTGGTGGACCTTCTCGCGTGCTTACGCCAGGCCCGGATGGATCCGTAGACGAGAGTTCTGGACATCCCAAGGAAGGCCAAGGTAAGCCGGCTGAGAAGACTTGGTGTGAGGGAGGATGTGTCAGGAAGGCATGGCCTAGCAAGTCTCCGGAGTGTGGATGTTCTGTTTCCACACAGGGCTACATGCCAGCGGAGGAGTGTGACACTTCTGACCTGGAGTCTCTCTCTGATATGGGAGATGATGTCCAAATAGACGATTTGTTTGCCGAGAAGGGCTGGGACAAGGCACCGTTTGCTGCATCCCGGGGGTTTCGGAATTCGCCTATGTCTGTGGGAGAGAGCACACCAAGGGTGGAGGCATCAGCGCCTGAAGGAGAATCTTTCCCTGAACTTGCTCCTGTATCACCGGTGTCACACGCATCTGACACTGGGGCAAAGAAACTTTTATTGAGGCCTCCAATGCCTAGATTAGAGGTGGTCAAGGCACCGCGCCACCCAGATGCGGTCGTCCTGCCCGGGGAAGGGGACAGATCAACCATGCCTCCTTTGGCGAGATTACAGAGACTGTTTGGTCAAAAAGTTGCTGCAGAATATGGATGGGAATATCCCTACTTGCCGAAGGACCTGATGTATGAGGTGGAGGTATGCAGGGAGCGTTGGTACAATGATTTTGTTTGGACCCATCTCAAAGTCCCGCACGCTCGCAGATACTTAGCGTGTTCTCCTAAGGCTTCACAGCGCTTTAAAGACTGCAAGGCGGAATGGATGGTGGGAAGACACATCCACGCAGATAGAGTAGTGATCAAACGCAAGGAAGGTGAAGATGTGGAATATCATCTAGAGACTGTAGATCAGCACCTAAAGTCACTAACTCTGCCGCACCCACGTTTCTACCTCTAGGAGAAAGAGACTCCGTTTGTGTTATGCTACTGAACTTTTTGGGGCAATTGTGTTTTGTGTGCCCGAAAGAAAAGAGAAAGGAACTGTTCCTGGTCATATTTTCACCGCCAAGAGATCACAGACTCTGGGGTAGTTAGCTTTAGGGAAGGAAAGAGAAGAATTTCCATGGGTGCAGTTACCGTGATGCTGTCACCAGGTGGCAGTGTTGCGCAGCGTTACAGACACTTTCCACGCACCCACACTTTGGAGAAAGAGGGATTTCTTTTAGGAGAAATTTCTCTTACTCCCACACACGAATATATGTGTCAGGATTTACATGTTGGTTTCTTTTGTTTTTTTCCCTCTGCAGGAGAACATCCCAGCAAGATTTTAGACTCTGGGGAGGTCTTTAGTCAGAATGGGGAGGGAAAAAGTAAATGTTAAAATGCAACCTTGAAATGTTTGATTATGTCTTTGGCTCCTCTTTTTCTTTATTACAGGGGCTCAGACACAACTTTGCAAAAGTTTTTTGTGTTTTTCAAAATGTTAACGGTTTCTGGACTGAGTCATGTCAGCCGTTGAGGATGTGGTTTACTCCAGACACTGGGGACCAGTGTCAAAAGACAGATGGGAGTATGTAGCGGGTGTTTACTTTCCCGCTAGTAATTTTGAATTTTTGCGGTGACACCAGTGGTGTATCTCCGGCGGTCCACCTGGTGGCGCTGTCACTTTGGGCCGACGGGCGAATCATTGCTGGGTCGAATCCCTTTTTGTCCTACTTCGGCAGCTGTGTGGTGGGGTGGGGAACCCATTATGCACACCGGAGGGGGGTATAAAGGGGGCCGGCCATTTTGTCACGGGGTTCGTTGTCCCTGGCACCTTTAGCCTGCGGACGGAGTTCGTGTTTCGTCCTCTGGGCACTAGGCCTGGAGGACCACCAGAGGTCGCATTCCATCTCAGGCACCTTTAGCCTGAGATGAGGTACTTGGAAGGAGGTCCGGGACTCAGTGCCCAACACTGAGTTCCGCGAGGGAAGGATCCTAGGGTGCTCCGGAGGTGGACGCCTTAATCCGAGGTGGACATAATGGACCGGGGAGAGCTCCTCATCTGAAGACCCGGTGCAGCATACTGCCGGTGACGGGTGAGTCTCTTGTCGGAGACCGTCCGGAAGGTGAATTTCCCTCGTGCGGAGACCATAGCCCACTCTTTGGAGGAGAGTGGAGGAAAGAACTTGTGTCTGAGCCTATGTATCTACACTTTCACACCTCCTGTTCTGTTTGTAAGCAAGTAAGTCTCTGAATAAAGGAGTGTGGGACGAGTGCCCGCTACACAGGTATATGCGCAAAAAGCTAATACTCCTGTCCTCTGCCAGTTATCAGCATTTGGTATCATAACAGGACATAGTCTATGAGAGTCCATGTAAAACTAGTTATAGTGTGGAAGGAATGGGAGCACAAAGCCCGGGGGCTCTGAGGGCTGCCATCATAGGGGAACAGAAACCTGATTCCAGACTGCAAATAAAACACAAGAAGAGAGGCGCCTCTAAGAGTAGACGTTGGATAAACACTTTAATTAGCATATGATATATGCACTCACATTTAGGTGTGTAAAAACGAGCATAATAAATTCCAAATGAAGTCAGGATGATCACTTCTACGACCTGCTTCCTGAATCCAAGCAGCTACGGCGGCACTCGCTGTGCTGGTATCACTCCATCAGTTGGAAGCCGGCGTCTGGAGGAACTCAGCGTCAGACAGAGGCTTGAGAAGCAAAGCAGGGATGGCAGAAGGGAGATGGCGTCACCTGGTAATGGACGCGTTTCCAGAGTTGGCGCGCTATGATGGAAAGGCAAGCCGCACTCCTTTTTCAACAACAGACTGATTGGAATGAATGGCGTGGGCTCACTTATAAGGGAGAGCAGGGAGATGGCCTCGGAACAGGGAGGAGAAGAGATGTAAAACAGGGACGGACTACGCTAATGGCGTGGCGGGCTTGAGAGCATGCAATAAAAAGACAAAAAATACATACGATACAATACACAATACAGAGAACGCTAATATAAACATATAAATTCAATAAATAAATAAAATGAAATAGCATGTTAATCATTATGAACACCACTTTACAGAGAAACAATCTGTCAGTAATATTTCTAGTTAGACGGCAATAGGCAAGAGCAATTTATCTAGGCTATGTGTATATATATATATATATATATATATATATATATATATATATATATATATGTATAAATATGGGAGGAATGGTATGATATTAAGATGGATAATTGGATTATTGTACTTAATAATAGGAGAAAATGGAGAAAAGGGAAATAATCTGTGCTATATATGTACATAAGGGTGTGGCGGATACCCACGCCATTCATTCCAATCAGTCTGTTGTTGAAAAAGGAGTGGCAACTCAGGAAACGCGTCCATTACCAGGTGACGCCATCTCCCTGCTGCCATCCCTGCTTTGCTTCTCAAGCCTCGGTCTGACGCCGAGTTCCTCCAGACACCGGCTTCCAAATGATGGAGTGATACCAGCACAGCGAGTGCCGCCGTAGCTGCTTGGATTCAGGAAGCAGGTCGTAGAAGTGGTCACCCTGACTTCATTTGGAATTTAATATGCTTGTTTTTACACACCTAAATGTGAGTACATATATCATATGCTAATTAAAGTGCTTATCCAACGTCTACTCTTAGAGGCGCCTCTCTTCTTGTGTTTTCTTTGCTGTGACTTAAAAGGGGTGTTAGAAAAAATACAAGTAAAGAGATCAGGCACATACTTAAACGTGGTAAAACGTGGTAAAATGAAATTCCAGTATAATTCTCTTGTGGAATCATTGTAAAATGTGGCTGGTGCACACACTGCATGACATCTCTCCTCAATAAAGTCTCAAACAATTTGATCCAATTCAACCCAAGATTAAAGTGATTGTAAACGATCACCTTAAAACAACCTATTCAGTTTAAAATAGAAATGGAAGGCAAAACTTTTGTGTATAGATTTAAAAAAAACGTAATTTAAGGGTAACTAAAGCTTTGTTTAAAAAATTTTTTTAAAAAAATGTTATACTTTCCTCCTCTGTGCAGTTGGTTTTGCATAGAGCGGCCCCGATCCTCCTCTTCTGGGGTCCCTCAGCGGCACTCCTGGCTCCTTCTCTTCTCGAGTGCCCCGTTGGAAAGCTGCTTTCCCTCGGGGCACTCGTGTGGGCGCACTCCTATGTCCTGCTGCTGCGTCTTATGATACAGACGGCAGGACTTGGCCCCGTCCACCGTTCCCGGGTCATTGGATTTGATTGACAGCAGCGGTAGCCAATGGCTGCACTGCTATCAATCTATCCAATCAGGACCTGAGACAATGGCTGGAGCTGGTGTGCTCATTCTTGTAGCTAGAAAGATCGGGTTCAGGTAAGTAAAAGGGGGGCTCTGGGGGGCAGCTGCATCACAGGAGGTTTTTCACCCTAATGCATAGAATGCATTAAGGTGAAAAACCACAATGGTTTACAACCCCTTTAATATCTTTCTAGCTTCCCTCAGCACTGCGTTTCCATATTGCACCTGAACTCCCTTGTTGGCATGGCTCATATCTATTTAAGGGCTTCTTTGGCTCCCTGCCAGGCCCTGCACCTGGGGATTGGACAAAGGCCCCTAAATATTTAAGGCAACCCTTTTATAGCCACCACCCACTATTTTCTTGAATGTTCTCCAACATTCTAGAAACAGTAGGGGGCTCCAGAGAGCTGCCAGGATGAGTCATCCAGCCCTAGACTTTAATAACCCTGACCCAGATTCAATGACTCAGGTTTATCCCAGAGCCAGATTTTTTTGCCTGCACTACACTTCTAGTAGCACACACTGGAGGGTGCTACATACATGTTATTGTATACATTTCTCTGGTGAATATAAGCAGAACTGGATTCACTGGGAGGGACTATAGAGCAGAGAAGATAGGCTGACTGAGTTCCAGTGCCACATCACAGTTCCTGCATGTGAGAAGCCCTGTTCCAGGCTGGTCAGACAACAGTTGAAGGATTCACCAGTGACCGCTGATCTCTTCTTCAGGCCTCCGACACAAAGACAGACACCACATCATCCTCAGGGGCCCTGCAACTGGACTTTGCTGCAACATTCATCTGAAGGTGCACTCATTCCTGACTGGATGGCAGCGCTCGTTACTGACTGGATGGCAGCGTGCTTCTGATCCGGTTCGGCGGGGCAGCAGGTTATGTTACACCATAGCATCATTAAGGAGTGGAGAAGATACAGAGGAGAGACAAGACCACAGTCTATGTCAGTGAATTTACTATATGCCAGTGACCCATGTTAATGAGGTGGGAGTATTGGGAGACAGGTGTAGGATTCACCACAGGTTCAATACTCCAAACCTGTTCATCATTCATGCAATTTGATCCCATCCACAATTTTGGAATACAACTCCATTGATTTAAAACCTATTTGGACATTTATCGAACAGCATTTATTGCAATATTGAACTTTTTTGGCACATTTTTGATAGTTTATATATGCACTTGCACTTTACTTTGGTGGTTTGAATTACTAGCACGTATCATTATTTTGCACTATTTTCATCACCGTTTATATATTTGCCATTATATTTATATATAAGTGATATTATGTGACACAGAGGTGTTTTATGTGTGATATTCATTTTCTTTAGCGCAAAATCCCCCTTCTTTTCTTTATTACTGAATGCAACATATTCATAGAACGTTTGATCCTGAGAGAAAATACCCTATGAACATTCAATCAAAAAGGAAAGCATTCACAACCTCTGAAACTGATGAGTGAATGCTGGTTAAAGTGTTACTAAAGGTTATATTTTTTATTATTTAAATAATAAACATGTTATGCTTACCTGCTTTGTGCAATGATTTTGCACAGAGCGGCCCCCAACCTCCTCTTCTGGGGTCCCCGCTGGCAATCTTGGCTCCTCCACTTCTCTGTGTGCCCCCCATAGCAAGCCTCTTCCAGGCTGTGTGGGTCTATAGAGCTGCACTCCATAGCCCCCCCCCCATCGGGGCTTTGCCCCCTCCACCCACTTCCTTCTTAATGCATTTGATTGACAGCAGCAACAGCTGATGCAGTGTGAAAAGAAAATGAGGGGAGAAGAGATGCAGCTGTGTACAGCGGTGGGTCTCTTCTCCCCTCTCATCCCCTTCACACAGGGAAGGGGGGAGACAGAAAGTTATAAAATGTTTTCTAATTTAAAGTGGTTGTAAACCTCCAGCTTGTACTTGTACCTATAGGTAAGCCTATGATAAGGTTTACCTATAGGTACTGTAGATATATCCTAAACATGCACCTTTTAGGAGATATTCATTATATATGCAATCGATGACGTCATCGGCAAATGCGCTCTGAAGAAACGGCCGCCCGAGATGTTCTTTCAGAATCCTGTGCCGTAAATGACGGCTCCCCCGCGCATGGGCGGGAAGGCCGTGATTGCGGCTCTGTCCAGTCGCACAGCTGGAGTCCGCGGACCTGGAAGGAAGATGGGCCAAGATGGAAGCGCCCTCCAGTGATCAAATCGCTTTTTTGGAAAGTTTCACATTATGGTTTTACCTTGCAGGTTTACAACCGCATTAATTCAGGGAATGCATTAAGGTAAAAAATGCCTTGACTTAACCACTTTATTTCAGACAGAACAAATGTACATGCAGTTTTTATGGACTAATAGCTATGCATCAGTAGCGGCTGATGCCTGTGGCCTCCCCAGCCAGCAAGCCAACCAAACACCCCCAAACCCCTTCCCCCACCCCGATGCTCGCTCACTCGCAGTGATTTTCCCCCTCTGGCTCTAATCATGTGCTTCTAAAAATATGTAGCGGCCTCACCCCATCTCCTTGGTCTAGGGGTATGTCACACGACAGGGTGAGATGCGCTACGGCCCATGTCCTCCCCATAGCTGTGGGTGAGGTGAAGGCCAGCACCAGATATTTCCTTGGGCCTATGTGCTTTGTTCTAGAATATAGTCCTGCTGTGTCAACACTTCCCTTTGCTCCCATTAACCAGAGTTCCACACACCGATCACAGTCCAACTCTTGCTTTATTGTACATCTTACAATAAACAGTGCTTCAGTAGCCATCTGGTTGCGACTTGATAACATTTTGATACGGGGAATGAGCAGGTCGAGGCACTATCCTGGTTATCAACTAAACCACTGCGATCTCGCCAGCGGTTACTATAGCATTCAGCTAGAAAGGACTTAGAATCTGAGAGTCTCTACCAGCGACTCAAGAGAACGTAGACAGGAGTACCTTCGCTGCGCTGCGGCCCCTATCAGGGGAAGATGTCCCTCCAAGGGAGTTACCAGAGGCCCATCCGTCACTGGGTTGATGCTGCTCCAGACTCTCCGGATGGGTAACCTCCCCAGCCTCCTCGCCTCAGACATGGGCCCCATCCACCTCAGGGACCCTCGGACGTCTCCACCCTCGCGGGATCCAGTCGAAGTCACTGGACCCTAGGCCTCCTAGTTCAGTACCTCACCCCAGGCTGAAGGTGCCTGGGATGGACTCCAACTCCATTCCGGTCATGCCTAGGGCACCTGAGCCGGAATCCAGAACCCGCCCGCACCCAGGCTTAAGGTGCCTGGGCGCGTGAAGAACTTCCTCCAGAAGACCTCGTGGTTAGAGCGTCTCCCCCTTTTATCTCCTCCCATCGACACCACGGCAGGTTCCCTGCCCGCGCCGTACCATCTCCGGAAAGGGACAAAAAGGCTAGCACTGAAATGGCAAATCTACCTTGAGCCTCCAGGCACCCCGCCACCCGGAGGCCAAGGAGATTATTACACCATCCAATCCTCCACGAACACAAGTGGTCCACTATCCCTATACTTCCACACCTGGGCGTCCCACATAAATTTAGAGACCCCGCTACATACTCCCCCCTGTGATTTGATGCTGGTCCCCAGCGTCTGGTGCGGACCCATGTCTCCCATGGAGTGAGGACACAAGCTTAGCCCCAGAGGCTATCCCTGAAATTTTGAACCTCAACCATACCAAGACCTGCTCAAAGGGAAAGGGAATATAAAACAATAAAACTTTTCCTTAAACATCTATCATGTACACATATACAATCCCTCCCATCACTGTCTAAGGACCACCCCATACTCAATAGTCTTGACGGACGAATATCCTGCAGAGGGAAGAGAGAAAAAAACAACACACAAGGAAATCTACATCCTAACACTCTTGTGTTAATTTGGAATGAATGGGTCCATCAACCAATAGACCCATTCGCTCCAATGAGTAAAGTGAAGCGTGTGAAAAAAAAAAAACAGCCGTTGCACAACATTGCCACCTGGTGACAGTGCCGCGGTAATGACACTTGGTGCAATCTTCATTCTTTCTGCGTCCCTACACTAATTCTACCCCAAAGTCTGTCTTTGAACTGTGAGGAAGAGAGAACAACAAAAACCGCTCTCATTCCTCCAAAGAGTAGAAAACAAAAGCCCAAATAAAAAACTAGGGCACAGTTCGGATGCTCCGGCAGGAACACTTCTGGAAGATTGTAGGAAAGGAATAACAAGTGAGTCTCTTCTCACAAGAAAAACTTTGGGTCAGGCAAGAACAAGGGCTTCAGATGTTTATCAAAAATCTCAATTGAATAGTCAGCATCATCTCCATCTTTCCTGCAGATGCGCACCTTATCTGCGTGGATATGGCGACCCCACATCCAGTCTGCTCTGCAGTCCCGAAACTTTTTCGACACGGATGGCGAACAGGACAAATATCTTCGTGCATGGGGTACTTTGAGCTTTTCCCAAACAAATTCGTCATACCATCTCTGGCGTATGACCTCAACTTCGAAAAGTAAGTCCCGAGGCAAGTAGGGATATTCCCACCCATACTCACGGGCGACTCTCTGTGAGAAAAGTCGTTGCAATCTGGCCAAAGGAGGCATGGCTTCCCGCTCACCTTCTCCGGGTTGAACGATGGCCTCCGGATGCCGAGGTACTTTCACTACCTCTGATGGCTTTTCTCTCGGTTAGAGCGTCTCCCCCTTTTATCTCCTCCCATCGACACCACGGCAGGTTCCCTGCCCTCGCCGTACCATCTCCGGAAAGGGACAAAAAGGCTAGCACTGAAATGGCAAATCTACCTTGAGCCTCCAGGCACCCCGCCACCCAGAGGCCAAGGAGATTATTACACCATCCAATCCTCCACGAACACAAGTGGTCCACTATCCCTATACTTCCACACCTGGGCGTCCCACATAAATTTAGAGACCCCGCTACATACTCCCCCTGTGATTTGACGCTGGTCCCCAGTGTCTGGTGCGGACCCATGTCTCCCATTGAGTGAGGACACAAGCTTAGCCCCAGAGGCTATCCCTGAAATTTTGAACCTCAACCATACCAAGACCTGCTCAAAGGGAAAGGGAATATAAAACAATAAAACTTTTCCTTAAACATCTATCATGTACACATATACAATCCCTCCCATCACTGTCTAAGGACCACCCCATACTCAATAGTCTTGACGGACGAATATCCTGCAGAGGGAAGAGAGAAAAAAACAACACACAAGGAAATCTACATCCTAACACTCTTGTGTTAATTTGGAATGAATGGGTCCATCAACCAATAGACCCATTCGCTCCAATGAGTAAAGTGAAGGTGTGAAAAAAAAACAGCCGTTGCACAACATTGCCACCTGGTGACAGTGCCGCTGTAATGACACTTGGTGCAATCTTCATTCTTCCTGCGTCCCTACACTAATTCTACCCCAAAGTCTGTCTTTGAACTGTGAGGAAGAGAGAACAACAAAAACCGCTCTCATTCCTCCAAAGAGTAGAAAACAAAAGCCCAAATAAAAAACTAGGGCACAGTTCGGATGCTCCGGCAGGAACACTTCTGGAAGATTGTAGGAAAGGAATAACAAGTGAGTCTCTTCTCACAAGTAAAACTTTGGGTCAGGCAAGAACAAGGGCTTCAGATGTTTATCAAAAACCTCAATTGAATAGTCAGCATCATCTCCATCTTTCCTGCAGATGCGCACCTTATCTGCGTGGATATGGCGACCCCACATCCAGTCTGCTCTGCAGTCCCGAAACTTTTTCGACACGGATGGCGAACAGGACAAATATCTTCGTGCATGGGGTACTTTGAGCTTTTCCCAAACAAATTCGTCATACCATCTCTGGCGTATGACCTCAACTTCGAAAAGTAAGTCCCGAGGCAAGTAGGGATATTCCCACCCATACTCAGGGGCGACTCTCTGTGAGAAAAGTCGTTGCAATCTGGCCAAAGGAGGCATGGCTTTCCGCTCACCTTCTCCGGGTTGAACGATGGCCTCCGGATGCCGAGGTACTTTCACTACCTCTGATGGCGTTTCTCTCGGTGCTCGTAGTGAGGCTCGCTGCATCCCCCCCACCAAGATGGGCGATGTTGTAGATTGTGGGAAGGCACTCTGAGGACTAGACTTCCTCGTAGACTCCGGGGCTTGTACCCGGGGCGTGCTGTCTCCTATTGACATAGGGGAATCCTGCGGTACACGTAACACAGGCAATGGGCGTTTGTCCCAGCCCTTCCGATGAAACAGTTCATCAATCTCCCCGTCATCTCCACAATCTGACAGTGACTCTAGGTCGGAAGTGTCATACATCTCAGCGGGAAGGTAGTCTCTGGTAGACGTGGTACTACCCTCCCTTGCGGGCTCCACCGACTGTGGACCCCCAACACCTCCAACCACCACCACAGTCCCAGCCCCTGGCTCACCTTGACCTTTTGTAGAACTGGGATGTCCAGGACTCTTCCAACCGGATCCATACAGGCCAGGCAAGCGACGGGGTGAAGCTCGACCACGACCACAGGAGGCCTGCACCAGACCAACTTTCCTCTTCGGAGGTGGGAGCAGAGAATCTGTGGTGACCAAAGCAGCATCCTCGGATTTTTCTCTCTCAGTCTCTGATTGGGCAGTCACATCGCCCTGGTCAGTGCGTACGGGAACCTCCGCAAAGGCCTGGATCTCTCCTTCTAGAGTAGCGGTACCTGTGAGGCTGTTGAGGCGAAGGGCCCGGGGCCTTACTGTGGATGGCTCCATCTCGAACAAGAACTCTTTGCATGCCTCGCAACGCCCGAATGGCTTCAGGTGAACCACCAGTCCCGAGCACCCGGGACAGATCACACCGAGGGCCTCCGTGTCTCTGCATGAGTACAAAGCCAACTGCCCTCGGGGCCTGAATCTTATCCCCGTGTCTGTAAGGGGAGCAGCGAACGTAGTCATCTTCGTGGGGTAGGGAACCGGAATCCACGGGGAGCTTGAGGCCATCCCGACTATCTGCTGCTCCATCACGCACTGACCATGCGCCGAAGTCTCCATGTGAGTTCCTCCACATGGCCAGACTCCTCCCACGACTTGCACGTTTTCGCGGGCTTCCTTCAAGCTCCACCCACGAACTGTACAGTCACGGGGTGCCTCGTGGCGCAGTGCAATAAAAGCCCCACATGTAGTACTTCACATGGCTGGACTCCTCCCTCTTCTCGCTCCTCTGTATGGGCCTTTCCCGTCCTAGGGTCATTTCCACGACTTTAAGCAGGGATGCACTTTGGCCAATCACATGGCCGACCTGCTCGGAACTCCTCCGGGCAGCAAAGTCCAGACACAGCCATTCCTTCTTCCAAAGTTAAAACACATATCATCCCGGACTCATGAGCCCCCACGTGTAGCGGCCTCACCCCATCTCCTTGGTCTAGGGGTATGTCACACGACAGGGTGAGATGCGCTATGGCCCATGTCCTCCCCATAGCTGTGGGTGAGGTGAAGGCCAGCACCAGATATTTCCTCGGGCCTATGTGCTTTGTTCTAGAATACAGTCCTGCTGTGTCAACACTTCCCTTTGCTCCCATTAACCAGAGTTCCACACACCGATCACAGTCCAACTCTTGCTTTATTGTACATCTTACAATAAGCAGTGCTTCAGTAGCCATCTGGTTGTGACTTGATAACATTTTGATACGGGGAATGAGCAGGTCGAGGCACTATCCTGGTTATCAACTAAACCACTGCGATCTCGCCAGCGGTTACTATAGCATTCAGCTAGAAAGGACTTAGAATCTGAGAGTCTCTACCAGCGACTCAAGAGAACGTAGACAGGAGTACCTTCGCTGCGCTGCTGCCCCTAGCAGGGGAAGATGTCCCTCCAAGGGAGTTACCAGAGGCCCATCCGTCACTGGGTTGATGCTGCTCCAGACTCTCCGGACGGGTAACCTCCCCAGCCTCCTCGCCTCAGACATGGGCCCCATCCACTTCAGGGACCCTCGGACGTCTCCACTCTCGCGGGATCCAGTCGAAGTCACTGGACCCCAGGCCTCCTAGTTCAGTACCCCCCCAGGCTGAAGGTGCCTGGGATGGACTCCAACTCCATTCCGGTCAGGCCTAGGGCACCTGAGCCGGAATCCAGAACCCGCCCGCACCCAGGCTTAAGGTGCCTGGGCGCGTGAAGAACTTCCTCCAGAAGACCTCGTGGTTAGGGCGTCTCCCCCTTTTATCTCCTCCCATCGACACCACGGCAGGTTCCCCGCCCTCGCCGTACTATCTCCGGAAAGGGACAAAAAGGCTAGCACTGAAATGGCAAATCTACCTTGAGCCTCCAGGCACCCCGCCACCCAGAGGCCAAGGAGATTATTACACCATCCAATCCTCCACGAACACAAGTGGTCCAATATCCCTATACTTCCACACCTGGGCGTCCCACATAAATTTAGAGACCCCGCTACAAATAAAACATTGTAATCTGTGCGTCCAGCAGCCTGCATGTAGATTAGGGGCCGGACGAATGGATTAGGGGGGCCGCGCCCTGCATGAACAGCCACCACTGCTTTGCATATCAACCCCATATATGCTTTTGTTACTTTGCTATTGTATTGTATTTAGATTATCAGCATTCTTTCCACATTGATTTTACAATTTTCTATTTCAAATCTTCATATATTAAACATATTAGACAGCAATTTTTTGTAGCAAATTATGGCAAAGTGAGGCAGGACACTAAGCACACAGTGTGAGCGGCAGCCATGGGCTCCTATGCTACATATATTAGCATATAGTGATAGAAATTCATTACATTGCATTGCACAATGTAGTGATTGTATGACTAATTACTACCATATGTTGCTGCATATCTTATACCATAGGGAGCTGTTTGTTTCATCCATTAACAATGCATCGCTGCTTTTCAATGATTTATCACTGTTGAATTTAGTAGCACAATTCAGCTATTTAAATTGCCCATGCAGCTTAGATCAAAATTATCTGGCACTCAGCCCTACTTGTAACCAAAGAGAGCCTGCTTTTATCAACGGACAAATGCAGGGTGTTTTCAAGTTAAAAGTAGTTTTGGCACAAAAAATAAAAAAACTGTTAACACAAGTGCTAATCTGTTTCCATTTTAAAATCAGAGGTTGCATACATTTGCAAATAAATGTGGAAGCCTCACACTGTGTCCATGGGCGTCCACTGAACTTTTTTCAGGGGGGGGGGGGGCATCATTCTTGAGGATAATTCTGCTTCACTCAATGCCCATATAAATATAGCCTAGAGAATATACATCTTTCTATATTGCAATGTATTGCAATACATCTGTTGTGGCCATATTTTGATCTTGATGAAAACAGCCTATACTATATAGGTTGTTTTCATCAAGATCAAAATATGTCCGCCAACACCACAGATGTATTGCAATACATTGCAATACAAAAAGATGTACACAGTGGTGTCATGGCACAGGCACTGCTGTTACCTGTAGTTCTTCAGTGATAGGGCAGGCACTGGCAGCGTATTCAGTCTCTTATCTCGGCCACTGCACGCCACACACCTGTAGGAGAAGCAGGCGCTGCGCTGGCCGGATCAGCATAGGCACATTTACACAGGCAGGCTGAGGCAGCAGCTAATCATGGAACAGCTGGGTCAGGGTCACTGTGATGTTAAGCAGAGGCCCGAGCGGCAGAGCCAGTCCGATGATTGGGCCGGGGATGAGGAGGGAGGGACGGATAGTCTAAAGAGACTGAGAGCAGCCCCAGCCCCCAGGCCAGCAGCAGTCTGCAGACTTAGAAAAAAAAACGTCCATGGCTGATGCGGAGGCCATTGCAACACAGGGGACAAGTGTGTCTTCATTATGACTTCCAGGGGGGGGCAATTGACCCCCCTTGCCCTATGGAGCGGACGCCCATGACTGTGTCCATTCTCCTTGGTCATATAAGGACTTATTCTAATCACTGAGATCCCCAACAGTCAGTAAAGATAAAATTTACAAAAACAATAGCATTGTTCCAATTAAAACTAAAACTCATCTCTGAATGCAGTACTTATCCTATCTCCACTGTCCCCTAGAGACTCACTGCTCTGCAATCCAAGACCAGTTTATTTTCGAGGTAAATGACCGACAGCCAGCATCAGTTAATTCACTTCCATGAGCACAGGGCATCAAGGACATACCCTTAGGAAGTGTATAATCAAGCTTCCTTGTGCTCATAGGATAATGGTGCAAAAAACAGTGCCAAGTCATTATTTTGCGCTGTTGTCTGCAACATTCAGGAGCTTCAAGAGGAAGAAGACACAAATTGGACCCATGGGATCACATGAATGAACTGAATACCCATCGAAAAATACCCATCGAAATACCCATCGAAAAAAGGTATGCATTGTAATGTTAGGGGGTCAGGGAGATCTCAGGACGGCTTCTCGAAATAAAACATTGCTTTATTCAACTCAAAGGGCTTGTATGTGTAGCACCCTCCTAGATAGGTACTAGATTAGATAAATTTAGTTATTAGCTCCACTGTAATCAGTTGAGCTGCTTGTGAATGTTTTAGGCTGTTCTCTGTCTCACTGGTTGCAGGATTGACTGCTTCCCCCTGTCTTCTGGAGGGTTCTGGAAAGTAGTGGGTTGGGAGAGTCAAATCAGCAGCTGAATATTTATGCAATCCCAGCCAATCCCTGGGGGATGTCAAACGATAATATAGTACAGAACCTGAGCAATGGTAATATTACTAGTACAATGTCAGGTAGCTACAGCTGTTAATAGTGTGCTAAACTCTAACATACCAACAATCAAAAGTAAAAAAAAATTGTGCAAATCAAACACAATCAACTAAAGCAATAATAATTCATCCTGATGATTTCCTTTGGAGTGACGAAACACGTACAGGTCAAAGCAGCTGGAATAGCTTGCCACAATAGAAGATTACAGCATTAAAGCACAAACATAGCTTTGAACACTTTTTTAGGCACTGGCCCTTTAAGAGAGACTTATTTGTGCACAATTATAAATTTTTGGGATTATTTTATGTCTTGGCATGGTGATGGTTTTTATCATATTTATTATTACTTTAGTTGATTGTGTTTAATCCCTGGGGGAGGCTGCCCAGATGGTGGCTGGGAGGAAGCATAACTAGTTCTGGCCATGGAACAGAATGGTCTGGTCCAGGAGGAAGAGATCCCAGACTTAAGTGCAGTCCAGCTGTGTTTTCTACTGCTTATTTAGGTCCCAGCTATGCTAGCTGGGGGGGGGGGGAGCTACTCTACTGAACTCTGCTGGAGCTGACTAAGGGACACCTTTGGCAATCTGGTCTGGAGAATTCACAGGAGAGGGATCTGAATGATTTTGGAAGGAAGCATCCAATCATCCAAGGACATTAGTGAGTACAGACTGGTGTGTGAGATCCCAGTGACTGTGCGCTGCTGCTATCCCTCTTGCAACGAGTCAGCCAGTACTTAAAATGAACATTGTTCATGTTGTCCCTGTGTAGTTTAGTCCAGCATTTGCTGCTGCAAGGAATGTGTTCATAATTTCTAAGAGGAAGATAGGTGTCCTTAAACTACTACTTAACATTGCTGGAGTATCCCACGGTTACTCTGCACCCATCCAAGTTCAGGCTTCTTTCAATAAAGTGAGAAAAATATTGATTATTGAGCCAGAGGAAATACTGAGACTGTGTGTCTGATTGCTAGACCACCTATTGGGCAAAGAACCTTGGGACCAAATCAGTGAGTCCTTTAGGGATTGAGCACTACATATGCAGCAAACATAGTCCATAACAGTGAATTTTTTTTTTAAATGCTCCTTATCAGTTTAACGCAGTCTGGATAACATAAAAAAAATGTTCTTACATCAACCAGGTAAAGTCCAAGACAACAGAGTAAATTTCAGAGCAGCGTCACAGAGCCCGGAGAGCACCAGAGGTTTCTGGCCCGTGTCTCTTAACTCCCAAAACCTGCATATTAATGCCATATGGAGGAGCCATAGTGAAGGGTGGAGCAGTGCAAGTTCAGCACATAGTATTTATTTAAAGTATAGAGTGGAGAGCAGTGGCGGCTGGTGCTCATAATTTTTGGGGGGCGCAAACAAACTGAAAAAAAAAACATCAATTGCCGCCACTGTGCCCATTAAACGCAGCCACTGTGCCCAAACGCCACCAGTTTGTCCCCTCAAAGAGAGCCAGTTTGTCATTAAATACAGCCAGTTTGTTTCCATATACAGCCAGTTTGTTTCCATATACAGCCAGTTTGTTCCCAAATACAGCCAGTTTGTCCCCATATACAGCCAGTTTGTTCCCATATACAGCCAGTGTGTCCCCATATACAGCCAGTTTGTCCTCATATACAGCCAGTTTGTTCCCACATACAGCCAGTTTGTCCCCATATACAGCCAGTTTGTCCCCAAATACAGCCAGTTTGTCCCCAAATACAGGCAGTTTGTTCCCAAATACAGCCAGTGTGTCCCCCATATACAGCCAGTGTGTCCCCATATACAGCCAGTGTGTCCCCCATATACAGCCAGTGTGTCCCCATATACAGCCAGTGTGTCCCCCATATACAGCCAGTGTGTCCCCATATACAGCCAGTGTGTCCCCATATACAGCCAGTGTGTCCCCATATACAGCCAGTTTGTTCCCATATACAGCCAGTATGTCCCCCATATACAGCCAGTTTGTTCCCAAATGCAGCCAGTTTGTCCCCATATACAGCCAGTGTGTCCCCCATATACAGCCACTTTGTTCCCCATATACAGCCAGTTTGTCCCCCAAATGCAGCCTGTCCCCCCAGCCCTGCACTTACCTTCCTCGGGTCCGCGCCGTCTTCGATGTCTTCTCCCGCCCTCGATGTCGCTTCAGCCAATCAGGTTACCGGTAACCAGATCCGGTGAACCTGATTGGCTGAAACCCCCACAGTCTTCTCCAAGGAACGCACCCCCGTGCGTACCTTGGAGGAGTTTTTGGAAGCCGATTACAGTGTGAGAGTTGTATTCGGAAAGCCTATCAGAGCCGCTGGCTCTGATAGACACTTCCAAGTCACACCCACCGCCGACCACCGCTCTAATTCATATGGCCGGCGCTCACCATGAGGCCGGCCATATGAATAGTGGGCAGCGCGGCAGCGGCGAAAATACACAGATTCATGCAATGCATGAATCTGTGTATTGTCTTTCAGTGGCGGTGCAAGAGTGAGAGGGGGCGGCGCTCCGGCGCCCTCTATGGACGCACCGCCACTGGTGGAGAGGGATTAGAACACCTGTCAGTTTTTATTGCTGTGTGTGTCCCTATTAGGGAGATTCACCCTCTCTATTTGTCCCATTTACCACTATCATTGAAAGTGAAAGGAAAAGAAAGTCCCAAATTTTGTGTTGTTCCCAGAAAAGTAATAGTGGGTAAATCTTCTAATGGGAATGCTTATTCTGGTGATCTGGAGGTCCCCAAGGGATTCCCTTAATTTGCAGGTGGTTAACAGTGGTGTTAATTAGGGGTGCTATAAGTCAAGCTATAAGTCAAGCTACAACTATAATCTGTATACATAGGCGTGCGCAGGGGGTATGCTGGGGGTGCCTGGGCACACCCTAATCATGATGTGAGGCACAGATTCCCCCTGCTGATATTGCACCAATGCCCCCAAATGGGGCTCCTAATTTTTTCTTAAATATAAAAATTAAAAATTAAAAATATAAAGCTGTCCACTGTCCACGGCCCTACTGACACCAACCTCTGCTCTACTGACAAGTCCACTGCTCTACTGACACCATCCATGTTTTAATACATTTAGGGTGCACACCCTAATGCAATAGACTGCACACATTTATGTCTGTACCTGCAACCTTCAATATCTGTGATACCTACAACACATCTACAATATCTACTACAATACCTTCTATACTTTGAACTATACGCTATACTTTGAACTATACTTTGTGATATATCAAGTGCTAAATTTAGTGCTAAACTCTGTTCTGTGCACAATGACATGGTCCGGACCACCTTCTGTGCTAGAGTGGTACTTTTCTCAGAATATATGTATACCTTTGGCCCTATGCCCAGTGCCACACCTAGATTCGCCCATACCCAGTGTCGTCATTAGTGCTATTTCTAGTGCTGTTAGCTCAGCTATACTAAGTGTCACTGCTTGTACCTCACCTGGATGTCATCTGTCACACCTCACAGTGCTATACCCAGTGTCACCTAGTGCTACATATGGACCCGCCCTTCTTGCAATATCTAGTAATACTCACCATGCTATATTCGGTTTTGCCGTTCGCGCCACCTGTGCCACATCTGTTGCTGCTATTTGTGCTATATACGTGATATATTGGTACTTTATATAATACAGATAACTGAGTTTTAATTGGAGCCGTTCCCTAAGAATTGTACCTTAGTGTCGTCCGCTGAACTCATTTTGAGGACAACTATAGTACCATGTCCTGACACCATTTTAAGTGCTGTATGTCAACATAAGTGTTATACCTGAAGTAGCTCTCTGTATTGCACTCGGTTTTGTTGAATGCTAATACCCGGGGGAATCATGGCAGCACGTTCAGCAACATAACACTCCAATGCACAGATACCAGCGCCGAATATACATTTTAAGGAACATTCAAAAGACCGTTTGGCCTCAAAACAGAAACAACAAAAACAAACAGAGCACTCAGGTCCGATGAATAAATTCCTGACAGGAGATAGAGCACTTGATAAAACTGTAGAAAGGTCAGATATAACAAGCAGATCCGGCTCTAGAGATGCTTATTCCTCACAAAGGGTTAGCAGATCACCATCCATCCATGCTGCTTCCCCGAACCACAGTTCTATGGCATCTCTATATGGTTTGGATGGTCCTGAAGATCCTGAAGATCAGAACCCTGAAATATTACTAACTAAGCAGAGTTTGAAGCAAGAGCTGGCAGAAATGTTTAAAAATCTGGAAAAATCTATGAAGAAAGAGATGACTGCAGTTCATACTGATCTTAACCATGTGCTTTTTGCGTGTAAAAGATAAGGAACAGCGGCAGGATGACCAGGAAGAAGTAATTAAAGATCTTCAAGAAAAGGTTACAAATGTAACAGTAGCTCAAAGAGCAGCAACATATAAGATGGACGATATGGAAAACAGGAACAGGAGGAATAACCTTCGCCTACGGAGAATACCTGAGACAGTTAAAGACGAAGAGTTACAAAATGCAGTCCAGAAAAACGTAAACTCTATATTGGGTCAGCCTGCAATTAATGCTATTTGCTTTGACAGATTTCATAGGGTTCAGTGTCCATGAAATGTCGTCATGGACCTACCACTACCACGTGATGTAATCTGTAGATTGCACTACTTTGAAGAGAAAAATACAATTATGATAAAAATGCGACCAACTGCTAATGTGAATCTTAAAGGCACCCCAATAATTGTTTTTTTCAGATTTATCAAAAGAAACACTGGACCGCCGGATGGCGCTGAGACCACTTTTGGAAAAACTACACGCCGCAGATATTACATATCACTGGGGCTTTCCAGCCTTCCTAGTT
Organism: Rana muscosa; assembly: GCA_029206835.1. Classification (NCBI taxonomy): domain Eukaryota; kingdom Metazoa; phylum Chordata; class Amphibia; order Anura; family Ranidae; genus Rana; species Rana muscosa. Next base: position 180,870,122 of record CM055121.1, read on the forward strand.
GCGATTAATAAATGGCCATTCAGTGACACTCAAGTTTAAAGGAAACCTACAAGGTATTTGCCTGGATCTTCATATTGACCCACCGGGACTACCAGATTGGCACAAAGCAACTACTATTGGGCTGGGCTTCACTGACTCATCATGGTGGAACAAAACTGTCCTCATGGAAAGGAAATTAATAAATTTTAAGGAGAAGAGAACTTAATGTAAAGAGAAGGAAGATGGAGAAAAAAGAAAGAGGGACTGCAAACTGTATTTATTTTATTATTTGCTTACCTCTAAGAATAGCCCTCAGACGGGGAACTGGTGCCCCCTTTTTATGTGCACCTTATGCACCTATTTTTGTTTTTGGTGACCATCCCATATACCTAATGAGGATTGGGGGATCCATTGCCATGCCGCACACTGGGAATAAACTTCCTGGGTGTGACCGGGTGACCCTGTTCCCCACTCCCTATAGGGTCCACTGCAATTTTTTGCATGGCGTAGCTAAAGTGTGGCTTTTGTTTTTAGTTTTTAATTCTTCTTCTTTTTCCGTTTGTCTTTGTTTTTGTTTTTTCTGTTTTTTTATTCTTCTTTATGTAACTATTCTTTTTTCTTTTTCTTGCTACGACTTAGATTACCTTTATGAGGAGGTGTCTCTGTTATACAATGACTACTCTAACTCTCACTTCTTATAATGTAAGAGGTCTGAATACTTTGGGTAAAAGACATCAGTTTCTAAGAGAATTACAACGCACCTATAGTTCTATTGTATTTTTGCAAAAAACTCATTTAACGCATTGTACATCTGTTCGGATTAAATCTGTACAGTACCCTATGTGGTACTAATATCTATCAGAAACTAATAAAGCAAAAGGAGTGGTCATTGGTTTTTTATAAGAACACCCCTTTTAAGGTAGAACAAACGATGTTAGATCATCATGGTAGATTTTTATTTCTCTGGGGCATGATGGGTGATATGCAATTGACTTTAGGTAATATATATTGCCCGAATATTAAACAATAAACCTTTTTCATCTGTACACTGTCTAGATTGAAGGACCATTATATTAGCAGGAGACATCAACATGTCTCTGGACCCTCTGATGAACACATCTAGAGGACGTTCTTACTGTATGTTTCATGTAAATGTCTCTCTCAGGTGAAGAATAACTTATATAAATAGCAATTAGTTGATGTCTGGAAAATTTTAAACCCCATAAAACGGGATTACTCTTATTACTCTAAAACTCATGATTCATATTCCAGAATAGACAATATTTTCATAGAGCATCACCATCTCCCTTGAGTAAAGTCAGACAATATTGGGACTAGTACCGTTTCAGACCACGTTCCTGTGTCAATTAAATTGAAATTTCCTGGCCAGCCTAAACAAAAACTTAGCTGGAAATTGAATGATTCTCTTCTCTCTGAAACGTTGGACTTTACAGATCTTTCAACTCCGATATTTTGCAGAGAACAAGTCATCTGAAATTCCTGAGTCGACCCTGTGGGAAGCCCATAAGGCATATATGAGGGGGAAATTGATAGGACTGGGTGCGAGGAAGAAAAAAGAACAACATCAAAAAGTGACAGACCTACTACGACCGGTGGCCGATTTAGAAAGGAAACATAAACTTTAATTCCAGCAGGCCGCCTTGGTAGATCTTACATGGAAACGTGAGGAGTTAAAACTATTGCTTGAAACTGACTTTAAAAGGTGTTCCCAATTAGTATTACAGAGATGGTGACAAAATGCTGGCTTGGTCTTTACAACTTATATTTCTAAGATTAAATCTCGCTCTGGGAGTTTGTTAATACTGCTTCTAATATTGCACAGACATTTTGCGATTTTTTCACAGATTTATACAATGTGAGAGGTAAATTAAACCAAAAATCAATAGAGGAAAGACACAGAAAAATTTGAAACTATTTACAACAAGTAAAGTTGCCTACATTTTCTAGTGAGTCTCTTCAAAAGTTAGAATCTGCATTTACGGACGAGGAGCCCTATGCAGCTGTAAAATCAACACCGACAGGAAAATCATCAGGCCCAGATGGGTACACAATCTCCTACTATAAGAAATTTAGTCAAATCTTAGTCCCACATTTGACTTCATATGCCAATTCCATTGCGGGATCGTAGGGATTTCGATCAGAGTTTCTTACTGCACACATATCTGTAATCCCAAAACCAGGTAAAGATCTGTCTGACTGTGGAAATTACCGGCCAATATCATTACTTAATGTAGATATAAAACTATATGGGAAAGTGTTATCTACTATATCACTCTCTCTGATCCCGCACTGGATAGGATTGGAACAGATAGGCTTCATTCCCGGCTGTGAAGCCAGGGATAATTCTTCAGGCTAGGTTCACACCTATGCGTTGCGTTTTTGAGCTTGGAGTCTTTGCCAAGTTCGCAATCAGTTGTTCAGCGGTTCCATTGCGTTTTTAACTGCGGACTTGCCGACCTGGGAAGTCTCGCAGCTGTTATCATGAGGGGGAACTCCACGCCAAATTTTAAATAAAAAAACGGCATGGGTTCCCCTCCAGGAGCATATCAGGCCCTTAGGTCTGGTATGGACTTTAACGGGAACCCCTACACCGAAAAAAACGTAATGGGGGTCCCCCCCAAAGTCCATAGCAGACCCTTATCCGAGACCTAACAGGCCGCAGGAAAAGAGGGGAGGATGAGAGAGTGGCCCCCTCCCTCCTGAACCGTACCAGTCCGCATGCCCTCAACATGGGGGGGTGGGTGCTTTGGGGCAGGGGGGCGCACTGTGGCCCCCACACCCTAAAGCACCCTGCCCCCATGTTGATGAGGACAGGGCCTCTTCCCGACAACCCTGGCCATTGGTTGTCAGGGTATGCGGGCGGGGGGCTTATCGGAATCCAGGAGCCCCCTTTAATAAGGGGGCCCCCAGATCCCGGCCCCCCACCCTATGTGAATGAGTATGGGGTACATCGTACCCCTACCCATTCACCTGGTTGAAAAAAAATGGCAATAAAAACACTACACAGGTTTTTTAAGTCATTTATTAGTCAGCTCCGGGGGTCTTCTTCTGACTTTGGGGGTCTTCTTCCGACTTCGGGGGTCTTCTTCCAACTTCGGGGGGTCTCTTCCGACTTCGGGGGTCTCCGGTGTCGTCTCCGCGCTCTTCGGTTCTTCTCTCGCTCTCCGGTTCTTTCTTCCTTCTGCCGGGCCTCCGCTATCTTCTTCCAGCTCTTTTGCTAGCGGGGGCCCGGTCTTCTTTGTCGCCTTCCTCCCTCTTCTCTTCTGGAGATGTTGATTCGTCGCTGTCTCCGGGTGTAATGCCGTATGAGCGGAGCGCATTCACTTTTATAGGCATGGGCGTGGTCACCGGGTGATACCACCCAGTGACCCCGCCCCCATATGACGTCACAGTCCCATCATAAGAAGATAGCGGAGGCCCGGCAGAAGGAAGAAAGAACCGGAGAGCGAGAGAAGAACCGGAGAGTGCGGAGACGACACCGGAGACCCCCGAAGTTGGAAGAAGACCCCCAAAGTTGTAAGAAGACCCCCGAAGTCGGAAGAAGACCCCCGGAGCTGACTAATAAATGACTTAAAAAACCTGTGTAGTGTTTTTATTGCCATTTTTTTTCCACCAGGTGAATGGGTAGGGGTACGATGTACCCCATACTCATTCACATAGGGTGGGGGGCCGGGTACTGGGGGCCCCCTTATTGAAGGGGTCTCCTGGATTCCGATAAGCCCCCCGCCCCCATACCAATGGCCAGGGTTGTCGGGGAGAGGCCCTGTCCTCATCAACATGGGGGCAGGGTGCTTTGGGGTGGGGGGGGCCGCAGTGCGCCCCCCTGCCCCAAAGCACCCATTCCCCCATGTTGAGGGCATGCGGCCTGGTACGGTTCAGGAGGGAGGGGGGGCGCTCTCTCGTCCCCCCCTCTTTTCCTGCGGCCTGCCAGGTTGCGTGCTCGGATAAGGGTCTGCTATGGACTTTGGGGGGACCCCCATGCCGTTTATTTCGGCGTAGGGGTTCCCGTTAAAGTCCATACAAGACCTAAGGGCCTGGTATGCTCTTGGAGGGGAACCCATGCCGTTGATTTTTTTTTTTTCATTTGGCGTGGAGTTCCCCCTCAAGATCCCTGTTCAGAACGCAAGACATGTGCGAATCAGATGCGTGCCCATGGAACATAATGGGCCTGAATTCGCACCTGAGCCGCACCGCAATGCCTAGAGAACGCACACATTTTTTAGGCAATGCGCAGTGCGAATGCATCGCACATATGTGAACCAGCCTCATTGGAATCAATGTATTTTATAATGTTATGCGAATTGGATGCGGTGTAAGCCGCAACCAATTTGCATAGGTGTGAACGGGGCCTCAGGATCTTTGTCTATAATCTCTTATGTTGGGAATAGTTCCCAGCCCACCCTCTTACTTTCAACTGATGCCAAAAAGGTGTTCGATAGCGTGGATTGGGAATATTTGATGTTGACGCTGAAATCTTTGGGTATAGGACCAAGAATGCTTCACTGAATTACATCTTTATACATGCAACTAACTGCAAAGATAAGGGTTAATGGTATATTAAGTGACGGATTTACTCTTAAAAATGGTACACAAAAGGGTTTCCCACTCCCACCCATTTTATTTCCTAACTATTTCCTAACTATTTAGAACCTGCTGCAAAGGTGGACCAACTTAATATGGACTAAGACTGGGATGCCATTAAAGTTCATGTGCATGTAAAGGCAGGCGTTGCAATACTTTTGGCAATATAGTGTACGTGCACACTTCCTAGCACGCATACTTCTGTTTGCCAGTCAGGCTAAACTCAGTGCTGATTACCAATGAAACCAGAGAGAGAAATCTAAAATGTATGGTTGTCACCAGAACAGGAGTAGAGGGAAACTTTCTGAATAAGGAAACCTGTTCAGGAGAAAGCTAAGAAAGGTGGGATTTCCCTTCACTTTCAGGAGATCCTGCTTTAAACTCCTTAAGATAACACCTAAAGAATCCGCATGGCACTATACATGACATTATTCCCTGTTTAGGATTTAGGGTTGGTATATGGGAAAACCTATAATCTGCTGTAATCCTCCGCTTCAGCTAAAATCATGAAATCAAATCTGTAGACATATAGTCATGTGAGCAGTCCCTTTGGAAGCCAGGAGCAGTGTATTCTGCAGCATAAGTATAAGTATTTTTTTTTTTTATATATGCAATTTCTTATAACAAAGGGTGTGATAATCAAAATGATGAGGTGATTGATTTGCACTGTAGGTCCATTTGTAATGTTAGTCTGGTACGTTCCTTTAAATTACAGAAAATTACAGGATGTACTGCCGACATTTCCAGCTAAGGTCTTAGACCTAATAAAAAAAAAAATTCAAGCATTTTTCAGAATGCAAGTCTGTGTGCCTAATGAGTCCCTTAACTTCACTTTCCAATTATTTTGTCTGCACAACTATGCTTTTTTTTCTATTCAACAAAGGAAAGAGAGGTGCCTATAACAGAAAATGATCATAAGGCATTCAGAAGCTCGGCACCGCTCTTATAGTAGAAGGAGATAAGAAGATGTTTGAAAACAATCATCCCACATCTCTTCCAATTGTCTGTGAACACCTACACAGATATAACCATGACAGCTACACAGCTGTGGGCACTTTTCTGCACCACTTTTTTTTTTCGCTTTGATATCCACAGGATATTTAGAGCAATTTTCTATGTACATTTCAGGCTGCAAATAATAAGGTTAGAAAAATCCCAATTACATATCGTTATTATTCTCTCTTTTTTCCCCCTGGAGACCGAAAGTATTTTGTTTGATGTGGTTAGGGATTCGCTTGTTACGTAGGTGGCAGGCAAAGCAAATAGTCGGCTAGCTGCGGTGACGTAAATCAGTCGGCTAATACCATTAGGTAGTGATGTCATTATGTTTTTTTTTTTTTTTTTCAAAGTGGAAATTACAGTCTATTTTACAATGAATATTGTGATAAATTATCATCATTAATACTCTTAGCTGTTAGCAAGCCCGCAGTTCTAAGTGTATAGCCACATGCAGCACACAAGGGATACTGTACGATTCCATTAAAAGAATAATTCATTTCTGGAAATAAAATAGGCACATACACACACAGAAATATTCAGGTATTTCACATACTTTATAATGAATTTTAAAAACGATCAAAAGGAAGAAAACAGTAAAGCAAAGCAACTAGCAATTTTTCCTTGAAAAATATAAGCTCTACTCTACTACTATACAAATATAAAAGACACAAGTTAATGCAAAGTTCTATTTATTAATACATCAAAGTATTTTTTTTTTTTTTTTATTGTAATGGAAGTATTCTAAATTCCTAATTTGACCTGCCTAATTACCCTTTTGCAGAGTTCAAACTAGGAGAGGGAAAAGCAGTACAAGGAGCCAGCTATCTGTACTGCAAGGCTCTTGTGCTAACGAGTGACATGCTGATAAAAGGAGAGAGCAGAGTGACAGAGAGATGAGCTCATTGGTCTGTTTTTCCCCTTTCACTGTCCAGTCACAGGCTGGAGGAGGAACAAGACCTGTAAGTGTTATTTAAAGTGATTGTAATGCTTCATTTTTTTGTCATACACACCTCCACTGTGCAGCTCGTTTTGCACAATGGAGGTCCCCCGGCAATGCTGGTAGCTCCTCCCCGCATCGTATAACCCTCTGTCAGAGAGGCTCCTATGCTGGACACACTGTTGGTCGCCCTGGCGCGCGCCTGTGCCTTCCTGTGCGCGCTGGTGCGCGTGTGCCTGTGCTTGCTGGTGTGCGTGCCAGTGTGCGGGGGTGTGCCCCTTTTCCCCTTTGGTGCGCGCACGCCGCTTGGCGCCAATCTGCCTTTTTAAACTGTCAGAGTGCATTAGATCGGTGCTGTCTGATCTGCAGCTTCCTGTGACCTTTGCTCCTGTTACCTGTCTGAACACTTGTCTCCTGATTACCCGGCCTGCCCTTTGGATTACCCTTGTCTTCTGCCTGCACCTGACCTCGGCTTGCTTGAACTTGAATCTGCCTGCTCCTCTGTACTTTTCTGCCTGCCTGTTGCCGAACCTGCCTGTGACCCGACCATCCCGCTCTGCTCCTGCTCAGCATCATCTGCCTGTGATCCTGTTTCCTGTTGCCTGTCCGGCCGGACACCTTCTCCTCTGCACCTGGACCCAGAGCCGCATCTCCTGCAACTACCAGCCAGGCTCTGATACCATTCTGCACTCTTGTGCCTCCTGTCCATACTACCAGGGACCGGGAGTCAGACACGTAAGGGAGACCTTCCTCTGCTCCATTGGGCTCATCAGTCTGGTACGTACAAGTCTGACACCCCCTAGGAGAAGCGCTCTCCCGGGGGGTTACCTTCTGGGCATGCTACCGTGTCCAGCACTTGCGTCCATAGACGCAGAATGCCGGACCCCGGCTCGCCCCCCGTGGATTTGATTGACAGCAGCAGGAACCAATAGCTGCGCTGCTATCAATCTATCCAATCAAGAGCCGAGACAATGGGCAGAGGGGAAGAGCGCGTCTCCGGCGTGGGAATACAGGACTCAGGTGAGTAAAACGGGGGGGCTGGGGGGCAGTGACAGAATTTTTTTCACCTTAATGCATAGGATGCATTAAGGTGAAAAAACATGAGGGTTTACAACCCATTTAACTACAGCAGAGAAGAATCAGGTCAGTATTCAGTGTTTGATATATAGTTTTATATACAGTGGGTACGGAAAGTATTCAGACCCCCTTAAATTTTTCACTCTTTGTTATATTGCAGCCATTTGCTAAAATCATTTAAGTTCATTTTTTTTCCTCATTAATGTACACACAGCACCCCATATTGATAGAAAAACACAGAATTGTTGACATTTTTGCAGATTTATTAAAAAAGAAAAACTGAAATATCACATGATCCTAATTATTCAGACCCTTTGCTGTGACACTCATATATTTAACTCAGGTGCTGTCCATTTCTTCTGATCATCCTTGAGATGGTTCTACACCTTTATTTGAGTTCAGCTGTGTTTGATTATACTGATTGGACTTGATTAGGAAAGCCACAAACCTGTCTATATAAGACCTTACAGCTCACAGTGCATGTCAGAGCAAATGAGAATCATGAGGTCAAAGAAACTGCCTGAAGAGCTCAGAGACAGAATTGTGGCAAGGCACAGATCTGGCCAAGGTTACCAAAAAATTTCTGCTGCACTTAAGGTTCCCAAGAGCACAGTGGCCTCCATAATCCTTAATTAGATAACGTTTGGGACGATCAGAACCCTTCCTAGAGCTGGCCGTCCGGCCAAACTGAGCTATCGGGGGAGAAGAGCCTTGGTGAGAGAGGTAAAGAAGAACCCAAAGATCACTGTGGCTGAGCTCCAGAGATGCAGTCGGGAGATGGGAGAAAGTTATAGAAAGTCAACCATTACTGCAGCCCTCCACCAGTTGGGGCTTTATGGCAGAGTGGCCCGACGGAAGCCTCTCCTCAGTGCAAGATACATGAAAGCCCGCATGGAGTTTGCTAAAAAAAACACCTGAAGGACTCCAAGATGGTGAGAAATAAGATTCTCTGGTCTGATGAGACGAGATAGAACTTTTTGGCCATAATTCTAAGCTGTATGTGTGGAGAAAACCAGGCACTGCTCATCACCTGTCCAATACAGTCCCAACAGTGAAGCATGGTGGTGGCAGCATCATGCTGTGGGGGTGTTTTTCAGCTGCAGGGACAGGACGACTGGTTGCAATCGAGGGAAAGATGAATGCGGCCAAGTACAGGGATATCCTGGATGAAAACCTTCTCTAGAGTGCTCAGGACCTCAGACTGGGACGAAGGTTTACCTTCCAACAAGACAATGACCCTAAGCACACAGCTAAAATAACGAAGGAGTGGCTTCACATCAACTCCGTGACTGTTCTTGAATGGCACAGCCAGAGCCCTGACTTAAACCCAATTGATCATCTCTGGAGAGACCTAAGAATGGCTGTCCACCAACGTTTACCATCCAACCTGACAGAACTGGAGAGGATTTGCAAGGAGGAATGGCAGAGGATCCCCAAATCCAGGTGTGAAAAATACCAAGAAAAGAAAAAGAAAGGCGCACCAGCCTCGTGCATTACCGTTGGATAAATTTATTATAACGAATAAAAGAATCCTACTTACAAACAAACGAAAAAGCCATGCGTTTACAAAGAACCACAGAGGCGCAGCAATGCGTCCAAAACGAATCCACCCGAATCAGTCACGGAGGGATTGACAAAGATCACTGCTTGCTGACGCGTTTCGAAGACGAGTCTTCTTCCTCAGAGCTCAGCAGTGTTCCTCTCTCTGACTACCCAATATATACATGCATATGCACACTCCCCTAGCAATGGACAAGGGGTGGAGTACCCACTAGTGTGGGCGGTACATAGTCAATAGACCAGCCCACACTGAATGATAGTGGGAGAGGGGGGGAGAGAGGAGGGGGAAGGGGGGAGAGGGGAGGGAGGGGAAGGAACAATAAGGGAGGGGAGGGAATGGGAAGTGGTAGGACAAAAGCCTACACAGGCATCAAGCTGCTAGTAAGGTACCCACATTAGCCATAAAAAACAAAAACAAAAACAAAAAAAAATAATTTATATACATGACATATGAATAAATGGCATATGGATTAGTAGTTCAGCAGCCGGAGGACAAAATATACAGATGATGATATTGACATAAGGAAGTGACAACCTACCTCTACAAGGTAGAGACATCTGGACGCATAAGGTGTAGTGACCGTGACCTGACAGTCCGCCGCTGTAATGGCGCGGTGTACATTGATAGAATCAGTGTCACTGCGCCTGGAGTTTACCGACCTCACTCTACGATCTGGGACGCACGCTGTATAGCTTGCGCTCCAGCAGTCCGGATGTTAGGTAATCGAATCCAGGATGTCCGCCGTCACTACATAGTGTAATGTGATTGGTTGAGCGGGCGCCATTTTGCTGAGGACTTATCCTCTATAGGTAGCGATGGGACAAACCTCTAAAACATAAACCAAGTGCATGAATGATAGCATGAGCAAAGTATTGCACTAAAGGAGGTAGTGAAAGCTCCCTCGACTGTCACAGCAGTGAGCCCAGAAACGGGAGAACAAGGGCCAACGCTACCTCGAGGGACTACGGCGTTTACATCAAAACAATGAGGTTGTGGATGACACAATAATAGCTAGAAGGGAGACTGATAAAAACAGCGGCCATCCACAGTCTATGTTCATTGAAAAAATTGTTGATAAAAGTGATTAATGGAAAAGGGGGGGGGGAAGGGGGGGAGAGGAAAGGGGAAAGAGGAGGAAGGAAAATGTATGCATAATGCGTGCAGCTACTGGCAACCAGAGAGAGAGGAGAATGTAAAAGATGCCAATAACCACAATACCAATGGATTGTAAATACAGGCAAATCAAATACACTATAAAACAGGTTCTACTACAAGTATTACATATACATGAAACAATAATCATAGAAATGTATAGAAACCATTGCGGTAACTTGGATGTAGAACAAGAATCACATGTAATAGAATAACTAAGTGATTCATATTAAAATTAATCAATTACACACATATAAACCCACATAGATATTAATTAAAATATGTGTGTATAAGTAAAAAATAAAATGATATATATAAAATGTATAAAATAACATAGATGCTGGAAGTGCTTCAACCAAGAGATAATTGGACCACATATCCCCACCATTGGGAGCGATGGTGGAGAATCGGAGGGAATTACAAATACAATGTGTACCAAAAAAGGGGGGAGGGGGGCAGAGCGGAGAAAAAAAGAGGGGGGGAAGGTAGAAGGGGGGATGGAGGAGGGGGGAGAAAGGGGAGAAGAAAGAAATAAGAGGGACAACTACAGTGTTAATGGAGTTAATGTTTTTCGGAGTCTTCGTTTAGACCCCCAGGGGTCAAACTCCCAAGGGTGAAGATCCAGTAGGCTTCGCGTTTGCAGAGCCTCTGATGTCTCCTACCTCTATCTAGATCCCCCCTATGGATTCTTTTCCAAAAACCTTCATGCCAGATGGGTCACCCTGATGCATTTCTTCAAAGTGACGGGGAACCGGGTATTTAGCTCTGGTGTTAATGATATCACATTTGTGTTCACCAATCCGCACCCTCATTGGGCGAGAAGTGCGACCTACATAGAGCCGTCCACAAGGACAAATGATGCCATATACCACAAAATCTGTCCCACAGTTGATAAACTGTTTCGACTGATGGATCCTACCGTCCTTCCCAACTAATGACTTTTTCCTGTGACACATAAACTTACAAGTGCCACAATTTTTGACACTACATTTGTAGCTGCCTTTTTGGTCAAAAATGGTTGACCAAGCATTCAAAGGTTTGCTAGTAGGTTTCTTTACCCTACTAGGGGCAACTATACTTCTTAAATCTCGAGGCTTTCTAAACACTATATCTGGTTTCTCAGGAAGATGTTTACTCAGTATGGGGTCATGCTTCAGAATACCCCAATTTTTCTTTAGAATACTTTGTATTTCGAAAGCTTTATTCGTATATTGGGTGGAGAAGCGGGTCTGGGGTATGTCCAACACAGAGGGAGAGGCTGATCGTCCGACAGCTTCAGGGGGATTGTCATAAAGGTCAGCGTACTTATTAAAGGCAGTCTCTATAAGGATAGGGTCATATTCCTTTTCTTGGAATTTCTTAATCAAAAGCGCACTCTGCACAAGGTAATCTTTTTTTGTACATGTGTGTTTCAGGCGACAAAACTGACCATAGGGAACATTCTTAATCCATCTAGGATGATGGTTGCTATTAGCATGTAGAAAAGAATTCCCTCCACTTGGTTTAAAGTGGGTCTTGGAAAGAATGTTCCCATCACAATCTCTCCTAAGCTCTAAATCAAGAAACACAAGACAGTCCTTATTGATGACATGGGTAAATTCAATGCCAAAAGGGTTGGCTCTACAGTGTTCCAAAAAGCTATTCAGTTCATGGTCCGACCCATCCCAGATAATAAGTATATCATCAATATACCTAGCAAAAAGGACCAGGTTAGCCCCATACGGATTGTTGCTCCAAATGAAGGAGTGCTCCCAGAGCCCCATAAAGAGGTTCGCATAGCTAGGGGCAAACCTGGCTCCCATAGCCGTACCTCTAATCTGCAGGAAATGTTCTCCTAAAAAAGAGAAATGATTCAGGTGTGAAAAACTTGTTGCATCTTTCCCAAAAAGACCCATGGCTGTATTCGATCAAAAGGGTGCTTCTACTAAATACTGAGCAAAGGGTCTGAATACTTAGGATCATGTGATATTTCACTTTTTCTTTTTTAATAAATCTGCAAAAATGTCAACAATTCTGTGTTTTTCTGTCAATATGGGGTGCTGTGTGTACATTAATGAGCAAAACAATAAACTTAAATGATTTTAGCAAATGGTGGCAATATAACAAAGAGTGAAAAATTTAAGGGGGTCTGAATACTTTCCGTACCCACTGTATATACAGTATATATATATATATGTAGCTATATATCATGCTAAAACCCATAAAGGGGGAAAAGGGGGACTTGGCTAGATATAGAAAATATGTAACGTTAGAATACAATACACTGTTTATTGAAATAACATACAAAATGCGCTTCTAGAAGAATGGTCAAACATTCCCATAGACACACTCCTAAACCTTGTGGACAACCTTCCCAGAAGAGCTGAAGCTGTTATAGCGGCAAAGGGTGGGCCAACTCAATATTGAACCCTACGGATGTAAACTGGGATGCCATTAAAGTTCATGTGCATGTAAAGGCAGGTGTTCCAATACTTTTGGTAATATAGTGTATGAACACTTAAGCCCTGTACACACGATCGGTTTTACCCATGAAAACAGTCCGATGGACTTTTTTCATCGGACAAACCGATCATGTATGGGACCCATCGGTCTTTTTTCCATCGGTTTTTAAAAATAGAACATGTTTTAAATTTTTCCGATGGATCAAAAACCGATAGCAAATTCCGATCGTCTATGGGCAAGTCCATCAGATAAAAAACCCACGCATGCTCAGAATCAAGTCGACGCATGCTCAGAAGCATTGAACTTAATTTTTCTCGGCTCATCTGAGTGTTTTACGTCACCGCGTTTGGAACGGTCGGTTTTTTGACTGATGATGTGTAGGCAAGACTGATGGAAGTCAGCTTCATCGGATTTCCGATGGACAAAACCATTGGATTAGAATCCATAGGATATCCGATCGTGTGTACGAGGCTTAATAAAGACTAAATTATGTCACTTGAATACAGAAAGTTGCTTGACATCACAGTAAAAAGCGATGATCCCGGATTCATATGTCCAGAGCCCTCCCAGCGCATTTCGACTGGTTAAGTCTTCTTCAGGGGGATGACATTTGATTGCATATTATGGGATCTCTAAAACACATACCCAAATGAGTATATCATAAGGGAGCCGCTGGTGATTGGGCTCCCCACTCCTGCATATCCAGTCAACAGGTATTCTCCACACTTTCTCCAGACACAAGGAACAGTTTTGTTTTTTTATGTTGTATCAGGGGTAATAACTTGGCTAGGGAATAGGAATTATGGGATGACCAACTTGATAGCAACAAAACCAGGAACAACTTGCTCCCTATGTACAACTCTGATTTGTTTTCACTTTTTCCGTATGCACTGCACAACTCCAGATTGATCTCACTCCCGACTGCTGACAGTTTCTGATAGAAAAAGCAAAAGCCCCTTAAGAACTAGGAACTCTCAGGAACTTCCAGCCCACCCAGCTGCTTCTTCATTAGCCCACATGGCTGCTACTGAAGATCTCCCAGGGCAAAGTAAAGGAAAAATTCAAGCCCAACGCTGTCTTCCAGAAAGGCTTGCTACATGTGACAGGCATTCCCTTTGCAAGTTCCTGACCATGCTGATGTACTCACACTGTGATCCTATAGAATCCTCCCAAGCCAGCCCCAGCCTCAGCCCGAGCAGGGCCCCCCTCCCCGGCAGGGGTTTTCCTCAAGGTATTTCACACACAGGAAGCAATGCAAGGAGAAAAATATATTTTTCACACAAGTACGTGGTAGCACAGACATACTGTATACTGTAAATAATATAATAGATAGTAAAATAGAAAGGTGGAACTTAGTGGCACTGGCAGGTAAGCTAAGTGTGCTTAGGAAATTGCAAAAACAGCCTTTGAGCTAAATCACAAAAACCAACACTGAAACTTAGTTATGATCCAAATTTACCATCATCACAAATCAGGGATCCACTCCAGTTGTAAAGATAGTCATTGGCTGTTATACAAATTTTCGCTGGAAGTTATATAGTATAGATAATAATGTAATACTATATTCCTTTGCATCGCTATATTTTTTATATTTTTTTCTCTATTATAAGCCTTTACTTTAATTTTGCAGTCATTTGATTGCTATGCTATTTTACACTAGCTATAATATTGATGGTCACTGGGTTTTATACATTTTTACATTGACTGTATTACTATGGTCATTGGTTCCAATATAATTTTACATTGGCTGTAATACAAGTTTCCATAGTTTGTAGAATATTTTACATTGGCTCAAATACAAGTTCACGTAGTGTGTAATATAATCTTAAATTGTCTGCGATACACCAGTCTCCTGTAGCATCATTATGTTACAATGCAATGCCAGATGGCTATTATATAACTACATTGCTATTAAAAGTGAACTCATGCACCATGTTAATCTTTTAAGTCCTACCTAACAGCAAACTTCATCAAATGCTGGTTATTACCTTAAAGCGGTATTGAACTCCGCTGCCATAATGTGCTAGCCTGCATGTGTTAGCACATTATGACAGACTTACCTGTCCAGCCCTCCAGCGCTGCACTGTTACCACTCCAGCTGGTTAATTTTTGCCTGCTTTTCCTTCTGGGTGTGTTCCCTCTGGCCGCTTGAATGGCCGTTTCATGATGATATCACTAACGCACATGGGCACAAGAGTCGCTTTACCAAGGCACAGGGTCAGTGACGTAAATGTGGTCTTAGCTGTGTATCTGTGGCTCAGATTACATTACAGATTACCACTGACGTTCCAAGAGAGGCATTTTGCTATAGAGACCACTAGGGTCACTTCTGTTAGAAAAAAACTCCTGTCAGGGGTTTTTCACAATTTGACTTCAATACCTCTTGAATTTACCAGAAAAGCTTCTTCTTTGCCCCTTTCTGATTCAATTTTACTTTGTTTCTGGGGTCTAAACTGTCCCTGACTTGGCTAGGCCATGTCATTCCACTGTCAGATGGCACTGCACCAGTGGAACCTTGGAACCTTGGATTATGTGCATAATCCGTTCCAGGAGAATGCTTGTAATCCAAACCACTCGCATATCAAAGCGAGTTTCCCCATAGAAGTCAATGGAAATGAAGATAATTTGCTCCACATTGACTTCTGTTGCATGCAATACTGCATGTGGCCAGAAGTGGGGGAGGGGCGCTGGAGAGACTCAGAAATATTCAGAGAACGCTCGAAAAGACTCAGATACACTCTGGAACCCTTGGAAAGGCTTGGAAACAGTATTTCTGAGTGTTTCCGAGTATTTCTGAGTATTTCTGAACGGCTCAGTGTCACCGGCGCCCCGCACCTCTGGCCAAATGCAGTACTGTACACCGCAGAGGCTTGAATCCTGCTTGTTTTGCAAGACAACACCCACAAACCGAGTCGGGTTTTTTTTAAAAATTGCTCGTATTGCGAAACGTTTGTTAACCGCGTTACTCGCAATCCGAGGTTTCACTATATAGTGCAATATCATCAGTTATGGGGATGCCAATTGGTGGAGCTTAGCTATGATTTCAGGGAAAGTCAGGCCCCAGGTTTCTTGCTTGCTCGATTTTTGGGGTGCCGGGGACCAGTAATGTGCCCGATGGTCTCCTTCTGCTGGCGTCATCACTTGAAAACTATTTTTTTAAATACGTTGCATAGTAAGAACCCTGATGCTTGACAGCCAACAGGAAGTGTCAATGTCACACAGCCAGTGACAGGGACACCCAAATAAGAGCTCCGCTTGCTGTGCACAAAAGAAGAGAAAAGACTTGGGGGAGGAATATCATGTGGCCATGTGGGTAAAACTTTGAGTAAAATGGGATAGGATTTGTTTTTTTATACTAGAGAGTGGTTAAAAGGGGGGTGCGGGGAAAAGGTTGTAAGGAACTAAGAGCAGCCTGGAGTTCAGATATAAAATAAGTACACTTTAAGGAATTCAGATTTTTTTTTCACAAATATTAGGCACAAATAATTCACTTCTTTGAGAAAATCACAATTCAGCAATGATCTATACCTAAATACAGTACAGGTCCTTCTCAAACAATTAGCATATTGTGATAAAGTTCATTATTTTCTGTAATGTACTGATAAACATTAGACTTTCATATATTTTAGATTCATTACACACAACTGAAGTAGTTCAAGCCTTTTCTTGTTTTAATATTGATGATTTTGGCATACAGCTCATGAAAACCCAAAAATCCTATCTCAAAAAATTAGCATATTTCATCCGACCAATAAAAGAAAAGTGTTTTTAATACAAAAAAAGTCAACCTTCAAATAATTATGTTCAGTTATGCACTCAATACTTGGTCGGGAATACTTTTGCAGAAATGACTGCTTCAATGCGGCGTGGCATGGAGGCAACCAGCCTGTGGCACTGCTGAGGTGTTATGGAGGCCCAGGATGCTTCGATAGCGGCCTTAAGCTCATCCAGAGTGTTGGGTCTTGCGTCTCTCAACTTCCTCTTCCCAATATCCCACAGATTCTCTATGGGGTTCAGGTCAGGAGAGTTGGCAGGCCAATTGAGCACAGTAATACCATGGTCAGTAAACCATTTACCAGTGGTTTTGGCACTGTGAGCAGGTGCCAGGTCGTGCTGAAAAATGAAATCTTCATCTCCATAAAGCTTTTCAGCAGATGGAAGCATGAAGTGCTCCAAAATCTCCTGATAGCTAGCTGCATTGACCCTGCCCTTGATAAAACACAGTGGACCAACACCAGCAGCTGACATGGCACCCCAGACCATCACTGACTGTGGGTACTTGACACTGGACTTCAGGCATTTTGGCATTTCCCTCTCCCCAGTCTTCCTCCAGACTCTGGCACCTTGATTTCCGAATGACATGCAAAATTTGCTTTCATCCGAAAAAAGTACTTTGGACCACTGAGCAACAGTCCAGTGCTGCTTCTCTGTAGCCCAGGTCAGGCGCTTCTGCTGCTGTTTCTGGTTCAAAAGTGGCTTGACCTGGGGAATGCGGCACCTGTAGCCCATTTCCTGCACACGCCTGTTCACGGTGGCTCTGGATGTTTCTACTCCAGACTCAGTCCACTGCTTCCGCAGGTCCTCCAAGGTCTGGAATCGGTCCTTCTCCACAATCTTCTTCAGGGTCCGGTCACCTCTTCTCGTTGTGCAGCGTTTTCTGCCACACTTTTTACTTCCCACAGACTTCCCACTGAGGTGCCTTGATACAGCACTCTGGGAACAGCCTATTCGTTCAGAAATTTCTTTCTGTGTCTTACCCTCTTGCTTGAGGGTGTCAATGATGGCCTTCTGGACAGCAGTCAGGTCGGCAGTCTTACCCATGATTGCGGTTTTGAGTAATGAACCAGGCTGGGAGTTTTTAAAAGCCTCAGGAATCTTTTGCAGGTGTTTAGAGTTAATTAGTTGATTCAGATGATTAGGTTAATAGCTCGTTTAGAGAACCTTTTCATGATATGCTAATTTTTTGAGATAGGATTTTTGGGTTTTCATGAGCTGTATGCCAAAATCATCAATATTAAAACAAGAAAAGGCTTGAACTACTTCAGTTGTGTGTAATGAATCTAAAATATATGAAAGTCTAATGTTTATCAGTACATTACAGAAAATAATGAACTTTATCACAATATGCTAATTTTTTGAGAAGGACCTGTATATATATATATATATATATATATATATATATATATATTGTGAGGGGGTTAACTCGGTAGCGGGTGTGTGTGACCCCCTGGTTGGGCTCCCCACACAAAAACAGGGCCAGCAGACGGAGGTTGTGGTTTTCAAAATCAAAAGGTGCGGTTTATTTCTCTATGTACAGTGACAAAAACACAGCAAAGCCAAAAAGAAACATAAACAAAATAAATCCTGGTCAGTTTGACCTCTGACTAAACATGCAGGTTTCCTAAACTAACAACTGGGATCAGCCTGGTGCTGTCCTAGTCCCTAAGTCCCTGGTTTAGTAAAAGTCCAAACAAATAGCCACACAGGCTTTGCCTCACCGCACAGGGGTTCACTCTCCCTAGACAGTCCACACAGGTCTGGTTCCAGGCATGAGCTAACACCTAATGAATCTGGGAGTTTTTATAGAGGCCTTAAACGAACTGACAGGCTTCAGCTGGTCTCATCAACTCCCTGCCTCACGACGCCCAGCACTCTCCCTAGAGGTATGAGTCATTCATGAGCCCACTAGCCTCAGCTGGGCTTCATCAACTCCCTAGTTGTATAAGTCGGCATAAAGCCTGAATCTGGGAGAAATATATCTACCCCCCTGGATGCAACCAGGTGACTTTACCTTCCTGCTGTCACATACCCCCCCTCTTGTTTTAACCTTGGGGTTGGAACACCAGCAATCAGGCATTCATGTACTCGAGACAAAGCATCCACATTCCCCATTTGAACGCCAGGGCGATGCTTTACTGTGAAGTTGAATTCCTGTAGGGCCAGGAACCACCTATTCACTCTTCTATTTGTCTCCTTGTTTTGAGCCATCCACTTTAACGGAGCGTGATCCGTAACCATGTCAAAGTGCCTACCTAGCAGATAGTACCGAAGGGAATCTAGAGCCCACTTCACCGCTAAACACTCCTTTTCAACCGTGGCGTAATTTACCTCATGGGACTTCAACTTCCTGCTGAGGTAAATGACTGGGTGCTCTTCCCCGTTCCAGACCTGGGACAATACTGCTCCTAACCCCACATCTGACGCATCACTTTGTACGACAAAGTCTTTAGAGAAGTCGGGTGAGTACAACACTGGCTGGCTACATAAGGCTTGTTTCAAGAATTGGAATGCTGCCTCAGCCTCGGGGGTCCATTTAATCATGACCGACCCTTTCCCTTTCGTCAGGTTGGTTAGGGGCACAGCCTTAGAAGCAAAGTGGGGAATGAAGCGCTGATAATAACCCGCGATTCCCAGAAAGGCTCGTACCTGCTTCTTGCTGTTGGGACGTGGCCAACTCTGGATGGCCTCGACTTTGTTGAGTTGGGGTTTTATTACTCCCCTGCCAATGGTGTACCCAAGATATTTGGCCTCCTCCTGCCCAATGGTACACTTCTTGGGGTTAGCCGTAAACCCCGCTTCCCGGATAGAGTCTAGGACTGCTTGCACTTTTGGCAGATGTGAGGCCCAATCTGTGCTATGGACAATTACGTCATCCAGGTAAGCCGCAGCATACTTCCGATGGGGCCTCAGTATCTGGTCCATTTTCCGCTGGAATGTGGCCGGCGCATTCTGTAACCCGAACGGCATTCTCTTATATTGGAACGCCCCGTCTGGGGTTACAAATGCGGTTTTCTCTTTGGCCGACTTGGCCAGGGGAATTTGCCAATACCCTTTTGTGAGGTCAAGAGTCGTCATGTATCGGGCTGTTCCCAGCCGGTCGATCAACTCATCTATACGTGGCATGGGGTAGGTGTCAAATTTTGTAACTTTGTTCAACTGACGAAAATCGTTACAAAATCGCCAGCTCCCATCCGGTTTAGGCACCAACACAATGGGACTAGACCAATCACTTTGGGACTCCTCTATCACCCCTAAGTTCAGCATTTTCTGTACTTCCTCCCGTATTGCCTCCCGTCGGGCCTCTGGGATCCGATAGGGTTTTAACTTCACCCTTTCACCGGGCGGGGTAATAATATCATGCTCTACCCCAGATGTTTGTCCCGGCAGCTCAGAGAACACCTCCTTGTTGCGAAGCACAAACTCCTTAACCTCCTGTTGTTGGGGTTGTGACAAGGTGGCTGCTATTCCAACCTCCGGAATCACGCAACCAGTTTGAGCTGGTGACCAAGTTTCTGCGACTAGGGACTCTCTATCCCTCCAGGCTTTCAACAGATTAACGTGATATATCTGTTCGGGCTTTCGCCTTCCTGGTTGTCTGACCTTGTAATTCACTTCGCTCACTTTTTCCATTATCTCGTAGGGGCCTTGCCATTTGGCAAGGAATTTACTTTCAACCGTAGGGACAAGTACCAATATCCTATCCCCCGGGGAAAAGGTACGGGTCTTTGCTCCACGGTTGTACACTCTCTGCTGTGCCAACTGCGCTTGGGCCAAATGTTCCTTCACGATGGGCATTACCTGTGCAATTCGATCTTGCATCAGGGCGACATGCTCAATCACACTCCTGTGGGGAGAACTCTCACTTTCCCAAGTTTCCTTGGCAATATCCAACAGCCCTCTTGGGTGTCTCCCATACAGTAACTCAAAGGGGGAGAATCCCGTAGAGGATTGGGGCACCTCCCTAATAGCAAACATCAAATAAGGAAGTAGACAGTCCCAATCCTTTCCATCTCTATCCACCACTTTCTTCAACATTTGTTTTAGGGTTTTGTTGAATCTTTCAACCAGCCCATCGGTTTGGGGGTGATACACAGATGTACGCAATTGCGTCACTTTGAGCAATTTACACAGCTCTTTCATAACCCGGGACATAAAGGGTGTACCTTGGTCCGTAAGCAGTTCTTTACAAATACCCACCCGGCTAAAAACAAGAGATAGCTCTTTGGCTATGGTTTTGGCCGAGGTATTTCTGAGAGGGATCGCTTCTGGATAACGGGTGGCATAGTCCATTATAACCAATATGTACTGGTGCCCCCTAGCGGACTTGATTATAGGACCTACCAAATCCATTGCGATTCTCTCAAACGGGACCTCAATGATGGGTAGAGGGACCAGCGGGCTACGGAAATGTGGCATCGGGGCCGACCTCTGACACACAGGGCAGGAGGAACAATAATTTTCTATGTCCTTCATCACCCCAGGCCAGTAGAATCTCTGTAATACCCTCTCTCGGGTTTTCTCTGTCCCCAGATGACCTCCAAGAATGTGCCCATGGGCCAACTCCAACACCAACTTCCTGTAAGGTTTGGGCACCACAAGCTGCTCAACGGTTTCTTCTGCCCTTTTTGCCACCCGATACAGTAGGTCCTTCTCTACGCTGAAGTATGGGTAAGTGCAGGTATTATCTGGGTTCACTAACTCGCCATCTATTTCCACTACGTTTTCCCGTGCCTTTATTAGGGCGGGGTCTTTTAACTGTTCTGTGGCAAAATTTTCCCTGTGAACCTCCAGATCAGAAAACTCCACAGACGGTAGGTTTTCGTCTGAGGAGGTGGGCTCCTCTCCAGTTTCTTGAGTCTCCCCTGCAAATACTGACAAGGGAAATTCTGGAGAGTCCTCACCACTCTCAGAGGAGTTCTGGCTATCACATTCCTGGTACATAGGGGCACCAGTGGGGGGCTCAGGATCATCCCACAGTTCCCAGAACTTCGGAAAATCCCTTCCCACAATGGCATCATGCGGTAATTGAGATACTAACCCCACTGGATGAGAGAGGGTACCTTTGGGGGTCTCGAAACACACTGTAGTCACTGGATACTCTCGGGTGTCCCCATGCACACAAATAACAGCTACCTTGCTATTCCCAGAGACCTCTGTTTTAACTAATTCAGCCTTTATCAGGGTCACAAGGCTACCTGAATCCAGTAATACCACAACATTTCTACCATTAATACACATTTTGCATAAATGTTTCTCAGTTCCCCGAATGGCAGTGCATGCGACTGTCGCACACAGCGACTGACGTCTGTCCATCAGAAAGTCACATTGCATGGGTTCCTCCACAACCGGGCAATTTGCTGCAATATGTCCCGCTTGCCGGCAGCGGTAGCAAACAATCCATTTGGCTGCCTCTTGAGCCCCTGACTTCCCAGGCTGTTCTCGCCAAACTTTGGGTAGAGCTCCCACCCTCTCACTCTCTCCACCCTCACCCCTTGGAATCCTCTTATCCGCCCCTGGGGATGGTCTGGTCTTAGGGTGGAAAGTCCGAGAGTCTCTGGAAGAGGCCGTCAGGTTCTCTGTAGCCAAGTATTTCTCTACACGATCCACAAGACCACCGGCCGTCTCTGGGTCTCCATGGCTTACCCACTTTTGGATGGCAGTAGGAAGAGCTCTCAAAAACCGATCCATTACAACACGTTCCACAATCTCTGGTGCGGACAAAGTCTCTGGCTGTAGCCACTTCCTGCTCAGGTGAATGAGATCATACATTTGAGACCTGGGGGGTTTTCCAAGCTGGAAAGTCCAGTTATGCACACGCTGAGCCCGGACAGCCAGGGTGACACCCAGCCTTGCCAATATTTCAGCTTTTAGCATCACATAGTCTTTTGCTTGGTCAGGCTCTAGGTCATAGTAAGCCTTCTGCGATTCACCAGTTAACAGAGGAGCCACCAGTCCAGCCCACTGCTCCTCAGGCCACTTTTCTCTTTCAGCAGTCCTTTCAAATGTGGTCAAAAATACCTCTGGATCATCCTCTCCAGTCATTTTTGTCAATAAACGACTCACCCCAAAGGACGCGGTATTAGTGGGACGGCTTTCCTCACTGGTCTGCGGACGTTGCTGCATTACTGCTTCCATTTGTTGTAGTCTCTGCTCTTGCTTCTGTAACAGGTCTATGAAGCGGGCCTCAGATTGCTGCTGGGCTTGTTGATGAGCTTGCTGCTGGGCTGCAAGGCTCCTTTGCAAACCTGCATTTGTCTGCTGTTGATTGGCATTTGCTAGAGCCAGCTGTTTCAGTATCTCCTCCATGCTGGCTTAAAAAAAACTGCCACTGGTTCTCCACCAACTGTGAGGGGGTTAACTCGGTAGCGGGTGTGTGTGACCCCCTGGTTGGGCTCCCCACACAAAAACAGGGCCAGCAGACGGAGGTTGTGGTTTTCAAAATCAAAAGGTGCGGTTTATTTCTCTATGTACAGTGACAAAAACACAGCAAAGCCAAAAAGAAACATAAACAAAATAAATCCTGGTCAGTTTGACCTCTGACTAAACATGCAGGTTTCCTAAACTAACAACTGGGATCAGCCTGGTGCTGTCCTAGTCCCTAAGTCCCTGGTTTAGTAAAAGTCCAAACAAATAGCCACACAGGCTTTGCCTCACCGCACAGGGGTTCACTCTCCCTAGACAGTCCACACAGGTCTGGTTCCAGGCATGAGCTAACACCTAATGAATCTGGGAGTTTTTATAGAGGCCTTAAACGAACTGACAGGCTTCAGCTGGTCTCATCAACTCCCTGCCTCACGACGCCCAGCACTCTCCCTAGAGGTATGAGTCATTCATGAGCCCACTAGCCTCAGCTGGGCTTCATCAACTCCCTAGTTGTATAAGTCGGCATAAAGCCTGAATCTGGGAGAAATATATCTACCCCCCTGGATGCAACCAGGTGACTTTACCTTCCTGCTGTCACAATATATAGATTCCCAAAGCTACAAAAAGACAGAAAAACCTGTAAAAGAGACATTTTTTCATAGTCTGAGTGTGTCGTTACATAGATTTCCTGTAATTTCTTTCTCTAGTGACAATAGTTTCACCAAACAGGAAAAGAGTAAATCACCAAGAGACACACAGGCTAGAACCCCTGTGAGTTATTTATTCCTGTTTGTGTCCCTATTGCATATTTTTCCTCACTTCCAGGTAAAACTGTAGTCACTGAGACTGAAAGTCTTGAAAAATCTCTCCAAGGGCTGGATCACATCTATGCAGTGCGTTTTGAGTGCATTTTAATTGTGAACGGGGCTTAAAACTCTGGATAAAATTAAAAACCTGCCTGCGATCCTAACCCTTCCCCACGCTTTTTAAAACTAAAATAAGGTTTTGGTTCGACATACACAAACATTTTAAGATTTATTAAATCACTCTGCTCATGTTAGGCCCCTTTCACACTTATACGACTTGTCCCACGATTTGTGATGGCAAAGTAGCATGACAAGTCGTTTCCCATGATTTCCAATGACAACCATTCATATTAGTACGACTTCAAGTCGTTCCGACTTCAAAGTAGTCCCTGCACTACTTTGGTCTGATTTTGATGCCACTTACACAGGCATTCCCTGAAATCGCGGCCGCGAATCGTGGCAAAATTGCGGACGTGAAATCGTAGTAAAATCGCGCTAGTGTGAAAGGGGCCTTAAGGAAGATGTCTGCTATAACACCATATCAAAAGGTAAAATCTCGCTATTGTAA
This sequence comes from Rana muscosa, assembly GCA_029206835.1. Classification (NCBI taxonomy): domain Eukaryota; kingdom Metazoa; phylum Chordata; class Amphibia; order Anura; family Ranidae; genus Rana; species Rana muscosa. Next base: position 180,894,388 of record CM055121.1, read on the forward strand.
TTCAATAAATAAATGAATATATTGTTAAAATGGCCTCACTGGATATAAATGGTAGTACTGGAAAGGCCAAATCTTGTGCCTGGAACGGTTCCAGAGAGTGATAAAGATAAGACAGATAAATGGACTTCTTTCTAGTTAGTGATGTAGAACCGCCACTCCACATTATTTTTTCCCCTTAAACAAAATGTCTGCTAGTGTGGTTTCTGTCTGACTTTATCTCTGCAGCTGTTGGTCCAGAGGTTGAAAACTTGTGTTTGTTGTAATCAGTGATGGCTGGTAGTTTTTTTTGGGGGTGGGCCAAAGAATCACACCCCCGGGACGGCCGCGGCACCCGTGCTCTGCAATCCAAGCCCACTCCTTTTTGAAGCCTACTAATGCAGATGGCTATCAATAAGCGCCACCTAGCGTGGAGTACACGTGACCGTCAGGGTAAACCTGCGGGCAGTCGAATGTAGTCAGTGTGAGAGGTAGGATCACAGTGCAATCGAGCAACAAGTGAACAACATCAAGTTCTGCTACACATTGGGGAAAATGGAGACGGAAACGCATGAAATCTTGGTGTAAGTGTATGGGGTGGAAGCTGTGAGCAGAAAATGCTTTTGCGATGGGAAGGAAATGACTGAGGATGAGATACGTTCGGGTCGGCCGTCAACAAGCAGAACCCCAGACATGATCGGGCGAGTGCGACAAATGCTGGCACGAGGTAGGCGACAAACTCTATGATTGATGGCGGAGGAATTGGGCAATAGCAAGGACACGTGCACACTATTGTCCGCAAAGATTTGGGTAAGCAGAAGATCTGTTCCCGGTTTGTGCCGCACAAGCTGACAGACGAACAGAAAGCAAAACGGATAGAAACCTCTAAAAATGTCATTACCATGTGTGACCAAGGATCCATCCTTTCTGTGAACCATCATCACAGGGGATGAGACCAGGGGCTACCATTTAGATACGGACTCCATGCGGCAATTAATGGAATGGCTTTCACCGTCTTCCCTGTGACCCAAAAAGAGTCACCTGCAAAAGTCCATGGTCAAGACAATGTTGATCTCAGACATGGCAGCAATCCAAGAATGTGTGACAGCAGTTCTGCAATCAGTTCCTAAAGAGGCCTTTGCTGACTGTTTCCAAAAGCTTTATGAACGTTGCCTAAAGTGTGCTGTGAAGGATAGTGATTATATTGAAGGCCAATAAAGGTAATTTATTTGTGTCTTCTGTTTTGTTTGTTTTCTGATACCATTTGCCAAACTTTTTGGACACACCTTGTATATATAGTGCCAGTGTGGTACCCTGCCATGGTGTGGAAAGAGTTTTGTATCACCCAGGGTTCTCACCCAGGTAGGTTGAGGGGCTCCAGGCTTGTCTCATACAAAGGAACCTGGATTTTCAGCTCCCTCAGAGTTTGGTAAAAATCCGGTTTGGGATCTGGAGTGACAGAGGCCATGTTGAGGTTTGGGAAGGATGAAGTCTGCAATCAAATACAAATACAATTTCTGGGGTTGTCCTCCCTTTAACAATATGCAGGAACCAAATAAAAGTAAGAAGAATGGATTTTAGATGACTACCCCAGAACGGATATTGCATTGAAGATATTTATACCATGCAATACCCTTTTGGATGTCATTTTACAAATCTTAATAATTGTTTGTAATAAAGATTGCTTATATTTTTTATATGTAGGTGTAAAATTTTTCATTCAAAACATTTCTGGGGTAGTCACCTAAAATCCACTTTTCCTACTTTTTAATTGGTTGAAGTCTGCAATCCTGGGTCCAGATTTTGTGAACAACCAGCACATTAACTGGGCAGGAGGGTGCAGGTTCAGGGCTCCACTCAGCTGACATAGGCATTCTCTGCCTAGAAGCCAGGAAGCCTCCACTTAGGAGACAGGTGGGAGGAAGAGCAGCAGGAAGCTGCCAGACACATGTGTTATGTGAGAAGACTGGAAGAAAAAACTCAGAGGGCCTGATGTGCTAGGCAAGAGCAGCAGTGATGTGTAAGCCAGAAGGCTGATAAAAAATTATTTTGTGGCTGAGAAATTCTGAAAAACTGTGCAAGGGAAACCCATGTGATATCTTGAATTTTATTTTAATAAATGTGGGCAAGAAAAGTCCTCATAAAAAAAGATTTTAGGTATAAGTTCAGCTTAAAACTAACTCTAAATCCACATGCAGTCACATTCTAGATTGACCTATATATAAAGAAGAAATGGCTATACATACCTTTACTGAAGATGCTCCAGTCCGGTCCCATGCTGAGCTGTCAGCGGCGGCTTCTGTGTGTAGGCATGTGCAGGAGAGGCAGCCGACAATGGAGGCCCCATAATTACTCTATGGGTGATGTCACTTCCCAGGCATTTCCCAGCTGTTTTCGGCTGTCTCCTGCACACAGCATCTGCCACTGGAGCCCGGCCCGGATTGGCTTCAGGTATATATAGCATTTTTTGCTTTACAGGGTTAGATAGGTTAGTCTTATGCCCCGTACACACGATCGTTTTTAATGTCATTTTTTAAACCGACGTTTTTCTCCTCGTTTTTTTTCATGTTTCCTCTCAAGCCTGCCTTGCGTACACACCATCATTAAAAAAAACGATCAAGCAAAGCGCAGTGACGTTCAACACGTACGACGGCACTATAAAGGGGAAGTTCCGTTCGAATGACGCCACCCTTTGGGACGCTTTTGCTAATTCCGTGTTTCCGCGTGTTAGTAAAAGTTTGGTGAGAGACGATTCGCGCTTTTCAGTCTTCGTGCTTTGAAGATCGTTTTCGGGAGTTCAGATTGCGCCTGTGGGTTCGTATCTGTTTAGCACTGCTTGTAGTCAGTTCGTATCAGTTTATTCAGTGCGGCCTGCTCTGCACGTTCGTGTTTTTCAGCTTGTTCTTCATAGGCCTTGCTGTTCTTCCGTGCGTTCTTCTAGTACGTTCTGTTCAGCCGACCGTTATCTAGCCATGTTGCGGCTACGTACTCGTCGTAGAGTTCGTGCTGTAGTTGGTGCAGGGGTTCATGCTGTATCCCGACTCCATGCCATGAGCAGGGTCAGGAGGAGTTCATGGACCAAGAATTGGTTGCTCCAGCGGCACCAATTCTGTCACATGCCTTTGTTGCGGAAGATCAGGGAGAATAATCCTGATGATTTCAGGAATTTTCTCAGGATGTCTGACCCCGTATTTCAGCAGCTGTTGGCTTTGGTGTCCCCCTATATTACCAGGCAGGACACCGTTATGCGGGAAGCCATCAGTGCTGAGCAGAGGCTCATCGCCACGTTGCGATACCTGGCTACTGGGAGAAGCCTGCAGGACCTTAAGTTCTCCACAGGCATATCCCCCCAGGCTCTGGGGATCATTATACCAGAGACTTGTTCTGCCATCCTTCAAGTTTTGCAGGAGGACTATATTAAGGTAAGTGTTCTTCTTCAAAAATTCACATTGTATGGTTTTTATTTTGGGATATTTTTAATTTGCTTTATTTGCAGTCCCTAATTCACATGATTCTTAGCTGCAGGGAATGTCCCCTTTCTCCCCATGTTTTATTATTTAAAGTTTGGTGTTTGAGGCCTACCTGTAAATTTGGCTTACCTAACCTCTCCAGCATGCTATCCTGGGGCCATACCTACCTTGCCTAGTCATTTCCATGTTTTTTATTATATGTTCCATCGTAGTGCTTTACCCAAAACGCACCCTAAATTTGGCCTAGGAATGTTTCATTTTAGTTAACTTCAATACAGAGTGCTACAGCCTTCATGTGTGATATTCCCAACTCATCTTCAACCCTTCCCCCCCCCCCCATAATTATTATTATTTTTTATTTTTTTTCTTGCTTCCAATTTTTTATGTTTTTAACAGTTTCTACCAATGTTGGCCATGAATGTGTGTATGAAATCAGCTTTCAATGTTTCTGGCTCCAAGTATTAATTTGTTATTTCTTTAATTCCACAGTTCCCTTCTTCGCCACATGAATGGCAGAATGTGGCTTCCGAGTTTGCCCAGCGATGGAACTTTCTGAACTGTGGAGGAGCCATCGACGGCAAACATGTTCGGGTCGTCCCACCACCCCATTCGGGATCCTTTTATTATAATTATAAGGGGTTCCACAGCGTCGTGATGATGGCAGTGGTGTCGGCCACCTACGAGTTCCTCTATGTGGACGTTGGCAAGAATGGCAGGATGTCTGATGGAGGAGTTTTTGCCCAGACGGAGTTTGGAGAACGGCTCCTTTTGGATCTGCTGGCCTTGCCACCCGCGGAGCAGAATGTGGAGGGACTACCTTTTGTGTTTGTGGCGGATGAGGCGTTTGGCCTGGGACCCCATTTGATGAGGCCATTCCCACAACGCACCCTCACCCCTGAGAGGAGGGTTTTCAATTATCGGCTGGCCAGAGCCAGAAGGGTGGTGGAAAATGCGTTTGGGATCATGGCCAGCCGATTTTGCCTCTTCCTTACCTCCATCCACCTTGCCCCATACAAATGGAACCATGTGGTTATGACGTGCTGTGTGCTGCATAATTTCCTAAGGGTGCATTCAACGAGTTATATATCTTTGAGTGGGCCTGAGGCCTCTTTAATCAATGCCGAAACTTTGGTGGCCCTGGAACCTGGCCGTCCTGGCTTGGCCCCCCCAACCGGACGTGAGGTCCGTAACCAATATGTGGACTATTTTATGGGTAGGGGGGCCATTGAAATGCCAGACAATCTCTAATAATTTTAGACCAAAAAAATAAAACTTTTTAAAAAAGTAAAGATTGGTTTGTCATTTTTATTGTATAATGTTTGATGTTTCTGGTAGGTTTACCTAGTGCATTTGTTTTGCCATGTGAATTAAAAAATCTTTTAATTAGCCTTCATTGTCAGTGTAAACACCAAACATTGATTAGTTCACTCAGCACCACATTTACATAATGAAGCCACAATGATTTGTTATGTAAAAATACCTTTATTTTTTTTGTTTAGGTGGGCAACTTCCATAGAAATGTGGATGTTCCCTTAATTTCAGGTGTATTAAAACGCATGACCAGCCATGCATAAACAAACTATAGTTCTCCAAATTTTGGAAAAGCTAAACATGTGCTAGTCATTAAAGGGTAAAATAACCAAAAAAAAATAGAAATCTCTGCAAGTAAAACGTTATTTGGTGTAAAAACATTAGACACGCCCAAGCACAGCCATGATATTTTGGAGCCTTTCCTCCACCCGCTTTGTATTTGCCCTGATCTCTCGCAAATCTCCCTTAATTTTTTCGAGGTCACGACAGCAGACCATCAGGTATTGGATCAGGATCTGGGCACTGTGATGTGACAACTTATTGGGGTCTTCGGCCAGAACTGCACCTAAATGTAAAAAGAAATATGTAGGATAGAATATGTAGGCCTACATCTATTTAACATGCATGTGTCTGGTTTCTCTCTGACCTGTGGTGGTGCCACTTTCAACTTCCACAACATCACATTCCTCTCCATCCTGGGGTTCTGGGGGTATTGTTGTAGGTATTGCAATTCTCGTCTCATCTGAGGTAGCTTTTCGAATCCCTAGGGAGATTGAAATAAAAGGAATAGTTTCATTAGTAGCGACTCAATTTTGCTAAAATAAGAAACATGGAAAAAAACTTTTTAATCATTCTTTTGAAGCATGCTCCATTTTAATTTTTAACCCCTGTGCCAACCGGGACAAATGATTGGATACATAGGCCAAAACAGAGCATATACATTTTGTGAACAAATTTGAAACATTGTAACACCCCAAAGTATCTACACTGGATCACCTGTGTGTGACTCCCTCAAGCTTTTTGGCTTTAGGCCCACACTTGTACTACTGCGTTCAGATGTTTCATCAGCTGCTGAGCATTCACTCCCTTTAACATTACCATGCATATCGTTTTTCAAAATGAACAAATCTCCTTTGGATTAGCACACCAAAAATAAGTGTGGCCCAAATGTACTCCCCCAAATAAACAAAAAAACATGGGTGTTCACACTGGATGATCCGAAAACATCGTTTGAGGAACTGTACGGAGAAAGAGGTTTAATACGTCCGTTTACTATGCGGACGAACCTAAAAAAGATGGTATCTTTCAGTGTACTATATGAAAGTTAAAAATACACGACAGAATACAAGAAAATAATATGTACCATGGAAACTCAAAAAAAACAACTTACTTTTTAATATAACTTTCTTGAGTCTTTTATATTGGTCGGCCTCCCGCAACTTCAGATCTGACCATCGTTTTCTGAGCTGTTCCTTCGTTCTGCACACCCCGAATTTTTGGTGGAGACTTTTGACCACTTTGCCCATAATTCTGGACTTGACCAGATTAGGCCTTTTATACGGACCATGCTTGGCATCATAATCCTCCTTCTTTAAAATGGCGACCATCTCCACCATTTCCTCGAATGACATGTTGGATGCCTTATATCTCCTGGGTCTTGATTTGGGCTCCTCTGTAATTTCATCCTCTGTAGAGGTAATCTCAGCCACCTGTGTCTCCGCCATGTTTTGTTCAGCACTACGAGCGAGAAGGGGCGGGGAAAGTACAATATCGAACGTCAGGGGCGGGGAAAGCGTGCGGAGTTTCACGCATGTGCTGTGTATATAAAGTGAAGATCCATGTCTGGGAAATACGTTCATTTTTCGGGAGAGAGAGTTAGCAACGAACGTCGTGACCAAGGTACCTAACAATTTTACTTTTTGAGGTTCATCAGACGAGGAGATTTGTGTGCTCAAAATATGTAGACAATGCACAGTTGAGGAATGTTGCCTGAAATATATTTTTATTTTGGTTTCTCGCTTTTACAGATATCATGAATACTTTTAAAAACACAGACTTCATGGGGGAGTTCATCGACAAATGGCAAGAGCTCCCTATATTATGGCAAACCAAAAGTGGCGGAAATAAAAATAAAGACGCCAGGAAAGCAGCACTGGAGAGCCTGCTTGCATTTGTGCAAACAAAAATACCCACAACAACTCTCCAAGATGTCAAAAACAAAATTGGGACCATCAGAGGGACATACAGGACCCAGAGGACTATGGTCCTGAGGTCCCAGAGGTCAGGTGCACCAGCAGATAAGGTTTATAAACCCAGTCTGTGGTACTACAGTAAGCTTGCTTTTCTGGATGACCAGCTGGAAGTGCGGGAATCTCTCTCCACCCTTCCCCCCAGAGGTCAATCCAGCCTTCCTTGTACCCAACCCTCCAGCCTTCCCTGCAGCCAGTCCTCCAGCCTTCCTGTCAACCCTGCTCTGGCTTCCTCTGAGGATCAAGATCAGGGCCTTGAGGAGGCAGATTTGGAGATATGGAGCCAGGTAAAGTTTTGCTATCTATATTTCTATCGTACAAAATTATAGATTTTAAATAGATGTTAGTATTGTTAAAGGTATGTACACTTCTACCAATAAAGTTTGTGAAGAGCAAGATACAGTAGTGGCCTAATTTTATGTGTCCAAGACAACAAAACAAGGATGCGTAATCAATGAAAAGGACATAACTTTTGGCATTGATTTCAACAATGTTTAGAGGTGAACAATGTCTGTGAATGATGATGTGGCAAAATGAATAATGTCCCTTTCTTTTTTTACAGCCAGAGCAGAGCCAGGAAGAGGGTGATGTTGGGGATCAGGAGGAGGCTGGGCCCAGTGGCACCCAGGAGGAGGCAGGGCCCAGTGGCACCCAGGAGGAGGCTGGGCCCAGCACAAGAGCCCAGATGCCTCCCCTGGTAGTTAAACCACGAGGGCCAAGGAGAGGTAGGCAGGTGGAGGAGGAAACCAGGGCCTTCCTCAGAGAGGCAACAGCGGCCCTCAGAGAGGCACCCTCTGTTGAAGAGGGATTTGCCGCAGTCCTCGTCCACAAACTAGGGCAAATGGAGTTGCAGCAAAAAAATTTCAGTGAGACCCTGCTATTGAAAGTCATCAATAAGGGCGTGCTGGGTGAACTCACTAGGTACACGGACATAACGGAGGTTGTCCCTACTCCTCCACCTCCTCCTCCTCCTCCTCCTACTACTCCTCCTGCCACAACCTCTCCTCCTGATCCCCAGCCTCCAAGGAAGAAACCAACCAAGGCTGCAGAGAAGGCTGGAGAGAAGGCTACAAGGAAGAGAAGAAAATAATGCCTGCTGTAGTACCACAGACTGGGGACATATAGGACTTATCTGCTGTGGCTCCTGACCTCTGGGAGCTCAAGACAAGATTGGGCTCATTTTTGGGGGGGATCTAATCTCCATTTTGGTTTGGACATCTTGTATGGTTGTTGTGGGGTCAAAGGGATGCACAAATGCAAGCAGGCTCTCCAGTGCTGCCTTCCACTTTAATTTGTTAATGTTCTGAAATAAAAAAAAATTGAGTGCCCTTTAAATACTTGACTATGTGATTTGTATTTCAAAAGAGAGCTTGCTAGGAAGCAGGCAGGGACATCTCAAATTATATTATTGTTATTATCAGGGGACACAAACCTCCCTGAGGCCAAATGAGACACATTTGGAAGGTTGTTGTGGTAACTTTACACAAGAATAATTTAAGCCAAAATACTTAAAAAAAGGCCAAAAAAAATTAACCAAAAATAATATAAAATTTAAAGAAAAAAGGAGAATTAACTTATTTTATTATTATTTGTATTATTTAGGAGGGAGGTGCGGCTTATAAATAATATTTTATAATCATTAGAGCAATTTGGAATTACTTTAGAAACAAGTTTGGCATAAAACTCTCAATGTCAAAAGAAGAACGGAATGCGCTGCATTAAAACGATGCTATTAATTCCACCGTGACGAATGTGCCATCTCCATTTCCAACATTAGCTTTACCAAAACGAGCGCTCCCGTCTCATAGTTGCATCTGAGCATGTGCGTTTTTTTTCACATCGTGAAAGCATACACACTATCGTTTTTCACGTCGTTAAAAAAACGACATGAAAAACGACGTGAAAAAAGAGAGCATGTCCGGAATTTTTAATGGCCGTTTTTCACGTCGTTAAAAATGCTCTGGAGCCTACACACGATCATTTTTAATGGCCATTTTTTAAAATGGCATTTTTAACGGCATGAAAAACGATCGTGTGTACGGGGCATTAGAATGTGTCTGTGAGCAGATTTAGAGATAGTTAGTTTTAGGCTGAATTTCCACTTTTAGTGAGTGGCTGGTTCCTCAATGCTCTACAGTTTGAAGCTGGTTTCCACATAATATGAATTAAAAAATATATATAAAAAAATGTCAATTACTGTAAATATGCAGGCTCTTTTTTTCTGCCTAGTAGGGCTGCCCAGTGATTTGTATTTCATGTTCTTGTCTTACAGTGCAAGTTTACCAGTCTGACCAGACTGATCAAATTAAATATATATTTTTATTTGGATAGCTGAACATGTCTTAGAATTTTTTTAATTCTGCTTTTGTCAGAATGAATGGTTTATATGAGGCAGTGCCAATATGAGAATAGCATTTCCCTGTGAGATACCAAAGATTTAAGAGGGTGGAGAGACACAAAGAAATGATCCAACCAGCTTCAGGCAATGTCTAATAACCCACACATACTGTACTTACGACTCTAGCAACTACGCAGAGAGGAGAGCAAGCAACAGGCAGGCACTGCTGGCTTGCTAACCTTGATGAGGAGAGAGGAGAGCCATCTGCCAATGGTACAATGGCTTTTGGGTTCTGAAAACCATGTTTTTAAAACAGAATTGTTGCCATTTTCAGCAAGTGTTTTTTTTAGTAAGTACTCATTGATGCGTCACACTCGAAAAAGTAAGGCTGGGTTCACACCTATGTGAATTGGATTTCCCAGCATCCAATTCGCATAGCAGGATAATGTGACTGGCTCTCTATGGAGCCGATTCACATATCTCCGCAGCAGGTCCAGTGCGTTTTGCAGGAAAAACGTGTGCCTTTTTTAGTCAGTTTCAGGTCCGAATTCAGCCCAAAGTTTGGGCTAAAATCGAACCTGAAACAGTGAACCAGGACGCACCGGAGCCTTGCTGTGCGATCGATTCGGCTTAGGTGTAAACTCAGCCTTAAAGTTTCTTCCTGACTTAGCCTCAATCTAATGCCACGTACACACGACCGGTTTTCCCGTCGGAAAAACTGTGATGAGAGCTTTTTGTCGGGAATGTGTATGCTCCATAGGACTTTTCCCCTCAGGAAAACTGCCGGAAAAAAAAAGAGAGCAGAATCTCTTTTTTCCCGTCAGGAAAAAATCCTAGCGGGAAAACCATTCGTCTGTATGCTTTTCCGAGGGGAAAAAAAACACGCATGTTCGGAAACAATTTGACGCATGCTCGGAAACATAGAACTTAATTTTGTCAGCTTGTCGTAGTCTTTTACGTCACCGCGTTCTTGGCAGTCAAAAGTTCACCGGACTTTTGTGTGACTGTGTGTATGCAAGGCAGGCTTGAGAGGAATTCCGTCGGGAAAACCATCGTTTTTTTTTCCGACGGGAAAACCGGTCGTGTGTACGGGGCATTACACCTAAACCTAAACATGACCCTTTAACCTGACCTTTAACCAAAAAAGGGTCAAATGCTCACATTGAGAAAGTATAACTGATACCTACATCCTATAGTCATATGTTTAAATTGCAAAAGATAAGGGGGCAAGAGGATTTTACTTGGTACCGTCAAAAGACATGACACTAAATTTAAAAAGTTACAAAATGTATTTTAAGAACATCTGCAATAAAATATGGCATAAACAGATATGTCCCTCTGTATGGCTGCACTACACCCACACAGCAGATGTCATCAATATCATCAGGTGTATATCCTATATGAGAGTGTGCATGTAGTCAATCAGACCCAGCATGTTTTGAGGGGATTGCATTCTATAAACATAAAAAATAAATAAAAAATCCAACGTAATTCCAGTAACATTTATTATGCAATGTATGGTTATATACAGAATTTCATATGATTGCTGGAATGGGTGGCTGAGTCAACACTTACCCCAGAGGCCAGATGGAGATAGCCGACATTCACCACAGAGACCTGGTACTGGTCTATGCAAAATGCACATACCAAGAGTGGTCCCACATAGCGGTAATTCCAAACTATGGGAATAGGGCAGACGGAGCAGAGCTGAACATCAATGAGGTGACCTTGAGTAGTTCAGGATCAATATTCCCATAGTTTGGAATTACTGCTATGTGGGACCACTCTTGGTATGTGCATATTTGTGCCATATACATGTATATACTGTATTTAGACATCTTGTGGCTTGGTAGCTCACTCCCATGCTCGCTCGGCAAATATTGCTGTTGAGGTCTCTGTGGTGAATGTTGGCTATCTCCATCTAGCCTCTGGGGTACGTGTTGCCACCCATTCCAGAAATCATATGTAATTGTATATATAACCATACATTGCATAATACTTGTTACTGGTGTAGCGGGTGTTTGAATTTAGGGGAGGCATCTGGGTGGTAGTGTAACCCAGATGCATTGATTGTCAGGACTCTGGTGGTGTGAGGTTCCCTGCGGCCTGCAGGTGGCGCTGTCACCCTGGCCGGAGTTGAACACTCACCGCAAGACTGCTTCCCTTTTTGTCCTTTCCTGGCGCTGGTACAGCGGGGCGGGGAACCCGCTGTGACGCAAAGGGAGAGGAGATAAAAGGGGCGGACGCCCTGACCTCGGGGTTCAGAGTCAGAGGACGCGCCCGCGCCCAGGCACCTTCAGCCTGGGTGCTGCCGTTCCGGAGTTCCGGGCTAGGGTGCCCTTGACCTGGCCGGAGCGGGAGATGGAGTCCATCTCAGGCACCTTTAGCCTGGGGTGAGGTACTATGGTGGAAGCCTGGAGCCTGGAGCTCAGTACCTTCGACTGAGTTCTGCGAGGGTGGAGGAATCCGAGGGGGCCCTAACTCCTTGGGTGCCCGTGTCTGAGACGAGGAGGCCGGTGAGCGCAACTTCTCTGGAGAGTCCAGCGCAGCATTGCTGGTGACGGAGAGGCCTCCAGTAACTGTCTTGGACGGATGTCCTTCCCTTGATAGGGGCTACGTTAGCGAAGGTAATTCATGTTCTGGTTCTATATAGTCATATAGTTTTCAGTGTGTGGAACTTCAATTACTGGAAGCAAAGGGGGGGGGGGGAGTCATTCAGTAAAGGAAGTGGCAGTGACTATTCGCCACTGGTGACACCACAGTGGTTAGCTCTATCTAAAAGAATTGTGCCTTGGCCTACTCCCCACAAATACTGAAGTGGTATATGGGTCTCAACCTGTCTGTGCTGTATGACTATTTATTGAGAAGAATAAATACGAGTTGGACCTTTTCAGTGTGTGGAACTGGTTACTAGGAGATAAGGGGAGTCAATCCGAGGAGAGGATTTGACTCTGTGACACATACACAAAACCCGATATTTCTGGCTTTCACCTCTACACATTGGAGGACATGGGCCGTGGTGTATCTCATCCCTCCCCCCAGTGCTAACCCCTAGACGAGACAGACAAGCCGTGAATGAGAAGGGGTGAGAAGGGTGAGATCGCTACACGTGGATGTGTATGGTGTCTGAATTTGAACTTTGCTGCCCGGAGAAATTCCGAGTAGGTCGGCCATATTGGCCAACGCGCCACGAGGCAAACCATAGCTGTGCAGTTCGTGGGCGGGGAGAAGAAAAAGCCTGCGAACAAATGCAGAGTGTGGGAGGAGTCTGGCCATGTGGAAGGACACACGTGGAGATTCCGGCGCGAAGGGGTCAGTGCGCGTTGGAGCAGCAAACAGTCAGGATGACTTCAAATACCCCGTGGATTTCTGCTTCTTCTATCACAGAGATGACTTATTTTGCTGCCCAGATTATGGATACAGGAATAAGACTAAGGCCCCGAGGGTGGTTGGCTCTGTATACCTGCAGAGACATAGAGGCCCTCGGTGTGATCTGTCCCGGCTGTTCAGGACTGGTTGTCCATTTGAAGCCATTCGGGCGATCTGAGGTCTGCAAAGAGTTCCTCTTCGAGGTGGAGCCATCTACAGAAAGGCCTCGCGCCTTCCACCTCAACTACCTCACAGGGACTGCCACTCCGGAGGGAGAGATCGATGCCTATGCGTTTCCTGTGCGCGCTGACCAGGACGACGTGACAGCCCAAGCGGCGACAAAGAGAGAGAAATCCGAGGATGCTGCCTCGGTCACCACAAGGTCCCTGCTCCCACCGCCGAAGAGGAAAGTTGGCCTGGTGATGGCATCCTGTGGTCGTGGAAGAGCTTCGCCCCGTCGCTTGCCTGGCCTGGATGGATCTGGAGGGAAGAGCCCTGGACATCCCTGTTCTTCAAAAGGCCCAGGTGAGCCAGGGGTTGGGACTGTGTGTGTGGTTGGAGGTGTCGGGAGCACAGAGTCGGTGGAGCCCATCGAGGGGGGTGATTCCATGTCTACGGGGAATTACCTGCCCGCAGAGTGTTATGACACCTCCGACCTAGAGTCGCTATCTGATGCCGGTGATGATGGGGAGATAGACAAAATCTTCCACAAGAAGGGATGTGACAAGATGAAGCTACCTGCGTCCCGTGTCTTAAGGGACCCACCTATGTCCATTGGGGATAGTACACCCCGGGTGGAAGCCTCGGAGCCTGGGGAGGAATCTGGTTCCCTGTCTGTGATCCCACTTCTTGAGCCAGCGGCTGTTTCACCTGCTCCTGTTGCGGGAGTGCAACGAGCATCACTGTGGGCTCCTAGGCCCAAATCTACAGAGGTGGTGACTGCACCTCACCATCCGGAGTCCATTGTTCTACCTGGAGTAGGAGACCGTGCCACAATGCCATCTCTGGCTAGGCTGCAGCGTCTTTTTTGTCAGAAAGTTGCCAGAGAATATGGGTGGGAATACCCATATCTACCCCGAGAATTGCTCTACGAGGTGGAAGTATTCCGGCAGCGGTGGTACAATGATTTTGTCTGGACTAAGCTGAAAGTACCTCATGCACGCCGATACCTCTCATGCTCACCTACAGTCACCAGAAAGTTCAAGGACTGTAAGGCGGAGTGGATGGTGGGAAGGCACAATTATGCGGACAAGGTGGTAATTTGTCGGAAGGATGGAGGGAACATTGAGTACCATGTGGAGGCTTTTGACCAGCACTTAAAGCCTTTATTCTTGCCGGATCCCAAGTTCTATTTGTAGGAGAAAGAGACTCCTTTCCATTTCTTTTATTGCTGAATTACAGGGACTGTGCTCTAAATTTTCTTTTGGGATGTTTTACTCTTTGGAGAAATGGGAGCTGTTGTTATTTTGTTCTCCCTCCTTCTCCGCCCATCAAGGAAAAAAAATCAGTGACTTTGGGGCTTAGCCAGTATAGGGTCACAGCACAGAGAAGCAGAAGTTCATCTGGATCTGACAAGTGCCTTTACCGCGGCATTGCCACCAGGTGGCGGTGTTGCGCAACGATTGTTTGCTTCACACTCTGCACTACACTATTGGAGAGAATGGGTTTCTTTACGGATAGACCCATTCCTTCCAAGAAAACACATATATTATGCTAGGATGTGTGTTTCTTTGTTTTTCCCCTCTGCAGGAGATTTCATCTATCAAGGCTGCTGAGAATGGGGTGGTCCTTAGATAGTGAGGAGGGGGATTTAAATGTGTAAGGTCCTTTAAGGTTTTTGATACCAAGTTCATTGTTTTATATTCCTGTTTCCTTTTCCCATTTTAGGTCCTGGCACAATTCATGACTAAATTGTTGAGTTTGGTCTCTGGGTCGAACTTATGTCACCACTCCTTGGGAGATATGGGTTTGCACCAGACACTAGGGACCAGTGTCAAATCACCAGAGGGAGAGTGTAGCGGGTGTTTGAATTTAGGGGAGGCATCTGGGTGGTAGTGTAACCCAGATGCATTGATTGTCAGGGAATCTGAGACCCTTTTTGTGGTTCTTGGAGGACTCTGGTGGTGTGAGGTTCCCTGCGGCCAGCAGGTGGCGCTGTCGCCCTAGCCGGAGTTGAACACTCACCGCAAGACTGCTTCCCTTTTTGTCCTTTCCTGGCGCTGGTACAGCGGGGCGGGGAACCCGCTGTGACGCAAAGGGAGAAGAGATAAAAGGGGCGGACGCCCTGACCTCGGGGTTCAGAGTCGGAGGACGCGGCCGCGCCCAGGCACCTTCAGCCTCTGTGCTGGCGTTCCGGAGTTCCGGGCCTGGGTGCCCTTGACCTGGCCGAAGCGGGAGATGGAGTCCATCTCAGGCACCTTTAGCCTGGGGTGAGGTACTATGGCGGAAGCCTGGAGCTCAGTACCTTCGACTGAGTTCTGCAAGGATGGAGGAATCCGAGGGGGCCCTCGTCTGAGACGAGGAGGCCGGTGAGCGCAACTTCTCCGGAGAGTCCAGCGCAGCATTGCTGGTGATGGAAAGGCCTCCGGTAACTGTCTTGGACGGATGTCCTTCCCCTGATAGGGGCTACGTTAGCAAAGGTAATTCATGTTCTTGTTCTGTATAGACAGTGGCAGTGACTATTCGCCACTGGTGACACCACAGTGGTTAGCTCTATCTAAAAGAATTGTGCCTTGGCCTACTCCCCACAAATACTGAAGTGGTATATGGGTCTCAACCTGTCTGTGCTGTATGACCATTTATTGAGAAGAATTAATACGAGTTGGACCTTTTCAGTGTGTGGAACTCTGGTTACTAGGAGCAAAGGGGAGTCAATCCGAGGAGAGGATTTGACTCTGTGACACATACACAAAACCCGATATTTCTGGCTTTCACCTCTACACATTGGAGGACATGGGCCGTGGTGTATCTCATCCCTCCCCCCAGTGCTAACCCCTAGACGAGACAGACAAGCCGTGAATGAGAAGGGGTGAGAGGGGCGAGGTCGCTACACTGGTATCACGTTGGATTATAAAAAAATGTTTGAAGTTTATAGAATGCAATCCCCTCAAACAGATTCCTAAAGAAGAGGGCGACTGCAAAACATGTTGGGCCCGACTGACTACACTCTCATATAGGATATACACCTGATGGTATTAATAACATCTGCTGTGTGGGTGTAGTGCAGCCGTACAGAGGGACAGATTTATGTTTCATGACATATTTTATTGTAGATGTTCTTATAATGTCAGTTTTTGTTAATACATTTTGTAACTTTTTAAATTTAGTGTCATGTCTTTTGAAGGTACTCAGAACTTACAGCCCTTTTAATCTGGGTCCTAATCCGTGGTGCAAAGGGTGTGCTTTATTTTTCATCTAATAATTTTTGAATACATATTTTGTAGGGCTGTGGAAATTAACTATTAATTCCTCGATTAATCGATTAATGTTTTTGATCGATCAAAATTCTTTTGATCGGTACTCACCTCTCCGCCGGCTTCTGGGTCTTCAGGGAGTTCCGTCGGAGATCCGGTGACGTCATGGATACCGGCGGGGCTTGCCGTGTCCATCTGAAGGGCTCCTTTGCTGTGCCTTCATATCTGCATGCCGGCGGGACCTTACTATCTGCCACACACAAGGGCTGTTACACTTCCATCTATCACTTCCCTCTATCAACCTGGGATTCTACAGCCATCCACTGGGATTTGTGATAGTTCCCTTCACGGGACATCTACATGCCGAAGGACTGATGTTAACCCCTCCTCATCTGGATTCAGCAGTGGTATCGTTGTACACATTTTTATACCAGTATCATACTTAGCTACCTGTTTTTATGACTGCTTTTGCTACCGTTAGGTATTCCTTGCTTTTTTCGATTTTTTCCGATTTTATCTCCAGTGCAATATTTATTTTGTTACCTACTTGAAGACTATAAAAGTTTTAATGCTATTCCCATCGAGTGCTGCCTTTGTGTGTTTTTTGTATCCTGCTATCCATTTTTCCAGTGGTTGGTAGCTGCACTGGGAATCGGCCTGCAAGGAGATCAGCTAAAAGTAGTTGGATCTGTATGTGCGTTATAATTAATCGAAATTAGTCGATTAATCGATTTAAAAAAAAAAAACTATTAATCGAACACAAAATTTGTAATCAGTAACAGCCCTAATATTTTGTAATGAATAAACCTACTTTCTATAAATGTCAAAATTTTGTGGGAAATAATTGAATATGTAGTCCATGTCCACTGTTTCCTCTGCTTATAGCACCTGCCCTAATGTTATAGGATAAGAACATCCCTTCTTGCTTGTCTCTGGATCTCCAGTTTCTTATTATATACAGTATACACACTAAACCTTATTGCATTTATTTTGAAAAGAGGGCTGGAGAAAAAAATGTGTGCAGCTTTCCATTTTATTTAAGTCCTCAGCCCTGTGTCTTAAGTTTTGTGTCCTGAGTTCAGCTTCCAGAGTCATGAGCTCTGCGTCTAGAGCCCTGTGTTCAGAACCCTGTGTCCAGAGTCCATTGTCCCGAGTCCAGTGTCCTGAGTCCTTTGTCCAGCTTCCTGAGCTCAGTTTCCCGAGTCCTGTGTCCAGAGCCCAGTGTCTTGTGTCCAGAGTCCTGTGTCCAAAGTACATTGTCCTGAGTCCATTGTCCAGTTTCCTAAGCCCTGTGTCCTAAATCCTGTATCCTGAGTCTAGTGCCCTGTGTCCTTTTTACTGAGTTTAGAGTGTCAGAGTACTGAGTAGAATCCTGAGTCTAGTGTCCTGAGTTCAGTGCCCAGTGTCCTGTGTCCAGAGGGCAGTTTCCTGTGTCCTGAGTCCAGTATCTAGTGTATTAAGTAGAGTCTTGACTCCAGTGTCCTGTGTCAAGGATTCTGAGTCCAGACTCCAGAAGAGTCCAAAGTCTAGAGGAGTCCTAAATCATATCTGTTGGGTTGTCTGGCAGGAGAAGAACATGGAAAGGAGCCCAGATCAAAAGAGTGGTGCTGCCAGAGTCAGTGAATAACATTACAGTATGAATCAGTAGTACATATTGAACCAATTATTTATTTAGTAAATAATCATTTAGTTATGCACTGATATAACCCTGCCTCCTACTTCCTACCCAGTGGTGTATTTTGGTTTTGTGCTCCTCTAGGCAAGACTAAAATTGGGCGCTCCTCCCCCTGTAAATTTGCCCCATCCCTTCCTGTTTAATGGATGTGACTCCCTCCAAAATTGAAGGATAAGTCCCAGCATGAACCCCTGAGATCTCACGAGAGGGGGTGGGAGAGAGAGGGAGAAAGGGGGTGGGAGAGAGAGAGGGGATGGGTGAAGGTGAGGGAGGGTAAAAGAGAGGGGGATGAGATAGAGAGAGAGAGGGGGTGGCAGAGAGAGAGGTGGGTGGGTGAGGTTGAGAGAGTGGGGGATGAGAGAGAGTGGGGGTGGGAGAGAGAGAGGGGGTAGATGATGGAGGGTGAGAGAAAGGGAGGATGAGAGAGAGATGGGGGATGAGAGAGAGGGGGTAATAGAAAGAGAGAGAGAGAGGGTTGGATGAGAGAGATGGAGGATAAGAGAGAGAGAGTGGGGATGAGAGAGAGAGGGCGAGGGAGAGAGGGGGCGAGGGAGAGAGGGAGAATGAGGGAGAGAGGGGGGATGAGGGAGAGAGGGGTGAAAGAAAGAGGATGTAAGAGAGAGAGGAGGGTCGGAGAGAGAGCGAGAGGGGGTGGGTGGGAGATAGAAAGAGGGGGTGGGTGGGAGACCTAACCCTAACTGCAGTCCCTCCTCAACCCCCTTGTCTGTGTGTAGGTGTGTGCTATCGTCTTGGTCCTCGGTCAGCCTGTCTTCCTGTTGATGTCCCAGCTGGAAGCGGAGAGGAGGTTGGAGGAGTGCAGGCTGTGGGGGCACCTGGGATGCTGCTCCCACTGCTGCTCAGGACATGGTGGCGCTGTGGCAGTGGAGGTCTTCTCCCTCCCGGGCTCTCAGGTCTAGCCAGCTTCCGTGGCCGACCGCCCGCATGCAGTGTGAAAGCGCTGCAAATCTGCAGCAGTAGCTGCTGTTGGCACTGGATAAGTGGATTTTTCTCAGACTCCGGGCCCCGTGAGCTCTAGGCGGTGGGGGAGGAGGAAGTTAAATCTTCCTCCGCTTTGAATTGTGGGCAAGGAGTCGTGGCTGTGATGTCACAGGTTGCTACACGCCAGGTGGCTCTAGCTACCAGTAGTGAATAGAGTCTTTTTTGCCGCCCCCCTGCAAAGTCCCGCCCTAGGTCTGGGCCTTGTCAGCCTAGGCCAAAATACAGCACTGGTCCTATCCCCAAAAGGGGAGAGATATGGAAATGGACATGGGGTACCCAACCTGCCAAGGGGTACCCAAGTGAAAAAAGGTTGAGAACCACTGCTCTAGATCACAACACAGATTACGTATCCATAATCCTTAGGTAAAATGAATACTGTCCAGGGAATTAATTAATATATAATCAGGATGATAATCACATATATCAATGATAATATGAAAAATTATCTCCCAAACCAGCCAATCAGGTGCCATTTACTATGATCACATAGGCAAAATTAAAGCTTGGCATACTTTATCCTCCAGGGCTGATTTTTTTTTCTCCCTGTCTGTGTCTCTGGAATAACAAATAGTGCAATATTTTTAAAGAAAATATGTTATCGTTCAAGCTGCTTCATTAAATACATTGTGTATGTTACATGTACTGTTTGTACAACACTGAGCAAGGAAAGCCATTTTGCTCAGCGTTCTTCCCTCCCGGCTCCATTAGTTAAATAAACAGACATTTTAACCAAACAGTAGATAAGAGCCTTCTACTCCAACTCCTAGCAGCCACACTTGATGAATTAACATACTATAATCTCCTGATTCAGACTTATGTTTGTTCTTCTGAATTAAGAAGGGTGATCAACCAATTAATCAAAAATGTACTTAAAAAAAAAAGGTTCACTAAGGGTCTAGTATCATACGAATTGGTGGGCTTGTGTTTGCCTGTGCACCTATGCTGTAATCTCTATGACTAACTTTCTACGGATTGGGTGGTTAATTTAATTCAGTAAATACTTTACCTGTCTATAACAGGCTGCAAAATCTGTGTATAACGTAGAGTAGCCAGTAAGAGGAATGAGATGGCAACCATGATGATAAACCATCTACTCTCATCCTAATAGTGCTCCTAAAAGAAATGGCTTTGCGAAGAAAGTTTGCAAAGAAGGGCAGATTTTGTGATGAAGAGCACTACTTTGTGAAAAGGGCGAGGATTTGTGAGAAGGGCAGGGCTTTGTAAATAAGAGCATTGTTTTGTAAAAAAAGGCAGAGTTTCATAAAATAGGGGATCACCTTGTGAAAAATCATAATGCTTTGCAAACGAGAACAGGGCTTTGCAAAGATGGGCAAGCCACTTTGAAAAAGGGTGGAATTTGCAAACAAGGGCAGGGCTTTATAAAGAAAATCAGTGATTTTCAGCACTATAGTCTGACATATTTATAAAAGTTTGCTTGACACTTTAGGCATGCTCAAATGTAGAACAGTATTACCCAGAGATGGGCTTCAAATAAAAAATAGGCCTATTAAAGTGAATGTAAAGCTACATTTTTTGTAATTAAAATAACAAACATGTTATACTTACCTGCTCTGTTCAATGGTATTGCACAGAGCTGCCCCATACCTCCTCTTCTGGGGTCCCTTACTAGCGCTGATACCTCCGTGACTCGTTTAAAAAAAAAAGCCTCTATTTGCCTTATCTTCAGTGTGTTGTATGTCATGTGCGGTCATGTGCTCTTTCCCTGCTCATTCCCGTCTGCAGGGAAAGATCTGTGGGAGGAGCCCCTAGCGATCTGATGACATATACTCTATATTTCATCTAGGGAAGTCTGAGCTATCTTCCTGTGTCCACGCAGCGCTGATTGGTGCTGTTGAGGTCACATGATTTTTGTAAAAAAAAAGGAAGTGAACGGCTTGCCTGTTCACTGAAATCGGAGCCAGAGCATGTGCAGTGAAGGTGGCAACGGCTGATCCCTAGGATCTCATGTGACAGTGGGGACACCGCCAAGGAGGTAGCGGCAGCAAACTGCAGGATTAACTAGGTTTTTATTACTATGCATAAAGCAAATGTAGTATTGAATAATTCTTTAGGTATACAATGAAAAATAATATGTAAAGACATTTTTAAAGATGTTGAGTTTAATGAAACTTTGGGGTTGATTTACTAAAGGGAAAAAGATTGTGCAGAGGGCAACTGCACCTTGCAAAGTACACAGTCTATTTATTTGCCTTTGTTAAATCAACCCCTTTAAGTCCCTAACACATTTTTTTATTCATGGCAACGAAAAGGTATTGATTTACTATGGAGTGGGAATTTTAATGGTAAGTCTACACTTGGCCAACTAATGATCAATCCAACATTTAATTATGAAATGTCACAGCTGTCAGATTGTTTCAGTATCTAAAATAAGAAAAGCAATTTCTTGCAAGCTACCAAGTTAATGATATGTGGTCACTATATCAGATATTTTTAACATACCATACTTATAAATCCTAAAACAAAGGCTAAGCCAAAACTACAGTACTCATTATCAACTACTGTCCCAGCTTCTACACTGGTAGAAAAAAAAAAAAAAATATTAACATTTTCAAAGCAACTAGAACACCATTAATAATTCCTACATTTGGTCTTTATCAATAGAGGGTAAACAATTTCCATTACACCACTGGAGATTAGTTACCCACACATGTACTATACGCATATAAATATTGGATAAAGACTTCCTGTCTAATAGACAAGACAAAGACAGGCTCATATACTTTATTGCTT
This sequence comes from Rana muscosa, assembly GCA_029206835.1. Lineage (NCBI taxonomy): Eukaryota > Metazoa > Chordata > Amphibia > Anura > Ranidae > Rana > Rana muscosa. The sequence continues at coordinate 180,915,939 of CM055121.1, forward strand.
CAAGAAAAAAAGAAAAAAAGAAAGAAAGCAATATAGCTACACCACTCCACTCTAGTCTGAAGGTCACAGTTTTTCAGTCTCATGATGTTCTGAGTTTCAGAAAGACGAGACACAGGTTGCTTTTAAATTAAAACTTGGTATGCACAGGTATCCTGTCATATTCTCTAGTCCCTTATGATACTATAAAGATTAATATGTTGTCATGGAGATAATATGGCAAAGTCATGCTCTGTGATGTCAAACTCGGGGAAAAAAATATTGGAATCAGAAAATTTTGTTTCAGAAAGCGTACGCGGCCTTGAAACGCAGCTATTTTTAATCAGTGGGAATACTGCATTGCACAAGTTCAATTACATTTGTCAAACACAGATGGGGCTCCTTGTTTATCTACTTTTTTTTTTCTCCAGCAGTTGATGTCCATCACTTTCACAATCTCATCCTAACCACTGCATATGTGAAAAGGTATTTGTCTGACATATTAACAAAGAGGAAAATAGGGCTTTGAGGTTAATATGCAGATTTGTATACAATATACAGTACATACAAATTATTCGTAAATGTAGTGCATACACAGGGCAAACAACTAACCTTTTATATGGCTCTTCCCCAGATTCATGGGCAGATCAAAGTTAACGTGACCTTAGCAGGCACCTTACATGGTTAAGCCTTTGGGAGACACTACATTGCTGGGCATACTGTAAACTAAGCTCCAATAATAAAAATATCAAGTTCAATATCAATGCATGCACCAAAAAATGAAGAGATACCTACACAAGCCTCAGTGAGCCTAATGCCTTGTACACACGATCGGATTTCCGATGGAATAAAATCCGTCGGAATTCCGATGAAGCTGACTTCCATCAGTCTTGTATACACACTGTCAGACTAAATTCCGACCGTCCAAAACGCGGTGACGTAAAACACTCCGACGAGCCAAGAAAAATTAAGTTCAATGCTTCCGAGCATGCGTCGACTTGATTCTGAGCATGCGATGGAATTCCACACAGACGATCGGAATTTCCCATCGGATTTTTTTCAAAAAACATGTTCTATTTTTTTACTCCGATGGAAAAAAGTCCGATGGGGCCCACACACGATCGGAATTTCCGATAAAACAAGTCCATCGGATTTTATTCCATTGGAAATCCGATCATGTGTACAAGGCATTAGAACCACTGAAACTCAGGGCAATTTTTTTATGCAACCCTTGAAATCTTGGATCTTCTCTCATGTAAATATTGACTTCAACTAGAAAGTCAACACCTCTAGGCCCAACCTTCTTTTCTTTCTGCTTCTACCAGAAGACTTAATTTGATAAGCAAACACTTGTCATAATCCTCTTCTGTTGCTGCTTTTATTGCTCATGGTAGGCCAAGGCTGGGTGCTGGAAAGTCAATGTGGACACGTGCCATCAGCAAATCTGCTACTCATGGTTGCCAATGCCATGATTAGCCTCACCATATCTCCTGGAGACTCTACTTGTCTTTTGAAAAGCACATGAAAACTTATTTAACCAGTTTACGACTGCCCTATAGCAGATTTACTGTGTAGAATCGTGTATATACAGTGGAACCTCGGATTGCGAGTAACGCGGTTAACGAGCGTTTCGCAATACGAGCACTGTATTTTTTAAAATCATAACTCGGTTTGCGAGTGTTGTCTCGCAAAATGAGCACAATTCAGGCCAAAGCGGTGTGCAGTACCACGTTTGGCCTGAGGTGGGGGGTGCCGGAGCCGAGCAGACCCAAACTTCGCCCATCGCAGCCGATCGGCGCCATTTGGAAATGTACCGAAAGGCCCAGGGACAGCTCGGCTGACCTCGGCAAATCTCGGGAACAAAGTCTTTCCGAGGATTGCCGAGGTCAGCTGAGGTGTCCTCGGGCCTTTTTGGCCTTTTTCGAGGCTCTCCGGAGCCCTCCTGCCTCTGGCCGCATGCGGTAGTGCATGCCTTTGAAGTCAATGAGGAACAAATTATTTTAGTTTCCATTGACTTCAATGGGGAAACTCGCTTTGATATGCGAGTACTTTGGATTACGAGCATTCTCCTGGAACGGATTATGCTCGTAATCCGAGGTTTCACTGTATAATATATATACGTGATTCTACACCTCCGAATAGGGAGTAGGCCGCCACTGCTGTGATAAGTCACAGCAAAAGACAATCAATGGATGACCACTGGCACCCGCTGATCAAGGAGAGACACAGAACAGAGCTCTGCATATGTAAACAATGCAGAGCTTCGTCCTGTCAGTAGGGATGTGGTGGATTTTGTTTTCCTGAAAAGCAGGGAATAAAATCCAGCACATCCCTTAGTTAAGACGCCATACTGTGTACACATAAACACTGGCTAGGCACAGATTTAACACTTTAATGCCCCTAGATGTTTAACCCCTTCCCAGCCAGGGTCATTAGTACAGTGACAGTGCATATTTTTAGCACTGATTACTGTATTAGTGCCACTGGTTCCCACAAAGTGTCAAACGTGTCAGTTATTGTCAGATTTTACGCCGCAATATCGCAGTCCCGCTATAAGCTGCTGATCGCCGCCATTACTAGTATAATTTTTTTTTCTAGTATACCATAGTTTGTAGGCGCTATAAGTTTTGCGCAAACCAATCAATATACACTTATTGGGATTTTTTTTTACCAAAAATATACAGAAGAATACATATTGGCCTAAATTTGTGAAGAAATTCGATTTCTTTTTTTTTGGGGATAGACTTTATAGCACAGAGTAAAATAAATTGCTTTTTGTTTGCACTATTGTCTGTCTTTTTTTTGTTTATAGCGCAAAAAATAAAAAAACATTGGCAATCAAATACCACCAAAATGAAAGCTCTATTTGTGGGGAAAAATTACATACATTTCATTTATGTACAGTGTTGCATGACCACACAATTGTCAATTATAGTAATGCAGTGCCATATAGCAAAAAATGGCTTGGTCATGAAGGGGGGAAACCTTCTGGAGGCTAAATGGTTATAAGTCCTGAAGAAGCGGTAACCCTATGAAACATGTAGGCTGATATATTGTGCATTTTAGACCAATTTAATATGTATTTTGAACCTCTCGGGGTTGTAACTTGGATTTACCTAGGTGATCTGTTTGTTTTTTTTAACAGGGAAGACATTTACTGTATGAGGTAGGATCACATAACACCAGATGGACATAAATTAAAGTCCATTATAAAAGGCTGAGTCCTACTTTTGTATGCATGATTATGTGAGGATGATGACCTCTAGTGTTATATTTCAGACCATGATAATATAGAGATCCCATAATACCTAATTATTTGTAACGGACAGTAACATATTCCCATGTATAACAGGGTTCCAGATTGGCGCCTGCCTCATTGATGCTCCTTCAAAGTCTGTGCATTGTTGGATTGCTGTACTTTAACATAATAGGTAATTGACTGAATGATCAAACAATCAAACAGGAATTAACTAACTTGCAAAATGGTGCAAAGGTAGAAGCAATAATGCAAAACAGGTTCAAGTAGGCAAAGAGCATACACACACTGCAAAATTTTACAAAGCAGATTATGAAAGCTGCCCAACATGGACTCTTCACAACAATATCTCTGTGGTAACATTTGGCTGCATAATGTCAAAAATGATTTACTGGACTATCCGTGAACCACTCTAAAAAGTGATAACAAGTGTAGGTGAACTGCTGCAGCTTCATGTGAGAAACACACACAATCGATAAACTAAAATAAAATAAGCTGCGCTGAATAAAATGATGTGGTCAAATTAAAGTGACATATGAATAATAACAGTGCATCAGAAACAAGAAAGGTTGTGAACCCTCTGTGTAACCTGATATTACATCAATGCTGAAACATAGAAACTCATAAAAAATGCATAAATCAAAATAAAGAGGCCGTATGAACCCTCTGAGTGTCCTATTCACTCTATTGAATTGCTGAAAGAATGTTCCACAAAATGCAAAGTTCAAAGTGACAATTCAAACGAAGGATTCCTCAACCCAATGTTCCGCAGTGACATGAAACCACAACACCCAAGAAGATGTGAGAGGTTATGATAGGAAAGGTCCTCCACCAATAAAAACATTTTTTATGAGTTTCTATGTTTCAGCATTGATGTAATATCAGGTTACACAGAGGGTTCACAACCTTTCTTGTTTCTTTTGCACTGTTATTATTCATATGTCACTTTAATTTGACCACATCATTTTATTCAGCGCAGCTTATTTTATTTTAGTTTATCGATTGCGTGTGTCTCACATGAAGCTGCAGCAGTTCACCTACACTTGTTATCACTTTTTAGAGTGGTTCACGGATAGGGATGAGCTTCGTGTTCGAGTCGAACATACGTTCGACTCGAACATCGGCTGTTCGATCGTTCGACGAAGATCGAACGATTTGGGCCGTTCGCGCCAAATTCGAGTGACGCGAACGGCCCACAATGCACTACGCCATCGCAGTGTCATCCAGGCGCTGTGATTGGCCGAGCATGCACTGTGACCCCGCATGCTTGGCCAATCACAGCGCCGGCAGCGAGGAGAGCAATGATTGGCCACAGGCAGGATGCCTGTGGCCAATTATTGCTGAGGGGGTTTAGTACACGCCCCACACTATAAAAGGCCGCCAGCGCGGCGGCCTTGTGTAGTGTGTTCCGGAGCAGGGAAAGAGAAGCATAGGCAGGGACAGTGTCATTTTTTTTCCTTTACTAATCCTGGATTCCTTGTGTTTAGGGACAAATAAGGATAGGTAGGGAGAGTGTCAGTGTGTTATTCTGTGCTAAACCTTGTTTGTAGGGACAGAGAGGTACAGTGAGGGAAAGTGTCAGTGTGCTATTCTGTTCTAAACCAATCTTGCTGAACCATATTTTCAATCCTTGAGTTTAGGGACAGAGAGGTACAGTGAGGGAAAGTGTCAGTGTGCTATTCTGTGCTAAATCTTGTTTGTAGGGACAGAGTAGGACAGTGAGGGAAAGTGTCAGTGTGCTATTCTGTTCTAAACCAATTTTGCTGAACCATATTTGAAATCCTTGAGTTTAGGGACAGAGAGGTACAGTGAGTGAAACTGACAGTGTGCTATTCTGTTCTAAACCAATTTTGCTGTTCCATATTTGAAATCCTTGAGTTTAGGGACAGAGAAGGACACTCGTGGAAACTATCAGTGTGCTATTCTGTGCTTAATCTTGTTTGTAGGGAGGGACAGAGTAGGACAGTGAGGGAAAGTGTCTGTGTGCTATTCTGTTCTAAACCAATTTTGCTGTTCCATATTTGAAATCCTTGAGTTTAGGGACAGAGAAGGACACTCGTGGAAACTATCAGTGTGCTATTCTGTGCTAAATCTTGTTTGTAGGGAGGGACAGAGTAGGGCAGTGAGGGAAAGTGTCAGTGTGCTATTCTGTTCTAAACCAATTTTGCTGTTCCATATTTGAAATCCTTGAGTTTAGGGACAGAGAAGGACACTCGTGGAAACTATCAGTGTGCTATTCTGTGCTAAATCTTGTTTGTAGGGAGGGACAGAGTAGGACAGTGAGGGAAAGTGTCAGTGTGCTATTCTGTTCTGAACCAATTTTGCTGAACCATATTTGAAATCCTTGAGTTTAGGGACAGAGAGGTACAGTGAGTGAAACTGACAGTGTGCTATTCTGTTCTAAACCAATTTTGCTGTTCCATATTTGAAATCCTTGAGTTTAGGGACAGAGAAGGACACTCGTGGAAACTATCAGTGTGCTATTCTGTGCTAAATCTTGCTTGTAGGGAGGGACAGAGTAGGACAGTGAGGGAAAGTGTCAGTGTGCTATTCTGTTCTAAACCAATTTTGCTGTTCCATATTTGAAATCCTTGACTTTAGGGACAGAGAAGGACACTCGTGGAAACTATCAGTGTGCTATTCTGTGCTAAATCTTGTTTGTAGGGAGGGACAGAGTAGGGCAGTGAGGGAAAGTGTCAGTGTGCTATTCTGTTCTAAACCAATTTTGCTGTTCCATATTTGAAATCCTTGAGTTTAGGGACAGAGAAGGACACTCGTGGAAACTATCAGTGTGCTATTCTGTGCTAAATCTTGTTTGTAGGGAGGGACAGAGTAGGACAGTGAGGGAAAGTGTCAGTGTGCTATTCTGTTCTGAACCAATTTTGCTGAACCATATTTGAAATCCTTGAGTTTAGGGACAGAGAGGTACAGTGAGTGAAACTGACAGTGTGCTATTCTGTTCTAAACCAATTTTGCTGTTCCATATTTGAAATCCTTGAGTTTAGGGACAGAGAAGGACACTCGTGGAAACTATCAGTGTGCTATTCTGTGCTAAATCTTGCTTGTAGGGAGGGACAGAGTAGGACAGTGAGGGAAAGTGTCAGTGTGCTATTCTGTTCTAAACCAATTTTGCTGTTCCATATTTGAAATCCTTGACTTTAGGGACAGAGAAGGACACTCGTGGAAACTATCAGTGTGCTATTCTGTGCTTAATCTTGTTTGTAGGGAGGGACAGAGTAGGACAGTGAGGGAAAGTGTCAGTGTGCTATTCTGTTCTAAACCAATTTTGCTGTTCCATATTTGAAATCCTTGAGTTTAGGGACAGAGAAGGACACTCGTGGAAACTATCAGTGTGCTATTCTGTGCTAAATCTTGTTTGTAGGGAGGGACAGAGTAGGACAGTGAGGGAAAGTGTCAGTGTGCTATAGACAAGCTAGCCTGGCTGTGCGTCCAAGGGTGGTTAGGGACAGAGAAATGTAAATGGTTATGCAACCTGGAATGAATGACCGGCTCAGATTCACAGGGGGCAACCTTGGGTAGGCAGGACGAGGAACAGGAGGGACCCCAAGCCAGGATCTGTCCAGTAGTCCAGTCCACATGAGGAGAATGGAGCTGTAACCATGGGAGACCCAAAATTATAGGCGTTGAGGCCTTGGGTAAGATAAGGAAGGATATCCACTCCTGGTGGAGTGTCCCTACCGACATCTTAACAGGGAGGGTCTGGAAGAGGATAGGTCCCCCTGGGAGAACAGTACCATCAATCGCCAAGACCACCAATGGCGTGGTGAGGGGCAAAAGAGTAAGTCTCATGGACGATGCGATTTCCCAGTCCATGAAATTACCAGCGGCTCCGGAATCCAGATATGCTGAGACCGAATGAGAAGAAGCACCAACATGAAGGAACACAGAAAGCAGAAGACGAGAAGGGGAAGGTGATATTTCTGGGTCCAATACTCCACTTTCCAGATGAAGTGGACCCGAACGTTTTTCTGGACAAAAAGAGCAAGTGTCACGAAAATGACCTTTGCCCCCACAGTAAAGACACAGACCAAGAGTTCTGCGCCTAGCACGTTCTTCGGGGGATAGCCTGGTCTGACCCAGCTGCATGGGTTCCTCAGCTGGTAGGAGATGCTCTACGGGTCGAAGAGAGGGGAGCTCAGGCTGACTAAGAACCAAGGAGTGCTGGCGTTGCTTTTCTAAGGTCCTCTCCTGAAAGCGAATATCAATCTGGTTACACAAGGAGATAACGCCGGCCAGATCAGTGGGGATGGTTCTTCCAGCTAATTCATCCTTCACTCTATCAGACAGGCCATGCAAAAAGGTTGTGACTAAGGCCTCATTGTTCCAGCTCAACTCAGCCGACAGTATGCGGAAATGAAGGGCATACTGTCCCACAGAAGCAGACTCTTGGCGGAGACGTAAAAGGGCGCTGGCCGCTGAAGAGACACGAGCCGGTTCTTCGAAGATATTCCGAAAAAGTTTCAAAAAGCCAGACAGGCTAGAAACCACTGGATCATTCAGTTCCCACAGAGGGGCTGCCCAGGCTAAAGCTTCACCAGAGAGGAGGGAAATGATATAGGCTACCTTAGCCCGATCAGACAGGAAGTTTTGGGGCTGGAGCTCAAAATGAATCGTGCATTGGCTAAGGAACCCCCTGCAAGCCTTGGAGTCCCCAGAGAAACGGGACGGAGCTGGCAGTTGTAGCGAGTGTGTGGCTGCGACTGGTGCAATAGGTGCAGCCGCTGATTGTATTTGAGGTTGCGGATTCAGGGTTCCCAAGGAGGCCTGAAGCTGCTCGAAGCGAGAAGCCAGATCCTGGAGGAATCGCATCACCTGAGTCTGATTCGATTCCTGGGTTTCAAGTCTGCAAACTATGCCCTGCAATGGATCATCCGCGGGTAGCGGGATGTCAGCCGGGTTCATGGCTGATCAAACTGTCAGGGTCACCTGTGGCCAGGTGACAGATGCACACCGTAGGGGGACAGGAGTGCACCGCGAGGTAGTGAACCCTATGGCTGGCTTCTGCGGATAGGAAACTGGGTGGTTGTGGAAAGCGGGACCAGAGGAGCACAACCGGGATCCAAACGGAAGCTAGAGCCAAGATTCCCCAGGGCGCGGAGTCTAAGACCCAGCTGGTCTTCTCCAGGGCCTCTAGTGGTGAGGATGTTAGCTGCAGGCTGGGACCAGGTCGCGGCCCCTGGAGTTTCCTAGCTCACGCCCCGTAGGATAAGGGGAAAAGAGGGGAGGCAGCAGCACACGATAAGAGAGAACCGAATAACAAGCTGAAGGTCAGGGGCCACAAGCAGACAAGGATAACGAAGAACGAGCCGAAGGTCAAGGGTCACGAGCAGACAGGGATAGTCGGGGACAAGCCAATAACGTAACAGAGAGACAGACGTAGCACACGGCAGGCAGGAACCCAAACACACAATGCCTAACAAACACGTTGATCAGCAAAGCAGGCTTGCAGTGCACAGGTTAATATAGTGTTCTGTGATAGGGCCTGGGGTGGAGTCTGGCTGGGAGGAGATTATAAAGGAAGCCAGGTGAAAGGGCTCAGGCCTCTAAGATGAACACATGGGAAGGAAGGTAAGCTGACAGACAAACACTACTGCATATCCATGACACCAATTTTGCTGAACCATATTTGAAATCCTTGAGTTTAGGGACAGAGAGGTACAGTGAGTGAAACTGACAGTGTGCTATTCTGTTCTAAAGCAATTTTGATGAACCATATTTGAAATCCTTGAGTTTAGGGACAGAGAGGTACAGTGAGTGAAACTGACAGTGTGCTATTCTGTTCTAAACCAATTTTGCTGTTCCATATTTGAAATCCTTGAGTTTAGGGACAGAGAAGGACACTCGTGGAAACTATCAGTGTGCTATTCTGTGCTAAATCTTGCTTGTAGGGAGGGACAGAGTAGGACAGTGAGGGAAAGTGTCAGTGTGCTATTCTGTTCTAAACCAATTTTGCTGTTCCATATTTGAAATCCTTGACTTTAGGGACAGAGAAGGACACTCGTGGAAACTATCAGTGTGCTATTCTGTGCTTAATCTTGTTTGTAGGGAGGGACAGAGTAGGACAGTGAGGGAAAGTGTCAGTGTGCTATTCTGTTCTAAACCAATTTTGTTGTTCCATATTTGAAATCCTTGAGTTTAGGGACAGAGAAGGACACTCGTGGAAACTATCAGTGTGCTATTCTGTGCTTAATCTTCTTTGTAGGGAGGGACAGAGTAGGACAGTGAGGGAAAGTGTCAGTGTGCTATTCTGTTCTAAACCAATTTTGCTGAGCCATATTTGAAATCCTTGAGTTTAGGGACAGAGAGGTACAGTGAGTGAAACTGACAGTGTGCTATTCTGTTCTAAACCAATTTTGCTGTTCCATATTTGAAATCCTTGAGTTTAGGGACAGAGAATGACACTCGTGGAAACTATCAGTGTGCTATTCTGTGCTTAATCTTGTTTGTAGGGAGGGACAGAGTAGGACAGTGAGGGAAAGGTCTTGAGGATGGATCACTGGCCAGAGCTTGCACAGTATGCAATTGAGCTACTGGCCTGTCCTGCATCCAGCGTTCTTTCAGAACGCACATTCAGTGTTGCTGGAGGATTTGTCACGGATCACAGGGTGCGCCAGTCCACCGACTCGGTTGATCGACTGACTTTCATCAAGATGAACCAGTCTTGGATCACCACCAGCTACCACACACCTGATGCTGATATAACAGACTAATTGATTTTAAAATGTCACATCCCTTCAAGACTGATGCTGATGCTGAGTGCCTGTGCTGTTATGTTGACTGGCTATCCTCCTCCTCCTCCTCAATGATACGATTAATGATGATAGCTTGGAAGATCATTTTGGTTTATGGGTGACGCCACCAGTGGCTAAGGCCCAATTTTTCAGCCCCTGTTTAACAGGGGCGTGTAATTAAAATTTTGGATGCAATACTTTGCAACAGGCCTCATTGCTGTGCTCCAAGTACAGTATCTGTGGGGGGTTGCAGTGTTGTGCCACCAGTGCCTAAGGCCCAATTTTTCAGCCCCTATTCAACAGGGGCATGCAATTATAATTATTGATCTAATAATTCACAGCAGGGCCCATTGCTGCGCCCACCAAGAGTAACTGTCAGGCCTTACAGTGTTGTGGCACCAGCACCACCATCACCACCACCACCACCACCAAAGGCCTAATTTTTCAGCCCCTGTTCAACAGGGGCATGCAATTATAATTATTGATCTAATAATTCACAGCAGGGCCCATTGCTGCGCCCACCAAGAGTAACTGTCAGGCCTTACAGTGTTGTGGCACCAGCACCACCATCACCACCACCACCACCACCAAAGGCCCAATTTTTCAGCCCCTGTTCAACAGGGGCATGCAATTATAATTATTGATCGAATAATTCACAGCAGGGCCCATTGCTGCGCCCACCAAGAGTAACTGTCAGGCCTTACAGTGTTGTGGCACCAGCACCACCATCAAAGGCCCAATTTTTACTACCACTGATCAACAATTATATGTTATTACAATTCCTGATATAATAGTTGACAGCAGGGCGTTCCAGCACCCACCAAGAGTAACTGTGAGTGCTTACAGTGTTGTGCCAACACCAACACCTAAGGGGACAATTTCTGCAGACTATATACGGCAGGTCCCTACTTTCAAACATCAAACTTACAAACGACTACTACTTGCAAACGGAAGAAGACAACAGGAAGTGAGAGGAAATCTACCCCTTGGAAGGAAAATTCTCTCCTGTAAGAATTAATATGGGAGAAAGGTGTCTCCTCTCTACTGATGCTTTATCACCAATCCTTGTTTCAATAAAAACACCACATTTCAAAAACAGTTGTCATTGGGACGCAAAGTGAGGTGAAATGTTCTGAACAGGGGCACAGACAGCAAAAAAAATGTGACAGGGGTGATAACCGTTCCCTATGTTTTCCAAAAAGCTAAAAAAAAGGAATTTGCCATGGAGCTACACTTAAACAATGCAGCTGTTCAAAATTACAAACAGATTCTACATAAGAACAAACCTACAGTCCCTGTCTTGTATGCACCGCCTGTATACGGCTGTTCAGAGTATATAGGGGCTTTTTTATTTTGTGTGCGGGGTTCCCCTTAATATCCATACAAGACCCAAAGGGGCTGGTAATGGGCTGGGGTAGGGGGGGGGGGGGGTTGATGGGGTAGCTATGCTATTTTTCCTAAAGATTTTCATCCATATTACCGGGACCAGACATTGCATTAAAGCCGCAAGCAGTTTTAAATGGCTTTTTTTCCTTTAGAAATGTTATTTTGTGCAGGGACAGTTCTAAACACGGGAAACACGTGGCACTTCACAGGCATACTTTAGACACCCCCCAGGTACAATATTTAAAGGAATATTTGACTTTTTTTTTTTCACTTTATGCATCATTAAAATGACTGCTCCCGGAAAACGTCCGTTTTTAAAACTTCTTTTTGCATTGATACATGTCCCCTGGTGCAGAACCCGGGTTCCCAAACTCTGTTTCGGACAATAACATGGATAATAGTTGTTATAATTAGCACTTTAGAATCCGAACGTTCGCATCCATTGTATTTAATAGGGTTCTAATGTTCGTGCGAACTTTCGGTCCGTTCGCGGGTTCTGGTGCGAACCGAACCCGGGGGTGTTCGGCTCATCACTATTCACGGATAGCGCAGTAAATCATTTTTGACATTATGCAGCCATATGTTACCACAGAGATATTGTTGTGAAGAGTCCATGTTGGGCAGCTTTCAAAATCTGCTTTGTAAAATTTTGCAGTGTGTACTGTATGCTCTTTGCCTACTTGAACCTGTTTTGCATTATTGCTTCTACCTTTGCACAATTTTGCAAGTTAGTTAATTCCTGTTTGATTGTTTGATCATTCAGTCAATTACCTTTTCTGTTAAAGTACAGCAATCCAACAATACACAGATTTTGAAGGAGCATCAATGAGGCAGGCGCCAATCTGGAACCCTGTTAAACATGGAAATATGTTACTGGCCGTTACAAATAATTAGGTATTATGGGATCTCTATATTATCATGGTCTGAAATATAACACTAGACGTCATCATCCTCACATAATCATGCATACAAAAGTGGGACTCAGCCTTTTATAATGGACTTTGAATATGGCCATCTGGTGTATCGTGATCCTACCTCACACAGTAAATGTCTTCCCTGTTAAAAAAAACAGATAAGGTAAATACAAGTTACCAGCTTGCTAGATCTCTTGTTAAGGAGATTGCATGCGCCTGTGGCTTATTACCCAGCCCCGGGTCTCTGTGCTTTGGTAGCAAGATATCCCCAGAAATTCCACTTAGGATGTCCTCAGTATTAATGGTATCCAGTTATTCCCCATGTAAGGATAGAAAGGCTTCCATAGTGTAATTCTTAATTGCCCCAGGAAGACGTCATCTGTGACGAAACGGCGTAGGGACCCATGAACCGCGCAAGTCCCGGAAGCAACGCGCAGCGATCCAGAGCCAGCCGGCTCGAATACTATTTGATACGCTATTTTACCCACGGCAAAATTGTAAGTGCAATATTGTTGTTTTTAAATAATAAACGTTTTTTTAAGAATTACACTATGGAAGCCTTTCTATCCTTACATGGGGAATAACTGGATACCATTAATACTACAGCTTCCAGGTTTAATTGCCAAAACTTAATTGAACACACTGAAGTTAGAAGCTGATTGGCTACCATGCCTAGCTGCACCAGACTTTGCACTCTTCAATTTTAGTAAATCTCCCTCACAGAGTTCTGTGTTTACAAAAACACTGTCTGTTTCTTCTCCCTGAAAAGCAGGGGGGGGAAAAAAACAGTCAGATCAGAAAGTAAAAGCAGCACACATTACACATTGTTTGGCACACAGTTAACTCCTTAATTGCCCCTAGATGTTAACCCCTTCTTAGTCAGTGTCATTAGTACAGTGTCAGTGTACAGTATTATCACTGTGTAAGTTAGTGACCCTTCCAGCCGATGTCTGTTAGTGCCAGATTTACTCTTTACCCTATAACAGTCTCATTATAAGTCCCTGATCACCGCCATTACAGTATATCGTCTATAGCTGTGTAAATTTGTGGACAATATAACAATTATACACTTATTGGTATTTTTTTTTTCTACTAAAGACATGTAGCAGAATACATTTTGGCCTAAATATTTGTTTTTTTGGTAATAAAAGAAGATATAATTTTTGATTTTTTTGTCTTTTTTCATTTAAATAATAATAAAAAAACCTTGGTGATCAAATACCATTAAAAGAATGCCTTATTTGTGTGAAAACAAAAAAATGATATAAATTTAATTTGGGTACAATGTTGCATGACCGCGCAATTGTCAGTTAAAGTTGCACAGTGCTGAATAGGAAAATATGCCCTTCCGAAGGTCAAGTGGTTAAAATACTTTGGTGAATACTTTTTCAAAATCATGTATGAAATAGACTGTTTCTAATTTTCTTTATGGTTGTTTACTTACAGTAAATTCGACATTCTCTAATATAGGATGTCCTAATGCCTACGCTATAGTAAATCGCACAGGGATTTCATACTACTGATGAAAGATCGAGTACACTTAATCCCTGTGCAATGCGGTAGAGACTGTTATTATGAATCACAGTTATAAACTGAACTTTATTTGAGCAATGAAAGCTGGATGACATATAGAATGTTGCCTATTATTTTATTTTTTTTAAAAGGACCTGCCACCTTTCATATTATCCACATTGTAACTGTTGAGATGGGTTTACACTTGAAATTGCATAACCATATCTAATTTTATTTTATCCTATTTTATTTTGATATCTTTACTTCTTTTTCTCTTTTCTTTTCTCTATTATTGTTACTTCATAACGCACCTTATTGAAGCTACAACAAAGTATTACTCTACATTACTTTTTTCGAAGATACAGATCAATTTATAATTAATATGTTAAATATTTCTTTCAACTACAGTCTTGAATATATTAGTACAAGGATTTATTTACTTTCTATCTCATTTAAGTCCTTATAACATTCATTAGGATATATTCTGTAGACCCTATTGTTTGTTATTTTTCTATATTTGTAATAATTGGACAAATATCAACAACATGTATTACATATGATCTGTATGTGACTAATATATATGTCCAATAAAATACTTTGACAAGGAAATTGCATAACCAACAATAAAAATTACGCAAATTGCTGCTTCTGCTCCCATTGATCCATAGATTGAAGGCCTCTCATGTACCCAGCACTGGCGAGGACTCTACATGTTATCCGCCAAGCCTTAACTTATTCTGCTATCACCCATATATCTTACCCCGCAGACATAATCTGGTTGACTCACGCTACACTGCATACATTTTGCTTTATATATATTTTCTTTTCTAATTTTCTTTGTTTTATTGTTACTTAGTTCACTGTACATTTGGTAAAAGGTAACATGAGAGATGTATCTGTATACAGATTTATCCTGTTCCCTGACTGTAATGGTTGCCTCTCATGACTTGCTGCTTGGGAGTAGGGATAGGTGAATCTGCTAAGGTTTGATTCACAGAGTGTTAATCGAATCCTGTTAGAAATCTGCATGACCTGAACTTAGTAGTGAATATTGATACTAAATTCTGGCCAATGTTCAGGCAATGGATAGTCACAAAAGGTCATAGGGAGCTGGGCACTGCCATGGAAGATATTTCACAAAGCAAAACATTTTTAAAGAGGAAGTAAACTTAGCCAAACAAATCCTGAAAGTGAATATAGCCACTACACAAAAGCTTTTTAAATCATTCCATCTTATAAATAAACTTCCTTGGTCCATTCTTACTGTTTAGCAGCTTATTTTTGTTTCCATGCCTCTGGTCCGAAGCCGGCGCCATTTTTACTTCTTCTGCATCGGTGCACTGTAAAACTTCCGCCCTTTTGTTGTGGTAATGGCCGAAATCTCACACATGCGCATTGCGTTATAACCAACCCTCATTATCATTTTAGGATTACTATGGCAACAAAGTCTGTCATGTCTACAATTTACACACCTGTGCCTGTTTTCTAAACAGAGGTACTAATAAAAGTGAAAATAAATATAACATTGTGGGATATTTGCTGTTGTGGAGTCATTTTAGCAAGTTGCATTCTGTCCGCGGTGATCGGTGCTGAGGTTTACACTCCCATGTGACGTAGCAAGTCACATGGGGTGTCTCAGGAAGCAGGGCATGGGGCTGTAATCTCGCGGGATTGCAATGCAATGCCGCAGAGAGTGGATGACAGAGGCACAGCATCGGCTGGAAAAGACTGACGGCACACACCTCATGCCATAAATAGCCACAAATCTGCACATGCGCCAACCACGTCATGAAAGTGATCCTGGCTCAGTTTCAACAGAATGACAAAGGTTATACAAATTATAAAAAGAGCACCATGTACATTGATTAAAAATGATTTTGATGCAGCAAAGTCCAAATGTTGAGTTTACAACCACTTTAAATACCATACAGCGGGGAACCTCTTGCCATCCACATAATGCATATGTGTAGCAGAAACAAGAGTGAGCTTTAACACCCACATACAAATCATTTAAATTAAATGGTGGGGACTGGGGAGGTGCCCTTAAACTGAATGTGGTGATACGAAACAGTATGATGGCTTGCCTAGGTAGTTTTGACTATGACACCTGATTCTTTATATAGCGTTAATATGCCTGAATTGATCAGTAAATAGCAGTGACATTAGATCTAAAAACTATACTCCTAAAAAAGTTAAAACTAAAGCCCTTAACTTTGTACAAATTGGCTAGTGGAAAAATAGGTTAATAGTGTAGTTTTTGAGCTTCTTTTTCTGCAGTACCACACTGCATTTTCCCTAAAGTTTAATACAACTTTTAGGCCTCATGCCCACGGACGTTTTTACAGCCGTGTTTTTGAGCATTTTTTACAGCTTAAAAACGCCTGTCCACGTTAGTCTATAAATTTTTCAAACGTATTTAAAAAAAAAAAAAAAAAATTAAAGTTAGCCCAGATAAAAACGCTGGAGCTCAAAAACGCCGCCACTGCGTTTTTGCGTGTTTTTTAATGCACTGGTCCTGGGTTTTTTTTACAGCTTAAAAACCCCTATGCCATTTGCAGCTCAAAAACGCCTAGGTGGGCATGAAGCTATAGACTAACATGGACAGGTGTTTTTAAGCTGTAAAAAACGCTCAAAAACGCAGCTGTAAAAACGTCCGTGGGCATGAGGCCTAAAACAGAGTTCACAAAAACGTTCAAAAGCACAACCCCACATTCCCTGAACCCCCTATCATTCCAGTATTCCCATTTATTCCAAAAAATATTTAAAATATAAACTTCAGGTATATATTAAGAATAAATTGGAATAGACTAGCATCATGACTGTACAAGAGCACTTGAATTGACAGCAAATAGAAAGAGACAATAGCCACAAATGTTGTTAAGTGGCTAGACAGTATGTAAGCAGCTTGGTTAGACTGCTAAATAAGAGGGAGTGACAAGGCAGGCTTTATCTTGAAATAGTCACATATAATAGCTGGTGTGTATTGGCATAATGTGTCTCAGCTACTATACAGTATACTAATTTACAAAACAACATTGCCGAGGGACTTATATCCTAAAAGGTTCCAAATCTAAAATGTTGAACATTTCAGCAGAAATGCACATAAAGAATAGAGGAAGTTACATAGGTTAAAACATGACTTATAGTCCATAAGAAAATAGTTCTTGTGCATTATCTATCGACAGGTTTTGCGAGACAACACTCGCTTCCTCAAAAGAATTAGAAAATCATACATAGTTTAAATAAGGTGTCCAAAACCAACCAATGCTGGATATAAATCCCAACAGTAAAGAATGGTAACATAACCTCAACAAGCATAAATAAGAGGGGAATGCCAACTGGTCCACACTGGCCTGTCCAGGAGTTGTGAACTCTTCTTCGCTGGAAGATCCCAGGCCTTGTGGGAAAAAGGTGGCAAAGTTACCAAAAAACTGTTGATAATGTGGAAAAAGAGAGATGGAAAAAATAGCAAGTCCCCAGCCAGTCGGCTGCATTTTATCTTGAAATAGACAGTAGAGTGTATTATTTGGAGAGACAGAAGGCCCAAATATTGCACAAAGGGGGAACGAGACAAGGCTGGTTTAATCTTGCAATAAAAATTAAAATGTATTAGTCAAGAGTCAATAGCCACACATATTGTTCAGTGGCTGGACAGTATGTAAGCAGTGTAATTAGGTTTCAATATAAGAGGGAGAGAAGCCAGTTTTGTTCTTCAAATATACATATACAAATGTTCTGTTCTTTGCTTTCTATTCTGTTCCATTCTATTTGATATTTTCTAATCTTTTTGATAATTTCTATTCTTTTCTATATTATTCTAATCTGTATTTACTATTCTATTTTATGCGATATTATATTTTCTATTATATTCTATATTTTCTACACTATTCTATTCTATTCTTTTCTATTCTATAAAGCCTAAGTAGGAATCCTCATCTTATTTCACTTTTATACCTCACTGTATTTATTGCAATATGTTTCCATTTCAAATTTGAATGCTTTTTCTAATTCAATTACATTTTCGAATTTGATTAGAAAATAACAAATACAGTGTGGAGAACAAGTATTTGATACACTGCCAATTTTGCAGGTTTTCCTACTTACAAAGCATGTAGAGGTCTGTAATTTTTATCATAGGTACTCTTCAACTGTGAGAGACGATATATAAAACAAAAATCTGACATATATAAACAAATAAAATGACATTTAAATTGATTTTCCTTGCAAGCTTTCTTTTTTTCAATGGCTTGGGGGGCAGTCTGTATGATGAGGCCACATTTTAGTGCTCTCGGAACAAGATTAGAGATTTTTTTGGATAAATTCTGGTGTCTCTTTGGCAGACTTTGGATAGAAATAACAATTTTTTTTACCACAGTGTGCAAGCCTTATGTAAAGAAGCCAAATTGTAATACACTCAGGACAAGATTAAGATTTTTTTTAAATAAAGTCAGTGACCTCATCTTCATCATCCTGTTCATCCTTATCATCACTGGAGTCAACTTGGCAATACGCTGCAGCTTGAGTAACAGGACTGCCAATTTGTTGTTTATCAGTGTCCTCCCGATTTTGTAGACTCATGTTACTCCCTTCCTCTACCTCAGAACTGACATCAGAATCAAGTAAAGTCTGTGCATCATCAAGAAGCAAGCAAGTGGCTGACGCTGTGTTCAAATAATTCAGCTGTCTCCTCAATGTATAATGCTGGAGCTATGGCAGGAGTAGCTGTGGACAAGGAGGCAGAATAAGCCGCTCTGGCAGCTGCAGTGGATTGCGCACTAGTCTCAGCTTGGATGATAGAGGATGAGGAGGATGAGGATAGTTTAGTAAGCCAGTCCACCACCTCCTCTGCATGCTGTGGCTGGATAGCATGGGCAACATCACTAAACAGAGAAAAATTTGCCCTGCCTGAGGATGGAACACATCCACCTTTGCCTGTGGACACAGACGCTGCTGGCCCCTTCATAGTAGCATGGAAACGTCTGCCTCTCTTTGTTGGCCTCCCAGACATAATGGGGCTTATTACCCAGATTTAATAGAAACTGGGAAATGTGTGATTAGATGCACTTTATTGAATGAAAAGTGGTGTTTGGTGTGCTTTAAATTGAAGACTGACCCTGACAGAAATGTAAAATCTTTATAAAAAAAAAAAAAGTTGTAACACCAGCGTCTCAGTCAGAAAAACTGCGGCTAATAATCTTTTTAAAAGGGGGCAGGCAGGGGACAAAAAAAAAAGCAGCAACCAAAAAAAAGGGTATACAACACTGTATACAGAACTAAATGTTATGTAATACTGTGTTAAACACTGCACTACACTAACACACTACACTGACACTACACTATACTGACACACTATACTCACACTATACTAACACTACACTAACACTCTACACTCTGAGTCACAATAAGTGAACACACTAAGACGCCTTTCACACTGAGGAGTTTTTCAGGCGGTTTAGCGCTAAAAAGACCGCCTAAATACCGCCTCAAAACTCCTGCCCCTGCAGTCTCAATGTGAAAGCCCGAGGGCTTTCACACTGAGGCGGTGCGCTAGCAGGACCGCTCCAAAAGTCCTGCTAGCAGCATCTTTGGAGCGGTGAGAGGAGCGGTGTGTTTACCGCTCCTTCACCGCTCCTTCTCATTGGAAGTAATGGGAAAACGCGGTAATACCGCCGGCAATGCGCCTCTGCAGAGGAGCATTGCGGGCGGTATTAACCCTTTTTTGGCCGCTAGCGGAGGTTAATACTGCACCGCTATTGGCCGAATACCGCTGCAATTCCGCCGCAATTCCGACGGTATAGCGCCGCTAAAAATAGTGTGAAAGGGGCCTAACTCTCTAGTAGCAAACTGAGCCCTATTTCCACTCCAACAACACACTGCAAAAGGCTCCTATGGGAAGGAACCTTTCATAGTGTGGGGTGGGACTATGAGCACTGAACAGTGATTGGACAAAGTCATAATCACTTTGTCCAATCTGGGCTCTGACAGTGCTCTGTGCCCTAATTGGCAAAGCCTTTAACCTGACAAGCACACAGTGCATTGTAGGGTGCTCGGCAAGCGAATAGCCTGCCGAGCGCCCCGAAAATTTGGGTGTTTGCAGAACGGACAAACAGACGATGTTTGGGCCGAACTTTTGCTCAGCCCGAACCATTTACCCAACACCAGTCATTTATACCCTGCCACTGACAGCTCAGTACAGCAAGACACATTACATTCAACATGCTGGTGGAGGGAAAGGATTGCCTTCTAGGCAAAATATTGGTAGCTGGGTACCACTGGTGTTGCACAAGGCATAAACTTGCAGAAGGTGGGCTGATTCATTGAGCTGAAATGAGAGCAGCTGCAAATCCAGATGTTTTACCAAGCTGGCATTAAGACACTGTGAATGAGAGTGATCTGGGGAATTTTTGGCTTACATTCCAGCAACTGTGGAAGAGATATCTGCCTTGGATGCTTCTGAAAGTTGTGATGTTAATGTAGGAGATTTCTGCAGAGGTTCAAGCCTTAGCTTTACCTTCTTCAGCGTGGTCCTATGACCATTCACCCCACTTGACAAGGCAAAGTGATAAGCATCTGAAACCCCTTTTGCATTGTTTTTTGCACACGTTTTTAATTATTGATATTCTGACTGTGGCACATTATATACATTGTTTATAGGATTCACATATGAACTATTTTGTGTGTATATATATATATATATATATATATATATATATTTATAATTATTGCACTTGAGTGTTTAGTTGAAAGCACTTCACTATTATTTTAATAATTTTTATTCTGCATTTAGTGTAGTGATAGCACTGTTAGGTGGTAGCTGCTTTCTATAATATATTATATTTGTATTATTTCTGTGATAAGTTTGAGGTAGGATATAGTAGGCTTTATATTTACTCGATCTCAACATCCTCATGGGGACACAGACATAAAATAAATCTGTGATGGGTTTAAATCAACCCCTACTTAGTTCATTGCTGGTTGGCTTTAAGTATAGTTTTAATATGTCTGTTTTTAAATTGCTTTTCTTTTTCTATTTATAAAACATCTATATTTTATAAATAACCATTTAATACTTGTTTTAGGGTCCTTTCATAAGTCTACCTGTCAGTTTTTCAAATGGACCTAATCGGACCCTCCAGTCTTCTCTATGGAGCATCGGGTGTCAACAGACATGTGTCTGTTGACACCCCCCAACATCCCCCCAACATCCGATCCACTAAAAAAAAATTAATAGGGATTCGTTTCCCATCTTTCTGTCAAGTCGGATTGGTCGGACAGGCGGTTAATTTACAGTATTTCACAAAAGTAAGTACACCCCTCACATTCATGTGACAACACTGAAGAAATTACACTTTGCTTCAATGTAAAGTAGTGAGTGTACAGCTTGTATAACAGTGTAAATTCCCTGTCCCCTCAAAATAACTCAATGCACAACCATTAATGTCTAAACCCCAAAGTGTCAATATTTTGTGTGGCCACCATTATTTTCCAGCACTGCCTTAACCCTCTTGGGCATGGAGTTCACCAGAGCTTCACAGGTTGCCACTGGAGTCCTCTTCCACTCCTCCATGACAACATCACGGAGCTGGTGGATGTTAGAGACCTTGCGCTCCTCCACCTTCCATTTGAGCATGCCCCACATATGCTCAATAGGGTTTAGGTCTGGAGACATGCTTGGCCAGTCAATCACCTTTACTCTCAGCTTCTTTAGCAAGGCAGTGGTCATTTTGGAGGTGTGTTTGGGGTCGTTATGTTGGAATACTGCCCTGCGGCCCAGTCTCCAAAGGAAAGGGACCATGCTCTGCTTCAGTATGTCACATTACATGTTGGCATTCAACCAGACCATGACACTCCCACCACCATGCTTGACTGTAGGCAATATTCACTTATCTTTGTACTCCTCACCTGGTTGCCCGCACACACACGCTTGACACCATATGAACCAAACATGTCCTTAGTCTGCTTGTCTTTAGCAAATTGTTTGCAGGCTTTCTTGTGCATCATCTTTAGAAGAGGCTTCCTTATGGGATGACAGCCATGCAGACCAATTTGATGCAGAGCACGGCGTATGGTCTGAGCACTGACAGGCTGACCCCCCACCCCTTTAACCTCTGCAGCAATGCTGGCAGCACTCATACATCTATTTCCCAAAGAAAACCTCTGACTATGACGCTGAGCACGTGCACTCAACTTCTTTGGTCGACTATGTCAAGGCCTGTTCTGAGTGGAACCTGTTGTGTTAAACCGCTCTATGATCTTGGTCACCGTGCTGCAGTTCAGTTTCAGGGTCTTGGCAATCTTCTTGTAGCCTAGGACATCTTTATGTAGAGCAACAATTCTTTTTTTCAGATCCTCGGAGAGGTCTTTGCCATGAGGTGCCACGTTGAACTTGCAGTGACCATTATGAGAGAGTGACAGCGATAACACCAAATACTACACACCTGCTCCCCATTCACACCTGAGACCTTGTAACACTAATGAGTCACATGACATCGGGGAGGGAAAATGGCTAATTGGGTCCAATTTGGACATTTTCACTTAGGGCCTGGTAATTGACTGGGGGGGGACCCATGCCGTTTTTTTCAATGAGTTTTATCTGTATTGCCGTGCATAGGTGTGTGCAGTCTTTGGCATTAGGGTGTGCACCCCAAAGCTCAAACACACCCTACCGATCACTCACAATGTTCATTCAGAAAGGGAAGGGGCCGGTAAATGGCATATTTACTGGCCCCTTCCCCCACTCATCCTAAAACATCCACAGCAACAACCGGTGGGAGAGGGGGGAAGCCGGCAGTGCTGTGGGCGAAGGAGGGGGAGCCAGGTCAATAGGGGGAATCTGTTCTGCATAGGGTGATTAGGGTGTGCCTGGGCACACCTGGCACACCCTGTGTGCACGCCTATGTTGCCGGGATCCGACAATTCATTATAGCTGCGAGTATTTTTTTTCCTTTAGAAATTTCATTTTGTGCAGGGACTGTTCTAAACTCTAGAAAAATGTGCCACTTTGCAGGCATACTATAGACACCCCCCAGGTACAAAATTTAAAGGAATATTTAAATTTTATTTTTTCACTTTAAGCATTATGAAAATCACTGCTCCCGAAAAAACTGCCGTTTTTAAAACTTTTTTTTGCATTGATACATGTCCCCTGGGGCAGGACCCAGGTCCCCAAAAATTATTCCAATACCATGCATATAAGACTTTAAAATTAGCACTTTTGATTTCTCCCATAGACTTTTAAAGGGTGTTCCGCGGCTTTCGAATTTTCCGCGAACACCCCAAATTGTTCGCTATTCGGCGAAAACCCGATGTTCGAATCGAACTTACGTTCGACTCGAACATCGGGCTCATCCCTAGTCATAATTATTAGTGAGACCATTGAGTCAATGTTCATTGAACAAGTGCAGTTTGTTTCTAATCCAAAATGCTTGTTTGCATGTTAACCCTTCTCAGCTATTCAGAAAAAAGAAGACGCTGCTTTCAGTTTGGATTGACAGAAACATAAGAATTATTTGTAAATAATATAAGTTTCAAATTTACGGTATCTGGCTAGTCACAAGTCTAACATGTCTTAAGGAGTTTCTACAAGTAGCTCTTGAGAACAAGGCTGATTAATCAATGGCAGATGAAAATCACTTCACCCTGGAAGAAATGAATGGCTCTGAAGATTTACATGACTTTTGTCAATTTAATGCATTGTGTGCTATTGATTTGCTAGGTATTTTATAGTAAGGATATAAAAATTACCATTCAAGTCATCTTGAACCATCTATTATCAGTTGAATAAATGTTACAATGCTAGCAAATGTGACGGGCACTCACAGACAGAAAAGGTCAGAAATAGGGCACAGAACCAAATGGCCAATACACATAAGTGCTTTAGTAAAGTTACTGTTTTGTGCTGAGCATCTCTGGAGCATTTCAATACCTATTCTTAGCAGTCCCCATACTCCTACCATTGGGAAATCAGGACACTAAGCCAAGATGCAAGTGAAAAGATGTTTGCGACAAATATGCCTTATGTCTGCTACTACACATATTCCTTTTTTGTATACTTGTGTGGTCTGTGAAAACACATCAAGGTCATTGCTTGAACATTGTGTACATTCCACAATTAAAGTACTTTTCCTTATATTTCATATTGTCAAATTTTGTTGAAATGCATGAGAGAGAACCCTATGACCCCTTCACAAGACTTTAAAGGTGATATCCAAGCTAATGAATAATTGCACAGTTGAAATAAATATACTGGTGCTAAAAATATAATAAACAATAACATATAAACTCAATAACACCATGTGATACGTGAAATAAAGTCCATAATGTGATGAAACTGATAGAGAAAATATTGATGAAAAATATCTTGATTCTGTGTATCTTCCACCACACCACCGTGCTGTGAAACCTCCCCTCTGAAAAACGCACTCACCAAATAGATTTGCCTTTCACTCTCGTGTTAGGATGAATCGCTTGTGTATGATCCCATAGATGGAAATACGACTCTCTGCTGGATTACCATGATGATTCTCAGATTTTCACATGAAAACAAAAAGAAGTGCTCCAATAGTGTAAAATTGTATCACCAGTTTAATTTAAAAAAAACACAATCACACTTCATTCATTGAACTCACATGTAAACCATTAAAAACCAGCATTAAAAAATCCACAGCAAACATCAAATGTTAAATTGGCTTTGTGGTGCTAAGCGGCCACGGCGGGCCTGAGGTGTGTGCTTGATGGAAATAAGCTCACCACACTTCACCAGATTCCCGGCTTCCAGTAGCGGTAAGTGATCTTAAACAGCAGCGGCGTCTCTAGTTAGTGAAGCTGTAGCCACGTTCCCGACATATTTTGCAAAAATGCTTAATCATGGGCTTCGAATAAATCAAATAAATAAATATACTGCATATGTTCTTGAACTGTAGTTGTCTGCCAGGCATATTTACAATAGGTGTACTCCTGTTACTCCTCCAGCTGGTGGTGCTGCCTCACCTGTCCCCTTCTACCCTCCCCCCCCCCTTTTTTTCTCCTTCTCTCTCCCTCTTATTGTCCATCCTGTATACCCTTTCACATTGCATTGAGTTTCATGATGGGCTATTGATTAACAAACTAAGTCTGTTGGGCTAAAGAATGCATAAAACACAAATACTGCATTTGGATTGTTCTAGCTACCAAAAGACATGTACTGTAGGTCTGTTCAGCAAGTCTGATCCAGCCACCAGTGCAAGTGGGCAAAGCCAGGATTTTGACCCCCCCCCTTCTGGTCGCTAACCCACCTCCAGCTTGTCGAGTGGACAATAAAGGAGCGGCAGCAGCACACAGATGAGGGCATTGCTGTGCTTTGTATTTCATATTATTCAGGGCTCTGATTGGCTCAGAGAGCTGACCTTTCCTCGCTTCTCTCCCCCCTTTTTTTTCTTCTTCTCTCTCCCTTTTCTTTTTTTCTAAGCTTACATTTCTCTTATCGTCCATCCTGTATGCCCTTCCATATTGCATTGGGTTTAATGACAGCTATTGATTAACAAACTAAGTCTGTTGGGACATGCTTTTGGCCCAAGATGGGCAGAGCCAGGATTCTGCCCCCCCCCCCCCACTGCAAAACAGCAGGACAGCTTGGTCGATAACCCACCTCCAGCTTGTTGAGTAGACAATAAAGGAGCAGCAGAACACAGATGAGGGCATTGCTGTGCTTTGTATTTCATGTTATCCAGGTCTCTGATTGGCTCAGAGAGCTGACCTGCCTTGTTTCAGTCCATTTGCTGTTATATAGGGCAGTACAATAAAAAAAAAGAATTCAGAATGATCCAATGACCTTCTCTTTTTAGAAATTACATTCTTTTTTTTTTCATTTTTTGCTTTAAAGCAGAGGTCCACCCTAAAAAAAAAAAAAAAAAAATACATAGACACGCTCCTTAAAATACATAAAAAAATTATTTGAAAAATAAATACATTTTTACTTACCAGAAATGGCTGTTGCTAGGCAGATCGTCCTAATCTGCCACTTCCTATTCCGTGGTAGTCTTCATTCTTCTCCCCCTCGCGTTGTCTTCTGGGAAATTTGGGTGTGCTGTCTTCTGGGACCTGTGTGTGTCCCAGAAGACATCCGTCCATTCACAAAGCGGCACGCGACTTGCGCATGCACAGTAGGAAACGGGCAGTGAAGCCGCAAGGCTCCACTGCCTGTTTCCCTTAGTGAGGATGGTGGCGCCGGCACATGATACGATGGACGGATCATCCTCGGGGGGCCGACATCGCGGGCGCCCTTGACAGGTAAGTGTCCTTATTAAAAGTCAGCAGCTACAGTGTTTGTAGCTGCTGACTTTAAAAAAAAAAAATTACGGCTGGAACACCGTTTTAAATAAAAATAACTGGATCACTTTAATAAAATTTTTGGACAGAGTTCAGCTTTCAGCTTTATGGATGAAAGAAGGTTATTGAAAAACATCTGAAAATTGCAGTCAAAGGACAATTTATAGGGTTTTTTCAGAAGGCTTTCAGAAAGTTGCTGTGGCTTTTTCTACAACTATTACTCATATAGTTTTTATACTATTATCACTCATTGTGACTGAGTCTGTTTCAATGTTTATATTTTTCCTGCAAGCTGTTTGAGCAGCACAGGGTGACTTATGTCTTTATTCCCAAGAGGTTAACAGCAGAAGCAACTGGTTGCTTATGATATTTTCTCGCACACGCCAGCAATCAATCAGTATTGCCTCCCCATAAGTGATGTATAGCTTTAACACACTAAAGGATTGAGTTGGCCAGCCTCACTATGATGACCAATAATAGAAAGGATTCCTGGTGGATAATTAATATTTTTTTCAATTCATATTTATTACATACACATTACAATGTGATAGTTATGGTAAGTTTACATATAATTTTCCCTTGAAGTGTATGTCTGGGTAAAATATAAATATTCAGTATATCTCAATATATGCAGATTTCCCATGTACTGTCTCTTGAACTGCTGAGAGCTCAAAAAGATAACCGTTGATCCTGCCAGAAATCCAAGGTGCTCCTAACCTCCAGTGACAATGCTGCCTCTGCTGCACTAAAAAGCCAAGCTGTATACTACAGACTACAGAGAACCCTCTCCCCTCCTTAGCTCTGATGTGTCACATGACACACCACAAGGGGGAACCAGGGAGGAGGGACATCCCACGACATTCTGTTGTGCTGTGTCTGAAGTCTGTAAATTCATGGAGGGAGGGGGAATTGTACTGGGCAGAAAATTACCTGGGAGAGGGGGTAACAAAGATTTCTGTCTGGGAGAAGAAGATTTGTGCTGGGAGAGGTGATTGGAGGGAGGATGTATAATGCTGGGAGGAATGATTGAGAGAGGAGTGTATTTGTGCTAGGAGATGGATTTGTAGGTGGGGTGGGATATTTCATCTGGGGGGAGGGTAAGGGGGGGATTTGCTTTGTATTGGGGAGTGGGGGGTAGCATTCAGATAAGAGCTGCATTTTGGGGGGGGGGATCTTTTGGGAAAGTGTAAAAAAAGGACTTGTTGTATGTGGGGGGGGTGGAGAGAATACACTCTCCTGACACCTACACCATGTTCATTACACACACTTGACTTATGCGCTCTGTGAGAGTGAGAGCCCCTGTCTCTGATGAGTGTAAAATGGACATGGCAGTTTGAGAAGTTCCAGCAGAAGATTTGTGAGCAGAGAAAGCTGTGCTATAAGTTTTCTCTGGATTTTGTAAGTCTGGATTGGGGCTGGAAACGTGAAGACTTCAATGAGCATTGGGAGGGATGGAGTCTTCAGTTTTGTGTCCGGGCTTTCCAGAAGTTCTGCAGGTTGTGTGTGTGTTCAGGTGCACACTCTCCTTATAAGGCAGATCTGAGCATAGCTCATGGGAGTTGGTGTTGGAGCAGTTGCTGCAGCCAGGAGGGAGGTGTGCTGTTTAAGAACCCAGGCAATATCCTTGAGATGGCACTCAATGTGGGAGAGGTTGCAGGTCAGTAGACAGAGAGTTGGGCCAGCTGAGAGAGTTGGTGGGCTATAGCTGAGACAACTGGAAGAGAGGGTTCTGGGGACCAGAGGGGGCTGTGAGTCTTGGAGGAGTGTGAAATCCTGGAGTGTCAGGAGAGAGCCCCTTCCTAGAGGCCAGGAGTGGGCCATGTGCAGCTTTGTACTGCGACCAAGGCTGAGTGAGCCTTGAGAGCTAGGTGGCTTGGCATTATTATTTGGTGTATTTCTGCTGGAGAAGAACCCCTGTGTGGGCCATTTATGTGTGTGTAAACTTTAACCACTTCAATACCGGGCATTTTCACCCCCTTCCTGCCCAGGCCAATTTTCAGCTTTCAGCACTGTCACACTTTGAATGACAACTGTGCGGTCGTACGACGTGGCTCCCAAACAAAATTGACGTATCTTTTTCCCACAAATAAAGCTTTCTTTTGGTAGTATTTGATTCTCTCTGCGGTTTTTATTTTTTGCGCTATAAACAAAAAAAAGCGACAATTTAAAAAAAAAAAAAAATTTGTACTTTTTGCTATAATAAATATCCCAATTTTTTTTATTTTTTAAACTCTTTTTTTTCTCAGTTTAGGCCGATACGTATTCTTCTACATATTTTTGGTAAAAAAATCACAATAAGCGTTTATTGATTGGTTTGCGCAAAAGTTATAGCGCCCACAAAATAGGGGATAGATTTATGACATTTATTTTTGTTATTTTTCTTTTACTAGTAATGGCGTCGATCTGCAATTTTTGTCAGGACTGCGATATTGTGGCGGACAGATCGGACACTTTTGACACTATTTTGGGACCATTCACATTTATACAGCGAACAGTGCTATAAATATGCACTGATTACTGTATAAATGTGACTGTCAGGGAAGGGGTTAACACTAGGGGCCGATCAAGGGATTAAATGTGTTTCCTAGGGAGTGATTCTTACTGTGGGGGGAGGGGACTGACTGGGGGAGGTGACCGATCTGTGTCCCTATGTACAAGGGACACACCATCGGTCTCCTCTCCCTGACAGGACGTGGATCTTTGTGTTTACACACAGAGACCCACGTCCCTGGCTCAGTGACTAGCAATCGCGGGTGCCCAGCGGACATCGCGGCCGCCGGGCACGCGCACGGGTCCCCAGTGATGCGGCGAGCGCGCGTAGGCGCTCCACACTGCGGGAATCCCAGGACATCATATGACGGCTGCCCGGAGGGACGAAAGTTTCCTGCGGCCATCATTTGACTATGGCCCAGCGGGAAGTGGTTAATTTTGTTACATTTAATAAAAGTGAGCTACCACGCCCTAAATCTGAAGTTCCTGTACAGTGTAAACTCACTGAAAAATGCATCTATCACTAAGCTAGACATCCCCCATTTTACAGCTCATTTTGCACTCCAGATGCCTAGATTTTGGGGTTGATTTACTAAAAACAGAGAGTGCAGCTATGTATGGTAGTCAATTTGATTCTAACTTCAGCTTGTTCAATTAAGCTTTGACAAAAAAAACTGGAAGCTGATTGGTTTCTATGCAGAGCTGCACCCCTCTGTATACAACATATACCTGACCCCTGTGCTTTGCACATTACACACCCCTGACCCTTGCACTCTGTGCCTTACAGACTCCTGCACTATATATATTATGTTGTACATTACATATCTCTGCGCGGAGTGTTCACAATTTGGCTACACCCACCGTTCACTGCTGCACTGCAGTTTTGCTCTCCTTTTGAGTTTTTAATTATAAATAAAACATTTCTTGTTTAAAGTTAGTTATTAGTTAAATAATTTATCTTCAATAAGGTAATACAAATTGTGAAATCAATGCTGAATAATAAAACATCTGCATACACATAATAGAAGTACATTTTTTTTCTCAGTCTAATTTTGGAGCATGAAAAAAAAGATACCCTAATAAACGTTAACATTGACTCTTTACTTAAACACTCATATATGGCTGTTTCTATTTCAATGCGTTCTGATAGTCTGTGTAATAGGACACATACATTATTTCTAACAGTATCATTACTGTAAGCTTAATCTTTTCCATATTTTAATTAAGACTCTAAATGCAGCATGACGGAGTTTTGATTATAAAAGACCTTGAGTTGTCCTCGGGTAAGTGTTTCATTTAATTACAATGTTATTAAAAAAAAAGTTGCTCTGAGAAATGCTACCTTAAATCTTACTTGAAAGATTATTAGATTCTGGGTGGACTGCAGCAGGGTTTGATCCCCGCTGGGATACTTATTATGTTCAGGAACTCAGTGAGCAGATTCTTCGGCCTCCATGGTCTTGAACTTCAGGGTTTAGCTTGATGAGAATTTGCAGTGTACCTGGCCCTTGCTTGTTGCTCATCAAGAGAATGTTATTGTATAAGGAGAATGCAGCACAAGAAGGTTATTCTCATCCAGAAGGAATGACAATTGCTTATTCCTACACATGCTTCACATGTACAGTATATTGCAGCAGTGCTTTGCTGCTATCTTAATATTGCTGTAATAGGGAACGGCTTTAGAGGAACAGGAGGGATTTAAACTGAAATTTAGGCAGATATTAAAAACATCTTTAAGGGCTCATTTACATCTTTATTGTGCATTAACACACACATGTACTTGCATTATGTTGCATATTAACATGCATTGCGTTAAAGTGGTTGTAAACCCACTTTATAAACAAATACCTACAGGTAAGCCTATATTAAGGCTTACCTGTAGGTGCATGAAATATCTCCTTAACCTACACGGTTAAGGAGATATTTGCATTTAAATGCGGCGACGCTGACATCACGCGCATGCGCATGGGGTTAACCCCATTCACAAATTCGGCTAGGTCGCAACATTCGACGACGTAGCCGAATTCGACGGCTCACGCGCGGAGTCTCGTCTTCGCCGCTCCGGCCAATCACAGAGCCGGAGCGGCTCTGTGATTGGCTGCAGCGGCGATACACGGAAGTAACCTTCCGGCTATCGCCGCAGAGATGGCTGCCGCTGAAGAGGGAGACATGGAACGGCTTCGGGGGCCCCGATCTAAGGTAAGTGATGCATAATGAGCTATTATGCTAGTCATAATAGCTCATTATGCCTTTCTCTTACAGCTAGTTAAAAAAAATAAAAAAATTTAGGAGGGTTTACAACCACTTTAAGGCAGCTCACAAATTTTGCACTAAAAAGCACCAAAAACTGGTGTATGTACCATTTATTTCAGCACAGCACAACTCAGCGCATGTTAGTGTATTGTTGCATGTTTAACTGCACTGCAACGTATGTTTATCAGGAAGGTGTGTTGGGATTCCATAAATGTAGTGCATGTAACTGGCCCTCAAGCATGTCTGAACCCAAAACAAAAATGCATTTTATATATATATATATATATATATATATATATATATATATATATATATATATATGTAGCGGCCTCACCCTCTCTCTCTTCTTTAGTGGTTACTTTGGCTTCGGTCTAGGGGTACCTTGAAAGGGAGAGCGAGGTGCGCCACGGCCCATGTCCTCTAGATTACAGCATGTAGAGGTGAAGGCCAGAATCAGATTACCTTCGGGCTGTGTATACGCTCAGAGCCAAGTCTGTTCTGCTGATAACCCCCTTTGCTCCCAGTAATTGGAGTACCACACACTGAAAAGGTCCAACACTTATTTATTCCATAGTCCTTTGCGAGCAGACAGTTTGAGACCCATAGAACAATTCAGTATTGGTGGGGAGTAGGTCAAGGCACAATCCTCAAAGAAAACTAAACCGTTGAGGTTTCACCAACGGTTGCTAAGCACAGTGGCTGTTAAATGGACTTTTTAGTTGCAGAGTCTCTTCCAGCGACTCTAGTGAACAGGAACTGGAGTTACCTTCGCTACGTTGCAACCCCTGTCAGGGGGAAGACATCCCTCCAAGGGAGTTACCAGAGGCCCCGCCGTCACCGGATTAATGCTGTACCGGGCTATTCGGAAGGGTTACACTCCCCGGCCTCCTTGCCTCAGATACAGGTCCCAACACCTTAGGGCCCCTCGGACCCCTCCACCCTCGCGGAATCCAGTCGAAGTTACTGGGCTCCAGGCCTTGGCCGTAGTACCTCACCCCAGGCTTAAGGTGCCTGGGATGGACTCCATCCCTCGCTCCGGCCAGGTCAAGGGCACCTGGGCCCGGAACTCCAGAACGCCAGCACCCAGGCCGAAGGTGCCTGGGTGCGGCCGCGTCCTCCAACTCTGAACCCCGAGGTCAGGGCGTCCGCCCCTTTTATCTCCTCTCCCTTTGCGTCACAGCGGGTTCCCCGCCCCGCTGTACCGGCGCCAGGAAAGGACAAAAAGGAACAGTCTTGCGGTGCAGGTTCAACTCCGACCCAGGGCGACAACGCCACCTGCAGGCCACAGGGAACCTTGCACCACCAGAGTCCTCCAAGAACCACAAAAGGGACTCTCAGCTTCCCTAACAATTAGCACATCTGGGTTAAATGACCCAGATGCTCCCCCCCAAATTTAAATACCCGCTACATACATATATACACACACACAGTATCTCACAAAAGTGAGTACACCCCTCACATTTTTGTAAATATTTTATTATATCTTTTCATGTGACTACACTGAAGAAATTACACTTTGCTACAATGTAAAGTAGTGAGTGTACAGCTTGTATAACAGTGTAAATTTTCTGTCCCCTCAAAATAACTCAACACACAGCCATTAATGTCTAAACCAATGGCAACAGAAGTGAGTACACCCCTAAGTGAAAATATTTACAAAAATGTTGTGAGATACTGTATATTGTACATGCTTGTTTGCTAGGAGGATAGATAGCATCTGTACATGATTGTAGGCATATTTTGTAATATCTGTCAGTACTGTACCGTATTACTATAATTGTAGTAGTTTGTATATACAGCATTTTGTTTAGTAAAAGTCCATTAATACATTAGAAAAGTTTAACCACTTGCCGACCGCGCTATAGCCAAATGATGGCTACAGTGTGGCCAGCTAGTTCTGGGATGCTGTCATATGAGTATCAGTGCCGCCTATCAGTGTAGCCTCATCAGTGCCCATCAGTGCAGACTATCAGTGCCCATCAATGGCCATCAGTGCCCATTAGTGCAGCCTCATCAGTGCACATCAGTGAAAGAGAATGATTACCGAAATTTTATAACAAACTATGAAAAAAAAATTTGCAAACTTTTTGATCTTTATTCATTTATTTAGTGTAGCGGACCCCCCATAATTGGGGTCGCTATGCCTAAATTTAAGGGGTAGCCTGAGCAAATAGTTAGGCTCAGGCTGTTTAAATTCTTTAAATTGGTTTATGCTTTGTTGTGGTGTTGCCTGGCAGTACAGTTCCCTTTGACTTGTGGGTGGCGCTGTCGCCCAGGTCTCAGGTTGAACCACGGGTAACATTGCAACGCGATTGGGTGTCCTCTTTTGGCGGCCGTGCAGTGGGCGTAGTCTACCCACTGTGCATTCCGGGAGAGGGTACTTAAGGGGCGGACGCCATTAGGTCTGGAATTCGGAGGTGATACAGAGGACCCCTTGGTCTGAGGCACGTACCCCACCTTCGGTGGCCCTCATGGCCAGGGGTACTTGTGTGTGTATTCAGTCCTGGGCACCTTCGGCCTGAGGCTGCATCGTTCCAGGTAGGCCCAGCACCTTTAGCTGAGGTCTACACCAGAAGAGGAGTCCCAGGGTGCCCAAGTGGGGGTGACCCACTCTGAAGGAGAGGAAACCGGGGGAGGACCTGTCCCCGGGGATCGGTGAGGGAAGTCACTGTCTCGGGAGAGGCCTGGTTGCCTATCAGAGGGAAGGATTCCATAATCCACCAAAAGCCTTGTAATGTGCCCACTGGCACCTAAGGTCTCAAGTGTTACAAGTGCTGGGGAGTTCTGGATTCAGAAGTTCAAATCCTGATCGTATCCTTAGGAAATTTAAAGTGAATGTTCCGTGCTGCACGCCGGCTGCTAGGACCATTAGAGGGGACTATCCGGGTGAGCAAAGCCCACTCAGGACTGAGTGGAGATAAATGACTGTTAAGTGCCGCGTTCCTGAACCTGCCTCCCTGTTAAAATTCTATATCTCCAACTTTCCTATCAAGTTTCTACGCAAGAAAAATAAACCTCTTTTATTGGGTTTGATACTGTATGGACATTGGCTTTCCTTGAGAGAGAGAATAGACTTCTACCTAAACTCTAGGGTGAAGAACCAACGGAAAGAGGTAACTCGCTGCAGGACCCAAAACAGATAACACTGCTCACCCTCATTTATCAGGAGGATATTGGGCTTGTGGCATGGCGTGTCCCATTCTGCTTGTGGAGGTAAGCAGGGTAGAGGATCTGTGTGCTACACTAGCAAAAAATAAAAAAAACTCAGTGGTGATTAAATACCACCAAAAGACAGCTCTATTTGTGTGGAAAACATTTTGTTTGGGTACATTTGACATTCAATTGTACTTCCTTGCTTATAGTGGATGTAAACCTGATTCATGAAATTTAGGCTGGGCACATATATCTGTAGTGTGTTTTTTTTGTTTTTTTTTTATGTCTCTTCAAAGCATTGTCCTGCTCCATTCTTCTGATAACTTTTGACAAGCTCTCCAAGATGGAAGATAGAATTGTGTGTGGGGAGGTTGCTATAAATAGATTAGCAGACTCCTAAACTATTCACAGGCAACCTCTGCATGTGTGGGGAGGGGTGTCTGCCTTTTCTCCAATCAGCTGTCTCACAGTGTATAGCAATAATCCACTCCTACAGATGAATGGGGAAGTGAAAAATCTAACAGGATGTGCACTTTCTAAACAATATATAAAGGTGAAGACCGCAGATATACATGTAAAACATATGTAGGGGGTTTTGTTTCATCTCTGTGTATCATCTAAGGCTGTTCACTTCACTGGGTATATGTGAGGGTTTACATCCACTTTAAACCACAAAGAATCTTAAAGCAGATCTTCACTGCATCTGAGCACCACAAACCAAAAACACAATATACAGTGCCTTGAAAAAGTATTCATACCTCTTGAAAGTTTCCACATTTTGTCATGTTACAACTAAAAATTTAATTTATTGGGATTTTATGTGATAGGCCGACACAAAGTGGCACATAATTGTGAAGTGGAAGGAAAATGATAAAGGGATTTTTATAACAGCTTACCTGTAAAATCCTTTTCTTGGAGTACATCACGGGACACAGAGCGACTTAGTCATTACTAATGGGTTATATAGTTTACCTTCAGGTGTTGGCACTGGCCAATTCCAAACCGGAAGTACCCTCCCCTATATAAGCCCCTCCCACCCGGGAGCACCTCAGTTTTGTAGCCAAGCAATAAGTGTCCCAAAAAGAGGGGTGGGAGCTCTGTGTCCCGTGATGTACTCCAAGAAAAGGATTTTACAGGTAAGCTGTTATA
Source organism: Rana muscosa (assembly GCA_029206835.1). NCBI lineage: Eukaryota > Metazoa > Chordata > Amphibia > Anura > Ranidae > Rana > Rana muscosa. Next base: position 180,951,086 of record CM055121.1, read on the forward strand.
AAAATCCCTTTTTCTTTTTCGTACATCACGGGACACAGAGCGACTTAGTCATTACTAATGGGACGTCCCAAAGCAATGCCAAATGAGGGGGGGGGTACATAAGCTGGGCGCCATCAGGCATGAGGATCTTTTGCGGCCTGCAACACACTGCGCCCAAAGGCGACATCCTCCTGACTTCTAACGTCTACCTGATAGAATCTAGTAAACGTGTGTACCGAAGACCATGTTGCGGCCTTACATACTTGAGCCAGGGAGGCCTGGTGATGCACTGCCCATGAAGTTCCAACCGCTCTTGTGGAGTGCGCCCTAACTTTGAACGGAGGCGGTCTCTTTCTCAAGCCATAGGCTTGTATTATGACCTGTCGAATCCACTTGGCTAAAGTAGATTTTGATGCTGCCTGACCCCTTCTGGGGCCTTCCGGCAGAACAAACAAAGAATCCGTTCTGCGAATCTGAGCAGTGGCTTTTAGATAAGCTTTAACTGCTCTTACCACATCCAAAGAATGTAATAACTTTTCCTCTACTGAGATAGGTTTGGGGAAAAAAGAAGGAAGAACCACATCTTGGTTCAAATGAAACCTCGATACCACCTTAGGAAGAAAGGCTGGATGAGGACGTAATACTACTCTGTCCTTATGGACAACCAGATATGGCTCCTTACAGGACATAGCTGCTAATTCCGACACTCTTTTAGCCGAACAAATGGCTACTAAGAAAACCAATTTCCTGGTGAGAAGAACCAAGGAAATGTGTTGTAATGGTTCAAACGGTTGTTTCTGTAGAACCGACAGAACCAGGTTTAAGTCCCAAGGACATATGGGAATACTAACCGGAGGGCTAATACGCATCACTCCTTGTATAAAGGCTTTGACTAGTGAATGCGAAGCCAAGGGCCTTTGAAAAAATATTGACAAGGCCGAAATCTGACCCTTGATAGTACTCAAGGCCAGCTTCCTATCTACAGCCCACTGTAGGAAGTCCAGAATCCTCCCTATCATGTACTTACGTGGATGCCATTTCTTGGTCTCACACCACGTAATGTACGCTTTCCAGATCCTATAATAGATCTGCCTGGATACCGGTTTCCTGGCATTGATCATGGTAGATACCACAGAATTAGAGAGCCCTCTCTTTTTCAGAATGTGGGCTTCAATAGCCAGGCCGTCAAACCTAGGGCTGGTAAGGAAGGGTGGTATATCGGTCCTTGCGACAGCAGGTCCGGACGAAGTGGGAGGGTCCAAGGACTCCTCACTGACATTTTTACCATCTCCGCGTACCATGCCCTTCGGGGCCACGCTGGAGCCACCAGAATCACTGGTTTCTTTTCTACCCTGATTCTGCGGAGTAATCGCGGTAACAATTGTGGCGGTGGGAATGCATATATCAGCTTGAACCGATCCCAAGGGAACACTAGGGCATCCGAGCCGCAAGCTAGGGGATCCCTTGTGCGAGACACAAACCTGTCCACCTTTGCGTTGAATCTGGATGCTAGCAGATCTACATCCGGTGTTCCCCACCGCTGGCATATTGCCTGGAAAACCTCGGGGTGAAGAGACCATTCCCCCGGGCATAATTGTTGGCGACTTAGAAAGTCCGCTCTCCAATTTTCCACTCCTGGGATGAAAACCGCAGATATGGCTGGGACATATCTTTCTGCCCACTCCAGGATGCAATTTGCTTCCTTCTGGGCTGCACGACTTTTGGTGCCACCCTGATGATTGATATATGCCACTGCCGTGGCATTGTCTGATTGAATTCTGACAGGGGACCCCTGGAGTTTGGATGTCCATGCTACTAGGGCATACCGGGCTGCTCGTATCTCTAAGAGATTGATGGGCAGGGCCTTTTCTGCTTCTGACCACCTGCCCTGGAGAGACCATTGCTCCAGCACTGCCCCCCAGCCGATGAGGCTGGCATCTGTAGTGACCACCTTCCAAGAAACCGGACTGAAGGGTTTCCCTCTTTCCAGATTCTGGGGCACCAACCACCAATGGAGGCTCTTGCGAACGGAAGGGGACAGGGACATTGGTAAGTCTAAAGCCTGAACTTTTTTGTTCCAGGCTGACAGTATGGCCCTTTGCAAATTCCTTGAATGGAATTGACCGTAGGGTACCGCTTCGAATGAAGCCACCATCTTTCCCAGCAGCCTCATGCAGAGACGTATGGATGGTTTTCTTTTTGTACCCACTAAGTGGGTCAAATTTCTTAAAGACGACACCTTCTCTGGAGGTAAGAAAATCTTTCTCTGATTTGAATCCAGCCTTAGCCCTAAGTATTCCAGACTTTTGACTGGTCTTAGAGCTGACTTGTCCCGGTTGATAATCCAACCGTGATATTCCAGATACTCGATTGTCTTGTGAATAGCTACTTCCAGCTTTTCCACTGAGTGGTCTATTAGTAGCAGGTCGTCTAGATATGCCATTATCGTTACACCCTGTGTTCTTAGATTGGCCAATAATGGGGCCAGAATTTTTGTGAACACTCGTGGTGCTGTGGCCAGACCGAAAGGTAAGGCTCTGAACTGAAAATGGCGCCCTTCTACTGCAAAGCGTAGAAATTTCTGATGGGCCGGAAAGATGGGAATATGCAGATAAGCATCCCTTATGTCGATCGAGGCTAGCCATTCCTGCCCTTGTAGGGCGGTGGCCACTGATCGGATCGACTCCATCCGAAAGGTCCTGATATTTAGGAACTTGTTTAGCCCTTTTAGATTTAATATGGGCCTCACGTCCCCATTTGGTTTGGGGACTGTGAAAAGGTTCGAGTAAAACCCGAATCCGCTTTCTTCCAGGGGAACCTTCATGATTACCCCTTGGAGCAATAGTTGTTCTAGTGCCAGAAGGAGGGATCCTCTCTTTTGGGGATCTCTTGGCACGTTTGACCTCATAAATTGGGCAGGAGGAGTGCCTTTTAACTCCAGCTTGTATCCCAGACTTACTGCGGAGAGCACCCATCTGTCTCTGATGGTGTCCCGCCAGGTCTCTGTGAACAACTGAAGTCTTCCCCCCACCCGATTGAGCGGGGGCAATACTTCATGCCTTAGGGGGAGGTTTTGTACCTCTCTTGATCCAGGGCTTCTTGTTACCCTGTGATTGTCCCTGATTTCTGCCCCCTGAATTTGACCGCGGAGGCCGTCGGAACTGCTTCACAGCCGATGTGCCCGGGACTGGAGAGGTAGGCCTCTTAAAAGAAGGACTTCTACCCTTGTTCTTAACCGGTAAGAGTGAACTTTTACCGGCAGAAATTTTCTGGATATATTTGTCCAGATCTTCTCCAAATAAGCGTTCTCCATGAAATGGGAAGCTAACCAGCAGTTTTTTACAGGGAGCTTCAGCAGACCAGTTTTTGAGCCACAGAAGCCTACGCATATGTACTATAGACAGCGTAAAGCGGGAGGCCTGTTGGATTGTATCCTTTATGGCGTCCACCGCAAAACACAAGGCTCTAGGCAGGTCAGCTAGGGCATGAGCCTGCTGATCTGGTAAGTCCCTTAAGACTTGTTTCAACTGATCTTTCACTGCTTGGCAGACTCCAATCGCTGCTACCGCAGGTTGTGTCACCATACTTGCTGTAGAGAAAGCAGATTTTAGTAAAGACTCCAATTTTTTATCTATTGGGTCTTTGAACATTGGAACATTATCTACTGGACATGTCAGTGATTTGTTAACAGAAGAGATGGCTGCGTCCACTATAGGGACCCTCCATTTTCTTATGAACTTATCCTCCATGGGATAGATCACCGGAAATCTCTTGGGGGGAGCAAATATTTTATCAGGATGCTCCCAATCCTGGTAAATAAGCCCTTCTAATAAAGGGTGGATTGGGAAGGAACAGACCGCCTGGGGAGCTTTTAGCGACCCCAGCGAGGAGACCGTAGTGGATGGTGGTTCCGCCAGAGGCATTTTAAATGCTGATCGGACCATGTTAGTCAGAGACTGAACCCATAATCTTTCAGCCTGAGAAGCTGAGAAAGGTTCTTCCACTGTTGATTCCTCTATAAGTGAATCAACCTCATCCTGATCCCCTTCAGGTAGGTCGATCTCTGTGTGGGGCTGTTCCTCCACTAACAGGCACTCTGAAGGAGGAGACGGAGATCGGACGCGCTTTTCCTGTGACAGGGAAGCAGCGATCAATGCTGTTAATCTCTCTTCCAATCCTCCCAGAGTTGAGGATAAAACCTCCTCTGTTATATATACAGGAGCAGGTGGACTGGGGACAGCCGCAGCACCAGGCATTCCTGCGGGGTTTCTACGGCTACTGACCTCTGCATTCTCAGGGGAGATTGGTGCAGTGCAAGCATGCCCAATATCCTCAGAGCCCGATGGAGACCCCTTTGGCTTCCTGGAAGATTTATTTCCGGAGCGTCTGGACGACATATCCTTTAAGCACAAAGCTGAGGTATTCCCGTCGTCATACACCAATTTTTGCTGGTAATAGTCTAACACAGGTGCTGCTATATACCAGCTGGTGTCCACTAAAGTGCCTTTCTATGGGGATGCCTGCATCAACCGCCTCTGTGTGCCACTGTTTGTTGCTAGCTCTGTTTGCATGCAGCTGACACTTGTACTGTGTCTTTTAACCATGCTGGGACGCCCGCACATGCGCAGAAGCGCCGCGGCGCGCATCGAGCGTCATCCACCCGCCCCGCCCCTTTTTTTTTCATAGGAGGCGCGTGCACGCGCCCGCGCGCGCGCCCGTGCGCCAATGGCGCCCTTTTCGAAAACCAACAGAGGACTAGGAGCCAGGGCCCTTTTTGCCGGAGGGCCTGTGCGGTGGATGAACGCAGCAACAGGGCAGAGGAAGTGGATTCCCTCAGAGAAACTTACCAGCTGCCTGGATCTTTTGAGTTGAGAAAACCAAAGATCCACATTTACAAGAAAAATGGACTACAGCGGCCTCTAGTGGTTTAACACAGGTACCGCGGTCCCTGTTTTTTTTTTTTTTTTTCTTGACTACTATTAAAATTTTACATTTTCAGTAGTTATAGGCAAACACAGATATTTAGCGGGAATACCGTTAGGTAACAGACAGAAAGACAAATTAGGCTTGGGGGTCCCCCAATAGAACCAAGTTCCTGAGGGCCCCCACTTACCTGATCCCCGCCGCAGGACTTTGTTTGGTCCACAAAAGTCCAAACTTCACCTATCACGGCAGGCATTGTAATTAAACCTTCAGGGACCGGGTTCCCAAGGATTCCACTCCCCTGGACCTGTATAGCACCCTGCACAGACAGCGTCTTGGTCGTGGGTATGACCAGAGCTCTGGATCCCAGGGTCCAGCCCTCCTAAGAGAAGCATTACAGGCAAAACCTTGCTCTTCTGCTGCAAGGCCCGGGTACCGACCGTTTAGCTATGAAGCTTTTTTGGTGGGATCCGGAACAGCTTACTAAGGCCCAAAAGAACCTGTACGCAAGCCCAGTGAAAACACATGTTACTCTTTGGCCAACACCTTAGACACTGGCAAAAAACTGAGGTGCTCCCGGGTGGGAGGGGCTTATATAGGGGAGGGTACTTCCGGTTTGGAATTGGCCAGTGCCAACACCTGAAGGTAAACTATATAACCCATTAGTAATGACTAAGTCGCTCTGTGTCCCGTGATGTACGAAAAAGAAAAATGGTTTTTCAAAATGTTTTACAAATAAATATCTGAAAATTGTGGCATGCATTTGTATTCAGCCCTTTTTACTCTGATACCCCTAACTAAAATCTAGTGGAACCAATTGCCTTCAGAAGTCACCAAATTAGTAAATAGAGTGTGTAATTTATTCTCAGTATAAACATAGTTGTTATGTGAAGCCCTCAGAGGTTTGTTAGAGAACCTTAGTGAACAAACAACATCATGAAGGCCCAGGAACACACCAGATAGGTCAGGGGTAAAGTTGAGGGGAAGTTAAAAGCAGGGTTAGGTTACAAAAAAATATCCCAAGCTTTGAACATCTCACGGAGCACTGTTCAATTCATCATCCAAAAATGGAAAGAGTATGGCACAACTGCAAACCTACCAAGACATGGCCATCCACCTAAACTGACAGGCTGGGCAAGGAGAGCATTAATTAGAGAAGCAGCAAAGAGGCCCATGGTAACTCTGGAGGAGCTGCAGAGATCCACAGCTCAGGTGGGAGAATCTCTCCACAGGACAACTATTAGTCGTGCACTCCACAAATCTTGCCTTTGTGGAAGAGTAGCAAGAAGAAAGTCATTGTTGAAAGAAATCCATAAGAAGTCCTGTTTGCAGTTTGCGATGTGGGGGACACAGCAAACATGTGGAAGAAGGTGCTCTGGTCAGATGAGACCAGAATTGAACTTTTGGCTTAAAAGCAAAATGCTATGTGTGGCAGAAAACTAACACTCCACATCACCCTGAACACACCATCCCCACCGTGAAACATGGTGGTGGCATCATCATGTTGTGGGGATGATTTTCTTCAGCAGAGACAGGGAAGCTGGTCAGAGTTGATGGGAAGATGGATGGAGCCAAATACAGGGCAATCTTAAAAGAAAACCTGTTAGAGTCTTCAAAAGACTTGAGACTGGGGCGGAGGTTGACCTTCCAGCAGGACAACGACCCTAAACATACAGCCAGAGCTACAATAGAATAGTTTAGATCAAAGTATATTTATGTGTTAGAATGGCCCAGTCAAAATCCAATTGAGAATATGTGGCATGACTTGAAAATTGCTATTCACAAATGCTCTCCATCCAATCTGACAGAGCTTGAGCTATTTTTCAGAGAAGAATGAGCAAAGATTTCACTCTCTAGATGTGCAAAGCTGGTAGAGACATCCCCAAAATGACTTGCAGCTGTAATTGCAGTGAAAGGTGGTTCTACAAAGTATTGACTCAGGGGAACTGAATACAAACGCATGCCACACTTTTCAGATATTTATTTGTAAAAAAATTGAAAATAATTTATCATTTTCCTTCCACTTCACAACTTTGTGTTGGTCTATCACATAAATTCCCAATAAAATACATTTATGTTTTTGGTTGTAACATGACAAAATGTGGAAAATTTCAAGGGGTATGAAAACGTTTTAACCACCTCAATACAGGCACGTTCACCCCCTTCCTGCCCAAGCCATTTTTCAGCTTTCAGCGCTGTCACACTTTGAATGACAATTGCGCGGTCGTGTGACGCTGTACCCAAATGAAATTTTTATCATTTTTTTTCCCACAAATAGAAATTTATTTTGGTGGTATTTGATCACCTCTGCGGTTTTTATTTCTTGCGCTATAAACAAAAGAAGAGTGACAAGTTTGAAAAAAAGCACAATATTTTTAACTTTTTGCTATAATAAATATTTAAATGTTTTTTTTTTTTTTTAAAACAAATTTTTTCCGCAGTTTAGGCCAATATGTATTCTTCTACATATTTTTGTTAAAAAAAATCGCAATAAGCGTATATTGATTGGTTTGCGCAAAAGTTATAGCGTCTACAAAATAGGGGATAGATTTATATATTATTTTTTTTTTACTAGTAATGGCGGCGATGTGCGATTTTTATCGTGAATGCGATATTGCGGCGGACATATCGGACACTTTTAACACATTTTTGGGAGCATTCACATTCATACAGCGATCCGTGCTATAAAAATGCACTGATTACTGTGTAAATGTGACTGGCAGGGAAGGTGTTAACACTAGGGGGCGATCAAGGGGTTAAATGTTACCTAGGGAGTGATTCTAACTGTAGCGGGAGGGGACTCAAAAGGGGAGGAGACCGATCGGTGTTCCTCTGTATAAGGAACACACCATCGGTCTCCTCTCTCCTGACAGGACGTGGATCTGTGTGTTTACACACACAGATCCACGGTCCTGCTCTGTTACTGGGTAATCGCAGGTGGCCAGCGGACATCGCGGCCACCGGGCACGCGAATCGGGTCCCCTGGTGGGCTGGGAAGGTGAGGACGTCATATGACGCGCGCCGTCCAGCCGTCATTTGGCGGGTGGCAAGAGGTTAAAGGCACTGTAATTCATTTTTAATATTCAAAGCAAACTCACCCATCCAGCCATGTCTCTATGCTTTATTTTGTTGAGGAAAATAACATAGCAATAGCATTTCTGCCTGTGGCCATCTTGAGTAAGGGCACGTTATTCATGTTGCATTCACTTCCTGGAATCCATGTGCCCTTAGCTCTAACATGCATGCAGGAAGGTGTGCTTAGTTGAGAAAACCCCTCCTCCTCTCCCCTCTTGAAGACTCCTGGGATATCATTTGCCTAGGCAAGAAACCAGGAAGTAACTAAAAAAATGTAAAAAAAAAAAAAAAGTTTAGAACAAGTAAATATGATATACTTTGCTATCTACTTACTAATGCTAGCAGCATGAGGGTTAAAAATAATCAATGTTGATTGGAAGTGTAAAGTTCCACTTTTTTTTTTTTATAAATCTTTTTATTTAATTTCTTAAACAAACAAAACATAACATAACATAACAACACATCATACACATTAAATCTAAAATATATTAGTAAAATAACACGATCCCATCACCTTGCATAGCAAAAAACAAGAAATAAAGAAATTATGATTATCACTATTATTTCCAATCATTTCTAAACACAAATATCCCATATAGGGAACATCCCTTCTATGAGTTGTTACCTCCCTCTATGTTAGATGCCGTATATGGCTTATCCAGCCACTTTGCCCAAACCTCATCATACTTACTAGGGCGACCCCTATTCCTATAGGTATCTCTGTACAATGGAAGATTATTATTAATCAATTGTTTCCAATATATAAACGGAGGAGGATGAGGTTTCTTCCAATATAATGCAATAGATTTTCTTGCGTAGAATAATGTTGTATTAATAAATATTCGTTCGGTCTCTATAGGGGTAATATCCTCTACTAAGCCCAGCAAACAGACTGACATTGAAAACGGTAAAGGAGCAGAGGTAATAGAGTTTAATAGATCCACTACCTCCATCCAAAATGTAACTATATATGGACAGGTCCAGAAGATGTGTGTGAAATCCCCTCGAGCTGCTCCGCACCTCCAGCACTTAGAGGAACAAGCAGGATTTATCTTTTGAAGTCTATATGGCGTGATATATGCTCTGTGTATGAGTTTAAATTGGATAACACGATCCCTCAAGGAGACCAGAGATCTCAAAGGTGTCAGGGTCACCTGTGGCCAGGTGCCAGATGCACACCGTAGGGGGACAGGAGTGCACCGCGGGGTAGTGAACCCTATGGCTGGCTTCTGCGGATAGGAAACTGGGTGGTTGTGGAAAGCGGGACCAGAGGAGCACAACCGGGATCCAAACGGAAGCTAGAGCCAAGATTCCCCAGGGCGCGGAGTCTAAGACCCAGCTGGTCTTCTCCAGGGCCTCTAGTGGTGAGGATGTTAGCTGCAGGCTGGGACCAGGTCGCGGCCCCTGGAGTTTCCTAGCTCACGCCCCGTAGGATAAGGGGAAAAGAGGGGATGCAGCAGCACAAGATGAGAGAGATCCGAATAACAAGCTGAAGGTCAGGGGCCACAAGCAGACAAGGATAACGAAGAACGAGCCGAAGGTCAAGGGTCACGAGCAGACAGGGATAGTCGGGGACAAGCCAATAACGTAACAGAGAGACAGACGTAGCACACGGCAGGCAGGAACCCAAACACACAATGCCTAACAAACACGACTGCATATCCATGACAAAAGGGAAATCCCACACACAGCTCCAGTCCTCCATACTCAAATCTGGTATATCTCGAATCCACCTAGCTCGAAGACTCTCTAATGGCAGGATAGAAATTAAAGTAAGATGAGAATAGAGTCTCGAGGTAGGCTTATCCAGACACTCAGACCTAAGTACTAACTCCAAGGTAGATTGTATCATCGTTAAACTATTCTGTGGAAACTCTGCATGAAAAGTATGTGAAAGCTGGTAGTATCTAAATAGATAAGAGCTAGGAAGATTAAACATTGAGGTTAGTGTAGAGAAGGTGGATAACCTCTGATCAGTAACCACTTGGACAAGTAATTTAATATTGTATTTGGTCCATGCAATAGGCTCTGGTGTTTTAAGGAATTGAGGAAGGGTAGGGTTTAGCCATAGAGGGACATTTGGAGAAATTACTCCCTTTGGATAACCCTCACATCTAAGGCCGGCCTCCCAAGCTTGAATAGTATTAAGCATAGGAATAGTCACCTGATGAAGTGCCCTACGGCCCCTAAATAAGAGAACCTTAAGAGCTTCTACGGAACCTACTACTACTGCTTCTAACCGGGTAGAAGAGTTATATAGATCTGGGTTTAACCACCATGCGGCCGTAACCAACTGAGTGGCCAAAAAATATTTGTATAGATCCGGAAAAGCTAGTCCTCCCTCTTCACAAGGGCGCATCAGAGTGCTTAATTTATACCTAGGATTTTTTATCCTCCATAAAAAAGATGAAAACAACTGATTTAGTCTTTTGAAAAAGGATACAGGGAGCCATTGAGGAGAATGTCTAAATAGGTACATGAATTTAGGTATAATTTTCATTTTTAAAAGATTAATACGCCCCAATAGAGACAACGGTAGAGACTTCCATACTTTTAATTTAGACTCAGTATCTCCCAAAATTGGGGTCAGATTCAGAGACATAAATTCAGAAGATTGACGAGAAATTACCACTCCTAAATACTTAAAATTATCTACCCACTGCAGTGGAGTATCCTTCATAGCCGTACTGCGAGCCTCCATATCTATTGGAAACAGCAATGACTTAGTCCAATTTACCTTCAGCCCTGTAACCGTTGAAAATGAATCCAGTATATCCAAGGCCCCTTGTAACGAGGGGCCAGCATCATTTAAAAATAATAAGAGGTCGTCTGCATACAGAGCTACCCTCTCCTCCAGCCAATCGATCCGCAATCCCCTAATATTGGGGGAAGTACGTAGAGCCTCAGCCACCGGTTCCATAGCAATTGCAAAAAGGGCTGGAGAGAGAGGGCAGCCCTGACGGGTTCCCCTAAATAGTGAGAAGGAAGCTGACAACCCTCCTCCCATCTTTACTGCAGCTCTGGGATTCTTATATAAGACCTGTAACCATTTTATAAATACCGTTGGGAAGCCCATTCTGCGGAGTACTTCCCACAGAAAGGGCCACTCCAAGGTATCAAAGGCCTTCTCAATGTCCAGGGAGGCAATAACCCTAGATTCCATATTAAGATGTGAAGCATAAATATTGGTATATAATCTCCTCAAGTTCACATCAGTGGATCTGCCTGGCATGAAACCAGTCTGATCTGAATCAATGATATTAGACATCAACGGTTGTAATCGTTCCACTTTAAAAGACACAAAGCAAAACATACACCGAACACATCTAGGAAATTGTAATCTGTTTGCCCAAGGCCTGCTCCAAACAAATACCTATAAAGGTAAGTTTTATCTTTTATTATAGTGTAGCGGGTATATACATTTAGGGGCAACATCTGGGTGGTAGCATAACCCAGATGCACTGATTGTTAGATTATGCTATTTATTTGTGTGAAGATATCAGTGGTGTCAGTTCCCTGCAGCCCAGTGGGTGGCGCTGTCGACGTGGGCCGGGGTTGAACAACCACTGCAGTGCCGTACCCTTTGTGACCTCTCGCAGCAGTTGTACAGCGGGGCGGGGAACCTGCTGTGCTTGCTGGGAGAGGGTATAAAGGACCGGACATCTTGCGCATGAGGTCAAAGTCCCAGGCACCTTCAGCCTGTGGGCTGCTGTACGCCCTTGGCCTGGACACGTGGAGTTCGAGTTCCATCCCAGACACCTTAAGTCTGGGGTGAGGTACTTTACAGAAGGCCTGGGGCCCAGTACCTTCCACTTTGTCCCACGAGGGATGGAACATACCTAGGGTGCCCTAGGTACAGGTGCTTGAATCCAGGGCATAAGGCACCGGAGATGTGTCTCTCCCGAAGACCCGGTGCAGCATATTGCCGGTGACGGATGGGCCTCTGGAGACTGTCCGGATGGATGTCTTCCCTGACAGGGGCCATTCTCTCAAGGAAGGTAGTTCACGTGCTTATGGTCGGTGGCAGTGACCCAACTAAACCCAGGTCGGTGCCAGAGACCTACACTCAGGTCTGTGGCAGAGGCCTCAACATTCACCAAGGTTTGTGGCAGGAACCAAATTCACAATCGGTGGCAGCGATTGTGCGCCAAGCCTATTTGCACTGTATGGAATAGGAGAGAGCTTGTGCCTGGACCTACTCGTACCCACACCCTGTCTGTTTGTGTCAAGTTCAACCGGTACTGTTCATTGCTACAAGATAAATAAATAAGTGTTGGACTGTTCATGGTGTGGAACTCTATTACTGGCAGCAAAGTGCTCCGTCTCTAGCGGTGGCAATCAACCTCCACAGGAGAAGCAGAGGCTCCGTACGGAATGCAGACCCGAAGGTAAACTTGAACTTAGCTCAAACCTCACACACGCATGAGGTGAGAGCTGGTATTAGTGTTCCTCACCCTCCTCCCTCAAACCCCTAGACAAGCCAGCCATATTATATCAAGGGAGTAGGGGGTGAGGCCGCTATAATTATTTTTAGGTATTCTGTGTATTTGGGAACATATAACAAACATATACGGTAGTGGAGTTTTCACAAATTCAACTGGAAATACTCTTTAAAGCTAAGCTCTGGAATTTTGTAAACAATACCTCTGCAGTGACTCTCCCAACACACACACGGACTGGAAGGATAAAAGGCTTGTTAAAGTGTTACCCCAACAGTAAAATCAGTCTGTATATGCAGTAAAGCATGCTTGTTATACTCACTCTGGAACCTCCGTATTGTGTAAAAAAAGCTGTTTGAACCTGTCTTCTCTGATCCTCCCCTTATTTTACTGTCCCCAGTCCATCTCCTGATAGAACAGAGCCTTGGGGGCATTCTGCACATGTTCAGTTTGGTGTTTTGTGGAGGTTTTTTTTTTTTTTTTTTTCCAGGGTGGGTGCATGTGATTAGCACAGGGCCAATCAGTACTGTTTAGACAGAAAGTCAGGGGCAATGCAGCCTCATAAGACAGTCAGAGGAAAATGAAAACTCCTTCTACAAGCATTAACTAGAACTGGGCCGGACACTGATAGAAGTCACGAGACTGCTATAAACCGCTGATCAGAAAAGGTATTTGGCCGTTTAGATTTACTAAAATAATTGCATTTTTATGTTCTGTGTACTGTGTAAATGTGACTGGCAGGGAGCGGGTTAACACTAGGGGGCGATTAAGGGGTTAATTGTTACCCACGGAGTGATTCTAATTGTAGGGGGAGGGGACTCACAAGGGGAGGAGACCGATCGGTGTTCCTCTGTATAAGGAGCACACCATCAGTCTAGATACCATCACCATCAGATATAGTGAATGCAGGGTCCTGGGTTTAGTAACACTTTAAGTCTAGGGGTACAGGAATAAACTGTAATACCTACTTTACGCTTCATTTTGAAAAGCTTCCACCATGCTGAGTGATAGGGCCCCCCAAAGCCTCTTCTCTCCTGTGCTCCTGCCAGCAGTTGTACTTTGACATTATTACATACAATGCAATACCAATAGTCTAGCTTTATACATTGGGATGATGAAGGCCCAACACAACCTGGTGCATCGGAGAGAAGAGGAGGGCCCCAGAAACCTGTAGGAGGTAAGTATTACAGCTTATTTGTCTACCCCTAGAGCTAATGAGTAGGTAATTATTGTAATTTGGGGGGACCCACTATAAGCATATCAGAGTGCAGCTTTAATAGATTTCATTGCCACTTTAAATAATCAATCTAAATTGTTTTTCTTAATTTGCTCTATAAAGGCAATATGCTGTTTTTCAAATAAAACATTTAATTATGCTAAAAGCAAAGTAAAAGAAGTCGAGGCACATTAAATGGCAATTTTGTATTTAGAGCTAGTCTTAGCTTGTGTTCTATTTAATAAAAAGATAATTAATTAAATAAAAATACTTGCTCTTCATTCAAATTTGCTTACATCCCACAGTGCTTCTTTTGTTTAGGCAAACCACTTATGAATAATTAGGAATAATAATTAGCTTTCAATAAAACAGATTTTGATATTGTTAGAAATTTGAATAAATACATTTTTGAAGAAGGAGAATATTTTATGTGTATGATTGGCAGGGCCGGCCCAAGACATTGTGCTGCCTGGGACCAAGAATGAAATTCTGCCCCCCCCCCCCCCCAAAAAAAAAAATCACGCCCACCAAAAGGCCCCCACATTCATTATTTTATATCATGATAACTAAAGGGGACCCGTCATGGCTCTATACATGTATAGGAGTAAAAAGAGGACCTGTCGTGGCTCTATACATGTATAAAGAGGACCTGTCATGGCTCTATACATGTATAAAGGATAATAAAAAGGACCTGTCGTGGCTCTATACATGTATAAATGAGTATAAAGAGGACCTGTCATGGCTCTATACGTGCATATAGGTGTATAAAAGGACCTGTCAGGGCTCTATACATGTATATAGGAGTATAAAGGGACCTGTGCATGGCGGGCGGCCGCAATGTCTTTTGCGCAAACTAATCAATGTACGCTAATTATGTTTTTTTTGGTACCAAAAATATGTAGAAGAATACATATTGGCCTAAACTGATGAAGAAATTATTTTTTTATACATTTTTTGGATATTTATTATAGCAAAAAGTAAAAAATATTGTTTGTTTGTTTTTTTTAATTGTTGCTCGTTTGTTGTTTATAGTGCAATAAATAAAAACCGCAGAGGTGATCAAATATCACCAAAAGAAAGCTCTATTTGTGGGAAAAAAAGGACGCCAATTTTATTTGGGTACAGTGTCGCATTACCGCGCAATTGTCAGTTAAAGCGACACAGTGCCGTATCGCAAAAAATGGCCTGGTTATTAAAGGGTTTGTAAAGGTTCGTGATTTTTCACCTTAATGCATCCTATGCATTAAGGTGAAAAAACACCTGCAATGACTGCCCCCCAGGCCCCCTGTTTTACTTACCTGAGCCCGTTCACTTGCTGTGCGCGTCCCCCGGCGTCCTCTTCTCCACGGAGTCTGGCCGTTAATTGGCTAGATTGATAGCAGTGCAGCCATTGGCTCGCGCTGCTGTCAATCACATCCAATGACCCGGGCCCTGGGGGGGGCGGGAATGAGTCATACATGTTGTGTCTATGGACGCAGCGTGTATAACAGGGAACGCGCCCGCAAGCTAACCCCCTTGGGAGAGTGCTTCCCAGAAGGGGGTTAGCTGATGCAGGGAGGAGCCAAGACAGCCGCCGAGGAACCAGAGAATCGGGGCCACTCTTTTCCAAACGCACTGCACAGTGGAGGTAAGTATAACATGTTTGTTATTTAAAAAAACAAAGCCATACAACCGCTTTAAGTGGGCAAATCTTTCCGGTCCTTAAGTGGTTAATCAGGGCTGGGCAAGGCAAGTCCCTCTCAGAGGCTCTCATGTCTCATACAACTTGTGATGTGTGTTTGTACTTACAGTTTTGCTTCGGACTCCACCACCAGATGCGGGTTGTCACCTGCCACTCGTTGCGGATTGTCGGCTGCCACATGTTGCGCATGGTCACTTATGTCACCTGCCACACGTTGCGGGTTGCCACTTGCCACACGTTGCGGATTGTCACGACATCACCTGTCACACGTTGCGGGTTGTCACTTGCTGTGTCCCAGAGTGAAGGCAGGCAGCAGAGAGATGATATAATCTCTCTGCTGCCCATGGCTGCACAGTGAGGGTGAAACTGTGGTGATGCAGGGCGGCGGGGAGAGGTGACATCATCACTCTGCTCCGCTGCCCGCTCACTTGCTGACTGATCCCAAACCCCCCCCCCGGCTGCAAGTGCTCTGCCCGCCCCTGTCACCAACAGCAGCGGCGCCGGGCTCCTCACAGGGAGCGGTGCCTGCAGTGCTCACTCGCTGACTGCCCCCTCCCCCCGCCTGTGAGTGTCCTCACAGGCAGCGGCGCCGGTACACCGGGCTCCTCACAGGGAGCGGCGCCTGCCCATGCCTGCTCACTCGCTGACTGCCCCCCCCCCCCCGCCTGTGAGTGTCCTCAGCGGCGCCGGGCTCCTCACAGGCAGCGGAGCTGGCTGGCGGGCGTCAGTTTGCCGCCCCCCTAACAGTGCCGCCTGGTACCATGGTACCACCCGGTCCCATCATAGGGCCGGCCCTGATGATTGGGTAAAATTAAAAACAAAACATATTGACCTAACATGTTTTAACATGCACCCAACATGATCTCTCCTAACTTTCCTCCCTTGGCCCCAGAGTACTGCCAGGTGGCTGCTAGGATGACCAGCTAATTCAATCTAATTTGTTTTATTTCATTCCCTTTTACACTGAAGTTATGTACCCCTGCTTTACTTTTACCCCCTGCTTTACTTTTACCCCCTGCTTTACTTTTACCCCCTGTTTTAATTTTACCCCCTGCTTTACTTTTACCCCCTGCTTTACTTTTACCCCCTGCTTTTCTTTTACCCCCTGCTTTACTTTTTACCCCCTGTTTTAATTTTACCCCCTGCTTTACTTTTACCCCCTGCTTTACTTTTACCCCCTGCTTTTCTTTTACCCCCTGCTTTACTTTTTACCCCCTGTTTTAATTTTACCCCCTGCTTTACTTTTACCCCCTGCTTTACTTTTACCCCCTGTTTTAATTTTACACCCTGCTTTACTTTTACCCCCTGCTTTTCTTTTACCCCCTGCTTTTCTTTTACCCCCTGCTTTTCTTTTACCCCCTGCTTTTCTTTTACCTGCTTCCTTCTGGCACTGAATGTTTTTCCTTATATTGATACCTTACCAATACTTTTGTAATTGTATAGGAAGAACTCAATAAAGTTGGTGCACCACTTTTCTGGCGTTAAAGTGGTTGTAAACCCACTTTTTCAACTTGGACCTACAGGTAAGCCTAGATTAAGGCTTACCTGTAGGTGCAAGAAATATCTCCTAAACCTACACGGTTTAGGAGATATTTACTAAAAATGACAGGCGCCGCTGTCTACGGCGCCTGCGCGCCGTAGACAACGGCGCATTCATGGGGTTAATCCCATTCACAAAATCGGCTACTTCCCAGCAATCGCGGCGCTGTGATTGGCTGGTGCGGCGATACCCGGAAGTAACCTTCCGGCTATCGCCGCAGCGATGGATGCGGCTGAAGAGGGAGACGAGGGCGGCTTCGGGGCCCCGACCTAAGGTAAGTGATGCATAATGAGCTATTATTCTAGTCATATTAGCTCATTATGCCTTTCTCTTCCAGGTTGTTATAAAAAAAAAAATTTTTTTACCGGGTTTACAACCACTTTAATGCCTTGTTAATGTGTTGCACCAAATTCATAAAACATCTGCAATACTTTTGGTTCTAACAGTGACTGGTGCACCAAATTCAGGTAGTTCTAAAATGTACCACTTTTATAATGGGGTAAAAATGCCTGCACCAATTTCAAAATGAAATACCAACAGTTCATATCTTATGAAAAATGGGAAAAGACCAACTCTCTCGCCTACAGAGAAAGACCATGGCGCACATGGATTTTTGTGAAAGTGTCTTACGTGCATTCTTTAAGTGGTGTAACGTGTGCCAAATTCAAGTATAAGTTCTTCACAGGTACATGGTGCACGCTGCGACATTTTAATGCCGCGTACACACGATCGGACATTTCGCTCAAACTTGTTTTGCATACACACGGTCACACAAATGTTGCTTGGAAATTCTGAACGTCAAGAACGCGGAGACGTACAACACTGCGACGAGCCAAGAAAAATGAAGTACGATGATTCCGAGCATGCGTCGAATTGATTCCGAGCATGCGTAGGATTTTTGTGCGTCGGAATTGGATACACACGATCGGAATTTCCGACAAGAACTTTTTGTCGGAAAAATTGAGAACCTGCTCTCAAACATTTGTTGTCAGAAATTCCGACAGCAAATGTCCGATGGAGCCTACACACGGTCGAATATCCGACCAAAAGCTCACATCGAACATTTGTTGTCGGAAATTCCGATCGTGTGTACGCGGCATTAGAATGCACCAATCTTTATGAATTCCAGGTCAAATCTAGTAACTACCAATCGAGGCTATCAGATAAATAAGGTTATTTACATTAAGCTGAACACATTCAAATATCAAAATAAATACAAATATATACAATTACCTTTTAAAGTAAGCATTCCTGAGCATTACAACTTCAGGAAATGTTCAACAAAATCAACCGTATTTACTAACTATTTAATTTCTTTAACCAGTTCCGGCCCTGCCTACAGCAGATTGATGGTCAGGCAGGACACTCCACCTGGGTGGACCTCATATGATGTCCTCCTAGTCAAAGCGTTCATGCGCGGCCCCCGGGGGTACGCAGCGTGGTGATCAGTGGTCAGCCATGTCCCTCGGACACAGCGCATTACTGATCAGGGTAAGGAGCCAATAACATTGGCTCTTTACCATGTGATCACCTGTGTCCAATCACAGCTGATCTCATGTAAACAAATGCTGCTTATCAGCATTTCCCTTCCTCAGTATTGTCAGTGTCTGAGGAAAGGAAAGCCGATAAGAAGCTTTCCTGTGACAGGGAATATTTGCCCTAATAATCAGGGCACTGATCAGTGCACCCCCATCAGTGCCAATCAGTGTCTATCAGTGCAGCGTATCAGTGCCCACTGCACATCAGTGCTGCCTATCAGTGTCCATCAGTGTCCATCAGTGCCGCCTTATCAGTGCCCATTACTGATACCCTATCCGTGCCCATCAGTGCAGCCTCATCAGTGCCCATCAGTGCAGTCTCATCAGTGCCCATCAGTGCAGCCACATCAGTGCCCATCAATGCAATCTATCAGTGCAGCCTATTAATGCCCATCAGTGCAGCCACATCAGTGCCCATCAGTGCAGCCTATCAGTTCCCATCAGTGCAGCCTCATCAGTGCACATCAGTAAAGGAGAAAAAATTATGTATTTGCAAAACTTTATATTATGTTTTTGGTCTTTTTTTATTTGTTTAGCAAAAAATAAAAAACCCAGCGGTGATTACATACCACCAAAAAAGCTCTATCTGTCTCCAAAAAATTGTAAAAATGTCATATAGGTACACTATTGCATGACCCCGCAATTGTCTTTTAAATGTGACAGTGCTGAAAGCTGAAAATTGGCCAGGGCAGTCAGACATTTAATGCAGTCAGCCCGATGACAACTGACATCCACCCATCAAGGCATGTTTGATGTTTTTGTATGTTCTTCCAAGCCATCCCACTGCTTGCCTCAAGAATGAAAGCTCCTGGGAAGGAGTACAGAGGTGGGTGCTGGGATGTTTTCAGGAAGATTTGTTCTGCTGGCCCCTCCCTCAGCCATGATCTGTCTGAATTGCATAGAGAACCACAAAGACTAAGTAATGACATCACTGGATCTAAAGTAAAATAGATTTTGAAAATGTAGTTTTTAGTTAAAATTTCCCTTAGCATGTTGATGAGCAGGAAAATAAGGAGCCAGGTAAGGCAAAATAAATGCAGATTCAATTTCAGCTTTAAATAGTTTATTCCGGTTTAGAAAATAAAAATATTATTGAATCCCTGATCTAGTGACCTGATAGAAAAGATCAAAACTAGAAAACAAGTTTTCCTCTGAGCTGTCTGTTTATTGTACATTTTTCACTTCACGGTCAATTTACAATTACCTTTGTGAGCTCAGAATGTAAGTAAAATTATTAATTATATTTGGGATGCACCACTGGGCACACGGCCCTAGACAGGCTAAGCATCCGTTTTATTTTAGGCTGACACGTGTGACTCTTTCCATACGCAGGTTGAAGCTTATCAGACATTTTCTGGCTTTTTCTTTTCCTTTCAAATTAAGCAATTAGCAAACAAAGGCCAACACTCAGACATCCCATTTCAGCACCGCCAGTACAAACAGATTTAGCAAATGTACAGCTCCTTTTTTCACTTGTTCAAACACGTGAATCAACATTTTGCAGAAGATGGACAGAAACAACGCAACTTAAGTGAAAATTTGCTTAGTTCATTAAAGCTGAACTCCAGGCAGGAATTTAAAAAAAAACCCTTGCAGTGTGTCCCTTGCGGCTGAAGCCCAAGCACCCCTGGAGATTGTGACAAGAAGTGCAAGGCCAAAAGAAGCATGGTTGCCAGTTAGGCTGGTCTGCTGGTATTGCTTCCGATAGTGCTTGACTAGTTGGTACTTCAACAGATGCCAGAGATGGAGGAGACTTGAGTGGAGGAGAAGGTAGTATGCAGCAGCCAGTAGGGTCACTCGTGACAAGTGCAGGATCAGATTGTCATGGAGGAAAGTGAGCATAGTCTAGATCAGTAGACTCCAAACTGTGGCCCAGGGGCCGGATGCGGCCATTTACTTGCTTTTGTGTGGTCCTTGGGGTGCTATTTTATTAACTGACAGCAACGAAGTGCACAATTCCAACGATGAAGCACAGTTTATCCCAAGGACACCAACAGTGGGGCCCAATAACACCAAAGATGGGACACAATTCCTCCCAATGACACTAACAATGGAGCTCAATGACACCAATTATGGGGCACAATTCCTCCCGATAGCACCAATGTTGAGCCATAATTCCTCCCAATAGCACCAATGATGGGGCACAATTCCTCCCAATAACATCTCTGATGGCAGGGGCGGCCTGTCCATTAAGGGCGCATGGGCGCCGCCCCCTCGCTCCAACCACCTCCTCTATGACTAGATCAGGCGTCCGGCCCCTTTTCGGACGCTGGGCGCCTGAATTCCAACAGCGGGGGTGTTTTTTTAAGCCCCTGATTAGAGCCATAGGCTCTAATAGGCTTCAAAAAAGGTGTAACTTGGAGCGCAGAGCATTGCGCTCGCAGTCCACCCAGATGTGTTAAAAAAGCAAATGAATATTTGCTTTTCTAACACTGAACCGCCTCTCTGCCAATCAGGTAGCGCGGGTCTAATACCCTACACCTGATTGGCTGAATGCACAGGCGCACTGAATGGACGCCTAGCACAATGGAAGAAGAGAGGAAGGGGAAGCATGGAGGACACAGGAGCCATCCCACAGCTCGCCGCCGTCGCTTGCTGCCTAACCCGCCACTAAGATGGTGTAAGTGCCGTGCAGGCAGCGGGCGGGGGTTAAAGTGGCGGCATATGATGGGCACAAGCGGCTCCATATGATGGGGCACAAGTGGCTGCATATGATGGGGCACAAGTGGCTGCATATGATGGGCACAGTGGCTGCATATGATGGGCACAGTGGCTGCATATGATGGGCACAGTGGCTGCATATGATGAGCACAGTGGCTGCATTTGATGGTACATTTTTTTTTCCAGTATTTTTCAGTTTGTTTGCGCCCCCCGCAAAATTGTGAGCACCAGCCGCCACTGACTGATGGGGGATTGTTTATTCCCACTGATACTGAAACATTTTGTACTCCCAATGGCCACAGTCTGGCCCCCCTAAAGTCTGAAGGACAGTAAATTGGGACTTTGTTTAGAAAGTTTGGAGACCCCTGGTCTAGGTCCAAGCTGAGGTTATACATGGATAGAGCAGGAAGGGAGGTCAGGAGCCAGCGCCAAGGTCATGCATGGAAATCTGGAGGGCAAACGTAGTCAAACACAGGTGATCAAAAAAGCCTTTAAACAAGTGGGGTAACAATGGAAAGTCAAGCAGAAGGGAAGGCCAGAGGCAGGCAAAGTCAGTAACAGGAAATCAGAAACCAAAGTAGGGCTCATGGCGACAAGGTGTATATGGGAGCAGAAGGTCATCCAGCAACCTCTCATGGCTGCTCACTTCCTTTATATATAGAGCATTTAATGCCATTTTCGAGACTGTGTATGCACACGTGTGCGCAATAACGTGACACATGCCTGCGCACATTTCTCTGCATCTAAGGATGTCCATACTGGATACTGGCAGACGTGTCATGATAATATTTTTCTATAATGTGTATGAGCCTCAATTTATAGCACTTATAGTGGTATCAGTCTGATCTCTCATTCCTCTGCTATCTGCATGAGTCACTTCTGACAATCTAACTCAAAACCAAGCAATTCCAGAGAATGGCCCTATCCCCTTCCTGCCCACAGCATGTGATTGACAGCCCCAGCTGTGCATGTTTCTTTATGAGATTGCGTAGAGGGGGTGTGTCCATTGCTTCCACTAAGGTCACAGATTACACTCAGCTCCCAGTGTGTGACATCAGATCCCTGTCCCCTGCCTTCTGGAGCTGAGAAATGCAGTCTAAGTTCTGTACTTTGGCTGTAGAGAAGAGGACTGCAGATAAACATTTACAGCTTATGTAGGAGAGTGTGTTTAATCTCTGTGTTTTACCTGAGCCTAGTCACTTCATTGGGTACATGTTTACAACCACATTAACCCTTGCAGTGCGGGGCCACAGCAAGGGTATTTTTTGTTCCAGTCTGGGACTCAACTTTAAAGACATGGACTAAAATCAGGGCACCCATTGTTTGAACAAGTAATTCTCAGCTGGGTTGAGTGATGATCCCCTGAGAATTTTTCTCCAGTGAACTAGTATTTGGTTGAAGTGGATTTTCTCAGAACACCTCTGTTGTTTCTGATGTGATAAGGACAGCAGAATATTTGTTTATATTACTGTGTATAATGAAAAGTTAAAGACTGCTTCACTGCTAGAGCAATCCAGATGGGTCCTAACTGCTGGAGGATTTTGTTGCTAGAGTTGCCATTTATCATTCTAATTCTGTACACCTAGAACCAACCTGCAATTTGGCTCTAAGGGCTGGTATTTTTTTAATTATCATATAACTGATATATTACTCTCAGTAATGATATCTTGAAGTTCCATCTCTTTCCCTGAGAAAGAGTTAATCTAAATGCATTGGAAAAGTGCAAAATCACCTTCTTCTTCATCTATTGACATTTACAACAAAATATATATGTAACCTACAGAAATGTTGTGCTTTTCATTTTATCGATATTCTAATATTGAGATTCTGAAATACTCTATCAATGAGAGTGAATATCTTTCCCGTCTGATCAGCCATTGTTTTTTTTACAACAATTTTATTTTTCGTACAGTGGAACTTCGGATTGCGAGTAACGCGGTTAACGAGCGTTTCGCAATACGAGCACTGTATTTTTTAAAATCGTAACGAGCACGATTCAGGCTAAGGTGGTGTGCAGTACCGTGTTTGGCCTGAGGTGGGGGGCGTCGGAGCCGAGCAGAGCCGAACGTCGCCGATCCCAGCCGATCGGCGCCGTTCGGAAATGCACAGAAAGGCCCGAGGACAGCACGGCTGACCCTTGCAAATCTCGGGAACTAAGTCTTTCCGAGGTTTGCCAAGGTCAGCCGACGTGTTCTCGGGCCTTTTCGGCCGTTTCCGAGGCTCTCCGGTGCCCCCGCCTCTGGCCGCATGCGGTATTGCATCCCATTGAAGTCAATGCGGAACAAATTATTTTCGTTTCCATTGACTTCAATGGGGAAACTCGCTTTGATATGCGAACACTTTGGATTACGAGCATTTTCCTGGGACGGATTATGCTCGTAATCCGAGGTTCCACTGTATAAATAAAATTTAATTTCGTATATATTTGTGTATTTTTTTATTGGTGTCCCTAAAGTCATGTTTACCCATTTGTACTCTATGCAATAAAATCTGGACATGTACTGCTAACTTGGGTGTACTAAAAGGTGGACATGTATTTAGTTACTGGGATGTAGGGGCAGATGGACATGTGTTGGACACTGGGGTGTACTAGCAGGTGGACATGTGTTTTTCATTGGGGTGTACTAGAAGGTGGATGTTATAAGGATGTTGATGTATATCGGTTACCAGAAAGTAGAAGGAGGCGGACATTTAAACTGCTGCTGGCAAACTCCACCACTGAAGTCTTTGGGAGATGCTATATAAGAAGGGTCTCTGTATGCCAACCTACTGGTACCTGCCCAAAACAGAGTTGATATTAAACTAAAATGCTTAATTTACTTGTTCTGATATCATTTAAAATATATCCCGGTGAAGGTCAACAAGAACCAAACAGATACCAGCCTGTAAAAATAAATGATTGTAGACAAATTCATTGAACCAGTATAGATGACTCACTGGCCCTAATAAATCCTGCACATAATTGTGATCTTCCATGTCAACAAGTACATCAACTGGGCATCACAGAGTAAGATTGGTACTGCGTGTTCTCAGATTACCTACTTAAGGGATCAGAGAGAGTTCTAGTGAAGAATGAGGCAGCTATACTAAAATCTTTAACAATATTATTCAGGCAGCATTTAAAAAAATCTTTCATGTTTACTACAAAGGAGAGAAAAAAAATGCAGTATTACGAAGACATTTATTTTTAATTATGACCTTTAATAACAAAACACTGGAAAGTACATTGGATAAATTATTCACCGACTTTTTCTCTTCGGTTAATTATTTTGTAAATGTGTTCTACTGGTAATGGATGTGTGTGATAGGGTTCAGATACCATCAATATTAATGCATTTTTCTAGACTGTAGAAAGTAGAACGCCAGCCAAAGTGTTGTTTTTAGTTTTGGATAAAGGGGGAAGGGTTAAACGTTATGCAAGGCTTTTATTGCTTTCTGCATCCCCATTGGTCAGGCTTGCTTCTTGTCATGTCCCTGTCCAAGCCATCCATACCCTATACAAATCTAAAAAAATGGGCTGGTGTTACACTTTAACCACCTCAATACCAGACACTTTCACCCCCTTCCTGCCCAAACCAATTTTCAGATTTCAGTGCTGTCACACTTTTTATGTGTCATGCAACACTGTACCCAAATTTAATTTTTATAAAAAAAAAAAATTGCCAGATAGAGCTTTTTTTGGTGGTATTTAATCAACACTGGGTTTTAAATTTTTTGCTATATAAATGAAAAAATACTGAAAAGTAAAAAAAAAAAAACACCTATTTTTTAGTTTCTGTTAAAAAATTTAGCAAATAAATAATCTTTCTACATAAATTTAGGCCAAAATGTATTGTGCTACATGTCTGTGGTAAAAATAATCCAAATCAGTATATAATATTTAGTCTGTGTGAAAGTTATAGGTTCTACAAACTGTGGTGTATATTTGAAAAGTGAGCAATCCTGATGTACTGACTGAAAATAGGATTTTTATAACAGCTTACCTGTAAAATCCTTTTCTTGGAGTACATCACGGGACACAGAGCGGCATAGTCATTACTATGTGGGTTATATAGTTTACCTTCAGGTGCTGGCACTGGCAACTTCCAAACCGGAAGTATCCTCCCCTATATAAGCCCCTCCCATCCGGGAGCACCTCAGTTTTGTAGCAAAGCAATAAGTGTCCCCAAAAGAGGGGTGGGAGCTCTGTGTCCCGTGATGTACTCCAAGAAAAGGATTTTACAGGTAAGCTGTTATAAAAATCCTATTTTCTTTCTCGTACATCACGGGACACAGAGCGGCATAGTCATTACTATGTGGGATGTCCTAAAGCAATGCCCAATGAGGGGGGGGATACACCATACATAAGCTGAGCGCTATCAGACATGAGGATCTTTTGCGGCCTGCAACACACTGCGCCCAAAGGCGACATCCTCCTGACTTCTAACGTCCACCTGGTAGAACCTAGTAAACGTGTGTACTGAAGACCATGTTGCGGCCTTACAGATTTGAGCCAGGGAGGCCTGGTGATGCACTGCCCATGAAGTTCCAACTGCTCTCGTGGAGTGCGCCCTAACTTTGAACGGAGGCGGTCTCCTTCTCAAGCCATAGGCTTGCATAATGACCTGTCGAATCCACTTGGCTAACGTAGATTTTGACGCTGCCTGACCCTTTCTGGGGCCTTCCGGCAGAATAAACAAAGTATCCGTTCTGCGAATCTGAGCAGTGGCTTTTAGATAAGCTTTAACTGCTCTTACTACATCCAAAGAATGTAATAATTTTTCCTCTACTGAACTAGGTTTGGGGAAAAAAGAAGGAAGAACCACATCTTGGTTCAAATGAAACCTCGATACCACCTTAGGAAGAAAGGCTGGATGAGGACGTAAAACACTACTCTGTCCTTATGGATAACCAGATATGGCTCCCTACAGTACATAGCGGCTAATTCCGACACTCTTTTAGCCGAACAAATGGCTACTAGAAAAATCAATTTCCTGGTGAGAAGAACCAGGGAAATATGCTGTAATGGTTCAAATGGTTGTTTCTGTAGAACCGACAGAACCAGGTTTAAGTCCCATGGACATATGGGAATATTAACCAGAGGGCTAATACGCATCACTCCTTGTATAAAGGCTTTGACTAGTGAATGCGAAGCCAAGGGCCTCTGAAAAAATATTGACAAGGCCGAAATCTGACCCTTGATAGTACTCAAGGCAAGCTTCCTATCTACAGCCCACTGTAGGAAGTCCAGAATCCTACCTATTACGTACTTACGTGGATGCCATTTCTTGGCCTCACACCAGGCGATGTACGCCTTCCAGATTCTATAGTAGATCTGCCTGGATACCGGCTTCCTGGCATTGATCATGGTAGATACCACAGGATTAGAGAGACCTCTCTTTTTTAGAATGTGGGCTTCAATAGCCAGGCCATCAAACCTAGGGCTGGTAAGGAAGGGTGGTATATCGGTCCTTGCGAAAGCAGGTCCGGACGATGTGGGAGGGTCCAAGGACTCCCCACAGACATTTTTACAATCTCCGCGTACCATGCTCTTCGGGGCCACGCTGGAGCCACCAGAATCACTGGTTTCTTTTCTACCCTGATTCTGCGGAGTAATCGAGGTAACAATTGTGGCGGTGGGAATGCATATATCAGCTTGAACTGATCCCAAGGGAACACTAGGGCATCCGAGCCGCAAGCTAGGGGATCCCTTGTCCAAGAGACAAACCTGTCCACCTTTGCGTTGAATCTGGATGCTAGCAGATCTACATCCGGTGTTCCCCACCGCTGACATATTGTCCGGAAAACCTCGGGGTGAAGGGACCATTCCCCTGGGCATAATTGTTGGCGACTTAGAAAGTCCGCCTTCCAATTCTCCACTCCTGGAATGAATACCGCGGATATGGCTGGGACATATCTTTCTGCCCATTTCAGGATGCAATTTACTTCCCTCTGGGCTGCACGACTCCTGGTGCCACCCTGATGATTGATATATGCCACTGCCGTGGCATTGTCCGATTGAATTCTGACAGGGGACCCTTGGAGTTTGGATGTCCATGCTACTAGGGCATACCGGGCTGCTCGTATCTCTAAGAGATTGATGGGCAGGGCCTTTTCTGCATCCGACCATCTGCCCTGGAGAGACCATTGCTCCAGTACTGCTCCCCAGCCTATAAGGCTGGCATCTGTAGTGACCACCTTCCAAGAAATCGGACTGAAGGATTTCCCTTTTTCCAGATTCTGGGGAACCAACCACCAACGGAGGCTTTTGCGAACGGAAGGGGACAAGGACATTGGTAAGTCTAGGGCCTGAACTCTTTTGTTCCAGGCTGACAGTATAGCCCTTTGCAAATTCCTTGAATGGAATTGACCGTAGGGTACTGCTTCGAATGATGCCACCATTTTTCCCAGCAGCCTCATGCACAGGCGTATGGATGGCTGTCTTTTTGTACCCACTAGGTGGATCAAATCTCTCAAAGACAACACCTTTTCTTGAGGCAAGAAAATTTTTCTCTGGTCTGAATCCAGCCTTAGCCCGAAGTATTCCAGACTTTTGACTGGTTTTAGGGCTGACTTGTCTCGGTTGATAATCCAACCGTGATATTCCAGATACTCGATTGTCTCGTGAACAATAGGGATGAGCTTCGTGTTCGAGTCGAACATACGTTCGACTCGAACATCGGCTGTTCGATCGTTCGACGAAGATCGAACGATTTGGGCCGTTCGCGCCAAATTCGAGTGACGCGAACGGCCCACAATGCACTACGCCATCGCAGTGTCATCCAGGCGCTGTGATTGGCCAAGCATGCACTGTGACCCCGCATGCTTGGCCAATCACAGCGCCGGCAGCGAGGAGAGCAATGATTGGCCACAGGCAGGATGCCTGTGGCCAATTATTGCTGAGGGTGTTTAGTACACGCCCCACACTATAAAAGGCCGCCAGCACGGCGGCCTAGTGTAGTGTGTTCCGGAGCAGGGAAAGAGCAGCATAGGCAGGGACAGTGACTTTTATTTCTTTCTTGCTTAACCTGGATTCCTTTAGTTTAGGGAAAGAGAAGGATAGGTAGGGAGAGTGTCAGTGTGTTTTGTGCTTGTGCTATAGTGTGCTTAAAAAAAACATTTTTTCTAGGGACAGAAAACTGTAGGTAGGGAGAGTGTCAGTTTCTTTCACTGTGCAAGTCCTTTTTTCTAGGGACTGGGAAGGACAGTGAGTGAATTCTCCTTGTGCTATAGTGTGCTTAAAAAAAACATTTTTTCTAGGGACAGAAAACTGTAGGTAGGGAGAGTGTCAGTTTCTTTCACTGTGCAAGTCCTTGTTTCTAGGGACTGGGAAGGACAGTGAGTGAATTCTCCTTGTGCTATAGTGTGCTTAAAAAAAACATTTTTTCTAGGGACAGAAAACTGTAGGTACGGAGAGTGTCAGTTTCTTTCACTGTGCAAGTCCTTGTTTCTAGGGACTGGGAAGGACAGTGAGTGAATTCTCCTTGTGCTATAGTGTGCTTAAAAAAAACATTTTTTCTAGGGACAGAAAACTGTAGGTAGGGAGAGTGTCAGTTTCTTTCACTGTGCAAGTCCTTGTTTCTAGGGACTGGGAAGGACAGTGAGTGAATTCTCCTTGTGCTATAGTGTGCTTAAAAAAAACATTTTTTCTAGGGACAGAAAACTCTAGGTAGGGAGAGTGTCAGTTTCTTTCACTGTGCAAGTCCTTGTTTCTAGGGACTGGGAAGGACAGTGAGTGAATTCTCCTTGTGCTATAGTGTGCTTAAAAAAAACATTTTTTCTAGGGACAGAAAACTGTAGGTAGGGAGAGTGTCAGTTTCTTTCACTGTGCAAGTCCTTGTTTCTAGGGACTGGGAAGGACAGTGAGTGAATTCTCCTTGTGCTATAGTGTGCTTAAAAAAAACATTTTTTCTAGGGACAGAAAACTGTAGGTAGGGAGAGTGTCAGTTTCTTTCACTGTGCAAGTCCTTGTTTCTAGGGACTGGGAAGGACAGTGAGTGAATTCTCCTTGTGCTATAGTGTGCTTAAAAAAAACATTTTTTCTAGGGACAGAAAACTGTAGGTAGGGAGAGTGTCAGTTTCTTTCACTGTGCAAGTCCTTGTTTCTAGGGACTGGGAAGGACAGTGAGTGAATTCTCCTTGTGCTATAGTGTGCTTAAAAAAAACATTTTTTCTAGGGACAGAAAACTGTAGGTAGGGAGAGTGTCAGTTTCTTTCACTGTGCAAGTCCTTGTTTCTAGGGACTGGGAAGGACAGTGAGTGAATTCTCCTTGTGCTATAGTGTGCTTAAAAAAAACATTTTTTCTAGGGACAGAAAACTGTAGGTAGGGAGAGTGTCAGTTTCTTTCACTGTGCAAGTCCTTGTTTCTAGGGACTGGGAAGGACAGTGAGTGAATTCTCCTTGTGCTATAGTGTGCTTAAAAAAAACATTTTTTCTAGGGACAGAAAACTGTAGGTAGGGAGAGTGTCAGTTTCTTTCACTGTGCAAGTCCTTGTTTCTAGGGACTGGGAAGGACAGTGAGTGAATTCTCCTTGTGCTATAGTGTGCTTAAAAAAAACATTTTTTCTAGGGACAGAAAACTGTAGGTAGGGAGAGTGTCAGTTCCTTTCACTGTGCAAGTCCTTGTTTCTAGGGACTGGGAAGGACAGTGAGTGAATTCTCCTTGTGCTATAGTGTGCTTAAAAAAAACATTTTTTCTAGGGACAGAAAACTGTAGGTAGGGAGAGTGTCAGTTTCTTTCACTGTGCAAGTCCTTGTTTCTAGGGACTGGGAAGGACAGTGAGTGAATTCTCCTTGTGCTATAGTGTGCTTAAAAAAACATTTTTTCTAGGGACAGAAAACTGTAGGTAGGGAGAGTGTCAGTTTCTTTCACTGTGCAAGTCCTTGTTTCTAGGGACTGGGAAGGACAGTGAGTGAATTCTCCTTGTGCTATAGTGTGCTTAAAAAAAACATTTTTTCTAGGGACAGAAAACTCTAGGTAGGGAGAGTGTCAGTTTATTTCACTGTGCAAGTCCTTGTTTCTAGGGACTGGGAAGGACAGTGAGTGAATTCTCCTTGTGCTATAGTGTGCTTAAAAAAAACATTTTTTCTAGGGACAGAAAACTGTAGGTAGGGAGAGTGTCAGTTTCTTTCACTGTGCAAGTCCTTGTTTCTAGGGACTGGGAAGGACAGTGAGTGAATTCTCCTTGTGCTATAGTGTGCTTAAAAAAAACATTTTTTCTAGGGACAGAAAACTGTAGGTAGGGAGAGTGTCAGTTTCTTTCACTGTGCAAGTCCTTGTTTCTAGGGACTGGGAAGGACAGTGAGTGAATTCTCCTTGTGCTATAGTGTGCTTAAAAAAAACATTTTTTCTAGGGACAGAAAACTGTAGGTAGGGAGAGTGTCAGTTTCTTTCACTGTGCAAGTCCTTGTTTCTAGGGACTGGGAAGGACAGTGAGTGAATTCTCCTTGTGCTATAGTGTGCTTAAAAAAAACATTTTTTCTAGGGACAGAAAACTCTAGGTAGGGAGAGTGTCAGTTTCTTTCACTGTGCAAGTCCTTGTTTCTAGGGACTGGGAAGGACAGTGAGTGAATTCTCCTTGTGCTATAGTGTGCTTAAAAAAAACATTTTTTCTAGGGACAGAAAACTGTAGGTAGGGAGAGTGTCAGTTTCTTTCACTGTGCAAGTCCTTGTTTCTAGGGACTGGGAAGGACAGTGAGTGAATTCTCCTTGTGCTATAGTGTGCTTAAAAAAACATTTTTTCTAGGGACAGAAAACTGTAGGTAGGGAGAGTGTCAGTTTCTTTCACTGTGCAAGTCCTTATTTCTAGGGACTGGGAAGGACAGTGAGTGAATTCTCCTTGTGCTATAGTGTGCTTAAAAAAAACATTTTTTCTAGGGACAGAAAACTGTAGGTAGGGAGAGTGTCAGTTTCTTTCACTGTGCAAGTCCTTGTTTCTAGGGACTGGGAAGGACAGTGAGTGAATTCTCCTTGTGCTATAGTGTGCTTAAAAAAAACATTTTTTCTAGGGACAGAAAACTGTAGGTAGGGAGAGTGTCAGTTTCTTTCACTGTGCAAGTCCTTGTTTCTAGGGACTGGGAAGGACAGTGAGTGAATTCTCCTTGTGCTATAGTGTGCTTAAAAAAAACATTTTTTCTAGGGACAGAAAACTGTAGGTAGGGAGAGTGTCAGTTTCTTTCACTGTGCAAGTCCTTGTTTCTAGGGACTGGGAAGGACAGTGAGTGAATTCTCCTTGTGCTATAGTGTGCTTAAAAAAAACATTTTTTCTAGGGACAGAAAACTGTAGGTAGGGAGAGTGTCAGTTTCTTTCACTGTGCAAGTCCTTGTTTCTAGGGACTGGGAAGGACAGTGAGTGAATTCTCCTTGTGCTATAGTGTGCTTAAAAAAAACATTTTTTCTAGGGACAGAAAACTGTAGGTAGGGAGAGTGTCAGTTTCTTTCACTGTGCAAGTCCTTGTTTCTAGGGACTGGGAAGGACAGTGAGTGAATTCTCCTTGTGCTATAGTGTGCTTAAAAAAAACATTTTTTCTAGGGACAGAAAACTCTAGGTAGGGAGAGTGTCAGTTTCTTTCACTGTGCAAGTCCTTGTTTCTAGGGACTGGGAAGGACAGTGAGTGAATTCTCCTTGTGCTATAGTGTGCTTAAAAAAAACATTTTTTCTAGGGACAGAAAACTGTAGGTAGGGAGAGTGTCAGTTTCTTTCACTGTGCAAGTCCTTGTTTCTAGGGACTGGGAAGGACAGTGAGTGAATTCTCCTTGTGCTATAGTGTGCTTAAAAAAAACATTTTTTCTAGGGACAGAAAACTGTAGGTAGGGAGAGTGTCAGTTTCTTTCACTGTGCAAGTCCTTGTTTCTAGGGACTGGGAAGGACAGTGAGTGAATTCTCCTTGTGCTATAGTGTGCTTAAAAAAAACATTTTTTCTAGGGACAGAAAACTGTAGGTAGGGAGAGTGTCAGTTTCTTTCACTGTGCAAGTCCTTGTTTCTAGGGACTGGGAAGGACAGTGAGTGAATTCTCCTTGTGCTATAGTGTGCTTAAAAAAAACATTTTTTCTAGGGACAGAAAACTGTAGGTAGGGAGAGTGTCAGTTTCTTTCACTGTGCAAGTCCTTGTTTCTAGGGACTGGGAAGGACAGTGAGTGAATTCTCCTTGTGCTATAGTGTGCTTAAAAAAAACATTTTTTCTAGGGACAGAAAACTGTAGGTAGGGAGAGTGTCAGTTTCTTTCACTGTGCAAGTCCTTGTTTCTAGGGACTGGGAAGGACAGTGAGTGAATTCTCCTTGTGCTATAGTGTGCTTAAAAAAAACATTTTTTCTAGGGACAGAAAACTGTAGGTAGGGAGAGTGTCAGTTTCTTTCACTGTGCAAGTCCTTGTTTCTAGGGACTGGGAAGGACAGTGAGTGAATTCTCCTTGTGCTATAGTGTGCTTAAAAAAAACATTTTTTCTAGGGACAGAAAACTGTAGGTAGGGAGAGTGTCAGTTTCTTTCACTGTGCAAGTCCTTGTTTCTAGGGACTGGGAAGGACAGTGAGTGAATTCTCCTTGTGCTATAGTGTGCTTAAAAAAAACATTTTTTCTAGGGACAGAAAACTCTAGGTAGGGAGAGTGTCAGTTTCTTTCACTGTGCAAGTCCTTGTTTCTAGGGACTGGGAAGGACAGTGAGTGAATTCTCCTTGTGCTATAGTGTGCTTAAAAAAAACATTTTTTCTAGGGACAGAAAACTGTAGGTAGGGAGAGTGTCAGTTTCTTTCACTGTGCAAGTCCTTGTTTCTAGGGACTGGGAAGGACAGTGAGTGAATTCTCCTTGTGCTATAGTGTGCTTAAAAAAAACATTTTTTCTAGGGACAGAAAACTGTAGGTAGGGAGAGTGTCAGTTTCTTTCACTGTGCAAGTCCTTGTTTCTAGGGACTGGGAAGGACAGTGAGTGAATTCTCCTTGTGCTATAGTGTGCTTAAAAAAAACATTTTTTCTAGGGACAGAAAACTGTAGGTAGGGAGAGTGTCAGTTTCTTTCACTGTGCAAGTCCTTGTTTCTAGGGACTGGGAAGGACAGTGAGTGAATTCTCCTTGTGCTATAGTGTGCTTAAAAAAAACATTTTTTCTAGGGACAGAAAACTCTAGGTAGGGAGAGTGTCAGTTTCTTTCACTGTGCAAGTCCTTGTTTCTAGGGACTGGGAAGGACAGTGAGTGAATTCTCCTTGTGCTATAGTGTGCTTAAAAAAAACATTTTTTCTAGGGACAGAAAACTGTAGGTAGGGAGAGTGTCAGTTTCTTTCACTGTGCAAGTCCTTGTTTCTAGGGACTGGGAAGGACAGTGAGTGAATTCTCCTTGTGCTATAGTGTGCTTAAAAAAAACATTTTTTCTAGGGACAGAAAACTGTAGGTAGGGAGAGTGTCAGTTTCTTTCACTGTGCAAGTCCTTGTTTCTAGGGACTGGGAAGGACAGTGAGTGAATTCTCCTTGTGCTATAGTGTGCTTAAAAAAAACATTTTTTCTAGGGACAGAAAACTGTAGGTAGGGAGAGTGTCAGTTTCTTTCACTGTGCAAGTCCTTGTTTCTAGGGACTGGGAAGGACAGTGAGTGAATTCTCCTTGTGCTATAGTGTGCTTAAAAAAAACATTTTTTCTAGGGACAGAAAACTGTAGGTAGGGAGAGTGTCAGTTTCTTTCACTGTGCAAGTCCTTGTTTCTAGGGACTGGGAAGGACAGTGAGTGAATTCTCCTTGTGCTATAGTGTGCTTAAAAAAAACATTTTTTCTAGGGACAGAAAACTGTAGGTAGGGAGAGTGTCAGTTTCTTTCACTGTGCAAGTCCTTGTTTCTAGGGACTGGGAAGGACAGTGAGTGAATTATCCTTGTGCTATAGTGTGCTTAAAAAAAACATTTTTTCTAGGGACAGAAAACTCTAGGTAGGGAGAGTGTCAGTTTCTTTCACTGTGCAAGTCCTTGTTTCTAGGGACTGGGAAGGACAGTGAGTGAATTCTCCTTGTGCTATAGTGTGCTTAAAAAAAACATTTTTTCTAGGGACAGAAAACTGTAGGTAGGGAGAGTGTCAGTTTCTTTCACTGTGCAAGTCCTTGTTTCTAGGGACTGGGAAGGACAGTGAGTGAATTCTCCTTGTGCTATAGTGTGCTTAAAAAAAACATTTTTTCTAGGGACAGAAAACTGTAGGTAGGGAGAGTGTCAGTTTCTTTCACTGTGCAAGTCCTTGTTTCTAGGGACTGGGAAGGACAGTGAGTGAATTCTCCTTGTGCTATAGTGTGCTTAAAAAAAACATTTTTTCTAGGGACAGAAAACTGTAGGTAGGGAGAGTGTCAGTTTCTTTCACTGTGCAAGTCCTTGTTTCTAGGGACTGGGAAGGACAGTGAGTGAATTCTCCTTGTGCTATAGTGTGCTTAAAAAAAACATTTTTTCTAGGGACAGAAAACTCTAGGTAGGGAGAGTGTCAGTTTCTTTCACTGTGCAAGTCCTTGTTTCTAGGGACTGGGAAGGACAGTGAGTGAATTCTCCTTGTGCTATAGTGTGCTTAAAAAAAACATTTTTTCTAGGGACAGAAAACTGTAGGTAGGGAGAGTGTCAGTTTCTTTCACTGTGCAAGTCCTTGTTTCTAGGGACTGGGAAGGACAGTGAGTGAATTCTCCTTGTGCTATAGTGTGCTTAAAAAAAACATTTTTTCTAGGGACAGAAAACTGTAGGTAGGGAGAGTGTCAGTTTCTTTCACTGTGCAAGTCCTTGTTTCTGGGGACTGGGAAGGACAGTGAGTGAATTCTCCTTGTGCTATAGTGTGCTTAAAAAAAACATTTTTTCTAGGGACAGAAAACTGTAGGTAGGGAGAGTGTCAGTTTCTTTCACTGTGCAAGTCCTTGTTTCTAGGGACTGGGAAGGACAGTGAGTGAATTCTCCTTGTGCTATAGTGTGCTTAAAAAAAACATTTTTTCTAGGGACAGAAAACTGTAGGTAGGGAGAGTGTCAGTTTCTTTCACTGTGCAAGTCCTTGTTTCTAGGGACTGGGAAGGACAGTGAGTGAATTCTCCTTGTGCTATAGTGTGCTTAAAAAAAACATTTTTTCTAGGGACAGAAAACTGTAGGTAGGGAGAGTGTCAGTTTCTTTCACTGTGCAAGTCCTTGTTTCTAGGGACTGGGAAGGACAGTGAGTGAATTCTCCTTGTGCTATAGTGTGCTTAAAAAAACATTTTTTCTAGGGACAGAAAACTGTAGGTAGGGAGAGTGTCAGTTTCTTTCACTGTGCAAGTCCTTGTTTCTAGGGACTGGGAAGGACAGTGAGTGAATTCTCCTTGTGCTATAGTGTGCTTAAAAAAAACATTTTTTCTAGGGACAGAAAACTGTAGGTAGGGAGAGTGTCAGTTTCTTTCACTGTGCAAGTCCTTGTTTCTAGGGACTGGGAAGGACAGTGAGTGAATTCTCCTTGTGCTATAGTGTGCTTAAAAAAAACATTTTTTCTAGGGACAGAAAACTCTAGGTAGGGAGAGTGTCAG
The DNA here is from genome assembly GCA_029206835.1 of Rana muscosa. NCBI lineage: Eukaryota > Metazoa > Chordata > Amphibia > Anura > Ranidae > Rana > Rana muscosa. The sequence continues at coordinate 180,986,611 of CM055121.1, forward strand.
TTTCTTTCACTGTGCAAGTCCTTGTTTCTAGGGACTGGGAAGGACAGTGAGTGAATTCTCCTTGTGCTATAGTGTGCTTAAAAAAAACATTTTTTCTAGGGACAGAAAACTGTAGGTAGGGAGAGTGTCAGTTTCTTTCACTGTGCAAGTCCTTGTTTCTAGGGACTGGGAAGGACAGTGAGTGAATTCTCCTTGTGCTATAGTGTGCTTAAAAAAAACATTTTTTCTAGGGACAGAAAACTGTAGGTAGGGAGAGTGTCAGTTTCTTTCACTGTGCAAGTCCTTGTTTCTAGGGACTGGGAAGGACAGTGAGTGAATTCTCCTTGTGCTATAGTGTGCTTAAAAAAAACATTTTTTCTAGGGACAGAAAACTCTAGGTAGGGAGAGTGTCAGTTTCTTTCACTGTGCAAGTCCTTGTTTCTAGGGACTGGGAAGGACAGTGAGTGAATTCTCCTTGTGCTATAGTGTGCTTAAAAAAAACATTTTTTCTAGGGACAGAAAACTGTAGGTAGGGAGGGTGTCAGTTTCTTTCACTGTGCAAGTCCTTGTTTCTAGGGACTGGGAAGGACAGTGAGTGAATTCTCCTTGTGCTATAGTGTGCTTAAAAAAAACATTTTTTCTAGGGACAGAAAACTGTAGGTAGGGAGAGTGTCAGTTTCTTTCACTGTGCAAGTCCTTGTTTCTAGGGACTGGGAAGGACAGTGAGTGAATTCTCCTTGTGCTATAGTGTGCTAAAGCATTCCTCATCAACCATCTTTGAAATCCTTGTTTTTTGGACAGTCAGGGAAATTGTCGTTGTGCTATTCTGTGCAAAAGCAATCATCCTGAACCATATTTAGAAATCCTTAAGTAAAGGGACAGAGAAGGACACCTGAAGGTAGCCCTTATTGCTTTTTTCCCATCTCCCTGCAGGCCATCTATTAGAATGTCTGGAAGGCAAACAAGGAGAGGCAGACAGTCAGGAGGCAATAAAAGAGGGCAAGCAGGCTCTGTGTCTGGGGGCAACAGTGCTGGTCGTGGACGCGGTGCATTGTCATCAGCACATGGCCATGGGACACGCTTGTCCTTCTTTTCGGCAGCTGGACATGTTGAGCCACATCATGCCGAAGACTTGGTAGAGTGGATGACCAAGCCCTCCTCCTCCTCCTCATCCTCTCTCACCCAGGCTCAGGGTACTGGCAAAGCAGCTGCCAAAGCGTCCTCTTCCCTGGTATCAATGTCAGACTCATCATCAGTCACTCCTTCCCTAGACCCACCATGTCCTCCTCCTGAGGAGTCCCCCGAACTGTTTGAGCACAGTGTTGGGTACATGCTCCAGGAGGATGCCCAGCGTTTCGAAGGGTCTGATGATGAAACCCAGCTACAGGAAGGCAGTAGGGTGAGAGCAGACAGAGGGGATGCTCAAGAAGGACACCAATCTGGCAGTCATGTTCCAGCAGCTGCAGCATACTGCCAGATTGGCTCCAGTGATGAGGAGGGAGGGGATGATGAGGTCACTGACTCCACATGGGTGCCTAATAGGAGAGAGGAGGAGGAGGAGGATGAGGAGGAGGCACATCTCCAACGAGGCAGGATGCCCTTTGGTGGCCAGCGTAAGGGCAGTACACCGACGGAATCACACCGCAGAGCTCCGCCTGTGCAGGGCGCTGCCTCTGCCCGTCATTCAAAAAGTTCCTTGGTGTGGGCCTTTTTTGAGGCTAGTGCATCAGATCGCACAGCTGTTCTTTGCAACATATGTCTCAAGCGTATATCGCGTGGCCAAAACATCAGCCGCTTGGGTACCACATGCCTGACCAGACATATGTTGACCTGCCATGCAGCTCGTTGGCAAGCCTACCTCAAAGACCCACACCAAAGAACAAAGCGGACCTCTCCTTGCACCGCATCAGCTGGGATCTCCAACCCCACTATAACTTCAGTCCTCTCTGAAACATGCACTGAGAGGAATGAAGGTGTAGAATTAGGTGTGTCACAGCCAAGTACTTGCGGCCACTCTGCTAGCAGTACACCGACGTCCGATTCTAGCAGGCAAATTTCCCTGCCCCAGCTGCTGGACCGTCGAAAGAAGTTCACTCCCAGCCATCCACATGCCCAGCGGTTGAATGCTAGCTTGGCTAAATTGCTAGCGCTTCAACTGCTGCCTTTTCAGTTGGTAGACTCGGCCCCCTTCCGTGAGTTTGTGCAATGTGCGGTTCCTCAGTGGCAGGTTCCCAAACGCCACTTTTTCTCACGGAAGGCTATTCCGGCTCTCTACCGGCATGTGGAAGGCAATGTCTTGGCCTCGCTGGACAGGGCGGTCAGCGGTAAGGTGCATATTACCGCTGACTCATGGTCCAGCAGGCATGGACAGGGACGTTACCTTTCTTTCACGGCCCATTGGGTCACTCTTTTGGCAGCTGGGAAGGATGCAGGACAAGGTGCAGTAGTGTTGGAGGTTGTCCCACCGCCACGCCTCCAAAATGCTACTACTGGTTGTGACACACCTCTCTCCTCCACCCCCTCCTCTTCTTCTTCCTCCATGGCCTCTTCCTGTGGTTTGTCCTATGAACCAGCGGTGCTCCGTAGCCGTTCACGGGGCTACGCAAGTACGCAGGCAAAAAGATGCCATGCCGTGCTTGCGCTGGTGTGTTTGGGGGACAGAAGCCACACTGGGGCAGAGGTCCTGTCTGCTCTGCAGGGCCAGGCCGAGAGGTGGTTGACGCCACGCCAGCTTAAGCCAGGAATGGTGGTTTGCGACAATGGCACCAACCTCCTCTCCGCCCTTCGACAGGGACAACTGACCCATATGCCCTGTGTGGCTCACGTCCTTAACCCGGTGGTGCAGCGTTTCTTGGGCAGGTACCCGGGCTTACAGGATGTCCTGAGGCAGGCCAGGAAAGTCTGTGTGCATTTCCGCAGATCTTATAATGCCAGTGCTCGCCTGGCTGAGCTGCAAAAGGAGTTGAACCTGCCCAAGAACCGCCTTATATGTGACATGCCCACCAGGTGGAACTCAACGTTGGCCATGCTGCAGCGGCTGCACACGCAGCAGAGGGCCATCAATGAGTACCTGTGCGACTACGGCACCAGGACAGGGTCAGGGGAGCTTGTTTTTTTTTCTCCACGCCAGTGGGGCATGATCAGGGATGCATGCACTGTCCTGGCACCATTTGAGGAGGCCACGAGGATGGTGAGCAGTGACAGTGCATGCATCAGTGACACTGTACCTCTTGTCCACCTGTTGGAGCACACGCTGCGTGGAATAATGGACAGGGCACTTGAGGCAGAACAGAGGCAGGAAGAGGAGGACTTCCTTGCCTCTCAAGGCCCCCTTTACCCAGACAGTGTTCCTTCTGTCCCACCCATCGCACAGGAAGAGGAGGAGGACGAGGAGGAGGAGGAGGATTGTGTCAGCATGGAGGTGGAGGCTGGCACTCAGCATCATCAGCAGCAGTCTTTTAGGGATGATTTACAGTCCCAAGAAACCAGTGGACTTGTACGTGGCTGGGAGGAGGTGACTGCGGATCATGTCGTCCTTAGTGACCCAGAGGATTCCGGAGCGAATGCCTCAGCAAACCTACGCTGCATGGCCTCCCTGATCCTGCAAAGTCTGCGGAAGGATCCTCGTATTCTTCGGATCAAGGAGAGGGACCATTACTGGCTGGCCACTCTCCTTGATCCACGGTACAAGGGTAAGGTTGCGGACCTTATGTTACCGTCGCAGAGGGAGCAGAGGATGAGACAACTCCGGGAGGCCTTGCAGAAAGGTCTGTGCAACGCGTTCCCAGAGACTGGGAGGTTACAAACTCCTGGTCCTGGACAACGAGTTGCTGAGGCTTCGGCCAGTCAAAGAAGGAGCGGTGGGGAAGGTGGCCGTCTGACCGATGCGTTCAGACAATTCTTTAGTCCGCAGCCCCAAAGTATGATCGGTTCCAGCAACCATCGCCAGCGTCTGATAAACATGGTGCAGGAATATCTAGGGGCAAGGTCAGACTTGGACACCTTCCCCACCGAAAATCCTCTGGCTTACTGGGTCTTGAGGATGGATCACTGGCCAGAGCTTGCACAGTATGCAATTGAGCTACTGGCCTGTCCTGCATCCAGCGTTCTTTCGGAACGCACATTCAGTGCTGCTGGAGGATTTGTCACGGATCACAGGGTGCGCCTGTCCACCGACTCGGTTGATCGACTGACTTTCATCAAGATGAACCAGTCTTGGATCACCATCAGCTACCACACACCTGATGCTGATATAACAGACTAATTGATTTTAACATGTCACATCCCTTCAAGACTGATGCTGATGCTGAGTGCCTGTGCTGTTATGTTGACTGGCTATCCTCCTCCTCCGAGTCCTCAATGATACGATTGATGATGATAGCTTGGAAGATCATTTTTGTTTATGGGTGCCGCCACCAGTGGCTAAGGCCCAATTTTTCAGCCCCTGTTTAACAGGGGCGTGTAATTACAATTTTTGAAGCAATACTTTGCAACAGGGCTCATTGCTGTGCTCCAAGTACAGTATGTGTGAGGGGTTGGAGTGTTGTGCCACCAGTGCCTAAGGCCCAATTTTTCAGCCCCTGTTTAACAGGGGCGTGTCATTACAATTTTTGAAGCAATACTTTGCAACAGGGCTCATTGCTGTGCTCCAAGTACAGTATCTGTGAGGGGTTGCAGTGTTGTGCCACCAGTGCCTAAGGCCCAATTTTTCAGCCCCTGTTCAACAGGGGCATGTAATTACAATTATTGATCTAATAATTCACAGCAGGGCCCATTCCTGCACCCACCAAGCAAGAGTAACTCTGAGGGCTTACAGTGTTGTGGCAACACCACCACCACCACCACCACCACGAAAGGCCCAATTTTTCAGCCCCTGTTCAACAGGGGCATGCAATTACAATTCTTGATCTAATAATTCACAGCAGGGCCCATTGCTGCACCCACCAAGAGTAACTGTCAGGGCTTACAGTGTTGTGGCACCAGCACCACCATCAAAGGCCCAATTTTTACTACCACTGTTCAACAATTATATGTAATTACAATTCCTGATATAATAGTTGACAGCAGGGCGTTCCAGCACCAACCAAGAGTAACTGTGAGTGCTTACAGTGTTGTGCCAACACCAACTAAGGGGCCTATTTCTGCAGATTATATACGGCAGGTCCCTACTTTCAAACATCCAACTTACAAACGACTCCTACTTGCAAACGCAAGAAGACAACAGGAAGTGAGAGGAAATCTACCCCTAGGAAGGAAAATTCTCTCCTGTAAGAATTAATATGGGAGAAAGGTGTCTCCTCTGTACTGATGCTTTATCAGCAATCCTTGTTTCAAGAAAAACACCACATTTCAAAAACAGTTGTCATTGGGACGGAAAGTGAGGTGAAATGTTCTGAACAGGGGCACAGACAGCAAAACAAATGTTACAGGGGTGATAACCCTTACCTATGTTTTCCAAAAAGTTTAAAAATAGATTTTTGGGCTGGAGCTACACTTAAACAATGTACCTGTTCAAAATTACAAACACATTCTACATAAGAACAAACATACAGTCCCTGTCTTGTATGCACCGCCTGTATACGGCTGTTCAGAGTATATAGGGCCTTTTTTATTTTATGTGCGGGGTTCCCCTTAATATCCATACAAGACCCAAAGGGGCTGGTAATGGGCTGGGGTAGGGGGGGGGGGTCATGGGGTAGCTATGCCATTTTTCTTAAAGATTTTCATCTATATTACCGGGACCAGACATTACATTAAAGCCGCAAGCAGTTTTAAATGGCTTTTTTTTCCTTTAGAAGTGTCATTTTGTGCAGGGACAGTTCGAAACACGGGAAACACGTGGCACTTCACAGGCATACTTTAGACACCCCCCAGGTACGATATTTAAAGGAATATTTGACTTTTTTTTTTTCACTTTATGCATCATTAAAATGACTGCTCCCGAAAAACGACCGTTTTTAAAACTTCTTTTTGCATTGATACATGTCCCCTGGTGCAGAACCCGGGTTCCCAAACACTTTTTAGGACAATAACATGCATAATAGTTGTTATAATTAGCACTTTAGAATTCGAACGTTCGCATCCATTGTATTTAATAGGGTTCTAATGTTCGTACGAACTTTCGGTCCGTTCGCGGGTTCTGGTGCGAACCGAACCCGGGGGTGTTCGGCTCATCACTAGTGAACAACCACTTCTAGTTTTTTCACTGAGTGGTCTATCAGCAACAAGTCGTCTAGATATGCCATTATCGTTACACCTTGTGTTCTTAGATTGGCCAATAATGGGGCCAGAATTTTTGTGAACACTCGTGGTGCTGTGGCCAGACCGAAGGGTAAGGCTCTGAACTGAAAATGGCGCCCTTCTACTGCAAAGCGTAGAAATTTTTGGTGGACTGGAAAGATGGGAATGTGCAAATAAGCATCTTTGATGTCGATCGAGGCTAACCATTCCTCCCCTTGTAGGGCAGTGGCCACCGATCGGATCGACTCCATCCGGAAAGTCCTGATATGTAGGAATTTGTTTAGCCCTTTTAGATTTAATATGGGCCTCACGTCCCCGTTTGGCTTCGGGACTGTAAAGAGGTTTGAGTAAAACCCGAACCCCCATTCTTCCAGGGGAACCTCTATAATTACTGCTTGGAGCAATAATTGTTCTAGTGCCAACAGGAGGGATCCTCTCTTCTGGGGATCCCTTGGCACGTTTGACCTTATAAAATGGGAAGGAGGGGAGTCTTTTAACTCCAATTTGTATCCCAGACTTACTGCGGAGAGCACCCATCTGTCTCTGATCGTGTCCCGCCAGGTCTCTGCGAACAACTGAAGTCTTCCCCCCACCCGACTGAGTGGGGGCAACCCTTCATGCATTTGACTTTGGGGGAGGTTTTGTACCTCTCCTGACCCAGGGTTTCTTGTTACCCTGCAATTGTCCCTGATTTTTACCCCCGGGATTTGACCGAGGAGGCCGTCGGAACTGTTTCACAGCCGATGTCCTAGGGACTGGAGAAGCAGGCCTCTTAAAAGAGGGACCTCTAACTCTGTTTTTAACCGGCAAGAGTGTACTTTTACCGCTGGAAATTTTCTGGATATATTTGTCCAGGTCTTCCCCGAATAAGCGTTCACCATGAAATGGGAAGCTGACCAGCAATTTTTTACAAGGAGCTTCAGCAGACCAGTTTTTGAGCCACAGAAGCCTGCGCATATGTACTACAGACAGCGTAAGGCGGGAGGCCTGATGGATTGAATCCTTTATAGCGTCAACCGCAAAGCATAAGGCTCTAGGTAGATCAGCTAGGGCAAGAGCCTGCTGATCTGGCAAGTCCCTTAAGACCTGTTTCAACTGATCCTTCACTGCTTGGCAGACCCCAATAGCTGCCACTGCAGGTTGTGTCACCAAGCCTGCTGTAGCAAAAGCAGATTTTAATAAGGACTCCAATTTTTTATCTATTGGGTCCTTGAACATTTGGACATTATCTACTGGACATGTCAGTGATTTATTGACACAAGAGATGGCTGCGTCCACTGTAGGGACCTTCCATTTTTTGATGAACTTATCCTCCATGGGATAGACCACCTGAAATCTCTTGGGAGGAGTAAATATTTTATCAGGATGTTCCCAATCCTGGTAAATGAGCCCTTCCAGTAAAGGATGGATTGGAAAGGAACAAACAGTCTGGGGGGCTTTTAGCGACCCCAACGAGGAGACAGAAGTGGATGATGGCTCCGCAAGAGGCATTTTAAATGCTGATCGGACCATGTTAGTCAGGGACTGAACCCATAATCTTTCAGCATGTGATGCTGAGAATGGTTCTTCCACTGTTGATTCCTCTACAACAGAATCAACCTCGTCCTGATCCCCTTCAGGTAGGTCGATCCCTGTATGGGACTGTTGCTCTGCTAACAGGTACTCTGAGGGAGGAGACGGAGATCGGGCGCGCTTTCCCTCTGACAGGGAAGCAGCGATCAATGTTGTCAATCTCTCTTCCAACCCTCCCAGAGCTGAGGAAAAAACCTCCTCTGTTACATACATAGGAGAAGGTGAACTGAGGACAGCCACAGTACCAGGTACTCCTGAGGGTGCTCTACGGTCACTAACCTCTGATTTTTCAGGGGAGATTGGTGCAGCCGAAGCATGCCCAAGATCCTCAGAGCCCGATGGAGACCCCCTATGCTTCCTGGGATTCTTAGTCCCGGAGTTTTTAGATGGCATATTCCTAAGCCCAAAGCTGAGGTATTCCAGCCGAAATACACCACTTACTGACAATAGTCTAGCACAAATGCTGCTATATAAACAGTTGGTGTCTACTAATGTGCCTTTCTATGGGGATGCCTGCATCAACCGCTTGCTGTATGCCTTTCTTTAAATGTTGCCAGCTCTGTTTCTGCACCATAGCCAGCTCACAACACATAATTGTGCCTTTTAACATGCTGGGACGCCCGCACATGCGCAGAAGCGCTGCGGCGCGCACAGAGCGTCATCCACCAAGCTCCGCCCCCTTTTCCACTCACCTCTATATAGAGAGGCGCGGGCACGTGCGCCTTCGGCGCTCTTTTTTGAAAAGGGAAACTAGGGACAGGAGACAGGGCCATGTTTGCCGCAGGCCGGGGGATGGATGAACATTGCAACATAGCAGAGGAAGCAGTTTCCCACAAGAGAACTCACCATCTGCCTGGACTTGCTCTGATGAAAAGAAAAAAGTCCACATGACAAGAAACATTTCACAGCGGCCTCTAGTGGATTAACACAGGTACCGCAGTCTATATTTTTTTTTTCTTGACCACTATTAAAATTATTACATTTTTTAGTAGTTACAGGCATGCACAGATATTTAGCGGGAATACCGTTAGGTAACAGGCAGAAAGACATATTAGGCTTGGGGGTCCCCTCAATAGAACCAAGTTCCTGAGGGCCCCCCACTTACCTTTTCCCCGCCGCAGGACTCTGTTTGGTCCACAGAAGCCCAAACTTCACCTATCACGGCAGGCATTGTAATTAAACCTTCAGGGACCGGGTTCCCAAGGATTCCACTCCCCTGGACCTGTATAGCACCCTGCACAGAAAACATCTTGGTCGTGGGTATGACCAGAGCTCTGGATCCCAGGGTCCAGCTCTCCTAAGAGAAGCATTACAGGCAAAACCTTGCTCTTCTCTGCAAGGCCCGGGTACCGACCGTTTAGCTATGAAGCTTTTTTGGTCGGATCCGGAATAGCTTACTGAGGCCCAAAAGAACCTGTACGCAAGCTCAGTGAAAAACACATGTTACTTCTTGGCCAACACCTTAGACACTGGCAAAAAACTGAGGTGCTCCCGGATGGGAGGGGCTTATATAGGGGAGGGTACTTCCGGTTTGGAAGTTGCCAGTGCCAGCACCTGAAGGTAAACTATATAACCCACATAGTAATGACTATGCCGCTCTGTGTCCCGTGATGTACGAGAAAGAAATCTAATTTCTTGAAGCCCTAAAATGTCAAGACAGTACAGATACCCCCCAAATGAACCCTTTCTGGAAAGTATACAGTCCAAGGAATTTAGTAAGAGGCATGGTGAGTTTTTCTAAATTGTAATGTTTTGTCACATATTTTCGAAAATAAAGAAATTACATTTTTGTTTTTCACAAAGTTGCCATTTAAACAAGCATAGGGCAAACTTACAGTTACACCCCAAAGCACATTCTGCTATGCCTCTCGAGTATGAGGATACCACATGTGTCAGACTTTTTCACAGACAAGATGCATAGAGGGGCCCAAAATCCAAGGAGCACCTTTGGGCTTTTAAGGGCCATAAATTGTGCATGTAATTTCCTAACTACCTATCACTGATCAGGGACACTGTAACACATGTGGCAGTGATCAGAAACAATATAATTGGTGTGGTGGTGATTAGGGACACGGTAACTGGTGTGGCAGTGATCAGGGGCACTTTAACTGGTGTGGCGGTAATTAGGGACAATATGACTGGTACAATGTTGTCTTGTTTACTGTTCTAACTGTGATTGCTGTGATTGGTCAGATATAAGGGAATTTATATAAAGTGAGAGATATCCAGTATATGAAAAAGATCTGAGCTATATGGGAGCTGCCCTGCACAGTAGTTCTGCTTTTCTGCTCTTCACAATGCAAGTCTATGAGTCACAACCATCTCCCTATGAGTGAAAGACAGCACTCCCTCTAGAGGGAAATCTACAATTTCTATATTTAAACCTCCAAGTTCTTGCTTTACATTTATAGAAGCAGTTTACTAACCTTATTCTGGGCAAAAACATTTTTTACTTTAAACTAAGCTTTATATAACATTACAGGATGCTCGGATATGCATAATGTGCAAGCACTGAATTCCTAATAAATAAAACATTCATATGACAATGCAGTCCATGTGACATTAAAGTAGAAGTCCAGTCTAGATTTAACTAAACTTAAAACATCTTTCACCCCTTCCTAACTCCTATTCTAACTACACTGCCGAAGAAAGATGCCTATACTTACCTATTCTAAGGGCGCTCCAGGTCCAGTCATGTGATTGGCTCCCAGTGGCCAGTTTCAGGGGAGAGGAGGAACAGCTGACAACAGATGCCCTTTAGTAAGCCTATGGATGATGTCGCCACCCAGGCATTCCATATGCTATCGGTGCTCTCTCTTCTCCCCTGAAGCCAGCCACTAGGGAGATCATGTGACTGAATTGAAGTGCTCTGAAAATACTGTACATAGATATAAGTATCTTCCTTCTACAAAGTAGTTAAAATAGGAGTTGGAAGTGGCTTGGGAGCTATTTTCAAGGAGAAGTCCAGCCTGAGCTTTTTAGGCTGGGCTTCTCCTCTGGGTCAAAGGAGTGCAATTCGTTTTGCTCTCCTGAGACCCATTTTTAGCGGAGAGTGGTCTGAAATCCGCTCTCCGCTGACGTCACTGCCATCAGTCGGGGCAGCGCGTCATCACGACTTCCAAGTCGGGATCCACCAGCTGCCCCGATTGATGGCAGTCTCAGCGTCTCCCCGCCCCTCCACTGCGCAGCTCTCCAATGAGCGTGAAGAAGCAGAGAGGAAAGACGCTGACTGACAGTCAGCAGCTTTCCTCTCGGGGATCTGTGAGAACCAAGCCAACGGCGATGTTCGGTGGCTCGGTTCTCAGTGCACAGACGACGGGAGACAGATGGAGCATCGGTCTGATGCTCCATCCACCGAGGTAAGTATGAATCAAAAATAAAAATAAAACCCATACTTCTCGTTTAATTTTGGTTTATTAAAGGCTTATTTTAAGTTCACAAGGTAGGGGTTCACACAGGGGCAGACTGGCTGGAAGGCAGGGGGGCAATTGCCTCCTGGGCTGCTCTGATGTTCTGTAAAAAGGCTGCACCTCTTCCATCGCAGACATGCATAAAGGCTTCCTGGTGAAGAGGAGTAAAAAGTCCCCGCCGGTATCCTAGCAAGTGTGGGATGAGGATAGGGACAGAGCGCAGGTCGCCCCCTGGTATGGATGGTGTATGCCGCCTCCGTGCAGTGGCTGGCTCTGTGCCCCACCAGAGGCTCTCCTCCCCCACCCAGCGCCGACCCAGCTCCCTCCTGCAGCCCCTGGCCACCTTCTGCCGGCCAATTTAAGAATCCAGAGTCCGTGCAACAGGTGCTGTCCAGCCTGACCCGCCCAGTGAACAGAGAGTACCTGGAGTAGAGCTTTAGCCTGGGATGTGGGTTGGGAGGAGGCAGGGAAGAGGGAGAGCGGGGAGGGGGGCTCTGAGTCAATGCACCATGGGCCTCTGGGTTGTACTTGCCTCCTGGGCCAAAAGTTGCTAGTCAGCCCCTGGGGTCACATATACTTTAACATGCTAAAACTTTAAAAAAAATGACTGATCGGGTTTACATATACCTTAAAGATGCATTGCTAATTACCAATGTAATTTCACTGTTCTATATAATAAAATGAATATACAGTACATAGCAAATCATGTAAAAATGAAGCTGACACTATATTTATTATCAATATGAATCTACCAGTCATAGTATGGAGAAGCTGCAGCATGTGGTCATCAGAAGGACTTCCAAGCTAACCTCATGACCCTGACGTGTCTACCCTAATCTTGTATAAAGCCGGCATGCAGAAAATCTACGTTTTCCAGACTGCCATATCTGATATTCATCTATCTAGAAATGATTGTTTAGACATGCACAGACAATTTTGTCAGACGTGACTTACCACACTACAATATGATTCATAGCTTTGTGATAACAACTAGACTCTTCATACTGCCAACAGTCTGGGTGATTAATTATCTATTGAGCCTGCTGAATAAATATTCAAACCTTACATACACAGCTGGATCACTGAGGAGGAAGACTCAGATGTGGCAAATCTAAATTGACATCTGATCTTTCATATAAAGGTAATCTCCAGAAGACCGTTGTTCACCATGTTCTGTTCTTTCTCTTACCTTACTACATTGCTGGATCTCAGAAGTACGTCAACTTAGGCCCCTTTCACACGGGCGGACCGTATGTCCGTTTTTCACCCATCCGTTTTCGGATGAAAAACGGACATGCATGTATCGCTATGGGATAGCGGATGTCAGCGGATGAACATCCGCTGACATCCGATCTTATCCGTGTCCGCAATGCTCCGTTTTTCTGGATAGAAAAATTTCTATTTTTCTATCCGTCTGTGGAGCGGAGAGGATGAACACGGACAGACGGTCTGTGCTCATCCGATTCCCCATAGGGAAGAGCGGAGATCCGACAGGGCGGTCCCTGCACAGTTTTCGGGGACCGCCCAGTCATCCGCCGGCTCAGCGGGGATCAACGGAGCGATCCCCACTGAGCAAGCGCAGGTTCACGTGACTGATCCGTCCCTTGTGAAAGGGGCCTTAAGGCCCCTTTCACACATGCCTTCAGTTTGCTTCATCAGTTCAGTCACATTTTTCAAAGAAAAAACGGATCAGTTTACATCAGTTTACATCAGTTTTTCATTGGTTCTTTATCAGTTTTTACATCAGTTCTTTACATCCACTTAACCACTTGAGTCAAATTTTTGCTTTACAGAGCTGCACGATTCTGGAAAAAATGAGAATCACGATTTTTTTGCTTAGAATAAAGTTTGATTCTCTCAAGATTCTCGCAGCGTAACATCATATTTCACATTATACAAAAAAATTGGAATAACTTTACTGTTTAGTTTTTTTTTATTCTTGAAAGTGTATTTTTTCCCAAAAAATTGTGTTTGAAAGACCGCTGCGCAAATACCGTGTGACATAAAATATTGCAACAACCATCATTTTATTTTCTAGGGTCTCTGCTAAAAAATAAATAATATATATATATATATATATATATATATATATATATATATATATAATCTATCAGGGATGAGCTTCGAGTTCGAGTCAAACTCTTGTTCGACTCGAACATTGGCTGTTCGCCTGTTCGCCGAACAGTGAACAATTTGGGGTGTTAGCGGCAAATTTGAAAAGCTGCGGAACACCCTGTAAAAGTCTATGGGAGAAATCTAAAGTGCTAATTTTAAAGGCTTATATGCAAGTTATTGTCATAAAAAGTGTTTGGGGACCCGGGTCCTGCCCCAGGGGACATGTATCAATGCAAAAAAAAGTTTTAAAAACTGCAGTTTTTTTGGCAGCAGTGATTTTAATAATGCTTAAACTGAAACAATAAAAGTGAAATATTCCTTGAAATTTTGTACCATAGTATGCCTGTAAAGTAGCGCTTGTTTCCCGTGCTTAGAACTGTCCCTGCACAAAGTGTAATTTCTGAAGGAAAAAAAGTCATTTAAAAGCACTCGCAGCTATAATGAATTGTCGGCTCCCGGCAATACAGAGAAAAGTCATTGATAAAAAGAATGTGTGGGGGTCCCCCCAAATTCAATTACCAGGCCCTTCAGGTCTGGTATGGATATTAAGGGGAACCCTGCGTCAAATAAAATAAAAAAATGATGTGGGGTTCCCCCCAAATATCTATACCAGACCCTTCAGGTCTGGTATGGATTTTAAGGGGAACTCCACGCCAAATTTAAAAGAAAAATGGCATGGAGTTCCCCCCAAAAATCCATACCAGACCCTTTATCAGAGCACGCAACCTGGCAGGCTGCAGGAAAAGAGGGGGGGACGAGAGATCGCCCCCCCCTCCTGAACTGTACCAGGCTATATGCCCTCAACATGGGGAGGATGCTTTGGGGGTCTGTGACCCCTCAAAGCACCATGTCCCCATGTTGATGGGGTCAAGGGCCTCATCCCCACAACCCTTGCCCGCCCCCCCCCAATTGTGAATTGGTAAGGGGTACATTGTACCCCTACCATTTCACAAAGAATGCGTAAAAAATTGTAAATAAAACACACAGACACAGTTGGGAAAAGTCCCTTATTAAAAATAAAAAAATAAAAAACCCATTCCAGCGATGTAATCCAGTGTCCCGTGGTGATCCGATGTACAGCGCTGCAGTCTCCTCCAGTCTCCACTCTAAACCCCCATGACGTACAAGGGGGCGGGGTCACCCTTCACATCATAGGGTAAGCCCCAGCTTTCCCCGCTTGCCGGGGAATAGCCAATGACGTAGGCGGGATCCCGCCTACATCATTGGCTATTCCCCGCAAGTGGGGAAAGCCGGGGCTTACCCCTTTGATCTCAGCCAATGATGGAGGGTGGCGTGGTCACCTTCACTGGGTGTAAGGCTGAGCGGACCTGATGGGGAACGTGAGAAGGGGCGGGGTATATTAATTTATTACACTGCAGAGGAATCAAATCACGTTCCCCATCAGGTCCATTCAGCCAGTGACGTAGGCAGGGTCTGACGTACGAGGGGGCGGGGTCACCCGTCAGATCATAGGGGTAAGCCCCGGGATACCGCCTACATCATTGGCTATTCCCCGGCAAGCGAGGAAAGCTGGGGCTTACCCTATGATGTGACGGGTGACCCCGCCGCATCGTACGTCATGGGGGTTTTGAGTGGAGACTGGAGGAGACTGAAGCACTGGACATCAGATCACCGCGGGACACTGGATTACATCGCTGGAATGGGTTCTTTATTTTTATTTTTTTTAATAAAGGACTTTCCCAACTGTGTCTGTGTGTTTTTTTTTTTTTTTACACTTTCTTTTGTGAAATGGTAGGGGTACGGGGGTGTGGCCTGGACATGGCTGTGTGAGGCTGTGTTTCCTTCGAGCTCCGGGCCTGATCCCCTATTCCTCGGCAACCCCACGATAGTAGACCGGCATGAGCTCGCTCAAAAAACATAGGACTCGAGCGGTGACAAAGGGGACCCCTGCAGGCAAGTTTTCGGGTGAAATACATCGTTATTTCAACGCCAAAGAAGCCTCCTCCGGGACGAAAGCGGCGGCAGCACGTGGCACTACACGTCGAGGACTGTGAAGGGCACAAGCACTGGACACTGAGGCCTTTGAACCGGAGTCCCCTGCACCCCCTGATTGCTCTCAAGATTTGTTTGCAGAGAGCCGAGATGTCCTCCCCACACGGGCCGGAGGCTTTGGGCCTGGATCAAGACATCCGTGAGATGCTGCAAGCCCTCCCAACCCAGACAGCCATAGAGGCCCTGATCCTCCGTCTAGAGGAAACACATCGGAGGGACATCCAGGAGGTGAGGGGAGAGGTATCTACCCTGGCAGACCGGGTGGGGTCGGGAGAGACTTCCATGTCCTCCCTCGAAAGCAGGGTCTCCGATTTGGAACGCTCAAGAGACCAGCACCGGGACACCGCGATTGCCCTCCAGCTCCACTTAGAAGACATCGAGGACCGCAGCCGACGCAACAACTTACGGCTAAGAGGCGTCCCGGAGTCCCTGGAAGACGTCGGAGCTGTGGTGACGGAAGTGTTCCGGACGGTGTTGAGGGACCCCGCAGCGGATGTCATCTTGGACAGGGCCCACAGGGCCTTAGGACCTAAACCTGTGGATCCGGACAGGCCTCGGGACGTGATCTGTAGACTGCACAGATACGCACAGAAAGAGGCGATCCTGCGGGCGGCTTGGGGTCATGACGACGTCGAGAAGGGAGACGCACGGATCCGGATCTTAACGGACCTGTCGAGAGCGACTCTGCGGAGGAGAGCCCTGCTTCGGCCTGTCCTGGATATAGCAAAGCAGAAGGACATCGCCTACAGGTGGGGATATCCGCTCTCGGTGACCTTCCGCAGAGAATCCGGTTCATTCACGCTCCAGACTGCAGCTGACCTGCCTGCCAGGTCCCAGGCTGGCTCCAGATACTTCCACGTCAGATAGGTAGATCAGGACCAGCCGCACAACAATGCCTGTTACCGCCCCGCCGGCAGAGGGGCAGGCGAAGGCAAAGGCCAGTGTCCGGAGGAGGGCCGCGTGAGTAGGCCTAGGGCCACCCTATCTTGACGATTGCTCGCTAAGCAGCCCTGGGTCATTCGTGAAATCCCACCTGAACGGTTCCCCCGGCCAGTCTCCCTTCCCTGTACGGTTTAACCCGACCCCTTCATTGAAACTATGGCGCAGCGTCCTGCGGGGAGTCAGCCGCCCCCCTCCTCCCGTCCCGGCCCACCCGAGACATTATACTCGGGAGGGAGAGGGGAGACAGTACTCTGCTGGGGACTCTATACGTTAGGTTCCCTGGGGCTGCCCCCGTGGAGCTGGTTGCCTGCCCTGGAGACTGGAACGGGGCCGCTGCAGGGGTGTGTCCCCCCTGATTGCGGTTCGCGTTCTCCCCCCCCCCCGGATGGAGGTAACCCTCCAGGATCCATGTTGCGGACACACTCCCGGCGGTGCCTTTGCATATTGGCAACACCTTGCCTGTCTGGTTGAGGCAGGGCAGGCAGCAGAGAGGGTGGAATCCGGGGGGGGGGAGGGCTAGATGTGTTCAGTCTCTGGACCTATTAACCGGATATTCAGCCCCCGGGAGGGGGAGGGGTAAGGCAACCAACGGCCCGCGGATGTAAATTTTTGTTGTTCTTGTTTTATTTTTGTTGTTTCACATACCGGCTGTCCGGAGCTCATAATATCTCCCCGCTGACTGACGCGCGCTGAAGATCTTTTTCTGGACCTGCAAGCTGTTGGGTCACGGTACTCTTATCTGACTGGTAGAAGGGGGGGGGGTAAGGATGGATGGGAAGGGACATGAAACTCAGGGCCTCTGTGATGCTGCACTGACTTATGTAATGCAGTCGCTTAATCCTGCACTGAATCTGTTCGATGTATAAGGAAGTTTACTTCTATATGCCGATGTTCAATATTGCTTGTTTAGTTGTTACGGTTTACCATTTACCTTAAGTTCATAGGTTGCCGGGGGTGGGCAGAGAGGGCAGGGAGCTTGTACCATGGCTTTGTCTGTCCACTACCCTATTTAGGACTGTGCTCCAGTACTGGGACTTTCCCGGGGAGTACCTAAGCCCTTAGGGCTAATTTAGTCTCTGTTTTGCTGCTACACCCCCTGGTGCTGGCTTCCTAACTTTTCTGTTTCTCTTTTTTCTCTGGTTTACCCTTATCTACCTTTTTCTGCTACATCTCTGCCTTGCTTTATCTTACTGATTTCTTTCCAGTCCCACGTCCCCCTCCCTCTGCCTCCCCCCTCCCCCTCCCCCGGTCCTGAATACCTGACCCGACCTAATCCCTATTTGACAATGGGTGACATACACATCGTGTCCCTTAATGCTAAGGGACTCAACACCCCCGAGAAGCGGCGGATGCTGCTACAGGACATGAGACGCATGAGGGCGGATATAGTATTTGTCCAGGAGACACACTTCAGGGAAAATAATATACCGATACTTACAAATAGACACTTTCCCTCGGTGTTCCATTCAAAGTACACGGGGGCGAAGTCCAGGGGGGTGTCCATCCTCATTTCGGCCAGGGTCCCTTGGAAAACTATAGATTCCGCGACTGATGCAGAGGGCCGCTACCTATATTTAAAAGGGATGCTGGGAGACAAGAAGATTACCTTGGCCAACCTCTATGCCCCGAATGACCGTCAGGACACGTTCATCAGGAAGCGCATGGAACAGCTCCAACGCTTCGCTGTGGGACAACTCATAGTGGGAGGGGACCTGAACATGCCGTTGATCCCAACGGAGGACACTTCATCCGGGACTTCCTCCACCTCCCGGGACTTGCGCAAGCGTGTTGGAAATACGCTGTGCTCTGCCCAATTGATAGACGCCTGGCGCCTTATGCACCCAGGAGAACGCGACTTCACCTTTTTTTCAAAACCACAGCAGTCGTACTCGCGTATAGACTATTTCCTGATACCCCATGGGCAACTACACGCGATCCGGGAGACCTACATCGGGTCTATCACGTGGTCCGACCATGCTCCAATTGGGCTTCGGTATTTACTGACCGACGCGTCGACGGGGCAACGCCATCCGTGGAGACTAAATGAAAGCCTCTTACAGGACCCGGTGGTCCTGGCCGACTTGGTCAGGGAATTGGGATGTTATTTCAATACAAACAAAACCGGAGATAGCGACCCCGGGGTGGTGTGGGAGGCCCACAAAGCTGTAATCCGGGGGTCCCTTATTGGACATGGCTCCAGGCTAAAACGCAAGCGGATGGCGCAGCTCAACCTGCTCCTCGCCAAGTTACAAGACCTTAAGGCAGCCCATAAGGCTACACCATCCAAACAGCTGGGAGTGGACCTGGATATGGTTCGGTCGCAGCTGAATGATCTCCTCCTATTTAAAGCTAAGGCGGCGATGCAGATCTGCCGCAGGAAATCATATGAGGCAGGCAATAAGTGTGGAAGACTGTTGGCCAGAACGCTGCAGGCGCAACGGGCGGCGGCCTACATACCACAAATCCAGACCACAACAGGGCAGAAGGCTAGTCTTCCCCAACACATTACGCAAGAGTTTGGGGCCTTCTACCGTTCCCTCTACAACTTACCAGGCGCAAGACCCACACCGGAGACCATACAGGACTACCTAGACCGCTCCCTTATGCCCTCACTCCCGGTAGAGACACGATCTGCCCTGGAGGAACCCATTACGCTGACTGAAATCCAGGTGGCCCTTAAGAGTACCAAGCCGGGCAAAGCCCCCGGTCCTGATGGCTTGACCACTGCCTATTACAGGACCCTGTTGCCCTCATTGGGCCAGCATATGGTAGACCTCTTCAACAGTATAGGCTCGGGGACACCTTTCCATGACACTACACTCCTGGCACAGATCTCAGTTATACCTAAGGAGGGCAAGGACTCGGGGCTATGTGGGAGCTACCGTCCGATCTCCCTACTGAACGCAGACCTCAAGATCTTTACCAAGATCTTGGGCTCTAGAATGCAGGCTCATCTCCCTGACCTGATCCACTTGGATCAGGTGGGCTTTGTCCCATTCAGAGAGGCCAGGGACAACACCACTAAGGTCCTTAATCTGCTACACATCGCGACCCGATCTAAGACGCCCTGCGTATTCCTTGGTACAGACGCCGAAAAGGCTTTCGACCAGGTCCACTGGGGGTTCCTGTTTGCTACACTGAGGCACATAGGACTGGGGGAGACGATGATGAATTGGGTGATCGCAGCCTACACGACACTGACGGCCAGGGTGAGGGCAAATGGGGTACTGTCAGACCCGTTCCCCATTCGGAATGGGACTAGACAGGGCTGCCCCCTGTCGCCCCTGTTGTTTGCCCTGACCCTGGAGCTCTTCCTCTGTCATGTACGCCAAAATCCGGACATCTCGGGGGTGGAAAAGAACGGGTCGCAGTATAAGGTCTCGGCATACGCAGATGACCTGATGTTCTCCCTTACAAACCCCAAGATATCCCTTCCGAACCTTCTGAGAGAATTTGAGATCTATGGCTCCCTCTCTAATCTAAAGATTAACTTCTCCAAATCGGAGGCCATGGGAGTAGGGATAGCTCAACATATACTTAAACAACTTAGGGAAGACTTTAGCTTAAAATGGACTGACACGGCACTGAGATATCTGGGGACATCCATACCCATGACCCTAACCAAACTGTTTGCACTTAACTTCCCTCCCCTACTGAAAACAGTCCGGGGACTTTTGGATGGCTGGGACAGCGGTCTCCACTCGTGGCTGGGCCGTTGCGCCATCCTCAAAATGACAATACTGCCTAAGTTCCTATACCTCCTACAAGCCCTCCCGATAGCTATACCGGGGTCCTATTTTAGACAGGTCCATGCTGCATTCACAAAGTTCCTTTGGGCCGGGAAACACCCACGCCTGAGCAGGAGTGTACTATGCCTCCCGAAGTTGCATGGGGGCCTGGCAATGCCAGATGTCCGTGCATACTACAGGGCGGCTCATCTTAACCGACTCCTGGATTGGTGCAGAAATAGAGACACCAAACTGTGGACGACTATTGAACAGGATCAGAGTGACATACCCCTTGACAGAGCTCCCTGGTGCCATTCAGACCTGCCACCACCCCTGAAAAGACACCCCTTGATAGGCAACACCCTGGGTATATGCTCGACGTTGCTGACTCGGACTTCACTTTCGTCGCCAGTCTCCCCTTTGCGGCCGGTTCTGGGCCACCCCCGTTTCTCCCCAGGGTTACAAGATAGGAGATTTCTCGCACTAAGGGAGGCGGGGTTATATCAGGCATCTCACTTTAGTACCCAGGGGAGGTGGAGGTCGTATGAGGAGCTATCGGACCCGAGGGGTACGTACGGCCTTGATTTTCTGAGAGCTCTACAGTTGAGCCACTTTCTTGCGGGCATCCCACCCCCGCCCAACGATGCTAGCCATCTCCCCACCCCGTTGGAGGAGATGTGCATGGCATCGGGAAGGACCCAACATGCGCTTTCAGTGTGTTATGCAATGTTAATGACACCGTCGGGGCCCCTACAGGTACCCTGCCTTACTAGGTGGAAGCGTAATCTCGACTGCCAATTTTCAGATGACACGAAGTGACATATACTGCGGTTCACCCACAAATCTTCTCTGTGCACCAAGACCCAGGAAACCAATTTTAAACTGCTCACACGCTGGTATAGGACCCCTTCCCTCTTACATAAAATGTTCCCAGACACTTCGGACCGCTGCTGGAGATGCCAGGGGGAAGAGGGGACTCTCTTACACATCTTTTGGTCCTGCCCACGGCTGCAGAGTTTTTGGGGGGAGGTGAGGCGAGTAACCCAGAAGTTCACCGACCGTATTGTCCCTGGGACACCGGCCTACTTCCTCTTACATGCAACCGACACACCTGCAAAGGTATATAGGAAATCAGTGGTCCGCCATTTACTGGACGCTGCTAGGGCCTGTATACCCCTAAACTGGAAATCCCCCTCCCCACCGTCCATTGCACAATGGCTAAGAAGAGTTGACGATATCAGCCTCATGGAGGACCTGATCTTATCTAGTCAGCACAGACGCGAGACATACTCTAAGACCTGGCAGTTGTGGAACATCTTTAGATTCTCCGATGAAGGGCAGACCCTTAGAGGGGTCGAGTTGCCCACCTGAGCCATCGCCTGGAATATCTGCACCCCGGAGGTGTCGTTGCACCACCGCCTCCTGCCCCCAACGTGCCAGAGACCCACAGGAGACTTGAAAACTGTATAGTATAGTCACTCTGGGCGGGAGACAGGTATACCCGAGCCCCTAACCCCCCCTGCCCCCCCTCTTCCTTCCCTTCCTCCTTTGTCCCCCCTCGTCTTCTTCCTCACTCGCTTCTCGCTTCTAGGTTTCCTCTCTTTCCTTTTTTTCTTTTAATTGGGTCCTATCCAACCTTTTTCACTGGAGGCACTACGCCTCTAGTTTCTGTTACTTTTAGATAACTGGGAAAATTGAAGGGGGAGCTGTGTCCGCGGGACCCTGGCACTCTTACATCTACGGATCCCTGACGGACATATCTCGAAGGTCGATGGGTAGATGTATTGGGACCCCGGGGGGACCCCATCCCTTCCTGGGGAGCACGCACATACCAGATGGGCATGAGTGAGAGGAGGATTTCACCTTATGCATCCCACAAGTGTTGCCCGTTGTATTATTCACTGTATGTGTATGTCTGGTGTGTATTGCCAGGGTCCATGTGGGCCGGCTTCTTTGATGAAAAATAAAATTTTGAAAAAAAGAAATGGTAGGGGTACAATGTACCCCTTACCAATTCACAAAGGGGGGGCCGGGATCTTGTTAAAGGGGTCTTCCAGATTCCGATAAGCCCCCCGCCCGCAGACCCCCACAATCACCGGGTAAGGGTTTTGGGGATAAGTCCCTTGTGCACATCAACATGGGGACATGGTGCTTTGAGGGGTCACAGACCCCCAAAGCATCCTCCCCATGTTGAGGGCATGTGGCCTGGTACGGTTCAGGAGGGGGGGGGCGCTCTCTCATCCCCCCTCTTTTCCTGCGGCCTGCCAGGTTGCGTGCTCGGATAAAGGGTCTGTTTTTTTTTTAAATTTGACGCAGAGTTCTCCTCAATATCCATACCAGACCTGAAGGGCCTGGTAATGGAATTTGGGGGGACCCCCACGCATTATTTTTTTTTTTTTATCAATGACTTTTCTCTGTATTGCCGGGAGCCGACAATTCATTATAGCCGCGAGTGCTTTTAAATGACTTTTTTTCCTTCAGAAATGACACTTTGTGCAGGGACAGTTCTAAGCACGGGAAACAAGCGCTGCTTTAAAGGCATACTATACACCACCCCCCCCGGTACAAAATTTAAAGGAATATTTCACTTTTATTGTTTCACTTTAAGCATTTTTAAAATCACTGCTCCCGAAAAAACACCAGTTTTTAAAACTTTTTTTTGCATTGATACATGTCCCCTGGGGCAGGACCCGGGTGCCCAAACACTTTTTAGGACAATAACTTGCATATTTGCCTTGATAATTAGCACTTTTTTGATATTGAACGTTCGAGTCAATTGTATTTAATAGGGTTCTAAAGTTTGCGCGAACTTTAGGTCTGTTTGCAGGTTCTGGTGCGAACCGAACCTGGGGGTGTTCGGCTCATCCCTAATAAATAAATAAATAAATAAATAAATAAAATATATATATATATATATATATATATATATATATATATATATATATATATATAATATTTAGGGGTTCTAAGTAATTTTCCAGCAAAAAATACTGATTTTAACTTGTACTCAACAAGTGTCAGAAAAAGGTTTAGTCTTTAAGTGGTTAAACTGCCCTGATCTACAGACTGAAGTTCATTTCTTTGATCTAAGAACCGAGAGATACATTGTATTCATTATTTCTCTGTCCCGAGGACTGACATTTTTTTCTTTTCTTTTGACAGCTCTGGTTCTGCACTGTTTATAAAAAAAAAGAGCTGACAATTAGATTTAAAAGCTGACAATAACCGTCAGCACCAGCAAGTGAGGGAGCCTGTCTGTACAGACTGCCTTCTCAGTTTATGTGCATCTCGTCTCCCCCTCTCCTTGCACACACTGCCCCACACTGTCTTGTCAAAATGCGTTTCCAAATGGAATTTGTTTTGGGTCACTCTGTAGAAGATCTCATTGGATTTAGACTGGATTGTTGGAAGATAATGTACAGTATCTCTGCCACATAACTGTCAGCATTTGTGACTTGACAATGGTCAAATAGTGTGGTGCTGGACTGTTGTAGGGATACTGTTATTGTAACAAAATGTAATTTTTTTCCTCTATAATTAAAGTGTGTGTAATCCATAACAATGGTCATCTCTAATTGGCTTTATGTTGGTCTGTTAAATATACCATTGGAAGCAATTGGTTATATCAGTTTTATAAGTTAAAAAAAAAACTGTTGATGTTGCCTTAAATGATTAGCTGTCCTGTGTCTAATCCACAATGCCTGAAAACATTTTATTATAAATGTTGTTATAAGTGTAGCGGGGGTCTAAAGTATAGGGGGAAGTGCATGGGTGGTAGTATGATCCAATGCACCCTGATTGCTAGAGAATTGGGAACTATTTAGGGTCTGGAGGACTCTGGTGGTGTGAGGTTCCCTGTGGCCTACAGGTGAAACTGTCGTCCTGGGATGGGGTTGAACCCACACCGCAAGACTGTGCCTTTTTGACCTTTCCTGGCGTTTGTGCAGCGGGGCAGGGAACCCGCTGTGACGCAAAGGGAGAGGAGATAAAAGGGGCGGACGCCCTGACCACGGGGTTCAGAGTTCGGAGTCTGAGGACGTGGCCGCACCCAGGCACCCTCAGCCTGGGTGCTAGCGTTCCGGAGTTCCGGGCCCAGGTGCCCTCGACCTGGCCGGAGCGGGAGATGGAGTCCATCTCAGGCACCTTTAGCCTGGGGTGAGGTACTATGGCGGAAGCCTGGAGCTCAGTACCTTCGACTGAGTTCCGTGAGGGTGGAGGAATCCGTGGGGGCCCTAACTCCTTGGGTGCCCGTGTCTGAGACGAGGAGGCCGGTGAGCGGAACTTCTCCGGAGAGTCCAGCGCAGCATTTGCTGGTGACGGAGAGGCCTCCGGTAACTGTCTTGGACGGATGTCTTTCCCCTGATAGGGGCTACGTTAGGGAAGGTAATCCATGTTCTGTTCAATATAGTCAGTGGCAGTGACTATTTGCCATTGGTGACACCACAGTGGTTAGCTCTATCTAAAAGGATTGTGCCTCGACCTACTCCCAACAAATACTGAACTGTTCGTTGGGTCCCAACCTGTCTGTGCTGAATGACTATTTATTGAGAAGAATAAATACGAGTTGGACCGTTTTCAGTGTGTGGAACTTCAGTTACTGGAAGCAAAGGGGGGGGGGGTCATTCAGTAAAGGAAGTGACTCTGGGACATACACACAAAGCCCGATAGTTCTGGCCTTCAACTCTACACATTGGAGGACATGGGCCGTGGTGTATCTCATCCCTCCCCCTGTGTTAACCCCTAGAGAAGACCAGCAAGCCGAGAATGAGAAGGGGTGAGAGGGGTGAGGTCGCTACATAAAATTTTGCAAACAGGTAATTTTTGTACTTCATTGATGTGCATTAATGAGGCTGCACTGATGGGCCCTGATAGGCACAACTGGTGGGCACTCATGAGGCTGCACTAATCAGCGGCACTCATGTGCACTGATAGGTGGCACTGATAGGTGGCACTGATGGGCACTAATAGGTGGCACTGATTGGCAGCACTGGTGGGCACTGATTGGCAGCACTGGTGAGCACAGATTGGTAGCACTGGGGGGCACTGTTTGGACTGCAATGATAATTAGTGCCCTTATTATCAGTGTACTTGTCCCTTTACTCAAGCCTGTTTTCGGCTCTCTTCTCCTCTTCTTATGCTGTTAGCATTAAGAAAGGAGTGCCGAAAACCGACTTCTGTTTACATCCCTGATCAGCTGCGATTGGACACAGCTGATCACATTATAAAGAGCTGCTGATTGGCTCTTTACCTCAATCTGTAATCGGCAGTGTCCGGAGGACACTGTGATCACAGTAGTGCCGCCTGCGCTCCTTTAGCAGGCTTACGGCGAGCGTGTTCACAGGAGGCCATCATATGACGGCCTCCCAGAACTAGGTAAAGCGCTGTGTAAACTGTTGGCGCTATATAAATTGTGAATAATAATAATAACTAGGCAGGTGGCAGGTGGTTAAAGGGATAAACATGGGGGAATGTGCTTGTATTGCATATTGTTTATTTGAGGTGACATAGGCTTTAACATTCACTTACTGTGTATCATGCATGTTGAACAATAACGCAATATTAGTTTTCATTCACGCTATACCAAAGTCCCCCATCTATCCTTTACTGTGCTCAGTGGAAGCCGGATCAGATCTTATCCTTTTCAGATGCTCTCTGCAAAACAGTCAAGCATTAGTTTGTACCGGAGGAAAACAGCTCATAGGTTTTAATGATCCAAAAAAAAAAAAAAAAAGTGGGAGGGCCCTGAAGCTGCAGTTCAACTTGCATTGAACTTAGCCAGTGCAGTCAGTGAAGGTGCACATGAGCTTTTTGAATCAGTGCAAAGTCCATGCACACCTACACTGGCAGAATGACAGTTTCATGAATGCATCAATGCATACATAGAGAGTTTTGAACCCTAAAGCAACCCTGTGCTTCAGAAGTAGGGATGAGCTTGGAGTTCGAGTCGAACTCATGTTCGACTCGAACATTGCCTGTTCGCCGAACAGCGAACAAATTGGGGTGTTCGCGGCAAATTCGAAAAATCTATGGGAGAAATCTAAAGTGTTAATTATAAAGGCTAATATGCAAGTTATTGTCCTAAAAAGTGTTTGGGGACCGGGGTCCTGCCCCAGGGGACATGTATCAATGCAAAAAGAAGTTTTAAAAACGGCCGTTTTTTCGGGAGCAGTGATTTTAATAATGCTTAAAATGAAAAAATAAAAGTGAAATATTCCTTTAAATTTCGTACCTGGGGGGTGTGTATGATATGCATGTGAAGTGGCGCATGTTTCCCATGCTTAGAACTGTCCCTGCAAAAAATGTCATTTTTGAAAGAAAAAAAGTCTTTTAAAACTGACTCGCGGCTATTAATGAATTGTCGGCTCCCGGCAATACATACAAAAGTCATTGATAAAAAAAAAAAAAAGCGTGGGTGTTCCCCAGAATTCAATTACCAGGCCCTTCAGGTCTGGAATGGATATTAAGGGGAACCCCGCCGCAAATTTAAAAAAAATTGACGTGGGGTTCCCCCAAATATCCATTCCAGGCCCTTCAGATCTGGCATGGATTTTAAGGGGAACTCCACCCCAAATTAAAAAAAAAATGGCGTGGAGTCCCCCTAAAAATCCATACCAGACCCCTTATCCGAGCACGCAACCTGGCCGGCCGCAGGGGAAAAGGGGGGGACGAGAGAGCGGCCCCCCCTCCCTCCTGAACCGTACCAAGCCACATGCCCTCAACATGGGGAGGATGTCCCCATGTTGATGGGGACAAGGGCCTCATCCCCACAACCCTTGCCCGGTGGTTGTGGGGGTCTGCGGGCGGGGGGCTTATCGGAATCTGGAAGACCCCTTTAACAAAGGGGACCCCCAGATCCCGCCCCCCCCCTATGTGAATTGGTAAGGGGTACGTTGTACCCCTACCATTTCACGAAGAAAGCGTAAAAAATTCTTTCAAAAAACACACAAACACCTTGAAAAAGTCCTTTATTAAAAAAAAAACAAAAAAAAAAAAACATTCCAGCGGTGAAATCCAGTGTCCCGCGGCGATCCCGATGTCCAGCGCTGTCCTTCATTGGTTGTGCCTGAGCGGACCTGATGGGGAACTCCCTCTCAGTATTTTAAATGTATAGACCCGCCCCTTCTAAAGTTCCCCATCAGGTCCGCTCCCTCGGTATGTCGGACCCGCCTACGTCATTGGCTTGAGCGGGGAACTTCCTTCACTGTGTAATTTAAATTTACATAGTGAAGGAAGTTCCCCGCTCAAGCCAATGACGTAGGCGGGTCTGACATACCGAGGGGGCGGACCTGATGGGGGACTGCTCTCACTTTGGTAATACATGTATAGACCCGCCCCTTCTCATGTTCCGCATCTGGTCCGCTGAGCGGACCTGATGGGGAACTTTAGAAGGGGCGGGTCTATACATTTAAAATACTGAGAGGGAGTTCCCCATCAGGTCCGCTCAGGCACAACCAATGAAGGACAGCGCTGGACATCGGGATCGCCGCGGGACACTGGATTTCACCGCTGGAATGTTTTTTTTTTTTTTTTAAATAAAGGACTTTTTCAAGGTGTTTGTGTGTTTTTTTAAACATTTTTTTACGCTTTCTTCGTGAAATGGTAGGGGTACAGTGTACCCCTTACCAATTCACATAGGGGGGGGGCCGGGATCTGGGGGTCCCCTTTGTTAAAGGGGTCTTCCAGATTCCGATAAGCCCCCCGCCCCCGCAGACCCCCACAACCACCGGGCAAGGGTTGTGGGGATGAGGCCCTTGTCCCCATCAACATGGGGACATCCTCCCCATGTTGAGGGCATGTGGCCTGGTACAGTTCAGGAGGGAGGGGGGGCCGCTCTCTCGTCCCCCCCTTTTCCCCTGCAGCCGGCCAGGTTGCGTGCTCGGATAAGGGGTCTGGTATGGATTTTTAGGGGGACTCCACGCCATTTTTTTTTTAATTTGGGGTGGAGTTCCCCTTAAAATCCATGCCAGATCTGAAGGGCCTGGAATGGATATTTGGGGGAACCCCACGTCAATTTTTTTTTTAATTTGCGGCAGGGTTCCCCTTAATATCCATTCCAGACCTGAAGGGCCTGGTAATTGAATTCTGGGGAACACCCACGCTTTTTTTTTTTTTTTTATCAATGACTTTTGTATGTATTGCCAGGAGCCGACAATTCATTAATAGCCGCGAGTCAGTTTTAAATGCATTTTTTTCTTTCAAAAATGACATTTTTTGCAGGGACAGTTCTAAGCACGGGAAACATGCGCCACTTCACATGCATATCATACACACCCCCCAGGTACGAAATTTAAAGGAATATTTCACTTTTATTTTTTCATTTTAAGCATTATTAAAATCACTGCTCCCAAAAAAACGGCCGTTTTTAAAACTTCTTTTTGCATTGATACATGTCCCCTGGGGCAGGACCCCGGTCCCCAAACACTTTTTAGGACAATAACTTGCATATTAGCCTTTATAATTAACACTTTAGATTTCGAACGTTCGAGTCCATTGTATTTAATAGGGTTCTAAAGTTTACACGAACATTTTGTCTGTTCGCAGTTTCTGGTGCGAACCGAACAGGGGGGTGTTCGGCTCATCCCTGTTCAGAAGAAGTGTTTAAACTAAAGATCTGGCTGCATACCTACATGCATACTGTACCTTCACCGTAGTGAGGAATATGATAGAGAGATAGACCTTTTTGCGATTCGGCACTGCGTCGTTTTAACTGACAATTGTGCGACGTGGCTCCCAAACAAAATTGACGTCCTTTTTTTCCCACAAATAGAGCTTTCTTTTGGTGGTATTTGATCACCCCTGCATTTTTTTTTTGCGCTATAAACAAATATAGAGTGACAATTTTGAAAAAAATTACATATTTTTTACTTTTTGCTATAATAAATATCACCAAAATATATATAAAAAAACGTTTTTTTTCCCTCAGTTTAGGCCGATATGTATTCTTCTACATATTTTTGGTAAAAAAAAATCGCAATAAGCGTCTGTAGCGGCCTCACCTCTCTCCCTTGCTTCATCGGTTATATGGCTGTTGTCTAGGGGTACCTGGGAGAGAGAGGTGATACACACCACGGCCCGTGTTCTCCCGTAACCAGGAGGTGAAGGCCAAAGATTGGGCTTTTGTGTAGGTGTCCTAGAGCCAAGTCCAGTCCTTCGTCCCTGATTCCTTTGCTTAGTAACCCAAGTTCCGCACAGTGAATAGGTACAACTCAGTTTTATTCTTCTTGCCAAGCAATAAAACAGTCTTTCTCCTTTTGAATAATGGGGGAACAGATCGAGGCACAATCCTTTCCCTTCTTGCTGCTGCCCACTGTGCTGTCACCAGTGGTGGATAGTCACTGCCACTGACTAGGTAATTTAGAACGTGAATTTACCTTCTCTCACTTTGCCCCTGTCAGGGGAAGAAATCCGTCCAAGGGAGAAATGGAGGCCTCTCCGTCACCAGCGATGCTGCGCCGGACTCTTCGGAGAAGTTACTGCGCACCAGTCCTCACGAACTCAGACACAGGCACCCAAGGCGTTAGGGCCCCCTCGGATTCCTCACCCTCGCGGAACTCAGTCGAAGGTACTGAGCCCCAGGCATCCGCCATAGTACCTCACCCCAGGCTAAAGGTGCCTGGAATGGACTCCATCTCTGTTCCAGCTAGGCCAAGAGCGCCTAGGCCTGGAACACCGGAACGCCAGGACCCAAGCTGAAGGTGCCTGGGTGCGGCCGCGTCCTCAGACTCTCTTCCCAAAATCAGGGCCTCCGCCCCTTTTATGACCTCTCCCTTTGCATCACAGCGGGTTCCCTGCCCCGCTGTACCAGCTCCAGGGGAGGACAAAAAGGCACAGTTTGCGGTGTATGTTCAGCTCGGGCCCAAGGCAACAGCGCCACCCAGGGACCCCAAGGAACTTCACACCACCAGAGTCCTTACAAATTCAAATACCCGCTACACGTCTATTGATTGGTTTGCGCAAAAGTTATAGTATCTACAAAATAGGGTGTAGTTTTATGGCATTTTTATTAATAATTTTTTATTCGCGATCAGCGATTTTTATCGCGACTGACATTATGGCGGACACATCGGACACTTTTGACACTATTTTGGGACCATTGTCCTTTTTACAGCGATCAGTGCTATAAAAATGCACTGATTGCTGTGAAAATTACACTTGCAGTGAAGGGTTTAACCTCTAGGTGGCGCTGTAGGGGTTAAGTGTGACCTAATGAGTGATTCTAACTGAAGGGGGCGTGGCTTGGTGTGTGACGTCACTAAGACAGCGAACAGACGATCAGTGACACTGCCACTAGGAAGAACAGGGAAAGGTTTGTTTAATCTTACCTCTCCCCGTTCTTCAGCTCTGTGACCCGATCGCGGGACACCGGCGGCGGTCGGGTCCCGCGGGCGCGGTCACGGAGCTTCGAACCGAGTCGCGAGCGCGTGACCCATGGACAGGTTCTTAAAGGGGACGTACCTGTATGCCCTTGTGCCTGCCCGTGCCATTCTGTCAACGTACATCATCGTGCGGCGGCCCTTAACAACTTCAATGGAACATTCCCTAACTATCTCAACTAGGCTGCCCAGGCATACCTCAGTAAGGTGAAATTCCATAAGTGACATCCTCCAAGGCTTGGTAGTTCTCCAGACACCCGATGCCTTCTAGCGGACTGCAGGGTGCCACAATCCTCCCTGTAGTTGCTTTGCAGCAATCATGGCATCTTCCTGAGCGGGCCAAAGCTCCGGAACCAAGCCTTACCCCTTATTTATATCACGGGGTCCAAAAAGCCCAGGAACAGGGGTGCAGTACATCAACCCATTCTCCAGCCTGGGCCAGCCAAATGCCTAGCTAACATTCTGTAGGCAACCTGCCTACACATACAGACTCAGTGAAAAAATCGAATAGTGTGGGGCCAGCTTAAAGTGTTGATTTACTAAAGGCAAGTAGGCTCTGCTAACTTCCATTATCCAATTACACCCTGTTCCAAATTATTATGCCAATGATATTTTTCTCATTTACCTAAATAATTGATGTTAACAACAGTCAGCATAATTCTCATGTTATCAACTATAAAGAGTACAATTCAAATTTTATTGAACAAACCTCCTAATGATAACAGTTTTTTTTTTTTTCAAAATAAAAGAACTTACAATGCACTGTTCCAAATTATTATGCACAGTAAGTTTCAAAACACTTTATAGGTTGTAAAGAACTGAAAATTGTAATTTGTTGTGTTTGCAGCATATTTACTGAAATCAAAATCTATTTCAATCAAACTTTAAACTACATTTTAACTTTTCAAACATTTTAACAGGTCACGTTACATTTTAACATAGGACCCCTTATTTCATAGCAGCTTCACAAGTCTTGCATCCATTGAACTTGTGAGTTTTTGGACAGTTTCTGCTTGAATTTGTTTGCAAGATGGCAGAATAGCCTCCCAGAGCTGCCGTTTGGATGTAAACTGCCTCCCACCCTCATAGATCTTTTGCTTGAGGATGCCCCAAAGGTTCTCAATAGGATTGAGGTCAGGGGAGGATGGAGGCCACACCATGACTTTCTATCCTTTTATCCCCATAGCAGCCATTGATGCAGAGGTATTCTTTGCCGCATGAGATGTTGCATTGTCATGCATGAAGATGATTTTATTACAGAAAGCATAGTTCTTCCTTCTGTACCAGGGAAGGAAGGTGGTCAGTCAGGAACTCCACATACTTTGCGGAGGTCATCTTTACACCAAAAGGGGCCGACCAGCTCTCTTCCCATGATTCCGGCCCAAAACATGACTCCACCACCGCCTTGCTGACGTCACAGCCTTGTTGGAACAGGGTGGCCGTCCACCAACCATCCACTACTCCATCCATCTGGACCATCCAGGGTTGCACGGCACTCATCAGTGAACAGGGCTGTTTGAAAATTAGTCTTCATGTATTTTTATGCCCAATGCAGCCGTTTCTGCTTGTGAGCATTGGTTAGTGGTGGCCGAATGGAAGGTTTATGCACAGTTGCAAGACTCTGGAGGACTCTACACCTTGATGTCCGGGGACTCCAGAGGCACCAGCTGCTTCAAATATCTGTTTGCTTCTATGTAATGGTATTTTAGCAGCGGCTCTCTTGATCCGATGCATGGATCTGGCAAAAATCTTCCTCAATGTGCCTTTATCTGCAGGAAACCCGTGTGTGCTCTGAATCAGCCACAAATGTCTTAATAGTGCGACGATCAAGCTTAAGTTTTCGTGAAATATCGAATGTTTTCATACCTCGTCCAAGGCATTGAACTATTTCACTCTTTTCGGCAGCAGAGAGATCCTTTTTCTTCCCCATATTGCTTGAAAATGGTGCTCTGTTTAATAATGTGGAACACCCTCCTTTAGTAGTTTTTCCTTTAATTGGGCCCACCTGGCAATCTAATTATCACAGGTGTCCGAGATTGTTTTCAGTGATCAAAAGAGTCCTGAGACACAATGCCATCCATGAGTTAAACTGAAAAATGAAATATTTAATCTTTATGACACTGAAATAGAATTTGCATAATAATTTGGAACAGGGTGTATGTGTAAGAAAAACTAGTTTTCTTTATTTGTTTTTTTTTTTAGCATGTGATTGGGCTTCCTTTACAAAGTGAATTTTTACCACATTCCTAAGGTAAGGGAAATTTCCTTGCAAAGTAAAAAATTGCAAAGTGAACAGCCTATTTGCCATTATTAAATAAACCCCTTAGTGTTACATTAAATGTGCTGCTTGATCACTAAATGAGCTGTTTTCTTATTTTCAGAATACAAAACTATTTATACTTACCTGCTCTATGCAATGGTATTGCACAAAGCAGCCCTGAACCTCCACTTCTGGGGTCTCCCAACAATGTTCCTGGCTGTTCCTCTTCTCTGAGTGCCACCATAGCAAGTCACTTGCTATGGGGGCACTCATGTGAGCTCAATCCTGAGCCACACTGAGTGTGTCTATAGACACACATAGTGCCGCTCAGCCCCACCCCCTGCTCTCTATACTGAATTTTACTGGTAGCAACAGGAGCCAATGGCTACAGCTGCTGCCTATCAGTCCCTGTGTGAAGAGGGAGAGAGGACTATAGCCGGGCACAGCACAGCACAGCACTGGATCGATCCAGGAGTCAGGTAACTGTTTAGAGGGGAAGGGGGGCACAGCATGTTCTAAAACATTTTTTACCTTAATGCAAGAAATACATTAAGGTAAAAAAAGTTTTAGCTTTAGAAACACTTTAGAATGGCTCGAAAGTCAAAAGGTTTTTTGCCCTAACACAATCTTTGCATTAAGGTAAAATATGCCACACTACCTGTCATACTCACCCCCATCCCTAAACACTTACCTGAGTCCTGTTACCACTCCAGCATCACTTCCCTCACTCCTTACTTTTACAGTAGACACCGGGGTCTGCGAGAGCCATGGGCTCCAGATGCTGTCAGTCAAACTCCTGTGAGGAGAGAGCATGGGGGGTCTATAGATGCATACAGTCCAGCTCAGGAGCGCACGTGCATGGGTGCCTTCTTAGCACCTGGCTTGCTAATGAGGTGCCCAGAAGAGGTAAGGGACCCTTCAATTTTGTTGCACGGAGCAGGTAAGTATAACCTTTTATTTTAGTTTAACAAAAAAACAGCCTTTACCCTACGTTCACACCTATGATTTTTTAGTGCAGTTTGCAGAAACGCACTACAGTCCATTTAACATAGTTTTCTATGGTACTAGTTCACATCTATGCGTTTTGCGGCCGGTGCATTTTTGGAAAGGCTCGGGAACTTTTTTTCCGTGATTTGCGGCTAATAGACATCGATGGAGCTGCAAGTGGTGCATTTTTTATGCGATTTTTGATGTGTTTTGCATTTTGGGGTTCTTATTTTACCACTGTATATAGCTGGTTGCTAAGTAGGGGGCTGGGAAGCCGGTCGCCGCATCCTTAACAACCGATGAGTCATCAGCTGTCACCGGGGTTCCCAGCTGAAAGCTGAATGTAAAAAAAAGAAAAATTTTGGCAGCAAACAAAATTGCAAACAAAATGGCGTGGGGTTCCCCCTCACGTCCATACCAGGCCCTTCAGGTCTAGTATGGATTCGGAGGGGACCCTCACGCCATTTTTTTTTCTTAAATGGCCTAAGGTGCCCCCAAAATGGCGTGGGGTCCCCCCTGGGTAACCGGTGGCAGGGAAGAAGACAGAAGCGGGAAGCAGCAAGAGACAGCTCGAGGAGGAGACAGGCGGGAAGGAGAAGACGACTTTGAAAAAATTACAAAAATAAATTGGCCATTTAAGATGTATGGGCAGAAGTGACGTTTTGACGTCGCTTCCGCCCTGCTATAGTATGGATACGGGTGGGGGCCATCTTGCCCTCACTCGTATCCATGCCCAGCACGAAAAAGGACCCGGTCGCCTCCGCCGCTACTGACGGCTCCAGTAAGGCGCGGGAGAGCGGCGGGAGGGGGGCCCTCTCCCGCTGCCAATAACGGTGATCTTGCGGCGATTCCGCCACAGAGCCCACCATTATCGTTTACAGGACCGCCGCCTGAAGAGATGGATATCTCAGTTGTGGCAGCAGCTGCTGCCGTTACCGAGATATCCCTCTTCAAACTAAGGACGTATATAGTCGTGTGGCGGGGCTTAAGTGGTTAAATATATATACAGTCTCCTACATATATATATCCACTGCATCCAGTCTCGCCAAGCCTACATCTGATTGCACGCCATTCCTGGTGTACTTTTCCAAATATACTTTAAGGCAAGCAGGCAGGTGCTTCAGTGATCTGCAGTGCATTAAATATATATACAGTCTCCTACATATATATATATATATATATATATATATATATATATCCACTGCATCCAGTCTAGCCAAGCCTAGATCTGACTACAAGCCATTCCTGGTGTACTTTTTCTAGTAAACTTCAGGCGGTGTTTTGCTAATCAAATTTACAGCATGTCTGGAAGGCCACCAAGGAGAGGCAGATGCTCACAGGCCACTAAAAGAGGGAAAGCAGGCTCTATGTCTACAGCTAACAGTGCTGGTCGTGCACACGGTGCATCCTCAGCATGTGGCCGTGGGGCACGCTTGTTCTTTTTTTTTCTGCAGCTGGCCGTGTTATTGATCCACAACATGCAGAAGAGTTGGTGGAGTGGCTAACAAAGCTGTCCTCATCCTCTGTCACCCAGGCTCAGAATAGTTTGCCTGCCAATGCAGCTGCCAAAGTGGCCTATTTTCCATCCGCTCAATGTCATCAGTCACTCCTTCCCTAGCCCCACTATCATGCACGGAGGAGTCCCCCTAACTGTTCGACCACAGTGTCGGGTACATGCTGCAGGAGGATGCGCAGCATTTTGAAGGCTCCGATGATGGTACTCAGGTTGAGGAAGGCAGTAACGTGAGCCCAGAGAGAGAGGGTGCCCAAGAAGGACAACAAACTGGCAGTCATGTTCCCCCCACTGACATTACGTGGGTGCCTGATAGAAGAAAGGAGGAGGCACATCTCCAACGAGGCAGGATGCCCTCCAGGGGCCAGCTTCAGGGCAGCCACCCGACTGCATCACACCGCAGAGTTCCGCATGTGCAGAGCGCTGCTGACTCCCCGCGTATTTTGAAAAGTTCTTTGGTGTGGGCCTTTTTTGACACATCTGCAGCAGATCGCATCGTTGCTGTTTGCAACATATGTCTGAAGCGTATCAAGCGTGGCCAAAACAGCAGCCGCTTGGGCACCACATGCTTGACCAGACCTATGTCGACCTCCCATGCAGTCCGTTGGTAACAGCACTTAAAAGACCTAAACCAAAGAACAAGGCGGACCTCTCCTTGCTCCTCATCAGCTGGGATCTCCAACCCCACTATACCTTCAGTCCTCTCAGAAACCTGCACTGTGAGGAATGAAGGTGTATAATTAGGTGTGCCAAGTACTTGCGGGCAATCTGCTATTGCTACACCAACATCCGATTGTAGCAGGCAAATTTCCCCACCCCAGTTGCTAAACCGTCGAAAGAAATTCGGTCCCAGCCATTCACATGCTCAGCGTCTGAATGCTAGCTTGGCTAAATTGCTAGCACTCCAACTGCTGCCTTTTCAGCTGGTAGACTCTGCCCCCTTTCGTGAATTTGTGGAATGTGCGGTACCTCAGTGGCAGGTTCCCAAAGGCCATTTCTTTTCACGGAAGGCCATTCCGCCTCTCTACTGGCATGTGGAAGGCAATGTCTTGGCCTCGTTGGACAGGTCGGTGAGCGATAAGGTGCATATTACCGCTGACTCACGGTCCAGCAGGCATGGACAGGGGCGTTACCTTTCTTTCACGGCGCACTGGG
This sequence comes from Rana muscosa, assembly GCA_029206835.1. Taxonomy (NCBI): domain Eukaryota; kingdom Metazoa; phylum Chordata; class Amphibia; order Anura; family Ranidae; genus Rana; species Rana muscosa. Next base: position 181,022,898 of record CM055121.1, read on the forward strand.
TATCTCTGCTGGCAGCTGGGAAGGATGCAGAACAGGGTTCAGTATTGTTGGAGCTTGTTCCGCCACCACGCCTCCAAAATGCTAGTAGTGGTTATTCTGCCACAGCTCTCTCCTCCACACCCTCCTCTTCTTCTTCCTATATGGCCTCTTCCTCTGCAGATTTGTCCTAGGAACCAGCGGTGCTCCGTAGGCATTCAAGGGGCTACGCAAGCACTCAGGCAAAAAGATGCCATGCGGTGCTTGAGTTGGTCTGCTTAGGGGACAGGTGCCACACTGGGGCAGAGATTCTGTCAGCTCTTCAGGGGCAGACTCAGAGGTGGTTGACGCCATGCCAGCTTCAGCCAGGAATGGTTGTTTGCGACAATGGCACCAACCTCCTCTCTGCCCTCCGACAGGGACACTTGACCCATGTTCCCTGTTTGGCTCACGTCCTGAATTTGGTGGTGCAGCGGTTCTTGTGTAGGTCCCCGGGCTTAGAGTGTCTCCTGAGGCAGGCCAAGAAAGTCTGTGGGCATTTCCGCCGGTCATATAATGCCAGTGCTCGGCCCAAGAACCGCCTCATTTGTGACATGCCCACCAGGTGGAACTCAACGTTGGCAATGCTGCAGCGGCTGCACATGCAGCAGAGGGCCATCAATGAGTACCTGTGTGAGTATGGCACCAGGACAGGGTCAGGGGAGCTTACCTTTTTTTCGACACGCCAGTGGCTACTGATCAAGGATGCATGCACTGTCCTGTCACCATTTGAGGAGGCCACGAGGATGGTGAGCAGTGACAGTGCATGCATCAGTGATACTGTCCCTCTTGTCTTCCTGTTGGAGCACACGCTTCGTGGAATAATGGACAGGGCACTTGAGGCAGAACAGAGGGAGGAAGAGGAGGACTTCCTTACTTCTCAAGGCCCCCTTTATCCAGATAGTATTCCTGCGGGCCCGCCGATCACACAGGAAGAGGAGGAGGAGGAGGAAGAGGAGGATGAGGATTGTGTCAGCACGGAGGTGGAGCCTAGCACTCAGCATCAGCAGCAGTCTTCAAGGGATAGTTTTCAGTCCCCAGAAACCCATGGACTTGTACGTGGCTGGGAGGAGGTGGCTGCAGATCATGTCATCCTTAGTGACCCAGAGGACTCCCAGTTCGAATGCCTCAGCAAACTTACGCTGCATGGCCTCCCTGATCCTGCAAAGTCTGCAAAAGGACCCTCGGATTCGTGGTATCAAAGAGAGGGATCATTACTGGCTGGCAACACTTCTAGATCCACGGTACAAGGGTAAGGTTGCAGAACTTATCCAGACTTCACAGAGGGAGCAGAGGATGAAACATCTTCGGGAGGCCTTGCAGAAAGGTTTGTGCAATGCATTTTCAGAGCCTGGGAAGTTACAATTTTCTGGTGCTGGACAACGTGTTGCTGAGGCTTCGTTCAGTCACAGAAAGAGCGGTGGAGAAGTTGGCAGTCTGACCAATGCCTTCAGACAATTTTTTAGTCCGCAACCCCAAGGTCTGATCGGCTCCAGCAACCATCGCCAGCGTCTGATTTACATGGTGCAGGAATACCTAGGGGCAAGATCAGACTTGGAGACCTTTCCAACCGAAAATCCTCTGGGTTACTGGGTCTTGAGGATGGATCACTGGCCAGAGCTTGCACAATATGCAATTGAGTTACTAGCCTGTCCTGCATCCAGCGTTCTTTCTGAACGCACATTCAGTACTGCTGGAGACTTTGTAACCGATCACAGAGTGCGCCTGTCCACAGACTCAGTTGATCGGCTCACCTTCATAAAAATGAATCAGTCTTGGATCACCAGCTACCAAGCACCTAATGCTGATGTAACCGATAAATTTTTCTATGAATGTGGGATTCCTTGAAGACTGCCTATGCTGAGTGACTATCCTGTTATCCTGCGTGACTATCCTATTCCTCCTCAATGTTCATGTTGATAGCTTCTAATAACATTTTTGTTTCAGGGCACCACCACCACTGCCTAAGGCCCAATTTTTCTGCCCCTGTTTAACAGGGGTGTGTAATTATAATTTTTGCTGTAATATTTCGCAGCAGGGCTTGTTCTTGAGCTCAACTACAGTATCTGTGAGGGGTTGCAGTGTTGTGGCACCACTGCCTAAGGCCCAATTTTTCTGCCCCTGTTTAACAGGGGCGCGTAATTACAATTTTTGATCTAATATTTCACAGCAGGGCCCGTTCCTGTGCTCAACAAGAGTATCTGTGAGGCTTTACAGTGTTGTGCCACCACCATCACCGCCTAAGGCCCAATTTTTCAGCCCCTGTTTAACAGGGGCATGTAATTACAATTTTTGATGCAATACTTTGCAGCAGGGCTCATTCCCGTGCTCCAACTAGAGTATCTGTGAGGGGTTGCAGTGTTGTGGCACCAGTGCCTAATGCCGCATACACACGATCGTTTTTTCTGATGAAAAAAGACAGATGGACTTTTTTCATCGGACAAACTGATCGTGTGTGGGCCCCATCGGTCTTTTTTCCATCGGTATAAAAAAATAGAACCTGTTTTATATTTTACCGATGGAAAAAAAACAATAGCAAATTACGATTATCTGTGTGGAACTCCATCGGACAAAAAACCCACGCTCAGAATCAAGTCGACGCATGCTCAGAAGCATTGAACTTAATTTTTCTCGGCTTGTCACAGCGTTTTGGACGGTCGGAATTTTGACTGATGGTGTGTAGGCAAGACTGATGAAAGTCAGCTTCATCGGATTTCCGATGGAAAAATCCATCGGATTTTATTCCATCGGAAATCCGATCGTGTGTACAGGGCATAAGGCCCAATATTTCTGCCCCTGTTTAACAGGGGCATGTAATTACAATTCTTGATCAAATATTTCACAGCTGGGCCCGTTCCTGCACCCAGCAAGAGTAACTGTGAGGGCTTACAGTGTTGTGGCACCACCACCACCACCACCAAAGGCCCAATTTTCTGCCCCTGTTCAACAGGGGCATGTAATTACAGTTCTTGATATAATATTTCACAGCAGGGCCCGTTCCAGTGCCCACCAAGAGTAACTGTGAGGGTTTATAGTGTTCTGGTACCACCAACACCTAGGGCATTTTCTGCAGAGTATATAGGGCAGGCCGTATAGTATATACAGGCGGTCCCCTACTTATAAACATCCGACTTACAAACGAACCCTACTTACAAACGGAGGGAGACAACAGGAAGTGAGAGAAAATCTACCCCTAGGAAGGGAAATTCTCTCCTGTAAGAGTTAATATGGAAAAAGGTGTCTCCACTGATGCTTTATCACCAATCCATGTTTCCCTAAAAAAAAAAAAAAAAAAAATTCTAAATTCAATTGTCATTGGGACAGAAAGTGAGGTGAAATCTTCTGAACAGGGGCAATGACAGCAAAACAAATGTAACAGGGGTGATGATAACCCTTATGTTATCCCAAAAACTTTAAAATAGATTTTTTGCCTGGAGCTACACTTACAAAATGCACCTGCTCCAAATCACAAACAGATTCAACTTAATAACAAACCTACAGTCCCTGTCTTGTTTGGACCACCTGTATACTGCTGTTCAGAGTATATAGGGCCTGGGGACTCCACGCCTTTTCTCTTTTTAATTTGGGTGCGGGGTTCCCCTTAATATCCATACAAGACCCAAAAGGCCTGGTAATGGGCTGGGGGGTACCCATGCCGTTTTTATCAATAATTTCCATCCATATTGCCGGGACCAGACATTACATTACAGCCGCAAGCCGTTTTAAATGACTTTTATTACTTTAGAAATGTCATTTTGTGCAGGGACTGTTCTAAACACGGGACACACGCACCACTTTACAGTCATACTATAGACACCCCCAGGTACGATATTTAAAGGAATGCTTCACTTTTATTTTTTCACTTTAAGCATTATTAAAATCACTGCTCCCGAAACAACGGCCATTTTTAAAACTTTTTTTTGCATTGATACATGTCCCCTGGGGCAGGACCCGGGTCCCCAAACACTTTTTATGACAATAACTTGCATATTAGCCTTTAAAATTCGCACTCTTGATTTTTCACGTTCAGGTCCCATAGACTTCAATAGTGTGCGAATGTTCGCACAAACTTTCGGTCCGTTGGCATGTTCTGCCGCAAACCAAACCGGTGGGGTGTTCGGCTCATCCCTACTCACAAGCTTAAGCTATGCTTATTTTCAGGCTTTTGGCTTACAGATGTACAGTCCAAATACAGGTTAAAATATGAATCACGTGTAGCGCTGCCCCCTTGAGGGTCGCAAGATAAATTAGTACCCCTCTGGTTGCCTTGACCATGTGAGTCCTCTGCCATCTCTGACACCCTGGGTTAAAAAAAAAAAAAATTCTTTAGATGACAGCAGTAAGACGTAAATACACCAGAATTGATTAAATCAGAAAACAGTTTACTCAATGAGATGATAGCAAAAGAAATCAGTCAAATTAAGTTTACACTTTGAAATGTTGTTTTCCAATAATGTTATTAACAGTGAAACAACTTTCATCTCTAAGATTCAAACATTCAATAGTGAACACTATAATCTCTATGCTCAAGTAAATGTGAATAGGCTACAGAAGAGCAGAGAAATGGCTCTTATAAATGTCAGACCCCTCTCTACTTCACTGACAGAACGGGGATCTGTCTGTTTATATTGACAGATCCCTGTTCTGGCTCTCTGAGGGGCGTTTGCGGGTCACCAGCGGACATCGCGGCCATGTGCATCGGCTCCGGCATCGAGGCGCGCATGACCCCTAGAGCTCTTAATGCGGCCGACGTACACCTACAGCAATTGGCGCAGCCGTGCCAACCTGCAACAGTATTAATGACGGCGGCTGGTAGGCATGCAGTTAAACAATGTTTTCTGGAAGGTTGTGTAGCACCCTGATGTTTAGGCAGGGTTGCTATTAAATTTAGTTGCCTTGGCCAATTGTTAGGAGGCCAATTTATTTCTCCCTAATTCTGGAATTGCTGCACTTTTCTCTTTTGTAGCTAGATGGCCGGGTATCTGGTGACATTAGATAAGACAAGGGCATTGCAAGGACAGATTAGGAATTAATGGGGCGTCTCAGCCAATGGGCAGGGGTTTTCTTGGGTCCCTTGGCCTGCTGGGAGAACCTATTTATTTGGGTGGAGTCAGGTGATCTGGGTTCTGTGCCACCTGGATGGCTGTCTGGGTGGACGTGTGTCGTATTGCCCCAGGCTGCTAGGTCATAAACCCAAGGCCAATGCCGGGACATCTGGCTGTTAGGCTATCTGAGAGCATATACAGAAGTAGTGCAGGGTTGGGACTGCAGGCTTGTAGTCCAACCAGAAGTAATGGTTCCACTGGCCGGGGAACCAGTCATGGTCGGAGGTAGTGGGGAATCTGTTTCCACAAAGAGACCTTGCTACCGGAGACCATTGTGAGTAAGCTGAGGCCAGTACCAGAGCAGACTTCTCGCCAGCCGGGGACGGTAAAGAAGTGGTAAAACTTCAGCAAGTGCCAAGTCAGGGACCCAGCGGGACAGCAGAGGTGATGCTTGTGGAGTGCCAAACCAGGGACTTAACGTGTCAGCAGGGGTGACACATGAAGAGTATCTGTGAGTGCTAAGCCAGGGACCCAGCAGTGAGGTTGGGGTGATGCTTGAGGAAGATACTGAGTGCTACAGTGAAAGAGCTCGGGGGGATCCAGTGGCTAGTAGGGATGAGCCCGCGGTCGTAGGAAATTTGAGTGCCGCGGAACTCCCCATAATGCACTGAGATATCGCAGTACATTGCTGTATGATGATTGGCCAAAGCATGCACCTGGCCTGCATGTTTTGACCAATCACAGCGCACCGAGTATAGTGTGTGGACGGTGATAGTTTGAGCTAGATTAGACAGGCAGGTTAGTTGGTGGCAGTGTGTTTGATTGATATATATATATATATATATATATATCAATCAATCAATGTGTGTGTATGTATGTGCGTGTGTGTATGTATATGTGTATATATATATATATATATATATATATATGTAGCGGGTACTTGAATTTAGGGGGAGCATCTGGGTGGTAGTGTAACCCAGATGCCTTGATTGTTAGGAAATTCAAGGTTCCCTTTGTGAATCTTGGAGGACTCTGGTGGTGTGAAGTTCCCGCCGGCCTATAGATGGCGTTGTTGCCTTGGACCGGGGTTGGGCTCGCACCACAAGACTGTACCTTTTTGTCCTCCCCTGGAGCTGGTACAGCGGGGCGGGGAACCTGCTGTGGCGCGAAGGGAGAGGTCATAAAAGGGGCGGACGTCCTGATCACGGGGTTAGAGTCCGGAGCGAGAAGATGCGGCCGCACCCAGGCACCTTCAGCCTGGGTGCTGGCGTTCCGGTGTTCCAGGCCTAGGTGTCCTGGACCTAGCCAGAGCGGAGATGGAGTCCATCTCAGGCACCTTTAGCCTGGGGTGAGGTACTATGGCGGATGCCTAGGGCTCAGTACCTTCGACTGAGTTCCGCGAGGGTGGAGGAATCCGAGGGGGCCCTAACTCCTTGGGTGCCCGTGTCTGAGTTTGTGAGGACTGGTGTGCAGTAACTTCTCTGAAGAGTCCGGCGCAGCATCGCTGGTGACGGAGAGGCCTCCATTTCTCCCTTGGACGGATTTCTTCCTCTGACAGGGGCAGAGTGAGCGAAGGTAATTCACGTTCCATATCACCTAGTCAGTGGCAGTGACTATTCACCACTGGTGACAGCACAGTGGTCAGCAGCAGAAGGGAAAGGATTGTGCCTCGATCTGTCCCCATTTTCCAAAGTAAAGAGACTGTTTTATTGCTTGGCAAGAAGAATAAAACTGAGTTGGACCTATTCACTGTGTGGAACTCTGGTTACTAGAAGCAAAGGAGTCAGGGACGAAGTACTGGACTCGACTCTAGGACACCTACACGAAAACCCAATTTTCTGGCCTTCACCTCTTAGCTATGGAGGACATGGGCCGTGGTGTGTCTTATCCCTCTCTCCCAGGTACCCCTAGACAACAGCCATATAACCGATGAAGATAGAGAGAGGAGGGAGCGGCCCCGCTACACGTGGGGGCATCTCGTCCGGGATGTGTATGGTGTCTGAATTCGAACTTTGCTGCCCGGAGGAGTTCCGAGTAGGTCGGCCATATTGGCCAACGCGCCACGAGGCAACCCACAGCTGCGTAGTTCGTGGGCGGGGAAAGGGAAAATCCCGCGAACAAGTGTAGAAGGTGGGAGGAGTCTGGCCATGTGGACGTACGCACGTGGAGATTCCGGCGCAGGTGGGTCAGTGCGAAATGGAGCAGCAAAGAGAGATGATGGCTTCAAACGCTCCGTGGATTTCAGTTCCTTCCTTCGCGGATATGTCTTCTCTGGCTGCTCCGATTATGGATACGGGGATAAGACTAAGGCCCTGGGGGCGATTGGCTCTGTACACCTGCAGAGACATGGAGGCCCTCGGTGTGATCTGTCCCGGCTGTTCGGGACTGGTGGTCCAGCTGAAGCCGTTTGGGCGCTGTGAGGTCTGCAAACAATTTCTCTTTGAGGTGGAACCATCCACAGAAAATCCTTGCGCTTTCCACCTCAACTACCTCACAGGGACTGCCACTCCGGAAGGAGAGATCGATGCTGGTGCGTTCCCCGTGCGCACTGATCCGGGCGAAGTGACTGCCCAAGCGGAGATGAAAAGAGAAAAATCAGAGGATGCTGCCTCGGTCACCAGCAGCTCCCTGCTCCGGCCACCATAGAGGAAAGTTGGCCTAGTGATGGCCTCGTGTGGTCGTGGAAAAGCTTTGCCCCACTGCTTGCCTGGCCTGGATGGATCCAGTAGAAAAAGTCCAGGACATCCCTGTTCTTCTAAAGGTCCAGGTGAGCCAGGGGTTGGGACTGTCTGCGTGGTTACAAGTGGCGGAAGCCCACAGTCGGTAGAGGCCGTCAAGGGGGATAGTTCCGTGACTGGGAATTATCTGCCCGCTGAAAGCTACGACACATCTGACCTGGATTCATTGTCTGACAATGGCGATGATGGGGAGATAGATGAAATCTTCCATCGGAAGGGATGGGACAAGATGAAGCTACCCTCGTCCCGTGTCACAAGGGACCTGCCCATGTCTACTGGAGATAGTACACCTCGGGTAGAGACCTCGGCGCCAAGGGAAGAAGCTGGTCCTCTGTCTGAAGTTCCCCTTCTTGATTCAACATCCATTTCACCCGTTCCTGTTGCGGGAGTGCAACGTCAATCACTGCGGGCTCCTAGGCCCAGATCTACCGAGGTGGTGAACACACCTCGCCACCCAGAAGCGATTGTTCCACCTGGAGAAGGAGACCGAGCCACTATGCCACCTTTGTCAAGGCTGCAGCGTCTCTTTGGTCAGAAGGTTGCTCAGGAATATGGGTGGGAATACCCGTATCTGCCTCGGGAACTGCTCTACGAGGTGGAAGTTTTTCGGCAACGATGGTATGATACCTTTGTGTGGGACAAACTTAAAGTACAGCAAGCACGGCGGTACCTTTCCTGTTCACCAACGGTCACCAAGAAGTTCCAGGACTGTAAAGCTAAGTGGATGCTGGGAAGACACATCCATGCGGACAAAGTGGTGATTTGCCGTAAGGAAGGAAAAAGTATTGAGTACCATGTGGAGGCTTTTGATGACCGTCTGAAGCCTGTGTCGTTGCCTCATCCAAGGTTTTACCTATAAAAGGGAAAGAGACTCCCGTGTGCCTTTCTTTTCCATTCATGGCTGAACTTTCCGGAGTGCCTTTGCCGGAACACAGGGACTGTGCCCTAGTTTTTTTTTGTATTTGGGCAGTTCTACTCTTTGGAGAAATGGGAGCTTTTTTTGTTTTGTTCTCCCTCCTTCTCCTTGCACTCAAGAGAAATCAGTGACTCTGGGTTTTAGTTAGTGTAGGGTCACAGAGAAATGATCAAGAGAAAAAAAAAAAAGTTCATCTGGAAGTGATGAGTGTCTTGACCACGGCACTGTCACCAGGTGGCAGTGTTGCGCAGCGATTGTTTGTTTTTTTGACATTATGCAGCACTTATTGGAGTGAATGGGTTTCTTCTCGGATAGACTCATTCATTCCAAGCAAACACACATATGTTGTTAGGATGTATGTTTCTTTTCTTTCCCTCTGCAGGAGATTCGTCTATCAAGGCTGCTGAGAATGGGTGGTCCTTAGATAGCCAGGGGGAGGGAAGGATGTAAATGTGTGAGATATTTACAGTGTTTTATTGAAAATGTTTTATAGTAATATTGTTTTAAGTTTTCCGTTTCCCATTCAGGTCTTGGCACAATTCAGGGCTAAAATGTGTAGTTTGGTTTCTGGGCTGAACTTATGTCACCACCCTTGTGGGATGTGAGCTTGTACCAGACACTGGTACACACAGTGTCAAATCACCAGGGGGAGTGTGTAGCGGGTACTTGAATTTAGGGGAAGCATCTGGGTGGTAGTGTAACCCAGATGCCTTGATTGTTAGGAAATTCAAGGTTCCCTTTGTGAATCTTGGAGGACTCTGGTGGTGTGAAGTTCCCGCCGGCCTATAGGTGGCGTTGTTGCCTTGGACCGGGGTTGGGCTCGCACCACAAGACTGTACCTTTTTGTCCTCCCCTGGAGCTGGTACAGCGGGGCGGGGAACCCGCTGGTGACGGAGAGGCCTCCATTTCTCCCTTGGACGGATTTCTTCCTCTGACAGGGGCAGAGTGAGCGAAGGTAATTCACGTTCTATATCACCTAGTCAGTGGCAGTGACTATTCACCACTGGTGACAGCACAGTGGTCAGCAGCAGAAGGGAAAGGATTGTGCCTCGATCTGTCCCCATTTTCCAAAGTAAAGAGACTGTTTTATTGCTTGGCAAGAAGAATAAAACTGAGTTGGACCTATTCACTGTGTGGAACTCTGGTTACTAGAAGCAAAGGAGTCAGGGACGAAGTACTGGACTTGACTCTAGGACACCTACACAAAAACCCAATTTGCTGGCCTTCACCTCTTAGCTATGGAGGACATGGGCCGTGGTGTGTCTTATCCCTCTCTCCCAGGTACCCCTAGACAACAGCCATATAACCGATGAAGATAGAGAGAGGAGGGAGCAGCCCCGCTACATATACTCTACATTTAGCGTAGACTAGATATTCAGTGTAGACTCTATATTCAAATCAGTGCATGCAGTGTATTTGATATACCGTATTTTTCGCACCATAAGACGCACTTTTTCCCCCCTAAAAAATGTGGGAAAATGTCCCTGCGTCTTATGGAGCGAATACTGACCCCCCCCCCCCCCCCCCGCTCCGCGTCAGAATACCAGTGCTCGGCTTCTCTGTGAAGGAGAGAGAAAGGGTGTGAGGCGGATCCTGGCAGGGACATACCAAGGGGGAGCGGGGGGGGGGAGACGGCCGGGTGTCAAAACATGTCAGTGTCAGTAGCGCTACTATGGGGGTGCGCTCCGCACCCAAATCGGGTGACACCCGCCAGAGGTGACATTATCTTGAAAGCGGCGAGAACCCTGGCTGTTTTTTTTTTCGCCAGAACCCCCCCCCCCCCGGCGCCGTGGTCTGGTCCAGTCTCACTTCCTGCTCCTTCCCCTGGCAGCTGCTGCTGTTGTAAACTATGTTCCCAGTCCTCCTTCCTAGCTGCTGCCCATGTACATCTGAGGCTGAGAGCCAGCCAGCCAGAGGGGGTTGTGAATTGTAATGACAGTGTCCTCCACTGCCTGAGGTGAGCTGAGCTGGTGATAAGGGGGTGGGAGATGTGGGCTGGCATGATATCCACTGCCCAGTCACATGAGCTGTTGTGATAGAAGAGGCTGAAGGGGTGTTTGTGTCTGCCCTGCCACCCTGAGCTGATCTGGGAAGGGGGGGAGGTTGCTGTGTCCACCACCCAGGTATAGTGTAGCTGAGCTGATTTGATAGGGGGGGGGGGGGTGGTATTGCTGTGTGTCCACCACCCACCTATAGTAGTAGTATAATATAAAGTATTTTAGTACACCATTTGGTTCAGAATATTTTTTTCTTGTTTTCCTCCTCTAAAACCTAGGTGCGTCTTATGATCAGGTGCGTCTTATGGAGCGAAAAATACGGTATATATACATATATACACAGTGGCGGAACTACCACCATAGCGACCCACGCGGGCGCTATGGGGCCTGCAGCCAAGTGAGGCCCCCGGGAGGATGAGGATGCATTCTTGCCAACTTTTTTTTTTTTTCTTTCTTGCCGCCACTAGACGTCCGCGACACTGGTCATTTCAGTCTCCGCCGCCATTTTACAGAAGACCAGCTAAAAAAGAACAAAGAGGCGGAACTCCATTTCTATTGGCCTCTTTCTTGCCACCCAGGCTCCGCCTCTTGGTTCTGTAAATGGTGCGGAGATGAGCACAGTGAGCATCCTGAGCGGCGCCGAGGCCCGATGGAGTCCTGGGTCCCGGCGGCGCGCTGTGCTGTGCTGTCTCATTCTCACTGGCTGCCAGTGCCTCCTATCACATCGTGCCGCCCGGAGAGTTAGTGACAGTCTGAGCAAGTAACTCTCCGGGCCGCTCCAGGTGCATGAATGGGGGGGGGGTGAATTGTCCTGGGGGGTCTGTACTCCTGATGGGGGGGTGAATTGTCCTGGGGGTCTGTACTCCTGGGGGAGTGAATTGTCCTGGGGGGTCTGTACTCCTGGGGGGTGAATTGTTCTGGGGGGGTGAATTGTTCTGGGGGGGTCTGTGCTCCTGGGGGGGTGAATTGCCCTGGGGGGTCTGTACTCCTGGGGGGTGAATTGTCCTGGGGGTCTGTACTCCTGAGGGGGGGTGAATTGTCCTGGGAGGTCTGTACTCCTGGGGGGGTGAATTGCTCTGGGGGGGTCTGTGCTCCCAGGGGGTGAATTGCCCTGGGGGTCTGTACTCCTGGGGGGTGAATTGTCCTGGGGGGTCTGTACTCCTGGGGGGTGAATTGTTCTGGGGGTCTGTACTCCTGGGGGGTGAATTGTCCTGGGGGGGTCTGTACTCCTGGAGGGGGTCTGTTCAGATGGAGGGGGTTGAGTTGTCCTTGGGGGGTCTGTACAGATGGGGCTGGTTTGTCCAGGGGGTCTGTACTGATAAAGGAGGGGGTGGTTTAGATGGAGGAAGGTCTGTACTGAGGGAGGACTATGGGGGCCATGGTTTTCCGCACCGGGTGACACCAACCCTAGTGACGCCACTGGTAACTGGGGACAGCTGATGTAAGGAAGGACTCTACTGGGAATGCCTGATGTATGGAGGGACTCTACTGGGAATGCCTGATGTATGGATGGACTCTGCTGGGGACACATGATGGCATCCGGTGGCAGGTGACGTGGCAAGTGACACGCTCAGGGCTCCCACTTATTCTGCATTATAGTGAGTTGAACTATTTCATTTTATATTACAATGTAATATAAGAAATAATGCGCTTTAGTCATCCTGACACCATAACAACCATGGTGCCGTGATGATTGAAGCGCTAACACCAGGTGTTTGGAGTATCTTTATCTGCTGATTGTTAAACATTCTGGAATACACATATTGCTATTGTGGTGTAGGATCTGGGCCTGTTGTCCCTCCATCCCTCTATTTCCTTCTCTCTCCTTCCCTCCCTACTTTTCCTTCTTTCCTTCCTTCCTCCATCCCTCATTCATCTCAGACTCGAACCACTCCCTTTTAAGCCATGCCCACTATTTAATTTAAGCCCCACCAATTTTTTGTGGGGGGGGGGGACTGTTTGCGAGGGCCCATAAAACATTTTGCTATGGGGCCCTGTGATTTCTAGTTACGCCCCTGTGTGTATATATATATATATATATATACTCTGCATTCAATGTAGCCTATATATTCAGTCAATGCAGGCAGTGTAGTTTATAAAACACAGTGTATGGCAATGCTATGTCAAATTGCTGCATTGTGTGCTACAGATAGCTGTAAGACAATCTGCATCTATGCATTCCTGAATTATTATTTTTTATACTTCTATATTTAATAGAACCAATGACAAAGAGCTTTTTATATAAAAACATTGGTGGCTTGAGACTAGCGTTGTCTCCGGAGGAGATCTATTAAAGTCATATATGTCCTTTGTCATCACTGAGAATAGTGACAATAGAGTAAATCCATCTCCAGCGTGATGTTTAAATACCCAGAGAGGTGATATTCAGTCACATGTTCCAGCTGGCGGTTGGCGGAGGATAATGGCGATTATGTGCAAGCATTCCTAAAATTTTTGATACAACTATAAACATTTGCAACTACGTGCATAGTGGTTATGTACAGTATGTCTCTGCAAAATTACTCAACAGTTTCAGGTGTAGCCTAAAGATTCTACAGCTTTTTTTCTACCAGGTGGTTTTCTAAGCTTGACTGTCAATCACATTCGGAACCAATACGATGCCCTTGTAGGCGGGGCCTCCTCACCCTGCACGCAGGAGTACCTTTCGTGCGGAGCAAGGGACCAGACGGACACTGCGGTCATGTGAAAGATTTAAAAATGAGGCAGTTCTCCAAACTTTCACTGTGTGCAGTAAAAATACATTGCCCCATGTCACTACACACTGTAACATATATGTTGCACTAGGAAAGACGTGCTGAGCCTGCGCTTACTGCACCAGTCCAGCGTACCACTGTTACCTCACTCCCAGTAACAGAATGGGGTCACGCCGTGGACCTCATGCATGCACTCATTAACTACTTTACTTTCAATACCCTGTGACCAGACCATAGATCTCTGTAAGGTGGGTTTGGATCCGGTTGCTATTGGATACCGACCACTAGAATATCAAGCCCCTCACTACAGGAGGACCTGTCACCTTACAAGGCACCAAACCTAATGAGTGGTTGCTTTGTGTCTTGAACTCGTACTTGGTTAGTCTTCGCAATAAAACTTCTCTTGTTATCTTGCTGAGCTAACCCTTCTGTAGCGGTGGCACTTCATACCCCATTGTGCTTTACAGATCCTGATTCTTTAAATACGCCAGAACCAACATGCACCCCTTTGAATAACTTCAGACCAGGCTTAGAGCAGTTAATGTAACTTTAATGATCAGATTGCAGCATAGCAGTTTAATGTTAACAACGCTCATTCCCTAACCCTAACTACAGTAGTGTTGCTGCTCAGGCATACCTCCAGGATGTTAGAGTCCATTTTGGCATTCTCCATGGCTTGGCTGTCTCTGAAAATCCCAGGGTCTTCAGCAGACTGCAAGGCGCATCAATCCTGATGCCATGAACAGAATAGAACCCACCAATCCAGCAAGGAAGAGCCCTTGAACACAGCCTTCCCCCTTTTTATAACACAGGTGGGCTGGCTAGGACCAAAAAGCCCAGGAATGGAGCTTACAACAGTTAACCCTTTGATCCTGCCTGGGCCATCTGCTAACTTGCTAGAACCACAGCTTTTAACCTGCCTACACCCTGTTAAGTTATTTTCAATCAAGTGATTATGCAGACTGCTTGGTAAATGTGGACAGAATAAGCAACAATTTACAGGATACAAGGAATTTACAGGAACTAAGTGATGCTATTTTTCTTCTAGCAGTTCTCTCAAATTTCACCCAATTCAATAAAATGTTCCAGAGCAATTTCCGTATTCCCTTACTTGTTTGTATATTACTGACAACTGCTTAAAAGTCTTATGAGCTACTTTACCAGTCCAAACTTGGTTTAATTAAAAAATGATGCACTGATTGCATTTGAATAAGTAACAGATCAGCAGACAGTATTTTCATTGGCTTTCAAACAAGAAATGTATCCATAGTGGATGAACACCAGTTTATGGTGCAAATAATGACATTTTTTACATGGGCAGTAGGGATGAGCCGAACAGAACAGAACATTCGAACGGACCGAAAGTTCACGCAAACTTTTGAACCCCGTTAAAGTCTATGGGACTCGAACGTCAGAAATCAAAAGTGCGAATTTTAAAGGCTAATATGCAAGTTATTGTCCGGTTTGGGGATCCGGGTCCTGCCCCAGGGGACATGTATCAATGCAAAAAAAAGTTTTAAAAACTGCAGTTTTTCCGGGAGCAGTAATTTTAATGATGCTTAAAGTAAAAAAATAAAAGTGAAATATTCCTTTAAATATCATGCCTGGGGGGTGTCTATAGTATGCCTGTGAAGTGGCACATGTTTCCCGTGCTTAGAACTGTCCCTGCACAAAATTACATTTCTGAAGGAAAAAAAGTCATTTAAAACTGCTTGCGGCTTTAATGTCTGGTCCCGGCAATACGGATTGCCCCCCCCCCCCCCAGCCCATTACCAGCCCTTTTGGGTCTTGTATGGATATTAAGGAGAACCCCGCACCCAAAGACTGTCAGGGAAACATATTATACATTGAACACTAGATGGCAGCAAACAAGCTGTCAGGGAAACACTCACATGAATTCCTGGCTGTCTATAAAAGCTGTGCAAATGCTCAGAGGAATTGCTGGTTTGTCTTCAGCTTCCTGTTGTGTTCTGCTTCCTGTTTCCTGCATCTGATTACCTGTTGTGACCCAGATTGATCTTGACCATTCTTCTCTTCTCCTGCACCGACCTCTGGCTTGCCTACGGACTCCGCTTTGTCTCCATTGTTTGACCCTCTGCCTGTGACCCGGACCTGTCTCCTGTCTCCAGTGCTTGACCTCCTGCCTGTGACCCGGACCAGCCTCTTGTCTCCAGTCCTTGACCCTCGGCCTGTACTCGGATCTGCCTTTGGCCTCCTGTGTTTGATCCTCGGTCTGTTCTGGTATTTCTGTGGAACTCTTGTCCTGCGACCCCGCAGTCATCGCACAGCTGCCCTGCTCTACAGAGGACCTCTACGCAAGTCTTCCTTCCGTGGTAGCCTGTGCCTCTTCGTGCCATCCTCTCCCTGTCTCACCTCCAGGGGGCGGAGTGCACCTAGTCGCAAGGGTGAACCGCTCTCGGCGCCTTGGTAAGTACTCTCCTGACAAAGCCAGGGACTGTAGGTTTATTCTTAAGTAGAATCTGTTTGTAATTTGGAACAGGTATATTTTTAAGTGTAGCTCAAGCCAAAAAAATCTATTTTTAAGCTTTTTGGAAAACATAGGGAAGGGTTATCAACCCTGTAGCATTTGTTTTGCTGTCTGTGCACCTGTTCAGAAGATTTCACCTCACTTTCTGTCCCAATGACAAATGTATTTAGAAAATTTGGGGTTTTTAGGGAAACAAGGATTGGTATTATTAGGAAGAGAACACCAGGAATTGTCTGCAGTTAGCTTTAGTTGCACACTGTACACAGGATACAGTACACTGTCTGAAAATACTGCAGCTACCAAAATCAACTGCCTGCCTGTGGTATTATTAGGAAGAGAACACCAGTAATTGTCTGCAGTTATGCCCCGTACACACGATCGTTTTTAATGTCATTTTTTAAACCGACGTTTTTCTCCTCGGTTTTTTTCATGTTTCCTCTCAAGCCTGCCTTGCGTACACACCATCATTAAAAAAAACGATCAAGCAAAGCGCAGTGACGTTCAACACGTACGACGGCACTATAAAGGGGAAGTTCCGTTCGAATGACGCCACCCTTTGGGACGCTTTTGCTAATTCCGTGTTTCCGCGTGTTAGTAAAAGTTTGGTGAGAGACGATTCGCGCTTTTCAGTCTTCGTGCTTTGAAGATCGTTTTCGGGAGTTCAGATTGCGCCTGTGGGTTCGTATCTGTTTAGCACTGCTTGTAGTCAGTTCGTATCTGTTTATTCAGTGCGGCCTGCTCTGCACGTTCGTGTTTTTCAGCTTGTTCTTCATAGGCCTTGCTGTTCTTCCGTGCGTTCTTCTAGTACGTTCTGTTCAGCCGACCGTTATCTAGCCATGTTGCGGCTACGTACTCGTCGTAGAGTTCGTGCTGTAGTTGGTGCAGGGGTTCATGCTGTATCCCGACTCCATGCCATGAGCAGGGTCAGGAGGAGTTCATGGACCAAGAATTGGTTGCTCCAGCGGCACCAATTCTGTCACATGCCTTTGTTGCGGGAGATCAGGGAGAATAATCCTGATGATTTCAGGAATTTTCTCAGGATGTCTGACCCCGTATTTCAGCAGCTGTTGGCTTTGGTGTCCCCCTATATTACCAGGCAGGACACCGTTATGCGGGAAGCCATCAGTGCTGAGCAGAGGCTCATCGCCACGTTGTGATACCTGGCTACTGGGAGAAGCCTGCAGGACCTTAAGTTCTCCACAGGCATATCCCCCCAGGCTCTGGGGATCATTATACCAGAGACTTGTTCTGCCATCCTTCAAGTTTTGCAGGAGGACTATATTAAGGTAAGTGTTCTTCTTCAAAAATTCACATTGTATGGTTTTTATTTTGGGATAATTTTAATTTGCTTTATTTGCAGTCCCTAATTCACATGATTCTTAGCTGCAGGGAATGTCCCCTTTCTCCCCATGTTTTATTATTTAAAGTTTGGTGTTTGAGGCCTACCTGTAAATTTGGCTTACCTAACCTCTCCAGCATGCTATCCTGGGGCCATACCTACCTTGCCTAGTCATTTCCATGTTTTTTATTATATGTTCCATCGTAGTGCTTTACCCAAAACGCACTCTAAATTTTGCCTAGGAATGTTTCATTTTAGTTAACTTCAATACAGAGTGCTACAGCCTTCATGTGTGATATTCCCAACTCATCTTCAACCCTCCCCCCCCCCCCCATAATTTTTTTTTTTTTTTTTTTTTTCTTGCTTCCAATTTTTTATGTTTTTAACAGTTTCTACCAATGTTGGCCATGAATGTGTGTATGAAATCAGCTTGCAATGTTTCTGGCTCCAAGTATTAATTTGTTATTTCTTTAATTCCACAGTTCCCTTCTTCGCCACATGAATGGCAGAATGTGGCTTCCGAGTTTGCCCAGCGATGGAACTTTCCGAACTGTGGAGGAGCCATCGACGGCAAACATGTTCGGGTCGTCCCACCACCCCATTCGGGATCCTTTTATTATAATTATAAGGGGTTCCACAGCGTCGTGATGATGGCAGTGGTGTCGGCCACCTACGAGTTCCTCTATGTGGACGTTGGCAAGAATGGCAGGATGTCTGATGGAGGAGTTTTTGCCCAGACGGAGTTTGGAGAACGGCTCCTTTTGGATCTGCTGGCCTTGCCACCCGCGGAGCAGAATGTGGAGGGACTACCTTTTGTGTTTGTGGCGGATGAGGCGTTTGGCCTGGGACCCCATTTGATGAGGCCATTCCCGCAACGCACCCTCACCCCTGAGAGGAGGGTTTTCAATTATCGGCTGGCCAGAGCCAGAAGGGTGGTGGAAAATGCGTTTGGGATCATGGCCAGCCGATTTCGCCTCTTCCTTACCTCCATCCACCTTGCCCCATACAAATGGAACCATGTGGTTATGACGTGCTGTGTGCTGCATAATTTCCTAAGGGTGCATTCAACGAGTTATATATCTTTGAGTGGGCCTGAGGCCTCTTTAATCAATGCAGAAACTTTGGTGGCCCTGGAACCTGGCCGTCCTGGCTTGGCCCCCCCCAACCGGACGTGAGGTCCGTAACCAATATGTGGACTATTTTATGGGTAGGGGGGTCATTGAAATGCCAGACAATCTCTAATAATTTTAGACCAAAAAAATAAAACTTTTAAAAAAAGTAAAGATTGGTTTGTCATTTTTATTGTATAATGTTTGATGTTTCTGGTAGGTTTACCTAGTGCATTTGTTTTGCCATGTGGATTAAAAAATCTTTTAATTAGCCTTCATTGTCAGTGTAAACACCAAACATTGATTAGTTCACTCAGCACCACATTTACATAATGAAGCCACAATGATTTGTTATGTAAAAATACCTTTATTTTTTTTGTTTAGGTGGGCAACTTCCATAGAAATGTGGATGTTCCCTTAATTTCAGGTGTATTAAAACGCATGACCAGCCATGCATAAACAAACTATAGTTCTCCAAATTTTGAAAAAGCTAAACATGTGCTAGTCATTAAAGGGTAAAATAACCAAAAAAAAAAGAAAACTCTGCAAGTAAAACGTTATTTGGTGTAAAAACATTAGACACGCCCAAGCACAGCCATGATATTTTGGAGCCTTTCCTCCACCCGCTTTGTATTTGCCCTGATCTCTCGCAAATCTCCCTTAATTTTTTCAAGGTCACGACAGCAGACCATCAGGTATTGGATCAGGATCTGGGCACTGTGATGTGACAACTTATTGGGGTCTTCGGCCAGAACTGCACCTAAATGTAAAAAGAAATATGTAGGATAGAATATGTAGGCCTACATCTATTTAACATGCATGTGTCTGGTTTCTCTCTGACCTGTGGTGGTGCCACTTTCAACTTCCACAACATCACATTCCTCTCCATCCTGGGGTTCTGGGGGTATTGTTGTAGGTATTGCAATTCTCGTCTCATCTGAGGTAGCTTTTCGAATCCCTAGGGAGATTGAAATAAAAGGAATAGTTTCATTAGTAGCGACTCAATTTTGCTAAAATAAGAAACATGGAAAAAAACTTTTTAATCATTCTTTTGAAGCATGCTCCATTTTAATTTTTAACCCCTGTGCCAACCGGGACAAATGATTGGATACATAGGCCAAAACAGAGCATATACATTTTGTGAACAAATTTGAAACATTGTAACACCCCAAAGTATCTACACTGGATCACCTGTGTGTGACTCCATCAAGCTTTTTGGCTTTAGGCCCACACTTGTACTACTGCGTTCAGATGTTTCATCAGCTGCTGAGCTTTCACTCCCTTTAACATTACCATGCATATCGTTTTTCTAAATGAACAAATCTCCTTTGGATTAGCACACCAAAAATAAGTGTGGCCCAAATGTACTCCCCCAAATAAACAAAAATACATGGGTGATCCTAAAACATCGTTTGAGGAACTGTACGGAGAAAGAGGTAAAATACGTCCGTTTACTATGCGGACTAACCTAAAAAAGATGGTATCTTTCAGTGTACTATATGAAAGTTAAAAATACACGACAGAATACAAGAAAATAATATGTACCATGGAAACTCAAAAAAAACAACTTACTTTTTAATATAACTTTCTTGATTCTTTTATATTGGTCGGCCTCCCGCAACTTCAGATCTGACCATCGTTTTCTGAGCTGTTCCTTCGTTCTGCACACCCCGAATTTTTGGTGGAGACTTTTGACCACTTTGCCCATAATTCTGGACTTGACCAGATTAGGCCTTTTATACGGACCATGCTTGGCATCATAATCCTCCTTCTTTAAAATGGCGACCATCTCCACCATTTCCTCGAATGACATGTTGGATGCCTTATATCTCCTGGGTCTTGATTTGGGCTCCTCTGTAATTTCATCCTATGTAGAGGTAATCTCAGCCACCTGTGTCTCCGCTATGTTTTGTTCAGCACTACGAGCGAGAAGGGGCGGGGAAAGTACAATATCGAACGTCAGGGGCGGGGAAAGCGTGCGGAGTTTCACGCATGCGCTGTGTATATAAAGTGAAGATCCATGTCTGGGAAATACGTTCATTTTTCAGGAGAGAGAGTTAGCAACGAACGTCGTGACCAAGGTACCTAACAATTTTACTTTTTGAGGTTCATCAGACGAGGAGATTTGTGTGCTCAAAATATGTAGACAATGCACAGTTGAGGAATGTTGCCTGAAATATATTTTTATTTTGGTTTCTCGCTTTTACAGATATCATGAATACTTTTAAAAACCCAGACTTCATGGGGGAGTTCATCGACAAATGGCAAGAGCTCCCTATATTATGGCAAACCAAAAGTGGCGGAAATAAAAATAAAGACGCCAGGAAAGCAGCACTGGAGAGCCTGCTTGCATTTGTGCAAACAAAGATACCCACAACAACTCTCCAAGATGTCAAAAACAAAATTGGGACCATCAGAGGGACATACAGGACCCAGAGGACTATGGTCCTGAGGTCCCAGAGGTCAGGTGCACCAGCAGATAAGGTTTATAAACCCAGTCTGTGGTACTACAGTAAGCTTGCTTTTCTGGATGACCAGCTGGAAGTGCGGGAATCTCTCTCCACCCTTCCCCCCAGAGGTCAATCCAGCCTTCCTTGTACCCAACCCTCCAGCCTTCCCTGCAGCCAGTCCTCCAGCCTTCCTGTCAACCCTGCTCTGGCTTCCTCTGAGGATCAAGATCAGGGCCTTGAGGAGGCAGATTTGGAGATATGGAGCCAGGTAAAGTTTTGCTATCTATATTTCTATCGTACAAAATTGTAGATTTTAAATAGATGTTAGTATTGTTAAAGGTATGTACACTTCTACCAATAAAGTTTGTGAAGAGCAAGATACAGTAGTGGCCTAATTTTATGTGTCCAAGACAACAAAACCAGGATGCGTAATCAATGAAAAGGACATAACTTTTGGCATTGATTTCAACAATGTCTAGAGGTGAACAATGTCTGTGAATGATGATGTGGCAAAATAAATAATGTCCCTTTCTTTTTTTACAGCCAGAGCAGAGTCAGGAAGAGGGTGATGTTGGGGATCAGGAGGAGGCTGGGCCCAGTGGCACCCAGGAGGAGGCAGGGCCCAGGGGCACCCAGGAGGAGGCTGGGCCCAGTGGCACCCAGGAGGAGGCTAGGCCCAGCACAAGAGCCCAGATGCCTCCCCTGGTAGTTAAACCACGAGGGCCAAGGAGAGGTAGGCAGGTGGAGGAGGAAACCAGGGCCTTCCTCAGAGAGGCAACAGCGGCCCTCAGAGAGGCACCCTCTGTTGAAGAGGGATTTGCCGCAGTCCTCGCCCACAAACTAGGGCAAATGGAGTTGCAGCAAAAAATTTACAGTGAGACCCTGCTATTGAAAGTCATCAATAAGGGCGTGCTGGGTGAACTCACTAGGTACACGGACATAACGGAGGTTGTCCCTACTCCTCCACCTCCTCCTCCTACTACTCCTCCTGCCACAACCTCTCCTCCTGATCCCCAGCCTCCAAGGAAGAAACCAACCAAGGCTGCAGAGAAGGCTGGAGAGAAGGCTACAAGGAAGAGGAGAAAATAATGCCTGCTGTAGTACCACAGACTGGGGACATATAGGACTTATCTGCTGTGGCTCCTGACCTCTGGGAGCTCAAGACAAGATTGGGCTCATTTTTTGGGGGGATCTAATCTCTATTTTGGTTTGGACATCTTGTATGGTTGTTGTGGGGTCAAGGGGATGCACAAATGCAAGCAGGCTCTCCAGTGCTGCCTTCCACTTTAATTTGTTAATGTTCTGAAATAAAAAAAAATTGAGTGCCCTTTAAATACTTGACTATGTGATTTGTATTTCAAAAGAGAGCTTGCTAGGAAACAGGCAGGGACATCTCAAATTATATTATTGTTATTATCAGGGGACACAAACCTCCCTGAGGCCAAATGAGACACATTTGGAAGGTTGTTGTGGTAACTTTACACAAGAATAATTTAAGCCAAAATACTTAAAAAAAGGCCAAAAAAAAATAACCCAAAATAATATAAAATTTAAAGAAAAAAGGAGAATTAACTTATTTTATTATTATTAGTATTATTTAGGAGGGAGGTGCGGCTTATAAATAATATTTTAAAATCATTAGAGCAATTTGGAATTACTTTAGAAACAAGTTTGGCATAAAACTCTCAATGTCAAAAGAAGAACGGAATGCGCTGCATTAAAACGATGGTATTAATTCCACCGTGACGAATGTGCCATCTCCATTTCCAACATTAGCTTTACCAAAACGAGCGCTCCCGTCTCATAGTTGCTTCTGAGCATGTGCGTTTTTTTTCACGTCGTGAAAGCATACACACTATCGTTTTTCACGTCGTTAAAAAAAACGACATGAAAAACGACGTGAAAAAAGAGAGCATGTCCGGAATTTTTAATGGCCGTTTTTCACGTCGTTAAAAATGCTCTGGAGCCTACACACGATCATTTTTAATGGCCATTTTTAAAAATGGCATTTTTAACGGCATGAAAAACGATCGTGTGTACGGGGCATAAGCTTTAGTTGCACACTGTGCACAGGATACAGTACACTGACTGAAAATACTGCAGCTAACACAATCAACTGCCTGCTTGTTAGTATATTAGGACGAGAACACCAGGAATTGTCTACAGTTAGCTTTAGTTGTACACTGTGCACAGGATACAGTACACTGACTGAAAATACTGCAGCTACCACAATCAACTGCCTGCCTGTCAGTATATTAGGAAGAGAACACCAGGAATTGTCTGCAGTTAGCTTTAGTTGCACACTGTACACAGGATACAGTACACTGTCTGAAAATACTGCAGCTACTACAATCAACTGCCTGCCTGTGGTATTATTAGGAAGAGAACACCAGGAATTGTCTGCAGTTAGCTTTAGTTGCACACTGTGCACAGGATACAGTACACTGACTGAAAATACTGCAGCTACCACAATCAACTGCCTGCCTGTCAGTATATTAGAAAGAGAACACCAGGAATTGTCTGCAGTTAGCTTTAGTTGCACACTGTACACAGGATACAGTACACTGTCTGAAAATACTGCAGCTACCACAATCAACTGCCTGCCTGTTGTATTATTAGGAAGAGAACACCAGGAATTGTCTGCAGTTAGCTTTAGTTGCACACTGTGCACAGGATACAGTACACTGACTGAAAATACTGCAGATACCACAATCAACTGCCTGCTTGTTAGTATATTAGGACGAGAACACCAGGAATTGTCTGCAGTTAGCTTTAGTTGTACACTGTGCACAGGATACAGTACACTGACTGAAATTACTGCAGCTACCACAATCAACTGCCTGCCTGTCAGTATATTAGGAAGAGAATAACAGGAACGGATCTAGCTAAACTGAATACAGTGTGTGTGTGTGTGTGTATATATATATATATATATATATATATATATATATATAGCGGGTATCAACATTTAGGGGGAGTATCTGAGCGGTAGCATGGCCCAGATACACTAATTATTAGGGGTTTATGGCCAATTTGGTTCGTGGAGGATAATGATGGTGTCCTGTTCCCTGCGGCCCCTGGGTGGCGCTGTCGCCGGGGTTGAACCACCATTGTAGGGCCGTGCCCTTTGTGTCCACTCGCGGCAGTAGTACAGCGGGGCGGGGAACCCGCTGTGCCTGCTGGGAGGGGATATAAAGGGGGCGGACATCTTGTGGACGAGGGCCGAGCCCCAGGCACCTTCAGCCTGGGGGTTGCTGTTCTGTCGTCCGCGCCCAGGTGCCCTCGGCCTGGGTGCAGGGGGGAGTTCGAGTTCCATCCCAGGCACCTTAATCCTGGGGTGAGGTACTAGCCGAGGCCTGGGGCCCAGTACCTTCGACTGGGTCCCGTATGGGAGAAGATACCTAGGGGCCCACCGAGTGAGGGGACCCGAGTCTCGGGCAAGGAGAACCAGGGAGGTGACCTGACCTGAAGATCCAGCGCAGCATTGGCTGGTGACATTGTAGGCCTCTGGGGACTGTCCGGGATGGATCATCTCCCTAACAGGGGTCGCCATTAGAAGGTAGTCCATGTTCTATGGTCTTTGCAGAGACCCAGCTACATTAGGTCGGTGGCAGAGGCCTATCCAAAGGTCTGTGGCAGAGGCCTCATCGTTCACCCGGTCTGTGGCAGGGACCAACTTCACGGCATATTTATCTCTGCGGAAATAAATATAGATGTTGTACTGTCACCTGGTGTGGGCTTACTTTTCTTGGAGCAAAGTTTTCTACATTCACCTATCTACCTGTCACATTACAAGTGGAAGCTCCGGACAGGGACACAGACCCGAATGTAAAGATCTTAGCTCAAACCTCTACACACATACGAGGTGCGAGCTGGTGGCAGCACCTCACCCCTCTCCCTGGTCCCCCTAGACGAGTTAACCAGCCGTGAAGAAGAAGGGAGAGAGCGGGTGAGGCCGCTACATATATATGTAGCAACCACGCCACCCTCCTTCTCCACTCTTTGGCTAATTCACTGGAGAGGAAGGCGCATAGGCTCCACCATGCCCGTACCCCCTGGGTTGCAGAGGTTAAGCACACTTAGTTTCACTTACGGGTCTTTGCAGCAGGCCCCCCTGGGTTGGTTTCTGTCCCTATAGTGTAAGGACAAAAGTCTCTATGCCCCAAGTAACTCCAAGGTCCACACCAGCATCAACTCCAACATAGAGTTTATTTCTTTATGCACGAACATCCACAAATGAGGAGAAGAGAAAGGTGTTAGGAAGACAGATCAGTTCAGGCACTCTTGTTTCTTCGCCACTCGATCCCGAGTGGGTATAGCTCCCCCGGATAGTCACCCGAAGGCACTAGCAGCCGGCGTGTAACTCAAACAGTCTATTTGATTCCCTAATGGATGCGTTCAGGAGATCCTCTGCCACAGGATCTATAGTGCCCCAAACCTCCTACTGGTCCTTTTGGTTAGATCCCTTTTTTCGGATGGATGACATCCCTCCAGAGAGTTACTGGGCCCCTTCCTTCACTGTGATCTATCACCAGTCCTTTGGAACGGTCCTCCCCCAGCCTCCTCTTCTAGAAACGGGTCCCCTCGCAAGGCGGCACCCTGGGATTCCTCCTCCCGAAGTGGGCTCCACCTAAAGGTGCTGGGCCCAGGGATGAAGTTGCAGCCCCAGGACTAAAGGTGCCTGGGACTGAAGTGCACGTGGCCCCATGGCCTGGAGGGCCAATGCGCCACGCACCAGGACTCCGACTCTGGAACCAGGAACGAACAGAAGACCCCTCCCAGGCGGCGGCTGCCCCTTATGTATCCTCTCCCGGCATGCCCAGCAGGTCAACCAAACCCACCGTATGGCTGTCGAGAGAGGAGACCAAATCGCTGCCCTATTACCTGTGGTTCAACCCCGAGTATAGGAGACAGCGCCACCCACACTTCTAAGGGGAACTGCACACCAGGCAAAACAACAGCAAGGCAGAGTCCAGCAAATTGAAAGATTCGAGCCAACTAACACTCTAATCACCCTTAAATTTGGCATAGCAGTCCCTAAATTTGGTACCCCCGCTACATATACAACACCTGGGATGCATATATATATATACTGCATACACTGTAACTGCAGCTAACTGACTCGCCTGCCTGCTCTATCTAACTCAAATGAAATGACACTGTCTATCTCTCACAGCACCCGTAACACACTACACAAGTCCGACACACAGGCGGCCTTATATAGTGTGGGGCGTGTACTAAACCCCCTGAGACATAATTGCCCAAAGGCACCCTGCCTTTGGCCAATTATGTCTCTCCGTTCTTACAGCGCTGTGATTGACCAAAGCATGCGGGTCATAGTGCATGCTTGGCCAATCATCAGCCTACAATGCACTGCGATGCCGCAGTGAATTATGGGCAGTGACACGCCACTCGAATTTGGCACGAACCGCCCATAAAGTTTGTAATTCGACGAACGATCGAACGGCCGATGTTCGACTCGAACTCACGTTCGACTCGAACTCAAAACTCATCCCTAATGGGCAGTAACCACTATTAGAAAAAACAGATGCCCATTGAAAAATTAATCATTAAAGTCTTTGTTACCCCAGCATTTCATACTCCTGATATGTGCCTGCTGTACCATGTACAGTACTTGAATAAAAATAATTATCCTGTTCTCTTTGTATTGCTTCCTTTGTGTGCAATCCCTGGTGTTTCTGCTTTCCTATCAAAAAAAACTGACCACACTAATCAGGAGAACACATCCTGGTCAGTTTTCTAGCTATGCTGGGAACTCAGCCTGCTCTCATCCAATGATCAGACCTGTCCTGACACGCAAATTGCACATCCATTCACTGCAAAGTTCAGTGTACTGCTGCTTCGCCTCCATCCCCCAGCTCGTTTGCAGCTGAGAAAAGAGGGAACATCATCACTTATGTAAAAGAAGGTATTTATAATATTTTTTTACATCTACTGAAAAATGTTTTTTGCCTTTCATTTCTATTTTAAACTGAATGGGTTGTTTTACAAGGTGATCGTTTACAATCACTTTAAGCTGTTGGCTTTAAACCAGTGGTTCTCAACTCCAGTCCTCAGGGCCCACCAACAGGCCAGGTTTGCAAGATAACTGAAATGCATCACAGGTGATATAATTTGCTGCTCAGGGATTGCAGTATTCTAGTCTGCATCTCACCAAGGTAATACTTAAAATCTGGTCTGTTAGTGGGTCCTGAGGACAGGAGTTGAGAACCACTGCTTTAAACCTTTAAGCAGGTCTACCACTGAACCTGGAGATAATATAGAACTTGCCAAACATTTTCCACAAATTGTCCCTCAATTGAGTTTAACACACTGAGTACTAAATTTATTGAATACCAAGTGACAAGTAATGTTACTGAGACTGACGTGATTGTTAAAGTGATTCTAAAGGCAGAAGGTTATTAATCTTAATGCATTAAGATAAAAAACCTTCTGTGTGCAGCCGCCCCCCTCAGCCCTCCTAATACTTACCTGAGCCCCATCTTGATCAAGCGATGTGCACGAGTGCCTCGGCCATCCAGGACTCCCCCTCCTGATTGGCTGAGATACAGCAGCGGCGCCATTGTTTCCTGTTGCTGTCAATCAAAGTCTGTTAGCCAAAGAGGAGAGAGAGGGGGCGGAGTCGAACTGTGGCTCCGTGTCTGAGTGGACACACATAGCTGTGGTTCGGCTTGGGTGCCCCCATAGCAAGCTGCTTGCAGTGGGGGCACTCAACAAGAGGGAGGGGCCAGGAGCGCTGGCAAGGGACCCAAAAATAGGAGGATCTACGCTGCTCTGTGCAAAAATATTGCACAGAGAAGGTAAGTATAACATGTTTGTTATTTTTAACCACTTCGCGCCCGGGCCATATGAAAAAGACGTCCGCAAAGCGGTCGTCAATTGCTGATAGGACGTCTATGGACGTCCTCCCATTCACTTCCGCGATGCGCGCCACCACGGGTGCGCATCGGGGAAAAGCTGTGCCCGCCGTGTCAGGCGGGTGCCGATGCGCGTGCCTGGCGGCCGCGATGTCCGCCAGGTACGAGCGATCGGCTGTCACAGAGCCAGGGACGTGGATCTCTGTGTGTAAACACAGAGATCCACGTCCTGTCAGGGAGAGGAGACGGATGGTGTGTCCCTTGTACATACGAACACCCATCAGTCACCTCCCCCAGTCAGTCCCCCTCCCCCCACAGTAAGAACATCTAGCAGGGAACATATTAACCCCTTGATCGCCCCCTAGTGGTTAACCCCTTCCCTGCCAGTCACATTTATACAGTAATCAGTGCATATTTATAGCACTGTACGCTGTATAAATGTGAATGGTCCCAAAAATGTGTCAAAAGTGTCCGATGTGTCCGCCAAAATGTCACAGTCACAAAAAAAAATCGCAGATCGACGCCATTACTAGTAAAAAAAATAAAAAAAAATCATAATTCTATTCCCTATTTTGTAGGCGCTATAACTTTTGCGCAAACCAATCACTATACGCTTATTGTTTTTTGTTTTTTTTACCTAAAATATGTAGAATACGTATCGGCCTAAACTGAGGAAAAAAATTGATTTTTTTTAAAAAAATTGGGATATTAATTATAGCAAAAATTAAAAAATATTGTGTTTTTTTTCAAAATTGTCGCTCTATTTTTGTTTATAGCGCAAAAAATAAAAACCGCAGAAATGATCAAATACCACCAAAAGAAAGCTCTATTTATGGGAAAAAAAGAAAAAAAAACAAGACTTTAGTTTCACTTTAATTGCTCAAGGTAGGGCAAAGCTGGACAGGACAATCTGAGAACAGCTAAATTCCAAAATCTGGTAAAATTTGAGAAAAATATGCTTTCCCTTTCCCACGGGACAGCTGAGGTAGGATGTTCTCAAAAGTCATGGTAATGAAAACTGACCTTAGGAAATGACTTTCCACTCCAGTGTGGGAAGGGTAGCTGTCAGTAAAGTGCTGCGTGGCCCAGGAAGAATTACTCAGCAAATGATTGCAAATATTGTTGTCTAAATTCGTGACCACAAGCTTGAAACTCTATCAAACCCTAAACATTACACTATTAGTGTTTCTTAACCTGCTTCTGCTGGAAAGGACAACAATGCAGTGGTGGTGGTGGTAGCAGAGGAGGACTGACAGCAGATATTATAGACTAATGCCGCGTACACACGTTCGATTTTTTCGACGGTGAAAACACTGTCGAGAAAATCGACGTTAAAAACGAGGAACAGCTTGTTCCCCCCATACACGGCTGTTTTAAATGTCATTTTTTTTTGGTCGAAAAAAACGACCGTGTGTGGGCTCCGCGGCAGTGTTTCCCTATGGGAAACACTGCCGCGGAAAACATGTCGAAAAAAACGACGAGAAAAATTAGAACATGTTCTAAATTTTCTCGTCGTTTTTAATGCCGTTTTTCTCGTCGAAAAAAACGACAGAAAGCCCACAGACGATCGTTTTTCTCGTCGAATGGGAAAAATGTAGTTTTTCTCGACGAGAAAAACGGCCGTGTGTACGCGGCATAAGAGTGATTCGTTCCTGATGTGATTGCCATTTACAAAGCAGGGATATTTTATGTTTCTTCTGTTATAACATTTGAAGCTTTTTTCCAACACTGAAAAATATTGTTCTAGATTTGAAAATGTGGGGATTACTGTAATCGGCGGCAAACGATGCACCCCCCCCCGGTCGGTCAGTCACCAGCCCCACACTTACCCCATCTAGGTCACGAGCAACGCTTCCTCAGGGCGGCGCCCTGGCTTCCACTGCATCTCCTCCTCCTTGGCATCACGGCGGCGCGCGCAGTGTGTCTCCTCTCTTCTCCTCCTTGGCAGCCAATATGATCGCTTCTCCTCTCAGGTGACGGGTCTCAAGACCCGCTTCCTGATTGACCAGGAGGAGAATCAGGAAGACAAAAGTGAATATTAATTTGCTATTGTGAAACAACTGGGTGGGCTCAGGGGGCAGTGCTCTACCCCCCTCCCCCGAGCCCACTCTTTTTTAAGCCAATTAGAGCCAGCGGTTTAGACATTAATGGCTGTGTGTTGAGTTATTTTGAGGGAACAGAAAATTTACACTGTTATAAAAGCTGTACACTCACTACTTTACATTGTAGCAAAGTGTAATTTCTTCAGTGTTGTCGCATGAAAAGATATAATAAAATATTTACAAAAATGTGAGGGGTGGACTCACTTTTGTGAGATACTGTATATGTCTGATACACAGTAAACGACATAGGGGTTGTAGCTATGTTAATCTTTTTTACATTTTTATAAAATATAAATTCGATAAAAAATATCCTCTACGAGCCTATATTAAACAAAATTCTTGTATGCGTATCTTAAATCCAGCAGTGTTCTAGCAGGTCACGTAATATATCAGAGTGTTTTGCTCCAGCCTTGGCAGTCATCAATACCACAGAGAGCAATGCCGATGTTATAACGTCACAGCTGCTCTTTGGAGTATTGTACTGTGAGCCCAAGCTGATGTGGTGATGTAGCCTCAGGATAAAGTCTGGGCTCACAAGAAGTAAAACTTAATAACGCTGCCCATTATTTAATCTGGAAGAGCACCAGGGGTGCAGACCTTCTGCACAGAAGAAAAGATGTGTATTGAAGTGAAAGCTGCAGTTTTTTATTTTCAGAACATATGGGCAATTTATTTTTTGGAAAAATCTTTTTATTGAGGTTTTTGAAATGATTAACATACAAAAACAGAGCCTATTGGGTATACCCAGGCTCGGAACCTTTACACAACATTACATGACTTGGAACAGTCAAAAACATTAATGTCCTAACTGGCACTTAGACTAAAAGTGCGCTCCCAAACCTACAGTACACGTGCAAAGTGCTTGTGTTTAAACCAGTCAGGGTCAATCTTTGGGTCTCGTAACTTTAAAGTAGGGGGTGGAATGTTTAAGGAGAAAGATCAGGGTCTGTGTTAGTGTAGGGGGCTTCAGTCCAAATGTCCCACACTTTGTGAAACTTTTGTGGGAATCCCCTCGACAGGTAAGTGGCTTTGTATAAGGGGAGCTTGGAGTTGACCAGTTTTTCCATGCGACCAGGGTAGGGGCAGCTGGGGCCTTCCAATGAGGTACAATGTTTTTTCTTGCATAAAACAATAGCAGTCCAATCAGAGTTCTGGGGGCTTTACGGTTGGCTAGGGAGTCAACCAGGCGCAAGAGACAGACCTCCACTGAGTGCAGTATCTGAATAGTAGTCACTGAGAGAATAAATTATATGACCTCTGCCCAAAAATTGCAGATGTTATTTTTAAATAGTCTTTAAACCTGTACTTCTGCTTTAAATTGAAAATAAGCTCCACAAATACTCCCTTTTTTATTAATGCAAAGCTTGCATTCTTACAATTAAAAGAAGAAAGAAGAAGCTTTGATTGCAGTCGCAGAAGAGACATAGGGGTTGATTTACTAAAGGCAAATAGGTTGTTTACTTTTCAAGGAAAGTTGCACTTTTGCAAGTGATTTTGCCCCAAAGCTTAGTAAATTAGGTGACTCTCATTAGTGAATCTGCTGATTTTCATTGTCCAATCACGTGCAAGCAAAAATGCTATTTTTTTTTTCTTTGCACATGTAGAGCTACCCTCGCAAGGGCCTCTGGAAGTTCTTAGTCCCCATTGGTTTCCATGACCTTGCAAGCCCCCCTGACACCTCTGACACTCTAGGTTCTGACATACTTCAAGAAGCATAAAATGCAGTGACACCAATAATTAGTAAGTTTTGCAAGTCAAACTTTACGGAAAGGTTAAGTCAACCAGACTATAATAGTTACAGGTGTAGCACTACCCCCGTAGGAGCTGCTGAATTTGTTTGGGTCTGCCCTCTGATTCTCAACCCTATAACTGGCTCAAACCCTCCCTTGGCACAACTGGTAATGAAAAGAATTGTAATACCCACTGGCTGTTGGGAAATACAATTCGGCATATATCTTCACAGTAAATTACACATATATGTTACCTTTCTCCGTTGAGGTCCTTCAGGCTAACAAAAGTGCTTCACACAGGTTTTATACTTAAACAAGGTAAATTTTACTTTATAAGAGATAAGAGACAGGTTAAGACAAATATATATATATATATATATATATATATATATATATATATATATATATATATATATATATATTCAGTTGGCTCTGCAGGGCCCTGCAAGAGTCAATAAATGTATAAGATAAAAAGTTTTACACAATGCTAATGCTTACTTTCTAGGAATAAACAGTCCTATGCTCGTGAGCTCCCCCTAGTGGGCAATATCACCCTGTGTCCCGTCAATGTTAATTTCAGTCAAGCCTGACTAAGATTATTGTACGAATTCCTCAATAGTGGGAGTCTTCGCTAGCAAACGTTGGTGCACATTATATTTGTAATCCAAAGGAGGTTAAAGATGTAACTAAACTCCCGCAATGCTTTTGGGATTGAAACTCTCAGTCAGTATAACACCAACTTTAACTACGCAGCTACCACACGCTGCGCTATGTCCTAGTGTACGTGTGGCGCACTACTCTGAAGATGGTGGGCCTTCAAGAGTCACAGGCCTAACAAACAGTTGTAGATTCTGGGCAGGTGCAAGCTCACCCAAACAGGCCCAGTCTGCCTGACACGATCCGCTGTCGGTACCTCGATCCGCAACCTCTCAGCAACGTACAGTCTCCGGTCCCTCTCACAGCCGCCGTAGATGTCGGTTGGTGGAAGACTCCGGTCTCTGGGAAGCGTGAGCTGGTCACAAGGAAAGAGGTCCCTCTCTGGCTTGGTGATCCTCCGCGAAACTACAGGCCCAGGCTTTGGGCCTAGTCGCTCCAGCAGCAGGCCTCACACAGACTTCCTGCTTGGTTGAGGGCGAAGTCCAGAGAGACCGAGCGCGCCCCCCCCTCCCTTAAGTAACCTCCCCCAGCAGGCTGTGCGGTGGTTGTAATGGATTCTGGGAGTACAGCTGCACTGTGGGAACCATAGTCTATTAGGTATCCATGGCAACGGAGTCCCTTTCTCCCTGTACCATAAGTTCCACACGCCTTACTGAACATAAGTAAACAATAGTCTATAAAGTTATAACTGGAACACCGAAGGGAGTTTTAGGTATCTACATATAACAATAGTCCATAACAATAGAACCCCGCTACACAGGTATGACCCAATTTGGGTGGTAATGCAATAAGATGATATCACAAGAACACACAATGAAATAACAATAGCAATAAGTCAAATGACTAACAAACAGGTTGAAAACAGATTATGACCCCAGAAACAAGAGGGGGGGAGAGGAGACTTTTACCCCTGCGATGAGTCACATAGGACTGCACCACAGATATAACAATACGGTGGTCTCTTTCTATGTTTTGGAAGTCATATCCCCAGACCCACGGGGGGCGACTGGGATCCACGAATCTTGCAGCGTAAAATGCTCTGGATTGAGTGCTTAAAGGCCACCATTCCTCCGGAACTAAACAAGATGCATACTTATAAATGTTTCTTGTGATACGCTTTGCTTTCAGGTAAATACTGAGTCCTTGATACACCCCATCTGCTCTATATATTGTTTCTCTTCCCTTTCTTCCTCTTTTTTCCCTTTTCCTTTCCCTCCCCGTGGTTTCTATTTTCTTTTTTATCATCCTGATCCCCCCCCCCTCCTCTTTTTTCCTCTCCTTTCTTTTTTGTCCCTTACCTCTTTATCTAATCTATCCCTACATAAATTCCCTACAGAACCAGTACTGTTACAACATATTCTAAACCAATGATGTATTTAGGTTGTGAAGGTTCATATTGTCCTTTCAGATTTGTATCTTTGTTTCTATGCTACAGAGTCATGTGATAACCCTGTCCCATGGACAGTCTTGGTGCAGTCAGGCATACCCGTGCCGTTCCTTCAGAGCTGTGTGCCGTGGCTGCGACTCCAGCGGGCATCCTCTGGAGTGACATTATCGCAGCTCGGCCAATCAGATGGCCGGAGTCCCTGAATCTGGAAGGAAGACTGGGTGAAGATGGAAGTCTCTGCCTCTGTGACAGCATGCCGCAAGAGGGCTTCGTTTTAACCACTTAAGGACCGCCGCCTGTACATATATGTCAGCAGAGCGGCACGGACAGGTATAACCACGTACCTGTAAACAAGCATCTCCCCGCCCTGCCTAGTTACAATGACACTGATCTCCGCTCCGTGTAGTCGGAGCAGAGATCAGTGTCATGTCACACACAGCCCATCCCCCCTACAGTAAGAAGCACTCCGTAGGAAACACTTAATCCCTACAGCGCCACCTACTGGTTAACCCCTTCACCTCCAGTGTCATTTTCACAGTAATCAGTGCTTTTTTATAGCACTGATCGCTGTAAAAATGACAATGGTCCCAAAAATGTGTCAGATGTGTCCGCCATAATGTCGCAGTCATGATAAAAATCGCTGATCGCCGCCATAACTAGTAAAAAAAAAATATTAATAACTGGGATGCCATTAAAGTTCATGTGTGTGTAAATGCTGGTGTCCCAATACCTTTGACATTATAGTGTAGATAATATATACAGTAAATTGATGGATAATAGATCAATAGATAGAGAATATGTAAATAGATAGCTGGATAGTGTAACGCCCACCCCAAGTATAAAAGGGGTTAAAGCCGTTTAAGATATTCCATTCCCGAACACAAGGCAGCTACCAGACACTAGCCGAATAAGACCCCATACGAATAATTCACCCCCAAATACGAGACGACGCTCTGTATGAGGTTCAAGCAGGAATGACTTTTTTGCAAGCACATGTTCACAGATCTCTCTCTTCAAAACACTCCCCCCCACCTTTAGTAAACAGTGCGAGTTAAACTGTCCAATGACAATTGTTATACAGGTCAGATGTGTTCCAACTTCTCAGTAAACAGTCTTATCAGCAGGGGGGTTGGAGAAATCCCCCTCCCTCTTTCCTCACAGCAAGACACTACACATCCCATAATAGTTGAGGCATCAGACACAATAGACAATAGAATACAGTCCCACCCCAAACCATCACAGCAAATAGTCCAACAGCATGACACACAATATATACAATGTATACAGCATTGAATCTGACTAGCACAGATATGACTGGAGTTCTCATTCACCCTGTGCAACCTATCAGAGACACAGGGTGATCTACACATAAGAGGCGTCGGGGAAGCTGGACAAAGAACCTCCAGAACTGTTCAGGGCAAGCTGAGCCGCACAAACCCCCGACCCAAAGTGACTCCTGTCACACATCTCCCCTTTAGGCAGGAGACTAACGCAGGAGGAGACCCCAGATGGGTTGACTTCGAAGTTAGTCAGTAGTTCCAGTCCCCCAATGCCGGTATCCACACAGTACCCCAAATAAATTGTCCCAAACAGAGCATTACTCACCCAGCCAACCTCTGCCTCTCTCAGAGAACATACCTGCCGCTGGGGAGAGGCCTGGACTGGCCCTTCTCCCTGGAGTCCTTTAAGCTGCCGGAGAGAAGATAGGGTGACTGGGCTCAGTCCGTCATGCTGTTGGGGATCTGGGCCAACTGTCCAGCATCCCTGGGGTATACAAGTGGAGACTGAATTCCCATCCACTTGTGGAAGGTGAAAATCCCCTAGTGTTTGCAAAGCAAGGTTGACATCCTCCTGTCTCAGTGTCACACCATTTTCTGGGGTTGTGTCAGTGAAGACCGAAGTCCCATCCACTACCACAGGAACTCCCTCTTCTGTTAGTTGAGAGCAGAGGCCAGCGGCACTCTGCTCTGTTGCCAGCTCTTCTGCTGGCTTGCTGTGAGTGGAGACCGCAGTCCCATCCCCCGATATCAGCTCAAGCTGCAGTTGTGTGCAGAGGCCAGTAGCATCCTGCCCTGCTGCCAGTGATTCAGCTGGGAGTAAAAGCTTTACTACCTCAGCATGTTGCTGGAGAGAGGGGCCAACTGCCCCGGCTCCCTGGAACTCCACAGTTGTTTCCGGTGTTGGGCAGGGATTGGTAGCACTCTGCCCTGTTGCCAGCCCTTCTGCTGGAAACCCCACACCATCTTCTCTGGCTAACTGCTGGGGAGGGAAAATTGCTGCTTCTCCTCCCTGCATCTCTGAAATCCACTGGGAAAGAGGAACCATCACCTTCTCACCTCGGGCCTCCAAAACTGCCACGGGTGTAGAGCAGGGGTCTGCAGTATTCTGTCCTGCTGCCAGTACTTGAGCAGGTGATACATAATCCATAACATCCTCTGAACAGTCCATTAAGTCCATACATTCTGTAATCTGTGGCTGTGGAGATAAGCCAACTGCCCCAGCTCCCTGGAACTCCACAGTTGTTACCATTGCTGGGTAGAGTTTGATAGCACTCTGCCCTGTTGCAAGCACTTCTGCTGGGGACTCCACATCATCCGCTTCGGCTTTAGAGATGGCAATCTCCAGATTTTCCACTGCAGATTCTCTGGCATGCTGCTGGACAGGTACATTCCTCCATCCAAGATAATCCCAAGCAGAAACAGGATCATCAAGGTCAGTCAGCACTTCAGCTTTAAGGATGGCAATCTCCAGATTTTCCACTGCCAATTCCTCAGCCAGGATTTCAGAGTTGTCAACTGGTATTTCCTGAAAGTCCCAGGCAAAGGGAGCCCCACCCTGCTGCTGAGCAGAGTCTAGCAGCTGTCTGTAGGCGATCTCCAGCTCCCATTCCTGAACGGCCAGAAACTCCAAATCTTCCTCTGCCCAGTGCCCTTCCGAGACATTCAGTCTTTGCTCTCTGTGCTCCATTATTTCCTCCAAATGCCACTCCTGATCACTCCCAAAATCAGGGTCCCTGGACATCCTCCAATACAACAATCCTAGGCCATCATAGTCAAAGCCTTCCGTGGGGCTGTCATCCGCTGACCACGGGCACTCTTTGGCTACATACCACCGGAGGGCTCTGTAGCTCTCGTCCAACCGCATCTCTGCCCGGATCAGCCTGCTTAACTCAGCTGTCCACTCCTGCTTCGGTTGTTCCCCCCAATAACAGCATTTGTACATCATACTGCGACCAGTACCTTACATAGATGGAGGGGAGAACTTTTCCCTGGTGTTGCTGCTTGAGAGCTTGCGATTTCTTCCAGAGTTCGCAGCGGATAGAATCAGACCATCCCAGCAGGACCTCCTCTGATACTGGTCCTCTATGCTGTATCTGCATCTCTTGCAACCTCCTTCTGAATTCCTCTTCCATGGTGGCTGGTATCTGTACCTCTTCTCTCCTTTCAGTTGGTGCTGCTGTAACTTCTGCTGCTGCAGCACCTTTTTGATGTAGCCAATTTGCGTCCACAGCCACTATAACTAGGGCTATGATCTCCACTGGAGGGTTAGGACCATAATGTGCCAGTCTTAGTTTAACAGCCCGATCAAAACGTGCCTCTTCGGGTGTCCTGTCTGTTACGCTGGGCCTTTCGGTTATGTTGGGTCTTTCGGCTCTATCCATTTTGACTAGTTCTGCGATAATGTCCCTCTTCTTACGGTTGTTGGCTGGTCTGCCCCGGTTCTCCAGTAAGTCCTTGAGGGAAGAGAACTTTAGCCGTTCATACTGTGCTTCCATTGTCCTGTGTCCTCTTGCAGCTATCCTTCTGGCTGTTGGAATCATCCCACTGCTTGCCACCAATTGTAACGGCACCCCAAGTATGAAAGGGGTTAAATCCGTTTAAAATATTCCATTCCCAAACACAAGACAACTACCAGACACTCCAACCAGCCGAATAAGACCCCATACGAAGAATTCTCCCCCAAATACGAGACGACGCTCTGTATGAGGTTCAAGCGGAATGACTTTATTATAAGCACATGTTCACAGATCTCTCTCTTCAAAACACTCCCCCCACCCTTGGGAAACAGGGCGGGTTAAACTGTCCAATGACAATTGTTATACAGGTCAGGTGAGTTCCAACTTCTCAGTAAACAGTCTTATCAGCAGGGGGGTTGGAGAAATCCCCATTCCCTCTTTCCTCACAGCAAGACACACACATCCCATAATAGTTGAGGCATCAGACACAATAAACAATAGAATACAGTCCCACCCCAAACCATCACGGCAAATAGTCCAACAGCATGACACACAATATATACAATGTATACAGCATTGAATCTGACTAGCACAAATCAGACTGGGGTTCTCATTCACCCTGTGCCCCTATTAGAGACAAAGGGTGATCTACATATAAGAGGCGTCAGGGAAGCTGGACAAGGAACCTCCAGAACTCTTCAGGGCAAGCTGAGCCGCACAAACCCCCGACCCAAAGTGACTCCTGTCACAGATAGATAGATAGATATGTAAATAGGTAGAGAGAGAGAGATAGATAGAGATAGATAGATAATATGTAAATAGATAGATAGATAATATGTAAATAGGTAGAGAGATAGATAGATAGATACAGTGGCTGTGCGTCCATAGTGGGCGCAGGAGCGCCGCCCCCTCTCTCCTGCACGCACCCGTCACTCAACAATAGATATATTCATGCATTGCATGAATATATCTATTGTTGCCGCTGCTGCCCGCTATTCAGATGTCCGGCCCCCTGTTGAGCGCTGGCCATCTGAATAACAGCGGTGGGTGTGTTTTGGAAGTGCCTGATTAGAGCGATAGGCTCTAATGGGCTTCCCGATTAGAGCCTGTGAGCTCTAATCGGCTTCCAAATGGTTAAACAGAGGGCGCACAGCTGTGCGTTCCCTGTTTAAACCATGCTTTGTTAGGGAATCGCTTCCCTAACACTGACCCTCTGGTTACCGGTCACCTGATTGGCTGAAGTGACATCGAGGACGGAAGAAGACATCAAGGGAGCGGGGGAGTGTGGAGGAGGGCGGGGCTGACCCGAGGAAGGTAAGTGCCGGGCTGGGGGGAAACTGGCTGCATTTGGGAGGAACTGGCGGCATTTGGGGGGAACTGGCTGCACTTGGGGGGAAACTGGCTGCATTTGAGAGGAAACTGGCTGCATTTCGGGACAAACTGGCTGCATTTCGGGGGAAACTGGCTGCATTTGAGGGGAAACTGGCTGTATTTGAGGGGGCAATCTGGCGGCATTTGATGTGCACAGTGGCTGCATTTAATGGGCACAGTGGCGGCAATTTATGTTTTTTTTTTTTTGTTTTTTTGCGCCTCCCCAAAAATTTTGAGCACCAGCCGCCACTGGATAGATAGATAGATAGATAGACAGATAGATAGATAATATGTAAATAGGTAGAGAGATAGATAGATAGATAGATAGATAGATAGATCAATAGAGAGAGAGAGAGATAGATAATATGTAGATAGATAGATAGATAGATAGATAGATAGATAGATAGATAGATAGATCAATAGAGAGAGAGAGAGATAGATATAATGTTAAAGGGGTTGTAAAGGTTCGTTTTTTATTTTCTAAATAGGTTCCTTTAAGCTAGTGCATTGTTGGTTCACTTACCTTTTCCTTTGATTTACCTTCTAAATGTTTTTTTTCTTTGTCTGAATTTCTCACTTCCTGTTTCTCCTCACTAAACTTCACACCATCATCCGAGTGGTGTGGAGTCAGCCAGAACAGCTTACAGAACAGCTTACTGAGGAGGAACAGGAAGTGAGAAATTCAGACAAAGAAAACAAAGAAAAAAAACATTTAGAAGGTAAATCAAAGGAAAAGGTAAGTGAACCAACAATGCACTAGCTTAAAGGAACCTATTTAGAAAATAAAAAACAAACCTTTACAACCCCATAGATAGATAGATAGATAGAGAGATCATGGAGAGATAGAGAGATAGAGAGATAATAGATAGATGGATAGACAGAGTAGATAAATCAGTTCCCATGTTCCCTTTTTGAATGTACACTATTATATCGTATCACAGATTCTTCTAACATATTCCAGTTCAGTTGAAATTCAGTGCAGTCAGTGAAAAATGTGGGCTGCTGAAAATTAAATCCAATAAATTAATGATGTTTCTGCTGCCATTGCAGGTCCCCTGCTGGCAATTATGTGAGAAGCATTAATCCAGGCGGCTCACTAGGAATATCACAGGATGAATACACAAGCAGCTCCGGTATGGGCAGATGAATAGAGTTATCGTTTTGAAGAATATATTTCCACTCTTTCAGAACAGAAAGCCTTATAGAACTGGGGCTGCTCACCTCTCTCTTCCCAGGGTGGTATAGTACATGCTCATTATAGTACAATTTTCTCTACTACATCCCTCATTCAACTAACTAGATTAGCATGCTCAGTACAGAGCATTGGCTGGTCTATGCTGGCTATCTAATTTTAGATGACTCACCTAGCTTCCTGAAGTGCTTTCTTATACAATCTTTTTATGACCCCCGCTGAGTACACAGCTGTGATGTGTTGGGGATTTCTTAAAAGAGAGCCATACATTTTCTTCTGAACTATGAAAACACGAATGTATGCGGCAA
This sequence comes from Rana muscosa, assembly GCA_029206835.1. Taxonomy (NCBI): domain Eukaryota; kingdom Metazoa; phylum Chordata; class Amphibia; order Anura; family Ranidae; genus Rana; species Rana muscosa. The sequence goes on from CM055121.1 coordinate 181,063,070, forward strand.
GGTTCCATACAGTCGATCAGCCCACGGCTTCTGGGTGAAGACATGTGAAAACACTTATTCTTGTGCTATGTGATAGCTATAATCAGATTCTCTCTCAGTCACTGAACCATTAGAAGAGCTGTGCAATCACAGAAAACAGATGTTAAACGGCGGGTGTCAATCTGTGCCTTGGCAGCGCTATTCTTTTCCTTAAGACTCAGTTTAGTATTGTATGTTAGTAAAACTACAGTGTTATGTTAAATATCATTATCGAATGGCCTTAGCTAAAACACACACGTTTTCTAAACTCTTTTGGCCATATTTCTCTTCTGGGTCACAGGAGTGCACTTATTTCTACACTCATATGACACAGATTCAGGCAAAAAACAGAGCTCTGTGTTGTTTCCAATCACAGAGCTCTGTCCTGTCATCCTGTTTGCCGATCAGTGGGTGCCAGTGGTCAATAATTGGGCGGGACCCGCTGATCAGCTTCTGACGTGTCTTATTACAGCACAGCCGACACGGCGGACGCATGCACGCCCCCTACTTGGAAGAGCTGGATCTCATATTAACCACTTCAGCCCCGGAAGGATTTACCCCATTAATTACCAGGCCATTTTTTGCGATACGGCACTGCATCACTTTAACTGACAATTGTGCAGTCGTGCAACGTTGTACCCAAACAAAATTAATGTCCTTTTTTTTTCTTACAAATAGAGCTTTCTTTTGGTGGTATTTTTATTTTTTGTGCTATAAAAAATGTTTTTACTTTCTGCTATAATACTGTAGCGCCTGCCCCTCTCCTCTCTCCGTGCGGCTCGCACTGTCTCTCGTCTAGGGGTATCTGGTAGGGTGGAGAGAGAGAGAGAGCGGGTGGGCTACGCCTAGCTTCCACCACGTGGGAATACCTGTGGTATCAGCAATAGGGATGAGCTTCGTGTTCGAGTCGAACATACGTTCGACTCGAACATCGGCTGTTCGATCGTTCGACGAAGATCGAACGATTTGGGCCGTTCGCGCCAAATTCGAGTGACGCGAACGGCCCACAATGCACTACACCATCGCAGTGTCATCCAGGCGTTGTGATTGGCCAAGCATGCACTGTGACCCCGCATGCTTGGCCAATCACAGCGCCGGCAGCGAGGAGAGCAATTATTGCTGATGGGGTTTAGTACACGCCCCACACTATAAAAGGCCGCCAGCGCGGCGGCCTTGTGTAGTGTGTTCCGGAGCAGGGAAAGAGAAGCATAGGCAGGGACAGTGTCATTTTTTTTTCCTTTACTAATCCTGGATTCCTTGTGTTTAGGGACAAATAAGGATAGGTAGGGAGAGTGTCAGTGACAGTGTGCTATTCTGTGCTAATCCTTGTTTGTAGGGACAGAGAGGTACAGTGAGGGAAACTGACAGTGTGCTATTCTGTTCTAAAACTATTTTGCTGAACCATATTTTCAATCCTTGAGTTGAGGGACAGAGAGCTACAGTGAGGGAAAGTGTCAGTGTGCTATTGTGTTCTAAAACTATTTTGCTGAACCATATTTTCAATCCTTGAGTTGAGGGACAGAGAGCTACAGTGAGGGAAACTGACAGTGTGCTATTCTGTTCTAAAACTATTTTGCTGAACCATATTTTCAATCCTTGAGTTGAGGGACAGAGAGCTACAGTGAGGGAAAGTGTCAGTGTGCTATTGTGTTCTAAAACTATTTTGCTGAACCATATTTTCAATCCTTGAGTTGAGGGACAGAGAGGTACAGTGAGTGAAACTGACAGTGTGCTATTCTGTTCTAAATCAATTTTGCTGTTCCATATTTTCAATCCTTGAGTTGAGGGACAGAGAGCTACAGTGAGGGAAACTGACAGTGTGCTATTCTGTTCTAAAACTATTTTGCTGAACCATATTTTCAATCCTTGAGTTGAGGGACAGAGAGCTACAGTGAGGGAAAGTGTCAGTGTGCTATTGTGTTCTAAAACTATTTTGCTGAACCATATTTTCAATCCTTGAGTTGAGGGACAGAGAGGTACAGTGAGTGAAACTGACAGTGTGCTATTCTGTTCTAAATCAATTTTGCTGTTCCATATTTTCAATCCTTGAGTTGAGGGACAGAGAGCTACAGTGAGGGAAACTGACAGTGTGATATTCTGTTCTAAAACTATTTTGCTGAACCATATTTTCAATCCTTGAGTCGAGGGACAGAGAGCTACAGTGAGGGAAAGTGTCAGTGTGCTATTGTGTTCTAAAACTATTTTGCTGAACCATATTTTCAATCCTTGAGTTGAGGGACAGAGAGGTACAGTGAGTGAAACTGACAGTGTGCTATTCTGTTCTAAATCAATTTTGCTGTTCCATATTTTCAATCCTTGAGTTGAGGGACAGAGAGCTACAGTGAGGGAAACTGACAGTGTGCTATTCTGTTCTAAAACTATTTTGCTGAACCATATTTTCAATCCTTGAGTTGAGGGACAGAGAGCTACAGTGAGGGAAAGTGTCAGTGTGCTATTGTGTTCTAAAACTATTTTGCTGAACCATATTTTCAATCCTTGAGTTGAGGGACAGAGAGGTACAGTGAGTGAAACTGACAGTGTGCTATTCTGTTCTAAATCAATTTTGCTGTTCCATATTTTCAATCCTTGAGTTGAGGGACAGAGAGGTACAGTGAGGGAAACTGACAGTGTGCTATTCTGTTCTAAATCAATTTTGCTGTTCCATATTTTCAATCCTTGAGTTGAGGGACAGAGAGGTACAGTGAGGGAAACTGACAGTGTGCTATTCTGTTCTAAAACTATTTTGCTGTTCCATATTTTCAATCCTTGAGTTGAGGGACAGAGAGCTACAGTGAGGGAAAGTGTCAGTGTGCTATTGTGTTCTAAAACTATTTTGCTGAACCATATTTTCAATCCTTAAGTTGAGGGACAGAGAGCTACAGTGAGGGAAAGTGTCAGTGTGCTATTGTGTTCTAAAACTATTTTGCTGAACCATATTTTCAGTCCTTGAGTTGAGGGACAGAGAGGTACAGTGAGTGAAACTGACAGTGTGCTATTCTGTTCTAAAACTATTTTGCTGAACCATATTTTCAATCCTTGAGTTGAGGGATAGAGAGCTACAGTGAGTGAAACTGACAGTGTGCTATTCTGTTCTAAAACTATTTTGCTGTTCCATATTTTCAGTCCTTGAGTTGAGGGACAGAGAGGTACAGTGAGTGAAACTGACAGTGTGCTATTCTGTTCTAAAACTATTTTGCTGAACCATATTTTCAGTCCTTGAGTTGAGGGACAGAGAGGTACAGTGAGTGAAACTGACAGTGTGCTATTCTGTTCTAAATCAATTTTGCTGTTCCATATTTTCAATCCTTGAGTTGAGGGACAGAGAGGTACAGTGAGGGAAACTGACAGTGTGCTATTCTGTTCTAAAACTATTTTGCTGTTCCATATTTTCAATCCCTGAGTTGAGGGACAGAGAAGGACACTCGTAGAAATTATCAGTGTGCTATTCTGTGCTAAATCTTGCTTGTAGAGAGGGACAGAGTAGGACAGTGAGGGAAAGTGTCAGTGTGCTATTGTGTTCTAAAACTATTTTGCTGAACCATATTTTCAATCCTTGAGTTGAGGGACAGAGAGGTACAGTGAGTGAAACTGACAGTGTGCTATTCTGTTCTAAAACTATTTTGCTGTTCCATATTTTCAATCCTTGAGTTGAGGGACAGAGAGGTACAGTGAGTGAAACTGACAGTGTGCTATTCTGTTCTAAATCAATTTTGCTGTTCCATATTTTCAATCCTTGAGTTGAGGGACAGAGAGGTACAGTGAGGGAAACTGACAGTGTGCTATTCTGTTCTAAATCAATTTTGCTGTTCCATATTTTCAATCCTTGAGTTGAGGGACAGAGAGCTACAGTGAGGGAAAGTGTCAGTGTACTATTGTGTTCTAAAACTATTTTGCTGAACCATATTTTCAATCCTTGAGTTGAGGGACAGAGAGGTACAGTGAGTGAAACTGACAGTGTGCTATTCTGTTCTAAATCAATTTTGCTGTTCCATATTTTCAATCCTTGAGTTGAGGGACAGAGAGCTACAGTGAGGGAAACTGACAGTGTGCTATTCTGTTCTAAAACTATTTTGCTGAACCATATTTTCAATCCTTGAGTTGAGGGACAGAGAGCTACAGTGAGGGAAAGTGTCAGTGTGCTATTGTGTTCTAAAACAATTTGGCTGAACCATATTTTCAATCCTTGAGTTGAGGGACAGAGAGGTACAGTGAGTGAAACTGACAGTGTGCTATTCTGTTCTAAATCAATTTTGTTGTTCCATATTTTCAATCCTTGAGTTGAGGGACAGAGAGCTACAGTGAGGGAAACTGACAGTGTGCTATTCTGTTCTAAAACTATTTTGCTGTTCCATATTTTCAATCCCTGAGTTGAGGGACAGAGAAGGACACTCGTAGAAATTATCAGTGTGCTATTCTGTGCTAAATCTTGTTTGTAGGGAGGGACAGAGTAGGACAGTGAGGGAAAGTGTCAGTGTGCTATTCTGTTCTAAAACTTTTTTGCTGAACCATATTTTCAATCCTTGTGTTTAGGGACAGAGAAGGATAGGCAGGGGACAGTGGCAGTGTCATTGTTGCTAAGCCTCCTGCACAATATACACCTGAAGGTAGCCCTTATTGCTGTTTTTCCCATCTCCCTGCAAGCCATCCATTAAAATGTCTGGAAGGCAACCAAGGAGAGGCAGACAGTCAGGAGGCAAAAAAAGAGGGCAAGCAGGCTCTGTGTCTGGGGGCAACAGTGCTGGTCGTGTACGCGGTGCATTGTCATCAGCACATGGCCATGGGACACGCTTGTCCTTGTTTTCGGCAGCTGGACATGTTGAGCCACATCATGCCGAAGACTTGGTAGAGTGTGGATGACCAAGCCCACCTCATCCTCCTCATCCTCTCTCACCCAGGCTCAGGGTAGTGGCAAAGCAGCTGCCAAAGCGTCCTCTTCTCTGGTATCATTATCTTCATTAGTCAATCCTTCCCTAGACCCACCATGCCCTCCCATTGAGGAGTCCCCCGAACTGTTTGAGCACAGTGTTGGGTACATGCTCCAGGAGGATGCCCAGCGTTTGGAAGGATCTGATGATGATACCCAGCTAGAGGAAGGCAGCAGCGTGAGAGCAGAGTGAGGGGATGCTCAAGAAGGACACCAATCTGGCAGTCATGTTCCAGCAGCTGCAGCATACTGCCAGATTGGCTCCAGTGATGAGGAGGGAGGGGATGATGAGGTCACTGACTCCACGTGGGTGCCTAATAGGAGAGAGGAGGAGGAGGAGGATGAGGAGGAGGCACATCTCCAACGAGGCAGGATGCCCTTGAGTGGCCAGCGTATGGGCAGCACACCGACGGAATCACATCGCAGAGCTCCGCCTGTGCAGGGCGCTGCCTCTGCCCGTCATTCAAAAAGTTCTTTGGTGTGGGCCTTTTTTGAGGCGAGTGCATCAGATCGCACAGCTGCTGTTTGCAACATATGTCTCAAGCGTATATCGCGTGGCCAAAACATCAGCCGCTTGGGCACCACATGCTTGATCAGACATATGTTGACCTGCCATGCAGCTCGTTGGCAAGCCTACCTTAAAGACCCACACCAAAGAACAAAGCTGACCTCTTCTTGCACCGCATCAGCTGGGATCTCCAACCCCACTATACCTTCACTCCTCTCTGAAACCTGCTCTGAGAGGAATGAAGGTGTAGAATTAGGTGTGTCACAGGCAAGTACTTGCGGGCACTCTGCTAGCAGTACACCAACGTCCGATTCTAGCAGGCAAATTTCCCTGCCCCAGCTGCTGGACCGTCGAAAGAAGTTCACTCCCAGCCATCCACATGCCCAGCGGTTGAATGCTAGCTTGGCTAAATTGCTAGCGCTTCAACTGCTGCCTTTTCAGTTGGTAGACTCGGCCCCGTTCCGTGAGTTTGTGCAATGTGCGGTTCCTCAGTGGCAGGTTCCCAAACGACACTTTTTCGCACGGAAGGCTATTCCGGCTCTCTACAGGCATGTGGAAGGCAATGTCTTGGCCTCGCTGGACAGGGCGGTCAGCGGTAAGGTGCATATTACCGCTGACTCATGGTCCAAAAGGGATGGACAGGGACGTTACCTTTCTTTCACGGCCCATTGGGTCACTCTTTTGGCAGCTGGGAAGGATGCAGGACAAGGTGCAGTAGTGTTGGAGGTTGTTCCACCCCCACGCCTCCAAAATGCTACTACTGGTTGTGACACACCTCTCTCCTCCACCCCCTCCTCTTCTTCTTCCTCCATGGCCTCTTCCTGTGGTTTGTCCTCGGAACCAGCGGTGCTCCGTAGGCGTTCAAGGGGCTACGCAAGTACGCAGGCAAAAAGATGCCATGCCGTGCTTGCGCTGGTGTGTTTGGGGGACAGGAGCCACACTGGGGCAGAGGTCCTGTCTGCTCTGCAGGGGCAGGCCGAGAGGTGGTTGACGCCACGCCAGCTTAAGCCAGGAATGGTGGTTTGCGACAATGGCACCAACCTCCTCTCCGCCCTCCGACAGGGACAACTGACCCATGTGCCCTGTATGGCTCACGTCCTTAACCTGGTGGTGCAGCGGTTCTTGGGCAGGTACCCGGGCTTACAGGATGTCCTGAGGCAGGCCAGGAAAGTCTGTGTGCATTTCCGCAGATCTTATAATGCCAGTGCTCGCCTGGCTGAGCTTCAAAAGGAGTTGAACCTACCCAAGAACCGCCTTATATGTGACATGCCCACCAGGTGGAACTCAACGTTGGCCATGCTGCAGCGGCTGCACACGCAGCAGAGGGCCATCAATGAGTACCTGTGTGACTACGGCACCAGGACAGGGTCAGGGGAGCTCAGGTTTTTTTCACCACGCCAGTGGGGCATGATCAGGGATGCATGCACTGTCCTGGCACCATTTGAGGAGGCCACGAGGATGGTGAGCAGTGACAGTGCATGCATCAGTGACACTGTACCTCTTGTCCACCTGTTGGAGCACACGCTGCATGGAATAACGGACAGGGCACTTGAGGCAGAACAAAGGCAGGAAGAGGAGGACTTCCTTGCCTCTCAAGGCCCCCTTTACCCAGACAGTGTTCCTTCTGTCCCACCCATCGCACAGGAAGAGGAGGAGGAGGAGGAGGATTGTGTCAGCATGGAGGTGGAGGCTGGCACTCAGCATCATCAGCAGCAGTCTTTTAGGGATGATTTACAGTCCCAAGAAACCAGTGGACTTGTACGTGGCTGGGAGGAGGTGGCTGCGGATCATGTCGTCCTTAGTGACCCAGAGGACTCCGGACTGAATGCCTCAGCTAACCTACGCTGCATGGCCTCCCTGATCCTGCAAAGTCTGCGGAAGGATCCTCGTATTCTTCGGATCAAGGAGAGGGACCATTACTGGCTGGCCACTCTCCTTGATCCACGGTACAAGGGTAAGGTTGCGGACCTTATCGTACCGTCGCAGAGGGAGCAGAGGATGAGACAACTCCGGGAGGCCTTGCAGAAAGGTCTGTGCAATGCGTTCCCAGAGACTGGGAGGTTACAAACTCCTGGTCCTGGACAACGAGTTGCTGAGGCTTCGGGCAGTCAAAGAAGGAGCGGTGGGGAAGGTGGCCGTCTGACCGATGCGTTCAGACAATTCTTTAGTCCGCAGCCCCAAAGTATGATCGGTTCCAGCAACCATCGCCAGCGTCTGATATACATGATGCAGGAATACCTAGGGGCAAGGTCAGACTTGGACACCTTCCCCACCGAAAATCCTCTGGCTTACTGGGTCTTGAGGATGGATCACTGGCCAGAGCTTGCACAGTATGCAATTGAGCTACTGGCCTGTCCTGCATCCAGCGTTCTTTCAGAACGCACATTCAGTGCTGCTGGAGGATTTGTCACAGATCACAGGGTGCGCCTGTCCACCGACTCAGTTGATCGACTGACTTTCATCAAGATGAACCAGTCTTGGATCACCACCAGCTACCACACACCAGATGCTGATATAACAGACTAATTGATTTTAAAATGTCACATCCCTTCAAGACTGATGCTGATGCTGAGTGCCTGTGCTGTTATGTTGTCTGGCTATCCTCCTCCTCCTCCTCAATGATACGATTAACGATGATAGCTTGGAAGATCATTTTGGTTTATGGGTGACGCCACCAGTGGCTAAGGCCCAATTTTTCAGCCCCTGTTTAACAGGGGCGTGTAATTAAAATTTTTGATGCAATACTTTGCAACAGGCCTCATTGCTGTGCTCCAAGTACAGTATCTGTGAGGGGTTGCAGTGTTGTGCCACCAGTGCCTAAGGCCCAATTTTTCAGCCCCTGTTCAACAGGGGCATGCAATTATAATTATTGATCTAATAATTCACAGCAGGGCCCATTGCTGCGCCCACCAAGAGTAACTGTCAGGCCTTACAGTGTTGTGGCACCAGCAACACCATCACCACCACCACCACCACCAAAGGCCCAGTTTTTCAGCCCCTGTTCAACAGGGGCATGCAATTATAATTATTGATCTAATAATTCACAGCAGGGACCATTGCTGCGCCCACCAAGAGTAACTGTCAGGCCTTACAGTGTTGTGGCACCAGCACCACCATCAAAGGCCCAATTTTTACTACCACTGAGCAACAATTATATGTTATTACAATTCCTGATATTATACTTGACAGCAGGGCGTTCCAGCACCCACCAAGAATAACTGTGAGTGCTTTCAGTGTTGTGCCAACACCAACACCTAAGGGGCCAATTTCTGCAGAGTATATACGGAATGCCCCTACTTTCAAACATCCAACTTACAAACTACTACTACTTGCAAACGGAAGAAGACAACAGGAAGTGAGAGGAAATCTACCCCTTGGAAGGAAAATTCTCTCCTGTAAGAATTAATATGGGAGAAAGGTGTCTCCTCTCTACTGATGCTTTATCACCAATCCTTGTTTCAATACAAACACCACATTTCAAAAACAGTTGTCATTGGGACGCAAAGTGAGGTGAAATGTTCTGAACAGGGGCACAGACAGCAAAAAAAATGTGACAGGGGTGATAACCGTTCCCTATGTTTTCCAAAAAGCTAAAAAAAAAGGAATTTGGCATGGAGCTACACTTAAACAATGCAGCTGTTCAAAATTACAAACAGATTCTACATAAGAACAAACCTACAGTCCCTGTCTTGTATGCACCGCCTGTATACGGCTGTTCAGAGTATATAGGGGCTTTTTTATTTTGTGTGCGGGGTTCCCCTTAATATCCATACAAGACCCAAAGGGGCTGGTAATGGGCTGGGGTAGGGGGGGGGGGGGGGGTTGATGGGGTAGCTATGCCATTTTTCCTAAAGATTTTCATCCATATTACCGGGACCAGACATTGCATTAAAGCCGCAAGCAGTTTTAAATGGCTTTTTTTCCTTTAGAAATGTTATTTTGTGCAGGGACAGTTCTAAACACGGGAAACACGTGGCACTTCACAGGCATACTTTAGACACCCCCCAGGTACAATATTTAAAGGAATATTTGACTTTTTTTTTCCACTTTATGCATCATTAAAATGACTGCTCCCGGAAAATGTCCGTTTTTAAAACTTCTTTTTGCATTGATACATGTCCCCTGGTGCAGAACCCGGGTTCCCAAACTCTGTTTCGGACAATAACATGGATAATAGTCGTTATAATTAGCACTTTAGAATCCGAACGTTCGCATCCATTGTATTTAATAGGGTTCTAATGTTCGCGCGAACTTTCGGTTCGTTCGCGGGTTCTGGTGCGAACCGAACCCGGGGGTGTTCGGCTCATCACTAATCAGCAATGTCTCATTTACCTTCGGGTCTGTGTTGCGCACCCGGATCCTCCCTCCAAGAGTCACCGTGAACTTCGTCCGCCAGGAAGTGAGCCTCACACCATTAAAGTCCAACACTCCTTTATTAGAACACACCATACAGGGACTTCCTTGATAGTTAGGACAGAAAAGGAGGTGTGAGTGTGAATAGGCCCAGATACAAATTCGCTCCTCCACTCTCCTCCGGAAGAGTGAACTATGGTCTCCGCACGAGGTGAAGGGGATCCTTCTGGACGGTCTCCGACAAGAGACTCACCCGTCACCGGCAGTCTGCTGCACCGGGTCTTCGAGTGAGGAGCTCCCCCCGGTCCATTGCGTCTTACTCAGATTCAGGCCTCCATCCCCGAAGTGCCTTAGGACCCTTCCCTCGCGGAACTCAGTGTTGGGCACTGAGCTCCGGACCTTCTTGCAAGTACCTCACCCCAGGGCTGAAGGTGCCTGGGGTGGAACACGATCTCCGGTGGTCCCCTAGGCCGAAGCCTCCTAGGGGACTAGCACGAACCCACGTCCGCAAGCTGAAGGTGCTTGAGACGAAGACCCCGTGACCAAGATGGCCGGCCCCTTTATCCCCTCTCCCAGCAAGCATGGCGGGCTCCCCGCCCCACCATACCACTACCGAGAGAGGACAAAAAGGAGGCTCAACACAGTGAGATTCGTCCCTCCGGCCACGGTGACAGTGCCACCTGGTGGACCGCAGGGAACATAGCACTGATGTCACCGCTAGATTCAAAAAATGCACCCGGGAAAGTAAGTACCCGCTACAATACATATGCAAAAAAAAAATATGTATTCATCAGTTTAGGGCAATATGTATTCTGCTACATATTTTTGGTAAAGAAATTCACAATAAGCGTATAGTGATTGGTTTGCGCAAAGGTTATAGCGTCTACAAAATAGGGGATAGATTGATGGACTTGTTTTAATTTATATGTTTTTACTGGTAATGGCAGCGATCTGTGATTTTTAGCGGTACTGCGACATTGCGAAGGACAAATCTGACCCCAAGTGACACTTTTTGGGGACCAGTGACATTATTACAGTGATCAGTGCTAAAAAAATGCACTGAATAATGTATAAATGACACTGGTAAGGAAGGGGTTTAACACTAGGGGTGATCAAGGGGTTAATTGTGTTCCCTGGGTGTGTTCTAACTGTGTGACGGATGAGCTCACTGGGACAACACAGAGATCGCTGTTCCTGATCACTGGGAACAGCAGTTCTCCATGTTGTCCCCTGTCAGAACGGAGATCTTCCCGCGGTGCGCATCCGGCATGCGCATTTGCCCACAGTATGTATTACACAAAATGACGTACAGGTACGTTGTTTTGTGCAATAGAGCCGACCTTCCACAGTATATGTAGTGCGGCTGGTCGGCAAGTGGTTAAATACGTAATTCAGCACAGGAGAGCCGCTCTGCCGTACTGCTACGGGAGGCGGTCAGCAAGTGGTTAATCTCCTCTTCTTAGGAGGGAATAAATTCAGTTCAGCTAATCTTTAATCATAGCTGAGCTCCTCCATGCCTCTTATCAGTTTGGTTGCTCTTCTCTGCACTTTTTCCGGTTCCTCGATATCCGTTTTGTGAACTGGTGCCCAAAACTGAACTGCATATTCTAGATGAGGTCTTACCAATGATTTTTACAGGGGCAAAATTATGTCTCTCTCTCTGCAGACTACACTTCTATTAATACAAGAGAGGATTTTGCTCGCTTTGGAAACTGCAGCTTATTATTAGGCCTGTGATCTACCAGAACACGCAGATCTTTCTCCATCATTGATTCCCCCAGCTGTTCTTCTCCTAACATGTATGTTGCATGCATGTTTTTAGCCCCCAAGCTCATAACTTTACATTTATCAAAATTAAAACTCATTTGCCACATAGTTGCCCAATTAGTGCATTGAGGTTGGCTTGCAAATTGGAGACATCCTGTAAGGATGTCATTCCACTAAATAGTTTGGTGTCATCTGCAAAGATTGAAATGGTATTAATAATTCCAGACCCAATATTATTTATAAATATGTTAAAAAGCAAGGGTCCCAACACTGAACCTTAAGGTACACCACTAGAAAACCTTAGACCATTCAGAGTAAGAATAATTAACCTATATTCTCTGAATTCGATTTTTTAGCCAGTTTTCTATCCATTTACAAACTGATTTTTCCAAGTCTGTAGACTTTACCTTACACATTAGCCGTGTGTGTGTCAAATGCTTTTGCAAGATCCGAGTATACAATATTCACAGCCACTCCTTTGTCTAAGGCTTTGCTTACCTCCTCGAAAAAATAAATCAGATTTGTTTGGCAACTTCTGTATTCCATGAATCCATGCTACCTGTTGCTTAAAATGTTTTTTTTTTATAGCAAGAACTCGTCTATGTGGTATTTTATTAAACTCCCCGCTATCTTCTATACATATCCAGTATATTTAAAAATCATTTTTTAGGAGTAAACTTCAGTCAGACAAATGCCATTGGCACACTGTTTGCAGATACTGTCCTCTAATACAATGGAAAAATAGATACTAGTGTTGTATATTGGGCAAATGTAAACACCATGTACACATTTTGAGCTGCTCTCATTGTTTTGTTCTGGTTAAACACTGCACCCAAGCTATGTCAATAAAAGTCAACAATAGCTTGACATTTTGACATGCTTGACCTATAGCATGTATGATACTATAGTGCCATTTCGTGTTTGAGTTAAAAAATGCTTCTCACATAAAAACTGATGTAGAAAGGAAGAGGTAAAGGAATATGACCATGTGGGAATGGCTACCCAAACTTTCTAAGTGCAAGGCAAGCAGCATAAGCTGAAAAAGGGGTTGCTGAACAACAAGAAGAACTAAAAAGAAAAGTCTGTGCCAAAGGGGACTTCACAAGACCAAAGAAGGAACTTCACCTGGGGATGACACAAAATCTACACTACAAGACCGCCTGGATTCCTGCAACAATTGCTTGAGTAGTTTGAGTCCTGTTTGTTATGGGAATCACAACCTATAACCCAGGTCGAGTAACTTTTTATTGTATCCCTGTTGTATACAGACCATTTTGAATGCTCATTTGCTAGGAAGGTTAGATAGTGTGTGCATGAGTGTTCTATGCAATTCTGTAATACTCTGTCTTGTATTGTTTTCCTACAATTGTATGTACAGCATTATTGTTAGTAAAGCACATTAATATACTACATGGGGTTCTGTTTCCTTGCTTTACTGCAAGGTAACCCAAAAGAGACAATGTAAAAGAATTGGGGACCTGTCCGGGATTTGCGCTAAAGTTGAATTGAAACAGACATGTTTTCTGTTGCTGAAAAATGCTTGTGAAAATCAAGGCTGGAGGGGCGTTCAAGCTTTCTGCTTGGGCCAGAGATAGTAAGTAAGTGCCTCTTGCTAAGGAATTAGCAAACTATGCTTCTCTATTTAATAAGATGTGTGGTAATAAAGTTTAAGATCATTTTGTAAAGTTTTGCCTTGAGTGTTTTGATTTAAGTAAAGACATTAAAGTGTTAAAAGCTAGCAGTTGCTTTGGAGTGTGTTGGTTCAACTGCTAATCAGGCTAGTGATTTTTGACAGCAGTGTGCAGCCCTCATGACCAAATCAATTAATGCCCTAAGGCAAAAGAAGGCCATAAATTTGTTAGTAAGGTCAAGGTGCATGCCATTGTCATATTCCACAACTGGAATAGTGAGGATGTGCTCTCCTCAAACGATAGCGAGAATGAAGAGATAGAATTGGTATTTCTGATGATGATCACCCAGTGGGGAAGAAAAAGTGTGGCAGACCTATATCTACTAAGCACAGGAAAAGGCAACATGATAGAGTGGACATAGAAGATGGGGAGGTGTTTTACTGCAACCCCAGAGATGTGAAATTTAAATAATTAAGAGAGTTTTCATAAACTGAACTCTATAAACTGGCAAAATTATGCAAACAGAGGTCCACAAAGCCTTTTATTAATTTGGATCTTACATTTGTGGGATGAAGGGGAGGACAGTGTTAATTTGCCAGGCAAAGAAGCAGTGACTATGGGAGTGTTAACCCATGATCCACAATTGCAGTGTCATGCCAATTTACTCTGCTTTTTTTCTGTTAAACCTCATGAGAGATGGGATAGTCTGAGCATAAGCTAATCCTAGTGACTTGGAAAATACCTACTCATGGAGAATGATAGAAGGTATTGCCAGGTTACATGAAATGGATTGAATAACTGGATTGACTAAGATCCCAGAATGGATAGGTTCAGATATGGAACTCTTTATATCTAGTCTGTGCTCTAAGCTGGTGAAGTCTGTGCCACTTTCTCTTAAGGCTCCATTATTGTCCTTGCCCACAATTAAACAGCAGGGTTTATGAACCACTACCCTTTTAGGCCACTTGGAGGAGCTAGAGGAGACTAAAAGCAAACCTGTCAGGGCAATAGATAAGATTAAGGGCAGGCAGGAAAAGAATAAGCAGAAAAGAACAGGAAGAAAGGAAAGGTGGGAAAATTAGCTATTAGCAAGGGACCAGGATTTTTGACAAATGTTTTGGTATCAAGCCCCGTACACACGATCGGTTTGACTGATGAAAACCGTCCAATGGATGGTTTTCATCAGACCAACCGATCGTGTATGGTACCCATCGGTCTTTTGTCCATCGGTTGTAAAAAATAGAACTTGTTTTAAAATTTTCCGATGGATAAAAAACCAATGGGAATTTCCGATCGTCTATGGGCAAGTCCATCGGTTAAAAAACCCACGCATGCTCAGAATCAAGTCGACGCATGCTCAGAAGCATTAAACTTAATTTTTCTCGGCTCATCGGAGTGTTTTACGTCACCGCGTTTGGAACGGTCGGTTTTTTGACTGATGGTGTGTGGCCAAGACTGATGAAAAACAGTTTCATCGGATTTCCGATGGACAAATCCATCGGACAAAAATCCATAGGTTATCCGATCGTGTGTACGGGGCTTCAGAGTTACCTGAAAATATTCTTAGAATAAATGTACTTCTAGGTCAGTCAGTTCAGACTAAACAGGGTATATTCACATTCAGGTAACCTGACAAAGCGTATTTGGTAATAGCAGGGAATGCTGTGGTCAGAAGTAATGCAAAATTGACCCCTGTCTACATTCCTCCACCAGAAATTAGGGATCCTTAGACCTGCTGTATGTCGTTTCTCGGGTTGAATAGTAAAGAAACTTGATGAGATATATAGAATGACTGCAGACTACAAAGGCCTAAACAAAGTGGCACCTCTATTAAAGTCAGCTGGACCTGATATGATCTCCATTACTAAGAAAACTGCAAAGGAGGCAGGAGAATATTATGCTCTGAAAGATCTTACTAATAGTTTCTTTTTTCAATTTTAATAGATCTGGAGTGCCAAAACCAAAGAAGTTTGTTTTTGCATGGGATGGCTGCCGGTACACTTTCACTGTGCTTCCTCAATAGTACCTTCATTATTATGGGACTGTATAGTGTAAAGTAATGCGACAATGGTCATTGCAAAAGTACTCCACTGGGACAATTAAGAGGACAGAGAGGCCCACAGAGATTTGGAAGATTTACCATATATACTCGAGTATAAGCTGAGTTTTTCAGCCCTTTTTTTAGGGATGAAAATACCCCCTCGGCTTATACTTGAGTCAGTGTACCTGAAGGTCTGTGGCCGTCCATTGTTTAAAAGTCACGGCTTTCCCCTGGTCCCGTCCCGTTCCGTGAAAGGCGTTTGACACTGTGTTCAGTGTTCCGCCTATCATGGACGTCCTCTTGTCCGAGGATGAAAGAACGTCCATGATTGGCGGAACACTGAACACAGTGTCTGCTGGGAAACTGAGTCAGAGGATGAGAAGACGTCCGTGATAGGCGGAACACTGAACACAGTGTCAAACGCCTATCACGGAACGGGACGGGACCAGGAGGAAGCCGCGACTTTTAAAAAATGGACGCCCGCAGACTGTCAAAAATGTCAGTTACGCTGCAATGGGCACAGTGAGGTTGCAATGGGCACAGTGAGGTTGCAATGGGCACAGTGAGGTTGCAACGGGCACAGTGAGGCGTGCAAATGGGCACAGTGAGGCGTGCAAATGGGCACAGTGAGGCATGCAAATGGGCACAGTGAAGCTGCAAATGGGCATTGTTGATCCTCTTTTCCGCTTACAGTAGCTGCTGCATTCTCACCCTAGGTTTATACTCGAGTCGATAAGTTTTCCCAGTTTTTTGTGGTAAAATTAGGTGCCTCGGCTTATACTCGAGTATATACCGAACTTCACCAGTCCTCTGCGCCGGGACACTTTATCTGTACTTTTGCTTGTTCATCCTTGCAAATGTTCAGATCAAGCCTCAATGCTTCAACTGCTCCAGAAACTTGTCCTTGCTTATGGTTGTCCCAAACAGGTCCAAAGTGATACAAAACAAAAATTGCCGCTCCAAATAGACTCACCCCAACAACAAATACCTCTCCAGGAACCAAGGGTGCTCTCAAAGAGAGGCCCGGGGATCACCAATAGAATAATATTTCCCACAAACATTAGATGAATAGGCAATATAAACATGGCCAGAACTTCTATATAAGCCATATAGAATGAGAAGCGCCATGAAAGCCTCTCTATGAAGACAAGGCTGGATGACATCACTTACGCTCTGAACAGGAACATTGGAAAGGATCCCCAAGCCTCACTATCAAAGCGAGGCATGGTGAAATCACTGCACCAAACCTCACTATGGACAGAAGAACATTGAAATGAACTCCATGCCTCGCTTCCAAAGCGAGGCCCGGAGATCACATTGCGCCGCCCAAACCTCACTATGAAAGTGAGGCTTGACACGCATTAAGGTCATAACAACCAAACCCCGCTATCAAAGCAAGGCCTGGTGACCCAACATCCAGCTATAAGCTGGAGAATATTAGTAGCGATCAAATCAGCAGTAAGCTAAGAAAGTTCAGCCAAGCCACATCATTAAAAAGGATAGGACACATAAATTAAATAAATGATTCAAATAAAATTCCTCAAGTTCATATAATCACTGATAATATAGTCATAATATAGGTCTAATCAAACTGGGGTCATTCCTAACAAACTAGGATGCTAATATTGGTTATTATTTCAAATCCGACATAAATTCAACCGTCAACCACAAACTGGCCATATAAATGGCAGCTAGATGGTTAACGGATACAAATTACTATAATAAATGGGTAATAAAAAAGAATAATATTAAAAAAGATATAAAAAGGTGTAAAAGGATAAAATACTCAAGATATATATGAAAAATTGTCCTTGGAGTCAAGATCTATTAATAAAAGCGTTAATATCCCACTCCACATTTAACCCCTGTGGGTGGTGAGTCTGTAACTCATAAATCCAGAAAGTTTTGAGTCTGGAAACTCCTCTAGTGTTAGCCCCACCCCTCCATGGAGCAACATAACGGTTAATAACCAAGAATTGGGTCCCTGTTGGATCACGGGCATGGTGTTTCCGATAATGCAGAGGGACCGTGTGTTTAACACTCCCAAACTTGATTAAGTTAATATGTTCAGTTACCCTGGTCTTAAATGACCTAATGGTCCGCCCAACATATTGTTTGTCACATGGACATGTCAGTAAATACACAACATTAATGGTTGCGCATGTACAGAATGGTTTGATTGGATAGACCCGATTAGTCGCTGTGGACCTAAATTCCTTACTAGCCTTTCTCCTACAGGTGTTATACTGGCATACAAGGCATTTTTTGCAGGGGTCGTAGCCTGTCCAGTTATGAAAAAATGTTGGCCTAATTGGAGGATTAATGATGGTTGGTGCAATTTTACTTTTAAGTGAGGGCACTCCTCGGTATATCACTTTAGGTCTTTCTGGTAAAAGTGTCCCGAGGATTCGATCATTCCTCAAAATACCCCAATGTTGTTCAAAAATGGCCTTGATTTGCTTATGTCGGGTAGAAAAGGCTGTAAGAAAAGACCATCTGAAATTGTCTTCTCTTTCTCTTTGGAGTCTATCTGCTAACAATAAAGATCGTTCGATATTCAGAACCTTAGTCATCTCGTTCTTGACCTCTCGATTGTCATATCCCTTTTCAATAAACCGGCCTCTCAGAATGTCTGCTTGTATCCTAAAAGTTTCTGTATCAGTACAATTCCTGTCAAGTTGCAGGAATTGACTTTTAGGAATGGACTTTAGCCAAGACTTATGGTGACAACTGTCTGTGGGTATGTTTCCGTTCCTATCCGTAGGTTTGAAATACGTACTGAACCTAAATTGATACTCAGACCTTTCTATTTCAAGATCAAGATTAAAAAATGGATTTTAGACTGGCTAAATTCGTATGTAAGTGAAATTCCTCTGTCATTCTCATTGAGCTCTAAAAATTCATTTTCAAGAGATTCAGGGGTGCCAGCCCATAGGAGGAGGATGTCGTCTATGTACCTGGCCCACATAATTAACCTCGGGTGCTCCAGGGCATAGACGGCATCCTCCTCCCACTTGGCCATAAAAAGGTTTGCTAGACTGGGAGCAAAATTTGCTCTCATTGCAACTCCCTTATGCTGCAAATAAAAGCGACCATCAAACCAAAAATAATTATGTTGGGTGGCAAACTCCAACAAATCAACTATAAAGTCCACCTGAGGTTTGGCGAGAGTGAAATCCCTGTTTAAAAAGTCCTGAGCAGCCTCCCTTCCTCTCTGATGAGGAATGCAGGTGTACAGGGATGCCACATCCGCTGTGGCCATAATCAGATCGCCTTCAAAGGTGATAGCAGACAGGCGTTTAATCACATCCTTCGTGTCTTTGAGGTAGATTGGAGTTTTGCGTACAGATGGTTGCAAAAAGAAATCAATGTACCTACCTATTCTAGAAGTGATGAAATCTATCCCGCTAATAATGGGATGTCCAGGGGGATTAAGGGGATCTTTATGGACCTTGGGTAAATAATAAATAACGGGAATGCGGGGGGCTAGACGGACAAGGAACGATTTTTCTTTACTATTTAAAATTGAAGACTCATAACCCTGAGCGATAAGACTGGTTAATTGTCTCTTAAATTTAGATGTCGAATTACTAGGTAGCTCTTTGTACGTATCCTGATCACTCAGAATTTTGTACATCTCCCCCATATAATCTGCCTTGTCCAGCAATACAATGCCTCCGCCTTTGTCGGCGGGACAGATAACCAAATCCTTATTGTCACACAAGGACTTAAGACCCTGGCTAGGTAAAGGATTGTTGAAAACTCGTTTAGGAGGTAATTTGGCAAGATCTTTCAATACCAGATCTCTAAACATGTTAATTGCTGGGGCAAGCTGGTTAGGGGGGCTGAACAGGAATGGGTTGGATAAACCTGAATGGACAGTACCTGACGTGGCTGCCCTCGCTATACTTCTAGTGGGATTGGAAGTAATATAGCGCTGTATGTTAATCTTCCTAATGTACTTATGAATGTCGACAAAGGTGTCAAATTTGTTCAACCTCCGCGGGGGAGCAAATTTGAGACCCTTGTCTAGAACAATCTTTTCTTCATGTATTAAAACAGTACTACTCAGGTTGAACACTCCTTTACAGATTATGTTCGTCCTCGCTTTTTGTCTCTGGCTCCTCCTCCCTCCTCTGGACCCTCTCTTGGGTCTCTGCCCCTTTTTCTCCCTGGGAGGTCCTTGTGAAAACCCTGGTTTGGGCGGGGATGGGAGTTTGGTTGTTGGTATCCATAGAAAGGCTGCTCATACTCGGCATTTGGATACGGATATACTCCATCATCATACTGATCTTGAAGTGGAGAATATCTGTTGTAAGTGGATGTTGGTGGATGACTATAGTGGGACGGTTTAGGGTAAACATTATGGTGGTCTTGATATCTAGCTGGTGATCCCCTATAATAGGGAGACCCCCTCTGATAAGATGGCTCACGATCATAATAATGACCATCAGGATTAGAATGGTTCCCTCTATGTCCTCTCCCTCCTCTTCTATTAGAATTATGTCCTCTACCCCTCTGTGTGCTCCTAGGGGTATGTGCATTTTGGGAGCGACCATCCTGGGTTGGAGGAGGATCCCTAGGTAGTAGGCTCCTATTCATAGAAGGTTTTGGTTGGGTCTGGTAATCAGTCAGAGGTGCATGCACTCCTGTATCTGAAGAGTTAACCTCCATGGCTTGATCCTGTGCTGGGGTTTTCTGCCAGCTGAATACCTTACCCGCCCTATAGTCACCTATATCCTGCGAGCATTTTTTATGTTTTTTGGCCTTTTGATCTTTATCCTCCTTAATCAAATGGGCCTGGAGGTTAGAGGACAAGGAATTGTATTCAACAGAGTTTTTATACACAAGAAGTCCTTCCTTTAATTCCTTGATCTCTCTATCCAAGACAGAGAGGCCACTTCTCTTCCTGGTAATGAGGACATTTTAAAATTTTGTGCCAGCCTTATTGACTCCTGGTTTAAATATTTTAATGAGGCTGGCACAAAATTTTTAAATTTCCTCATTACCAGGAAGAGAAGTCGCCTCTCTGTCTTGGATAGAGAGATCAAGGAATTAAAGGAAGGACTTCTTGTGTATAAAAACTCTGTTGAATACAATTCCTTGTCCTCTAACCTCCAGGCCCATTTGATTAAGGAGGATAAAGATCAACAGGCCAAAAAACATAAAAAATACTCACGGGATATAGGTGACTATAGGGCGGGTAAGGTATTCAGCTGGCAGAAAACCCCAGCGCAGATTCAAACCATGGAGGTTAACTCTTCAGATACAGGAGTGCATGCACCTCTGACTGATTACCAGTACCAACCAAAACCTTCTATGAATAGGAGCCTACTACCTAGGGATCCTCCTTCAACCCAGGGTGGTCGCTCCCAAAATGCACATACCCCTAGGAACACACAGAGGGGTAGAGGACATAATTCTAATAGAAGGGGAGGGAGAGAACATAGAGGGAACCATTCTAATCCTGACGGTCATTATTATGATCGTGAGCCATCTTATCATAGGGGGTCTCCCTATTATAGGAGATCACCCGCTAGATATCAAGACCACCATAATGGTTACCCTAAACCGTCCCACTATAGTCATCCACCAACATCCACTTACAACAGATATTCTCCACTTCAAGATCAGTATAATGATGGAGCATATCCTTATCCAAATGCCGAGCATGATCAGCCTTCCTATGGATACCAACAACCAAACTCCTAACCCCGCCCAAACCAGGGTTTTCACGAGGACCCCCCAGGGAGAAAAAGGGGCCGAGACCCAAGAGAGGGTCCAGAGGAGGGAGGAGGAGCCAGAGACAAAAAGCGAGGACGAACATAATCTGTAAAGGAGTGTTCAACCTGAGTAGTACTGTTTTAACACATGAAGAAAAGATTGTTCTAGACAAGGGTCTCAAATATGCTCCCCTGCGGAGCTTGAACAAATTTGACACCTTTGTCGACATTCATAAGTACATTAGGAAGATTAACATACAGCGCTATATTACTTCTAGGGATGAGCTTCGAGTTCAAGTCAAACCCATGTTCGACTCGAACATCGGCTGTTCGACCGTTCGTCTAATTTCGAACATTATGGGCCGTTCATGCCAAATTCGAGTGGCGCGTCACGGCCCATAATTCACTGCGGCATCGCAGTGCATTGCTGGCTGATGATTGGCCAAGCATGCACTATGACCTGCATGCTTGGCCAATCACAGCGCCGTAGGTACAGAGAGCCGTAATTGGCCAAAGCCAGGGTGGCTTTGGCCAATCATGGCTAGGAGGAGTAGGTACACACCCCACACTATATAAGGCCGCAGGCTTGGCGGCCTTGTGTAGTGTGTTGGCGTTGGTTAAAGGAAAGAGACAGAGAGATAGACAGTGTAATTTGATTTGAGTTAGATAGAGCAGGCAGGCGAGTCAGCTAGCTGCAGTTACAGTGTGTAGAGGATATATATGCATCCTAGGTGTTGTATATATATTTACACACTGTATTCAGTTTAGCTAGATCCGTTCCTGTTATTCTCTATACTGACAGGCAGGCAGGTGATTGTGCTAGCTGCAGTGTTTCACTTATTGTACTGTGTCCTTTGCACAGTGTGCACCAAAAGCTTACCTGAATACAATTGCTGGTGTTCTGATACAAATATAGGCAGGGAGCTGCAGTATTTTGCTTTAGTGTCCTTTGCACAGTGTGCACCAAAAGCTTACCTGAATACAATTGCTGGTGTTCTGATACAAATACAGGCAGGGAGCTGCAGTATTTTGCTTTAGTGTCCTTTGCACAGTGTGCACCAAAAGCTTACCTGAATACAATTGCTGGTGTTCTGATACAAATACAGGCAGGGAGCTGCAGTATTTTGCTTTACTGTCCTTTGCACAGTGTGCACCAAAGCTTACCTCAATACAATTGCTGGTGTTCTGATACAAATACAGGTAGGGAGCTGCAGTATTTTGCTTTACTGTCCTTTGCACAGTGTGCACCAAAAGCTTACCTGAATACAATTGCTGGTGTTCTGATACAAATACAGCCAGGGAGCTGCAGTATTTTGCTTTAGTGTCCTTTGCACAGTGTGCACCAAAAGCTGACCTCAATACAATTTCTGGTGTTCTGATAAAAATACAGGCAGGGAGCTGCAGTATTTTTCTGTACTTTCCTTTGCACAGTGTGCACCAAAAGCTTACCTCAATACAATTGCTGGTGTTTTGATACAAATACAGGCAGGGAGCTGTAGCATTTTGCTTTAGTGTCATTTGCACAGTGTGCACCTAAAGCTGACCTCAATACAATTGCTGGTGTTCTGATACAAATACAGGCAGGGAGCTGCAGTATTTTGCTTTACTGTCCTTTCACAGTGTGCACCAAAAGCTTACCTCAATACAATTGCTGGTGTTCTCATACAAATACAGGCAGGGAGCTGCAGTATTTTGCTTTAGTTTCCTTTGCACAGTGTGCACCAAAAGCTTACCTCAATACAATTGCTGGTGTTCTCCTACTAATACCACAGGCAGGGGGTTCAAAATTACAAACAGATTCTACGTAACAACAAACCTACAGTCCCTGTCTTGTTTGCACCGTCTGTATACTGCTGTTCAGAGTATATAGGGCCTGGGGGCCCCACGCCTTTCCTTTTTTTTTATTTGGGCGCGGGATTCCCCTTAATATCCATACAAAACCCAAAGGGGCTGATAATGGGCTGGGGGGGGGGGGGAATAACCATGCCATTTTTCTCAATGATTTTCATCCATATTGCCAGGACCAGACATTACATTAAAGCCGCAAGCAGTTTTAAATGACTTTTTTTCCTTTAAAAATGTAATTTTGTGCAGGGACAGTTCTAAACACGGGAAACACGTGCCACTTCACAGGCATACTATAGACACCCCCCAGGTGAAAAGGAATATTTCACTTTTTTTTTTTCACTTTAAGCATCATTAAAATCAAAATCACTGCTCCCGAAAAAACTTCAGTTTTTAAAACTTTTTTTTGCATTGATACATGTCCCCTGGTGCAGGACCCGGGTCCCCAAACCCCTTTTAGGACAATAACTTACATATTAGCCTTGATAATTAGCACTTTTGATTTCAAACGTTCGAGTCCCATTGTATTTAATAGGGTTCTAAAGTTTGCTCGAACTTTCGGTCCGTTTTCAGGTTCTGGTGCGAACCAAACCGGGGAGTGTTCGGCTCATCCCTAATTACTTCCAATTCCACTAGAAGTATAGCGAGGGCAGCCATGTCAGGTACTGTCCATTCAGGTTTATCCAACTCATCCCTGTTCAACCCCCCTAACCAGCTTACCCCAGCAATTAACATGTTTAGAGATCTGGTATTGAAAGATCTTGCCAGATTGCCTCCTAAACGAGTTTTCAACAATCCTTTACCTAGCCAGGGTCTTAAGTCCTTGTGTGACAATAAGGATTTGGTTATCCGTCCTGCCGACAAAGGCGGAGGCATTGTATTGCTGGACAAGGTGGATTATATGGGGGAGATGTACAAAATTCTGAGTGATCAGAATACGTACAAAGAGCTACCCAGTAATCCGACATCTAAATTTAAAAGACAATTAACCAGTCTTATCGCTCAGGGTTATGAGTCTTCAATTTTAAATAGTAAAGAAAAATCGTTCCTTGTCCCTCTAGCCCCCCGCATTCCCGTTATTTATTATTTACCCAAGGTCCATAAAGATCTCCTTAATCCCCCTGGACATCCCCTTATTAGCGGGATAGATTCCGTCACTTCTAGAATAGGTAGGTACATCGACTTCTTTTTGCAACCATCTGTACGCAAAACTCCATCCTACCTCAAAGACACAAAGGATGTGATTAAACGCCTGTCTGCTATCACCTTTGAAGGCGATCTGATTATGGCCACAGCGGATGTGGCATCCCTGTACACCTGAATTCCTCATCAGAGAGGAATGGAGGCTGCTCAGGACTTTTTAAACAGGAATGTCACTCTCGCCAAACCTCAGGTGGACTTTATAGTTGATTTGTTGGAGTTTGCCACCCAACATAATTATTTTTGGTTTGATGGTCGCTTTTATTTGCAGCATAAGGGAGTTGCGATGGGAGCAAAGTTTGCTCCCAGTCTAGCAAACCTTTTTATGGCCAAGTGGGAGGAGGATGCTGTCTATGCCCTGGAGCACCCGCAGTTAATTATGTTGGCCAGGTACATAGACGACATCCTCCTCCTATGGGCTGGCACCCCTGAATCTCTTGAAAATGTATTTTTAGAGTTCAATGAGAATGACACAGGGATTTCACTTACATACGAATTTAGCCAGTCTAAAATCCATTTTTTTGGATCTTGAAATAGAAAGGTCTGAGTATCAATTTAAGTTCAGTACGTATTTCAAACCTACAGATAGGAACGGATACATACCCACAGACAGTTGTCACCAAAAGTCTTGGTTAAAGTCCGTTCCTAAAAGTCAATTCCTGCGACTTCGCAGGAATTGTACTGATACAGAAACTTTTAGGATACAAGCAGACATTCTGAGAGGCCGGTTTATTGAAAAGGGATATGACAATCGAGAGGTCGAGAACGAGATGACTAAGGTTCTGAATATCGACCGATCTCTATTGTTAGCAGATAGATCCCAAAGAGAAAGAGAAGACAATTTCAGATGGTCTTTTCTTACAGCCTTTTCTACCCAACATAAGCAAATCAAGGCCATTTTTGAACAACATTGGGGTATCTTGAGGAATGATCGAATCCTCGGTACACTTTTACCAGAAAGACCTAAAGTGATATACCGAGGAGTGCCCTCACTTAAAAGTAAAATAGCACCAACCATCATTAATCCTCCGATTAGGCCAACATTTTTTCATTACTGGACTGGCTACCACCCCTGCAAAAAATGCCTTGTATGCCAGTATAACACCTTTGGGAGAAAGGCTAGTAAGGAATTTAGGTCCACAGCGACTAATCGGGTCTATCCAATCAAACCATTCTGTACATGCGCAACCATTAATGTTGTGTATTTACTGACATGTCCATGTGGCAAACAATATGTTGGGCGGACCATTAGGTCATTTACGACCAGGGTAACTGAACATATTAACTTAATCAAGTTTGGGAATGTTAAACACACGGTCCCTCTGCATTATCATGCCCGTGATGCAACAGGGACCCAATTCTTGATTATTGACCGTTATGTTGCTCCATGGAGGGGTGGGACTAACACTAGAGGAGTTTCCAGACTCAAAACTTTCTGAATTTATGAGTTACAGACTCACCACCCACAGGGGTTAAATGTGGAGTGGGGTATTAACGCTTTTATTAAGAGATCTTGACTCCAAGGACGATTTTTCATATATATCTTGAGTATTTTATCCTATTACACCTTTTTATATCTTTTTTAATATTATTCTTTTTTATTACTCATTTATTATAGTAATTTCTATCCGTTAACCATCTAGCTGCCATTTATATGGCCAGTTTGTGGTTGACGGTTGAATTTATGTCGGATTTGAACTAATAACCAATATTAGCATCCTAGTTTGTTGGAAAGACCCCAGTTTGATTAGACCTATATTATGACTATAGCATCAGTGATTATATGGACTTGAGGAATTTGAATCATTTATTTAATTTATATGTCATGTGCATGTCCCTTTTAATGATGTGGCTTGGCTGAACTTTCTTAGCTTACTGCTGATTTGATCGCTACTAATATTCTCCAGCTTATAGCTGGATATTAGGTCACCAGGCCTTGCTTTGATAGCAGGGTTTGGTTGTTATTATGACCTTAATGTGTGTCAAGCCTCACTTTCATAGTGAGGTTTGGGCGGCGCATTGTGATCTCCGGGCCTCGCTTTGGGAGCGAGGCTTGGAGTTCATTTCAATGTTCTTCTGTCCATAGTGAGGTTTGGTGCAATGATTTCACCATGCCTCGCTTTGATAGAGAGGCTTGGGGATCCTTTCCAATGTTCCTGTTTAGAGGGGAAGTGATGTCATCCAGCCTCGTCTTCATAGAGAGGCTTGGATGGCGCTTCTCGTTCTATATGGCTAATATAGAAGTTCTGTTTATATTGCCTATTCATCTAATATGTGTTGGCAATATTATTCTATTCTATTGGTAAGACTTTTTGAATCGAAATGGTATGTTTTAAAATAACGTCCGCCACCTACTGTTTACCAACAGGAAGTGATGTCACTTCCGTAGTCATGGTCACTCCAGCTGGGGTCATTCCATCTATAAATAGCGGTGTTGTTGTGGGGGTCCACACCCCAGATGATGACTGTTTAGTTGAAACACGTCGGGTGGACCTATTCACACACATCGCTTTTGAACTTTGTGATATGCCTATGACATTCTTCCATATGTGAGTGTTCATTTTTATTCTTTTTAATAAATACTACCTTTGACGGTATCACACTATGTGAGTTTTTTCCCATTACGCATGTTATGTGGTTACTGTATCTCTGGCTCCAACAAGACTACATGTATTTTACACTTCCTGATGTTTATTGGAGTTTGCGGTGCCAACTGATATGTGGATTCAGGGTCAGCTGGATACATCTTGCTGACTGATTATACAAGCCTGTTTTGACTTGGGTGGTATATACCTCACCAAGTCAACACCATCTGGTAAGCATCCTCCTTATATCGGTGGTGGTGTCTCTATCCTTTCACAAAGTGGGTCAGATCCATGTGGAAATTCTTAATTTCAACCTTGCAGCTTTTTCTACACTTTTGGACTGTTATTTGTGTTTGGTCACAATAGAGGACTGCTTCGTTCTGATTTATTTGTTACAATTTTTTTACGTATCACACACTTGGTGTCACTGAAATTAAGATTTCATGTATATGTATGTTTGCAACATTTGATATGTGTTGTCAACTGACTTATGCACAAAAATAAGAGCTACACTTTTTTCATATTCACTAGTTCTTGCTTTGTCACAGCTGTGTTGGCAGCCAATTTTTGTGTTCACTTATTGCACAGCGCAGTATATCCTATATATAATGTTTTGCACATGCAGCTGGTTTGAATGAAATATACAACTATTGATGGACCAAATAAGCAGTTACACCCACACATACACTCAGGTCCTTACATAGGCAGTTTTGTTGTTAAGTTGTATGGCAGGGTTGTCAGTACATTGAATGGGCATGCTTGTTTGTGCAAGAATGTGCGCAGACACATTGGGATTGCACCGGCGCACATGCTTGTTTTTAGGGGATCTCTTCCTAATCCTGTATGGAGATGATATTTTGATCTTTTCAGCTTTGCTAGAGTTGCACCGGGTCCATGTGAAAAAAGTTTTATCCACACTGAAAGAGCACGGACTATGTACAAAAGCTGAAAAATGCGAATTTATAAACAGTCCATCCAATTTTTGGGACTAATAAACTCCACTGATGGAATCGCTATGGACTCGCAGAAAGTCTTAGCTATCCACAAATGGCCTGCACCAACTAATAAGGGCATCCAAAGATTTCTGGGCTTTGCCGATGTTTATGAAAAATAAAAGGTTAAAAATACACTTACAGTGTTCCAGAGAATACACGCTTTGTATATATAATTGTTGGGAAGTCGCCTGATGATGGCTACGGAGATAGGTTACATTTATATGTAGATTCCAGTTCCTTAGTAATGTCACGTCCGGCCAGCGGTGGAACGCGCACTAGGTTGCGTTGACCAAGCGAGTTCCGGGAGCCAGCTAACTGCCCAACAATTATATATACAAAGAGTGTGTTCTCTGGAACACTGTAAGTGTATTTTTAACGCTTTATATAAATAAACAAGAACGTACTACACTATACTCTTTCCTTCATGTATGAGTGGTGACAGCATAGGAAGAAACAAAGGACCTGTGGTTACATATCCCTCTCACCAGTTTAAGCATAATAGACCTGCGTGCAGTACTGCTAAGGGGTCCATACAATCTGGGGAGTACAAGCACAAAGGGGTTGTGGGGAGCACAGTTCACCGTGTGACCGCTTAGAGCACTACAGCACTTTTTTGCTGGAATAAAACTTGTTTTGTATGCACATTTGAGGCACTTTTGTTGTAAGCACATTGGAATATTTATATTGCTTGTGCTATGGTTTGATGTATTTTATTGATCTGAAGATGAACAGCAGCAACACATGAGTGTATAGGCACAGGCACCTCTAGCGTGGGTTTGTTTGTATATTGTGAGTCTGAAGATGGCTTGCTGAAGAAACAAAGAGGAGTACTGTGGCAGAATGACAAAATGTTTGTGCTCCCGGCATAAAGGCCACGGGTCCCTAAAATTGTTCATGACCACCAGCTAGCCAGACATTTCGGGGCTCATAAGACAGTTGAACGAATCCAGAAGTCTTTTATTATTCTGTGTCATTATTGCTGTTGTTCTATGACCAAAGGCACTTAGTAAAGACACTTTCAGGTCTACTACCATTTGTGTCTGTTTACTGTTGTGCTGCAGTGACATTGTCTATTAGGTGTGCTAGAGGGACTGAGACTGCTCTTGGCGTTAAAAGGAGGAGCACAGAGCCAAATATACCCAAGCGGCTCCTTTGGGGATGGCGCTACATATATACAGCATTCATGTTTGTAAAGTACTACAGGGGTTTTTGCTTCCTTGCTTTACCACAAAATAACCTAAAAAAACAAAGAAAACACCCCACCAATCCCCCACCATACCTTTTATGGGAAAAATTCTAAATGCACACGCATATGTCCAGTGGATACGGCATTCTTCTGCAGAAATCTGCTGTCCATGCCTGTGTCCCGTGCTGCCATCTTGGTTGTCTTCAGAGTTCAGACAGGTCAGCCCCCCATGACGCCACAGCTCCGCCCCATGGTTGTTTTGTGAATGAGCTCCTACAGCCTCCAGAGATAATCAATGGGGGTTTCTTATGGGCCTACATCATTCTGGACATAGTGCACTGCTATACTTTGCGCTCCTTACTTAATAGAATTCTAAACCCTGCACTCTGTACCGAGCACACTGCTAAATCCTGCACTTTGCATAGCACACTGCTATACCTTGCACTCTATACTTAACAGAATCCTGCACCTTGCACTCTGTGCATAACACAGTATTTAACAATGTGCCTTTAAGACCCCCTTACTGTTAGTGCCACTTGGCCGGGGAGGGTAGTTGTGTGTCAGCAGTGATGGTGGGGTTGGGTTCCTGCACCTATTCTCTAATATAATCCTGACTATAAACTCTTACCGCTGTTGTGACTGTTATGAATACTTCCTGAAGACGCAACTTTGATTGCGAAATGCGTAGAGGCTGCCGGGAAACTACGACATGTGACAGCAGGAAGGTAAAGTCACCTGGTTGCATCCAGGGGGGTAGATATATTTCTCCCAGATTCAGGCTTTATGCCGACTTATACAACTAGGGAGTTGATGAAGCCCAGCTGAGGCTAGTGGGCTCATGAATGACTCATACCTCTAGGGAGAGTGCTGGGCGTCGTGAGGCAGGGAGTTGATGAGACCAGCTGAAGCCTGTCAGTTCGTTTAAGGCCTCTATAAAAACTCCCAGATTCATTAGATGTTAGCTCATGCCTGGAACCAGACCTGTGTGGACTGTCTAGGGAGAGTGAACCCCTGTGCGGTGAGGCAAAGCCTGTGTGGCTATTTGTTTGGACTTTTACTAAACCAGGGACTTAGGGACTAGGACAGCACCAGGCTGATCCCAGTTGTTAGTTTAGGAAACCTGCATGTTTAGTCAGAGGTCAAACTGACCAGGATTTATTTTGTTTGTTTCTTTTTGGCTTTGCTGTGTTTTTGTCACTGTACATAGAGAAATAAACCGCACCTTTTGATTTTGAAAACCACAACCTCCGTCTGCTGGCCCTGTTTTTGTGTGGGGAGCCCAACCAGGGGGTCACACACACCCGCTACCGAGTTAACCCCCTCACAGTTGGTGGAGAACCAGTGGCAGTTTTTTTTAAGCCAGCATGGAGGAGATACTGAAACAGCTGGCTCTAGCAAATGCCAATCAACAGCAGACAAATGCAGGTTTGCAAAGGAGCCTTGCAGCCCAGCAGCAAGCTCATCAACAAGCCCAGCAGCAATCTGAGGCCCGCTTCATAGACCTGTTACAGAAGCAAGAGCAGAGACTACAACAAATGGAAGCAGTAATGCAGCAACGTCCGCAGACCAGTGAGGAAAGCCGTCCCACTAATACCGCGTCCTTTGGGGTGAGTCGTTTATTGACAAAAATGACTGGAGAGGATGATCCAGAGGTATTTTTGACCACATTTGAAAGGACTGCTGAAAGAGAAAAGTGGCCTGAGGAGCAGTGGGCTGGACTGGTGGCTCCTCTGTTAACTGGTGAATCGCAGAAGGCTTACTATGACCTAGAGCCTGACCAAGCAAAAGACTATGTGATGCTAAAAGCTGAAATATTGGCAAGGCTGGGTGTCACCCTGGCTGTCCGGGCTCAGCGTGTGCATAACTGGACTTTCCAGCTTGGAAAACCCCCCAGGTCTCAAATGTATGATCTCATTCACCTGAGCAGGAAGTGGCTACAGCCAGAGACTTTGTCCGCACCGGAGATTGTGGAACGTGTTGTGATGGATCGTTTCTTGAGAGCTCTTCCTACCGCCATTCAAAAGTGGGTAAGCCATGGAGACCCAGAAACGGCCGGTAAACTTGTGGATCGTGTAGAGAGATACTTGGCTACAGAGAACCTGACGGCCTCTTCCAGAGACTCTCGGACTTTCCACCCTAAGACCAGACCATCCCCAGGGGCGGATAAGAGGATTCCAAGGGGTGAGGGTGGAGAGAGTGAGAGGGTGGGAGCTCTACCCCAAGTTTGGCGAGAACAGCCTGGGAAATCAGCGGCTCAAGAGGCCGCAAGAAGGATCGTTTGCTACCGCTGCCGGCAAGCGGGACATATTGCAGCAAATTGCCCGGTTGTGGAGGAACCCATGCAATGTGACTTTCTGATGGACAGACGTCAGTCGCTGTGTGCGACAGTCGCATGCACTGCCATTCGGGGAACTGAGAAACATTTATGCAAAATGTGTATTAATGGTAGAAATGTTGTGGTATTACTGGATTCAGGTAGCCTTGTGACCCTGATAAAGGCTGAATTAGTTAAAACAGAGGTCTCTGGGAATAGCAAGGTAGCTGTTATTTGTGTGCATGGGGACACCCGAGAGTATCCAGTGACTACAGTGTGTTTCGAGACCCCCAAAGGTACCCTCTCTCATCCAGTGGGGTTAGTATCTCAATTACCGCATGATGCCATTGTGGGAAGGGATTTTCCGAAGTTCTGGGAACTGTGGGATGATCCTGAGCCCCCCACTGGTGCCCCTATGTACCAGGAATGTGATAGCCAGAACTCCTCTGAGAGTGGTGAGGACTCTCCAGAATTTCCCTTGTCAGTATTGGCAGGGGAGACTCAAGAAACTGGAGAGGAGCCCACCTCCTCAGACGAAAACCTACCGTCTGTGGAGTTTTCTGATCTGGAGGTTCACAGGGAAAATTTTGCCACAGAACAGTTAAAAGACCCCGCCCTAATAAAGGCACGGGAAAACGTAGTGGAAATAGATGGCGAGTTAGTGAACCCAGATAATACCTGCACTTACCCATACTTCAGCGTAGAGAAGGACCTACTGTATCGGGTGGCAAAAAGGGCAGAAGAAACCGTTGAGCAGCTGGTGGTGCCCAAACCTTACAGGAAGTTGGTGTTGGAGTTGGCCCATGGGCACATTCTTGGAGGTCATCTGGGGACAGAGAAAACCCGAGAGAGGGTATTACAGAGATTCTATTGGCCTGGGGTGATGAAGGACATAGAAAATTATTGTTCCTCCTGCCCTGTGTGTCAGAGGTCGGCCCCGATACCACATTTCCGTAGCCCGCTGGTCCCTCTACCCATCATTGAGGTCCCGTTTGAGAGAATCGCAATGGATTTGGTAGGTCCTATAATCAAGTCCGCTAGGGGGCACCAGTACATATTGGTTATAATGGACTATGCCACCCGTTATCCAGAAGCGATCCCTCTCAGAAATACCTCGGCCAAAACCATAGCCAAAGAGCTATCTCTTGTTTTTAGCCGGGTGGGTATTTGTAAAGAACTGCTTACGGACCAAGGTACACCCTTTATGTCCCGGGTTATGAAAGAGCTGTGTAAATTGTTCAAAGTGACGCAATTGCGTACATCTGTGTATCACCCCCAAACCGATGGGCTGGTTGAAAGATTCAACAAAACCCTAAAACAAATGTTGAAGAAAGTGGTGGATAGAGATGGAAAGGATTGGGACTGTCTACTTCCTTATTTGATGTTTGCTATTAGGGAGGTGCCCCAATCCTCTACGGGATTCTCCCCCTTTGAGTTACTGTATGGGAGACACCCAAGAGGGCTGTTGGATATTGCCAAGGAAACTTGGGAAAGTGAGAGTTCTCCCCACAGGAGTGTGATTGAGCATGTCGCCCTGATGCAAGATCGAATTGCACAGGTAATGCCCATCGTGAAGGAACATTTGGCCCAAGCGCAGTTGGCACAGCAGAGAGTGTACAACCGTGGAGCAAAGACCCGTACCTTTTCCCCGGGGGATAGGATATTGGTACTTGTCCCTACGGTTGAAAGTAAATTCCTTGCCAAATGGCAAGGCCCCTACGAGATAATGGAAAAAGTGAGCGAAGTGAATTACAAGGTCAGACAACCAGGAAGGCGAAAGCCCGAACAGATATATCACGTTAATCTGTTGAAAGCCTGGAGGGATAGAGAGTCCCTAGTCGCAGAAACTTGGGCACCAGCTCAAACTGGTTGCGTGATTCCGGAGGTTGGAATAGCAGCCACCTTGTCACAACCCCAACAACAGGAGGTTAAGGAGTTTGTGCTTCGCAACAAGGAGGTGTTCTCTGAGCTGCCGGGACAAACATCTGGGGTAGAGCATGATATTATTACCCCGCCCGGTGAAAGGGTGAAGTTAAAACCCTATCGGATCCCAGAGGCCCGACGGGAGGCAATACGGGAGGAAGTACAGAAAATGCTGAACTTAGGGGTGATAGAGGAGTCCCAAAGTGATTGGTCTAGTCCCATTGTGTTGGTGCCTAAACCGGATGGGAGCTGGCGATTTTGTAACGATTTTCGTCAGTTGAACAAAGTTACAAAATTTGACACCTACCCCATGCCACGTATAGATGAGTTGATCGACCGGCTGGGAACAGCCCGATACATGACGACTCTTGACCTCACAAAAGGGTATTGGCAAATTCCCCTGGCCAAGTCGGCCAAAGAGAAAACCGCATTTGTAACCCCAGACGGGGCGTTCCAATATAAGAGAATGCCGTTCGGGTTACAGAATGCGCCGGCCACATTCCAGCGGAAAATGGACCAGATGCTGAGGCCCCATCGGAAGTATGCTGCGGCTTACCTGGATGACGTAATTGTCCATAGCACAGATTGGGCCTCACATCTGCCAAAAGTGCAAGCAGTCCTGGACTCTGTTCGGGAAGCGGGGTTTACGGCTAACCCCAAGAAGTGTACCATTGGGCAGGAGGAGGCCAAATATCTTGGGTACACCATTGGCAGGGGAGTAATAAAACCCCAACTCAACAAAGTCGAGGCCATCCAGAGTTGGCCACGTCCCAACAGCAAGAAGCAGGTACGAGCCTTTCTGGGAATCGCGGGTTATTATCGGCGCTTCATTCCCCACTTTGCTTCTAAGGCTGTGCCCCTAACCAACCTGACGAAAGGGAAAGGGTCGGTCATGATTAAATGGACCCCCGAGGCTGAGGCAGCATTCCAATTCTTGAAACAAGCCTTATGTAGCCAGCCAGTGTTGTACTCACCCGACTTCTCTAAAGACTTTGTCGTACAAAGTGATGCGTCAGATGTGGGGTTAGGAGCAGTATTGTCCCAGGTCTGGAACGGGGAAGAGCACCCAGTCATTTACCTCAGCAGGAAGTTGAAGTCCCATGAGGTAAATTACGCCACGGTTGAAAAGGAGTGTTTAGCGGTGAAGTGGGCTCTAGATTCCCTTCGGTACTATCTGCTAGGTAGGCACTTTGACATGGTTACGGATCACGCTCCGTTAAAGTGGATGGCTCAAAACAAGGAGACAAATAGAAGAGTGAATAGGTGGTTCCTGGCCCTACAGGAATTCAACTTCACAGTAAAGCATCGCCCTGGCGTTCAAATGGGGAATGTGGATGCTTTGTCTCGAGTACATGAATGCCTGATTGCTGGTGTTCCAACCCCAAGGTTAAAACAAGAGGGGGGGGTATGTGACAGCAGGAAGGTAAAGTCACCTGGTTGCATCCAGGGGGGTAGATATATTTCTCCCAGATTCAGGCTTTATGCCGACTTATACAACTAGGGAGTTGATGAAGCCCAGCTGAGGCTAGTGGGCTCATGAATGACTCATACCTCTAGGGAGAGTGCTGGGCGTCGTGAGGCAGGGAGTTGATGAGACCAGCTGAAGCCTGTCAGTTCGTTTAAGGCCTCTATAAAAACTCCCAGATTCATTAGATGTTAGCTCATGCCTGGAACCAGACCTGTGTGGACTGTCTAGGGAGAGTGAACCCCTGTGCGGTGAGGCAAAGCCTGTGTGGCTATTTGTTTGGACTTTTACTAAACCAGGGACTTAGGGACTAGGACAGCACCAGGCTGATCCCAGTTGTTAGTTTAGGAAACCTGCATGTTTAGTCAGAGGTCAAACTGACCAGGATTTATTTTGTTTGTTTCTTTTTGGCTTTGCTGTGTTTTTGTCACTGTACATAGAGAAATAAACCGCACCTTTTGATTTTGAAAACCACAACCTCCGTCTGCTGGCCCTGTTTTTGTGTGGGGAGCCCAACCAGGGGGTCACACACACCCGCTACCGAGTTAACCCCCTCACAGACATCATGGCATCACTCCCTGCCGGCATCCGAGCGAGAGTGAGGCTTGGATCGCACGCGAACACAGGGGAACGCACGCTGATATATCAGCCCCATACATACCGCTGGAAAGGCTTTGTGCCGGCCTATTGGCACTGGAATTTGTGAGTGAAATACCTTTTTTAATTTGTATTTTACCAATAAATAGTATATATACTGCATAATGATGGCTATTTATATTTTTATATGAGATTCTGATATAAGCCAGCATGGATGCTTGAGAAGCCAATACTGTTATACTGACTGGAAAGAGTTTCAGGCTGATTCCCATGAGTGGAGTGGTTATCCCGTAGATGAGCCAAAGGCGCATATGTAGTTTACTTCTGGTGAGTGCCCAATCTAGAAGGGGGTGGTATCTTCACAAGTTGGTGAAAAAATAGCTGTGCTTAGTCACGGATGAGGGATTGAGCACATAAGGAAACAGCCGAATAGCACTGAAGATAATCACTGGGACTGTATTTGTCACTCTCTCTTTTTCCCTTTGTCTCCATATAT
The DNA here is from genome assembly GCA_029206835.1 of Rana muscosa. Lineage (NCBI taxonomy): Eukaryota > Metazoa > Chordata > Amphibia > Anura > Ranidae > Rana > Rana muscosa. Next base: position 181,098,641 of record CM055121.1, read on the forward strand.
ACACATATATATAATTTTTTTGATTTTTTTGATTTTGATCTGTTTGTTTGTTTTTTTATTTGTGGCATCATATGATTAGTTTATTTGATATTTACTATCGAAAGAAATAGGAGTTTGGATATTGGCTTCACATAACTGTTGATAAAAAAAAATTAAAAAATTAAGGGAATTTTTTAAGCACACTGTGGCATTTTATAAATATTGTATATTCATTGCTTAACTAGAATTGTTATAACACATTGTTATTTCTAGTTAGAGCAGTTATCACCTTCTTTTTCTGTTACTAACCATCCCACCATTCTGGTGGGAAACATTTAACTGCAGCAAACGCAAATATTTTAGATTTGATACAATTAAGTTTTTTTTTTTGTGCCGGCGACACACTTTTCGCATTTATGAATACTTTGACTGTTTTTTTCTTGCACTGCCTTCATAAAATAGCTAAACAAAAATCTTCAACATGCAATGATGATTATAACACATAGGGGTTGATTTACTAAAGTCAAATACACGTTTCGATTCATTTAATAAATCTGGAGAGTTCAAAATCTAGTGCAGCTGTGCATAGAAGTCATTCAGGTTCCAGATGTTTTGGTCAAAGCTTAACTGAACAAGCTGAAGTTAGAAGCTGATTGGCTAACATGCACAGCCACACCAGATTTTGCACACTCGAGTTTTAGTAAATAAACCCCTGTGTACTTTGCGCATTTCTCCCAGAGCTTAGGATATATGGTAAAAAAAAGGGGAAAATAGGAACTGCTACAGCTGCTTAACCATCTCCATCCCTATAAGAACCAAAACAAAAGAGAAACGCCCTGGGACTTTGTGTGAGGTGGAAGAGATAGGCACATGTAAAACAAGGAGAAATTGTGATGTAATCTATTTTATTCTTAACAGATATGTCTGTACACCAAAGGAGGAGACAACAATAAGTGTGTGTCGCCAGGCATAGTGGCCATGATGTACAGCAAAAGTACAGAACATAGATAAAAAACAAACAACAATACATCCATATGACAATGATAAAAAGTAAATGTACAGATGGACCAGTACAGTTAATTGCACACAATGTAAAAAGTACATGAACTCATGTGAGGTACATATAATGTTGGCATATATAGTGAGTCAAGTGCAGTGGTGCAGATATTTGGTAAATCAGATGGATGGGGCATCAGGTAATCCCTACGCGTTTCGCGAGCTCTACTCGCTCATCAGGGGCAGATGCACAATCATCATATCTGTTATGAGGTAGAAAAAATGATGAAAAAAATGAATATGTGACAACATTGTGGTAGAGGGTGTGGTGGGATGGTGAGGGGGTCAAACCGAAGGTTAACCTTATACTCACCAGAGTCTGGACCAAAAAAGCCAATCATCACGTACCAAAAACGGCGGCAAACCCAAAGTAGGATATATGGTAAAGCTTTGCTGATTTCCATCATGCAACCACGTGCAAGCAAAACTGTTTTTTTCTTTTTTTGCACCTGATTGGGTAAGTGAAGCTTTACTACATTTACATTTACTAAGACAAAAAAGTGCAACTGCACTTGTAAAGGGCATAGTGTATTTACCTTTAGTAAATCAACCCCATGGTTTCTTGTTGATACAATTACATACATTGCAATCTCTTATTCTTGCGTGTTCTCTTACCATAATAATCTTTTTATATATCACAGTTAAAGCTGTAATTTGTGGAGTAGAAATAAAGAATTAAAAAAATGATACACTAATAATTAGCCTTGAAAAGCAATAAAATCAGACAATAACATGAAAATAGTAGTAGTGTATCTTCCCAATCAGTCTAAGTTATGACTGAACGGATAACAGTTTACAGTGTTTTATATGCCTGAACATTAGGCACTTATGACATCTCTAGCAATTCCAGAATAACTCATAAAATATTCATTTAGTGACATTTCCATGAGGCATAAAGCTGCCAAGCTATTTATAAATATGCAACTTTATATAATTTTTTTATATATTAAGAGTGCCATTGTGAGTTGTGGGCAGATTGTCTGCTGGATTGTTTGTTTTGTCTTATTAAGTAACGTATTTTATTCATAAATTTTTGTATATCAATTTCAAATGTAATGTGTCTGCTAAACCTACACACCTTATAAGGGCTGTATATTGACTATGTAAATAGTTTTTCCCCAATTATGGTCAGGACTAATATACATTTTCAAAAATATTTTTCTTTTTTGTTAAGCAAATTAAAAAATATATACAGCACTGCAAATGAATATATTGGGGTTCATTTACTAAAGGCAAATATGCTGTTTACTTTGTACAGGAATTTTCCCTTAGCTTAGTGAATATGGTAATGTAGCGGGGTCCTCAATTTAGTGGGATACACCTGGGGGTAGTGTGACCCAGGTGTGTAATTATGTTAGGGTTCAGATCCCTTTTTGTTATTCGTGGAGGATTGGATGGTGCGATATTCTCCTTGGCCAGTGGGTGTCAGTGTACCTACTGGCTCAGGGTAGAATCACTACCACAGTGCTACCTTTTTTTGTCCCTTTGCGGAGATGGTACGGCTGGGGCGGGGAACCCGCCGTGGTGTCGATGTGAGGAGATAAAAGGGGGAGACGCCCTCGCCACAAGGTTCTTTTTCTTCGGGGATCATCCCTTCACGCACCCAGGCACCTTAGGCCTGGGTGCGGGCGGTTCAAGGTTCCGGCCTAGGCGCCCTAGGCCTGGCCGGAATGAAGATGGAGTCCATCCCAGGCACCTTCAGCCTGGGATGAGGTACTATTGAGGAGGCCTGGGACCCGGTGACTCCGACTGGGTCCCGCGAGGGTGAAGTTGCTCCAGGGCGCCCCTTGCGAGGGGACCCGCATCTGAGGTGAGGAGGCTGGGGAGGTCACCCGTCCGAAGACCCGGTGCAGTGTCAACCCGGTGACGGATGGGCCTTCGGTAACTCCCTTGTAGGACATCTTCCCCTGATAGGGGCTACAGCGCAGCGGAGGAGCTCTAACCAAGACTCCTGCAACCCCTGGTCATAGCACAGGGAGTGTAGGGACTAGGAACCTGTACAGTGCCTCGACCTGCTCCCCCATCGTATCACGCCGTTGCATTTGACTGTATGTGGAGATACGCAATAAACCTGAGTTTGGACTTTGATGGGTGTATGGACTCTGTTAATGGGAGCAAAGGGAGATTCTGGCACGGAAGGACTGACCCTCATAACCAGCACACATTTGGCCCGAGGAAAAGATTGGTACTGGCCTTCACCTCACCCACAGCCATGGGGAGGACATGGGCCGTAGCGCACCTCACTCTGTCGCGTGACATACCCCTAGCTAAAGAGGACGGGGTGAGGCCGCTACACGTGGGGGCTCGTGAGTCCGGGATGAAATGTGTGTTGACCCTGAGGTTTGGAACGGCTGTGTTTGAACTTTGCTGCCCGGAGGAGGTCCGAGCAGGTCGGCCATGTGATTGGCCAAAGTGCGTCCCTGTGCTCGAAGTCGTGGAAATTTCTCTGAAAAACCGGGAGAGGCCCATGCAGAAAGAGCGGGAAGAGGGAGGAGTCCAGCCGTGTGACGAACTACATGTGGGGACTTTTGCTGCACTGCGCCACGAGGCACCCCGTGACTGTACAATTCGTGGGCGGAGGCTGGCGGAAGCCCGCGAAAGTGTGCAGGTCGTGGGAGGAGTCTGGCCACGTGTGGAGATACACGTGGAGACTCCGGCGCGTGGTGAGCGCGTGATGGAGCAGCAAGTGGTCGGAGTGAACTCAGGCTCCCAGTGGATGTCGGTACCTTATCCTTTCAAGATGACTGCATTTGCTGCTCCCCTGACAGACACGGGAATAAGACTTAGGCCCCGAGGACAGTTGGCTCTGTATTCATGCAGAGACACGGAGGCCCTCGGTGTGATCTGTCCCGGATGCTCGGGACTGGTGGTCCAACTAAAGCCATTCGGGCGATGCGAGGCATGCAGGGAGTTCCTTTTTGAGGTTGAATCACACACGGAAAGGCTCCGGGCCCTACGCCTCAACTGCATCACAGGAACCGCCACTCCGGAGGGAGAGATCAAAGCCTCTGCGGAGGTTCCCGTACGCGCTGACCAGGGCGAAGTGACTGCCCAACCAAAGACTGAGAGAGAAAAATCCGAGGACACTGCTTCAGTCACCACAGACTCCCTGCTGCCACCCCCGAAGAGGAAGATAGGCCTGGTGCAGGCCTCCCTGTGGTCGTGGTCGAGCTTCGCCCCGCTGCTTGCCGGACCTGGATGGATCCGGTTGGAAGAATCCTGGACATCCCAGTGCTGAAAAAGGTCCAGGTGAGCCAGGGGCTGGGACTGTGTGTGTGGTTGGAGGTGTCGGGAGTTCACATCTGGTGGAGCCCGCAGGGGAGGGTAGTTCTCAGTCCACTAGGGACTACCTTCCCGCCGAGATGTATGACACCTCCGATCTAGAGTCGCTGTCGGACTGTGGGGATGACGGAGAAATAGACGATCTGTTTCACCGGAAGGGCTGGGACAGACGCCCGCTACCCGTGCAGAGTAAGCCACAGAACTCCCCCATGTCCATAGATGACAGTACGCTCCGGGTGCAAGCCCCGGAGTTATTGAGGAAGCCTAGTCCTCCAAATAACCTTCCACATTCAACCACATCACCCGCTCTGATAGTGGGGATGCAGCGTGCTTCATTGCGGGCACCAAGAGCAAAGCCGCCTGAGATGGTGAAGGTACCTCGGCACCCGGAGGCCATCGTACAGCCAGGAGAAGGTGAGCGAGATGTGATGCCGCCTCTAGCTCGATTGCAGAGACTTTTCTCCCAGAGAGTCGCCCGTGAATATGGGTGGGAGTACCTCTACTTGCCTCGGGACTTATTGTATGAAGTCGAGGTCTTGCGACCACGGTGGTATGACGAGTTTGTGTGGGAAAAACTCAAAGTGCCCCATGCCCGGCGATACCTGTCATGTTCGCCGCCGGTGTCTAAAAAGTTTAAAGACTGTAAAGCTGGTTGGAGACTGGGACGCCATATCCATGCTGATAAGGTGCTCATCTGCAGGAAAGAAGGAGAAGACGTCGAATATTCGGTGGAAGTATTTGACAAACACCTGAAGCCCTTGTTTTTGCCGGATCCAAGATTTTACTTGTAGGAGAAGTGAACTCCTATTTTGTTGCTGTTGAAACTTTCTGGAAGAGACATTCCCAGACGCCTAGAACTGTGCCCTACTTTTGTTTTGATTTGGGCTTTTCTTTCACTCACTGGAGACTTGGGAGCTGTTGTTTTTTTTTGTTCTCCCTTTTCTTCATGTGCCAAAAGGCAGAGACATTTGGGGATAGAGTTAGAGTAGGAAAGCAAGAAGAATAAAGACTTCGGCAAGTGTTGTGACCGCGGCGCTGTCACCAGGTGGCAGTGTTGTGCAACGATTGTTTGAAAAGGTTACACATACATCACTTTACTTATTGGAGTGAATGGGTTTCTCGGCTGACAGACCCATTCATGCCAAATGACACAGATTGTTAGGATGTTGTTTCTTTTGTTTCCCTTCTGCAGGAGATTCATCGATCAAGACTGCTGAGAGTGGGGTGGTTTTTGATTAGGAATGGGAGGGATTGTAAATGTGTACAAATCAGAAGTTTTATGTGAGAGTTTATCGTTTTATATTTCCCTTTTCCGTTGAACAGGTCTTGGCATGTACAGTATTCAAAGTTTGGGGACAGCCTCTGGGGTTCACTCCATGTCACCACGTTAATGGGAGACATGGGTGTGCACCTGACGCTGGGGACCAGCGTCAAATCACAGGGGGGAGTGTGTAGCGGGGTCCTCAATTTAGTGGGATACACCTGGTGGTAGTGTGACCCAGGTGTGTAATTATGTTAGGGTTCAGACCCCTTTTTGTTATTCGTGGAGGATTGGATGGTGCGATATTCTCCTTGGCCAGTGGGTGTCAGTGTACCTACTGGCTCAGGGTAGAATCACTACCACAGTGCTACCTTTTTTTGTCCCTTTGCGGAGATGGTACGGCTGGGGCGGGGAACCCGCCGTGGTGTCGATGTGAGGAGATAAAAGGGGGAGACGCCCTCGCCACGAGGTTCTTTTTCTTCAGGGATCATCCCTTCACGCACCCAGGCACCTTAGGCCTGGGTGCGGGCGGTTCAAGGTTCCGGCCTAGGCGCCCTAGGCCTGGCCGGAATGAAGATGGAGTCCATCCCAGGCACCTTCAGCCTGGGATGAGGTACTATTGAGGAGGCCTGGGACCCGGTGACTCCGACTGGGTCCCGCGAGGGTGAAGTTGCTCCAGGGCGCCCCTTGCGAGGGGACCCGCATCTGAGGTGAGGAGGCTGGGGAGGTCACCCGTCCGAAGACCCGGTGCAGTGTCAACCCGGTGACGGATGGGCCTTCGGTAACTCCCTTGGAGGACATCTTCCCCTGATAGGGGCTACAGCGCAGTGGAGGAGCTCTAACCAAGACTCCTGCAACCCCTGGTCATAGCACAGGGAGTGTAGGGACTAGGAACCTGTACAGTGCCTCGACCTGCTCCCCCATCGTATCACGCCGTTGCATTTGACTGTATGTGGAGATACGCAATAAACCTGAGTTTGGACTTTGATGGGTGTATGGACTCTGTTAATGGGAGCAAAGGGAGATTCTGGCACGGAAGGACTGACCCTCATAACCAGCACACATTTGGCCCGAGGAAAAGATTGGTACTGGCCTTCAACTCACCCACAGCCATGGGGAGGACATGGGCCGTAGCGCACCTCACTCTGTCGCGTGACATACCCCTAGCTAAAGAGGACGGGGTGAGGCCGCTACAGTAATAATTACTTTTGCAAAGAATACCCAGTTACATGCAAGAGAAATAAAAAATAAAAAAAACCTGTATATTTAATTGCACATGATTGAATGTGTCACGCTTCCGTACACATCGATCCAGCAGTGGGTTTTGTGTCCTGTATGAGTTGCTCGGGTTCCTGCCTATCAGTCCTGAACCTAGGTATTATTAAGCCTTTGTACCTGTGTGTTAGTGTTTGAGCAATGTGTCTTCAAATGGAAGCCGGACCTCCTTGTTCCTGTGGTGTTCACCGCTGTCTGAGTATTCCATATTCTGTGTGTTGATTGATCCTGTCTTTGTTCTCAGTGTTTTCCCTCTGGCTGTGCAGTTATATTCTCTTTGGTTTCTGTCCATGGATCCCCTTATTTCCTGTTGCTGTGTGTGTCTTTCTCACCATTTGTTTCTTGTTTTTGTTCGCCTGCAGCCCTTTCAAGCTTGCTGAGTCTCTCTCTCTCTGCACCCTTGCTCAGCATCCCCATCTCCTGCGCTTTACGCTTGCTCCCTGCATCCTCTCCCTTGGCGTCCCTACCTAACTAGCTGCAGTCGGTTTTCTTGGTTCCTTGTCTCCTGTGAGTACCCCGTCTCCTTCCAGAATGCTATTTGGTTGCACTGTGTCTGCACAGTTGTGCTAGAGAGCCAAAACCTGGGGGCTTCTCCACAGCGCAACATCCACACCTCCAGTGACTCTGGTGAATACCGGTCGGCTCTTTAGATCCTGAAACTCTGGCAAACCTCTGTTTGTGTGCGGTCAATCTGTGAGAACCAGTACCAGGGTACACCTGTTTAGTTGTCTCTTTGGCCCACTAGATCTTGAGTTTACAATCCCAGGTGGTCTTACCCTCTGATCCTGGCAGAATGGGGGAAGTCATCGGAGCTTTACCTCATTCACTAGGCTAAGCAAAAACTCCTTTAAAAAATGAAGAGCATATTTGCCTTTAGTAAACCAGCCCTATTGCATATTCTCACCCAGTAGGTGGCGCTCTATGCTCCTCTTCACATGTTTGCCAAACTAGCCTTGTCCTATTTCATTTGTTTTTTAGGAAGCCTGTTGTTTACATTTATTCTGTGCCTCAAGCTGAAATGTTCAACTGAATAAATTAGTGCAGTGACCCATCGCCTCACTTCCCCTCCTGCTCTGTTGAGATTGCTCAGTCTAAAGTTATAATCAGATAGACTTAACCTCAGTTTCTAGAGTAAGATTTATGTTTGCTGGCCATATTTGTCTCTTTTATTACAAGTGACTAATGTTTGAACAGCCCCTAACACTCCTTCCACCACCCCTGCCCACAATATAACCTACACCTACAGCTGACCTTAAAACCATACAATCCCTGCAAGCCCTCAACTTTCTCATTTGCTCTATTGCCACCATCAACATCACCCCCTACCTGACTAGGCGTTGAACATATTCAACACCCCCACTTGGGTTGTTAGGGTAAGCATCGAGCAATGGAAGTTGGGGGTGCTAAGGTGCCAGGTGTGGATGGTGTTGTTGGGGAGGTTTGGTGATAGAGCCTTAGCTACTATGAGCTCCATAAGGATTTGGCAATGAGGAAAACAGGTGAATCAGGGTCTTGTCATGGCAGCTGTTCTGAAATGATGTGTCACTATGGGAACTCTGCTAAGGGGCCATCTAGGTTCAAGAAAGATAAACTACTTAGATGACATCTTGCTCAAAATCCTAGGAGAACAAGGAAAAACTTTCCACTTCTGCAAGCAGTTCCCTATGTTTGGACAAGGGACTTGCACTTTGCTTTGGATTGTTTTTCTAAAGAGCTCCATTTTCTGTGCCAATTGCCTGGCTGAACAGACTGCCTGATTCTCTGAGTGGGTGCCATAGGATTTAATAAGCTAGGTGGGAAATATAATCTGCGACAGATTGTGCCAAATGCTTCCCCCTAGTTTGTATTGTTCTCATTTGACTTGCTTCCTGAACATTTTGGCTAGGTATGCCAGGACATGCAGTTTCTGGGTTCATCACCAGTTTTTAACATTCACCTAATTTTTTAACATTAGGAATTTCCTGAAAAGAAAGGTTGTTGCGTCCTCGGATGGGAGGTTTCCCCCTCACTTTTTGTCCCAGTGACGAGTTGGAATATTTCTTGGTTAACAATGTGTTAAGCTGTAAGCAGCACAAATTATTAAAATTGGTATGATTTTATCCCAGTTTGTGCCAGTGTATGTGGTTCAGTTACTGCCTTGCCTGGCTGGAGAATAAAGTAAGTGACCTGATGTCACTGGCTTTGTTATCTGTGTCAATATCCTACATATAAGAAATGAGAATGGTGAAATTCTTAGATCTTCTTCCAACTGGATCCGATACTGAACATCAAACTAGTCTTTTAAAACACTAGCAAGTGTAAAAATAAGCTTTCATTTCTATCTTGCAGCTTCTGTAGTGACTGTGCCTGCACAAAAGACCGAGGACACATTATTGACTCAGGACCTTTTTGCAATACTGAGGACTCTGCATCCGGGGATTATTTGAAAAGCAGAGAAAACCATCTCAAACTGTGCAATAGTATATTTTTTTAGATTGTTCTACTACTCTACTGCAGCCTAAAAGAACATGAACACATTTGTTCAAACAAATAGACATGAATTTTCCCTTGTGATTTGAAATGAAAGGCAATGCAGCACACAAAAGCTGGATAAAGATGAATCACAATATGGCCAGTTCAACAGGGGCTGGTCAAATTTCAATCCATCTATAACCATTCTCGCTCAACTGAAGTTGATCTATGATTGACTTCTGTCAAACAGGAATGATGAAAAAAACATTCTTCATCAGTCGGCTGTAGCCAGTCAGCTGCAGCCACTGATCAGTATATTCTGACAGCAGAGAGTCCCGCTGTAAGAATACAATGGCACAACATGGAAGATTCTTCGAACCATCTTGTTTATGGGGATGGGTGAACCCATTTGTTTGTAGGAAGTTTGCCTACTGTGACTAGTTAGTTTTTTGGCTTTCCAGGGCAGGGGGAAATGGTTAATATTTCCTGGGGGAGAAGGGGGCAAGAGAACGGGAGCTTCCAGAAATTTGGTGGGACCTGTGGTCCACGTTGGGAGCACCTCATCGAGATGCCCACAACAATGGACAACTCTACTCAGGATTTTCTACTTATACTATAACTATATCCTCCTACCTATCCTGCCTAACCTATATAAAAACAAATGTGTACTGGTCCGGTCACGTGATCCTGAAGCTCCAGTTTCCCTGTGTCAGTAAGCTGCAGGGTTGATGAGCTGTTGTCAAGTGTTCCCTTACAAAGAGCTGCAGGACAACGTGACTGGACTGGGGTTGATTGAAAAAAGGTAAGCGCACAATTTTTCTTTATATAGCTTAGGCAGGATAGGTAGGAGGAAGTTATAATAGTTATAGTTAGAGCTTTCTTCCACGTTAAAGTTCAACTGCACATTTGATCAGGAGTGCTTCATTACTACTGGAGTGTGTAATATTTTAGGGTTTGTTTAACCACTTACCGACCACCCCACGTACATATATTGTGGGACGGCAGCTCCTACAGGCAGAATCACGTACCTGTATGTCATTCTGCTCTTCTGGGTCTGCCACCAGCGGTAATAGCCGATCGTTACCGACAGAGGCAGATCGCCGTTCTGTGACAAGCGAAGACAGAAATCCTGTGTTTCTGCTAAGCAGGAACACGGATCTCTGTCTTCCCACAGTTAAAGCATCCCGCTCACAGTTAGAAAGCACTCCCTAGGGAAACATTCAACCCTTTGATCACCCCTGATGTTAACCCCTTCCCTGTCAGTGTCATTAGTACAGGAACAGTGCATTTTCTTTAGCACTGATCACTGTATTGGTGTCACTGGTCCCCAAAAAAGGACCAAAAGTGTTGCTTAGTGTCTGATGTGTCCAGCGCCATATCGCCGTCCTGCTATAAGTCGCTGATCGCCGCCATTACTAGCAAAAAAATTAAAATAAATTAAAACTCCATAAAAACATCCCATAGTTTGTAGAAGCTATAACCGCAAACCAATCAATATACGCGTATTGTGATTTTTTTCACCAAAAATATGTAGCAGAATATGGCAAAGGTTTTGAATGTTTTCTTCTACTCAGTCTTCACGAGGGAAACAGGGGGCTTCAGTAACCAAAACTGCAATTTTTATCCTCATGACACATCACAGGAAGCACCACCATGGTTAACAGAGGATAAAATCAGAAACAGACTTGAAAAACTTAACATAAATAAGTCACCGGGACCAGATGGCTTGCACCCGAGGGTCTTTAAGGAACTCAGTCAAGTAACTGACAGACCGTTGTTGCTAATTTTAACGAACAGTCTACTGACTGGTATGGTACCAGCTGATTGTAGAAAAGCCAATGTAGCACCAATCTTTAAAAAAAGACCAAGATATATCCCTGGGAACTACAGACCAGTTAGCCTAACATCAATAGTATGCAAGCTCTTGGAAGGTATGATAAGGGATTATATACAAGATTTTAGAAATGAAAACTGTATCATTAGCAGTAATCGGCATGGATTCATGAAAAATCGTTCTTGCCAAACAAATCTACCAACCTTCTATGAGGAGGTAAGCTGCCATCTAGATGAAGGAAAGCCCGTAGATGTATTGTATCTGGATTTTGCAAAGGCATTTGATACAGTTCCCCACAAACGTTTACTATACAAGCTAAGGTCTGTCGGCATGGACCAAAGGGTGAGTACCTGGATTGAAAACTGGCTACAAGGGCGAGTTCAAAGGGTAGTGATAAATGGGGAGTACTCAGACTGGACCAATGTGGAAAGTGGGGTACCTCAGGGTTCTGTCCTGGGACCAATTCTATTTAGCTTATTCATAAATGACATGGATGATGGGATAAACAGCTCAGTCTCAGTATTTGCAGATGATACTAAGCTAAGCAGGGCAATAGCTTCTACGCAGGATGTGGAAACCTTGCAAGAAGAAGATCTGAACAAATTAATGGGGTGGGCAACTACATGGCAAATGAGGTTTAATGTGGAAAAATGTAAAATAATGCATTTAGGTGGCAAAAACATGAATGCAATCTACTCACTACAGGAGGAACCTCTGGGTGAATCTAGGATGGAAAAGCACCTGGGGGTCCTAGTAGATGACAGGCTCAGAAACGGCATGCAATCCCAAGCTGATGCAAGCAAAGCTAATAAAATATTGGCATGCATTAGAAAGGGAATTAACTTTAGAGATAAAACGATAATTCTCCCACGCTACAAGACTCTGGTCCGGCCACACCTGGAGTATGCCGTCCAGTTGTGGGCTTCAGTCCTCAGGAAGGATGTGCTGGAAATGGAGAGAGTACAGAGAAGGGCAACAAAGGGGTCTGGAGGATCTTAGTTATGAGGAGAGATTACAAGCACTGAACTTATTCTCTCTGGAGAAGAGACGCTTGAGAGGGGATATGATTTCAATGTACAAATACTGTACTGGTGACCCCACAATAGGGATAAAACTTTTCTGCGATAGGGCACTTAAAAAGACTAGAGGGAAAGCAATTTAACCGGAAACAGCGTAGAGGGTTCTTTACAAGAAAGAACAGTAAGAATGTGGAATTCTCTTCCACAAGCTGTGGTTTCAGCAGGGAGCATCAATAATTTCAAAAAACGATTAGATAGCACCTAAACGACCACAACATACAGGGATATACAATGTAACATTGACATAAAATCACACACATACAGGTTGGACTTGATGGACTTGTGTCTTTTTTCAACCTTGCCAACTATGCAACTATGAAATACATAATGGCCTAAATTGATGAAGAAATTAGATTTTTTACATTTATTTTTTATTGGATATGTTTTATAGCAGAAAGTAAAAAATATTGTTGTTTTTTTGTTTATAGTGCAAAAAATAAAAACCGCAGAGGTGATCAAATATAACCCAAAGAAATCTCTATTTGTGGGTGTAGCACGCCCCCCCCCCAATATTTGGGGGCGCTATGTATCTATTTAGGGGTAATCTGGTCCAGTAGTTGGGCCCAGAGCAATTGATATTTTATTATTGCTTCTGCTCTGGGTGTGATACTGCCTGGCAGTAGTGTTCTCTGTTGCCTGTAGGTGGCACTGTCACCGCCGGCATAGGTGAACACTACAGGGGTATTACAGCACCTCGGGTGTTCTCTCTCGGCAGCCGTGCAGTGGGCGTGGTTGACCGGCTGTGCATGCTGGGAGAGGGTACATAGGGGCAGACATCATTGGTTTTGGTGTTGGTGTGTGCGCCTCATGGCCCTCCAGGCCAGGGGTGCGCGTGTGTTGAATAGCCCCGGACACCTTTGGCCCGAGGCTACATCGCTACCTGGTAGGCCCAGTACATTCAGCTAGGGCCTACACCTCAGAGAAGCATCCCAGGCTGCCCATCTGTAGGGAGCCCACCTTTGGGAAAGGAGACCAGGGGAGGATCAGTCCCTGATAGACTAGCGATGGTACCGCTGTCTCGGGAAGAGGCCTGGAAACTCGCCTAAAGAGGGATCCATCATCTTTATCACAAGCCCTGCAATGCACCAAGTTGGTATAAAGATTTCTCTCATTGTTGCTTGGCTGGGAGGTTCGGGACTATTGATGATCCTGTGGCAGAGGATTCCCGGAACGCATTCTTTCAAAATTTAACTATTCATCCGTACTCCATCCCGGCTGCTAGGACTGCTCTCAAAGGGACTATCCGGGTGAGCAATACCCACTCAGGCTTGAGTGGCGACAAAAGATTAACACTGTGCTCTAGGTGTTGCGTGCCTGAACCTTTTTTTTCCATTACTTCTCTCATTTTCCTACTCCTTATTCAAGTTCACTGAAATGACAAAAGAATAAAACCTTGTTGCTTGGGTTTTACTCCTGTGTGGACATTGGCCTTATTCTGAGGAACTTCTACCTAGACAACGGAGAGAGAGGATCCACTCAAGAGAGGTAATTGCTACAAGACCCAAACAATAACACTGCTCGCTCCTCTCTATACACAGGGAGGGGATACCGGGCAAGTAACAGGCGTGCCCCGCTGCAGGTGGAGGAAGGCAGTAGAGAAATCCGGGGTCTGTGTGCTACATGGGGAAAAAGGGACATCAATTTTATTTGGGTACATCATCGCACGTCCACGCAATTGTCAGTTAAAGTAACGCAGTGCCGTATCGCAAAAAATGACCTGGTCATAAAGGGGGGTAAACCTTCCGGGGCTGAAGTGGTTAATGCACTGTGCACATGTTAGTGTGTTGTAGTGCCATTCATTTGTCCATTGATGGACAAAATAAAACACATATTACCTTAGGCTGGAAAAAAAATAATAAGACAGGTGCGTTGTTTGGTCCATGGTTGCATTTAGGACCCTTTGAAAATGAACAAGCACATGCAACATACATGCCACAGACATGTACAAGTGTAAATGGACCCTGAGAGCTGCTTTTAAAAGACCCTCTAAGGGCCAGTTCACACCAGACGCAGTTCTGTGTGATTTTTTTCTGCACAAAATGCATGCACAGTGTTTTCCATGTATTCCAATGGCTCTAGTTGGCTCTAGTTCACACCATGCAGTCAGTTTCTGCACCGGAAACTGACCGGAAACTGACTGCATGGTGTGAACTAGAGCCAACAAGAGCCATTGGAATACATGGAAAACGCTGTGCATGCATTTTTAGTGCAGAAAAAATGCACACAAAACTGTACGAAACTGCGTCTGGTGTGAACTGGCCCTAATATGACACACTCCAGTAGGTAGAAAACACTCCTGATCTATCTGTCCCTCTAATTACACTCTTATGACATGTAAGCAAACCCTTAACAAGAACCCACTGATTAATCTTACAAGGTTGTAATCAGAAAGGCAGAGATGATCAGGAGCTGAGTGTTTTTTAGAAGGTGGAGTGGGTCATGTTAGAGGGTCTGCTTTATATGTGATCTCTCGACATAATAATTATTCCACAATTAGTATTTCTGCATTTATCTTGTTAATGTGGGATAAACAGTCGAAGGCACATAATTATATTTAAAATATTTCTACCCAATTCAAAAATGTCTTTATTGATATATAGAAAGGTTATGTGCAAATGCTTTCCAATTTTTTATACTCAGTATAGGAAGATTGGCTAGAAAGGGAAAATTCTATTTTTAGAAACTACAGTAATATCTTATTGTTTAATTTAAAGGTACAAAAAGCAGTCCAATTGCCCCCCCTAGTGTCATTATACTAAAATGGCGTGTTTTACAATACGGAATAATAGGGAATATGTTTTATGAATATCAACAACACCAAATTACACCCCCAGTTTTCTGGGATGGGAGAAAAAGACATCTTTGTGCCTAAATTCAAACTGTCACACCCTGGTTACATGGTCTGTAAAGTAAGCTCTTCTGTAACCACTACTGTTCCTTTACGGCCCAATTTACCCCTTGCTTTGCCACATACATTTTTGTGTGTTGAATTATGTTGTTTTAAGGTGGCCCTTTTATTCTGAATGAGCTGTGAATGTACTTCAGTGCATTAAAAAAAAAGTACCTGCTCTATTTAGCCACACACTGTACCAAGGGTTCGGGTCCTCGGGAGACCCAGGAGCCTCTATGGTGATCCCTATTCCTGTTGGAACATATACTTTGTTCAAGACTAAACCTGTTGTGGGATCCCTTGTGTGCTGGGTTTCTGATCATTGATATGCTTTTAGTTTCATATCTGTATACCACCATTTCCTACCATAATATGTGACTGTGGAGGGTTTATTCCTGCATCACATACAAGTTAAAGGGGTTGTAAACCTTCGTGTTTTTTCACCTTAATGCATCCTATGCATTAAGGTGAAAAAACACCTTGCAGTCACCGGCCCCCCGAGCCCCCATTTTACTTACCTGAGCCCCGAATCTCCGTGAGCGCAATCCCACGTTGCTTTCCCCCAGCTCTTGTCGGCTCTTCATTGGATGATTGATAGCAGCGCAGCCATTGGCTCCCGCTGCTGTCAATTAAATCAATGACGCAGCGCGCCGGGGGGCGGGGCCGAGTCATACACTTGGCGGCTATGGCCGCCGAGTGTATCACACGGGAGCACGCCCGCAACGTAACACCCTTGGGAGAGAGCTTCCCAGAGGGAGTTAGCTCTTGCGGGGCGGAGCCAAGACAGCCGCCGTGGGACCCCAGAAGAGGACGATCGGGGCCACTCTGTGCAAAACGAACTGCACAGTGGAGGTAACCAGGCCCGCTCCGTCTCCCAGAGTTGGCATTCCCATGTTAGGTTTTTCTACACTGGTCTCCCCATAGCCTAATGGATATTGACAGGGTTTGAGGCAATCGGTCAGATGAGAGACTGAAGTCCTGAAGAAGCGGCCTCGACCGCGCAACACATAGGCAAGCTCCATGCACAGTCTGACTGCTATCTTATTCTTGTTTTTGTTTTTATGAATTGGGGCCTTACAGTGCCATTTTTGATAAGAAATGTTCATTTTTAATAGTTTGTAATAAAGTTATGATTTTTTATATTAATATCTTGTATACCTATTGATGTTAGAGATATCAGGTAGTCATCGTTAAATGCTCTCTTCTACTACTTTCCCTTATTGTTACTATTATCACTGGGTTGATGACTTTCTGATATATAGATGGTTAAAAAAAAATCTTATATTTGCCCTCACATCATTCCTTTACCGTTACTATTGCAACAAACTTTTCCAAATGGGCGCTTAAACTGATCTATGAAAACAAACAAAGCAATCATTATTGGGTTAGACTCAAAGTATAAGGCCCGGTTCCCACTAGTGCAATGCCAGACATCGCATGTGATTCGCACCGCATTGCTGTCCAGATCACATGCGATGTCTGTGCGATGCGATTTCAGCCATACAAACTGTATCCATAACAGGTAAAAACTGGCAACTCGACCGCTTCTTCATAGAAAATTTTATTATAGCATTATAGCCGTAATATCATCCAAAATGCTGACACATTTCGGCCAAAGCCTTCATCAAAAGCATAAACAAACTGTATGGCTGAAATTGCATTCCATTCGCACCAAAATGGTGCAGGACCTTTTTTTGGTCCGCACTGGAATTGGATCGCATGGGTGTTTACACCTATGCAATCTGATTCCTGCACCATTTCACAGTTTGCACTACGATCTGCGAACCAATCTGGGGTGTCATTAAGTTTACATGGACACCCACAGTGGTTCGCAGATCTCAGTGTGAACCACTGTGCGATTCAGGTGCGATGCGGAACCCAAACTGGATTTGCAGGGTTCTCGCATCGCACTAGTGTGAACCGGGCCTTATGCAATATTAAAACTTTCTAGGACCCAACACATTATCATGTACTAATACGCATTGTGCCGCACATTAACATGTGTTACATTAAAGTGATTGTAAACGGTCACCATGTAAAACAACCCATTCAGTTTAAAATAGAAATGAAAGGCAAAACATTTGTGTATAGATATAAAAAAAATTATATATACCTTTGTTCCCCTTTTTTATAAGTGATTACATTCCCTCTGTTCTCAGCTGCATAAGAGCGGAGAAGAGATGCTTGAGAGGGGATATAATAGCAATATACAAATATCTCAATGGTGATTCCAGCGCATGCATGAAACGTTTCAGTCTCAGGGAGTGTAAAAGGACACGGGGCAACACGATGAGACTGGAAGAGAAGCGGTTTAACCTTAAGCTGCGTAGGGAATTTTTCACTGTCAGGGCGGTAAGGATGTGGAACTCTCTTCCACAATCGGTGGTGTCGGCAGGAAGTAAGAATAGTTTTAAAAAAAACTCTTGGACGTGCATCTTAGCTAAAACAATATACGGGGATATGAGAAATGGTTTTCTACATGTACACACACACCAACAGAGGTTGGACTGGATGGACTGTTGTCTTTATTCAACTTCACTAACTATGTAACTATGTAGCTGAGGGGAGGAGAAGCAGCAGAACACTGATCTTCCCAGTGAATGGCTCTGCAGGGGGGCTGGTCAGGATAAGTCTGATCAATTGAGGAGAGCACACAGAGTTCCCTGCATAGCTAGAGAACTGACCACAGTGTTCTCTCCTGCTTGGTGTGGTTGGTTTTTATTAGGAAAGCAGAGGGACTGACAGGAACACCAGGGATTTCCCACAAAGGAAGCAATACAAAGAGAACAGGATACTTTTTCATACAAGTACATGGTACAGCAGGCACATATCAGGAATATGAAATGCTGGGGTAACAAACACTTTAGGGTAGCCCATTCATTTGAAAGAGCTGCATAAAACACCAAAACGCACCAAAAAATGTGCATTCAGCATTTTAGGCAATGCAATGCATGTTAGTGTTTTGATGCCATTGCGTTGCAACGCAAGTGAAATTAGAAGGTGTGTTGGGGTGTCATTCAGCAAAAATGGCACTGCATTGCACCAATGCATGTTAAACAGGAAAATAGGATTTTTGTACCTAATGTAAAATCTATTTTTTGGAGTCCATTGGGGGACACAGGAATTCAGAAATGGTTGGGTTATGCTGCCGCCTACAAGTGGATTAGACCCTCAATGGACTCTAAGAAATCGATTTTAAAGTAAATACTAAATTCTTATATTCTTTCTCATCCTTTGAGGAACATAGGAATTAAAAACAATCAGGATGTCCAAGAGCAGTCCAGCTGTGGGTTGGGAAATAACCACTAACAAGCCCATAAAAAGGGTCTTTATCGTAGAACTTGGAGGCTGCTGGGAAACAACACGATCGTCACTTCCGGTCATACGATACGAGGCCTAGAACGCATGCCAGCGGTGAGGAATCACAGGGGCACACACGCGGACCAGACATATCTCTATACACGGCTGGATCAGCTTAGTGCCGGCTTTAAGGCACTTGTAAATGTGAGTTTATGGTATTTTTTAATCTTTGAATACATTTTCAACAAAATACTACACTATGTTGGCCGTTTATATATCCCACGAGCACCTATAGAGCTAAGGACCCATACAAAGCCCAGGGAAGGATTGCTGGCGGATCTGTCATAAGGAATGGTTATCCTGATTCAAATGAACCAAAGGCACATAATTTAAACCCATCTGGGGAGTGGCCATGACAACAGGTGGTGGGATAGTCACATTTGTTGTGAAAAGTAGCAGCACAGAATCACGGGCAAAAAAGTCACTATTTGAAGAAAGGGATCACTCACTGAGGACATTCATTGCACCTTGTATATAAATTTTTTGGGCAGCTTTTTGGAGTTTTTCTGATTTATGGACTATAAAAATGGAAGAATAGCACATTTTATATACATTTTTTTTCATTTTTTTGCATAAGTAATATATCATTTTTTGGCATAGGTACTCATATTTTTGGTATAAGTATTAACTTACTGCACCAGTATTTTTAAATATTGATCTGAGTTTGTATTCATATGATCTGGCACATGCACTTTGTATTCTTTTTGGCACATGCACTTTATTTAAGCACTTATGGAATGTACCGTATATACTCGAGTATAAGCCGACCCGAATATAAGCCGAAGCAGCTAATTTTACCACAAAAAACTGGGAAAACGTATTGACTCGAGTAAAAGCCTAGGGTGTCCATCTGCATGACTCACTGTGCCTCACTTTGCCTCACTGTGTCTATGTGCATGCCTCACTGTGCCCATGCCTCACTGTGCCCATGGCACACTGTGTCCATGCCTCACTGTGTCCATGCCTCACTGTGCCCATGCCTCACTGTGCCCATGACTAGACTGATGTTTAACATGGGAGTCTATGGAAGGGGTGCCCGGCTTTGAAAAATCGGTGCTCCCCGGCCGTAGGTCCCCCAGACAACAAACTTTGCACACTTGTAGAGGAGAAATGGGGCTATATATGTGTGCCAAGTTTGGCCGGTACCGGGTCCCCAAAGTCCAGGAGATTAGGCGCAAAATGTTGACTCCAGCCGAGGGGGGCATTTTCAGCACAAAAAAATGTGCTGAAAAACTCGGCTTATACTTGAGTATATACGGTATATTTTTGAAGCAACACTTGAATAGTAGGCGATCAATACTTCATTTATACATATAGAGCAATCAGCTCATAATATTTGGTAAATTTATTTAATTTAATTTTATTTTATTTATTTACTTTTATTTACTTTCTGGCACAATAAGGGAAAAGTAAGTGGCATATATACATATAATTTGTAAGTCAGCGCGATCCACATATTCACATGTATCTTAGAACAACCTGTAGGACCAATGCCAGAATCTGAACCAGATGAAGTGAAGCCCCATGCAAGACAATGGAAGCTGGCAATGACTTAGGGGGAAGGACACCGAGGATCAACCTAATGCTCAAGACCAGGACATAAGAAATACTGTAACAACCAAAGGGAAAGCGAAGAAACACTAAGCCTAAACCAGCAAAAGGCTGGGAAACCAAAAAAACACCAAAACATGTGGAACAACATAGCTACCCTACAAGGAATAAACAGACCAACAACATGATGTGCACAACTGAAAATTTTTCTTCAACACATCCCAAAACAAGAGGCCCCCAGCTGGCATACTTGTTAAAGCCCAAGCCTTACACTCTCCACCCTTGGGATTCAGAAACAGAAGGTTCCATGATAATAATGGGGTTTCCTGACCAAACAACCAATCTCACAAATGAGATATCCAAAAGATTTGAGAATCCTCTCAACAAAATACCCCATAAGGATAGCTAAGTGACCTGTAGCACCCTCCCAGATAGGCTGCTAGTTAGGTAAGGCAAATTTGGTTTTGTGGCATTGCTGTTACCTGCAGAGCAGTATGGGATTGCTTTAGTTTGCTCTGTGCTATGCATGCTGCAAGTTTTATTGCTCCCCCTGTCTTCTGGAGGCTGTGTTGCCTGTGTAAGCACTTGTTTCCCCTGGCTGTGCTCATTTCCTCAAGTTAGTTGAGCCATGTCATGAATCTGCAGTAATGTTTAATCTCCTTACTGTCTGCCTACCTCTCTGGTCTGTGTATCAGCTTTAGGGGCTGTGCTCTCACACCTGTGGGTTTAAGTAATCTTCTCTCAGCATGGCTCCACCCCAGCCTCTAACAGGAACCACTATTTACCCCGCGCACTGCAAGCCAGCCTTGTCTGAGCAACAATTGTGTGAAGGCTTCCCTTATTGATTCTTGTCGTGTGCTCTACGTTTCTTTCTGTGTACCGACATTTGGTATGTTCTCCTGACCAACCCTGTCTTCTTGTTGCCCCGACCTTTGGCTTGTCCTCCTGACTATTCCTTGTTGCCCTGGACTGCTGCTTCCTCTCTATCCACCAGAGCCAGCCGTGAGCGTGAGCTGGGAGACCCTGGGGGCCGCCACCTGGAGTCGGTTGCAGCCAAGTCCATCCTCACCATCAGAGGCTCTGGTGAAAACCTGCTGGCTCTTAGACTCCATGCCCTGGGGAATCTTATGCTCTATTTCCCTGTCCAAGACTGTGGCTGCAACCCTGTGGAGCTGCTTCTCAGAACCATCGACCCTCAGCAGTCAGCCGTTGGGTCCACAACCTTCACGGTGCGCTCCTAGTCGCTTGGCCCCACAGGTGACCTGACAGTTTGCTCAGGCTATGGACCCGGCTGATGTGCCTCTACCCACCGATGATCAGCTGCAGGGCATAGTCCGCAGACTCGAGACCCAGGAATTTAATCAGACCTAGGTGATGAGATTACTTCAGGATTTGGCCTCCCGCTTTGAACAGCTTCAGGCATCCTTAGGACCCCCGGTTCAACAACCTCAATCGCAATCCGCTGCCGTACCTATTCTGGTTGCAGCCACAAATTCTCTGCATTTACCAGCTCAGTCCTGTTATTCTGGGGACTCCAAGGCCTGCAGGGGATCCTTTAGCCAATGCGCCATTCTTTTTTAACTCCAGCCCCAAAACTTCCCATCTGATCGGGCAAAGGTAGTCTTTATGATTTCCCTCCTGTCTGGTGAGGCTTTAGCCTGGGCTGCCCCTCTGTAGGAGAGGAATGATCCAGTGGTTTCTAGCCTGTCTAGCTTCTTGAAACTCTTTCAGAATATCTTGGAGGAACCGGGTCATGTCTCTTCAGTGGCCAGCACCCTTTTACATCTCCGCCAAGAGTCTGCTTCAGTGGAACAGTATGCTCTTCATTTTCGTATACTATCTGCTGTGTTTATCTGGTATAATGAGGCCTTAGTCGTAACGTTTTTACATTGCCTCTCTGACAGAGTGAAGGATGAATTAGCGGGAAGAACCATCCCCGCTAATCTGGAGGATGTCATCTCCTTGTGTAAAAAGATTGATATTCGCTTTCAGGAGAGGCCCCTAGAAAAAGATGCCAGCACTCCTTGGTCCTTAGTCAGCCTGAGCTCCCCTCTCTTCAACCGGTGAAGCATCCCCTGCCAGCGGAGGAACCTATGCAGCTGGGCTGGACCAGGCTATCTCCTGAGGAACGTGCTAGGTGCAGAACTCTGGGCCTGCGTCTCTATTGTGGGGCAAAGGTCATTTTCGTGACACCTGCTCACTTCGTCTGGGAAACACTTGAATCTAATAGTAATCTGGAAGGTGGAGTGGACCCAGAAATATCTCCTTCACCTTCTCGTCTTCTTCTTTCTGTGTTCCTCTATGTTGGCGCTTCCTCCTATTCAGTTTCGGCATATGTGGATTCCGGAGCCGCTGGCAATTTTATGGACTGGGGAACTGCTTCTTCTTTGAAACTTTGCCTTTCATCTCTCACCACTCTGCTGGTGGTCTCGGGGATTGATGGCATTGTTCTTCCAGGGAGCCCTATCTGATTCGAGACCCTCCCTGTTAAGATGTCGGTAGGTATACTCCACCAGGAGTGGATATCCTTCCTTATCCTACCTAAGGTCTCAACCCCTATCGCATTGGGCCTTCTTTGGTTACAGCTCCATTCTCCACACATTGACTGGACTTCTGGGCAGATCCTGGCTTGGGGCTCCTCTTGTTACTCGTCCTGCCTACTTAAGGTTGCCCCAAAGGAGAGACTTCCTGTTGCCACCACATCAGTATCTTCTGCTCTTCCCGCTGCATATAGTGATTTCTGAGATGTGTTCTGCAAAAAATCAGCTGAGGTGCTTCCTCCTCACAGGTCCTTTGACTGTGTTATTGACCTTGTTCCCGGAGCAACTCTGCCCATGGGCCGTACCTACCCCATGTCCATCCCAGAGACCCAGGCCATGTCTGAGTATGTTGCCGAAAATTTAGAAAAAGGATTCATCCAGAAATCCTCACCCCCTGCAGGAGCAGGGTTCTTTTTTGTTGCCAAGAACAATGGTACTTTAAAGTGGTTGTAAACGCACTTTGGAAAAAAAATAAAAAATAACACCTGCAAGACAAAGGCATAATGAGCATAGCATACTAGCTCATTATGTAATACTCACCTGGGATCGAAGCCCCCGCTGCGGTGCCCGACACAGCACCAGCCAGCGACATGTCATTCCGGAGTTACTTCCGGGTATCGCGGCTCCGGCGCTGTGATTGGCCAGAGCCTGCGCGTGGGACCCGCCGGTAACGGCACAGTCACTGAAAGCAACGTTGCATACTTTCCATTGCTTCAGTCTGCCTGTGCTGATTACATCGGCACATGCAAATACAGGGGATATCTCCTAAACCGTTTAGGTTTAGGAGATATTCAGGGTAGCTACAGGTAAGCCTTATTATAGGCTTACCTGTAGCAAAAAGTGTGTTGTAAGGGTTTACAACCACTTTAAGACCCTGCATTGACTATCAGGGCTTGCTGACAATCAAAAATCGATACCCCTTACCCTTAATATCTGAACTGTTCGACAGATTGAAAGGTGCCTCCATTTTTACTAAGTTGGATCTCAGGGGTGCATACAATCTGATCCGGATACAGGAGAGCAATAAATGGAAAACTGCGTTTAACACTAGAGATGGGCATTACGAATAATTTGTTAAGCCCTTTGGTCTGTGTAATGCCCCGGCTGTGTTCCAAAACTTTGTCAACAAAATCTTCAGGGATCTGTTATACCAATTTGTTGTCATCTATCTGAATGACATTCTCATCTTTTATGAAAACCTGGTTGTTCACAGAAACCATGTCTGGATTGTACTCCAGTGCATCAGAGAGAATAATCTGTATGCCAAGTTGGAAAAGTGTTCTTTTGTATTTTCTGAGGTCCTGTTCTTATGCCGCGTACACACGATCGTGATTCACGGCGGTGAAAACACCGCCGTGAATCACGACAGGAAAAACGAGGGAACGGCTTGTTCCCCCACACACGGCCGTTTTTCCCGTCATTTTTTCTCTTGACGAGAAAAATGACCGTGTGTAGGCTCCGCGGCAGTGTTTCCCTATGGGAAAAATGCAGCGGAAAAAAATGACAGGAATCACGACGAGAAAAATTAGAGCATGTTCTAATTTTTCTCGTCGTGATTAATGCAGTTTTTCCCGTCGGGAAAAACGGCAAAAAGCCCACAGACGATCGTTTTTCTCGTCCAAAGGAAAAAATGAAATTTTTCCCGACGGGAAAAATTATTGTGTGTACGCGGCATTAGGCTGTTTGGGTCTTCGTATGGATCCTGGAAAGGTCTCGGCCATTGCTAACTGGCCTCTCCCTGCCAGCCTCAAGGTGACACAACGCTTTCTTAGGTGCACAAATTATTACAGGCAGTTTATTAGGAATTACTCTTCCATTGCTGCACCTATCACCTTGATCAAGAAGGGTGCAAATGCCAAGAAGTGGCCTTCAGAAGCTGCCTCTGCATTTTATGAGTTAAAACAGGCCTTTGTTTCTGGACCTCTTTTGAGGAGACCTAATCCTGAGGATACATTTTTTATTGAAGTGGATGCTTCTTCGACTGGGGTGGCAGCTGTACTTCTTCAATCCTCCTTCGAAAAAATGTCAACCATGTGCGTTTTTCTCCCCAAAAAATTCTCAGGCAAAAAAGAATTATGCTATTGCTGATTGGGAACTTCTTGCAATGAAATCTGGCGTTAGAGGAGTGGCGTCATCTCTCGGAGGGTTCCTCTCACTCCATAACAATTTTCACTGATCTTAAAAATCTGCAGTACTTACAGAATGCCAAGCGACTGAATCCCAGACAGGCCAGGTGGAGTCTTTTCTTTTCCCATTTTAACTTCACTATTACATACAAACCTGGTTCCTGCAACAGTCGGCTGATGCACTCTCTAGGTCATTTGACACTCTGGATTAGGAGCCCACCTCGGAACCTGAGCCGATCATTCCTACTTCATGCATTCTTGCCCATTCTACCACCCTGGAGTAAAAAAATCTTCCTGGCAAGACCTTCGTCCCCACTGAGCTAAGAGTTAAGATCCTTCATTGGGAACATGATTCCAAGGTAGCAGGTCATGCTGGGCTCCTCTGATCCTTCCTTCTCATCAGTCGCCACTACTGGTGGCCTACTCTCCGGTCGGATGTCAAAGATTATGTTAAGGCTTGTTATGTCTGTGCCCAGTCTATATCCTCCACGCAAGCTCCTGCTGGTCTTCTCATGCCTATTCCTAAGGAGCCCTGGTCTCACATTGCCACTTTGTCACCGATCTTCCACCGTCTTAGACTAATACGGTCATTTGGGTAATAATCGATCGGTTCTCCAAGATCCAGGCTCATTTTGTTTCTCCTACTGGTCTTCCTTCTGCTCCTGCTTTGGTTACCATTTTTGTTCGAGAAATCTTCCGCCTCCATAGGGTTTCTTCCCATATTGTTTCTGACGGGGGTGTTCAATTTACATCTCACTTTTGGAGAGCCATTTGGAAATCCCTCAATATTATCTTGAATTTTTCCTGTTCTTACCACCATCAATCCAATGGACAGACTGAGAGGGTTAATCAGGAGTTAGAGGTCTTTCTCAGCACTCTAGTCTCTGCTCATCAAAAATTACATACATTTTATTTGTGTACAGCATTGCATGACAGCACAGTTTTAAATTAAAGTTAAATTAACGCGGTCAAGTGGTTAATGAGGGTTTAAGCTAAACAGCCTCAACACTAATGACAGTTAGCCAGCAACAATAGACATCTGCAAGGCCTTTGTTAAAGTATATGTAAAGCCTCAGCTTGTAAAACAACTTAATCAATTTAAAATAGAAATGAAAGGCAAAATATTTGTGTCTAGATATAAAAAATTATAAACACTTTTCTTCCCTTTTTTTTGTAAGTGATCACATTCCCTCTGTTATCAGCTGCATACGAGCTCAGGAAGGAGACACAGCAGCACACTAATCTTCCCAGTGATAGGCTGTGCAGGTGTTTGTCAGGACAAGTCTGATCATTGGAGGAGAGCAGGGTGAGTTCCCAGCATAGCTAGAGAACTGACTACGGTGTTTTCTCCTTAGGGTTGTCACCTTTTCTTCAAGCCAAACCCGAACACTTTAGCGGCACAGGGCACATTTTTTTCCCGTAGTATACACTATAGAATTCTAAAAGACCTTGGACACCTGGAACAGTGGGTGTGGCCAAACTGCTCTTGCTGACATCACCCCCCCCCTCTCCCAGAGATGCTGAACCTTCCCCCAGACAGTGGCCCGCAGCTCCCAGATGGGAAGAAAGTTTTGTGCAACTATCTCAGTAACTTGGGGAGCCACAGCTCAGTCTGAATAATTTGTCCCGGTTTCAGACAGAATGAAACCCGGACACATGATTCAAAACCCAGACTGTCCAGTTGAATCCTGGACAGGTGGCAACCCTAGTTCTCCTGCCTAGTGTGATAAGTTTTTAATAAGAAAACAGAAGGACTGGCAGGAACACCAGATATTTCACACAAAGGAAGCAATACAAATGTAGCGCTACCCCTGTAGGAGCCACTGTTGAATTTTGGTATCTCCCACCCTGCACAGCCATGGACACAGAATTTTCCACCACACGCTGGAGACAAGAATCAGTACTTGCAGCTTTGTTTTATTTTTGTTTTTTAGGGGGATTGAACTTGGATAGGGTTGAGGGTATTATGGGATGCCCACTTGATCAGAACAGTAGAATTCTTCAGGGAAAAAACTATATACAGCCTGTATATACACTTCTCCTTCTACCTCCAGCACACTCTTGCTTGTAGAAAAACAACTCCCAGGACCAGCTGGCACTGTATGGATGGTCTGACAAGAGCACAATCAGACCATAACAAATGCCCCTTACAGGTAGGGACCAAGGGCCCCTTTGGCAGTGTAGCAAAAAGAAGTCCCAGTGCTCAGCTGTCCTACTCCTGTGGCTACTGATCCCAGCACCACCTATTCAGGCACTGCCAGCCCACCTGGCTGCAGCTGCCCCTTTCACCAGCCGTCCTGGCTAAGACTCCACAGCCCTCCCAGACTGACTCAGCATCCATCCCAGACTACTTGCACCCAGTCCATTCAGGCATGCCTCTCTGTCCTATTGTACACTCACCAGCACTCCTGGCTGCCTTCCTCCCTGGGGATTTGCCCCCGGCAGTGTTCTCCTGCTGTCCTTCACTTTGCTTCCTTGCCTCTTGGTCAGGACACCTCTGTGCGTCATGCAGAGGGTCCCTTCCTCACCCGAGCCCAGGCCCGATTTCAACCCCCCAGACTAAGGGGTTACTCTAAAAGACCTCCGACAGCCTAACACTCCATCTCCAGCTTCCACCCGAGCTCCACATTGCCCCAGCTGGACTGACCCTGAGTATTTGAGGGGGCTGCCCCCTACCAACCCTTCTGTTGGGAATTGTTAGGGGCCCTCAGAATACTCCAGGCAGCTCCTTCTCACCTCCACTCCCATTATTCTAGAATCTTTTACCGTTTCTAAAAGTAGGGGGAGGTCTCAAAGATGCTGCCTGTGAGTCATACCAGCCCTCCCTGACTCACCCACCCAACCCAGAAAAAACATACAGGCTTGGCTGCCAGCCAAGCCTGACAATTTACCTACACTGCACAGAGAGAAAAAAAAATCTCTCTCTCTCTCTCTCTCTCTCTCTAGCACACTAACTAGAGGGTGCTAGACAAAGAGAACAGGATACCTTTTCATACAAGTATTTGGAACAGCAGACACATGTTGGCGGGACCTTTAACAACTACACCAAGTGTGTGGGCTGGGTCAAATGCACCCATGCATGTGGTGTACCACTCATCAATGCCCAGGACCATGTGAAGAATCTAACATAAAGGCATTTCCATACCTTATGCCGCGTACACACGACCATTTTTCATGACGAGAAAAATGCCATTTTTAAAAATGGTCGTGAAAAACGGTGGTGTGTATGCTCCAGAGCATTTTTCTCGATGAGAAAAATGCCCGAAAAAAAAAATTAGAACCTGCTCTATTTTTTCTCGTCGGTTTTCACGTTGTTCTTTTTAACGTCCTGAAAAACGGTCGTGTGTATGCTTTTACGAGGGGAAAAAAAAATGCGCATGCTCAGAATCAAGTATGAGATGGGAGCGCTCGTTCTGGTAAAACTAGCTAGAGATAGCACATTTTTCACGCTGTTACGGACTGAAAAGCACGAATCATCTCTCACCAAACATTATTAACACGAGGATCAGCAAAAGCGTCCCAAAGGGTGGCGCTATTCGAATGGAACTTCCCCTTTATAGTGGCGTCGTACGTGTTGTACGTCACCGCGCTTTGCTTGAGCATTTTTTTTCACGAACGTGAGTATGCAAGGCAGGCTTGAGAGGAAACGCAAAAAATTACATAGAGAAAAACATTATTTTTTTCCATGACATGAATAACGGTCGTGTGTACGTGGCATTAGAGATGAGTTTTCACTGTGTGCAGTAACATTGTGCAGAGTTCCTCTGAAAAGCGACTTGTCCCATGTCACAACAGACTGTAACTTGTATAGTTGCGTTAGGAGGGACATGCTGAGCCTGAGCCCACTCAACCAGTCCTGCGTATCTCTGTAACCCCACTCCCAGTAACAAAATGGGCCCCCCCTCAGCACTAAGTGTGGACCTCATGTATGCTCTCATTTAACTCTTTCCTTTTCTTTCTGTTAAAAAAATAAATAAATCTTTCCTTCCTGTACCTAGTGACCAGGCTATAGATCTCTGTAATGCAGGTTCGGTTCTGGTTACTATTGGATACCAACCAAGAGCATCATGATGAGGCTGCAACACTTGAACCCACCGATACTAACGTTCCCGCTCCAGCTCCTGGACCTTAGCTGTCCCCTTTCATACTCTTTAGGCCATGGAACATTCAGAACTGCTCCCTGTCCAGCTTGTAGATCCAGGAGTCCCTCTAGAAATGAGGGATGTTGAGGGGTACCAGGGATTCAACACTACCCAAGGATATAGGATTCTCCTGAAGAAGGGAGCAGGAGTCTATATAAGTTGAGTAATCACTTGGACAGACACAAGTAGTCTCAGGGTCCAGAGAGCCCTGGAAGAACTGGAAAGTTGCATTGCTTTGTGCAGTAGCAAAATAAAGTGGGGTGCGGTCTGCATAAGGTGCCAACTCACTTGGATTGCTGTGACTGCCCAACATTCTTTGCTGTGCTGCAGAAAGAATGTCAAGTGGCCACAGCACCCCAAGCAAGTCGGCACCAAGTGCTCGTCTGACAGGAGCAGTTAAAAGTGATGGAAAACCTCCTTCCCTGTTCTGGTTATAGGTCTTCCCTTACTATGAACTGCTTCTGGTCTGGTGAGTAAGTTTAGGGAGTGGGGGCCCTTTCTTGGGAAGAGGATTGAGTGAGCTTGGTGGTGTCTCTGCAGTAAAGGGTCTTTACTGAGGAGAGGTACCTGTCCTGAGGGGTCTGTGCTTGGGGTGGGGGGGTGTACTGAGAGGTCTGTACTGGGAAGTGACTGTCCTGAAGGGTCTCTACAGGTGGGGGGGTCTGTACTGAAGGGTCTAAATACTGGGGCAATATCTGTATTGAGGGGCCTGTACTAAGCAGGGGTGTCCGTATGAGGGGTCTGTACTGGTATGCTATGCAGAGGGACGGGGGGTATTCTGTACTGGGGAGGGGGGGGTCTGTGCTGTGGGGGTCTACATGGGATGGGGGGATTTAGGGATGTTAAGGGAGATCTGTACTGTGGGGGATATGGGCTTGAGGAAATGGAGAGGACTGTGGTATATGTTTGCTGTGTATAGGGGAGTAGGCTCAGGTTTTATTTAACATCCCTGTTAGCACAACTTGGCCTTGCCCACTATTCGGCACAGCTCTGTGCGAACCGCTTTTTTACTTCAGAACATCTGGGTCATGAGAGAAGGGGTGTTCAAAAAAATTATAGGCCCCGGGTGCCAGAAATCCCCACTGGTGGGGGGTAAAAGGAGTCAAGTGACAAGTGACGTAATGCATATGGGCAGAGCCGGGTGATGTCATTACATTGTTCAGGAAGTGGGAAGTCCTTTTGCTATGACCCCAGGAATATACGATATGCATGTATTTCAATGTAATCTTGAATCAGGGCCGGATCTAGCCTATCTAATCTGGGGGTGGAATAAAAAAGTCAAGGGTCGTAATGTCAACAGTGTGCATGAGCCATGGACAGTCTATCACACAGTGTCACGACATGGGAAACACTATTAAACAAAACCTGGACCCCCTTATATCAGATGTCCCTACCAGGGTCCCCTTTTACATCATTATTACTCATCAAAGTGTCCTCTTACATCAGGTTTCCCCATCAAGAGTGCCCCCTTACATCAGGTGTCCCCATCAAGAGTGCCACCTTATATAAGGTGTCCCCATCAAGAGTGCCCCCATACATCAGATGTTCCCCTCAAGAGTGTCCCTTACATCAGGTGTCCCCATCAAGAGTGCCCCCTTACATCAGGTGTCACCATCAAGAGTGCCCCTTACATCAGGTGTACCCATAAAGAGCCCCCCTTTACATCAGGTGTCCCCATCAAGAGTGCCATCTTACATCAGGTGTCCCCATCAAGAGTGCATCCTCACATCAGGTGTCCCCATCAGAGTGCCCCCTTACATCTGGTGTCCCCATCAAGAGCGTCCTCTACATGGATTGTCATCAGTGTGGCTCCTTACATCAACTGTCTGCATCAGACTAGTTCATGGATCAATAGATGCACTCTGAGAGACCTAGGGGTCACATCTAAAATCTGTGGGGGGGGGGGGCGCACAGCCCATCCAGCTTTCCCCTAGATCCGGCCCTGATCAGAATGCCATGGAAAAGTCCTCTCTTGGGCAGGATTCATACGTTGTACTAATGCATACAGCAAAAAATAAAAATAAAATGCAATGTGCAAAAAAAAAAACCTGTGCTTTGATGACAATAATTTGAATGTCACACCAAAAGGGAAACATGGACATTTGAATTAAATATGCCATTTTGGAATTGTAGGCTGCTATTGTTTATAAATATATAAAGTCTTAAGGTTTTACACCCTAATGTATTTTTTGCATTTAGGTGAAAAACCTTCTGTGCCGCAAACTGCCCCAGCCCCCCCTTTATACTTACCTGAGGCTGATCCCATCCAGCAAAAGTGCACGGGAGCAGCGGCTCCCGCTGCTGTCAATCAAATGCTGCGCTGATCAAGCAGGGGGTGAGGCCGAACAGCCCACTCTGTGTCAATAGACACAGATAGGGTGGGAGCGAGCATGCACAGGTGCTCCATGGAAATCAGCTTTTTATAGGGGCACTTGCAGAAGAGGAGGAGCCTGGAGCACCGGCGGGGGACCCCAGAAGTGGAGAATTGCGGCTGCTCTGTGCAAATCCATTGTTATTTAAAAAAAAAAAAATTAAATGAAGCTTTAAAGCTGTTGTAAACTGCTAAAGAATAAAAAAAAAAAAACTGTAAGACAACAGCAGAATGTGCTAGTATGCAATGCATACTAGCACATTATGAAATACTTATCTTGGAACAAAGCCCTTCCAGCGGTGCCCACTCACCGCTGAGATGGCTGACATCTTCCCCTCGTGTTTCTTCCGGGTTCGCGGGTTCCGGCGCTGTGAGTGGCCGGAGGCGCAATGACGTCACTCCCGTGCATGTGCGCTGTAAGCCGGATCTTAACAGCGCATGCGCCGAAGGTGTCATTGGCTGCATGCACTCTGAATATTTCATAAACTGTGCAAGTTTAGGAGATTTTCACAGTACCTACAGGTAAACCTTATTATAGACTTACTTGTAGGTACAAGTGGTGTAACAGAGTTTATATGCACTTTACTGTTGCTTTATGTTTTTCTAAAGCACCATGTATCTAAAATGACCATGGGGTTTTTGTTGTCCGTTAAACACTTTCACCTATCTTTATTTTTTTTATTTTTTCATGAGAGTGAAAATCATGGACCATGCTTGCTCAATGTGTGTCAACAAGGCTGCTTGTAGTCTCAAACTTTGGTGTGTGACAAGGTGCAGGAGCACAATTCGGTGACAGGTTGCCTCTTATAACAAAAAGTGAATGAACAAGGACCTTTATGGTAGAATCACCAGGTATTATTTAATAAATGACTGATTTTCCTTGGCATTTTTGTTGCTAGGAAAAATTATTTTCTGTCAATGAAAGGTTTCTAACCTTCTGAGCGACTGACTTTTGGCAGCATTTGGAGCTACCTGCAGAATTACCATTTTCAATAGCTACTCGTGTTATTTAATGCAGCTATGGCAAACCAACAATTTGTAGCTGCCTAGTCCACTACATCAATAAATCTGTAAAGTGGGGTACGCACTATGAGAAAATCAGACGAATGGTCATCTGATTTGCCACGAAGGTCCGTATTGTGATGCAACCGACAATGGCAATAACATGTACAAAAATTATTGAACGACAAAAGGGAACCAACCGTTCTTCCTTGTGTACGTATGATTTCTGTTTGTTGCCATCTTCTTCCGAGTTGCTCTTTGCTTCTGATTAAGAGAATTTTTCTCTATTCGATTATTTTCGTATGATTACTGTACACATTTAGTGAAAATCGGACCTTGTGTTCATGTACAATAAACATTTTAGAGCTTGCACCTTCAGTTTTTTGGTCTGAACAGTCGGAATCAGCTGTCTAAAGCACTATACAGTACTACTGATCAGATAATCGACCAATGATTCCTCGTACAGAATTTTTCTTCCAATTTTCTTACAGTGTGTACCCAGCTATATTTGCAGCTGCTACAAATCTCTAATACAATTCTGCTTGTGAGACATGGTTATGAAATTGGTTCCTTGTCTTGGCCCACATTCACATCGGGCCTATTCGGCATGCGATTTGACATGTCAAAGTGCATGCCAAATCTGCGGCTATTGCTGGCAATAGCACCATCCTAATCAGTGCGGCGCTGACTTTGCAGCACCGCACCGATTCCCAAAAGTAGTTCCTGCACTACTTTTGGCAACTTTGGGGCGATTTTAATAGACATCTGTGCAGGAACCCGCACAGATGTCTGTCAAATCACCCGTGAAGTCGGACTGCATTGCCGGTTTAAAACTGTGCGAGTTCAGCTGAACTCGCACGATTTCTAACCTGCAGCAATGTGAACATAGGCTGAGCTCTGGTTCACACTGGAGCATTTAAAAAAAGGCAATTTGACATATCAAATCGCATGTCAAATCGGCGGCAATTGCCGTCAATGGCACCGTCGTAATCGGTGCGAAGCCGCATCTGCGGCGCTGCACCGATTTCAAAAAGTAGTTTCTGTACCACTGTTCTCCCCTGCAGGTAAGCATACAGACAACCGGTTTTCTTGGCAGGAAAACTCTGCCGGGAATCCCGATGGGAAAATAGAGAGCAGGTTCTCTATTTTTTCCGGGCAGTTTTCCTGTCTGCAAAACTGCTAGGGAGCATATACACGGCCGGGATTCCAGGCCAAAAGCTCTCCTGGGCTTTAGTGAATTCTACTAGAAGATATTTCAGGTTATTGTTAAGCAAAATTATATTTAACCTAGAAAACTGAGGACATCTAGTGGCAGAAAAGAAGTACTGCAGCAACACTTTAAAAGCCAATTCAACCTTTTAGAAATAAAATAAAAAAATGCACAAATATTTGCAAAAAAAATACTAGGCAGAACATGTTAGATATTTGATATATGTTACTTTAACAGATTTGAACAGCCCCGCCCAGGGGACGGTCCCTCTGGACATAACGCTCCACCCTGCAGTCAGCAGCCTCAGTTCGTAAAAAGCAGCACAAACTAAAAAAGGAGGGGCGTGTGCTGTTTCCGTGCTGTTTCCGTCCATGGACGACAGTGAGTACAAAAATCCTATTTTCTCTTTTCGTCCATGGACGGACACAGCTCCTTAATTCTTGACAGTTGGGACGTCCCAAAGCAGTGTCAAAAAACGAGGGGTGGGAACAGCAATCAAAAAAACTATTTCACCCCAAACAAGCAGAGCTCCTCAACGGAGGAGTTGCAACCTCAAACAGCCGCCTGCAAAACTTTGTGGCCGAAGCTAGCATCCGAAGACGCACTCATATCAACCTTGTAAAATTTTGAAAAAGTGTGAACGGACGACCAGGTCGCCGCCTTACACACTTGTGAGACAGACGCTTGATGACGAAAAGCCCAAGAGGCACCAATAGCCCTGGCCGAATGCGCCGTGACAGGAAAGGGAGGCACCCGCCCCTTAAGGATGGATGACGGTCTGCCTGATCCACCAAGAAATGGTGGCCGACGAAACCGCCAGACCCTTCTGCGGACCAGACACTGACACAAACAGTGAGTCAGACCTCCGGAACGGAGCCGTAGCAGACAGATACACCCGTAAGGCACGTACCACGTCTAAAGTGTGCAGCGCAACCTCTTTGGGATGCGATGGCCGAGGACACAAGGACGGAAGTACAATGTCCTCATTCAGGCGAAAGGCCGAAACTACCTTCGGAAGGAAGGACGGCTGCGGGCGTAGCACTGCTTTGTCCTTATGGAGGACCAAATATGGGGACTTGCAAGACAAGGCCGCCAATTCAGAAAACTTCCTGACTGATGTTATGGCTACTAGGAGGTCAACCTTCTGAGAGAGCGTCAAAAGAGGAATTTCCCTGATGTCCTCAAATGGAGGTTTCTGAAGTACCGAGAGCACCAGATTCAAATCCCACAGAGGTAGTGGTGGTCGGACCGTAGGGGCCACATGTCTGACCCCTTGCACAAAAGTGCTTACAAAAGAATGAGCCGCCAGGGGTCGCTGAAAGAAAACAGCCAAGGCTGAAATCTGCCCCTTAATGGTGCTTAAGGTAAGTTTCTGATCCACTACACGCTGTAAAAACAGCAGGATCCTGGAAACCGAATATGCCTGTGGATGCCATTCCATCTCCTCACACATAGAGATGTAGGCTCTCCACGTGCGATAGTAGATCTTCCTAGAAGAAGATTTCCGTGCTCTCAACATGGTTGAAATGACTGAATCCAACAGGCCTCGGTCCCTTAGTACCTGGCTTTCAATAGCCATGCCGTTAAAGCCAGCGACTGTAAAGCAGGATGAAGAATGGGACCTTGCGAGAGAAGGTCCTCCCGCATTGGCAGTCGCCAAGGTGCATCCGCCACCAGGCGCACGGGGTCGGCGTACCAGGGACGCCTGGGCCAATCTGGGGCGATGAGAATCACCGGAATCCCCTCGGTCTCTACTCTGCGGAGCAGACGAGGAAGCAACTTCAGTGGGGGAAAGGCATAAATTAGTCGATACCCCACGGAGTCACCAACGTGTCTGACGCGTCTGCCCAGGGATCTCTGGACCTGGCCACGAACCTCAACACCTTGCGATTGAGTCGAGAAACCAGGAGATCCACATCTGGCGTGCCCCATCTCCGGCAAAGGAGTTGCTCCAGCATCTGGCGCCTGCCAGTTTTCCACGCCCGGAATGTAAACTGCCGATAGAGCCGGCACGCTCCTTTCCGCCCACCGCAGGATGTGAGCGACCTCCAACGCTGCAGCCGAGCTTCTTGTTCCTCCTTGATGGTTGACGTATGCCACTGCCGTGGCGTTGTCCGACTGGATCCTGACTGGACGCCCTTGTAGCCTCTGTGACCACTTGGAGAGGCACAGCCTGATCGCCCGGAGTTCCAGGACGTTGATCGGCAGTTGGGATTCGTCCGGAATCCAGCGGCCCTGGGCCACCTGAACCCCCCAAACTCCCCCCCCCCAACCGGTCAGGCTGGCGTCTGTCGACTTCCCAGACCAAAGAGCCGGGGAGCTCAACCACCAACTCAGAGAGGCCCTGACTAGATGACTTATCTGAATCTGACGATCCAGAGACAACGAAGATTTGTTCCATTTGGAGAGAATCTCCCTTTGCAAGACCCGAGTGTGGAATTGGGCATATGGTACCATGAGGCCCATGACTCGCATTCAAAAACGGAGAGATGACCATTTGCGGGAAGTCACTAACCTCACCGCAGTCTGGAGTGTCTGCAACTTCTCCAAGGGAAGAAAGACTCTGGCCTCTGAGGAGTCCAGAATCAACCCCAGGTACTCTAGGCGCTGGGTCGGTACTAACACCGACTTCTGGAGGTTCAGTATCCAACCAAACTCCCGGAGGGTCTGACTGGCTATAGACCCGTCCTCCTCTAATTCTGAGCTTGAAGCAGCTCTCAGAAGAAGGTCGTCCAAGTAGCCTACGATAGCAATGCCGCGCTGTCTCAGCAAAGCTAGAATCGGGGTGAGCACCTTGGTGAAAACTCTTGGTACCGATGCTAGGCCAAAGGGAAGAGCCACAAATTGATAGTGGTCTTCGCAGCTCGCAAAGCACAGGAACCTCTAATGCCTGACGCAGATGGGGACATGCAAGTATTCGCCCTTGATATCCAAGGACGCCAGGAAGTCCCCCGGATGGAGCGCAGCCACCACCGAACGAATTGATTCCATCCGGAATTTTTGAATCTTTATAAAGGCATTGAGGGCCTTGAGGTCCAAGATTGGACGGACTCCGTCCCTCTTTGGGACCACAAACAGATTCAAGTAGAAACCCTGAAACCTGTCCTGTGGTGGTACGAGTATGATCGCACCGCAACAAGTCTCGCACTGCCCCCTGGAGGGCAGCCCGACGAGCCGGAAGGAGAGGTAGATTTGAGGGAAAAAATCTGTTTGATGGACAAGAAAGGAACTCTATCTTGTACCCCGAGGTGACCACCTCGCAGACCCACTGGTCGGAGAGCAGGGAGGTCCACCGAGCTGCAAACCCGCAAAGCCATCCCCCCACCCTGGATTCGGGCGGGGGCAAAACTTCATGCGGTAGCAGGCTTGTTTGCTGGCTTGTTGGGCTTGCGCACCCAGGGACGCTTCTGTCCCCCAGCTGGACCTTTGTCCGCTTGGGAGGGTCTGCCAGCAGGTCCTGACTGACGAAAATACTGCTTCTGTGTGGGAAAGGAGGGCCCCGGCTTATGGCGCGGCTCCTTCCCTTTAGTGGACTGAGGGAGAAGTGTGCTCTTACCTCCAGTGACATCCTTAATGATGTTGTCCAGTGAGGCACCAAAAGCCTCCCACCTTTGAAAGGCAAATCTGCCAGAGTCTTCTTAGAAGCGTGGTCAGCGGACCACCATTTCAGCCAGATTAGGTGGCGCAATACCACCGTAGATGCGGAGGCCCTGGAGATCAAAGGGGCTGCATCCAGGGTTACATCACAGACATAGACAAGAGTCCCTGTACCAACTGTTCGGCCAGTGACACGCATTCTGGAGGGAGCTGATGCTCCTCCACAGTCTGGTGCAATATTTTTGCCCATTCAGTGAGTGTCTGGGACACCAAGGTAGCAGCCAATATAGGCCGCAATGCTGACCCCAGCATGATGAACATGGAGCGGCTCACCGCTTCGGACCTCCTATCAGTAGGGTCCTTAAAAGCAGGGGTCCCCTCCACCGGGATAGTGGTTACTTTATTTAACCGAGAGACCGGGGGATCAACGACCGGAGGAGAAGCCCATTTTTTCAAAAGGCTCTCTTCAAATGGTTAACAGACCACCATGCGCTGAGGGACCGCAAAGAGCCTCTGCGGTCGTTCCCATTCCTTATCTATGAACTTGTCAAAGAAATCAACATAAGGAAAAACCTTAACAGAGCGGGTCGGTTTGTGTGACCCAAAAGGGATAGGCCCTGTTGTGGAAGTCCCAGCTGCATTTTCCAGCTTGAGAGTGTCTCTCACAGCATTGATAAGTGCACTCACAAGTGCCCTGTCTTGCAGGAGATGGCGGGGGAGGGGTCACTTAGTACCCCCCTTACGCCCACACGCTGCTTCCACCCTGGCAACAAATGACTTCAGGACCGCCGACAAAGCGTCCATGGGAACCGCAGGTGCAGGGGCACCGGTTGCTGCCTTTGGAATGTTTGGGGAAAAAACGCCAGCTTCTGACTCCATATTGCCCACTGACAGCCCTTAGGGACTTAGTCAAGATACCTGACACAAAATTTTGTCCACCCTCCTTGCTGCACTGACCGAGGGGGGGATACCCAGGGGACTCACCGCCTAGCCAGAGACTGTTCAGCGCCGCTGCCCGCTCTCCATCCGCACACCGCGTGTGACTAAGGAACTGTGTGAGGTGAATTGCGCCGTTCGCGCTGTTCAGGAAGCTCAGCCAGCACTAGAGGCCAAAACCCACTCCAAAATGGCCGCCGGGTGCCTCAGAGAAAGCGCGCGGACCATAAGAAAATGGCCGCCCACCATTGCAGACCTGCATCAAAGCGCGGCAACAGCAAAATGGCCGCCAATGGTATTTGCAATGCAATGCACAGGCCCCAGAAAAATGCCGCCAGCGCTTCAAAAAATGGCACCCAGCAAGCGAGGTGGACGAGAAGGCCAGCAGCGGAGGCTTCCAAGAATTTACTACCCCCCACACAGAGAGCGGGCCTGGACACCCCCACAGCCCACCGCCAGGACCTGGAGCCCCCCTAAAGGTATTCCCCGGTCGAAGCGAGCCCAGCAAGGGGAGGAGGAAAAAGGGTGACAGAGGGAGAGAGGGGAGGGCAGGAGAACCTCCTAACAACCCCCTTAGGAATGCCCAGCTGTTCCATCCCACTGAAGTAGGAGGAACCGTACTTACCCGTCCTTGCGAGGACCTGCTGGTGCGTTCCTGACAGACCTACAACCGAGCAGTACAGAGTAGCTGTCGGCCCGGTCCACTGTGACTGAGACAGCAAGCCGCCCGGTCATATGTGAACCCTGGAGCATAGCTCACCGGCCACCCCTGGAGCCATGGGGTATGTCATGGCCGACCCCGCACGTAGCGCTAAGGCCTGCTCATGCTCGATGGCCGGACTGGGGGGACTACAAGGATTTATATTATCCTGCCTGTCATCCTCAGCCGGCAGATGATAGAAGATTCTCAAAAAATAAAATAATAAAACTAAAAATTTCTTCAGGACTCTGGGCCCAAAGGGAGCCAGGTCCTTCTCCTCTACTAGGCAGAAAAAAACTGAAGCTGCTGACTGCAGGGTGGAGGGTTATGTTCGGAGGGACCGCCCCCTGGGCGGGGCTGTTCAACTCTGTTAAAGTAACATTTATTATATATCTAACAACATGTTCTGCCTAGTCCTCTCCTAATAGACGGAACATAACCCAACTGTCAAGAATTAAGGAGCTGTGTCCGTCCATGGACGAAAAGAGAAAATGCATTTTTGCATAGAAGCCTGCAAAGCATTGCTCCCATGAGCAGTGGATTGTAAGTGCAATGCCATGCTCCTGCAAACTCCCCATAGCAAGAGCTTTCAGTTAGAGAGCTGGAGGAAGTGTCAATGGAATACGATTACAGTGATTATTGCAGTTGTGTTTCATTGGAAACTACAAGTCCGTCTGCTGCAGTGGTTATAGTTGATTCATCCACGTGTGGATGGGGCCACTCACCCTGCACGCGGGGGTACCTTTTGCACATGCGCGTGCTCATCAATGCCTGGTGACCAGGCATTGACCAGGATCACGTTCAGGGGCGGGCAGAGTGGCAATTTCCCCCCCAGGCCGCCCTAACAAATTTTCAATACAACCAGCGGCCACTAGCATTTTTTTCTCTTCTCTAGGAAGTCGGGGCAGGGGCACGCCCGCAGCATCCGGCCGGCCGCTGTTGCATTCCAGGAGTTGTAGTCCGTGCTGAAGCTCTCGGTGTTGAGAGCAGCACAGAGGAAACTACAACTCCCAGAGTCTTAGAGGCAGGGCATGCCAGGGAGTTGGGACTCATGACTATCTCGGGCTGCGAGGCCCCAGGACCAGGAGCATCACCCCCTCCCCCCAGGAGGCCATGGCATGCAAGGACCTGCTATGCTGAGCTTCCAGGTGAGAGACCCTGACACCCCTAGCTGACCCCCACATCCCATCTCCCCCCACCATACTACCCATTTACGCTGCCCCAGTGATCAGGCTGCATTGATGGGCACTGGTGAGGCTGCATTGATGGGCACTGGTGAGGCTGCATTGATGAGCACTGGTGAGGCTGCATTGATGGGCGCTGGTGAGGCTGCATTGATGGGCGCTGATCAGGCTGCATTGATGGGCATTGATCAGGCTGCATTGATGGGCACAGGTGAGGCTACATTTATGGGTACTGGTGAGGCTGCATTGATGGGCTCTAATCAGGTTGCATTGATGGGCACTGATGAGGCTGCATTGATGGGCACTAATCAGGTTGCATTGATGGGCACTGATCAGGCTGCATTGATGGGCACTGGTGAGGCTGCATTTCATTCCCGATTGGGTATCCACTGATTGCACTCCATATAGAGTGTGCATTAATTAATTTAGGTTGAAAGGAGAGGGTATTTTCCCCTAAGAGAAGCAATGTGGGTTTTCGTTTGGCATGGCATGCAAGGACCTGCTATGCTGAGCTTCCAGGTGAGAGACCCTGACACCCCCAGCTGACCCCCACATCCCATCCCCCCCCACCATACTACCCATTTACGCTGCCCCAGTGATCAGGCTGCATTGATGGGCACTAATCAGGTTGCATTGATGGGTACTGGTGAGGCTGCATTGATGGGCACTGGTGGGGCTGCATTGATGGGCACTGATCATGCTGCATTGATGGGCACTGGTGAGGCTGCATTGATGGGCACTGAACAAGCTGCATTGATGGGCACTGGTGAGCCTGCTTTGATGGGCACCAATCAGGTTGCATTGATGGGCACTGGTGAGACTGCAATGATGGGTACTAATCAGGTTGCATTTCATTCCCGATTGGGTATCCACTGACTGCACTCCATATAGGGTGTGCATTAATAAATTTTGGGTGAAAGGAGAGGGTATTTTCCCCTAAGAGAAGCAATGTGGGTTTTCGTTTGTTTTGCTCTTATTAGATTTGCCAAAATCTTCCCTGCTTTATTGCCATATATATGAAATTTCAGCCTAGTGTGTGTTTCAAATGTTAGTTCCTGTTGTGATGCCTAGTAGTAGATCCAGAACGGCAGCCATTTCGGGCTGCGTACTTGCCTTTCTGGTAGGGATTTGTCTGGCAGTGGAGTGGGAACAAGAGCGTGGCTTTTCCAAAAATGTATCCACCAGCTGCCGGGTATGTTCACTCAGCAGGTGTGGGGGGTCATGGCAGGCAGGGCATCTAAACATGCCAGTTTTATATGCTATTTTCTCCCCGGCATTATCAGAGCTCCGCCCTCTGTGACTGCTACATCAGGCACTGGAACTGGAAGTCTAGCAGAATGACTTTTTTGATGAGGGAGAATTGGCTGAAATGTACTAGGGAAAAAGAGTACAGGTTTACTACAAGAGAAAAAAAAAAGACAGTACACGGTACTATAAAACTGGCCATGAGCAGGAATTTTTTTATGTTGCAGAGTTAGCATAAAAAATATTAGAGAAAAAAAGAGTACAGGCAAGTATTTTATTACAAGAATTAAGAGACTGCAGATGGTACAGTAATATCAAATTGGCCAGCAGCAGAACAATTTTACATAGGGCTAAATTAACTAGGGACAAAAAGGTCAGGTTCGACAACAAGAATTAGGATATTGAAGAGGATACAGAGATGTAAAATTGGCCAACAGATCCCAGTAATCCAGTAATCAGTCTCCACCTGATGCTGGCTGCTGAGAGGGTATTTAGTCCCTTCTTTACTATTCCCTGGTGCTTTAGTGTTTTGCCCTGGTAGCCAGATACTGCAAGGCAATGACATAATATGCTAGTATGCATCGTATAGGAGCACATTATTAAATACTTACCTTAATAGTGGCACGCTGTCACTGCTGACAGGGCTTCCATCTTTACCCGGTCTTCCTTCCGGGTTCACGATGATATCACTGCCGCGCATGTGCACAGGAGTCAGGGCCACAGCACAGAGCCCTGAAAGCATAAGTATGCCATCCCTTCAGAGCACATGAGCCATGAGCCAGTGACATCATCACCTGTAGCAACAGTGAATATCTCCTAAAAAGTGCACGTTTAGGAGATATTCACTCTACTTACAGATAAGCCTTATTTATAGGCTTATCTGTAGGCACAACTAAAAAAGTAGGATTTACTACCACTTTAAGACTGCTGGTCATAGTTTAAAGGCCACCCAGTCCTTTATCATTTAAAAAAAAATATCTTGGTCAAATCCTCACAAATATTCACCAGGACTGTAAAGTTCAAACCTGTGGAATCCATCCCAACCCAAACAAACCTCATTCCTACTTTTTAGCTTGGTGCTTTTTTTTTTTTTTTTTATGTTCCTTTTTCTTATTAATCAGGTAAATATGCAATACATATTTACAGGTGGCAAGTTCTAAGCAAAGGTAAAAGGTAAAGGTAAAAGTTTTCTGCAGCTTATTTTACAACAGTGCTGTGAAACAGTCTTATATCACAGAGAAAAAATAATAGAATGAATACACAGTCTGTTGTAAAAATACCATATAACAATTATAACTTTCATTCAACAAAAATGCATATTTATTATTTACAAAATGAGGCATAAAGGTTTATATGGAACTAATGATCCATTTAAATACATTTTGTAAACTCTCCTGGATTGGCATGAAGATAGATTATGTTACTATGAAAGTGTTTTTTTTTATTATTTTATTTTTTATTATTTCTATGAAAAACCTTGGTTTACTAAGACAATATAATCCTGATAATGACATCTAGGTTGGCTGCCTCAGCGCTATATCCATGTTTTTAATAGGAGTGTGTAGCGGGGTCTCTAAAATTGGGTGGAACACTCAGGTGTGTGAGTATGGGAATAATGGACCATTTGTGTTCGTGGAGGATTGGATGGTGTAATAATCTCCTTGGCCTTTGGGTGGCGGGGTACCCGTAGGCTCAAGGTAGATTGGCCGTCACAGTGCTACCCTTTTTGTCCCTTTCCGGAGATGGTACGGCGAGGGCAGGGAACCTGCCGTGGTGTCGATGGGAGGAGATAAAAGGGGGAGACGCCCGAACCACGAGGTCTGTCTTTCGGAGGATCTTCTTCACGCGCCCAGGCACCTTAGGCCTGGGTGCGGGCGGTTCCGGATTCCGGCCCAGGCGCCCTAGGCCTGACCGGAATGGAGTTGGAGTCCATCCCAGGCACCTTCAGCCTGGGGTGAGGTACTAAGCCAGGAGGCCTGGGGCCCAGTGACTTCAACTGGGTCCCGCGAGGGTGGAGAAGTCCAAGGGTCCCTGAAGTGGATGGGGCCCATTTCTGAGGTGAGGAGGCCGGGGAGGTTACCCATTCGGAGAGTCTGGAGCAGCATCAACCCAGTGACGGATGGGCCTCTGGTAACTCCCTTGGAGGGACATCTTCCCCTGACAGGGGCCGCAGCGCAGCGAAGGTACTCCTATCTATGTTCTCTTGAGTCGCTGAATAGAGACTCTCCAGTTCTAAGTCCTTTCTAGCTAAGGCTATAGTAACCGCTGGCGAGATCGCAGTGGTTTAGCTGACAACCTGGATAGTGCCTTGACCTGCTCATCCCCCGTATCAAAATGTTATCAAGTCGCAACCAGTTGGCTACTGAAGCACTGTTTATTG
Organism: Rana muscosa; assembly: GCA_029206835.1. Lineage (NCBI taxonomy): Eukaryota > Metazoa > Chordata > Amphibia > Anura > Ranidae > Rana > Rana muscosa. The sequence goes on from CM055121.1 coordinate 181,142,092, forward strand.
TGAGATATACAATAAAACAAGAGTTGGACTGTGATTGGTGTGTGGAACTCTGGTTAATGGGAGCAAAGGGAAGTGTTGGCGCAGCAGGACTTAATTCTAGACAGAAGCACACAGGCCCGAGGAAATATCTGGTACTGGCCTTCACCTCACCCACAGTTATGGGGAGGACATGGGCCGTAGCGCATCTCACCCTATCGTGTTACATACCCCTAGACAAAAGAGATGGGGTGAGGCCGCTACAAGTGGATATTGCTTTTTTATTAAAGTTGTCACTTTTGATATTAAACCAATGTGTTGCATTGTGTTCTTTTCATTTCTGTCTAGAAAATGTTGGTTTGTGAAACATCTACTTCTACTAACTGGTATTTATTTTCTGTGTTCCATGGACTTATCAGATTTTTATTTTCAGAATTCTATACTGTATAGTAATAATTTTAGCTCATTCCTGTCTGCCATGTATTTATGTCCCTTTTTTCTTGATTGTATTATAAATTATGTCCCCCCAAAGAGCTTCTCCTGAAATCCATCCTGAAAATTCTGCCTCCACTTATAATTACTATAGACCAATGGACCTTTGGCTAATATAGAGCAAAATAGCAGATCCCTATTAGTTTTATTATGAACATCTTTGTACAATATAACTTTACTATGAACCAGATCTGTAGTTTAATAATATACAATACGTGGTCCATAGTAGGAACACTCTCAAATCTGTCCACTAGATGTCAGAAAAGCTCCACCAAGCATCTTACTGTTGACAGTATTTATATAACTCTAACAATTCTAAAATAATATGGTAGTGAGACCATGATCAAAAAAATTATAGATTTTTTTCCCCACAGATTTAGAAAGGCTGTTTGTTGTTGTTTGTTTTTTTCAGAAATACAGCAGGAATTATTAATTGACATCAACTTGTCAAACATGAAAAAACAGGCACTACATTTAATGAAATTCAGCCATCTGTTCCCTGCGCGCCTTAAAGGTCAATAATGTTGTATCAATAAATGCAGCTCCTTTAATATCACCAATGTTCACAATAATTGTTTGGGTGAAACATATTTAAAGCATCTGTACAGAACTGCTGTCAGGAGACAGAGCGACTCTGCCAGGGTTTTAGCAGTTTGTGACTTGACAGGAGGGCACCCAAAAGAAAGAGGGGGTATCTGTGCCAAGCACTCCAGTCATTACATAGTAAGTCATTAGCCACTATATTATCAGCTATTTTACAAAATATTTGATTGCTCCTTGTGTCTTATTTACTAATTGGACTCAAGCAATGAACTTTCCAGTTGGTCAGCTTTGCCCATGACCCTTCAGTCTATAAGTAGCATTTGTATGCAACAATGTGTGAACCAGGGACCCCCAAAAAATTTCAGTGTCAGTCGACTTTTAGATTATTACATTTTGAATACATTTTGCTGGGTACTTTCACCTTTGGGATCTGACATTCCCCAGGGACTATAGTGCCCATACTGTACCTCCCTGCTGAAGTTATGGCCCTGCTACCAATAAATCCATAAATCCAAGGAATGGGCATTGCAGATGGGAAAACCTGTGAGCTCAGGGGAAAAGCTGTCATTAATGAATTTCCGCAAAAATATATGTAGTGATTGATTTCAAATGTATGGTGTTCATCAATAACTGAAATATTGGTTTTGAGTGTATTCGCTTTTTATCGCTGAAGCTTTTAGGATTTGTAATTATGTTCAGCAGAGTCAGGAATGTGTCCTACACTGCACGGCACAGCTTAGTGAGTAACAACCCCACCCCCATCTGAAGGCTGTGCAATAAAGAACACTGATGAGGTCATCCCTCTGCTCACTTTGTTCTTCTTTTGTCAACATATTTACTACTAGCACTTCTGCACTGAAACACTGGCTACTGGTGATGCCCCGCCCCCTCTTTCATTGTAACGTATGGATATTTATAGTGTACTGTACATAAAGCCAGTGTTCTGCCGAGGAACGTCCCCCCGGCGGATTCTGCCCCCACCTGTACTGAGCAGGCGCGGCGCTTGCGCAGTACGAACATGAATGAACTTCCGAAAATAGCCAAACATATGTAGAGAGCTGAGAGTCAGCTCTAGATGGCGCCTGTGTGGACCTAGCTGTAAGTGGCCAGTCGGCCTCACGTCCTCGCTTCGCTCGCTCGGCCTCCTGGCTCTTTTTTTTTAACATCCTCCATGTCCATGGGGATGGTAAAGAAAGAGCCTGGATGTCAGAAGCGTAGCACAATTTGGTGTGCGCAGGCGCCATCTAGAGCTGACTCTCAGCTGTACATGTTCAGCTATTTTTGGAGGCAAGCGCCGCGCCTGCGCAGTACAGAGTGGGCAGAATCTGCTGGGGGGCAATTCTCGGCAGGACACCGGAACTTCAGAACATTTTTTTTTCTTTCGTTTTGGATAGAATCAGAAAGTTCAGGTTTTTATTGTTGTCCCTCGTGGAAGGATAAAACTTCACTATTGTTCCTGGTGCCCGTTGTCTCCTAGAACAGAAGGTAAGGCTAACTCTTCCATTGGGTAAAGCTGTTCTAGTGGCATCAGCTTTGAAAGGATCTCTTTACTTCCGAATTTGTCTCTGAGACCGGAAGTGAAGAGAAATCTCTGGAAGAGACACGGACAGAAAAAAAACCTGACAGGGGTCCTAACTATTCCCTAACTACTAAAAAGTTTGGCATTGCGTGAACCTTCACTTCATTATATTTCAGCATTCTGTCCCCAAGGGACAAAGTAAATGTAGTACTTTGTTACATGTTTCTACATTCTATATAAGCTATGTATGTATATGTATATATATTTATATATATATATATATATATATATATATATATATATATTCAGTACTGTGCAAAAGTTTTACGCAGGTGTGAAAAAATGCTGTAAATTAAGAAAGCTTTCAGAAATAGAAGTGTTAATAGTTTATTTTTATCAGTTGAAAAAACGAACAGAAGAGATATCCAAATCAATTTAATATTTGGTGTGACCACTAATTTTGCCTTCAAAACAGCATAAATTCTTAAATTCTTCTTGGTACACTTGTACACAGTTTTTGAAGGAACTCGGCAGGTAGGTTGTTCCAAGCATCTAGGAGAACTAATCATAGATCTTCTGTGGATATAGGCTGCCTCAAATCCTTCTGTCTCTTCATGTAATCCCATACACACTCAACAATGTTGAGATCAGGGCTCTGTAGGGTCCAACCTTCACTTCCAGGTCTGCTTGTTTATACTTGTACCACTACCCCCGTAGGAGCTGCTTGTAGCTGGCCAGCTAAGACCTGTCCTAGGTTGCTAATGTGGCTTACATGCATATATAGCTAGACCTGCTAATAATGTTAAAACAGTGCATATGCTCATTTGTGAGAGATAACAGCAGAGTTATTTACTGTGACTTTATATGTGTATGTCATATAACAGTTGTATATTGTGTTCACAGAAGAAAATAAAAAATATACCTTTAAGAGTCATTTCTATATACAGAAAAGTAAGCAATAATACAGCAGAATTGCAACCAGAAAGCATAGAGTTAAGTTTTTGTGACTCATCAGGAGTTTTAGCCAATCACAACCAATCTCACTGAGCAAATGTCTCTGGCTAATCATAGCCAGCATTTCACTCATGTTCTGTCTAGGAAATCTCATATCACATGTCTAGAATTTCATTTTACATCAGAGTGTGGAGCTGAACAGTTCAGATCCATCCAGAGTCCGGTTTTATGGAAGCAAGTGGCCAAAATACGTATTTAATACAGTTATACAAGTTCCTATTGTTAATAATGTAATTAGAACTGTATACTGAAACTAGTTATGTGTTCACTTGTAGTTCCACCAAACCAGGTTTGCAATCAATCAAACCAGCAATCAAACCAGATTCAAACCAGGTTTCAGAGCAAACATCAGAGCAAACAGCATTATAGAGCAAGTTCCAGATAGATCATAAAGTGTCTAAAGTATTTTAAAGTGAAAGTACAGATACTGAAGAGAGAAATATATCTACCATTTTATGTAGAATTACAAGATTGAACAGTTGAACCGACATTTGTTATACTTTATTCAACATGTGTTTGTACATGGACTTCCTGCTGCTAAATTGTCAGTGTTATATAAGAAGAAAAGCTGAAGTGAATAAAGAAGTTATCTTAAAAGTTTGGTGTGCTCTTTAAACCTACTGCTTCCATAGAACGGCGCTAGAGGAATTATAGAGTAACAGATAGTCTTGTGTGGACTAAAAGATCAGAGAAATCAAATTCTTCTAATGCCACAGCGCATAAAGGCACTTCATAGTGCTGCGCCTGCCACAGTGGAACTATTAGCCCAAAGTGGAACTATTAGCCCAAAGTGGAACCATCAGCCCATTGAGGGTGAAGCGATTGTGCTCCTCAACTTGCACAGTAAAGAGTGCATTTGAGCAGCGGAGCTACCATAGAGGCCATAGAACGTGTGTTTTAGTCAAACTGCAGCCGACTCTTAAAGTGGAAGAACGGCAAAGGCAAGATAGTCACAGAGAGAGCGCCAACCCTCCTGCGATCCCTAGAGAGAGAAAAAGACGCATGGTGGGAGGCCAAAGTACAGAGTTAGAGTGCCTGCACCGCTACCCACAAAGAGGCCACGTACTGCAGCCAGCTATTTCCCCGCCACTAGGCCCAAAGCCTGCAGCACAAAGTATCGCACGTCAGCGAAAAGCATCGCAAGTCAGCGCAGAGCATCGCAAGACAGCGCAGAGCATCGCAAGACAGCGCAGAGCATCGCACGTCAGCGAAAAGCATCGCAAGACAGCGCAAAGCATCGCAAGACAGCGCAGAGCATCGCAAGACAGCGCAGAGCATCGCACGTCAGCGCAAAGCATCGCAAGACAGCACAGAGCATCGCACGTCAGCGCAAAGCATCGCAAGACAGCACAGAGCATCGCACGTCAGCGCAAAGCATCGCACGTCAGAGTAGAGCATCAGATCAACAAAGACAAGTCTCCTTTAAGACTATTTGTTCCAGCAACCTACAGATCACAGTATCCTGCTCTTCAGAATAAGGTCAGAACTTTCCTTTATTACTATCATTGCACATAGGCTTGACAAGAAAGAGACATTTTCGTGTTCAGGAGTAAAAGGACTGTAAGTAAAGAACAAGGGTCAGTTGTAGTACACGGACTCTAAAGTATTTTAAAGAGAAAGTCATTTTTACTGCCTGCACCTATTGCTATTGCATTTAAAGTGAAAGTCTTCTTAATATTCGTATTGATTGTTATAGCACTTAAAGTAAAATGTCTAAGCCTAGTATTTCTTTGCCACTGTTTGAGGATACAAAGATAGATAAGATAGAAGGTGAAGAGCAAGTGAACCTGTTTGAGGTAGAAGAGTCTGATGCAGCATTAGTCTTGCCCCAAACAGATGTTCAGAACGTATCAGAAAACCGACCCTAAAGATGCTGGAAAATTTGGAGCAAGAAGCAGTATTGAAAGGAAAAAAGTTCACCAGAATGTATGATAAGTGGAAATCCTACATTAAAGATGTTCGTAGAAAGCTAAAGCAAGAAAGTATAAAAGGAAACTTGAGTGATATCATAGAGACATTAGAAGAATCTGAATCAGAGCTTATGGCAGCATATGTCAACCTGCGGTCTTCTACAACACCTCCCCAGGATATTGTAAGGAACATGGACACATGTACTGCAGTCACTAAAGGTTTAGTAAAGCTCATGAGAGAACTATCATCTGAAGCTAACTATGATGAAGTTAAGGCAAGAAAGAGAATGAATGAGCTTTTTATGAGAGACTATGCTAGGTCCTTAGGAGGAACCACAATCACAAGTAGGACTTCTTCCACTAGCAGAAGTGCCAGTAACATATCAGAGTCCTCAAGTACTTTAATAGCCAAAAGAAAGGAACTTGTCGAACAACTTGCTGTCAAGAGAGCAGAAATTGAGATGGAATCTGCAATCGAGGCGCAGCGTCTACGAGTAGCAGAAATGGAAAGGCTGAAGGAAGTCAAGATTATAGAAGCCAGACTAAGAGTACACGAAGAGGACATGAATAGTAATCATAAGTCCAAATCTGTACTAACTGAAGATGCAGACTCCTACTTCCTTTCATACACCCAGGTGAATGGAAGGAAATCTCCAGTATGTAATGAAGCAAAAAGTCATTGCCCTTCCATCCCTGCTCAGAAAGACGAAGAGAGAGACTCACCCAATTCAGAACTAAGTGAGAAAATAAAACAGGATAATTCTGTTCCTAGATGTCACTGCAATGATCAGGAGAATGTTGCGACTATTGTCCCAGCAAAAGTACAAAGAACAGTCCCAGCAAGAGGACAAAGAACAGTCCCAGCAAGACTTCCCTTTCCAGAACCTACTGTATTTTCAGGAGACATACTGAAGTTCATAGAGTGGAAGGCAAGTTTTGAAATGATCATTGAGCATCATTGCTCCAGGCCAGTTGACAAGCTATTCTACCTTCAGAAATATGTTGGTGGAGATGCAAACAAAGTTCTTGAAGGTAACTTCTATAGAACAGACGAAGAAGCCTACAAACAAGCTTGGGAAAAGTTAAATGCAAGATATGGTCATCCTTTCTTAGTACAAAGAGCCTTTAGGGAGAAATTGAATAACTGGCCTAAAATAGGTCCAAAAGAACACTTCAAACTCCAAGAGTATGGTGACTTCCTGCAAGCATGCAGCAATGCCATCCCACATGTACGAGGACTAGAAGTACTGAACGACTATCTAGAAAACCACAGGATGCTAGCTAAGCTACCTGAAGAAGTGGCTTCTAGATGGAATCGCTATGTGACTGAACAGTTAGATCTAAGTAAGGACTTCCCAAGTTTTGAAAAGTTCTCTGAGTTCGTTAATAAGGAAGCACGAATAGTATGTAATCCAGTAACAGGATCTTACGCCTTAAAGTCCGTAGATGAAAGGCCTGCGAGAAATATAAGACGTGCAAGAGCAACTAGCTTTGCAACCGACACAACAGAGAAAGGTATAGATACCTACAAGAGCAAGTTGAAAGTTACTACTGGGATCAGTAGAGAGACAGAACCGACAAATCCTCAGACTACTTTTAAGTGTATGTTCTGTGGAGAGAACCACTCTATACACAAGTGCCAACAATTGAAGGAGAAATCCCCAAATGAAAAGAAAAAGTTTGTACTTGTTAACCAACTGTGTTTTGGGTGCCTAAGGAAAGGCCATATTACTAAGGAGTGTAAGAAAAGGGCCACATGCAGCGTTTGCAAAGGACGCCATCCTACACCACTACATGAAGAACGTCCAAAAAAGGATAAATCCTCAATACCTAAAGATGCTGAGGAAGAAAAGAAAGCATCTGTATTCTCTTGCAGAGTGAGGGAAAGCAACGGCACATCAATGGTTGTACCAGTATGCATTTCAAATCCTAAAAGGAAGAATAAGAATGTATATGCCTATGCACTACTGGATGCCCAAAGCGATGTCACCTTCATTGATCAAGAAATCTGCAAGAAATTACAAGTGGCTACAGAACCAGTGAAGCTCAAACTCACCACAATGACGGGGAGAGACACATTAGTGAACAGTCAAAGGGTCAAAGGATTGAGATTTAGAGGACTTCATTCAAACCTCACATTGGATCTACCTCCAGCTTATACGAAAGACGATATACCTCTAGATCGAGATCGCATACCTACCTGTGAAACAGCCAATAAATGGGAGCACCTATCTGTCATATCTCATGAAATGTCCCCGCTGAAGGAGTTTGGTGTTGGACTGTTGATAGGTTATGATTGTCCCGAAGCTTTGGTACCACAAAGGGTAATCACAGGAGGAAAGGGTGAACCCTACGCTGTTCAAACTGATCTAGGATGGGGCGTTGTTGGAGGAAAACAGCAGATTGCAAACTCAAGACAGGTGACAGGATTGTGTCATCGAATATCTGTTCAAGAGTTACCAGCTGTAAGTTCAGCGGAAGTAATCGAGATCCTTGAATCTGACTTTGCAGATCATGCTTCAAGAGGCCTGAATGTAACAGAATTGAAGAATTCAAACTGGCTCACCGGTCCAGAGTTCCTTTGGGAAAAGGAAATCATACCCAGTGAAGGTTACACAGAATTGTCTATGGGTGATCCAGAAGTAAAAGTTGTACAAACATTGAGCACTGCCGCCAAGTGTCAAGATGACATACTTGAAAGACTAGCCAGATGTTCAAAATGGAATACAGTCATAAACGTAGTAGCTCGAATTCAACGTTTGGCAAAGGGAATCAGAAAGAAGGAATCATTGAATGTAGCGGAAAGAATGAAGGCTGAAGAAACGGTCATAAGACTCATTCAACAGAGATTCTATAGTGAAGAGTTGAAGAGACTTAGTCAAGAACCTAAAAGGCTTCCCAACAACCACCCATTGTACAAGCTTAATCTTGTTCTACAGGATGGTATACTGAAGGTGGGAGGGAGACTGGAAAATGCATCGTTACCCAGCAGAGTGAAGCATCCAGCAATTCTACCCAAAAATTCTACCTTCACAAGATTGATTATTGATCACTACCACAACAAATCCTTGCATCAAGGAGGAAGCTTTACCCAGAACTGTTTGAGAGAAGGTGGTTACTGGATAGTAAAAGGAAGCAAAGTTATAGCAAAGTATATAAGTAAATGCGTAACCTGTAGAAAGGCACGTAGACCTACCGAAGAACAAAGAATGGCAGATTTACTGGCAGATCGTGTAAACCCATCACCACCATTTCTTTATAGTGGAATGGATTGTTTCGGCCCATTCATCACCAAACAAAACCACAAGGAGTACAAGCGATATGGACTAATATTTACATGTCTAAGCTCCAGAGCAATTCATCTGGAAATGTTAGAAGATATGTCAACTGACGCATTCATTAATGCCTTGAGATGTTTCATAGCCATTAGAGGTACTGTCAGAGAGCTTAGATCTGACCAAGGATCTAATTTTGTTGGAGCAAAGAATGAATTGAAGAAAGCTCTAAAAGAGATCGATAAAGAAAAAGTAACTGAGTATTTGTTAAAAAATCAGTGTGATTTTCATATGAATGCTCCACATGCAAGCCACACGGGAGGAGTTTGGGAAAGACAAATCAGAACTGTAAGAAATGTGTTAAGTTCAGTGTTGAGAAAGAGCTCCGGAAGAATAGATGATGCCTCACTTAGGACCCTATTCTATGAAGTAATGTCTATTGTTAACAGTCGTCCACTTACAGTTGACAACATCAATGATCCAACAAGTTTGGAACCTTTAACTCCCAACCATCTACTTCACCTTAAGTCTGATTACGTACAACCACCACCTGGCAAGTTTACCAAAGAGGATTTATATGCCAAAAAGAGATGGTGAAGAGTCCAATATCTATCAGAACAGTTTTGGAATAGATGGAAGAAAGAGTACTTAGCCAATCTTACGTTAAGAAGTAAATGGCAAACACCTAGAAGAAATGTACAAGTTGGTGACATAGTATTAGTGAAAGAAGAAGATTTACCTAGAAGTCAATGGAAATTGGCCAAAGTTCTAGAAGTTCAAAAGGACAAAGACAGACTAGTAAGAAGAGCGTTGTTACAAATAGGAGACTCAAAACTTGACAAAAAGGGAAAACGTCTCACTATTCCACTCAGGTTGGAACGTCCTATACAGAAGTTAGTTCTACTTGAGTGATAAAAGACACTTGGAAGTTGAGAACCTGATGGAAAATTCCCCAAATTCATGTTCAAATCCTACAATAGAGAACATAGAATTATAGGTAATTTGGTGGGAGTGTAGCTGGCCAGCTAAGACCTGTCCTAGGTTGCTAATGTGGCTTACATGCATATATAGCTAGTCCTGCTAATAATGTTAAAACAGTGCATATGCTCATTTGTGAGAGATAACAGCAGAGTTATTTACTGTGACTTTATATGTGGATGTCATATAACAGTTATATATTGTGTTCACAGAAGAAAAGAAAAAATATACCTTTAAGAGTCATTTCTATATACAGAAAAGTAAGCAATAATACAGCAGAATTGCAACCAGAAAGCATAGAGTTAAGCTTTTGTGACTCATCAGGAGTTTTAGCCAATCACAACCAATCTCACTGAGCAAATGTCTCTGGCTAATCATAGCCAGCATTTCACTCATGTTCTGTCTAGGAAATCTCATATCACATGTCTAGAATTTCATTTTACATCAGAGTGTGGAGCTGAACAGTTCAGATCCATCCAGAGTCCAGTTTTATGGAAGCAAGTGGCCAAAATAGGTATTTAATACAGTTATATAAGTTTCTATTGTTAATAATGTAATTAGAACTGTATACTGAAACTAGTTATGTGTTCACTTGTAGTTCCACCAAACCAGGTTTGCAATCAATCAAACCAGCAATCAAACCAGATTCAAACCAGATTTCAGAGCAAACATCAGAGCAAACAGCATTATAGAGCAAGTTCCAGATAGATCATAAAGTGTCTAAAGTATTTTAAAGTGAAAGTACAGATACTGAAGAGAGAAATATATCTACCATTTTATGTAGAATTACAAGATTGAACCGACATTTGTTATACTTTATTCAACACGTGTTTGTACATGGACTTCCTGCTGCTAAATTGTCAGTGTTATATAAGAAGAAAAGCTGAAGTGAATAAAGAAGTTATCTTAAAAGTTTGGTGTGCTCTTTAAACCTACTGCTTCCATAGAACGGCGCTAGAGGAATTATAGAGTAACAGATAGTCTTGTGTGGACTAAAAGATCAGAGAAATCAAATTCTTCTAATGCCACAGCGCATAAAGGCACTTCATAGTGCTGTGCCTGCCACACTGCTGGTTTAGATTTTGGGCTTTGCACGTTACCTCTATGTTCGTTGTCAGGGGAAGAAAGTCTGTAGAAACTGCAATGTCCACACAAGATGTAAAACCTTCAACTGTTGGTTTTATTTTTGCTGAAGTAACTTGTAGTATAGAAAGTAGAAGGTATGAGAAGATAGGGGAAGGTTCAGGTACCTTTTGCAGAACACACAAAAATGTCTTAAGTCATTCACCACTCTCACTTTTGAGTGGGTATTGCTCACCCGGATAGACCCCTCTCACTTGGCATAGCAGTCGGCATGATGCACGAACCAGTATGAGAACAGTCTCTGCCACAGACCGCTTGAGAACAAATATGGATAGCCAGGAATTCTCTGCCACAGGATTTCAGTCCCGAACTTTCAGCCGTGCAGTAAAAGAACCTTTAAGCTGATCCGGCAAACTGCTGGGCTTTTAAAGTAGTGGATCCCTTCTTAACGAAGTCACCAGGCCTATCCCGAGACATTAGCGCTTTGCTGGTCTCCTCCAGGGCAGGTCCTCCCCCGGTTCCCTTCGTTAAGCAGCTTCCTCCCTCTTGGTGGACAGCTTGGGATCCCCTTTAGGATTGTAGGCCCCAGTCATCATAACTGGGCCTATTTGCTAGAGATGCAGCATCAGGCCGAGAGCACACACACATACCTCACGCCAGGAGGGCCACAAGGCGAACTACCATTGCACAATGGCATCTGCCTCTTAAGTATCCCTCCCCAGCATGCACAGCGGGGCACCAATCCCACTGAACCGCTGCCGAGAAGGGACACCCAATACACCATGATCAGCCTGCGTTCCAACATGGACCTGAGGTGGTACCGCCACCTTCAGGCAACAAGGGAAAACACTATCAGGTGCCACCATAATCAGGACAGAGGCAATTTAGATATAATTACATAAGTCTGAGCCCAACTATTGGCTCAGACACCCCCTAAATTTACAATAGCGCCCCAATCATCGGGACAGGGCGCTACATACTGAAGATAGTTTTTAGTGACATTGGCTGTATGTTTGGGGTCGTTGTCCTGCAGCAGAATAAATTTGGGGCCCATCACATGCCTCCCTGATGGTATGGCATAATGGATAAGTATATGCCTGTATTTCTTAGCATTGAGGACACAATTGATCCTAACCCAATCTCCAAATCCATATACAGAATTGCAGTCCCAATCTTGCAAGGAACCTCCTCCATGCTTCACTGTTCTCTGCAGACACTCAATATTGTACCGCACTCCAGCCCTTCAGCAAACAGACTCCCTTTTTCTACAGCAAAATATTTAGCATTTTGACTCATCATCAGTACAGAGCCCCTTCTGCCATTTTTCTGCACCCCAGTTATATATAGATATCCGCCATGTTTTGATGATAAAGAAAGTAAGCACATACAATATAACATAGTATATAGAATAGTATATACTATGTTATATGTGCTTACATTCTTTATCATCAAAACATGGCGGATATCTATATATATTTTTATGATACATCGCACACCAATTATGTATTTCTAGAGACCTTCCCACACCAAGAGAGGTCCGATTCTGACTTGATCTTCTATATTTTTGCCCTCATGCCCACTATTTCTGAGATGTCTTTGGATGTGTCCCCTTAGGAGGTTGGTGCTACCCATAATTGGATATTATTCTCTATCACATACTATATAGCCTTCCTATATGGTTTGGTTCATAGATACCTTTTGTTGATATAATTTTTCCTAACTATTTTAGATTACCTATACCTCCTGGTTTTTGTGTCCTTGGTGGGGTCACCAACCCTATATGACACACCTGGAAATCTGATCTACGATTTGGCCCCCATTGGTCCAGCACCCATGGTGAGAATGTTAATGGAGCCCGGCCTCTATGGTTCGGGAGATGCTTGTCTGTCTTTTTCTATTGTGAAATGTATATTTTTATATCCACGGTTTTTACTTTATCATGTTTTTTCTTCATTCATAGTTACGTGACAACATTGTTCATATGTCTACTGAAAATGAATGCATATATAGATATAGCTCCTGAAGAAGCGGATTCCTTTTTTGGAGTCATTAACGTGAAACATGTCGCACATTGCATATTATGTATGTATAGTTGTATTATTCTCCTATGATATATTGAATGTCACAAAACTATCCCTGTCTCTATGAATTGTACAAATTTCTATATAACTTTGTAATAAAAAATCTTTTAAATATATATCTCTAACTGTTTCATCAGTCCACATAAGGTGCCAACATAGTCCATACCAGCCTCGCTTTTCCCTCTATGCACTATGAAGATCTGTGGTTAGTTCTCCAAAATGTTTGGAACAATCGACCTGCCAAGTTTCTTCAAAAACTGTGTGCAAGCGTGCATAGAAGAATTGATGCTGTTTTGCAGGGTGAGCACACCAAATATTGCTTTGATTTGGATTTCTCTTCTGTTCATTTACTTTCCATGTTGTTCATTGATAAAAATAAACTATTAATACTTCAATTTATGAAAGCATTTTTAATTTACAGCATTTTTAACATCTGCCTAAGACTTTTGCACAGTACTGTATATATACTGTATATAGCTATGATGTTTGAGACTTGAGAGGATGACCCCCTTCTCCCACTGCCATCTGACAACGTGACTAGCAAGGAGATGGCTGCTTGATAGCTGGCATTCCTCTCAGCTTCAAGCACTTTCCTGAGACAAATGGCAGCAAGAGCAATTCAAAGGGAGAGGAGACTGGCATGTGCCCCCTCCCTCTATATTCCTCTTGCTGACTCTTTTCACTTACGTGGAGCTGAGATTAGTACTGGTTATACAACAGCCATCTCCTTGCTAACCACGTTGTCGGGTGGCCATAGGGGGAGGTGGGGCACTTTGCCTGACCTCATTGCTGGGCTTTCAAAGGACATAGGAAGATGGGACAAGGTATTACATGTACCTCCTCCCCTGGAAGACAGAACACTGAAAAATGTAAAAAAATTGAAAAATTTTGAGTTCTTCATTAGGAGAAGCAATATCAAGACATTCAGGTACACTAAAGCCCTGTACACACGATCAGATTTCCTATGGATTCTAGTCCGATGGATTTGTCCATCGGATATCCGATGAAATTGTTTTCCATCAGTCTTGCCCACACACCATCAGTCAAAAAACCGACCGTTCCAAATGCGGTGACGTAAAACACTCCGATGAGCCGAGAAAAATGAAGTTTAATGCTTCTGAGCATGCGTCGACTTGATTCTGAGCATGCGTGGGTTTTTGATCCGATGGACTTGCCCATAGACGATCTGAGTTTTCGATCGGTTTTTTATCCATCGGAAAAATTTAAAACATGTTCTATTTTTTAAAACCGATGGAAAAAAGACCGATGGGTCCCATACACGATCGGTTTGTCTGATGAAAAGAATCCATCGGACGAAAATCCATAGGATATCCGATCGTGTGTACAGGGCTTAACTGATTTTAAAAATGCACATTTTAATTTTTATTGCATCCATAACTGCATTCATTTTTATTTTAATTTTTTTATATCTGCTAGAGGAAAATGATATGAAAGGGTATTAGCTGTATTGTAGCAATTGCGGTAACCTAATAAAAATTCCCTAGCATTGGGAAAGATCTGATATCCCCTTTACCATATTTAAATCTCAAAACGATCAGGCATATTTGAAATATATGCAAATAAGTATCTAAAAAAAGTTTTCAATCCCACCCAGCCAGGCTATGATTAACACTTTACATGCAAGTTTTAATTACTTTGCATAACCTACCTGTTAAATATTCAATTAAATGGCTGATTGCTGTCCCTGGTGAATTCTCCTTTTCTAAATAAAAAGCTGCAGAAATTAATATAATTCCACTGTAAGTTTTCAGGCCCACAGAGAATGCTCCCAACAGAACACTCCACACTGCTGGCAATGTTTTCTTATGTGGAATAGTTTTAGTGTTTCTTTTTGCTTGATTTTACCATCATTTGCTGTAGTCAGAATAAAACATTGAAATAGACTTTATGACAACCCAAACAGGAATAAATGTTATTGTAACATATTGGTACGCTCTCCATTTCATTTTACTTCTCCAATTAATTTCACGTCCCATACGCTGTATTACTAGCAGAGAAACATGTAAGATGGACAAGCGGATAGCTATTTCACAATAAGATTTGTTGTGGCTTCGGGATATTACATGCCTAGCTGCTCTATCCAGTTACTTAGTATGAAAGATGACTTACATTTGTAAATATGTTTGCAAAGTCATCAGGTTAAGGATATAATAGTGGTGTCTGTGTAGCTATATGTATACATATATTTATTACGTATATTATTTATACCAAGAGGGACGGACTGAAAGGGTAGAGCACAGGTTGCAATTCTGTCAGTAACACACCACCAGTCATAA
This sequence comes from Rana muscosa, assembly GCA_029206835.1. NCBI lineage: Eukaryota > Metazoa > Chordata > Amphibia > Anura > Ranidae > Rana > Rana muscosa. The sequence continues at coordinate 181,157,260 of CM055121.1, forward strand.
GAGGACAAGACTCTCTCACCCGTCTGTATCAGGACAACAGAAACAAGATAGTACTATGGAACCCTGCGCTCTCCTAGTCTCCATAGAGGGGCATGGGTCTATTATTTTCACAGAACAATATACAATATGTAGCGGGGTATTCCCCTTTAATACAGAGAGACTACATCTCCCAGTACATCTTGCAGCACCCAGGGTACATTGCTCCGGAACAGAGACTGCTGGGGCAGACTTTATAAAGGGGAGGTGGAGTTTGTTCTGCCTCTTTTGGACACCCCCTCTCCTAGCAAGAGGATCTCTGTGCTGAACTGCTGTATGCACAAGGCCTAGAAGCCTGGGCCTTGTGCTCTTTTCCAAAGAGCCCCTCTGCCAGCCTAGCAAAGCCTTAGAGACATCTTCTCCTCCTTGCTGCAGTACACCAGAAGGATTGAAGACTTGGATGTCGGTGGATTCCTGTTCCTAGACGAATCGGCGGAGGAAACAGACTTGGACTTGTCCGGGTGGTGAGAGCTGTTTAAAGACAGATATTTTATCTTTACTATTCGTTGGGATTACAAAGTTGTTCCTCAAGTGCACCACCGAAAGATTGCTAGCGAATATTGTTTCACTGAACTTCCATTTAGATCAGTCAGGCCTGACTGCATAGGTAGACATTGCTGGGTGTTAGTCTACCCATGAGGGGAAGTAGCTGTAAAAGGGCAGCGCTAGAGTTGCATAGCAATACTTTATTATTCTGATTACTCTGTTTATCTTTATTACTGTTTATTGCAGGGATCTGCAACTTGTTATACTGTTGTTTATTACTTGCCCATTAGCCTCAGTAAAATATCTGGGTCAAGTACATTGGTGTCAGTTTCACTTACTTTAATAGAAGTTTTAAAGTATATCACTGTGTGTGTTTGCCATAGGACTGCGTCACCTAGAGTTGCGGTCACGCGGTCCTATCTCCCCTTACTAGCTGCGCCACGGGAGGGTAGAGCCGATTGCCAGGGGTTGACAGCGGTGCACTACAGGGCCCAAAACAAAACCAGCGGCTCTCTTAACTGGGGGTAGTGCTACAAATATAACAGATAAGAATCAGCACAGACAAGAAGCAGGGAAAGTTATCAGCTCACAAGATTTCTGGCATTCAACAAGTATTTGTCGAGCAGACCTAAAGCGGAGCTTCACCCAAAAGGGGAAGCTCCGCTTGTTTGCTTCCCCCCCCCCCCCCGCTAAAATGTGCCATATTCGGAGGGAGACCTTGCTGTGGAAGTTCGCCCTCCTCCTTACACCACCACCAGGCCATTCCGAATTGGCGCATGAGTAGGGAACCAGCTGTGAAGCCGAAAGTCTTCAATGGCAGTTTCCCTTACAAAGAATGGCGACGGCAGCGCAGCACCCGAGTGCCGATTGAAAAGTTGGCTGGGGTGTCGACATCACAGGACCCCTGGACAGGTGTCCTAATATTAAAAGTCCGCAGCTACAGTATTTGTAGCTGCTGACTTTTCATTTTTGGAGAGGGGGCTGGAGCTCCGCTTTAACAAAACACGTTCATGGCATATTTAACAGATCAAAGGGGGCCAAAGAAGTGATGTTAATTGTTAGAAGTGTACATACACTATGAATATCCCATGATTTATAGAAGTCTTTCCACTGCACAGAAAAAAACTATTAGGTGACAGTGACTTATGCCGCGTACACACAATCGTTTTTAATGTCATTTTCACAAACGACTTTTTTCTCGACGTGATTTTTCTTGTTTCCTCTCAAGCCTGTCTTGCATACACACGTTCATTAAAAAAAAACGCTCGAGTAAAGCGTGGTGACGTACAACACGTACGACGGCACTATAAAGGGGAAGTTCCGTTCGAATGGCGCCACCCTTCATGTTAGTAAAGTTTGTTGAGCGACGATTCGCGCTTTTCAGCCTTGTGCTTTTCAGTCCGTTACAGCGTGACGAATGTGCTATCTCCATTATGAACATAGTTTTACCAGAACGAGCGCTCCCGTCTCATACTTGATTCTGAGCATGCGTGTTTTTTTTCCCCTCGTAAAAGCATACACACTACCGTTTTTCACGTCATTAAAAAAAACGACGTGAAAAACTACGTGAAAAAATAGTGCAGGTTCTCATTTTTTTTAGACCATTTTTCACATCGTTAAAAATGCTCTGGAGCCTACACACGATCGTTTTTAATGCCCAATTTAAAAAATTGCATTTTTAACGACGTGAAAAACGATCGTGTGTACGTGGCATTAGAACTCTGTATTTGCTGTCCACCACAAATGTTGGCACAACAGCATTTATGCAAAGTCTTAGAAGAAGTATCAGTGTCAAGATGTCTGGTTATTCTTAGCTGGCATCTCCAACAATATATTTTAAAAAAGTATACTCTCCCCAAAGAACTTTCATTATGTTGTGTGGTGTTGGGGTGATTATACTCTTGTTGCAGATGCATTTTCCAGAGCGTTATGCCAGCCCAAACTGCATTTTACGGCATGGCAGTCCATTTTTATTAAACAGAAAGGAATAGTTAACAAAGAAATCAGTTGCTCACGCAGGGGTTTCCACTATCAACATAAAAAAAAGTAAACTGAAAGTGCCAAGCCAGCTGGCTTGCTTGTCAGCAGCACCATTGCTCTCCCTACCAGTCCCTCTGACTGTGTTGCCCAGTTCTCTTGGTTCACTTGACTCACTTAGCCTTTAGTCTCAGTGCCCTGCTGCATGGCCCACTCCTGGCTTCTGAATAGGGGTTCTCCTGACACCCTGATAGGAACTCACCTGACTCCTGGGAACGAGACCTCTGGTCTCCTGGCTGCTGGCTGGGGCATCTCCAATCTCTAGTTAAGGCCTCCTGACTCCAGATTCCTGTCTGGGGCTTCTCTGACCCCTGTGTGAGACCTCCTGTCTCCAAACTCTTGGCTGAGGCTTCTCTGACCCCTGTGTGAGACCTTATGTCTCTTGACTCCTGGATGGGGGCACCTGTCACCCCTGGGTGATACCTGTCTCCAATATGGGAACTGTCTCCAAACTAGGAGCTCTGAGCTATCATAAGGCTTGGTTTATAATGACCCTGCACACCTGTGTACTCACACAGGCTGCAAATATCCAGTAAAATCCAGACACAGAGTTCAAGGTTCCGTCCAACCCAAGACACTTTGGAACCTTCAAGCTCCAGGCCCAAATCTAGGACTACAAAATCCGGAGAAAACTAAAAACACAGCTTTTTTTACTTAGTCTGGACTTCGCATTAAGCCTTTATGTGAATCCTGGGTCATTTTCTCCTACATTTCCACAGTGGCAGGGCCTCGCACTGTCACAGCTGTTATGGAGCAAATGTCCAGTGCTGAGAGTGGTTAGGTGGATCGGTGGGTGGTTCTTACCATTCCTCTTCTATCCAAAACTGGCTTGAAATAATGTTGGTCTTCTGCTATGGGCAACGCATTTTCAAACAATAGTTAGCTTTGAGGCTGTTTTTTACTCTAGTTAGTGAATTAGGTCAATTAGGTTGATGTTCCTTTTGTAAATAGAGATTCCACAAGAGGAGTGTATACTCCTGATAAAAAAACAGTTCTCTCTTGTTTTTTTCACTTTTCCATGAAAAGATCTGTAATTAGTAATTAGAACAATTAAACGCTGAAGTACCTGTTCACTAGGCTCATTGTGGTCTATGATGAGCTGTTGAAAGTTATCTGTTAAATTAACAGGTAGCATAATTAATATTAAAATACATTTTTATGTGAAATATTTATTTTTAATATGCATACAGAAATTACAGAAATATAAAAAAGCATGTCATGTATATAAAGCAGATTAGACGAGATATCCCAAAGATCAATAAACTTAAACAATTGTTACCTGAAAACATTTACTGAGTACAATTAAAAGGTGTCTCCATTTGTTTCCAAGGGCACTATACTCCATATGAACTCCACCGGTGTTATGCATGAAAGGTGAGGTAGGTTTGTAAATGGCAGCTATGCCTCCTTACTGACATTCAGAGTTCTAAACGTTTCTATCTAGCCCTCCTTACACATCTGGTATGTACAGAGAAATGTGCTAAGGTGAAGGGGCTTAGATCATTGGATCTGAGAAAAAGGGGCACAGATGATATCTACACCCCACCCACCAGGGTGACTGAAACCCACATGCCTGGCATATACTGTAAATCATTGTCCATGATCAAACTTTATTGAGTCCAGTGGAACTAAAATGTAGACACCACTGCTGGCTGTCTATAGTACTGTGGTATAAAGTTGGAGCATGTACACATTTTACTAAGACGAACCCAAGGGCTTACACCAGCTTCCAAATACTTTTAGAAACATTAGAACCCTGCCATTGCCGAATTTCTGGTCTCAGCATTTTTCGAAAATATTGATTTATTGAAAAGAAAAAATATAGATAGAGACGTGTGATTCTACTAAAGAAAACTCATGGTGAGATAAATTTGCAGGCTGCCATCAAAGATGCGTTACGGCAGAATGGGGCTCCCCATCCCTTCAAATGACATTGATAAACACTGCAGTAGGACCAGAGAAGCTGGCCCATTTGCATTATCTATATGGGCATGGCCTACCCTATCAGACACTAACTGCCTACAAGTGCATCCTTCTTTGTGATTTGACAGGCAGGTGCACAGATTTGACCAATTGTGCGTTCTCCCTTTTTTTTTGCAGAAGCATGAAGATTGCAGCTGAGCTCTATGGACATCAAGCGGGATTTAGTCATCTACCTAGATTTCCCTGTGCATAATCCAGCTCTGGCTGTCATTTCTGGTCTCAATCTTAAAAATGATAATTGCCTGGATGTATCTGTCTTTAATACGTTCTGAATTGCTGATATGGAGCCGATCAAAAGTTGACTTTTCATGCTGGATACAGTGGGTATAGAAAAGAATAACCCCTTTTAAAGTAATCACATATTGTTGCTTTGCTGTGTTTACTATTGGAATTTATAACATCCAAGTGAAAGATATAATACCAACATGTCAGAATAAAATAAAAAAAAACAGAATCACTGAGTTAGAGAAAGAATCATCCCTCTTATGTCAGTATTTTTGCACATTTTGCTTCAATTACAGTCTTTAGTCTGTTGGGATATGTCTCTAACTTTGCACATCTAGGCTTTGCAATAATTGAATTTTAGTCTCAAATGACTACCTTACATGCACCTTGAATATTCTGAGGCCACATGGAAAAAGGTATAATGGTCAGATCACACTAAAATTGAATTATTTGGCCTCAACACCAAACGACATGTCTGGCGGAAATCCAATACAGCTCACCATTCAAATAACACTATTCCTACAGTAAAGCATGGAGGTGGTAATATCCGGTTATGGGGGTGTTTCTCTGCAGCAGGGACTAGAGCATTTGACAGGATAGAAGAAAAATAGATGGGGCAAAATACTATCAAATTCTTGAGAAAAATTTGCTGCCCTCTGCCAGAAAGTTGTCAATGGTAAGAAGGTTTACCTTCCAACATGACAATGACCCAAGGCACTCGGCAAAATATGACCACACACTGGTTGAAGGAGAAAAAGGCGAATGTCTTTGCATGGCTTAGTCAGAGCCCAGACTTACAAATATAGCAAAGTCTAGATGTGCAAGTTAGTAGAGACATATCCCAACAGACTAAAGGCTGTAATTAACTCAAAGGGCGGTTCCACAAAATACTGACATAAGGGGGGTGATCCTTTTTCCAACTCAGCGATTCGTTTTTTTATTTTTATTTTTTATTTTATTTTCTGACATTTTGGTATTATATCTTTCACGTGGATGTTATAAGTTGCACTAGCAAATAAAGCTGGATAAAACAAAAACTCAAACACTGTGTCTGTCTTAAAGTGGAGTTCCACCCTGAAATACAATTTTTCCCTACCAGAAATAGCGATTGCTATGCGGAAGTCCCTAATCTGCCTCTTCATCCTCCGCGGTGGATCTTCTTCCTCGTCCTACACTCTGTGTCCTCTTGTGAATGGGGAACAGTTCCCAGGTCTGGGAACTGTGTGTATCCCAGAGAGCAGCCGGCCCATTCACAAAGCGCCGCGCTGCTCGCGCATGCGCAGTAGGAAACGGGCAGTGAAGCCGCACGGTTTCACTGCCTGTTTCCCTTACTGAGGATTTTGGCGCCGGGAGCTGCCAGGATCGAGGGATCGGCCTCGGCGGGGGCCGACATTGCGGGCGAGTAGGAAAGGTAAGTGTCCTTATTAAAAGTCAGCAGCTACAGTGTTTGTAGCGGGTGGAACCCCCCTTTAATTTCAGGCTGCAAAGCAACAAAATGTTATTATTTTAAAGGGGGGGGTGATTTATTTGTATACCCACTGTACCTGGTCCAGGTCAGAATCTCGGGATGTACCGCAGCCAGGCAACTAGCATTTTCAGAAGGAGGACTCGGTCTTTGTATTTCTCTGGTGCATGTTTTCTGTACCATGTATCAGAGTGGTCAGGGGTGGATCCTCCTTCATAAAGATTGATTTGCCTAGAACTAAATATTTTCTAAGCTCACTAACCTTATTGGATCTTGATCAATAGTAGCCTGATGGATATCCATACTCTCCATATGATAGTTGTTAACAGTATAAAATATAAATCCAAGTGAAACATGAAGGAAAGGTAGTTAGTTCTCCTCTAAATGCATGCAATAGAATCTTTGAACATATTTGCAGATAATTCCCCAGAAACATGTCACTCGTTTTCTCACACTACCTCTTCCTTTTAATCGCAGTAAAAATCAACAGCCTGGAAGAGAAAAGAAAAGAGATTATTGCATTGGACCTATGAAGAAGTCCTCGGCTGGCTTTTGTAAGTCTGTATTTCTCACGTGCATGCATCATAGGGAGAATAGGTGGCCCCCTCTAGATTATGCTATTCACATTGTAAAGCTATAATATATATCCTACTGTCAGTGCCTTATTATGGCAGGAAGTTTTAACACAAGGCTGTGACACCTATGAAGCCAACTGAGGAACCCATGGCGGCATGGTGGGGGTGAGGGGGGGTAGCATTAAGGCCAGCCCCTCCACCCCCAGTGCATGGCCTGGCTGCCTGCATCCTAGCAACCAATGATCATGTCTGACCACCAGCATCCAGGGCCGCCATCAGGGGGGTACAGACAGTACACTTGTAAGGGGCCTGGAGGTCCCCAGGGGCCCGGATGGCAACCCCCCCTTTTTTTTATAAAAATGTCTTTCTTTTGTAGCGGGGTCTTTAAATTTAGTTGGGGTACACCTGGGGGTAGTGTGACCCAGGTGTGTAATTGTGAAGGTTCTGGACCCCTTTTGTAATTCGTGGAGGATTGGGTGGTGTATTATTCTCCTTGGCCTGTGGGTGGCGGGGTACCTACAGGCTCAAGGTAGAATCACTGCCACAGTGCTACCCTTTTTGTCCCTTTCCAGAGATGGTACAGCTGGGGCGGGGAACCCGCCGTGGTGTTGAAGGGAGGAGATAAAAGGGGGAGATGCCCTCGCCACGAGGTCTTCGAGGATTTTCTCTTCACGCACCCAGGCACCTTAGGCCTGGGTGCGGGCGGTTAAAGGTTCCGGCCCAGGCGCCCTAGGCCTGACCGGAATGAAGTTGGGGTCCATCCCAGGCACCTCCAGCCTGGGGTGAGGTACTATATCGTAGGCCTGGGCCCCAGTGGCTTCGACTGGGTCCCACGAGGGCGAAGTGATCTGAGGGTGCCGCCTTGCGAAGGGACACGCATCTGAGGTGAGGAGGCCAGGGAGGTTACCCGTCCGGAGATTCCGGAGCAGCATCAAACCGGTGACGGATGGGCCTCTGGTAACTCCCTTAGAGGGACATCTTCCCCTGATAGGGGCCGCAACGCAGCGAAGGTACTCCCATCTGTGTTCTATGGAGTTGCTGGTAGAGACTCACAAGTTCTATGTTCTGTGCTAAGCAAAGCTGCTATAACCTCTGGTAAAACCACAGGGGTTTAGATTGAAATCAGGATAGTGCCTCGGCCTGCTCATCCCACTGTTTGCATTATGTTACGGGTCGCAACTAACCGGCTGTGAAAGAACTGTTTGTTGTGGAAGTATAATAAACAAGTGTTGGACCCTGCATCGGTGTATGGACTCTGGTTAATGGGAGGTTTCAGCACAGCAGGACTGAGCTTCATAACTAACACGCATTGGCCCGAGGAATGTACTGATACTGGCCTTCACCTCACCCACAGCTATGGGGAGGACATGGGCCGTAGCGCATCTCACCCTGTCACGTGACATACCCCTAGAAAAAGGAGATGGGGTGAGGCCGCTACACGATGGGGGCTCGTCCGGGATGAAATGTGTGTTGACTTTGAAATTTGAAATGGCTGTGTCTGGACTTTGCTGCCTGGAGGAGGTCCGAGCAGGTCGGCCATGTGATTGGCCAAAGTGCGTCCCTGTGCTCGAAGTCGTGGAAATAACCCCAAGACGGGAAAGGTCCATGCAGAAAGAGCGGGAAGAGGGAAAAGCCCAGCCGTGTGACGTACTACATGTGGGGGTGTTTGCTGCACTGCGCCATGAGGCACCCCATGACTGCGCAATTCGTGGGCGGGGACTGTGGGAAGCCCGCGAAAACGTGCAAGTCGTGGGAGGAGTCTGGCCATGTGTGGAGATGCACGTGGAGACTCCGGCGCGTGGTCAGCGCGTGATGGAGCAGCAGGTGGTTGGGATGGCCTCAAGCTCCCCGTGGATGCCGGTATCATACCCCACGAAGATGACTGCTTTTGCTGCTCCCCTTACAGACACGGGGATAAGACTCAGGCCCCGAGGACAGTTGGCTTTGTACTCATGCAGAGACACGGAGGCCCTCGGTGTGATCTGTCCCGGATGCTCGGGACTGGTGGTCCAACTAAAGCCATTTGGGCGTTGTGAAGCGTGTAAAGAATTTCTGTTTGAGGTTGAATCATCCACAGTAAGGCCCCGGGCCCTTCGCCTCAATTGCATCACAGGTACCGCCACTCCGGAAGGGGAGATCCAGGCCTTTGCGGAGGTCCCCGTACGCGCTGACCAGGGCGACGGGACTGCCCAACCAGAGACAGAGAGAAAAATCCGAGGATGCTGCTTCGGCCACCACAGATTCCCTGCTGCCACCTCCGAAGAGGAAGATAGGCCTGGTGCAGGCCTCCTGTGGTCATGGTCGAGCTTCACCCCGCCGCTTGCCGGACCTGGATGGATCCGGTTGGAAGAGTCCTGGACATCCCAGTGCTGAAAAAGGTCCAGGTGAGCCAGGGGCTGGGACTGTGGTGGTGGTTGGAGGTGTCGGGGGTCCGCTGGAGGTGGAGCCCGCAAGGGAGGGTAGTTCTCCGTCTACTAAAGACTACCTTCCCGCCGAGATGTATGACACCTCCGACCTGGAATCGCTGTCGGACTGTGGGGATGACGGGGAAATAGATGAACTGTTTCACCGGAAGGGTTGGGACAAACGCCCGCTATCTGTGCTATGCAAACCGCAGGATTCCCCTATGTCTATAGAAGACAGTACGCCCCGGGCGCAGGCCCCGGAGCTCAGGAGGGAGTTTAGTCCTCCGACTGACTTTCCACATTCCACAACATCACCTGCTTTGGTCGTGGGGATGCAGCGCGCGTCATTGCGTGCGCCAAAGGCAAAGCCACCCGAGGTAGTGAAGGTACCTCGGCACCCGGAGGCCATCGTGCAGCCAGGAGAAGGTGAGCGGGATGTCATGCCTCCTTTGGCCAGATTGCAACGACTTTTCTCCCAGAGAGTCGCCCGTGAGTACGGATGGGAGTATCCCTACTTGCCTCGGGACTTACTTTATGAAGTTGAGGTCCTGCGACAGAGATGGTACGACGAATTTGTCTGGGAAAAGCTCAAAGTGCCTCAGGCCCGGCGATACTTGTCCTGTTCGCCGCCTGTGTCCAAGAAATTCAAGGACTGCAGAGCGGACTGGAAGTTGGGGCGCCATATTCATGCTGATAAAGTGCTTATCTGCAGAAAGGAGGGAGAGGATGTTGAATATTCAGTCGAAGTGTTTGATAAGCATCTGAAGCCGTTGTTCTTACCCGATCCGAGGTTTTACTTGTGAGGAGAGACTCATGAGTATGTTTTCAGCTACAAATTTTCCTGGAAGAGCCTTTGCTAGAACGTCTGAACAATACCCTGTTTTTTATTTGGTTTTTTTTCTTCCCACTCTCTTTTCCTATGAATCAAGGACAGACTTTGGGGTAGAATTAGTGTAGGGACGCATGAAGAATGAAGGAGCACCAAGTGTCATTACCGCAGCGCTGTCACCAGGTGGCAGTGTTGTGCAACGTTTGTTTTCTGCACACTCTTACACCACACTCGTTGGAGCAAATGGGTCTCTCGGCTGATGGGCCCATTCATTCCAAATTTTCACATGATGTTAGGATCTTGTCTGTTTTTGTTGTTTCCCTTCTGCAGGAGATTCGTCGGTCAAGACTACTGAGTATGGGGTGGTTCTTAGACAATGACGGGAGGGATTGTATATGTGTACATGATAGATGTTTATACAAAAGTTTTATTGGTTTATGGTTCCCTTTCCCCTTGAGCAGGTCTTGGCACACACGGGATTCAAAATTTTTAGGGATAGCCTCTGAGGCTCGCTCCATGTCATCACTCCTTGGGAGACATGGGGTTGCACCAGACGCTGGGGACCAGCGTCAAATCACAGGGGGGAGTATGTAGCGGGGTCTTTAAATTTAGTTGGGGTACACCTGGGGGTAGTGTGACCCAGGTGTGTAATTGTGAAGGTTCTGGACCCCTTTTGTAATTCATGGAGGATTGGGTGGTGTATTATTTTCCTTGGCCTGTGGGTGGCGGGGTACCTACAGGCTCAAGGTAGAATCACTGCCGCAGTGCTACCCTTTTTGTCCCTTTCCGGAGATGGTACGGCTGGGGCGGGGAACCCGCCGTGGTGTTGAAGGGAGGAGATAAAAGGGGGAGACGCCCTCGCCACAAGGTCTTCGAGGATTTTCTCTTCACGTATCCAGGCACCTTAAGCCTGGGTGCGGGCGGTTAAAGGTTCCGGCCCAGGCGCCCTAGGCCTGACCGGAATGAAGTTGGGGTCCATCCCAGGCACCTTCAGCCTGGGGTGAGGTACTATATCGTAGGCCTGGGGCCCAGTGGCTTCGACTGGGTCCCGCGAGGGCGAAGTGATCCGAGGGTGCCGCCTTGCGAGGGGACCCGCATCTGAGGTGAGGAGGCCGGGGAGGTTACCCGTCCGGAGATTCCGGAGCAGCATCAACCCGGTGACGGATGGGCCTCTGGTAACTCCCATAGAGGGACATCTTCCCCTGATAGGGGCCACAACGCAGCGAAGGTACTCCCATCTGTGTTCTATGGAGTTGCTGGTAGAGACTCACAAGTTCTATGTTCTGTGCTAAGCAAAGCTGCTATAACCTCTGGTGAAATCACAGGGGTTTAGATTGAAATCAGGATAGTGCCTCGGCCTGCTCATCCCACCGTTTGCATTATGTTACGGGTCGCAACTAACCGGCTGTGAAAGAACTGTTTGTTGTGGAAGTATAATAAACAAGTGTTGGACCCTGCATCGGTGTATGGACTCTGGTTAATGGGAGGTTTCAGCACAGCAGGACTGAGCTTCATAACTAACACGCATTGGCCCGAGGAATGTACTGATACTGGCCTTCACCTCACCCACAGCTATGGGGAGGACATGGGCCGTAGCGCATCTCACCCTGTCACGTGACATACCCCTAAAAAAAGGAGATGGGGTGAGGCCGCTACACTTTTTTTTAATCTTTTTTTTTTTTTGTATTTGGGGCCCAGAGGTCCCCAGAGGCCTAGATGGCAACCCCCATTTTTTTTTTTTTTTATATAAAATTGTTTTTTATTTATTTTTTTTATAATTTTTTTTTGTAAAAAGCCCCCCCGACCTCAACAATTCGCGGCGACAGCACCCCCCTCTTCTCAATTCGTTGCACCCCCCCACTTCTCAATTTACGGCGGCAGCACCCCTCCCCCCCCGGTTCTCCTCTGCTCCAGGGGGCCCATGCCTGAAGCTGTGTAAGGGGCCCCAAAATTCCTGATGGGGGCCCTGCCAGCATCCTAGCAGTCAATGTTGATATATGACCAGGCCCCTAATTTCTTAGTAGCTGACAAGGAAGGTAGTGGGGTGGCAAAAATGGCTGCATCCATTCCCAGCAAAGCCCTGCTGCTATATATTTGGAAAAGTATGCAGCTGAAACCTCTGTGTTTATTCAAAATTAGGAACAGATTAGGTTGAAATGCCAGGGCATGTTAGCATATTACTGTCCACTCAAAAGTAACCAAAAACTTAGGAATCATCCTAGGCAATACCTTAACATGCAGCAGCTGCAGAAAAAATCAGCTTTGTATTAGGCCCCTTTCACACTGGGGCAGGCATGTGCGGTGGCGGTAAAGCGGCGTGATTTTTAGCGCCGCTATACCGTCGTATTTACCGCGATATTCGGTCACTAGTGGTGCGGTTTTAACCCCCGCTAGCGGCCGAAAAAGGGTTAATAAGGCCCGCAAACCGCGGCTACAGCCGCGGTTTGCGGGCGGTATTACCGGGGTGTCCCCTTGATTTCATACACACCGGTCCTTCACCGCTCCAAAGATGCGGCTTGCAGGAGATTTTTTTTTTTCCTGCCAGCGCATCGCCTCAGGGCTTTCACATTGAGAATGCTGGGGCAGGAGTATTTCAGGCGTTATTTATGCGCTATTTTTAGCGCTAAAACGCCTGAAATACGCCTCAGTGTGAAAGGGGCCTTAGACTAAGCAGTGGTGTCATCCAATTTCTGTAAACCCTTGAAAATAAATATTTTACAATTTAGGAGAAGAGAAGCAAAGCTGTGATGGGGGAGAGGGAGGGAAGTTGGGAGTCAGTAAAAGTGACTGAACTTTGCTGGAAGCCTCTCACAATTGTTCAGTCTGTTTTATGTGGACTTCTTCATTGAGATCATAGATGATTATGAAAGGGCCTCATGAAAGTTTGTTTTCCTCTTTTAACAAGATAGCGAAGACTAGCTGGGCAGAAATCTGGGAAATAGGCAGCTGCCTGGGCAGCACATCAGTTGCTTCAAGGCAGTGAATAAGCAGCTCTAAGACTCCTAGAAATTTGAAAGTGAGAGAATTCCAAGGCCTGGGTTCTATGACAACAAAAAAGGCTTGGTAATGCAGTAAACTCCATATGGGACTGTGTAGGGTTGTGATGGCCTCATATACTGTATATCAACTGAATAATTTAATGAACTGATCATTTTGATATTCTGAATAATTCTAGCAATATCAGTTTGTTAAATGAAAAATAATTTTGAATAACCAAAATAGTAGCGCTCAGTGTCTTACAACACAAATCTAAATATAAACCATATACACTCCGTGAGATAGTGCATAAATGCGAATGTTCATAAATATACACCCTGTAAAGAAATGTGCATACAATAAACTCATCAAGTGTCCATAACGTTCATGACAGTGATTTAAAACAATTGATATAAAGTGTTTAACTGAAAATTAGTCCATAAAAAAGTGCACAAAATAAGTCCATAAAAAGTGCATCCAAAAGTGACTTCAAATGAAGATGATGACAAATAAAACTTTCTTGTGTTTTCTTCAAACCTTCACCACACCAATGTGCTCAGTGATTCCACTCCCTAAGGACTTGCACTCACCACAAGAATATGCCTCGCACTCTCATGCTTGGCTAATCAGCTTGATTACCCCCCAGGGTATCACAAACGATTCCAAAATGATGAAATTAGGTCAGTCAAGTCTCCCACATGAAAAAACAAATGCTTCCAATAGTGAAGTATATCAAAACTTTTAATTAAAATAACACAGCACAAGTGACCATCAATGGTTACACTCACATTTAGACAGATCAAATTGGGCACTTCAAAGCAAACATTTCCAAACGCCAGGCAAGTTTATAGTAGGCTGCCGCGATGTATTGCGGTCTCGGCGGACCATATAAGCATGTATGTCTCACCCTCCTTCATGTACGCTTGCCTCTCCACTGCAATCGAATCACCGCAGACTCCCGCCCAAACACCAAACTGTATATTCGACGAGTGGTCGAAAGATCCGAACGCTGCACACCAGGTGACTGTCGTGTAGCTCCTCCCAGACTAGTTTCGTCGTAAGACTTCTTCCAATGGGGTCACCCATTGATGGTGTAACCATTGATGGTAACCATTGATGGTCACTTGTGCGGTGTTATTTTAATTAAAAGTTTTGATATACTTCACTATTGGAAGCATTTGTTTTTTCATGTGGGAGACTTGACTGACCTAATTTCATCATTTTGGAATCGTTTGTGATACCCTGGGGGGTAATCAAGCTGATTAGCCAAGCATGAGAGTGCGAGGCATATTCTTGTGGTGAGTGCAAGTCCTTAGGGAGTGGAATCACTGAGCACATTGGTGTGGTGAAGGTTTGAAGAAAACACAAGAAAGTTTTATTTGTCATCATCTTCATTTGAAGTCACTTTTGGATGCACTTTTTATGGACTTATTTTGTGCACTTTTTTATGGACTAATTTTCAGTTAAACACTTTATATCAATTGTTTTAAATCACTGTCATGAACGTTATGGACACTTGATGAGTTTATTGTATGCACATTTCTTTACAGGGTGTATATTTATGAACATTCGCATTTATGCACTATCTCACGGAGTGTATATGGTTTATATTTAGATTTGTGTTGAAAGACACTGAGCGCTACTATTTTGGTTATTCAAAATTATTTTTCACTTTTTATTTTTTAAAGTAGCAGCTGATAGGGTAATTCAGTCTGAATTTATCAGATGTTTCTCCAAGGCGCAGTGGAGTGTGTTAAGGAAAGGGGGCGGTTTATTTCTTAGTACACTGTTATTTTTAATATCAGTTTGTTCTTCACCATATTTTAATCAAATATCAAAGCTATAGGCTGAACTGGAAAGTGAATGTACTGTACAAACTTTTATTTTATTTTTATGAACACTGTATGTAGATCAGCGGTGTCAAACCCAATTTTATCGTGTTATGGTTGCCCCCAAAGGGCTAGTTGCATCTATAAGACTATATAAAAGGTACCCAGAGCTTTTTTTTTCCTCAGAGAATAGGTGCCGGACCTTAACCATGCCTCCTGCTGACCTAATGGAACTATGGGTGTGGCCATATTTCACTGGCAGTGGGAGTATTTAAAGGGGCAATAAATACCAGGAGTGCGTTATGAGCAGAGTTCAAGGGTGTGCTACCTACAGAGTGCAGTTTCAGGGGTGCACTACATACAGAGTGCAGCTTTCCAGGGTGCGCTACATACAGAGTGCAGAGTTCAGGGGTGCACATGTACAGAGTGCATGTTTGAGAAGTGCAATACATGCAGAGTTCAGGGGTGCACATGTACAGAGTGCAGGGTTGAGAAGTGCAATACATACAGAGTGCAAGGTTTAGGGGTGTGCTTTGCACAGTGTTCAGGGTTTAGCTCTCTTTCACAGGCTGTCCACATTTCAGTTCCCCCCCTTCTCGACTCTGACCTCCACACCACTTTCCCTCATTCCCCACCTCTGCACACATTTCCCTCTACACCCTTTATCTTTTCATTCCCCCGCTCGCAGCTACCCGGCCCAGCTCTAGTACCTCCAGTGTAGGCAGTGTCGCCTTTCTCTCACCTTTAGCAGGGAGATCATTGGTCGGCATCTGTGCACTCAGGCACAGATGGGGATCAGTGCAGCTTACTATACGATGCCCCATCCCACACTTCATCTGCATCTATATCCCCCTTGTTACCGCCATGAGTGCAGGGCAGGCAGGGATCTGTGAGAGCCTCTAAGAGGAAAGCTGTCCTTGTAAACACAGGCTTCTGTGTTTAAAAGTGACTGGTGAGTAGGAGCCAGAGGTGGCGGAACTCTGTTCCACCACACTCTAGCTGAAAAAAAAGCCCTGCGTGCAAGGTCCACGTGAAATGGCCTGGCGGGCTTTGTGTTTGACATCTGTGCTTTGAATAATGGCTAAAAACACCTATCTCTTTTTTTTGTGTGCCATCTGTAACTCTTTGGGGAGATTTCTCTTTACTTCATGCCCTGTAGAAACAGGCAGAAGCAAGTGTGGGAATGCCTTAGATAGTGTAGAGTAGGAAAGTTTTTAAACCTTTAACAGTTTTTTGCTGTCTGTTTCCAGTTGTGGAAATTTCCCTTCACTTCATGTGCCTAGAAGTTAGAAAATAACCTCTACAAAGCAAAAATCTACAAAGGAAATCTAAAGGGAGTTTCCCCCTTAGTGTATCTAAACCCAAAAACAGAAAATTGTATCAATTGCTTATCATAATTTTCCTTTCCTGACACCAATCCATGGCAGCATACCTGTGACAGAACTCCACCTCTAACCACTCCCTCAGGACCAGTGAATAGCATAAAAGAAAGATGGTTAATGCCCCCTGTATTCTCTGTAATAAACAACATACCAAGCAAGGGTGGGTTTGTATGCTGCCATGGATTGGTGCCAGGATAGGAAAATTACAGCAAGTAATTCATACAATTTTCCATTTTCCTGTCGCCAACATGGCATCATACCTTTGAGAAATAACTAGCTGACAGGGTGTGAAAAACAGAAATGTTTCATTGTAAGGAAGAAACAGAGGCTATGATACATTTCCTGACAAAATCCATTATAGACAAGATCACTGGATCCACTTTAAAATGCCTCAGAATGGTACGATGCATCGATCAAGAGGTGGTCTTGCAAATTTTCTCCATGGAAAACCTGAAATAAGCCATCCAGGAACCTGCAACAGACCCTGCCAAATGTTCCGTCACCACTGCTGGCAGATCTACACCTACAGCCCTGTATGCCCTATGGATAAGCTTCACAATCCATCCAGTTAAGGTTCTGAAAATAGTATTTTTCCCCCTGTTTTTCCCACTTGGTATGACAAACAGCTTTTCCAAAGCCCAAAATTAAGCTGTGGCTGAAAGGTATTCCTTCAATGTTCAGGAAACCTCAAGTTCATGTAGACCTGTGACTCTGGGAAATTAGGCAAGCGCCAAGATTTTGGTAGGTGGCCACCTTTGGAACAAACTGCTCCACTGGATGAAGCTTCACCCTGTCTGGGCATGGCTTTCTGAAGATCCAAGGACCTGAAGCTCTACACCCTCCACCCGGAGGTCACTGCCACAAGAACAAAATTGCATTATATCCCACAGCGAACACTGCTCTGTGGGACTAAAGGTCCTTTTGAGAGAAAGTCCAGTAGTAGACAGATCCCAACTACTGGAAAATTTTCCACCCACTTGCCCTTAGTGATAGAGGAGATCTCCGCCACCTGTACAGGCTCATACCCAGGTCTAGTCTGGACTGTAGAAAGTCAAGCAGATGTGAAACAGATGGAGAGGTAAGATCTTCGAATAGATGTTACTAGTGGAGGGCTTTTTGGGCTTTAGCAAGGTAATGATTACGTGTGAGGAACATCATTATATATCTACTCTCCCCCTCTCAACAGCCATGCTGGAAGGCTATGTCTGGGCAGACTCAGATGACCCAGGCTCCCCTGTGTCAGCAGATCTGGCAGGACAGGAAGAGAAATTGGGACTTAAATGCTGACATGAAGTGTGGGGGAAAACCAGGGTCTGCATGGCCAGTATGGTAAGATGGCTATCCTCAAGACTTCCTCTCTCTTGGCAGTCTAATGCCGCGTACACACGATCGGATTTTCCGTCGAAAAAACCTTGGATGGTTTTTCCAACGGAATTCCGCTCAAGCTTGGCTTGCATACACACGGTCACACACAAATTCTCTGAACTTTTGACCGCCAAGAACGCGGTGGCGTACAACACTATGACGAGCCGAGAAAATTAAAGTGGATGTAAACCCACTCTCATCCTTTCTAAACTACTGCCATAGTGCTGATCTATAAGGATATACATGCCTCCTGCATGTATCCTTACCTGTCAAATGTCTCCCCTCTGTCTGTTATGAGACCTAAAAAACTGCAGATTCTGTGGGTGGATCTGTTGTCTGGAGCTCGGTGGGTGGAGTCATGATAGTAGACTCCCCGCCCACCTCTACACTCCCCTTGTCAACATGCATTTTCTCATGTGTATTCCTTACTCTGAACTTCTGCTATGATCACTAACATCCAGTCAAAATCCAGAAAAGTAACCACATGACTTCAGAAAAGGAGTGGGGGTGGGAATTAAAAAATAATGCCTGTCTCAGGCTTAGTGCATGAGATATGTAAATAACCTGTCATTCACAGCAAGGGGGCGGAACGGACAAAAGTTTTCTCCTGTTTGTCCGTTTATCTCACTGAAAAAAGAAAAGAGGATTGCTCAGAGCTGGATTAGCTCTTTGTGGCAAGACTGGGCACAGATGATAGGAGATCTTATACACTACATTGTGACAGCATCATTTAGGAAAGAACATCCACTCCTTCTGCCTTGGGGTGTGGCAATCGAGTAAGGAACCTCAACAGTTTTTGATTGCTCAAGGAAGCAAATAGATCTATTTTGGTAACACCCCACATTTGTGTCCAGTGCTGTGTTCATCTGCAGTAGGATTGACTTCCTTTCGACTCTGGCAGCAAGGGCTGTAAGGGCCAAACGAGCTGCCTGTATCTCCAGAACTTTGGAGACCATTCCTTTCAAACAAAACCTCCAACTTCCTTGAATATGGATGCCCTTGCAATGGGCCCCCTCAGCCCCTCTCACTGGCATTCTTTGTAATTGTGAACCAACTTGATGGCCCTAAGGACCATAAAGTCATTGGCAAATACTACTTCAGCCACCACCACAGGCTCTTCCACCTGTAGGGTGACACAGTGATTCACTACCTCAAGTGATGTCTCTTGCATTGGGCAAGGAAATATTTCTGAAATCGCCTTAGGTGCTGGTGTGCCCAAGAGACCAGCAGGATACGCCTTGAAACTGTTCCCAATGCACTCAGACCTTGTAAAGCTGAGAATAGAGGGGAAGCTGCCACTTCTGTAAATTCTACATCTTTGGTGGAGGCAGTGCAATAGAAATCGTGAAGAGGGCTCCCAAGTTTACTACTTGCTGGCTTTTCTCGTAGTTGATTTTCCACCCAAACTAATGCCTTTTTTTAAATCTCCCTGTGACTGAGCCATTATTTCCTGCTGCAAGACAAGAGAACAACATTGTCCAGGTAGTGGTGGTAGTGCTAAGGCCACTACCAAGACTTTGGTGAAGGTCCTCGGGGAGGTGCAGAGGTCGAACGAAAGGCAGCAGAATTGTAGGTAGAGCTGGCCTACTGTAAATCTGAGATATCTTTGAAAGAATGGCAGAATAAGAATATGCAGGTAGGCATCCTGCAGGTCTACTGGAAGTTTCAAGTCTCCTGGCTATACTGCTTGATATAATGTCTGCAGGGATACCATATAGAAGCTTTTAAGAAAATATACTGAATTAGCTTCTTAAAATCTACGACTAATCACCAACCGTCGTTCCTTTTTTGGACTAGAATAAAACCCAGTAAATCTTTCCAAGGAGAGAACCGGCAAAACAGCATTTTAGCCTAGTAATGTAAGAATTTACTGAACCAGGACATACACCTTCCTAGGTGAAGCTGGTATTTTTGTGAGCATAAGGAAATTGACAGGCAGTGGACATACTAACTGGATGTGTGTCATTGTAGACAACATTAACTTCACAAACTCCTAGGAAGTGGGACAACCTGGCTTCCACCACATGAGCCTGGACACTCTGACTGTTGACTTTGAGGATTCTGTGGAACACTCAAGGTCTTCTGGAACTGTGATATTAAGAAGGTTGACTGTGTGTCTCTCCAGTCTTTCTTAGTGACCCTAACCTGTCAAAAAGTTTTTGGATCTCTCAACCTTGATGTGTGAAACTTGGTCTGACAGGACCTTGTATGTCTCAGCTTTAAGCCCTGGGGAAGAATCCCCTACTTCCCCCCTGACACTCCTAAAATTTCTGTCCGTCTATAGTTTGTTTTCGAAGAGGGACTTCCCATCAAATGGAATCTTACACCAACTTTGTCTCAATGATACATCTGTAGCCCATGTTTTCAACTAGAGGGCTCTCTTAGCCATCACGAAAAGGAGCATAGCTCTTGCCGAACAACAGATGGTATCCATGGCTGCTTTGTCTATGAAGTCCAAAAGCATCTATAGTTCCTGTAGGGCAGGGGTAATATCCTCTCATTGATAGCAGTCTCAATGTTTTGGGTCCACATCTCGATCATATTTGCCACAGAGGGTAATGCGACCGCAGGTTAACATACTGCTTCTGCCAAGGTAAACATTCCTGAGGTCCAGATCGATCCTTCTCTCCAGGATGTCCTTGAAAGTGGCTGAATCTTCCATTGGAAGGGTGACATTCTTAGTCAATTATATTACCGCCTCATCCACCACCAGTGGCGTGAATATCTCTTTCTGTCTTTTCCACCCTTGTGCAGACAATACTTTTAACTCTTCCATAAATTGAAAATAGAACTGCCACTTCTGAATGAAAAGGGACATAGTTCTTAAGCCCCGTACACACGGTCGGACTTTTGGCCAACAAACTTCATTTTGAGCAAGTTGGACCAACAATCCGACCGTGTGTCCGCTCCATCGGACAAACTTTTTTTTTTTTGTTTTCATCGGACAAAAGTTCGGTCTGCAAACGGACAAACTTTTGGCCAACAAAAGTCAGATGGAGCAAAGTCCGACCGTGTGTACAGAAAACCATCGGACTTTTGTCCGATGGACAAAACAAATAATGTTAAAATCAAACAACAATAGCAGAAGTTGACCAAAGGTTGGCGATAAAGAGCAGAAAAGAGCAAAAAAAACACGTGACGTTGGAAAAAGTTTTGGGAAAGTTTGCAGAAAAGTCCTGTGGTGTGTATGCTATGGGTGTGCCCGGCCAACTTCGTTCGGACAAAAATCCACGGAAAAGTCCGATGGAAGTCCGACCGTGTGTACGAGGCTTTAGTCTTTTTTGGAACATCCTTCTTTCAACAAATCGTCTATTTTTCTGCCGCAAAATAGGACTGCACTAGGGCAAAGCGGAAACCTCATTGCTCAACATCCTCTCCCCAAAATATTGGGTTATTAAAAGAAGAGCATGAGGATGGCTCCGGCTCTCCTTTGGGACACTTCAGGCAGTCTGCAACGACAAAGTAACCAGGATGCTGACCACGCCATACTTGAAACATCCCAGACAGTTTAGGTAGATTTTGTTCCTAGTGAGAAAACACCACAATTCCCCAAAACCAACACAAGGGCTCCCAGGCTATTTAGCACATTCAGCAGCCCGAGACGTGAGATTGCGTGTGGGAGGGGCTGAACCCAGACGAATACTGCTCTGAGGCTAATGTAGGGATATTGCTGCTTATCTTCACTGGTGCATGAGGTATGAGGAAAAAAAGAGAATACTGGGGGTGTTAACTGTATTCTTTTATGCTATTTACTGGTCCTGATGGAGTGGTTAGAGGCAGAGCTCTAAAGGTATGCTGCCTTGTTGGCACCAGGAAAAAAAAACATTTAATATACTGCAACTTACCAATCTTTAGTGGCTGCAATCATCTGTCACTTTTAATCCAAATGACAATGGTCACCCGGACAAATAGAGAGGGTAAACCTCCCTAAGGGGACACCGAAAGCAATAAAAATGTGGCTGGGCCTCTGACCACTCTAATCCAAAATCAAATGAAGCATTTTGGGTTAGTTACACTTTATGTTTTCTTTATTAAATATTCACTCAGCAGATTGTTTGTCCTAGCACCATTTTGATCAATTCGGTTCAAAGGAAACATTAAATGTGTCATTTATGGTTGCTCAAACCAATTAATTGAAGCACAAAATGATCCTTTAGCCAGCTAAAAACAAGAGCTTTAGATTCACTTTTGCAATTATGGGCAATGATATTGATCTAGAAAAGTCTTCCTTTGATATGAATTGAACAATCAGTTTCAACAATCAATCAAATGATCAGACAATTTTTTTTTACGTTTGTATGGACAACATTCCACTGATATGCAATCACCAGATGCAGTGGAGTAGAGAAAAGAGGGTCAGGATGAACAGTTATGATGAAATTGATTAAACACAAAACTTAAAGTTACAAAGTAAAACTTTTTTCACCTAAACTGTTGAACTGTGTGCGCAATAGGTAAATGTAAAAGATGTCAAAGTGCAATAAATTAGCTAAAATATGTAGAAAATAGTGGGTTATATGTACTGCCACTGTACAGGTTACAGCACGCAGGTAAGTAAGAACAAAATTCCTTGGGGAAGAGTGGAGAAAAACATTAAATGTTATTATACAAGGATTCAATGATCCATCTGTCTAGAATGTACAGGAGTAAGTAATGCTGCCAAAAGTTGCTTCACTTTCACATGTGTAAATAAAAATTCTCAAATAACTGTTCTTTTTGCTGGTATTTAGTCTGGTATATCATACACAGCAACAGTTTACTATTTAAAACAGCCTTCCTCAGCCAGGGTTCCTCTAGAACAGGCATCGCTAAATGGTGGACCGTGGTCTGGATCCGGACCTAATTGCTGTCCTATCCGGAGCACCGCGGTTCCGCCATTTAACAGCTGACTTTTCCCCCAAGCTTTGGCTGCTGTCATTCTCAGCAGAGAAGAGTGGCAGGCTATACAGTTCTAAACAGTAGGTAGTGCAGTAGTTGCAGTAGTTAGGAAGGACAGGGGACACCGCTGTGAGGGGGTAATGTGAAGTGAGGAACAGAGGACACTGCCATTGGAAGTCTTGCAATGGGGACACTGGTTCTGGTGACCCTGGTGACAACCAAGAATTTGTTCACTTTGGAGTGATTTCCTCTCCCTTTCTATTTTAGCTATGGGACAGGAAGTGAATGGAAATCTCGTCAATGGGATACAGAATACCAGATTACAAAAAATGAAACCTGACAGGGGTTATAACCCTCCCGTTCTGTATCCAATATTAATTTAAAAGAGAAGGGAGCAGGACATGGTACCTGCTATATACCATTTGTGTCACCTTGTCTGCTAATAAAATTGTACAGGTTTATTTTAAACAATACATTTCCTGCATTCTGCAAATGTTAACCAAATAGAATCTTTTTGCCTAAATTTCTTATATATATTATATATATTGTGTCTTTCGTACTTACTGTGGTGGGTAATTCTTGAAGTTCATCCTTGTAGACACTGAGCTCGGTGACAAGGCTGCTGGGAAAATAACCAACAAGTCCCTGCTGATCCCTGTACTGGTCACTATAAACCTGTCAGTAAAAAGGCGAGTTAGTACAAGGCACCTCTAGTTTGCAAAGGCTCATAACAGTACAGAACAACACAGCTGTCACATCCACTCTACAGCCACTTGTTTTTCCTAGCATTTTTACACATGAATAGTCAAACAAATCTCAAAAATTGTGTTTCTAGCCGAGCAGATGGACCACATGTGGTACCAATAAGCGGTAAATCACACCTCCGCCTTCAAGATCATTAATCGTGTACTGCAGAGGTTTTTCTTCTAACGCACATGTTTCATGCATTATAGACTCTCATTAGAGGAACTTCAGCTGCTGCATCAGTTCAGACATCCAAACAGTGAGATACCTTCAATACCAACCTGAATATGAAATCACTACTTAATCAAACTGAGTTGTTGTGAAGGTCTGAACAGAAACATATTTTGAATAATGATATTTATAGCTTACAGGCATTGATGACTTGCAGGGTCTTTACACACTGAACCTTTAATTGTGCTTTACTTGTGACTTTACTGCCTGTTTGCTGCAGGTGAACCAAAATAAAAGAATACCTGCAAAATATGTATGCTGCTAGCCTAGAACAAACAAAAAAGGTCCAACATCAATGGTTTGGGCCTACAAGTGCAAGAACCCATGGACATTTGGACTAGGCAGCCACCCATTAACTTCTAAGGTTGACCACTTGACCAGCAGGCACTGATTCACTTCTACGGTGGACTGTTACAGCTTGGCCCACCAGCCATCCATTTACTGCTATAGTGAGACATGTCCTGGATCCGCAGGACTGCACGATTCTATTTAAATGTAGGGGAATCTTGATGGATCCAGGCCAGTTGGTGGGTTTGGAGATGAGAACCTACATTAATAACAGGGATCTGTGCCAGGATGGTTGTTTTGGTTTCATATAGTTTTGTGTTATATTGCAATGTATTTAATTACCGTATATACTCGAGTATAAGCCGACCCGAATATAAGCCAAGGCACCTAATTTTAACACAAAAAACTGGGAAAACGTATTGACTCGAGTACAAGCCTAGGGTGTCCATCTGCATGCCTCACTGTGCCTCACTTTGCCTTACTGTGTCCATGTCTCACTGTGTCCATGTCTCACTGTGCCCATGCCTCACTGTGCCCATGCCTCACTGTGCCCATGCCTCACTGTGCCCATGCCTCACTGTGCCCATGCCTCACTGTGTCCATGCCTCACTGTGTCCATGCCTCACTGTGTCCATGCCTCACTGTGTCCATGCCTCACTGTGTCCATGCCTCACTGTGCCCATGCCTCACTGTGCCCATGCCTCACTGTGCCCATGCCTCACTGTGCCCATGCCTCACTGTGCCCATGACTAGACTGACGTTTAACATGGAAGTCTATGGAAGGAGTGACCGGATTTGAAAAATCGTTTTTCCCCTGGCCGTAGGTCCCCCAGACAACAAACTTTGCACACATGTAGAGGAGAAATGGGGCTATACGTGTGCCAGGTTCCGGGTCCAGGAGACCTACGAAAGGCCGGTACCGGGTCCCCAAATTCACCAGAGAAATTGCCGTTTAACATAGGAGTCTATGGAAGGGGTGCCCAGATTTGAAAAATCGGTGCTCGCAGGCCGTAGGTCCCCCTGACAACAAGCTTTGCACACTTGTAGAGGAAGAGCGAGGCTACATGTGTGCCAAGTTTGGGGTCCAGAGAACCTACGGCCGGCTGGTACCAGGTCCCCAAAGTCCAGGAGATTAGGCACAAAAAGGTGACCCGAGTATAAGCCGAGGGGGGCATTTTCAGCACAAAAAAAATGTGCTGAAAATCTCGGCTTATACTCGAGTATTTACGGTATGTTATTAATATAGTTGCTTCTACTGATACCAGTAGAGAATGTGTTCCTCTTTCTGCCCCCATCCTCCATCCCCCTCTCCTTCCCCCACCACTTCCCGATTTGTCTCTGGTTAGTACAGTCCCTAGCTAGATACCCCTGCTCTCTCATGCTTGCTCAGTTTATTTTCACTTTTATTGCAGAGACAGGACTTAGGAAAGCCATTTGGGTTGATTTACTAAAACTGGAGAGTGCAAAATCTGGTGCAGCTCTGCATAGAAACCAATCAGCTTCCAGGGTTTTTGTCAAAGCTTAATTGAACTGAATTTTAGAAGCTGATTGGCAACCATGCAGAGCTGCACCAGATTTTGCACGCTCCAGTTTTAGTAAATACACCCCTTTGTCTTGTTACATTTCAAAAGACTGGAAAAACATCCTCTGCTTTGAAGTAAAGTTGTATTGGATCCAACTACTGTGTCTTATTGAAGAGTTAAGCTTTGCATATTGCCAAAACAGCAAATGACCATATTGTGTGCTTTGTCTGCACAGACCGTGTCTTTGAAAGTATGTTATTGCATATATCGCCATTTGAAACAGAACAATTAAATTTTTTTTTAAAAACTATCTTGACACAAATCTGGCCTTCTATCTCATTCCCTGCATATTTATCTTGCCTTCCTATATGCTATAGCTGCAGTTTCTGTCTGGGTAACCTGTACAGGCTAAGCATGACTAAAACATAGTGAATGGAAGTAGGGCTTCTTACGCATTTGTCATGGCAGGGTTGGTTTAATTAGCTGTACAGTAGTTATTATTCTCTATGCTGCAACATAGATATGTTATGCCAAACTCTGAAATTCTTCTTTTCAGATCGTCTATATGTGGTGCTCCTACACTTCATTTTTACACAGAGTCATGGAGGTCCTCCAGCAGTGAAAACAGACTTTGTCTTGAGAGAAGCCTTGATTAAACCCTAAAACCACCAATCCAGTGCCACCATTACTCCTTCTAATGACACGGCACAGTAAATGACAATTATTAGCCGTGCAGCTCATTGCTCTGTTTGCTATTTTAGGCCAAATGACCTTTGCTAATTTTCTTCTAGTACGATGAGAGCTAGCTTGCGTCTAGTTTTGCGCCTTTAAACAGATTCTACCTACAGTATGTTATGTAGCTCCCTGGGGTTTAGTCAGGGAGCTCCTCACCAAATTCCTTGTTAGAAGTAGCTACTGTAGTTAATTACTAGGGATCCATTTACTGTACTTCTCCCTAAGTTTGGCCTGGTTGTACTTTTCTCTTTTTCCACAAGGTGGCTGGGCACTTGGAGGTATTTGATTGAGAAGGACAACTCAAGGTCAGGTTATGGGTATATGGAGTAACTCAGCCAATGGGTAGGAATTTTGTTGAATCCCTTAGCCTGCCGGGAGAGCCTATGTATTCGGGTGAGGTCAGGTGATCCAGGTTCTTGTGTGCCACCCAAACCGCCATCTGGGTGGATGCGTGTCATCTGCTAGGGCTGCTAGGCCAGAGATTGGGCCTATCCCGGGGGCATCTGGCTGCCAGGCTGTGTGAGGGCCTATCCAGAAGTAAGAGGGCTGTGCAGGGTTGGGACTGCGACTTGGAGTCCAAACAAAAGTGACGGTTCTGCCGACCGTAGGACCTGACGTGGTCAGAGGTAGAAGGGAAGCTGTTGCCACTAAGGGACCACAGTGAGTAACTGAAGCAAGTTAGGGAGCAGTATCCTCACCAAACGGGCACGGTGGAGAATCAGGAAACTTCAGGCGGTGATAAAGTCAGGGACCCAACTATCGGAGGTGACGCTTGCAGAGCAGCCTTGTGTGTCAAGCTAGGGACTGAACCAGTCAGCAGGGGTGAAGCTTGAAGGTATCCGAAGTGCCAAGCTAGGGACCCAGCAGGGAAACGTGGGTGACGCTTGAGGGAGATACCACCGCAAAAGCCTTGAGGAGCTCACAGGATTGAATCAGAGAATCCAGTGAGAGACCAGGAGCTAAGGGGCTAAAGAACTACAAGGAGAAGTTGTAGTACAGCTAAGAGAACTGTTACTTTGAGTTAGGACAGTTATTCTGCACGTGCAGAAGTGGCACCTTGCTGGGGCCTTTCCCTGTACAGCTGTCCTCCTGTTGAAGTCTCGGAGTCTGCCATTTGAAATTGCAACTACTTAAGGGGGTCCTGGCCCTAACCACTTTTCCCTTGCAAAATATAAAAGGACTGTCAAAGAAATAAAACCTCTTTTACATTCAAGAAGTGTCTGGCTCCCAAGGACTTTTACCACCTTTGCACCAGCTATGCCTCACAACCCACCACATATTAAAGGATGTCAGCTATATTTGGCCTTGAAGGTTCGCATTAGACTGGAGGAGGTCAGAGATTCTGCTACATTTGGCGCCCAACATTTCTGCTACAGTTAAAAGAATGATTTCAGTTCATGAGAGGCCCTCATAGTGCACAGAAGAAAGGTACAACCTACATACAGATTAGGTCTGAGTGAAATTAAAATCCACTAACCCTTGATGGAATAACCCAAAACCCTTGCCCAACCCATAAATATATTTAATAGTCCCTATTCATTTTGACCACACCACAATGACTTGTCTTCAGACTGAACTTCTGTACTGGCAACTGTAAATGTAATATACAGTAATGTATTATAGACACCCCTGCAACAAAGAAAAAATGGATCCTTAATCATCCTGCAGACTATACTGCAATTGAAGTATACAGCGTACTCCAAGACCCACCCCAACTTGTGTCTGGACCATAAATACAGTGGGGCAAAAAAGTATTTAGTCAGCCACCAATTGTGCAAGTTCTCCCACTTAAAAAGATGAGAGAGGCCTGTAATTGTCATCATAGGTATACCTCAACTATGAGAGACAAAATTTGGAAACAAATCCAGAATCACATTGTCTGATTTGGAAATATTTTTTTTGCAAATTATGGTGGAAAATAAGTATTTGGTCAATATCAAAAGTTCATCTCAATACTTTGTTATATATCCTTTGTTGGCAATGACAGAGGTCAAACGTTTTCTGTAAGTCTTCACAAGGTTGTCACACACTGTTGCTGGTATGTTGGCCCATTACTCCATTCGGATCTCCTCTAGAGCAGTGATGTTTTGGGGCTGTCGCTGGGCAACACGGACTTTCAACTCCCTCCAAAGGTTTTCTATGGGGTTGAGATCTGGAGACTGGCTAGGCCACTCCAGGACCTTGAAATGCTTCTTACGAAGCCACTCCTTCGTTGCCCGGGCAGTGTGTTTGGGATCATTGTCATGCTGAAAGACCCAGCCACGTTTCATCTTCAATGCCCTGGCTGATGGGAGGAGGTTTGCACTCAAAATCTCATGATACATGGCTCCATTCATTCTTCATTCTTTCAGTCATCCTGTTCCCTTTGCAGAGAAACAGCCCCAAAGCATGATGTTGCCACCCCCATGCTTCACAGTAGGTATGGTGTTCTTTGGTTGCAACTCAGCATTCTCTCTCCTCCAAACACGACGAGTTGTGTTTCTACCAAACAGTTCTACTTTGGTTTTATCTGACCATATGACATTCTCCCAATCCTCTTCTGGATCATCCAAATGCTCTCTAGCAAACCTCAGACGGGCCCGGACATGTACTGGCTTAAGCAGGGGGACACGTCTGGCACTGCAGGATCTGAGTCCCTGGCGGCGTAGTGTGTTACTGATGGTAGCCTTTGTTACGTTGGTCCCAGCTCTCTGCAGGTCATTCACTAGGTCCCCCCCGTGTGATTCTGGGATTTTTGCTCACCGTTCTTGTGATCATTTTGACCCCACGGGGTGAGATCTTGCGTGGAGCCCCAGATCGAGGGAGATTATCAGTGGTCTTGTATGTCTTCCATTTTCTAATTATTGCTCCCACGGTTGATTTCTTCACACCAAGCTGCTTGCCTATTGCAGATTCAGTCTTCCCAGCCTGGTGCAGGTCTACAATTTTGTTTCTGGTGTCCTTCGACAGCTCTTTGGTCTTCACCATAGTGGAGTATGGAGTGTGACTGTTTGAGGTTGTGGACAGGTGTCTTTTATACTGATTACCTGTATTAATGGCACCTGTTTGAACTTGTTATGAGTGGAGGACAGATGAGCCTCTTAAAGAAGAAGATACGGGTCTGTGAGAGCCAGAAATCTTGCTTGTTTGTAGGTGACCAAATACTTGTTTTCCACCATAATTTGCAAATAAATTCTTTCCAAATCAGACCATGTGATTGTCTGGATTTGTTTCCACATTTTGTCTCTCATAGCTGAGGTTTACCTATGATGTCAATTACAGGCCTCTCTCATTTTTTTAAGTGGGAGAACTTGCACAATTGGTGGCTGACTAAATACTTTAATATTAAATACATACTGATGAGGTCATCCATGTGCTCTCCCTTCTTTTAAATAAAACCTTTCCTGAGGGACCTGCCATTGCTTCTTTCCAATCTTCTAATGCTAGTTCCCTGGCTGTCATGTTTATCTCTTTGCTTCAATACGTTGGGTCCCCTACAGATACAAATATTCAAATAGCGATATCTAAATATACAAATAGGCTTACTTGTTCCAGGTCAGTAGCTCAAACCTTATTAAAATCAATTGGTTAGTGTATTAGACATAATACAGTGGAACCTTGGATTGCAAGTAACGCGGTTAACAAGCGTTTCGCAATACGAGCACTGTACTTTTAAAAATCGTAATTCGGTTTGCGAGTGTTGTCTCGCAAAGCGAGCACGATTCAGGCCAAAGCGGTGTGCAGTACCGCGTTTAGCCTGAGGTGGGGGGGCACCGGAGCCGAGCAGAGCCAAACATCGCTGATCGCGGCCGTTCGGAAATGCATGGAAAGGCCCGAGGACAGCACGGCTGACCTCTGCAAATCTCAGGAACAAAGTTATTCCGAGGTCAGCCGAGGTGTCCTCGGGCCTTTACGGCTGTTTCCAAGGCTCTCTGGTGCCCTCCGCCTATGGCAGTATGCGGTATTGCATTCCATTGAAGTCAATGCAGAACAAATTATTTTAGTTTCCATTGACTTCAATGGGGAAACTCGCATTGATATGCGAGTACTTTGATATACGAACATTCTCCGGAACGGATTATGCTCATAATCCGAGGTTCAACTGTACTAGCAACTTCAGAAGGGCATTACAGTCCCAACTACCTTCCAGAGCTTCAATACAAAGTATTACAGAAGAAGAAAATATAAAACATTTTGGTGTATTTTTTAAATCTGCCTGGAGGTTATTTTAAACCAAGTCCATATGGTGACCTAGCTTCGTATAGGGGCTCTAAGCATTAGATTTAACATAACTGTCCCTGATTTTGAGGGACTGTCCCTGATTTGGAACAAAGTCCCTCTGTCCCTCTTTCCTCTTCATTTGTCCCTCATTTTGGTCTGATCTATATAGTTGTATATAAAATGCACATTTTTATCTTTCAAAACTTGTTTCCCATTGCTAAACCTTTCATCCAATTTCTAAATTGCTGCATTTGTAAATGTCAAAAGCCAGTATAAAGGAATAGTAAGGGTGAAAGGAGCACTTTTTGTATAATTCTCCTTAAGGGGGCATGGCAGGGGGTGTGTCCTATGCCTACATATGTTTACTAATAGGTGTCCCTTGTTCCCATCTCAAAAAGGTGGAAGGTAAGTAATTAATATATAATAGAGTCAAATTAGCACAGGAACATACTGTAGAATAATGCAAGTTTTTAGAGGGTTTTTATATGTTCAACACTTCAGAAACAAAGTGGCTAATCCTGGGAAAATAATTTACAGCAATTATGTCTAAAATTATACTTGCAGATAAATGAACATTGCTGTATATAAAAACTTGTACCAAGAAAGTATAAAATAACACAACATTGCCCATTAATGATAATATAATATAATATAACTTACACTTCCGGACCAGAATTCACCTGCGTCATCATCTTCCTTCACTAACTTGGTGTAAATGTAGACCAGCTCTCCTTTCTTAATGTTGATAAATCTGCAGTCTGGGGCATTGTAATCATCTTCAGCTCTACCAAATGATATAGCATCTGAGGAATAATCAGGACAGAATACTCAGCACGTTCCAATAGAGACAGCATCACCTTACACAGGCCAAGAGCTTTTCTTTCAATTGGTATTCCTGATGTTTCCTATGTTTATAGAAATCTCTGATAAGTATAAAGTAAATTTTCCTATTATCGTAAACCAATGCAAACTTAAATAGTGACAATGTTTCCCAGTGCTTCATAAACTAGCCAAATTTGACTTGATATTCGCCTCTTGTAATACACCGTACAGCGGCATTAAGCTTCGGAGTGGGGAGGGTAGGACTAAGAGTGAATGTGGTGTGCTGCATGAAAATGTCTAGACAAGAAACGCGCTTATTTATGACCTCGTCAGTCTGTTATATTCTTTCTTTGTCCAATCACAGGCTGGGTTGGAGAGAGGACAGCAAGACAAATTGGGCTGAGTCTCATCTCAGGGGCAATAGCAAATATATCCAACTCCACTAGTAGAGCATTTCCTTACCAGATAGGGCATCTCCTGGTGCTCATAAACCTAAAGCAACCTACAGACATCAGATGGTGGTTAGGCTTACAGGCACAATCCAACCAGGGTCGACAATCCTAGATCTGACTGTAACAAGCTGGCTTGAGTAAGCATATGTAAAGCTAAAAATAACTGTATTTAGTTTAGTTTTAGAGTAGGAAAGGGTTTAAACCCCTGACTGTTTACAGGCAAACTCTATAAAGTGAGAGGAGTTCATCTCTTAAACAGTCATCAGTATTAGTGTCCCCATTGGAAGACTTCCCCTCACATCTTGTTCTAGTGACAAATTCTAAATTTTAGATATCCCATAATTTTCTGTTTCACTGACAATTAATTACTAAAACAAATAAGGAAGGAGAATAACCCTAGCTGGGACGCAATAAAAACCCAACAGGGGATTTGATGCCTTCCTACCCTATCCAAAACTAAAATCCCTCAACTCCAAAGAAAGAGAATGTGGTCATTCCCAACAAGACTGGCGCACCCCTGCTCACATATTTTTTTTACTAGTGTAGAGAAGAGGGGCATAATATTTCATCATTATCACACTTTTATATTTGTTGCTTCATGAACTTCTAAATTCTCTAGCTGTCGCTGGCAATCTTGAATCTGGGACGTACATCAACATTCCAACATGACAATGATCCAAAACACAAGGCCAAGTCGACCTGTCATTGGCTACAGCAGAATAAAGTGCAGGTTCTGGAGTGGCCATCTCAGTCTCCTGACCTTAATATCATTGAGCCAATCTGGGGTGATCTCAAATGTGCAGTTAATGCAAGACACCCCAAGAATTTACAGGAACTGGAGGCTTTTTGTCAAGAGGAATGGGCAGCTTTACCATCTGAGAAGATGAAGAGCCTCATCCACATGTAGCACACAGATCCTTTACCCTGCTTACCTCCACTTGCAGAGTGGGACACACCATGCCACATGCCCAATCTCCTCCATTTGTAGAGGGTGAGCGGTGTTAACAATGTTTTTGGGTCCTGCAGCGAGTTACCTCCTTCCGTTGGTTCTCGTCCCTAGAATGTAGGGAAAAGTCTATCTTCCCTCCTAAAGAAGGCCAATGTCCAGACAATATGAACTCCAAGAAAAGAGTTTATTTTCCTTTGTTTGCAATCAACAGGGAGAGTTGAAGAGAGAAAATAAGATGAATAGCGAGGTAGGTTCAGGCACACAACATCTATCTATATTCCTCGCCACTCAAGCCTGAGTGGGCCTTGCTCGCCCGGATAGTCCCCTCTCACAGTTCTAGCAGCCGGAGTGAAACACGAACAATTACTTTGGATTCGTCCCCTCCAAGGACATGTTCAGGAGATCCTCTGCCACAGAATCCTTTCGTTCCTGAATCCAGAACTCTTTAGCGCCTGTAACTTTTAGAGACCATAAGTGCCAATGGGGCACATTACATTATCTTGTGACTTAAGGAATCCTTCCCTCTGATAGGCAACCAGGCCTCTCCCGGAACAGTGACTTCCTTCGCCGGTCCTCCGAACAGGTCCTCCCCCGGTTTCCTCTCTTTCAGAGCGGGCCACCCTCCCACGGGTACCCTGGGATTCCGATGGTCTGGTTGTAGACCCAGTTGAAGGGCCTACCTGGAACGCTGCAGCCTCAGGCTAAAGGTGCCAGAGACTATTCGATCAACACACGCACCCATGGCCAGCAGGGCCAAAGCCGTGAATCCACCACCAGGGGTCCCCCTGGAATTCTCCTCCCCCTAATGGCGTCTGCCCCTTATGTACCACCTCCCGGCATGCACAGCAGGCAGACCACGCCCACCGCACGGCCTCTGGGAGAGGACACCCAATCACGCTACAATGCTACCTGTGGTTCGACCCGAGACCTGGGCAACAGCGCCACCTACAGGTCAAGGGGAACTATACATCCAGGCAGCACCACAGCAGAGCAGAGTCCATTTTAAAGAAACAGAAGGCCTGAGCCAAACTATTGCTTAGGCCACCCTCTAAATTTCAAGCATAGCGACCCCAAATTTGGGGTCCGCTACACACAAATACCACAAAAGACTTCAAGCTGTCATTGATGTTAAAGGGGGCAATACATGGTATTAAGAACTGGGGTGTGTAAACTTTTGATCAGGGTAATTTGGGTAGTTTCTGTTCATTATGATTTAAAAAGAGTTGATTGATAATAAATGGCTTCAGCCAAACACTAACCATGAGTGAAAGAAAACATTTTGTGTTATCATTCATAGTCTCTGAAAAATAGAAATCATAAATTCTGCCAGGGTATATAAACCTATGAGCACAACTGTATATATCACTAGGGATGGGCCCGGTGCTCGATTCGAACCCATGTTCGAATCGAGCATCGGGCGTTCGCTCGCTCGTCGAGCCCAGAACTATTTGGGCCGTTCGTATCACATTCGTGTGATGCGAGCGGCCCCGCAATGCATTGCGGCCGGCGCGACCGGCGCAGTGCATTGCTGGCTGATGATTGGCCAAGCATGCACTGTGACCCCGCATGCTTGGCCAATCACAGCGCCCGAAACTCGGAGAGCAATAATTGGCTACAGGCAGGACGCCTGTAGCCAATTACAGCTCAGGGGCTTTAGTACACGCCCCACCATTTAAAAGGCCGCCACGCCATCGGCCCCGGTCACATGAGTTCCGGCTTTAGGAGAGATTAGTCTGCTGATTCTGTCTTTGCTTGATACTGAAAGATTTGCTCTTCTTTGCTAAACCATTGGCTATTTCTTTGCTAAACCATTGCTACCTAAGTCATTGATCGTTCATTGCTGCTGATTGCACAGTTAGTGTGTTATTAGCTGCTGCTGGGGATTAGTCTGGTGCGTGCTTACTGTTAGTACAGTATTGCAGTAGTACCAACCGCAGTGCTGTTAGCACAGCATTGCACCCCAACAGCACCCATAGGACTTCTAGTGTGTTAGTGGCAGCAAACAGAGCTCCTATATTTTCTTCTCAGCAGCACCCATAGGACTTCTAGTGTGTTAGTGGCAGCAAACAGAGCTCCTATATTTTCTTCTCAGCAGCACCCATAGGACTTCTAGTGTGTTAGTGGCATCACACAGAGCTCCTATATTTTCTTCTCAGCAGCACCCATAGGACTTCTAGTGTGTTAGTGGCAGCAAACAGAGCTCCTATATTTTCTTCTCAGCAGCACCCATAGGACTTCTAGTGTGTTAGTGGCATCACACAGAGCTCCTATATTTTCTTCTCAGCAGCACCCATAGGACTTCTAGTGTGTTAGTGGCATCACACAGAGCTCCTATATTTTCTTCTCAGCAGCACCCATAGGACTTCTAGTGTGTTAGTGGCAGCAAACAGAGCTCCTATATTTTCTTCTCAGCAGCACCCATAGGACTTCTAGTGTGTTAGTGGCAGCAAACAGAGCTCCTATATTTTCTTCTCAGCAGCACCCATAGGACTTCTAGTGTGTTAGTGGCAGCAAACAGAGCTCCTATATTTTCTTCTCAGCAGCACCCATAGGACTTCTAGTGTGTTAGTGACAGCAAACAGAGCTCCTATATTTTCTTCTCAGCAGCACCCATAGGACTTCTAGTGTGTTAGTGGCAGCAAACAGAGCTCCTATATTTTCTTCTCAGCAGCACCCATAGGACTTCTAGTGTGTTAGTGGCATCACACAGAGCTCCTATATTTTCTTCTCAGCAGCACCCATAGGACTTCTAGTGTGTTAGTGGCATCACACAGAGCTCCTATATTTTCTTCTCAGCAGCACCCATAGGACTTCTAGTGTGTTAGTGGCAGCAAACAGAGCTCCTATATTTTCTTCTCAGCAGCACCCATAGGACTTCTAGTGTGTTAGTGGCAGCAAACAGAGCTCCTATATTTTCTTCTCAGCAGCACCCATAGGACTTCTAGTGTGTTAGTGGCAGCAAACAGAGCTCCTATATTTTCTTCTCAGCAGCACCCATAGGACTTCTAGTGTGTTAGTGGCAGCAAACAGAGCTCCTATATTTTCTTCTCAGCAGCACCCATAGGACTTCTAGTGTGTTAGTGGCATCACACAGAGCTCCTATATTTTCTTCTCAGCAGCACCCATAGGACTTCTAGTGTGTTAGTGGCAGCAAACAGAGCTCCTATATTTTCTTCTCAGCAGCACCCATAGGACTTCTAGTGTGTTAGTGGCATCACACAGAGCTCCTATATTTTCTTCTCAGCAGCACTCATAGGACTTCTAGTGTGTTAGTGGCAGCAAACAGAGCTCCTATATTTTCTTCTCAGCAGCACCCATAGGACTTCTAGTGTGTTAGTGGCAGCAAACAGAGCTCCTATATTTTCTTCTCAGCAGCACCCATAGGACTTCTAGTGTGTTAGTGGCAGCAAACAGAGCTCCTATATTTTCTTCTCAGCAGCACCCATAGGACTTCTAGTGTGTTAGTGGCATCACACAGAGCTCCTATATTTTCTTCTCAGCAGCACCCATAGGACTTCTAGTGTGTTAGTGGCATCACACAGAGCTCCTATATTTTCATCTCAGAAGCACCCATAGGACTTCTAGTGTGTTAGTGGCATCACACAGAGCTCCTATATTTTCTTCTCAGCAGCACCCATAGGACTTCTAGTGTGTTAGTGGCAGCAAACAGAGCTCCTATATTTTCTTCTCAGCAGCACCCATAGGACTTCTAGTGTGTTAGTGGCAGCAAACAGAGCTCCTATATTTTCTTCTCAGCAGCACCCATAGGACTTCTAGTGTGTTAGTGGCAGCAAACAGAGCTCCTATATTTTCTTCTCAGCAGCACCCATAGGACTTCTAGTGTGTTAGTGGCAGCAAACAGAGCTCCTATATTTTCTTCTCAGCAGCACCCATAGGACTTCTAGTGTGTTAGTGGCAGCAAACAGAGCTCCTATATTTTCTTCTCAGCAGCACCCATAGGACTTCTAGTGTGTTAGTGGCATCACACAGAGCTCCTATATTTTCTTCTCAGCAGCACCCATAGGACTTCTAGTGTGTTAGTGGCAGCAAACAGAGCTCCTATATTTTCTTCTCAGCAGCACCCATAGGACTTCTAGTGTGTTAGTGGCAGCAAACAGAGCTCCTATATTTTCTTCTCAGCAGCACCCATAGGACTTCTAGTGTGTTAGTGGCATCACACAGAGCTCCTATATTTTCTTCTCAGCAGCACCCATAGGACTTCTAGTGTGTTAGTGGCAGCAAACAGAGCTCCTATATTTTCTTCTCAGCAGCACCCATAGGACTTCTAGTGTGTTAGTGGCATCACACAGAGCTCCTATATTTTCTTCTCAGCAGCACCCATAGGACTTCTAGTGTGTTAGTGGCATCACACAGAGCTCCTATATTTTCTTCTCAGCAGCACCCATAGGACTTCTAGTGTGTTAGTGGCAGCAAACAGAGCTCCTATATTTTCTTCTCAGCAGCACCCATAGGACTTCTAGTGTGTTAGTGGCAGCAAACAGAGCTCCTATATTTTCTTCTCAGCAGCACCCATAGGACTTCTAGTGTGTTAGTGGCATCACACAGAGCTCCTATATTTTCTTCTCAGCAGCACCCATAGGACTTCTAGTGTGTTAGTGGCAGCAAACAGAGCTCCTATATTTTCTTCTCAGCAGCACCCATAGGACTTCTAATGTGTTAGTGGCATCACACAGAGTTCCTATATTTTCATCTCAGCAGCACCCATAGGACTTCTAGTGTGTTAGTGGCATCACACAGAGCTCCTATATTTTCTTCTCAGCAGCACCCATAGGACTTCTAGTGTGTTAGTGGCAGCAAACAGAGCTCCTATATTTTCTTCTCAGCAGCACCCATAGGACTTCTAGTGTGTTAGTGGCAGCAAACAGAGCTCCTATATTTTCTTCTCAGCAGCACCCATAGGACTTCTAGTGTGTTAGTGGCAGCAAACAGAGCTCCTATATTTTCTTCTCAGCAGCACCCATAGGACTTCTAGTGTGTTAGTGGCAGCAAACAGAGCTCCTATATTTTCTTCTCAGCAGCACCCATAGGACTTCTAGTGTGTTAGTGGCAGCAAACAGAGCTCCTATATTTTCTTCTCAGCAGCACCCATAGGACTTCTAGTGTGTTAGTGGCAGCAAACAGAGCTCCTATATTTTCTTCTCAGCAGCACCCATAGGACTTCTAGTGTGTTAGTGGCAGCAAACAGAGCTCCTATATTTTCTTCTCAGCAGCACCCATAGGACTTCTAGTGTGTTAGTGGCATCACACAGAGCTCCTATATTTTCTTCTCAGCAGCACCCATAGGACTTCTAGTGTGTTAGTGGCAGCAAACAGAGCTCCTATATTTTCTTCTCAGCAGCACCCATAGGACTTCTAGTGTGTTAGTGGCATCACACAGAGCTCCTATATTTTCTTCTCAGCAGCACCCATAGGACTTCTAATGTGTTAGTGGCATCACACAGAGTTCCTATATTTTCATCTCAGCAGCACCCATAGGACTTCTAGTGTGTTAGTGGCAGCAAACAGAGCTCCTATATTTTCTTCTCAGCAGCACCCATAGGACTTCTAGTGTGTTAGTGGCATCACACAGAGCTCCTATATTTTCTTCTCAGCAGCACCCATAGGACTTCTAGTGTGTTAGTGGCAGCAAACAGAGCTCCTATATTTTCTTCTCAGCAGCACCCATAGGACTTCTAGTGTGTTAGTGGCAGCAAACAGAGCTCCTATATTTTCTTCTCAGCAGCACCCATAGGACTTCTAGTGTGTTAGTGGCAGCAAACAGAGCTCCTATATTTTCTTCTCAGCAGCACCCATAGGACTTCTAGTGTGTTAGTGGCATCACACAGAGCTCCTATATTTTCTTCTCAGCAGCACCCATAGGACTTCTAGTGTGTTAGTGGCATCACACAGAGCTCCTATATTTTCTTCTCAGCAGCACCCATAGGACTTCTAGTGTGTTAGTGGCAGCAAACAGAGCTCCTATATTTTCTTCTCAGCAGCACCCATAGGACTTCTAGTGTGTTAGTGGCAGCAAACAGAGCTCCTATATTTTCTTCTCAGCAGCACCCATAGGACTTCTAGTGTGTTAGTGGCAGCAAACAGAGCTCCTATATTTTCTTCTCAGCAGCACCCATAGGACTTCTAGTGTGTTAGTGGCATCACACAGAGCTCCTATAGTTTCTTCTCAGCAGCACCCATAGGACTTCTAGTGTGTTAGTGGCAGCAAACAGAGCTCCTATATTTTCTTCTCAGCAGCACCCATAGGACTTCTAGTGTGTTAGTGGCATCACACAGAGCTCCTATATTTTCTTCTCAGCAGCACCCATAGGACTTCTAGTGTGTTAGTGGCAGCAAACAGAGCTCCTATATTTTCTTCTCAGCAGCACCCATAGGACTTCTAGTGTGTTAGTGGCAGCAAACAGAGCTCCTATATTTTCTTCTCAGCAGCACCCATAGGACTTCTAGTGTGTTAGTGGCAGCAAACAGAGCTCCTATATTTTCTTCTCAGCAGCACCCATAGGACTTCTAATGTGTTAGTGGCATCACACAGAGTTCCTATATTTTCATCTCAGCAGCACCCATAGGACTTCTAGTGTGTTAGTGGCATCACACAGAGCTCCTATATTTTCTTCTCAGCAGCACCCATAGGACTTCTAGTGTGTTAGTGGCAGCAAACAGAGCTCCTATATTTTCTTCTCAGCAGCACCCATAGGACTTCTAGTGTGTTAGTGGCAGCAAACAGAGCTCCTATATTTTCTTGTCAGCAGCACACATAGTACCTATAGTGTGTTAGTGTCAGCACCCATAGGACCTACAGTGTGTTGTGAGCACACATAGGAGTTCTATTTTTTATACTATATACACTACCGACTACAATGGCTGGAAGACCGCCAAGGAGAGGCAGAGCGTGCCGAGGCAAGAACACAGGGCAGGCAGGCTCTGTTTCTAGAGACAACAGTGCTGGCCGTGGACGTGGTCGTGCATCGTCATCAGCACGTGGCCATGGGACACGCTTGTCTTTGTTTTCGGCAGCTGGACATGTGGAGCCGCATCATGCCGAAGGCTTGGTAGAATGGATGACCAAGCCCTCCTCATCCTCCTCATCCTCTCTCACCCAGGCTCAGGGTACTGGCAGAGCAGCTGCCAACGCGTACTCAATGGCATCATCAGCCACCCCTTCCCTAGACCCACCATGTCCTCCTGAGGAGTCCCCCGAACTGTTTGAGCACAGTGTTGGGTACATGCTCCAGGAGGATGCCCAACGATTCGAAGGCTCGGATGATGATACCCAGCTTGAGGAAGTCAGTAGTGTGCGCGCAGAGAGAGGGGATGCTGAAGGACAGCAATCTGGCAGTAGTGTTCCACCAGCTGCAGCTTACTGCCAGGTTTGCTCTAGTGGTGAAGAGGGAGGGGATGATGAGGTCACTGACTCCACGTGGGTGCCTGAAGGGAGAGAGGAGGAGGAGGAGGATGCAGCGTCACATGTCCAACGAGGCAGGATGCCCCCTGGAGGCCAGCTAGAGGCCAGCACAGCAACTGTACCACACCGCAGAGCTCCGCCTGTGCAGGGCGCTGCCTCTGCACGTTATCACAAAAGTTCTTTGGTGTGGGCCTTTTTTGAGACGAGTGCATCAGATCGCACCACTGCTATTTGCAATATTTGTCTCAAGCGTATCTCGCGTGGCCAAAACATCAGCCGCTTGGGCACCACAAGCATGAGCAGACATATGTCGACCTGCCATGCAGCTCGTTGGCAAGCACACATAAAAGACCCACACCAAAGAACAAAGCGGACCTCTCCTTGCTCCTCATCAGCTGGGATCTCCATCCCCACTATATCTTCAGTCCTCTCTGAAAGCTGCTCTGAGAGGACTGAAGGTGTAGAATTAGGTGTGTCACAACCAAGTACTTGCAGTACACCGACGTCCGATTGTAGCAGGCAAATTTCCCTGCCCCAGCTGCTGGACCGTCGAAAGAAGTATACTCCCAGCCATCCACATGCCCAGCGGTTGAATGCTAGCTTGGCTAAATTGCTAGCACTTCAACTGCTGCCTTTTCAGTTGATAGACTCGGCCCCCTTCCGTGAGTTTGTTCAATGTGCGGTTCCTCAGTGGCAGGTTCCCAAACGCCACTTTTTCTCACGGAAGGCGATTCCGTCTCTCTACTGGCATGTGGAAGGCAATGTCCATGCCTCGCTGGACAGGGCGGTCAGCGGTAAGGTGCATATTACCGCTGACTCATGGTCCAGCAGGCATGGACAGGGACGTTATCTTTCTTTCACGGCCCATTGGGTCACTCTATTGGTAGCTGGGAGGGATGCAGGACAAGGTGCAGTAGTGTTGGAGGTTGTTCCGCCACCACGCCTCCAAAATGCTACTACTGGTTGTGACACACCTCTCTCCTCCACCCCCTCCTCTTCTTCTTCCTCCATGTCCTCTTCGAGTGCTCTGTCCTCGGAACCAGCGGTGCTCCGTAGGCGTACAAGGGGCTACGCGAGTACGCAGGCAAAAAGATGCCATGCCGTGCTTGCGCTGGTGTGTTTGGGGGACAGGAGCCACACTGGGCCAGAGGTTCTGGCAGCTCTGCAGGGGCAGGCCGAGAGGTGGTTGACGCCACGCCAGCTTAAGCCAGGAATGGTCGTTTCTGATAATGGCACCAACCTCCTCTCCGCCCTGCGACAGGGGCAGCTCACCCATGTGCCCTGTATGGCTCACGTCCTCAACCTGGTGGTGCAGCGGTTCTTGGGCAGGTTCCCAGGCTTACAGGATGTCCTGAGGCAGGCCAGGAAAGTCTGTGTGCATTTCCGCCGATCTTATAATGCCAGTGCTCGGCTGACTGAGCTGCAAAAGGAGCTGAACCTGCCCAAGAACCGCCTAATATGTGACATGCCCACCAGGTGGAACTCAACGTTGGCCATGCTGCAGCGACTGCACACGCAGCAGAGGGCCATCAATGAGTACCTTTGCGACTACGGCACCAGGACAGGGTCAGGGGAGCTTGGCTTTTTTTCCCCACGCCAGTGGAGCATGATCAGGGATGCATGCACTGTCCTCTCACCATTTGAGGAGGCCACGAGGATGGTGAGCAGTGACAGTGCATGCATCAGTGACACTGTACCTCTTGTCCACCTGTTGGAGCATACGCTGCGTGGGATAATGGACAGGGCACTTGAGGCAGAACAGAGGCAGGAAGAGGAGGACTTCCTTGTCTCTCAAGGCCCCCTTTATCCAGACAATGTTCCTTCTGTCCCACCCATCACACAGGAAGAGGAGGAGGAGGAGGAGGAGGAGGAGGAGGATTGTGTGAGCATGGAGGTGGAGCCTGGCACTCAGCATCAGCAGCAGCAGTCTTTTAGGGATGATGTACAGTCCCAACAAACCAGTGGACTTGTACGTGGCTGGGAGGAGGTGGCTGGCGATCATGTCATCCTCAGTGACCCAGAAGACTCCGGACCGAATGCCTCAGCTAACCTACGCTGCATGGCCTCCCTGATCCTGCAAAGCCTGCGGAAGGATCCTCGTGTTCTTCGGATCAAGGAGAGTGACCATTACTGGCTGGCCACTCTCCTTGATCCACGGTACAAGGGTAAGGTTGCGGACCTTATCTTGCCGTCGCAGAGGGAGCAGAGGATGAGACATCTCAGGGAGGCCTTGCAGAAAGGTCTGTGCAACGCGTTCCCAGAAACTGGGAGGTTACAAACTCCTGGTCCTGGACGACGAGTTGCTGAGGCTTCGGTCAGTAGCAGAAGGAGCGGTGGGGAAGGTGGACGTCTGACCGATGCGTTCAGACAATTTTTTAGTCCGCAGCCCCAAGGTATGATCGGTTCCAGCAACCATCGCCAGCGTCTGATATACATGGTGCAGGAATACCTAGGGGCAAGGTCAGACTTGGACACCTTTCCCACCGAAAATCCTCTGGCTTACTGGGTCCTGAGGATGGATCACTGGCCAGAGCTTGCACAGTATGCAATTGAGCTACTGGCCTGTCCTGCATCCAGCGTTCTTTCCGAACGCACATTCAGTGCTGCTGGAGGATTTGTCACCGATCATAGGGTGCGCCTGTCCACCGACTCGGTTGATCGACTGACCTTCATAAAAATGAATCAGTCTTGGATCACCACCAGCTACCAGACACCTGAAGCGGATATAACGGAATAATTTATAATGTCACATCCCTTCAAGACTGCCTATGCTGATGCTGAGTGACTGTCCTGTTATGTTCACTGACTATCCTCTTCCTCCTCCTCAATGATCCATGCCACCACACCAGTGCCTAAGGCACAATTTTTCAGCCCCTGTATAACAGGGGCGTGTAATTACAATTTTTTAAAAAGATGCTTCGCAACAGGTGTGACTGCTGTGCTCAGAGTACAGTATCTGTGAGGGGTTGCAGTGTTGTGGCACCAGCACCAGTGCCTAAGGCACAATTTTTCAGCCCCTGTTGGGGCGTGTAATTACAATTTTTAGGCAATGCTTTGCAACAGGTCTCATTGCTGTGCTCAGAGTACAGTATCTGTGAGGGGTTGCAGTGTTGTGGCACCAGCACCAGTGCCTAAGGCACAATTTTTCAGCCCCTGTATAACAGGGGCGTGTAATTACAATTTTTTAAAAAGATGCTTCGCAACAGGTGTGACTGCTGTGCTCAGAGTACAGTATCTGTGAGGGGTTGCAGTGTTGTGGCACCAGCACCAGTGCCTAAGGCACAATTTTTCAGCCCCTGTTGGGGCGTGTAATTACAATTTTTAGGCAATGCTTTGCAACAGGTCTCATTGCTGTGCTCAGAGTACAGTATCTGTGAGGGGTTGCAGTGTTGTGGCACCAGCACCAGTGCCTAAGGCACAATTTTTCAGCCCCTGTATAACAGAGGCGTGTAATTACAATTTTTTAAAAAGATGCTTCGCAACAGGTGTGACTGCTGTGCTCCAAGTACAGTATCTGTGAGGGGTTGCAGTGTTGTGGCACCAGCACCAATGCCTAAGGCACAATTTTTCAGCCCCTGTTTAACAGGGGCGTGTAATTACAAATCTTGATCTAATAGTTCACAGCAGGGCCCATTCCTGCGCCCACCAAGAGTAACTATGAGGGCCTACAGTCTTGTGGCAACACCGTCCACCACCACCACCACCACCAAAGGCCCAATTTTTCTGCCCTGTTCAACAGGTGCATGCAATTACAAATCTTGATCTAATAACTCACAGCAGGGCCCATTCCTGCA
Organism: Rana muscosa; assembly: GCA_029206835.1. Taxonomy (NCBI): domain Eukaryota; kingdom Metazoa; phylum Chordata; class Amphibia; order Anura; family Ranidae; genus Rana; species Rana muscosa. Next base: position 181,200,889 of record CM055121.1, read on the forward strand.
CCCACCAAGAGTAACTGTGAGGGCTTACAGTCTTGTGGCAACACCGTCCACCACCACCACCACCACCACCAAAGGCCCAATTTTTCTGCCCGGTTCAACAGGTGCATGCAAGTACAAATCTTGATCTATTAACTCACAGCAGGGCCCATTCCTGTGCCCACCAGTCTTGTGGCTACACCAACATCTAATAGGGCAAATTTCTGCAGAGTATATACGGCAGGCCCCTACTTTCAAACATCCAACTTACAAACGACTCCTACTTGCAAACGGCAAGAGAAAACAGGAAGTGAGAGGAAATCTACCCCTAGGAAGGAAAATTCTATCCTGTTAGATTTAATTTGGGAAAAAGGTATCTCCTCTCTACTGATGCTTTATCACCAATCCTTGTTTCAATTAAAACCCCACTTTTCCAAAAACATTTGTCATTGGGACGGAAAGTGAGGTGACATGTTCTGAACAGATGTGCAAAGACAGCAAATGTTACAGGGGTGATAACCCCTCCCTATGTTCTCCAAAAAGCTTAAAAATTGATTTTTTTGGGATGTAGCTACACTTCATAATGTACCTGTTCAGATTCTACTTAAGAACAAACCTACAGTCCATGTCTTGTTTGCACCACCTATATACTGCTGTTCAGAGTATATAGGGTTGTAGGTATAGGGTTTTATTTTGGGTGCGGGGTCCCCCTTAGTATCCATACAAGACCCAAAGGGGCTGGGGTGGGGGGGGGGGTGATGGGGTAGCCATGCCATTTTTCTCAAGGATTTTCAGCCATATGGCGGCCAGGACAAGACATGACATTAAAGCCGCAAGTGGTTTTAAATGGCTTCTTTTTTTCCTTTACAAATGTCATTTTGTGCAAGGACAGTTCTAAACACGGGAAACACATGCCACTTCACAGGCATACTTTAGACACCCCCCAGGTACCATATTTAAAGGAAAATTTCACTTTTTTTTTTTTCACTTTATGCATCATTAAAATGACTGCTCCCAAAAAAACTTTAGTTTTTAAAATTTCTTTTTGCATTGATATATGTCCCCTGGGGCAGGACCCGGGTCCCCAAACCTGTTTTATAACATTAACATGCATATTGGCCATTGTAATTAGCAATTTTGATTTCGAACGTTCGCGTCCATTATAACGAATAGGGTTCGAAAATTCGCGCGAACTTTCGGTCCGTTCGAAGGTTCTGGTGCGAACCGAACCCGGGGGTGTTCGGCTCATCCCTATATATCACCCTTCAAGGTAGGTTGCTACATGGTAGTAAAATGTAGTTTTCGTTGAGTGGTAAGTAATCAGCTCAGCCTGACTTGTATAATTTTGCACTTGGTTTCTCCCTAAGCTCAGTGGGGTTGCGATTTCTCACTGTCGTTGCCAGTAGGTGCTTCTGGTACCACTGGCTATAGTAGGAGATTTTAATACTAAACTTCATTATGAATATTTGGGGGTTCATGATGGGGAACAGTATGTATATTTGAGAAAGCCATACTATTCTGTCTCTCTTGCTTAAGTTTCTGCTGAAGTGTCTATGTTGTTGGGCCCTACAGCGTAATTGTGGTCCAGCATGTGCTGTGAGGACAGCCTTACCCAACTAGCGTATGAGCTTCACCAGTTTGGGAAGCTGCAATTCCTGAAGGCATGGCTGTTTATCTGTATTGATGTCCACTAGGGCCCCAGCTGTGGCAAAGCTGAGTGACCTACACCTGCAACTACAGAGACACCCCTAAAACTTCACCTTAGAGGCTAAAGCCTCACAATAAGGCCATGGAAAGCTAATTCTGGGCAGCAATTTGGTGGCCTCAATGGTAAAAGACTGTTTGCTGATTCAAGTGATGTTGGTGCTTTTAACCACTTTAGCCCCGGACCATTTGTCAGCCTAAGGACCAGTCTTTTTACAATTTCGCACTGCGCTGCTTTAACTGGTCATTGCGCGGTCATGCAATGTTGTACTCAAACGAAATTTGCATCCTTTTTTCCCCACAAATAGAGCTTTCTTTTGGTAGTATGTTTTCACCTCTACGGTTTTTATTTTTTGCGCTATAAACAAAAATAGAGCGACAATTTTGAAAAAAATTCTATATTTTTTACTTTTTGCTATAATAAATATCCCCCAAAAAATATTTAAAAAAACATTTTTTTTCCACAGTTTAGGCCGATACGTATTCTTCTACATATTTTTGGTAAAAAAAAAAAAAAATCGCAATAAGCGTTTATTTATTGGTTTACGCAAAAGTTATAGCTTCTACAAAATAGGGGACTGTTTTATGGCATTTTTATTAATATTTTTTTTTTTACTAGTTATGGCGGCGATCAGCGGTTTTTATCATGACTGCGACATCTGCGAACACATCGGACACTTTTGACACATTTTTGGGACCATTGTAATTTTTACAGCGATCAGTGCTATAAAAATGCACTGATTACTGTGAAAATTACACTGGCAGTGAAGGGGTTAACCAGTAGGTGGCGCTGTAGGGGTTAAGTGTGCCCTGATGAGTGTTTCTAACTGTAGGGGGGATTGGCTGTGTGTGACATGACACTGATCTCTGCTTCGACTACACAGAGCGGAGATCAGTGTCATTATCACTAGACAAAGCGGTGAGATGCTTGTTTACATAAGCATCTCCCCGCTGTATCTCTCCGTGAGACGTTCGCGGGTGTCCCTGCGGCGATCGAGTCCGCGGGCCCCTTAGTCAGGCTAACGGAGAAGGCGGCAGGGTCACGAGCATGCCAGCGGCAGCTCGCGCGCGTGCGACCACACGGCGGCATCTTAAAGGAGACGTACAGGTACGTGGTTATGCCTGCCCGTGCTGCTCTGCCGACATATATGTACAGGCGGCGGTCCTTAACCACTTAACAACCACCTGCCGACAAATAACGTCGACAAGGTGGTTGCTTAACTCTGGGAGGACGTTATATAACGTCCTCCCAGAATCGCGCTCCCGCGCGCCCCCTGGGGCGCGCACACGGGAAACTCCGTGACCGCCGGGTCCAGAGGACCCGGCGGATCACGAATCGCGGTAAATCGCCGCTGATAGCGGCCGTTTACCACGTGATCGCTCCGTCCAATGACGGAGCAATCACTTGTAAACAGACCGGCGTCATTTGATGACGCCGGTTCCTCCCTCCCCTCTCTGTACCGATCGGTACAGTGTGAGAGGGGAGGGGGAGGGAGCGGATGGCAGCAGCAGCACTGTGGGCTGGATCTGTGACAATTGCAGTCACAGATCCATCCATCCCTGCTCAGCCATCCCTGTGCTATACCCTGCCAATACTCTGCAATACACCCTGCCAATACTCTGCAAAATACCCTGGTGCAATACTCTGCAATACCCTGGTGCAATACTCTGCAATACCCTGGTGCAATACCCTGGTGCAATACTCTGCAATACCCTGCGAAATACTCTGCAATACCCTGCGAAATACTCTGCAATACCCTGGTGCAATACTCTGCAATACCCTGGTGCAATACTCTGCAATACCCTGGTGCAATACTCTGCAATACCCTGGTGCAATACTCTGCAATACCCTGGTGCAATACTCTGCAATACCCTGCGCAATACTCTGCAATACCCTGCACAATACTCTGCAATACCCTGCACAATACTCTGCAATACCCTGCAAAATACTCTGCACAATACTCTGCAATACCCTGCACAATACTCTGCAATACCCTGCACAATACTCTGCAATACCCTGCGCAATACCCTGCACAATACTCTGCAATACCCTGCACAATACTCTGCAATACCCTGCACAATACTCTGCAATACCCGCCACAATACTCTGCAATACCCTCCACAATACTCTGCAATACCCTCCACAATACTCTGCAATACCCTCCACAATACCCTGTGCAATACCCTCCACAATACCCTGTGCAATACCCGTGCAATACCCTGCCATACACCGCAATACCCTGCCATACACCGCAATACCCTGCCATAGTCCGCAATACCCTGCCATAGTCCGCAATACTCCGCAATGCCCTGCAATACTCCGCAATGCCCGGCAATACTCCGCAATGCCCGGCAATACTCCGCAATGCCCGGCAATACTCTGCAATAACCACTTCCCGCCCTCCGGCCGTCATATGACGTCCTTGACTTTGTGCGGGGATATCTGAATGATGGGAGCAGCTACAGGCATCATTCAGATATCAGCTTTTTCAGCCGGCGATTCCCTACACCATAAGAACAATCATAGCGGCTGTTCCGCCGCTTGATCATTCTTACGGGAGGCGAGAGGGGATGTGTGTCCCCCCCCCCCCCCCCCCCCCCCGCCGCCCTCCGGTGCTTCTACCGACTCACCGCTACGATCAAAGCCAGGATTGTTGTTTGTTTTTTTTTTTTTTTTTCAGGCTTCCCAGCCTAGAGGTGAGATGTGGGGTCTTATTGACACCCCCCCCCCCATATCTCACTGTAAAGAGGACCTGTCATGCCATATTCCTATTACAAGGGATGTTTACGTTCCTTGTAATAGGTATAAAAGTGATCAAAAAAATGTTAAGGGCGGAAAAACATGTCAAACTAAAATAAATAAAGTAAAATGAAGAATAAAATTTTTTTTTTTTTTTAAAGCGCCCCTGTCCCCGTGAGCTCGCATACAGAAGTGAACGCATACGTAAGTCCCGCCCACATATGAAAATGGTTTTCAAACCACACATGTGAGGTATCTCTGCGAACGTTAGAGCGAGAGCAATCATTTTGGCCCTAGACCTCCTCTGTAACTCAAAACATGTAACCAGTAAAAATATTTAAAGCGTCGCCTATGGGGATTTTTTAAGTAGCGAAGTTTGGCGCCATTCCACGAGTGTGTTCAATTTTTAAGGGCGACATGTTAGGTATCTATTTACTCGGCGTAACTTCATCTTTCACATTGTGCAAAAACATTGGGCTAACTTTACTGTTTTTTTTTTTTTTTTAAGCACAAAACATTTTTTTTCCGTAAAAAACACGTTTAAAAAATTGCTGCGCAAATATCGTGCGAGATAAAAAGTTGCAACAACCACCATTATATTCTCTAAGGTCTTTGCTAAAAAAACATATATAATGTTTTGGGGTTCTATGTAATTTTCTAGCAAATAAATGATGATTTTTACATGTAGGAGAGAAATGTCAGAATTGGCCTGGGTGCTCCAGAACGCCTGAAGGGGCTCCCTGCATGTTGGGCCTCTCTATGTGGCCACGCTGTGTAAAAGTCTCACACATGTGGTATCGCCATACTCGGGAGTAATAGCAGAATGTGTTTTGGGGTGTAATTTGTGGAATGCATATGCTGTGTGTGAGAAATAACCTGCTAATATGACAATTTTGTGAAAAAAAAAAAAGAGAAAAAAAAAATCTTGATTTTGCAAAGAATTGTGGGAAAAAATGACAACTTCAAAAAACTCACAATGCCTCTTTCTGAATACCTTGGAATGTCTTCTTTCCAAAAAGGGGTCATTTGGGGGGTATTTGTACTTATCTGGCATGTTAGGGTCTCAAGAAATGAGATCGGCCGTCAGTACTTCAGGTGTGATCAATTTTCAGATATTGGCACCATAGCTTGTGGACTCTATAACTTTCACAAGGACCAAATAATATCCACCAATTTGTACTTATTTTTACCAAAGATATGTAGCAGTATAAATTTTGGCCAAAATTTATGAAGAAAAAATAGTAATTTGCAAAATTTTATAACAGAAACGAAAAAAAAATCATTTTTTTACAAAATTTTCAGTCTTTTTTCTCTTATAGCGCAAAAAATAAAAAACCCAACAGTGATTAAATACCACCAAAAGAAAGCTCTATTTGTGTGAAAAAAAGGACAAAAATTTCATATGGGTACAGTGTTGTATGACTGAGTAATTGTCATTCAAAATGTGAGAGCACCGAAAGCTGAAAATTGGTCTGGTTATTAAGGGGGTTTAAGTGCCCAGTGGTCAAGTGGTTAAGCGGTTAAAGAAGTTGTAAAGGCAGAAGGTTTTTTATCTTAATGCATTCTATGTATTAAAATAAAAAGCCTTCTTTGTGTAGCAGCCCCCCTCAGCCCCACTAATACTTACCTGAGCCCCATCTCTGTCCAGCGATGTCCATGAGTCCCTCGGACATCCGGGACTCTCCCTGCTGATTGGCTGAGACACAGCAGCGGCGCCATTTGCTCCCGCGGATGTCAATCAAAGTCAGTTAAGCCAATCGGGGGAGAGAGGGGGCGGGGCCGAACGTCAGCTTCGTATCTGAATGGACACAGGGAACTGTGACTCGACTCGGGTGCCCCCAAAAGCAAGCTCAACATGAGGGAGAGGCCAGGGGCAGCAAAGAGGGACCTGAGAAGAGGAGGATCCAGGCTGCCCTATGCAAAAACCACTGCACAGAGCAGGTAAGTATGACATGTTTGTTATTTAAAAAAAAAAAAAAAAAAAAAAAAAAAACAAGACTTTACAATCACTTTAAGGATATAAGAGCCAGTGTAGCTGTATTAATTACACAATGCCCCTGACCTGGCCATTCCTTCCAGTCTCAGAGAACGGAAACACTATTTGTAGAACAGCGTAGTTAGTGCCTGCTTTTAATAGAGCTAGAATTGATATGCGTATCCCATGCCCTATACCCCTGCCCAGTTACAAATTTCTTTAGCATAAAGACTCAAAATACATCCCCAACCCCTTGTAATTGGTTCAGTGTGCTGCTGTATGTGTGCTGGCATCCTTTGCATGATCATAATTTATGCTGCTGCTACCAGGAAATATGCAGTGACTGTGCTTTTACTACATTCAAATCATCCTCAACCAGCGGCCCTTATGGGGGTACCGCTACATATACAGTTAGTGATGGTAGTAACTGCGTTAAAGTAAACGGCGTTACTTAACGCAGTTACTTTAGAGGGTAACGAGCAGGGGCTCCATCAGGAATTTTGGGGCCCCTTACACAGCTTCAGGCATGGGCTCCCTGGAGCAGAGGAGAATCGCCGCAAATTGTTGAGGTCGGGGGGGCTTTGGGTGCTGACAAACAAAAAAAAAACAAAAGAACAAAAAAAAAAGGAGGGGTTGCCATCCGGGGCCCTGGGGACCTCTGGGTCCTTTACAAAAAAAAAAGAAAGAAAAATAAAATAAAATAAAAAATAAAATAAAATGTATAAAAAAAAAGGGGGGTTGCCATCCGGGCCTCTGGGGACCTCCGGGCCCCTTACAGGTGTACTGCCTGTATCCCCCTAATGGATGCCCTGGTAACGAGTAATCTAACTGATTACTCTTCCCCTCATGGTAACGCCGTTCCCATTACTTGGGCGGCGTTACTGCAATTACATCTACCGCCACTAGATGGTAGTAGTGTAATTCCTCCTCTCCTCTATGACCTGTGATAAATTCAGTGTAAGCCGTGTAGTGTAACCAAGCGCCGCCTCCTCGTCCGTGATAGGCTGACTCACTGCTGGGAAACCGAGTCAGTGTCTCGTCACGGAGGAGGAAGAGGAGGAGGCGGCGCATGGTTACACTACGCGGCTTACACTGAATGTATCACAGCGTCGGAACATAATAAGATTAAAGATGGGCACAGCGCCGGAACATAATAAGACTGAAGATGGGCACAGCGCCGGGAGATAATAAGACTGGAGATGGGCACAGCGCCAGGAGATAACGTCGATCAAGGTACCGTACTTGAGGCATGGGCACAGTGAGGCACGGGCCCAGTGAGGCATGGGCACAGTGAGGCACGGTGAGGCATGGACACCCTAGGCTTATACTCGAGTCAATACGTTTTCCCATTTTTTGTGGTAAAATTGGGTGCCTCGGCTTATATTCGGGTCGGCTTATACTCGAGTATATACGGTATATATAATTCTTCCCACATATAGTGTACATATATATCATCCTTCTACTGCCCCACCCCATGTATATATATATATATATATATATATATATATATAATAACCAATATTATTTATTGTTATCCCTCCATTTTTTTGTGGACACTGAAAAAAAAAATATATATATATATATATATATAAATATGTGTATATGTGTATATGTGTATATATATATATATATATATTACTCCTTAGCCTTCCACATTTATATATATATATATATATATATATATATATATATATACATAGATAATATATATATATATATATATATATTATATATATATATATATATATATATATATATATATATATATATATATATACACACGTCTTCATTATTATCCCCTCCTATTATTTATTGTTATCCCTCCTATTATTTTTATACACAGATAAAATTACATATATATCATCCTTCTACCACCCCGCCCCCGCGTATATATAATATAACCAATATAGTTACTATGCTGAGTAACTAATTACTTTTTCAATGTAGCAACTGAGTAACTAACGCAATTACTTTTTGGGAGAAGTAATTTGTAACTGTAACTAATTACTTTTTTAACGTAAGATGACCAACACTGTATACAATATATATATATATACCGTATTTATCGGCGTATAACACGCACTTTTTTCCCCTTAAAATCAGGGGAAAATCGTGGGTGCGTGTTATACGCCGATACCCACTGATCCCGGCGATCTCCGCTGACTGAGCGGAGCGCAGCGATCGCCGCCGAGATACACATAGCCGAGTGTACTCGGCTATACTCGGCTTTTCTCGGCTCTGCTCACAGTCACGCCCAGTCCCGCCATTGGACCTGTGATATGTCCATCATAGGGCGGGACTCGGCGTGACTGTGAGCGGAGCCGAGTATAGCCGAGTACACTCGGCTATGTGTATCTCGGCGGCGGCTCCGCCCAGTCCCTGCGTCTCTGCGTCCCTGCGTTCTCGGCGGCGTTCGCCCCGCTCCGCCTAGTCTCTGCGGCGATCTCGGCGGCGCCAATTTTGAAAACTGGGGCAAGGCTGCACTTAGCAAAGGCTGCACTGGACACTGGGCAAAGCTACACTGGGCAAAGGCTGCACTGGACAAAGCTGCACTGGACACTGAGCAAAGGCTGCACTGGGCAAAGGCTGCACTGGACACTGGGCAAAGCTGCACTGGACACTGGGCAAAGGCTGCACTGGACAAAGCTGCACTGGACACTGAGCAAAGCTGCACTGGGCAAAGGCTGCACTGGACACTGGGCAAAGGCTGCAATGGACACTGCTGACAAGGCTGCAACGGACACTGGTAAGGCTGCATTTAAATGTAAGTTTTTTTTTTTTTTCCTTAAACTTCCCTCCTAAAAGTTTTTTTCCCTAAAATTCCCTCCTAAACTTGGGGTGCGTGTTATACGCCGGTGCGTGTTATACGCCGATAAATACGGTATATATATATATATATATATATATATATATAAAAGATACCAGACCTGGAGATGGTCATTTATCACCTATACAGATATAAGGATAGAATGTCGAATATCTACCATATACACAATTTAAAGACTAGTTAGACAGTGATTACTCAACTACAGGTTGGGGTCCTGTGTGATCACTTGTTAAGACTGGCTACAACCAAAAATAACCAGAAACCATACAACATACAATTTTTTTTTAAATGCGATATAAAAATAAAAAATTTGTAAACTAAATGTTTGTTTTATTACTAATCATTTTTGGCCTAATTAAAAGCACAGTTCAAACAGCATAACTTAACCCATCTTGATCTCCTGAAACCTCGGTTTCCATTGGCTGCCAAAGCTTGTACTGCTATTTGTACTGTACTGTTATGTAACTTTGTAAAGTGTTATCAATTCAATATATCATATGGAACTTTGATACAGCATTAATTAATGCTTAGCAAATCCAGTTTGTATAATATTTTAGTATTTACTAAACTTCAGACTTGCACATGATTTAATCTACCAAACAATTCCCCCGGGTACCTCTGAGAACTACCTCGTGGTTACAATACCACTTGTTGAGAACCACTGATTGAAAGCCCAAAAATTGTATTAAAACAAAAATAATTCTTTAACTTAGTGGACTTAAATTAACAAAATAAATACATTAGAAGAGATAAAAACGAAAACAAAGATTTGCATTTTTGGCAAACTTACAAATGCATTCATCATCGGCGCAGAGCTTCTTATCTGACAACTTCTGCATGAAAACCCCATAGGCCTTTTGATGGATAAATCCCAGACATAAGACTATGACCGCAACATAAAAGGTCTTAGCCATTTTCCCCAGAGTTTCCTCCCAGGAGCTCGGTCAGTGTCTTAGAAGAGTGTACTGTGTATACTTTGAACCACTTGCAGTACTTTTATGCTGGAACTGAACATCTGGAAAAACAGAGCCAGCCAATAGGATTGACCTGCACAGCATTCCATTCACACACATGGACACGTGGATACAAGAGAGCTCCTGTGCAGTTGTTTATCAAAGACACTTAGCAATTCTCAGTGTAGGAAGAGAACGCTGTAAGCACACAAAATAGACAGAAATATCTGGTCCAAAATATTAAACAAAACCTCCACCTTTGTGGCAAAATGTATATTTTTAAGTGAACCTGCGCTTTACCCAAAATATGCAAATCAACAAGTTCACTTTGAAGCAGACTTCCATAAACATATACTGTCTACTTATCTTCCCGTTACTCAGGTTTGCTTTAAAGCAGTATCAAACCCAAAAGCAAACATGTATTATATTGCAGCTTACCAATTCTTGAATATGATGGCTGCATTTGTTTACTTTCAATTATTTTCACCTGACGATCTGGCCATAAAATGTGTTGTTTTTCAACAGAACAAGTTGTCCTGGACCAGTTAGATGCTTAGGACAAACCATTTACCACTAACAGGGGTGCTTACAATGATCAGCTTTTGTTTTATTTAAGTAAAACATGAATCCCCTGAAACAGGTGTGTCAAAATCAATTTCATCAAGGAGCCACATAAGCAGTATGATTGTCCTCAAAGGGCCAGTTGTATCTCAGTGTGCTACGTACAGAGTGCAGACAGGGCCGCTGACAGGGCAGTACAACCAGCCCTACTGTACCGGGCCCCGCTCAGCAGGGGGGCCCGGACAACTTTATTCTTCAGCTTCGGTGAGGCTGGGTTCATACTAGTGCGACACGACAGCCGTCCTACTTTGGATCCGACTTTGCCCCGCGACATGAAGCCGACATATGTCCGACTTTCAATGAACGGGGATCCGACTTGGATCCCCGCCAATAACAGGCACTGTGTTTGGTATGAATCTTGAGGCCACGCCAAATTTTAAATAAAAAACCGGCATGGGTTCCCCCTTCAGGAGCATACCAGGCCCTTAGGTCTGGTCTGGATTTTAAGGGGAACCCCTACGCTGAAAAAATGGCGTGGGGGTCCCCCCAAAATCCAAACCAGACCCTTATCCGAGCACGCAACCTGGCAGGCCGCAGGGGAAGAGGGGGGACGAGAGAGCGGCCCCCTCCCTCCTGAACCATACCAGGCCGCATGCCCTCAACATGGGGGTTTGGTACTCTGGGGCAGGGGGGCGACCTGCGGCCCCCCACCCCAAAGCACCCTTTCCCCATGTGGATGAGGACAGGGCCTCTTCCCGACAACCCTGGCCGTTGGTTGTCGGGTCTGCGGGCGGGGGGCTTATCGGAATCCGGGAGCCCCCCTTTAATAAGGGGGCCCCCAGATCCCGGCCCCCCACCCTATGTGAATGAGTATGGGGTACATTGTACCCCTACCCATTCACCTGGTGGGAAAAAATTTCAAGAAAAAAAACACAACACAGGTTTTTAAAGTAATTTATTGCACAGCTCTGGTGGTCTTTTTCCGACTTCGGGGGTCTCCGGTGTCGTCTCCGCGCTCTCCAGTTCTTTCTTCCTTCTGCCAGGCCTCCGCTATCTTCTTCCAGCTCTTTTGCTAGCGGAGGCCCGGTCTTCCCGTCGTCTCGTCCGGCTCTCCGTTGTCCTTCTGCCGGCCACTCCACTATCTTCTTCCAGCTCTTTTGCTAGTGGAGGGGCCGGTCTTCCCATCGCCGTCTTCTTCCCTCTTCTCCTTCTCGATGTTGACACGTCGCTTCTTCCCGCTCTAATGCTGGGTGTTGCGGTGCGCGCCGATTGATATAGGCTTCTCATGATGTCACAGTCACATGCTCCCATGACGTCACAGTCACATGCTCCGGGGCCACCCGAGGCATGTGACTGTGACGTCATGAGAAGCCTATATTAATTCGGAGCGGAGCGAACAGCCAGTATTACAGCGGGAGGAAGCGACGAGTCAACATCGAGGAGGACAAGAGAGAAGACGGTGACGGCGACGGGAAGACCGGCCCCTCCACTAGCAAAAGAGCTGGAAGAAGATAGTGGAGGGAACGGCAGAAGGGCAACGGAGAGCCGGACGAGACGACGGGAAGACCGGGCCTCCGCTAGCAAAAGAGCTGGAAGAAGATAGCGGAGGCCCGGCGGAAGAAAGAACCAGAGAGCGGGAGAAGAACTGGAGAGCGGGAGAAGAAGAAGGCGACGGAGAAGACCGGGCCCCGCTAGCAAAAGAGCTGGAAGAAGATAGCGGAGGCCCGGCAGAAGAAAGAACCGGAGAGCGCGGAGACCCCCGGAGCTGTGCAATAAATTAATTTAAAAAGCTGTGTGTGTTTTTTATTGACATTTTTTTTCCACCAGGTGAATGGGTAGGGGTACGATGTACCCCATACTTATTCACATAGGGTGGGGGGCCGGGATCTGGGGGCCCCCTTATTAAAGGGGGCCCCCGGATTCCGATAAGCCCCCCGCCCGCAGACCCCGACAACCAATGGCCAGGGTTGTCGGGAAGAGGCCCTTGTCCTGATCAACATGGGGACAGGGTGCTTTGGGGTGGGGGGGCCGCAGGTCGCCCCCCTGCCCCAGAGCACCAAACCCCCCATGTTGAGGGCATGTGGCCTGGTACGGTTCAGGAGGGAGGGGGGGCGCTCTCTCGTCCCCCCTCTTCCCCTGCAGCCTGCCAGGTTGCGTGCTCGGATAAGGGTCTGGTTTGGATTTTGGGGGGGACCCCCACCCCGTTTTTTCGGCGTAGGGGTTCCCCTTCAAATCCAGACCCAAGGGCCTGGTATGCTCCTGGAGGGGAACCCATGCCGGTTATTTATTTAAAATGTGGCCTGGAGTTCCCCCTCAAGAGCAGCACAGCACAAGTCGCATGCCAATGTCGGATCATGCAAGACTGCGGTCCGACTTTGATCCGACTTCAATGATAGTCAATGGGCTGAAGTCGGATCAAAGTCGGACCGAAGTAGTACAGGGAGCATTTTCAAAGTCGGACCGACATGTGTCGGACCAGTTAAGACGGCTCCCATAGGGAAACATTGATTTTCACACGTCCTGCGACATGAGCTCCCAATGTCGGAGCGTTTGTCGCCCCAGTGTGAACCTGGCCTGAAAGCACTTGTCCCAGGTGAAAGCATTGATGATGCTCATAGGCTTGCTGTAACATAAATCTATTCATCAGCGCAGCTGAGGGGCCCAGGAGGTGATTAGCAGAGAGAGACTATTTTTTAAATTTCGGGGGTGCAGGCGTCTAAAGCCGGCGCCGCACTTTTTTTAACCACTTCCATACAGGGCACTTATACACCTTCCTGCCCAGACCAATTTTCAGCTTTCAGCGCTGTTGCACTTTGAATGACAATTGCGCGGTTGTGCTACACTGTACCCAAACAAAATTTTTATCATTTTGTTCCCACAAATGGAGCTTTCTTTTGGTGGTATTTGATCACCTCTGCGATTTTTATTTTCTGCTAAAAAAAAAAAAAAAAAAAAGACTGAAAATTTTGAAAAAAAAAACATATTTTTTTTTGTTTCAGTTACAAAACTTTGTAAATAAGTAAGTTTTCTCCTTCACTGATGGGCACTGATGGGGCTGCACTGATGGGCACCGATAAGGCGGCACGGATGGACACCGATAGGCGGCACGGATGGACACCGATAGGCGGCACGGATGGACACCGATAGGCGGCACGGATAGGTGGCACGGATGGGCACAGAGAGGTGGCACGGATGGGCACAGATAGGCGGCACGGATGGGCAAGGATAGGTGGCACGGATGGGCAAGGATAGGTGGCACGGATGGGCACTGATAGGTGGCACGGATGGGCACTGATAGGTGGCATGGATGGGCACTGATAGGTGGCACTGTACTGTCATGTGTTGTACTAATGGATGCCAATCAGTGCCAAACAATAATGCCTGCCAATCAGTGATGCCCATTGTGGGCACTGATTGGCATCCATTAGGGGCACTGATTAGCAACCCTGGTGGTCTAGGGGCTGCATGCCTGGTGGTGGGCATCCCTGGTGGTCTGGTGGCATCCCTGGTGGCCCAGTGTGGGCATCCTCGGGGGGGCTGTGCTGATAATCGATCAGCACAAACTCTCCCTGTCAGAGGAGCAGCCGATCGGCTCTCCTCTACTCGCGTCTGAAAGACGCGAGTGAGGAAAAGCCGATCACTGGCTTTTCCTGTTTACATCGTGATCAGTCGTGATTGGACACGGCTGATTACGTGGTAAAGAGTTTCCGGTAACTGACATCCCGCAACAACGATCGCCGCGATGCGTGCCCCCGGGGTCGCGCATCGGCTCAAAATCCTGAGGACGTCATATGACGTCCAGTCAGGATTTTGAAACCACTTTGCCGACGTCAATCCGCTATAGGGCGGGCGGCAAGTGGTTAAAGTTCCTGCTGGCGGTGGCTGATGACAGCCGATCTCTGGCGGAGTGATTCTCCTTTCCTCTCTTAGTAACCAAGGAGGGCAGAGGACGGGCTGTATCTGGGCGGGGGGGAGGTGAGAGAGAAGTAGTTGAGAGCGCAGGCAGCACAAAGATCCCGATGCACAGGCCGGCTCAGGTTTTCTGGAAGGTACAGAAACACACAAACAAACATACAGAGAGGCATACAACTTCTGTACTGTGTGATTATCATCATGATAACGATGATGATCACATAAGCACAGTGAGATGCTGTTAGGTCTTGTTTACTTTTGTGTTTGAGGGGGGAGACAGTAAAAATGTGCAGCTCAGCCACAGTTTTACCATCTTCCAACCACTCCCCCTTTATGCTGCAAAGACACTACTGCCATAGTAGTGCGGCAGTAGTGAGTGACGGGATGTTGTGTAAAACACCCTGCAGGTTTACTACAGAAGTAGTGCCTTTGCTGCATAACGGGAAGTGGTTGGGGGATGGTAAAAATGTGGCCCAGCTGCATATTTTTACTGCCTCTCCCCACCCAAACACAAAAGTAATCAAGACTTAAAGCGGAGGTCCGCCAAATACTGCAGCTGCTGAATTTAAAATATGGGCACTTACCTGTCCAGGGCGCCCGCGATGTCGGCACCCAAGGCCGACCCGTCGCTCGGTCCTCGGATGCTGCCGCCACCGTCTTCGGTAAGGGAATCAGAAAATGAAGCCTTGCGGCTTTACTTCCTAGTTCTCTACTGCGCATGCGCATGCGCATGCGCGAGTCGCGCTGCACAATCTGAATGTCCCCTGCTGTCTTCTGGGACCAGGGTGTTTCACAGAAGACAGCGGGGGAGGGGGACGGGAAGAGGCGTAACTCCCGCGGCGGTCTATGCACAGGTATCTGCACCCCCCCTCCCCCCTGAAAGGTGCCAAATGTGACACCGGAGGGGGGGAGGAGGGCATCCGAAAAGCGGAGGTTCCATTTTTGTGTGGACCTCCGCTTTAACAGTTAGCATCTCACTGTGCACTGCCAATCATAAGTGGAGGCATTACCCACAGCCACACATATACCTGGATTAATGGATACATGTGGCTGTGGAGCAAGGAATGTGTCGCCCACTAATGATTGGCAGGGCATGGCGGCGGCGGGCACGGGGGGGCCCTGTCAGGTAGGCTGTATGGGGCCCCATGATTTCTAACAGCAGCTCTGAGTGCAGAGTTCAGGAGTGTGCTACGTGTAGAGTTAAGGAGTCAGCTACGGGTAGGGTTCAGGAGTGTGCTACGGGCAGGGTTCAGGAGTGTGTTATGTACAGGTGTAACCCAAACCCAACCCTCCCCAAAGCTTCCTTGCCTCTCTCTCTCCTACCTGACTCTAGTACCTCCCTGTGTAGGCGGCTCTGTCTCACCCTGCAAAGAGATTGCTCTTTCTCTCAGATTCTGAAGCTCTGTCCCTGCTGTCAGTGTGTGTGTCTGTTACTTCCGGAAGCCGCTGTGTCTGCAAGTGACAGCAGGCAGCAGGTCAGACCCGGAGGTGGTGGAATGAAGTTCCCCCATATTCCAGCTGCAAAACTGTGTGCGAGGGCCACCTAACAAGGCCTGGAGGCCCAGAATCGGCCCACGGCCTTGTGTTTAACATGTGTGCCCTAAAAGAACAAAACTGTTACTGCAACTGCTTAAAATATGTGTGTGTGTGTGTGTGTGTGTGTGTGTGTGTGTGTGTGTGTGTGTGTGTGTGTGTGTGTGTGTGTGTGTATATATATATATATATACATACACACATACAGTATATATATATATATATATATATATATATATATATATATATATATATATATATACACACACATACACAGTTGTGCTCATAAGTTTACATACCCTGGCACAATTTATGATTTCTTGGCCATTTCTTGGATTTTCTTAACAGCTTACCTGTAAAATCATTTTCTTGGAAGTACATCACAGGACACAGAGCACTATAGTAATTACTATATGGGTTATACGCCCACCTTCAGGTGATGGACACCGGCATAATCAAGACAGGAAGTCCCCTCCCTATATAACCCCTCCAATACAGGGAGTACCTCAGTTTTTGTAGCAAAGCAATATATACTGTATTTATTGGCGTATAACACTCACTTTTTTACTCTGAAAATAGAGGGTAAACTGTGCCTGCGTGTTATACGCAGGGGGCCGTGGAAAGTTTTTTTCCTGAAACTTCCCTCTTAAATTTAGGGTGCGTGTTATACGCCTGTGTGTGTTATACACCGATAAATACGGTAAATATCCCAATAAGAGGGGAGGGACCTCTAGGTCTCGTGATGTTCTTCCAAGAAAAGGATTTTACAGGTAAGCTGTTATAAAAATCCTATTTTCTTTATTGTACATCACGGGACACAGAGCACTATAGTAATTACTATATGGGATGTCCCAAAGCAATAAGCAAACTGCCGTCAGACATGAGGGCCTATACTGCTGCCTGCAGAACACTGCGTCTAAAGGCGGAATCCTCTTGCTGACCTACATCCACCTGGTAGAATTTTGTGAATGTATGCACTGATGACCATGTTGCGGCCTTGCAAATCTGAACCACGGAGGCTTGGTGATGCACTGCCCAAGAAGCACTGACTGCCCTGGTAGAGTGCGCTCTAGGACAAAAAGGCGGAATCTTCCCCCTTTAAATCATTAGCTTGAGTAATAACTTGACGAATCCACCTAGAAATGGTCAATTTTGATGCTGCCTGCCCTCTTCTGGGGACTTCTGGCAACACAAACAAAGCGTCAGTTTTCCGTATCTGGGCAGTTGTTTCCAGATAAAAATTAACTGTCCTTACTACATCCAGAGAATGTAAAAACTCCTCCTCTGCAGAACATGGTTCTGGAAAAAACGAAGGTAGGGAAACCTCCTGGTTCATATGAAAAACCTGACACTACCTTAGGTAAAAAGGTTAGGTAAGAATGCAACCTCACTTTGTCCCTATGAATAATCAAATACGGCTCTTTACAGCTAAAACAGCCAGTTCTGACACTCTTCTTGCGGAGGTTACTGTGACTAAGAACACCAATTTCTTTGTCAAAAGAAGCAAAGAAATATTGTGTATTGACTTAAAGGGCTGTCTTTGCCAACCCGACAGAACTACAGACAGAACTAGATTCAGATCCCAAGGGCACAAGGGTGACCTGACTGGCGGACTTATCCGAGTTACCCCTTGTATAAAGGCCCGCACCAAAGAATGCGAAGCAAGCAACCTTTGGAAAAAATACTGCCAAGGCCGAGATCTAACCCTTGATCATACTCAAGGCCAGCCTCATTTCTACCCCCAACTGTAGAAAGGCAAGAATTCTATCTATGACATACTTTCAAGGGTGCCAACCCTTGGTTTCACACCAGGAGGCATAGGCCCTCCAGACCCTATAATAAAAAGGTACTAGAGGCCGGCTTTCTAGCATTAATCAGGGTGGTTATCACTGAACCTGAAAGCCTTTGATTCTTTAGGATGTGTGTTTCAACGCCCACACCGTCAAATTTAGCGACTGTAAGGTAGGATGGAATACCGGCCCTTGCGACAGCAGGTCTGGACGAGATGGAAGAGTCCACAAATCCCCTACTGCCATCCTCATGATAGCTGCATACCAGGATCTTCTGGACCACGCCGGAGCTACTAGGATTACCGGCTTCCCTTCCTCCTTGATTCTGTAGCAGCTGAACTAGGGGGAATGCATAAATCAGTGAAACCTGTTCCCACGGGGTCACTAACGCATCTGTGCCGAGTGCGAAAGGATCCCTTGTTCCTGACACAAAGCTGTCCAACTTCTTGTTGAACCTGGATGTCAACAGATCTATGTCCGGGGTCCCCGTCTCTGGCATATGGCCAGAAAAACATTGGGATGTAGGGACCATTCTCCCGGGGACAACTGTTGGTGGCTCAAGAAATCCGCCTGCCAATTCTCCACTCCTGAGATGAAGACTGCGGACAGGCAAGGAACATGTTCCTCTGCCCAAGCCAGAATATAGTTCACCTCCCTCTGGGCTGCGTGACTTCTGGTGCCCCCTTGGTGATTGATATAGGCCACTGCTGTGGCATTGTCAGACTGTATCCTGACGGTACAATTCCATAACCTTAAACGTCCAAGCTATAAAAGTTAGACGTATTGCAGAATCTCTAGGATGTTGATCTGCAAGGTTTTCTCAGACTCTGACCATTTCCCTTGGACAGTGGTCTCTTCTAGGACTGCTCCCCAGCCCATAGGCTGGCTTCCGTTGTTACCACCTTCCAGGTAACTGGCATGAAGGATTTTCCTTTCTGTAAATTCTTGGTTATCGACCACCAGATGAGACTCTGGCGCACTTTTGGGGCCAGATTCATTGGATAATCCAAAGCTTGGGTTTTCTTGTTCCAAGCAGACAGAATACTGTATTGCAACAGTCTTGAAGGAAATTGGGCATAGGGAACTGCTTCGAATGAAGCCACCATCTTCCCTAGTAACCTCATGCAAAGGCGAATGGAAGGACCCTTCCTTGCCCTGACCATCTGGACCAGCTCTCTTATAGCGTTGACTTTTGGGGCAAAAACACTCTTTCCTTGGCTGTATCTATGACCGAGCCCAAATACTCCAGTCTCTTTCCTGGTTGTAAGGATGATTTCTCCAGATTGAGAATTCAACCTAGGTGTTCCAGATACCTGACCGTTCTGGACACCCCCTGGTTTAACCATGCTACTGACTGATCTACCAGTAGCAGGTCGTCTAGGTATGCCATTGTAGCTATACCCTGGCCCCGTAGTCTTGCTAGTACTGGGGCCAAAACTATCATAAATACCCGGGAGCGGTGGCTAACCTGAAGGGTAAGGCCAGAAACTGAAAGTGGCGCTGTACCACCGCAAAACGCAGAAACTTCTGATGAGCGGGGGAAATTTGGCAAATGTAGATATGCATCTTTGATGGTCATTAATGCTAGAACTTCTCCTCCCCGTAGGGTGGATACGACTGACCGGATCGACTCCATGCGGAAAGAGCAGATGTTTAGGAAGCAAGTCAGATCTTTGAGATCTACAAAAGGGTCTGATATCTCCAATCGGTTTCGGTACTGTGAAGAGATCTGAATAAAACCACATACCCTGCTCTTCTGAGGGAGTCTCTACGATTCCCTGAAACATCGATCGGTCCAGCGCCAGAAATAAAGACCTTATTTTCATTAGGTCTTTGGGGAGTAGCCTAGGGCTACCACAGAGATGACCCATCCGTCAAGGATCTCTTCTTGCCAAGCCCCTAAAAACCACAGAAGTCTACCCCCCACCTCGATCGAGCGGAGGCGCCCCTTCATAAGGAGGCCTTGGGACTCTGCTTTGTAGGCTTCTGCCCTCAGGCACTTCTGCAGTCCTTTGCAAATAAACACATAGGAAAAAAGTTCCAGAAAAAACAAGTACACACGTATACAGCTTTAATGTATGCAGCATGTGTTAAAGCAATATACCTCTATGGAAGCAAATATGCTTTTAGGCAAAATATGAAAAGTGTGTGCTGTACACACGCATCCATGTAGCACATGTGCCATGGAACAAGCATCTTTGCAATACAAGCATGCGTTTATGAAACGTGTTATGCAACATTCCGCAATACGTATCTATGCAGACATGTATTCCTATGCGATCATGAGGAATCATGTATATTTAAGTAAACATGTATTAACATACCTCATTATGCAACCATGCATCTTTTTTTTTTTTTTTTATAAATTCTTTTTATTAGATTTTCTTACAGTACAGTACAGTACAACATTAAAACACATACTCGAGTAGGCAACATACCCTCTTGACCGCGGCCATGCAAGGCCCACTCTACCAGAACTAACATAGTTCATCTATAACTATAACCCCCCTTCCCCCCCCATCCCGACCAAGGCCGCCGTTATATATATAACACAAGACATTCTTGCATCAATCCTAACATCACAGTCTGTCCTCCTATTATTATATCCACTATCCTCCTAAAGAGCCTATATTCACCAGGAAAACCATGTGGAACACATGTCAGCTATACAGTAGTAAATTTATAATCATGTTATCTTTGACCGACCGTCAATTCCATTGATCAGATCAGCCTACTGTTGCAGAAGAGTCCAGCCATGCCTGCCAGACCTTGTCAAACTTTTTCCCACATCCACGTGCCCTGTACGTAGCCTTATATAGATGTATAACTGAGTTAACCAGACCTTTCCAGAATGAGAGTGTGGGGGCACTAGCGTTCTTCCACTTTAATAAAATAGCCTTTCTGCCATAAAACATCCCAATAATTAGCAATGTGCGGTGTGCCAATGATGGAACCACCCCCTCCACCAAACCTAGGAGGCAAACCCTGGGCGCCAGGGGGACCGGAGCTCCAAGCACCTCCGACATGCACTCCACCACCCCAGACCAAAAGGTCTGAATCCGTGGGCACGTCCAGAAAACATGTTCCGAATCTGCCGGGGAGTATGTGCACCTCCAACATTGACCACTGGTGGTAGGATATATACGAGAAAGCCTAGCAGGAGTGAAATATATACGGTGCAGAAATTTGAACTGTATTAGACGATCTCTAGCAGAAACCAAATGCCTAAATGGGCGATCCCACATATCCTCCCAATCCTCCCCCTGTATCTCTGGAATTTCCCTTTCCCACCTCTCTCTACACCTAGTTACCCCCAACGGTATTTTTTTAAATAGGGATTTGTAAACAGTGGACAGAGGTTTGGCTATGTCTTTGTCTTTCAAAAGGGTCTCCAGTGGGGATGGAAGGGACTCGACTCTTTGGCCACTGAACTGCGCCTGAAAAGCGTGGCGCAGCTGCAGATAGCGAAAGAAGAAGGAATTTGGCAGATCATGCCTTGCTTTTAATTGATCAAAAGAAATAAGCTCACCTTCCCTAGTAATATCCTCTAACACTTTAATCCCCCCACAAGCCCAAATCATTGGATCCGGGAGGGAGCAAAAATCTGATAAGTTTGGGTTCAACCAGAGAGGGGCCGAAGGCGAAACTCCCAGATAGGAAGGTGACATCAGAGCAGTAGTGACCTCCCAGGCCCTAATGGTGGCCTTCATAGAGACTGTTAAAGGGAGACTGGACCTGGGACCCCTAAATAAGGCCAATCGTAAGCTCTCATATGATCCCAAATGAGCCGCTTCCAGGACCGTGGCCGAATCGCCGTCATCAGCCAGCAGCCAGCGCCTAGCAAACACCATCTGGCCAGCCAGATAATACTTTTGCCAGTCCGGAAGCGCCAACCCCCCCTGCCCCAGGGGCTCCTGCAGGACCGAAATACTAATACGAGGGGATTGTGGAGACCAAAGAAAAGCCCCCACTATACTATTCAATGTTTTAAAGAAATCTTTGGGAATCCACACTGGAGAGTGACGCAGGAAGTATAGGAGTACTGGTAGGAATTTCATTTTGAGAAGACTTATTCTCCCTATCAGGGAGAGAGGCAGTTTTCGCCAGACCTGAGTTTTTTGTCTGAGGCCAGACACCAGCGGGAGAAGGTTCAAAGCCATATAATCTCCAATATGGGTAGTTATTCTGACACCCAGGTAGGTAATAGTAGAGACCCACTGCAACGGTAAGTCGTTATCTCTAAGCATCTGTGCTTCAGGGCCCAGCGGCAAAATAGATGACTTGCTCCAGTTCACCCGCAACCCCGAAAAGGAGGCAAATAAATCTAATATCTGCAAAACAGCCCTGAGGGAGGGCCCAGGGTCCCTAAGGAATAGGAGCAAGTCATCAGCATATAGTGCTACACATTCTGTAATTGAGCCAACTCGGATACCCCCCACCCCACTGGAGCGCCTAAGTGCTCTAGCAATTGGTTCCATCATTAATGCAAAAAGAAAGGGGGAGAGTGGACACCCCTGCCTAGTACCCCTACCTAACGGAAAAAATTCAGAGATTGTTGTACCGAGCCGAATCGCTGTTCGAGGATTAGTATACAATAGAGTGATCCATCGACGGAAACCGGGTCCAAAGCCCATTCCCTCCAACACCCCATGCATGTAGCACCAGTCAACCGAGTCAAATGCTTTCTCTATATCTATCGAGACAATTACCTTGGCCAGGGAGTCAGTGGTACCTAGCTGAATATGCGTGAACAACCTCCTCAAATTAGTGTCCGTCGACATGCCGGGTATGAAGCCCGTCTGGTCAATGTCCACCAGGGACGAAATTACCCTGGCCAACCTTGACGCCAGCACTTTAGCAAGGATCTTCAGATCTACATTTAGCAACGCAATCGGTCGATATGATGAGCATTGTAGTGGGTCCCACCCCGGCTTCAAGAGGAGCACCATGTAGGCCTCCATCATTGACGCCGGCAAGGCCCCCCGCTCCCAGCAGTGACGAAAGAGCACATTTAGTCTTGTGGCCAATCGGGACCTAAACGCTCTGTAGAAATCCGCCGGAAATCCATCCGGACCCGGCGCCTTCTGTGGGGGAAAAGCGAGCATAGCTGCTTCAATTTCCAATACAGAAATAGGTTCATCTAACATAATAGCATCAGTATCTGACAATCTCGGTATGGAGAGGCTCAGCAACAACTCATTCAGTTCCGAGGGATCATAAGAAGGGATAGGCGAGTACAGGGACGAGTAAAATTGAACAAATTCCCTTAATATGTCTGTGGGATCCGTAATCAAGGTCCCCCCTTTATTCCGTATCACCGGTATACTAACTGGTATTTTTTGGTCAGCGGCAAGGTTAGCTAACAACTTGCCATTTTTGTCACCCTCAGCGAACACCGTTTCTGCCCTCTGACGCACCTCAGTGTGCGCCAGATCCGTGAAATGTAATGCTACTAAGCGTCTAGCTTCCAGTAAGGATACATAATTGGCCTCTGAGGGAGAGTCTGCATTTACTTTAGCACTCTCTCGCTCATGAGCCATGAGAAGCTCACTCTCCTGGATATGATCCTTCCTGACTGACTTTATTGCGGAAATACACTCCCCTCTTGCCACTGCTTTGAAAGCATCCCATACCACCGAGGGATCAGCCGATCCCTCGTTTGCCTCCCAGTAGGCGTCTGTGGATTGTTGAACCTGAGCCAGCACTTGATCCTCTAACAACCAACCTGGTGACAATCTCCACCCCCCTACCCTTTTCTTCACATGAAAGGCCATAGTGACCATAAGTGGGTTATGATCCGAAGTTCCCCCAGGTAAGTAGTTCACCTCAGATACATACTGCAGAATGGAAGCATTGCCAAACGCCAAATCAATCCTAGCGGAAGATTTGTGAGTGTAAGACAGATGCGAGTAGGATACCGTATCCGGATGCTTCCACCTCCACAGTTCAGTCAGACCCGCCATCGACATCCAGGAGCAGAGATCCGCCGAGGCCGGTCTCCCAGCATTGGAGGAGTCCAGCACCGGGTCTAAGATGGCATTATAATCCCCCATGAAAAGTATCGGCAGATGGAGATACGGGGCCAATGTTACCAACAAATCACATAGTAAATTAACCTTGAAAGGAGGGGGCAAATATACATTCACCAGTAGGATTTTATGAGAGAATATTTCCAAGAGGACTGCCACATATCGACCTCCCGAGTCAGTAAACACTTGATGTATTGTGCATGGAATTGCCTTACTGATTAGCAAGGAAACCCCTCTAGAGTATGTGGAATAGGTAGCGTGAACCGCCCTTTGAATCCAGGGCTTGCGTAACGACAAAATCGTACTGCCCTCCAAGTGAGTTTCCTGTAAGAGGACAACATGTGGTTTGACCCGTTTGAGGTATTGGAAAACTGCAGCCCTCTTAAATTTATTATTTAGACCCCTGACATTCCAGGAAAGTATTTTAAGTTTACTATCCATTATGAAAATCAAAGAGATATGATGACCACATGAAAACAGTTAGCGGAGGGAAAACAGTTGCAATTATCATATAGGAGGACATACACATTTCAGCCAGTAGTTGTGCAAATCCGGGAGAAGCTCCATGGCCTTGGTCAGAAAAACAAAAAAACACCCCTGCTGTCATACCACAAACTACTAATCTACCAAAAAAATACAAAATCAACATGAAATCCAAAACCTGAACAAAAACAAAAATCTTCCGGTATGCAGCTTTAGTCCCAAAACAAACAAACCTGTAGGAGTTCAACCTGAAGCGTTGACAGTTCGGCATTTGAAGCTGGAAAAATAAAAAAAAATCCGTGCCAGTCGCACCAGACTCCTACGGCTGTCCATGATATAGAAGTAGCAGCTGACCGTGCACAAAGAACCCCTTGTGGGTACAACCTGAACCGTGGGAATGTATCATTGTGTAGTCGTTACCACAAAAGTACAATGCAGCTGCCACATTTGTGCATCTCTGAAAAAGAGCACTCACAGAGGAATAGTGAGATGGTGGCCCCACAATAAAGCAGATCCAAGGGCTCCGGATTTCAGCCATAATACTGGGGTCCCAGGGGAAAAAAAATAGCAAAAGAAAACATCTTGCCCCCTGAATCTGATCCTGAGAGTATAGCAATGCCTGATGCCCCAAAAAGAGAAGGGGAAAATAGAGTAAGTCTACAGGAGTAGACAGGCAGTTCCCTTGCAAAAAACAACAGACCAGAAAATAAAAATAGAAAAATCATAACAGTAACAAGGTGGACAGGTAAACCTCGTACGGCATCACGGATTCTGGTCCAACCAGTCGCAGGCATCCTGTGGAGTTTCAAAGAACTTTACTGAACCCTTGTGCTGCACTCGGAGACGGCTGGGGTACAACATACTGTATTTCAGATCTTTCTCTCTGAGCCTTCTTTTCACATCTGTAAAGGAGCGACGCCTCCTCTGAGTCTCCGCCGAGAAATCCGGAAAAAGCATGATGCGTGCGTTGTCATATTTCAGCTCCTTATGTTTTCTTGCCTCCGCCAGTAACATGTCACGGTCCCTATAGTTTAGGAACCGGACCAGAAAAGGACGAGGTGGGGCACCCGATGGCCGAGCTCCAGTGGGGACCCTGTGTGCCCTCTCAGCAACATATGTGGGGGGGAGATCCCCTAAAGCCAGCAGTGATTTGAAGAACTGCTCGGCAAAAGTAGTAGTGGCTACCCCCTCAGCCCCTTCAGGTAACCCCACAACTCTTATGTTGTTTCTTCTCTGGCGGTCCTCGGCGTCATCTGCTCTGTGCTGCAAGAACCGGACCATATCTTTCAGCTCCCCGAGTTGAAAACCCTGAGTATGGGCAGCGTCCTCCACTCCAGAGATGCGATCCTCCGCTGTAGATAGCCTGCCTCTGATCTTGTCCAGATCATGCCGGATAAGGTTACACTCCGAGGCCAAACAGTCAATACGTGTCATAAGCTCCGTTTTAGAAGCCGCAATAGCTTTCAGGATTGGACCTGTTATGGCTGCCATATCCACCTCTATTTCTTGCGGCAAGGGAGATGGTGCCTCCTGTACCTGCGACGCCATACTCACTGGCTGCGTCATCCTGGAGATCTGTGGTTTGGCGCGCTGTGTCAAGTTAACAGGAACCAAGATGGCGTGGGCGGAGCCAAGCGCCATGTTGCTCTGAGAGCGCAACTGCCTCTGTTCTAAAGGTGGCTGATTAAGGTGCTTCTGCTGCTTCTTCGAAGCCGAGGATGGCATCGTTAGGTGCCGCGGCAGTTCCCCTTTCACCGGAGCAGTGCAGCACCGAGTACCGGATATTTAGTCAGCTGCAATCAGGATATAGAGCCGGATGAAAGCCGGAGCTCCGGGCAGACACGTCCTGCCGCAATCACATCCGGTCACGCCCCCCCAACCATGCATCTTTTAGGCGATCATGCAACTTTTAGGCGATCATGCATCCTTATGCGATCCAGCATTTTTATGTGATCGAACACCTTGATGCAATCAAGCATCTTTATGCGATCACACCTTTCTGCGCGATCAAGCCTCTCTGTGCGACCGAGCACCCATGTGCGACCGAGCACCCATGTGCGAACAAGCATTTTTATGTGACTATGAAAAAAACATGCATATTTATACAAACATAAACATGCATCCTTATGTGATCATGTATCCTTAAGCAACCCTGTCACCTTATGTGATCACGCATCTTTATGTGATCAATAATAAACATGTTTTTTACACAAACATGTCCAAACATGCATTTTGTACACCCATGATCATGTATCTTTATGCAAACATGTGAACTGGTAAAAGCAGTTATCTTCAGCAACCGTGTGCTGTTTGTTTCAGCATCTGTGCCTTTTAGCAACTGTGCGTTTTAGCAGCAACTGTGCGATCCAGCAAATGTGCGATCGAGCAACTGAGCATTTTAGCAACTGTGCATTTCAGCAACTGTGCAATTTTAGCAACTGTGCATTTCAGCATCTGTGCGTTTTAGCAACTGTGCATTTTTAGCAACTGTGCGATTTAGCAACTGTACATTTCAAACATGTACTTTAAAAACATGCAATTAACCACTTAAGCCCCGGACCATTTGGTAGCTAAAGGACCAGAGGTGAGTTCAGAATTTTGCACTGCGCTGCTTTAACTGTAAATTGTGCAGACATGCAATGTTGTTACCAAACGAAATTTGCGTCCTTTTCTTCCCACAAATAGAGCTTTCTTTTAATGGTATTTGATTGCCTCTGCGATTTTTCTTTTTTGCGATATAAACGGAAAAAGACCGAAAATTTTGAAAAAAAATGATATTTTCTACTTTTTGTTATAAGAAAAATCGAATAAACTCAATTTTAGTCATACATTTAGGCCAAAATGTATTCAGCCACATGTCTTTAGTAAAAAAAAATGTCAATAAGCGTATATTTATTGGTTTGCGCAAAAGTTATAGCGTTTACAAACTAGGGTACATTTTCTGGAATTTACACAGCTTTAAATTTATGACTGCCTATCTCATTTCTTGAGGTGCTAAAATGGCAGGGCAGTACAAAACCCCCCCAAATGACCCCATTTTAGAAAGTAGACACCCCAAGGAAATTGCTGAGAGGCATGTTGAGCCCATTGAATTTTTATTTTTTTTGTCCCAAGTGATTGAATAATGACAAAAAAAAAAAAATTACAAAAAGTTGTCACTAAATGATATATTGCTCACACATGCCATGGTTATATGTGGAATTGCACCCCAAAATACATTCTGCTGCTTCTCCTGAGTACGGGGATACCACATGTGTGGGACTTTTTAGGAGCCTAGCCACGTACGGGACCCCGGAATCCAAGCACCGCCTTCAGGATTTCTAAGGGCGCAAATTTTTGATTTCACTCCTCACTACCTATCACAGTTTTGAAGGCCATAAAATGCCAAAATAGCACAAAACCCACCCAAATGACCCCATTTTGGAAAGTAGACACCCCAAGCTGTTTGCTGAGAGGCATGGTGAGTATTTTACAGCTCTCATTTGCTTTTGAAAATGAAGAAAGAACATTTTTTTTTTTTCAATTTTCAAAACTTTGTGACAAAAAGCGAGATCTGCAAAATACTCACAATACCTCTCAGCAAATAGCTTGGGGTGTCTACTTTCCAAAATTGGGTCATTTGGGGGGGGTTTTGTGCCATCTGGGCATTCCATGGCCTCCGAAACTGTGATAGGCAGTGAGAAGTGAAATCAAAAATTTACACCCTTAGAAAGCCTGAAGGCGGTGCTTGGTTTTTGGGGTCCCGTACGCGGCTAGGCTCCCAAAAAGTCTCACACATGTGGTATCCCCGTACTCAGGAGAAGCAACAGAATGTATTTTGGGGTGTAATTCCACATATGCCCATGGCATGTTTGAGCAATATATCATTTAGTGACAACTTTGTGCAAAAAAAAAAAAAAAAAATTATTTTTTCCGCAACTTGTGTCAACATATAAAATATTCCATGGACTCGACATGCCTCTCAGTATATAGCTTGGGGTGTCTACTTTCCAAAATGGGGTCATTTGGGGGGGTTTTGAACTGTTCTGGCATTTTATACACAACATTAGGAAGCTTACATCCACTCTTCTAACCACTTGAAGACAAAGCCCTTTTTGACACTTTTTGTTTACATGAAAACATTTTTTTTTTTGCAAGAAAATTATGTTGAACCCCCAAACATTATATATATTTTTAAAGCAAAGGCCCTACAGAATAAAATGGTGGGTGTTGCATTTTTTTTTCTACACAGTATTTGCGCAGCGATTTTTCAAACGCATTTTTTGGGGAAAAAATACACTTTTTTTAATTTTAATGCACTAAAACACACTATATTGCCCAAATGTTTGATGAAATAAAAAAGATTATCTTAGGCCGAGTACATAGATACCAAACACGACATGCTTTAAAATTTCGCACAAACGCGCATTGGCGACAAACTACATACATTTTTAAAAGCCTTTAAAAGCATTTACAGGTTACCCCGTTAGATTTACAGAGGAGGTCTACTGCTAAAATTACTGGCCTCGATCTGACCTTCGCGGTGATACCTCACATGCATGATGCAATTGCTGTTTACATATGACGCCAGACCGACGCTTGCGTTCACCATTGGGCAAGAGCAGGGCAGGACAGGGGTGCTTTTTTTTTTTTTTTTATTATTAATTTTGCTTTTTTATTTTATTTTTAAACTGTTGCTTCCATATTTTTTTTTTTTTATCACTTTTATTGTTATCTCAGGGAATGTAAATATCCCCTATGATAGCAATAGGTAATGACAGGTACTCTTTTTTGAAAAAACTGGGGTCTATTGGACCCTAGATCTTTCCTCTGCCCTCAAAGCATCTGACCACACCAAGATCGGTGTGATAAAATGCTTTCCCAATTTCCCAATGGCGCTTTTTATATCCGGGGGGGGACATTCCCTCCCACTGCTTGTAAAAGCAGTCCAGAGGCTAATTAGCCACTAGGATTGCTTTTACATGAAAGCCGGCCGCTGGCTGAAAAGAATGATACCAAGATGATACCTAAACCTGCAGGCATCATTCTGGTATAAACATTCAAAGTCCAGCAACATACCAGTACGTTGCTGGTCCTTGTTGGACATGTATTGTAATCTTTTTTTTCATGCAGCCTGTTGGCTGAACGAAAAAAAAAGATTGATCGGTGGGTATGCCCACCATTAGAATACCGCCCTTCATCCACCCACTTCTAATGATGGGCATACATGCACCATTTATATATGCCGAAGCATGGGGGCATCTTCTCGCAAAAGTTATGCCGCGTACACATGGTCAGACTTTTCCACGGGCAAGCCTCCGTCGGAATTTCGACCGTATGTACGCGGCATTAGGAGCAAAATCACTCCTCCGCCCCTGCTGCCCCAATGCTTCGGCATATATGCTTTTTTTTTTTTTAACTGTGGTGGTGAAATCACCTCCTACAGCACTGGAGTCGCAGGGATCAGGCCTGTCTCTGCGAACGCTGCAGTTATGTGTGTTGTGTTTTGCAAGTGACAGTGATCGATCGATACTGCACTTGGGTGGCCTGGGCTGGACGGAGGGGAAAAACGCAGGTGCTAGCAGGTATCTGGGCTGATCCCGCTAACACTGCGTTTTTGGGAACCCTAAACTGCTGGGGACGCTAGTATAGATCTGATCAGATCAGATATTGAGCTGATCAGATACTATACCACTAAGGGGGGTGTATGCTTCACGCGTGGGTGTTAGCGCTACTGGCACTAACCTGACGCTGCCTGGGGTGTGACGCAGACCCTCTCTGACGCTAAAACCTAATTGATATCACCCGCTGGGCGATCAGGGGGTTAAACCTTTATTGGGTTATATACGGCGGGTGCCCTGACACTATAAAAAGCAAACTAACTAACCAGCGTCACCCGTAACACTTATATGATGATCACTGGTGAAAGGGTTAACTAGGGGCAATTAGGGGGTTAAAACCTTTATTAGGTAATATATGGGGGTACCTGACGCTATAAAAACCTGACGGCGAACCTAAAAAAAAATTACTGGCTACCTATCGGCATCACCGACACTAAGACAACGATCATAAAAACGATCGCTTAGCGACAGTGGTGATAGGGGGTGAAAGGGTTACCTGGGGCGATCAGGGGGTTAAACCTTTATTAGATAATATATGGGGGTACCTGACGCTATAAAAACCTGCGGCGAACCTAAAAAAAATTACTGGCTACCGATCAGCATCACCGACGCTAAGACATCGATCAGAAAAATGATCGCATAGCGACGGCGGTGCTAGGGGGTGAAAGGGTTACCTGGGGGGTGATCAAGGGGGTTAAACCTTTATTAGGTAATATATGGGGGTACCCGACGCTATAAAAACCTGCGGCGAACCTAAAAAAAATTACTGGCTACCGATCAGCATCGCCGACGCTAAGACATCGATCAGAAAAATTATCGCCTAGTGACAGTGGTGATAGGGGGTGAAAGGGTTACCTGGGGGGCGATCAAGGGGGTTAAACCTTTATTAGGTAATATATGGGGGTACCCGACGCTATAAAAACCTGCGGCGAACCTAAAAAAAATTACTGGCTACCGATCAGCATCACCGACGCTAAGACATCGATCAGAAAAATTATCGCTTAGTGACAGTGGTGATAGGGGGTGAAAGGGTTACCTGGGGGGCGATCAAGGGGGTTAAACCTTTATTAGGTAATATATGGGGGTACCCGACGCTATAAAAACCTGCGGCGAACCTAAAAAAAATTACTGGCTACCGATCAGCATCACCGACGCTAAGACATCGATCAGAAAAATGATCGCATAGCGACGGCGGTGCTAGGGGGTGAAAGGGTTATCTGGGGGGTGATCAGGGGGTTAAACCTTTATTAGGGGGGGTTAGGGGGCTACACTGGACCTAAAACTAAATGTAGTGACACTTTTACAGTCACAAATGTCACTGATTGCAGTGATCACTAAATAAATGGTCACTGCAATCAGTGACACTGTGACTGGGGGCTGGGGGGGGGGCTATTTATGTGCCTATGTGTCCTGGTGTCAGTGTGCTGTTTTGTGTACTAACCTGGCATCTTCTCCTGTACGACGCTCGGTATATGTGAGCGCCGCAGGAGAGATGACATCACTTCCTCCTTCCTGGCAGGCAGGGGAAGCTCTCTCATTCGCCGGGAGCGATCGAGAGGGGGTGGCCGGAATCGAACGGCCGTCCCCTCATGCCGGATCGCTCCCGAAGGTAAAACGACCACCCACTGTAAAGAAGGGGGGTCCGATCGGACCCCCCAACTATACAAAGGCAATCACGTATATGTACGTGATTCTGCCTGTCGGTGCCATTCTGCTGACGTATATTTACAGTGGGCGGTCGTTAAGTGGTTAAGCAAATAAATTTGCAAGCACGTATATTATGCTGTTTTTGCCCACAAGCAGATAATGACACTTTTAAAGTGAACTGCTAATCATCCAGGGGTGTATCTACTTACAGTTGTACATGCCCCTTGGATAGGCAGAGAATATGCAGCATGTAATCATGACTTGTCTGCATCCGTTCGAAAGGAAGTACTCCCACACTCACAGCCCACCGTTCTGTCTCCAAGGCCTATCTGACTTGTCAGCACATGGTAATGGCTGCCCTTCCTCTTCCTGCCTAAAACAAAACAATAGGCTAGACCTCTAGTGGCTGGGGAGGAAACAGCAGCCTGCATGAGCAAGAGTACAAGCATGATAGAACAGCACACTGCTCCCAGTGGCCACCTCGAATACAGACAGTCAGATCTCTCTCTTTTAAAAGAGAAACTGCAAACAAATGCAGACTCACCACTCCTCGCTGCAGGTTACTGCTGGAATATCACAGCGACCCAATCTTCACCCATCATGGCGGGTTGGTGTCATGCCAGACCTTCAAGGACGGGGTCTCCTCTGAACTTAGGGTCCACTGCCGTGGACCTGTATAGCACCCTGCCAGAGCAAACCTGTGGTATAGCAATGTGACCAAGGTGCTGGATCCCAGGGCCCAGCTCTCCTGAGAGAAACGTTACAGGCAAGACCTTGTTCTTCCATACCGAGGCTTGGGTACCATCCACTTTTGTCTTTGTTCATAGACTTTTTGAATGGATCCGATAGCGTAGCTCTCTGACCATGACCAGGCCATCTATGGAGCATCTTTTAGCAAACTATTAACCGTGTCCAACACCTTAGACACTGGTGAAAAAACTCCCTGTATGGGAGGGGTTAGTCAGGGAGGGGACTTCCTGTATTTATTATGCCAGTGTCCATCACCTGAAGGTGGGCGTATAACCCATATAGTAATTACTATAGTGCTCTGTGTCCCGTGATGTACAATAAAGAAACTTTTCTTTCACTCATGGTTAGTGTTTGGCGGCAGCCATTTATTACCAATCAACAGTGTTTACTCTTTTTAAATCATAATGACAACAGAAACTACCCAAATGACCCTGATCAAAAGTTTACATACCCTGGTGATTTTGGCCTGATAACATGCACACAAGTTGACACAAAGGGGTTTGAATGGCTATTAAAGGTAACCATCCTCACCTGTGATCTGTTTGCTTGTAATTAGTGTGTGTGTATAAAAGGTCAACGAGTTTCTGGACTCATGACAGACCCTTGCATCTTTCATCCAGTGCTGCACTGACATTTCTGGATTCTGAGTCATGGGGAAAGCAAAAGAATTGTCAAAGGATCTGCGGTAAAAAGTAGTTGAACTGTATAAAATAGGAAAGCGATATAAAAAGATATCCAAGGAATAGAGAATGCCAATCAGCAGTGTTCAAACTCTAATCAAGAAGTGGAAATGAGGGGTTCTGTTGAAACCAAACCATGGTCAGGTAGACCAACTAAAATTTCAGCTACAACTGCAAGGAAAACTGTTTGGGATGCAAAAAAAAAAAAAAACACAAATAACTTCAGGTGAAATACAGGTCTCTCTGAAAACATGTGGTGTGGCTGTTTTAAGATGCACATTAAAGAGGCACTTAAAGAAAGATGGGCTGCATGGTCGAGTCGCCAGAAGAAAGCCATCACTACGCAAATGCCACAAAGTATCCCGCTTACAATATGCCAAAAAGCACAGAGACAAGTCTCAAACCTTCTGGCACAAAGTCATTTGGAGTAATAAGACCAAAATTGAGCTTTTTGGCCACAACCATAAACGCTACATTATGAGAGGAGTCAACAAGGCCTTTGAAAAAAAGATACGGAAGTGGATCGCTGATGTTTTGGGGATGTGTGAGCTACAAAGGCACAGGAAATTTGGTCAAAATTGTTGGCAAGATGAATGCAGTATGTTACTAAAAAATACTGGAGAAACATTTGCATTCATCATCCAGGAAGCTGCGCACGGGACGTACTTGGACAATCCAACATGACAATGATCCAAAACACAAGGCCAAGTCGACCGGTCATTGGCTATAGCAGAATAAGGTGAAGGTTCTGGAGTGGCCATCTCAGTCTCTGACCTCAATATCATTAAGCCACTCTGGGGAGATCTCAAACGTGCAGTTCATGCAAGACAGCCCAAGAATTTACAGGAACACGGAGGCTTTTTGCCAAGAGGAATGGGCAGCTTTACCATCTGAGAAGATAAAGAGCCTCATCCACAAATGCCACAAAAGACTTCAAGCTGTCATTGATGTTAAAGGGGTACACGGTAGTAAGAACTGGGGTATGTAAACTTTTGATCAGGGTCATTTGGGTAGTTTCTGTTGTCATTATCATTTAAAAAGAGTAAACACAGTTGATTGATAATAAGTGGCTACAGCCAAACACTAACCATGAGTGAAAGAATCGTTTTTGTGTTATCATTCATATTCTCTAAAAAATTGCCAAGAAATCATAAATTCTGCCAGGGTATGTAAACTTATGAGCACAACTGTATATGCAAATTGGATGCGTTTCAATGGAGACAGTTCACACATGTGCAGGGCGGTGCAGTTTCAAAAAGGGTCCTGTCTGGTTCACCTGAACCAGTGAACAGAAACCCACCAGACTGCTGCACTGAAACCGCGGCCGCTTATGTGTGAACCCAGTCCAAGAAAAATCTGCAGAGCACAGAAAAAGTAAATAAAGCTCAGGCTGGCCACAGGTTAGCTGTATTAAAAAAAAAAAACAGAACTTAAAATAGAACCCCAAAAGGGGATGGTTTTGACAGGTAAAAACCATCCCACTTCGCCAAATGTAGTAATATGGCGCACATAGTGCCTCCACACCCTCCTGTCAGGCTCTGTTCCGAGTCACATTCCTGTCTGAATAATGTGTCCAGGTTTCAGGTGGACTGAAACCCGGACACATGATTTCAAACCCAGACTGTCTGGGTGAATCCTGGACAGGTGGCAACCCTAATCAGAATGTATTTTTGGGACATTTGGACATTTTTTACCATAATGCAGGGAATGCATTAGGGTAAAATGTCTAGCCTTTAAAACCACTTTAAGTTCGGCTTTAACTAACTAGGAATACTTCAAGTTTAGGCAGGGTGAGGGTCCCTACAGTTGTTCAGCAATGACCATGATTTTGTTAGATAATAAATTACAAAAATCATTACTCATAACAGATCTGTAACCTTTCTGCATACATACATACCAGGCAGATAGTATGCCTTTTAATTCAGCGTTCGCTTCTGTACAATGTCGCACATTTTATAACACATGCTCTGGCTTTTAATTAAAGATTTGTAAAGTCAGCAGAATTCTAAGTTAAAAGACAATGTAAGCGGCTCAGAAGAGCTGACTTGGTAAAATTAAGACAAGAGTGTCTGACAAAGTCATGTGGGTAAGGGTAACAAAGTTGAATAACTGCAATACTCTAGAATAAACTCGGCAGCGTTTCTATAATTGCACCTTACTCACGTTTATGATTTGCAGTAGACATTAGCATTGTACAGATAGCTGAACTCCAGGTATGGATTATTTGCATAATTACATTGGTCCAGCCTGGACCAATGTGAGAATGTATATGCCATACCTGTGGGACCGCTATGGAAGTGGAGAATCACTGTAGTAGTCGTTGTTACTACAGTGATCACTGCTGTCTTATGGGTCCTGTGCTGAGAGGCTGCCCTGCTGCACAGTTATGATTTTTTTTTTTTTTTTTATAGTTTGTTATAAAATTTTGCAAACAGGTAACTTTTCCCCTTCATTGATGTTCTCTGAGAAGGCTGCACTGATGGGCACTGATAGGCAGCACTTATAAGGTGGCACTGATAGATGGCACAGATGAGGAGGCACCAATGAGGCTGCACTGATAGGCAGGACTGATGGGCACTGAAAGGTGGCACTGATAGACAACACTGATATGTGACACTGATGAGGAGGCACTGATTGGCAGCACTGATGGGCACTGATAGGTAGCACTGGTGGGCATTGATTGGCAGCACTAGTGGGCATTGGTGGGACTGCACTGATAATCAGGATACTGATAATCAGGTCCCTGTGTTTACTCTTTTTAAATCATAATGGCAACAGAAACTACCCAAATGACCCTGATCAAAAGGACTGTTGCATATGTGATTGGTAGCCTCTGCACTGTTTGGGGAAGAACCAGTTAAAATCAGCGACTTCAACAGGGGCAGCGCTACACAGACTTTAAAAAAGGATGCAGCAATAAATTAAAGAAAAAAAGCTGGCTTCAGTCTCCGACAAACACAATTTTCTATTTATTTTCCTAAATGGCATTTTTCAAATCTTAGGATGAGGGAGCATTGAGAGCGCAGAGACCTTGCATATGTCATAATCACAAAAGATCGTTTTTAAAGAAGACCTCCGAGGTATTTCAGCTGCGGATAAACTTTCAAGGCTGTGATCATGTGTGTGTGGCTGAATGACACGGAAGAACTGTTCCTTCTTGAAGGGCACACACTGAGATTCTGCATAATCACAAAGTTTCTGCTCTTAATTTATTTACAAGGAGCAAAGAAGAGAGCCTGAATCCGCAAGTGAAGCGTAAAAGACCGCGTTTTGTATGCAAGAATGGCTGAACAAACACAAACTACGTTAAGACAAAAAAGTTATAGGAAAAAAAAGTTTGTAAAGTATAGACATCAGTTTCTAACTGTTTAAACTAGAAAAAATTAGTTCAGTGAATTGTGTAAAAAATAAAAAAAAGGAAAAAGTCAAAAGCTGGAGACAGCAGGGTACAGTTCATTTACACATGAGCGACTTGTGTAAGTTCTGACAGGTGTCAAAATGTGATTGAACAATGGCACCAGTCACATTGTACACTGAAGAGCAGTGTCGTAGAACATTTTAATAAGACCCTGAGAAAACAGAATTGAAAGTCACTGAATATATATATATATAGATAGATAGATAGATAGATAGATAGATAGATAGATAGATAGATAGATAGATAGATAGAGAATCAGTTTACATGGATGAGACAAACCACTTAAAGGTCTTGTAAACCTACGTGTTTTTTCACCTTAATTCGTCCTATGCATTAAAGTGAAAAAACACCTAGCAGTGTCCCGGCCCCCAGCCCCCCCGTTTTGTTTACCTGAGCCCCGAATTTCCATTGGCGCGTCCCCGTCATCCTTCTCTCCTTGGAGTCCCGGCTTTGATTGGATAGATTGATAGCAGAGCAGCCATTGGCTCCCGCTGCTGTCAATCAAATCCAATGACGCGGGCGCCGGGGGGCAGAGACGAGTTATACACTCGGCGTCGATGGACGCCGAGTGTATGACACAGGAGTGCGCGCCCGCAAGGTAACCCACTCGGGAGAGAGCTTCCCAGAGGGGGTTATCTAATGCGGGAAGGAGCCGCGAGAGCCCAGAAGAGGACGATCGGGGCCACTCTGTGCAAAACGAACTGCACAGTGGAGGTAAGTATGACATGTTTGTTATTTAAAAAAAATAAACAACGGGAACCTTTAATGTAACTTTAGGGCCCTTTCACATGGGTGGACCGATCCTGTCCACCTGTCAATTTTTCAGGCGAACTCGATTGGACCATCCATTGACCGCTATGAAGTGGTGGGTGTCAACGGACATCTGATCCTATCCGCTAAAAAAAGATGGATTGGGAATCCATTCCCTATCCATCTAGCAGATCGCCCATAGAGGACAGCGGGCTGTGTCTGTGTCCGCTCTGCATAACAACAGACAAGCCATCCGCCTGCTCAGTGGGGATTTCCGGCTGAGCATGGGGACTCTCCTGGCGGAGTCTACCGCATGTGAAAGGGGCCTAACACAGTCAGGGGTGACTAAAAATCAGTGCAGCACTGATCACTGTAATGTCACTGGTCCCCAAAAAGTGTCATGGGGGATTTTTTTATTTTCCTGCCATTTTAGGGCCTCAAGAACCGATAGTCAGTACATCAGGATTGATAAATTTTCAGATATCTATTCTGTATACATAGGCGTGAGCACAGATTCCCCCTACTGCCCTCCCCTCCCACATGCTCCCGACTTCCCTCCTCTTCTCTCCCGTCGGCTGTTGCTGCGGAGATGTTTTAGGATGAGTGGGGAAGGGGCCGCTAAATATGTAATTTACCAGCCCCTTCCCTTTCTGAATGAATATTGTGAGTTATTGGTATGTGTGTTTGAGCTTTGGGGTGCACACCCTAATGGAATAGGCTGCGCACACCTATGACTGTATATATACCATACACGCTCCTGTTCCCCTGACGATGTGCTCTGACACGAAACAGGTTGGGAGGGGCTTGAACTTGTGACATCATATGCCCGCCAAGGACATTTGCTGACACGTCATCTGTGGTTCTGCGTATACGAATTGCTTCTAATATGTGAGTACCTGTCCGCTTTTTTTTGTAATAAATACAGTATCTCACAAAAGTGAGTTCATCCCTCATATTTTTGTAAATATTTTATTATATCTTTTCATGTGACAACACTGAAGAAATGACACTTTGCTTCAATGTAATGTAGTGAGTGTACAGCTTGTATAACAGTGTAAATTTGTTGTCCCCTCAAAATAACTCAACACACAGCCATGAATGTTTAAACCGCTGGCAACAAATGTGAGTACACCCCTAAGTGAAAATGTCCAACTTGGCCCAACGTGTCACAATTTTGCGTGGCCACCATTATTTTCCAGCACTGCCCCCTTAACCCTCATTGGCATGGAGTTCACCAGAGCTTCACAGGTTGCCACTGGAGTCCTCTTCCACTCCTCCATGATGACATCACGGAGCTGGTGGATGTTAGAGACCTTGCGCTCCTCCACCTTCCGTTTGAGGATACCCCACAGATGCTCAATAGGGTTTAGGTCTGGAGACATGCTTGGCCAGTCCATCACCTTTACCCTCCGCTTCTTTAGCAAGGCAGTGGTCGTCTTGGAGGTGTGTTTGGGGTCGTTATGTTGGAATACTGCCCTGCGGCCCAGTCTCTGAAGGGAGGGGATCATGCTCTGCTTCAGTATGTCACAGTACATGTTGGCATTCATAGTTCCCTCAATGAACTGTACCTCCCCAGTGCCGGAAGCACTCATGCAGACCCAGACCATGACACTCCCACCACCATGCTTGACTGTAGGCAAGAGACACTTGTCTTTGTACTCTTCAACTGGTTGCCACCACACACGCTTGACACCATCTGAACCAAATAAGTTTATCTTTTTCTCATCAGAACATGGTTCCAGTAATCCATGTTCTTATTGCCCCGTACACACGATCGGTTTTCCTGTTGGAAAAAGTCTGATGAGAGATTTTGGTCGGGAATCCCGACCGTGTGTATGCTCCATCAGACTTTTTCCAACGGAAAAACTGCTGGAAAAAGATAGAAAGCAGGTTCTCTATTTTCCCGTCAGGAAAAAAACTGATCGGAATTTCCGATTGTGTGTACAAATCCTGACACCCTAAATTCCAATGCATGCTAGGAAGCATAGAACTTTATTTTCTCGTCTCGTCGTAGTCTTTTACATCACCGCATTCTTGGCAGTCAAAAGTTCACTGAACTTTTGTGTGACCGTGTGTATGCAAGGCAGGCTTGAGAGGAATTCCGTCGGAAAAACCACCCAACTTTTTTCCGACAGGAAAACCGATCGTGTGTACGGGACATTAGTCTGCTTGTCTTCAGCAAACTGTTTGCTGGCTTTCTTGTGCATCAGCTTTAGAAAGGGCTTTCACACTGGAGCGGTGCGCTAGCAGGACGTGAAAAAAAGTCCTGCTAGCCGCATCTTTGGAGCGGTGTGTTTACCGCTTCTTCCCATTGAAATGAATGGGACACCGCGGTAATACCGCCCGCAAACCGTGGCTTGCGGGTGGTATTAACCCTTTTTCGGCCGCTAGCGGGGGTTAAAACCGCACTGCTAGCGGCCGAATACCTCAGCAATCCCGACAGTATAGCGGCGCTATACCGGCACCGCACCCACCACCCCAGTGTGAAACCAGCCTTAGGGGTGTACTCACTTTTGTTGCCAGCAGTTTAGACATTAATGGCTTTGTGTTGAGTTATTTTGAGGGGACAGCAAATTTACACTGTTATACAAGCTGTACACTCACTACTTTACATTGTAGCAAAGTGTCATTTCTTCAGTG
Organism: Rana muscosa; assembly: GCA_029206835.1. Classification (NCBI taxonomy): domain Eukaryota; kingdom Metazoa; phylum Chordata; class Amphibia; order Anura; family Ranidae; genus Rana; species Rana muscosa. The sequence continues at coordinate 181,240,857 of CM055121.1, forward strand.
TTGTCAGATGAAAGGATATAATAAAATATTTACACAAATGTGAGGGGTGTACTTACTTTTGTGAGATACTGTAGATGCCTAGCGTTTTTCACACTATATTTTCTTCCTCCAATGTGGTTGATACAAACGGCCTGCCTGGGTTTGTAAACTTGGAGCTGCTCAGCTTGATTGTTGGATGAGGACCACCACAGGATATCTAGGACACCTGTTATAGAAAATGCTTGATTGATCTTGGTTACTGGAGATCCATAGCATCAGATAAGAGGCTCATTTGTGGTGAAAAGCACGAGATTGGAGTGTTTTCTACACCATCATTCACGCTGCTGTTGGTGAACCCAGGAACCTGCACATTTTTTTGATATTTGGTGGATGGACTTCTATTTATTTTCTTACTTTTTCCATTGGTTATTTATATTGGACATTTGATTGGGCAGATACATTTGATTTTTAGCACCTATCAAATTATTCAGTTGGCAGTGCACTTCATATGTAATCCATTTTAAACTGTTCGCATTCACTTGTTTTTTTTAGCGCTCATTGAATATTCTATCTGTTAGCACACCTGTTCTATGTGTATATATTTTTTGTTCATCTTTGTATTTGGATGTGAAATAGGTGCAGCTCTGGGTATAAAATAATCACACTGAGCGCAAAAAAAAAAGAAGAAGAATATAAATAATAGGATTTTTGTACTCACCGTAAAATCCATTTCTCTGACGTCCATGGACTGACACAGCTGGATACTGTAAACGTGTGGGTATATGTCCCTGCTCGCAGGAGAAGATCTAGGCAGAATGTTAGATGTTAAAGCATTCTAGAACAAACCAGAGCTGAACAGCCCCACCCAGGGGTGCGGTCCCTCCGGACATTACCCTCCCACCTACAGCTAGCAGACCTCAGTTCGTAACAAAGCAGTACAAACCTTAAAAGGAAGGGTGGGTGCTGTGTCAGTCCATGAACGTCAGAGAAATGGATTTTACGGCGAGTACAAAAATCCTATTTTCTCTTATCGTCCATGGACTGACACAGCTGGATACTGTACACGTGTGGGACGTCCCAAAGCAGTACCAGAAGAATGGGAGCGGTAGCAAAGGAACAACCAAAACTTCACTCCAAAACAAGCAGAGCTCCTCAACCGAGGAGTTGCGACATTAAACAGTGGCCTGCAATGCTTTGCGGCCGAAGGGAGCATCCGAAGATGCAGCCACATCAACCATATAAAATCTTGAAAAGGTATGAACGGACGACCAGGTCGTCGCCTTGCACACTTGTGCAACCGACGCTTTATGTCGGAAGGCCCGGGAAGCACCAATTGCCTTGGTGGAATGCGCCGCAACCGGAAAGGGAGGGGCCCACCCCTTAAGGGCATAGGCCTGTATGACGGTCTGCCTGATCCACCTAAAGACGGTGGCAGACGACACCGCTCGGCCCTGTTTTGGACCAGACACAGATTTCCAAATGGAAACAGTAGCAGACAGGTACACTCGTAAGGCTTGTACCCAGCTTAATGTATGAAGCGCAAACTCTCAGGGATGCGATGGGTGAGGACACAAGGATGGAAGAACAATGTCCTTCTTAAGGTGAAAGGCCAAGACCATCCTTAGAAAAGAAGGATGGTCGTGGGCGCAACACCAACATATCCTTATGGAGGACCAAGTAAGGCGACTTGCCGGACAAGGCCGCCAACTCAGACACCCGTCTAACCGAAGCAATGGCCACTAAGGCCAACTTCCGGGACAAGGTCAAGAGAGGAATCTCTCTGATATTCTCAAAGGGATGTTCTTGGAGAACCGAGATGCATCAAAATCAGATCCCAAGTAGGGAGAGGAGGCTTGACAGGGGGGATCACATGGCGAACTCCCTGCACAAAAGGTGCTAATCAACAAATGGCCCGGTAGCGGTCGTTGAAAAAGACAGCCAGGGCCGAAATCCGACCCTCAAAAAAAGTATGCAAGGCCAGCTTTTGGGTCACATCACGCTGTAAGAACAGCAAAATCCTAGGAACGGAATACATCCGAGGATGCCACTCAAGTTCCTTGCACATAGCGATGTAAGCCTTCCAGGTACGGTGAGATATCTTTCTGGATGAAGATTCCCGTGTCAACAACATAGATGACCGAATACGAGCGAACTCGGTCCTTCAGCACCTGGCTTTAAACAGTCATGCCATTAAAGCCAAGGACTGTAAAGCAGGATGAAGTATGGGATCATGAGACAGAAGGTCCACCCCAACAGGCCGTCGCCAGGAATGTCTGCGACTAGCCGAAGTAGATCGGCGTACCAATGTCGCCGTTCCGGAGCACTGGAATGGCCTCAGCCCCTACTCTGCGAAGCCGGCGAGGCAACAACAGTAGCGGAGGGTAAGCATATATCAGGTGATACTGCCCCCACGGACTTCCAACGCGTCCGCCCAGGGGTCCCTGGACCTGACCACGATCTTGCCACCTTGCGAGTGAGTAGAGGCCACAAGGTCCACTTTTGGTGCCCCACCACCGGTAAAGAAGGTGGAAACACCTCCGGATGCAAGGACCCTTTGCCTGCAATGCACACGGCCGACAGGACCGTCTTGCAGCGAGATGTATGAAAATCCCAAAGAGACTCCGCAATGTATCGGAGAAGGGAGGCCCCAGTGTACAGGGTGCCTCAAATGTTGGCCAATAAAGGCAACTTGACGGAACTTCCCTAGAAACTCGGTCAGAGGACTAGTACCTCAGCCTCCACAGGTGGCGCAAACCCACCCCGGGCACAGAGACCCTAAAGGCTAAAGCAGTTGTAGTGCACCTGCTAGACGACCGATGGATGAAGCAGAGGCTTTTGCCCAGTCATTGAGCTATAAAAAATGCAAGAGACGCAGCCACTAACGGGCGTAACGCTAACCCCAACCTGGCGAACATAGTCCAAGCCAGCACTTCTGATCACCACTGAAAGCAGGTGGAAAGTGATACCCCTGAAACCAGGGATCCTTGTGACAATGCTCCATCCAGCAGCTACCCATGGATAGGTGCCGATTGTGCAAACACATAGTTTATACTATGTATTGCGTCAAACGCACAAATGGAGAGTGTGGGAGGAAACCCACCCAGCCACAAAGAGCATAATACCACCACATACGGCGTATGTAGTTTAGTATTTGTGGATAAACCTATTAAACACGTATATACTGTGCCAGCAACGAAGGCGCGCACATCATCGGGGCCTGGACGTAAACCAGCCACGCAGATTGCGTACACAACCGTGTAGGTATGTTAGCCTGCGAATAAACAAATTGCACATGTTTATACTGTGCATAGCGCTGAGAATGCGCACACCATTGGAACGCAGGGGAGAAACCTGAGCACCCGGATGAAACCCATGCAGACTGCATGCGCATACCGTGTATGGTATTATAGTATGTGTGCTAAACATTTTGCACAAGCCCATGTGTGCATAGCACCGAAGGCGCGCACACTGTTGGCGCGTGGGAGGAACCGAAGTACCCCACGCATACTCAGAGAATGCAATACCTACAGCTACTGTAAATGTATTTAGTGTAGTGTATAGACATAATGTGTATGTTTACACTGTGTATTGCACCAAAGGCATGCATGTCATGTAGCCTGGGCGGAAACCCACACAGACTGCATACGCATACCGTGTAGGTATTATAGTGTGTGTGCTAAACATTTTGCACAAGCTCATGTGTGCATAGCACCGAAGGCGCGCACACCGTTGGCGCGTGGGAGGTACTGAAGTACCCCACGCATACTCAGAGAATGCAATACCTACAACTACTGTGAATGTATTTAGTGTAGTGTATAAACAAAATGTGTATGTTTACATTGTGTATTGCACCAAAGGCATGCATGTCATGTGGCGTGGGCGGAAACCCACGCAGAGTGCAAAGACATACCGGGTAGGTATGTTAGTATGTGGATATCCAATCGCACAAATTTAGACTGTGCATAGCGCCGAAGCACCCATACCAATGGAGTGTGGGAGGAAACCGGAGTACCCGAAGGAAAACCACACAGACTGCCTACACATACCGTGTAGGTATTATAGCATGCGTGATAAACATTGAACATGTTTAACTGTGCAGAAGGCCAAAGGCGCACATACCGTCAGCGCGTGGGAGGAAACCGGAACACTCGGAAGAACTCCACGCAGACAGCACACAGATACCGTGTAGGAATGATAGCATGTGAATCAACATATTGCACATGTTTATGCTGTGCATTTCCATTGGAGCGTGGGGGGAAACCGGAGTACCCGGAGGAACCCCACGCAAACAGTATACCCATACTGTAAACATGTATAATATGTGCAATAAACATATTGAACATGTCTATACTGTGCAGAGAGCTGAAGCGCACATACCATGAGAGTGCGGGAGGACACCGGAGCCCCCGCCAACCCAGAGAGTATAATACATACATATACTGTGAATGTATCTGGAGTCGTGCATAAACATATTTTGTACGTTTATATCATGTATGGCACTGAAACACAGCATTGGAACGTGGGGACAGCCACGCAGACACAGAGACCAATAACACATACATACACTGTGAATGTATGCAGTGTAGAGGTATAGGGTGAGTTAAATTATGGCGCAGAGGCACATAATCTTCTCTGTATCATTCCAACCTGCTTGACTGTGCTGCCAAAGCAGCATGCAGGTAACAGGTAACCTCTGATCCTCAGACCGTGTGTCTGTCAGAGCTCAAATCATTCCCCAGGAAATGGCGGGAAATGTTACCTCAGGTATCACACATAAGGCTCACAGGGACTACAGACATAAATGAATAAAGTCCTCCCTCATCCATGCTGCTCTTGAGGCAGTGTGAGGAAAACAGTGAGGAAACTGTCATCACTTACAAGCGCCCTGTCATTCACTGACACAGAACTGGAGTCTTCCTCACAAGGGAATGTCCTGTTCATAAACCTTAAATATTCAGAGGTCGGGTCCTGGGCATAGTAGCTAGGCCCATATCTGACTCAGAGCACCCCTTCAGTAAAGATTTTTGTGGGGGGAGGGGGCTTATAGCTCTTTTTGCTCGCACACCGCTTCCATTGTGACAGGAATTATTCCAGGACTGCTGACAACTGGTCCATAAGGACCGCAAGTGCAGGAAACATATGAACATGTTTAACTGTGCAGCACTGCCAGTTGCCCCAGGCAAGTGTGGAGAGCAGGTGTATCAGACTCCATAACGCCACCCTCTGAGACCTTATACACTATACAGTGAATATACAGTCCACCCACTGGCTACGCTGAGGAGGGGATACCCGGGAGGACCCACCAACCCTTAAGGACCGCTCAGTCTGCGAGGAGATTGTGAGGGGATTCGCGCCGCCACCAGAAATAAATGCGCAGCGGCCACAAGAAAATGGCCGCCGGCCGCAGCTATAGCTGCGCCACTGAACGCCAAGATGGCCACCGAGCGCGAAATTCAAAGCTCTAATGCACGCCAATGGCGCACGCAATAATCACCTCACACACCAGAAAAAACTGCAGACATGAGCGCCCAGCCAGGCCAGAGTGACCCCCAAGCACCCCACAGCACAGCACCAGTACAGGGTGCAGAGAGCAGCATAACAGGGGGGAGACAGGGAGAAACCCCCACACACAGAAACACAGCCAGCATGTACTCACCTGCAGTAGGAGAGACTACTTACCCGTCCCTTTCAAGGACCCACTGGCCTGTTTCAGACAGACCTATCACAGAGTCGTACTGCGTAGCTGTCGGCCCGGTCCACCGCGAGAGATACAGTCAGTCAAGTACTGTTCAATCTTGAGAGGACCGCGGGAGCATGAAAGCAACCCGGCCACCCCTGAAGTCATGGGGTATGTCGTGAACTGAGTCTCACGCACACAAGGCGAGGATCAGCACGCTCGATGGTCGGACAGGGAAGACTATGAGGATACCAGTGTACCCAACCTGTTGCCCAGCCGACAGTTGATTGAAGGTCTCAAAAATAAAATAAAAATTCCCAAAGGAATAAAATTTAAAAGTAAAATCTTCCAGGAGACAGGCTCCTGAGAGAGCCACGTCTTCTCCTTCTGCTAGGCAGAAAAAAAACTGAGGTCTGCTAGCTGCAGGTGGGAGGGTAATGTCCGGAGGGACCGCCCCCCTGGGCGGGGCTGTTCAGCTCTGGTTTGTTCTAGAATGTTTTAACATCTAACATTCTGCCTAGATCTTCTCCTGCGAGCAGGGACATATACCCACACGTTTACAGTATCCAGCTGTGTCAGTCCATGGACGATAAGAGAAATTATATATATATATATATATATATATAAAACATTGAATTGCAAGCACAATTTGTTCCAAAAACATGCTTGTAATCCAAAGCACTTGTATATCAAAGCAAATTTCCCCATAAGAAATAATGGAAACTCAAATGATTTGTTCCACAACCATTTATTCATAGGTCCTTCAGTTTATAGTCCATATAAAAATATTATGGCAAGGTGACCAGGTTGTGTACCCATTAAATGTCCATCCACAAATGGCAGCCTCCCCAAGGGGATTAGAAGCAAAATCCAGCAGGAGCTACAGCGTACAAAAGAGAAGAGAGGCGCCTCCAACTGTTGCAATATGTTGCTAAAGGTTGTACCTACATTAAATGTAACCATATTACTACACTTAGAGGCGTCTCTCTTCTCTTTTATACTCAGTTGTGATGTGACACTACTCTTATATCAAGACATAGTTTATAAAAAAAAAAAAAACTTTGCTTGTTTTGCAAAATGCTCTCAAACCAAGGATGTACTGTATATGTAAGAATATATATATATATATATATATATATATATATATACACACATACATACATACACACACACACACACACACACACACACACACACACACACACACACACATACACACCATAGTTTGTAGACTATATAACCTTTACACAGAATAAATAAATAATATACACTGGTTTGTTTTTTTTTTGTTTTTTTAAACCAAAGAAATGTATCAGAATACATTTTGGGCTCATTTTATGAAGAAAGATTGTTTGTATTTTTTTTAAAGAAACTAAGAAAACTTTTTTCACTTACAGTAAACCCCCCTCCATGGCGGGGGTTACGTTCCAGACCCACCCGCAATAAGTGAAAATCCGCAAAATAGAAATACCCTATTTAAATACACACTAGACATGTTTTTATAACTTTCACTGTACTTTTAAAAGCATTTTAAGGTCTTTAAACACACTTTTAAAACAATAGAAACACATTTAAACACATAAAAGATACTGAGAGACATAGCAAGAGCAATGGAAAACACAAAAATATTTAATTAACAATGATTTAATCAATAAAATAATGTTAATAGGTCTTACAGAAAAAAACGCAATATACCGGGACCGCGAAAACTGAACCGCGATATAACGGGGGTTTACTGTATATAGCAAACAGTAATAAAAAAAAACAGTGGCAATCAAATTACCCACCAAAAAAGATCTATCTGTCTTAAAAAAAATGATACAAGCTTAATTTGGGTACAGCGTTGCATGACTGAGTAATTTTCATTCAAAGTGTGACAGCGCTGAAAATTGGCCTAGGCAGGAAGGGGGATGAAAGGGTCCAGTATTGAGGTGGTTAAAGTAAAACTATTGCTTCCCTCTAAAAAATAGGATGCTGCACCTAAATATAGATGTATCTGCACTTAGTTAATAGTTGTTGATCTTGTCAATGAAGTCCACCTAATGATGATGTGGCAACAATGCTGCACTGGTCCCGAGTGCTCAGAGCAGAGTTGCCATTCTCATGCAGTCTGTCCCTGCTTGCCCTACAGTGGGATAATACCTGTTGCAGGGAGGCCCAATTATCAGTATTGTTGCTGCTGAATCACAAGCCTGTAGCTTGGAAATAGGCACCTAGCCACATCTAGTCCTGCCCACTCCTTTATAAATTGGCAGTGCTGCCTCTGTTGGTTACACCCTCATACTGTGTGTCGTAGTGTCTGGAAGGGTAAGTGTGAGACACAAATAAACAAGGACTTGGTTCAGTCAGGCAAGGTCTGTGGCCTTCCAGCTGTTGTGGAACTACAAGTCCCAGTGTGCCTCTGCCTTTGGGAGTCATGCTTGTAACTGCCAGCCTTGCAATGCCTCATGGGACTTGTAGTTCTGCAAATCTGGAGGGCCACAGGTTGAGCACCCATGGTTAGATTGTGCATCACATAGTAACTTGAGTCGGTACTTGCTTACAATGTCAAACAGGAGCCTGCATGACTTAAAAAGATTTTCCTGGAGGAACACTATGGATATCTTCTTGCATTTACCTTAAATAATTGTGAAACGTTATGGAAACGTATTATTCTGATCACCCCATGGCTAGCCTTACGTTAGAGAATAGATGGAGAAAAAAAGTTTAGGAAAATGATTTGCTTCGGTAAATGGAGGAGTTCTTTATCATAACTTATCCAAAATCACTCCTGACAGCAATAGACTTTCAGATGCCGATCGAATACATATTAGCAGTAGTGAGAAGAGTGCCAGAGGCAATGCAGGACTTGCTTTTGCTGATTTAGCAATCTCAATTTTCTCCACAACTCATTGTTATCTGGAATAGGCAGTTATGAATAAAGGCAGTCTTCTGCAGTAAGGTAGCGTGAAAAGCAAAATACATACGAACAGTAAAAAAAGTTTAGATAAATCTAGGTTATTGCATAGTTGAAAAAGCCCATTAGAGTACATTACTTGTTAGGGAAATCAAAATACAGATGATTTTAATTCCAACTATATAAAGCCATAAAATTGCAAGTAATGCTACTACTCTGAGCATCACTTATACCAGTCCAGTTAGGCAGTGGTGAATACACAAAGGTGATCATTACAGCAGATTTCTCTTACACGTTGAGAACTTTCTTGCTGTTCACCGTTATGATTATGTACGATTATGTACTCTCTTTTGCTCAGCATGAAGAGAATGGGGAAAAAAATCTGTATGCATAAGTTTTTGTTTTCGGTTCCCCATGTACCACTTGCCTCCCTTTCACTACACCTGTGCAATAATGAGTGATGGCAACAATCATCTTTGAACAATAAATTACTAGCCTCAGTTCTGAGAGATTTATTTGGCCCAAAGAGGACTGCCATGGCAAGACCAAGGAAGAAGTTGGGGACAGTGCTGGAGAGGGCGGCCTAGAGTAACTGCCCCGGCCCAAGCATGCAAGGCAGGCAGACTTCCATTGTGTCGCATGTATGCTCTTGATCAGTCGTTACTCAATAGCTGATCAGGATGAAAGTCCTGCATCTTCTTGCTGCATCTTAAAGCAGTATTAAACCCAAAACCAAAGATGTAATATATTGCAGCTTACCAAACCTTAGATGTGTTGGCTGCATTTGTTTTCTTTTTTAGGCCCTGTTTTCACCTGGTGATCAGGCCAGTAACACACCTCTTGCATTAGAGTGCCCCCACCCAGGATGAATGCGCACAGGGGCACAGCTGACAGTAGCATTGTTAAACTGGGGGAGAGGATTGGTACATTTACTAGTAGATTTAAACACACTAACAGATTGAAGCCAAATTCCAACTTAATATTCAGTTACAGCAGTTTTTCCTTTTGGGTTATGCATTTTACATGAATAAACACAAGCTGATCAATGTAAGCACCCATGGCAGTTTTAAATTGTTTTGTCTCATTCCTGTAAACTGATACATCTGGAAGAGCATTTGTTCTTACTGGCCAGATCACCAGATGAAAACAGAAGAAAAAAAACATCTAAAAAAGAAAAAACGAATGCAGCCATTACATAAGAATTGGTAAGCTGCAATATAATAAATGTTTGCATTTGGGTTTATTACTAATTTTAGTGCCGGTTCACACTGATGCGGTGCAGGATTTGCAGAAATTCCTGTGCTTTTCCCGCACCGCATCACTCCATTCATGCGGACCGCTGCGGGTGCCTATGTTAACGACACCCCAAAAATGGTTTGTAAAACGCAGCACGATTGGCTGAATCAGATTGCATGGGTGTTTACAACCATGCGATCAAACTCCAGTGCTGAAAAAAAAAAAAAAAAGTGCCTGCACCTTTCATGGGGGTGCAGTGTGATTTGAGCCATACAAACCGTACTGCAAAGAATCGCGTGTGATCTGACCAAGAATGCAGTGCGATTCCAACACGAATCACATACGGTTTCCCGCTCCACAATAGTGTGAAGCGGGACTTAAAGTATAACTAAAGGCAAAACTTATTTTAGTTTTGAGAGTGAAAAGGGGTTAGGACACATGTAGGGTTTTTTGTTTCGGTCTCCTGTTGGGGAGATTCGCCCTATCCATTTGTCATGATGACTGTTATCAATGAATGAAGTGAAAGCAAAAGAAAAATTCTAAATTTTCAGTTGTCCACAGAAGAGTAATAGAGGGGAAATCTTCCAATGGGGCCACCAGTTCTGGCGACAACCAGGGATTCCTTCACTTTGGAAGGATTTCTTCTCTGGGATACAGAGGGAAAATCTTACAAGGGTTATAACACTCCCTTACTCTATCCAGAATGAAAAAAAACAAGAAAAAAAAACAGTGTTATTACCTGTTAACTACTTTTTCCAGGAATCTTCCAGGACGGCTTACAGAGAGGCTCCTCCCACCTAGAACAGGAAACACATGATCCACATCATAAAAGTCTTACTCATGCATTAGCCCCTCAGTATTTAACAAATAACCGAAGGCCTCAGAATCATTAAACCTGGATCAGCGTAGCTCTATCCTTATATATGCTTTACATTGCTACTCACCTCATAAAAAGGGAGGGAACTGACGCCGTCCTGGAAGATTCCTGGAAAAAGTAGTTAACAGGTAATAACACTGTTTTTCCAAGTCATCTTCCAGGACGGCTTACAGAGAGGACAATATAGTACTACCTGATCAGGGCGGGACCACAGCCTGCAGCACTTTCCTGCCGAAAGACTGGTCCTGGCTGGCAAGCAGGTCCAGTCTGTAATGCTTCACAAAAGTCTGGAAACTGGACCAGGTTGCGGCCTTGCAGATCTGGAGGGGAGATGCTCCTGCCCTTTCAGCCCAAGAAGTAGAAACCGCTCTTGTGGAGTGAGCATTTATACCTAACCGAGGTGTGCGGGAGACTGCCTTGTATGCCTCCGCAATGGCCGACTTCATCCACCTGGCGATGGTACCTTTGGATGCCTCTTTCCCCTTGTTAGGACCTGCGAATAAAACAAACAAGCTGGTGGAGCGTCGCCACTCCTTGGTGTGCTCTATGTAGGCAATCAGGCATCTCCTGACGTCTATTTTATTAAATCCTGCTTCCTTATCATTCTTTGGATTTCCGCAGAATGATGGTATCACGATTTCTTCTGACCTATGGAAGTTAGACGATACCTTGGGGAGAAAAGCTGGGTCCAGCGAGAGGATAATTTTGTCTTGTAAAATGGTGCAGAAAGGCTCGATCACTGAAAGTGCCTGGATCTCACTGACTCTCCTAGCTGAGACTAGGGCCACCAAAACTACTGTCTTCAGGGTTAACAGTTTTATGGGTAGTTCATCTATAGGTTCAAATGGTGCCCTACCGAGACCTTGTAATACTGTTGATAAGTCCCAGGGAGGGAACCTCCTTGCTTTGGGGACTCGTTTCCGGCTGATGGACACAAGAAATCTCTTGATCAGTGGTTCTTCTGACAGTCTTTGATTTAAAAAGTTGGACAGGGCGGCCACCTGAACCTTAAGAGTACTAACTGCAAGGTTTAGATCTGCTCCGGCTTGGAGGAAATCTAGAACCGCCGGGACCATGGCACCTGACACTCTGTTGTTGAGTCTGCGCCAGTCCCCAAATCTCTTCCAAATTTTATTATAAATTGTGTTAGTGGACGGCTTTCGGCTGCTAAGAATGGTATCGATTACCTTGGCCGATAACCCTCTCAGCTCTAACAGCTCCCCTTCAGAAGCGAAGCCGTCAGAGAAAGAGAGCTCAGTTCTGGATGATTCGCTTCTCCCTGGTATAAGAGGTCCGACCTGTAAGGTAGTCTCCAAGGTTCTGCAATGCTGAGTCTTAGAAGACCTGAGAACCAAGACCTCCTCGGCCAAAATGGCGCGATCAGGATGACCTTTGTGTTGGACCCTCTTATCTTCCGGATAATCCTCGGAATGAGGGCAAACGGTGGAAATGCGTATACCAGATCTGCCTCCCAAGACTGGGATAGGGCATCTAGGCCCCGACTGAGAAGATCTCTCTGTAGGGAATAGAACTGTTTCACCTGCCTGTTGTGTCTTGTAGCAAAAAGGTCTATCTGTGGGTCTCCCCACTTCTGCACTATTTCTTCGAACACTGTTCGATTCAAGCACCATTCTGTCGAAGACAGCGTCTCTCTGCTTAGGGCATCTGCCAGAGAATTTAATTCCCCTTTTAGGTGAATGGAAGCCTGAGGAAACACAAATACTGAGGGGCTAATGCAAGAGTAAGACTTTTATGATGTGGATCATGTGTTTCCTGTTCTAGGTGGGAGGAGCCTATCTCTCTGTAAGCCGTCCTGGAAGATGACTTGGAAAAAGAAGTTCTGCTTTAGACCACTTTCACACTGGAGGCGCTTTTCAGGCGCTTTCATACTAAAAAAAAAAAAAAAAAAAAAAAAAAAAAAGCATCTGAAAAGCTTACGAAAAAACGTATTTCCATTAAAATCAATGAATGCTTTCACACTGGGGCAGTGCGCTGACAGAGCGGTGAAAAAATACCCCTCTCCATTGAAATGAATTGAAAGCTCTTCAAAAGCGCTGTGTTTTACTGGCAGTTTACAAGCGCCTCAGTGTGAAAGAGGCCTTAGTTCTACTTTAATTTACTAGCCTATGTGGAGGACATGAGTTAAAAACGGAACTCCGGGCACAAACACTTTCATTTAAATACATTCCTTAAATAGCCACAAGGAATACAAATCCACTTTGTGTGCACTAGACACCTTTGCGAAATCAGGATTACCTTGTAAATACTTATGTGACATCATATGTGTGATAATCATGACACTGTAGGTGTGACCCAGCAAGTCATCTCACTGCAGGCTGGCTGCAGAAAACTACAGGAGGATGCAGATACAAAGCCAGTCATCCCACTCAAGTAAAAAGAGCAGCAAAAACGGGTCTGTACTGCAGGACACTCCTGCACTAAAGTAAAGTGCAGACGTTTTTTTTTTAATCCTAAAGTACTGCACAGATTTGGATGAAATATTTAAAAGGGCACCAATATTAAGAATATATACGCGACTCTGGAAGCTAGAGATTTTTTTTTGTCCCAGGATTTTAGCTTTAGGCAAATGGAGTAAAAAACAAAACAAAAACATTTATTTGTACAAAAATGACAATCTGACATAAACCAATACCTATAGAAGTTCAATGTTTGAACAGCAAATATGAATTCTTGAAGAACTAAAATCCATGAATAAAGTCCAGAAATTGCAACTGTTCATTTTTTAGCATATGTGATCTTCATAGCATGTGATGGTGTAATCTTGAAACCTTGAAGTGCGTCCCGAGCAGAGCCTGCCTGGTTCTCATTCTCAAACTCTACAAAGGCAATATCATGTCTTCCAGGAACTAAGCGAACCTCTTTGAAGCCAGGGAATCTGCAGTAAAAGATAGTAAATAATCAGCGGCTAGATCACAAAATAGAAAGCAACACTGATCCCTTCTCTAAAGTAATAGTTCTCCATCACAGGAACCATCTAGAAACACACTGTAAATGAGCAATACTGCAAAACAATACCCACCTGGTGAACCGGCCAGTAAGGCTCCATTCACATTTGGCATTTTGGGATCTTAGGCAAAATCGCTGTGATTCTGCCTGCGACCTCAAATCCCACTTTCAAAACATTGGTTAGGGTGTCATTTATTTTCAATGGCACTTAAGCGCGGTGCAGTTTTGTTGCGGTTGTCGATAAATCACACGGCACGTCGCAACTAGCAAAGCTAGTCGCCCAAAGAAGAGCAGGAGCTTCTTTTGGGCGACAAACTTTGTGCGTTGGGGTTTGTTGCAATAACCGTGGCAAAACCGCACCGCAATTTAGGTGCCATTGAAAATTAATGCCACCCAAACATTATTTTTGCAAATTTAGTGTGATTTGAGATTGTGGGCAAAGTGTCAGCAATTCTGCCAGAGATCCCAAAATGCCAAATGTGAATGGAGCCTTACAGACCAAGCCGTCTAGCAAAGTTGGTAGTTCGAGGATTGAAACAAGACATCAGATAAGACAGGAAGTGTTTACTTTTTCACCAGGTGAAAAAGGGAAAAAAGGCTTTAAAAAAAAAAAAAAAAAAAATATGAACAAATATAGCAACCACACTTAAAAAATCTGCAATTCATTAAATGTTTGTGTAGCGGGTGGTTACATTTAGGGGAGGCATCGGAGTGGTGACAGGCTCAGATGCAGCAATTGTTTGGGTTCATGGACCAATTTATGCCAGTGGAGGATATCAGTGGTGTCCAGTTCCCTGCGGCCTATAGGTGGCGTTGTCGCCATAGGCCGGGGTTGAACCACCATTGGAGGTCTGTGCCTTTTTTGTCCTCTTGCGGCAGTGGTACGGCGGGGAACACGCTGTGCATGCTAGGAGAGGGGATAAAAGGGGCGGACATCTTCCGCTCGGGGTCCACGCCCAGGCACCTTCAGCCTGGGGGTGAGTGCTGGTGGTCTCCGGGCGCCCCCGGCCCAGAGACGGAGCTGCGATTCCACCCCAGACACCTTTGGTCTGGGGTGAGGAACTCTTCGGAGGCCTGGGGCCCAGTACTTTTGACTGGGTCCCGCATGGGATGGAGGATTCCTAGGGGCCCACCAAGTGAGGGGACCCGAATCCAGGGCGAGAGGGACCAGAGAGCTGACCTTCCCGAAGATCCAGCGCAGCATTGGCTGGTGACGGTGGAAGCCTCTGGTGACCGTCCGGATGGATGTCTCTCCCTGACAGGGGCCGCATCCCAAGAAGGTAGTCCACGTTCTCATGGTCGGTGGCAGTGACCCAACTGAAACCCAGGTCGGTGGCAGAGACCTCAAGTCTAATTCACCCGGTCGGTGGCAGCAACCACCCTCACGGTCGGTGGCAGCGACCGTGCGCCAAGCCTGTTTGCGCACACCGAAACAGGAGAGTAACAAGTTCATGTTTGTGCCTGGACTTTCCTCTTCACCTTGCCTGTTCGTTGTCTAACCAGTCTGCTCTAAAAGGACTATTTATTGCTCTGAAGAATAAATAAGTGTTGGACTTTCAATGGTGTGGAACTTGGCTTTCTGGGAGTTAAAGGTCATTCTCAAGGGAAGTCAAAGGCTCTGGACAGGGGCACAGACCCGAAGGTCAAATGGTTGTAGCTCGCACCTCTACACACAAGAGGATACGAGCTGGTGGTGCGTCACACTCTCCTCCCTGGTCCCCTAGACGAGAGCCATTGACAGAGAAGGAGGGAGTGAGAGGTGAGGTCGTTACATTTGTTTTGGGGTTTAATACCACTTTAACGTTGTGCTGAGTGCAGACATGGATAAACAAGCTCATTGTATTCAGACAATACCTTTTGGGATAGAAAAAGCGAAGAGAAAAGGAGCTGCAATGAATTAGATGGATGCAGAGTAATTACAAGCATCACTCAACTTTTTCTACCCAGTTTTCATCTGCAGCTTCCACTTCCTTCTTAATATATGTTTAAAAATGCCAGTCACTGCCTTAAAGTGGATGTAAACCCTCCATACATGCGGTGAAGTGAACAGCCTCAGATGATACACAGAGATGAACCAAATCTCCCTACATAGGTTTTACATCCATATCTGCTGTCTTCACTTTTATATACTGTTTAGAAAGTTCAGATCCTGTTAGGAGATTTTCGCTTCCTGTTTAACACAGAGTGTGATGTCTGGGCATACAGCCAAGATAGCTAAAATTGCTGATTGGAGGAAAGGCACACACCCCCTCTCATCATAGGCAGAGACTTTTAGAGGTGTTTTGTAACAGGGCCAGCTCCCTGCTAATTTTAGCAACCACCACTGACATAAATGTCAGGCTGATTTTATCTGTGTTGTCAGAGAATTTGTCAGGAGTTATCAGGCTGATGTCTTTGAAGAGAGATAACAAAACACTGCAGACATATGTGACCAGCTCAAATTTCATGAATCGGGTTTACATCCACTTTAAACTAACATCACCATAAAGATATTTAAATAGGTTGGGGAGGGTAGAAGTAGAAAGGAAGTCCAAGGAGCACAATGTATATACAATAGGAAAAGATTAAAACGTGTCAGGTTTTACTGCTGTCTGAGGCTCTATTAAAAAGATTTCCCCTTCCTTCCTGTCCTGGTGACGCCTTTTTTTTTTTTTCTCTTTAAACCAGTTCAGAAGTGAGTGTAAATGTGTAGCAGGGAAACAGGCCATAATAAAAAGCGGTTTCATTTTTTTGCACTTTAGCCCAGTGCTTCAGGGGAAGAGTAGAAAGCCAGTGACTGACAGAACCGCCTCTCAAAGCAGAGGGGGAGAACTGAGCAATCAGCTGTGTTTGATCGCTCAGTGCAGAGGCGGAGGGCGACAAGCAGCATCAGATTATTCCTGCATCCACCTAGGAGTATAAAATGTCCATATTTCTCTTTGAACCAAATTTTTTTTATGTCTTTATTGCTGCTAAAGAATATTACTCACTCCCAGTATGGAAAAGCGGTTTCACCAACAGGAAAAGGGGGAAAATCTCCCTAACAGAGCTTTGGACAGCAGTAACCCGTGACAGGGGTTTTCATCTCCACACTCAATCCAAAACTAGAAAGAAAATGCTTATAGATACACATACAAAATATATGAAATCCTGAATATCTTGCCATCCTTGTATCATGAATGGTTTGTATTCTTCTCTTCAGACACCCAATAGTGCTAAGCACAGCGCTTGTAAGAGCAGCTTTAACATAAAAAGACCTGATGGCCATTGATCATCCAATGGATTGCAGTTAGTCACACACAGACAAGGACTTACTATGGCTGTTCTCTAGAGAAATCAATTAGCAAGTTCAAGACTTGTGCAGATATCAGTAGGTAAAAAAACAATCCTTACAAATAAAAACACCTCTTGCAGCTAAAAATCGGCAGGCCACCTTTATAGCGATTGATAAAGCTAATGGCAGGAGGCATACAATAAAATGATTTCTTCGAGAAATGCGATTCCTGACACTTTCCCCTGACTTTCAGCTCAGACTGCATACCAGCCAGTGATGTTTACACTGCAAGGTATTTGGGAGTATTCTGCAGGTATACTAGAACTCCATCACATCTTATAGCGCTGAAGAGAATCTTAGTACAGCTGCAAAATTCCAGTGTGAATTAATGACAAGCCTTCTTTGGTACAATTTGTGTGATAAGCAGTATCAGAATGCAAACTGAGATGCACATAAAAGGTCGTCAGTTTGAATCCCAACCAAGGCAATACCTACCTGGAGTTTACATGTTCTCCTTGCGCCTGTGTGGGTTTCATTCCACATTCCAAAGGCACGGAGGTAGCCTCTCTAAATTGGCGCGTGTGTGTGTGTGTGTGTGTGTGTGTGTGTGTGTGTGTGTGTGTGTGAATGGGAGTTAAGGACCTTAGATTGTTAAGCTCTTTGAGGGCAGGGATTGATGTGAATGTACAATATATATGTAAATAAATAGAATAAAGTTCCATATTGCTAGTACAGCAAGCAAGAATTCTTCTCCCTAGTCATGCAGGCAATATGGGACATCTTTCAACAGCCGATGTGGTCAAACTTTGGAGCACTACTATATACGGCAACTAGCTTCTTATATTTTTACAGACAGGTCATTTTAATGTTACACTTTAGAAAAAAAAAATCCAGTCTTGAAAGTCCAAACAAATATATTATCTAGCCTACCTTTTCTTTATCACTGTGACAAGATGCCATAGGTGCAAGGATGAAAACTACATTCCTATTTACCGATGTTTTTTTTTTCAGGAATTTAAAAGAAAAAATCTTCCTGATCCCAATTCTCTAAATCACACCTCATTCCCACGATTGTAATATTTGAAGAAGTACAGCCAAAGCTTGTTTGGCTGCACGTCTCCTGTAGATCACAGGAGGGCAGTTCATTCTGCACTTCTGTAAACCAATTTTCAGCAGACAGCGGGCTGAAGCCCGTTGTCTGACGTCACAGAGCCAGTCCAGGCTCGGGCAAGATCACGACAATGAAGTCGGGATCTGCCCACATGACTGATACGGCACCTGGCTCAGTCTCTCTCAGCGGTGTTGGATCGATCGGTTCTAAGTCTTAGAGCAAGCGGGGGACAGATGCAGGATCGGACCAATGCTGCATCTATCTATCTATCTATAATCCAATACGATTCTAAAACAACAAAAAAAGGCCATACTTTTCTTTTAAGTAAAACATATTTAGCCCATATACTGACTGGTATTTTGTATGCTGAAATTTCAGATTAAGGGCTCTTTCACACGGACGGTCCGTTCAGGTCCGCCTGTCGGTTTTTTAGGCAGACCTGAACGGATGCTCCATGTACCCCTATGGAGCCACGGATGTCAGCGGTGACATGTCCGCTGACATCCGACCCGCCAAAGTGTGACGGAGGAAAACCCTATTTTTCCATCCGTCTGCGGATCGGATGACAACGGACTCTACGGTCCGTCGTCATCCGATCCCCCATAGGGGAGAGCGGCGCTCTGACAGGGCGGTCCCTGCACAGTGTGCGGGGACCGCCCAGTCATCCGCCGGCTCAGCGGGGATCAACGGAGCGATCCCCGCTGAGCAAGCGGAGGTTCACGGGGCGGATCATGACTGATCCGTCCCGTGTGAAATGGGCCTTACATTTCAATTCTAACCTGTGACAGTCCTGTGATAGATGTCCACCTATCTGCTGCTTATCAGCACTGGTATGTTATAACGCTAGAAAATTTCCGTATGGTTAATCCAATACAGACCTTTGCATGCTTTATGCATTTACAGTACTACTGGGCTTTCCTTCTCCCAAATGTCTGGAGGTCATGTTTAACAAACCATATCTTATGATACATCTTTACAATGTTGTCCGGTAACCTAAACCTCTAAAGCTTGATGTTTGTGAACAGTCACCTACTTGTTACCCCTCTAAGCTGTTCATCTTTACAGACCAACTAACTACCTAATATTACACTGTGCATCTACAGTATTTTGTTTGTGACAGTGGGTTGGTATATGAAATTACTCAGTAGGTTTAAAAACAAAAAAAACTTCTATCTCAAAAAAATAGGCGGGCCTGCACCCCCAACCAACCAGAATCTAACAAGTCAGGAAGCTGGTCATTGCTCCTGCCTGCATATTTTCCCAACTTAGTACAATATTTCAACAACTTATTTAAAATGTGAGGGAGATCCTCATGGCAATGCATCTAAAAAAAAGGAATTATCCTCCATCTGAAATACAAGGAGTATATTTATGTGAAAAGTTTATTTAACTTAATATATCCTAGTAAGAGATCTGAAACACCTTAGTGCAGTAATTGGAAACGAAACAATAATACTTCACAATGGTGGAGATAAAATGGACAATACTCACTGGTTAAACAACATTGACAACATCATCTCATTGGTTTCTTCAGGTAAATTATTCAAGAATAAGATGTAATTTGGTGGGTTGTCAGGCACCTAATAAAAATGAAATAATCGTTCACAATTATATATATACACATCTTGTACTGCTCATCTGTTAGATCCCTTTCACAATGGGGGCGTTTTGCAGGCACTATAGCGTTAAAAATAGCGCCTGCAATCTGCCCTTAAACTGCTGCTCCATTCACTCCCGTGTGAAAGCCTGGAGCGGTGCGCTGGCAGGGCATCAGAAAATGTCCTGCCAGCAGCTTCTTTGGAGCGCATTAGAAGCGGTGAACTCATCACTCCTAATGCGCTCCTGCTCATTGAAATCAATGGGCAGTGCCGCTGTAGCGGCGCATTGTGGGCGGTTTTAACCTTTTCTCGGCCGCTAGCAGGGGTTAAAAGCGCCCCGCTAGCGGCCGAAATGCGCCGCAAATGCGACGGTAAAATAGCAGCGTTTTACCGCTATTTTACCACCGACGCTATAGGCGGCACCAGTGTGAAAGGGCTCTAACTGTTGTAAAAACCAATCAAAATGCAATTTGCACTAAGCTGACTTCAGCACTGCGACTTCTGATTGGTTGATATGGGTAAGTATATTTTGTTCTTTACACTTAAAACAATTTAGATTACGGTTTATGTTGTTTAAGGATTAATGGTACAAATATGAGGTTTGTTTACATAGCATTACAGTAAAAAGTCGCCAATAAATTTGCCTCTTTTTCCAGGTACTGAAAATGCTAAAGTTTCCCTGTCCATGAAGTGCCCAAAACTTAGTTCAGTTTTAGCTGCTACAGCACATTTCTGACTGACCGCTTACATCAGTGGTCTTCAAACTGCGGCCTGGGGGCCAAATGTGGCCCTTTGCTTGCTTTTATTCAGCACTTGGGAGCACGTGCACCACTGATATAAGGCTCCAATCCTCCCACTGACACCAACAATGGGGCACTATTCCTGCCACCGACACCAGCAATAGGTAATTATTTCTCCTCCCATTGACACCATCAATGGGTCACTATTCTTTCCCTTGATACCAACACTGGGGCACCATTTCTCCCACTGATACCAATGATGGGGGCATTTTTACTCCCATTGACACCAGGGCATCTTTTACTTAAACTGGCTATAGTCTGCTCCCCTCAAAGTCTGAAGGACAGTAAACTGGCCCTTTGTTAATGTTTGGAAACTCCTGGCTTACTTTAACTATATGTGAAGTCAAAAGAATAGTACATTTGAGATCTTTTTAAACCATCCCTTTTAAACTGATTTAATAAAAAACAAAGTCAAAATAATTTTTTTCACAATTGTTTGGCAGTAACGTGACCTCTCGAGCCCACTGTCTACCCAACTCCACTGGCTGGAGGAAAAGGGGGGTTGAGGGGGGGAATGTGAGGCTTCCACCATTTTCACAGATGACAGTTCTTTTGCTCTACGGAGACCCAAGAAGAAGTGTCTTCAGGCCGTAGGCAGGGATGATTGCAATCTCTTGACACACCGTACCTTCAGCAGTGTGCAAAGCAGTGAGAATACACTGCGTATGACTGTCAATGCACTATGGGTTGGGTTTGCCTTGGAATAAAAGAGAAAAATGACTTGCACACAGGATACTGGCAGGATTACCGGGTATATGTTTAAGATGAAGTTTTCAACAGCAGGAAGCAATCATCTGGAACGCTGTTACCTGCTCAGCCTTTATGACAATAAGAAAGCTACCACATCACCTGATATGCTGTTGCTTGTTTACCTATCACTACTTCATAATGTTAAATTGCAATGCGACACAGAAAACGTCATCATTGTGTATGAGGAAAACTGGAAGGAAGTTACAGATGTCATTAAATTGCATGAACCTGGTCAGCTGTGCTAAAAAGTGTTACTAAACCCAGGACCCTACATTCACTGTATCTGGTCTCCCACAGTACACAGAACATGGAGCAGAGCCAATGGTATCGGAAGTGTTCAGGGCAGCCACAGCTTTCCCAGGCAGAGGTATGATGGTGGAGGATGGCCAGAGGAGAGCCGGGTAGAGTGGCAGAGACAGGTGGGGGGGCCGCTGGAAGTACACTGAGGATGTGGAGTAGTCAGGGGGTGGGCATGTCCCCGCATCAGTAGGAACTGGCTGCCCGACCTGTCAGCTCACTCTGCCGTGATTGGCTATTTGGAGTCCTGGGCTGTAAGGGCCACCGCGCTGGTGGCGGTGATCGGGATCCTGCTGGCTCTGATCCAGGGACAATGGCTGATGAGTGAACACTGCAAAGTACAGCTTCTCCTGGGAGGAGATCTCAGCCCTGGCCCGGGAACATGCAGGTAACCATGCCCCCTATTGGTCACTCTGTAGCCTGGTCACATATTTGTGGCGTCTGAGGAAAGGGAGGAGAAGAAGGAGAGGGCCCCTGGGTGGCTGGAGGAGGAGAAGAAAGAAGGAGAGGGCCCCTGGGTGGCTGGAGGAGGAGAAGAAGGAGAGGGCCCCTGGGTGGCTGGAGGAGGAGAAGAAGGAGAGGGCCCCTGGGTGGCTGGAGGAGAAGAAGGAGAGGGCCCCTGGGTGGCTGGAGGAGCAGAAGAAGGAGAGGGCACATGGGTAGTTGGAGGAGCAGAAGAAGGAGAGGGCACATGGGTAGTTGGAGGAGCAGAAGGAGAGGGCACATGGGTAGTTGGAGGAGCAGAAGGAGAGGGCACATGGGTAGTTGGAGCAGAAGAAGGAGAGGGCACATGGGTAGTTGGAGGAGCAGAAGGAGAGGGCACATGGGTAGTTGGAGGAGCAGAAGAAGGAGAGGGCACATGGGTAGTTGGAGGAGCAGAAGAAGGAGAGGGCACATGGGTAGTTGGAGGAGCAGAAGAAGGAGAGGGCACATGGGTAGTTGGAGGAGCAGAAGAAGGAGAGGGCACATGGGTAGTTGGAGGAGCAGAAGGAGAGGGCACATGGGTAGTTGGAGGAGCAGAAGGAGAGGGCACATGGGTAGTTGGAGCAGAAGAAGGAGAGGGCACATGGGTAGTTGGAGGAGCAGAAGGAGAGGGCACATGGGTAGTTGGAGGAGCAGAAGGAGAGGGCACATGGGTAGTTGGAGGAGCAGAAGGAGAGGGCACATGGGTAGTTGGAGGAGCAGAAGGAGAGGGCACATGGGTAGTTGGAGGAGCAGAAGGAGAGGGCACATGGGTAGTTGGAGGAGCAGAAGGAGAGGGCACATGGGTAGTTGGAGCAGAAGAAGGAGAGGGCACATGGGTAGTTGGAGGAGCAGAAGGAGAGGGCACATGGGTAGTTGGAGGAGCAGAAGGAGAGGGCACATGGGTAGTTGGAGGAGCAGAAGGAGAGGGCACATGGGTAGTTGGAGGAGCAGAAGGAGAGGGCACATGGGTAGTTGGAGGAGCAGAAGGAGAGGGCACATGGGTAGTTGGAGGAGCAGAAGGAGAGGGCACATGGGTAGTTGGAGGAGCAGAAGGAGAGGGCACATGGGTAGTTGGAGGAGCAGAAGGAGAGGGCACATGGGTAGTTGGAGGAGCAGAAGGAGAGGGCACATGGGTAGTTGGAGGAGCAGAAGGAGAGGGCACATGGGTAGTTGGAGGAGCAGAAGGAGAGGGCACATGGGTAGTTGGAGGAGCAGAAGGAGAGGGCACATGGGTAGTTGGAGGAGCAGAAGGAGAGGGCACATGGGTAGTTGGAGGAGCAGAAGGAGAGGGCACATGGGTAGTTGGAGGAGCAGAAGGAGAGGGCACATGGGTAGTTGGAGGAGCAGAAGGAGAGGGCACATGGGTAGTTGGAGGAGCAGAAGGAGAGGGCACATGGGTAGTTGGAGGAGCAGAAGGAGAGGGCACATGGGTAGTTGGAGGAGCAGAAGGAGAGGGCACATGGGTAGTTGGAGGAGCAGAAGGAGAGGGCACATGGGTAGGTGGTTGTATATTTACCGCGTGCTAGCTGCCAACTAATCATACAGCGCCCACTTTATTTTGTTTTTTAAAATGCAGATATGACCGCATGTCAAACTGCCTGATGTCCTCCACAACCCGTTCCTCCCCCCTCAACTCCCACAGTCTTTCGCCCAACCTCCCACTGGGGTCAGCCTGTCAGTGCCCAGACCATATGCCGCACACTGCATTAAATTGGTCTGCATGGCTGTCGTCCCAGAAGGAAGCCTCTTCTAAAGACGATGCACAAGAAGGCCCCCAAACGGTTTGCTGAAGACAAGCAGACTAAGGACATGGATTACTGGAACCATTTCCTATGGTCTGATGAGACCAAGATAAAACGTATTTGGTTTAGATGGTGTGAAGTGTAGCGGCAACTAGGTGAGGCGTACAGTCAACCATGGTGGTGGGTGTGTCATGGTCTGGGGCTGCATGAGTGCTGCCGGCACTGGGCAGCTACAGTTCATTGAGGGAACCATGAATGCCAACATGCACTGTGGCATACTGAAGCAGAGCATGATCCCCTCCCTTCAGAGACTGGGCTGCAGGGCAGTATTCCAACAGGATAATGATCCCAAACACACCTCCAAGATGACCACTGCCTTGCTAAATAAGCTGAGGGTAAAGGTGATGGACTGGCCAAGCATGTCTTCAGACCTAAACCCTATTGAGCATCTGTGGGGCAATGTCAAAACGGAAGGTGGAGGAGCGCAAGGTCTTTAACATCCACCAGCTTAGTGATGTCGTCATGGAGGAGTGGAAGAGAACTCCAGTGGCAACCTGTGAAGCTCTGGTGAACTACATGCCCAAGCGGGTAAAGGCAGTGCTGGAAAATAATGGTGGCCACACAAAAAATATTGACACTTTATTTTCACTTAGGGATGTACTCACTTTTGCTGCCAGCTGTTTAGACATTAATGGCTGTGTGTTGAGTTATTTTGGAGGGGACAGCAAATTTACACTGTTATACAAGCTGTACACTCACTACTTTACATTGTATCTAAGTGTAATTTCTGCAGTGTTGTCACATGAAAAGATATAATAAAATATTTACAAAAATGTCAGGGGTGTACTCACTTTTGTGAGATACTGTATATAGGGTGCACAAGATGTAGGCCTGAAAATAGCATTCTATAGCAGGAAACGTGGCATGGAGAGAAATATACTAAATGAAGAATTGATAATGCATGCAATTTGTAATGTTTTCCTGTCTCCTGGGAAATAGATGACCAACTACTAATGGGTTCTTTACTTTACACTGCAAGTGCTCTTTAATAGACTAATGACACTGAACACTGCAGCTGCCTATATTTTACACTGAAAGAATTATTGCCTTTTCCAAGCACAAAGATAAGTAATTTTATCTAAAAGCATAACAGAGACCATGTTTCTTTGTGTAAGCCATGCACGTGCTTTATTACCTGCTGGCTCTGTGCTGATCCTGGCGCTGCATTGTCCGTTTCCTGTCCTGGAACCTGTAAAGAGCAACATCAATAATAAGCACACCAAAGCAAAGAACAATAAAAATATAACTAATAGGAACCTCAGACCTTGTACAGGTTTTTATATCAATGCCACACATTTGATGAAAAATATTTCAGGCACTTTTAGTTATAATAGTAATTATAAAAAGATCCAGGATAACCAAATATCTGGATAGAGATCGGTGATGTGAAGTGTCCATACAGGTCAAGATGTTCTGTGGGTTGTAGGTGAATTATTGTTGGGTTCTGACACTTGAATTGACTAGATCCTATACAGCATTAAAGCCAGATTGTTTCATTGCCCTACTGGGGTAGTCTGCCTCCAGTCTTGAATTCAACTGAACACCAGCCAAACACCCTTTAGCATATGCCAGGGTGCTGTAGCAAGCAAGGGGGGGGGGGGGGGGGGGGGCACCATCCATAGAATCCACTTAGAAAAGAGCATCTAGAATATGCAGGTATACCCACATATAGTTCAGAAGCTAACCAATCTACTAACCCTGTATTCAATGTACATACCGTATATACTCGAGTATAAGCCAAGTTTTTCAGCACATTTTTTTGTGCTGAAAATGCCCCCCCTCGGCTTAGACTCGAGTCACCTTTTTGCGCCTGATCTCCTGGAATTTGAGGACCCGGTACCGGCCGGCGGTCCTCTGGACCCCAAACTTGGCACACATGTAGCCCCCATTTCTTCTCACAAGAGTGCAAAGTTTGTTATCTGGGGGACCTACGGCCAGGAAGAAACAATTTTTCAAACCGGGCACCCCTTCCATAGACTCCCATGTTAAACGTCAGTCTAGTCATGGGAACAGTGAGGCATGCAGATGGACACCCTAGGCTTATACTCGAGTCAATACGTTTTTCCCATTTTTTTGTGGTAAAATTAGGTGCCTCGGCTTATATTCGGGTCGGCTTATACTCGAGTATATACGGTAATTTGAAGCAATCTGGTAACTAAAAAGAATACTTTTGCTCACATTACAGAGTATTCCTTTACAATGTTTTAAAAAACACAATAATACCATTTCCAATTCAAGCAGTTAAAAAGCAGCAAAGCTGCCTGTTGCCACATATCTGGAACTGTAATGGACATCAGCTCACAGATGGGAACTGAATGGCTTGCCTGTGCTGAGAGCAGATGGGACGATGTTTTCATCTGCTAGAAACCAGGAGGATGAGAACAGCAATGTAAATGAGGATGTAGGCAGATGAAAACATACAGAAAATCTTATCCTTGTAAACATTATAATTCACAGCAGCTCAGTAGAAATAAAAACTCTGCAGGTCAGAGACAGAATACAAAATGGATGGAAACATATGCATTATTATTTTTTTGATAGTTGTCGCATCTTAAATCTATATGCTTATCTGTCGCAGAACCAAGTGGCAATTGCGCTGCAGCTGTTCATTTTTAGCAACTGTCTGTGACTGTTTTGCAAATACAGTACTATACCTGCAGATCCAATTTGTGACTAAAATGTTGTCAAATCATTAAAGAAAATGGTATTGAGCAGGTTTTTCATTAGTAAAATCTAATGCAAATCCTGGTCAGGCCCCCCTCCTGTCAGAATGCTCCTCTCCCAGCTGTGACCTGAAACTCCCACCCCCCTCCCCCCGGTAGAATACTCCACTCCCAACCATGCATCCGCCATCTAAATGTTCCCCTCCCGGCCGCGTCGCCCTCCATCAGAATGTTCCCCCTCCGGGCCGCAACGCCCGCCATCAGAATGTTCCTTTTCCAGTTATGTTCACTGCTGTTAAAATGCTTCTCTAGCGGCCGGGTCCAAGCTGTCAATGCTCCTCTTACCAAATGTTTGTCCACCCCTGTCAAAACTCATCTTCTCCTCCACTTCTCTCTATTCACTGACACATAACATCATCAACATCTGTTGGTTGCTGGTACAAAAAAGTTATTGTTTCATGACTTAAATATTCAGGGATGGGATGGTCAAGCCTTAAAGTGTTTGTTAAGGTAAATTTATAAAATGTAATTTATAAAAATATGTGGTATAATAGCTTACTTCAGAGCGCTCAGCTGACTGCCCAATGGTCTCCTCTCACGATACGATAGCTGCAGAGGGAGGTGCTGGGAAACCCCCGCTGACGTCAGGAGAGGAGGAGGCCAGCGGGCAGTCAGGTGAGCGCCCAACAGTGCTCTGAAGTAAGCCATTATACTGCATATTTTTATAAATCACATCCACTGGGAAGCTTAGTGTTATATATCAGAGGGAACTGTAGAACAAAACTGGTATTTTTAGAGCAGGTGGTGAGGATCAAGGAGTTGACAGGCAAGGAGGGGAGGGGGGAGAAGGACAGAGGAGACACAGACATAGGAGAGCAGGGCTGTGGATGATGGAGGCACGAACTCTGACCATGGTGTCAGGGCTCAGCATTCCTGATTATCTTGGTCAGCGTATAGAGGGGAGGGCAGAAACTGGCAGGATCATCCAGGTATTTTAGGTGTTACAGGGGGCCAAATTACACAGCACAAGCATTGTACTGTATAACATGTTTTAAAGAAACTGGATCAATATTTTTTTTTTGTTAACCCAAAAACACTAACAGCAGCCGAAACCGTATATGATCAGTGTTACAATACATGTTGCACTTTTTTTTTTTTTATAAACAACAGCTTCCTGTAAGGTGTCACCACTAAAATTAGTAAATTAGTCCCATTTTGCAACTAAATTGTGCGTTGCGGTTGTTTAATTAATGCAACAAGTTTGGTAAATATACCCCAATTAACGTCTAAAATCTGCATCCCTTTACAGCATGCATGGACTCACCTGTGGAGGTTTTTTATTTGCTGCATTCGCAGCCTGGTCTTGGGGTTTCTTTTTCTTGTCCTTCTTTTTCTCTTTATCTGCAAATGTTCCACGCATCTTGGATACTAAATCAGAGTCAGACTTTGCATACTGTATTCGCTGCAGGACATATGAATTGAGTTATTAATTGAAAATGCACAATATCAGTAGCTAGACCAAGTTATGTTTACATAACCACCTACATATGATAAACGCTTGTCTAGAGGAAGAATCTGAATTCTGCAAGCTTAACATTACCTTCAGAAGTTTGGACATTTCCTGACTGGTACCTGCTGCAAGAATGCTGCATTTAGAGGTTTCCACCAACAGCTAGCTATAAATATACCTGTGTTAATACTTTCATGACCAGAGTTGTGTAGTTTAGTGGCCAGCCCAAAATCAGCAAGCATCAGTGTGGGTCAGTTAACTTGACAATAATTGTTGGGACAAATTTTTAAGTTTGACATCAAGCCTGAGAACGAGGAAAAACACAGTTGTGCATTCCTAGCCCTCTGCTGCACAGTTAACTGCAAAGACAATGTTCTTACATCAAGGGACATTTTTCATGTGAACTAGAAAAAAGGTCTATTGCCATCACAAAGAGTTTAATCAGCAAAGCAATTTCTGCCTGTGGAACCCCTGTGCAAGGTAGTGCCACACCCTGCCCCCAAAAGTCCAATTCCAGAATTGCAGTGGATACACAAAATTAATTTGAATGTGTTTTAGGACCCAACAGGCTCACTTTAAAGTACAATCAGTATCAGCCATGAATACAGGTAGATCTTTTAAGAAAAAAGCCTCAGAAATTTCCAACAGGACTTTTGGGCTGCAATCTGCAAAACTGGAGTGACCAAAAAAAGTTTAGTTCGGTTGCGTTATTTTCTTGCTATAAACATTTTTTTTTTTTTGCGATTTGAAAAGGTGCCTTTGAATTTTCTGTTTGAATATTTTATTGTGTTTTCATAAGGAATAACAAAAGTCATAATAATAGTACCGTTCATATTTGTACAATATAATGAAAAGAATAAAGTACAAAAAATAAAAACAAGCAATTATAACTATACTTCTCTCGTTAAGTATATAGAACCGAATGTAAGGAGTATTCTCCTTAGTGTAACATTTCAGTTATTACAATTTAGTGATGTAATTCTAGCTATTAATATTATCATATATAATCAAGATAGGAGAATATAAAAAGTAATATTTAATTATAGCGAAAATGGAAGAAGATAACATTTGCTCGATATAGCGGGTCAAATAACCTAAAATAGGAGAAATTAGAAAACTTTTCCAGGGCCAAGTTCCTGCTAATTGGCTTGGCATTATCTGGAGATTAAGTTATATTCCCAACTATTCCAGATGACCCTTGTTTATTTTCTTACAACAAGTTTAACCAATCTAAAGTAAAAACTAGTTTTAGGTAAGGGTACGATAAAGTGGAGAATGAGGAATATTTCCAGAAAGGATATTTATAGGACGAACTTCCTCATGGAGTCAGCAATGTTTTATCAAAACCCGGAGGTAGGAAATGCTCGAACCACGGTCTCCATACATCTTCATATTTGGATATTTTGTCAACAAATATTGCTTCTGTTGTTGCATGAATCATGGATTGAGTAATCCTGTTTTTAACTGATAAAGGTCTTTAAAATTAGCTACAAAAAAAAAAAATGACTACTCCAGGAAGATTCAGTTCCCTAGTACAGCCCCCTCCCTCCTTGCTTAACATAATCTTCTCTTTAACTTTCTAGAGAATCCTTTGAATTATGCCCGTTAAGATAATCGTTCTCAGACAGTGAAACTAGGAGCCTTCACCTCTGAAACTTGCGCAATTTCTTGCGGAGTCCCTCAAGGATCACCCCTGTCACCCGTGCTCTTTAACATCCACCTCCGCCCACTCCTCAAAATCATCAGCAAACAGGACCTGTGTTACCACTCATACGCTGACGACACCCAAATCAATTTTCGTATAACCGGAAAAAAGACCAATATCACGGATTGGAAAACTGCCTCACATTGATCGATGATTGGATGACAGAGTTCCCCCAAACTCAACGGATCCAAAACAGAACTCCTTCTCCACGCAAACCGAAAGACAAAAAAAAACTAAAAACTTCTCGGACACTGCCCACCATTCTTGGACAGACCATTACCCCGAGCACCAAAGTCAAAAGTCATCTTTGACTCAGAGATGTCGATGGATGCACAAATTGGATCAGTAGTCAGCGGATCTCACATCTCCTCCGCCTGCTACGTAGACTCGCCCCCTTCATCCCAGAAGAGGACACAGCAGTAGTAGCTGGAACAATTATCAACTCCCGACTACGCAAACGCCCTCTACCTCGGACTACCCAAATACCAGATTTCGTGTCAACAAGTCGTCCAGAACACGGCAGCCAGGCTGGTAACGGGAAAAAAACCTTGTGAATCCATCACCGAGGACCCTTCATTGGCTAACCGTAAAGGATCGGGTCACATTCAAGACCCTCTGTCTCACCCACAAGTGCATACAAGGAAACGCTCCTCAATATTTATGCAAGAAGATAAAACACTACACCCCCAATCGCACTCTCCGATCAACCAACCAAAACCTCCTTCACATTCAAGTCCCACTACAAATCAAAAGGGAGAACGAAGATTTGCAGTCCAAGGACCACGGCTATGGAACGCTCTACCCACGGATATCCGCATGGAAGGAAACCATCAGGCCTTCAGGAAAAAAAAAAAAACTTAAGACCCACCTCTTCTGATGGATCAGGATGTCACTGGATGCAAAGCGCCTTGAGGCGATTTATTTCGCATTTGTATCGCTATACAAGTTATTCACTCACTCGCTAACAAATGTCATGTTTTAGTCACTAAAAGAATGAAGGCGAGATTGAACTTTAGATTACTTTGTTCATCGCTTAGCTACCAAAGAAGTAAGGAAACCAAGCAGAACACCACTGTGTACAGGATTTGAAATCTGTCAACTGATCAGCAAAAGCATCGCAAATTACAGCCATCATAACGTCACTATTACTGAGATTAAAGCGGAGGTCCACACAAAAATGGAACTTCCGCTTTTCGAAACCCTCCCCCCCTCTGGTGTCACATTTGGCACCTTTCAGGGGGGAGGGGGGGTGCAGATACCTGTATAATACAGGTATTAGCACACACTTCCAGGCAAAGACAACTGCAGAATCCCGCAGAGTCTACGCCACTTCCCGTCTCTCCCCCCACTGTCTTCTGGGAGACAAACAGGTCCCAGAAGACAGCAGGGACCATTTGGATTGGGCAGCGCGACTCGCGCATGCGCAGTAGGGAACCAGGAAGTGAAGCCGCAAGGCTTCACTTCTTGATTCCCTTACCGAAGATGGCGGCGGCAGCATCCGAGGGACAGGTTTGCCTCGGGTGCCGACATTGCGGATGCCCTGGACAGACTAGTGTCCTTATTTTAAAAGTCAGCAGCTGCAGTATTTGTAGCTGCTGACTTTAAAAAAAAAAATTAAAAAAAAAAATCGGCAGACCTCCGCTTTAACCAAACTGAGATTTGTGCAATCTCTATAGATTTACGCAAGTCATGATTCCTAGAGACTTGGTATCGCAACATGCACAGATAAATATGTAAACTGCATTATTTTGCTTTTTTCCTATAGAATCAGTTTTATGTTTCATTGGTAGAAACTACATTGAGTCATTCTTAAAACAATTACATATCCAGGTCATAAAAGTGGAATTCCAGTTAAAACAAAAATAGAATACTCTTTATTTGCATGAATATTATGATAAACTTTTATATCAAACATTATTTGAATTGTTAAATATCTGATTAGAAACAAGTTAATCTAGACATTTAGCAATGCTCCTCTCCTTCACCGACAAGAGCCTGGGCAGCCCAATGTGGCTGCTCACAGGCACTTCCTTGTACCGTTGTCAATGTCTGATCAAGCATCACAGCAAAGCCCCACCACCTTCCACCTGGCAGAGTAGTCCCGCCCCATTCATGACCTCACATTAATGAGGATGCTTAAGTGTTCTTATTCATGAGACGGCTGACAGGAATATGATGCAGGATACATCACACCCTGAAACGACGCTGTCAGGAATGAATACACCCACCAGGCACCCTATGCAAGGATGGGGACTGTGGTCATGTGACAGCAAGTAAACACTTGTGTTACAGACAAGTAGATTTAGAAAATTTGCACACAGTAATGAACTTATATAGCCGTAATGTTTGTGAAAGAGGATTTGAATGTAAACCTTTTCTTCCACTTTATTTAGTGTGAAGGGAACAAAGGTCATGGTATAGATTGGCAGAAACCACCTTGTTGCATGATCTTAAAATAAAATACAGGAAAAAAAATATATTTTTACCATTGGTTTCTCAAAAAATGGAAATCCTTGTAGTTGTCTTAAAGCATTGGTAGATGAACTGAGCTCCTTAAATATTACAAAGGCTTGTCCCCTCATCTTCGTGGTCTTTAAAGCCACAATGTCCATCACATGACCAAACTGGGAGAAGAGCGCATATAGAGATCTCTTCAGTTCTAAAAAGAAAAATCAATATTACAACGGATCTGATAAACAAGACAGACAGTCATTTACATAACAAATTAACCCCAGTGATAATTTCACACTAATAACATATACTAAACTGTGATGATCAATACTCTCCTTATTATAGAGTATGTCTGTTATTTTAATGCTTGTGCATGCCAATATAAAAATACTAAATTATATGACATTAAATGCCAACAATACAAATTTAACAAGACTATATGATTTTGTTTTTTATTCAGTATTAATTATATAGTAATACAGGAACCCCTACTGCATATCTTTATATCACTATGCCATTAGCCTTTACCCTACTTCTCTCCTCAGCATTCCAAAAACCTTCTAAAACACTGGGGACCATTTATAAAGCATCAGTAAGAAAATAGGGAAAAACAAAAAAGTATTCTGCATTTATGTATGGTCTCTAAATATCAGAGGACCTTGTCACATCATCTGTCAAAGTCGGGTAAGAAAGCCCCTCCAATCACCTAGCTCTCTTTGCTCTGGGTTAAATGCGGGGCATGGTGGTAAGGTATACTGTGGTATATAGTGGAGAACACATTCCTATATCTGCTCTCCATTGTAAATGTCCAGCCAAATGTCTATTCTCACCAAAATCACATGTGGTGGCATCCATTTACCCTTTACCACCAGCTTAATAGCCCTTTAAAGGGTTCTTAAGGTCAGAGGTATTTCCTGGGCATCCCGGTCATGGGCACCTGATCACAAGTTTACTGTGACAGCCATCCTACTGGCTCCTAATTATTAACAATGTCCGAGAGCTGTCTGTAACAGCTTTGTTACAGTGCTGGTGCTAGAAAAGTAGATATTGAATACAAGGTTTACCCATAACACCAATATCCCTGAGCATTATGGGTTTGCTAAAGAGAAACCATAGTAGAAGCTGTTTACTTTCAGACTGTCTTTTAATCATTTAGCAGTTTCCTTACCGTCCTTCTTAACTTTATCATTTAAGTTGTTAATATAAACTGTATGATTCGGCCGGATATCCATTTTTTCAACTCTTTCTAAACCTGAAGACAAACATATAATGTGATTAATACAAAGGGAAGAAAATGCACAACAAATACAAGGGAACAGCATACTGTTTTTTTTATTAGGATCCTTTCACTTGGACGACATACGTTCGAATCAGCAGGGGATACATAAACAGATCTCCCCCGCTGAATCAGAACAGAAATCCCTTTTGTGACATTAAAGGCAGAAAAAGGGGGAATTTACTAAGACTGGAGCACACAGAATCTGGAGCAGCTGTGCATGGCAATCAGCTTCTTCGGGTAATTTCCCAGGGTAAAGCGGCGTGCTGACGTCATCGCGTACTGTCAGTCCCAGAAGTCACGGGCTGCGATCGAGAGCCGGCCGGCTCGAATACATTTAAACTGCCCACGAATACCTACTTAATTGTAAGTGCAAGTCTTTTACTTTTAATACATTTTTATATGGAATTATGCTATGGTGGCATCCCTTCTTATGTTTGCATGGTAATGCACATGGACGCTTCTAAGGATTTTTGCGGTTTGTCCAGCTCCACTGTGTAAAGAACCAGGGCTGGGGAAATAGCCCCAAGCGCATACGATCTCCCTAAAAAGAGATCTCATCTTCTGGTAAGCGGCAGCATATTACTGGTGGAGGATTCTTGTGTCACAATACCATCACTTTCCTTTATTTGGTGTTTATCAATGTTGAAGAGTTTTTGGCATCAGAATATAAAGACCTAGGCCTGGGGAAATAGCCTCAAGCGCACATGATCTCCCTAAAAAGAGATCTCACTCTCTGGTAAGCAGCAGCATATTACTGGTGGATGACCTTCTCTGTCAGATTACCATCACTCCTTTCACTCTGGGTGTTTCTAATCATCTTCACAGAAATTTGGAAGAAGAGACTTTATTATTCAATTTATTTTAACCACATTTATTGTTTTCTGTTTATCACCTTGATATTTGGAAAGGAGACTTTTGTATTTCACGCATGCATTAAAGCGGAGTTCCACCCTTTTTTTATGTTTATTAAAAGTCAGCAGCTACAAAAATTGTAGCTGCTGGCTTTTAATAAACATACACTTACCTGTTCCACTGTCCAGCGACGCTCCGCTCCTCTACCCCCTCCTCCGCCGGCGCGTCCATTCACAGTGTGGGCACCTGGCCGTGACAGCTTTCGGCTTCACGGCCGGGCACTCACTGCGCATGCGCGAACGGCGCAGCGCTCTGTGAGTGGACAGGCG
The DNA here is from genome assembly GCA_029206835.1 of Rana muscosa. Taxonomy (NCBI): domain Eukaryota; kingdom Metazoa; phylum Chordata; class Amphibia; order Anura; family Ranidae; genus Rana; species Rana muscosa. The sequence goes on from CM055121.1 coordinate 181,275,354, forward strand.
ATCGCCTGGGACCTGTCACGTCCCAGGTGATCGCCTGCAGGGAGGAGCCGCCACAAGGCGATATGACGTATCGCCTAGGCGGCTCCAGGGCGGAAGGAGGAAGTGGGACAGGAAGTCCCACTCCTACTGAAGCCCCCACTCCCCCCCCAAAAAAAATTACATGCCAAATGTGGCATGTAAGGGGGTGAGGAGTGGAATAAAAAAAAGTTAAAAAATTGGGTGGAACTTCGCTTTAAGTCACTCATTCTTTGTTGAAAGTTGAAAATTACGTTTTATCACGGCATTTCATTTTTGGCTATTCATCACTGTGTGCTGAGGGGTCACATCCCCATATGTTTACATTTGAATAGGCCAATTTAGGTATATGCGCAGCTTATTGTTTTGGAAATTTCCCACGCCAGGCTAACACACATCCCACTAGACATTTTAATCCCTCCCTTACCAGATATACTTACCTGAGTTCCCCCTCACCACAACCAGTTCTAGGTGCGAAGATAATGAATCCAGTGTTGTGATTGAAGCCCCAGATCACTGGTCACCCTCAGTCCCAACTGTGATGTCAGTCCTCTTCTGGATCCTGAGAGATGCCTGCTACTGGATATCCAATAAGAAGTGTACACTTGAAGGACCCAAGCAGGAAATAAACAAAAGTGAAGTCTCGGGGCTGTGGCATCGCATAACCATGGCTTAAAGTGTTTGTAAAGTCACACTGTAACTTTACTTGTATGCCCTCTGGATTATGCAGTTACCAACTACAGTGCGTGCTTTTTATTTATTTTTTCTTTAATAAAAAGGCTAAATACCTTTTCTCACACAGCGGCTGTGCGGTCGCGTGATCCCCCTCTGAACTCCTTTCTCAATCTATGGAGAGGAGGGGCCAAGATTCCCGTGATGTCAGCCGGTGTAAGTCACGTGACCGCACTGCGGCGGTATGGGAAAAGTTATTTAGCCTTTTCATTTAAAAAAAAAAAAAAAAAAAACACACACAAACTATAGTTAATAACTGCATAATCTGGAGAGGATACAAGTATTTTTGCTGCATATTGCAGCTGAATAGTGGCGGGAGGAGCGGAGCCGCTCTCACGCTAACAGCAGGCAATGGAGGGAGATTCGCAGAGAGCGGGCTGAGGGAAGCACGTAAACTGTACACTGTATCATTGCTCAGCAGCCATGATTACTGTGGTCAGCACACTAAGGGGGGGGGGGGGGCACAGGAACAGGCAGGATAAACCAGGTATATTACAACATAGGAGGGGGCAAATTACATGGCACAAGCGCTGCACTATAGATCATGCCTTAAGGAAACAGAATTTGCATACAAATTGAAAGTGTTTAGGTCTGACCTTGCATTATATGGTTCTGGTAAATCTGAAGGAAAATTGTACAATGTATGGCCAGTCTTAGCATGGCATTTTCTATTTGGTTCAACAATCACAAAATAAGCCCAGGGTATGACTAGGCTTTGAAAATTAAAGCTAGAAGCTGATTGGTTACTATGCACAACTGCTCCAGATTCTACTTGCTTCAGTCTTAGTAAACTCCTTCATAGCCTTTGCAACATTAAAAAGGCATAGCCCAAAAAATGTAATAAATTGACGCACATCAATAAAATAATCAAAAATGTGCATTTATTAAATGTTGAAGTCCTGCAAAGCATTACAACAGTGATCCATGTGCCGTGTGTGCAATGCATTGTTTACATCCCAGCCCCAGGTCTGTACAGAGGAATGGACCTACCTGGAGCTGTGGGGAGTAATCAATGGAATACAAGTGCAGTCCCCTTATGCCGCGTACACACGATCGTGATTCACAGCGGTGAAAACACCGCCGTGAATCACGACAGGAAAAACGACCGTGTGTAGGCTTCGCGGCAGTGTTTCCCTATGGGAAACACTGCCGCGGAAAAAAATGACAGGAATCACGACGAGAAAAATTAGAGCATGTTCTAATTTTTCTCGTCGTGATTAATGCCGTTTTTCCCGTCGGGAAAAACAACAAAAAGCCCACAGACGATCGTTTTTCTCGTCCAAAGGAAAAAATTTCATTTTTCCCGACGGGAAAAATGATCGTGTGTACGCGGCAATACTGTACTTGTGATGGTGTGATCTATCAGTCACGGTGGCTAATGGGATTTGTAGTCGTTTCTTACTTTCCAGCTATGAAGTGCAAGGGCCTGGATACTAAGGATGAGCTCAGGCGTGTTCGCAACTCCACGTGCCCGCCAGGAAGCCGACACTCCACAGAGCTAATCACAGGTAGGGAGATATTTCCCGGTCTGTGCAGCCGCGGATCAGGAAATGTCTCACTTGCTGCGATTAGCACTGCGGAGTGTCAGCTTCCTGGCGGGCGCGGGCACGTGGAGTTGCGAACACGCCTGAGTTCATCCTTACTGGATACACAGCGAACGGTGTACACCTATTACATCTTCACAAATCTAATGGAGATTGTACAACCTGATTGTATCATGTATGGTGGAGTGAGTCCCGGTTCACACTTATGCGATGCGGGAACCAGTGCGATTCCTGTGCGAGTTCCCGCTTTGCATCTCACACTGCCCTCACCGCTGCGGGTGTCGATATAAAAAGGTAATGACACCCCCAGATCGGTTCACAGTGCAAACTGAATCAGATCGCATAGGTGTGAACACTCATGTGATCCGATTCCACTGCGGACCACAGAAAAGGGTCCTGCACCGTCTTGGTGCCCATGCGATTTCAGACAGTTTGTATGGCTGAATTTGCATCGCCCAGACATCGCATGCGATGCGCACAGCAATACGAATCACGTGCGAAGTCTGGCATCACATTAGTGCGAAGTCTGGCCTAAAGGAGATTGTACTATGAAGATGTACATCCTCATCACCCCCACAATCAGTCAGTGCCCCCCCATACACAAGCAGCAGCCCTCCCCCCAACAGTGTGATGATCGGTGTAGGTGATCTCCCGGGCTCTGGGTTCCTCACACACTACACAGAGATGTACCGTTCATTCATGAGCAAACACTGTTTACTTCCTGGACTACACAGCGGGAACAACGTGACTGAGTGGATTACCGGTGACCGGTTCTCTTTATTCCGCATTCACCGATATAAGTCCTCTCCTTCCCCCCTCAGCCCGGTACACTCCCGTCCGCACAATGAATATAAATACAAACAACGTATATTACATATAAAATCTCCCTCTACTCACCGGTCACACACGCTTCCTGGCGCTTTACGGCAACGCGCTGACGTCACGCGCCTTCTTTCCCTCATTTGCACAAGCTGCAAATTACGGCAGGAGACGTATAGGACGTGTGAGGCGCGTGAAAAGTGCGGCGGCCATATTTGTTTCTGGCACGAAAATCTCAGAGTTGTAGACATACAGTGTACCTCTTCTATACTTTTTGTAATTTCCAGATTAGCCCAGTAAGTAGGGGGGCTTATATGACATGTCATTCTCTAATGTACAGCAATAAATACAATAATATTACTGCAATATTGGTCATCCATCTTCAGGGACAAACACTAATTTAACCACTTAAGGACCGGACCAATACGGACCATAATGACCAGAGGTGATTTCACAATTTGGCACTGCGCTGCTTTAACTGGAAATTGTGCGGTCATGCAATGTTGTACCCAAACGAAATTTGCGTCCTTTTCTTCCCACAAATAGAGCTTTCTTTTAATGGTATTTGATTGCCTCTGCGATTTTACAATTTACAAAAAGTTGTCACTAAATGATATATTGCTCACACATGCCATGGTTATATGTGGAATTACACCTCAAAATACATTTTTCTGCTTCTCCTGAGTACGGGGATACCACATGTGTGGGACTTTTTGAGAGCCTAGCTGCGTACAGGACCCCGAAAACCAAGCACCGCCTTCAAGATTTCTAAGGGCATACATTTTTGATTTCACTCCTCACTACCTATCACAGTTTTGAAGGCCATAAAATGCCAAGATGGCACAACCCCCCCCCCCCAAATGACCCCATTTTGGAAAGTAGACACCCCAAGCTATTTGCTGAGAGGCATGTTGAGCCCATTGAATATTTTTTTTTGTCCCAAGTGATTGAATAATGACAAAAAGAAAAAAAAATTACAAAAAGTTGTCACTAAATGATATATTGCTCACACATGCCATGGTTATATGTGGAATTACACCCCAAAATACATTTTGCTGCTTCTCCTGAGTACGGGGATACCACATGTGTGGGACTTTTTGGGAGCCTAGCCGCGTACGGGACCCCGAAAGCCAAGCACCGCCTTCAAGATTTCTAAGGGCGTAAATTTTTGATTTCACTCCTCACTACCCATCACAGTTTTAAAGGCGATAAAATGCCAAGATAGCACAAAACCCCCCCAAATGACCCCATTTTAGAAAGTAGACACCCCAAGCTATTTGCTGAGAGGCATGGTGAGTATTTTACAGCTCTTATTTGTTTTTGAAATAGAAGAAAGAAAATCATTTTTTTCTTTTTTCAATTTTCAAAACTTTGTCACAAAAAGCGAGATCTGCAAAATACTCATCATACCTCTCAGCAAATAGCTTGGGGTGTCTACTTTCCAAAATGGGGTCATTTGGGGGGGGGGGGGTTGTGCCATCTGGGCATTCCATGGCCTCCGAAACTGTGATAGGCAGTGAGAAGTGAAATCAAAAATTTATACCCTTAGAAAGCCTGAAGGCGGTGCTTGGTTTTCGGGGTCCTGTGCGCGGCTAGGCTCCCAAAAAGTCCCACACATGTGGTATCCCCGTACTCAGGAGAAGCAACAGAATGTATTTTGGGGTGCAATTCCACATATAACCATGGCATGTTTGAGCAATATATCATTTAGTGACAACTGTTTGTACATTTATTTATTTTTTGTCATTATTCAATCACTTGGGACAAAAAAAACAAATATTCAGTGGGTTTAAGATGCCTCTCAGCAAATAGCTTGGGGTGTCTACTTTCCAAAATGGGGTCATTTGGGGGGTTTTCCTGGATTTTTATGCACTACATTAGGAAGCTTATGTCACACATCATCCACTCTTCTAACCACTTGAAGAGAAAGCCCTTTCTGACACTTTTTGTTTACATGAAAACATTTTTTTTTTTTTCCAAAAAATTACGTTGAACCCCCAAACATTATATATTTTTTTAAAGAAAAGGCCCTACAGATTAAAATAGTGGGTATTGCATTTTATTTTTCCACACAGTATTTGCGCAGCGAGTTTTCAAACGCATTTTTTGGGGAAAAAATACACTTTTTTTTATTTTAATGCACTAAAACACACTATATTGCCCAAATGTTTGATGAAATAAAAAATAGGATCTAAGGCCGAGTACATGGATACCAAACACGACATGCTTTAAAATTGCGCACAAACGCACAGCGGCGACAAACTACAAACATTTTTAAAAGCCTTTAAAAGTCTTTACAGGTTACCACATTAGATTTACAGAGGAGGTCTACTGCTAAAATGACTGCCCTCGATCTGACCTTTGTGGTGATACCTCACATGCATGGTGCAATTGCTGTTTACATATGACACTAGACCGACGCTTTGCGCAAGAGCAGGGGGGGACAGGGGTGCTATTTTTTTATTTATTTTTTTTTATTACTTATTTTGCGTTTTTTTTATTTTTTTTTAAACTGTTCCTTCCATTTTTATTTTTTTACCATTTTTATTGTTATCTCGGGGAATGTAAATATCCCCTATGATAGCAATAGGTAGTGACAGGTACTCTTTTTTTGAAAAAAATGGGGGGTTAGACCCTAGATCTTTCCTCTGCCCTTAAAGCCCTGACCACACCAAGATCGGTGTGATAAAATGCTTTCCCAATTTCCCAATGGCGCTGTTTATATCGGGGGGGGGGAGACATTCACTCCCACTACTTGTAAAAGCAGTCTAGAGGCTAATTAGCCGCTATAATTGCTTTTACATGAAAGCCGACCGCTGGCTGAAGAGAATGATACCAAGATGATACCTAAACCCGCAGGCATCATTCTGGTATAACCATTCTAATGCCCCATACACACAATCGTTTTTCATGCCATTTTTTAAATCAACGTTTTTCTCGTCGTTTTTTTTTCATGTTTCCTCTCAAGCCTGTCTTGCGTACACACGATCATTTTAAAAAACGTTCAAGCAAAGCGCAGTGACGTACAACACGTACGACGGCACTATAAAGGGGAAGTTCCGTTCGGATGGCGCCACCCTTCATGTTAGTAAAGTTTGTTGAGCGACGATTCGCGCTTTTCAGCCTCGTGCTTTTCAGTCCGTTACAGTGTGACGAACGTGCTACCTCCATTACGAACGCTAGTTTTACCAGAACGAGCGCTCCTGTCTCATACTTGATTCTGAGCATGCACGTTTTTTTTCACCTCGTACAAGCATACACACTATCGTTAAAAAAAACGACATGAAAAACTACGTGAAAAAATAGAGCATGTTCGAATTTTTTAATGGCCGTTTTTCACGTCGTTAAAAATGCTCTGGAGCATACACACGATCGGTTTTAATGCCCATTTTTAAAAATGGAATTTTTAACGGCAGGAAAAACGATCGTGTGTATGGGGCATAAGTCCTGCAACATACCAGTACGTTGCTGGTCCTTGTTGAACATGTATTGTAATCTTTTTTTTCATGCAGCCTGTTGGCTGAATGAAAAAAAGAGATTGATCGGTGGGTATGCCCACCATTAGAATACCTCCCTTCATCCACCCACTTCTAATGATGGGCATACATGCACCATTTATATATGCTGAAGCATGGGGGCATCCTCCCGCAAAAAAGTTATGCCGTGTACACACGGTCAGACTTTTCCACGGGCAAACCTCTGTCGGAATTTCAACCGTATGTACGCGGCATTAGGAGCGAAATCGCTCCTCCGCCCCTGCTGCCCCCATGCTTCGGCATATATGCTCTTTTTTTTTACTGTGGTGGTGAAATCACCTCCTACAGCGTTGGAGTCACGGCTTTATGTATCGTGGGAGCAAACGCTGTTGCTGTCAAGATAAATAAATCCGCGCTGCAACTGAATGGCATACCTGCTAAGCAAATGATGGTTAACATTAAAACAAAGTAACATTACAGTATGACAGTAAGACCATACCATACCTGCAAAGCAAATACCAAAAAAAAACTAGTAAAAAATAAAAAAAAATTTTAACGCAACCTGTGCCTAAAATATATATATGCCGAAGCATGGGGGCATCCTCCCGCAAAAAAGTTATGCCGCGTACACACGGTCGGACTTTTCCACGGGCAAGCCTCCATCGGAATTTTGACCGTATGTACGCGGCATTAGGAGCAAAATTGCTCCTCCGCCCCTGCTGCCCCCATGCTTTGGCATATATGCTCTTTTTTTTACTGTGGTGGTGAAATCACCTCCTACAGCGTTGGAGTCACGGCTTTATGTATCGTGGGAGCAAACGCTGTTGCTGACAAGATAAATAATTCCGCGCTGCAACTGAATGGCGTACCTGAAAACAAAAAGTTACATACCTGAAAAGCAAGCATGATAAAACATTGCAGAATAGAATACAGTAAAAAAGAGCAGAACAATAGAGAGAAAATAGAGAGAGAGAGAGAGAGAGAACAATAAAACAACAACAATTTTTATTTTTTTTGTGTTTTTTTTTTGTTTTTTTTTACACTTTTTTTTACTCAACTGTAACGGTTCGGGTCTCTCAAAATGTGATGGCATCTTGGGAGACCCTGTGTAAGTGTGTCCTGTTCTGTGCAATGCTGTACCCTACGCTAAAACTTCACTTTTGTGTGGTAGCGTTCAAAACATTTACCAATGCAGAGACCAGGATTGTCAGGACAGAGTGGACAAAAATAACGGGTGTCACGCCTAAATCCGCGCTTGCTATAGACACAACATCTTTTTTGGGGGGCTCGTTGGGTAGGGGTACTCTCGAGGACATACGGAAAATGCCTCTTATGCAGCCGGCTTACTGCATTTGGTAGGGGATGGTGAGGTGCAGAACCGCCTGGATACAGGAGTTCTGTGACTATCTCATCCTGGAATTTTAGGAGAGATAAAGTCCCGCCTGAAGCTCTGTATAGCACATGAGCGTTCAGCAAAGCCAATTGGAATAAGGATAGAGACACTTTTTTGTACCAGCGTCTCGCCTTACGGGCAATGTGAGACGGCGCCAACTTCTGGTCGTTGAGGTCCACCCCTCCCATATTTTGGTTATATTCGTGGACACAGAGGGGTTTCTCCACAACACCAGTCACCATACGAATTTGGACTGTCGTGTCTGCATGAAGGGAGGTAAGAAGGAAAACATTCTTATTGTCCCTCCACTTCACAGCGAGCAAATTATTACACTTCAAGCAGGCTCTCTCCCCCAGCCTAAGATGGGAATCTACAAGCCGCTGGGGAAAGCCCCGGCAATTAGGTCGCACGGTGCCACATGCTCTAATCTGATGATCAAACAAGTGACTAAACAGTGGCACGCTCGTATAATTATTGTCCACATACAAGTGGTACCCCTTTCCGAATAAGGGTGACACCAAGTTCCACACTATCTTGCCAGCGCTCCCAATGTAATCCGGGCAGTTGACCGGCTCAACCTGACTATCTTTTCCCTCATAAACCGTAAAGCTCCATACATAGCCTGTTGCCCTGTCACAGAACTTATAGAGCTTGACCCCGTATCTGGCACGCTTGCTGGGAAGGTACTGCTTGAAAGACAATCGGCCAGAAAATTTAATCAGGGACTCATCAACGCAGACAACTTGATCGGGAATAAACAAGGCTGCAAAACGTTCATTGAAGTGGTTTATGAGGGGCCGAATTTTGTAGAGCCGGTCGTATTCAGGGTCTCCACGTGGACGACAAAGTTCATTGTCGTTGAAGTGCATGAACCGCAAAATCTGCTCGTATCGTTTCCTGGGCATGGAGGCAGAGAACACGGGCATGTGGTCAATTGGGTGCATGGACCAATAAGAACGCATTGACGAAAATTTATGTGTGCCCATGTTGAGGGAAAGGCCCAGGAAGGTCTTAAATTCAGAAACCGTAACTGGTTTCCATTCTTTAGCAATGGAAGGCAACTGGGGATTAGCGGCGATGAATTGACCAGCATATAAATTACTCTGGTCCACAATAGATCTATAGAGATCTTCTGTGAAAAACAGCGAATAAAAATCAAGTGGCATAAAATCAGCTGTTTCCACCTGAATACCGGGTTGGGCAGTGAATGGGTGAAGTACGGGTGCTGCAGAAGTGGTGGGGACCCAATCAGGATAGGCAAATTCTGCAGGAAGGGCACTATGGGCACGACGGGCCTGCCTTTGTCTTCTTCTTCTTGGTGGCAGCGGGACACTACTTGTGCTTGCCACCTCGCCAGCTTGAACTGCACTTATGGGACTCGCCATGTCACCACGTGATACTGCAGTGCTGGATGTACGCCCAGGCTGTACTAAGCCGCTGGTGCTTGCCAGTTCACCAGAAGGAATAGCGGCGCTAGTACTACTCTGCTCCATGATACGAGAGACCTGCGGTTCTTGCTCCTCAACAACCTCAGAAGATCGGGATCGGGTGCGCCTGACCTTAGCAGGGACCTCATCTTCGTCGCCTGGGCTATCTGACATGGAGCCGCTGTCTTCTACGGGAAGGTATTCTGAGCCTGAATCTGACAGATCCGTGACCTCCTCTTCACTATCTGTCATGCTCAGAATCTCGTAGGCCTCTTAACTACCTTCGATTTGCCATTTTGGGCTCTAAATTTAGGGGTACACTAGTAAGATTCACAGGAAAAAAAGCACCTGACTGTCGTCAGCAAATATATCAAACGCTACAAAAAAAACTGTTAGCGATCGCAGGGATCAGGCTTGACTCTGCGAACGCTGCAGTTATGTGTGTTGTGTTTGGTAAGTTACAGTGAACGATCGATACTGCACTTGGGTGGGCTGGGCCGGGCTGGGTGGAGGGGCTAAACGCAGGTGCTAGCAGGTATCTGGGCTGATCCCGCTATCACTGCGTTTTTGGGAACCCTAAACCGCTGGGGACGCTAGTATAGATCTGATCAGATCAGATATTGATCTGTTCAGATACTATACCACTAACGGAGGTGTATGCTTTGCGCGTGGGTGTTAGCGTTACTGGCACTAACCTAACACTGCCTGGGGCGACGCAGACCCTCTCTGGTGCTAAAACCTAATTGATATCACCCACCGGGCGATCAGGGGGTTAAACCTTTATTGGCTTATATATGGCGGGTGCCCTGATGCTATAAAAAGCAAACTAACCAACCAGCGTCACCCGTAACACTTATACGGTGATCACTGGTGAAAGGGTTAACTAGGGGCAATCAGGGGGTTAAAACCTTTATTAGGTAATATATGGGGGTACCTGGCGCTATATAAAAACCTGACGGGTAACCTAAATAACTAAATAACTAACTGGCTAACCAGTGTCACCAGTGACACTTATTACAGTGATCACTGGTGAAAGGGTTAACTCTAGGGGCGATAAAGGGGTTAAACCTTTATTATATAATATATGGGGGTACCTGATGCTATAAAAACCTGCGGCAAACCTAAAAAAAAAAACTTGCTACCTAGGGGCACCACCGACACTAATACAGCGATCGGAAAAATGATTGCTTAGTGACGCTGGCGATAGGGGATGAAAGGGTTACCTGGGGGGCAATCAAGGGGTTAAACCTTTATTAGGGGGGGTAGGGAGCTACCCTGGACCTAAAGGGGCCTAAACCTAACTGCCCTGCAACTTTTACTGTCACAGATGACACTAAATGCAGCGATCAGTAAATAAATGATCACTGCAATCAGTGACACTGTGACTGGGGGCTGGGGGGTGACCTGGGGGGTGATCTGGGGGTGACTGGGGGGTGAAATGTGTGCCTATGTGTGCCTACGTGTCAGTGGGCTGTTGGTGCACTAACCTGCGTCTTCTCTCCTCGGAGCTGCGGACGAAAAGACCGCCACGAGGAGAGATGACATCACTTCCTCTGCCTGTGTTTACATTTACACAGCAGAGGAAGCATATCATTCGCTGGGAGCGATCACGAGGGGGTGGCCAGAAACGAATGGCCGCTCCCTCACCACGGATTGCTCCCGAACGGATAACCACCACTCACTGTACCGGAGGGGGGTCCAATGGGACCCCCCACCCATACGAAGGCAGTCACGTACAGGTACGTGATTGTGCCTGTCCGTGCCATTCTGCCGACGTATATATACAGTGAGCGGTCGTTAAGTGGTTAAGGATAAGTAAACCTTCCTTTTTTTTAATAACACTTACCCTCCCCCTGTGCTGTGCACTCTTGCTCACCTTGTACTGTACCCTCCCCTGTACTGTGCCCACTTACCTTCCCCTGTGCTGTGCCCTCCTGCATCATGCACTGACACAGACCTACCTGCAGATACAGACTGGGATAACAGGGGCAGAGGAGGGACTGCGGCTAGGGACAGGGCTAGGGGTCTCTCTCTCATCTCCCCCCTCTCTCTGTCCGCCCCCTCTCTCTCACCCCCCTCTGTCAGCCCCCCTCTCTCTCAATAACCCTCTAAGCCCCCCTCTCTATCAGTCCCCCTCTCTCTCAGCCTCCCTCTCTCTCTCTCAGCCACCCTCTCTGTCAGCCCTCCTCTCTCTGAGCCCCCCTCTCTCAGCTCACTCTCTCTCAGCCCCCCTCTCTGTCCACCACCCTCTCTCTGAGACCCTCTTTCTCTCAGCCCCCCATCGCTCTGAGCCCCCCTCTCTCAGCCCCCATCTCTTTGAGCCCCCCTCTCTCTCAAACACCCTCTAAGCCCCCTCTCTCTCAGTCCCTCTCTCTCTTTCTCTCAGCCCCCCTCTCTCACCTCACTCTCTCTCTCTCTCTCTCAGCCCCCGTCTCTGTCCACCACCCTCTATCTGAGCCCTTCTTTCTCTCAGGCCCCCATCGGTCTGTCAGTCGCCCCCCTCTCTCAGCCCCCCACTCTCTGTCAACCCCCCTCTCTCCCAGCCCCTCTCTCTTAACCCCCCTCTCTTAGCTCACCCTCTCTCTCTCTCTAAGTACCCCTCTCTGTCCACCACCTTCTCTCTGAACCCCTCTTTCTCTCAGCCCCCCATCTCTCTGTCAGTCGCCCCCTCTCTCAGCCTCCCTACCTGTTTCAAGCAGAAACACTGCACATACTGACTCCTACCACCATGACCACTTCAAATCACTGAAGTGGTCATGGTGGTTAGAGTGTTCCTTTAATATCTCTCAGAAAAAGTAAACCTGTGTATACTGATTCAATTTCATTTGATCATCCTCTAGTTGTGTGAAATTAGTTTGCCACCTCCCTGAAATTAGTTTTTGCACGTTGGGATGTCTGCTAACTGCACAGACTCCAGACTAACTGAATCCAACATTGCTCTGCTGTAATCTACCACTGCACTGCCACACGCTGGATCTTGCTCTGCCATCTTAAGCCCAACTCCGGTCACATTTTTTTCCCCATGCAGTGGGGCTGTGCTTTGCATGGGTTAACTGATCATTTGTCTAGGGGTGAACACAGCGCCTATACTCACCCAATCCTTAGATCCTCAGGAAAATGGCGCTTCCCCACATCCAGCAGTGGACTGTTCCTGAATCCTGACATCCTAAACTGGTCTATGGGCCTGTCACATTAGGAGCAGTCCACCGCACAAGAACACTGAACAGCAGGGGGGGCAGGAGCCGAAGGGACCAATCTTGAACTGGGAGGATTGGAGGATTAGGTGAGTATATCTCGGCTCTCCGAACCCCTAGAGCAAAGCAAGTAGTTTTCTCCCATGCACTGCAGGTACAGCCCCACTGCATGGTTACAAAAAAAATGCCCAGGGTTCTGCTTTAATTCCTTATAATCTGGAGTTGGCTGTCTAATCCTGGTTCTTGCAGTTGGCTCCTAATGACATGCCCCAGAACCTTCCTCCTCCAGCTGCTCTGTGGATTCCTCCTTGGATATGTGATCTTGATATCCAAGAGGCCTCAGGAGTGGATCATACATAACTCTTGCCCTCAGTGACAATGGAGGAAGGGGGCAGGGTGGAGTGTAAATTAAAAAGAAGCAAACAAAAAAAGCCTGCCTTTTTAGATTGCAGGGGGTGTTGCAATGCTGAAGTTGCTTTTTGTGTGAAGGCCTGCTTTAAGACACAGGTCAGGCTTCCTGTTTGTAATATGCTGTCTGTGTCTACTTAGAAGATTTCCTTCACTTCCTGTCTCAGAGACACAACAGGAAGTAGGATGAAATCACTATAAAACGGAACTAAATCCACCAATTTAATTATTTTTAAGGCATGCTGTAAATAAAAACCGTCACAGCCTTTAACAGATTTGTCAAGCTATCAGATAACTGGTGTCATAGCTTATCACATGGCAATTGCATATCAAACAGAGGCTAGGAGGGCAGCTTCATTGGCTGTAAAAGACGGGATGATTTAGTTCTACTTTTAGTGAACGCTTTTACATGTCACCAGGGCAGCTGTCCCAAGTGCAGGATTCTCCCTCATCTCTTGTCCCTGACAACGCTAAAACTTTGGATTTCATATGATTGGAGAAAAGGAGGGGGAGAGGGTTTGTTGGGACTTTATATGAGGTAATGGGTCAAATTACCTCCATCCCTGTTAATTGTATGACAAAAAGGAGAACAGGAGAGAGCGGGACTTTGTATGAAGCATGTGCGGGAAAAGCTAAGATTAATTGGGGGTAATTAGCATATCTGAAATACGTTGTATAATTAATAATTTATTACTTTCACATAATGCATCGTACATAACTATATTGCATTATGGAAGAAATCGATAAAACATGCACAGACATGGTAGGGGAGGGAATTGTTCAAACAGAGACTCGAATACATAGACAATAAACACAATAAGGTATATACTGCAGTGATACATATTTGGAGCATGAAGTTGGTAGCTCTATGCGTTTCGCGACTTTGGTCACTCATCAGGTGCAAGCATGCATTGTGTTTTTGTAACGACAAAAGCACATTTCAGGTTGATCCAGGGCATCTTACATTCAGGAGACAATGAACAAGTCAGAGTCCCAGATGGTACTCACCGGGTAACCATATGTTGCCGGCTTGGAAGTGCAACCAAGCCCCATGGGCTGGGATAGCCCCTACCAGGGACTGTGGCAAGATACTACACGACAGACGGCCCCCACACAGGGTGCACCCAGGTCGGACAGGCATCAGGCAAGGAGTGATGTATGGACCAGTATCAGTGAATGGTAGTGGCTGTGAAATAAAGAACAGATGAAGGGTGAGTGCTTGAATGTGGGTGAGGATGAGAAGGGAGAATTAAGTGTATAAAAGGGGAAGGACAATGATCTAAACTGTGAATAAAGCAACAAAAATCAATGAAAAAAGTTGTACTATGTGAGGGAGGAAATTACCCATGTAGTCATGGTGTGCTGCACGTTGATTTGTGACGTGCAAAGAGCCAGATGCCTGAAACAACCATAGGTAGCGCCCTTACATAGGCGCCGCCGTCCAAGATTCCCGCCAATGTCACGTACTCAAGGGGGTGGGGAGGAGAGGCACCTACACCAATGCGGAAGAGCCGCCTGGTAGTTTGGCGCCAACTTCACTCCCCACACCACTCGTAGCTGTGATGCCAAACAGCAGCACCGAGAGCAAGCCCCATGTGCGGCAATGAAAGGCGTGATGTCGAACACGCAGTGCCCGCCCACACACCCGCGCATCAAAATGGCGTGGGATGGGGAGCAGGGCAGTGCGTGTCGCAGCCCCCAGATTGGAGCAAAGCCCACTGGGGGCCGGCACTGCATAACATCCAAAGCCAGACACAACAATAATGGAACCTGCGCTGAAATGAAAAATGACCCAGAAAAAACTAAATGAGAAGCCGTGATGGATAATTGTATCAGATAACAAAATATACATATAAACAATTTACTAACACAAAACAAAAAGAGGCAAGAAAAACTAAATAATATATTCAGACACACATTATTAACAATAGAGTCCCAGAAACACATGCTTCCATGCATAATTAATTGATTGGAGAAAAGGAGGGGGAGAGGGTTTGTTGGGACTTTATATGACGTAATGGGTCAAATTACCTCCATCCCTGTTAATTGTATGACAAAAAGGAGAACAGGAGAGAGCGGGACTTTGTATGAAGCATGTGCGGGAAAAGTTAAGATTAATTGGGGGTAATTAGCATATCTGAAATACGTTGTATAATTAATAATTTATTACTTTCACATAATGCATCGTACATAACTATATTGCATTATGGAATAAATCGATAAAACATGCACAGACATGGTAGGGGAGGGAATTGTTCAAACAGAGATTTGAATACATAGACAATAAACACAAAAAAGGTATATACTGCAGTGATACATATTTGGAGCATGAAGTTGGTAGCTCTACGCGTTTCGCGACTTTGGTCGCTCATCAGGTGCAAGCATGCATTGTGTTTCTGTAACGACATAAGCACATTTCAGGTTGATCCAGGGCATCTTACATTCAGGAGACAATGAACAAGTTAGAGTCCCAGATGGTACTCACCGGGTAACCATATGTTGCCAGCTTGGAAGTGCAACCAAGCCCCATGGGCTGGGATAGTCCCTACCAGGGACTGTGGCAAGATACTACACGACAGACGGCCCCCACACAGGGTGCACCCAGGTCAGACAGGCATCAGGCAAGGAGTGATGTATGGACCAGTATCAGTGAATGGTAGTGGCTTTGAAATAAAGAACAGATGATGGGTGAGTGCTTGAATGTGGGTGAGGATGAGAATATCTGTTCGGTTTCAAATTATGCTTTATGCATTGACACACCTCCTTAAATCCTGTCTGTCCAGACTGTATGGTCATTTGCCGACTTGGTACTGTGACGGAATCTGGATACCCTGTTGGGTATTTCCGCCAAGAAGCTGCTTCCCAAGTCCCGCAACACGAGACCAATGGATTTGGCTATATGGATCTCCCATTATCTCAGACAAAGGTCACCTTAGACAGTAGAGCTAATCCTATTATCATGACAATGACCACCCCAGACAGTCCGGCTCCCTGTCTCCCATAGGACTAACTTATGCATAAGAAGCCAAAAGCAATTAGTGACCAGCTCTGTCTGCATAACTTAAGAACACATTAAAACAGAGTTCTTCAGGGAATGGTTCTCCTGCAGCCCAAAGTTTGTGTTAGGCACCATCCACAGGCAGCCCAACTCTTTAATAAGACACAGAAGTGGATTCCAATACACTCAAATTTCGGCTAATCCCCACAGCACTGGAATATTATGGCTGTGAGGTATGGGGGCGAAGGACTGAAGATTTCCATGATGATAGCCAGCACCAGCACAAAAGACACTACATATTAAAGTGGAACTTCAGTTAAAAGTGAATGTTCTGCTCATCACCCCCCCCCCCCCCTACTTTTTTTTTTTCTGGGAGCGGGTACTTTATTCTGACAGGTACTTGCTCCAACTTCCACAATTCTTGCCTAATTCTTGGCCCACTCCCCACCTGCTCACAGCCTCCGTGGACACATCACACATCCCAGGAGGCTGCAGGACCAGTCTGGAAGCACAGCAAGTTCTAGCACATGTAAAATATGGAGCCAACTGAGAAACAGCGGAAAGTCACAGCTGACTCCCACATTCAAGATGGTGTCACCAGCAAAGAACTAGCTCCAGTCCAGGTAGCACTGGACTCCGGAGTTGGTGTTTTTTAAAAGTTAAACTTCAGTAGCAACAGTAGCTGTTGTAGCTGCTGGCTTTTAATTTTTTGAAACAGGACCCTTTTAAATGTAAGTACCATCCCTTGTGCTGATTTGTATCTTAATTTTTTCTAATCTTAGGCTTCAAGCACTAAAGCCCTGATAAAGGGGGATTATATGGGTCCTCGTAGCACGTTGGATGACTTTTATTTTCCATTTGGTCACTTGTGAAATCAATCAGATTCTTTTGGACTTTTTGTTTGGTGCACCTTTAGGCTCAAATATACATAGATTATACAATTTGGGGGACCTAAGCTCCTCAGGAAGGCCTCCCTTTCCCCAGGTTTCTTGGAAAGCTACCCAACCTAAGTTATTGGACTGAGCTAAGGACTTGTATTGGTATCCATTGAAGATCCCAGCAAGCACCTTGCCTCTACCTTTCTTTGGATTTCAGTAAGTTTATGTAGAATTTAAAAAGCAATGGTAACACATGAAAGGTTAGGGCATGATGGCACTTATATACACTGAGGTGTTGGGAGCACGATGGCACATATTATTAGGAGGATTCTGGCTCAGTTTTAGAGTGGCTTATGATGAAGCAAAATATCCGAAGGGAACATAATGAGGGTACATGAGTATGAAGCAAACTGTGGGCAGAAGACAAAGCTGACTGGCATGATGAGGGCAAATAACAGTGAAGCAAGCTGTTGGTGGTAGAAATCAGTGGCTGGTATGAAGTGGTTGGACAAGGTTGAACATATGGGTGGCAGGGTTGCCAACTTTCAGTAAATATACAAACAGTTTGTAAAATCTGTACTTTTTGCATCTTTCCTTGAATGTCCATTGCGGACATGTAGGCTGCATGTCCGTAACTGACATTCATGGACAGATGAAACAATTATGTATTTTACAAACTGTTTGTAAATTTGCTGAAAGTTGGCAACCCTGATGGGTGGTGAAAGGTGACTGGTATGCAGGGGGCACATAAAGGTGAACAAAAAAGCTGTGGGCAGAAGATGGCTGGTTGGAAACATGAGGCTAGCATGATTGAGGTGCATTAGCAAAAAAATGCTGTGAGCAAAAGACAGAGGTGGTTGGAATTATCAGGGAGAATGAGGGGGGAGCTATGGGCATCATTCAAAAAGAGTGTATGGAAATGACAGCGGGACCATGGGTAATGACACATACTGTATAGTATACAAAAGCTCTTGGTGGTAATGCCAGAGAAATTCTAAGTGTTCTTTTATTGGATAAGGGTAAACCATGACAAAATCCACCCCTCTCCTCCCTTCTCTAAAGAAAATACAAGGTGCTCTCTCAATGGTGGCAGTGCCAAGTGAGCGCCCCCTGGTGTTTAGTCTGCAGAGGAGAAACTGCTCAGTCAGGATCTAGAATATTATGGCTATGTATTTAGCACATGCTACTACGATTATATTAAGCATTCCCTATGTCCCTCCAAATATAAGATATGAATAATTATATTGTGCCAAGCTTGACTAATGAAAGTAGGCAATAATTAAAAGGTATGGAGTTCCACTTTAAAATGGTATTAAACTAAAATTTGAAAAAATACTGACAGGTAGTTTTTTATAACAGGAGAAACCCAAGTGGTCTCTTTTATCATAAACGCCCCTCCAGCCTGTCAGCGGTAATGTGGTCTAAGCCGCGCTAACTTAGCTCAGACCACACTTACGGCACCTGCTGTGTGCCATGGTGATGTGACTCCTGTGCGCATGCGCACATGGTGACCCGGTCATTTAAAAAAAAAGGCAGAACCCAGGAGGAAGACGAGGCGAAGATAGAAGCACTTTCAGTGGTGACAGCTCAGCGCTGGAGGGCTCAGTTTGACTGGTAAGTCTGTCATAATGTACTAGTATGCACTACGTGCTAGCATATTATGGCATGACACTGGGGGGGGGGGGGGGCATTTTTTATTTAATTTTTGCAGAGTTTACTGCCAATTTAAAACTTTTGGATACAAGCGTTCTCCTAGGCATCTATTGTATTTGCAAGAAGCACTGCAAAATTGCATTCTGCCAGTAGATGGGGTTGCAGGTGAGATCTTTAATTGCATCTGCTGGTAAAATCAATAGGGATGCCAGCTGATTTTACCTAAGACCAGGTATCCCTAATGTTTTGTATACTAAATGGGTCATGCTCAATTAAATTTAATACAAACTTACGTAACATTTTATTTTCCCAGAAAGCTGTCATTGTTCACAGAATTAATATCATTGTATAATAGACCCGATGGAGTCACATTCATCTTTATCATCCCTAATGTTTTGCTGTTTCTGTACTGTTTTATGGTACTCCTTCCTATGAGATAGTCGATTCTTTAATAAAATGCTTTGTTATTAAAATGTGTAATTAATATAGATAAATGAGCTGGAATTAATTAAGTTGTAACTACTTGACATTTCTAGCGAATTAGTAAGAGCTGCCATAAATGTAATATAATACCTTTTATATCTGCCTGTTTTATGAACCATACAGGAATAGAGCAGAGGTTTAGAGGCAGGATTATCAACAAAGAGCTAAATGGCAAATCATATCTGCCACTGATGATGAAGGGATATGCATTCACAATATATTTTAATTAAGGGTATTAGAGATGGATATGAATGGCAGATTCAGCTTAAGGCTTCTCGTCCTACAGCCCACGTTGGGACTCATATTTCTTAGCTTGCATCTAAATAAACTGGGTCATACTCCTGATACCAAGAAAAATCAATCACTTGGTGTAATTTGCTTTTATGTCTCTGGTTGGCCTTTTCATTTTCTTATGCCATTATAATTATTTTCTTTTTTAAGAGTTTCCCATCCTAAATTGTGGGCTGCTGTGATAAAATGAAATGACTTGTTTTCTACATAGCATACAGTAGTTATATTAAAGCCAAATGGAATGGGTTTTATTTATTATGCCGTCAGACTGCATTATAAGTGTAGCGGCCTCACCCTCTCTCTCTTCTTTAGTGGATACTTTGGCTTCGGTCTAGGGGTACTTTGAAGGGGAGAGCGAGGTGCGCCACGGCCCATGTCCTCTAGATTTCAGCATGTAGAGGTGAAGGCCAGCATCTAATTACACCCGGGCTGTGTATACGCTCAGAGCCAAGTCTGTTCTGCTGATAACCGCCTTTGCTCCCAGTAATTGGAGTACCACACACTGAAAAGGTCCAACACTTATTTATTCCATAACGGCAAACAAATAGTCCTTTGCGAGCAGACAGTTTGAGACCCATAGAACAGTTCAGCATTGGTGGGGAGTAGGTCAAGGCACAATCCTCAAAGAAACGAAACCGTTGAGGTTTCACCAACAGTGGCTGTTAAATGGACTTTTTGGCTTCAGAGTCTCTTCCAGCGACTCTAGTGAACAGGAACTGGAGTTACCTTCGCTACGTTGCAGCCCCTGTCAGGAGGAAGACATCCCTCCAAGAGAGTTACCGGAGGCCCCGCCGTCACCGGATTAATGCTGTACCGGACTATTCGGAAGGGTTACACTCCCCGGCCTCCTCGCCTTAGATACGGGTCCCAACACCTTAGGGCCCCTCGGACACCTCCACCCTCGCGGAACCCAGTCGAAGTTACTGGGCTCCAGGCCTCGGCCGTAGTACCTCACCCCAGGCTTAAGGTGCCTGGGATGGACTCCATCCCTCGCTCCGGCCAGGTCAAGGGCACCTGGGCCCGGAACTCCGGAACAGCAGCACCCAGGCCAAAGGTGCCTGGGTGCGGCCGCGTCCTCCAACTCTGAACCCAAGGTTTTATCTCCTCTCCCTTTGCGTCACAGCGGGTTCCCCGCCCCGCTGTACCGGTGCCAGGAAAGGACAAAAAGGAACAGTCTTGCGGTGCAGGTTCTACTCCGACCCAGGGCGACAACGCCACCTGCAGGCCACAGGGAACCTTGCACCACCAGAGTCCTCCAAGAACCACAAAAGGGACTCTCGGCTTCCCTAACAATTAGTACATCTGGGTTAAATAACCCAGATGCTCCCCCCCCCCCAAATTTAGATACCCGCTACACTAGTATAGAATGTGGCATTTTTATTTTTATTTTTATGTAGCACTGCCCTTGTAGGGGTTGCCGAGTATAGTTTTCCCTAGGCCTCCCTCTGATTATCCTGCAGCCAGACACTTGGGTATTTTCACACTATCACCCGCAACTCTTCCGCTCGTTATCCAATGATCAGTCTAGGGTATTTGTTTTTTTTGGTATTTATTGGTAGAACTTGGATAGGAGAAGGGATTAGTGGGATTCTCCAACTTGAACTATGCAAAGACGAGGACAACTCTCACTTGACCCCATTAAATTGAATTGGATAGTAGACTCCCTGCTCGACCACACTATAGCTGTGTGGGAGAATAAGTCCTTTGCTTGCTCTGGCAGCAGACTCAATGCACCTCTCTTCTTCAGGACACTCACCAGTTTCTCTATTGGCTGACACCCCTCCACTGACTTCACTAGCCGGAAAGGATGGCCCTCGCAGAACAGGCCCCTAGACGAAGATGTGTACTCACAGTAGCCAGGAACAGATCCCTCTAGATGCGTCTCCCTCCTAGTCAGCTCTACAGGACATCTGGGTTGCAGCTTCTGCACCTCCGGCCTTCAGGTCAACCACCTGAGGCTGCATGGCAGCCTTGTACAGAGGAGGGGCAGCAGCTCCCTCCCTCCGGGAGCCGGCTCTCCAGCCGAAGACCCCGAGCACATGTGCTCTAGGCATATATACAGTCACCCAGCATGCCTTGAGGCACCTTCCTCTGCCAATGGCCAGGGCTGTAATTAGCCTATGCTCCCATTTGTCAGGTTTCCTCCCACTGTCCAATATGCCCCGTCCTATTGAACTAGTGTGAAACAGGCAAACAACATGAGCAGTATCTGTGCACACTTGAGCAGACCCTATCAATGGATCACTGCTCCCTGGTAGGCAGAGAGCACCTAAATTTACCTAACAGTCCACCTGTTAGGCAGGAAAAACACCAAAACTATACTCTCTCTAGCACCTACCCAAGAGGGTGCTACATTTAAGTAGTGTGTTAACTACTATAAAAGCTGCCTTGGGTCTGCAGTATACAGGAGAGCCGGACTGCTGCTTTTACATTGTACATTGCTGTAATGGGCGCAGCGTCAGATCCTGACCACCTTCACCAACTTGTAACAAATGGCTGGTCACACTGCGCTGTCACTGATACTTTACAAAGCACTCAAATCCTCGCCCTGCACAAAGATTTTCCAGCAGGACCACACTCCAAGTGCCAGCAGACTGAGAGCGATCCTCACTGGGTATCGGTAACTACACAGTTATACAAATACCTCAATGGTGATCTCATCGTACGAAAAAAAACTATTCAATCTCAGGGAGTGTAAGAGGACACGTGGCCACAAAATGAGATTGGAGGAGAAGCGGTTTAACCTTAAGCTGCGTAGGGTTTTTTTTACTGTCAGGGTGATAAGGATGGGGAACTCTCTTCCACAAGTGGTGGTGTCAGCGGGGAGTATTGATATTTTTAAGAGACTCTTGGACAAGCATCTTAGTGAACACAACATACAGGGATATGGGAAATGATTATCGACACTGACACTGACGTACACCTACACAGGTTGAACTGTATACTATTGTCTTTATTCAACCTGACCTACTATGTAACTATGTAACCTTTTATACCCCAAATTAATCGCTGCCACCAGATATTTTTATGGTAAAATATCATTTGTTTACAATATTAGCGATACAATTATGACCTAGCATAAATGTATGTAGCACCCTCTAATGTGTGCTAGGTGTAAGATTTTGTTTTGGTTTTGTAGTATAGGTTTGCTAGTGTAGGAAAATTATGTTTGGCTCAGGGCCAAGCTTGAGCTGTGAACCCGGGTCAGGGTTCGGTGAGTTGTAGCTGGATAACTCATGCTGACAGCCCCCCCCCCCATCTAGAAGGCTGTAGAAACTTCTAGTGCTGGTGGAGGTTAGGAAGAGCTATTTGGAATATTTATGAGGGCCTCAGCCTATCCCCAGTTAAGGGCTGGCAGGGGGCAGGCTACCTCATAAATAGGCATGAGCCATGCTAGCAGGGGCAGTCAGGTAAAAGATGGAGATATAGTGCTGTGGAGGCTGTCGGTGGCCATTTGGGGTACCCCCTAGTCGAGAGGGGGGGTGATCTTGTGCCGAGCCTTGCCTGTTAGAAGGATCTTGCCATAACACATGGAAGAAGCCCTTCCTGGAGGCACGGGAGGAAGGTGAGAGGACAGCAGGAGCAGGACAGCACTACTGGGGATTTCCAAGGGGGAGACTGCCACATGTAGCCAGTTCTCCCTGAAGACAGCGGTGAGCTTAAAGCGGAGTTCCACCCAAAAGTGGATCTTACGCTTAAACAACTCCTCGCCCCCTTACATGCCAGATTTGGCATGTCATTTTTTGGGGGGGAGAGTGGGGGCTTTAGTAGGAGTGGGACTTCCTGTCCCACTTCCTCCTTCCGCCCAGGGACCGCTTAGGTGACAGGTTATATCACCTAAGGTGGCCCCTCCCTGTAGGCGATCACCTGGGACACGTGACAGGTCCCAGGCGATCGCCTGTCCACTCAGAGAGCGCAGCGCCGCTCGCGCCTGTGCAGTGAGTGCCCGGCTGTGAAGCTGAAAGCTGTCACGGCCGGGTGCCCACAGTTAGGATGGAGGTGCCGGCGGAGAGTGGGGGGAGAGGAGCGAAGCTCTGTTCGGCCGTGTCGCTGGACAGTGGAGCAGGTAAGTGTCTGTTTATTAAAAGCCAGCAGCTACACTTTTTGTAGCTGCTGACTTTTAATAAACATAAAAAAAGTCTGGAACTCCCCTTTAAGCCTTCATCCCTTCCCTGGAAGATCTCCTGAGAGTCAGCTGGGTGTGCTGATGAGTGTCAGTCTGAAGGACTATGCAGAAGTTAGCCTGGAGGGCTAGTGAAAGGGGCAGCTGTAGCCAGGTGGGCTTTCACTGCCTGAAAAGGTGGTCCTGGGATCAGTAGCCACAGGAGGAACGGTGTAAGCTGTGTCACTGTATTTTTGCTACACTACAAGGGGCCTCGGGTTCCTGCCTGTAATGGGCCATCGCTCAAACATCAGACTGAGAGTTTGTTTGATATCCAAACAGTGATTCAGCTGGAGACTCTAAGCAAGAGTGTGCTGAAAGAAGAGTTTGGAGCTGTAAATAAACTGTATATAGAGTCTATATATAGGAAGATGTCCCTGAAGTTTTGCTGAAGTCAAGTGGGCATTCCATAATCTCCCATCCCTATCCAAGTTATTAACCCTCAATAAATAACAAAAAACAAAGTCACGTACTGTTCTCTGTCTCTGGAGAGCCTGTGAAAATTCTGTGTGCCTGACTGTGCAGGGTGGGGGATCCCAGTTTACTTTAGGGGGTGCGCTACATGTATGTAACACATACTGTCACCACAGACAGGTATATCCAGAGATTTACCTTATAGTAGCGCTCTAGACAAGATTCTTTAAATTCTGCATTATTGCATTAGAAACAATATTGTCAGAGCCTTGCTGAATTAAAAATTATAATATATAACTTCTCAATGAATGATATGAATAAAATAAGGTTGAACTCCATCATCACAAGTCCCCAAATTTGCAAACTACAAGCCCTTGAAAACCGGCTGTGACATACCGGTAAGAGTTTGTTTTAGACTCATGGTGAACAAGATAAGCAATGACAATGGGCCATGTTTATCTGTAAACATCTTCCTAAACTCAAACTGGAAAACACACTCTCCCATTAACAACTTTCGCATTGTGATATTTTAACTGGCAATTGCACGGTCATGTATAATTTTTTTCACACAAATAGAGCTTTCTTCTAGTGATATTTAATCACCACTGGGTTTTTTATTTTTTATTATAAAAGATTTAAAAAATCAAATTTCTTCATACATTTAGGCCAAAATGTATTCTTCTACATGTCTTTGGAAGAAAAAATCCTAATAAGTGTATACTGATTTGCGTGAAAGTTAAAGTGTCTAAAAAAGATGGTATATATACTGGAATTCTTATTTATTTAATTATTTTATACTAGTAATGGCGATGATCAGCAACTTATAGTGGGACTGTGATAACTGACACTGGGTGAGAACTGACTAACAGTGTTAATTCTGGCAGTAAATTTCGATTTAGTTTTAGTCTAAAGCCCTGTACACACGATCGGATATCCTATGGATTCTAATCCGATGTTTTTTTCCATCAGTCTTGCCCACACACCATCAGTCAAAAAACCGACCGTTTCAAACGCGGTGACGTAAAACACTCAGATGAGCCGAGAAAAATGAAGTTCAATGCTTCTGAGCATCCGTCGACTTGATTCTGAGCATGCGTGGGTTTTTTATCCAATGGAGTTCCCCACAGACGATAGTAATTTGCTATTGAATAAATTTAAAACATGTTCTATTTTTAAAAACTGATGGAAAAAAGACCGATGGGGCCCATACACGATCGGTTTGTCCGATGAAAACAGTCCATCGGACTGTTTTCATTGGTAAAACCTATCGTGTGTATACGGCTTTAGTCTTAGGACTAAAATGGCATTTTAGTTTTAGTCCCATTTTAGTCTTCTGCAATTGTTTTAGTTTTAGTCGTATTTAGTCGACTAAATCTCCAGTACATTTTAGTAGACAAAAATGTCCTACGACACGATCCTGCACTCATCCAGCTTTCATCCTAGACCGCTTGTGGAGTCCATCCCATATGGGCAATATTTAAGGATTAAGCGTAACAGTTCCAACCCAACTGACTTCAAATGGGAAGCAAACAAATTAAAACAGCGGCTATTGGAAAGAGGGTATAGTCACAAATGTTTAAAGAAAGCGTTCAATCGCACTGAAACCAGCAATAGACATGATTTACTGATCCCCAAAAAAGCCAAGTCCTTGGATGGTAGTCACCGTATTGTGACCACCTATTCCAATGACCATGCTCAAGTGATGCAAATCTGTAAAAAGTTTTGCCATCTATTAAATGCTGACCCCACTGTGGGACCCTTTGTGCCCCCTGCCCCTGCCATGACATACAGACTTGCCACATCCGTCGGCGGCCTCTTGGTAAAAAGTGAGTTTCAGGGTTTAAACAGAAGTGACCCATGCAAGACACTAGGTACCTTTACCTGTGGTTCTTGCACATACTGCAAACATATGGATACTAGAAAGGACATCTACTTACCTAATGGAAAACGATTTTTTCCCCAAACATTTCTCGAACTGTCAGACCATGGGGGTGGTCTACCTCATTTTATGCAGTTGTAATTGCTTTTATGTTGGTAAGACCATCCAGAAACTATGGCAGAGACTTTATCATCACTTGAAAGCCATGAAAACAAACGACCCAGATTTACCACTGGGCAGACATGTCTTACAAACCCATGGTGGTATCTGCCCAAAAATTACAGTGTTGGTGTTGGATCAAGTACACCCCAGCTCTCGAGGAGGAGACTTTGACAAGCTCCTCCTATGACGAGAGCTGAGATGGGTTTCCAACCTCAATACCACATTTCCACCGGGCCTCAATGAAGCCTTTAATCTCAAACCCTTTCTGCCCGGTTTCTCTTCTGGAACATTTGATAAAGACCTACAAAAATGAACCTATTAAAAACCCTTCTCCCGGACATATATCAGTATTGGTAACTATCTTGATATTTATCTAGAATGACTTTATACATTCTCACTAGGTGAGATTAGTGTCTATGCAACTTTCTACTACCCCTCAATGTCAATCTTCGAGTGTCGAATTTTATCTTTTGTCTATGTTCTCTTTGATCTTTACAACTTGCTAAATCTTTGTCTATGCGAACCATTGTTTGTAACCGATTGACGATTTTCTTGTACAATTGTCTTTTATTTCCCAATAAAAACTTATTAAAAAAAAAAAAAAAAAACCTTCTCCCCCCTTCTCTACCTCTCTTTCCATGGAGATTCATATACTTCCAACTACGATACATTAGAGGTCAGCTTGTTAATATCCATGAGTTAGCTCAGTTAGAATTATATCCTTGTTTTAGTATCCAGGCATTTACTTGCCACTTCTTGGGTTGCTATTTGGCGTTGCGCTCTGTGGAGACAGTTCTTCTCCGCACATGCGCACTGGATGCCCTCAACGCGTCCAGACTTCCCGACCACCTGTGTGCTGGCGACTGTGTCGACGTCTGACGTCATTGCGCTCTGACGCACTGTTGCCGGACGCCGCATCGGCCGAGGGTCTGCCATTGAATAGCGCCCCTCAGACTCACCTGATTCTCAAGTGATATGGGTGGACCCAATCCAGGATCCAAAATATTCACCTGTTAGTCTGTCTTTGGCACCAACCAGTCCAAATTTTGCTTGGCTGTCTGTTGGTCATCTGACTTCTTATAAACCTGGACATACCGGAGTTTATTTGCTGCATTGCCAGGAGCCGTTCGGGACTGACTTTTACTCAATCCTCACATACAGTCAGGTCCATAAATATTGGGACATCGACACAATTCTAATCTTTTTGGCTCTATACACCACCACAATGGATGTGAAATAAAACAAAAAAAATGTGCTTTAACTGCAGACTTTCATGGAAAGTCATGGAACAGCTGAGCAGCCAATTGTCCCATTACTTTTGGTCCCTTAAAAAGTGGGAGGCACATATACAAACTGTTGTAATTCCTACACCGTTCACCTTATTTGGATGTAAATACCCTCAAATTAAATCTGAAAGTCTGCAGTTAAAGCACATCTTGTTTGTTATATTTCAAATCCATTGTGGTGGTGTATAGAGCCAAAAAGATTAGAATTGTATTGATGTCCCAATATTTATCGACCTGACTGTATACAGGTGATGGAAAATACTCCTTATTAGAGATCCAATGACTTTTCTTCCCATTCCCTTTATATACTCATTGCAAGGACCTTGCTTCTTTTCTTTGAGTACTCAGTCCCATACCTTAAGTAGTCATTCAAATACATATATTCCATTAGATATTGGCGTATCCATTAATTAGCAATCCCTGTGAGCATTGATGTCATGCTTGGCTCTGGATATTTGATTCACATCAATTTGACGCTGTGGTGTTGGAGTTGTAGGCTCCCCATATGCACACATACTTCCACCAGTTCATCTACTCCTATTTGGAGCTTATCCATCTCAGTGGTGTTGGGCTACAATCCAGTGGACCTTGTGACCCGGGGCTTCATCTTTTAGGCATGCATATTGTGCAAAAAAAATTTGAGCTGTGAGTATTTTTTCCCTTTTTTTTCTCTTTTATTTACACTTATTTTTATTTATTGTATCTATTATGCAAATCTACAGCCAAACCAGTCTGATGCAACTATAGTCTTTATAATTGTTACAAAATCATTTGATGTTGATACAAAACTTGTTTCTTTTGATAGAAATGTAACAGTATGCCCATATATATAATCCCTGAAGAAGGAAGTTTATCTGTTGTCAAAAAACAAATTTCCCCTCCAGAAACATGTTGGGAAGTTTGATCAACACACTCCAGTCCAAGTGACTTGATGTCCGCAAGCTGGATGTGTTCAAACAATATCGGCAGATGCTCATTGTTAGCACATTATTACCATTAATGTTTTTATGAGCTTTGTATGTGATTGTTATTGTTGATACCTTTTCATTCAATAAAATATTTATATTTTTTATACGCTGTTTCTGATATATCCTGACCTACAATTTGTCTTTGTCCGCAAAATCCCTGGGGCATTTTCTCAAAAATTTCATACATTTTGGGATGTGACTTAGACTGTCAGGATTATCACTATACCTGGCCAGTTCCTCCCTCATTTTTTGAATTTCAAACATTAAAAACTACACCCTCTGGGAAGACCCATCTAGGATAGATGTTTTTTTGAGTAGATATATAAGGAGCTCAGGGAAAGGGGGAACACACATCAGTGGCCACATCCTCCATCTTGAATAGACACACAAGATCATGGATGAAATCCATCTCAGGGGACTCATCACCATTCCTGCTCACTACTGATGCTCATCTGAGATTGACTACATTTTGAAAGACAGACTCCATATTGATTAATCTAGCTCCATCCATTGATAGTCATTTTGAGGGTTTGTTTGGCAGCCATCTTAAGGTCCTATCCTGTTATCCCAAGTAGTCAATTTCTTCTGCTTGTGAGGTAAGTAATAGTGTATTATTTTCTAGATGATTTTTGTTTGTTTAAGTAATATGCCAGTTCCAATATTTTTTGCTGGGTAATTTAATAATCTCCTCACAATACCCTAACATTTCGGGATTAGGTTATTATATTTTAGCCATATTGGCTTAACTCAAAGACAGACTCTGTCCTGCAGTGGAATATCTGGTATAGTCGGTCAAATACAGGTTATTATCTGCCAGGTTTAGTTATAATTAGTTAGGGTATCTACAAGAGGAAATTAAATATTTGATTTAATATAGTATATACTGTACATATGTTTTAGTGGGGTAAATTAAGGAATTCATTGTGGATATAATTTCAGTGTCTGTGTTACACTATTAATTCTACTGTTTGTTAAGTAAATCTCAATTTATTTTTCTAGTTTCATAGTCCATACTTTCAAATAATTTTATTGTGCTTAAAGCATGTCTGCATAGAGCAGAAAATCTCAGGAATAATTATTTGGTCAGCTTAATTATTTTAATAATTTATTTTTATTTTTGTTTTGCAGGCACTGTTAAACCATCAATATCACTGACTTAATTCATCGTTCAAACATCCTGACAATAGAATGGTACAAATAAGATATTTACATAAGAAGAGTAATACAAGGGAAAAGAGAGACGATAATATAACAGAAAAGCAAAAGGGTTTAAAAGTGAAAAATGTTTAACAAAGTCTGATTTTATGAGTTTGCCAGAGTCCAGTCAATGAGCAAGATGGATCAGTGGCTCTCATAGATCTTGGCTGATGTTCCTTGATTGATGGTAAAAGAGAGCTCTCAACTACTGATTTAGCCCCTCTTTTCTGGTCCCCGAGGAGAATGTTGGCAGAAATGACCCAACCACTCAGAAGGTCTAAGGAGTAATCAATGGGGTGTCAGTTTTTTACGAGCATTCAACTATCCCACTCTGAAATACAGTTGTCTACCAATAATAATATCCTGGAATACCTATAGGTTGCATTCTGGTAACTTTCATATTATTGTCTAGCATGCAATTACCATTTTAATTAATTCAAATATGATGGTTATCAGGTGGCTATTTCAACCAGGATGGGCCTAATCTATCTCTGATACCTCCTAGGATAGTGGCATTTTGGCTTAAAATGCTGCAAATTAATTGATACAGGTAAAGTTATCCTTATTCTGGCGATACCGTTATTCTCTCAGGAGTTATGAAATACACTGAAGTTTTGATTCTCCAGGCAGAGATTGACAGAGATGTGGATTCGCTAACTACTCCAGCTAAACTATTAATGACGGGTGATTAGCCTGTTACTATTAGCTAGGACAGTTATCTACTTAAGATTAGCAATTACATAGGCCTGGACTTGACAGTTTTATGATGCCTATAGGAGGGAGACTAGGATGTGTATTGTCCAGTTAATGGGGTGTAGATGGGCTAAATCGAAATGTTATCTGGTTGCCCTGTTTTGTTTTGATGTTAGTTAATAGGGTTGAGATAGTCTGCAGTGTCCTCTCAATGAACTGGTAAGGATATTTTGGAATGCAGCTAAAAGTTTGTTAATTGTATAAGATGAAGTCCTAATGTAGCTATGCTGTGAAAGGCAGAGTCACTGCTGCTAAAAAAAAAAGAAATGTCATGGCTGACAATGAATTTCAAATAATATGGTTGCCCTGTCTCACACCAATTTTTGGGGTACCCAGTCCGTATTTAATATCACAGATGCCACAGTCTGGGCTCCAGCAGTCTAGCACTCCCCCTGCACAGTGCTCCAACTAGCTGCTCACTAAGCACAAGCTTGTTCTTAAATGGGTTCAATTAGGTTGGGTTCACACTGGTACGACATGACAGTCGTACGACTGTGGATCCGACTTTGCCCTGAGACTTGAGGTCCGACATTCCGTCCGACTTCAATGAACGGGGATCTGACTTTGATTCCAACAATGCCAGGCACTTTGTGTCTGGTATGAATCTGTAGGGGGAACTCCATGCCGAAAAAACGGCATGGGGTGCCCCCCCAAATCCATACCAGACCCTTATCCAAGCACACAGCCCAGCAGGTCAGGAAAGGGGTGGGGACGAGCAATGACACAAAAGAAAAAAGAAAGAACAAGGGCGCACCAGCCTAGTGTGATATCGTTTAAGATAACTTATTTCAAATAAAAGCAATAAAAAGGTACTCACAAGAGTAGTACAATAGTTCACAATGTATAAGCAGTGCCGTGGAGGCTGCAGCATATACGAGCAATGAAACAGTAGGAGACAGAGGATGCACAGAGGAAATTAAGAGAAGAAGGAAAGACAGGAACTGTTTAGGAAGGAGAAAAGAGGATTATCATGGACTATTGGGAGAATATGTAGTTTAACTGAGCATGGATGGTAAGCATAGGAAATGATTGGGAAGGGAGGAGTTGAGCAGGATTTGGTTGCGGACAGAGCAGAGTGAAAACAAACCAAGATCTGAGCAAATTGGGTTGTCCCAGCCTATGATTGCACTGAATAGGTCCAAAGTAGGGTATTTTCAATAAAGTGTAACCTGTACCTGTAAACGTTTAGAGCAAACCTGTACTGAACTCTGAATGTGTAATCTTAGAGCTCAATCTTATAGTGGAAAGCTAACACACAAACACACAGGTTGAACTGGATGGACTGGTGTCTTTATTCAACTTTACCAACTATGTAACTATATGTTAGTGTAGGGTATCAGCTTGTTCCTTTCACACAGTAATATCTCCCTAGTAGAAACAAAAAGGAACAGCAGAAGGCGCTTCTAAGTGCAGTGATTACAGGTATTTTTTTGGTTTTGCCTCAAAGAGATAAAATCACTTACTAGAAACAGTAGGTGTAAAGGCTCATTAGAGTCAAAAGGTCACTGAGTCACAGCGGTGTCCAGGACAAAGAGGCCTTACATGGACACAGCCCCCTGGACAACTCCTGGACAACGTTGTGACTCAGTGACCTTATGTCTCTAGTAAGTGTTTTTACCTCATTGAGGCAATAAAATACTTGTAACCACTGCACTTAGAAGCGCCTTGTACGGTTCCTTTTTGTTTCTACTAGAGAGCTGCTTCTCTTTTCTTGAAGTGCTGCTGAAGTGTGTATCTCAGAACTACCTGCCTCCCCCCCCTCCTCCCCTCCTCCCCTTTCCCCCTCTCCCCGATCTCCCCAGTATGGTCCAGTGCTAATTAGTTCATTCCCCCAGAGGGCCCTGTTTTTTACTTGTCTGAGCAATATATCCCTGTAGCACCTCTTGGACCACCTCCACAAGTCACCCCACTTCCTAGTAGTGGAGTTTATGCACATCCCATGTACCACCATCCCCTAATGTTATGCAACTTGCAAAACTTGTCAGCAGAACCAAAGCATTTGCACTTGGGGGCAGGATGTGGGTTGGAAGCATGCTAATCATGGACAAAAAAGACTGGAGGCAGACCTGATCTGAGCATTAATATAGGGGGTGGATAGGAGAGGAGGGCAGAATCTAATTGTGTTCCACTGGGGAAGGATACAAAGGAGGAATTGGTCATGGCCTGGAGAAAGGAGAAAGTGAAAACAGAACGGGAGCTTATTGTGGATTCAGAAAGGAGTAATGCATAAACCATAATTTCTACATCCTGGGTGAGAAATGATAGCGCACACCCTTTCTCTTGATGTGTGAAATTGAGGTGCATTTGCACCAGCTTACACCACCCATGTCACATCTGAGAATCACATGTTCTGTGAATAGCTGCTTCAGGCTCATTAGTAATATCTGGACTGAGCTCTTTGCACTGTGCGATCACAGGAAGAAAAAGTTTTCCTCCACTTTACTCTCCTTTTCACTTCCTTTTATAAAAGAAGAATTATACAGAATGTAACAAGAGGAGCTGTAACACAAAAAGGTGGATGAGAACATCCAAAAGCGTAAGGTAGAAAGGAAAAAAGTTGGCATCTATGGCAAGAGGATTTCACTGTTGTATTATTTTAAAAAATATAAGAATCCAGCGAGAAGCACAAGTTAATTGTAATTTCTTTACACCATTGCTGATCAGTAATAGTGTGTTCAAGTTCAATAGACCATTTTGACAGTGGTTTGGATATGGTAAACGTTAGTTTATCGTGTAGGCAGTTATGAAAAAAGGGAAATACCTTTCCGCATGGGTTTTGGTGAAAGCCAAAACTGCCAGACCACAGGAGGAAGTCTTAGTTCTCAAATAAGGGCATGTGTGAAGGTAGTAGTCAGTCAAGCATAGGTTAAGAATTTCCCACTGGGAAAGTTATACCTGGAGGATAGCTCCCCAAAAGGGATGGGTTTACTGTCCCTGAAGATGTCGGATACTTTGTTAATCCATTTAGTCTCCCAGGTTCTGAGGACAATGTCAGGAAGAATACATTAAAACATTTCTAGGGGTATTAGGACTTCTATCATATGGGTAGAAATATTGCCAAATTTTAGAAAGTATTTCCATGCCATTATAGAAGCTGAAATTGTGGGGTGGTCATGACCAGTCTTGAGGTTTTAAGGAGAAAGCGTTTGCTAATAGTAGTGAGCATAAGCCACCCACTGAAATTGCTTCCTGTTACAGAGCACACCAAGGTTTAGCGTTAGGTTGTAAAAAACTAAATCTGAGTTGGTCCAATAGGGTTGCTATATAATAGTAGTTTAGTTCAGGGGTCCCCAGCCTGTCAGCTCTTTTATGTTTCCTTAGGATGTTTAAAAAAATATAAGAATCCAGTGGCGGACTCAGCCCAATAGGTTCTACCTTCATATACAATATACCTTTTTTGGTGAACCAACACTTTAACTGTCCTGCTTTCTTTGCACTTGAAAATTTGATTATTTTTATAATACTGAAACTGTCAGTACTTTATTGAAGCCTTCCTCATATAAAAATGCTCTTAATGCCAAGATGATGGGTCTATCATTCATCCTATTGTGAGAGATGAATAAAGATAAGAGTTGTATAGCTCTTCTGCAGGGATACTACCATCTCAGCACATTTTGCATATCTTGTTAGATCCCCATTTCTGCAAACACGCACTCCATGGCCACTGTATACATTATAAAAACACCATGCTTTTTCCTTTTAAATATATCCATTTAGAGCCCAGTGCACTTCCTTATAGTCAAATTGCAGTGTTTATTTGCTGTTCTAAGGCTGTTGTTATTTTTGGGCAGCCTGCAAGTAAATGTATTGTTGGCGCAAAGCCTTGCAGAATATTGAGTTATTGAACTAGTTTTAGTGTGCTAGGCGATTCATCAGTATGTGGAGAGGAAGAAGCACTTTGGCAGGCAATGAAGAAACATTAAAGGTCTCCGTTCTTCATCTGCAAGGAACTGTTTTATCAGACCGGGGAAATAAATATTAGACTTCATGGCAGAATGGCCTCACAGTTTATTTTTCTCTATGCTCTGCCAAGTATTTATTTGGGTTTTTGGTTTAATATTGTAATTACGCAGTATGAAGAATTTTGCATTACCCTCTTAGATGAATTCCCATCTATACATTATCCTCTGAAATGTAATGGAAAAACAGTTGGTAAGCAACAAGCAATGACGTGAGGAAATTATTTTTTAAATGCTTCAAGGCTTGTCTGACTCCCTCAGGTACAGATACTTTGAATGATGCCTGAATTGTACGAATGCAGTGGATTATTGAAAATGTGAAGTTGTTTAAATGTATTAATCAAATGTACACGTCTTTAATCTTCTTGAGAACAGGCATTCTGTACAGTACCTGTTGTTTTTTATTTTAGTATAATTAAGGAAAAATGAAAACAGCATTTATGAATGTTTTTGATTAAACAAAGGTATAAATATTAATACCAGTGTAATATCTTAGGAAGCCCATGATCACCAGCCAGCCAAGTTGGTAAAAGCAAAGAGTCTTTATTTTTCAACTAAATTCAGCATAGAAAGCAAAAAAAAAAAACAGCTTATCCTCCTCTGGTATAGCTCAAACTTTCAGCTCACCACCAGAAAACCCTGTCCCGTAACAGGGCCTGAAGTCCCTGCCTGCTCCAGGATTCCATTGAAAGGCCTCCACAGTCCAGCAGGGTCTCAGTAGCCCACACAGTACACAGCTCCTATAAGGTATCTGTTGTAAGGTAGAGTCTGAAGTTTATCTTAGGCTGAGGGTAGAGGTGTAGTCAAGCAGGCTGGGTCAGCAACAAATCTGGCAGAAAGGTACCAAATCAGTATCCAGAAGAATAGTCACAGGCAGGCAAAGGCTCCTACATGGTCTGGCAAAGAAAAGCAGAGTTGTCAGGTGAAAGCATAGTTGAGAAATCAGACAGAAGTCCAAAAGTAGTTCAGCAGTTCACACAGAAAGGCAGACACCCAGGGAACAAATCCACACAAATGGCCCCAGAGCACAGGAAGGGCTGCTATTTAAAGGTTGAACTGATTGCAAAATGACTGCAGCTAGAAGGCTGGTGGAGCTAAAGCGTCCAAAGGGGTAGAAGCACTAAGCAGAGTATATGCTGCAAAGACGTAGATATTCCTGTGGCAGAGTGAATATAGCTCCAGGGCCAGAATCAGAAAAATTCAGTTTCAATCCACCCAGATACATGACAGCTCCTCGTTCCTCTCCAAGGCAGGT
Source organism: Rana muscosa (assembly GCA_029206835.1). Classification (NCBI taxonomy): domain Eukaryota; kingdom Metazoa; phylum Chordata; class Amphibia; order Anura; family Ranidae; genus Rana; species Rana muscosa. The sequence continues at coordinate 181,310,700 of CM055121.1, forward strand.
CCTATTCTGCCTCACACCTCATGGACACCTGCTGAATGTTTCCCGCCCTTTTCTGGCATCTCCTGCAGATAGACTAACCCTTTCAGGACCACAGTATCTGTATTCAGGTATGGAGGTTTTTTCCCACCCAAAAATCTCTATGACCCTGTTAAGTCCATGTCCCATATAAGGACTTAAAGCGGTTCTTCAGTCACCTGTGGAAAAATGTAAAGTCAGCAGCTACAAAAAATGTAGCTGCTGCTTTTTAATAAACAGAAATTATCCTGTCATGCCTGTCTTCACCCGGCCAGTTTCTTCACCAGTCTTTGGACCCCGGAGCCGGCATATTAACTGTGGGCAGCCGTCTGTGCTTGTTTGCTGCTACACAGCCAGCTGCTCACTGCACATGCGTGATCCTGTCTGCACTAAATGGTCCCACAGCTTTCTGGGACCTGTGACATGTCCCCCAAATGTTCTAAGTGGAAACTAATTTTACACCCTTTTGCCAGTCAATTTATGTAAAGGGTTGAAAAATATCCAGGAGGGTCATTTATCTTTGCTGTTTAGTGACAGCTTGTTACATTGGGGCTGATGCATTAAAATGTCATTGTTTGTAGCGGTGCAACTTACGTTTTAGCTTTAGTTTTTTAAATAAATTAAACAAGAATTTTCTTAAACTTCAGTAATTTTTTTAAAATCTTTCCATCTATTAACTCTTCTGCCCTTGTTGTTTTAACTTTGGATAGTAAATTATTATTTTTTTGCCAGTAAATACTGTGAGGGGGCTAGCTCGGCAGCGGGTATGTGTGACCCCCGGGATGGGCTCCCCACCCAAAAACAGGCCCAGCAGACGGAGGTTGTGGTTTTCAAAATCAAAAAAAGGTGCGGTTTATTTTCTATTTACAGTGACAAAAACACAGCAAGGCAAAAAAAACAAACACAAAATAAATCCTGGTCAACTTGACCTCTGACTAAACTTACAGGTTTCCTAACTAACGACTGGGATCAGCCTAGTGCTGTCCTAGTCCCTGGTTTTAAATGTCCAAGCAAAATATAGCCACACAGGCTTTCTCTCACCGCACAGGGGTTCACTCTCCCTAGACAGTCCACACAGGTCTGCTTCCAGGCATGAGCTAACATCTAATGAATCTGGGAGTTTCTTATAGAGGCCTAAATGAGCTGACAAGGTTCAGCTGGTCTCATCAACTCCCTGTCTGCACGACGCCCAGCCCTCTCCCTAGAGGTATGAGTCATCCATGAGCCCACTAGTCTCAGCTGGGCTTATACAACTCTCCACCTAGCTGTATAAGTCGGCGTAAAGCCTGAATCTGGGCGAAATATATCTACCCCCCTGGATGCAACCAGGTGACTTTACCTTCCTGCTGTCACATACCCCCCCCTCTTGTTTTAACCTCGGGGTTGGAACACCAGCAATCAGGCATTCATGTACTCGAGACAAAGCATCCACATTCCCCATTTGAACACCAGGGCGATGCTTTACTGTGAAGTTGAATTCCTGGAGGGCCAGGAACCACCTATTCACTCTTCTATTTGTTTCCTTGTTTTGAGCCATCCACTTTAACGGAGCGTGATCCGTAACCATGTCAAAGTGCCTACCTAGCAGGTAGTACCGAAGGGAATCTAGAGCCCACTTCACCGCTAAACACTCCTTTTCAACGGTGGCGTAATTTACCTCATGGGACTTCAACTTCCTGCTGAGGTAAATGACTGGGTGCTCTTCCCCGTTCCAGACCTGGGACAATACTGCTCCTAACCCCACATCTGACGCATCACTTTGTACGACAAAGTCTCTAGAGAAGTCGGGTGAGTACAACACTGGCTGGCTACATAAGGCTTGTTTCAAGAATTGGAATGCTGCCTCAGCCTCGGGGGTCCATTTAATCATGACCGACCCTTTCCCCTTCGTCAGGTTGGTTAGGGGCACAGCCTTAGAAGCAAAGTGGGGAATGAATCGCCGATAATACCCAGCGATTCCCAGAAAGGCTCGTACCTGCTTCTTGCTGTTGGGACGTGGCCAACTCTGGATGGCCTCGACTTTGTTGAGTTGGGGTTTTATTACTCCCCTCCCAATGGTGTACCCAAGATATTTGGCCTCCTCCTGCCCAATGGTACACTTCTTGGGGTTAGCCGTAAACCCTGCTTCCCGAACAGAGTCCAGGACTGCTTGCACTTTTGGCAGATGTGAGGCCCAATCTGTGCTATGGACAATTATGTCATCCAGGTAAGCCGCAGCATACTTCCGATGGGGCCTCAGCATCTGGTCCATTTTCCGCTGGAATGTGGCCGGCGCATTCTGTAACCCGAACGGCATTCTTTTATATTGGAACGCCCCGTCTGGGGTTACAAATGCGGTTTTCTCTTTGGCCGACTTGGCCAGGGGGATTTGCCAATACCCTTTTGTGAGGTCAAGAGTCGTCAGGTATCGGGCTGTTCCCAGCCGGTCGATCAACTCATCTATACGTGGCATGGGGTAGGTGTCAAATTTTGTAACTTTGTTCAACTGACGAAAATCGTTACAAAATCGCCAGCTCCCATCCGGTTTAGGCACCAACACAATGGGACTAGACCAATCACTTTGGGACTCCTCTATCACCCCTAAGTTCAGCATTTTCTGTACTTCCTCCCGTATTGCCTCCCGTCGGGCCTCTGGGATCCGATAGGGTTTTAACTTCACCCTTTCACCGGGCGGGGTAATAATGTCATGCTCTACCCCAGATGTTTGTCCTGGCAGCTCAGAGAATACCTCCTTGTTGCGAAGCACAAACTCCTTAACCTCCTGTTGTTGGGGTTGTGACAAGGTGGCTGCGATTCCAACCTCAGGAATCACGCAACCAGTTTGAGCTGGTGACCAAGTGTCTGCGACTAGGGACTCTCTATCCCTCCAGGCTTTCAACAGATTAACGTGATAGATCTGTTCGGGCTTTCGCCTTCCTGGTTGTCTGACCTTGTAATTCACTTCGCTCACTTTTTCCATTATCTCGTAGGGGCCTTGCCATTTGGCAAGGAATTTACTTTCAACCGTAGGGACAAGTACCAATATCCTATCCCCCGGGGAAAAGGTACGGGTCTTGGCTCCACGGTTGTACACTCTCTGCTGTGCCAACTGCGCTTGGGCCAAATGTTCCTTCACGATGGGCATTACCTGTGCAATTCGATCTTGCATCAGGGCGACATGCTCAATCACACTCCTGTGGGGAGAACTCTCACTTTCCCAAGTTTCCTTGGCAATATCCAACAGCCCTCTTGGGTGTCTCCCATACAGTAACTCAAAGGGGGAGAATCCCGTAGAGGATTGGGGCACCTCCCTAATAGCAAACATCAAATAAGGAAGTAGACAGTCCCAATCCTTTCCATCCCTATCCACCACTTTCTTCAACATTTGTTTTAGGGTTTTGTTGAATCTTTCAACCAGCCCATCGGTTTGGGGGTGATACACAGATGTACGTAATTGCGTCACTTTGAACAATTTACACAGCTCCTTCATAACCCGGGACATAAAGGGTGTACCTTGGTCCGTAAGCAGTTCTTTACAAATACCCACCCGGCTAAAAACAAGAGATAGCTCTTTGGCTATGGTTTTGGCCGAGGTATTTCTGAGAGGGATCGCTTCTGGATAACGGGTGGCATAGTCCATTATAACCAATATGTACTGGTGCCCCCTAGCGGACTTGATTATAGGACCTACCAAATCCATTGCGATTCTCTCAAACGGGACCTCAATGATGGGTAGAGGGACCAGCGGGCTACGGAAGTGTGGCATCGGGGCCGACCTCTGACACACAGGGCAGGAGGAACAATAATTTTCTATGTCCTTCATCACCCCAGGCCAATAGAATCTCTGTAATACCCTCTCTCGGGTTTTCTCTGTCCCCAGATGACCTCCAAGAATGTGCCCATGGGCCAACTCCAACACCAACTTCCTGTAAGGTTTGGGCACCACCAGCTGCTCAACGGTTTCTTCTGCCCTTTTTGCCACCCGATACAGTAGGTCCTTCTCTACGCTGAAGTATGGGTAAGTGCAGGTATTATCTGGGTTCACTAACTCGCCATCTATTTTCACTACGTTTTCCCGTGCCTTTATTAGGGCGGGGTCTTTCAACTGTTCTGTGGCAAAGTTTTCCCTGTGAACCTCAAGATCAGAAAACTCCACAGACGGTAGGTTTTCGTCTGAGGAGGTGGGCTCCTCTCCAGTTTCTTGAGTCTCCCCTGCCAATACTGACAAGGGAAATTCGGGAGAGTCCTCACCACTCTCAGAGGAGTTCTGGCTATCATATTCCTGGTACATAGGGGCACCAGTGGGGGGCTCATGATCATCCCACAGTTCCCAGAACTTCGGAAAATCCCTTCCCACAATGGCGTCATGCGGTAACTGAGACACTAAGCCCACTGGATGAGAAAGGGTACCTTTGGGGGTCTCGAAACACACTGTAGTCACTGGATACTCTCGGGTGTCCCCATGCACACAAATAACGGCTACCTTGCTATTCCCAGAGACCTCTGTTTTAACTAACTCAGCCTTTATCAGGGTCACAAGGCTACCTGAATCCAGCAATACCACAACATTTCTACCATTAATACACATTTTGCATAAATGTTTCTCAGTTCCCCGAATGGCAGTGCATGCGACTGTCGCACACAGCGACTGACGTCTGCCCGTCAGAAAGTCACACTGCATGGGTTCCTCCAAAACCGGGCAATTTGCTGCAATATGTCCCGCTTGCCGGCAGCGGTAGCAAATGATCCTTCTTGCCGCCTCTTGAGCCGCTGATTTCCCAGGCTGTTCTCGCCAAACTTGGGGTAGAGCTCCCACCCTCTCACTCTCTCCACCCTTACCCCTTGGAATCATCTTATCCGCCCCTGGGGATGGTCTGGTCTTAGGGTGGAAAGTCCGAGTGTCTCTGGAAGAGGCCGTCAGGTTCTCTGTAGCCAAGTATTTCTCCACACGATCCACAAGACCATCGGCCGTCTCTGGGTCTCCATGGCTTACCCACTTTTGGATGGCAGTAGGAAGAGCTCTCAAAAACCGATCCATTACAACACGTTCCACAATCTTTGGTGCGGACAAAGTCTCTGGCTGTAGCCACTTTCTGCTCAGGTGAATGAGATCATACATTTGAGACCTGGGGGGTTTTCCAAGCTGGAAAGTCCAGTTATGCACACGCTGAGCCCGGACAGCCAGGGTGACACCCAGCCTTGCCAATATTTCAGCTTTTAGCATCACATAGTCTTTTGCTTGGTCAGGCTCTAGGTCATAGTAAGCTTTCTGCGATTCACCAGTTAACAGAGGAGCCACCAGTCCAGCCCACTGCTCCTCAGGCCACTTTTCTCTTTCAGCGGTCCTTTCAAATGTGGTCAAAAATACCTCTGGATCATCCTCTCCAGTCATTTTTGTCAATAAACGACTCACCCCAAAGGACGCGGTATTAGTGGGACGGCTTTCCTCACCGGTCTGCGGACGTTGCTGCATTACTGCTTCCATCTGTTGTTGTAGTCTCTGCTCTTGCTTCTGCAACAGGTCTATGAAGCGGGCCTCAGATTGCTGTTGGGCTTGTTGCTGAGCCTCCAGACTCTGTTGTAAAGTTGCAAGGCTCTGTTGATGAGCTTGCTGCTGGGCTGCAAGGCTCCTTTGCAAACCTGCATTTGTCTGCTGTTGATTGGCATTTGCTAGAGCCAGCTGTTTCAGTATCTCCTCCATGCTGGCTTAAAAAAAAACTGCCACTGGTTCTCCACCAACTGTGAGGGGGCTAGCTCGGCAGCGGGTATGTGTGACCCCCGGGATGGGCTCCCCACCCAAAAACAGGCCCAGCAGACGGAGGTTGTGGTTTTCAAAATCAAAAAAAGGTGCGGTTTATTTTCTATTTACAGTGACAAAAACACAGCAAGGCAAAAAAAACAAACACAAAATAAATCCTGGTCAACTTGACCTCTGACTAAACTTACAGGTTTCCTAACTAACGACTGGGATCAGCCTAGTGCTGTCCTAGTCCCTGGTTTTAAATGTCCAAGCAAAATATAGCCACACAGGCTTTCTCTCACCGCACAGGGGTTCACTCTCCCTAGACAGTCCACACAGGTCTGCTTCCAGGCATGAGCTAACATCTAATGAATCTGGGAGTTTCTTATAGAGGCCTAAATGAGCTGACAAGGTTCAGCTGGTCTCATCAACTCCCTGTCTGCACGACGCCCAGCCCTCTCCCTAGAGGTATGAGTCATCCATGAGCCCACTAGTCTCAGCTGGGCTTATACAACTCTCCACCTAGCTGTATAAGTCGGCGTAAAGCCTGAATCTGGGCGAAATATATCTACCCCCCTGGATGCAACCAGGTGACTTTACCTTCCTGCTGTCACAATACCTTATACAGCCCACCTCCTGTTTCTTGTCTGGTAAAAAGCTTAGGCTTATGACATCATGCACAGCTCTCTCTCTCACTCTCCTCAGAGTTTGCCAGTCATAAGAGGGCCAATGAGAGCTGCAGAGCTGGAGGTGTGTCTCTGTGTGTCTGTGTAAATCCTGGAAGTGAAGAGGCAGCAGCTTCAGCTGCCCACAGTTAAAATGATTGCAGCCAGACTCAGTGTAGGGAGATTTCTGCAGCATATTTGATAAGTACAGAATCACAGTTTATATAAAATAATATGAAAAGTGGTTGGAGGGAAGCTTCAGAATGGCAAAGATGTTTTTATTACAAATTATGTGAGCAGACTGCAGTTCCCCTTTAGGTTTTCATTGGTGACTTTAATTTTGTACTGAGTTAAATTTCTACAGCTTTAATTAATTATTCCATATGTTTTCGATTTATCAATGAACCAATCAAGGTACCGGAGCATGGATCTCCCAGAATTTCAAATTCTGATATTGTAATGAATCTCCCAAATGTCTTCCCTAGATGGGGCATCTCAATATCGATGAAACCATGCAATTGGACAGGAACGATAACAAACCTTTTAGATTATTTTTAATCCCTTTTTTGCACTGGTGAAAGAGGACAGTAATCTTTACATAATTTTACATAATAAAATATATATTTAATAATTGAACATCATTTTTACACAAATAAATAAAAATGTATGGAAATGCCAAACACAATAATGGAAATTGCAGCACTGGAACGTATGGAAGATAGGCAACACGGGCTGCGAGAGAGGTAAATACATAGGCGTGCGCACATTGTGTGCCAGGTGTGCCCAGGCACACCCTAATCTCCCTGTGTAGCACAATTTCCCACCACTGCCCTGGCTCCCTCCCCTTCCCCCCGCATTGCTTCCGACATCCCTCCTCTCCTCTCCTGCCAACTGTTGCTGCTGGGATGTTTAGGATAAGTGGGGGAAGGGGCCAGTAAACATGTAATTTACTGGCCCCTTCTCTTTCTGAGTGAACATCGTGCGTGATCAATAGTGTGTGTGTTTGAGCTTTGGGGTGCACACCCTAATGCAATAGGCTGCGCACACCTATGGGTAAATATAATATCTCTTCTCTTACAGGGGGCCTTTATTTGGATTTTTTATTCTTACAGGATCATTTTAACTTACAACATGGTAAATGGATACAAATTACCTCTTCATAAATTCCTGGGTAACGTTAGCAGGATTAGTCCTTCGGGAGCAGGTACGTTGCACATACAATTTCTCATATTATTTCATGTCACACTGGGGCACAGGGAGATAAAATAACATCTTGTCTATCAACCCTCCCCCTTAGAGAACCTACCCAATTCAGAAAGGCAAGCTGGCTTTTATTGACTTGGTATGGTACTATCAACCCGTATGCTTGGTGTGCCAAGCTGTTAGAATTTATATTTATTTACACTATATTGTCAACAGTATTGGTACGCCTGCTTTTACACGCACATGAACTTTAATGGCATTTCAGTCTTAGTCCGTAGGGTTCAACAAAGACTGGGGAATGCCCAGGAAAAAACAAAGCCTACTTACCGACCAGCTCGCAGACAACCAAATAAACCTGTCTAACAGTATGCGTTAAAAAAAGGGGTTTAGTCCGCACGCATTTGCAAACGCATGCGTAAGCCACAGTGCCTCGCCACAGCACCCTGGTATCTGTGGTCCTAACACTAAACTATGAGTGTCCCCACATTCTGATGGATAGATGAGGGCAGGTGGACTGAAGGGGTGCCCACCCCTTCTTAAAGGTACAGGAGCACACCAAACATCCAGCATATAGCTCAATGGCTGCAAAGGTGTTGGTGCGTTGCTGGACCAATACAAACACCAATGTGATATGATAAAACAAACTCGCCACCGCCCCCATCTATAGCTGGCTATCGCAGTAAGCAGCATTGGAAGGCTGAAACAGGTAACAAAGACTGGGGAATGCCCAGAAAAAACCCAAGCCTACTTACCGACCAGCTCGCTGACAACCAAATAAACCTATATATCTAGAAAAAAGTGCCACCACAGGATGGATCTGTGGGTACTTGTGATAGCACAGTGCCACGTCCTAAACGTCAATTGGAAATATATTGGATAGAGCAAAAATTGACTTTCTAGGCACCAATTATAAAATTGAACAAATAATTTTATTCACAATTCAATTCATAATAGGAAACAGGAAAAAGAAAAAACATATAGCATTAATATAAAAATATATAGATGGGCTACAGCAGCGGCTAAAAAGGGGCTCCAAATTTTTTTTGGTCAACAAGGTTAGCACATGTTACATGAAGCATGTGTAACAATGTTTTGCTCTACATGTTTCACGAAATTCGCTTCTTCAGGAGCTATTGTAACTTTCTGGAATAAGAGAGATCAACATTTAGTTTATATACATCATAAATCACATAAAACACACTATTTTGTTTAAAATTAACATTTCATATAGCATGGGTGATACCAAAGAGCGCACAAGATGGAGGATGCCAAAAACAAGTGCCTGAAGGGTGCACAACCAGTATGATGTGGGGGTGTGCCAGATAGAAAAGGTAAAATTAAATCTGATAGTCAGGTCCATAACAATCTGTTTCATAAGTAAAAACTGAAATAATATCTATAGATAAGACCACCTAGGGCATAGACTAGATATAGCTGCCAAGATAAGAAATATACACCAGAGGTTGGGCAAGACCCCATCACCCAAAGATTATAATAAGATAAATAGAGCAGACAGCTCCTTACCAAACTGGAATAGTTACTTGTATGTCTAAAAGCATGGGAAATTCAGGTGTGAGATAGGGCTGAGCCTTCCAATGTTCCTAGCATCTAAAAAGTAATAATAATAACACGCACCTTCATTTTAAGAAGGAAGTTTCAGGAAAAAAAAACTTACATTTTAAATAAAGAATTTTGAAGCAAAATAAGGGTCAGTGCCTATCTGCAGCCTCACCATTGCCCATCACTGCAGTCTGATCAGTGCCCATCATTGCAGCCTTGCCCATCATTGCGGCCTAATCAGTGCCCATCATTGCAGCCTTGCCCATCATTGCAGCCTAATCAGTGCCCATCTGCAGCCTTGCCCATCATTACAGCCTAATCAGTGCCCATCTGCCCATCATTACAGCCTAATCAGTGCCCATCTGCCCATCATTACAGCCTAATCAGTGCCCATCTGCCCATCATTGCAGCCTAATCAGTGCCCATCTACCCATCATTGCTGCCTAATTAGTGCCCATCTGCCCATCATTGCTGCCTAATCAGTGGCCATCTGCAGCCTTGTCCTTACTTGCAGGCTAATCCGTGCCCATCTGCGGCCTTGTCATTGCCGGATCTCCTGTGTGCTCGGCTCCTAGTTCCGCCCAGGGGAAGACAGAGCCGGATAGGGCTGCCTTGGAGGGGAAGGAGGGAACAAGCGCCACCGAAATACAGAGCTGGATCTCCTGCGTGCTCGGCTGGCAGTCACGCCCAGTTCCGCCCAGGGGGCGGGACTGGGCATGACACCGAGCACACAGGAGATCACGGCTCTGTATTTCGGTGGCGCTCATTCCCTCCTTCCCCTCCAAGGCAGCCCTATCCGGCTCTGTCTTCCCCTGGGTGGAACTGTTTTACAAATAGATCATTCAGTTAAATGTGGTTGTTTTAAATCCGTTAATGCTTGTTTTCAGCTCGGCTCACAGTCACGCCCAGTCCTGCCCAGGGGCGGGGCTGGGTGTGATGCTGAGCCGAGTACACAGGAGATCGTGGCTCTGTATTTCGGAAAAACACTATCAAAAATGCAGGTACTGAATATTTCCAACAGGTATGGCTGGTATAGCAAAAACCAGCCTAGTAAAAAGACAGGTCTCCTTAGAACAGCATCAATGAATAAGGAAGGAAGTAGTATTGCATCTATAAAAAGAAAAATAACAGCCATAAGAAGCTAATAGAGAAAATTAGCAGTATAGATAGTAATCCCAGCAAATAATATCTCTTAGAGGAGATGTAACATACCAGTGGTAAATGTACAACATGGATAGTCAGGATGGACGAGTCCACGGATGGAGGTGATGCCATAAGGTGAGGCTCTAACTAGCAGCCTTAAATGCACACCCCAATTAGGTGTGCGGCAAGAATCACCACATCACATGACCCGGCCAGACAGGTATTTGCACCCACTTCTGGGAGTCCTCTCTGCGGGTATTCCGCGGGTAGTGCGTTCTGGGAAACACACAGCTCCCAGAACACAACGGTGACCAGTGAGGACGGTGCTGCGCAACTCGCGCATGCGCCGTAGGGAACCGGGCAGTGAAGCCGGGACGCTTCACTTCCTGATTCCCTTACCAAGGATGGCGGTGGGGGCAGCAGATAGACGAGCGATTGCTCGTCTTCTGCTGCAGACGTCGCTGGACTCCAGGACAGGTAAGTGTCCATATATTAAAAGTCAGCAGCTGCAGTATGTGTAGCTGCTGGCTTTTAATATTTTTTTAACGGTGGAGCTCCGCTTTAAAAAGCATGTGTTCAAATGTTGGAAAATCTATATAGACGAGAAAAATTCCATAGAAAGTATAGTAGAGATATCATGTATATCTGGGATTCTGGTAAATATAGACAAACAGAACACAAGACTGAATTAAAATTCAGTATGTTTATCTTGTGTTCTGTTTGTCTATATTTACCAGAATCCCAGATATACATGATATCTCTACTATACTTTCTATGGAATTTTCCTCGTCTATATAGATTTTCAGATATTCTGACGTTTATATAACAGATCCTGTCCATTTCAAGGTACTTAAATGTATGTCATGTCACCTAGTCGGATGCCCATAGGACATTTGAACACATGCTTTTTAAGTTGTAAGAATGTAATGTATCTTTATATTTTTATACTGTTTGGTCTATAACTTAAACATATCTCATTTCAGATAGTGAGACTTGTTCTCTGTTCTTGTAATTTTTTTTGGTCCTGAAGAAGCCTCACGGCGAAATGCGTAGACGCACAAGTGACCAAATCTATACTTTGTATCATCTTGTATGGTTTTAATTCTTGAACACTGTGTTAATCAATTTGTAATATTTTTTTCTTTCATTAAAATATATATTTTTTGCTATCTCTATTGTTTTCTTGCCTTAAAAGTCCGACCTTTGGTTACCCCTCCTGAGTAATCTTCTATGTTCCCCTCTCAGTTGTTATAGCTGCAAAGGGTGGGCCAACTCAATATTGAACCCTACAGACTAAGACTGGGATGTCATTAAATTTCATGTGTGTGTAAAGGCAGGTGTTCCAATACTTTTGACAATATTGTGTAATTAAAAACTGTTAGCCTTTATTATAACGTTATTTAATCTAATATATCCACACCTGCCCTATATCAGATCTCCTCCCTGGCATGTTTGATATTCTAATGCTATAAAGTAAATGCTATTGATAAATCACTAGCAGGTGAGAGGCAAGAGACCACTAACAGTCTTTGGAGAGGCATTAGAAATCCCTAAAGTGTAAAATCCCTATAGCTGTCGGCATTTACAGTTAAAGCTAGTTATATATTATATGATGGTATCGCAAGGATCCAAAGTATAAAGTTATCGGTAAACAAAATTCAACCCTGGAGCAGCCAATGATTTGTTGATATCTATTCATGGGTGCGATAAAGAAGAATAGTGCATTAATAACTAAAAGTGGCCAATATGAACTGGCACATGGATGAATGAGACCAGTGCTAAATGTTAGTCATTGAGTTAAAATTACTCTATGCAACTCACGCATTTTTGCTTAAAGGTATTTTTATGACCGACTGTTCCCATTACACTCCTCTGGAAAATCATTGAGGAGCCCTGTAAAAGCACAGTTCCTTTTTAATGGCAAAGGGGAATTGCTGACATGAATTAAAAAAAAAATTTTTTTTTTTTTTGAGTTTGTTGTAGTAATGGTTGTCATAAATCTTTTGTTAACTTAAAATCTCCAAATACATAGTTACGTTCTGAAATCTAATATACACATGTTCTCAAAAGAGCGAGATAGAACATTCTAAAATATCTATTAGCATGTGAAACTCACTGTTTTTATTATACTTTTTTTAATATTAACATTTGACATGACCTTCTCAGTCTCTTTAAAGTAGAATGAATGGTTTATGATGAGTAAAAAGTCATCACAAACTGGCCAATTTCAAAAGAACAAAATATACTTTATATATAATAAATGTTGTAAAATTTATTTTGAGGCCAAAGCTGCAGATGTAATGCTATTTCCATAGCTATTAAATACTGATGAGGGAAGGCTGGAACTGCAGAATTATATTAACAAATAAATAGGAATCAAAACTATTTTACAGTGAGTGCAAAGTGCAGCAGGATTGTTATGAAATGCTTTTAGAGGACCTTTTTGTTAAACAATAGCATGATATTGATATAATATATATATGAATCATATGCTACTAATAATGTATTTGCTGTTTTTCTTGTTCATACATCACGGGACACAGAGCAGCATAGTCATTACTATGTGGGTTATATAGAATTACCTTCAGGTGCTGGCACTGGCAACTTCCAAAACAGGAAGTACCCTCCCCTATATAAGCCCCTCCCATCCGGGAGTACCTCATTTTTTTGCCAGTGTCTAAGGTGTTGGCCAAGGTTAACATGTATTCATCTGGGCTTGTGTACAGGTTCTCTGGGCCTTAGCAAGCTATTCCGGATCCGACCAAAAAAGCTTCATAGCTAAACGGTCGGTACCCGGGCCTTGCAGAGAAGAGCAGGGTTTTGCCTGTAATGCCTCTCTTAGGAGGGCTGGACCCTGGGATCCAGAGCTCTGGTCATACCCAAAACCAAGAGGCTATCTGTGCAGGGTGCTATACAGGTCCAGGGGAGTGGAATCCTTGGGAACCCAGTCCCTGAAGGTCTAGTACAATGCCTGCCGTGAGAGGTGAAGTTTGGGCTTCTGTGGACCAAACAAAGTCCTGCGGCGGGGAAAAGGTAAGTGGGGGCCCCTCAGAAACTTGGTTCTATTGAGGGGACCCCCAAGCCTAATATGTCTTTCTGCCTGTTACCTAAAGGTATTCCCGCTAATAGCTGTATATGCCTAAGAAATCCTAGAAATGTCTTTTCATAAAGGAAGTTTTAAAAACTGTAAACCTGGAAATGTTTTTCATAAAGGAGGTTTTAAAAAAAAAAAAAGACAAAAGTGCGGTACCTGTGTTTGTCCACTAGAGGCCGCTGTGGAACGTCTTTTTTTCTTGGGACTATTCCTTCCATGGTGAAAGTCCAGGCAGATGAGTGAGCTCTCTATTAGGGAAGCTGCATTCCTCTGTCATGCTGCCAAGTAGTTTCCTTCCATCCCCGAGTCCTGGTGAAACAGGGACCCTGGCTCCTCTCCCTACAGGGCGCCAAGAGCGCACACGTGCACGCGCGCGCGTGCGCACACACGCTTTCTTTTTATAGATTTCGCTTCAAAAAAGTGGGCGGAGCCTGGCGGATGACGCGCTCTGTGCGCCCAGCGCTTCTGCGCATGTGCGGGCGTCCCAGCAAGATAAAAGGACTCAGTCCACGCTGCTTGCTATGGACACAGAGCATGAAAAGGAGCTGGTAGCATGGTATAGGGGCTTACAGCGGGCGGTTGATACAGGCATCCCCAGAAAGACGCATTAGTAGACACCCACTGATGTACATAGCAGCAAATTGCATTAGACTATTTCAGTAAAGGGGTGTATTGCGGCTGGAATACCTCAGCTTTGAACTAAGGAATATGCCGCCTAAAAAACTCCGAGATATACCTCTCAGGAAGTGTAGGGGGTCTCCATCGGGCTCTGAGGATCTGGAGCAGTCATCTGCACCCTCCTCCCCTGAGAAATCAGAGGTTAATACCCATAAGGAACCCCCGGGAGTGCCAGGTACTGCGGCTGTCCTCAGTCCACCTGCTCCTGCATATATAACAGAGGAGGTTTTTGCCTCAACTCTGGAGGGATTGGAGCAGAGATTGGCAGCATTGATCGCTTCTTCTCTGCAGGAAAGAAAGCGCGCCAGATCTCCATCACCTCCATTAGAGTGCCTGTTGGCAGAGCAACAGTCCCAGGAAGGGACCGACCTACCTGAAGGGGATCAGGAGGAGGTTAACTCTGTTTTTGAGGAATCGACAGTAGATGAACCATTTTCAGCATCACAGACTGAAAGATTGTGGGTCCAGACCCTAACTGACATGGTTCGATCTGCATTTAAAATGCCTCTTGTTGAACCATCAACTACTGCTGTCTCCTCATTGGGGTCGCTAAAAGCTCCCCAGGTTAATTGCTCCTTTCCAATACATCCATTATTGGAAGGACTTATATACCAGGACTGGGAACATCCTGATAAACTATTTGTTCCGCCTAAGAAATTTCCGGTGATCTATCCCATGGAGGAAAAGTTCACCCAGAGATGGAATGTTCCTACGGTGGATGCAGCCATCTCTTCTGTGAACAAATCACTGACATGTCCAGTAGATAATGTTCAAATGTTCAAAGATCCAGTAGATAAAAAATTGGAATCTTTATTAAAATCTGCTTTTTCCACAGCAGGGGCTGTTACACAGCCAGCAGTGGCAGCTATTGGGGTCTGCCAAGCTTTAAAGGATCAGATGAAAATGGTCCTGAGGGATTTGCCAGACCAGCAGGCCCAGGCTCTGGCTGATCTGCCTAGAGCATTATGCTTTGCGGTTGACGCCATCAAGGATTCTATCCATCAGGCCTCCCGCCTCACGCTGTCTTTGGTACATATGCGTAGGCTTCTGTGGCTCAAAAACTGGTCTGCTGAAGCTCCCTGTAAGAAGCTCTTAGTTAGCTTCCCATTTCATGGGGAACGCCTTTTTGGCGAGGACCTGGATAAGTATATCCAGAAGATTTCCAGTGGTAAAAGTACTCTCTTACCGAGTAAGAAGGGGTCTAGGGGTCCATCTTTTAAGAGGACTACCTCTCCTATCCCTGCGACGTCTGCTACTAAGCAGTTCCGACGGCCTCCTCGGTCAAACTCAGGGGGTAAAAATCAGGGACAGTCACAGGGTAATAAGAAACCCTGGATCCGAAGGGGTACTAAACCAGCCTCCAAGTCAAGCCTATGAAGGGCTGCCCCCACTCAAACGGGTGGGGGGAAGACTTCAGTTGTTCGCAGAGACCTGGCGGGTGACGATCAAAGACAGATGGGTGCTCTCCGCAGTAACTCCGGGATACAAGTTGGAGTTAAAAGAGTCTCCTCCTTCCCATTTTATGTGGTCAGGCATGCCAAGAGACCCTCTGAAAAGAGGGTCTCTCCTATTGGCGTTAGAACAACTATTGCTCCAAGGAGTAATTATGGAGGTTCCTATGGAAGAGTGGGGGTTGGGTTTCTACTCAAACCTTTTCACAGTCCCGAAGCCAAACGGGGACATAAGACCCATATTGGACCTAAAGAGTCTAAACAAATTTCTAAACGTCCGGTCTTTCCGGATGGAGTCGATCCGATCGGTCACCGCTGCCCTACAGGGGGAGGAATGGTTAGCCTCGATCGACATCAAAGATGCTTACTTGCATGTTCCCATCTTTCCAGGTCATCAAAAATTTCTACGCTTTGCAGTAGAAGGGCGCCATTTTCAGTTCAGAGCCTTACCATTCGGTCTGGCCACAGCACCACGAGTGTTCACAAAAATTCTGGCCCCACTGTTGGCCGATCTAAGAACACGAGGTGTAACGATAATGGCATACCTAGACGACCTGTTGTTGATGGACCACTCAGTTGCCAAGCTAGAAGTGGTAATTGTCGATACAATCAAGTATCTAGAATCTCACGGTTGGGTCATCAACCTGGACAAGTCAGCCCTACAGCCAGTGAAAAACCTGGTATATCTAGGGCTACGGCTGGATTCAGACCAGAGGAAGATTTTCTTACCTCTAGACAAGGTATCCTCTTTGAGGGGCTTGGTCCGTCTGCTTTGTGCAAAAAGACAGCCGTCCATACGCCTGTGCATGAGGCTGCTAGGAAAGATGGTAGCATCATTCGAAGCTGTGCCATACGCCCAATTCCACTCAAGGAATTTACAGAGGGCCATATTGTCAGCCTGGAACGGAAAAATTCAGGCTCTAGACTTCCCGATGGCTTTGTCCCCTTCCGTTCGGAAGAGTCTCTGCTGGTGGTTGATCCCCCAGAATCTCCAGAAGGGAAAACCCTTCAGTCCGATATCTTGGAAGGTGGTCACTACAGATGCCAGCCTTATAGGCTGGGGGGCAGTACTGGAGCAATGGTCTCTCCAGGGCAGATGGTCAAATGTAGTAAAAACCCTGCCCATCAATCTCTTAGAGATACGAGCAGCCCGGTATGCCCTAGTAGCCTGGACATCCAGACTCCAAGGGTCCCCTGTCAGAATTCAATCAGACAATGCCACAGCAGTGGCATATATCAATCATCAGGGAGGCACCAGGAGTCGTGCAGCCCAGAGGGAAGTAAGTCACATCCTGGAATGGGCAGAAAAGCATGTCCCATGTATGTCAGCTGTCTTCATTCCAGGGGTGGAGAATTGGAAGGCGGACTTTCTGAGTCGCCAACAGTTATGCCCAGGGGAATGGTCCCTTCATCCCGAGGTCTTCCGAGCAATATGTCAGCGGTGGGGAACACCGGATGTAGATCTGCTAGCATCCAGATTCAACGCAAAGGTGGACAGATTTGTCTCCCGGACAAGGGATCCCCTCGCTTGCGGCTCGGATGCTCTGGTGTTCCCTTGGGATCAGTTCAGACTGATATATGCATTCCCTCCGCTACAATTGTTGCCTCGACTCCTTCGCAGAGTCAGGTTGGAAAAGAAGCCGGTGATCCTGGTGGCTCCAGCGTGGCCCCGAAGGGCCTGGTACGTGGAGATCATCAAAATGTCTGTGGGGAGTCCTTGGACCCTTCCACGTCGTCCGGACCTGCTTTCACAAGGACCGATATACCACCCTTCCTTACTAACTCTAAGTTTAACGGCCTGGCTATTGAATCCCACATCCTAAAGAAGAGAGGTCTCTTTAACTCTGTGGTATCAACTATAATCAATGCCAGGAAGCCTGTATCCAGGCAGATCTACTATAGAGTTTGGAAGGCGTACATCACTTGGTGCGAGGCCAGAAAATGGCATCCACGTAAGTACGTTATAGGCAGAATTCTGGACTTCCTGCAGTGGACTGTAGACAGGAAGTTTGCCTTAAGTACTATCAAGGGCCAGGTTTCGGCCTTATCAATACTATTTCAAAGGCCCCTGGCTATGCATTCACTTGTCAAATCCTTTATGCAAGGGGTGACTCGTATTATTCCACCGATTAAAGCTCCCATATGCCCATGGGATCTAAATTTGGTTCTGTCGGTTCTGCAGAAGCAGCCGTTTGAACCTTTGCGGCACATTTCCTTGGTTCTACTCACCAGAAAATTGATATTTTTAGTAGCCATATGCTCGGCTAGAAGAGTGTCGGAATTAGCCGCCATGTCCTGTAAGGAGCCATATCTGGTTATTCATAAGGACAGAGTAGTATTACGCCCTCACCCAGCCTTTCTTCCTAAGGTGGTATCGAGGTTTCACTTGAACCAGGATGTGGTTCTTCCTTCTTTTTTCCCCAAACCAAGCTCGGTAGAGGAAAAGTTATTGCATTCTTTGGATGTAGTAAGAGCAGTTAAAGCTTATCTAAAAGCCACTGCTCAGATTCGTAGAACAGATTCTTTGTTTGTTCTGCCGGAAGGCCCCAGAAAGGGTCAGGCAGCATCAAAATCTACTTTAGCCAAGTGGATTCGACAGGTCATAATACAAGCCTATGGCTTGAGAAGTAGACCGCCTCCGTTCAAAGTTAGGGCGCACTCCACGAGAGCAGTTGGAACTTCATGGGCAGTGCATCACCAGGCCTCCCTGGCTCAAATTTGTAAGGCCGCAACATGGTCTTCAGTACACACGTTTACTAGGTTCTACCAGGTGGACGTTAGAAGTCAGGAGGATGTCGCCTTTGGGCGCAGTGTGTTGCAGGCCGCAAAAGATCCTCATGCCTGATGGCGCCCAGCTTATGTATGGTGTATCCCCCCCTCATTTGGCATTGCTTTGGGACGTCCCACATAGTAATGACTATGCTGCTCTGTGTCCCGTGATGTATGAACAAGAAAGTAGGATTTTTAAAACAGCTTACCTGTAAAATCCTTTTCTTGGAGTACATCACGGGACACAGAGCTCCCACCCCTCTTTTGGGGACACGTATTGCTTTGCTACAAAACTGAGGTACTCCCGGATGGGAGGGGCTTATATAGGGGAGGGTACTTCCTGTTTTGGAAGTTGCCAGTGCCAGCACCTGAAGGTAATTCTATATAACCCACATAGTAATGACTATGCTGCTCTGTGTCCCGTGATGTACTCCAAGAAAAGGATTTTACAGGTAAGCTGTTTTAAAAATCCTACTTTTTATGCTAGTCTTGGAGGCTGGGTTCACATCTATCTGAATTGGATGCAGATTTTTCTCTGCATCCGATTCGCATAGCAGGAGAATGGAGCCGGTTCACATTTCTCCAGGGCGGCTGCGGAGCGCACTGCACAGAAGCGCTGTGCGCCTTTGACTCAGTTTTAGGGCCAAATTCAGGCATAGATTCGGCCCTGATTCGTCCCTGAAATGGAGAACAGGGACGCACAGCGCTCCTGTGCGATCCACAGCTGGTTCCAGTGTGAACTGTGCCTCAAGAGTGTGTTTAATTGGGGATTTTAATTTCTTTTGGGGGTTTCTTAATTTTATATTATTACAGCATTCACCTTTTACTGTTTTTGGAGCTGTCTTTTGTTCAAAGCATGCAGGTGCATTATTTGAAAAAGAAGTGCAAGAACAGTGTGCACCTAAACCACCTCAAATGGTATCTACCGCACCCTCCCATCCCTATAGATAGAATAAAAGTTAGGCCTACACTGGTTAGGCCTAATATCCCTGATTAAACCTGCCCTACTGCTGGTCAGTTTTACACGGCTGTATCCTCTGCAGTATCTGAACCGGTTACCACCCAGCCTATTGCCGAATGACCTCGGCACCAGCCTCTCCTCGATCCGGGTGGACGTTATATGCGTGGTGCAATCTGTCACCGTCCATGTCTACGGGACACGGCCGATGACTGATCAGTGTTCCGGCTCGTTGCCAGTACCATGTGACCGCCATGATGAATCACAGCGGGCCATACGACAGTTGTACACAATGGATGGCTTTCTTTCACACCATCCAATGTGTACAACTGTGTAAAACTGTGTTGCTAGCTGTGATTAGTCAATTTGATCACATAATACAGACAGGGCCAATCACAGCCCATCTTTACCATGTGATGAGATTTGACCAATCACAGCTAATCACAACAAAACAGACTGAATGAATGTCAGGAATAAATAATCAGACTGAGACAGAAATGCAGTACAAATCACACCTTTTAATGTAATGGTAAAAATGGTACAGATCAGTAAACGTAGTCAAAACATAAGCCAGGGATTGGAAGCCAAGGCGGGTAGTCAGACAGGCCTGTAATCAGGAAACCAGAGATCAGCATAGTCGGAGGCAGACGTCATATGAACGTAGGGTTCAATATTGAGTTGGGCCACCTTTTGCAGCTATAACAGCTTCAACTCTTCTGGGAAGGCTGTCCACCAGGTTTAGGAGTGTGTCTATGGGAATGTTTGACCAATTTTCCAGAAGCGCATTTGTGAGTTCAGACACTGATGTGGACGAGAAGGCCTGGCTTGAGTTTGAGGTGGAGGAATTTGACTGGCCTGCACCTCAACACCTTGAATTTGAGCAGAGACTGTGAGCCAGGCCTTCTCGTCCAACATCAATGCATGACCTCACAAATGCACTTCTGGAAGAATGGTCAAACATTCCCATAGACACACTCCTAAACCTTGTGGACAGCCTTCCCAGAAGATTTGAAGCTGGTATAGCTGCAAAGGGTGGGCCAACTCAATATTGAACCCTACAGACTAAGACTGGGATGCCATTAAAGTTCATGTGTGTGTGTAAAAACCTTGAATTGCAAGCATAATTCGTTCCAGAAACATGCTTGTAATCCAAAGCACTTGTATGCCAAAGCGAATTTCCCCATAAGAAATAATGGAAACTCAGATGATTTGTTTCACAACCATTTATTCATAGGTCAAAGACTACCCTGCAGTAGAGCGATCTGAAAGCGAGGCGTGAATCGCAGCATAGAAGGGATTACTTCGATGGCGGTGCGGAAGGCGGTCTATGTGGACAGCTTTACCCCGGATGCCTGCATACTTAGATGTGCCTCTTTTAATCATCAACCATGTGAGTTGCTAAATTACTTGTATATCAAGACATTGCTTGTTTATCAAGTCATCATTTATTGAAACATTTTGCTTGTCTTGCAAAACGCTCTCAAACTAAGTTACTCTCAAACCAAGGTTTTACTGTATACAAGTATTTGATACACTGACGATTTTGCAGGTTTTCCTACTTACAAAGCATGTAGAGGTCTGTAATTTTTATCATAGGTACTCTTCAACTGTGAGAGACGGAATCTAAAACAAAAATCCAGAAAATCACATTGTATGATTTTTAAGTATCTAATTTGCATTTTATTGCACGACATAAGTATTTGATACATCAGAAAAGCAGAACTTAATATTTGGTACAGAAACCTTTGTTTGCAATTACAGAGATCATACGTTTTCTGTAGTTCTTGACCAGGTTTGCGCACACTGCAGCAGGGATTTGGCCCACTCCTCCATACAGAGCTTCTCCAGATCCTTCAGGTTTCGGGGCTGTCGCTGGGCAATACGGACTTTAGCTCCCTTCAAAGATTTTCTATTGGGTTCAGGTCTGGAGACTGGCTAGCCCACTCCAGGACCCTGAGATGCTTCTTACGGAGCCACTCCTTTGTTGCCCTGCCTGTGTGTTTCGGGTCGTTGTCATGCTGGAAGACCCAGCCACGACCCATCTTCAATGCTCTTAATGAGGAAAGGAGGTTGTTGGCCAAGATCTCGTGATACATGGCCCCATCCATCCTCCCCTCAATACAGTGCAGTTGTCATGTCCCCTTTGCAGAAAAGCATCCCCAAAGAATGATGTTTCCACCTCCATGATTCACGGTTGGGATGGTGTTCTTGGGGTTGTACTCATCCTTCTTCTTCCTCCAAACACGGCGAGTGAAGTTTGGACAAAAAATGCTCTATTTTTGTCTCATCATACCACATGACCTTCTCCCATTCCTCCTCTGGATCATCCAGATGGTCATTGGCAAACTTCCGACGGGCCTTGACATGCGCTGGCTTGAGCAGGGGGACCTTGCGTGCGCTGCAGGATTTTAATCCATGACGGCGTAGTGTGTTACTAATGCTTTTCTTTGAGACTGTGGTCCCAGCTCTCTTCAGGTCATTGACCAGGTCCTGCCGTGTAGTTCTGGGCTGATCCCTCACATTCCTCATGATCATTGATGCCCCACGGGGTGAGATCTTGCATGGAACCCCAGACCGAGGGAGATTGACCATCATCTTGAACTTTTTCCATTTTCTAATAATTGCACCAACAGTTGTTGCCTTCTCACCAAGCTGCTTGCCTATTGTACTGTAGCCCATCCCAGCGTTGTGCCGGTCTACAATTTTATCCCTGATGTCCTTACACAGCTCTCTGGTCTTGGCCAGTGTGGAGAGGTCGGAGTCTGTTTGATTTAGTGTGTGGACAGGTGTCTTTTATACAGGTAACAAGTTTAAACAGGTGCAGTTAATACAGGTAATGAGTGGAGAACAGGAGGGCTTCTTAAAGAAAAAAACACAGGTCTGTGAGAGCCGGAATTCTTACTGGTTGGTAGGTGATCAAATACTTATGTCATGCAATAAAATGCAAATTCATTGTAGCGGGGTCTCCTTTAAGGCCCTATGGACTACGTTACCCAGAACCCCGTTTGGCACCCAGGGTGCATTTGGCCACCACAGAGACTCATGGGTGGGTCTATAAAAGGAAAGGGCGAGGCTAAGCTCGGCCTCTTTGGACACCGCGCTGCAATCAAGGGGACTCCCTGTGCGGATCTGTTGCAGTGCAAGGCCCGAGGCCTGGGCCTTGCATACCTTCCAAAGAGCCTTCCACCCTACTGCTGAGCCTGGGTGACACCTGACTTCTTTGAGTTGCTGACATCAGTTGGACCAGAGACCTGATCGTTGCAGGCACTGTGTGTGGAAACACAGTGGTGGAAGTCCCGGACTGGGATCGCGTCTGGAGGGGTGAGCAAGCATCTGCTCACTTATTTAACTTGTACTTTGATTAGGTCTAGTGACTGCCTTGGCCCATCGTGCTGTAGTTATTATTCCGCCATAGACTAGTGGCGGAACTGAGTTGTGTAGTCTCCGATGAAGCGTTCCTCTTTTATTAACCGTTATTGGATTACAAATACTGTTCCTGTATGTGCACCACCGTTCATCTGCATGCGAAGAGTTGTTCTCACAGAGACTGAGCTTTATCTGAGTCAGGCCTGACCAGGGGTTTAAAACTTTGTTTGGTGCGCCACATTGCGCATAGAGAAGATAGCTGCACGTGGCGTGTGATCACTCTGCACTATCACTGATTAGTATGTTTATTGCTGCAGGGCTCTGCATGTATGCTATGTGTTATGTTTAACCTATACCTTTAAGCCTAAGTAAATCAGATATAGTTTACCACTCCTGGATCAGTGTTTATCATTGCATATATTATCTGCCTATCCTGCTGTGAGATTGTGTATAACCAGGTATAGAATTATATGAAGGAAACATTCCCTAGACTAACTGTGCCGTAGAGGGTTGAGTAGATTGCCGGGGGTTGGCGGTGCTGTATACAGGGCCCGAACCAACTGAAAACCAGCGGCTCTCTTAACTGGGGGTAGCGCTACACGTGGGGGCCTCGTCCGGGATCCTTGTACAGCAAGTAACATGCCAAAAAGTACCGGCATGGACCCGCTAGAAGTAGAACAGTGGTGCGCAGTGGCTGGCGCTGATTCAGCCACGGCAGTAGTTATTGAACTCCCGGGGATCTGGCAGGAAGGAGCGATAAAGCAGTTAATAATGACACTATCGCCATGCCAGAAAGCATGGGTGACGGATGTAAGGTCAAACTCCTCGCTTACCCACGCATTAGTAGAATGGAAGAACGAAATACCAGAGCATTTCAAAAGTCCAAACATACAAACAATGGACGATCAGACCTATAACTTGATACATGCGCTGCCACTCAAGGGAGAATGGTTCCAAACACCAAAACCATCACCTCCACAAATATCTCCACCGCCATCCCCTAAAGCAGGAAAGCAGAAGGGTACAGAGAGTCCCGGATCACCACCGGCCACCCTCAGCGCAGAACTGTGCGCTGTCCTAGGGGAGATTGTAGCCCAGTGTAAGAAGGATCCTACAGATTACCCGATGTCGGGACACAGAAAAGTCAGGATATTTTCTGGAAGGAAACCTGTACCTTCGGGAGAAGAGGGATTTGAGGAGTGGCTAGACGGCGCTACTCAGGCCCTAGAGGAATGGGAAGTCCCAGAACACCGAAAAAAACAGAGAATCACTGAGAGTTTGAAGGGGCCTGCTCTGGAGGTCATACGCAACCTTAAGATGAGTAAGAAAGACTGTGATGCACAGGATTATCTGGACATTCTGCAGAATGTATTCGGCGGAACGGAAAAAGTAACTGAGCTCACTTACCAGCTGGAGCACTGCTACCAAAAGACGGGAGAGAAACTGTCAGAGTTCATGAGACGTCTGGATAAGATCCTGCATAAGATTATACAAAAAAAAAGGGATCGACCCAAGGAGAGTGGATGAGGCCCGTGTCCAGCAGGTGTTGAGGGGAGCTCAGCCTCTGGATCCCATCGCATTAACGCTACGCACCCGACAGGACGGGAAGAGCCTGGAATACCCCGACTTAATCTGAGTGGTCAGAGAAGAAGAGGCGATGTTGGAAGACAAGAGGAGGAGCCAACCAGTCGAACCAACCAACCCTCCGGCGGTGATGGTCAGGTCGGCCATGACCCCCGAAAGAGACTCAGAGGTGGATACCCTGAAGTCACAGATGTCCCAGGTATTGGAGATACTGACCTCTTTGATGGCAAAGGATTCAGGGGTACCAGAAAGGGAAGGACCAAAGAAGGAACTGTTCCCAAATGCCTCAGCGCCCGCTTCCCTACAAGATTGGGGGGACACGACTTGTTTCAACTGCGGAGGAGTTGGCCATGTCGCAAAAGTGTGTTCCAGTCCCAAGAAAAAGAAGCTGAATAATCGCAAGCCGGCGGAAAACTTCAGAGGGCCCCGGTGAAGGAGTCAACCGGGTGCCCATCTTCCACAGTGAGCTCCAAACTGAATGAGAAGTACAGAAAAAGAGAGGAAAAAAACCCCCAGAAGAAGCGCAGTGTTCCCCATTGGGAATGTACACCAAAAAAAGAGAATAATGTTCCTCAGCGGGTATGTACACCCATTAAGAGGAGGGAGATCAATGCATACCGAACCCAAGAAAGACTAAAGTCCAAAGAGAAATGGAAGAAAGAGAGTCCAAAGGGAAAGTGCAAGGGTCAAAGGAAAGAGACCCCTTCGAAGCAATATCCAGAGAAGCTGGTAGGCCCCTCCCCCATAGTGCCTATCCAAGTGGAGGGAGTCTACACAAGAGCCATATTAGACACTGGGGCGCAAGTGACCCTACTATACCGGGACCTCTATGATAAGCATCTAAGTCATCTACCCATCCAGAGGATTGAAGATTTGGAAATATGGGGAATTGGAACCCAGAGGTTCCCGTATGATGGTTATCTGCCCATAAAACTGACCTTCGACCCGTCTGTGGCCAGGAAGGCTGAAGTGTTTGACACCCTGGCTGTGGTGTGCCCCCGACTGCCTGGAGCCAACAAGAGCTCCCTCATCGTAGGGACCAACACGGACTTGGTCCGGAGGCTCTTGGCCCCTCTAGTACGAAGGAAGAACCCCACAGTCACCAAAATCCACCCAATGCTGAAGACAGCCTACCAGCGACTGGTCTTAGAGCAGAAGGCCCCAGAAGAGGGGGTGGGGAAAGTCTGGAGGCTGGGCAGGAGAGGAATAGTGTTGCAGCCCAGTGAAGTAACCTGTCTCCGAGCCACTGTGAAGCTTACTTGGGAGCAACCTGGGCCCTTTGTTATGTTGGAACCAGACCCAGGGGAAAAACACTCGGGCTTGGAAGTGATCCCAGAAGTGGTCCCGTTGAGGGCCTTGAAGAAAACACACTGTAAGGTACCTGTGAGTGTCAGGAATACTACGGATGGCCCCGTGGAGATCCCAGCCAGGATGTTGCTGGGCCAGGTGAGCCCTGCTGCCCCAGTTGTCTTGTCAGATGTGGAAAAGACAGAGGGAGAAAAGACCGTTTGGGAGAAGCTCTGCATGGAAAACCCAAACCTGCCAAGGGCTTGGAAAGAGAGAGACAAGACCCAGTTGACCAGGTGGAGAAGGATCTTCTCTCAAGATGAGTTCGATGTGGGGTGCGCGGAGAGTGCCACCCACCGAATCCGCCTCCAGGAGGACAAGCCCTTCAGGGAGAGGGTCAGGCGAGTCCCGTTAGCAGACCTTGAAGATTTGAGGGAACAGCTCGCAGAGCTCAAGCGAACCGGTGTTATCCGGGAGTCTAGAAGCCCCTACGCCTCTCCGATAGTGGTGGTCAGGAAGAAGAATGGGTCATTGAAGCTGTGTATCGATTACAGGACCCTCAACAGGAGAACCATACCCGACAAGTATACCACTCCAAGGATAGAGGATGCCTTACAGAGCTTGTCTGGAGCCATGTGGTTCAGTGTCATGGACCTCAAGAGCGGATACTACCAGATCCCTATGCATCCGGAAGATAAGGAGAAGACAGCTTTCATAACTCCTGTGGGGTTCTTCGAATTTGACCGGATGCCCCAGGGTCTGTCTGGAGTCCCAGCCACCTTTCAACGCCTCATGGAAAAGACTCTAGGAGACATGAACCTCATCGAAGTCCTTGTATACTTAGATGACACCATTGTCTTTGGGAGAACTCTGGAGGAACATGAAGAGAGACTGGAGAAAGTTTTGAAAAGACTCAGTGAGGAGGGACTCAAGCTTTCACCCAAAAAATGCCAGTTCTATCAGTCATCAGTTAACTATCTGGGACACATAGTGTCCAAAGAAGGGGTAGCCACAGACCCCGAGAAGTTGGAGGCAGTCACCTCCTGGCCACGGCCCACCACTGTGACAGAACTCAGATCCTTTTTGGGGTTCTGCTCCTATTATAGGAGGTTCGTGGAAGGGTTTGCCCGGATTGCCAGACCTCTGAATGAACTTCTCAAGACAGAAGGGGAAGAGGATGACTCGGGCCCCAGGAAGCCAGGGGAGTCAGTCAAAGACCAGTGGAACAAGAAGTGTGAAGAGGCCTTCCAGATGTTGAAGAAAAGCCTAACCACTGCCCCTGTCCTGGCCTACGCAGACCCAAGGAAACCTTATGAACTCCACGTAGATGCCAGTCATGATGGTGTGGAAGGAGTGCTTTATCAGGAGCATGAAGGACAACTGCGACCCGTTGCATATGTGAGCAGGAGTCTGACTCCCTCTGAGAAGAACTACCCCACTCATAAGTTGGAGTTCCTAGCCCTCAAGTGGGCTGTAGTTGACAAACTCAAAGATTATCTGTATGGGGCTGAATTCACCATGGAAACTGACAACAACCCCCTTACTTACCTTTTCACCACAGCAAAGCTGGATGCCACAGGACATAGATGGCTGGCGGCACTGTCTGCTTTCAATTTCATAAAAAATAAAATTCTTCTCCTATTGGAACTACAAGAATTGAATCCCAGCAGAAGAAGTAGAGCGGCTACTATTGGTAAATAGTGGGTAATAATAAACCAATAATTATTGAAAAAAAAAACCTATTAAATATAGGGCTGTTACTGATTAAAATTTTCCTGTTCGATTAATCTTTTTTTTTTTTAATCGATTAATCGACTAATTATAACGCACATACAGATCCAACTACTTTTAGCTGATCTCCTTGCAGGCCGATTCCCAGTGCAGCTACCAACCACTGGAAAAATGGATAGCAGGATACAAAAAACACACAAAGGCAGCGCTCGATGGGAATAGCATTAAAACTTTTATAGTCTTCAAGTAGGTAACAAAATAAATATTGCACTGGAGATAAAATTCGATGTAGCTCCATAAACTGTAAAAATGGTGCGAGTAATACCAAACGGTAGCAAAAGCAGTCATAAAAACATGTAGCTAAGTATGATACTGGTATAAAAATGTGTACAACGATACCACTGCTGAATCCAGATAAGGAGGGGTTAACATCAGTCCGTCGGCATGTAGCTGTCCCGTGAAGGGAACGATCACAACTCCCCGTGGATGGCTGTAGAATCCCAGGTTGATAGAGGGAAGTGATAGAGGGAATTGTAACAGCCCTTGCGTGTGGCAGATAGTAAGGTCCCGCCAGCATGCAGATATGAAGGCACAGCAAAGGAGCCCTTCAGATGGACACGGCAAGCCCCGCCGGTGTCCATGACGTCACTGGATCTCCCTGAAGACTTTTGATCGATCAAAAGAATTTTGATCGATTAAAACAGTTAATCGATTAATCGAGGAATTAATAGTTAATTTCCACAGCCCTAATTAAATATCAAAAAATATATAATAGTCACATACTAATGTTGAATATAAAACGCTCCTTAATGGAGCAAGATAAAGATCAGTACAATATAACAGCAAGCATGATGTTCCACCTATGGTGGGGGTAATGGTAGTAGGTATACCAACATAAAACCACAAAAACACAAAGACAAACAAAAAACAAGAAACAAATAACAGTGAGGTCCGGACGCTGGTGATGTCTTAAGTGTTTGAATATCCCTGCAGGAAATCCCGCTACGCAGTATTAGATAAAAATGAATGATAATAAAGTGGGATATTCACAAACACATATGACTCCCCGGGGATATGTGGGGAAATAACAGGTGTAGGAAAGATTCCTTGCCAGACTCTGGATGCCGATATCTGTGTATACAACACAGTAAGGTATGTTGTTTCTGAAGAGTGTAAGCTGAAAAAGCCGGCATAAATCAACTGTTGACGGTGAAGGAAGATTGCTGGAAAAAGGAAAGGTTAAATAATGATATATCTTCCTTAGGGTGAGGTTCCCAGAAGTTCATCTGGGTCAGCGTGTAGAAAAAGTGTCATATGCAACAAAGAAACAGGCGCATAAATCGCTATATTGTTCATGTAATATTAATCATAAATTAATCCATTTTCTTTTCTTGGTGGCATGAAAAAGAATGCATATTATAGATGCTTCAACGCTGAAAGGACAAGTGTAATTCCCTTTTTCCTTTATTCCCCTTCTCTCCCTTCTATGCAGTGCTTTTAAGTCAATATACTCCTTTTGCTGGAAATAACATCAGGGTGTGTAATTAATGAGGCACTGATATATGGGTGGATAGAAAGGAGGTTTTAAATCTTACCGTCCTGTGCGGAGGTAACAAAGTCACAGGTTCTTCAAGCAGGGTCTCCGTATACTTCAATGAAGATTTACTTACGATTGTTTTGTCTTGAATGTGTGCACACATGAAGCGGGGTTGTCACGTATCCGGTAAGACCAGAACTATGTGAACTGCAACAAAGGAAACCCAAACGTGTGTAAGTGAAATATAATGATTTATTTAAGATAAGTGAAATAATATAGATACAACCACCTCCAATACCACACAGTGCACAACAACCAATACCAAACAGAACCCAGAAATAATAACAGTAACAGACAAATATGTACAAGTAATGGGGAAAACCAGAATCATAAACAGGGCCAGGCCAGGGTCATACACAGCAGGTAGGCAGATGAACAGAGGGATATTCCAGAAGCATAAACGTGAGCCAGTCCAAGGTCATGCACAGGGAGATCAGCAGATGGGGTAAGGAACACCGGACAGGGAGAGGATGGATAGATGGATGGGTCAGGACAGAGAGACAGGATCAAGCAGGGGGCAACCAGGCTGCAGAGCAAGGCTCCAGGGATCAGGGATTAGGACAGACACAACAGGTACTGGTTCAAGTTCAGGTTACAGGAATCAAGTGTGAGGGGGGTTAACTCGGTAGCGGGTGTGTGTGACCCCCTGGTTGGGCTCCCCACACAAAAACAGGGCCAGCAGACGGAGGTTGTGGTTTTCAAAATCAAAAGGTGCGGTTTATTTCTCTATGTACAGTGACAAAAACACAGCAAAGCCAAAAAGAAACAAACAAAATAAATCCTGGTCAGTTTGACCTCTGACTAAACATGCAGGTTTCCTAAACTAACAACTGGGATCAGCCTGGTGCTGTCCTAGTCCCTAAGTCCCTGGTTTAGTAAAAGTCCAAACAAATAGCCACACAGGCTTTGCCTCACCGCACAGGGGTTCACTCTCCCTAGACAGTCCACACAGGTCTGGTTCCAGGCATGAGCTAACATCTAATGAAGCTGGGATTTCTTATAGAGGCCTAAATGAGCTGACAAGGTTCAGCTGGTCTCATCAACTCCCTGTCTGTACGACGCCCCACACTCTCCCTAGAGGTATGAGTCATCCATGAGCCTACTAGCCTCAGCTGGGCTTATACAACTCTCCACCCTAGTTGTATAAGTCAGCATAAAGCCTGAATCTGGGAGAAATATATCTACCCCCCTGGATGCAACCAGGTGACTTTACCTTCCTGCTGTCACATACCCCCCCCTCTTGTTTTAACCTCGGGGTTGGAACACCAGCAATCAGGCATTCATGTACTCGAGACAAAGCATCCACATTCCCCATTTGAACGCCAGGGCGATGCTTTACTGTGAAGTTGAATTCCTGGAGGGCCAGGAACCACCTATTCACTCTTCTATTTGTTTCCTTGTTTTGAGCCATCCACTTTAACGGAGCGTGATCCGTAACCATGTCAAAGTGCCTACCTAGCAGATAGTACCGAAGGGAATCTAGAGCCCACTTCACCGCTAAACACTCCTTTTCAACCGTGGCGTAATTTACCTCATGGGACTTCAACTTCCTGCTGAGGTAAATGACTGGGTGCTCTTCCCCGTTCCAGACCTGGGACAATACTGCTCCTAACCCCACATCTGACGCATCACTTTGTACGACAAAGTCTTTAGAGAAGTCGGGTGAGTACAACACTGGCTGGCTACATAAGGCTTGTTTCAAGAATTGGAATGCTGCCTCAGCCTCGGGGGTCCATTTAATCATGACCGACCCTTTCCCTTTCGTCAGGTTGGTTAGGGGCACAGCCTTAGAAGCAAAGTGGGGAATGAAGCGCCGATAATAACCCGCGATTCCCAGAAAGGCTCGTACCTGCTTCTTGCTGTTGGGACGTGGCCAACTCTGGATGGCCTCGACTTTGTTGAGTTGGGGTTTTATTACTCCCCTGCCAATGGTGTACCCAAGATATTTGGCCTCCTCCTGCCCAATGGTACACTTCTTGGGGTTAGCCGTAAACCCCGCTTCCCGAACAGAGTCCAGGACTGCTTGCACTTTTGGCAGATGTGAGGCCCAATCTGTGCTATGGACAATTACGTCATCCAGGTAAGCCGCAGCATACTTCCGATGGGGCCTCAGCATCTGGTCCATTTTCCGCTGGAATGTGGCCGGCGCATTCTGTAACCCGAACGGCATTCTCTTATATTGGAACGCCCCGTCTGGGGTTACAAATGCGGTTTTCTCTTTGGCCGACTTGGCCAGGGGAATTTGCCAATACCCTTTTGTGAGGTCAAGAGTCGTCATGTATCGGGCTGTTCCCAGCCGGTCGATCAACTCATCTATACGTGGCATGGGGTAGGTGTCAAATTTTGTAACTTTGTTCAACTGACGAAAATCGTTACAAAATCGCCAGCTCCCATCCGGTTTAGGCACCAACACAATGGGACTAGACCAATCACTTTGGGACTCCTCTATCACCCCTAAGTTCAGCATTTTCTGTACTTCCTCCCGTATTGCCTCCCGTCGGGCCTCTGGGATCCGATAGGGTTTTAACTTCACCCTTTCACCGGGCGGGGTAATAATATCATGCTCTACCCCAGATGTTTGTCCCGGCAGCTCAGAGAACACCTCCTTGTTGCGAAGCACAAACTCCTTAACCTCCTGTTGTTGGGGTTGTGACAAGGTGGCTGCTATTCCAACCTCCGGAATCACGCAACCAGTTTGAGCTGGTGACCAAGTTTCTGCGACTAGGGACTCTCTATCCCTCCAGGCTTTCTTCAACATTTGTTTTAGGGTTTTGTTGAATCTTTCAACCAGCCCATCGGTTTGGGGGTGATACACAGATGTACGCAATTGCGTCACTTTGAACAATTTACACAGCTCTTTCATAACCCGGGACATAAAGGGTGTACCTTGGTCCGTAAGCAGTTCTTTACAAATACCCACCCGGCTAAAAACAAGAGATAGCTCTTTGGCTATGGTTTTGGCCGAGGTATTTCTGAGAGGGATCGCTTCTGGATAACGGGTGGCATAGTCCATTATAACCAATATGTACTGGTGCCCCCTAGCGGACTTGATTATAGGACCTACCAAATCCATTGCGATTCTCTCAAACGGGACCTCAATGATGGGTAGAGGGACCAGCGGGCTACGGAAATGTGGCATCGGGGCCGACCTCTGACACACAGGGCAGGAGGAACAATAATTTTCTATGTCCTTCATCACCCCAGGCCAATAGAATCTCTGTAATACCCTCTCTCGGGTTTTCTCTGTCCCCAGATGACCTCCAAGAATGTGCCCATGGGCCAACTCCAACACCAACTTCCTGTAAGGTTTGGGCACCACCAGCTGCTCAACGGTTTCTTCTGCCCTTTTTGCCACCCGATACAGTAGGTCCTTCTCTACGCTGAAGTATGGGTAAGTGCAGGTATTATCTGGGTTCACTAACTCGCCATCTATTTCCACTACGTTTTCCCGTGCCTTTATTAGGGCGGGGTCTTTTAACTGTTCTGTGGCAAAATTTTCCCTGTGAACCTCCAGATCAGAAAACTCCACAGACGGTAGGTTTTCGTCTGAGGAGGTGGGCTCCTCTCCAGTTTCTTGAGTCTCCCCTGCCAATACTGACAAGGGAAATTCTGGAGAGTCCTCACCACTCTCAGAGGAGTTCTGGCTATCACATTCCTGGTACATAGGGGCACCAGTGGGGCGCTCAGGATCATCCCACAGTTCCCAGAACTTCGGAAAATCCCTTCCCACAATGGCATCATGCGGTAATTGAGATACTAACCCCACTGGATGAGAGAGGGTACCTTTGGGGGTCTCGAAACACACTGTAGTCACTGGATACTCTCGGGTGTCCCCATGCACACAAATAACAGCTACCTTGCTATTCCCAGAGACCTCTGTTTTAACTAATTCAGCCTTTATCAGGGTCACAAGGCTACCTGAATCCAGTAATACCACAACATTTCTACCATTAATACACATTTTGCATAAATGTTTCTCAGTTCCCCGAATGGCAGTGCATGCGACTGTCGCACACAGCGACTGACGTCTGTCCATCAGAAAGTCACATTGCATGGGTTCCTCCACAACCGGGCAATTTGCTGCAATATGTCCCGCTTGCCGGCAGCGGTAGCAAACGATCCTTCTTGCGGCCTCTTGAGCCGCTGATTTCCCAGGCTGTTCTCGCCAAACTTGGGGTAGAGCTCCCACCCTCTCACTCTCTCCACCCTCACCCCTTGGAATCCTCTTATCCGCCCCTGGGGATGGTCTGGTCTTAGGGTGGAAAGTCCGAGAGTCTCTGGAAGAGGCCGTCAGGTTCTCTGTAGCCAAGTATCTCTCTACACGATCCACAAGTTTACCGGCCGTTTCTGGGTCTCCATGGCTTACCCACTTTTGAATGGCGGTAGGAAGAGCTCTCAAGAAACGATCCATCACAACACGTTCCACAATCTCCGGTGCGGACAAAGTCTCTGGCTGTAGCCACTTCCTGCTCAGGTGAATGAGATCATACATTTGAGACCTGGGGGGTTTTCCAAGCTGGAAAGTCCAGTTATGCACACGCTGAGCCCGGACAGCCAGGGTGACACCCAGCCTTGCCAATATTTCAGCTTTTAGCATCACATAGTCTTTTGCTTGGTCAGGCTCTAGGTCATAGTAAGCCTTCTGCGATTCACCAGTTAACAGAGGAGCCACCAGTCCAGCCCACTGCTCCTCAGGCCACTTTTCTCTTTCAGCAGTCCTTTCAAATGTGGTCAAAAATACCTCTGGATCATCCTCTCCAGTCATTTTTGTCAATAAACGACTCACCCCAAAGGACGCGGTATTAGTGGGACGGCTTTCCTCACTGGTCTGCGGACGTTGCTGCATTACTGCTTCCATTTGTTGTAGTCTCTGCTCTTGCTTCTGTAACAGGTCTATGAAGCGGGCCTCAGATTGCTGCTGGGCTTGTTGATGAGCTTGCTGCTGGGCTGCAAGGCTCCTTTGCAAACCTGCATTTGTCTGCTGTTGATTGGCATTTGCTAGAGCCAGCTGTTTCAGTATCTCCTCCATGCTGGCTTAAAAAAAACTGCCACTGGTTCTCCACCAACTGTGAGGGGGGTTAACTCGGTAGCGGGTGTGTGTGACCCCCTGGTTGGGCTCCCCACACAAAAACAGGGCCAGCAGACGGAGGTTGTGGTTTTCAAAATCAAAAGGTGCGGTTTATTTCTCTATGTACAGTGACAAAAACACAGCAAAGCCAAAAAGAAACAAACAAAATAAATCCTGGTCAGTTTGACCTCTGACTAAACATGCAGGTTTCCTAAACTAACAACTGGGATCAGCCTGGTGCTGTCCTAGTCCCTAAGTCCCTGGTTTAGTAAAAGTCCAAACAAATAGCCACACAGGCTTTTCCTCACCGCACAGGGGTTCACTCTCCCTAGACAGTCCACACAGGTCTGGTTCCAGGCATGAGCTAACATCTAATGAAGCTGGGATTTCTTATAGAGGCCTAAATGAGCTGACAAGGTTCAGCTGGTCTCATCAACTCCCTGTCTGTACGACGCCCCACACTCTCCCTAGAGGTATGAGTCATCCATGAGCCTACTAGCCTCAGCTGGGCTTATACAACTCTCCACCCTAGTTGTATAAGTCAGCATAAAGCCTGAATCTGGGAGAAATATATCTACCCCCCTGGATGCAACCAGGTGACTTTACCTTCCTGCTGTCACACAAGGTTCAAGTAAACAGGCTGCGGGTCAGGGCACGAGGACGATACCAGGGCAAGGAGTGCTTGTGCTTGCCGGGTATTTATAGGAAGGCTAATTGGCTTCAAGTCACAGCTGAACGGAGGAAGGGCAGTTTGCTCCACACTGCCAGGATCCATCCGCTGATGGAAACCAGTACTGCGTCCAAGGAATAATACAACACCAGCAGGGAAAGATTCTCCTGACAGTTCCAAACTGCCAGGAGACACCTTCTGTTGGACCGCAGTACTGCAAAACAAATAACAAATAACACCAGCGGATGGAACCATTCCTGACAGTACTCCCCCTCAAAGGAGCGGCCTCCGGACGCTCCAACTAACTGTTGCCGGGGAAAGTTCATGGCAACAAGCTGGATAATAGGCAAAGTCACATCAAGCTGGGCAGCAGACGGTGGCACATCAGGCTGGGCAGCAGACAGGAACACATTGAGCTGGGCAGCAGGCTCCAGGTCATTGAGTTGGGCAGCAGGCTCCGGGTCATCGAGCTGGGCAGCAGGCTCCGGGTCATCGAGCTGGGCAGCAGGCTCCGGGTCATCGAGCTGGGCAGCAGGCAGGAACACATCGGGCTGGGCAGCAGGCTCCGGATCATCGAGCTGGGCAGCAGGCTCCGGGTCATCGAGCTGGGCAGCAGGCTCCGGGTCATCGAGCTGGGCAGCAGGCTCCGGGTCATCGAGCTGGGCAGCAGGCAGGAACACATCGGGCTGGGCAGCAGGCTCCGGATCATCGAGCTGGGCAGCAGGCTCCGGGTCATCGAGCTCGGTAGCAGGCTCCGGGTCATCGAGCTGAGCAGCAGGCAGGAACACATTGGGCTGGGCAGCAGGCTCCGGATCATCGAGCTGGGCAGCAGGCTCCGGGTCATCGAGCTGGGCAGCAGGCTCCGGGTCATCGAGCTGGGCAGCAGGCAGGAACACATCGGGCTGGGCAGCAGGCTCTGGATCATCGAGCTGGGCAGCAGGCTCCGGGTCATCGAGCTGGGCAGCAGGCTCCGGGTCATCGAGCTGGGCAGCAGGCTCTGGGTCATCGAGCTGGGCAGCAGGCAGGAACACATCGGGCTGGGCAGCAGGCTCTGGGTCATCGAGCTGGGCAGCAGGCTCTGGGTCATCGAGCTGGGCAGCAGGCTCTGGGTCATCGAGCTGGGCAGCAGGTAGTGGCACATCCGGTTGGGCAGCAGGCTCCTCAGGCCAGGAAATGGGCACCATAACTTCAGGCCGGGAAACGGGCACCACAACCTCAAGCCGGGAAACGGGCACCACAACCTCAAGCCGGGAAACGGGCACCATAACCTCAAGCCGGGAAACGGGCACCACAACCTCAAGCCGGGAAACGGGCACCACAACCTCAAGCCAGGAAACGGGCACCACAACCTCAAGCCGGGAAACGGGCACCACAACCTCAAGCTGGGAAGCGGGCACCACAACCTCAGGCTGGGAAACAGGCACCACAACCTCAAGCCGGGAAACGGGCACCACAACCTCAAGCCGGGAAACGGGCACCATAACCTCAAGCCGGGAAATGGGCACCACAACCTCAAGCCGGGAAACGGGCACCACAACCTCAAGCCGGGAAACGGGCACCACAACCTCAAGCCGGGAAACGGGCACCACAACCTCAAGCCGGGAAACAGGCACCACAACCTCTGGCTGGTAAACGGGCACCACAACCTCTGGCTGGGAAATGGGCACCGGATCTTCAGGCTGGCAGGCTGATACGGGGACTTCAGGCTGGCAGGCTGGCACAAGAACTTCAGGCTGGCAGGCTGGTACAAGAACTCCAGGCTGGCAGGCTGGTACAAGAACTTCAGCCTGGCAGGCTGGTACAAGAACTTCAGGCTGGCACAAGAACTTCAGGCTGGCAGGCTGGCACAAGAACTTCAGGCTGGCAGGCTGCCACAAGAACTTCAGGCTGGCAGGCTGGTACAAGAACTTCAGGTTGGCAGGCTGGCACAAGAACTTCAGGCTGGCAGGCTGGTACAAGAACTTCAAGCTGGCAGGTTGGTACAAGAACTTCAGACTGGCAGACTGGTACAGAGAATTCAGGCTGGCAAACTGGCACAGGAGCTTCAGGCTGGGCAAAAGGCACAGGAACCTCAGGCTGGGCAAAAGGCATAGGAACCTCAGGCTGGCAGACTGTCACAGGGACCTCAGGCTGGTAAACTGACATAGGAACCTCAGGCTTGCAGACTGGCTCTGGAACCGCAGGCTGGAAGACTGGCTCTGGAACTGCAGGCTGGAAGGCTGGCTCTAGAACCGCAGGCTGGAAGGCTGGCTCGGGAACCGCAGGCTGGAAGGCTGGCTCGGGAACCGCAGGCTGGAAGGCTGGCTCGGGAACCGCAAGCTGGAAGGCTGGCTCGGGAACCGCAAGCTGGACGGCTGGCTCGGGAACCGCAAGCTGGACGTCTGGCTCGGGAACCGCAAGCTGGAAGGCTGGCTCGGGAACTGCAGGCTGGAAGGCTGGCTCGGGAACTGCAAGCTGGCCAATGACGTAGGCGGGGTCGGACATACCGAGGGGGCGGACCTGATGGGGAACTTTGTTCGCTGTGTAATACATGTATAGACCCGCCCCTTCTCGCGTTCCGCATCTGGTCCGCTGAGCGGACCTGATGGGGAACTTTAGAAGGGGCGGGTCTATACATTTAAAACACTGCAGAGGAAGTTCCCCATCAGGTCCGCTCAGGCACAACCAATGACGGACAGCGCTGGACATCGGATCGCCGCGGGACACTGGATTTCATCGCTGGAATGTTTTTTTTTTTTTTTAATAAAGGACTTTTCCAAGGTGTTTGTGTGTTTTTATTTACATTTTTTGACACTTTCTTCCAGATTCCGATAAGCCCTCCGCCCGCCCGCAGACCCCCACAACCACCGGGCAAGGGTTGTGGGGATGAGGCCCTTGTCCCCATCAACATGGGGACATCCTCCCCATGTTGAGGGCATGTGGCCTGGTATGGTTCAGGAGGGAGGGGGGGCTGCTCTCTCGTCCCCCCCTCTTCCCCTGCGGCCGGCCAGGTTGCGTGCTCGGATAAGGGTCTGGTATGGATTTTTGGGGGGACTCCACGCCATTTTTTTAAAAATTTGGGGTGGAGTTCCCCTTAAAATCCATGCCAGATCTGAAGGGCCTGGTATTGATATTTGGGGGAACCGCACGCCATTTTTTTTAAAATTTGCAGCGGGGTTCCCCTTAATATCCATTCCAGACCTTAAGGGCCTGGTAATTGAATTTGGGGGAACCCCCACGCTTTTTTTTTATTTTTATCAATGACTTTTCTATGTATTGATAAAAGCCGACAATTCATTAATAGCCGCGAGTGAGTTTTAAATGACTTTTTTTCCTTCAAAAATTACACTTTGTGCAGGGACAGTTCTAAGCACAGGAAACATGCGCGACTTTACATGCATATCATACACACCCCCCCAGGTACAAAATTTAAAGGAAAATTTCACTTTTATTTTTTCATTTTAAGCACTGCTCCCGTAAAAACGTCTATTTTTTAAACTTTTTTTTGCATTGATACATGTCCCCTGGGGCAGGACCCGAGTCCCCAAACACTTTTTAGGACAATAAATTGCATATTAGCCTTTATAATTAGCACTTTAGATTTCGAACGTTCGAGTCCATTGTATTTAATAGGGTTCTAAAGTTCACACGAACATTCTGTCTGTTCGCAGGTTCTGGTGCAAACCGAACAGGGGGGTGTTTGGCCCATCCCTGCTTCTATTTTTAGTTCTACAATTTTGGCCAGGACATGACGTGTGTCTTGTACATATGATTTCAATTGTATTACCATTTCTTTCAGGAGTGAGTCCAAATATTTTCCGATTCGATCTAGGGCTCCACGTATGGCCGATACAATGGGCCTCCCTGGTGGTTTATCTAACGATTTGTGGACCTTCGGAATACAGTAAAAAGTGGGGACATTGAAGTCTTCCACCATTAGATATTCAAATTCCTGTTTTGTGAGTATTCCAGCTTCTTTCGCATCGTCCAGTCTGTTATTAAGTTCAATTACCAATTTTGGAAAGGGATCGTAGGTGATTTTGCAATATGTGTCTGTTTCACTCAAAAGGCGCTTTACTTCTATTTCGTAGTCCTTATCATTTAGTAGGACCACGTTTCCTCCCTTGTCGCTTCTTTTTATGATAATGCTTTTGGCTTCCCGAAGTTCCTTTAATGCTTGACGTTCTAGACGTGAGAGATTATCATAATTTTTATGGTCCCAGGTTATTTCCCTTAAATCATTCTGCACCAATTCTAAGAACATATTTAACCATCGGTTTTTATTCAGTGGCGGCATTTTTTTAAATATGATATTTAAGTTTGCCTTTCTCCCTATAGGGGAGCTATGTATTGCCGCACTTTCATTTTCCTCCAAGAGGGAATTTAGAATTGCAAGTGCCCTCTCATCGTCTCGTCTGTGTCTAGGAGAGGTTCCTCAGATGTATTAGAGGGATTCTGTGCATAGAGTGATTTAAAGAAGACTTTCCTTAAAAGAAGGGCAACGTCTTTATAGATGGTAAATTCATCCATGTTGCTGACTGGCGAGAAGGTCATTCCCCGCTGTAAGAGTTTAATATGTTCCGAGGACAAGGGAAATGAGGACAGATTTATAATCTTCATGTCCTGATCTGGTGTGTTTTCAACTATTAACGATTCTGACTTCTCGTGCGGGAGCCTCCCCTCCCTTGTTTCTGGAGTTTCCCCTTCTGAGCTTCTTTCATCTGTTTCTGGGAGCTTATTTTGTCCTGTGAGGGGGCAGAGGTTGCACCATCCTGTGTCCCCACTTACTCTAAAAAGTTACTGTTCGTGGAGTGTCATCATCGTTAGGTGAATTTGAAGATCTGTCCCTCCTGTTCCGTGATTGTGATCAATGTCCTCTTCTGGAGGAATTACTTCTCCCCCTTCTTTTTGTTAAATCAAATATTTGGTCTCTCTCAAAGTCCAATAAATCTCTTCTATACTTGGATTGTTTGGTAGTTTTAAGGTTCTGTTGTGCCTTCTCTATTTCTTTCTTCAGGAAGTCGTTTTGCTTAACGAACTCATCATTTTCTTTCAACCGATCAAGGAGTTTAGCGCTGTTTTCTATAAGGTCTCTATATTCATTTAGCTGAATTTTTTGCTCCTCCACAATTAAAGCCATAACAGCAATGCCATGGTTAATACAGAGTTCCTTCCACTTTGGAAGGAACCTGTCATTGTGGAGGTGTTCGGCTGGGATAGTACTGTCTCTTAGTCCCAGCGGGACTATCTTATGTTGAATATAAGTCTCCAAAAACGAGACGTCCCATTTTCTGTTGAGATGTTTAATCAGCAGCATTTTATGCTCTTTAAAACCATCTCTGATTTCTTCATTAATGTTTAAGTGCTGGGAAGAGTCCTTTTCAAATGCTTCTCTTATCTCCTGATCTATGTCTTCCCCTAATGTAAAGGCCATGAAAACTGCGCATTCATGGGGTTAATCCCATTCACAAATTCGGCTAAGTCCCAGCAATGCTTGGGTTTAGCCGAATTTGACGGCTCCTGCGCGCGGAGCGGTGCTGTGATTAGCTGGAGCGGCGATACCCGGAAGTAACATTCCGGCTATCGCCGTAGCGATGGCTACGGCTGGAGAGAGGGACACGGACGGCTTCGGGGGCCCCGATCTAAGGTAAGTGGTACATAATGAGCTAGTATACTAGTCATACTAGCTTTGGCTTGCAGGTGGGCTAGAAAAAAAAAAAGTTATATGGGTTTACAACCACT
The DNA here is from genome assembly GCA_029206835.1 of Rana muscosa. NCBI lineage: Eukaryota > Metazoa > Chordata > Amphibia > Anura > Ranidae > Rana > Rana muscosa. The sequence continues at coordinate 181,350,979 of CM055121.1, forward strand.
TTAAGGCCCTATAGACTACCAGAACCCCGTTTGGCACCCAGGGTGCATTTGGCCACCGCAGAGACTCATGGGTGGGGCTGTAAAAGGAAAGGGCGAGGCTAAGCTCGGCCTCTTTGGACACCGCGCTGCATTTAAGGGGACTCCCTGTGCGGATCTGTTGCAGTGCAAGGCCCGAGGCCTGGGCCTTGCATACCTTCCAAAGAGCCTTCCACCCCACTGCTGAGCCTCGGTGACACCTGACTTCTTTGAGTTGCTGACATCAGTTGGACCAGAGACCTGATCGTTGCAGGCACTGTGTGTGGAAACACAGTGGTGGAAGTCCCGAACTGGGATCGTGTCCGGAGGGGTGAGCGAGCATCTGCTCACTTATTTAACTTGTACTTTGATTAGGCCTAGTGACTGCCTTGGCCCATCGTGCTGTAGTTATTATCCCGCCGGAGACTAGTGGCGGAACTGAGTTGTGTAGTCTCCGGTGAAGCGTTCCTCTTTTATTAACCGTTATTGGATTACAAATACTGTTCCTGTATGTGCACCACCGTTCATCAGGCCTGACCAGGGGTTTAAAACTTTGTTTGGTGCGCCACATTGCGCATAGAGAAGATAGCTGCACGTGGCGTGTGATCACACTGCACTATCACTGATTAGTATGTTTATTGCTGCAGGGCTCTGCATGTATGCTATGTGTTATGTTTAACCTATACCTTTATGCCTAAGTAAATCAGATATAGTTTACCACTCCTGGATCAGTGTTTATCATTGCATATATTATCTGCCTATCCTGCTGTGAGATTGTGTATAACCAGGTATAGAATTATATGAAGGAAACATTCCCTAGACTAACTGTGCCGTAGAGGGTTGAGTAGATTGCCGGGGGTTGGCGGTGCTGTATACAGGGCCCGAACCAACTGAAAACCAGCGGCTCTCTTAACTGGGGGTAGCGCTACATCATTATTTAAAAAATCATACAATGTGATTTTCTGGATTTTTGTTTTAGATTCAGTCTCTCACAGTTGAAGAGTACTGTGACAGCAGGAAGGTAAAGTCACCTGGTTGCATCCAGGGGGGTAGATATATTTCGCCCAGATTCAGGCTTTACGCCGACTTATACAACTAGGTGGAGAGTTGTATAAGGCTAGTGGGCTCATGGATGACTCATACCTCTAGGGAGAGTGTGGGGCGTCGTACAGACAGGGAGTTGATGAGACCAGCTGAAGCTTGTCAGCTCATTTAGGCCTCTATAAGAACTCCCAGCTTCATTAGATGTTAGCTCATGCCTGGAACCAGACCTGTGTGGACTGTCTAGGGAGAGTGAACCCCTGTGCGGTGAGACAAAGCCTGTGTGGCTATTTGCTTGGACATTTAAAACCAGGGACTTAGGGACTAGGACAGCACTAGGCTGATCCCAGTTGTTAGTTAGGAAACCTGTATGTTTAGTCAGAGGTCAAGTTGACCAGGATTTATTTTGTTTATGTTTCTTTTGCTTTGCTGTGTTTTGTCACTGTAAATAGAAAATAAACCGCACCTTTTTGATTTTGAAAACCACAACCTCCGTTTGCTGGGCCTGTTTTTGTGTGGGGAGCCCATCTCGGGGGTCACACACACCCGCTGCCGAGCTAACCCCCTCACAGTACCTATGATAAAAATTACAGACCTCTACATGCTTTGTAAGTAGGAAAACCTGCAAAATCGGCAGTGTATCAAATACTTGTTCTCCCCACTGTATATATACAATCAGGGCCGCTGATAGGTCAGTACAACTGGCCCTGCTGTATCGGGCCCAGGCCCTATAAGCTCAGCTGGGGGCCCGGGCAGCTTTTAAAGTTCCTTTTTTGGCTAAATAAACAGAGGTACTTTAAATCAAACCCCCTGCTCCGACTTGCTTGCCAGGGTGTATCAATAAATCTTCCTGGGCCCCATAATGTTAACAGAGGGGCCCAGGAAGTGATAGCGGAGGAGGTACTTTATTTCCATTTTCGGAGCGCATGGACATTACCATGCCGCGCGCTGCACGATATAAGTAGTTGCGGTCGCGGCCGCCTACTATGCCTGAGCGGAGTGATTTATTTGTATACTGCTCTCCTTCAGTAAATGCTGTGAACTGAGGGAGAGACTGATGAGAGGGCTTGGCAGGACTCTTCCAGGCCGCGAGTGGCGGTGCACAGACAAGTTTCCCACAGTGATACTGACAGACTTCAATGGAAGCTCCCAGACTCCCCGACTGTGTGCTTATCATGATGATGATCACAGCACATCACATACTTTAGGGCTCTGGGTCGTGTCACATGTCTGTTGGGTGCTGACTTTGTTAACTTATGGCTGTATTACAGTACAGCCATAATGAAGTGACACTGACCCAGAGCCCTAAAGTATGTGATGTGATCATCATCATGATAATAAGCATGACATGCTAGTTTACAGGGGGGCAGTAAGAACTTGCAGTTGAGCCATGTTTTATGCTCTCCCTTCCCCTTGTGGACTTGTCTCCATAGACACCTGCTTACCTCCAGGTCTGTGTAGGTCTAGAAACTGTGTCCTTTTCTATTTTTCCAGACCTATAAGTAGTGATGAGCCGAACACCCCCGGGTTCGGTTCGCACCAGAACCCGCGAACGGACCGAAAGTTCGCACGAACTTTAGAACCCTATTTAATACAATGGATGCGAACTTTCGAAATCTAAAGTGCTAATTATAACGACTATTATGCATGTTATTGTCCTAAAAAGTGTTTGGGAACCCGGGTTCTGCACCAGGGGACATGTATCAATCCAAAAAAAAGTTTTAAAAACGGCAGTTTTTCGGGAGCAGTCATTTTAATGATGCATAAAGTGAAAAAAAAAAGTCAAATATTCCTTTAAATATTGTACCTGGGGGGTGTCTAACGAATGCCTGTGAAGTGCCACGTGTTTCCCGTGTTTAGAACTGTCCCTGTACAAAATTACATTTCTGAAGGAAAAAAAGCCATTTAACCACTTAACGACCGCCCACTGTAAAAATACGTCGGCAGAATGGCACCGACAGGCAGAATCACGTATATCTACGTGACTGCCTTTGTATAGTTGGGGGGTCCGATCGGACCCCCCTTCTTTACAGTGAGCGGTGGTTAACTGATCGGGAGCGATCAGGCATGAGGGGACGGCCGTTCGATTCCGGCCACCCCCTCTCGATCGCTCCCGGCGAATGAGAGAGCTTCCCCTGCCTGTGTAATGTTTACACAGGCAGAGGAAGTGATGTCATCTCTCCTGCGGCGCTCACATATACCGAGCGCCGTACAGGAGAAGATGCCAGGTTAGTGCACAAAACACTACACTGACACCAGGACACATAGGTACATAAATCGCCCCCCCAGGCCCCCCCAGACACCCCCAGATCACCCCCCAGCCCCCAGCCACAGTGTCACTGATTGCAGTGACCATTTATTTACTGATCACTGCAATCAGTGACATTTGTGACTGTAAAAGTGTCACCAAAGTTTAGTTTTAGGTCCAGTGTAGCCCCCTAACCCCCCCTAATAAAGGTTTAACCCCTTGATCGCCCCCCAGATAACCCTTTCACCCCCTATCACCACTGTCGCTAAGCGATCATTTTTCTGATCGCCGTCTTAGCGTCGGTAATGCCGATCGGTAGCCAGTAATTTTTTTTAGGTTCGCCGCAGGTTTTTATAGCGTCGGGTACCCCCATATATTACCTAATAAAGGTTTAACCCCCTTGATCGCCCCCCAGGTAACCCTTTCACCCCCTATCACCACTGTCGCTAAGTGATCGTTTTTCTGATCGCTGTCTTATTGTCGGTGATGCAGATCGGTAGCCAGTAATTTTTTTTAGGTTTGCCGCAGGTTTTTATAGCGTCAGGTACCCCCATAAATGATCTAATAAAGGTTTAACCCCCTTGATCGCCCCCCAGGTAACCCTTTCACCACCTATCACCACTGTCGCTAAGCGATCATTTTTCTGATCGCTGTCTTATTGTCGGTGATGCAGATCGGTAGCCAGTTATTTTTTTTAGGTTTGCCGCAGGTTTTTATAGCGTCAGGTACCCCAATATATTACCTAATAAAGGTTTAACCCCTTGATCGCCCCCCAGGTAACCCTTTCACCCCCTATCACCACTGTCGCTAAGCGATCGTTTTTCTGATCGCTGTCTTATTGTCGGTGGTGCAGATCGGGAGCCAGTAATTTTTTTTAGGTTCGCCGCAGGTTTTTATAGCGTCAGGTACCCCCATAAATTATCTAATAAAGGTTTAACCCCCTTTATCGCCCCCCAGGTAACCCTTTCACCCCCTATCACCACTGTCGCTAAGCGATCATTTTTCTGATCGCTGTCTTATTGTCGGTGATGCAGATCGGTAGCCAGTAATTTTTTTTTAGGTTCGCCGCAGGTTTTTATAGCGTCAGGTACCCCCATAAATTATCTAATAAAGGTTTAACCCCCTTGATCGCCCCCCAGGTAACCCTTTCACCCCCTATCACCACTGTCGCTAAGCGATCATTTTTCTGATCGCTGTCTTAGCGTCAGTGATGCAGATCGGTAGCCAGTAATTTTTTTTAGGTTTGCCGCAGGTTTTTATAGCGTCAGGTACCCCCATATATTATCTAATAAAGGTTTTAACCCCCTAATTGCCCCTAGTTAACCCTTTCACCAGTGATCACCATATAAGTGTTACGGGTGACGCTGGTTAGTTAGTTTGCTTTTTATAGTGATAGGGCACCCGCCGTATATATAACCCAATAAAGGTTTAACCCCCTGATCGCCCGGCGGGTGATATCAATTAGGTTTTAGCGTCAGAGAGGGTCTGCGTCACACCCCAGGCAGCGTCAGGTTAGTGCCAGTAACGCTAACACCCACGCGTGAAGCATACACCCCCCTTAGTGGTATAGTATCTGATCAGATCAATATCTGATCTGATCAGATCTATACTAGCGTCCCCAGCAATTTAGGGTTCCCAAAAATGCAGTGTTAGCGGGATCAGCCCAGATACCTGCTAGCACCTGCGTTTTGCCCCTTCGTCCAGCCCAGGCCACCCAAGTGCAGTATCGATCGATCACTGTCACTTACAAAACACAACACACATAACTGCAGCGTTCGCAGAGACAGGCCTGATCCCTGCGACTCCAGTGCTGTAGGAGGTGATTTCACCACCACAGTTAAAAAAAAAAAGCATATATGCCGAAGCATTGGGGCAGCAGGGGTGGAGGAGCGGAGGAGCGATTTTGCTCCTAATGCCGCATACATACGGTCGAAATTCCGACTGAGGCTTGCCCGTGGAAAAGTCTGACCATGTGTGTGTGGCATAACTTTTTTGCGGGACGATGCCCCCATGCTTCGGCATATATAAATGGTGCATGTATGCCCATCATTAGAAGTGGGTGGATGAAGGGCGGTATTCTAATGGTGGGCATACCCACCGATCAATCTCTTTTTTCGTTCAGCCAACCCAGTTTTTTCAAAAAAGAGTACCTGTCACTACCTATTGCTATCATAGGGGATATTTACATTCCCTGAGATAACAATAAAAATGATAAAAATAAATAAATATGGAAGGAACAATTTAAAAATAAAATAAAAAAGCAAAATTAATAATAATAAAAAAAAAAAAAGCACCCCTGTCCTGCCCTGCTCTTGCCCAATGGCGAATGCAAGCGTCGGTCTGGCGTCATATGTAAACAGCAATTGCACCATGCATGTGAGGTATTACCGCGAAGGTCAGATCGAGGGCAGTAATTTTAGTAGTAGACCTCCTCTGTAAATCTAACGGGGTAACCTGTAAAGGCTTTTAAAGGCTTTTAAAAATGTATGTAGTTTGTCGCCAATGCGCGTTTGTGCGAAATTTTAAAGCATGTCGTGTTTGGTATCTATGTACTCGGCCTAAGATCATCTTTTTTATTTTATCAAACATTTGGGCAATATAGTGTGTTTTAGTGCATTAAAATTTAAAAAAGTGTATTTTTTCCCCAAAAAATGCGTTTGAAAAATCGCTGCGCAAATATTGTGTAGAAAAAAAAAATGCAACACCCACCATTTTAATCTATAGGGCCTTTGCTTTAAAAATATATATAATGTTTGGGGGTTCAACATAATTTTCTTGCAAAAAAAAAAATGTTTTCATGTAAACAAAAAGTGTCAAAAAGGGCTTTGTCTTCAAGTGGTTAGAAGAGTGGATGTAAGCTTCCTAATGTTGTGTATAAAATGCCAGAACAGTTCAAAACCCCCCCCAAATGACCCCATTTTGGAAAGTAGACACCCCAAGCTATATACTGAGAGGCATGTCGAGTCCATGGAATATTTTATATGTTGACACAAGTTGCGGAAAAAATAATTTTTTTTTTTTTTTGCACAAAGTTGTCACTAAATGATATATTGCTCGAACATGCCATGGGTATATGTGGAATTACACCCCAAAATACATTCTGCTGCTTCTCCTGAATACGGGGATACCACATGTGTGAGACTTTTTGGGAGCCTAGCCGCGTACGGGACCCCAAAAACCAAGCACCGCCTTCAGGCTTTCTAAGGGTGTAAATTTTTGATTTCACTTCTCACTGCCTATCACAGTTTCGGAGGCCATGGAATGCCCAGATGGCACAAAACCCCCCCAAATGACCCCATTTTGGAAAGTAGACACCCCAAGCTATTTGCTGAGAGGTATTGTGAGTATTTTGCAGATCTCGCTTTTTGTCACAAAGTTTTGAAAATTGAAAAAAAAAAAATTTCTTTCTTCATTTTCAAAAACAAATGAGAGCTCGAAAATACTCACCATGCCTCTCAGCAAATAGATTGGGGTGTCTACTTTCCAAAATTGGGTCATTTGGGGGGGTTTTGTGCTATTTTGGCATTTTATGGCCTTCGATACTGTGATAGGTAGTGAGGAGTGAAATCAAAAATTTGTGCCTAGAAATCCTGAAGGCGGTGCTTGGTTTTCGGGGTCTCGTACGCGGCTAGGCTCCTAAAAAGTCCCACACATGTGGTATCCCCGTACTCAGGAGAAGCTGCAAAATGTATTTTGGGGTGTAATTCCACATATAACCATGGCATGTGTGAGCAATATATCATTTAGTGACAACTTTTTGTAATTTTTTTTTTTTTGTCATTATTCAATCACTTGGGACAAAAAAAAAATATTCAATGGGCTCAACAGGCCTCTCAGCAATTTCCTTGGGGTGTCTACTTTCTAAAATGGGGTCATTTGGGGGGGTTTTGTGCTATTTTGGCATTTTATGGCCTTCAAAACTGTGATAGGTAGTGAGGAGTGAAATCAAAAATTTGCGCCCTTAGAAATCCTGAAGGCGGTGCTTGGTTTCCGGGGGCCCGTACGCGGCTAGGCTCCAAAAAAGCCCCACACATGTGGTATCCCTGTACTCAGGAGAAGCAGCAAAATGTATTTTGGGGTGCAATTCCACATATAACCATGGCATGTGTGAGCAATATATCATTTAGTGACAACTTTTTGTAATTTTTTTTTTTTTTTGTCATTATTCAATCACTTGAGACAAAAAAAAAATATTCAATGGGCTCAACATGCCTCTCAGCAATTTCCTTGGGATGTCTACTTTCCAAAATGGGGTCATTTGGGGGGGGGGGGTTTGTACTGCCCTGCCATTTTAGCACCTCAAGAAATGAGATAGGCAGTCATAAACTAAAAGCTGTGTAAATTCCAGAAAATGTACCCTAGTTTGTAGACGCTATAACTTTTGCGCCAAACCAATAAATATACGCTTATTGACATTTTTTTTACTAAAGACATGTGGCTGAATACATTTTGGCCTAAATGTATGACTAAAATTGAGTTTATTCAATTTTTCTTATAACAAAAAGTAGAAAATAAAAAAAAAATTCAAAATTTTCGGTCTATTTCCGTTTATATCGCAAAAAATAAAAATCGCAGAGGCAATCAAATACCATTAAAAGAAAGCTCTATTTGTGGGAAGAAAAGGACGCAAATTTTGTTTGGGTACAACATTGCATGTCCGCACAATTTACAGTTAAAGCAGCACAGTGCAAAATTCTGAAATCACCTCTGGTCCTCTAGCTACCAAATGGTCCGGGGCTTAAGTGGTTAAAACTGCTTGCGGCTTTAATGTAATGTCTGGTCCCGGTAATATGGATGAAAATCTTTAAGAAAAATGGCATAGCTACCCCATCAAAAACAAAAAACAGGAGGGCGCACCGACCTAGTGTAATACCAGATAAAATCTTTATTAAAATGTATAAAAACAGCAATGGTCCTACTCACAAGCAGAGCGTTAAAATGAGCTTTTTCTAGTGACCAGCCTGAATCATAGGACGACTGAAGTTAAAACTCGATGACCAGGGAGATAGATGGTACCTCAAATGTGCTGGACGGCTGACGCGTTTCCGGGGCGCACCCCTTTCTTCAGAGCCTACACAGCTTGTGGTATCCTATTATAGGATACCACAAGCTGTGTAGGCTCTGAAGAAAGGGGTGCGCCCCGGAAACGCGTCAGCCGTCCAGCACATTTGAGGTACCATCTATCTCCCTGGTCATCGAGTTTTAACTTCAGTCGTCCTATGATTCAGGCTGGTCACTAGGAAAAGCTCATTTTAACGCTCTGCTTGTGAGTAGGACCATTGCTGTTTTTATACATTTTAATAAAGATTTTATCTGGTATTACACTAGGTCGGTGCGCCCTCCTGTTTTTTGTTTTTTTACAGTTGTATGAACACCCATAGTTCTGAGGAGGGCTGCAAGATTCCTAAAGTGTTGCCTGTTTACTGAGGAATGATCGACACGCCCCGCATACACCAAGACATCAGAGCGCAGGAGTATTGTTTTGTTGGTATAGCTACCCCATCACCAGTCTTGAAGGGATGTGACATTTGGAAATAAATTAGTCTGTTATATCAGCTTCAGGTGTTTGGTAGCTGGTGGTGATCCAAGACTGGTTCATCTTTATGAAGGTCAGTCGATCAACAGAGTCGGTGGACAGGCGCACCCTGTGATCCGTGACAAATCCTCCAGCAGCACTGAATGTGCGTTCTGAAAGAACGCTGGATGCAGGACAGGCCAGTAGCTCAATTGCATACTGTGCAAGCTCTGGCCAGTGATCCATCCTCAAGACCCAGTAAGCCAGAGGATTTTCGGTGGGGAAGGTGTCCAAGTCTGACCTTGCCCCTAGGTATTCCTGCACCATGTATATCAGACGCTGGCGATGGTTGCTGGAACCGATCATACCTTGGGGCTGCGGACTAAAGAATTGTCTGAACGCATCGGTCAGACGGCCACCTTCCCCACCTTCTTTGACTGACCGAAGCCTCAGCAACTCGTTGTCCAGGACCAGGAGTTTGTAACCTCCCAGTCTCTGGGAACGCGTTGCACAGACCTTTCTGCAAGGCCTCCCGGAGTTGTCTCATCCTCTGCTCCCTCTGCGATGGTAAGATAAGGTCCGTAACCTTACCCTTGTACCGTGGATCAAGGAGAGTGGCCAGCCAGTAATGGTCCCTCTCCTTGATCCGAAGAATACGAGGTTCCTTCCGCAGACTTTGCAGGATCAGGGAGGCCATGCAGCGTAGGTTAGCTGAAGCATTCGGTCCGGAGTCCTCTGGGTCACTAAGGACGACATGATCCGCAGCCACCTCCTCCCAGCCACGTACAAGTCCACTGGTTTCTTGGGACTGTAAATCATCCCTAAAAGACTGCTGCTGATGATGCTGAGTGCCAGGCTCCACCTCCATGCTGACACAATCCTCCCCCTCCTCCTCCTCTTCTTCCTGTGTGATGGGTGGGACAGAAGGAACACTGTCTGGGTAAAGGGGGCCTTGAGAGGCAAGGAAGTCCTCCTCTTCCTGCCTCTGTTCTGCCTCAAGTGCCCTGTCCATTATTCCACGCAGCGTATGTTCCAACAGGTGGACAAGAGGTACAGTGTCACTGATGCATGCACTGTCACTGCTCACCATCCTCGTGGCCTCCTCAAATGGTGCCAGGACAGTGCATGCATCCCTGATCATGCCCCACTGGGGTGGTGAAAAAACCCCGAGCTCCCCTGACCCTGTCCTGGTGCCGTAGTCGCACAGGTACTCATTGATGGCCCTCTGCTGCGTGTGCAGCCGCTGCAGCATGGCCAACGTTGAGTTCCACCTGGTGGGCACATCACATATAAGGCGGTTCTTGGGCAGGTTCAACTCCTTTTGCAGCTCAGCCAGGCGAGCACTGGCATTATATTATCTGCGGAAATGCACACAGACTTTCCTGGCCTGCCTCAGGACATCCTGTAAGCCCGGGTACCTGCCCAAGAACCGCTGCACCACCAGGTTAAGGACGTGAGCCACACAGGGCACATGGGTCAGTTGTCCCTGTCGGAGAGCGGAGAGGAGGTTGGTGCCATTGTCACAAACTACCATTCCTGGCTTAAGCTGGCGTGGCGTCAACCACCTCTTGGCCTGCCCCTGCAGAGCAGACAGAACCTCTGCCCCAGCGTGGCTCCTGTCCCCCAAACACACCAGCGCAAGCACGGCATGGCATCTTTTTGCCTGCGTAATTGCGTAGCCCCTTGAACGCCTACGGAGCACCGCTGGTTCCAAGGACAAAGCACAGGAAGAGGCCATGGAGGAAGAAGAAGAGGAGGGGGTGGAGGACAGAGGTGTGTCACAACCAGTAGTAGCATTTTGGAGGCGTGGCGGTGGAACAACCTCCAACACTACTGCACCTTGTCCTGCATCCTTCCCAGCTGCCAAAAGAGTGACCCAATGGGCCGTGAAAGAAAGGTAACGTCCCTGTCCATGCCTGCTGGACCATGAGTCAGCGGTAATATGCACCCTACCGCTGACCGCCCTGTCCAGCGAGGCCAAGACATTGCCTTCCACATGCCGGTAGAGAGCTGGAATCGCCTTCCGTGAGAAAAAGTGGCGTTTGGGAACCTGCCACTGAGGAACCGCACATTGCACAAACTCACGGAAGGGGGCCGAGTCTACCAACTGAAAAGGCAGCAGTTGAAGCGCTAGCAATTTAGCCAAGCTAGCATTCAACCGCTGGGCATGTGGATGGCTGGGAGTGAACTTCTTTCGACGGTCCAGCAGCTGGGGCAGGGAAATTTGCCTGCTAGAATCGGACCTCGGTGTACTGCTAGCAGAGTGCCCGCAAGTACTTGGCTGTGACACACCTAATTCTACACCTTCATTCCTCTCAGTGCAGGTTTCAGAGAGGACTGAAGGTATAGTGGGGTTGGAGATCCCAGCTGATGCGGTGCAAGAAGAGGTCCGCTTTGTTCTTTGGTGTGGGTCTTTAACCACTTGTCCCCCGCCCACTGTCAATTGACGGCGGGCGGAGGATACTCTCGTTCTGGGAGGACGTCATATGACGTCCTCCCTTTAAAACGAGCTAGGAGGCGCGCGCTTGCCGCCAGCGGCGCGCGCGCACGCCCGCCGCGTTCACAAGGCCCCGGTGCGCGTGCCCGGCGGCCGCGATTGACGCCGGGCACCCGCGATTGCCCGGGAAACGAGCAGGAAAGTGGATCTCTGTGTGCAAACACAGAGATCTACGTCCTGTGAGGGAGAGGGGACCGATGGTGTGTCCCTTGTACATAGGGACAACCATCGGTCACCTCCCCCAGTCAGTCCCCTCCCCCCACAGTAAGAACACATTGAGGGAACATATTTAACCCCTTCCAGCCCCCTAGTGGTTAACCCCTTCCCTGCCAATCACATTTATACAGTAATCAATGCATTTTTATAGCAGGGATCGCTGTATAAACGTGAATGATCCCAAAAATGTGTCAAAAGTGTCCGATGTGTCCGCCGCAATATCGCAGTCACAATAAAAAATCGCAGATCGCCGCCATTACTAATAAAAAATAAAAAAATAAAAATGCTATAAATCTATCCCCTATTTTGTACACGCTATAACTTTTGCGCAAACCAATCAATACGCGCTTATTGCGTTTTTTTTTTTACCAAAAATATGTAGAAGAATACGTATCGGCCTAAACTGAGGAAAATTTTATTAAAAAAAAAAAAAATGGGTATTTATTATAGCAAAAAGTAAAAAATAGTGTTTTTTTTCCAAACTGGACGCTTTTCTTTTGTTTATAGCGCAAAAAATAAAAACCGCAGAGGTGATCAAATACCACCAAAAGAAAGCTCTATTTGTGGGAAAAAAAGGACGCAAATTTCGTTTGGGAGCCACGTCGCACGACCGCGCAATTGTCATTCAAAGTGTGACAGCGCTGAAAGCTGAAAAAATAGGATTTTTATAACAGCTTACCTGTAAAATCCTTTTCTTGGAGTACATCACGGGACACAGAGCGACATAGTCATTACTAATGGGTTATATAGTTACCGTCAGGTGCTGGCACTGGCAACTTCCAAAACCGGAAGTACCCTCCCCTATATAAGCCCCTCCCATCCGGGAGCACCTCAGTTTTGTAGCAAAGCAATAAGTGTCCCCAAAAGAGGGGTGGGAGCTCTGTGTCCCGTGATGTACTCCAAGAAAAGGATTTTACAGGTAAGCTGTTATAAAAATCCTATTTTCTTTTTCGTACATCACGGGACACAGAGCGACATAGTCATTACTAATGGGATGTCCTAAAGCAATGCCAAATGAGGGGGGGGGATACACCATATATAAGCTGAGCGCTATCAGACATGAGGATCTTTTGCGGCCTGCAACACACTGCGCCCAAAGGCGACATCCTCCTGACTTCTAACGTCCACCTGGTAGAACCTAGTAAACGTGTGAACTGAAGACCACGTTGCGGCCTTACAGATTTGAGCCAGGGAGGCCTGGTGATGCACTGCCCATGAAGTTCCAACTGCTCTCGTGGAGTGCGCTCTAACTTTGAACGGAGGCGGTCTCCTTCTCAAGCCATAAGCTTGCATAATGACCTGTCGAATCCACTTGGCTAAAGTAGATTTTGACGCTGCCTGACCCTTTCTGGGGCCTTCCGGCAGAATAAACAAAGTATCCGTTCTGCGAATCTGAGCAGTGGCTTTTAGATAAGCTTTAACTGCTCTTATTACATCCAAAGAATGCAATAACTTTTCCTCCACCGAAGTAGGTTTGGGGAAAAAAGAAGGAAGAACCACATCTTGGTTCAAATGAAACCTCGATACCACCTTAGGAAGAAAGGCTGGATGAGGACGTAACACTACTCTGTCCTTATGGATAACCAGATATGGCTCCCTACAGGACATAGCTGCTAATTCCGATACTCTTTTAGCCGAACAAATGGCTACTAGAAAAATCAATTTCCTGGTGAGAAGCACCAAGGAAATATGCTGTAATGGTTCAAGTGGTTGTTTCTGTAGAACCGACAGAACCAAGTTTAGATCCCATGGACATATGGGAATATTAACCGGAGGACTAATACGCATCACTCCTTGTATAAAGGCTTTGACTAGTGAATGCGAAGCCAAGGGCCTTTGAAAAAATATTGACAAGGCCGAAATCTGACCCTTGATAGTACTCAAGGCAAGCTTCCTATCTACAGCCCACTGTAGGAAGTCCAGAATCCTACCTATTACGTACTTATGTGGATGCCATTTCTTGGCCTCACACCACGCGATGTACGCCTTCCAGATTCTATAGTAGATCTGCCTGGATACCGGCTTCCTGGCATTGATCATGGTAGATACCACAGCATTAGAGAGCCCTCTCTTTTTTAGAATGTGGGCTTCAATAGCCAGGCCGTCAAACCTAGGGCTGGTAAGGAAGGGTGGCACATCGGTCCTTGCGAAAGCCGGACGACGTGGGAGAGTCCAAGGACTCCCCACTGAAATTTTACAATCTCCGCGTACCACGCTCTTCGGGGCCACGCTGGAGCCACCGGAATCACTGGTTTCTTTTCTACCCTGATTCTGCGGAGTAATCGAGGTAACCATTGGCGGTGTGAATGCCTATATCAGCTTGAACTGATCCCAAGGGAACACTAGGGCATCCGAGCCGCAAGCTAGGGGATCCCTTGTCCGAGAGACAACCCTGTCCCCCTTTGCGTTGAATCTGGATGCTAGAAGATCTACATCCGATGTTCCCCACCGCTGACATATTGTCCAGAAAACCTCGGGGTGAAGGGACCCTTCCTCTGGGCCTAATTGCTGGCGACTTAGAAAGTCCGCCTTCCAATTCTCCACTCCTGGAATGAATACCGCAGATATGGCTGGGACATATTCTTCTGCCCATTTCAGGATGTAATTTACTTCCCTCTGGGCTGCACGACTCCTGGTGCCCCCCTGATGATTGATATATGCCACTGCTGTGGCATTGTCTGATTGAAATCTGACAGGGGACCCTTGGAGTTTGGATGTCCATGCTACTAGGGCATACCGGGCTGCTCGTATCTCTAAGAGATTGATGGGCAGGGCCTTTTCTGCATCCGACCATCTGCCCTGGAGAGACTATTGCTCCAGTACTGCTCCCCAGCCTATAAGGCTGGCATCTGTAGTGACCACCTTCCAAGAAACCGGACTGAAGGATTTCCTTTTTTCCAGATTCTGGGGAACCAACCACCAACGGAGGCTCTTGCGAACGGAAGGGGACAAGGACATTGTAAGTCTAGGGCCTGAACTTTTTTTTGTTCCAGGCTGACAGTATGGCCCCTTGCAAATTCCTTGAATGGAATTGACCGTAGGGTACTGCTTCGAATGATGCCACCATTTTTCCCAGCAGCCTCATATACAGGCGTATGGACGGCTGTCTTTTTTGTACCCACTAAGTGGATCAAATCTTTCAAAGACAACACCTTTCCTCGAGGCAAGAATATTTTTCTCTGGCCTGAATCCAACCTTAGCCCCAAGTATTCCAGACTTTTGACTGGTTTTTAGGGCTGACTTGTCTCGGTTGATAATCCAACCGTGAGATTCCAGATACTTGATCGTCTTGTGAACGACCACGTCTAGTTTTTTCACTGAGTGGTCTATCAGCAACAAGTCATCCAGATATGCCATTATCATTACACCTTGTGTTCTTAGATTGGCCAATAAAGGGCCAGAATTTTTGTGAACACTCTTGGTGCTGTGGCCAAACCGAAGGGTAAGGCTCTGAACTGAAAATGGCGCCCTTCTACTGCAAAGCGTAGAAATTTTTGGTGGACTGGAAAGATGGGAATGTGCAAATAAGCATTTTTGATGTCGATCGTGGCTAACCAATCCTCCCCTTGTAGGGCAGTGGCCACCGATCGGATCGACTCCATCGGAAAGTCCTGATATACAGGAATTTGTATAGCCCTTTTTAGAATTAATATGGGCCTCCCGTCCGCGTTTGCTTCGGGACTGTAAAGAGGTTTGAGTAAAACCCGAACCCTCATTCTTCCAGGGGAACCTCCATAATTACTCCTTGGAGCAATAGTTGTTCTAGTGCCAACAGGAGGGACTCTCTCTTCCGGGGATCCCTTGGCACGTTTGACCTCAAAATGGGAAGGAGGGGAGTCTTTTAACTCCAAACTGTATCCCAAACCTACTGCGGAGAGCACCTATCTGTCTTGATCGTGTCCCGCCAGGTCTCTTGCGAACAACTGGAGTCCTCCCCCCACCCGACTGAGTGGGGGCTTCAATGAATTTAACTTTGGGGGAGGTTTTGTACCTCCCCTGACCCAGGGTTTCTCATTACCCTGCTACTGTCCCTGTTTTTTACCCCCGGGATTTAACCGAGGAGGCCGTCGGAACTGTTACACAGCCGATGCCCCAGGGACTGGAGAAGCAGGCCTCTTAAAGAGGGACCTCTAACTCTGCTTTTAACCGGCAAGAGCGTATTTTTACCGCTGGAAATTTTCTGGATATATTTGTCCAGGTTTTCCCTGAATAAGCGTTCACCATGAAATGGGACGCTAACCAGCCATTCTTTACAGGGAGCTTCAGCAGACCAGTTTTTGAGCCATAGGAGCCTACGCATATGTACTATAGACAGCGTAAGGCGGGAGGCCTGATGGACTGAATCCTCTATGGCGTCAACCGCAAAGCCTAAGGCTCTAGGTAGATCAGCTAGGGCAAAGCCTGCTGATCTGTCAAGTCCCTCAAGACCTGTTTCAACTGATCCTTCACTGCTTAGCAGACCCCAATAGCTGCTACTGCTGGTTGTATCACCAAGCAGATTTTCATAAGGACTCCAATCTTTTATCTATTGGGTTCTTGAACATTTGGACATTATCCACTGGACATGTCAGTGATTTATACATACAAGAGATGGCTGCGTCCACTGTAGGGACCTTCCATTTTTTTTTTTTTTTTTTTTTGATGAACTTATCCTCCATGGGATAGACCACCGGAAATCTCTTGGGGGAATAAATATTTTCTCAGGACGTTCCCAATCCTGGTAAATGAGCCCTTTCAGTAAAGGGTGAAGTGGAAAAGAACAAACAGTCTGGGGGCTTCTAGCGACCCCAACGAGGATACAGTAGTGGTTGATGGTTCCGCAAGGTGCATTTTTAAATGCTGATCGGACCATGTTAGTCAGAGACTGAACCCATAATCTTTCAGCTTGAGATGCTGAGAAAAGGTTCCCCCACTGTTGATTCCTCTATAACAGAATCAACCTTATCCTGATCCCCTTCAGGCAGGTCGATCCCTGTATGGGACTGTTGCTCTGCTAACAGGCACTCTGAAGGAGGAGACGGAGATCGGGCGTGCTTTCCCTGACAGGGAGGCAGCGATAAATTTTGACAATCTCTCTCTAATCCTCCCAGAGCTGAGGAAAAAACCTCCTCTGTTACATACACAGGAGCAGGTGACTGAGGACAGCCACAGTACCAAGTACCCCTGCGGGGTCTCTACGGTCACTTACCTCTGAACTTCAGGGGAGACTGGTGCAGCAGGAGTATGCCCAAGATCCTCAGAGCCCGATGAGACCCCCTTCGCTTCCTGGAAGATTCAGTTCCGGAGCTACTGGACGGCATATTCCTAAGCCTAAAGCTGAGGTATTCCAGCCGTAATACACCACTTTTACTGAGAATAGTCTAGCACAATTGCTGCTATATAACAGTTGGTGTCTACTAATGTGCCTTTCTAGGGGATGCCTGTATCAACCGCTTGCTGTATGCCTTTAAATGTTGCCAGCTCTGTCTCTGTACTTCATAGCCAGCTTACTGCAATAATGTGGCTTTTTAAAAACCTGCTGGGACGCCCGCACATGCGCAGAAGCGCTGCGGCGCGCACAGAGCGTCATCCCCCAGGCCCCGCCCCTTTTTCCGGCCACCTCTATATATAGAGGCGCGTGCACGCGCACGCGCGCGGCCACGTGCGCCTCGGCGCTAATTTTCAAACATGGAAACCAGGGACAGGAGCCAGGGCCCCCTTTGCCGCAGGCCGGGGGATAGACGAACACTGCAACATGGCAGAGGAAACAGTTTCCTGTAGGAGAACTCACCAGCTGCCTGGACTTTGTTCTCTGAGAAGAAACTAGTCCATATGACAAGAAAAACATTCCACAGCGGCCTCTAGTGGACAAACACAGGTACCGCAGTTTAATATACTAAACATATATAAAAAAACATTCCTTTTTTTTTTTTTTTTTTTCTTGACCACCATTAAAAATTATTACATTTTTTTAGTAGTTACAGGCATGCACAGATATTAGCGGGAATACCGTTAGGTAACAGACAGAAAGACAAATTAGGCTTGGGGGTCCCCCAATAGAACCAAGTTCCTGGGGGCCCCCACTTACCTGTTCCCCGCCGCAGGACTTTGTTTGGTCCACAAAAGCCCAAACTTCACCTATCACGGCAGGCATTGTAATCAAACCTTCAGGGACCGGGTTCCCAAGGATTCCACTCCCCTGGACCTGTATAGCACCCTGCACAGAAAACATCTTGGTCGTGGGTATGACCAGAGCTCTGGATCCCAGGGTCCAGCTCTCCTAAGAGAAGCATTACAGGCAGAACCTTGCTCTTCTCTGCAAGGCCCGGGTACCGACCGTTTAGCTATGAAGCTTTTTTGGTCGGATCCGGAATAGCTTACTGAGGCCCAAAAGAACCTGTACGCAAGCTCAGTGAAAAACACATGTTTCTTCTTGGCCAACACCTTAGACACTGGCAAAAAACGGAGGTGCTCCCGGATGGGAGGGGCTTATATAGGGGAGGGTACTTCCGGTTTTGGAAGTTGCCAGTGCCAGCACCTGACGGTAACTATATAACCCATTAGTAATGACTATGTCGCTCTGTGTCCCGTGATGTACGAAAAAGAAATGGCTTGGGCAGGAAGGGGGTTTTCGTGCACAGTAGAGAAGTGGTTAAGGTAGGCTTGCCAACGAGCTGCATGGCAGGTCAACATATGTCTGGTCAAGCATGTGGTGCCCAAGCGGGTGATGTTTTGGCCACGCGATATACGCTTGAGACATATGTTGCAAACAGCAGCTGTGCGATCTGATGCACTCGACTCAAAAAAGGCCCACACCAAAGAACTTTTTGAATAACGGGCAGAGGCAGCGCCCTGCACAGGCGGAGCTCTGCGGTGTGATTCTGTCGGTGTGCTGCCCTTACGCTGCCCCCCGAGGGCATCCTGCCTCGTTGGAGATGTGCCTGCTCCTCATCCTCCTCCTCCTCCTCTCTCCTATTAGGCACCCACGTGGAGTCAGTGACCTCATCATCCCCTCCCTCCTCATCACTGGAGCCTATCTGGCAGTATGCTGCAGCTGCTGGAACATGACTGCCAGATTGGTGTCCTTCTTGAGCATCCCCTCTCTCTGCTCTCACGCTACTGCCTTCCTCTAGCTGGGTATCATCATCAGACCCTTCGAAACGCTGGGCATCCTCCTGGATCATGTACCCAACACTGTGCTCAAACAGTTCGGGGGACTCCTCAGGAGGACATGGTTGGTCTAGGGAAGGAGTGACTGATGATGACATTGATACCAGGGAAGAGGACGCTTTGGCAGCTGCTTTGCCAGTACCCTGAGCCTGGGTGAGAGAGGATGAGGAGGATGAGGAGGGCTTGGTCATCCACTCTACCAAGTCTTTGGTATGATGCTGCTCAACACGTCCAGTTGCCGAAAAGAAGGACAAGCGTGTCCCATGGCCACGTGCTGATGGCGATGCACCGCGTCCACGACCAGCACTGTTGTCTCTAGACACAGAGCCTGCTTGCCCTCTTTTGTTGGCTCCTGTCTGTCTGCCTCTCCTTGTTTGCCTTCCAGACATTCTAATGGCCTGCAGGGAAATGGGAAAACAAGCAATAAGGCCTAACTTCATGAGTATATTTTGCAGGAATCACACTACGCCTGCTGTAGGTGCTGCAAATGCCTGCTGGTGTAACACATCAGGAAAAAGCAGCAATACAGGCTAACTTCAGGTGTAATATGATCAGGAGGCACACTCCGCCCGCTGTAAGTGCCGCAAATGCCTGTTGGTGTAACACACCAGGAAAAAGCAGCAATACAGGCTAACTTCAGGTGTAATATGATCAGGAGGCACACTCCGCCCGCTGTAAGTGCCGCAAATGCCTGTTGGTGTAACACACCAGGAAAAAGCAGCAATACAGGCTAACTTCAGGTGTAATATGATCAGGAGGCACACTCCGCCCGCTGTAAGTGCCGCAAATGCCTGTTGGTGTAACACACCGGGAAAAAGCAGCAATACAGGCTAACTTCAGGTGTAATATGATCAGGAGGCACACTCCGCCCGCTGTAAGTGCCGCAAATGCCTGTTGGTGTAACACACCAGGAAAAAGCAGCAATACAGGCTAACTTCAGGTGTAATATGATCAGGAGGCACACTCCGCCCGCTGTAAGTGCCGCAAATGCATGTTGGTGTAACACACCAGGAAAAAGCAGCAATACGGGCTAACTTCAGGTGTATAATGTGCAGGAGGCTTAGCAACAATGACACTGACACTGTCCCCTGCCTATCCTTCTTGTCATGGATATGCATTAATGTCTGTCTGCCATCTTACCTTCCTCCTCATGTGTTCATCTAGAGACCAGACCTCCTTCACCTGGCTTCCTTTATAATCTCCTCCCAGCCTGACTCCACCCCAGGCCCTATCACAGAACACTATATTAACCTGTGCACTGCAAGCCTGCTTTGCTGATCAACGTGTTTGTTAGGCATTGTGTGTTTGGGTTCCTGCCTGCCGTGTGCTACGTCTGTCTCTCTGTTACGTTATTGGCTTGTCCCCGACTATCCCTGTCTGCTCGTGACCCTTGACCTTCGGCTCGTTCTTCGTTATCCTTGTCTGCTTGTGGCCCCTGACCTTCAGCTTGTTATTCGGTTCTCTCTATCGTGTGCTGCTGCTTCCCCTCTTTTCCCCTTATCCTACGGGGCGTGAGCTAGGAAACTCCAGGGGCCGCGATCTGGTCCCAGCCTGCAGCGTAACATCCTCACCACTAGAGGCCCTGGAGAAGACCAGCTGGGTCTTAGACTCCGCGCCCTGGGGAATCTTGGCTCTCGCTTCCGTTAGGATCCCGGTTGTGCTCCTCTGGTCCCGCTTTCCACAACCACCCAGTTTCCTATCCGCAGAAGCCAGCCATAGGGTTCACTACCCCGCGGTGCACTCCTGTCCCCCTACGGTGTGCATCTGTCACCTGGCCACAGGTGACCCTGACAGTTTGATCAGCCATGAACCCGGCTGACATCCCGCTTCCCGCGGATGATCCATTGCAGGGCATAGTTCGCAGACTTGAGATCCAGGAATCAAATCAGACCCAGGTGATGCGATTCCTCCAGGATCTGGCTTCTCGATTCGAGCAGCTTCAGGTCTCCTTGGGAACCCCGAATCCGCAACCCCAGGTACAACCAGCGGCTGTACCTATCGCACCAGTCGCAGCCTCACACTCACTAAGATTGCCAGCTCCGTTCCGTTTCTCTTGGGACTCCAAGGCCTGCAGGGGGTTTCTCAGCCAATGCACAATTCATTTTGAGCTTCAGCCTCAAAGCTTCCTGTCTGACCGGGCTAAGGTAGCCTATATCATTTCCCTCCTCTCCGGTGAAGCTTTGGCCTGGGCTGCCCCCCTGTGGGAGAGGAACGATCCGGTGGTTTCCAGTCTGTCCGATTTCTTGAAGCTCTTTCGTAATATCTTCGAAGAGCCGGCTCGGGCTTCTTCAGCGGCTAGTGCTGTCTTACGTCTTCGCCAAGAATCTAGTTCAGTGGGGCAATATGCTCTTCAGTTCCGTATCCACACAGCTGAATTGAGCTGGAATAATGAGGCCCTGGTCGCTACCTTTTTACATGGCCTCTCTGACCGAGTGAAAGACGAATTAGCGGGAAGAGCCATTCCCGTCGGTCTGGACGATGTAATTTCATTATGCAACCAGATCGACATTCGTTTTCAAGAGAGGTCCTTAGAAAAAAGACGCCAGCACTCTCTGGGTCCTAGCCAGTCTGAGCTCCCCTCCCTTCATTCCGTGGAGCATCCTCTACCTGCTGAAGAACCTATGCAGCTGGGCCGGACCAGACTAAACCCCGAAGAACGTGCTAGGCGCAGAACTCTGGGCTTGTGCCTCTATTGTGGGGGCAAGGGTCATTTTCGTGACTTTTGCTCGCTTCTGTCCGGAGAACGTTCGGGCGTAATACATTTGGAAGGTGGAGTATTGGACCCAGAAACATCACCTTCTCGCCTGCTCTTGCCGGTGTTCCTTCATGTAGGCACTTCTCCTCAGTCAACCCTTGCATACCTGGATTCCGGGGCTGCCGGCAATTTTATGGATTGGAGAACTGCTTCTTCTATGAAGCTTACCCTTTCACCTCTCACTACCCCATTGGTAGTCTCGGCAATTGATGGCACTGTTCTCCCAGGGGGCCCTATTCGCTTCCAGACGCTACCCATTAGGATGTCGGTAGGGATTCTCCACCAGGAGTGGATATCCTTTCTTATTCTACCCAAGGCCTCTACCCCAGTTGTATTGGGCCTCCCTTGGCTACAGCTCCACTCTCCACATGTGGACTGGGTCTCTGGGCAGATCCTGGCCTGGGGATCCTCATGTTTCTCGTCGTGTCTTCTCAAGGTGACCCCCAAGGAGAGTCTTCCGGTTGCTGCCACTTCTGTTTCTTCTGATCTTCCTGCTGCATACAGCGATTACCGGGATGTGTTCTGTAAAAAATCAGCTGAGGTGCTTCCTCCCCACAGGTCTTTTGACTGTGCTATTGATCTTGTCCCCGGAGCAACTCTACCCAGGGGTCGTACCTACCCTCTGTCCATCCCAGAGACCCAGGCCATGTCGGAGTATGTCGCAGAGAATCTGGAGAGAGGTTTCATCCGGAAATCCTCATCGCCTGCACGGGCAGGGTTCTTTTTTGTTGCCAAAAAGGATGGTACCTTAAGACCCTGCATCGATTATCGGGGTTTAAATGCGGTTACTATTAAAAATCGATACCCCTTACCCTTAATATCTGAGCTATTCGATAGGTTGAAGGGTGCCTCCATTTTCACCAAGTTGGATCTCAGAGGCGCGTACAATCTCATTCGAATACGGGAGGGTGACGAATGGAAGACTGCATTCAACACTAGAGACGGGCATTACGAATATCTGGTGATGCCTTTTGGTCTGTGTAATGCTCCAGCCGTGTTTCAAAACTTTGTCAATGAAATCTTCAGAGATCTGCTGTACCAGTTTGTTGTCATCTATCTGGATGACATTCTGATCTTTTCTGAAAATCTGCTCGTCCACAGAAACCATGTCCGCACTGTACTTCAATGTCTTAGAGAGAACAATCTCTATGCCAAGCTGGAGAAATGTTCCTTTGAATGTTCTGAGGTCCTGTTTTTGGGGTGCTTCGTCTCATGTTCGGGGCTTCGTATGGACCCTGGGAAGGTCTTGGCTATCACCAACTGGCCTCTTCCTGCTAGCCTCAAGGCCACACAGCGCTTTCTTGGCTTCACTAATTATTATAGGCAGTTCATAAGGAATTACTCTTCCATTGCCGCGCCTATTATCGCTTTGACCAAGAAGGGTGTGAATGCCAGAGACTGGCCTCCCGAAGCTGTCTCTGCATTTCACAACCTGAAACAGGCCTTTGTTTCTGGCCCCCTCTTGAGGAGACCAAATCCTGGGAATGCATTTTTTATTGAAGTGGACGCTTCCTCAATGGGGGTGGGAGCTGTGCTTCTTCAAATCTTTGAGAAGAGACGCCAACCATGTGCGTTCTTCTCCAAAAAAAATTCTCAGGCAGAGAGGAATTATGCCATCGGTGATCGGGAACTTCTCGCAATTAAATTGGCGTTAGAGGAGTGGCATCATCTCTTGGAGGGTTCCCCTCACTCCATAACGATCTTTACCGATCACAAGAATTTACAGTATCTACAGAATTCTAAACGTCTGAATCCTAGACAGGCCAGGTGGAGTCTCTTCTTTGCCCGTTTTAATTTCACGATTACCTACAAACCTGGTTCCTGCAACGGTCGGGCTGATGCGCTCTCTAGGTCATTTGACACTTTGGACGAGGAGTCCGCCCCTGAACCTGAGCCGATCATTCCCACCTCATGCATTGTTGCCCACTCTACCACCCTGAAGTCTAAAATTCCGCCTGGTAAGACCTTTGTCCCCACTGAGCTAAGAGCTAAGATCCTTCGTTGGGGACATGATTCCAAGGTGGCAGGGCATTCTGGATTCCTCCGATCCTTCCTACTCATCAGTCGTCACTACTGGTGGCCTAATCTCCGCTCAGACGTCAAAATCTACGTTAAAGCTTGTCATGTCTGTGCTCAGTCCAAATCCTCCACACAAGCTCCTGCTGGTCTCCTCATGCCCTTGCCCATTCCTAAGGAACCCTGGGCCCATATTGCCATGGATTTTATCACCGATCTCCCACTGTCTGAGAATAGTACAGTCATTTGGGTGGTAATCGACCGATTCTCCAAGATGGCTCATTTTGTTCCTCTTCCTGGTCTTACTTCTGCCCCTGCCTTGGTTCCCATTTTCATTCGGGAAATTCTCCGCCTACATGGGGTCCCTTCTCATATTGTTTCCGACAGGGGAGTCCAATTCACGTCTCGTTTTTGGAGAGCCTTTTGCAAATCCCTCAATATTGTCTTGGATTTTTCTTCCTCTTACCATCCCCAATCCAATGGACAGACTGAGAGGGTTAATCAGGAGTTAGAGGTCTTTCTTCGCACCTTTGTGTCTTCTCACCATGACGATTGGTCCTCTCTACTCCCGTGGGCAGAATTCTCCCATAACAATCATGTGAATACCAGTTCGCAGAAGACACCCTTTTTCACAGTTTATGGAAAACACCCTCAACTTCCTCTTCCCATGATCTGTTCTCCAGACATTCCAGCTTTGGCTTCGGTTCAGGAGTCTCTCAATTCCGTTTGGGGTCACGTTCATGATTCCCTCCGGGCAGCTGCTGAAAAATTCAAAGGCTTTGCCGACCGCCGCAGGCGTAAACCGCCTTCTCTTCAGCCAGGGGACAAAGTCTGGCTCTCTACCAGGAACATCAAGCTCCGAGTTCCTTCTCTGAAGTTTGCTCCACGATTCATCGGTCCATACATGGTAACTGCTAAACTGAATCCGGTTTGTTTCAAACTCCAGATTCCTAAGAGCCTTAAAATCACTAACTCCTTTCATGTTGCTCTTCTAAAGCCTTTAGTCCTCAATAAATTCTCTCGTCCTCTCCCTACCGTGGCGCCTGTCTCTGAGGATAATCAGGAGTACGAGATCAGTCAAATTCTGGACTCCCGACTCTGTAAAGGCGTTCTTCAGTACCTCGTTCATTGGAAAGGGTTTGGTCCTGAGGAGAGGTCTTGGATCACTGCATCTGAGGTCTTTGCACCTCGTCTGTTAAAGGAGTTTCATCTGAAGTTTCCCTCTAAACCTGGGCCCAGGCGGGGAAGGGGGAGGCCTCGTAAGAGGGAGGGTACTGTCATGGATATGCATTAATGTCTGTCTGCCATCTTACCTTCCTCCTCATGTGTTCATCTAGAGACCAGACCTCCTTCACCTGGCTTCCTTTATAATCTCCTCCCAGCCTGACTCCACCCCAGGCCCTATCACAGAACACTATATTAACCTGTGCACTGCAAGCCTGCTTTGCTGATCAACGTGTTTGTTAGGCATTGTGTGTTTGGGTTCCTGCCTGCCGTGTGCTACGTCTGTCTCTCTGTTACGTTATTGGCTTGTCCCCGACTATCCCTGTCTGCTCGTGACCCTTGACCTTCGGCTCGTTCTTCGTTATCCTTGTCTGCTTGTGGCCCCTGACCTTCAGCTTGTTATTCGGTTCTCTCTATCGTGTGCTGCTGCTTCCCCTCTTTTCCCCTTATCCTACGGGGCGTGAGCTAGGAAACTCCAGGGGCCGCAACCTGGTCCCAGCCTGCAGCGTAACATCCTCACCACTAGAGGCCCTGGAGAAGACCAGCTGGGTCTTAGACTCCACGCCCTGGGGAATCTTGGCTCTCGCTTCCGTTAGGATCCCGGTTGTGCTCCTCTGGTCCCGCTTTCCACAACCACCCAGTTTCCTATCCGCAGAAGCCAGCCATAGGGTTCACTACCCCGCGGTGCACTCCTGTCCCCCTACGGTGTGCATCTGTCACCTGGCCACAGGTGACCCTGACACTTCTCTCTCCCTGCACACAAGGTTTATCAAAGTATATGACACTGACACTCTCCCTGCCTATCCTTCTCTCTCTCTGCACACAAGGTTTAGCAAAGAATATGACACTGACACTGTCCCCTGCCTATCCTTCTCTCTCCCTGCACACAAGGTTTATCAAAGTATATGACACTGACACTCTCCCTGCCTATCCTTCTCTCTCCCTACACACAAGGTTTAGCAAAGAATATGACACTGACACTCTCCCTGCCTATCCTTCTCTCTCCCTACACACAAGGTTTAGCAAAGAATATGACACTGACACTCTCCCTGCCTATCCTTCTCTGTCCCTACACACAAGGTTTAGCAAAGAATAGATTTGACACTGTCCCTGCCTATCCTTCACTTTCCCTGCTCCGGAACACACTACACGAGGCCGCCGCGCTGGCGGCCTTTTATAGTGTGGGGCGTGTACTAAACCCCCTCAGCTATAATTAGCCACAGGCATCCTGCCTGTGGCCAATCATTGCTCTCCTCGCTGCCGGCGCTGTGATTGGCCAAGCATGCAGGGTCACAGTGCATGCTTGGCCAATCACAGCGCCGGGATTACACTGCGCTGGCGCAGTGTATTGTGGGCCATTCGCGTCACTCGAATTTGGCACGAACGGCCCAAATCGTTCGCTGTTCGCCGAACGCGCGAACAGCCGATGTTCGAGTCGAACTTATGTTCGACTCGAACACCGAGCTCATCCCTACCTATAAGTGACAGATCAGAGGTAGCCTGATGTAAATGGACATGAGTGCATTTACATCTGGCCACCCATAGACCCCTTTCACACTGGGGCATTTTTCAGGCGCCATAGCGCTAAAAATAGCGCCTGTAAAGTGCCTGAAAAATGCCTCATCTGCAGTCCCAGTGTGAAAGCCCAAATTCTTTCACACTGGGGCGGTGCGTTTGCAGGACGTTAGAAAAAGTCCTGCAAGCAGCATCTTTGGGGCGGTGCAGGAGCAGTGTATACACCGCTCCTCCACCGCCCTTGCCCATTGGAATTCATTAGCAGCGCTGCCGATATGAAATTATCATGAAAAAAAAAAAAAGGAAGATCATTCGTCCGATAATCTCAGGCTAGTCGGGTGGGCAGGGTTAAGGATGGGGTCAAGGGTGAGGTTAGGGGGCCCCGTTAGGTAGGCTGTACGGGGCCCCATGATTTCTAACAGCGGCCCTGTATACAATATAACATGATATAACAGCATTCTTGAAGTATTAGTCTATTTTAGTGGTCATTCTGGTGCATTGTTTCAGATAACACCTGCAGATCACTGAGCAGAATACAAATTATAGTCATATCCCCGAGTTTGGACAAAATTAAAAAGATCTGGGAAACGCTCTTTCAATCGATAGTGTTATAATTTATGAATATGTCAATGAATGTTTGGCTAACAAACCCAGTTCTGTTCAGTAATAATTACTTCCTTAAAATTCTATACTTTGAGTTGGTTCTTCCCTGATATGATTTGAGGAAGTGTTTTCTTGGATGATATTGTATCACTGGATCTGTTAATGAATGGAGTCTTTGTTCAATGAAGTTCACTGTGAACATAATATACTTTTATTTCTGCTTAACATTGTTTACCTTTCTACCATTTTCATTTTTTCATGAAGCCTTGTATAACTTGTTAAAAAAAAAACAATTTTACATGGGCACAATGTAACACTAGGGCACTATTATAGGTAATGTTTAAAGTGAAACTTTTGCCCAAAATAAGTAAAAAATCCCTGTAAATAAAGAGGTATCATACTGCCCTGCATCCCGTGCCTCATATATTTGCTTCTTCACTAACTGTAGATTCTTCAAGTAGGTAAAAAAAATTTTTTTTTCATTTTGGATAGAGTAAGGGAGGGTTATAACCCCTGTCAGTTTATTTTTGCAATCTGTGTCCCACTCCTTTCACTTTCTGTCCCATAAGCCCAAACAAGAAGTTAGAGGAAATCCCCCTAATGCCGCATACACACGATCTGACTTTCCGACAACAAAGCGGTGGGTTTTTTTTCCCAACGGATTTTCGCTCAAACTTGTCTTGCATACACACGGTCGCACAAATGTTGCTCGGAAATTCCGATCGTCAAGAACGCGGAGACGTACAACACTACGACGAGCCGAGAAAAATTAAGTACAATGATTCCTAGCATGCGTCAAATTGATTCCGAGCATGCGCAGCACTTTTGTACGTCAGAAATGGCTACACACGGTCGGAGTTTGAGAACCAGCTCTCCAACATTTGTTGTTGGAAATTCCGACAGCAAATGTTCGATGGAGCCTACACACGGTCGGAATTTCCGACAAAAAGCTCCCATCGAACATTTGTTGTCGGAATTAGTTTGAGAATCCCTGGTTGTTACCAGAACTATTGTACCCTTTGGTAGATTTCTCCTCTATTCCTGTTCTGGTGACAACCTAAAAGTTGAGATTTTTTTGTGGTGGTAATTGTAAGCAGGACAAATAGAGAGGGAGATTCTCCCTAATGGGGGCACAGACAGCAATAAAAACCTGACAGGGGTTCTAATCCCTCTCCACTCTATCCAAAGCTAAAAAAAAAAAAAAAAGTTTTGCCTTTAGCTATACTTTCACCATCTGACACATTTGACTTGTCAGATGCCTTCCTCCACTGCATGCCATGGTTCCACTTGCCAGCTGCTATGTCACGAAGGCCCACAGAAAAAGCACACCTGCTTGCTACTAACCAAGGATGCTAGGAGGCAGGAGCTACCTGTGACTTAGCCACCCAGTACGCTAGGCGTCAGGAGCCACCTGTGTCCTAACAGCCTAGGATGCTAGGTGGCAGGAGACACCTATGCCCTAGCAGATGTCACCTGCATCCAAGTAACCAAGGGTGCTAAATAGCAGTAGTGTTCTGCATCTTAGACACCCAGTACACTAGATTGCAGGAGTGGCCTGCGTCCTAATAACCAAGGCCACTTGGTAGCAGTAGCCATTGTAGTCAATTACCAATTATTTCTTATTAAGTAATTTTTTGTTTTTTTTAAAATAAAAAACATGTTACACTTACCTGCTCTGTGCAATGGTTTTGCACAGAGCAACCCAGATCCTCTTCTCAGGTCTCCCACCGGAGCTGAAACTGAAAATGCCATTTCATTCATTTTTACTATTTGAAACAAACTCACCCATCCATTCATGTCTTCATGCTTTATTTTGCTGAGAAATCACTTTGAACCCCCCCCCCCTTTTATTTCAAGCTGCAGCCATCTTGAGAAAGGGTAGATTATTCATGTAGAATTTACTTCCTGGAATCCATCTGCCCTTAGCTTAGGCATGCTTAGCTGAGAAAGCCCCTCCTCCAGATGAAAAAATTATGCTCATGTACTGCGGTCTCCTGAAGCTCCCCGCAGGCAGTTGTCATCATTTGGCTGGATCAACTTTGGGTAGCAATCTTTAGCCATTTTCATTGGCCGAGATTATGTCACTTCCGTTCGAGGGATGTTCATTGATCTTGGCATTGCTAAAACTGACAATTGCGCGGTCGTGCGACGTGGCTCCCAAAAAAAATTGATGTCCTTTTTTTCCACAAATAGAGCTTTCTTTTGCTGGTATTTGATCACCTCTGTGGTTTTTATTTTTTGCGCTATAAACAAAAATAGAGCGACAATTTTGAAAAAAATGCAATATTTTTTACTTTTTGCTATAATATTTATCCCCCAAAAATATATAAAAAAAAATGTTTTCCTCAGTTTAGTTTGATACGTATTCTTGTACATATTTTTGGTAAAAACAATCTCAATAAGTGTTTATTGATTGGTTTGCGCAAAAGTTATAGCGTCTACAAAATAGGGGACTGTTTTATGGCATTTTTATTAATATTTTTTTTTTTTACTGGTAATGGCGGCGATCAGCGATTTTTATCATGACTGCGACATTATGACGGACACATCGGACACTTTTGACACCATTTTGGGACCATTGTAATTTTTACAGCGATCAGTGCTATAAAAATGCACTGATTACTGTGAAAATGACACTGGCAGTGAAGGGGTTAACCTGTAGGGGGCGCTGAAGGGGTTAAGTGTGACCTAATGAGTGATTCTTACTGTGTGGGGGCATGGCTTGGAGTGTGACGTCACTGATCGTTGTTCCCTATGACAGGGAACAGACGATCAGTGACACTCTCACTAGGAAGAACGGGGAAAGGTTTGTTTACACTTACCTCTCCCCGTTCTTCAGCTCTGTGACCCGATCGCGGGACACCGGCGGCGATCGGGTCCGCGGGCGTGGTCACAGGGCTGAGGACCGGGTCCCACGGCTGGGCATCTTAAAGGGGACGTACCTGTACGTGCTTATGCCCAGCCGTGCCATTCTGCTGACGTATATGTACAGGCGACGGTCCTTAAGTGGTTAAAGTGTATCTAAACCCAACAGCAAACATTTAAACTTTTAATTCCAGGAACTACCTAATTAATCTTAAAAAAGCTCCCTCCCCCTCCTAACACATATTCTGACTGATCTGTGCTGGAAAAGATCTATATACAGTACTTTACCTTTTTTCAGCCCACTTTGGTCCAGTCACGTGATCTCCCCTATGCCAGCCAGATGCAGCTGCAGGGGAGAGGAGAGAGTGTTGATTACCCGATAACGGCTAGTAAAGCCTGGATCAGTGATGTCAGCCATTGGCTTTAATGGCCCTTCTGTTGTCAGCTCTCCCCCTCTCCCCTGCAGCTGTATCTGGCTGACACAGGGGCGTAGGATTACAAATCCAAACCAAAGCAAACTTAGAGGATTGAGAAAATTCATTTACCACTGACAGGGGCGTTTACAGATTTTATATATGTAAAACCTTGATCCCCCAATTTTTTTTAAAAACTATTTTGCTGTAACCACTTGTAAGTGTTATCTGGAGTTCAGCTGTAATTTGTTGGTCAAGCTTGCATTCAAACCTGAGCAGAGTGTATTCCTGATGATTTTTAAGTGTTTCAAGTATTTTTGCATGTGTATCAATTTTCTGGTGTTTGTTTCCTGGGCAAGAGAGGAAAGCAGTTCTATTGGAGGAGAGAAATTCTCCCGTCGAAAAAACGCATTTATCGAGTGTTTACAGGCATTTCCATTGAAGTCTATGGGATAAAAAACACCTGAATATACTAAACAGAAAAAACTGTGAGAACAGGTACAATGAGACTGAGCTATTGCTAGACTTGCCAATCTCACAAATTTGTTGCACAATTGCAGCAAGTCCTCATTGCATGACTCCAGATGAACTTTCTTTGCAAACAATCTGCAAGCCTGCCGCAAGTTCTGGTTCAGTTATGTTGTGCAATAGTCCTCCCACCACAGGGGTCACTGTGACAGATTTTTTTTTTAGACTAGCAGAGCTCTTGCTGTAGACTCACCACTGCAACTTTGCTCTTGCTAGAGACTTGCCACCCACATTTTGTGATTTCAAGCATCCACAGCCAGTCGGGACATCCAGCCTAAGAGAGGGGGATCCCAGGTGCATATCCAGACACAGCTGCACAGACGGTGTGAAGCGTTCCAGTGTGAGGCGACCAGTCGTGTTCCTAGAAGAGCCTGCCTGTTCCAGGACATTTGTTTGGGCCTTGGCCGCAGGATTGGATGAGAGGGCTTCCGCCCATTTGCAGGAAACAATGCGACGCGCTGACGCATTCGCGCATGCGCCTGGGAAGGGGTTGCAGGCGCGCAGCTCAGGAAGCCAACCCCGATGTGCCTACCTGTTTCCTCCCTTCCTTCTGCATCAGCTGTTGCTATTAGCGGCACCAGCTGATTGGAAGCGGAGGTATATTTAAGTAGGATCACCGAACACACCCTGCATCCACCCTCTTTGGCTATTGGATGGCTATTGGATGGCAGGACGTGTCCCTCGGCAAACATAGACTCTAGTAAAGTAGATAACACTAATATTTCTCTGTTAACTCTCGGTCTCATCATTAGCTATGGACAATGTATGTGAAGACTCTATTGACTTGTATATGCATTGTTTACACTGTAATTGTGGAGACTATTGGGTATTATGGAGCTTTACGTTTACTTGCATTACTTGATTGTACAAATACTCAATACTCTGTATGTGGCCAGGCTGTGGAAGTCTCCCACATGTGGTATCACCATACTCAGGAGGAGTAGGAGAATCTATTTTGGGGTGTAATTTTTGGTATGTACATGCTATGTGTTAGAAATATTATATGAATGGACAACTTTGTGTAAAAAAAAAAAAAACAATGCGTTTTCATTTTCTTCCAACATTTTCCAAAAACTTTTAGAGAAAAATGAACCGTTCAAAAGACTCATTATGCCTCATAGATTATACGTTGGGGTCATTTTTGGAGCGTTTTCATTGTCCTGGTGCTCCAGGGCCTTCAGAATTGTAATAGGTAGTCAGAAAATTAGATGTGTAATTTATACTCCTAGAACGCCTGAAGGTGCTCCCTGCATGTTGGGCCTCTGTATGTGGCCACACTGTGTAAAAGTCTCACACATGTGGTATCGCCTTACTTGGGAGTAATAGCAGAATGTGTTTTGGGGTGTAATTTGTGCTATGCATATGCTGTATGTGAGAAATAACCTGCTAATATGACAATTTTGTGAAAAAAATAAAAAAAGCCAAAAAAAAAATCTTGATTTTTGCAAAGAATTGTGGAAAAAAATTACAACTTCAAAAAACTCACCATGCCTCTTATTAAATACCTTGGATTGTCTACTTTCCAAAATGAGGTCATTTGGGGGGTATTTGTACTTTCCTGGCATGTTAAGGTCTCAAGAAATTAGATAGGCCGTCAGTATTTCAGGTGTGATAAATTTTCAGAGATTGGCACCATAGCTTGTGGACTCTAAGCCCAGGTTCACACTGGGCTGCGGGAGTGAAGCCGTGCGAGTTCAGCTGAACTCGCACGATTTCACTCCTGCCTGTCAGTCCCGATTTCGGCCGCGATTACAGGGACATCTGTGCAAGTTTCTGCACGGATGTCAATGTATATCGCGGCCCGAAATCGCAAAAAGTAGTACAGAAACTACTTTGTGAAATCGGTGCAGCGCCGCAGATGCGGTGTCGCACCGATTAGGACGGTGCCATTGCCCGCAATTTGCGGCAAAGATCGGCGATTTGACATGCGACTTGACATGTCAAATCGCATGTCAAATCGCACCAGTGTGAACCAGGGCTAAAACTTTCACGAAGACCAAATAATATACACCGAAAAATTACTAATTTGCAAAATTGTATAACAGAAACAAAGAAAAACTGACTCTTTTACAGAATTTTCAGTCTTTTTTTTCTTTTATAGCGAAAAAAATTAAAAACCAAACAGTGATTAAATACCACCAAAAGAAAGTTCTATTTGTGTGGAAAAAAGGACAAAAATTTCATATGGGTACAGTGTTGCATGACTGAGTAATTGTCATTCAAATTGTGAGAGCACCGAAAGCTGAAAAGTGGTCTGGTTAGGAAGGGGGTTTAAGTGCCCAGTGGTCAAGTGGTAAATAAAAGCAAACATTTTTTTTTTCTATACTTTTGAAAGTGGAGCGGGATTAGAACACCCATAAAGTTGTTTTTATCTGTCTGTCCCCCTGTTAGGCAGATTCGCCCTCTATATTTGTCCTGTTTCTGCTATCATCAACAGTGAAAGTAAAAGAAAATCCCAAATTTTGGGCTGTCTCCAGAACAGTAGTAAAGGTGACATCTTCTAATTGGGACACTTCTGGTGAAAGTTCTGTTGACCCCCCAGGATTCAATCACATTGGAGGAATTTCCTCACGTCCTGTTATGGCTATAGGACAGGAAGTGTAGTGTAATCTTCCCAATAGCATAGCAAAAAAATAAATACTGTGTCCAAAAAATAAATAAAAAAAAAGGTTAGCCTATACAATAATACCTTGCGAGTAACGCGGTTTATGAGCGTTTCGCAATACGAGCTATTATTTATTTTAAATCCTGATTTGGGTTGCGCAAGATGAGCAGGATTCAAGCCAATGGGGTGTGCAGTACCGCATTTGGCCAGAGGTGGGAGGGCGCCGGTGACACTCAGTGCCACTTGGATGCACCCGGAAACCCTCCGTTCCCGATTGTCTCCGAGCCTCTCCGGCGCCCTCCCACCTCTGGCCACATGCGCTACTGCATAGAATAGCAGTCACTGTGGAACGAATTATCTGAGTTTACATTGACTCCTATGGGTAAACTTGCTTTGATATACAAGTGCTTTGGATTACAAGCATTCTTCTGGAACGAATTATGCTCGGAATCCAAGGTACCACTGTAGTTCTACATTAAAGGGGTTCTAAAGGTTTGTTTTTTTCTTTGAAAAAATAAATAAATAACATGTTATACTTAAGAAAAAGAAAGCCCTAGGGCTAACGCTGCTCTAAATGACAATGCTAGGTAGATAAAATATGAAAAAGTGGAAAGAACAGCCGCTAGCACCATAAGTTCAGTACAAGAAACTTATAAATAGCAAGAAAAAAAACAGAGAAGTGAAGCGTTTTTTTTTTTTAACATGTTATACTTACCTGCTCTGTGCAATGGTTTTGCACAGAGCAGCCCTGATCCTCCTCTTCTGGGGTGCCCCGCCGGCACTTCTGGCTCCTCCCCTTCCCGCTGCTGCGTCCATTGACACAGATAGCGGGACTCGGCCCCACCCCTCACGTCACTGGATTTGATTGCCAAAGGCTCCTGCTGTTATCAATTTGTCCAATGAGGATAGAAACACCGGCTGGAGCTGCTGGGCTCCTGCACATGGCTGGAACAGATCGGGCTCAGGAAAGAAAAATAGGGGGTCTGGGGGGAGCTGCAGTACAGAAGGTTTTTCACCTTAAAGGGGTTGTAAAGGTTCAGATATAATTTTTTTTTAAAAACAAACATGTCATACTTACCTCCACTATGCAGTTAGTTTTGCACAGAGTGGCCCCGATCGTCCTCTTCTGGGGTCCCACGGCGGCTCTCGCGGCTCCTCCCCGCAATAGCTAACCCCCTCGGGGATTACCTTGCAGGCGCGCTCCCTGTCATACACTCTGCGTCCATAAACACAGAGTGTATGAATCAGTCCCGCCCCCCCAGCGGCCGCGTCATTGGATTTGATTGACAGCAGCGGGAGCTGCGCTGCTATCAATCTATCCAATCAACGCAGAGACTCCGTGGAGAAGAGGATGCCGGGGGACGCGCAGATGAATGGGCTCAAGTAAGTAAAACGGGGGGGCTGGGGGGCCCGTCATTGCCAGGTGTTTTTTCACCTTCATGCATGTGATGCATGAAAGTGAAAAAACACGAACCTTTACAACCACTTTAATACACAGAATGCATTAAGGTGAAAAACTGTGAGACTTTACAACCACTTTAACGACTTACGGACCACCCGCCATCATTATATGTCGGCACTTTGAAGAGGAATATCGTTGTTATGGCAGCAGCTAGCTGCCATAACCCCGGTATCCTCTTCTTCA
This sequence comes from Rana muscosa, assembly GCA_029206835.1. NCBI lineage: Eukaryota > Metazoa > Chordata > Amphibia > Anura > Ranidae > Rana > Rana muscosa. Next base: position 181,385,829 of record CM055121.1, read on the forward strand.
GCAGGTGGTCCGCTTTCAGATAAAAGTGGTCTCTGCGGCGGATTCGCCGCTAAATCACTTTTATCGGTAGTGAGAGAGGGCCCCTCCCACCATGCTCCGGTGCCCTCCGCCGCCGGCAGCGGCGGAGGTGATCGCGTTCTCTCATGTCTGTGGTATGGAACTGAGTGAGGGGGAAGATGGCCATCACCCGGCTCCATACCATTGCAGGGCGGAAGTGACATCAAAACGTCACTTCCGCCCATAGCTCTTAAAGCAACATTTTTATTTTATTTTTATTGCATTTATATTAGTGTAAATATGAGATCTGAGGTCTTTCTGACCCCAGATCTCATATTTAAGAGGTCCTGTCATTATTTTTTTCTATTACAAGGGATGTTTACATTCCTTGTAATAGGAATAAAAGTGACACCATTTTTTTTTAAAGAACAGTGTAAAAATAAAAAATAAAAGGTAAAATAAATAAGAAAAAATAAATAAAAAATTTAAACGGGCCCCGTCGAGCTTGCGTGCAGAAGAGAATGCATATGTGAGTAGCGCCCGCATATGAAAATGTTGTTCAAACCACACATGTGAGGTATCACCATGATCGTTAGAACGAGAGCAATAATTCTAGCCCTAGACTTCCTCTGTAACTCAAAACATGCAACCTGTAGAATTTTTTTAACGTTGCATACAGAGATTTTTAGGGGAAAAATGTTGTTGCCATTCCACGAGCGGGCGCAACTTTGAAGTTTGACATGTTGGGTATGAATTTACTCGGCGTAACATCATCTTTCACAATATAAAAAAACATTGGGCTAACTTTACTATTGTCTTACTTTTAAATTAAAAAAAGTGTATTTTTTCCAAAAAAGTGCGCTTGTAATATAGTGGGACAAAAAGTATTGCATTGGCCGCCATTTTATTCTCTATGGTGTAAGAAAAAAATAATAATATATATATATATATATATATATATATATATATATATAATGTTTGGGGGTGCCAAGTAATTTTCTAGCAAAAAAATGATTTTAAAAGGGTTGTATAGGTTTTTTTTTTTAAATAACAAACATGTCATACTTACCTCCACCGTGCAGTTAGTTTTGCACAGAGTGGCCCTGATCCTCCTGTTCTGGGGTCCCACGGCGGCTGTCTCGGCTCCTCCCCACTAAAGCTAAACCCCCACTGTGAAGCTCTTTCCCGAGGGGGTTAGCTTGCGGGCGCGCTCCTGTGTCATACAGTTGGCGTTCATAGACGCCAAGTGTATGACTCGGTCCCGCCCCCCCGGCGGGCGCGTCATTGGATGTGATTGACAGCAGCGGGAGCCAATCAATCAATGCTGCTATCAATCTATCCAATCAATGGCCAGACTCAGTGGAGAAGAGGACGCCGGGGGACGCGCACAGCAGGTGAACGGGCTCAGATAAGAAAAACAGGGGGGCTGGGGGGCCCATGAAAGCAAGGTGTTTTTTCACCTTAATGCATAGGATGCATTAAGGTGAAAAAACACGAACCTTTACAACCCTTTTAACTTGTAAACAACAAGTCTGAAAAATAGGCCCAGTCCTTAAGTGATTAACCACTTCCTTCCCATAGTCATATGACGTCCGCAGGAGGGATCTCCCATCCTGGGCGGGCGCCATATGACGTCCTCGGCTTCCCGGCCGTCTAGAGGGCGTGTCACTCGGGAGCCGATGCGCATGCCCAGCGGCCACGATGTCTGCCGGGCACCCGCAATTGCCTGTAACAGAGCAGGGACGTGGATCTGTGTGTGCAAACACACAGATCCACGTCCTGTCAGGGGAGAGGATACCGATGTGTGTTCCCAGTACAGAGGAACACTGATCGGTCTTCTCCCCTTGCGAGTCCCCTCCCCCTACTGTTAGAATCACTCCCTAGGTAACAGATTTAACCCCTTGATCGCCCCCTAGTGTTAACCCCTTCCCTGCCAGTCATATTTATACAGTAATCAATGCATTTTTATAGCACTGATCGCTGTATAAATGTCAATGGTCCCAAAATAGTGTCAAAAGTGTCCGATATGTCCGCCGCAATGTCACGGTCACGATAAAAATGTTCCCGCCATTACTAGTAAAAAAAAAAAAAAAAGGTAAAAATGCCATAAATCTATCCCCTATTTTATAGACGCTATAACTTTTGCGCAAACCAATCAATATACGCTTATTGCGTTTTTTTTTACCAAAAAGGAAGGGGGTGAAATGCTCTGTATTGAAGTGATTAAAGCCTCGTATACACGACCGCGAATCTCGTCAGGAAAAAACTTGTCGTTTTTCCTGACGAGATTCTTGGACAAGAATCTTGTCCCGGCCGAGTGTACACACGATCCATTCAAAGAACCGCCGTTCTTTTGAATGGAACCAACGCGGTGACGTCATCGACTACGACGAGCGTGCGCTCGTCACATTCGATGCCGTCGCCGCCATCTTGCTACACCCTACCTATGCCTAGGAAGCTACCGCGCATGCGTCAAAGTCATTTCGAGCATGCGCGGGTTTCCACTGCGACAGGTAAGTGTACACACACACACTTTTCTCGTTGAGAAACAGGCCGAAGAAATCTCGACGAGAAAATAGAGAGCAGGTTCTCTATTTTTCTTGTCGAGATTCTGGCCAGTTTTCTCGATGAGAAACCATACACACAAACGTTTTTCTCTGCAGTTTTCTTGTCGTTTCTTGCCGAGAAACTCGGTCGTGTGTACGAGGCTTAAGGCTCCATGCACACCTGGGTGTTCGGGGGGAAAACGTTGCGCTGGTGGTGTGGTTAATGCCTGGCAAACGCACGTTTTGTCACACGAAAAATCATGCAGTAAAACAATGCCGGAAAAGGACCTGTTTTTTTTTTTTTGCACACTTCTCCTATGGAGAGCGGTCCATTCTGATGAATGTGATGCTCTATAATATATACTGTCGTGCAGTAAATGGAAAAAAAAAAAAAACGCAGCGGTGTAATTAGGGCCTATGGACAGGGAGCGATGTGATGTGCATGGAGCCTTAAGCCTCGTACACACGACCGAGTTTCTCGGCAAGAAACGACAAGAAAACTGCAGAGAAAAACGTTTGTGTGTCTCCATGTCACTGTGGGGAGGAAGGACCCAGCAATGCACTGGCAGCTCCACACGTTTGTAGAAGGATTTCCCCAGGTAACAGTCCATTACAGGTACACTGTGACTGTACTCTCTGCACACCGGCTTCTCCTTATATCCCGTACCCACAACACTTACACAGCACATGACCATTAACCATGTACAGTACGGGCCGGCGGTGCACTATGGGATTCGTAGTCCGGAAGTTCATTCCCCTCCAGCGTTCCTCTGCACGAAGAAACTACAACTCCTCCCAGCATGCACCGCGAGGCCGGCTTGTGTCACATGGTGAACGAGGGCCACTGATTGGAATGATGTCAGTGTAGTGCGGTGCGGGGGGCGGAGCCTAGGTTTTCCTTCTTGTGAATTACATGTCAATAAGGGAGATCATTAGGTTGGGAGTCCCATCTGACAGCTGGCCGGACAGAATTAGACTGAGACCTTGCCAGACTGCACCTGTCCCCTCCCCTGCCTGTGTCTGCAGTCAGCATGCTGAACTTGTGACAGTGATCACATTGTCCCTGGAGGGATCCACTATACAGATCACACACTGCTCTCTGTGTACTGGGGGATTATTAGGGGTGTGCCCAGGTAATTGGTCCCCCTTCCTGGAGTTCTGAAGATTTGGGTGCTCACCTGGAGCCGGCCCCCCATCACAGGCATGAGACATGGCGTCTGTCAAGGTGGCAGTGCGAGTCCGACCGATGAACCGCAGGTAAGGGGTCCGCTGTGTGCGTGGTCTGATTTCTATATAATAATAATAATAATAATAATAATAATAGTCGGCTGTAAGGATCTGATGTCTTCTGTTGTAAATAAGGGGCTCTCCACACATAATGTGACTTTGATTTTAGGTGGTACCTGGAGGGCAGCTAAGTGGTTAGCACTTCCACCTAGCAGCACTAAGGTCGCTGGTTCGAATCCCAACCACGGCACTACCTGCCTGGAGTTTGCATGTTCTCCCTCTGTCTGCGTGGGTTTCCTCCGGGTACTCTGGTTTCCTCCCACAATCCAGACATGCTGGTAGGTTAATTCGCCCCTGTCTAAATTGGCCTTGGTATATGTATGAATGTATGTGAATTAGCCCTCGTTCACATTCACTGTGGCTTTGAAATCGTGCGACTTCATCTGAAATCACACTTTTTCAAAGCCGCATGTCAGTGGGACTTGGAAGACCTCCTGTATAGCTTTATGCACTGATGTCTATGCAAGTCGCACCCGAAATCGTCAAAAGTAGTGACTACTTTGTTGAATTGGTGTACAGAGCAATTGCCGCCAATAGGCTGCGACTTGTCAAGCGATGTAATAAATCGCACGACAAGTTGTGAACGGGGGCTAAGAGACTGTAAATTGTAAGCCCATTGAGGGTAGGGACTGATGTGAATGTACAATATATATATATATATATATATATATATATATATATATATATATGTGAAGCGCTGTGTAAATTGACGAAACTATATAATTACCTGTAATAAATTAAATAATTATTCAGGTCTGTGCACCCAATAGGCTGAGAGAGCGCCATATAAAGCGGGGTACTCTGGATCCCTGGTGCTGAAGAGACCAGAGAGGTCTGCGTGGAGATTCAGCTCCTAAGTGCCCCCCCCCCCCCCCCCCCCCCCAGTACTGGAATGTCAGTCTCTGCTGCCTCTACATGTAATGATACAAACATACAATAATTTCACTGACTGATTCAAACAATCGTTCAAATTTAAAAACAAATAATCCCTAAAGCAAGACTTCATCCAAAAAGGGAAGTTCTGCTTTATGTCCTTCTCCCGACCTTTACATTTGGGGAGGGGGAACAGGTACCTAGTTTTGACAGGTACCCGTTTCCACTTCTGCTCGAGTCCTCTAGGCCAGCAATGACAAACCTTGGCACTCCAGATGTTTTGGAACTACATTTTCCATGATGCTCAACTACACTGCAGAGCATCATGGGAAATGTAGTTCCAAAACATCTGGAGTGCCAAGGTTTGCCATCACTGGCCTAGGCCAGGGCTCGACAATCCCCGGGCGCCAGGTCGCCATTGCGACTAGAATTAGCGGCCTGGGGCAGCAAAGCTGGGGTATCCTGTGTCTCCGTGAAACACCCCCCCCCCCCGCGCCGCGCAATCGCGATCACGTCAGGCCGGCCGGTAATTGAGGCCGCGGCTTTGCGGCCTTCTGCAGGCCTATGCTTCTCTGTAGGCCTATGCTTCCTTCTGTGAACAGGCGCCATCTTGGTGGCCGTTGGTATGACATACAACCAGCAATGCTAATGGAGCTTCCCCTGTCTGTTTCCACTGCCCCATCTCCTTCCCTCTAATTACAACCCCCAAACATTATATATATTTTTTTATTCTAACACCCTAGAGAATAAAATGGCGGTCATTGCAATACTTTCTGTCACACGGTATTTGCGCAGCGGTCTTACAAGCGCACTTTTTGGGGAAAAAATACACTTTTTTTTTTAATTAAAAAAATAAGAAAACAGTAAAGTTAGCCCAATTTTTTTTTTTATATTGTGAAAGATAATGTTACGCTGAGTAAATTGATACCCAACATGTCACGCTTAAAAATTGCATCCGCTCGTGGAATGGCGACAAACTTTTACCCTTTAAATCTCCATAGGCGACGTTTAAAAAATTCTACAGGTTGCATGTTTTGAGTTACAGAGGAGGTCTAGGGCTAGAATTATTGCTCTCGGTCTACCAACCGCGGCGATACCTCACGTGTGGTTTTTAACACCGCTTTCATATGCGGGCGCTACTCATGTATGCGTTCGCTTCTGCGCGCAAGCTCGGCGGTACGGTGCGCGTTCCTGGCTCCTAACTTTTTTAGCTGGCTCCTAGATTCCAAGCAAATTTGTCAAGCCCTGGCCTAGGCGATCTGAGCAGAAGTTCTGCCCCCCCCCTCACTTTACAGCATTCTAGGACAGATCCCAAAAGATTGCGGGACCATTCACAAAGTGCTGTGTGGCTCACGAATGCGCAGTGGGAAGCCGCAACGAGTGGCAGCCGGCTTCCAACACTAAACATGCCAGTGTCCTGCCGAGAAAGGTCCCCCGGTGGATAATGCCAGCCCTGAACTGCGCAGGCACAGCGCTTGCGCAGTACGGAGCACAACAGAGCCACCTAAAATCGCTGAAGATGAACAGCTGTGAATCAGCTGTACGCGGCGCCTGCGCAATGAGCACGACATTGTGCCACACACTGCCGCATGCTCCCGATGCTCGTGCAACTCCGCAAGGGGCGGGTGTATCACTTATATCGTGTAAGGGGCGGAAGGCTACAGCATCTCCCCGCTCTATACCTCCGTGAGACGATTGCGGGGATCCCCGCGGTCCGAATCACGTGGATGGCGCACGCGACCACATGGACAGGCATTTAAAGGGGACTTGCAGGTAGGTTGATGTGCCTGTCCATGCCATTCTGCCAACGTATATGTACATGAGGTGGTCGGCAAGTGGTTAAGCACAGTGCCATGCTGCCCCATACAGTCATGTCCAAAAATATTGGCACCCCTGCATTTCTGTCAGATAATGCACCACTTCGCCCACAATATTGTTGCAACGGCAACCAGTTAAAATGGTGAAAAACTGACTCAACATTTTCTGTTGTGTGCCACACGGAACAAGCAGAAAAGAATTGTCTGAGGATTTGAGAACAAAAATTGTGGAAAATCTCAAGGTCACAAGTAGGGCTGCAACTAACGATTATTTTCATAATCGATTAGTTGGCCAATTTTATTGTTTCGATTAATCGGTTAATAACCTTAAAAAAAGTGTGGCGTATATTTTAGGTAATATGTACAATTAAAAAAAAAAAGGCAATTTAACCTCTTGAGATCCGGGCCATATACAATTGACGGCCTCAAGGTGGATCTACAAATCCAATCGGCCGTTACACAGACAAGGATGTGGATCTCTGTGCGTAAACACAGAGATCCACGTCCTGTCAGGGAGAGGAGACCGATGCTGTGTCCCTTGTACATAGGGACACAGATCGGTCACCTCCCCCAGTCAGTCCCCTCCCCCACACAGTAGTAATCACTCCCAGGGCACACATTTAACCCCTTCCTCGCCCCCCTAGTCTTAACCCCTTCCCTGCCAGTGTCATTTTTTACAGTAACCAGTGCATTTTTATAGCACTGATCGCTGTAAAAATGACAATGGTGTCAAAAGTGTCCGATGTGTCCGCCATAATGTCGCAATCACAATAAAAATCGCTGATCGCCGCCATTACTAGTAAAAAAAAAAAAAAAAAATTAATAAAAATGCTATAAAACTATCCCCTATTTTGTAGACGCTATAACTTTTGCGCAAACCAATCAATAAACGCTTATTGCGATTTTTATTTTACCAAAAATATGTAGAAGAATACGTATCGACCTAAACTGAGGGAAAAAAAAAAAAAAGAAAAATTGGGATATTTATTATAGCAAAAAGTAAAAAATATTGTTTTGTTTTTTTTCAAAATCGTCACTCTTTTTTTTGGTTTATAGCGCAAAAAATAGAAACCGCAGAGATGATCAAATACCACCAAAAGAAAGCGCTATTTGTGGGGAAAAAAAGAACATCAATTTTGTTTGGGAGCCACATCTCACGACCGCGCAATTGTCATTCAAAGCGTGACAGTGCTGAAAATTGGCCTGGGCAGGAAGGGGGTTTAAGTGCCCAGTAAGCAAGTGGTTAATATTAAATATCTCTATGCAGTGGTAAATATAAATAACCAACTATATGGTCTAAAATCTCTAATCCACTCTGAGAATAACTGACAGAAGAGATATACTGTATATACTATTAGAGAGGGTGAATCTGGTAAACATCATCAGACTCCGATCAAATTTTTTTTATTTAAAGGAAAAAAAGTTAAAGACGTCTTCCTTCAGGAAAAAAAAATCATTTTAAGAACGTTCGTTCGATTTTCTAATCGTCAGTGGGGTCAAATCGACATTCGTTTTCAACCACAGTGATGAGAAAGTTTAGAAATAATAGAAAACTTCTTGGTCAAAGGATTTTTCAGACCGTGTATGTGATTTTCGTTCAGAAATTACATTCATTTTAAAACTGTATGTTAAAAGCAAGTAAAAATTTCAAACATTCTTTCATTCAGCAATGTACAAAGATTTTTCGTATTAATATAATATTAACAGTAGTGATTATTTGCTGTTTTTGTACGTTAACCACTTAAGGACCGCCGCCTGTACTTATACGTCGGCAGAATGGCACAGACAGGCATATCAACGTACCTGTACGTCGCCTTTAAATGCCTGTCCTTGTGGTCAGGCTCGTGAGTCGGACCGCGGGTCCTGCAGACTCGATCGCCGCGGGGATCACTGCGATCGTCTCATGGAGGTATAGAGCGGGGAGATGCTTGTGTAAACAAGCATCTCCCCGCTTTGACTAGTGACAATGACACTGATCTCGGCTCCGTGTACTTCTTTTTTTTTTTTTACCAAAAATATGTAGAAGAATACGTATTGGCCTAAACTGAGGGAAAAAAAAATGTGTTTTATATATATATATATATATATATATATATATATATATATATATATATTATATTGCATTTTTTTCAAAATTGTCGCTGTATTTTTGTTTATAGCGCAAAAAAAAAAAAAAAAGAGGTGATCAAATACCACCAAAAGAAAACTCTATTTGTGGGGAAAAAAATACGTCAATTTTGTTTGGGAGCCACATCACACGACCGCGCAATTGTTGGTTAAAGCGACGCAGTGCCGAATCGCAAAAAGTGGCCTGGTCCTTTAGCTGCAAAATGGTCCGGGGCTTAAGTGGTTAAAGGGCTAATTTTTTTTTTTAAACCCAGTATGTTACTGGCCGATTAATCCATTATAAAAATAGTAATCGATTAATTTCATAATCGATTAGTTGTCGATTGATCGATTAGTTGTTTCAGCCCTAGTCACAAGTCCATCTCCAGAGATCTTAATGTTCCTGTGTCCACTGTGCATAACATTGTCAAGAAGGTAACAGCCCATGGCACTGTAGCTAATCTCCCTGAATGTGGACAAAAGAGAAACGTTAATCATGGAGTTTGCCAAAACTTACCGGAGGAAGGCAAAATTATTTTGGGAGAATGTGCTGTGGATAGATGAAACAAAATTGCAGCTTTTTGGTAAAGCCCATAATTCTGCTTTTTTCAGAAAAAAGAAATGAGGCCTTTAGGTCGGGTTCACACTTGAAACGGATGTGGCTGACAGCAGGGATCTGCCTGAATTCGGACCTAAAACGGAGCCAAAGACACACAGGAGATGTGTGAACAGGCTCCATTGAGAGTCGGTCACAATCTCCTGTCATGCGAATTGGATGCGGGGAAAATGGTGTGAACCCAGCCTCAAAGAAAATAATATAGTGTAGGTTTGTAACGGGAGGGCCTAATATTATTCCCCAATATTTCCCAGGATCTGTAAATAACTATTTTGTTGATCCTGAACTCAACAGGTTAAATTAAGAGATGCTGATGTGTCACCTGTCTGCTTGTGTAATGTTAATGAACCTCAATTATGCTACAGATCCTTTCATTGTGAGATGTGTATTGGGAGCTCGTTATGTATCTATTGTGTGACGTCTTTTGAGAAATGGGAGACAGTACGGCTAGCCTAAAAGGTCATGCATAATCATTTTTTTTTTTTTATTATTTTTTTTTTTATTGAGACAAAGAAATAATAAGAACAATACAGTTCAAGGTAAGATAAAATCAAGAAACAGAAAATAAATAAAAAAGTATACAGAGGGGGTGTGCGAAACATAGTGGGTTACAGAACATAAAGCCGTCTAGACTCACCGACTAGTCTCATAGTAGGAGTTTCCTATCCGCTAGGGGTTGTGAAAAGTGGAAATGACAGAATACTCTCCGCTATGCCGTGCACCCAACATAAAAACTGAGCTTAGTAGGAGGGGAAAGGCAGAAAAAGAGAGAGAAGAGAAGAAATGGAGGGGGGGGGGGAAGGGAGGGAGGGAAGGAAGGGAGGGGGGGGTCTGCCCAGGTCAGGCATTGACAACATTCAGTATTGTTGCAATCAGACATTAAACAGTACTAGACATTAGTTCAGCGTAGTCAGTCGTATACTTAAAGGCAAACCAGCAGGACCATATTTTTTTTGCCAAATCCGTTTTACCTCTGAGACAGAGCGTGAGGTCTTCCATATGGTATATATGGTCGACCTCCAGCAGCCATTGGCGTAGGGTTGGGACTTTGGATTGTTTCCAATAACGTGGAATAAGCGCTTTTGCAGCATTAAGCAGGTGGGGTGTTAAAGATTTCTTGTATGCTCCTACTGATTTGCCCGTACAATGAAGTAAGACTACCCCAGGATCATCAGGGATGTCAAAACCTTGGATCACACTGGCCCAGTGTAGGATTGCCGCCCAATAGGGGCGTATCAGGGGGCAGTGCCACCATATATGAGCATGTGTTGCTCGTTCTCCACAGCCTCGCCAGCATAAAGGTGACGTGTGCGGGAAAAAGTTGTGAAGTACCACTGGGGTGTAGTGCCACCTCGTCAACAGTTTATAATTTACTTCCGCTATCTTGGAGGCTATGGAGGTGGTGTGAGCTAGTAATAGAATGGAGTTTCGTTCAGCAGCTGAGAGTTCCTTGTGAAGGTCTTCCTCCCATTTACGGAGGAAGGCGGGGCCTTCCGAAGAGGCCAATGCTTGCAGGGATTGGTAAAAATAGGAGATGGGTCTTTCCACAGGTTTGTCTTCGGCAAGAGCCATTTCGATGGGAGTCAAGTCCGAGATGGAACGTAGAGGTTTTGGTAGTGAACGGACGAATGCTGCAAGTTGGCGGTAGCGCCAGTGGTCTAGGGGTGTTGTAGTAGCAGGAGGTACTAACGTGTACAGGGGAGCAATATTCATGGAGGTAGTTACATGGTGCAAAAAAGTGGCAGAGCCGAGTTCCCAAATCTGAGTATTGGGACCCGTGTTCCCTGGTGGGAAGTAGTTGTGACCCCGTAAAGGCATAAGTGGTGAGTTGTACTTCCAATCCTGCTTGAAGCATAAAGAGTCCCATGCCATTAGGGTAGAGCGAGTAAGCGGTGATGTGGTCGGGGCCAGAGTCCTATGCTTTCTGGGTATCCAGAGTTGTGAAAAGAGGTCTGTCCCACTGAGTGTTATTTCCAAAGTCACCCACAACTTAGTGGCTTTGTGATACTTCCAGTCAGAAATTCTATTCAACACAATTGCTAAGAAATACTTCTTAAGGTCTGGCAGTGCCAAACCACCTTCCCTTTTTGGTCTGGTAAGGAGGGACCTGGCAAGTCTGGGACGCCTTCTGTTCCATATATATCTGCCAATAAGAGACCTGACTAAAGTATAAAAACCTACAGGGATTTTAAAGGGGATCATTTGCAGCAAGAACAGTAACCTAGGTAGGACATTCATCTTAACAACACTGATTTTTCCCAACCAGGAATGGGCAACCGTAGACCACCTTTGTAAGTCTGATCTGATTGTGTTCAATAGGGGCAATAAGTTGGCGCGGAACAAGGAAGCCGGGTTGGTGGTGAGATAAATTCCTAGGTACTTCATCTTGCGTGTCTGCCACGCAAAAGGAAAGGACCGTGTTAAATGAGACACGAGGGTACTCGGAACAGAGATATTTAGGATTTCGGATTTTGACATATTAATTTTAAAATTAGAGACGTCACTGTACGCAGAAAATGCCGACATAAGGTTAGGAAGAGATATTAAAGGTTGCCGTATGTAGAACAGGATGTCATCTGCATATGCGGCATATTTATGTTCAAGACCACCCACCGTGATCCCATGAATAGAGGGATTGTTTCTAACTCTGGAGAGAAAGGGTTCCAAGGATAGGGCAAATAATATGGGCGACAAAGGGCAGCCTTGACGGGTGCCATTGTATAACGTGAAGGGGGCGCTCAAAGTACCATTGATGCGTAATTGGGCTGTGGGGGAGTTATAGAGGGCAGAGATTTGACTTCGGAAGGATTCGCTGATGCCGAGGTGGGTCAGCGTCTCCATTAGATACTCCCAGTCCACCCTATCGAACGCCTTTTCAGCGTCTGTCGACAGCAGGAGGGTGGGCTGGGAGGATCCACGTGCGTATGACATCAGGGACAGGGTACGGAGGGAGTTATCACGAGCTTCCCTACCGGGGATGAAGCCCGTCTGGTCACACGAGATCCACTGTGGGAGGAGGGGGAGGAGCCTATTTGCAATTGCTTTGGCATACAGTTTGGCGTCAATGTTTAGCAGGGAGATGGGGCGATAGCTCCCGCAAACACTGGGGTCCTTTTCAGGTTTGGGTATCACCGTAATGTGGGCGTGAAGGGTCTCAGACCGGAAGGAACCACCATCAGGTATAGCATTGGCATAGCATGTTCGGTGCGGTAGTAGAACCTCAGCGAAGGAACGATAATAGGCTACCGTAAAGCCATCTGGGCCCGGCGCCTTACCATTGGCCATGGCCTTCAAGGCGATGCTTAACTCTGAGGTGGTGAACTCACCATCTAAAGTCGCGAGCGTCTCTGGGGGTAAGGCTGGTAAATTGGCTTGGGATAGGTAGTCTCTAATATGCTGTAACCTAGTGTCGCAATCAGCTATGGAGTGTTGAACATGATAAAGGTGTTTGATAGAATGCCCGGAACTCTTTAGCTATGGCACGGGTATCATGTACCAATTCAGAAGATGCTGTCTTAATCTTGGCTATAAAGGAAGCACTTTTCTTTTGCTGTAATGAGTGAGCCAAAAGCCGGCCCGGCTTGTTGCCCCACTCATGGAAGCGTTGGGATAGAAGACGGGCTTGTCGCTTCTGTTCAACATGGAGTGCTTTCAGTTCCTCCCTTTTCAGGGTCAGGCTATGAAAGACCTCTTGGGATTGCCTAGCCTTATGCTGTTGCTCAAGTTCCCAAATCTCCCTTACCAGTACTGACTGCTGGTGTGTTCGCTCTCGATTTTTCCTAGATCCAAGTTCAATAAGTTTACCCCTGACATGGGCTTTATGCGCTTCCCAGAGCACACCCGGGGAAAGGTCTGGGCTCGTGTTGTCTGTAAAATAATGGGACCATTCTTCTCCCAGCATTTTCTTGTCTATGTCATCATTCAAGAGGTCATCGTTAAGCTTCCAGTTGGTTACCCTAGGGGGCATTGAAGGGATCTTAAGCGTAAGTAGGATCGGGGAATGGTCAGAGATGGGGGAGGTGCCAATGTCGGTGTCGACCGCTAGGGTGAGATGGTGGTGGCCAATAAAGAAGTAATCAATCCTAGAGTAGGATTGGTGGGTGTGGGAGTAATGAGTATAATCCTTTGCCCGCGGGTGCACAATTCTCCAGATATCAATCAGCTGTAACCCATGCAGCTGCTTGCGTATGTAGGATAAGCGTGCATGGGAGATACAGGATCGCCCCAGTGAGGTGTCCACGAGGGGTTCCATCGGGAAATTAAAATCACCCGCAAGGAGTATGCACCCATGTGCAAAGGTCCTCAGTTTCACGAGGGTGGATGCTACGAATCCTATCTGGTTCCTATTAGGAGCGTACAGGTTGGCTAGAGTGCAGGGCATATTACCTAGCGTACCTTTTATGAACAGAAAGCGTCCCAGAGGGTCAGACAACATAGATTCCAATGTAAATGTGGAGCCTCTGCGGAAGCCAATGGCCACCCCTTTAGCCCCATTCACATCAGATAGGCTATAGTACCAGGTAGGGAAACGCGGGGAAGATAATTTTACTGACGTAGTGTGGGTAAGGTGAGTCTCCTGCAGGAAAATAATGTCTCCCCGCAGGCGGCCCAGCTCCCTGTACAAATTGTGTCTCTTACCCGGGGTATGTAAGCCCCTCACATTAAAAGAAATCAAATTTACCTTAGCCATGACAGTCAGGAGGGGGGAGACGCAGATCATAGGATCCATTGGAGGCAGACCTGAGGCGGGAGACAAGAGAGGGGAAGGTGGGGAGGGAGGAAGGGGGGAGTGAGAGAAAAGAGAGCAGAAACGAGAGAAAGAAGAGAAAACATACAGTATCAAACAACAATACATACACAGACCACATTAGGGGGTGGTCAGCAAAGGCACGCAGAGTACTGCAGTGCGAGGGAGGGGTACACGAGAGTCCCAGCGCCCGCATACCGAGAACCCAAAAGCGGGCAAGGGCACACGAGCACAGGGTCCCCCGGCGCCCCACAGTACAGGGGCGGAAGGTCGTGGGCATCCGATCACGTACACCAAAGTTGGTGCAGGTGACATCCCGATGCTCCGACGCTGCCACAATAGTAACATGAGTATACATTTATATGGTCGCACTGAACTGGCAACCAAAAAACCCTAAAACCTGAAAAACTGGGGCCCATAGTTCTGAGCCGTGGAGTGGGTATCATAGAATAGTGCCATTTGACAAGAGTCAAGTATTTAGTAAAGTATGCAAAATAAGGCACGACGTGCAAACTGTGGGGTTGCAAAAAAAAAGAACACAACAAGGGGGCAGAACACCAGATTCGCAGAAAGGAGGTACCATCATCCGTGGGCCCGGGTGATGAAAAAATAAAAGAGAAAGAAAATGCCGCACGGCAGGGTGTTTTACCCCAGTTGAGGAGATGCTCCCGCGGTAGGAGAGTGACGTCTTCGGTCCACCTTGTGCCAACCCGGTTCTGAAGTGCCCGGGACAGGCGGGATGGCGTCTTGCCATCCGGGAAGCTCTGGAGGGGAGATGCCGACATCCAGGCAGAACTTTTCTAGGTCTTCTGGGAATCGGAGGATCGCAGTTTTGCCATCCCTTCTAGCGATTAGGGCCGCTGGAAAGCCCCAGCGATAATTAATGGAGGCCGCTCTCAACTTCTCCGTGAGGGGCCGCAGGGCCCTGCGGCGGTCCAAGGTTTCTCTGGCTAGATCAGGGAAGAGGGTTATCACTGCGCCATCAAAATCTAGCGAGGCGGACTCTCGGGCCTTCTTCATAATGCGCTCCTTTTCCTCATAATAATGGACTCGGCAAATCACATCTCGGGGGGTGTCCGAGGAAAGGTTGCGTGGACGCAGGGCCCTGTGGACCCGGTCTATTTTAAGGGGATTATCCACCGCAAGGCCTAACAGGCCGTTAAAAATACCCCGTATGGACGGGAGAAGGTCCTCATCCCCCGTTGCCTCTGAGGCGGATGTTATTCCTCCTATTGCGGTTCTCCTGGTCCTCGATTTTATACATGGCCATCCTATGGGCAATGGAGAGACCGCGAGTAGTGGCCTGCAGGGATCTGATGGCGGTCGCGTGGCGATCTAGGCGCTGTTCGGTCTCCTCTACTCGTTCTAAGACCTGCGAGAGGTCCGAGCGCACAGCCGATAGTTCTTTTTTTAATAGCTCGTTCCAAGCCTAGTAGCATGGAGGCTAGCTCCGATTTAGTCGGGAGGTCACTCACCAGGGATGCGACCTCTGGGTGTCTGGACGTGCCGCTCTCTCCTCCCGATCCGACGGACGAGGCCGGGGAATGATGGCGTAGTGCTGGTTTGAGGCGGGAGGCGGAGCTAACGCCACGCGGAGAGCGGCCCAGGCCATCCGAGTCCGCTGTTTCGTCCGGATCTACAGCCAAGAAACGTTTGATGGAGCCCGAAGAGGTGCCCCTGGTGGATAGGGGTTTGCCCGTCCTCTTGCCCATGGTGTTCAGGGTAGAAGGCAGTGCCTTAATGATAATAAAAGTGCTACAGATTAGGTGCCAGCGCCGGAGCTCCAGAGACACACGTCCTCACCGCAGCATGTCCAGACCACGCCCCCATGCATAATCATTTAAACTGAAATGTGGATTGGGAGACAAAAGCTAGCCTAAAAGGTCATATGTCTGAGTCATCAAGCTGTAGTTAAGTAGATCATGGAAATTAGCTCTGGTCAAAGATGTATGGTGAGAAGAAAATAAGAAACTCCCCTCTGTGTGTATAAAAGTTGCAATGTTTTTTCAATAAACAGAGTCTATCTTGGGAAGATACAAAGCGTGTTGTCTCGTTCTTCCGGAAGGATTAATCCTATGGGAAGTGGTCGCCTGACTGTGGAGTATCGGTAGCGAATGTGTGTCCAGGAGAGGGAATCGCTTAAGCGGCGTTAACCCCCTTTCAGATTTGGGGTGCCGTTACAAGGTTCACTGATATTTTAGGGTTGCTTTGCTGCTTTAGATGTCTTGACTGTGTGCATGGCATTATGAAATCTGAAGACTACCAAAGAATTCTGGGGTGCAATGTAGGGCCCAGTGTCAGAAAGCTGGGTCTCCATCAGAGGTCATGGGTCTTGCAGCAGGACAATGACCCAAGGCACATGTCAAAAAGCACCCAGAAATGGTTTAAAGGGGTTTTAAGCCCTCCTGTTTTTTCACCTTAATGCATCCTGGCAGTCACTGGCCCACCAGCCCTCCCGTTTTACTCACCTGAGCCCTGGAATGTCCCACGCCGAGGACGCGCTGTCTCTCTGCCCGGGGTTGTCGGCTCTTCATTGGATAGATTGATAGCAGCGCAGCCATTGGCTCCCGCTTCTGTCAATAAAATTCTATGAAGCGGGGGGTGCGGGGCTGAGTCCTGCAACGGCGGCTATGGACGCCAAATGCTGGACTCGGGAGTGCGCCTGCAAGGTAACCCCCATGGGAGAGCGCTTCTCCTAGGGGGTTATCTAATGCGGGGCTGAGCCGCAGAGGGACCCCAGAAGAGAACGATCGGGGCCACACTGTGCAAAACAAACTGCACAGTGAAGGGAAGTATGACATGTTTGTTATTTAAAAAATAAAATAAAAATCGAACCTTTTAGTATCACTTTAAGACAAAGCACTGGAGAATACTGAACTGGCCAGATCTAAATCCCATTGAGCACCTGTGGAGAGATCTCAAAACAGCAGTTGGGAAAAGGAACCCTTCCAATCTGAGAAACCTGGAGCAGTTGGTGAAAGAAGAGTGGCCCACAATTCCAGTAGAGAAGAAACTCATTGATGGTTACAGGAAGCGATTTATTTCAGTTATTTTTTTCCAAGGGGTGTGCTACCAAATATTAAATTGAGGGTGCCAATAATTTTTGTCCAGTCCATTTTTGGAGTTTTGTATGGAATGTGTCAAATGTTTGGCTTTTTGTTTCTAGACTTTTTGTGTCGTACCAATACAAACAAAATAAATACACCTGAGAATGCCTAAACATTTGTAATTGCAAAACTTTCTGGGCAAAGTGGTGCATTATATGACAGAAATGCAGGGGTGCCAATATTTTATAGGTAGTTATTCGTATTTACATTTTCCCCATGATGGAGGACATTATTACATGAAGATGATCGCTATTGGAAACGGCTCTGTCTTTTCTTTGGTCCATGTTTTAGAACTCGCCCCACTGCTATTTAATAATCTGTCATTGTATATTATAGCAGCGATCACCGCAAACAATATCTCCATACAGGCATACCACACTTTTAAGTACACAATGGGACCAGTGCATGTATGTAAAGCGAAAATGTACTTAAAGGGAAGCAATGCTTTTTTTCACTTCTAGGCGGTAGTGTGGGCGTCAGGGGCGGTAGTGTGGGCGTCAGGGGCTGTAGTGGGGGTGTCAGGGGAACACTCGCATGTAAATAAGCTCATCTGATGCAAGGGGGGGCCGCTCCAATCCATCCCCCGGACATCGCGCTGTGCACAGAGGACAGTGCTGTGGAGAGGCTGGAAGTGGAATAGGGCAGGCTACATGCTCAGAGCTTCAGTTTCATCGGGTGCATGCGGGTGCATGGCGCTTTACGTATGTCCGTACTCACGAGTGTATGTAAAGTGAGTGTCCATTAGGCCCCTTTCACACTGAGGTGTTTTTACTGCGTTTTCGCTGTAAAAATGCCTGAAATAATCCTGCCCCATCATTCTCAATGTGAAAGCCCTGAGGGCTTTCACAAGGAGGCGTTTTGCTGGCTGTGCGTTGGAAAAAAATCTTGCAAACAGCTTTTTTGGAGCATCTTTAGGCCCCTTTCACACTGAGGCATTGAAAAAAACGTAAAAAATTATGAGTTTTTTCCCCCGCGATTTTACCGTGATTTTACCGCATTTGCGGTAAAAATAGTGCTAATGCCTATGCGTTTTTACTGCGTTACTCATTTCAATGAAGATGGGCGTTTTACGGCGCTATTTTTAGCGCCCTAAAGCCCCTTTCACACTGAGGCATTTTTACCGCGTTTTCGCGGTAAAAATAGCGCTGTAAAAATGCCTGAAATAATCCTGCCCCATCATTCTCAATGTGAAAGCCCTAAGGGCTTTCACACTGAGGCGTTTTGCTGGCTGTGCGTTGAAAAAATCCTGCAAACAGCTTTTTTGGGGCATCTTTAGGGCGCGCTGTAAAAACGCCTATCTCCATAGAAATGAATGAGAAACGCGGTAACACACATAGACGTTAGCGCTATTTTTACCGCAAACGCGGTAAAATCGCGGGAAAAAAACTCATATATTTTTTGCGTTATTTTCAACGCCTCAGTATGAAAGGGGCCTAAAGCGGGGTATGCCTGTACACAGGTTTTGTCTTTAAAGTGATTTACGTTGGGTAGTTCCTTGTTTTGTATCCATAGTGAAGACATCTCTTCGGCTCCGTACAGTGCTTGTGTTCAGTGCATTGATCTGTCTCCAGGAATGTCTCATCTATTGATTGGACAGTGGATGATCACCCCTCGTACATTGTTGGGATATCCGAGGTTACATTCCTCTGGTGTGTGTTGAGGAATGTTCCTTGGGATAATGTGTACACAGGAGGAGAACAAACAACAGCTGTGCCTTGTAAACAGGTTTAATAACAGACGCCACAACCAACATATAAGGCCTAGGTCACTGCCTTCAGCTTCCTGACTCTAGATTGAAGACTAATGATTCCAGGAAACTTTTATAATGCAGATACTGTATATGAATTTCACTAAACTTTCTACAACTTTTTTTTTAAACTTTAAAGGGACCCTATACCAGAACATTTATTCCAAACAACAATCTTTTAATATTTGCATTTAACATTTTATAGATGTTATTACCTCTTGTGTAGACAATCTTGGATGTGGTGTTAGTAGCTCCAGCAGACTCAGAGCTGTCACACAAGTGATAATAATCTATAGCAGCCTTTCTCAACCTTTTTACCCTAGACTCGAGTAACCCTTGAAATAATTTTCAGATATAGGGATACCCCTGCTGAAAACAATACATTTTTGGCAACATGGGAAGAATGTCCACCTTACCATTGTGGTCAGAATACCACTCTTAAGCCTCATACACACGATCAGATTTTCCGACGACAAATGTGTGATGGCAGGGTTTTGTCGGAAAATCGGACCGTTTGTAGGCTCCATCAGACAATTGTTGTCGGAATTTCCGACAACAAATGTTTTTATAGCATGCTTTAAAACTGTCCGACAACAAATGTGTCTTGTCGGATTATCCGATCGTGTGTACACAAGTCCGTCGGGAAAAAAATCCAAAGTACAAACACGCATGCTCCGGACCAATGCTAACCATAAGACAACCAAAGGCTGGCGCTAAAGAGCAGAAAAACCACGTAGTTTGGTGTAGGTTGGCTGAAAAAGTTCTGCCAACTGTATGCAGAACAAGTTCACGGCCAACGCCCTTCGGACAAAATTCCACGGCTTTGTCCGATGGAAATCCGATCGTGTGTACGAGGCTTAAAGTGGTTGTAAACCCTTTATAAAATTTTTTTTTTTCTTTTAAACTACCTGTAAGAGAAAGGCATAATGAGCTAATATGACTAGCATAATAGCTCATTATGCATCACTTACCTTAGATCGGGGCCCCCGAAGCCGTCCTCGTCTCCCTCTTCAGCCGCATCCATCGCTGCGGCGATAGCCGGAAGGTTACTTCCGGCTATCGCCAATCACAGCGCCGGAGCGGCGAAGACGTGACTCCGCGCATGAGCCGTCGAATTCGGCTACGCCGACGAATGCTGCGACCTAGCCGAATTTGTGAGTGGGGTTAACCCCATGCGCATGCGCGTGACGTCAGCGTCGCCGCTTTTAAATGCAAATATCTCCTTAACTGTGTAGGTTAAGGAGATATTTCATGCACCTACAGGTAAGCCTTAATCTAGGCTTACCTGTAGGTGTTTGTTTACAACGTGGGCTTACAACCACTTTAAGAAACGGATTAAAAGGTCACTGGTGTTGTGCCACTGCCTCTTTCAAGCGGCATTGGCCCAAGAAATGTGCAGGCACCCTTAAAGCGGTTGTATACCACAAAACTTTTATTTTTATTTTTGGTCAACCTGCAAGGCAAAGGTATAATGAGCTAGTATGACTAGCATACTAGCTCATTATCAATCACTTACCTTAGATCGAAGCCCCCACAGCGGTCCTCGGACGCGTCCTCCGTCGAATCCATGATACCCGGAGTGACTTCCGGGTATCGCCGCTCCGGCGCTGTGATTGGCCGGAGCGGCGATGACGTCACTCCCGCACATGCGCGGGGAACGTCACGATCCCCGCGCATGCGCTAATTTCCGGCAGTGTCCGGCAGGCTCCCATTCAAGAGCCGCCGCGCTCAGTGCGCCTGCGCCGTTATCTACGGCGCGCATGCGCCGTAGATAGCGGTACAGTCTTTTTTGCAAATATCTCCGAGACTGTGTAGGTCTCGGAGATATTACAAGCACCTACAGGTAAGCCTTAATGTAGGCTTACCTGTAGGTGCTTGTACAAAATTTGGGTATACAACCACTTTAAATGAAAAGTCAATCAGGCACAGTTTAACCACTTGTCCCCCGCCCACTGTCAATTGACGGCGGGCGGAGGATACTCTCGTTCTGGGAGGACGTCATATGACGTCCTCCCTTTAAAACGAGCTAGGAGGCGCGCGCGCGCCCGCCGCGTTCACAAGGCCCCGGTGCGCGTGCCCGGCGGCCGCGATTGCCGCCGGGCACCCGCGATTGCCCGGGAAACGAGCAGGAAAGTGGATCTCTGTGTGTAAACACAGAGATCCACGTCCTGTGAGGGAGAGGGGACCGATGGTGTGTCCCTTGTACATAGGGACAACCATCGGTCACCTCCCCCAGTCAGTCCCCTCCCCCCACAGTAAGAACACTTTGAGGGAACATATTTAACCCCTTCCCGCTCCCTAGTGGTTAACCCCTTCCCTGCCAATCACATTTATACAGTAATCAATGCATTTTTATAGCAGGGATCGCTGTATAAATGTGAATGGTCCCAAAAATGTGTCAAAAGTGTCCGATGTGTCCGCCGCAATATCGCAGTCACAATAAAAAATCGCAGATCGCCGCCATTACTAATAAAAAAAAATAAAAAAAAAAATGCTATAAATCTATCCTCTATTTTGTACACGCTATAACTTTTGCGCAAACCAATCAATACGCGCTTATTGCGATTTTTTTTTTTTTTTTTTTTTTTTTTTTTACCAAAAATATGTAGAAGAATACGTATCGGCCTAAACTGAGGAAAATTTTATTAAAAAAAAAAAAAATGGGTATTTATTATAGCAAAAAGTAAAAAATAGTGTTTTTTTTTTCCAAACTGGACGCTCTTCTTTTGTTTATAGCGCAAAAAATAAAAACCGCAGAGGTGATCAAATACCACCAAAAGAAAGCTCTATTTGTGGGAAAAAAAGGACACAAATTTCGTTTGGGAGCCACGTCGCACGACCGCACAATTGTCATTCAAAGTGTGACAGCGCTGAAAGCTGAAAAATGGCTTGGGCAGGAAGGGGGTTTTCGTGCACAGTAGAGAAGTGAATATGGAACCTCTAGCAACCTCTGGAGGAGCCCTCGGGTTCCACAAAACCCTGTTAAGAATGGCTGATCTGTAGTATTCCCATTTGTTTCTCCTTGATAGCTACATAAAAGGTTTTGTGAAATGGTGAGGGTTATAATGGACACCCTGTAGCCAGCAAAGAAAACTGCAACAGAAATTACATTTTTGCTACCAAGTTTGGTGTTCTGTTTTGAAATATGTTCACAAGCTGACTGAAGACATAACATGTTGGGGTGATGTTGTTTGCTCTCTGGCTAGCCAAATGTCGTCTATTGTGACTCTATTTTATTTTTTTTAATAGCATATGAATCGAGTAGAGGTGCACCCAATGGAAATTTTGGTGCCTAAACAAAAACAGAAAATTCAGGATGCACTTTGACGAAACCAAAAAAGGACAGTTTTAAAAAAAGATCTATATACTGTATATACTCGAGTATAAGCCGACCTGAATATAAGCCGAGGCACCTAATTTTACCACAAAAGAAATGGGAAATTTTATTGACTCGTGTATAAGCCTAGGGTGTCCATGTGCATGCCTCACTGTGCCCATGACTAGACTTACGTTTAACATGGGAGTACCGGTACCGGGTCCCCAAACTTAATGGAGAAATTACCGTTTACCATGGGAGTCTATGGAAGGGGTGCCCGAGTTTGAAAAATCGGTGCTCCCCGGCTGTAGGTCCCCGAACAACAACCTTTGCACACTTATAGAGGAAGAGTGGGGCTACATGTGTTGCCTCGATTATAAGCCGATGGGGGGGCATTTTCAGAGCAAGAAAATATGCTGAAAATCTCGGCTTATACTCGAGTATATACAGTAGGGCCGAAACAACTAATCGATTATGAAATTAATCGATTACAATTTTCATAATCGATTAATCGGCCAGTAACATAATGAGGTTAAAAATAAACTAAAATTAACCCTTTATAGTACAAAAAGAGCAAATTGCTACTGTAAATATTACTTTCACTGTCCCACAGTAAAAAATGAACCCCTTACAGTAGCGATTATTTTCTCCTTTTGTACTAACTTTAGTTTTTTTAACCCCCTGTTACTAAACATCTCAGGCCTGGGTTACACAGGCCTGGGTGCTCTTTGCAGAAATGCACTACAGTTCATTTGCATGGTTTCCTATGGGACACGCTCACATCCATGTTTTGTTCAGCTGCTGCGTATTTGGAAAGGGCAAGGACTTTTTTTAACGCAAAACGTTGCTATTTTAGTTTTTTGGTTTAATATACTTCAATGGAGAAGCTGCAGAAAAGCATGTAATGTGTTTTTGCTGCAATTTGTGTTTTGTGTAATCTGCCAAACAACAAATTGGCCCCAAAAAATGTAAAAATGCCAAAAATTACCTTTTTTTTTTTTATTTTTTTACAGTGATTAGTCAATTTAATCGAAACAATAATCGGCCAACTAATCGATTGTTGCAGCCCTAATATACGGTATATTTTTATATATAATTGTATTATATTTGACTTTTCAATTAATGTCATGAATTTAAATTAATTTGAATTTATTGTCGCCCATTATCGGCACCTTTAGCACAAGAAAAGCTCAAGAAAAATGCATCCCTTTTTTCACACTGGTCCGTTGCGCTTCTGTTGTGGTGTTCAAAGTCTTGCTTGCTGCATTTTTGGTCAGTAAAAACAAAACAAAAACGCACCTCCCTGTTGAGAATGCATCAATAAACGCACTCGTGTTACGTTTTTGAGTCACATGACCTATGAAAAACCCACCATGAGCACAGTAAAATCACGTGTGTTCTCTGTGCCATTATCGGCGCCTTCTTCTCTATCGGGAAAATGCAGTAAACGCCATTGTCGGCCGTTATGTTTCGGCGCATCACTAAACACAATGTCCACAGATGCACTATAAACCAGTACTTCAGGAGGTGAGGACAACCATTTAGCTGCCTAAGGGCTTGTTCCGAAAAGGCAGCAGTAGGGCTGGGCGATTTTTTTTTTTTCCCCCAAAAAAAGTGTGTGTGTGTGTGTGTGTGTGTGTGTGTGTTTGTTTGTTTTGTTTTGTTGTTTTTTTTTTTTTTTTATAAAAAAAAACAAAACAAAACAAAAAAAACAAACACACACACACACTTTTTTTGGGGGGAAAAAAAAAAAAAAAAAAAAAACTCGATTTACGATTCGATTAGATTTTTTTTTTTTTTTTAATTATATTAATTGAAGTGCATCAACAAACAAAATTGCAAAGGCAAACCCTTTCTCTAACTGCAAAGTCAGTGTGCAACAAAGATTGTTAAACATCCAAATTATTAATACTGTATTTGGATTTAGCTAATAAAACAACAAAAAATCTTGAGGTTACTCTTAGTTGAATTGAACTGTGCCCGTGTCTCACTGTGCCCATGCTTCAATCACTGTGCCTGTACCTGATGCAGATTTTCATGGGATACGGATTTTACTGCTACACCGGCGACCATTCCAGTATTCAAAAGCCGCGCCTCCTCCTCGTCTGTGATAGGCGGAACACTCAATTTCCCAGCATTCAGTGTTCCGCCTACCATGGACATCCGCTCATCCTCATAACACAGACGAGGATGAGAGGATGTCTGTGATAGGCTGAACACTGCCTGCTGTGAAATTGAGTGTTCCGCCTATCACAGACGAGGACTCGGGAGGCGCGGCTTTTGAACACTGCAATGATAGGCTGGATGACTACGATAAGGTCTGTCTGCATGACACGCTGATCAGATAGGCAGACGGCGGCTTGCGGTTAGTTAGTGTTACATTACATCTACTCGCGGCAGCTGCGGCGTGTAGATGTAATTGGGGTAACGCCGCCCAGTGCCATTCCGGATATGCCCCCTGCAGCCCTGCTACGGAAACTTTGAAGGAAAAAAAAAAAAAAAAAAAAGAGATGTGGTTCGTGGTGGATCACTTTTCAGAAGGCAGTTGACAGGTGGTTGGGAGACATTATGTTGCCTCCTTATGGCCTGTTTTAACCCTGAAAAGGCCAAACCCATGCACGTTGCATGTAGTTGCAGGTCGGCCCTTTAACTTGAATGGGGCACGTTCAGTGGTGGTATTGCCTACTAAACGCGACAGTGGGGTTTAAATTTGCTTTGCTTCCCAGCCACATTATGTGTACAGCCTTGAGCGGCTGCCTGTCCTTGTTTAAGTGTGAAGTCGGGGGGGGGGGGCAGCAAAACTGTGGCTCAACCTCCTGGTGTTGCTACATGTGTGAACGAGCCCTAAAATATGTTTTCCCTCAGGTTTTGCACCAAGTCTTGCTCACTTGCTTTATATTGCTTGTTCAAGTTCTGAAAGGCGAAATCATACTGTGAGTATAACATGTTAACAGGTGACTGGTTCTGCCTGCAGCCAGATATGAGGCCGTTTCCGCATGCAAATAACTAACTAATTTCATGTGACAATGCTACCTGGTTACAAACCCGAGAAGGTGAGAGGTTTCTTTAAAAGGCAACCTTTACCCATATGTTAAAGCTGAAGTTTATTGATTTTTTTTTTTTTTTTTTTATCAGCACCATGGACGTTAATGACACGTGTTCTGTGTGCTGGTGGCTGCTGTGTGCTGCAGCTGTGCAAAAATATAACAATGCGCAATACATACGCAGCAGGGCTATGGGGGGCGGGGGCCATGGGCATAAACAGTGCAAAATATAAACCAACTCCTTCAGCAACGGTGTCGGCAAAACAAAACATAGTAGACAGTGTTCTAGAACTGGTGTCACATATAACTTTGCAGAGATAGTCTGCAATTCCAGAAAAGGAAATAAGTAGAGAGGAACTTTGGATTACCGTGTTGACTCCTATACCGGCTTACAGCGGATCCTCCTGCCGATGCCACCTCTCCCAGACCTTATCGTAGTCATCCAGCCTATCCTGCATTCTGGCCGTCATCCTCTCCATTAATTCCACATCCTTGACCCTGGAGTACAGGGCCTCCTGGGATTGGGGTGAGGTTTTCTTCCAGTTAAGGGCAATTAGGCATCAAGCTGCAGTTAGAATTTGCCTGGGCAATTTCTTGTATGGTTTGGCTAATTTTGGCTGAGCAAGGCCTAAAAAGAAAAATTTAGGTGTCAGGGGTATTGGCACCTCAAAGGGGCGGCGGGTTAGTAGATTGCCAGAACGGAACTATGAGAGGGCATGACCAATATATGTGGAAGAGAGAGCCTCTGTCTCGTTGGCAATGCCAGCATCGGTCAGAGGTGGAGGGATACATTTTATAGAGTACATCTGGGGTCTGGTACCAAAAAAAAAGAATCTTGTATGCGTTTTCCTTATAGAGGGTACATGGGGAACTTTTGGCAGCCTGCCTCCAGACGGCCTGCCAAGCCTCCACTGGAAGTTCCTCTCCCAACTCTCTCTCCCACCGTAGCATGTATGCATGTTTTCCTCTAACTGATATGGTGTATGCGTTTAGAATCCGGTATATGTCTGAGATCAGTCCTCTACGCAAGAGTCCCTCCAGTATAATACGTTCAAATGGAGAGGGTGGGGAAAATTGGAGATGTGGGGCTATGGTTTGGGCAAAATTTCTGATCTGTAGAACACCTGTCACGGCAGTTTTATGTTTTGTTTGGAGCTCCGAGAATGGCAGCAGTTTACGAGATCTATGGCCGAAGCTGGGACATTGATCCCAGTAATCGGTCAGGGTCTACCTCCACATTCGCACTCCAAAGGAGGCTGTTTGGGTGTACAGGGGCTAAACTTTTTCTATCTCTGTCCATTTTATTGTAGGACCTCTGGGGGAACCATGAAACTATTGCACGTAGCTGGGCCGCTTTTATAGTACTTAACAAAGTTGGGAAATGCTAAGCCCCCATCCATGCGTGATGCCTTCATGACAGAGCAGGGTATCCTGTGTTTCTTATAGTTCCAGACGTAACGCAGCGTGTCACTCTGAAGTCTGCGTAGATGGGCATATGAGATTGGGATGGGCAACGTCTGAAATAGATGGAGGAGCATAGGGAGGATGACCATTTTAACGAACGTGATCCGTCCCAAGAGGGAGATATGATGGGTTTTCCATTTTTGGAAGAGCTCCCTAATTGACCGATACAGAGGAGGGAAATTGGCTTGATGTAGGCTGTTAAAAGGCGGAGTAAGATGAACCCCCAGGTATTTAAGGGAAGTACGTTCCAATTTGTAGGGAAAGCCGGACTGCAGGTGGTGAATCTCGTCCTCCAGGATGTTAATTGGAAGGGCCATAGACTTTGACGCATTTGTTTTATATCCCGAGAGCGCCCCATAGCGATCTAATTCGGCACAAATTAATTATTTTTTTAATCTTTTTCATCACACAAATAGAGATTTATTTTCGTGGTATTTAATCACTTCTGGGATTTTTATTTTTTACAAAAAAAAAAAACCCGAACAATTTGAAGAAAAAAATGCGTTTTTAGATTTTCTGTCCGTAAATTTTGTAAATATGTAATTTTCACCCTTCACTGATGTGCGCTGATGAGGCTGCACTGGTGGGCAGGCACTGATGGGAGGCACTACTGGGGCTTTCATGTAATCAGGGCCCTAATTATCTGCCCAGGAGATTACCCACGAGGAGATGCAGCTGATCGCACTCCTCGCCACACACTCTGTCAGTGTGAGGTGAGACGATTCACGGCACTTCCTTATTTACATTTGAACGGCTGTGATTGGACACGCCGTGGTTAAAGAGCCGCGGCTCTTTACAGAGATCGGGGTTGGCCACGATCGCAGCCTGCCCCCGCAGGTGCGCGATAGCGGCCGCTCTGGGGCACCGTCAAATGACTTCCTCCCAGAACGAGAGCCGCACTGTCCCTCCGTCATTTAATGGTGGGCGGGCGACAAGCAGTTAAGGAACAGAGATGGGGGTCACTATTCATGTAAGTACTGTCCCTGGTGCTGATTTGCAAAAAAAAATGAATAGCTAAACTTCAGCTTTAAAGAGGTTGTAAGCCCGTACAATACCCAGTGAAGTGACTGGCCTCAGGTGATGCACAGAGATAAAATAAATCCTCCTACATAAGTTGTACCTGGCTATCTGCCACCCTTTCTTCTCTACATCTGTTTAAAGTACTGAATTTATAAGCTTGTCTGTGAGCTAAAAAAACAAATTAAAAGGGGCGGAGGGCTGAAGTTACACTCTGCAGATCTCAGTGAGGAGAGTTCTGAAAGCTGATTGGAGGGAAGGGACACACCCCTCCTGCACACAGGAACAGAGCTGAGGCTGTCTATCAGTTGGAGGGCCTTCTACTATCACCTTTTTTTTCTCTTGATGTCAGGAAAACGTATCATAAGTGACTCATGCTAATAGCAGAGGAATGAAGCCGCAGACAAAAAGGACACTTGGTGCTCTTAATTGAGACAAGTACACACTATAGAGGGATAGGCTTTGTTCATATTTCATGTCTGAGGCTTTACAACCACTGTAAAGTTACACTAGTCAAACATGGTAACTGGATTTAGGCTTACTTAATGGACAGAATGTACCAGCTGAGGGAACCGTATGGGCATTCACATTGGACATTTGGCTGTCCTGCTCATTCAGTTCCTGCCAGAATGTTCTCTGGCTCTGTAAGCCTGGGTTCACACTCGTCTGTCTGCAATTTCATGTGCTCTTTAGGCGTAGTGTGTGTTTGTTTTTTTTTGTGTTTTCCTAATGCTACCTTTTGAAATCCTATGGAGGTGTTTTGTGGGGGTAGTTTTAGTGCTTCAGGGATTAAGTGTAATGGGGGTACCTTGTATTTGGCATTTTTAGCGCCTATGGAGCAAAAAAAACCCAACCTTACTTTTTTCAAGTTGAACTGAAGCGCACAATGCATAGACAAGAATGGGCATTTTAAAGTGGTATTACACCCTAATCAACCACTTATTATATTGCAGTTTACCAATTCTTATGCCGCGTACACACGACCGCTTTTCTCGATGAGAAAAACTGCATTTTTTTTTTCGCCGAGAAAAACGATCGTCTGTGTGCTTTATGTCGTTTTTCTCGTTTAGAAAAATGGCATAAAAAACGACGAGAAAAATTAGAACATGTTCTAAATTTTCTCATCGTTTTTTCCAGCATTTTTTTCCGCGGCAGTTTTCCCATAGGGAGACACTGCCGCGGAGCCCACAGACGGTCGTTTTTCTCGTCAAGAGAAAAAATGACGGGAAAAACGACCGTGTGTAGGGAACCAAGCGGTTCCCTTGTTTTTCCTGTCATTATTCACGGCGGTTTTTTAACCGCCGTGAATAATGATCGTGTGTACGCGGTATAAGATGTGCATTAGTTTTCGTTTTTAGACATTTTTTTATTATATTTTCATCTGGTGTTGCAGCCAGCAAATCAGTTTTTTACCGCAAAATGTATCAATTTACAGGGATAAGATAAACCATGTAACACTGAAAGGGGTACTTACAATGATCAGCTTTTATTTATATAAAACCTTTACCCCAAATAAGAAAAAAAAACTGTTTGCTGTAACTGATTATAAAGGGTTAGCTGGGTTTTGGCTTCAATTTGTTACTGTAGCTAAATCCTCCTAATACATTTAACACAACCCTCTCCCCATGCTGCTGTCTGCGGTGCCTCCTGTGCTCATTCATTCAGCGTTATGTCTCACAAATACAGGAGGTGTGTTAATGGCCAGATCGCCAGGTGAAAAAACTAAAGGAATTAAAACGAATGCAGCCTCCACATCTACTGATTTGTAAGCTGCAATAACATTCTTGGTTTGGGTTGCTGCAAGGTTAAAGGATATATATGGTCACAGCATGAGCATACACCTTTATTATTATTATTATTATTATTATTATTATATATTTATTTTTATAAATTCTTTATTTTGCAAAAATAAATTACAGACCGTTATACACCTTAGTAATTCAGGGCAATCCAAAGAGATATATAGCACTCGTAAGCAGTGGCAGGTGGCGCTCCATTTTTTGGGGGGAGCAGCAAACAAACCACCCCCCCACACAAAAAAAAAAAATGGACCACCAGCCGCCACTGCTTACGAGTGCTATATATCTCTTTGGATTGCCCTGAATTACTAAGGTGTATAACTGTCTGTAATTTCTCTTTTCAAAATAAAAATAAAGAATTTTATAAAAATAAGTAAATAATAATAATGAAGGTGTTTGCTGTGACCATAGATCTCCTTTTTAACCTTACAGCTGCCTGCTCAACAGCCCCACTCGCGAGCCCGCCAGCCCCGCACTTTCCCCATCCAGGTCGTGGGTGGCTTCTCCTCCCGGGTAATCTGGTCGCTTCTCCTCCTGGCCAATCCGGTTTCAGGACCCACTTCCTGTCGTGATTGGCCGGGAAGAGAAGCAGGAAGACAGTAGCAAACATTGATTCACTATTGTCAAAAGTTGGTGGGCTCAGGGTGCAGTGCTCTGCGCCCCAAACCTAACCTTTTTGAAAACTATTAGAGCCTCCGGCTCTAATCATGTGCTTCACAAAAAAAAAAAACCCGTAGAACTCTATGCGTCTGGCGCCCCGCATGAAGATTAGGGGCCGTCGAATACCTTTATGGACAGGCCGCCGCTGCTCGTAAGTCCATCCGTACAAGAGACTGAGCATATTCATAGAACTACGTGTATGAATAAAAGTGCAGCGGAAATACAGTAAAGCCTAATACACATGATGGGATTATCGGATTATTCGATGCTAATCTCTATATCAAAAATGAATAGGTTACTAAAGTACGAAAATTCTCGTATGACCAAATAAAAATTTGGAAGTGATTGTTATGTATTGTATTTTAGGATGAAAACCGTACTGATTAAACGAAAATCATCCGATCTGGTATCGTACGAGAACATTTTACGTGTTTGTCCCATTTGGAAAATTTTGGATGAAAGTTGTGTACTAATGATCAGACGATCGTTTCGAAGGTGGATATTCTGATCGTGTGTACGGGGCTTAAGGCTGTGTGTATTAGGCTAGAGACATAACATCGATCTCTCAGCTGTATGACTGTGAGCAACGAAAAAACTGAGCAAGTCGAGAACACAATTCAACATCCTCTCAGACATTGAGGTAGTATGTGAAGAACGCCCCGTTATCGGAACATAAAACTTGGCATTCAACACAAAATGTCCCCGTTGGCCAACAGTGAGGTTGGAAAGAGAAGAATGCCAGATAAACTTCAGCATGTAGGCTGAGCAACCTGACGGGCATAAAGGGGATCTCTCGGTACCTCACTGTTGGCCAACATTTTGTGTTGAATGCCAAGTTTTAAGTTCCGATAATGGGGAGTTCAGATGGAGAAAAGAGGAAAAGAACGTATCCACAGTGCTTCACGTTTTCTAAATTTTGTTATGTTTCAGCCTTATTTCAAAATGGATTAAGTTCATTATTTTCCTCAACATTCTACAAACTTTACCCTATAATGACACCTGAAAGACGTTTGTTTGAAATCTTTAGCAAATTTATTCAAAATAAAAAATGAAAAAAGACACGTACATTAAAATTGAGCTCAGGTGCATTCTGTTTCCACTGATCATCCTTGAGATGTTTCTACAACTTGATTGGAGTCCACCTGTGGTAAATTCAGTTGATTGGTCCCACAGTTAACCGTGCATGTCGGAGCACAAACCAAGCCATGGAGTCCAAGGAATTGTCTGTAGATCTCTGAGACAGGATTGTATTGAGGTACAAACCTGGGGAAGGATACAGAAACATTTCTGCAGCATTGAAGGTCCCAATGAGCACAGTGGCCTCCATCATCCATAAATGGAAGAAGTTTGGAACCACTAGGACTCTTCCTAGAGCGGGCTGCCCGTGCAAACTGAGCGATTGGGGGAGAAGGGCCTTAGTCAGGGAGGTGACCAATAACCCAATGGTCACTCTGACAGAGCTCCAGCGCTTCTCTGTGGAGAGAGAACCTTCCAGAAGAACAACCATCACTACAGCACTCCACCAATTACGTCTGTATGGTAGAAGCCACTCCTCAGTAAAAGGCACATGTCAGCCCACCTGGAGTTTGCAAAAGGCACCTGAAGGACTCTCAGACCATAAGAAACAAAATTCTCTGGTCTGATAAAACAAGATTGAACTCTTTGGCCTGAATGGCAAGCGTCATGTCTGGAGAAAATCAGGCACCACTCATCACCTGGCCAATACCATCCCTACAGTGAAGCGTGGTGGAAGCATCATTCTGTGGGGATGTATTTCAGTGGAAGGAACTGGGAGACTAGTCAGGATTGAGAGAAAGATGAATGCAGCAATGTACAGAGACATCCTTGATGAAAACCTGCTCCAGAGCACTCTGGACCTCAGACTGGGGCGAAGGTTCTATTTCCAACAAGACAACGACTCTAAGCACACAACCAAGATAACAATGGAGTGGCTATGAGACTCTGTGATTGTCCTTGAGTAGCCCAGCCAGAGCCCAGACTTGAATCCGTTTGAACATCTCTGGTGAGATCTGAAAATGGCTGTGCACCGACGCTCCCCATCCAACCTGATTGAGCTTCAGGGGTCCTGCAAAGAAGAAGGGGAGAAACTGCCCAAAAATAGGTGTGCCAAGCTTGTAGCATCATACTCAAAAAGACCTGAGGCTGTAGTGCCAAAGGTGCTTCAACAAAGTATTGAGCAAAGGCTGTGAATACTTATGTGCATACGATTTGTTTTATTTTTTATAAATTTGCAAAGATTTCAAACAAACTTATTTCACATTGTCATTATGGGGTATTGTTTGTAGAATTTTGAGGAAAATAATGAATGAAATCCATTTTGGAATACGGCTGTAACATAACAAAATGTGGAAAAAGTGAAGCGCTGTGAATACTTACCGGATGCACTGTATGTGTAAGTAAGGAATAGCAATAACTAGTCCCAACACTGAAAATATGAATGTGTTGGAAATGTAAAGCGTGACCTGCTGTGATTCAGTAGAAATCAATTCTCTGAAAAATGTGATGCTTTGTCTGCGCTGAACGCCGGGGTGGTCATGTGATCGGTAACAATGACTATTTGTTCTTCTCTAATTGTGCATTTCAGTTTTGCGGTTTTAATGGTTTCACTTTACAGACGGTTGGAGCTCCTGTTCATGAGATCGCTTACAAGACTTACAGCTGTTCTTTCCCAGAAATGCAATCGGAAATGAAAATAAAAGATTTAGGTGACTTTGCAGCACCACATTGACCAGTGGCAGTGCCCTGGCATGTTAAAGGAAATCTCCACAGGGAGAAATATGTGGTCTGACATTTACTACTGAAAATGCCAGTTGCCTGGCTATCATGCAGATGCATTCACTTCAGTCCTTTTTTGGGCCATTGATTTTTATTTTTTGCAAACTTGTTTCAGGCTAGGGACTCAGGCTTGTTAAAAGCTATTGTTTCACTGCAGTTTCTAATGATGTGAAACCTCCCCAGTGCCCTTTTTGGTTGGCAAAGACCTCATACTTGCCTTACCAGCGCTTCCCTGCTTCTCCTTCCTCCGTCACAGCTGGTGACATTACCTTCCGCTTCCAGAGAAAGGGAAGCATGTGGCCTCCCCTGTGACCGTTCTCGGGCCTAGCAGACTGTTGCTAGTCCCTATCACTGCCACATAATCAAGGGAGTGACGTCAACACGTAGGAGTTAGCCCATTTTTTTAAAACATTTTTTATATTGTGAAAGATAATGTTACGCCGAGTAAATTGATACCCAACATGTCACACTTCAAAATTGCGCCTGCTCGTGGAATGGCGACAAACTTTTACCCTTAAAAAATCTCCATAGGCTATGTTTAAAAAATTCTACAGGTTGCATGTTTTGAGTTAGAGGCGGTCTAGAGCTAGAATTATTGCTCTCGCTCTAATGATCGCGGCGATATCTCACATGTGTGGTTTAAACACCGTTTTCATATGCGGGCACTGCTCACATATGCGTTCGCTTCTGCACGCGGGCTCGGCAGGACGGGGCGCGTTAAAAAAAAAAAAAAAAAAATGTTTTTTTTTTTTTTACACTGCTCTTTTAAAACCGTGTCACTTTTTTTCCTATTACAAGGGATGTTTACATCCCTTTTGTAATAGAAAAAAGCATGACAGGACCTCTTAAATATGAGATCTGGGGTTCATAAAGACCTCAAATCTCATTTTTACACTAAAATGTAATAAAAATAAAAATGTCTCTAAGAGCTATGGGTGTAAGTGACGTTTTGACGTCGCTTCCGTCCTGCAATGATGTGGAGACCAATGGGGGTCATCTTCCATCTTCCCCCTCACTCTTCTCCATACCACACAGGAGAGCGGACACGATCGCCTCCTCCTGTAAGCGGCGGAGGGCACCGGAGCGTGGGCCCCTCTCCCGCCGCCGATTAAAAGTGATCTTGCGGCGAATCTGCTGCAGAGACCACTTTTATCTGAAAGCGGACCGCCGCCCGCTAAAGAAGAGGATACCAGGGTTATGGCAGCTAGCTACTGCCATAACTATATCCTTCTTCAAATTAGCGATGTATAACGACGGCGGGCGGTCCGTAAGTGGTTAAAGTAAGATTAAACCAATCAATTTAACGGTTCACAAAACGGTTACATTCCTGGCATGCCTCTCAACTAAACTGTCAAACCATCAAATGGCTGGTGTCATAACTGATCACATGTGCAGAATCATGGCAGTTGCAAATCAAACGGAGGCCAAGATGGCAGCTTCCATGGCTGAAAAGGATAGGAGGTTTTAGTTCCGCTTTAAAGTGGTTGGAAAGGCTGAAGGTTTACCTTCATACGTTCTATGCATGAAAGTAAAAAAACCTTCAGCGTGCCCCCCTCAGCCCCCCTAATACTTGCCTAAACCCAATCTTGATCCAGCGATTGTGCATGAGACTCGAGGCTCTTCTGGGTCTCTCCCTCCTGATTGGCTGATCTGTCTTATGGACGTAGAGAGCCAGCTCAGGAGCGAGCATGCATAAGTGCACCCACAGCAAGTGGCATGCTATGGGGGCACTCAGCAGAAGGAAGAGGCCCAGAGCGCCGGTGGGGGACCCGAGAAGAGGAGGATCGGGGCTGTGCTAAACTTTTACACAGAGAAGGCAAGTATGATATGTTTTTATAATTTTTTTTAAATCTTTTTTTTTTTTTCCTTTACAATCACTTTAAAGTGGTTGTAAACCCTTTTGTCGTTTTTTTTTTTTTCTAACCTGCAAGACAAAGCTATAATGAGCTAGTATGACTAGCATACTAGCTCATTATGTACCACTTACCTTCGATCGGGGCCCCCGAAGTCGTCCGTGTCCCTCCTCTAGCCGCATCCATCGCTGCGGCGATAGCCGGAATGTTACTTCCGGGTATCGCCGCTGCAGCCAATCGCAGCGCCGCTCCGAAGCTGTGATTGGCCGGAGCGGCGAAGACGTGACTCCGCGCATGCGCGCGTGAGCTGTCAAATTCGGCTACGTCGTCGAATGTTGCGACCTAGCCGAATTTGTGAATGGGGTGACGTCAGCGTCGCCGCATTTACATACAAATATCTCCTTAACCGTGTAGGTTAAGGAGATATTTCATGCACCTACAGGTAAGCCTTAATCTAGGCTTACCTGTAGGTCTTTTGTTTAAAAAGTGGGTTTACAACCACTTTAACCACTTCAGCCCCGGACCATTATGCAGCTTAAAGACCAGAGGTGTTTTTACAATTTGGCACTGCGCTGTTTAACTGGTAATTGCGCGGTCATGCAATGTTGTACCCAAACAAAATTTGCGTTCTTTTTTTCCCACAAATAGAGCTTTCTTTTGATGGTATTTGATTGCCTCTGCGATTTAAATTTTTTGCGATATAAATGTAAAAAGTCCAAAAATGTTGAAAAAAAAAAAAAAGATTTTCTACTTTTTGTTATAAGGAAAATCGAGTAAACTAAATCTTAGTCATACATTTAGGCCAAAATGTATTCAGCCACGTGTCTTTGGTAAAAAAAGATGTCAATAAGCGTATATTTATTGGTTTGCGCAAAAGTTATAGCGTCTACAAACTAGGGTACATTTTCTGGAATTTACACAGCTTTTAGTTTGACTGCCTATCTCATTTCTTGAGGTGCTTAAATGGCAGGGCAGTACAAAACCCCCCCAAATGACCCCATTTTGGAAAGTAGACACCCCAAGGAAATTGCTGAGAGGCCTGTTGAGCCCATTGAATATTATTTTATTTTTTTTTGTCCCAAGTGATTGAATAATGACAAAAAAAAAAATTAAAAATCAAAAAGTTGTCACTAAATGAAATATTGCTCACACATGCCATGGTTATATGTGGAATTGCACCCCAAAATACATTCTGCTGCTTCTCCTGAGTACGGGGATACCACATGTGTGGGACTTTTTGGGAGCCTAGCCGCGTACGGGACCCCAAAAACCAAGCACCGCCTTCAGGATTTCTAAGGGCGCAAATTTTTGATTTTACTCCTCACTACCTATCACAGTTTTGAAGGCCATAAAATTCCAAAATGGCACAAAACCCTCCCCCCAAATGACCCCATTTTGGAAAGTAGACACCCCAAGCTATTTGCTGAGAGGCATGTTGAGTCCATGGAATATTTTATATTTTGCCACAAGTTGCGGGAACATGACAAACTTTATTTTTTTTTGCACAAAGTTGTCGCTAAATTATATATTGCTCAAACATGCCATGGGCATATGTGGAATTGCATCCCAAAATACATTCTGCTGCTTCTCCTGAGTACGGGGATACCACATGTGTGGGACTTTTTGGGAGCCTAGCTGCGTACGGGACCCCGAAAACCAATCACCGCCTTCAGGCTTTTTAATGCCACGTACATACGACCGTATGTACGTGGCATTAGGAGCAAAATCGCTCCTCCGCGCTGCAGCTGAATGGCGCACCTGAAAACAAAAAAATGGTAAACAATAAGACATTGCAGAATAGAATACAGTAAAAAAGAGCAGAACAAGAGGAAGAGAACAATAAAACGACAACTATTTTATTTTTATTTTTTTATATATATTTTTGTGTTTTTTTTTTTTTATTATTTATTTTTTTGTAACTAACTGTTCAACTTTTCGGTTCCAGGTTTGGGTCTCTCAAAATGCGATGGCATCTTGGGAGAACCTGTGTAAGTGTGTCCTATTCTGTGCATTGCTGTACCCTACGCTAATACTGCACTAGTGTGTGGTAGTGTTCAAAACATTCACCAATGCAAAGACCAGGATTGTCAGGACAGCGAGGACAATAACGGGTGTCACTCCTATATCCGCGCTTTCTACAGACACGACATTTTCTTTGGGGGGCTCGTTGGGTAGGGGTACTCTCGAGGACATACCGAAAATGCCTCTCATGCAGCCGGCTTACTGCATTTGGTTGGGGATGGTGAGGTGCAGAACCGCCTGGATACAGGAGGTCTGTGACAATCTCTTCCTGGAAGTCAAGGAAGGATAACGATACAAAAGGGGGGTTCGCTTACTATAAAAATATTTTAAACCATATAAAATAGCGTGCATAACACATCAAATGTTGATAATTGCAAAACACATCCATAAATGACTCTTTATAAAGGTGAAATAATGAAGCCACTGTGAAAATTATTAAAAAGTGCAACAATCCTGTGCAGAAATCACCTGTGTAAAAAAATGTATAAATGTAATCCTGTGTATGCAAAATACATACACTAGAAAAGAGTATATACAATAATGCAAGTCTTTGTGCTGGAAAATCTCTAACCCACACTCCACAGCAATGTGCAAAATAAATCCAAAAAGTGCAGGTGCAGGAAAAACAATTGTCTCTTAATTGCAGTGATATCCAATAAAGTGCAGGTGCTTTCATCCAATGCTATGTGCCAAACGTTTCCCCCAGCCTCTCACTTTTTTTAGAGGCTAAATAATACGCCTTTCTGTTGTATTCCTCATAAAAAACGATCCCTGCTCACTTTCTCTCTATGGTCACACCTCCTGGTTAGATGCTCAGACAGACACATGCAGGAAAAAGAAAAAACAAACTTTTATTAATGGTAAAACACTCACATTTTAAGCAGAGGTAATTCAGCATATACTGACAGTACTGTGTGCAGGAAGACTTCCGGGTTCGGTCGCACCCGGAAAGTGATGTCACCACGGCTCTCTGTCCTAAAAGGAATGATAAAGTCCCGCCTGAAGCTCTGTATAGCACATGAGCATTCAGCAAAGCCAATTGAAATAAGTATACAGACACTTTTTTGTACCAGCGTCTGGTCTTACGGGCAATTAAGTACAGCGCCAACAACTGGTCATTGAGGTCCACCCCTCCCATATTTTTGTTATATTCGTGGACACAGAGGGGTTTCTCCACAACACCAGTCGCCATACGAATTTGGACTGTCGTGTCTGCATGAAGGGAGGTAAGAAGGAAAACATTCTTATTATGCCTCCACTTCACAGCGAGCAAATTATTACACTTTACGCAGGTTCTCTCCCCCAGCCTGAGACGAGAATCTACAAGCCGCTGGGGAAAGCCCCGGCGATTAGGTCGCACGGTGCCACATGCTCCAATCTGATGATCAAACAAGTGACTAAACAGTGGCACGTTCGTGTAATAATTGTCCACATACAAGTGGTACCCCTTTCCGAATAAGGGTGACACCAAGTTCCACACTATCTTGCCAGCGCTCCCTATGTAATCTGGGCAGTTCTCCGGCTCTACGTGACTGTCTTTTCCCTCCATAAACCTCCATACATAGCCTGTTGCCCTGTCACAGAACTTATAGAGCTTGACCCCATATCTGGCACGCTTGTTGGGAAGATACTGTTTGAAGGACAGGCGGCCAGAAAATGTAATCAGGGACTCATCAACGCAGACAACTTGATCAGGAGTAAACAAGGCTGCAAAACGTTAGTTGAAGTGGTTTATGAGGGGCCGAATTTTGTAGAGCCGTTCGTATTCAGGGTCTCCACGAGGATGACAAAGTTCATTGTCGTTGAAGTGCATGAACCGCAAGATCTGCTCGTATCGTTTCCTGGACATGGAGGCAGAGAACACTGGCATATGGCCAATTGGGCGGCGGGCGCGTGGACCAATACGACCGCAACTTTGTGAATTTATGTGTGCTCATGTTGAGGGAAAGGCCCAGAAAGATCTTAAATTCGGAAACCGTAACTGGTTTCCATTCTTTAGCAAGGGCGGACTGGGAACAAACGGCGATGAATTGTTGCGCATACAAATTTGTTTGGTCCACAATGGATCTATAGAGAACTTCTGTGAAAAACAGCGAATAAAAATCAAGTGGCTTAAAATCAGCTGTTTCCACCTGAATTCCGGGTTGGCCAGTGAATAGGGGAAGTAAGAGTGCTGCAGAAGTGGTGGGGACCCAATCAGGATTGGCGAATGCAGCAGGAAGGGCACTATGGGCACGACGGACCTGTCTTTGTCTTCTTCTTGGTGGCAGCGGGACACTACTTGTGCTTGCCACCTCGCCAGCTTGAACTGCACTTATGGGACTCGCCACGTCACCAAATGTTACTGCAGTGCTGGATGTACGTCCAGAGTGTACTAGGCCGCTGGTGCTTGCCAGTTCACCAGAAGGAAAAGCGGCGCTAGTACTTCTCTGCTCCATAATACGAGAGCCCTGTGGTTTTTGCACCTCAACAACAGCAGAAGATCGGGATCGGGTACGCCTGACCTTGGCAGGGACCTCACCTTCGTCGCCAGAGCTATCTGTCATGGAGCCGCTGTCGTCTATGGGATCCTATTCTAAACCTGAATATGACATATGCGCGACCTCCTCTTCACTATCTGTCAAGCTCAGAAACTCGTAGGCCTCTTTACTAGTGTACCTTCGATTTGCCATTTTGGGCTCTAAATTTAGTGGTACACTATTAAGAATCACAGGTAAAAAAGCACCTGTCAGTGACTGTATAAAACGCTACCAAAAAAACTGTTAGCGATCGCATGGATCAGACCTGTCTCTGTGAACGCTGCAGTTATGTGTGTTGTGTTTTGTAAGTGACAGTGATCGATCGATACGGCACTTGGGTGGGGTGTGCTGGGCTGGGCGGAGGGACAAACCGCAGGTGCTAGCAGTTATCTGGGCTGATCCCGCTAACAATGCGTTTTTTGGAACCCTAAACTGCTGGGGAAGCTAGTATAGATCTGATCAGATCAGATATTGATCTGTTCAGATACTATACCACTAAGGGAGGTGTATGCTTTGCACGTGGGTGTTAGCGTTACTGGCACTAACCTGACGCTGCCTGGGGCGATGCAGACCCTAACTGACGCTAAAACCTAATTGATATCACCTGCCGGGCGATCAGAGGGTTACACCTTTATTGGGTTATGTACGGCGGGTGCCCTGATGCTTTAAAAAGCAAACTCACAAACCAGAATCACCCATAACACTTATACGGTGATCACTGGTGAAAGGGTTAACTAGGGGCAATCAGGGGGTTAAAACCTTTATTAGGTAATATATGGGGGTACCTGACGCTATATAAAAACCTAGCGGTGAACCTAAATAACTAACTAACTGGATAACCAGCGTCACCAGTGACACTTATACGGTGATCACTGGTGAAAGGGTTAACTCTAGGGGCAATCGGGGGTTAAAACCTTTTATTAGAGGCAATATATGGGGGTACCTGATGCTATAATAACCTGGTGGTGAACCTAAAAAAATAACTGGCTACCTAGCGGCACCAGCGACACTAATACAGCGATCAGAAAAACGATTTCTTAGTGACACTGGCTATGGGGGGTGAAAGGGTTACCTGGGGGGCGATCAAGGGGTTAAACATTTATTGGGGGGGTAGGGGGCTACCCTGGACCTAAAGAGGCCTAACACTAACTGCCCTGACACTTTTTGCTGTCACAAATGACACTAAATGCAGTGATCAGTAAATAAATGACCACTGCAATCGGTGACACTGGGAGTGCAGGGGGTGATCTGGGGGGTGAAAAGTGTGCCTACGTGTACTGGTGTCGGTGTACTGTTGGTGCACTTGGTTGTCTTCTCTCCTCGCTGCTCCGGACGAAAAGACTGCCGCAAAGAGAGATGACATCACCTTCTCTTGCCTGTGTTTACATTACACAGGCAGGGGAAGCTTCTCATTCGCCAGGAGCGATTTGTGAGGGGTTGGCCAGAAATCAATGGCCACCCCCTCATCCCAGATCGCTCCTGAAGTGAAACGGACTGCGGGAAGGCAGGGATGTACCTGTACGCCCATGTGCCTGTCCGTGCCATTCTGTCGACGTACATCGTCGTGCGGCGGTCCTTAAGTGGTTAAAGTGATATTAGTCTTGTTTTTTTGTTTAACAATAACAAACATGTTATACTTGCTTGTTCTGTGCAGGGGTTTTGCACAGAGCAGCCAGATCCTCCTTCTCGTGTCCCTCGCCATCACTCCTGGCCCCTCCTTCCTGCGAGTGCTGCCAGATCAAGCAGCTTGCTATGGGGGCACCCGAGCCAAGCCACTGCTTTGTGTGGCCATTTAGGCACGGAGCTGTGGCTCTGCCCCGGCCCCTCTCTCTCCTAATTGGCTCACTGACTTTGATTAGCGGGAGCCAATGGCTGTGTCTCAGTCAATCAGAAGGGAGCGTCCCGGAGAGCTAAGGCTCTCGTGCATCATTGCTTGATCGAGGTGCGGCTCAGGTAAGTATTGGGGGGCTTCTGCACACTGAAGGTTTTTAATCTTCATGCATAGAATGCATGAAGATCAAAAACCTTCTGCCTTTAGAACCACTTTAAGTATCTATTTTGTTGGAGTTCAGCTTTAAGTGTAGGATCGGTTTTCTGGAATTATCTGATTTTAAAATTGACTTTGGCTTTTATTATGCAAACGCATTCCTGCATATTGTCACTTTTATTAGTGGATCCACTTGACACCAGCAAATTTGTTTCCTTTGCGTTTTGATCCTTGCGCATATTAGTGGAAGTGTGTGTTTATCAGCAGTTTTTCAGTTTTTATCAAGCAGTTGCTATAAACACAATGACAGCTGAGCTATACACAAGGAGCTTTCAGAGTATCAGATCCTCCCATCCTGACAACTCCTAGTAAACAAACTGTGCACAGGGACAGCGGCTGAGGAGGAACATATGTTAACTATAAAGCACTGTAGCTGGCTCTTTATTAGGCCACATTAATAGTGTATGACATGAGGGAACACACGGCACAGGAAAATGCACGGGATGCAAAATATTGTACCTTCTAATTGAAAGGAACAGGTTGTTTTATGTTCCTGCTCAGAGACCGGATTTGTGTTGCAGCATTCACCAAGTCCCCGGTGAATGCATCGTGCTTCATCTGCGACTACTCCAAATCCGGCGTGTCACTCATCCTGCTCCATTATACATGATACTGCTGATACTTTGCATATTTTACCTTGCTGAAGATGTTGATGTTTTATGTTAGTGACTGAAATGTCGGTACCAAGTAAATTTTATTATTTTTTTACTGGCAAAGATACATTTTTGTTGCGTTTTTTTTTTTTTTTTTTTTCTTTTCTAAATGGCTTCTTTTTTAGTGTTTTTAGTAATGTATTTTGGAATCTGTTGAAGAGTTAACGTGTATGCAAACTCGAACAGTAAAATTCTCCAGAAGGCCCCATTCACACAAAGTTTACTACAGGTGTCACGTACCTTGGTTGGAGGCTGAGTTGATCAGGGCTTCCCTTGCGGCTCTGGTCTGAGCACCCCTGAATGTGGTGACAGAGGTACAAGGCTCAAAGAAGCACAGGTG
This sequence comes from Rana muscosa, assembly GCA_029206835.1. Lineage (NCBI taxonomy): Eukaryota > Metazoa > Chordata > Amphibia > Anura > Ranidae > Rana > Rana muscosa. The sequence continues at coordinate 181,428,202 of CM055121.1, forward strand.
CCGGTAGCTTGGTAGCAGGTCACTGCCACGGACAGAGATGTAGTCAAGGTGAGTATCGGGAAAGCAGGCAGAGCAAGGTCCAGTAGGAGGCCGAGGTCAGTATCAGGGAAGCAAGTAGAGCAAGGTCTAGTAGATGGCTGAGGTTAGTATCAGGGAAGCAGACAGATCAAGGTATAGTAGATGGATGAGGTCAGTATCGGGGAAGCAGGCAGAGCAAGGTCTAGTAGATGGCTGAGGTTAGTATCAGGGAAGCAGGCAGATCAAGGTCTAGTAGATGGATGAGGTCAGTATCGGGGAAGCAGGCAGAGCAAGGTCTAGTAGATGGCTGAGGTCAGTATCAGGGGAGCAGGCAGCGCAATGTCCAGTAGGAGGCCCAGGTCAGTATCAGGGAAGCAGGAAAAGCATTGTCAAAGGCAAGCCGAGGTTGGTGTTCAAAATCCACAGAGCCAGGTCAGCAATGAAAGATCCGTCAGCAAAAGCAGGAACACAGGTCACGAGAGGGCTGAAGAACATTCAGCAATTAGCACACACCAGTTTTCCTTTAAATAGGCAGCTTGGCACCTATGCACATAGACATGCGCGCCGACGCACGTGTCAGTGCACAATGGATATTACCCTGAGCTCGCCTGTGTGCTGGTACATGTGCATTAACATTAGCTGCACGGGAATGAGCATTGACTGTGCAAGAATGGGCATTAGCTGTAGCTGTGCGAGTATTTGTCCCCCACATGAGGGCTGTGTTTTCTTGTATGCGGATGTACAGGTGTTCTGTGCATTCCTATACAGGCAGTTCTATTCATGTGAATTGGGACACAGCAGCTGTGCGGACATAGCCCCTACTCCCAACTTGACATCCAAATGGGTGTTGAGGTGTGTCCCTGAACTCTTTGTCTGTATTCAGGGCCATACACTTGCACAAATGTCAAAGTGGAAGCAGCGACTGTGTCTGTGCAGGTGCTGCATCCCAGTTGACATGAATGGGTCTGCTTGCACAGGGATGCACAGTACACCTGCGCAGTTAATAGTATTTAAAGGTGCTGATGATGGCCGAAAATAAATTCATGATGTTAATTAAAAAGTGGAATATAATCTAATTATATCTAAAAAAAAAATTTTTTTTTTTTTAAAAACTGTCTATTTCAGTTTCGGTTTTCAGCCAAGTGCATCCTGAATTTTTTATTTCGGGTTCAGAATTTTCATTATGGTGACCACTAATGCACGTGTAAAGCATTTAAAAAAGATGACCTATTTCCTACACAATACTACATGTAAGTTTGGTCGTGATCAATAGATGCCACATATTTACCACTGGGCACTTAAACCCCCTTCCTAACCAGACCAATTTTCAGCTTTCGATGCTCTCACAATTTGAATGACAATTACTCAGTCATGTAACATTGTACCCATATGAAATGTTGTCCTTTTTCATTCCCACACATAGAGCTTTCTTTTGGTGGTATTTAATCACCGCTGGTTTTATTTATTTTTTGTGCTATAAAAGAAAAAAGACAAAGTTCTGTAAAAAAAAAAAAAAAAAAAAAAAAAAAGTATTTTTTCTTAATTTCGGTTATAAAATTTTGCAAATTAGTAATTTTTCTTCATACATTTTGGCCAAAATTTATACTGCTACATACCTTTGGTAAAAATAACCCAAATCGGTGTATATTATTTGGTCTTCGTGAAAGTTATAGAGTCCGCAAGCTATGGTGCCAATCTCTGAAAATTGATCACACCTGAAGTACTGATGGCCTATCTCATTTCTTGAGACCCTAACATGCCAGGAAAGTACAAATACCCCCCAAATTACCCCTTTTTGGAAAGTAGACATTCCAAGGTATTAAGAGGCATTGTGAGTTTTTTTGAAGTTGTAATTTTTCCCACAATTCTTTGCAAAATCAAGATTTTTCTTTTTTCTTCCCCCCCCCCCCCCCCCACAAAATTGTCATATTTAGCAGGTTATTTCTCACAGACAGCATATGCACACCACAAATGACACCCCAAAACACATTCTGCTTTTCCTCCCAAATATGGCGATACCACATGTGTGAGACTTTTACACAGCGTGGCCACATACATGGAGGGAGCACCTTCAGGCGTTCTGGAGCATAAATTACACATCTAATTTCCTGACTACCTCTTACACTTTTGAAGGCCCTGGAGAAATGTAAACGCCCCAAAAATGACCCATTTTTTTTTTTTTTACACAAATTTGTCCATTCATACAATATTTCTAACACATAGCATGTACATACCAAAAATTACACCCCAAAATAGATTCTCCTACTCCTCCTGAGTACGGCAATACCACATGTGGGAGACTTCCACAGCCTGGCCACATACAGAGGCTGGGTATTTCCGAGGATGGCTGGGGATGGATGGCCGGATGGATGGCCGGCAGAGCATGGAGGGATGGATGGCCGGCAGAGCATGGAGGGATGGATGGCCGGCAGAGCATGGAGGGATGGATGGCCGGCAGAGCATGGAGGGATGGATGGCCGGCAGAGCATGGAGGGATGGATGGCCGGCAGAGCATGGAGGGATGGATGGCCGGCAGAGCATGGAGGGATGGATGGCCGGCAGAGCATGGAGGGATGGATGGCCGGCAGAGCATGGAGGGATGGATGGCCGGCAGAGCATGGAGGGATGGATGGCCGGCAGAGCATGGAGGGATGGATGGCCGGCAGAGCATGGAGGGATGGATGGCCGGCAGGCAGAGCACGGAGGGATGGATGGCCGGCAGGCAGAGCACGGAGGGATGGATGGCCGGCAGGCAGAGCACGGAGGGATGGATGGCCGGCAGGCAGAGCACGGAGGGATGGATGGGTGGCAGGCAGAGCACGGAGGGATGGATGGGTGGCAGGCAGAGCACGGAGGGATGGATGGGTGGCAGGCAGAGCACGGAGGGATGGATGGGTGGCAGGCAGAGCACGGAGGGATGGATGGGTGGCAGGCAGAGCACGGAGGGATGGATGGGTGGCAGGCAGAGCACGGAGGGATGGATGGGTGGCAGGCAGAGCACGGAGGGATGGATGGGTGGCAGAGCACGGAGGGATGGATGGGTGGCAGAGCACGGAGGGATGGATGGGTGGCAGAGCACGGAGGGATGGATGGGTGGCAGAGCACGGAGGGATGGATGGGTGGCAGAGCACGGAGGGATGGATGGGTGGCAGAGCACGGAGGGATGGATGGGTGGCAGAGCACGGAGGGATGGATGGGTGGCAGAGCACGGAGGGATGGATGGGTGGCAGAGCACGGAGGGATGGATGGCCGGCAGAGCACGGAGGAATGGATGGCCGGCAGGCAGAGCACGGAGGGATGGATGGCCGGCCGGCAGAGCACGGAGGGATGGATGGGTGGCAGGCAGAGCACGGAGGGATGGATGGATGGGTGGCAGGCAGAGCACGGAGGGATGGATGGATGGGTGGCAGGCAGAGCACGGAGGGATGGGTGGCAGGCAGAGCACGGAGGGAGGGATGGGTGGCAGGCAGAGCACGGAGGGATGGATGGATGGGTGGCAGGCAGAGCACGGAGGGATGGATGGATGGGTGGCAGGCAGAGCACGGAGGGATGGATGGGTGGCAGGCAGAGCACGGAGGGAGGGATGGCTATGGCTGGTGTGGGATTGCACAGAGCAGCGCTGCGGGGACTACACATCCAGCCCACATCGCTGCTGCAACTGTTCTCTCCCCTTGCACTGTACCGATCGGTACAGAGAGGGGAGAGAGGAACCGGATATGACGCCGGTTTGTTTACGAGTGATAGCTTCGTCATTTGACGGAGCAATCAGGTGGTAAACGGCCGCTGTCAGCGAAAACTCCATTGGGCGCGCAGGAGCAAGATTCTGGGAGGACGTCCATGGCCGCCCTCATAGAATAACCTGACCGCGCTGTAACCGTCTTTTTGGCTATGGCCTGGTCGGCATGTGGTTAAAGCACTTTTGTAATCTGTACAGTCTCTCTTTGATCTTAAAGGGGAGCACCACCCAAAAGGGGAAGCTCCCCTTGTTTGCCCCCTCCCCTCCTCCACTGCCACATTTGGCACCTTTTGGGTGAAGGGGAGAGCGGGTACCTGGTTTTTGACAGGTACCTGCTCCCACTTCTGGCTCATCTCGCCACGGCGAGATCACTCAGAAGTTCGGCACCCCTCCTCCTTCCCCTGCTACTGGGCCATTCACAAATCTGCATTCACTGCAAGTTTCCCTTAGCTGAGATGGCGGCACCCGATAGCCGATGGAAAAATCAGCTCGGGCGAAGACACCGCTGGATCCCTGGACAGGTAAGTGTCCTAATATTAAAAGTCAACGGTTACAGTATTTGTAGCTGCTGATTTTTTTTTTTTTTTTTTTTGAAGGAGCTTGGAGCTCCTCTTTAAAGTGCTTGTAAACGCTTACATATGCCCAGTAAAGTGACTGGTCTTAGGTGATACACAAAAATGAAACCAATCTGGCTACACAAGTTATACCTGTTTTATCTGCAATCTTCTCAATGTCCAGAGTTTATAAAGCTTGTCTGAGAGTTCAGAAAATGGGTCAGAGAGCTGAAATTACACTGCAGAGCTGAATGAGGAGAGCTATGAGAGCCGATCGGAGGGAAGAGACACCCCCCCTCCTCTTCACACAGCAACAGAGCTGAGACTGTCAATCACAGGCTGTGTGCTGAAGATCCCTCTTCTGTCACCTTTTTTTCTCTTGGTGTCCTGAAAACTTGTCAGAAGTGATTCATGCCGATAGCAGGGGAACGAAGCAGCAGACAGAAATGACACTTGGTGCTTAATTGAGACTGATGCACACTACAGAGGGATATGCTTTGTTAATATTTCAGGTCTGAGGTTTACATCCACTTTATCCTCACGGGTGACCATTGTAAATGTATGGTTTATGCAATTAGTTCACAAACATGTAATCTTTCCCTGTGCACTGCCGAACGCTGAGCTGTATTTGTCTTTGTCCTGTTTGTGTCGTGTTTCTGTATGAATAGGTCCAAACACTTTGAAAAATAAAAACAGATTTAAAAAAAAATCCTGGCTACCCCTCTTGACCCCGAAATAAGTGGGCCCTGTGCTGCAACCGCATGCCAAATGTTGCTATGGTGGTTGCGGCTCAGTAGTACAATGTGGAAAACATCCCAAAAAATATGTCATTCAAGGGACAGCAATATAACGTCCTTAATGTGTATAAACCGGCTCTGTAAAATGCGATCCACTGCAGAATGCTTTTCAGAGGGGCTGTGGAGCCTGCCACCCATGTGAATGAGGTCTGAAATGGTGTCTAGCAGACTTGCACAATCTCAGTGACAACAGAAAGGCGCGTGTCTATTTGTTACCTGGCACTGGGGATCCGTCCCTTGCAGTATTACATAAGTTGTTACTCTAAAATCCTGTTATTAGTTGATGGTTAACCAGGATCTATCAATGAACTCTGCTCATCTCTGCCAACAGACAGACACAGGCTTTTTACCTAGTGCCCGACTAGATACAAGTCAGAGATACGGGAAACAGACTACCGTATATACTCGAGTATAAGCCGAGGTACCTAATAATTACCCCAATAAACTGGGAAAACGTATTGACTCGAGTATAAGCCTAGGGGGGGAAATGTGCCCATTGCCACCTCACTGAGCCAATTGCCCAACCTTACTGTGCCCATTGCCACCTCACTGTGCCACCTCACTGTGTCCATTGCAGCCATTGTGCCCAAGTGTACCTGAAAATCTTCTTATACTGCGGCCGGCGTCCATTGTTTAAATATTGCGCCTTTCTCCTGGTCCCTTCCCAGCAGACACTGTGTTCAGTGTTCCGCTAATCACGGACGTCTTTTCATCCTCGGACAAGAGAACGTCCATGATAGGCGGAACACTGAACACGGTGTCTGCTGGGAAACAGAGTCCGAGAATGAGAGGACCTCCGTGATAGGCGGAACACTCAACGCCGTGTTTGCTGGAAACGCCTATCACGGAAGGGACCAGGAGAAAGGCGCAATATTTAAAAAATGGACGCCGGCCGCAGTATAAGAAGATTTTCAGGTACTGACTCGAGTATAAGCCGAGGGGTGTACTTTCAGCCCTAAAAAAAGGGCTAAAAAAACTCGGCTTATACTCGAGTATATACGGTAAGCATTTTATATGCCAGATGTGCTAGGAGAACTTCACAAGTGTTCCAAGTCATTTGCAAGGTTTTGGTTTTTAAATATGTATTTATAGCAGGGCTGAGGTGTGAGAGGCAGAAGGAGCCAATAAGTGCTGAGCAGAAGCATGCTGATAGTGGGAGAGAGCAGAGTGAGATGGGCTAATCGCTGTCCTGCTGCTCCTTCACTGTCCAGTCATGGTCCAGGATGACTTGGACTCAGAGGAAGTTGGCTGAATGATGCTGGCTATCAGACTGAGGACATGTTGTGGCAGAAAAGAAGCACTGCAGGGGAAATCTCTGAAATAAAAATGGATATTGCGACAAAAGCTTCTTTTCTCTTATCGTCCATGGACAGACGCAGCTCTCATACTGATTACATGTGGGTATATGTCCCTGCTCGCAGGAGAAGACCTAGGCAGAATGTTGGAGGTTAAAACATTCTAGAACAAGCCAGAGCTGAACAGCCCCGCCCAGGGGGGCGGTCCCTCCGGACATTACCCTCCCACCTGCAGCTAACAGCCTCAGTTTTTTTCTGCCTAGCAGAAGGAGAAGATGTGGCTCTCAGGAGCCAGTCTCCTGGAAGATTTTACTTTTGAATTTTTATTCCTTTTGGGAATTTTATTATATTATTTTTGAGACCTTCAATCAACTGTCGGCTGGGCAACAGGTTGGGTACACTGGTATCCTCGTAGTCTTCCCTGTCCGACCATCGAGCGTGCTGATCCTCGCCTTGTGTGCGTGAGACTCAGTTCACGACATACCCCATGGCTCCAGGCGTGGCCGGGTTGCTTTCATGCTCCCGCGGTCCTCTCAAGATTGAACAGTACCTACTGTATCTCTCGCGGTTGACCGGGCCGACAGCTACGCAGTACGACTCTGTGATAGGTCTGTCTGAAACAAGCCAGTGAGTCCCTCTAATGGCACCGAGGGTGTTCTCCAAGGTGCGTGCGGGACGGGTAAGTAGTCTCTCCTGGAAAGAAGGTGAGTACATGCTGGCTGTGTTTCTGTGTGTGGGGGTTCTCCCTGTCTCCCCCCTGTTATGCTGCTCTCTGCACCCTGTACTGGTGCTGTGCTGTGTGGGGATACTTGGAGGGGGTCTTTCTGCCCTGGGGGGGGGGGGCGCTCTATGCTGTTTTTACTGATGGAAAGTGTTCTGGAGGACTTGTGTGGTGTTTTTGCGTGCGCCATTGGCGCGGTATTTTAAATTTAAAAAATGCGCCATCGGCAGCCATTTTGCCGCGGCTCAGGTACAAGCGCCCGGCGGCCATTTTCTTGTAGCCACGGCGCTTTTAGTTTTGGTTTCGGCCTCTAGGGGCGCTGCTGAACGGCGCAAAATACTTTCTCCTCACAGCTTCCTCACTCTCCTCAGGCTTCACACCACGCTACAGCGCGGCTCATACAGCGGAACCGAGCGGTCCCTAAAGGGTGGTGAGTCCTCCGGGTATCCCCTCCTCGGCCTCAGCGCAGCCAGTGGGTGGACTGTACTATTCACTGTTATAGTGAATAGGGTCTCAGTAGGTGGCAAAAAATGGAGTCTGGTTCACCTGCTTCTCCCCACTTGCCAGAGGCAACTGGCAGTGCTCCTGCACCTGCGGTCCCTATGGACCAGTTGTCGGCAGTCCTGGAATCATTCCTTGTCAAGCTGGAAGCGGTGTGCGAACGCACGGGGGCTGTAAAGCGCCCCCTCCCCACACAATCTCCACATGGGGAGTGCTCTGAGTCAGATATGGGCCTAGCTACTGCTGCTCAGGACCCTAATTCTGAGGAGGTTGATGTGTTTAGTCAAGACATTCCTTGTGAGGAAGACCCCTGTCTTGAACCACCAACTGACAGGGTGCTTGTGAGTGAACTCATTGATGCTGTGAGGGATGATCTCAAGCTGAATATTGAGGCTGAGGAACCTCAGGTGGACACTATGACCTTTTGGTTCTTTAAAAGCCGTGTCTTCAAAAAAGGTTTTTCCAAATGTGCCTTTTTTTGATACATACATTGACCAGGTCTGGGATAAGCCGCAGAAGACTTTGACGGTCCCACGGCGCATAGCCTTACGGTACCCCTTTAAAGAGGACCTGGTTAAGAAGTGGGCTCAACCCCCGGTGGTCGACCCCCGGTCGCCCGTTTGAATAAGGCCACTATGCTCCCAATGGAAGGGACTCCTGCATTTAGGGATCCCGCTGACAGGAGGTCAGAGGTGGCGTGTAGAACTATGTTCACCTTATTGGGGGCAGCCTTACGCCCTATAGTGGCGGCAACACTGGTGTCTAAGACACTCACAGGCTGGGCACGGATATTGCACCAGACGGTGCAGGAGCATAATCTCCCTCCTGAAACCATTGCCCTGGCTCAACAGCTTGCACAGGGTTTGGTCTTCGTGTGCGATGCCACTGTGGATGCGACCCCTTTAATCACAGGGGCCTCCATTTCGGCTGTGGAGGTGCGTCGCCTTATCCAGCTGGAATGCTGGTCAGCCAACCTAGCTTCCAAAAAGCTCCTGGCTGACTTGCCCTTTAAGGGTGGTAGACTGTTTGGAGCCGCCCTGGATGACATTATTAAGAACGTCACAGGAGGTAAGAGCACCTTCCTTCCCCAGTCTATTAAGGGAAAGGAGCCCCACCGCAGGCCGGGCCCTTCCTTTCCGGTGACGAAGAAGTTTTTTCTTCAGTCAGTTTCCACGGGCAAGCCCACCCAGACTGAAAAAAGTGCGGCTGGGGGACAAAGACGTCCCTGGGTGCGTAAGCCTACCAAGCAAGCTCCCAAGTCCACCACCGCATGAAGTCTTGCCCCTGCCCGACTCTGGGTTGGGGGGACGTCTTCGCAAGTTCTCGGTGCGGTGGACCTCCCGGATCCCCGACCGGTGGGTGTGCGTGGTGGTCACCTCGGGAGACAGGATAGAGTTCCGCTCGGGGCCCCCAAACAACAGGTTTTTTCCTTCGAACCTCCCTCTCCTTCCGGCCCGCCGGGCGGCCCTCTTGGGGGTCGTACAGGATTTGCTCGGGCGCAGAGTAATTGTGCCGGTTCCGTCACAACAGAGGTTTCAGGGGTTTTACTCAAACCTGTTTGTTGTCCCGAAAAAGGACGGGGTTCGGCCAATCCTGGACCTCAAGGCCCTGAATGCCTATGTGAGGGTACAAAAATTCAGGATGGAATCCATTCGCACGGTGATCACGACCCTCCAACAGGGGGATTTTTTGGCGTCCTTGGATATCAAGGACGCTTACTTGCACATCCCAATCTGCGCAGGCCACCAGAAGTTTCTGCGCTTTGCCATAAGCGAAGTCCACTATCAGTTCGTGGCCCTTCCCTTCGGCCTGGCATCAGCACCACGGGTTTTCACCAAGGTGCTGGCACCAGTTCTAGCTTTGCTGAGACGGCGAGGAATTGTTATCGTGGGCTATTTAGACGATCTCCTTCTCAGAGCAGAAAATGGCTCAGAATTGGATGAAAATGTGACGATAGTCAGTCAGACCCTCCAGGACTTCGGATGGGTTCTGAACACGCAGAAGTCGGCTATAGCCCCGACTCAGCGCTTGGAGTATCTGGGTCTGATCCTGGACACTTCGGCAGCAAAGGTGTTTCTACCCTCAGAGAAGTTACTGACACTTCGGTCAGCAGTACAGGTTTTGTCGTCCCGAAAGTGGTCGTCAATTCGCTTCTGCATGAGAGTCCTGGGACTGATGGTGGCCTCCTTCGAGGCGGTTCCGTATGCCCAATCACACACTCGGGCATTACAGAAGGGAATTTTGTCGGTTTGGGACAAGTCCCCATTGTCTTTGGATCTTCAGATCCAGGTGAGTCACTCTGTCAAGGCGTCCCTGACATGGTGGCTGAGGTCCCCGGCTCTTCAGGCCGGGAAGTCGTTCCTCCCCATCCACTGGACGGTGATCACAACGGACGCCAGCCTGACGGGCTGGGGAGGAGTGTGGGGAGTCCTGTCAGCTCAGGGGCTCTGAACTCCAGCCGAATCTCGTCTCCCAATCAACGTCCTGGAATTGCGGGCGATCAGACTGTGTCTCTCCGCTTGGTCAAAGAGGCTACAGGGCCACTTGGTCAGGATCCAGTCGGACAACGCCACGGCCGTGGCATATGTCAACCATCAGGGGGGCACTCGGAGCTCGGCTGCGGCATCCGAGGTCGCCCACATCCTAAGATGGGCGGAAAGAAGCGTGCCGGCGCTGTCGGCCGTTTACATTCTGGGCGTAGAAAACTGGCAGGCGGCCTATCTGAGCCGCCAGTCCCTGGACCAGGGGGAGTAGTCCTTGCATCCGGAAGTGTTTCACCTCCTTTGTCAACGATGGGGCACTCCGGATGTGGACCTGATTGCATCTCGACTCAATCGCAAGGTGTCGAGGTTTGTGGCCCAGTCCAAGGACCCCTGGGTGGATGCCTCGGACGCGTTAGTGACCCCGTGGGGTCGGTATCGCCTGATATGTCTACCCTCCGCTGCAGTTGATTCCTCGTCTGCTGCGCAGGGTAGCGGCCGAGGGTATTCCGGTGATCCTCATTGCCCCGGACTGGCCTCGGCGTCATTGGTACGCTGATCTGGTACGTCTCATCGCGGACGTCCCTTGGTGCCTGCCCTTGAGGGAGGACCTTCTATCTCAAGGTCCTATCTTTCATCCTGCTTTTACAGTCTCTGGCTTTAACGGCATTGCTATTGAGAGCCAGGTGCTGAAAGACCGAGGTCTGTCTGTCTGATTCGGTAATTTCAACCATGATTAGGGCACAGAAGTCTTCTTCTAGGAAGATTTATCACCGTACCTGGAGAGCTTACATCGCTATGTGCGAGGAACTGGACTGGCGTCCACGGACGTACTCTGTTCCCAGAATCCTGAGGTTCTTACAGCGTGGTGTTGCACAAAGGCTGGCTTTGAGCACTATTAAGGGTCAGGTTTCGGCTTTGGCCGTTTTCTTTCAAAGACCCCTAGCTGGTCATTCCTTGGTTAGCACTTTTGTGCAGGGAGTACGCCATGTGGTTCCACCCGCCAAGCCCCCGCTCCCTCCTTGGGATCTGAACTTGGTGCTTTCGGTTCTTCAGGAATCTCCTTTTGAGAATATAAGAGATATTCCTCTTTCAACGTTGTCCCAGAAGGTGGCTTTTTTAGTGGCCATCACTTCTGTTAGACGGGTGTCTGAGTTGGCGGCTCTGTCATGTAAGTCGCCTTTACCTGGTCCTTCATAAGGACAAGGCGGTATTGCGACCGCGACCGTCTTTTCTTCCTAAGGTGGTTTCGGCTTTTCACCTTAACGAGGACATTGTCCTTCCGTCCTTGTGCCCTCAACCATCGCATCCTAGGGAGGTTGCACTTCACAATTTGGATGTAGTGCGTGCCTTACGGGTATACCTGGCGGCTACCGCTCCTATTCGGAAGTCTGACTCGCTGTTTGTTTGTGTCTGTCTCTGGTCCGAAACAGGGCCAAGTGGTGTCGTCTGCCACCATTTCTAGGTGGATCAGACAGATTGTTATACAGGCCTATGCCATTAGGGGACGGGCTCCTCCCTTTCCGGTCACGGCGCATTCCACCAGGGCAATCGGTGCTTCCTGGGCTTTCCGACATCAAGCGTCAGTTGCACAAGTGTGCAAGGCGGCGACCTGGTCGTCCGTTCATACCTTTTCAAAGTTCTACAAGGTTGATGTACAGTGCCTTGCGAAAGTATTCGGCCCCCTTGAACTTTTCATCCTTTTGCCACATTTCAGGCTTCAAACATAAAGATATAACATTTTTATTTTTTGTGAAGAATCACCAACAAGTGGGACACAATTGTGAAGTGGAACGAAATCTATTGGATTTTTGAAACTTTAACTAAGAAAAAAATGAAAAGTGGGGCGTGCAAAATTATTCGGCCCCCTTGCGTTAATACTTTGTAGAGCCACCTTTTGCTGCGATTACAGCTGCAAGTTGCTTGGGGTATGTCTCTATCAGTTTTGCACATCGAGAGACTGAAATTCTTGCCCATTCTTCCTTGCAAAACAGCTCGAGCTCAGTGAGGTTGGATGGAGAGCGTTTGTGAACAGCAGTTTTCAGCTCTTTCCACAGATTCTCGATTGGATTCAGGTCTGGACTTTGACTTGGCCATTCTAACACCTGGATACGTTTATTTGTGAACCATTCCTTTGTAGATTTTGCTGTATGTTTGGGATCATTGTCTTGTTGGAAGATAAATCTCCATCCCAGTCTCAGGTCTTTTGCAGACTCCAACAGGTTTTCATCCAGAATGGTCCTGTATTTGGCTGCATCCATCTTCCCCTCAATTTTAACCATCTTCCCTGTCCCTGCTGAAGAAAAGCAGGCCCAAACCATGATGCTGCCACCACCATGTTTGACAGTGGGGATGGTGTGTTGAGGGTGATGAGCTGTGTTGCTTTTACGCCAAACATATCGTTTTGCATTGTGGTCAAAAAGTTGGATTTTGGTTTCATCGGACCAGAGCACCTTCTTCCACATGTTTGGTGTGTCTCCCAGGTGTCTTGTGGCAAACTTTAGACGAGACTTTTTATGGATATCTTTGAGAAATGGCTTTCTTCTTGCCACTCTTCCATAAAGGCCAGATTTGTGCAGTGTACGACTGATTGTTGTCCTGTGGACAGACTCTCCCACCTCAGCTGTAGTTCTCTGCAGTTCATCCAGAGTGATCATGGGCCTCTTGGCTGCATCTCTGATCAGTCTTCTCCTTGTCTGAGCTGAAAGTTTAGAGGGGACAGCCAGGTCTTGGTAGATTTGCAGTGGTCTGATACTCCTTCCATTTCAAAATGATCGCTTGCACAGTGCTCCTTGGGATGTTTAAAGCTTGGGAAATCTTTTTGTATCCAAATCCGGCTTTAAACTTCTCCACAACAGTATTACGGACCTGCCTGGTGTGTTCCTTGGTCTTCATGATGCTCTCTGCGCTTTCAACAGAACCCTGAGACTATCACAGAGCAGGAGCATTTAAACAGAGACTTGATTACACACAGGTGGATTCTATTTATCACCATCAGTCATTTAGGACAACATTGGATCATTAAGAGATCCTCGCTGAACTTCTGGAGTGAGTTTGCTGCACTGAAAGTAAAGGGGCCGAATAATTTTGCACGCACCACTTTTCAGTTTTTTATTTGCTAAAAAAGTTTAAAATATCCAATACATTTCGTTCCACTTCACAATTGTGTCCCACTTGTTGGTGATTCTTCACAAAAAATTAAAATTTTATATCTTTATGTTTGAAGCCTGAAATGTGGCAAAAGGATGAAAAGTTCAAGGGGGCCCGAATACTTTTGCAAGGCACTGTAGCTGCATCTTCGGATGCTTCCTTCGGCCGCAAAGTGTTGCAGGCCGCTGTCTAATGTTGCAACTCCTCCGTTGAGGGGCTCTGCTGGTTTGGAGTGAAGTTTTGGTTGTTCCTTACTTTTTTTGCTCCCACCCCTTTCTTATACTGATTTGGGACGTCCCACATGTAATCAGTATGAGAGCTGCGTCGGTCCATGGACGATAAGAGAAAATAGGATTTTTGTACTCACCGTAAAATCCGTTACTCTGACGTCCATGGACCGACGCAGCACCCACCCTTTTTAAGTTTGTTCTGCTTTGTTACGAACTGAGGCTGTTAGCTGCAGGTGGGAGGGTAATGTCCGGAGGGACCGCCCCCCTGGCCGGGGCTGTTCAGCTCTGGCTTGTTCTAGAATGTTTTTTAACCTCTAACATTCTGCCTAGGTCTTCTCCTGCGAGCAGGTACATATGTGTCGGTCCATGGACGTCAGAGAAACGGATTTTACGGTGAGTACAAAAATCCTATTTTTCAATTTTTCAATGTTCTCTTTTTATTGGGTATTAATTTTTATCTTCTTTTTGACTGGAGTTTTGTTTTAAATGAGTTGTAATGGTAGAAGGTTTGTCTTAATGCATTAAGATAAAAAAGCTTCTGTGTGTAACAGCCTCCCCAGCACACCCTAATTACTTTACCTGAGCCCCATCTCCCTCCAGCAATGTCCACGAGTGTCTTGGCTATCCGGGACTCTCTTCCTGATTGGCTGAGACACAGCAGTGGCGCCATTGGCTCCTGTGGCTGTTAATCAAAGTCAGTTAGCCAATCAGGGGAGAGAGGGGGCGAGCCCGGGCCAGGGCTTTGTTTCTGAATGGACACACGGAGCTGTGACTTGGCTCGGGTGGAGGGAGGGGCCAGGAGCACAGAAGAGGGACCCGAGAAGAGGAGAATCTGGGTTGCTCTGTGCAAAACCAACTGCACAGAGCAGGTAAGTAATATATATATATATATATATATATATATATATATATATATATATATATATATATATATATATATATAAATAAATTAGTGACAGCAGGCAGGTAAAGTCACCAGGTTGCATCCAGGATGGAAGGTATATATGTCCTAGATTCAGGCTTTATGCCGATTTATACCACTAGGGGGAGTGCTGGGAGTCTTGCAGGGGAAGAGTTAATGAGCCCAGCTGAATCAATTGGCTCATTGAGGCCTCTACAAGAACTCCCAGCATGCTAAGGGAGATGCTCCAACCTGGAACCAGATCTGTGTGGATAGTCTGGGGAGTGTAATCTCTGTGCGGTGAGCCAAAGCCTGTGTGGTTATTATAAGAACTTCAAAAAGCAGGGCGCTAGGGACTGGGACAGCACAAGGCTGTACCCAGTTGTTAGTTAGGGACACCAACGTGTGTAGTGAGCGGTCAAGTTGACCAGGATTTCTTTTCATGTTTCTTTTTGTTTTGCTGTTTTTCCCTTGTAAATAGTTTGAATAAACTGCACCTTTTGTTTTTGCAACTAAAAACTCTGTCTGCTGTGCCTGTTTTGTGTGGTGAACCCATCCAGGGGCTTACACACACCCGCTGCCGAGTTAACCCCCTCACAATATATATAAAAAAATTAAACAAGACTTTACAATGACTTTAAGGCTCCATGCACACTGGACGTTAAAATAATGTTATAAAAACATCAGTAGCTTTGCAGTGAGTCCTTTAACGTTTGTGCAATCGCGTTTTATTAGTGTTTTTTAGCATTTTTTTTCTTTTTTCAATGGACCAAAAACGTTAAACGCTGGTGAGCCACGTTTTTGAGCGTTTGGCGTTTTTTTTTTTTTTTTTGTGGTCAGAAAAACGATTCCTGAACGCGATTTTAGGGCGTTCAGAAAACCACCCATAAACTCCACTGCTGATGAACGTTCAAAAACTTCCATGTGTGCATGGACACATAGGATAACATAGAGTGGAGTTTATGGGCTTTTAAAAAAAAAAAAACCCCAACCTCCAAAAAACGTCCGTTTGTGAGCTCCAGTGTGCATGGAGCCTAAATTCCAATTGAAATGAAGTGGTTGTAAAAGCAGAAGGGTTTCCCCCCCCCCCCCCCCCCCCTTCGTGCGCTCACTGCATTATGGTAAAAAAGATCTGTGTGCATCAAAATAAAAGTCCACCCTTGCATTGGGGGCTGCATCTGCACTGCAACATTAATTGTTTATGTCAAGGGGACCGAGTAAATCTGTTTTTACTTATCTGATCCTCCGTTCCCGTAGGTTTCTCTGTGCTGCTAGACCAATCTGTGCAGCCTTTTCTCCTCTGCACTCTGGTGGTCATATGCCCCTGATGGTCCCTGCACCTGTTTTGAGGACAAGGCCCTGCACCAGATATAAGGACACCAAGGGATAGTCTACCTCCAGAGTGTAGGGGAGCACTGTCTGCCGGGGGAGAGGAGGATCAGGTAAGTTAAAACTGCTTTTTCTAGACCTAAATGAGCAAGTAACCCTTGCAGTGTGGATCACTCGACTCAAAGAGAGGACATATACTTTTACTCTTCCTAGAGTTGGGCTTTAAATTGGCTAAATACATTCCAGGTACATCAAGAAAATGTAAATCAAGACAATTTTTCTTTAGAAAGCAGCCACAGCCTGACCCCTGCTATAGAGAAGGACCTGTGCTCTCCATGTGGAAGCAGTGATTTCTCTGCAGAGGCCCAACATGCCCCCTGCTGAATCCGAGCTACATCTGTCCAATCAAAGAGGAAATCCAAGCTTTGCTAATTGCAGAACAATAGGCCTGATTCAGTAGGGGGCATTTCGGACCTCTGCAGAGGGATTACTGCTTCCACACAGAGAGAAAGTGAATTTCTCCAGATCAACCAGAGAATACAGCCGTGGCCAAAAGATTTGAGAATGACACAAATATAAATATTCACAAAGTCTGCTGCCTCAGTTTTTATGAAGGCAATTTGCTTATACTCCAGAATGTTATGAAGAGTGATCCGATGAATTATTTGCCAAGTCCCTCTGTGCCATGAATGCCTCAATCCCATAAAAAGCCAAATTTTCACTGCATTTGAAGAAGGCTTCAGGGCGCCTAAGGAAGTCCAGCAAGCGCCAGGACCGTCTTCTACAGTTGATTCAGCTGTGGGATAGGGGCACCACCAGTGGAATGGTAGCGGGCAGGTGTGAGGGCATCTGTACATCTGCACACACAGTGAGGAGAAGACTTTTGGAGGATGGCCTGGTGACAAGAAGGGCAGCAAAGAAGCCACTTCTCTCCAGGAAAAACATAAGGGACAGACTGATATTCTACAAAAAGGTACAGGGATTTGACTGCTGAGGACTGGGGGAAAGTCATTTTCTCTGATCAATCCCCTTTCCGATTGTTTGGGGCATCAGATAAACCTTGTCCGGAGAAGAAAAGGTGAGCGCTACCATCAGTCTTGTGTCATACCAACAGTAAAGCATCCTGAGACCATTCATGTGTGGGGTTTCTTCTCAGCCAAGGGAGTGGGGGGCTCACTCACAGCTTAGCCTAAGAACACAGCAATGAATAACAAATGGCACAAAAACATCCTCCGAGAGCAACTTCTCCCAACCATCCAAGAACAGTTTAATGAAGAACTGATAACATGATGGAGCACCTGGCCATAAGGCAAAAGTTATAACAAAGTGTCTTGGGGTACAAAACATTGAAATGTTGGGTCTATGGCCAGGAAACTCCCCAGACCTTAATTGCATCCATTGAGAACTTGTGGTCAGTCCTCAAGAGGCAGGTGAACAAAAAATCCTCCACAAATTCTGATAAACTCCAAGCATTGATTATGCAAGAATGGGCTGCCATCAGTCAGGATGTGGTCCAGAAGTTGATTGACCGCATGCCAGGGCGAATTGCAGAGGTCTTGAAAAAGAAGGGTCAACACTGCAAATTCTGTCTCTTTGCATACAATTCATGTAATTTGTCAATAAAAACCAGGAAGTGCTTCTAATTCTACTTCAGTATCCCATAGTAACATCTGACAAAAAGATCTAAAAACAAGAAGCAGCAGACTTTGTGAAAATTCATATTTGTGTCATTCTCAAAACTTTTGGCCACGGCTGTACACTTACCCAGATTTTTTAGATTTAGAATTTATGCTATTAAATGTGACTGCTTTTCTGTATAGAGATTTGGCTAGTATGGCTACCACCTGCAGAAGATGAAGTTTTTATATGTGGAGGGTCCCTTTAAATGTGTGTGTGTGTATGTGTGTGTGTGTGTGTGTGTGTGTGTGTGTGTGTGTTTTTAGAACTGCATTTCTGTCTAGAAATTGTGTCTTGTGTGTCCTTGGTGATAATGATGGGCGTAGTTTGGTTTGAATTGGCTCGCTGCCCCATATGCTCATGTGATGAGGGAGAGCAGTTCCCACACAAAGCTAGGCTGAGCTCATTAAGCACTGCGCTGTGATGAATCACCTTTCCTATGCCGCCGTACCTTATTTTTTACCTCATTCTTTATTTTTAACTTCTGTTTTCCAGACACACATACTATTGTGATGGCGTTCTTGTTAAGCATTGTAGGGTCTCCCTGTTTGACAGAGTGTAATGTTTTAAAGCTGGGGGCGCACACACGTAGTCAGCAGGCCACTTCTGCTGTAATAATGCACAGCAGAAGCCGATCTGCCGGTGTCAGGTACTCGATGTTCTCTGGCACCCGCCGGTTGTCGGCAATACACCGAGAACTGAGATATGCCTAAACAACAAGGCATATCTCAGTTCTGACGGGGGGGACAATCCTGTGTCTCTGCAAAGCAGGGACTGAAATCTATCTCTTCCCCTAGTGAAAGCAGCACACGGTGTACACAAAAATACAGGCTAAGCACATGGTTAAAGTGATTCTAGAGGCAGTTTTTTTATCTTAATGCTTTCTTTGTATTAAGATAAAAAACCTTCTGTGTGCAGCAGCCCCCCTAATACTTACCTGAGCCCATCTCTATCCAGCGATGTCCACGAGTGCCTCAGCCATCCGGGACTCTCACTCCTGATTGGCTAACTGACTTTGATTGACAGCAGCGGGAACCAACGGCAGTGGCGGTGCTGTGTCTCAGCCAATCAGGAGAGAGAGGTGGCGGAGCTCCGTGTCTGAATGGACACGCACAGCTGTGGCTCAGCTCGGGTGCCCCCATAGCAATCTGCTTGTTGTGGGGACACTCAACAGGAGGGAGGGGCCAGGAGAGCCGGTGGGGGAACCAAGAAGATCTGGGCTGCTCTGTGCAAAACCACTGCACAGAGCAGGTAAGTATAATTATGTTTGTTTTTGAAGACAAAAATAAAAACAAGACTTTAGTATCACTTTAACCCTTTGATCGCCCTAGATGTTTAACCCCTTCCCAGCCAGTGTCATTCGTACAGTGACAGTGTATATTTTTAGCACACATCACGGTATACTTGGTGTCACTGGTTCCCGCAAAGTGTCAGTTTGGGGTCTGATTTTGTCCGCCACAATATCGCAGTCCAGCTATAAGTCGCTAGTTGCCGCTCTTGCTAGTATTGGAAAATAAAGAAATAAATTCCAGAAATGTATCCCATAGTTTGGTTTACACAAAGGTTATGGCGTCTAACAATCAATTAGGGATGCACCGAAATTTTGGCCGCCAAAACATATCGGCCGAAAATGGCCCTTTCGCCAATTTGCCGAAGGAGAAATCTCGCCGAAAATGGGACGGGGCCTGTGCCGCCCAGTACGGGGGTGTCGTTCTGGAGTGTCCCCGTCCAGTCCTCTCCTCTCCCCTCCTTCCTTCCTTCTATGGAGGAAAGCGAACAGGGCCTGGGCGGGGCCCCACCCCTGGTGCCGCCCAGTATGGGGGTGTCGTTCTGCAGCGTCCCAGTCCAGTCCTCTCCCCTCCCCTCCCCTCCCCTCCCTCCTCGACGAGGCTGCTGAAACTGAAAGTGCTCTATGGGGGAAAGCTGTCGGCGCACACACACTGCGTTAAGGAGCAGCTTGTCAGTATGATCAGCAGAGGAGCATTATTAGTGTGCAGCGCCATGGGGGTTAAGAGTGCAGGACTCACTGTTTCTAACAGCATGTCAAACAACAAGTACTGCACTCTTAACCCCCGCGGCGCTGCACACTGATAATGCTCCTCTGCTGAAAATACTGACAAGCTGCTCCTTAACGCGGTGTGTGTGCTGACAGCTTTCCTCCATAGTCCCCCTTACTGACATACTAAGGCAGGCTGCAAATGATGGGCACTGACAGGCTGCTGGCCACTGCTCTGCGCTGCATTTAAAGGAACCTGATGAGGCTGCATTGATCTCCTGTACCACGTCTGCAGTCTCTGACCATCTCCTGTACCACATCTGCAGTCTCTGACCATCTCCTGTACCACATCTGCAGTCTCTGACCATCTCCTGTACCATGTCCCCAGTCTCTGACCATCTCCTGTATAAAAATATTTTTTAAAAACGGTCACTTTCGGTTTTGGTATCCGTTTTTCGGTTTTCGGGATACAGTGTTGTGTTTTTTTTTTTTTTTTTTGTTTTTTTTTTCGGTATCGATTTGGGCACTAAAAAACCTATTCGGTGCATCCCTACAATCAATATACGCTTATTGGGATTTTTTTTTACCCAAAAATGTGTAGCAGAATACACATTGGCTTAAATTTTATGAAGAAATTAGATTTTTTGAATTTTTTGTTTTTAATTGAATATTTTTTATTGTTCTATTTTTGTTTATATTGCAAAAACAAAACAAAAACCCAGAGGTGATTAACCACTTCCTTACTGGGCACCTAAACCCCCCTCCTGCCCAGACCAATTTTCAGCTTTCAGCGCTGACGCACTTTGAATGACAATTGCACGGTCATACAAAACTAGGGCTTCATCTAGGGCTTTAATGGTGGTAAGTCGTTATTCTTTTTGCCAACTGTGGACCTGTTTACAGATCGATCTTCTAAACTCTACATAAACCAGCTTACAATATGTTAATATGAATCTTTCTATTGTCTATTTTAACAGCTATGTTCGATGTATTCGCACATTTGAGACATACTTCCCCTGACGAAGCCCCGATGGGCGAAACATGTTGGGACCACGTATGATCTCTTCGGTTTAACATCTAATTAACCACCATATCAGCTATGCCCTATTTTTGAAATTTTGTGAAAACGCTTATATATACATATGTAATTTTACGAAATATTTTGTATTACTTGTTCAATAAATGGATAAATCCCCTTTTTTTTTTAACTTAATGAATTGAGTCTTCCACTTTTGTCTAAATATTAACGCTAGCACCGCTATAGTCCCCTTTACTTCTTTTTCTACATTTTGTCACAAATTTGGGATGAGGTGCGTTATATTGGGTGTCTACCCTTTAGTCAGACCACAAAACCATTTATCTGTACCCAAAAAAATGTTTTATAATTTTTTTCCCACAAATAGAGATTTCTTTGGTATTTGATCACGTCTGCGGTTTTAATTTTTTGCGCTATAACCAAAAAAAAGACTGACAATTTTGAAAAAAACACAATATTTTTTACTTTTGCTATAATAAATATCCCAATTTAAAAAAAAAGAAAAAAAATTCTCAGTTTAGGCCGATACGATAAGCGTTTATTGATTGGTTTGCGCAAAAGTTATAGCGCCTACAAAATAGGGGATAGATTTATGACATATTTTTTTTTTTTTTGTTATTTTTAATTTTTTTACTAGTAATGGCGGTTATCTGCGATTTTTGTTAGGACTGCGATAGACAGATCGGACACTTTTGACACTATTTTGGGACCATTTACATTTATACAGCGAACAGTGCTATAAATATGCACAGATTACTGTATAAATGTGACTGGCAGGGAAGGGGTTAACACTAGGGGGTGATCAAGGGGTTAAATGTGTTCCCTGGGAGTGATTCTTAAGCCTCGTACACACAAGAGAACTGTTGGGAGAGCTTTCTTGCCAAGAAAACCGTGCGTGTGTACAAGGCTTTCAGGTTTCTCGTCAAGAAAACTGTCCAGAATCTCGACGAGAAAAAAAGAAGACCCGCTTTCTTTTTTCTTGTCGAGTCTCATTTTTCTCGTCGTGATTCTCGTCAGACTGTATTTGGTTGAGAAAACCGTTCGTGTGTATTGTTTTCCGAGTCTTCAAAAACTGCGCATGGTCAGAATCAAGTATGAAACAAGAGCACACCTTCTTGTAAAAAGATAGCACATTCGTCACGCTGTAACGAAATGAAAGCACGAAGACTGAAAAGCGCGAATCGTCTCTCACTAAACTTTTACTAACACACAGTAACACGAGATTAGCAAAAGCAGCCCAAGGGGTGGCGCCATGAGAATGGAACTTCCCCTTTATACTGCCGTCGTACGTGTTGTACGTCACCGCGCTTTACAACGACAAGATTTTTGGATTGACAGTGTGTATGCAAGGAAAGCTTGACAAGAATCTCGTCAAGCTTGACAAGAAACCTGTAGAGAAAAACTTTTTTTTTTTTTGCCGAGATTCTCGGCCGTGTGTACGAGGTTTAACTGTGGGGGGAGGGGACTGACTGGGGGAGGTGACCGATCGGTGTCCCTATGTACAAGGGACACCCCATCGGTCTCCTCTCCCTGACAGGACGTGGATCTCTGTGTTTACACACAGAGATCCACGTCCCTGTCTCTGACTGCCAATCGCGGGTACCCGACGAACATCGCGGCCGCCAGGCACGCGCATCGGCACCTGCGTGACACAGCGAGCACAGCTATTCCGCGATGCGCGCTCGCGGCGGCGCGCAACGCGGAAGTAAACAAGAGGACGTCCAGGGACGCCCTCCCGGCAGTTCAGGTCTGCGCTGGGGCCGTTTTTTCGGCTATAGCGCGGATCTGAAGTGGTTAAACACCACCAAAAGAAAGCTCTATTTGTGGGAAGAAAAAAAGGACGTCGATTTTTATTTGGGTACAGCATTGCACGACCACGCAATTGTCAGTTTAAAGTGCCGCATCGCAAAAAGTGGCCTGGTCACGAAGGGGGGTAAATCTTCCAGAGGTCAAGTGTCTTTTGTATCTGCCTGGAGTTTAGCTTTAAATAAAAGTTTAAGCACATGGAAACCATCTGTGATTTTTCTTTTCTTTTCTAATGTATAAAGGAGGTGTTTCCCTTTACATAGGCCTGTACTTCCAATCCTGGATGGACTCATTGCCAGTAACAGATGTGTCCTTTCTGCGCCGTTATGTTACCTCTGTGCATACGCTGCAGTATAAGAATATTAAACATACTTTGTGGAATGTCGGTATGAATGTGCGCGGAGATTATATGCACAAACATTTTGAGAACAAACGATGCTGTCGGCCTTAACACATTCTTTTATTTGTTCTTCAGGGAGAAGGATCTGGAGGCTAAATTTATTATTGAAATGGAAGGCAAGAAAACAACAATTACCAATATGAAGGCAAGTGCGATCCAATATTTATTTGTTGATGAATGCGGCACTTTTAGTAGCACCCAAGGGTTTCATCTGGAGAGAAGTGTATTCTGTAATCTGCCTGTATGCTTTTTTTTATTATAATTCTATTCAAGTAAGGTGGAATTAATGAGTACGTATAATGGCCTGCGGAAGTATATTGCAGTTCAGGTTACCCTGCGCCAGACAGCCATAGTAAATGTATACTGTGCATCTATATACGGCGTTGCCCATTGAGGTCTTAGGTTCAGATGTAATGGACAAGACGAAAAGTGCTGCCAGCACAAAGCTTTTCATCCTCCGCTTGGCTATTACGTTAATGTTTCAGGGAGTTTACTGGAAATACCTTCAAATTCCTGTTTATAGAGGATACAACAGAAATGCCTGTGCATTATTCAGTGTTCATTGTTCTGTAGACAAATACTCCATACTTTTTTTGCAGGTGATGTTTTTGTGAAGATGGGCATTTTTTTTTTTTCTTTAGCTAATCCTACACAGGAGCATATGGGAGATCAGAAACCATGATCCAGTCTTTGTTCAGTCCCTTCTTCACCCAACAATGACGCCATTATTGATGGCAGAGCTAAATCCAAAAGGAAAATATTGTAGCTTACAAAACCTTCGATGTGATGGCTGCATTTGTTTTCTTTTATAGGCTTGTATTCATTTACAGTATCTCACAAAAGTGAGTACATCCCTCACATTTTTGTAAACATTTTATTATATCTTTTCATGTGACAACACTGAAGAAATGACACTTTGCTACAATGTAAAGTAGTGAGTGTACAGCTTGTATAACAGTGGAAATTTGTCGTCCCCTCAAAATAACTCAACACACAGCCATTAATGTCTAAACCGTTGGCAACAAATGTGAGTACACCCCTAAGTGAAAATGTCCAAATTGGGCCCAATTAGCCATTTCCCCTCCCCGTTGTCATGTGACTCGTTCGTGTTACAAGGTCTCAGGTGTGAATGGGGAGCAGGTGTGTAAATTTGGTGTTATCGCTCTCACTCTCTCATACTGGTCCCTGGAAGTTCAACATGGCACCTCATGGCAAAGAACTCTCTGAGGATCTGAGAAAAATAATTGTTGCTCTACATAAAGATGGCCTAGCCTATAAGAAGTTTGCCAAGACCCTAAAACTGAGCTGCAGCACGGTGGCCAAGACCATACAGCGGTTTAACAGGACAGGTTTCACTCAGAACAGACCTTGCCATGGTCAACCAAAGAAGTTGAGTGCACGTGCTCAGCATCATATACAGATGTTGTCTTTGGGAAATAGACGTATGAGTTCTGCCAGCATTGCTGCAGAGGTTGAAGGGGTGGAGAGGTCAGCCTGTCAGTGCTCAGACCATACACCGCACACTGCATCACTTCATGGCTGTTTGTCCCAGTAGGAAGCCTCTTCTAAAGATGATGCACAAGCAAGGCTGCAAACAGTTTGCTGAAGACAAGCAGACTAAGGACATGGATTACTGGAGCCTGTGGTCTGATGAGACCAAGATAAACGTATTTGATTCAGTCAAGCGTGTGTGGTGACAACCAGGTGAGGAGTACAAAGACAAGTGTGTCTTGCCTGCAGTCAAGCATGGTGGTGGGAGTGTCATGGTCTGGGTCTGCATGAGTGCTTTCGGCACCGGGGAGCTACAGTTCATTTAGGAATCCATGAATGCCAACATGTACTGTGATATACTGAAGCAGAGCATGATCCCCTCCCTTCGGAAACTGGGCCGCAGGGCAGTATTCCAACATAACGACCCCAAACACCCCTCCAAGACAACCACTGCCTTGCTAAAGAAGCTGAAGGGTAAAGGTGATTGGCTGGCCAAGCATGTCTCCAGACCTAAACCCTATTGAGCATCTGTGGGGCATCCTCAAACAGAAAGTGGAGGAGCACAAGGTCTCTAACATCCACCAGCTCTGTGTTGTCGTCATGGAGGAGTGGAAGAGGACTCCAGTGGCAATCTGTGAAGCTCTGCTCAAGAGGGTTAAGGCAGTGGTAGAAAATAATGGTGGCAACACAAAATATTGACACTTTTTGGGCCCAATTTGGACATTTCCACTTAGGGGTGTACTCACTTTTGTTGCCAGCGGTTTAGACATTAATGGCTGTGTGTTGGATTATTTTGAGGGGACAGCAAATTGACACTGTTATACAAGCTGTACACTCACTACTTTACATTGTAGCAAAGTGTAATTTCTTTAATGTTGTCACATAAAAATATATATGAAGAGTAAAAAGAACCCAGTGCTAAGACTATACTTAAACAATAAGCTGCTCCTCTCAAAGTGCAATGTGCTAGCTTTGTGGCATGTGGGTTGTGTGCGTGTGTGCGTGTGTGTGTGTGTGTGTGTGTGTATATGTATGTGTGTGTATGTGTATATGTGTATATATATATATATATATATATATATATATATATATATATATATTGTGACAGCAGGAAGGTAAAGTCACCTGGTTGCATCCAGGGGGGTAGGTATATTTCTCCCAGATTCAGGCTTTATGCCGACTTATACAACTAGGGAGAGAGTTGATGAAGCCCAGCTGAGGCTAGTGGGCTCATGGATGACTCATACCTCTAGGGAGAGGGCTGGGCGTCGTGCAGGCAGGGAGTTGATGAGACCAGCTGAAGCCTGTCAGTTCGTTTAAGGCCTCTATAAAAACTCCCAGATTCATTAGGTGTTTGCTCATGCCTGGAACCAGACCTGTGTGGACTGTCTAGGGAGAGTGAACCCCTGTGCGGTGAGAAAAAGCCTGTGTGGCTATTTGTTTGGACATTGACTAAACCAGGGACTTAGGGACTAGGACAGCACCAGGCTGATCCCAGTTGTTAGTTAGGAAACCTGCATGTTTAGTCAGAGGTCAAGCTGACCAGGATTTATTTTGTTTATGTTTCTTTTTGGCTTTGCTGTGTTTTGTCACTGTACATAGAGAAATAAACCGCACCTTTTGATTTTGAAAACCACAACCTCCGTCTGCTGGCCATGTTTTTGTGTGGGGAGCCCAACCAGGGGGTCACACACACCCGCTACCGAGTTAACCCCCTCACAGTTGGTGGAGAATGCGGGCAGTTTTTTTTAAGCCAGCATGGAGGAGATACTGAAACAGCTGGCTCTAGCAAATGCCAATCAACAGCAGACAAATGCAGGTTTGCAAAGGAGCCTTGCAGCCCAGCAGCAAGCTCATCAACAGAGCCTTGCAGCCCAGCAGCAAGCTCACCAACAGAGTCTGGAAGCTCAGCAACAAGCCCAGCAGCAATCTGAGGCCCGCTTCATAGACCTGTTACAGAAGCAAGAGCAGAGACTACAACAAATGGAAGCAGTAATGCAGCAACGTCCGCAGACCAGTGAGGAAAGCCGTCCCACTAATACCGCGTCCTTTGGGGTGAGTCGTTTATTGACAAAAATGACTGGAGAGGATGATCCAGAGGTATTTTTGACCACATTTGAAAGGACTGCTGAAAGAGAAAAGTGGCCTGAGGAGCAGTGGGCTGGACTGGTGGCTCCTCTGTTAACTGGTGAATCGCAGAAGGCTTACTATGACCTAGAGCCTGACCAAGCAAAAGACTATGTGATGCTAAAAGCTGAAATATTGGCAAGGCTGGGTGTCACCCTGGCTGTCCGGGCTCAGCGTGTGCATAACTGGACTTTCCAGCTTGGAAAACCCCCCCAGGTCTCAAATGTATGATCTCATTCACCTGAGCAGGAAGTGGCTACAGCCAGAGACTTTGTCCGCACCAGAGATTGTGGAACGTGTTGTAATGGATCGGTTTTTGAGAGCTCTTCCTACTGCCATCCAAAAGTGGGTAAGCCATGGAGACCCAGAGACGGCCGGTGGTCTTGTGGATCGTGTAGAGAAATACTTGGCTACAGAGAACCTGACGGCCTCTTCCAGAGACTCTCGGACTTTCCACCCTAAGACCAGACCATCCCCAGGGGCGGATAAGAGGATTCCAAGGGGTGAGGGTGGAGAGAGTGAGAGGGTGGGAGCTCTACCCAAAGTTTGGCGAGAACAGCCTGGGAAGTCAGGGGCTCAAGAGGCAGCCAAACGGATTGTTTGCTACCGCTGCCGGCAAGCGGGACATATTGCAGCAAATTGCCCTGTTGTGGAGGAACCCATGCAATGTGACTTTCTGACGGACCGACGTCAGTCGCTGTGTGCGACAGTCGCATGCACTGCCATTCGGGGAACTGAGAAACATTTATGCAAAATGTGTATTAATGGTAGAAATGTTGTGGTATTACTGGATTCAGGTAGCCTTGTGACCCTGATAAAGGCTGAATTAGTTAAAACAGAGGTCTCTGGGAATAGCAAGGTAGCTGTTATTTGTGTGCATGGGGACACCCGAGGGTATCCAGTGACTACAGTGTGTTTCGAGACCCCCAAAGGTACCCTCTCTCATCCAGTGGGGTTAGTATCTCAATTACCGCATGATGCCATTGTGGGAAGGGATTTTCCGAAGTTCTGGGAACTGTGGGATGATCCTGAGCCCCCCACTGGTGCCCCTATGTACCAGGAATGTGATAGCCAGAACTCCTCTGAGAGTGGTGAGGACTCTCCAGAATTTCCCTTGTCAGTATTGGCAGGGGAGACTCAAGAAACTGGAGAGGAGCCCACCTCCTCAGACGAAAATCTACCGTCTGTGGAGTTTTCTGATCTGGAGGTTCACAGGGAAAATTTTGCCACAGAACAGTTAAAAGACCCCGCCCTAATAAAGGCACGGGAAAACGTAGTGGAAATAGATGGCGAGTTAGTGAACCCAGATAATACCTGCACTTACCCATACTTCAGCGTAGAGAAGGACCTACTGTACCGGGTGGCAAAAAGGGCAGAAGAAACCGTTGAGCAGCTTGTGGTGCCCAAACCTTACAGGAAGTTGGTGTTGGAGTTGGCCCATGGGCACATTCTTGGAGGTCATCTGGGGACAGAGAAAACCCGAGAGAGGGTATTACAGAGATTCTATTGGCCTGGGGTGATGAAGGACATAGAAAATTATTGTTCCTCCTGCCCTGTGTGTCAGAGGTCGGCCCCGATGCCACATTTCCGTAGCCCGCTGGTCCCTCTACCCATCATTGAGGTCCCGTTTGAGAGAATCGCAATGGATTTGGTAGGTCCTATAATCAAGTCCGCTAGGGGGCACCAGTACATATTGGTTATAATGGACTATGCCAACCGTTATCCAGAAGCGAACCCTCTCAGAAATACCTCGGCCAAAACCATAGCCAAAGAGCTATCTCTTGTTTTTAGCCGGGTGGGTATTTGTAAAGAACTGCTTACGGACCAAGGTACACCCTTTATGTCCCGGGTTATGAAAGAGCTGTGTAAATTGTTCAAAGTGACGCAATTGCGTACATCTGTGTATCACCCCCAAACCGATGGGCTGGTTGAAAGATTCAACAAAACCCTAAAACAAATGTTGAAGAAAGTGGTGGATAGAGATGGAAGGGATTGGGACTGTCTACTTCCTTATTTGATGTTTGCTATTAGGGAGGTGCCCCAATCCTCTACGGGATTCTCCCCCTTTGAGTTACTGTATGGGAGACACCCAAGAGGGCTGTTGGATATTGCCAAGGAAACTTGGGAAAGTGAGAGTTCTCCCCACAGGAGTGTGATTGAGCATGTCGCCCTGATGCAAGATCGAATTGCACAGGTAATGCCCATCGTGAAGGAACATTTGGCCCAAGCGCAGTTGGCACAGCAGAGAGTGTACAACCGTGGAGCCAAGACCCGTACCTTTTCCCCGGGGGATAGGATATTGGTACTTGTCCCTACGGTTGAAAGTAAATTCCTTGCCAAATGGCAAGGCCCCTACGAGATAATGGAAAAAGTGAGCGAAGTGAATTACAAGGTCAGACAACCAGGAAGGCGAAAGCCCGAACAGATATATCACGTTAATCTGTTGAAAGCCTGGAGGGATAGAGAGTCCCTAGTCGCAGAAACTTGGTCACCAGCTCAAACTGGTTGCGTGATTCCGGAGGTTGGAATAGCAGCCACCTTGTCACAACCCCAACAACAGGAGGTTAAGGAGTTTGTGCTTCGCAACAAGGAGGTGTTCTCTGAGCTGCCGGGACAAACATCTGGGGTAGAGCATGATATTATTACCCCGCCCGGTGAAAGGGTGAAGTTAAAACCCTATCGTATCCCAGAGGCCCGACGGGAGGCAATACGGGAGGAAGTACAGAAAATGCTGAACTTAGGGGTGATAGAGGAGTCCCAAAGTGATTGGTCTAGTCCCATTGTGTTGGTGCCTAAACCGGATGGGAGCTGGCGATTTTGTAACGATTTTCGTCAGTTGAACAAAGTTACAAAATTTGACACCTACCCCATGCCACGTATAGATGAGTTGATCGACCGGCTGGGAACAGCCCGATACATGACGACTCTTGACCTCACAAAAGGGTATTGGCAAATTCCCCTGGCCAAGTCGGCCAAAGAGAAAACCGCATTTGTAACCCCAGACGGGGCGTTCCAATATAAGAGAATGCCGTTCGGGTTACAGAATGCGCCGGGCCACATTCCAGCGGAAAATGGACCAGATACTGAGGCCCCATCGGAAGTATGCTGCGGCTTACCTGGATGACGTAATTGTCCATAGCACAGATTGGGCCTCACATCTGCCAAAAGTGCAAGCAGTCCTAGACTCTATCCGGGAAGCGGGGTTTACGGCTAACCCCAAGAAGTGTACCATTGGGCAGGAGGAGGCCAAATATCTTGGGTACACCATTGGCAGGGGAGTGATAAAACCCCAACTCAACAAAGTCGAGGCCATCCAGAGTTGGCCACGTCCCAACAGCAAGAAGCAGGTACGGGCCTTTCTGGGAATCGCGGGTTATTATCGGCGCTTCATTCCCCACTTTGCTTCTAAGGCTGTGCCCCTAACCAACCTGACGAAAGGGAAAGGGTCGGTCATGATTAAATGGACCCCCGAGGCTGAGGCAGCATTCCAATTCTTGAAACAAGCCTTATGTAGCCAGCCAGTGTTGTACTCACCCGACTTCTCTAAAGACTTTGTCGTACAAAGTGATGCGTCAGATGTGGGGTTAGGAGCAGTATTGTCCCAGGTCTGGAACGGGGAAGAGCACCCAGTCATTTACCTCAGCAGGAAGTTGAAGTCCCATGAGGTAAATTACGCCACGGTTGAAAAGGAGTGTTTAGCGGTGAAGTGGGCTCTAGATTCCCTTCGGTACTATCTGCTAGGTAGGCACTTTGACATGGTTACGGATCACGCTCCGTTAAAGTGGATGGCTCAAAACAAGGAGACAAATAGAAGAGTGAATAGGTGGTTCCTGGCCCTACAGGAATTCAACTTCACAGTAAAGAATCGCCCTGGCGTTCAAATGGGGAATGTGGATGCTTTGTCTCGAGTACATGAATGCCTGATTGCTGGTGTTCCAACCCCAAGGTTAAAACAAGAGGGGGGGGTATGTGACAGCAGGAAGGTAAAGTCACCTGGTTGCATCCAGGGGGGTAGGTATATTTCTCCCAGATTCAGGCTTTATGCCGACTTATACAACTAGGGAGAGAGTTGATGAAGCCCAGCTGAGGCTAGTGGGCTCATGGATGACTCGTACCTCTAGGGAGAGGGCTGGGCGTCGTGCAGGCAGGGAGTTGATGAGACCAGCTGAAGCCTGTCAGTTCGTTTAAGGCCTCTATAAAAACTCCCAGATTCATTAGGTGTTTGCTCATGCCTGGAACCAGACCTGTGTGGACTGTCTAGGGAGAGTGAACCCCTGTGCGGTGAGAAAAAGCCTGTGTGGCTATTTGTTTGGACATTGACTAAACCAGGGACTTAGGGACTAGGACAGCACCAGGCTGATCCCAGTTGTTAGTTAGGAAACCTGCATGTTTAGTCAGAGGTCAAGCTGACCAGGATTTATTTTGTTTATGTTTCTTTTTGGCTTTGCTGTGTTTTGTCACTGTACATAGAGAAATAAACCGCACCTTTTGATTTTGAAAACCACAACCTCCGTCTGCTGGCCCTGTTTTTGTGTGGGGAGCCCAACCAGGGGGTCACACACACCCGCTACCGAGTTAACCCCCTCACAATATATATATATTAGGGCTGGGCGATTTTTTTTTTTTTTTTTTTTTCCCCCTTTCTCTAACTGCAAAGTCAGTGTGCAACAAACACACAATATAATCCAGCGCTCATGGAACATACATTATTAACTGTTGAAAACTCTTGAAACTCTGTGTGTGATTCCTTCTGTCCCAGCCTTGCTGCGATCCTGGCTCTGCATCCTTTTGGGTTGGAGGAAAAATCCATCGGTTTAAAATCCATAGGAAATCCGATTGTGTGTACAGGTCTTGACTGTTTTATGGACATTTCTTGATCTATTACCCACTCTGATTGCTGTTTACCTTTTATGCACTTAACTCACTTTACAAGTTTATTATGCACTTTAATACAGTTGACTATTAACTGTAATAGCACTTTATTTATTTGCTGCATATAATTCAGGGTGTAGGTATTTTAACTACTTGCATCTTGCTCAGTTCACAGTTGTTGAATGCACTTTATCATTGTTTAATATGAATTGTAAGTACTAGACTTTCACTTGATCTAATCCATAGTATATATCTTATTACATAAAAATATTTAATAAAATATTTTAGGGCTGTTACTGATTAAAATTTTCGTGTTTTGATTAATCAATTTTTTTTTTAATCGACTAATTTCGATTAATTATAACGCACATACAGATCCAACTACTTTTAGCTGATTTCCTTGCAGGCCGATTTCCCAGTGCAGCTACCAACCACTGGAAAAATGGATAGCAGGATATAAAAAACACACAAAGGCAGCGCTCGATGGGAATAGCGTTAAAACTTTTATAGTCTTCAAGTAGGTAACAAAATAAATATTGCACTGGAGATAAAATCGATGCAGCTACATAAGCTGTAAAAATAGTGCGAGTAATACCAAACGGTAGCAAAAGCAGTCATAAAAACATGTAGCCAAGTATGATACTGGTATAAAAATGTGTACAACGATTCCACTGCTGAATCCAGATGAGGAGGGGCTAACATCAGTCCGTCGGCATGTAGATGACCCGTGAAGGGAACTATCACAACTCCCAGTGGATGGCTGTAGAATCCCAGGTTGATAGAGGGAAGTGATAGAGGGAAGTGTAAAAGCCCTTGCGTGTGGCAGATGGTAAGGTCCCACCGGCATGCAGATATGAAGGCACAGCAAAGGAGCCCTTCAGATGGACACGGCAAGCCCAAAGAATTTTGATCGATCAAAACAATTAATCGAGGAATTAATAGTTAATTTCCACAGCCTTAAAATATTTACAAAAATGTGCGGGGTTTACTCACTTTTGTAAAATACTGTTCATGGGATTGTATTTTTTATTTCTTTTGGGTTGAACTAGATAGACTTGTCTTTTTTCAACCTGACTACCGGTAACTATGTAGTGGTCTGTGAGGTCCGACAGGTTGGCGACCACTGCTCTACACAGCATTCATTCAAAGTACAAGAAACTACTAGTTACTAATAAAAATTAGGTTGGTTTAAATATTAATATCATCCAGGTAGATATATATCCTTTTGTAGTTCTTTCTCAGCAGCTAGCCCCCCCCCCCCTTTTTTTTCTTTCTTCGAATTGTCTTGGGTATGAAGTGCATTGCTTTTGACAGCTACAACAGCATTAGTCACTGTAATTGGAAAATAGTTTCAGTATTGGTATCTCAGTCCCGGCTCTCTCTTGTTTGCCTTGGATGATAGAAATAATTATAGGCTAAGCCCTGTGCTGTGAATTGGTCTTTAAACTGACACATGAGAGGTTGTTTGGCCATTTCATCTTTGGACTTGAAGCAATGAACTGTACCAAAAAGCAACAAAGCCGGGATTACCTATCTTCAGGTTGTGAAAAGAAAAATGTGGTCTTTCTTGTTCTGGAAAGCCCAGGATACAATACAGAAGAAAGCCTGTGGCCCTAATTCGTAAATGGTAGAGAAAGGAAAGTTCTGAAAAGATGCATATGACTAATTGAAAGGTAATTGGTTATTGAAGCTGTTCTGTGAGTGACCCTTAGTCTTGGCCGGGGGCTTATGTGACTTCTTGGTTACACAAAGGGCAAGTTTATTCTCGGGCATTCGGGTTTTACAGTTCTCACACAAACAGGTTTTTGGGTCTGACAAATGTTTGTATGTGAGTGGATGGAGAGGAGAAGATTAGAGACACTAGTACAGGGGTGTCAAATTTGATTTATTCGTGGGCCGCATCCTCATTATGTTTGCCCTCACTCAAACGGCTGGTTGTATCGGTAAAGCCTCGTACACACGATTGGACTTCCATCGGATAAATCTGTGGATTTTTTTCCGAAGAGTGTTGTCCGTGAACTGGGTATGCATACAGACGGCAGAACTTTTTCAGCCAACATACACGAAACAACTTAAGCCTCGTACACACGGTCGGACTTCCATCTGACTTTTCCGTGGATTTTTGTCTGAACGGAGTTGGTCGGGCACACCCATGGCATACACACGCTCGGACTTTTCTGCAAACTTTCCCAAAACTTTTTGCAACATCACATGCTTTTTCTGCTCTTTTCTGCTCTTTACCGCCACCCTTTGGTCAACTTCTGCTATTGTTGGTTGATTTTAACATTATTTGTTTTGTCCATCGGACAAAAGTCCTATGGTTTTCTGTACACACGGTAGGACTTTGCTCCATCGGACTTTTGTTGGGCAAAAGTTTGTCCGTTTGCAGACCCAACTTTTGTCCGCTAAAAACAAAACAGAACGAAAAAAAGTTTGTCCGATGGAGTGTACACACGGTCGGATTGTTGGTCCAACTTGCTTAAAACGAAGTTTGTTAGGCAAAAGTCCGACCGTGTGTACGGGGCTTTAGTTTTTCAGCTCTTTAGCGCCACCCTTTGGGCAACTTCTGCTAATGTGCTATGGTTAGCATTGGTTCGGAGCATGCGTGTTTGTACTTTGGATTTTAGTCCGACGGATTTGTGTACACACGATTGGATAATCCGACCGAACACATTTGTTGTCAGGCAATTTGAAAGCATGCTATCCCACATTTGTTGGAAATTCCGTCAACAATTGTCCGATGGAGCGTACAGATGGTCGGATTATCCGACAAAACACGTTTATCGGACAATTGTCGGAATATCCGATTGTGTGTACGGGCCTTAAGACTACATAAATGTATCTACTCTTTATCATCTTAAATCATTGCCTCTGTATTTGAATAATACTGGTTTTAGTAATAAATTAAGACTTAAGCTGTGAAGGGCAGGTAGTGTTGTCACCTGTCCGGGATTCACCCGGACAGTCCGGGTTTTGAATCATGTGTCCGGGTTTTAGTCCACACATAATAATTTAAAAACTGCATTTGGATTTACTCAGGTTATCTTTTTGTGTAATATTAAAATTTGTTTGATCTGAATCATTTAAGTGTGAGAAATATGCAAAAAATATATAAAAAATAAGGACGGGGACAAATACTTTTTCACACAACTGTACAATCAATATACACTTATTGTGTGTGTTTTTTTTTTACCAAAAATATGTAGCAGAATACATATTGGCCTAAATTTTTGGAAAAAAAAAATTGGGGTATGTTTTTTATAGCAAAAAGCAACAAATGTAATTTTAGTTTTTTCAAAATTTCTGTGTTTTTCCGTTTATAAACCAAAAAATTTATAAAAATAAATAAAAAACAGAGGTGATCAAATACCACCAAGAGAAAGCTCTATTTGTGGGGGGGAAAAAAAGGACATACATTTTTATTTGGGTACAGCGTTGCATGACTGCGCAATTGTCATTTAAAGTAATGCAGTGCCGTATCGCAAAAAACAAATGGCCTGGTCATGAATCGGTTTTCCTGTTGGAAAAAGTCTGAGTGCTTTTGGTCGGGATCCTGACCGTGGGTATGCTCCATCAGACTTTTTCCAACGGAAAAACTGCTGGAAAAAAGATAGAGAGCAGGATCTCTTTTTTTCACGTCAGGGAAAAAAACTGATCGGAATTTCCGGTCGTGTGTACAAATCCCAACGCGCAAAATTCCTATGCATGTTTGGAAACAATTCGACGCATGCTCAGAAGCATTGAACTTAATTTTCTTGGCTCGTCGTAGTCTTTTACGTCACCGCGTTCTTGCCAGTCAAAAGTTCACAGAACTTTTGTGTGACCGTGTGTATGCAAGGCAAGCTTGAGAGGAATTCCGTCGGAAAAACCATCCAACTTTTTTCCGACGGGAAAACCGATCGTGTGTACGGGACATTAATCTTACAGAGGTTAAAGTGGTTGTAAACCCTTTTAACTTTTTTTTTTTTTTTTTTTTACTAACCTGCAAGACAAAGCTATAATGAGCTAGTATGACTAGCATACTAGCTCATTATGTACCACTTACCTTCGATCGGGGCCCCCGAAGTCGTCCGTGTCCCTCCTCTAGCCGCATCCATCGCTGCGGCGATAGCCGTAATGTTACTGTGATTGGCCGGAGCGGCGAAGACGTGACTCCGCGCGTGAGCTGTCGAATTCGGCTACGTCGTCGAATGTTGCGACCTAGCCGAATTTGTGAATGGGGTGACGTCAGCGTCGCCGCATTTACATTCAAATATCTCCTTAACCGTGTAGGTTAAGGAGATATTTCATGCACCTACAGGTAAGCCTTATTCTAGGCTTACCTGTAGGTCTTTGTTTAAAAAGTGGGTTTACAACCACTTTAAGGAAGTGAGAGGAAATATAAGTAGAGACCAGGAGTCCAAAACAGTAGGGTGCTGAGTTGGGGAGCCCAAAAATGTATATGGATATACATAAATATAATATTTACAACCAAAAGAACTAGTATTCTGAAAATCCTAGGAAAGGGATTGTACTTGGCTTAGTGTGAAGGGTGCTTTGGGATGTTCTGTACACTGATATAACCGGAATATGTTTTTCCTAACCAGGCATATTTTGTTTTTGAACAGTTGCCGGATGGGATATCCGGGGACTCTGGGCGAGAACGGAACAAAACATTTACCTACGACTTCTCCTACTTCTCAGCAGACTCTAAAAATTCCAACTACATATCTCAAGAATGGGTAAGCATTTCCAAGATTCGGCCTATAATTGTTCACTTTCCATAAATTCTCTGTATTTCTTCCATCGTGTTTAGCCTCATGTCGTACTGATGTGGAATGGGATTTTAAACCTTGTGTTGGTGGAGAGTGGGAGCTGCTTTGTATTCACAGAAAACTTCCAGCATTTTGTAGCTGCTCAGAGAATGCAGTTATTGTTCGGGGTAACTTTGGTTTTAAAGGGAGTTTGGCATGCATATGACCTTAAAATTATAGGAAAATAAATGTGGAAAAATGAATAACTGGCATTTTATATTTCACTATTTCCTTTGGGGGTGAATTACACATATATTTACAGCTATTCAGCAAAGATGTAAATTCTTGCGGTATAATTTCTCAATGTCAAAGCCTTCTCTTTCTTTAAAAGCATTTGTATTTTTATATGAATTCACAGCTGTTTTTCTGAAAACCATATGTTAAATACCAGAGCTACACGATTCTGGCTAAAATGAGAATCGCAATTTTTTTGCTCAGGAGATAGTTCACGATTCTCAAGGCGTAACATCATCTTTCACATTAAAAACAACAAAAAATTGGGCAACTTTACTGTTTCGTTTTTTTTTTTTTTTTTTCATTGAAGTGTATTTTTTCCCCAAAAAATGCATTTGAAAGACCGCTTGGCAAATACAGTGTGACATAAAATATTGCAGCAATTACCATTTTATTCCCTAGGGTCTCTGCTAATATATATATGTTTGGGGGTTCCAAGTAATTTTTTAACTTAAACAAGTGTCAGAAAAAGATTTGGTTTAAGTGGTTAAACTTCCTGCATTTACACACAGAAGTTTGCTCTAAGAAGGAAGTTAGTTACAATGTTTCATGTTGTTACAATCTTGGCAGACTGCCCAGATTTTTCTTTACACACACAGAAGTTTATCCCTTTGATCTAAGGCCTCTTCCACACGAGGCGGACTCCGTCGCTACGGAGTCCGCCAGCTCAGCGGGAGAGCTCTCCGCTGAGCTGGCGGATAACAGGTCCCTCTCTGCTCACCTATGGAGAAATCTGATGAAAACGGACAGCATGTCCATTTTAGCCATGGACGGATGGGGACGTATCGCCATACGTCTGATTTTATCGGATCGGGTCGGATGTCAGCGGACATGTCTCCGCTGACATCCGACGCTCCATAGGATTGCATGGAGCGGCCGTTCAGGTCCGCCGACAAAACTGATGGGCGGACCTGAACGGTCCGACCGTGTGAAAGGGTCTTTAGAAGGAAGCTTTAGTTACCATGTTTCCTGTTAAGAACTTGTCAGACTGCCCGGATATTTTCTTTTGACAGCTGAGTGAGCAGATAAAGTCTCTCCACTTGTTATATGAAAGAATCGGCAACCTCGGCATTGGAGATTGTCAGGGGGGTTGAATCGAGATCACGATTTTTTTAACAATTAATTGTGCAGCTCTACTAAATACTAATGGGCTTATTTAAAGAAATTGCTCGAGATCAGTGGGATATGCTTTTCAACCAACCTCTTCTGAAAATGCTGATTTTTGCCTTCCTGTCCTGATTCATTGGCCTTCAATATTTTATTTTATTTATTTTTTGGGTAAATAATTGAGTACATTTCTCTTTCGTTCATGGACGGACACAGCTCCTTTTTATTCTTGACCTTGGGGTTTATATGCCGTCTATCAGGAGAGGACTAGGCAGACATGTTAAACATGTAACAAGAGCAAAGCTGAACAGTACCGCCAAGGGGGCGGTCCCTCTGGCTATAACCCTGCATCAAGCAGCTCAGTTTTTTCTGCCTAGCATAGGAGAAGGACCTGGCTCCCGATTGGGACCATTGGACCTGGAGATTTTTTTTCTTTTTTTTTTTTTTCTACTTTTTTGATTTTGTGATCTACTGCCGGCTGGGTGGCAGGCTTAATAATATAGATAATTTTAGTCTCCCCAGCCCAGCCATCGAGCGTGAGCAGACCTTTTAGCTACGCGCTGGGTTGGCCACGACATGCCCTGTTTGCTCCAGGGGTGGCCAGTGAGCTATATGCTCCGGGGCACACATATGACTGGGCTACTGCTGTCCAAGTCACAGTGTGCCGTGGCCGACAGCCACTCCGTACTGCTCGGGTGATGGGTCTGTTCGGAATGCATCCAGCAGTCCCCGCAGGACGGGTGAGTAGGGTTCCACCTGTCTCGGCAGGATGGAACAGCTGGGCATCGACTAGGGGGTCTCTCACTCTCCCTTTCTTCTCTCCCTGTCCTTTCCCTCCTCCCCATGCACTGTAATGGCTGGGCCTGCTGTGTACCTGACAGGGGGTCCTCCGGGGGGCTCCAGGTCTCGGCTGGGGGCTGAACTAGTTGCTCAGGGTCCGCTCTCCACAGGGGGGGTGTTCTGGGTCTGTTCATAGGGATGCCTCAGTGTGTTAGCGGCCATTTTCTTTACCTCAGAACGGCTGATGGGCATTTTGGCGGTGCCCGGCGGCCATTTTCTTGTAGTCCGCACTGTGTTTTGCTGACGCGGCTGGTGGCCATTTTCTTGTAGCTCGCGCTCTTTTTCCTGAGGCGGCCGACTGCCATTTTCTTGTAGCCCCAGCTTAGGTTTTTTTTTTCTCCCATCAAACCTTCATCTTCTATCAGCTCGTCGGAACGCTCTGTTTGGGGCAGTGCAGGACCTGCTGATGCGCGTGGTAATGGTACCTGTGCCGCTGCCGGAAAGGTTTCAGGGATTCTACTCCAGTCTGTTTGTAGTCCCAAAGACGGACGGGGTCCGTCCAATCCTGGACCTCAGGCCCTCAACTCCTTTGTAAAGGTACAAAGGTTCAGGATGGAATCGGTTCACTCTGTGGTCACTGCACTCCATCCGGGGGATTTTCTGGCGTCCTTGGACATCAAGGATGCATACTTGCATGTCCCCATATATGTCGGGCATCAGAGATTTCTGCGTTTTGCAGTCGGGGACAATTACTAACAGTTTGTAGCGCTCCCTTTTTGGCCTAGCATCGGCACCAAGGGTTTTCACCAAGGTGCTCGCCCCGATTCTAGCTTTGCTGAGACATCGAGGAATCGCTATCGTGGGCTACCTGAACGACCTCCTTCTGAGAGCAGCTTCAGACTCAGAATTAGAGGAGGATGTGGCGATTGCCAGTCAGACCCTTTAAGAATTTGGTTGGGTACTGAACCTCCAGAAGTCGGTGTTGCTGCCGACTCAACACCTGGAGTACCTGGGCTTGATTCTAGACTCCTCAGAGGCGAGGGTTTTTCTCCCTTTGGTAAAGTTGAAGACTCTTCGGACTGCGGTGAAGCTGTTGGCATCCCGCATGGGTCTCATGGTAGCCACCTTCGAGGCGGTACCGTATGCTCAATTCCACACTCAAATTTTGCAGGAAAGAGATCCTGTCCAAATGGGACAAATCTCCGTTGTCCCTGGATTGTCAAATCCGGGTGAGCCAGCTAGCCAGGGCTTCCCTGGTATTGTGGCTGAGATCTTCAGCCCTTCAGTCCGGGAAGTCGTTCCTTCCTTTTCACTGGATGGTGATCACGACGGACACCAGCCTGACTGGTTGGGGGGGAGTTTGGGGCATACAGTCGACACAGGGTTGCTGGACGCAGGTAGAATCCCGCCTGCCAATCAATGTGCTGGAACTTCGGGCGATCAGGCAGTGCCTCTCCACCTGGTCAGAGGCTGCAGGGGTGTCCAGTCAGGATCCAGTCGGACAAAGCCACGGCGGTGGCGTATGTCAACCATCATGGAGGAACAAGAAGCTGCAGCATTGGAGGTCGCTCACATCCTGAGGTGGGCAGAACGGAGCGTGTCGGCTCTATCAGGTGTGTACATTCCGGGTGTAGAAAATTGGCAAGCGGACTACCTAAGTCGCCAGATGCTGGACCAAGGACAATGGTTGCTACACCCGGATGTGTTTCGACTCCTTTGCCTGAGATGGGGCACGCCAGACGTGGATATCCTGGCTTCTCGACTCAATCGAAGGTATTGAGGTTTGTGGCCAGGTCCAAAGATCCCTGGGCGGACGCGTCAGGCGCGTTGGTGGCTCCGTGGGGACAGTATCTGCTAATTTATGCCCCCCCCCCCACTAAAACGTCTTCCTCGTCTGCTTCGCAGAGTGGGGACTGAGGGGATTCCGGTGATTCTAATTGCCCCAGATTGGCCTCTGCGTCCTTGGTACGCCGACCTAGTATGCTTGATGGCGGATGTTCCTTGGCGACTGCCGATTCGAAAGGACCTTCTGTCGCAAGGTCCTATACATCATCCTGCTTTACAGTCGCTGGTTTTAACGGCATGGCTGTTGAAAGTCAGGTACTAAGGGCCCGAGGCCTGTCAGATTCAGTAATTTCCACCATGCTGAGGGCACGGAAGTGATCTTCTCGGAAGATATATCATCGCACGTGGAAGGCCTACATCTCTATGTGTGAAGAGATGGAGTGGCTTCCACTGACTTATTCAGTTTCCAGGATCCTGCTGTTTTTACAGCGTGGAGTGGATTAAAAACTTGCCCTAAGCACCATTAAAGGGGAGATTTCAGCCTTGGCTGTCTTCTTTCAACGACCATTGGCGGCTCATTCACTGGTGAGTACGTTTTGTGCAAGGGGTTCGACATGTGGCCCCTCCGGTTCGACCACCACTGCCTCCATGGGATTTGAATCTGGTGATCTCGGTACTTCAGAAACCTCCCTTTGAGAACATCAGAGAGATTCCTCTTTTGACACTCTCTCAGAACGTTGCCTTTCTGGTGGCTATGACATCGGTCAGGAGGGTTTCTGAGTTGGTGGCCTTGTCTTGCAAGTCCCCCTACTTGATCCTTCACAAGGATAAGGCGGTGCTACGCCCGCAGCCTTCGTTTCTTCTGAAGGTTGTTTCGGCTTTTCATCTAAATGAGGACATTGGGCTTCCATCCTTGTGTCCTCGGGCCATCGCATCCCAAAGAGGTTGCTTTGCATTCCTTGGATGTGGTCCGAGCTCTGCGGGTGTATCTGTCTGCTACGGCTCAGTTTCGGAGGTCAGACTCACTGTTTGTGTCGGTGACTGGTCCAAAGAAAGGCCTGGCGGTCTCGTCGGCCACCATTTCTCAGTGGATCAGACAGATCGTGATTCAGGCTTATGCTCTAAAAGGGCGGGCGCCTCCCTTTCCTGTCACGGCGCATTCGACCAGGGCAATAGGTGCCTCCTGGGCCTTCCGACATCAAGCGTCTGTCTCCCAGGTGTGTAGGGCGGCGACCTGGTCGTCCGTTCACACTTTTACTACGTTTTACTACGTTTTACAATGTTGACGTGCATGCATCTGCGGATGCTTGCTTTGACCGCAAAGTTTTGCAGGCGGCTGTTTAAGGTTGCAACTCCTCCGTTGAGAAGCTCTGGTTGTTGTTTTGGGTTGAAGTTTGTTTTGATTGCTGTTCCCACCTCTCGTTTTTGACACTGCTTGGGGACGTCCCTACTGTCAAGAATGAAGGAGCTGTGTCCATCCATGGACGAAAGAGAAAATAGGATTTTTGTACTCGCCATAAAATCCTTTTCTCTCAAGTCCATGGACGGACACAGCACCCACCCCTCCTTTTTATGTTTGTACTGCTTTTTGACGAACTGAGCTGCTGAGTGCAGGGTGAGGGGTTATGACCAGAGGAACCGCCCCCTGGGCGGTACTGTTCAGCTTTGCTGTGGTTACATGTTTTTAAACTGTTAACATGTCTGCCTAGTCCTCTCCTAATAGACAGCATATAACCCTACTGTCAAGAATGAAGGAGCTGTGTTCGTCTATGGACTTCAGAGAAGGATTTTACGGTGAGTACAAAAATCCTGTTTTTTTCAATAATACAGGGTTCAAAGTGAAGAAGGGGAGGAATGTTGTCCGACACAGTACATGAGTCTAAGGCAGTGGTCTTCAAACTGTGGCCCGGGGGGCCGGAAGCGGCCTCTTGCTTGCTTTTATCTGGCTCTTGGAGCACTTTTTTCTTTCCATTGATACAAAACATTATTCCTCTGACCGATAACCACAATTGGGCACTATTTCTCTCATTGTCACCAATGATGGGACACTATTCCTCCCACTGACACACGCAATGTGACACTATTCCTCCCACTGACCCCAAAGATGCATTGCTTATGGCCAGTACACAAATACCGAAAATCGGATGACAGATCTTCCAACTTTTTTCGCTTAATAGTCGCAAGTAGAAATTGAAAAGGTTACTAAAGTCACGAAACTTCTCGTACGATCGGAAGTGATGCCATGTGTTGTAATATATTTGTATTGTATTTTCGGACGACAACTATACTGACTAACGTAAATCGTACGTTCTGGTATCGTACCAGGAAAATTTTTGTGCTTGTCCGATAAAATAATATCGGATGAATTGTCGTGATCGGCTCTTGAAAGCTC
The DNA here is from genome assembly GCA_029206835.1 of Rana muscosa. NCBI lineage: Eukaryota > Metazoa > Chordata > Amphibia > Anura > Ranidae > Rana > Rana muscosa. The sequence goes on from CM055121.1 coordinate 181,470,410, forward strand.
TGTACTAACGATACTATCGTGTCGAAAGCGGTATTTTTTGTTCGATTTTCGGATCGAGTGTATGGGCCATTACTTCCACCAGTGATGGAGCACTCTTTTCCCCCCCACTGACACCAATGATGAGGCACTATTCTTCCCACTGACACGACCAATGGGGCACTATTTCTCCCACTGACCCCAAAGATACATTACTTACTTCCACTGACACCAGTGATGGAGCACTCTCTCCCCCCCCCCCACTGACCCCAATGATGAGGCACTATTCCTCCCACTGACACAGCGATGGGGCACTATTCCTCCTCCTAATCCCAAAAATGTATTGTTTACGCCCACTGATGCCAGGACAATTTCTACCCACAATGGCCACAGTCCAGCCCCCTAATGTCTGGAGGACAGTAAGCTGGCCCTTTGTTTAGAAAGTTTGGAGGCCACTGGTCTAATGTATATCAAATATTAGAAGGTGGCAATACAGCCAGAGCCGGTTGCGGTGGCGGCATCTGACCTAAATTGTAGATAAGAAGTTCTGACTTCCTTGGGTGCATGCTTGTTCCAGACCAACAATTCAGAAACCGGTGGGGACAGAGGCAGCTAGACTGGCATTTTCAGAAGGTGGTCCGCAATGGCAACCTCCATATTTATCTCTGTACAGGTTTCCTTAAAGGCTCATGCACACTTGAACTCAAAAACGCTGCTTTTTCCTTTTTTCTCTGCCTCTAAACGGCCCCTACGTTGGCCTATATATCCTTGCACACTATAGGCATTTACATTGGACTGTATGACCCCACAAACAGTCACCCTAATTCCACCCCACCAACACCATCTGATCAGTCATGATTGTAAGGAAAACCATGGAACTGAAGTTTTGAAACTTATGGCCGCGGCCCCTTTATTTGGGTTTAAAAAAACAAATATGCTAACCTTGAACCTTCATTGTACCATACCTTTTAACATTAAACACAGACCAGTATCGCCATTAAAACTTTAACCAAACCTCAGTCTTTCAGGATTCGAGCACCAAGTAACTGTACCAACCACCAGGTACCACCATAAACACTGTCTACCCACACCTGTGGCGCAACAATATCCCGCTCAGTCTTTTAGGACTAGAGCACTAAGTAACCTACCAACCACCAGGTACCACCATAAACGGTGTCCCCCCACACCTGCGCGCCAACATTACCCCAATAAATTTAGGGCCGCGACAAAGGGAGGGGAGATGAGTTTGATGGAAGATTCAGACTGTTGTACCAGACCACAGATGTTGGCACCTATAAAGGAAAACAGTTCATCCCCACTGGTTGCTTGATTGGCTTTCAAATTTTGTTTCTAAGCATTTTTTTTGACTGGCCAGGATTAAAAGCAGTGATTAACTCCTGGCAATAGTTGTCTTCTGTGCCTCCTTATCAGTGACCAGGATGTGAGGTTAGGTGAGGAGATGTCCCAAGACCTGAAAAATAAACAGAGAAAGCCAGCAAAAAGATTCTTTACCCCTTTTTTTTTTTTTTTTTTTTTTATATTGTGCTAATTCAATTAGAGCTGTGAATCATGGAAGACCATACAGGAAGAAAAGGAAGGGTTGGCTGTAGGGGGAGACAAGTCCCATGGGGACACTTGGTTAGCCCGGTGTCCCTAGTAGGAGTTTAAAGGCAGAAGAAAACCCACCAACGTTGCTTTCAGGAGAGGAGCTTTTGACCATAAAAAAATGCTCAAAGCGCATAAGCGTGCATTGGAGGTTATATATATATATATATATATATATATATATATATATATATATATATATATATATATATAATATTTATTTATTTATTTATTTATTTTTTTTAACCCCAAACTTCACCTTTTAAAGCAAACCTATTAAACCAGGATTGTATTAACATGCAGCACGCCTTACCTTTCCTGGGGAAAATACTTCTGCAGGCTTCCTCTAGCATTGGTCATGAACAAAAAAGCCAACCATTTGGTTAGATTTTTCTGAAGGTTTCATTTAGAGTTTGAAGCTGAACACCAGGCACAAAAACTTTCATTTTTAGACCTTACTGCACACTGGTTTCTTGTAAATGCTGCTTATCCCGACAGAAGAAAATGGGCGTTATAAACCTAAGGTGCATTATTTCAAACTAGTTTAGCAGAGTTTGGGCTTTTATTTCATTGGCCAGAATTAAAAATTCTGGCCATTGAAATAAATGCTAAATGCACCCAGCGTTTAAGCATGTTTAGGTGCGTTTAACAGCGTTTAGCGTTTTTCGTGGTCTAAATTCTTTCTCCTGAATGCGATTTTTAGGGTGTTCAGAAAACATCCTCAAAACTCCAAACTGCTAAAATTGTCCATGTGTGCACAGACATCGGGATTTGGCCCCGCACCCTCGTCACTGGCCAATGGCTCCCCGTGCCCCAGCAAAGCCAGCGAGACCCCTGGAAGTTAGGGGAAAGAAGAGTTGCAGTCATACACAGTGCTGGATCAAATGAGGGCTCAGCTAAGTAAAAGGGGGTGAGGGGGGATGCTGACACCTAAACATTTTTTACCTTAATGCAAGGAATGCATTAGTCAAAAATTATTTAGGCTTTACAACTACTTTAACGGCAGCAGTGTGCATGAGGCCTAAATATACAATGGCTACCACCAAATGACTTTACAAACCCAGGTATTACTTTTAAAAGTGGTAGTGACATAATCAGTAGGTGGCACATAGCCTGTGCAGAGAGCAGTGCTGTGGGAGGTACCCAGTGAGCCCACCCACTACAGGCAACCTATGGAAAATTACAGGAGGAGGAGGAGATGAGACCAGCCCTCGACAAGGAGAAGAGAGCAGCATTGACTGGTCTTTATTACAGGAAGCTCCTACATAAAGAAAGAGTTTACACTGGATTACTGCACAGATCTGAAAGAAATACACAAAGCACATTGCGTGTCTTATGTATCACCAGAACATAGAGAGAGTGACTCTCCTTGAAAGCGGCGTTCCACCCAAAAGTGGAAGCTCCACTCATCTGTCTCTCACCCCCCGTCCGGTGCCACATTTGGCACCTTTCGGGGGGAAGGCAAGGATTTACTGCCGGTCTCCCTTACAGATAACACCTCTTTAACTACGGAACTCCTCTTTAACGGGGACAAAACCGGCAATAAAGACTGTACAGGTCTTCTAATCCCTCTCTACTCTCAAACGAAAAAAACAAAAAAAAGTTTTGCCTTCAGTTATTATTTCATTTTGGTAATCAAAAATCTCTTTTATTCAGGTTTTTAAGGATCTTGGCAGCGACGTTCTCAAGTCAGCATTTGAAGGGTACAACGCCTGTGTCTTTGCCTATGGACAGACTGGCTCTGGAAAGTCATATACTATGATGGGAAACCCGGTATGACAATGTTTTTCTTCAAGTGTCTTCAGCTCTGTATATGGTATTCTAATTTGTAATGTGCGGTCCAATAATTAGGCAGCAAGTAACCCAAGACCTAGATCATCCCCTTTCGCTTCACTATATTGTCTGGGCTCTGCCAATCACTGCTTAGTATAGGTGACTTGTTCTGTCTGTAGCTCCCCACTTCATCCAGTGTCCCTTATTTATTTATGATTTTACATTGGTTGTAAATTATGTCATAAGGAAGAACTAAAAAAGCGTCATGCCCCTGACTTGAAAGTGGTTCTGTAGCTGCTGTCTTTTAAGAAAAGGGCACTTACCTGTTCAGGGATCCAGAATCATCTTCTCCCGGCCGGTTCCCCACTGGTCTAAGGTCCCTGGTGCCAGCATGTTATTTGTGGGCAGCTGGCTGTGACGCTTTGCAGCGTGACATCCGGCTACTCACTGCGCATACGCGAGCCGCGCTGCGCTTTGTAAATGGCCCTGAAGCCAAAGCAATCCGATCAGAAGTGGGAGCGGGTACCTGCATTTATTTCATATTATAGAAGAAAGCCTCAGGGTCAAAACTGCACCTTTTTTGAAAGTGTATTGCTTAAAGCAAAACTACGCTGCAACTGAGCAAAACAAACTTAAAACGCAATTGAATTCATATTTAACATTCAACGCAAATTCCTCCATCTATCCATGTCTCCTTGCTTTATTTTGAGAAATCACTTTTAAAAACACCCCCTAGAATTTCTGGCCATGGCCATTTTGAGTAAGGGCAGAGGATTCATGTATCTGGAATCTATCTGCCCTGAGACTGATTTTAGACTTGTCAATACCTGGCAGATAAGTCATCAGGACATGCAGGACTTAACTTTTTTCTTCTTCTCAACTTCTCTACATTAAAGGGGTTGTAAAGGTGTTGTGTTTTTTTTAAATAACAAACATGTCATACTTGCCTCCTCTGTGCAAGGGTTTTGCACAGAGGGGACCTGATCCTCCTTTTCTGGACTCCCCCAGTGGCGCTCCTGGCTCCTCCTTTTCTCAAGTGTCCCCTCGGAGACCCGCTTTCCCTGAGGGCACGCGTATGTGTGCGCTTCCGAGTCCTGCTGCTGCGTCGATTGACACAGAAAGCAGGACACGGCGCCGTCCCCGGCTCCCATGTCATTGACTTTGATTGACAGCCGTGGGAGCCAATGCTCCTGCTGCTATCAATCCAGTCAACAAGGACCCGAGACAGTGGCTGGAGCTGCTCTGCTCGTCCCCGTCGCTGGAACGATCACGTTCAGGTAAGTAAAAAGGGGGGCTCTGGGAGGCTGCTGCGCTACAAAAGTTTTTTTTCACTTTAATGCATAGACTGCATTAAGGTGAAACACTTCAAGGGTTTCCAACTCCTTTAATGTTGGAGCCCATGATGCTCAATCGATAGTGGTGTGTGTTTTTTTTTTGTTAGTTTTTTTCAAAAAAGGTTATTTTCGGACATTTACATTGAGGTTATGTTGTAAATTTTAGTTGCATGTAGTACATATTAGGGCAGTTGTTGCCAAACTGTGGCCCGGGGGCCAGATGTGGCCCTTTTGCTTACTTCTATCTTGGGGCACTATTTTATCCACTGATACCAACAATGGGGCATAATTCCACCCCTACTGACATGAAAATGTACGATTCCTCCCAATAAAACCAACAATTGGGCCAAATCACAGCAACGACAGGGCCCAATTCCTCCCAATGACGGCAACGATGGGGCCCAATTCCTCCCAATGACGGCAGCGACGGGGCCCAATTCCTCCCAATGACGGCAGCGACGGGGCCCAATTCCTCCCAATGACGGCAGCGACGGGGCCCAATTCCTCCCAATGACGGCAGCGACGGGGCCCAAGTCCTCCCAATGACGGCAGCGACGGGGCCCAAGTCCTCCCAATGACGGCAGCGACGGGGCCCAAGTCCTCCCAATGACGGCAGCGACGGGGCCCAAGTCCTCCCAATGACGGCAGCGACGGGGCCCAATTCCTCCCAATGATGGCAGCGACGGGAAACCCCACTGTCCTCAGGACCTTTTCTAGTCCAAATGGCCACAGTCCGGCCCCCCTAAAGTCTGGAGGACAGTAAACTAGCTCCTTGTTTAGAAAGTTTGGAGACCTCTGTATTAGGGTATTCTCTAGTATTTATAGCTCTAATTAATTTTGTGTCTTAGAATCTCTGCAATGCCCAAATATCACTTCATATATCATATTCATCTGGATTCTTGCTGCATAAAAAAAAAATCAGTTTAGAAAATCAATGCCTTTCCATTGATATAAAAACTTCCAATGCAGCAACTTTTGCCTCATTAACGATTGCTGTAATTTTATGGCTTAGCGCAGCTTCACTTGCACGGTGTAAATGTACCCAGCAGCGAGGGGTGTAATAAAACGCTACAATCGTTCCACGCAGATTCAGTTTATCCCATAGGCTTGCGCAATCTGTCTTCCGCTTACTCAGTCAAGCATTCGCTGGAGGTAATGAGCATATGTGCATCTATGTAGTACAATCCACTTTTCCTAGAAATGGCACTGAGAATGATATTAAACTGCTGCGAAATAATTGTTATCCCAGCTGAGTACTTATGGAAAACAATAAGAAAATCATTCAAATGCACCATTTCAGCCATTGCCTTTTAAAGTGGAAGTAACCCTTCGCTGAATGATTTTTAGTCTTCTAAGGCACTGCATATCAGAAACGTCAAAATTTTTAAATAAGGGGTCTAAGGGCTTGTTTAAATTTGCCGTTTTGGGGGTCGGTAAAACGCCATAGTTCATTGTGGCCCATGACTGGTTACCAAATCACATAGTGGCCCTCGCTCCTTGAGCACCCCTGCTCTACTCCTTTAGTAAGTCATCCCTAGTATGTAAATAAATCCACTTGACATGCACCCTAAAAATTAAAAAATTAATTCTTTGCTTTAGTGGACATACTTGTGAGGTTGTATATACCGGTAGTTGTTGCTGAGTTGTGCACTGCAGTTCTTCAGCCTCTGCTTGAACTCTAATAAGAAGCAGCATGATTGTGTAGTTTGAAGGATTTGTTTTTAAATTCTGTCTAATCTCCTGGATTCCACTGGTACCACAGGGCGATTCTGGTCTAATACCCCGGATTTGTGAAGGATTGTTCAGTAGGATTGCTGACGTTACGAGGAGGGGCATTGCATCATTTCGTACAGAAGTCAGGTATGTTTTTTATGATGAAGGTTTCATTTTCCAGAACAAGGTTATCATACACCATTATTTAAAATATATTTTCTTTCTCGTACATCACGGGACACAGAGCGACATAGTCATTACTAATGGGTTATATAGATACCTTCAGGTGCTGGCACTGGCAACTTCCAAAACCGGAAGTACCCTCCCCTATATAAGCCCCTCCCATCCGGGAGCACCTCAGTTTTTTGCCAGTGTCTAAGGTGTTGGCCAAGAAGAAACATGTGTTTTTCACTGAGCTTGCGTACAGGTTCTTTTGGGCCTCAGTAAGCTATTCCGGATCCGACCAAAAAAGCTTCATAGCTAAACGGTCGGTACCCGGGCCTTGCAGAGAAGAGCAAGGTTTTGCCTGTAATGCTTCTCTTAGGAGAGCTGGACCCTGGGATCCAGAGCTCTGGTCATACCCACGACCAAGATGTTTTCTGTGCAGGGTGCTATACAGGTCCAGGGGAGTGGAATCCTTGGGAACCCGGTCCCTGAAGGTTTGATTACAATGCCTGCCGTGATAGGTGAAGTTTGGGCTTTTGTGGACCAAACAAAGTCCTGCGGCGGGGAACAGGTAAGTGGGGGCCCCCAGGAACTTGGTTCTATTGGGGGACCCCCAAGCCTAATTTGTCTTTCTGTCTGTTACCTAATGGTATTCCCGCAAAATTCTGTGCATGCCTGTAACTACTAAAAAAATGTAATAATTTTTAATGGTGGTCAAGAAAAAAATTTTTTTTTTTTTTTATATATTTAATATATTAGACTGCGGTACCTGTGTTTGTCCACTAGAGGCCGCTGTGGAATGTTTTCTTGTCATGTGGACTAGTTTCTTCTCAGCAGAGCAAGTCCAGGCAGATGGTGAGTTCTCTTATGGGAAACTGCTTCCTCTGCCATGTTGCAATGCTCGTCCATCCCCCGGCCTGCGGCAAAGAGGGGCCCTGGCTCTTGTCCCTAGTTTCCATTTTTCGAAATTAGCGCCAAAGGCGCACGTGGCCGCGCGCGTGCGCGTGCGCGTGCACGCGCCTCTATATATAGAGGTGAGCCGGGAAAGGGGGCGGAGCCTGGGGGATGACGCTCTGTGCGCGCTTCTGCGCATGTGCGGGCGTCCCAGCATGTTAAAAATCACAATTTTGTGTGGTGAGCTGGCTATGAAGTACAGAGACAGAGCTGGCAACATTTAAAAAAGGGCATACAGCAAGCGGTTGATACAGGCATCCCCTAGAAAGGCACATTAGTAGACACCAACTGTTTCTTATAGCAGCATTTATGCTAGACTATTGTCAGTAACTGGTGTATTTCGGCTGGATTACCTCAGCTTTGTGGCTTAGGAATATGCCGTCTAAAAACTCCGGGACTAGAAATTCCAGGAGGAATAGGGGGTCTCCATCGGGCTCTGAGGATCTTGGGCATGCTTTGGCTGCACCAGTCTCCCCTGAAGAATCAGAGGTTAGTGACCGTAGAGCACCCTCAGGAGTACCTGGTACTGTGGCTGTCCTCAGTTCACCTGCTCCTGTGTATGTAACAGAGGAGGTTTTTTCCTCAGCTCTGGGAGGGCTGGAAGAGAGATTGTCAGCATTGATCGCGGCTTCCCTGTCACAGGAGAAAAGCGCCCGATCTCCGTCTCCTCCCTCAGAGTGCCTGTTAACAGAGCAACAGTCCCATACAGGGATCGACCTACCTGAAGGGGATCAGGATGAGGTCGATTCGGTTGTAGAGGAATCAACAGTGGAAGAGCCGTTCTCAGCATCACATGCTGAAAGGTTATGGGTTCAGTCCCTGACTAATATGGTCCGATCAGCATTTAAAATGCCACTTGCGGAGCCATCATCCACTTCTGTCTCCTCGTTGGGGTCGCTAAAAGCTCCCCAGACTGTTTGTTCCTTTCCGATCCATCCTTTACTGGAAGGGCTCATTTACCAGGATTGGGAGCATCCTGACAAAATATTTACTCCCCCTAAGAGATTTCCGGTGGTCTATCCCATGGAGGATAAGTTCATCAGAAAATGGAAGGTCCCTACAGTGGACGCAGCCATCTCTTGTGTGAATAAATCACTGACATGTCCGGTGGATAATGTCCAAATGTTCAAGGACCCAATAGATAAAAAATTGGAGTCCTTATTAAAATCTGCTTTTTCTACAGCAGGATTGGTGACACAACCAGCAGTGGCAGCTATTGGGGTCTGCCAAGCAGTGAAGGATCAGTTGAAACAGGTCTTAAGGGACTTGCCAGATCAGCAGGCTCTTGCCCTAGCTGATCTACCTAGAGCCTTATGCTTTGCGGTGGACGCCATAAAGGATTCAATCCATCAGGCCTCCCGCCTTACGCTGTCTGTAGTACATATGCGCAGGCTTCTATGGCTCAAAAACTGGTCTGCTGAAGCTCCCTGTAAAAAATTGCTGGTCAGCTTCCCATTTCATGGTGAGCGCTTATTCGGGGAAGACCTGGACAAGTATATCCAGAGAATTTCCAGCGGTAAAAGTACACTTTTGCCGGTTAAAAATAGAGTTAGAGGTCCCTCTTTTAAGAGGCCGGCTTCTCCAGTCCCTAGGACATCGGCTGTGAAACAGTTCCGACGGCCTCCTCGGTCAAATCCCGGAGGTAAAAATCAGGGACAGTTGCAGGGTAACAAGAAGCCCTGGAGCAGGAGAGGTACAAAACCTCCCCCAAAGTCAAATGCATGAAGGGTTGCCCCCACTCAATCGGGTGGGGGGAAGACTTCAGTTGTTCACAGAGACCTGGCGGGACACGATCCGAGACAGATGGGTGCTCTCCGCAGTAAATCTGGGATACAAATTGGAGTTAAAAAACTCCCCTCCTTCCCGCTTTATAAGGTCAAACGTGCCAAGGGATCCCCAGAAGAGAGGATCCCTCCTGTTGGCACTGGAACAATTATTGCTCCAAGCAGTAATTATAGAGGTTCCCCTGGAAGAATGGGGGTTCGGGTTTTACTCAAACCTCTTTACAGTTCCGAAGCCAAACGGGGACGTGAGGCCCATATTAAATCTAAAAGGGCTAAACAAATTCCTACATATCAGGACTTTCCGGATGGAGTCGATCCGATCGGTAGCCACTGCCCTACAAGGGGAGGAATGGTTAGCCTCGATCGACATCAAAGATGCTTATTTGCACATTCCCATCTTTCCAGCCCACCAAAAATTTCTACGCTTTGCGGTAGAAGGGCGCCATTTTCAGTTCAGAGCCTTACCCTTCGGTCTGGCCACAGCACCAAGAGTGTTCACAAAAATTCTGGCCCCATTATTGGCCAATCTAAGGACACGAGGTGTAACGATAATGGCATATCTAGACGACTTGTTGCTGATAGACCACTCAGTGGAAAAACTAGAAGTGGTTGTTCACGAGACAATCAAGTTTCTGGAATATCACGGTTGGATTATCAACCGAGACAAGTCAGCCCTAAAACCAGTCAAAAGTCTGGAATACTTGGGGCTAAGGCTGGATTCAGACCAGAGAAAAATTTTCTTGCCTCAAGAAAAGGGGTCGTCTTTGAGAGATTTGATCCACTTAGTGGGTTCAAAAAGACAGCCATCCATACACCTGTGCATGAGGCTGCTGGGAAAAATGGTGGCATCATTCGAAGCAGTACCCTACGGTCAATTCCATTCAAGGAAATTGCAAAGGGCCATACTGTCAGCCTGGAACAAAAAAGTTCAGGCTCTGGACTTACCAATGTCCTTGTCCCCTTCCGTTCGCAAGAGCCTCCGCTGGTGGTTGGTTCCCCAGAATCTGGAAAGAGGGAAATCCTTCAGTCCGATTTCCTGGAAGGTGGTCACTACAGATGCCAGCCTTATAGGCTGGGGAGCAGTACTGGAGCAATGGTCTCTCCAGGGCAAGTGGTCAGAAGCAGAAAAGGCCCTGCCCATCAATCTCTTAGAGATACGAGCAGCCCGGTATGCCCTAGTAGCATGGACATCCAAACTCCAAGGGTCCCCTGTCAGAGTTCAATCAGACAATGCCACAGCAGTGGCATATATCAATCGTCAGGGGGGCACCAGGAGTCGTGCAGCCCAAAGGGAAGTAAATTACATCCTGAGATGGGCAGAAAGATATGTCCCAGCCATATCTGCGGTATTCATTCCAGGAGTGGAGAATTGGAAGGCGGACTTTCTAAGTCGCCAACAATTATGCCCAGGGGAATGGTCCCTTCATCCCGAGGTTTTCCGGACAATATGTCAGCGGTGGGGAACACCGGATGTAGATCTGCTAGCATCCAGATTCAACACAAAAGTGGACAGGTTTGTCTCTTGGACAAGGGATCCCCTAGCGTGCGGCTCGGATGCCCTAGTGTTCCCTTGGGATCAGTTCAAGCTGATATATGCATTCCCACCGCCACAATTGTTACCTCGATTACTCCGCAGAATCAGGGTAGAAAAGAAACCAGTGATTCTGGTGGCTCCAGCGTGGCCCCGAAGAGCATGGTACGCGGAGATTGTAAAAATGTCTGTGGGGAGTCCTTGGACCCTCCCACATCGTCCGGACCTGCTTTCGCAAGGACCGATATACCACCCTTCCTTGCCAGCCCTAGGTTTGACGGCCTGGCTATTGAAGCCCACATTCTAAAAAAGAGAGGGCTCTCTAATGCTGTGGTATCTACCATGATCAATGCCAGGAAGCCGGTATCCAGGCAGATCTACTATAGAATCTGGAAGGCGTACATCGCCTGGTGTGAGGCCAAGAAATGGCATCCACGTAAATACGTAATAGGTAGGATTCTGGACTTCCTACAATGGGCTGTAGATAGGAAGCTTGCCTTGAGTACTATCAAGGGTCAGATTTCGGCCTTGTCAATATTTTTTCAAAGGCCCTTGGCTTCGCATTCACTAGTCAAAGCCTTTATACAAGGAGTGATGCGTATTAGTCCTCCGGTTAATATTCCCATATGTCCATGGGATCTAAACTTGGTTCTGTCGGTTCTACAGAAACAACCATTTGAACCATTACAGCATATTTCCTTGGTGCTTCTCACCAGGAAATTGATTTTTCTAGTAGCCATTTGTTCGGCTAAAAGAGTATCGGAATTAGCAGCTATGTCCTGTAAGGAGCCATATCTGGTTATCCATAAGGATAGAGTAGTGTTACGCCCTCATCCAGCCTTTCTTCCTAAGGTGGTATCGAGGTTTCATTTGAACCAAGATGTGGTTCTTCCTTCTTTTTTCCCCAAACCTACTTCGGTAGAGGAAAAGTTATTGCATTCTTTGGATGTAGTAAGAGCAGTTAAAGCTTATCTAAAAGCCACTGCTCAGATTCGCAGAACGGATACTTTGTTTATTCTGCCGGAAGGCCCCAGAAGGGGTCAGGCAGCGTCAAAATCTACTTTAGCCAAGTGGATTCGACAGGTCATAATGCAAGCCTATGGCTTGAGAAGGAGACCGCCTCCGTTCAAAGTTAGGGCGCACTCCACGAGAGCAGTTGGAACTTCATGGGCAGTGCATCACCAGGCCTCCCTGGCTCAAATCTGTAAGGCCGCAACATGGTCTTCAGTACACACGTTTACTAGGTTCTACCAGGTGGACGTTAGAAGTCAGGAGGATGTCGCATTTGGGCGCAGTGTGTTGCAGGCCGCAAAAGATCCTCATGTCTGATAGCGCTCAGCTTATGTATGGTGTATCCCCCCCCTCGTTGGGCATTGCTTTAGGACATCCCATTAGTAATGACTATGTCGCTCTGTGTCCCGTGATGTACGAGAAAGAAAATAGGATTTTTATAACGGCTTACCTGTAAAATCCTTTTCTTGGAGTACATCACGGGACACAGAGCTCCCACCCCTCTTTAGGGACACTTATTGCTTTGCTACAAAACTGAGGTGCTCCCGGATGGGAGGGGCTTATATAGGGGAGGGTACTTCCGGTTTTGGAAGTTGCCAGTGCCAGCACCTGAAGGTATCTATATAACCCATTAGTAATGACTATGTCGCTCTGTGTCCCGTGATGTACTCCAAGAAAAGGATTTTACAGGTAAGCTGTTATAAAAATCCTATTTTTTAGTCTAAAATGCAAATGTACCGTATATACGCGAGTATAAGCCGACCCGAATATAAGCCGAGGCACCTAATTTTACCACAAAAAAAAAAAAGGGAAAATTTATTGACTCGAGTATAAGCCTAGGATGTCCATCTGCATGCCTCACTGTGTCCATGCCTCACTGTGTCCATGCCTCACTGTGTCCATGCCTCACTGTGTCCATGCCTCACTGTGTCCATGCCTCACTGTGTCCATGACTAGACTGACGTTTAACATGGGAGTCTATGGAAGGGGTGCTCGGATTTGAAAAATCGGTGCTCCCCGGTCGTAGGTCCCCTAGACAAAATACTTTGCACACTTATAGAGAAGAAATTGGGCTATATGTGTGCCAAGTTTCGGGTCCAGGGGACCTTCGACCGGCCGGTACCAGGTCCCCAAAATCACCAGAGAAATTACAGTTTAACATGGAAGTCTATGGAAGGGGTGCCCGGGTTTGAAAAATCAGTGCTCCCTGGCCGTAGGTTCCCCGGACAAAAAACTTTGCACACTGCTAGAGGAAGAGTGGGGCGACATGTGTGCCAAGGTTGGGGTCTAGAAGACCTACGACCGGCTGGTACCGGGTCCCCAAAGTCCGGGAGATCAGGCGCAAAAAAGTGACTGACTCGAGTATAAGCCGAGGGGGGCAATTCAGCACAAAAAAATGTGCTGAAAAACTCGGCTTATACTCGAGTATATACAGTAGCTATTCCATAGTTTTACCCCACCACAGAGTGATCTCACCTTCTTGCCACTGGCTGGTTAAAATAATAAAATTGTACCTCCAATGAAGGTGCAGGTGAAGTCTGGTATAGCTGTGGCCCTAAACAAAAATGTAAAGAAAACAAATTACAGCAAAAATGTATATTAAAAACTGATGGTTTAGTTGCTTGACATTTGCAAATATATTGCCTCATCAAGTGCCTTGTTCAGGCCCTTCTGTATAGTGCGGTTCTAACCCTAATCTCTGAAAGCCTCCATGTTGGAGCACATATAGCAATGAATACATTTAGGCTCGATTCAAACTAGTGCAGGTCGTGCGGTGCGGGGTTCGCATCGATTCCTGCACCCTCAACCAAATCGCACTACTCTTGCGAAACACGCGGGGCTGCAATTCATTCTGAATGGCTCCCCCATGCATCTCGGCCTGCAACGCAATCGCGGGTGCAGGTACCGCATGGTCAAAAAGACCAAGTAGTTTCCCTGCAACCGCAGTTTTAAAAAGGTGCACAAGCATTTTTAAAAAGCGGTTCACTCGGCACAGCAGCCTATTCAAATGAATGGGCTGTTGTGCCTGAGCAAACGCGGGATGCACGGCCCACACTAGTGTGAACTGAGCCTAAGGACAGGTATGCCTGGAGGCAGCCCATCCCTCCTTAAAAGCACAGGGGCACACCAGAAGCTCAGCAAAGCACAATGGCAGCTAAAGGCATCTCATTTGCAAATTGCAGCAAGCTAAACAAAAATGGTAAATGTCCTAATTTTTAACTAGCTTTTAAAGTAAGGTGCACATGGAATGGCTTTACACAGAATAAACAAAACAAATCTTTTTTAAGCACTCTAAGGCCCGGTGCACACTTGGAGGTTTATTTACTAAAACTGGAGAGTGCAAAATCTGGTGCAGCTTAAAGCGGAGCTCCACCCTAAAGTGGAACTTCCGCTCATCGGAACCCTCCCCCCCCCTCCGGTGTCACATTTGGCACCTTTTCAGGGGGGAGGGGGGTGCAGATACCTGTCTAAGACAGGTATTTGCACCCACTTCCGGGAGTCCTCTCTGCAGGTATTCTGCGGGTAGTGCGTCACTTCCCGCCCCCCGCCCGTTGTGTTCTGGGAAACACACGGCTCCCAGAACACAGCGGGGACCAGCCCCCCTGTTTTACTTACCTGAGCCCCAAATCTGCTGTGCGTCCTCTTCTCCTCAGAGTCTGGCCGTCGATTGGCTAGATTGATAGCAGCGCAGCCATTGGCTCGTGCTGCTGTCAATCACATGCAATGACGCGGCGCAGCCGTGTGATATAGTCGGCGGCTCTGACCGCCGGTTGTATCACGGGAGCACGCCCGCAAGCTAACCCCCTTGGGAGAGCACTTCCCATGAAGGGGGTTAGCTGATGCGGGGAGGAGGAGAGACAGCCGCCGAGGGACCCCAGAAGACCAGGATCGGGGGCACCTGTGTGCAAAACGAGCTGCACAGTGGAGGTAAGTATAACATGTTTGTAATTTTTTTTTTTTTTTAAACTGGAACCTTTTAAGGTTTGACCTCATATTATATGGTTTGGTAAATCTGAAGACCAAAATCTTCAAAAAAATTGCATAGTGTGTATCCAGCTTTAGTTTTCAGACCTTTTATATAGGTATGTGCACCATGGGTGGGTGACATTCATATTTAATGGCATGCCAATGCATGTTGCACCACATATCAATGCACTGAATCACAGTATCTTGCGTTATATTGCAGTGCATTGCAAAAGATGCTGCAGGTCTGTTTTTCTGTGCCGTGTAATTCAAATAAGTGGGCTGCATGAACAACGGGTGCTACATGCTTACTCAATGTGTGTTAAAGCAACTCACCAGTACGAATGGCTGCATATTGTTCGTTGTACAGTACATTAGCTCATGTTTGTTTTTATCCCTGGCACAGCTCCTTATAGCTTTCATTGTGTATTTTCTGCTTTTTATTTAGCTACCTAGAAATTTACAATGAGCGAGTGAGAGATCTGCTGCGAAGGAAGTCATCAAAAACCTTTAATTTACGAGTTAGAGAGCATCCCAAAGAAGGTCCTTATGTTGAAGGTGGGTAATTATACATAATTATATTCAATTAAATATTGTTATAGAAAGTTTTATCTTTTTTAGGCTACTTTCACACTGAGGCGCTATTGCGCTACAAATAGCGCCTGTAAAGCGCCTCTCCTCTCACTCCAGTGTGAAAGCCCCGAGTGCTTTCACACTGGAGCGGTGCACTGGCAGGACACTAAAAAAATTCCTGCCAGCCGCATCTTTGAGGTGCTCCTAAAGCGCCCCTGCCCTTGAAATCAATGGGCAGCGCTAGCAAAGCCTTTTGGCCGCTAGCGGGGGTTAAAAGCGCCCCGCTAGCGACCAAAAAGTGCCGCTAAAACGACGGTGAAGCACCGCTAAAAATAGTGGCGCTTTACGGCAGATGCCCCAGCACCTCAGTGTGAAAGTGCCCTTAAAGTAAAAAAAAATTTCCCCCCATCAAGAAAAATCTGTATTGCATACATCTCTTCCTCTTGCTGATCCCCAAACATTTTATAGTTATTTTTAAGCAAAAGTCCACCTTTGGGAACATGTTGCATGTTCCAACCGTTTTTAGCCTCCGCCCGCTTACCCTCCTTCCCTGTGGCAGCAGTACGGGAAGAAGTTTCCTGTACTAGCTGTCACTTTTTAAAATTAGCGAGGCCGTGCGGTGCTCCGCCCACACGGCTGCATTATTCCTTCACACAGCTCTGTGTGTGAATGCACTGAAAACCCCAACATCCTTTGTGGTTATCGGCTTGTAGTTCTCACTGTGGAGCGCCATGATAGTGCATTGATTTCTTCCCGTCAGTGTATCTGCCTGTCTGTATAGGATGTATGGCACACAGATATACTGACAGATCTGAAGGAGACCTGCATGGAACCAGTGATCTGCTGATCTCTGGTGCAATGCTTTACAGGCTCCAAAAGAAAAGAAAAAAAAATGCACGTTTTTTTTCTTTTATTTTTACCTGCAAAAAAATTGGCATTTATTATTGTTTTCTAAAAGATGAACTTATCCTTTAATAAATCTGTTACTTACATTAAAGTAGAACTATAGGTAAAACGTATTTATTTTTGGCTAGAGTAATGGACGGTTATCCCCCTGTCAATCTTTATTTTTTTTATTTATTTTTTTCCTTTTGCCATCTGTGTCCCAAATAGGGAGATTTACCTTCACTTTCTGTCCATTACCAAAACAAGAAGTGAGAGGAATTCCCTGCAAATTCACTTGCCACCCAATCCAATTCTGGCATTTCTCTCCTCCATATTAAAATCATCATGGAGGAAAATTACTCAGAACCCCCAAACATTATATATCCTTTTTTTTTTTTTTTTTTTTTTTTTTAGCAGAGACCCTATGGAATCGTTGCAATTTTTATGTCACACGGTATTTGCGCAGCAATTCTTAAAACTATTTTTTTGGGGAAAAAATACACTTTAATGCAAGATAACACAATAGATAACCCAATTTTTAGGTAAAATATAAAAGATGATGTTACGCCATGTAAATAGATACTAAAAACCTTACAAAAAATTGCGCACACTTGTGGAATGGCGCCAAACTACAGTACCTAAAAAAATTTCCATAGGCGACTCTTTTTAACATTTTTTACAGGTTTATCAGTTTAGCGTACCTTGGGGGGTCTAGTGCTAGAAATATTTCTCTCGCTCTAACGATCGTATGTGTGGTTTGAACGCCATTTACATATGCGGGCATGACCTACGTATGCGTTCGCTTCTGCGTAGGATGAGGGCACTTTAAAATGTATTATTTTCTATTTTTTTTTTTTACACTTTACCTTTTTAATTTTTGATCACTTTTATTCTTATTACAAGGAATGTAAATATCCCTTGTAATAGAAATGGGGCATGATAGGTCCTCTTTACAGAGAGATCTGGGGTCTATAAGTCCCCACAGCTCTCCTCCTATGCTGAAATGCCTGAGATCAAAAAAAAGAAATAAAAAAAAATCGATCTCCTTAGGCTTTCCAGCAAAAAAAAAATGGCAGTGTTTACATCTGCCAGAGCCAGAAGTGATGTCATGACGTTGCTTCCAGCCTTTGAGGGTCATAGAGATGGCTAGGGACCATCTGGTCCACAGCCAGCTCTATGGTAAACTGCAAAGGAGGGAAGTATTTTCTGTATTTTCTGTCTATGTTAAACTGCCGCTGCCAGCGGATTCATTCCCTGGCTCCCTGATCATACAGGAGAGGCCGGAGAAGTGTCTGATGGCGGCGGGAGGGCAGGGGGGGGGGGGGGGGGGGTTTGGAAGGTCCGCTCCCGCCGCCTGTAAAAGCAATTAAGCGGCTAAATGCTGAGATGGCTTTTGCACTGTAGGATCGCTGGTAAAAAAAAAGATATCTGAAGGTCACCAGAACTAGTGTGTCTGATTTTCCACTCTATTACTTTTCTGGGGCCAACACAAAATTTTGGATTTTCAATGGTAATGGTAATGGTAAGCAGGACACAGAGAGGGTGAATCTCCTTAACAGGGCCACATACAGCAATAAAAACATAATAGTTGTTCTAATTCCTCTCCACTCTATCCAAAACTGAAAAAAAAAAGTTTGGCCTTTTAGTTATACTTTAAGGCTGGTTTCACATGGGCTTTCCGATCAGGTCCACTTGTCAGTTTTTCAGGCGGACCTGTTTGGACCCTCCAGTCTCTTCTATTGAGCGGCAGATATCCGCTGACACCCGCCACCATCCCCGATCCGATCCTGTCCGCCAAAAACTACAGATGGTGGTCCTTTGCCCCACTGGTTTGGCTAATTTGATTGGATGGAAAAGGACAGGTGGTCTGTTTCCATCCAATTTCCTCAGAGGAAAGCGGGACTGTGTCCATGTCTGCTCTGCAAAACGGAGCGGACACGGACCTATCAACCGCCTGCTCAGTGGGGATCAGCGGAGAGAAAGGGGCACACACACACTCACTCACTCACTCACTCTCTCGCACTCTCTCGCACTCTCTCGCACTCTCTTGCACTCTCTCGCACTCTCTCGCACACTCTCGCACACTCTCGCACACTCTCGCACACTCACACTCCCACACACACTCACAGATTATGTGATTGTCACACATTTAACATAAGCAAAGGGGATCGTGGTTGGAGAGCTATATAAGCAGGCGCAGGATCTTCCCGCATTTCATGGGGGTGGGGGGGTTGACAAATTTCAAGAGGTGAAGGCAAATCGCTTACTGAAAAAGGCCACTGGAAGCAAAGTGATGAGGATACTATTGTAAGAATGTGTTCAAGAAAGGCAAAGCCCGGAGTGAAAATTGAATATTGGTTTTATGATTGCCGTTTCCCAAGGTGCCTTTATTTAAATTTGCACTATTGGGGTGAAGGTCTTCTGTAATATAAGTTTCAGCAAAGCATTGAATTCAATCGTAAATTCATATATGTTATCACCAGGGCTTTTTTTCTCAGACAATAGGTGCAGGAACTCCCCCTTTCCGAGTCACCCTTTTTCTCCGCCCCTACCCACCTCCGAGCACCGTCCCTTGGTTCCATCCCCCACTCACCTCCCAGTACTGCCCCTTTTAGACAATACGAAACCAAGTATCATGTTGTGGTGCTATGGAATTTGTATGGAATTTCGTAATGATATCAAGAAAAGCAGTAAAATATATCCCCTGCAGCCAGCAACAATAGATCCCCCCCCCCCTAACAGCAATTGACCACCCACAACAAAATCCCCCCCCCCCCCAGCAACAATAGACTCCCAGCAGCATCAACAGATCTCCGCACAGCCAGCAATTAATATACTCTCCAGCAGCCATCAACAATAGATCCCTCCTCCCAACAGTAGATCTCTTTCAGCAAAAACTGACCCCCCAGCAACATAAGCCTCAACCCCCAGCAACAGTAAGTCCCCCAACAGCAACAAAAGACCTCCTCAGCAACAATAGATCCCCTCCAGCTAGAACAGATCCCCCAGCAGTGAGCATCAATACCCTGCAGCACACCCCAGCACCCCTTGCCATTACATAGTCAGTCCAGAAGGTGCTGGAACTGCGTTCCCCTGCGTTCCCGCTGAAAAAAAGTTCTGGTTATCACAGGGAATACAATACAAAGCACCATGATGCTGCTGAAATCCGTAACCACACCACCCAATCAGATTCCGCGGTGTTGTAGTTTAGAACGATGAGTTATGATTTTGCTTTCTATAAGTTACTGCCCATGTGTATAGTTGTTTCTGTTTTTGAATATCCATTTATACCCACCCTGAGGTAGAAGATTAATTGGGGAAACCCATTATACTGAGAAGCATGTTGTGAAACTTATTTATGGATATCCTCCAGACAAAAAATAACTATTAGCACTTAAAGTATCTTTGGGGACATGGTACCCACTGAGTAGCTTTTATTTCTATCCTGGCAGATACTTTGATGGCTGGCAAATTTATCTTGGCTAAATCCTTCCAATTACTTGGATCTTCTGAATCTGAATTATTATGAGCCTGACACAGAGACAAGTGGTCCACTTGTTAAGGGTCCTCACACCTAGGCACTTGCAATGATATGCGTTTATAGGGGGTTATTTACGAAAGGCAAATCCACTTTGCACTACAAGTGCAAACTACAATTGCAAAGTGCACTTGAAATGGCACTGAAAGTGCACTTGGAAGTGCAGTAGCTGTAAATCTGAGGGGTAGATCTGAAATGAGGGGAAGCTCTGCTGATTTTATTATCCAAACATGTCCAAGCTAAAATGCTGTTTTTTTTAATTCTCCTTGCGTGTCCCCCTCGGATCTACAGCGACTGCACTTCCAAGTGCACTTTGCACTTATAGTTTGCTCTTGTAGTGCAAAGTGGATTCGCCTTTAGTAAATAACCCCCATAGTGTGCATTACTGCATGCATTTAAAGCTGAAAAATACATCTAAATACACAAACAAAACATTTTAATAGGGGCTGTATTATCTGCTAAATGAGTTGCATTTTTGTCCATCCAGTCCTGATATTTGCACAGCTCCATCACACAGCACATCCAGGTAGACTTCTGGATCCTTTGCCAAGCAGCTGCTCTCCTGCATTGTGAGCACAGTTTCTGAAGGGATGCAAGTGTTCTCTGATTGGATGAGGGGGAGCGATGACATCACACTCTCCACCTCGTTCAGTCAAAAAATGCTTTGCATTCATTCAGAAAATGCAAAGCATTCTTTGATTAGATGGTGGCTGTGCTGAACGACCGACTCTCTGGGTTCACAATGCATCAGGCGGGCCCCTTGGCACGGGATCTGGAAGCAGGTGGAGATCACTGGAGTACTGGGGCCAGCATGAGTGATTTCCAGCTACATAGGCCAGGTATGGTGTCGGTTACATTATGCAAAATTGGTCCATCTTTGATTAGTTAATCTGGTTGAAAAAAGGCACAAGTCCATCCAGTTCAACCAGTTGAAAAAACAAAACTACGTATAACATGCTGATGACTAGAATTATTATTTTACAGTGGAGTTCTTACTCCACCCCCAGCCTTCTGATTGGACTGTTGAATAGCAGCTGCTGACTGATGAGCTCATCCCTCTGCTCTTTCCTCCTATAAAAATGTTTTACTCTTTCGTCCATGGACCGACACAGCTTCTCTATTGACAAAGTGGGTATTATCCGTTAATTAGGAGTGACTAGGCAGAAAACTTGTAAAAAGTGTTGCATCACACCTTCTACAGTACCGGCCAGGGGGCGGACCCTCTGGGTATATCCCCTCAGTCTGGATCTCGCAGATCAGTTTTTTTCTGTCTAGTAAAGAGGACTCACTCTCTCGTGAGTACATTGGTGCAGGGGGTTCGACATGTGGCCCCTCCGGTCCGTCCCCCGTTACCTCCGTGGGACTTGAATCTGGTCCTCTCGGTGCTTCAGAATGCACCGTTTGAGAATATTACAGATATTCCCCTGTTGACACTTTCTCAGAAGGTGGTCTTTTTGGTGGCTGTTACGTCAGTTAGACGAGTCTCTGAGCTGGCAGCCTTGTCTTGCAAGGCTCCCTATTTGGTTTTCCACAAGGATAAGGTGGTGCTGCGGCCGCAGCCTTCCTTTCTTCCGAAAGTCGTTTCGGCTTTTCATCTCAACGAAGACATTGTACTTCCATCCTTGTGTCCTCAGCCGTCGAATCCTAAGGAGTCGGCGTTGCATTCCTTGGACGTTGTCCGAGCTTTGAGAGTTTACCTATCTGCTACTTCCCTGTTCCGGAAGTCAGACTCACTGTTTGTTTCGGTGGCTGGTCCCAAGAAGGGCCAAGCAGTCTCATCGGCCACCATCTCTAGGTGGATCTGACAGATAGTAATCCAGGCTTATGCCTTAAAGGGTCAGGCGCCCCCCTTTCCTGTCACAGCGCATTCGACCAGGGCAATAGGTGCCTCTTGGGCTTTCCGACATCAAGCGTCTGTTTCCCTATTATGTAAAGCGGTGACTTGGTCGTCCGCTCACACTTTCACAAAATTCGACAAAATTGATGTAGGTGCATCTTCGGATGCCTCTTTCGGCCGCAAAGTTTTGCAGGCGGCTGTTTAGAGTTGCAACTCCTCCGTTGGAGGAGTGCTGTTTTGTGTTTGGGGTGAAGTTTATTTTTATGCTGTTACCACCCCTCGTTTTTTCTCTGACACTGCTTTGGGACGGCCCACTTTGTCAATAGAGAAGCTGTGTCGGTCCATGGACGAAAGAGTAAATAGGATTTTTTACTCACCGTAAAATCCTTTTCTCTGAGTCCATGGACCGACACAGCACCCACCCCTCCTTTTTAAGTTTGTACTGCTTTTTTAAATCAATAATTTTTATTGAGAATTTTAGATTTTAACAATATATGTATTATAAGAAAATATACACAGTTTCCAATATACACGTTCATATTTCGTAAATATTCAGTGCATTGAAGCATCTATTTAATATTTCATAAGTTCTTGGGCCAGATAGACCAACAATTGTCAAATTTTGAGCATTTCAAAGAATTGATAGCGATCAGTCTTTCAAATGTGTAGTTCCTGTGCACCGCTGTTGTAACATCAGATAATAGGATTTTTATAACAGCTTACCTGTAAAATCCTTTTCTTGGAGTACACCACGGGACACAGAGCTAGTCATTACATAATGGGTTAAGGGTCACCAGCGGTGATTGGACACTGGCACAACCAATGGAAGACAGTTCCCCTCCATATAACCCCTCCCATCAGGGAAGTACCTCAGTTTTGTAGCAAAGCAGTAAGGTTCCCATAAGAAGGGGGGGACCTCTGTGTCCCGTGGTGTACTCCAAGAAAAGGATTTTACAGGTAAGCTGTTATAAAAATCCTATTTTCTTTATCGTACACCACGGGACACAGAGCTAGTCATTACATAATGGGACGTCCCAGAGCAATGCTCATATGAAGGGGGGGAGACACAGATCAAAACAGGCCGCTTGCGGACCAGAAGCCCTATACTGCTGCCTGCAGCACACTTCGCCCAAAGGCGGAATCCTCATGTCCTTTCACATCTATTTGATAGAATTTGGAAAATGTATGGACTGAAGACCAAGTTGCAGCTTTACAGATCTGAGCCATCGAAGCCTGGTGGTGCACTGCCCATGAAGCACTTATCGCCCTGGTAGAGTGCGCCTTAACAGGAAAAGGAGGAGTCCTGTTCTTTAAACCATAAGCTTGAACAATTACTTGTCTAATCCACCTGGAAATGGTGGATTTTGATACCGCTTGGCCCTTCTTGGGCCCATCTGGTAAAATAAACAAAACATCTGTTTTACGTATCTGAGCTGTTGCTTGCAGATACACCCTTACCGCTCTCACTAGATCTAGAGAGTGTAATAATTTTTCCCCCGCCGTCCGCGGGTTTGGAAAAAAGGAAGGCAGAACAATGTCTTGATTCAAGTGAAAAGCCGACACCACCTTAGGTAGAAAAGCCGGATGGGGTCGTAGTACGATTTTGTCCTTGTGACAAATTAGATAAGGCTCTTTACAAGAAAGAGCTGCTAGCTCTGATACTCTCCTAGCAGAAGCTATAGCAATCAGAAAGGCCAACTTCCTACTCAATATAATTAAAGGAATATGGCGAATAGGTTCAAAAGGTTGCTTTTGCAACACTGACAATACCAAATTCAAATCCCATGGACACAAGGGAGTCCTAACTGGAGGATTTATCCTCAGTACCCCCTTAATGAATGTCTGAACTAGGGAGTGAGATGCCAATGGTCTCTGAAAGAAGACTGATAGAGCCGATATTTGCCCTTTGATGGTGCTAAGGGCTAAATTCATATCCACTCCTAACTGGCAAAAAGCAAGAATCCTACTTATTTCATATTTCTGAGGATTCCAACATCTGGATTCACACCAGGAAACGTATGCTCTCCAGACTCTCTGATAGATGAGTCTGGAGGCTGGCTTTCTAGCATTAATGAGCGTAGAAAGAGCTGGACCAGAGACCCCTCTCTTTTTCAAAATGTGGGTCTCAGCAGCCAGGCCGTCAACTTTAGCCTTTGTAAGGAAGGGTGGAATACTGGACCCTGTGACAGCAGGTCGTGTCGAAGTGGAAACTTCCAGGGCCTTCCTATCGCCATTTTTACAATCTCGGCGTACCAAGGCCTCCTGGGCCAGTTTGGGGCCACTAGGATTACTGGTATTCCCTCCTCCTTGATCCTGCGAAGCAGTCTTTGTAGAAGAGGGATCGGAGGGAATGCATAGATCAGTGAGAACTGATTCCATGGAGTTATTAGAGCGTCTGTATTATTAGAGCGTCTGTCCCGTAGGCTAGAGGATCTCTCGTTCTGGACACAAAGTTGTCCAATTTCTTGTTGAACCTGGCAGCTAGCAGGTCTACATCTGGGTTTCCCCATCTCAGACATATGGCCTGAAAGATCTCGGGGTGAAGAGACCACTCTCCTGGTAGCAGCTGCTGACGACTCAGGTAGTCTGCTTGCCAATTTTCTATCCCTGGAATGAAGATTGCAGAAAGGCAAGGTACATGCTCTTCTGCCCATGCCAGGATCCGGTTCACCTCTCTTTGGGCTGCCCGACTGCGGGTGCCTCCTTGGTGATTGATGTAAGCTACTGCAGTAGCATTGTCGGATTGAACCCGAACTGGGTAGCCCTGTAACCTGTATGTCCAGGTTTTGAGGGCTAGATATACCGCCCGGATCTCTAGCACATTGATGGGCAGGATCCCCTGAGTCTTGGCCCAGGTTCCCTGGGTAGAAGCCTCCTCGAATACTGCACCCCAGCCCGATAGGCTGGCATCCCTAGATACCACCTTCCAGGCCACTGGGAGGAAGGACTTTCCCTTCCGTAAATTCCTGGCTTCTAGCCACCAATCGAAGCTGTGGCGTACTTGTGAGGACAGGCGCATGGGTATATCCAGAGCTTGGCTCTTCCTGTTCCAGGAAGCTAAAATATTGCCTTGAAGTAGTCTCGAATGAAACTGGGCGTAAGGGACCGCCTCGAAGGAGGCTACCATCTTTCCCAATAGTCTCATGCAAAGGCGAATAGACGGCCTCTTGTTTGCTTTGACCTTGTGGATCAGGTCTTTCAGAGACTGTATCTTCGGTTCTGGCAGGTATACCCCGTTTTGGGCTGTATCTATGATCATGCCCAGGTACACTATCCTTCTTTGGGCCTGGAGAGAGGATTTTTGTAAATTTATAATCCATCCTAAATGCTCCAGGTATCCTACTGTAGTGTGTACAGCGTGACCCAATCCCTCCTTTGACTGATCTATTACTAGTAGATCGTCCAGATAGGCTGTTACCGCAATGCCCCGTGTTCTTAGGTTTGCTAACAGAGGAGCTAGCACCTTTGTGAATACTATGGGCGCGGTGGCTACACCAAACGGCAGAGCCACAAATTGAAAGTGGCGATCTTCTACCGCAAACCTTAGGAATCTTTGGTGAGCGGGGAGGATGGGTATGTGTAAATGTGCGTCCTTGATATCTATGGGCGCCATGAATTTTCCGCCCTTTAAAGTGGCGGCCACGGATCGGATCGTTTCCATTCGAAAATGGCGATCGTTCAGGAACCGATTTAGGGATTTTAGATCCAGGATGGGTCTGACATCTCCATTTGGCTTTGGAATCACAAAGAGGTTTGAGTAAAAACCTGCACCTCGCTCTTTTTGGGGTACGTCTGTAACTACCCCTTGAGCCATTAAGTGATTCAAACCTTTGAAGAAGGATTCTCTTTTTTGTGGATCCTTGGAGAGTCTTGAACCTCGGAATTGAGAAGGTGGGATCTCTCGAAATTCCAGTTTGTACCCTGAGGATATTGTGGATACTACCCAATTGTCCTGGATTTCTGACCCCCAAGTCGCTCAGAACTGATAAAGCCTTCCTCCCACTCGGCCGAGCGGGGGCGCCCCTTCACTGAGAGGCTTTGGGGGCTTGCTTATTAGCTCTTGCACCCCACGGCTTCTTGTTCTTCTGAGCTTGCCCCTTGGCTTTTGTGGGCGGCTAAAACAGGCCGCCGCCACTGGTTGGAGTCAGATTTCCCGGGAGCTGGGGAGAGAGAGCGTTTAAAACAAGATCTCTTGTTTTTCTTTCTCTCAGGTAAAAGTCGTTTTACCACTTGATATCTTCTGTATATATTTTTCTAAATCTTCCCCAAATAGGCGTTCGCCATGGTACGGGAACTTGCCAACAGCCTTTTGCATGGGGTTTCCGCTGACCAATGCTTAAGCCAAAGTACTCTGCGCATCTGTACCAGCTGGAGTGTAAGGCGTGATGCCTGTATGATAGAATCTCTCATGGCATCCACTGTGAAGCATAAGGCTTTAGGCAAATTTTCCCAATTTCTAGCCTGCTCTGAAGGCAGTTCCTTCAGCCCCTGCTTTACCTGTTGGCTGATGACCTGACACATACCGACTGCTGCTACTGCAGGTTGGGTAATTGAGCCGGCCAAAAGGAAGGAGGATTTCAACTTCCTCTCAGAAGGATCTTTTAAACCCTTGTACATTATCCACCGGACATGTCAGGTTTTTATTTACACAAGAAATAGCCGCAACTACCGCAGGCAGGCTCCATTTCTTTAAAAAAATTTCCCCCATAGGATAAAGAATGTTAAACCTTTTTGGAGGTGAGAAACGCTTATCTGGATGTTGCCAGTTTGCGTATATTAGATCCTCTAGTAACTGATGAACCGGGAAGGAGCATGCACCTTGCAGGGATCTTAATGACCCTAGGGAGGAGACAGGTAATTCCGTTACCTCCGCAGAGGTTAACTTAAATGCACTGCTATAGCATTGTACCTGTGACCTTAAAATCTGGCTCCTCATCCTCTGCTGATGTAGCCTCCTCCTCCTCATCCTCCTCCCTCAGGTACTTCTGAAGGGAGGTCCAATACTGGAAGAGACCTGCTTCGCTTATTGTCCTTTTTAGAGGACTTAGCGATTAAGGTAGCAATTTTTTCCTCCAGATTATTTAGGGCAGCTGATAAAGTGTCCTCAGTGACATATACAGGCCCAGGCTTCACTGGGGAAGCCGCCATACCTGACAGAGGTAATGGCTCATCCTGTACAGGTGCATTTGGCAACACAGGAGAGGAAGGTACCGAGTCAGCACAGCTAGAGCCTCCTCTCAGGCGGTGGTGCTTTCTTATCTCTTTTTGTCCGTATTACTTCCCCTGGAAGGCTTACTGTTTAGACAAAATACAAGGTACCTAAATGCATATACTACCGTGTTCAGTTTAGCAAATACATTAAGTATGCAACTTTTAACACAGAACTATGCATAACATGGATGTCTTCTAGGAAGTACCCAATCCAACCACATGGAGTCTTACGTCCCTGTATAGCTGCTGCGTTTCTCTGCCAGGAACAAGAGAACTAACGAGCTTGCTTGCTGCTGCAGTGCTTCTCACACTGACAGTCTTTTAAATTTGGCGCCGTTTCTGTGCCTGCGCGCGCCACATGCCCGCGCACGCCTTCGCCCCCCCCCTCCGATAAAGCGCGCTCCCGCGCGCAGCGCGCGGCCCTTAGCGCTATGGCGGTGGCCATAGTGAGAGAGGACTCTCATCAGCCCTTGTTCCCACTTACCTGCATCTGCAGGTGTCTGGTCGGCCACCGAAAGGAGGATCGGGGTGCCCCAGCAAGCTCAGCAGCGGAGGTGACGAGCAGTGTACTTCGCCGAAGCCGACACTGAACAGAGTGAGGTGAGTATATTCAGCTCTTTACTCCCCCCAGTGGTGGAAAAAAAGAAGACATCCATTTTTTGAAAAAGGTCCCAACCTAGTTATGGACCTTCTAATCTCACCTTATCCACGCCGCAGGTTTTTCTGCTGAAAGATTTCAGACAGATACCAAACTTCACCCTTCACGGTGGGCTATGTGTGCCAACCTTCAGGGATATGGGTTCCTATTTAAAGGATACCTCTCCCCTGGGCCTTGTACAAGACTCTTACCAGGACTTTATAGCGAAATAGCGAAAGTGCTGGATCTTAGAGCCCAGTCCTCCGAAGAGAGACATTACAGGCGACACCTCATGGATGAGGCCCGGATCCCATCCAGATTCAGCTCATTTGTAGGCGTCTTGGATGGATCCGAAAGCATAGCTCTTTTACCCCCAGAGGGTCTCTTTGGTAGAGCTTTCCTTTAGCACCTCCTAACGCGTCCAACACCTTTCGACACTGGCGAAAAAACTGAGGTACTTCCCTGATGGGAGGGGTTATATGGAGGGGAACTGTCTTCCATTGGTTGTGCCAGTGTCCAATCACCGCTGGTGACCCTTAACCCATTATGTAATGACTAGCTCTGTGTCCCGTGGTGTACGATAAAGAAAAGTTTATGGCCTTGCTAGATTTCCAGTTACGTAGGATCAGTGAGCGTGTTTCTAATAGAAAGTGTGTTATGACTGGTCTGAAGCTATGGTGGAAGTGATCAATGTTTAAGTGTAAGATTGCTAAAGCGGGGTCTGGTGCCGTGATTATGCCTGTTAGAGATGAGATTAATTGGAAAACTTGGTTCCATAGGCTTTTAATATTTGGGCAGTTCCAGAACATATGTAGTAGATTCCCCGTTTGACCACATTCTCTCCAACAGCTAGGTGATGTACCTGGAAAAAACTTTGCTATCCTGAACGGAGTATAGTGCCACCTGTTTGCCATTTTAATCGCTAATTCCCAGTGTTTTACGCAGTGGGAAGCTTTGTGTACTTCTTTGAATGTGTGTTTCCATTGATCTCCTGAGAAGGAGGTACCCAGGTCTACCTCCCACTTTGTCATTGCTACAGTCTTGTGAAAGGTTAGTTTATCTTGTAGTATGTTGTAGAAGAATGATATGCCTTTCGTATCTAATTTGGCTGTGGAGAAGAATTGCCAGACTTTGCTTGGAAGTGCTACGGTTGGTGTTTCCGCGGAGTGTAGGAGATGTGTGATTTGCAGACATTTGAACAACTTGTTGTTTGTGAGGTGGTATTGTGTCATAATTTGGTTCACAGATTTGTGTCTTGTACCTTCATATAGGTCCAGAATGTGTGTTATACCCTGGTCAGTCAGGTCTGCCACTTTCAACAATGGTATTTTGGCTTCTAACAGCTTCAGGGGTAGTTTGAAGTCAATGTCCTGGCTATCTTGATGATTTTGTTCTAGGAATAACCTCCATGTCTTAATGGAAGTCTGCATTGGGGGTGATAGAATAGTCGTGTCCCAACGAGCCCATCTGTCTCCAAGAAGTAATAGCTTTAAGTCTTTTGTCGGTGAGTAAGCTTTTTCTATCTCTACCCATAGTGGTGCATCGGCGTTCTGTAGCCAATATTTAAGTTGATCTATTCTTACCGCCCATAGGTAGTCATAAATGTCTACTAAGCCCGCCCCCCCTATTAGTTTGTGGGATAGCAAATTGTTTCGTGAACATCTAGCTTTCTTTCCATTCCAGATATATTTCCAACCTAGATCTGATAAGTTCTTAAGATAATGGAAGGGAATATGTAGTGGCAAGGTGCGGAATACATATAGTATTTGCGGCAGTATCAACATTTTATAAGCAGAGATTCTACCCATCCATGATATTTCCTTTTTCGATAAATCCCTGAGTTGAGCTTCCAGCTTGGCTATCAGCGGGGACACATTGGCTTTGGCGAGTGCGGAAATCTTATTTGTGATTATAATACCTAGGTAGGTGATGCCTCCCGTGCTCCATGTGTATGGGAGCAGCTTTTGAAGAGCACGTTTTGCGTGAGGTTGTACTCCTAAGTCCAGTATGAGGGATTTAGTGAAATTAACTTTATAGTAGGAGATCTCCCCGAAAGTAGTGAGGATTTTGTGTGCTTCTGGTAGGGACGTTAGCGGATTGGTCAAGAGTAGGATTACGTCATCCGCAAATAAATTGATGGTGTGATTGCCAGAGCCAAGCCGGAAGCCCGTAATCAGTGGATGTGAGCGGATAGCTTCAGCCAGAGGTTCGATCATTAGGTTAAAAATGGTCGGAGACAGGGGGCAACCCTGTCTGGTCCCGTTCGAAATTTTAAATGGTGTAGACAGGAGGCCTGCAGAGTTTACCTGTGCAGACGGTGAGGAATAGAGCGCTAAGACAGCGTTTAGTATGTTCCCTTTGAAGCCAAACTTATTCAATACAATTTCCATATAAGTCCAATGGATTCTGTCGAACGCCTTCTCTGCGTCTATAGAAAGCAGCAGAGAAGGCGTTCGGGTTTTTTCAGCATAGTGCATCACATTGATAATTCTCCTTGTTGCATCAGAAGTCTGTCTCCCCTTCACAAATCCCATCTGGTCACGCTGAATGAGTAAAGGTAGGATATTCATCATTCTTTTGGCTAACAGTTTTGCATAGACCTTGGTATCAGTATTGAGAAGGGATATAGGCCTAAAGTTTGCCGGAGTGTTGGGGTCTTTACCCGGTTTTGGTATTGTCACTATATGTGCTCTTAGCATCTCTTGTGGCAAAGTTGCAGAGTCTGCAGCTTTGTTGAAGACCCTGGACAAGTGGGGCGATAGGGTAGATTTAAATGTTTTGAAATATTCGTTAGAGAATCCATCGGGGCCAGGTGACTTTCCATTTGGTAGGGAGTGTATCGTTTTTTCCACCTCTTGGGGTATGATTGGTGCATTTAGATCGGAAAGCTGTTGTTCTGATAGGGAGGGGAGATGTAGCTTCTGTAGAAACGTTTGGATTTTGTCTATATTAGGTTGTGGGGAATTGGGATCCCTATGCAAGTTGTATAAGGAGCTGTAATATTCTGCGAAGTGGTTCGCTATATCTTGGGGGTTGACAATTTTGTGTGGCGAGGTGGAGTGATTCAGATAAGCTATTCTAGTTTTAGTACGAGCTGCTTTTAGTCTGTTCGCTAGGTATTTGCCTGCTCTATTGGCATTAGAATAATAGTTAAGTTTTAAGCGGCTAAGGTGTTTATCGTACTGTTGGGTCAGGAGCTCTCTGAGGGTTTCTCTGAGGGAGGAAAGTTTGTTAGCTAATGGTGCTGAAGGTGAGTTCTTGTTTTGGGATTCTATAACACGCAGGTCTGCAAGGACTTTATTAAATAGTTGTGCTTTCCTCTTTTTTTCTATGGCACCTAATTGAATTAGTATACCTCTCATGTACGCCTTGTGTGCGTTCCATATAACATATGGATCCTCGACCGAACCTGTGTTTTCTTGGAAGTAGGTCTTAAGGTGTAAGGAAATGAGTTTTTGGAATTGTTGTTCCTGGATAATTTTGGTGTTGCAGCGCCAGATGGGGGGTGAAGAGGAGACACCCCTTTCCGCAACAGACATAGAGATGGCAGCATGGTCTGACCATGTAATATCGTGAATTTTTGTTATTTCTACATTTTGCAATAGCCATTTGTCCGTTAGGAACATGTCTATACGAGAGTAGGAGCCATGTCTGTGTGAGAAAAAGGTGTAGTCCCTTTCGTTTGCATGGAGGCATCTCCAGGCGTCAAATAGTTCCTCCTTGTGGAGCAATGATTGGAGAGACAGAGTACCCTTAGGTTTACCTGAGGAGGTGTCCATTCTAGGGTCAGAGGTGACGTTAAAGTCCCCGCAAATCAGAAGGTTGCCATATTTAATGGAGTTTGCTTTTTTAATGACCTTGTTTAGAAAGCGGAGTTGGTGAGAGTTAGGGGCGTACATCGTGACGATCGTGTAAGGTTTAGAGTTAATATCCCCTGTGACAATAATGTATCTGCCACTATCGTCAAGCACAACGTTTCTGGGTTGAAAGGAGATAGTGTTCTTGATGGCGAGCATGACACCACTAGTTTTACTGTTAGGTGTACAGGCCATGTACACATATGGAAAGTCTTTGTGCGAACAGTACGGGATTTTGTTTAGCTGAAAGTGTGTCTCCTGTACACATAGAATGTCCGCCCCGTGTTTCGTGGCTTCAGCCCACATGGCGAATCGCTTAGCAGGATGGTTCAATCCCCGGGCATTAATGGATATCAGTTTGATCGTCATTTTAACAGATGTAGGGGAGTTATTGTGGAGATGTCGTGCGGGTACTCACTGTTCCCATATGATTCGTTTCCAGATACTGTAAAGCTGTGCTGGCCAGATAGTTGAGTTGTGACTTCTTCAACATTTGCAGTCATTTCGATTCCTATGGATCTGTGTATAATAAATGAACAGTAGAAAGAACAATATAAAACAAAAAAAGTCAACTGGGTTACATTAAGAACCGGATCCATAAACTGATCCTCGTGCAGTCGTAGCTGCTATTGATAGAGGAGGGGTGTAAGGGAGATTCAAATGGAGATCTCAACCCCGGAGATATTTGTGCAAGTTTAGATATCAGAATTGTGCGTTTCCACCGGTCTTCTTATTAGTTGAGCGTTTGTGGGCCACCACTTGCCAACCATTTTGCAGTGGTTGCAAGCCTGAGGGGGGTGATTGTTGGACGAGTTGTTCAGGAAGTATTCCCCATTGGCGTAGCACACCTATTCCTTCTTCCAGTTTGGAAATATCAATGGTATTACCGTTGTGGGTTATGGTGAGGGTAGCAGGGTACTTCCATTTGTGGAGTATTTTGTGATTTCTCAAAGCTTTTGTAATAGTCAGTAGGTTGCGTCGGCGTTGAAGTGTGTGCCTGGATAGGTCCGGCAGTAGTCTGATCGTTGCATACTGCTGAGGGATACCCCCTGGCTTGCGGGACGCTTGCATTATTTGGTCTTTGATGTGGTAAAAGTGAACCCTCATCAGCACATCTCTGGGGATGTCATCGGGGAGAAATGATGGCTTGGGAATTCTGTGAATCCTGTCTACAAGGAGATCTTGCGCTGATGCCCCTGGTAACAGAGTGGAGAACAGGGTCTGGACATATTGCAGGAGCTGGTTAGGGGGAACAGATTCAGGTATGCCTCTAAGTTTGAGATTATTTCTCCTGGATCTGTCCTCGAGGTCACTCAGCTTGTCCTTTATCCATTCTATGTCTTCTCCCTGTGCTGTATGGGACTCCACCATAGTGTTGTAGGATGAGGTAAATTCCTCCATTCTATTTTCTACCTGGTGAACTCTATGTCCCATTGCTTGGACTTCTCTCTGGCATTCATTTAACCCTTTGAGCATATCTGTTTGTAGGGAGGACCTTAAGGACAGCAGCATGTCTTTTAACATCGTGTCAGACACTGGCCTGTCAGCCGTGGGGAAGTCTGCTATGGGGTCCCCTCTCTGTGTGTGTTGGCCTGTGGTGTCTGTATGAGGCTCGCTTACCTCCATGCTCGAGTTAGCTTGTGGCCTGAGCGGGGAGTCTCTCCTCGGTCTGGACTTGGCTGGGCTCCTTGTAGAAGGACTGGATGTCCCAGAGGAGGCCTCGCTGAGTGGTGTGGCGTCCGACGGTAAGCTACGGCCGTTGTGCTGTGCTCCGGACTTGTGCGACTGCTGCGAATCCCGAGCGCCGCCGCCATTTTGTCGAGGGCCGCGCGAGGTTATAGCGAAGAATCCGTCCAGTTTCTGCGGTTGTTGTGGCTTCTTTCGGTTCCTCGCCATCCTCGTTCCGATCAGCGGGGAGTAGCCGACTGGGTAGTGGCGTGTGAGGCCTCGGATTGCGCCGGTGGACGCTGATGGCTGCGGATTATCTCCGGTGGACGAGCGGAGCTCCTAGGTTAAGCATCCATCTTGGAGTCCGGTCGCCACGCCCCCCCCAGTTTGTACTGCTTTTTGACGAACTGATCTGCGAAGATGCAGACTGAGAGGGTATACCCAGAGGGTCCTTCCCCTGGGCGGTACTGTAGAAGGTGAGTAAAAAATCCTATTTTGTCAATGCAGCACACCTGTTTGGCTCCCTGTCATGTCTCACCCTTTCCCAGTCTGAGTGTTGCTGTATAGAAGCATGTCGACTCTATACTATGTAAAATTCATGTTCTAACTCTTGGTTTAAAATTACATTTATATAAAAAATTATTAATGCATACCTAGCTGTAATAATTTGTTTTTAAACTCTATGTGCAGCTCAGCTTTAAAGCAATCCCAAGGGAAAGTGACTATTTACTGCTGGGGGGGAGGGGTCATGAAAGCAAACTTGTTGCTTTGTTCTTCATAAGCAAAGCACAGATTTGTTTTATGTACTTTTTTGATGCTGAGGCTCCAAAGGCAAACGCATGACATGTTTCTGTGCCTTTTCTGTTCATTTCTGCGTGTCTGCTTAACGCATGTTAACACACGAAAATAGAACATGCCCTACTTTTTCAGAAGCCCTGAGCTGCAGAACAGCAATGAGTTTCTGCTTAAAATAAATGTTGTAGTACGTTTTACACATATCAGGAAATTGTCCCTTCTGTAATCCACATGAAGGGAGTGTTGTGTCACCATTGGAACACATCCAGCACAATGGACTTCTGCACTGTAGATTGTTGAAGCCAGGCTAGCCTACCTTTTACTAAAGCAGGCCTTCCACTATCTTCTTTTCATAGGTGTGCATCCTAAAGCTCACACACACGTGTGTCTACATGTATATGGTGCCAGCAGGGAGATCAATCTCCCTGCCGACACAGTGAAAGAGCCGGTAAGATGGAGATCTTTCCCATCTTCCTGCTGGCACAGAACGATAATGCTCATGTACATGGGGTGATAAGGGTGTGCCCAGGCACACTGGCAAACCTTGTGCGCACGCCTATGCT
The DNA here is from genome assembly GCA_029206835.1 of Rana muscosa. Lineage (NCBI taxonomy): Eukaryota > Metazoa > Chordata > Amphibia > Anura > Ranidae > Rana > Rana muscosa. Next base: position 181,504,784 of record CM055121.1, read on the forward strand.
TATTTTGCTAATTCCTTTTAGATTTGCTAAAAGCTGTGTAGGGGCAAGGACTGTCTGATTGGACATCAATGGAATGGATGGTTTTGATGGGCCCTCACGTTATTTAGTTAGTAAAACTGAACCTGTAGTATTATCTTCACAAAACGATGTATTTGCCTAAACTGTTCAATCTGTATCCAGTCAGGAAGGCCCTTGCATTACACCATTGGTCTCCAAACTGTGGCACGTGGGCCAGATGTGACTTTTTGCTGGCTATTATCTGGCCGTTGGCTCACTATTCCTTTGCTACAAAGCATTATATCTCTCACTGAACACCCAACCACTGACGCCTATGATGGGGCATTATCCCTTCCATTGATACCGGTGATGGGGCACTGTTCCTCCTACTAATGCCAATGATGGGGGACTATTCCTCCTACTGATACTGATGATGGGGCACTTTTTTCCTCCCACTAATACCAATGATGGGAAACCATTCCTCCCACTGATACCAAGATGGAGCACTATTCCTCCCACTAATACCAATGATGGGGAACTATTCTTCCCACTAATACCCATGATGGGGCACTGTTCCTCCTATTAATGTCAATGATGGGGAACCATTCCTCCCACTGATGCCAACAATGGGGTACTATTACCCCCACTAATGCCAATGATGGGGGCACTATCCCTCCCACTAATACCCATGATAGGGCACTGTTCCTCCCACTAATACCAATGATGGGGAACTATTCCTCCCACTAATACCCATGATGGGGCACTGTTTCTCCTACTAATTCCAATGATGGGGTTCTATTCCTCCTACTGATACCGATAATAGGGATTTTTCCCTCCCACAAAGACTTATGATGATGCACTATTCCTCCCACTAATACCAATGATGGGGAACTATTCCTCCCACTAATACCCATGATGAGACAGTATTCCTCCCACTAATACCCATGATGAAACACTATTCCTCCCACTAATACCCATGATGAAACACTATTCGTCCCACTAATACCTATGATGAGACCCTATTCCTCCCACTATAATACCCATGATGAGACACTATTCCTCCCACTATAATACCCATGATGAGACACTATTCCTCCCACTATAATACCCATGATGGGGCATTCCTATTGATAACAGGCACTATGTAATTGTTTCACTCCTAATGACCACCAAACTTGAGGCTCTGTTTACTTCCACCAATGCAAGGGAATTTTCCACTGCCATTGGCACAATCCAGCCCCCCTAGATTCTGAAGGACAGTAAGCTGTCCCTTTTGTTTAAAAGGTTTGGAGACCCCCTGCACTACACAATAGTTGGTAGATCTAATGGGAGATTGTACAGCCAGATTGTAGTGTGTGTGTGTGTGTGTGTGTGTGTGTGTGTGTGTGGTTAGCCTAAACGAAAGTGTACAAATCAACTTATAATGCGTGTGGCTCGTTCACACCAGAGTGCAAGTAATAATGCACAATGCAACGAGGTGCAGTTTAGACAGCTGTTTTTGAAAGTTTTTTTTTTTTTTGCATTGATGAGAACCAGAAAGCAAGATTTTTATCCATTTCCCTACCCCCCCCCCCCCCATACATATTTATATTGCAACACAGTGATTGGTTGGAAATGGGCCCTGTTAAAACCAATGTGTTATTTATTTTTTTGGCATGTGCATGCATTTTGCCTATATTGGCAAATGAAGTATAGAGCACAGTTGGTGAGCATGAACCCGTTGGGGGCAGCTTGTGTCATTTGTTTTGGCTCGCTCCCAGTAATTTTTTGTCCTTGACAATTTGGTGGATAGTAGTGGAGAAAACCTATAAGATATGCCAGTCACACAAGTTTGGTTCTGATTAAAGCATAAACATTACAGAATCGTGTAGATGTTGACTATTGCATTTTCTGTCATATTTGCAGACTTGTCAAAGCACTTAGTTCAGAATTACAGTGACGTGGAGGAGTTAATGGATGCCGGGAACATTAACAGGACCACAGCTGCCACCGGAATGAATGATGTGAGCAGTCGATCACACGCCATCTTTACCATCAACTTCACTCAGGTAGGCGTCGCGCCTGACTGCCTCTATTTCTGCTAATAAGTAGAATTGTTTTTTTTTATCCTGGTGCCAAGTCGTGTTCAGACACCAGAAACAGGAGTACAAGCTCTCTAATGTTGAATACACAATGGGGGAACATAATCTGAAAATTGCTCCGTAATGGTTCTCTGAAGTAATCTGAATGTTCCTTACCCTTAAAATAAAATACTTTTTTTTTTTTTTTTTGTCAACGCATGAACACTGAGACATCAGATTTGCCCTCAGCATTGCTCCTTCCTCTCCCAGTCTGAGTGCTACTGCACTCTGGCTGCATTTAACAATACATTTTATTATTTTTTAATTATTAAATACACAAGCCATTATTTCATTTATATCTGCCTAAGAATTGACTCAATGCAGGTTCATAAAAACAACCCCTAAAAGCAAAATGTTTTTTTTTTTCTTTGTTATGAATAGAATAGACAAGAGTTTGGCCCCCTGTCAAGCTTTTATTTCTTTCTGTGTTTCTCTGGACTCTATGGGGGAGAGTTACTAAAACTGGTGCATGCAAAACCTGACGCAGCTGTGCATAGTAACCAATCAGCTTCCAGGTTTTAGGCTGGGTTCACACTGGTACGACATGACAGTCGTACTACTTTGGATCCGACTTTGCCCTGCGACTTGAAGCCGACGTACGCCCAACTTTCAATGAACGGGGATCCGACTTGGATCCCCGCCAATACCAGGCACTGTGTTTGGTATGAATCTTGAGGGGGAACCCCACGCCAAATTTTAAATAAAAAACTGGCATGGGTCCCCCCTCCAAGAGCATACCAGGCCCTTCGGTCTGCTATGGATTTTAAGGGAAACCCCCTACGCCGAAAAAACGGCGTGGGGGTCCCCCCAAAATCCAAACCAGACCCTTATCCGAGCACGCAACCTGGCAGGCCGCAGGAAAAGAGGGGGGACGAGAGAGCGGCCCCCCCAAAATCCATACCAAACCCTTATCCGAGCACGCAGCCCGGCCGGTCAGGAAAGGGGATGGGACAAGCGAGCGCGCCCCCCCCCCCCTCCTGAACCGTACCAAGCCGCATGCCCTCAACATGGGTGGGGGGGGTGGCTGTGTGGGTGCTTTGGGGCAGGGGGGCGCCCTGCGGCCCCCCCAGCCCAAAGCACCTTGTCACCATGTTGATGTGGACAAGGGCCTCTTCCCGACAACCCTGGCCGTTGGTTGTCGGGGTCTGCGGGCGGCTCTCCGGTTCTTCTGCTGGGCTCCTCCGCTATCTTCTGCTTTTTTTGTCCGCTCTTTTGCTAGCGTTGGCCTGGTCTTCTCCGTCGTCTTCTTCCGATGTTGACACAATGCTCTCTCCCGCTGTAATGCCGTGTGCACGGTGCGCAACGACTTATATAGGCATGGGGCGTGGTCACCGGGCGATGTCACCCGGTGACCCCATCCCTTATGACGTCACAGTCCCATCATGCCCAGGGTGGTGATGTCATAAGGGGTGGGGTCACCGGGTGACATCACCCGGTGACCACGCCCCATGCCTATATAAGTCATTGCGCACACAGAATTACAGCGGGAGAGAGCGTCGCGTCAACATCGGAAGAAGAGAAGAGGGAAGAAGGCGACGCAGAAGACCAAACCAATGCTAGCAAAAGAGCGGCAAAAGAGCAGAAGATAGCGGAGGAGCCCGGCAGAAGAGGCCGGAGAAGTTGGAAGAGACCCCCGAAGTCGGAAGAGGACCCCCGGAGCTGCCCAATAAATTACTTTAAAAACCTGTCTAGTGTGTTTTTTTTTTATTGTCACTTTTTTCCCACAGGTGAATGGTTAGGGGGTACGCTGTACCCCCTACTCATTCACAAAGGTTGGGGGGCTGGGATCTGGGGGCCCCCTTATTAAAGGGGGCTCCCGGATTCCGATAAGCCCCCCCTGCCCGCAGACCCTGACAACCAGCGGCCAGGTTGTCGGGAAGAGGCCCTTGTCCTCATCAACATGGGGAGAAGGTGCTTTGGGGTGGGGGGGCCGCAGGGCGCCCCCCTGCCCCAAAGCACCCACCTCCCCATGTTGAGGGCATGCGGCTTGGTACAGTTCAGGAGGGGGGCGCTCGCTCGTCCCCACACCCTTTCCTGACCGGCTGGGCTGCGTGCTCAGATGAGGGTCTGGTATGGATTTTGAGGGGGACCCCATGGCGTTTTTCGGCATAGGGGGTTCCCCTTAAAATCCATACCAGATCGAAGGGCCTGGTATGCTCTTGGAGGGGGAACCCATGCCGTTTTTTTATTTAAAATTTGGCGTGGAGTTCCCCCTCAAGATCAGCAGAGCACAAGTCGCATGCCACAGTCGGATCATGCAAGACGGTGTTCCGACTTTGATCCGACTTCAATGATATTCAATGGGCTGAAGTAGGATCAAAGTTGGACCAAAGTAGTACAGGGAGCATTTTCAAAGTCGGACCGACTTATGTCGGACCACTTAAGACGGCTCCCATAGGGAAACATTGATTTTCACACGTCATGCGACATGAGCTCCCAATGTCGGAGCGTTTGTCGCACTAGTGTGAACCTGGCCTTATTGGAAAAGATTAATTGAACAAGCTGAAGTTAGAAGCTGATTGGCTACTATGCACAACTGCACCAGATTCTGAGTGCCCCAGTTTTTGTAAATCTGCCCCAATGTGTCTGGTGACTGCTGTCACCAAGATAGAAAGTGAGGTGGAATATAACATTTTAGAGTTGTCACCAGAACAAGAGGTACATTATCTAAGTCAGTTGTGGTCAACATTCTGTGCAGCCCCTGACAATCCCAAATGACCACACATAATAATCAATAATTGAATGTTACAGAAAGCCAACACTACAGCCATTCAACAGGGGGTGGTTAAAAACTAGTTAAAGACGGCCAGCATATAGGACTTGTTGGAGAATGTGATTATATTATAATTGTTGTTGGAAACTGGGGACATGCCTCAAAGTTGTCAAAGACTCCAGACACATTATTAGAGACTGCTAGAGATCGCTGCTATTTACAGGGCAAAAAGAAATAAAGATTAATGTATGAAGGTAATGTACAAGGACTTCACGAAGGGCCACACACAGGTTGGGCACCAGGGACCTAGGTCTTCCACGTGGAACACCTGTTACTGTGACCTCTGTATAAGAGAAATAGATGACATCTGATTCTGATTGTTATAAGTGGTCAGATTAGTAAAACACCAGAGCCATTATTTACCCAACTTAAGCTGGCCTTAATAGACCTTATTATTAGAGCTAGACTTTTAAGCCCCATACACACTATTAGGTTTTCTGCAGATTTTTGTCTTCAGATTTACCAAAATCATGTAGTGCAAGGGCCTGCCTGATTGCATACAAATTGAAACTTTGAAGGTTTGACCTTTATATTGCATGGTTTTGGTAAAATCTGAAGACAAAAAATCTTCAGAAAATCAAATAGTGGGCTAGGTTCACACATGTCTGGTGCGAATTTCCCCTCAGGCCGGGTTCACACCTATGCGAATTGAATGCGCGTTTCCCCACATTTAATTTGCATAGCAGGAGAATGTGACTGGCTCTCTATGGAGCCGGTTCACATATCTCCGCAGCGCGTCCGGTGCGGTGTGACGCAAAAACGCGTGCTTTTTTGGTGCGTTTTTTAGGTTCGATTTCAGCCCGAAATTCGGGCTGAAATCGGACCTGAACCGGTGAACCAGCACACACCGGACCCCTGCTGTGAGCCGCTGACAGCTGAATGTAATAAAAATAAATATATATATTTTTTACCAGTAACGTCATCAACCGGTGCATACTGGGTCGGTGACAGCACAAGGAGGCGGGGTAATCTGGTGACGTCGCTGGGTGGTCCTGTCCCTTTGCTTTTTAGAAACTGTCAGACAGCGGGGAGCCTTCAGCATGATAGGGGTGGCGGGCGTCGTGACTGTAATGGATCTACACCGGGGGGACTTTTTTTTTTTTTTTTTTTTTTTATAAAGGAATTGTCAAAAACTGTTTTGGTTTTTTTGACACTTTTTTTATTTTTTTTGTATGGTGAATGAGTGAGGGGGAAATGTATCCCATACTCATTGACATGGGGGGGGGGGTAGGATTCCGATAAGCCCCCTGCCTGCAGACCCCCACAACCACTGGCCAAGGTTGTGGGGAAGAGGCCCTTATCCCCATGAACATGGGGGCAAGGTGCTTTGGGGTGGAGGGGGGCTCTGCCCCACAACCCTGGCTGGTGGTTTGTGGGGGTCTGCGGGCCAGGGGGCTTGTGTTGAGGGCATATGGCCTGGTATGATTCAGGAAGGGGCTGGGGGCGCTCGCTCATTCCCCCCCCCCCCTTTTACTGGCCTGCCAGGCTGCATGCTCAGATTTTCTGATGGAATTTGTGTTCAAAACTGATGAGATTTGCAAATCGGGTGTGTTCCCATATAAAACAATGAGCCTGGAATTCACACCGGAATCGCACTGCAGTGCTCAGAATACGCATTCCCAGCAAAATTGCACTGCCGCTGCACCGCATATATGTGAACCGGCTGCATAGAAAACCGGCTTGGTTCACATGTCGGTTCAAAATGCATCCAATTCGCATATATTGTATGTGTTTTTTTTTTTTTTCTTTACACCGGTTAGTCAGCATAGGTGTTAGGAGAGGAGAGGAACATTTTTAAGATTAGTTAGGATTTAGCTGGAATTCTACTTTTAAAGGTAAAGTGGGTGGACAGCACTTCTGATTCCTACCCTTTTCCCTTTGCAGCCCACAATTTCCTTTCTAATTATAGGCGCCGTTTAAGTTCTGTTTTGCACATGTGACAGTTGGCAGAGCCTGCAGGATATGCTAACTTAATCAAGTGAAGTTCCCCTTAAACTAAAGTTATTGTCTTGTAATTTACCACTTTGTGTTACTTTCCGCACTGGCAGTTCCATGCCAACCAGTTATTCTAATTTTGTCTAATTTGTTGCTTTCCACCAGGCTAAATTTGATGCTGAAATGCCTTGTGAGACGGTAAGCAAGATTCATTTAGTGGATCTGGCTGGAAGTGAGAGAGCCGATGCTACCGGCGCAACTGGCGTGCGACTTAAAGAAGGAGGAAACATTAATAAATCTCTTGTAACTCTGGGAAATGTCATTTCTGCCTTAGGTATGCTGCTATGTTTTATATTCTTAAAGGTACAGCCTAGTTTTTGACCAGGTTTCGTGCTACATCCATATTTAGGGTGTAACATGAAACATGGCCACCATGCACAGACCCAGAACCTGCTGCTCCCCCATTCCTTTTACAGGATCCTGCTTAAAATACATACCTAAAGTACTTGCGTTTTATGTGCATTTGTGCACATACGTGAGTAAAATCTGCAGAACTACATGCGTAAATTCTGCAGCTGTTTCCTACTTTTTCTGTGCACAACTAAACGCAGCGCACATTTTCATATGTAGATGCAGCTGTGTGTATGTGCTCATTGATTACTATAGTGCTGCGTTTGCATAAAAAACATCTAAACGCAGTGTTTTTTTCTGTCCGTGTGAATGAGTGCATAAAATATGTTTTTAACTTTATGGCTGTAAGATATTATATTTTGATAAAAAATAAGTTGGTGTTTTATATTGGATCCGCCTTGATAGACCAATTTATCAGTGGTTTGACATTTTTTTGTTCCTTCCTCCACTTGAGACCACATGACCACTGTTTAAGTGTTAGGCCGCTGTTCTATCGAGAAATGCCTCCGATGGGTCTGCGCATGCGCAGTACCCAATGTCACTTCAGCTGATATGTTGATCAGCTGAAGTGACGTCAACACGGCGCATGCACAGATCGCCGAGGGCAGTATCCGACGATCTGTTAATTGCAGAGGGAGAATTCAATTGTCAGATTCTGCCTTGCTATTGCAGGGCGGCTTGTGGGTGTGCCACGATTAGACACAGCCAAAACCCGCCGTTTAACACACTCAAGCCGCCGTTCAATACAGCCAAAAAGCCGCCCCGCAACAGAGAGACAGAATCTGTCAATTTCATTCTCTCTGCGTATAGCAGATCGTCAGACACTGCCTCTGATAATCTGTAAATGCGCCATATTGACGTCATGCCAGCTAATCAACATATCAGCTGGAGTGACATTGCGTACTGCACATGCGCAAGACCCATCGGAGGCATTTTTCGATGGAGGGCATTTCTCGATAGAGCACCAGCCGTACAGGGTTTTAATTTTGAAGAAATGCTTTCTGGACAGCCGCACTCCGATAAAAGCCTTTATTGTAATGAATAGTCAACATTGATGAGACAACAGAAGCAGGACAAACCACTGACTCGTTTCACAAAATCATTGTTGCTTAGTCATAGCAGCTATGACTAAGCAACAATGATTTTGTGAAGCGTGTCAGATGTTTGTCCTGCTTCTGTTGTCTCATCAATCTTGACTATTCATTACAATAAAGGCTTTTATCGGAGTGCCGCTGTCCAGAATCCATTTCTTCAGTATTGCTCGTGGTAAACCTGCACCTGGCTTCCACTTTGAGGAGGGTGTTTTCTTTAGTACACCACCTGGAGCGGTTCACCCTTTTTGTTCTCTCATATAGGGTTTGAATCTTGGCCGGTTCAGCAGGAATTGTAAATGGCCAGGCTCAATGTACCAAATCGATTGATCGAGCAACTTGGGTACAACCAGCCTGCCAAATTCTCTTGTTATTATCGCTAATGGCTGCTATAGCCATTAGCAATAATCACGGCCTTCTCCCGGCTGGGGTGCGGCTTTCCCCGCTCGCTTCCACCCCCCCTCCCCCCAGGAGCAGACAATCGCTCAGCAGGAGGGATTCCCCAGTCAGCACTTGTCTGCGTTGATGGGGGAATCGTTGCGAATTTGCACCGTGTATGGCCTGCCTTAGGCTGGCTTCACACCTATGCATTTCTTGTGCTTTTTTGCATTTTGCAGATTTGCACTACAGAACGTGTTCCATAGGAAACCATGGGAAATGGACTGTAGCGCAAATCTACAAAATGCAAAAAGCACTAAAAATGCAAAGGTGTGAATCCAGCCTTAGTTAAGTGATGTATTGACTGGCGGAGCCCATAACAGTAGGCTATCCAGGACAGGTTAGTGTTAAGCAAACATATACAATGTATGGCTTTAGCGCAGTGGGGGGAGGGTAAGGGTGTAAAATAGGATGGTCAACCTTGCACACCGCGACCGGTCCTCTTTCAAGCTGACATTGCCTCGCACAGTTTCCATTTCACTGTTATTGTAGCACTCAGTGTTTTGTAGCTTTGACATATAATATACCTTGCCTTGGTCCATTTAAAAGTTTAAATTATGTTGTCGACTTTATGACTGTAAAAATGCAGAGAATATCCCAGGGGGGAAAAGTGAAGCCTATTTCTTTGTAAAATGATTTTCGCCTTTTTCTTCTTTTGTTCTCAGCTGATTTATCTCAGGACGCAACCAACCATCTTGCGAAGAAAAAGCAAGTGTTCGTGCCTTACCGGGATTCTGTTCTGACTTGGCTGTTAAAAGATAGCCTGGGAGGAAATGCTAAAACTATAATGATTGCCAGTAAGGTTTTAGTACTCCTCTATTTTTAATCACTGCTTTATATGCTTAGCTGTACTGTGCCACTCTGTATTTCTCTATTTAAAGATGCAGAAAACATTTAAAGAACAACTTCAGACAAAGATGGACAATTAAAGGATAGCTTTAAAAAAGGGCTTAGATGCATCCGTAAATGCACAAAATATAAGTGGATATTTCTATTAAGAGGTAATAATGACCGGGGTAGTTGATCCAGGGAATATCCGATGGCCTTATGGGGGATCATGCTTTATTGTATTTTTTTTTTTCTACTCTCCTCCTATAGGATAGTGAGTGTGTGTATGTAAATATGTAAAAAAATTGTATGTATGTATGTATGTATACATATATATGCTTTCCACGTGTGTGTGTGTGTGTGTGTGTGTGTGTGTGTGTGTGTGTGTGTTTTCTTCTTTTTTTTTTTTTATTGGTTCAACTAGATGGACCAGTGTCTTATTTTTTTTTTTTTTCTTTCAAATTGTAGCTTCTGTGATAAACAAACAAAAAAAAAAAAACCTTTTGTGTGGCGATGGTAATCCATTGGGGGATATTTACTATTTACTAAAACTGGTGCTCACAGAATTTTGTGCAGCTCTGCACATTAACCAATGAGCTTCCAGGTTTTATTGTTAAAGCTTAAAGGAGTAGTAAAGTTACATGTTTTTTCGCCTTAATGCATCCTATGCATTAAGGTGAAAAAACATTCGACAATACCGCCCCCCCCCGAGCCCCCGTTTTTCTTACCTGGCCCCTCGAAAGTCCCATGCTCGTCCCCGTCATCCTCTTCGTTTTTCAGCCTGGCCGCCGATTGGCTACACTGGATGGATTGAAAGCAGCGCAGCCATTGGCTGGCGCTGCTGTCAATCACATCCAATGACGCGGCACGCCGGGGGGCGGGGCCGAGTGATACAGTCGGCGGCTATGGCCGCCGCTGTATCACGGGAGCGCGCCCGCAATCACTCCACACCATGCGAGCTCACTCGCATTAAGGTGTGGAGTCCTTGCGGGGAGGAGCCAAGACAGCCGCCGAGGGACCCCAGAAGACCAGGATCGGGGCCACTGTGTGCAAAACGAGCTGCACAGTGGAGGTAAGTATAACATGTTTGTTATTTTTAAGCAAAAAAAAGGGAAGCTTTAGTGCTCCTTTAACTGAGCAAGCTAAAAGCGGAGCTCCACCCAAAAGGGCAAGTTTCGCTTTAAGGTCCCCTTCCCGACTCTTGATTTTAGAAAAGGGGCTTTTGGGGAGGAGGACGGGGGGACTGGGTCCAGTGCCTTGAATAAGTATTCATACCCCTTTGGCATTTTCCAAGTTACAACAAAAAACTTAATGTATTTTATGTGATAGACATAGTGATAGACAAAGTGGCACATAATTGTGAAGTGGAATAAAAATGATAAATGTTTTTTTTAAATGTTTTACAAATAAATATGTGACAAGGGTGGTGTGCATTTGTATTCAGCCCCCTTTACTCTGATTCCCCTAACTAAAATCTAGTGGAACCAATTGCCTTCAGAAGTCCCCTAATTAGTAAATAGTCCATCTGTGTGTAATTTAATCTCAGTATAAATACAGCTGTTTTGCGAAGCCCTCAGAGGTTTGTTAGAAAACCTTAGTGAACAAACCGCATCATGTAGGCCAAGGAACACACCAGAAAGGTCAGGTATAAAGTTGTGGAGAAGTTTAAAGCAGGGTTAGGTTATACAAAAATATCTCAAGCTTTGAACATCTCACGGAGAAAGACCTACCAAGACATGGCCGTCCACTTAAACTGACAGGCCGGGCAAGGAGAGCATTAATCACAGAAGCAGCCAAGAGGCCCATGGTAACTCTGGAGGAGCTACAGAGATCCACAGCTCAGGTGGGGAAATCTGTCCACAGGACAACTATTAGTTGTGCACTGCACAAATCTGGCCTTAGAAGAGTAGCCAGCAGAAAGCCATTGTTAAAAGAAAGCTATAAGAAGTCCCGTTTGCAGTTTGTGAGAAGCCATGTGGAGGACACAGCAAACGTGGAAGAAGCTGCTCTGGTCAGATGAGACCAAAATTTTTTGGCCTAAAAGCAAAACAATATGTATGGGGAAAAACTAACACGGCACATCACCCTGAATACACCATCCCCACGTGAAACCTGGTGGTGGCATGTTGTGGGGATGCTTTTCTTCTGCAGGGACAGGGAAGCTTGTCACAGTTGATAGGAAGATGGATGGAGCCAAATACAGGGAAACTTAAGCCTCGTACACACGACCGAGTTTCTCGGCAAGAACTAGCAAGAAACTTGCTGGCAGAGCTTTCTTGCCGAATAAATCGGTCGTGTGTACGCGGCTTTCAGTTTTCTCGTCAAGAAAACCGACAAGAATCTCAACGAGAAAAATAGAGAACCTGCTCTCTATTTTCTCGTCGGGTTTCTCGTCGGCCTGTTTCTCGACGAGAAACCCGAGAGTGTGTACGCTTACCTGTCGCCGCGGAAACCCACGCATGCTCGAAATGACTTTGACGCATGCGCGGTAGCTTCCTAGGCATAGGTAGGGTGTAGCAAGATGGCGGCGATGGAATCGAATGTGACGAGCGCACGCTCGTCGTAGTCGATGACGCCACCGCTATTGGCTCCATTCAAAGAACCGCGGGTTCTTTGAAATGAGCATGTGTACACTCGGCCGGGACAAGTTTCTTGTCCAAGAATCTCGTCAAGAAAAACAAGTTTTTTCCTGATGAGATTCTCGGCCGTGTGTATGAGGCTTGTAAGTTTGCAAAGGACTTGAGACTGGGGCGGAGGTTCACCTTTTAGCAAGACAACCACCCTAAACATACAGCCAGAGCTACAGTGGAATGGTTTAGATCAAAGCATATTTATGTGTTAGAATTGCCCAGTCAAAGTCCAGACCTAAAATTGCTGTTCCCAGAAGCACTCCATCCAATTAGACAGAGCTTGAGCTATTTTGCAAAGAAGAATGGGCAAAAATGTTACTCTCTAGATGTGCAAAGCTGGTAGAGACATCCCCAAAAAGACTTGCAGCTGTAATTGCAGTGAAAGGTGCTTCTACAAAGTATTGACACAAGGGGGCTGAATACAGATGCACACCACACTTTTCAGATATTTATTTGTAAAAAAAAAAAGAAAAACATTTCATAATTTTCCTTCCACTACCCGAGGTCATTAAAATGTATGTGTTATTTGACCAAGTAATTTTGGCATTGACTCATATGTACCGTTTCTTTCTTGTTTTCTTTGAAAACTAAAATAAATATTATATAAAAAAAAAAAGCAATTGACCCCTAAACCTAAATAGTGTTGTGCCACCCATGGTGGCAATAGCTACAATCAAGCATTTGCAATAACTGGCAATGATCTTTCACATCGATATGGAGGAATTTTGGCCTACTCTTTGCAGAATTGTTTTAATTCAGGCACATTTGGAGGTTTTTCGAGCATGAACAGCTTCTATAAGGTTATGCCACAGCATCTCAATTGGATTTAGTCTGGACTTTGACTAGGCCACTCCAAAAAAACTAAATTTTGTGGGGGTTTTGTTGGCCATTCAGGGGTGGACTTGCTGCTGTGTTTTGGATCATTGTCCTGCTCCATAACCCAAATGCGCTTGAGCTTGAGGTCATGAACTGATGGCCAAACATTCTCCTTCAGAATTTTCTGGTAGAGTGCAGAATTTATGGTTCTCTCAATTATGGCAAGTCGTCCAGGTCCTGAAGCTGCAAAGAAGCTTGAGACCATCACACTACCACCACCATGTTTGACTGTTGGTATGATGTTCTTTTTATGAAATGCTGTATTAGTTTTACGCCACATGTAACGGGATGCACACCTTTCAAAAAATTCAACCTTTGTCTCATCAGTCCACAGAATATTTGTTGTAGATGTTTTTTGGCAAATGTGAGAGGAGCCTTTGTGTTCTTTTTGGCCAGCAGTGGCTTTCACTACTGGAACTCTCCCATGGATGCTATTTTTCCCCAGTCTTTTTCTTATTGTTGAATCATGAACACGGAGGCAATTGAGGCCTGCAGTTCTTTTGATTTATGTTATGGGGTTGTGATCTCCTGGATGAGTTGTCGTTGTGCTCTTGGAGTAATTTTGGTAGGCTGGCCACTCCTGGGAAGGTTTGCCACTGTTCAAAGTTTTCTCATTTCGTGGATATTGGCTCTTACCGTGGTTCGCAAGCGTTCCAAAGCCTTAGCAATTGCTTTGTAACCCTTTCCAGACCATTATATGTCAATTTATTTGTTTCTCATTTGTTCTCGAATTTCTTTAGATCACAGCATGATGTGTTGCTTTTTGAGATCTTTCAGCATGCTTCACTTTGTCAGACAGCTTGTATTTAAGTTATTTCTTGATTCAACGGATCTGGCTGTAATCAGGCCTGGGTGTGGCAAGTGAAATAACTCGGCTTTCCAAAAAATTTGGTTAGTAACAGTTCATTCATGATTTAGCAAGGGAGGAGGGGCAATGGGATAAAAAAAAAACAGGAAGATGGCAAATACTTTTTCACAGGACTATATGAACAAGTTTACACATATATCTATTGAAATAATGCTGCTACCCCTTAATGATAAACAGGATGAGATAGAGACTCGTGTTCGGATGGTCCCAATACTTAGGCATCCAAACATCCACTCAAAGAGAAAAAAAGCCACAAGGTCTCAAAAATAAAACGTATATGATTTTCTTAAATCCATCCAATAAAAGGAATCAATAATAATTAATTGTTGACACATTTCAGCCTCTTTACATAGGCCTTAGTCATCATAAAATAACACGAAAGCAGGTTTTAAATACTAAAATCCACAGGTGCAAGAAAGAGGAGTGGGCAGGGCAGTCTTCAGACCAGGTAAACTAACCCTTCATTGGTTTTCCAGCTGCACTAGCCTCTCTTATCCAATGAATGAAAATATATCACTGCCGGTTGATCTACATATATACAAGCATAAACAAAAGCAATTCTAATATAAATAAAGAATTAAAGTGTGAAATAATTTAGAAATACAACTGGCAGTCATTAGAAAAAAAAAGATCTGTATCTGAGAGGTAGAGATGGATTACTTCAGATCTAGATCCAGGTCCCACCTACAGTTAAGACCATGTGGAACTCTGGTCTGTAATTCAAATATCCACCAAGCCTCTCTGGCTAGTAGTCGCCAATGACAATCTTCTCCTCTTACAACATGAGGTATACATTCTATCCCATAAAAGCCAAAATACCCCTCATATCTCCCAAGTTCTGTTTTTTAAAGTGGTTAGATCAGATTCTCAAACTGGCGAACCTCCAGCTTTTGTGAAACTACAAGTCCCATGAGACATTGCAAGGCTGACAGTTACAAGCATGACTCCCACAGGCAGAGGCATGATGAAACTTGGAGGGCCGCCAGTTTGAGGCCCCTGGTTTAGATACATTTGAGATTGCTTTGGCATTGGGATTCAGTGAATCACAGAAATGTTCAGAAATTCTACTCTTTAGGGAATGCATTGTGCAGCCTACATACTGTAAACATCATGTATTGCATTCTACCACATAGGTTGTATTGCAATTTATATAATGCTTGTTAGAGAACAACTCACCAGTAACTAAAGATTTAAAAAGTTTGAAACGAGCATTCAAGTGCCAATATCTACAAGACATGTGGCCACATGGAAAAGAGCCTGGAGTATGAAGCCAGGTAGGGATTGGGTGAGTGTCTGATGAAAAAAGACTGGGAGACAAGAGACTTCCTAAAGTTGGAGCCCTGCGACCTGACAAACCTGTATCCTTGTTGTGGGATTGGCAGGAGATCCTTATCTGAATATAGGATAGGTAGGTTCCTCCTAATGATTTCAACTATTCTATTATATTCAGAAGAGAAGCCAGTGGCCGAAGTGACCGCACTGTCATGTGTTGAAACTTGTCGTGATCTCTTCCTTCTACTGGAAGAATTACTGGTAGGATTCAGGAGAGTCCCCCTATCTTTTTTTTCTGCAATTTATCCTGCTCCTTTCTATGGTCCAGTCGGGGGAAGCCTCATTAGATTACACATATCCTATCTCAGGCCAACCTAAGCTTGGCCAGATACATGGTACGCTCTGGTTCTTTCCTATAGCCAAACTCCATGCAAGCAGCTAGATACACCTGAAAACGTGTATTGGAACTGTCTTAAAGTGGAACTAAAGCCCAAACCAAAACCGTTACATTCAAGACCTGCCATGAGTAAATGTTACAGTGGCTTGTGCTTTAAACCAAGCTGTCAAGCCATCAAATGGTTATTGTCATAACACACAGAGGCTAAGATAACAGTACAAAAAGATTTCCCTTTAGCTGACCTTGTGATCCAGACATCCATGCTAGATAACACTCATGGGCCCTCATTGCAGCCCAACTAGGTCAATAACACAACCTAAAGCCTCGTACACACGATCGGATTTTCCACAGACAAAGCGACGGACTCTCGTCCGAAGGGCGTGTGCCTGGATTTTGCCGTGCATACAAACGGCACACAATTGTTGGCCAACAAACACGAACGTAGTGACGTACTACGTGGTTTTTCAGCTCTTGAGCGCCACCCTTTGTGCACCTCCTGCTAATGTCGTGTTTGGTGAGCATTGATTCTGAGCATGCGTGTTTGTACTTTTGTACTTTTGTCTGACGGTCTTGTGTACACACGATCGGAAAATCCATCAACAGACCGTTGTCCATGGAAAATTTTAAAGCCTGCCATCCAACATTTGTCCACGGAAAATCAAACAACAATTGTCTGATGGAGCGTACAAACGGTCGGATTTTCGGCCAACAGTCTGTCAACACACAAATCCCATCAGAAACTCAGATCGTGTGTACGAACAAGGCTTAAAGTGTAAGTAAACCCCCCAATCATTTTCAGCCAAGGAAGCTGCCATCTTTGGCTCTGTTTAGTCTATAACTGCAATGATGCTGCACATGTGATCAGTTTAGACATCATCCATTGGATGGTTTGACAGTTTGGTTGAGAGCACAACCAATGTGAGTGTTACATTTCCGGCACGTGCCGTGTTTTATGGATGGGTTTACTTCCGCTTTAAGTCTGCTGAATGGATAGTAAAGTTGAGTTCTCACTCTTCTCTCTATTTCTGCCAGCATGTTCCATTTCAACAAATGTGCATGCAGCAGAATCTGATTGTCTTGTAGTGCCTCCCTCTCCCAGTCTGATATCAGTACAAATCAAGGTACTTCTATTTGTTGCATTTAAAAGTATATTTCATTTTTAAATGCATAACTATTTGTGTTTTTTCACATCTGCTGGAGTCCAGCTTTACCAGTATCTTTTTTTCCCCACAATGGGCAACAGAGAGCTGAAATGTGCTGTCTTCACAGTAACCCTTAAGCGATTTGACTTTCAAATTTTAAACCAACTTCTTGTTCATTGGAGCTGAAGGCGCTGAATAATTTGTCTTCGACTTCTTTTCTTCACAGCTATTTCGCCTGCTGATATCAATTATGGAGAAACCTTAAGTACACTTCGCTATGCAAATAGAGCCAAAAACATTATCAACAAGCCCACCATTAATGAGGATTCTAATGTCAAGCTAATCCGCGAGCTTCGAGCAGAAATAGCTCGCCTGAAAGCCTTGCTAGCTCAGGGGAATCAGGTTAGTGCTTTTAATTCTCAACTTATAATTAACTTTTCTTTGACTAATGGCATCTATTTCAAGGTCTTAATATGATCATTATCTCTTTCATTAAATTTATTTGGGTAAGAGTATACATCCACCACCTCCAGATATGAGGAAGTAGCTAGACTCTAATCAGCCCACTTACTGTATTTTTCTGTGTCTGTCACTTTAGTTGTCCCTTTTCAACTGAAGACCAAATTAATATGTATTTGCAATATCTTGCCTGGAGCCGAGCTCATTAAATGCATACATGCTTTATGTACATGTGATCCTATTCAGGGAAAGCGCACTGAAGAACCGCATCCATACTGTTCATTTTAAAAACTGTATTAAAGTAAAACTTTCAATTGTATGTAATAGATGCGTTTAATGTTTTCCTTGTGACAACTATGACTTTTCCCTGACCTGGCACTGCAACACTAGGCTGACTTTATGTACTGGCCTCAGTCGAAATATGGGTGCTGCCTATGGCAGTCAGATTTCGTTCTTCTGATGTAGGTTACAGCATGAAAGCTGGTTCGCCTTATTTGCTAGGGTTTAAAGTGATACTTTTACTTTTTAGAATAATTGAGCCTGTCATTACTAAACTCTCCTTTGCAAGTGCTAGTTCCTTGGCTGTCATTCTAATACTTTGACTTCAATTCTGTTTGAATTACTGAACAAATATGGAGCCAAGTATTTCTGACACTAATTTACGTCAATGCCTTACAAATATGCTAGATGCCTCAAAGCCAGGCATCTAGCATGTCCAGAAGAAGCCCTGCAATGACAGCCCCCATAGTTCCAACATTGAGAGCCATATGTACAAGAGGACAGAGTTCTATGTGACTGGTTCATCACTTGGCAAATGAAGCTGCTTGCAGAGATTATTGAAATTGGGTACTCTCATTGGCAATGTCAGAGTTTCTTTTAACCACTTAAGGATTGGGCATATTTTTTACACTTGGTGTTTGCAAGTTAAAACTGTTTTTTTTTGTGTTTTTTTTTGCTAGAAAATTACTTGGAACGCCAAAACATTATATATTTTTTTTCAGACACCCTAGAGAATAAAATGGCGGTCGTTGCAATACTTTGTCACACTGTATTTGCGCAGCAGTATTACAAACGCAGATTTTTGGGGAAAAATACACCTTTTTTAATTAAAAAAATAAGAAAACAGCAAAGTTAGCCCAATTTTTTTTTATATTGTGAAAGATAACATTACACTGAGTAAATTGATACCCAACATGGCATGCTTCAAAATTGTGCCCGCTCGTGGAATGGTGACAAAGTTTGACACTTAAATATCTCCATAGTCGAAGTTTAAAAATTTCTACAGTTTACACTTTTCTTCTTTTCTTTTTTTTTTACACTGTCTCTTTTTAATAAGATTTTTTGGGATCACTTTTATTCCTATTACAAGGAATCTAAACTTCCCTTGTAATAGAAAAAGAGCATGAACTGATCTTTTTAATGTGAGATCTGGGGTCAAAAAGACCTCAGATCTCACATTTACACGTAAATACAATAAAAAAAAAAAACAAAAAAAAAACACACACATATATATATATATATATATATATATATATATATATATATATATATAATATATATAATATATAATATATATAATATATATATATAATATAAAAATTTTCAATAAAATATTTTTTTCCCTTTTTAAGACCATTGGGTGGAAGTGACATTTGACGTTGCCTCCATCATCCAGTGGTATGGAGCCGAGTGGGGGCCATCATTCCCTCACTCGACTTGCCTCAGAGGGGAAAGGATCCGCCGCTACCGACGGCTCCGGTAAGCGATGGTAGACAACCGAAATGCGGTGGGAGGGGGGTGGGAACCTATCCCGCCACCGATAAATGTGATCTTGTGGCGAATCTGCCGCAGAGACCACTTTTATCTGAAAGCCGTTTTGAAAGATACCGGGGTTTTCGCAGGCTCTGCTGCCATAGCCCCGATATTCAACTTCAAAATACCGACACATAACGACGGCAGCCCGTCTGGAAGTGGTTAATCAGTGCTCTGGAAATGAAACCTTTAAAAATGCTGCTGCAAGTGCAGAAAATTGCTTGTTGATGTTCCAGAAATCCAGTGTGCCCCAAACTTCCTGTTTGCGCTAACATCACAAGTGCCTTTACTGCTCTGAAACCCAAGCATTGTTGTCTACCTACGCACACAATATGGGGTCATTATAAAAAAAATAATAATAATATAGTGGCCATAATGCTTTTTCTAATTTTCTGAAAAAAATACCACATATGGCAACTAAATGCAGCCGACGCTCATAGGAAATCACAGTAGTAAGCAAAATACATATAATTCTAGATGTATTTTGCTTACTATGGGGATTTCCCATGAGCGTCAGCTGCATCTAGTGTAGTGTAGAGTGTAGAGAAGGGCTGTCGGGTGATGTAGTTCTGGGTGGTTTGCCTACATCAATAGGAACTGAGCTCCTGACCTTACAACTATTACAAGCCTGGCGATGGTGTCACAGGGTGTAAAAAAAAAAAAAAAAAGCTGTTTCTTGCTACAGAAACATAGAAAAAAATATTCAGCTAAGCAGGCTCTAAAGTGGAATTCAAGCTTAATGCTTGCTATTCTTAAAAAATGTTCCCTCCCTCGTCTAATACCTATCCTGCCTACCCTGTGTAAAAAAAGATGTGTATACTTATCTTGATTCTGCAGGCTTCCCTGTGTCATGAGCGCTTGACAACAGCTGGGAATGCTGAGAGCCATGAAGCCAACCATAGTCTCCCATGGCCCAGCCATTTAACCTCTGCCCTGCAGCCACCGCTCACTGACACAGGGGAGCCAATGCTGCAGGATCATGTGACTGGACCAAATCGGACAAAAAAAAAAGTAAGTATACAGATCTTTTTGTTCACACAACGTTGGCAGGATAGATGGGAGGAGGGGGAAAAGGAACATTTTAAGAATAGTTGGGCTGGAATTACACTTTAAGGATTATAAACATAAACAAGTATTATCAATACAATTTGGCTACTGATAAGTAAAGAACATAGATTTCAAATAGTAACATTCCAAGAGTTAGTGTCCAAATCTTGGACATATGGTAATTTTTTTAACATTTTGACATGGAAAGAAAAAAGAGACCGGAGAGAATGACCCAAACATTCAGTAGGGTGCAGTTCAGTATGTCAAGTTATTTTAGGCTGATCAGGTGTGTAAAAGGTTTATATAATAGCAGGTATGCAAGAGAGCAAGTACATAAATGCGGTAACTGGTTTTAATGACTCCAGGAAGAAGAACCCAGTCGGGTACTTCTAAAAGGGGGGGAGATCTCAAAAGATAGGCTTGGGAAACATAAAGGATGGCTTCCCAGTGAAACATTGGGTGTTATCGCGCCATGCGCCGTGCAGGACGGATGCTGAAACCAAGGTGACCAATGAGATCAGAAAGTTATTGGTATGATACATCAACAGTATGCAGTGTTGCGAGATACTAAATCTGGGCAAAGGATTACTTGTGATAAGATCGTGAAATACTTAATAGAAGAAAACAAGAGAGGCAATGCACTGTAGAGTTTTTTAGCCTTTTACGAGATGTTAAGCAGTGTTCTATCAGCACTTGAGATTTAAACTTCTACCACGACAAGCTATAATTTCGGCATTTAAAATTTCTTTCAAAGGCAGAAAGGACTTTGAAAGCGCCGATATTGATGCTATGGTATGGCTGCTTAGGATCCAACATTTTTCTGTGTTCGACATATTGACTACAAAATAAATGACCAAACACCCAGTGACATAATTGACCATATATGGACATACCCAAAGTATCCACCCGATGTTGAGGGCATGTGACCTGGTATGGCCCCTTCCTGGCTTGCCAGTCTGCAGGCTTTGAAAATGGTCTGTTTTTTTGTAATAGGTGACACCGTGCCCTTTTTGTTTTAGCTGAGGATCTCTTTTGAAATCGATACCAGACCTCAAGGGCCTAGTATTATTTTGGGGGAAGCACACCATGTTTTTATATATTTTACTTTTTTTTTTTTTTTTTTGCCATGGGGTTTCACCTTACTGTATGGAGTGCCCTAACAGGTACAATGAATGACTGCACAGGAAAAAAAAAACATTTTACCATTGAGCAGTGGCCAATAAAATTACCTAAAAAGAGATTTTTTTTTTTTGACCAATGTCTTTGTGTGTGAACTACTGTAAAACGATAATGTGTCTCAATGTTATTCTAGATTGCACTCTTGGATTCGCCAACAGCTTTAAGTATGGAAGAAAAACTGCAACAGAATGAAGCCCGTGTAAGTAGTTAAAAACATCTTCCTCTATTTTATCCTCAGAAAAACCTTCGTAATTTATACAGAACAGCTTTTGAACTTGGGCGTAGAACACAGAACTTGGAGATTATTACTTAGAAGCAAGTGGCAGAGGTGAAAATCTGCCTGTAGGATATTTTAAAGGTCGAGCACATCACTTGCAGGAAACAAAGCATTCATTTTGAACTAAGAATTTTCGTGATGAGAATTTAAAGTGTCACGAAACCCACATCATAAAAACTATCAATAAATGATGTCTTGCATGCTGTTCATACTCACTCAGTTGCTATAAGATTCTTTTCTGTATTCTGCAAAAAACATGGTTGATCCTGCTGCTCTCTATCACCACCTTCTGTTCATGTCCCCAATTCAGCTAGGGTTTTTCCAGCTGTAATGGTACAATAGTTGCCTCCGACATTGTATATCCAACGTGATCCCATCGCGGAGATTCTCGGCGACAGGGTGCCGACATCTCGCGCTCGCTGCATTAGTGAGAAGGAGACGCGACACTGTATTGAACGGGATCCGACGTGGATTCCCACCAATACCAGGCACTGTGTTTGGTATGAATCCTGAGCGGGAACTCCACGCCAAATTTTAAATTAAAAACCGGCATGGGTTCCCCCTCCAGGAGCATACCAGGCCCTTCGGTCTGGTATAGATTTGAAGGGGAATCCCCTAAGCCGAAAAAAAATAGCGTGGGGGTCCCCCTCAAAATCCAAACCAGACCCTTATCCGAGCACGCAACCCGGCAGGCCGCAGGAAAAGAGGGGGGGACGAGAGCGGGCCCCCCCTCCCTCCTGAACCGTACCAGGCAGCATGCCCTCAACATGGGGGGTTTGGTGCTTTGGGGAAGGGGGGCCACATGGCCCCCCCACCCCAAAGCACCCTGTCCCCATGTTGATGGGGACAAGGGCCTCGTCCCGACAACCCTGGCCATGGGTTGTCGGGGTCTGCGGGTGGGGGCTTATCGGAATCCGGGAGCCCCCTTTAATAAGGGGGCCCCCAGATCCCGGCCCCCCACCCTATGTGAATGAGTATGGGGTACATCGTACCCCTACCCATTCACCTGGTGGAAAAAAAATGTCAATAAAAAAACACACACAGATTTTTAAAGTCATTTATTACACAGCTCCGGGGGTCTTCTTCCGACTCCGGAGGTCTCTTCTTCCGACTTCGGGGGTCTTCTTCTGCTCTCCGATGCCTTTTTTCCTTCTGCCGGGCTTTTCTGCTATCTTCTAGCTCTTTTGCTAGCGGGAGAGGACCGGTCTTCCCCATCGTCTCGTCCCGCTCTCCGTTGTCCTTCTGCCGGGCTGCTCCACTATCTTCTTCCAGCTCTTTTGCTAGTGGAGGGGCCCGGTCTCGCCGTCGGCGTCTTCTTCCCTCTTCTCCTCCTCGATGTTGACTCGTTGCTTCCTCCCGCTGTAATGCTGGGTGTTCGGTCCGCAACGATTTATATAGGCCTCTCATGACATCAGTCACATGCTCCCATGACGTCACAGTCACATGCTCCGGGGCCACCCGGAGCATGTGACTGTGACGTCATGAGAAGCCTATATAAATCGTTGCGGACTGAACACCCAGCATTACAGCGGGAGGAAGCGACGAGTCAACATCGAGGAGGAGAAGAGGGAAGAAGACGCCGACGGGAAGACCGGGCCCCTCCACTAGCAAAAGAGCTGGAAGAAGATAGTGGAGCAGCCCGGCAGAAGAACAACGGAGAGCGGGATGAGATGACGGGGAAGATCGGGCCTCTCCGCTAGCAAAAGAGCTGGAAGAAGATGGCCGAAAAGCCCGGCAGAAGGAAAAAGGCACCGGAGAGCAGAAGAAGACCCCCGGAGTCGGAAGAAGACCCCCGGGGCTGTGTAATAAATTACTTTGAAAACCTGTGTGTGTTTTTTTTATTGACATTTTTTTTCACCAGGTGAATGGGTAGGGGTACGATGTACCCCATACTCATTCACATAGGGTGGGGGGCCGGGATCTGGGGGCCCCCTTATTAAAGGGGGCTCCCGGATTCCGATAAGCCCCCGCCCGCAGACCCCGACAACCAACGGCCAGGGTTGTCGGGACGAGGCCCTTGTCCCCATCAACATGGGGACAGGGTGCTTTGGGGTGGGGGGGCCGCAGGTCGCCCCCCTGCCCCAAAGCACCAAACCCCCCATGTTGAGGGCATGCGGCCTGGTACGGTTCAGGAGGGAGGGGGGGGGCTGCTCTCTCGTCCCCCCTCTTTTCCTGCAGCCTGCCAGGTTGCGTGCTCGGATAAGGGTCTGGTTTGGATTTTGAGGGGGACCCCCACGCCGTTTTTTCGGCTTAGGAGATTCCCCTTCAAATCCATATCAGACTGAAGGGCCTGGTATGCTCCTGGAGGGGGAACCCATGCCGTTTTTTTATTTAAAATTTGGCGTGGAGTTCCCGCTCAGGATTCATACCAAACACAGTGCCTGGTATTGGCGGGAATCCACGTCGGATCTCAGTCCACCGTCCTCAATGTCAGCAATGCGTTTTGCTCATTGCGAAAGGAAAACATTTTTCCTTTCCCGATGACGAGACAGCTTGGCGCTGGCTCTCGCGACGGGGCTCGTAGGTTGTCAATCTCGCCATTAGAAGAGGCGAGATTGACACAAAATCTGCGGCACTTACTGTAACTCTGCACGAGTGAGTTTCTATGCTGAGCATTTCCTCTCTATCACATCTGAGCGGCCATGTGACTATAGAGTCATACATGTAGGCGTATACACACTGGTAAATGACAGCCCACTCCCTCCCTCCTCCTTCATGCCCAATAACCAGCTAAACACAATGGGGGCGGGATATTATATGTAGATTGATAGAGGCTTCACCTCCCTCTTATTCTAAGACACATGCCGGAGGGGTGTGACACAGAGCCTGTGACTGGCAGAAATCTGCACACTATGTTATTGGCAAAAATTAATAAAGATTTGATGTCATTTTAAATGTATGCCAATTTAAACCAGTTTTATTGATAGTAATTATTCATTTTTACTCCATATTCCAAAGGCTTTTTTTATTTTGAGCATGTGACCAGCAGCAGAGGACTAGTAGCTCCTCCTGCTTATGTTTCCCCGCAAACAGGCGGGGAAAGGGATGGGTCATGTGATAGCTGTACAGTATATTGTTTAGGAAAAATGTTCTAAGATATTTTATTTAAAAAAAAAAAAAAAATTACAGTTCCATCATCCATAGTCAGAAAAAGAAGGGATAATGTAAATGAAACAGCGTGTGTGTTTTGTATCACTTTAACAGCAAAACACCTTTTTTTTTGTAAGAGGACTTTCTTTCCACGTTGTGAGATGACTTCCCACTTCTAGACATTGTAATAGTCTAAATTTGTCACAAAATCACATATTTATTTATACGCCTCAGCTAGCTATGGTGTTTGCTTGGCTGCTGATATGCTGTTTCTCATTTTAATGTATAGCTGTTGACATGGGTAATATACAGCAGACTTTTTTTTTTTGGCGCCTTTTGGAATAGAAATATTGGAATTTTCAATGACAACTCTAGTAGACTTACCACTGTCTTTAGTTTTTTCTTACAAGCATATGTCTGAAATGTGTATTAATCCTGATTCCAGAAATAAATAGCAGTATGTGAAATAAAGTAAGGAACTGCAACCAGCTGTAATTGCCCTTGCCTCAATTATGTCTTCAGTTCATGGAAATGTAATCAGTTGCAATGTATTAAGGTGCTCATACATTTGCAGATTAATGGAAGATGCAGATGTACACGGAATCTATGGGTGCATATACTGTATGTATCTCTTTTTACTGCTTCCATTGTTCCCCATGCAAAATGATCATCTGGTGCCTACATGGAATCTCCCTTTTATTCTAATTTAGACTGCCCCTAAATAAAGCAAGCCAGAAAGGCTGTTTCTCCAGTCCTAAAATGCAGCATATTTGAAAAACTTCCTGTATGCAAGTCCCATTCCTTAATTTTTCCCTGTAAAGTGTAGAGTAATGGCAGTGTTCATGTAGGGTGAAGCTGCAGCAGGTCCTGATGCAGGAATGTTAAATACATTAAGAAATGGATTTAATAAGAATATCGAACAAGACCCAAACGAAAACACTTGATGGGTGGTTGGTAGTATAAATAGTTTGAGTAACATTCTACTTAAGCCCTGGTTCACATTCATGCGATTTGACATGTCAAATCTCATGCCAAATCGGCGGTAATGGCACCGTCCGAATCGATGCGATGCTGCATCGATTCCCAAAAGTAGTTTTCTGTACTAATGTACGATTTTCAGGTGTGATTTTCATTGACATCTGTACAGCAACCTGCACAGATGTCTCTGAAATCGCCCCCGAAGTCGGGCATGACATGCATGAATGAAATCGTGCCAGTTCAGCTGAACTGGCACGATTTCATTCCTGCTGTCAGTGGGAACCAGAGCTCAAACACTTTAGATTTAGAGAGTTTATTTACTAAAGGCAATCAGGCTATTCACTTTGCAAGGGAAATTGCACTGTGCAAGAGAATTTTCCCCAGAGCTTAGTGAATGTGCCGAACATCCACTTTGCCAAAAATATCCAATTACATGCAAGGAAAATTAATAAAAACAGTTATTTTGCTTGCATATGATTGAATGTCAGAAGTTATCAGAGCTTCCTTTCATCTCATCTTCATCTCTCGTGTTTGGCTAGCACTAGCCTTAGACAAAGCTGATATGACAAAGTATTGAGTGACTGTAAGAAAAGCGTAAGCACAATTGTGCTTCCTGTATTCATGATGTGCTGTAAATTTACACAGCAAACATATATTGATATCACTGGCATTGTTGCTGGGTGCTTTCTAGTCCTGGACCTGCCGCATGTGAAAAAGGTGCTTGGCTTGCTCCATAGGTTGTGCAGGCTGTTTGCTGGGATTGAGTGTTCTCGTGACTTCTGCGATGAAATGTGCTATTACTAAAACGTATCCACTATCTTTCAGGTTGAAGAGTTGACTAAAGAATGGACCAATAAGTGGAATGAAACCCAGAACATTTTAAAGGTAGGGCTGTGGCATAGAAAATATACATTTAAATTTGTCTTGCCAAGAAACATTATAATTGTATAGATGCGTTGCTTGTTCAGCCTTTACTAGAGGCCTAAATGTGTACATACCACCAGTGCCATACATGAGACCTTGCACCCATACCACCTTTTGAAAGTTTTTATGTATTCATACCTCCCAAAAGTAGGCCTGTGTTATCCATTTAGCCCCTCCAGAAATGGGGCTGTTTGCCAGTAACGCCTCTCCAGAAATGGGGCTGTGTGCCAGTAACGCCTCTCCAGAAATGGGGCTGTGTGCCAGTAACGCCTCTCCAGAAATGGGGCTGTGTGCCAGTAACGCCTCTCCAGAAATGGGGCTGTGTGCCAGTAACGCCTCTCCAGAAATGGGGCTGTGTGCCAGTAACGCCTCTCCAGAAATGGGGCTGTGTGCCAGTAACGCCTCTCCAGAAATGGGGCTGTGTGCCAGTAACGCCTCTCCAGAAATGGGGCTGTGTGCCAGTAACGCCTCGCCAGAAATGGGGCTGTGTGCCAGTAACGCCTCGCCAGAAATGGGGCTGTGTGCCAGTAACGCCTCGCCAGAAATGGGGCTGTGTGCCAGTAACGCCTCTCCAGAAATGGGGCTGTGTGCCAGTAACGCCTCTCCAGAAATGGGGCTGTGTGCCAGTAACGCCTCTCCAGAAATGGGGCTGTGTGCCAGTAACGCCTCTCCAGAAATGGGGCTGTGTGCCAGTAACGCCTCTCCAGAAATGGGGCTGTGTGCCAGTAACGCCTCTCCAGAAATGGGGCTGTGTGCCAGTAACGCCTCTCCAGAAATGGGGCTGTGTGCCAGTAACGCCTCTCCAGAAATGGGGCTGTGTGCCAGTAACGCCTCTCCAGAAATGGGGCTGTGTGCCAGTAACGCCTCTCCAGAAATGGGGCTGTGTGCCAGTAACGCCTCTCCAGAAATGGGGCTGTGTGCCAGTAACGCCTCTCCAGAAATGGGGCTGTGTGCCCGTAACGCCTCTCCAGAAATGGGGCTGTGTGCCCGTAACGCCTCTCCAGAAATGGGGCTGTGTGCCCGTAACGCCTCTCCAGAAATGGGGCTGTGTGCCCGTAACGCCTCTCCAGAAATGGGGCACTATTCCTCCCACTGATACCAATGATGGGGCACTATTCCTCCCACTGATACCAATGATGGGGCACTATTCCTCCCACTGATACTAATGATGGGGCACTGATGATGGGGCATTTTCTATTCCCACTGGCAACAGATCGGCCCCTCAAAAACCTGAAGGACACTAAACTGTCTCAGCTCTCCGCCCCCTGCTTTTCAGAACTGAGAGATCCTGTGAAACTTCTGCACTTTGACGGGAGGTAGAGGAAAGAAAGCTGCAGATGAACACGTACAACTTATGAAGAAGGATTTTTTTTCATCTTTGTGTATCACCTAAGGCCACCCACTGTTGTTGTAATGGTTTACAACCACTTTAAGGCTAGTTGTGGTAGTGGGAGTGTGCATGGAAATGGATGCCTGTGTGATGCATACAAATCATCACTATGTCTAGCTTGACTTTGCATACATTCAGTTGCATACCTGTTTTGTATTGTAGTAAAGGTATTTCCAAACCTTTTCTGTTTCCCAGATACAGAATGTAATGAATCTCAAAGAGCCCTCCTAGTTCTTATCTGTGAATACAGAATGTAGCCTTTTAATTGTAGAGATCTAAAATTGGGATTGGTTGAGTAGTTTAGCAAAAGACATTGGGCGGGGTTGAAACCATTAAAAAATTATGGTGTTGCCAGCCCATTACAAGACTTGGAAGTGGAGTGCATGTTTGACAGATCAACCATTCTTTTCCTGTACTTGCAGGTTATTTAAAGGGATAAAACACAGGAAAATATGTGTGTATATATTGCTTTGAGATATGCTTTTAGGGATTTACCGAAATGTTTTATAAAATGAACAGTACAACTGAAAAAATTTGTACCTGTACATGTAGAGCTGCACAATTCTGGGAAAAATAGGAATCACAATTTTTTTGCTTAGAACAAAGATCACGATTCTCTCAGGATTCTCACGGCGTGACTTCATCTTTCACATTATATGCAAAATTGGGCTAACTTTACTGTTTAGTTTTCTTTAACCACTTCCTTACTGGGCCTTAAACCCCCTTCGTACCCAGACCAATTTTCAGCTTTCAGCGCTGACGCACTTTGAATGACAATTGCGCGGTCATACAACGCTGTACCCAAATTATATTTTTTTTGTTTTTTTTCCCACAAATAGAGCTTTCTTTTGGTGGTATTTCATCACCTCTGCGGTTTTTAGTTATTGCGCTATAAACAAAAAAAAACTCAATATTTTTTTACTTTTTGTTATAATAATATCCCAATTTAAAAAAATAAAAAAAATAAAAATGTTTTTTTCTCAGTTTAGGCTGATGCGTATTCTTCTACATATTTTTGGTAAAAAAAATTGCAATAAGCGTATAGTGATTGGTTTGCGCAAAAGTTATAGCGCCTACAAAATAGGGGATAGAATTATGAAATTTTTATTATTATATATATATATATATTTTTTTTTTTTTTACTAGTAATGGCAGCGATCTGCGATTTTTGTCAGGGCTGCGATATTGCGGCGGACACATCGGACACTTTTGACACTATTTTGGGACCATTCACATTTATACAGCGAACAGTGCTATAAAAATGCACTGATTACTGTATAAATCAAGGGGTTAAATATGTTCCCTATTAGTGTTTCTTACTGTGTGGGGGAGGGGACTGACTGGGGGAGGTGACCGATCTGTGTCCCTATGTACAAGGGACACAGCATCGGTCTCCTCTCTCCCTGACAGGACATGGATCTCTGTGTTTACACACAGAGATCCACATCCTGCCTCTGTAAAAGCCGATCGCATGTACCTGGCGGACATCGCGGCCGCCAGGCATGCGCATCGGCATCACGTGATGCGGCGCCCACAGCTGTTCCCCGCCGCGCGCCCTCGGAGACGCGCGGTAGGATATAAACAGCAGGACGTCCCTGGGGACTTCCACCCAGCACTTGAGAGCCGCTCTGCAGCCGTCTTTCGGCTATAGCGCGGGTCTCAAGTGGTTAAGGACCGCCTTCACGCCGATATACGTCAGCAGAATGGCACGGCTGGGCACAAGCACGTACAGGTACGTCCTCTTTAAGAAGCCCAGCCGTGGGTCGCATGCGCGCCGCCACTGCGCTCACGACCCGGTCGTTAGCTCCGTGACTGCGGTGCCCGCGGACCCGATCGCCACCGGTGTCCCGTGATCGAGTCACAGAGCTGAAGAACGGGGAGAGGTACGTGTAAACAAACCTCTCCCCATGCTTCCTAGTGTGAGTATCACTGATCGTCTGTTCCCTGTCATAGGGAACGACGATCAGTGACGTCACACAGTCACGCCCCCACACAGTAGTAATCACTCCCTAGGAAACACTTAACCCCTTCAGCGCCCCCTACAGGTTAACGCCTTCACTGCCAGTGTAATTTTCACAGTAATCAGTGCATTTTTATAGCACTGATCGCTGTAAAAATGACCATGGTCCCAAAATGCTGTCAAAAGTGTCCGATGTGTCCGCCATAATGTCACAGTCATGATAAAAATCGCTGAGCGCCGCCATTACTAGTAAACAAAAAAAATTGGGGGATATTTATTATAGCAAAAAGTAAAAAATATTGCATTTTTTTCAAAATTGTTGCTCTATTTTTGTTTATAGCTCAAAAAATAAAAACCGCAGAGGTGATCAAATACCACCAAAAGAAAGCTCTATTTGTGGAAAAAAAAGGACGTAAATTTTGTTTCGGAGCCACGTCGCACGACCGTGCAATTGTCAGTTAAATCAGCACAGTGCCGAATCTCAAAAAGGGGCCTGGTCCTTTAGCTACAAAATGGTCCGGGGCTTAAGTGGTTAAATTAATTAAAGTGTATTTTTTTCCAAACAAATTGCATTTGAAAGACCGCTGCGCAAATACAGTATGACATAAAATATTGCAACAACCACCATTTTATTCTCTAGGGTCTCTGCTAAAATATATATATATAATGTTTGGGGGTTCTAAGTAATTTTGTAGCAAAAAGTAATGATTTTAAGTGTCAGAAAAAGGTTTAGTCTTTAAGTGGTTAAACTTCCTTCATTTACAGACCGAAGTTCATTCCCTTGATCAAAATAACAAAATGTTATAATGTTTATAGTTCGCTCCACAGCTGAGGAATATTGTGAAACTTGGCAGACTGCCTGTTTTTTGTTTGTTTTTTGACAGCTGTTGGCTTGAGCAGAGAACTCTGAATAGAATTGAAAAAATGCTTTGTTTAGATCATGAGGGGGAAAGAATCGCGATCTCGATTCTTAACGATTAATCGCGCAGCTCTACGTACATGTGATGTACTGGTATCCTCCTTAGTAGCTTCGTAGCTTTGTTGTCATGGGAATAGTATAGCGGGTTTATTTTAAGACAGTCAGTCCTATTTAATATAGAACAGTCTTTCTCATCCTTTTTACCCCAGAGGAACTCTTTAAATAATTTTCAGGCTACAGGGAACCCCTGTTAAGAGTAGTCCTTTGGGGTCATTAAGACAATGCCCCTTACATTGGTTGTCAGTAGGAAGAATGCCCTCTTATAGTGGTAGTTGGAATGCCACCCTACAACAAGCAAAATCATGGTGTAAAATCCTAGGTAGTACTTTATTAGACACAGCACTGAAAAGTGTACACAGAGTAATCGCATCTCGGTGTCTAGAGAAACTAAGATTTCCACAATGCAATGCGGGACCGCACATGCGTGATGACATCATGACTTCGGGTTTCATCAATAAAGTACTACTTACGATTTTACACTATGCAAGCCTGGTGCTCTGTTTTTCTTCATTTTTGGGGCCCTTAAACGGTGGAAAACCTGTGAGTGGAGGCCCACTGGTGGACCCTGGAATATGGATCATGCATTGAGGTTTCACTCACACAAGTGTTTTCTGATATCTCTACATAGAGGGTCACACAAGCTCTGATAAGCATCCATGCATGTTGGGTGAAAACACGTGGTGTTTCCTCTGCTTGGACATCCGATTTGGGACTTGCAGAGATTTTGTGCTGTCATATCCCAGAATCATTTTGGATTCACTATATTTGGTGTGGGACTTTTTTCAGCTTTATGAATGAACTTTTATATTTTTATTTATTGTTTACGAACTTTTCACTTTTATGTAATTTATGTATTTCACTATTTTATGCATTTGTATTTTTGAAAATTTTTGAGTCCACATATTTAAGTGATCACTTATTTGTTAGTATGACATCCTACAATAGAAATGGGGCTAATAGTCAGTGGGATGAAGGAAAGGGGGTGGGCTTTGAAGGTGCGGGAAACTAAAGGAGATCTAGGGGGGCTCTGAGGGAGGAAGATGGCTAAAATGGCTTATTCAGATGTGTGGCCATCATTGCTGGTGTTTGAGGGGCAGTGAGGGGATCGTATGTGGCCTCCTCAGTGCCTGTTTTAACCCTAAAAAAGGCTGACCCACCACACTCCATCCACATGCATTGTATGTGGCTGCAAGGCAGTTGTGGTACAACCCCATTCATCGTGACATGCCATTTCATTTTTGCCATGTGTACAGCCCTGAGCAGCAGCACCTCTTTGTTCAGGTGGGTGATTGGGGATGATAAAAGTGAATCTCAAACACCTGTTTTTATTGCCCCTACCTGGGGTTGTTTGAATGAGCCTCAAGACCTTGTTTGCGGTTGGTTGGGGGTGGTAAAAACAGATGATTGGACCCAGGTTTATGCCCCCCCCCCAACCACACCATGTTTCATATCCCAAACCTGCAAAGGCAGATGTATGGGGTTTTTTCACATACTGTAGCATTTATGCTTTGCATCCCAGCAAAAATTATCTCCCCCTGTGGCAATCGGTGCTCAGTATTGCCCGATGAGTGCACCGAGGGACCTGTGTTAGGGCTTAAAGTGGTTGTAAACCCCATTCATGAAAGTTGAACTAAGCACATCTATATGTAGTGTTTACTTATCTCTCTCCAAAGCTCTAATGCCCCGTACACACGGTCAGAATTTCCGATGGAAAAAGTCAGATGGGAGCTTTTCATTGGATATTCCGACCGTGTGTATGCCCCATCGGACTTTTCCCGTCAGAATTTCCGACAGATTTAGATAGAGAGCAGGTTCTCTATTTTTCCGTCGGAAATTCCGACAGAGTTTTGCCCGTGGCAAAGTCTGGCCGTGTGTACGCGGTGTGACAGCAGGAAGGTAAAGTCACCTGGTTGCATCCAGGGGGGTAGATATATTTCGCCCAGATTCAGGCTTTACGCCGATTTATACAGCTAGGTGGAGAGTTGTATAAGCCCAGCTGAGACTAGTGGGCTCATTGATGACTCATACCTCTAGGGAGAGGGCTGGGCGTCGTGCAGGCAGGGAGTTGATGAGGCAAGCTGAAGCCTGTCAGTTCGTTTAAGGCCTCTATAAAAACTCCCAGATTCATTAGATGTTAGCTCATGCCTGGAAGCAGACCTGTGTGGACTGTCTAGGGAGAGTGAACCCCTGTGCGGTGAGAGAAAGCCTGTGTGGCTATATTTTGCTTGGACATTTAAAACCAGGGACTAGGACAGCACTAGGCTGATCCCAGTTGTTAGTTAGGAAACCTGTATGTTTAGTCAGAGGTCAAGTTGACCAGGATTTATTTTGTTTGTTTCTTTTGCTTTGCTGTGTTTTTGTCACTGTAAATAGAAAATAAACGGCACCTTTTTGATTTTGAAAACCACAACCTCCGTCTGCTGGGCCTGTTTTTGTGTGGGGAGCCCATCCCGGGGGTCACACACACCCGCTGCCGAGCTAACCCCCTCACAGTTGGTGGAGAACCAGTGGCAGTTTTTTTTTAAGCCAGCATGGAGGAGATACTGAAACAGCTGGCTCTAGCAAATGCCAATCAACAGCAGACAAATGCAGGTTTGCAAAAGAGCCTTGCAGCTCAACAACAGAACTTCGCAGCCCAGCAGCAAGCTCATCAACAGAGCCTTGCAGCCCAGCAGCAAGCTCACCAACAGAGTCTGGAAGCTCAGCAACAAGCCCAGCAACGATCTGAGGCCCGCTTCATAGACCTATTACAGAAGCAAGAGCAGAGACTACAACAAATGGAAGCAGTAATGCAGCAACGTCCGCAGACCAGTGAGGAAAGCCGTCCCACTAATACCGCGTCCTTTGGGGTGAGTCGTTTATTGACAAAAATGACTGGAGAGGATGATCCAGAGGTATTTTTGACCACGTTTGAAAGGACTGCTGAAAGAGAAAAGTGGCCTGAGGAGCAGTGGGCTGGACTGGTGGCTCCTCTGTTAACGGGTGAATCGCAGAAAGCTTACTATGACCTAGAGCCTGACCAAGCAAAAGACTATGTGATGCTAAAAGCTGAAATATTGGCAAGGCTGGGTGTCACCCTGGCTGTCCGGGCTCAGCGTGTGCATAACTGGACTTTCCAGCTTGGAAAACCCCCCAGGTCTCAAATGTATGATCTCATTCACCTGAGCAGAAAGTGGCTACAGCCAGAGACTTTGTCCGCACCAAAGATTGTGGAACGTGTTGTAATGGATCGGTTTTTGAGAGCTCTTCCTACTGCCATCCAAAAGTGGGTAAGCCATGGAGACCCAGAGACGGCCGATGGTCTTGTGGATCGTGTGGAGAAATACTTGGCTACAGAGAACCTGACGGCCTCTTCCAGAGACACTCGGACTTTCCACCCTAAGACCAGACCATCCCCAGGGGCGGATAAGATGATTCCAAGGGGTAAGGGTGGAGAGAGTGAGAGGGTGGGAGCTCTACCCCAAGTTTGGCGAGAACAGCCTGGGAAATCAGCGGCTCAAGAGGCGGCAAGAAGGATCATTTGCTACCGCTGCCGGCAAGCGGGACATATTGCAGCAAATTGCCCGGTTTTGGAGGAACCCATGCAGTGTGACTTTCTGACGGGCAGACGTCAGTCGCTGTGTGCGACAGTCGCATGCACTGCCATTCGGGGAACTGAGAAACATTTATGCAAAATGTGTATTAATGGTAGAAATGTTGTGGTATTGCTGGATTCAGGTAGCCTTGTGACCCTGATAAAGGCTGAATTAGTTAAAACAGAGGTCTCTGGGAATAGCAAGGTAGCTGTTATTTGTGTGCATGGGGACACCCGAGAGTATCCAGTGACTACAGTGTGTTTCGAGACCCCCAAAGGTACCCTTTCTCATCCAGTGGGCTTAGTGTCTCAGTTACCGCATGACGCCATTGTGGGAAGGGATTTTCCGAAGTTCTGGGAACTGTGGGATGATCCTGAGCCCCCCACTGGTGCCCCTATGTACCAGGAATATGATAGCCAGAACTCCTCTGAGAGTGGTGAGGACTCTCCCGAATTTCCCTTGTCAGTATTGGCAGGGGAGACTCAAGAAACTGGAGAGGAGCCCACCTCCTCAGACGAAAACCTACCGTCTGTGGAGTTTTCTGATCTTGAGGTTCACAGGGAAAACTTTGCCACAGAACAGTTGAAAGACCCCGCCCTAAAAAAAGGCACGGGAAAACGTAGTGAAAATAGATGGCGAGTTAGTGAACCCAGATAATACCTGCACTTACCCATACTTCAGCGTAGAGAAGGACCTACTGTATCGGGTGGCAAAAAGGGCAGAAGAAACCGTTGAGCAGCTTGTGGTGCCCAAACCTTACAGGAAGTTGGTGTTGGAGTTGGCCCATGGGCACATTCTTGGAGGTCATCTGGGGACAGAGAAAACCCGAGAGAGGGTATTACAGAGATTCTATTGGCCTGGGGTGATGAAGGACATAGAAAATTATTGTTCCTCCTGCCCTGTGTGTCAGAGGTCGGCCCCGATGCCACACTTCCGTAGCCCGCTGGTCCCTCTACCCATCATTGAGGTCCCGTTTGAGAGAATCGCAATGGATTTGGTAGGTCCTATAATCAAGTCCGCTAGGGGGCACCAGTACATATTGGTTATAATGGACTATGCCACCCGTTATCCAGAAGCGATCCCTCTCAGAAATACCTCGGCCAAAACCATAGCCAAAGAGCTATCTCTTGTTTTTAGCCGGGTGGGTATTTGTAAAGAACTGCTTACGGACCAAGGTACACCCTTTATGTCCCGGGTTATGAAGGAGCTGTGTAAATTGTTCAAAGTGACGCAATTACGTACATCTGTGTATCACCCCCAAACCGATGGGCTGGTTGAAAGATTCAACAAAACCCTAAAACAAATGTTGAAGAAAGTGGTGGATAGGGATGGAAAGGATTGGGACTGTCTACTTCCTTATTTGATGTTTGCTATTAGGGAGGTGCCCCAATCCTCTACGGGATTCTCCCCCTTTGAGTTACTGTATGGGAGACACCCAAGAGGGCTGTTGGATATTGCCAAGGAAACTTGGGAAAGTGAGAGTTCTCCCCACAGGAGTGTGATTGAGCATGTCGCCCTGATGCAAGATCGAATTGCACAGGTAATGCCCATCGTGAAGGAACATTTGGCCCAAGCGCAGTTGGCACAGCAGAGAGTGTACAACCGTGGAGCCAAGACCCGTACCTTTTCCCCGGGGGATAGGATATTGGTACTTGTCCCTACGGTTGAAAGTAAATTCCTTGCCAAATGGCAAGGCCCCTACGAGATAATGGAAAAAGTGAGCGAAGTGAATTACAAGGTCAGACAACCAGGAAGGCGAAAGCCCGAACAGATCTATCACGTTAATCTGTTGAAAGCCTGGAGGGATAGAGAGTCCCTAGTCGCAGACACTTGGTCACCAGCTCAAACTGGTTGCGTGATTCCTGAGGTTGGAATCGCAGCCACCTTGTCACAACCCCAACAACAGGAGGTTAAGGAGTTTGTGCTTCGCAACAAGGAGGTATTCTCTGAGCTGCCGGGACAAACATCTGGGGTAGAGCATGACATTATTACCCCGCCCGGTGAAAGGGTGAAGTTAAAACCCTATCGGATCCCAGAGGCCCGACGGGAGGCAATACGGGAGGAAGTACAGAAAATGCTGAACTTAGGGGTGATAGAGGAGTCCCAAAGTGATTGGTCTAGTCCCATTGTGTTGGTGCCTAAACCGGATGGGAGCTGGCGATTTTGTAACGATTTTCGTCAGTTGAACAAAGTTACAAAATTTGACACCTACCCCATGCCACGTATAGATGAGTTGATCGACCGGCTGGGAACAGCCCGATACATGACGACTCTTGACCTCACAAAAGGGTATTGGCAAATCCCCCTGGCCAAGTCGGCCAAAGAGAAAACCGCATTTGTAACCCCAGACGGGGCGTTCCAATATAAAAGAATGCCGTTCGGGTTACAGAATGCGCCGGCCACATTCCAGCGGAAAATGGACCAGATGCTGAGGCCCCATCGGAAGTATGCTGCGGCTTACCTGGATGACGTAATTGTCCATAGCACAGATTGGGCCTCACATCTGCCAAAAGTGCAAGCAGTCCTGGACTCTGTTCGGGAAGCAGGGTTTACGGCTAACCCCAAGAAGTGTACCATTGGGCAGGAGGAGGCCAAATATCTTGGGTACACCATTGGGAGGGGAGTAATAAAACCCCAACTCAACAAAGTCGAGGCCATCCAGAGTTGGCCACGTCCCAACAGCAAGAAGCAGGTACGAGCCTTTCTGGGAATCGCTGGGTATTATCGGCGATTCATTCCCCACTTTGCTTCTAAGGCTGTGCCCCTAACCAACCTGACGAAGGGGAAAGGGTCGGTCATGATTAAATGGACCCCCGAGGCTGAGGCAGCATTCCAATTCTTGAAACAAGCCTTATGTAGCCAGCCAGTGTTGTACTCACCCGACTTCTCTAAAGACTTTGTCGTACAAAGTGATGCGTCAGATGTGGGGTTAGGAGCAGTATTGTCCCAGGTCTGGAACGGGGAAGAGCACCCAGTCATTTACCTCAGCAGGAAGTTGAAGTCCCATGAGGTAAATTACGCCACCGTTGAAAAGGAGTGTTTAGCGGTGAAGTGGGCTCTAGATTCCCTTCGGTACTACCTGCTAGGTAGGCACTTTGACATGGTTACGGATCACGCTCCGTTAAAGTGGATGGCTCAAAACAAGGAAACAAATAGAAGAGTGAATAGGTGGTTCCTGGCCCTCCAGGAATTCAACTTCACAGTAAAGCATCGCCCTGGCGTTCAAATGGGGAATGTGGATGCTTTGTCTCGAGTACATGAATGCCTGATTGCTGGTGTTCCAACCCCGAGGTTAAAACAAGAGGGGGGGGTATGTGACAGCAGGAAGGTAAAGTCACCTGGTTGCATCCAGGGGGGTAGATATATTTCGCCCAGATTCAGGCTTTACGCCGATTTATACAGCTAGGTGGAGAGTTGTATAAGCCCAGCTGAGACTAGTGGGCTCATTGATGACTCATACCTCTAGGGAGAGGGCTGGGCGTCGTGCAGGCAGGGAGTTGATGAGGCCAGCTGAAGCCTGTCAGTTCGTTTAAGGCCTCTATAAAAACTCCCAGATTCATTAGATGTTAGCTCATGCCTGGAAGCAGACCTGTGTGGACTGTCTAGGGAGAGTGAACCCCTGTGCGGTGAGAGAAAGCCTGTGTGGCTATATTTTGCTTGGACATTTAAAACCAGGGACTAGGACAGCACTAGGCTGATCCCAGTTGTTAGTTAGGAAACCTGTATGTTTAGTCAGAGGTCAAGTTGACCAGGATTTATTTTGTTTGTTTCTTTTGCTTTGCTGTGTTTTTGTCACTGTAAATAGAAAATAAACGGCACCTTTTTGATTTTGAAAACCACAACCTCCGTCTGCTGGGCCTGTTTTTGTGTGGGGAGCCCATCCCGGGGGTCACACACACCCGCTGCCGAGCTAACCCCCTCACAGCGGCATAAGTGTTGCTTCTCCCTGGTGCTTCGTTCCTCTGTTATCAGCTCAAGTTCTCAAGTATTAAGTTCTCCGACACATGAGATAACATGAGCTGAAAATTTGTGTCGGGGAGGGGGTGCTTAGGGGGGGAGATTAGCAGGGATCTTGTCTATTCAGACTACAGCTCTGCATGTTCCTTTTGTTCCTCTGCTGATTTCTCCAATCAGCTCACACACAGGGTATGTCCATTATCCCCACTCACCCCTATGTGCTGCTGAAAGAGGAAGAAAGATTTTTAACATGATCTGCACTTTCTAAAGAGTGTAGAAAGTTGAAGACAGCAGATATACAAGTAAAACATATGTAGGGAGATTTGTTTCATCTCTGTGTATCATCTGAGGCTGTTCACATCACTGGGTATATGAGAGGGTTTACATTCACTTTAATAAAGGCTGTAGGTGATACAAATTTGAATTTGAATTGCAAATAGAAAAAAAAAAGTATAATCAAGTAGGAACAGGAAAAGAGGGAAAATGTGAGGGTAGTAAAGGTCTCTTCACACTGACCACACACAGTAAACTAAAGCAGTTTAGTGAGCCGGCAGATATCCATTTCAGCGGCAGTAAGCTGGTGGTCACTTATCCAGATTTGCGACAAAGGTCACTTGAGGTATGTGATCCCCAAGAGAACAACGGGGTTGATTTACTAAAACTGCAGAGTGCAAAATCTGGTGCAGCTGCTCATGGTAGCCAATCAACTTCTAACTTCAGTTTGTTCAATTAAAGCGGCGCGCTGTGAATGGTCAGGCATTCTTCTGGGACCTGTGACGTGTCCCAAAAGATTGCAGGGAGTGAGGGGGGAGAGGTAAACTTCCTTCCAGAGCTGGGGAGGAAGTGAGAGCTGGGTGCCCATAAAAGCTGGGTATCCGCTCCGCCCCCCCAAAAAAATTACTTGCCAAATGTGGCATGTCAGGGGGTCACCATCACTTAAAGCAGAAGTTACATTTTTGGGTGGAACTCCACTTTTAAGCTTTGACTATAAAACCTGGAAGCTGATTGGTTTCTATGCAGAGCTGCACCAGATTTTGCACTCTCTAGTTTTAGTAAATCAGCCCCAGTGTGGGGTTCTTGATGAAAACTGCTATCCACCCTTACAATATATCCAAGAATCGTTCTCCTCCATAAACATACCTCAATGGATTATGTATTCACATTGTAAGTAAATGCCAACAGTACAGAGCGTAATCTGCCACGGCATAGCAATTTAACATGGCTCAGTACATAATGGGAGGCACATTTGGAGAAATTGCGACACATAATGTGTTTAGCTTGCCCCATGCATGAAACGGAACAATTGATGCAGTTTTTATCCTCGTTATTCACCCCAGTAATCTGATGCTAGATAGGATATGTATTGAGATAAGTGCTCAATCCGTATCTGGATGCATACACTTTCTTTCAAATCACTTGTCATTATTGATATGTTTCTTAGGCATTGTTTGAATTTCTACTTACTGGCTGCAATCTCTTAAACCCAGATTGACCCGGTGAGTCGTAATGGCACATCGAGAACAAGATGAGAAAGGCAACCTTGCCTGCTCTTTAGAATGGGGTATTATATTGAGCAGCTATTAGCATTGCTGTTTAGAAAAGCAATTTTCAAATTGCTTCTGGAAGCAAGTGAAGGAAATTTCACACAGCGCTCCTTCAAGCATAAAGACTTTTTTTTTCTTTCATGTTGTGAGGAATGTTGACAAGATAGTCTGCTTGTATTCACTTAGAGCTTTATTATTAGATCCACACTGGACGGGGGCTCTCCAAATGGCCGACATTTACTGACCAGTGCTCTAGTTATTATGACTTTCATTTGGTGACAATATATAATAAGACCGCTGATTATGTGGACATTACATTTGTCTGCTGTTATGACACATACCTTGCTTATTTTGATTGGTTGTCAGACTAATAATTATTTTGATGTCTGAATCGAATATTATTATTATTAAGTGAATTATTAAGTAAATATTAAAATACTCCCCTTCCTAACCAATGGTACCACAAATCGTCTAGTTCACTCCGTGTTCATCTCTTGCCTCGACTTCGGCAACTCCCTCCACACGGGATTATCTTTACATAGGCTATCCCCCCTTCAGTCGATCATGAATGTTGCTGCCAGGCTCATCCACCTTACCAACCGCTCAGTGTCTGCTACCCTCTCTATCAATCCCTCCACTGGCTTCTACTCGCCCAAAAATGTAATTAAAAATTCTAATAACTTACAAAGCCATCCACAACTCGGCCCCCAGCTTCATCACTAACCCAGTCTCAAAATACCAATCTACATGTTCCCTTCGTTCCTTCGAAGACCTCCTGCTCTCTAGTTCCCCTAAAAAGAATAAATAAAAAGAGGGCGCACCAGTCTTGTGCATTATCCTTTGATAAATTTATTTAAAAAATGTATTAATTAAAAACTGCTCACAAGCATGCAAAAGAAAACAGCGAAATGTGAAAGCCCTAAACTGATGGCAATCGGTCAGATATCGACAGTCTCCAGATGATAAGAGAGGACCACTGCTGGCTGACGTGTTTCGAAGGGATACCTTCTTCCTCAGAGCCTTCAAAATGCGTCAGACAGCAGTGGTCCTCATGTCCTCTCTTTTATCTGGAGACTGTCGATATCAGACCGATTGCCATCAGTTTAAGGCTTTCACATTGCAGTTTTTAATTCATTATTTCTTTTAATAAATCTATCAAAGGCTGGTGCACCCTCTTTTACTTTATTCTGTTTTTGACTGCTAGGATACCCCTATCCTTGAGGGAAGCTAGGCCCGAGACATTTTCCATCCTGAACTATAGATCACCTGATCAACACACTTGTGCGCAAGAGTATTTGTTTGCTGCTATCTCTAGTTCCCTCGTCACCTCCTCCCATGCTCGCCTCTAGGACTTTTCCCGAGCCTCTTCCATCCTCTGGAACTCCCTAGCCCAATCTGTCCGACTATCTCCTACTCTGCTTGCTTTTAGACAATCTCTGAAAACCCTTCTCGTCAGAGAAGCCTATCTGGCCCCCACCTAACAACTGTACTTTTATTTTCTCCATCAGATCATTCCCCACAGCTATTACCTTTTATATCACTTGAGCCTCCCTTCTAGACTGTAAGCTCTAACAAGCAGGGCCCTCTGATTCCTCCTGTATTGAATTGTATTGTAACTGTACTGTCTGACCTTATGTTGTAAAGCACAGCGCAAACTGTTGG
The DNA here is from genome assembly GCA_029206835.1 of Rana muscosa. Lineage (NCBI taxonomy): Eukaryota > Metazoa > Chordata > Amphibia > Anura > Ranidae > Rana > Rana muscosa. The sequence goes on from CM055121.1 coordinate 181,546,395, forward strand.
AGCTATATAAATCCTGTATAATAATTATTATTAATCAGGATTTATATAGCGCCAACAGTTGATGCAGCGCTTTACAACATGGGGGGGAAGACAGTACAGTTACAATACAAATCAATACAGGAGGGATCAGAGGGCTATAAAGGTGTATTCAGACTAAAGTTGCATTGTCAGAATAATAATTTACTTAAAGTAGAACTATAGGCTAAGCTTTTTTTTTTTTTTTCCTTTGGATAGAGCAAGGGAGGGTTATAACCCCTGTCAATGTTTTATTCTCCATCTGTGTCCCATTGCAGAGATTTACATTTTGCTTCCTGTCCCATAGCCAAACAGGAAGTGAGAGGAAATCCCTACAAATTAAGGGAATTCCTTGGGGACCCCCAGGTCACCATAACTAGTGTCCTCATTGGAAGATTTCCCCTCATTTATTTTTTAGGGGACAACCCAAAATTTGGGGTTTTCAATGAAAATAGTAAACAGGATAAATAGAGAGGGTGAATCTACCTAACAGGGACATAGAAAGCATTACAAACTGACAGGTGTTCAAATCTCTCTCCACTCTATCCAAAACTAAAAAAAATGTTGTTGCCTTTAGTCATACTTTAAAGTGTTTGTTACACCAGCATTTCATATTCCTGAAAAGTGCCTGCCGTACCACGTACTTGTATGGAAAAGTATCAGGTTCTCTTTATATTGCGTTCTTTGTTTGAAATCCCTGGTGTTCTTGCTAGTCCCTCTGGTTTCCTATTAGAAACTGACCACACTAAGCAGAAGAGCTCATTATGGTCAGTTCTCTAGCTATCCGGGAACTCTGCCTGCTCTCCTCCAATGATCATACTTGTCCTGACAAACACCCCTGCACAGCCATTCAGAGAGAGTTCAGTGTGCTGCTGCTTCTCCTCCCCCAGCTCTTATGCAGCTGAGAACAGAGGGAATGTGATCACTTATAAAAAAGGAAAAAAAGGGGGGGCGTGGCTTGGCGCGCAACGGAGATGGCAGCTTGTTAGAGGAGCTCCGGAGGTATCGCAGCCTGTTTTTTGGCACTTTCCGCCCTTAGAATGAGCAAGTTGAACTACTGGGCACCCCACACCAGATCCCGCCGAGCATCGACGACCTACAAGGGGAGAAACATCTTTAAAAGTCAGTCGCTCTCTCAGAACAGCGTGTCCAGATCCAAGATGGCGCCGGAGGATAACGGTAGGGGACCGTCTCACCCCAATCTCCCTCTCACATATGCTGACATGTCTATCATTGCAGCGGACATTAAATCGTCCTTCTCGGCCTCAATCACAGACCTTAAATCCAGCCTAATGGTTCTCAATGAGCGGATGGCGTCTGCTGAAGCCATTGGGAGACGAAGGGAGAAGGCCATTAACAGACTAGATAGAGTGACGCTCTCACACTCTAACCATTTCATAGACATGAACAGACATTTAGAGGACCTCGATAACAGGGGCAGAAGGAACAACATTAGGGTTCGGGGGATCCCTGAAACAGTTGATGACGATCAAATCACCCCGGTATTGCAAAGAGTTTTTAATGGCTTACTAGAAAGGGTCGAGGACACTGGGATTGAATTTGTTAGGGCTCATAGAGCTCTGAGGGCTCGAGGCCCAGACACGCAGCCCCCACGTGATGTCATTTGCTGCTTACAGAACTTTGCGTTGAAAGAAGATATAATGCAGAAAGCACGTCGCAATGAACGGATCATTTTCAATGGTGAGACCATTATGCTCTTCCATGACCTATCCCAGATTACCCTGAGAAACCGCAGGGCCCTGCGACCTCTCCTTGACAAACTCCGCGAGAAGGACCTACGCTACACGTGACACTTCCCATTCGCGCTGCTTGTCACCCATGGTGGCCGACAACACACCCTACGATCCCCCGAAGATCTCCCAGAGTTTGTAATGCACTCCATTTGGGCCCAGTGGATCTTTCGGAGTGGTACCAAGAATTTCGCCTCCCCCCTTTGGAAAGAAACCCACCTTGTTCTCCATTCATGTCTCCTGAGAAGCGCATGGCGAAAAAGATGAAGCAAAGCAAACAGGGTGGCTCAGTTACTGGAACACCAAATGACATCAAAGCTCATGGATGAAGCCTAACGAGTATGACACTGCTTTTACTTAGAATAGCTGACCGCTGTGCCTTCAGTTTGGTTCGCTAGTCTAGATCCCTTTTTGACATTCATTTCTACTCTCCGCAGTTTATACTTTTCCTTCGTATTGATTCAGAAGGTTAATTTCTGTCACTGATAATTTCCTCCACTAAATGGTTTCAAGTACACCACGCTCCACCTGTGTATGCTGAACCATGACTGGCCGACCAATCGAGCCTCGTGTATGCATCAGAAACGGGGTATACTTGACTTCTTCTGCACTGCCCTGCACCATGTGCCAGCTATGAACTCCTGACATTTTAGCCTCACATTGGAACTTTCTATCAACCTGAAGCTCTTGAGACAGTCACAACCCGTCTTTCCCATGCGGTTGTCATGCACGGACAAATGCAGGATGGCGGTGCCAGTTCACACTGGAAGTGACTGCTAATGATCACTAACAGGATTTGATGCCTCAACGCATTGAGGTTGTACCCATAATGAGCAGATTACCCTCTGAACTTACACACCTCATCAGACAAAATTGCAAACCCCAGACTTGTTTTTTTTTTCTTTTTCTTTCTTTTTTTTTTTTTCTCCTGTGGACTCACCTCTGTGACGCAACTGGTTGGCTCAAGTATGGAGCCAGAGATCTAACACCTGCTCAGAAACCCCTTGTCTGATGAGAAATATGTTTTACTTTTAGTTACCTAACTTACTGTTATTTTCATATTCTAGAGTTTACATTATGACTGTTGTACCACGATTAGGCCTTAATGAATGCTGCACTTAAAAACTCATGTTAGATTTGGTGACCCTCCTTCTGTCACCCACTCGCTACGTATATTAGTTCACTCCACTTAGACTCTGATGTGCCAAATTACTCTTTCAGAACTTTATTAATCAATCTCAAGTAGGTTGCGAACCTCCGACCTCCATTCATCCCGTTCCTCACTCTTCTCCTTCGAGTAACGAGCGGCTCTAGTTGCCCCTCCTGACCGATACCTCCCTTCGTTCCCCAAAGTGTCTTTTGCTGCGACATTTAGTCGTCTCAAGACACATTGTTATTGAACTTGTTGATAGGAACTCTATTTCAAAGGTGTAACTCTGATTACTTCTTATTTTCATCTATCCTCTTATATCTATTTTTCACTGATAGTAGTTGCTATTTTGTATGAGTATTTGATATACCTATACAAGTTGATTAACATTAAGTTTTTGTTAAGTGTTGTCTACAGGTAACAGCTCTCTGAATCTCTCAGCGCCTGCACCATGGCATACTCATCCCTAGGCCACTGTCCTACGGTGATTTCACATAATGTAAGGGGACTGAACATCCCAGAGAAAAAATCTGCCCTACTAAGAGAACTAAAAAAAGGTAGGCCACATTTTGCATTTCTGCAAGAAACGCAGTTCAAAGCACACAGTGTACCCAGGCTCACTGATTCCTACTTCACAGAAGCTCACCATGCGACTAATGACTTGGCAAAGTGGGTCTCAATTCTGATCAATAGAGAGGCCCCTTTTATACTGACAGATAAACCTTCAGTTTGGGTCTGTAAGTTTATCTTCCTCAAAGGGAAATACAGTGACAGCCCCATCACACTTGCCAATGTCTACTTCCCTAATACATTCCACCTAACTTTCTGCAGAAAACTGATCAAGGAGCTGGAAGGCTTCAGCTCGGGCTGCATTGTGTTGGGTGGAGATTTTAACCTCCCCTTGAACCCCCTACAGGATACCTCGACAGGCAAAACACACATAACATACAGGATATTAAAGAGCCTCAAGATGCTTTTAAATTCCCTACATTTAGTGGACTCTTGGCGGTTTCTCCACCCAGAGGATAATGATTATCCTTTTTACTCTGTTCCCCATGCCAGATATTCCAGGATCGATTACATATTAATTTCCCGCAGGGACCTACACAACGTTTCTGAAGCGCATATAGGAATCCAATCCATATCTGACCATGCTCCCACCTCAAAAACACTGACTTCCATGAGCAAACCCCCCACATGGCGATTGAATTCGTCCTTACTAACAGACCTGATTCTTCTCCCAAAAATTACCTCACTTTTAACATAATTTTTTGTACACAATGCGTCACCTGACATGGACCCCTTAATGGTGTGGGAAGCCCATAAATGCACTCTCAGTGATGAATTGGTCAAGTTGGGGGCCCAACGTAAAAGGGGTAGGGAAAGAGAAATTACAAAATTAACTGACAAAATTTTGAAGCCCTTCATAAACAGTCCCTGATGACAAGACTGGCGACTGAACTACTAGACACAAGGAAAACATTACAGCAAACACTTGACACTACAACCAAATGGTTACTTTTTTCTAGGAGAAAAACTTACTATAAGTATGGAGATAAGTCAGGTAAATTTCTAGCCAGAGCCCTGAAAGGTCCCTGATACAAAAACAATATCTCAGGCATAATGAACAAACAAGGAAAACTAGACGTGACGGACGATCTAATTGCCCAACACTTCCACGATTACTATTCTAAACTCTACAACTTGAGATGCAACACAAATCACCAGACTCCCGGGAAAATAGAAAACAAGTTATACTAGATTTACCTAAATTCATCCAAACTCCAAAAACTTTTAGAGGCCGATATCGAACTCTTAGATCAACCCATTGACATCTCAGAAATCCAATTAGCAATTAAAGACTTAAAGAAAGGAAAAAGTCCTGGACCTAATGGTTATTCGTCCATTTATTATAAAACGTTCTTGGAAAGCCTCACTGCCCCCCTTACAAAAGCCCTCAACTCCTTCTCCACACCTAGAGACGTTCCCCCTACATTTTTATCAGCCCATATAGCGGTTATACCCAAACCAGAAAAAGACCCAACACAGTGCACTAGCTACCGGCCAATATCCCTGCTTAACCTAGATGTCAAGCTAATGGGCAAGATAATGGCCAACAGACTAAAACCTCTACTACACAAACTGATTGGTCCGGAACAGGCGGGTTTTATGCCAGGCAGAGAAGCGAGAGACAACGTCACAAAATCAGTCAACTTGAACTATGCAGTTAGGAAGCGAAAGATTGAGGGTCTTCTCCTGTCTACGGACGCTGAGAAGGCCTTCGATCGAGTAGCATGGGATTTTATGATGGAGACCTGCAGGTTTGTTGGACTGGGGGAACACATGCTCTCCTGGATCTCAGCACTTTACCAGAACCCATCAGCTAAGTTAAAAATCAACAACTCCCTCTCTAAAACGGTGCTCATTACCAATGGCACAAGACAGGGTTGCCCTCTTTCACCAATCCTCTTCATCCTCAGGCTTGAACCATTCATTAGGACACTGATGTCTAATCAGGACATAAAGGGATTCCAACTAGCAAACAAGGAATTTAAGGTGGCCGTATATGCGGATGATCTATTATTATTTTTGACAAAGCCACACATTTCATTACCAAACTTGATGAAAGAATTCTCTCGATTTGGTTTTATATCTAACCTAAAAATCAACTACATCAAATCCGAAGCAATGAACATCACTATCCCAGACACAGCCTTATCAGACTTGCGTAACAACTACCCCTTTAAATGGGAAACCTCTGCTCTCAAATACTTGGGGATATCTGGCTAACCCCTCACCCTTCACAGATCTTTGAAAAAAAACTTCATTCCCCTTCTCAAGGCCATACAGACAGACCTGTCATCCTGGCACCCAAGAAACTTCTCATGGTTCGGCAGGGCAGCCATTTGTAAAATGACCATATTACCCAGAATTCTTTATTTGCTTAGAGCCTTACCGATAAAAGTTCCTTCAAGTTTTTTCAAATCCTTACAATCAACCCAAATTAACTTTGTTTGGGCCCATAAACACCCACGTATCAAATTTACCCTCTTGACGAGACCCAAAGAACAGGGGGGGATGGGCCTACCCGACTATAGGAAATATTATCAAGCGTCACATATCACCAGAATCATTGACTGGCATTGCCACTCTGACCTCAAAGACTGGGTCTCACTGGAAAACGATTTGAGTCCTATACCCCTGAAATATTCTCCCTGGATTCCAGAGAACAAATATCCATTGGATCTAAAACAACATCCTCTAATACATACATGACTCACTATATTCCATTGGTTAACTAAAAACTCCTGAACTTTCAAGCCCATTGAGTCTGCTTACCCCACTTCAGAATAATCCTGACTTTCCACCGGGAGTTAAAAATCTGCTACTACAATCCTCAGACCCAAACCTCACTATCCTCACCAAACATTGCTTTCAAGGCTCACAGATGAAAGAGTTCCTTGCGCTCAAAACAGATAACCTCTTACCTTACTTACCTCTTTGGACGTACTTTCAAATCAGAAGCTTTGTTAACTCCTGTAGTAGGAGGCACTTCACTAGACAACCAACAGAGATGGAATCGGTGTGCCTGGAGGGCGATCATATTCAAAAAGCCACCTCGCTATTATATGCCTGGCTGCAAAATTTTAAACAACCCTTCACTGACAGATTCAGAGAAAACTGGTCAAAAGACTAATGCCGTGTACACACGATCGATTTTCTCGACTGGAAAAACGAGGAACGGCTTGTTCCCCTACACACGGCCGGTTTTCCTGACATTTTTTCTCTTGGTCGAGAAAAACAACCGTGTGTAGGCTCCCTGGCAGTGTTTCCCTATGGGAAAACTGCCGCGGAAAAAAATGCCGTGAATCACGACGAGAAAAATTAGAGCATGTTCTAATTTTTCTCATCGTGATTCATGCCGTTTTTCTCGTCGGGAAAAATGATGAAAAGCCCACACACGGTCGTTTTTCTCGTCAAAGAGAAAAAATGTAATTTTTCCCGACGAGAAAAATGGTCGTGTGTACGCGGCATTAGGGTTGGTTCTAACTGACAAACAATGGCAGAGAGCGTGTATACTAGCACACAAATGTTCACTTAGTACCAGGACACAAGAAATGGCCTACAAATTGCCACACCTGACAAGCTGCATAAATGGTTCCCTCAAACCTCAGAGTTGTGCTGGCGTTGCCAGAGGGAACCGGGTACCCTCTTTCACATATGGTGGGAGTGCCCTCTGATATCTTCGTATTGGTCAAAGTTAAAGGAAATTATCCGCCAAATCACTGAAACCACGCTGAAGCTGGATGCAGCTTGCTGTTTACTCCATGTCTCTAGATTCTCCTTTCAAAAATACAAAAATTCATTATCTAAACACCTGCTAAACGCAGCCAAATCTCTGATACCGTTGTTCTGGAAATCCACTAGCATCCCATCCATTAGAGATTGGCTGCACAAGATCAAAGATATCTGTGACATGGAGGAGATAATAGCTCAGTCCAATGACTCAGTCGAACGATATCACGAGACCTGGTCGCCCTGGATTATCTTTAGGTACTCACAAGATTATGAAGATCTAAAAGCAAACCTGTCAGATTGAGCCTCACCTTTACTACCCCTTTGGGGACTTTTCTGCCTGACTTGCTAGACGCATACAACCAGAATACTGTGCTGACAATGTATGGCATCTATTCTGAGACCATCCATAAACAACACACCACTTTTTCTTAATGAACATCACCCAGCCTTCTGGGCTAGACCATAATCTATTAAGATGCTGTCTTAGATTCCAACTACTATTTCTTCCCACCTCATATTCTCTCTTTCCTTGTCCCCTTTTGTTTCTCCCAGTCTACCCAACTCCCCCATTTTTACTTCACTTATTTTCTCCTGACTTTGCTCTCCCTTTCCTAGTTTACATTATAAACATTTTATTTTTCCTTGAACTAGGGTATATGTTTTTGAGTTTTAAGCAATAATGTTTCATTACCATTTTGCTTTACTTACGATGTACCTGCTAAATGTGTTTACTTTTATGCAAAGCACTATCAACAATTTTATACTCATATGTTTACTGTATTACTTTATTACTAATAAACTTTTAAATAGGGGGGAAAAAAAAAAAAATGAAAAAAAAATATTTGTTTTCTTTTTATATGTATAGACAAATGTTTTGCCTTTTCGTTTCAATTTTAAACTGAATGGGTTGGTTTACAAGGTGTTCGTTTACAATTTAAATATCTGACATAAACAAAGGTGCATTCTGTCTGAATCAAAAGAAAACTACTTTGCATAGAGATTTATCCAATCTGATTAGTCCTAATAATTAAAGCTAAACTTTGCAATCAGCAAACATTGTTTAATTACAAGAGGCATGCGTATTAAGGTTGCCATTTGTCAATGTTTTCTGGGTATAGTCCTCGTTGTGAGGAGTCTGTCCCCTGGAAATGGGCATCCTCAGATTTGTCCCAGGAGCTGGGCACAGTGACGGTTTCAGTCCCTTAAGCAGAAATTCAAATTGCCGCTAGCGCACCCTGCACGTGCACATAGATTATTGCTGCCACACATATACACACCACTCCAGCCATGCCATTTTGAATTGATGCTTGCAATGTGATGAGCTGGAGCTTGAGCACTGCAAACTTTATACTATGCCACCCGGCTCCCTTGGACGATTCTGGGCTCCTGCGGATGATTGAGACAAACTGCAATCTGTGAATAACTTGCTGCTTACCTGTTACTTAAATTCTTAATCCTGACCACTAAACTCTGTTACGTAATCTTGACCTGGGAAATCCCTGCTTTACTTAATCCTAGCCCCTGCACTTTGTGCACTTTTTTAATCCTGAGCTCTGTGCATTACTTAATCCTGACACCTGAGCTCTGTGCGTTACTTAATCCTGAGCTCTGTGCGTTACTTAATCCTGAGCTCTGTGCATTACTTAATCCTGAGCTCTGCATTAATTAATCCTGGCCCCTGAGCTCTGTGCATTACGTAATCCTGAGCTCTGTGCGTTACGTAATCCTGGCCCCTGAGCTCTGTGCGTTACTTAATCCTGGCCCCTGAGCTCTGTGCGTTACTTAATCCTGGCCCCTGAGCTCTGTGCATTACTTAATCCTGGCCCCTGAGCTCTGTGCGTTACTTAATCCTGACCCCAGAGCTCTGTGCGTTACTTAATCCTGACCCCAGAGCTCTGTGCGTTACTTAATCCTGGCCCCTGAGCTCTGTGCATTACTTAATCCTGGCCCCTGAGCTCTGTGCGTTACTTAATCCTGACCCCAGAGCTCTGTGCGTTACTTAATCCTGACCCCAGAGCTCTGTGCGTTACTTAATCCTGGCCCCTGAGCTCTGTGCGTTACTTAATCCTGGCCCCTGAGCTCTGTGCGTTACTTAATCCTGGCCCCTGAGCTCTGTGCGTTACTTAATCCTGGCCCCTGAGCTCTGTGCGTTACTTAATCCTGGCCCCTGAGCTCTGTGCGTTACTTAATCCTGGCCCCTGAACTCTGTGCATTACTTAATCCTGGCCCCTGAGCTCTGTGCGTTACTTAATCCTGACCCCAGAGCTCTGTGCGTTACTTAATCCTGACCCCAGAGCTCTGTGCGTTACTAAATCTTGACCCCAGAGCTCTGTGCGTTAATTAATCCAGAGCTCTGTGCGTTACTTAATCCTGACCCCAGAGCTCTGTGCGTTACTTAATCCTGAGCTCTGTGCGTTACTTAATCCTTTACCCCTGAACATTCTGCATGACTTAATCGTAGCCCCTGCACTCTATGCTTTAAACTATGGGTAGGTGACCTCGGCCCTCCAACTGTTTTGATACTACAAGTCCCATGAGACATTGCAAGACCCTGATAATCACAGACATGACTCCTAGAGACAGAGGCATGATGGGATTTGTAGTTTCACCACAGCTGGAGTGCCGAGGTTGCCTTCCCCTGCTTTACACTCTCCTGACCCATAACAGCATAGATTCAGGTTTTATTTAATCATATACTTTTAAGTCCTGCCCACTTTCACCGCTTTTTGGCCACACCCACAAATCACCACGAAATGCTAGGTGCACCACATCATTCCCCTTTTGGCCACTTTTTACAGGGCATGTAAAAAAACGGGTGTGGATTTTGTGGGTAAGGATTTTTTAGGTGTGGCTACAAATTAGGGTGCAGTTTTATGGGCATACAGTAGTTAGTAGGGTGTCCCTGGATTTCATTTTAAGATTCTGGTAAGCTTAATGTATATTCCTATTTTAATCTTGGTGAGCTTGGTGTCTTTCTTTCAGACCCCTACTGTAATCCCAGTGTGAAAGTTTGTCTCTGTGCAGGAATAAAGACCGATCCCTGGTGCTCTTTCTCCTTGAGCAGGTTGACTGCCGCCCCTCCTGTATTTTTCTGTAGACCGCGCGTATTGGGTGTGCCTACTGCATCCCTCCCAAGCTATGTGCAACACAGTAATTATGTCATTGCTACGTTTTACAGGGTAGTAAGTGGGTTTACAAAGGCACTTGGTACACACAAAGTGGATTCATAATCCCTTGTGATTATTTAGGATCAGAGTTCAGCCTTAAAAGATAATGTTCCACTTGATGTGCACAGTAGTTCTGCTTTTATCTTAATCACGCTGAGCATGATGCAGTATTCATATGTATCCTGTGTATTGGTGGGTGGCTGACTCGGACAGTCTAGGGTCTCTTCTGCCAAGTATGAGTGGAACTCAGGCTTACGTTTCTCTGATGTCTTTAGTCCTGAAATTCACCAGAACTGATCACAAAATACAACTGATGGACAAGAACTGCATACACATGGTTAGCACCTTCCTATTTTTCATTGCGAAACAATTGGCCAAGTCCAGTTGGAATGAGTGTTTACAAAGTCTGAAATGGCCTCCAAGAATACTCATTTCACCCAGGCTGACATCAAGCCATATATGGCTAGCCAATATTTTTATTATTTGAAAATCGCATATTTTTTACATTGTTACTATTCGCATTTGTATGCTATCTTATGGCAAAATGGATATTCAGAAGGCTAAGCTTAAAAATGCATCACATATGGAATGTCAGGGAAGCTTATTAAGACAATGAAAATGTTCTCCAGATGCTTTTCCAAAATTGCCCACTACTAGCAACTTAATGTGAACTAGACCTAGCCTAAAAACTTTCTAAGATAACAGTTTTGAAGTGTAAGCACCTTGCGTTGCCAGCACATACCCAACTGATCGAACTGGTCCATGTGAAGCCCCTTGGATCCTAGCCCCAGGCTGTACTCAGGGCTTTGATTTCTCCCAAAGTCCAGATTAAACCTTTCCTTTTCCCAGAGAAAGCTCACCCTAACATTTTTCTGTTAAATACCACTAGTAGAATGGATGATAAACTCTTGAGCTGTTAACCATTGCATTAGAGGGAGTAGGGTGTATTCTCAACTTAAAGAAACATCAAGATCCTGTTTATAGCGTGGTCCTAGGATCAGAGGGGCTCCCAGGGAAATTTACTAAAACAGAATCTGGTGCAGCTGTGCATAGTAACCAATCAGCTTCTAGGTTTTATTAAAGCCTAATTGAACAAGCTGACATTAAAAGCTGATTGGTTACCATGCACACCTGCACCAGATTATGAGTGCACCAATTTTAGTAAATCTCACCCATAGTTTGAAGGGTCAACCATAGTGTGCCTGCACTGTAGCACCGTTACTATCTTATGCACCTTTCAGGCAAGGTAATTTTATGTTATATTATGTGTAGTCCATGAACTCTATTCAATCACACACTTTATTTCATAGTGTTGGACTTTTGCAAACATCTTTTAATTTTTATTCTCATAGACAGGCCATTTTATTGGTTAACCACTTCCCTACCCAGCCATAGTCAAATGACGTCCACAGATGGGATCTCCCATCCTGGGTGGACGTCATATGACATCCTGGGCTTTGTAGGGGGATATCTGAATGATGCCTGCAGCTAGAGGCATCATTCAGATATCCTTTTGTTGTGCCGGCGATTCTGCGCACCATAAGAATGATCATAGCGGCGATCCTGCTGCTTGATCGTTCTTATAGGCGGCGGGAGGGGACATCCCCCCCCCCCCCTCCTCCCGCCGCCATCCGGGCTCTCCCGTGCCATCGGGAACCCGGAGAGAATCGTCCGGCGCCGGTGGTGGGTCATGTGACGAGCATAGAGATGACTGGTGACCAGATGGTCACCAGTCATCTCTATGACCGTCTGAGGCCCAGGCGCGATGTGATGACGTCACGCCCGGGTCCTCAGATGTAAAGAAAGCCGCCATTGCGGTTATAAGCATGAGATCAGTGAAATTTTTTTCACGATCTCATGCTTTCCAGCCTGGAGGAGAGATGTGGGTTCTTATTGACCCCGCATCTCTCAATAAAGAGGACCTGTCACACACATTCCTATTACAAGGTACCGTATATACTCGAGTATAAGCCGTCCCGAATATAAGCCGAGGCACCTAATTTTACCACAAAAACTGGGAAAACTTATTGACTCGAGTATAAGCCTAGGGTGTGCCTCACTTTGCCTCACTGTGTCCATGACTAGACTGACGTTTAACAAAACAATACTCCTGCGCTCTGATGTCTTGGTGTATGCGGGGCGTGTCGATCATTCCTCAGTAAACAGGCAACACTTTAGGAATCTTGCAGCCCTCCTCAGAACTATGGGTGTTCATACAACTGTAAAAAAACAAAAAACAGGAGAGCGCACCGACCTAGTGTATTACCAGATAAAATCTTTATTAAAATGTATAAAAACAGCAATGGTCCTACTCACAAGCAGAGCGTTAAAATGAGCTTTTTCTAGTGACCAGCCTGAATCATAGGACGACTGAAGTTAAAACTCGATGACCAGGGAGATAGATGGTACCTCAAATGTGCTGGACGGCTGACACGTTTCCGGGGCGCACCCCTTTCTTCAGAGCCTACACAGCTTGTGGTATCTTTGGATACCATCTATCTCCCTGGTCATCGAGTTTTAACTTCAGTCGTCCTATGATTCAGGCTGGTCACTAGAAAAAGCTCATTTTAACGCTCTGCTTGTGAGTAGGACCATTGCTGTTTTTATACATTTTAATAAAGATTTTATCTGGTAATACACTAGGTCGGTAGACTGACGTTTAACATGGGAGTCTATGGAAGGGGTGCCCGGCTTTGAAAAATAGGTGCTCCCCGGCCGTAGGTCCCCCGGACAAGAAACTTTGCAAACCTGTAGAGGAAGAGTGGGGCTGCATGTGTGCCAAGTTTGGGGTCCAGAGGACCTACGACCGGCCGGTACCGGGTCCCCAAAATCACCAGAGAAATTACCGTTTTTAACATGGGAGTCTATGGAAGGGGTGCCCGGTTTTGAAAAATCTGTGCTCCCCGGCCGTAGGTCCCCCGGACAAGAAACTTTGCTCACTTATAGAGGAAGAGTGGGGCTATATGTGTGCCAAGTTTGGGGTCATGGGGACCTACGGCCGGCCGGTACCGGCTCCCCAAATTCCGGTAGATCAGGCGCAAAAAGGTGACTCGAGTATAAGCCGGGGGGGCATTTTCAGCACAAAAAATTGTGCTTAAAAACTCGGCTTATACTCGAGTATATACGGTAAGTTTACATTCCTTGTAATAGGAATAAAAGTGATAAAAAAAATTTAAAATAAAATAAGTGTAAAAAAATAAATAAATAAAAAGTAAAAAATTAAAATTAAAATGCCCCTGTCCCCTGTAGCTCGCGATTAGAAGCGAACGCACACGTAAGTTCTGCCCACATATGTAAACTCTGTTCAAACCACATATGTGAGGTATCGCCGCGTGCGTTAGAGCACGTGCAACAATTCTAGCACTAGACCTCCTCTGTAACTCTAACCTGGTAACCTGTAAAAATGTTTAAAACGTTGTCTGTGGAGATTTTTAGGTACCGAAGTTTGGCGCCATTCCATGAGTGTGCGCAATTTTAAAGCGTGACATGTTGGGTATCTATTTACTCGGTGTAACATCATCTTTCATATTTTCCCCAAAAATTGGGCTAACTTTACTGTTTCGTTATTTTTTAATTCATGAAACCATTTTTTTTTCCCCAAAAAAGCGTTTGAAAAATTATTGCGCAAATACCGTGCAAGAAAAAAAGTTGCAATGACCGTCATTTTATTCCCTAGGGTGTGTGCTAAAAAAAACATATATAATGTTTGGGGGTTCTGAGTAATTTTCTAGCAAAATAATGATGATTTGTACATGTGGGAGAGAAGTGCCGGAATAGGCCCGGTATTGAGGTGGTAAAAAAAGCCCGGTGTTGAAGTGGTTAAAGAGCCTTTCTGCTATGGGCAGCACACCAGTTCTCTCTCTCTCTCTCTTTACTCTCTTTACTCTCTTTACTCTCTTTACTCTCACTCACTCTCTCTTTCTCTCACTCTCTCTCTTTCTCTCACTCTCACTCTCTTTCTCTCACTCTCACTCTCTCTCTCTCTCTCTCACTCTCTCTCACTCTCTCTCTCTCTCTCTCACTCTCTCTCTCTCTCTCTCACTCTCTCTCACTCTCTCTCACTCTCTCGCACTCTCTCGCACTCTCTCGCACTCTCTCTCTCTCACTCTCTCTCACTCTCTCTCACTCTCTCGCACTCTCTCGCACTCTCTCGCACTCTCTCTCACTCTCTCTCACTCTCTCTCACTCTCTCTCACTCTCTCGCACTCTCTCTCACTCTCTCTCACTCTCTCTCACTCTCTCTCACTCTCTCTCACTCTCTCTCACTCTCTCTCACTCTCTCTCACTCTCTCTCACTCTCACACTCTCTCTCTCTCACTCTCTCACTCTCTCATTAATCACAAATCTCAATCATGTCTTTGCAAGCTGTTGAAACATGCCTTGTGTCCAGTGGGAAATTATCAAACTATGCTTATTGCTGAAAGAAAAGTACAGCTGTGTCTACAGAATGTTGACACGTGCTGGGGAAGAATCTAATGGGTGCTCTTTAAAAAGTTTTATGTTTTTCAGTTAAAAAAATAAATAAATGGGTAATTTTAAAGTGTTACTAAACCCAGCACACTGCATTGACTATATCTGTCCTCTCACAGTACGCAGAACATGGAAATGCAATTATTTTAGTAACTATAAACTAGGGCTGGGAAAAAAATCGATTTTAATCTTGAATCGAGTTTTGAGCTCAAATCGATTCAGATTTGAAGAAAATCGATTTTTTTTTTTTTCCCCTTCAAAGTTTCCGTAGCAGGACTGCAGGGGGCGTATCCGGAATGGCACTGGGCAGCGTTACCCCAATTACATCTACTCGCTGCAGCCGCCGTCTGCCTACCTGATCAGCGTGTCATGCAGACAGACGGCGGCCATTGCAGTGTTCAAAAGCCGCGCCTCCCGAGTCCTCGTCGTCTGTGATAGGCGGAACACTCAATTTCACAGCAGGCAGTATTCAGCCTATCACGGACATCCTCTCATCCTCGTCTGTGTTATGAGGATGACCATGATAGGCGGAACACTGAACGCTGGGAAATTGAGTGTTCCGCCTATCACAGACGAGGAGGAGGCGTGGCTTTTGAATACTGGAATGGCCACCGGTGTAGCAGTAAAATCTGTATACCATGAAAATCTGCATCAGGTACGGGCACAGTGATTGAAGCCTGGGCACAGTGAGACACGGGTACAGTGAGGCATGGACACAGTTCAATTCAACTAAGAGTAACCTCATGATTTTTTGTTGTTTTATTAGCTAAATCCAAATACAGTATTAATAATTTGGATGTTTAACAATCTTTGTTGCACACTGCAAAAAACAACAAAAGGTCACAAGCGCTAAATTGGTGGATAAAGAAAAAAATATAATGGATGATAATAATAATAAGAAAAAAATCCCAAATATTTTGGGAAGTACAAAGTATCCAAAAAGGGGGAAAAAAACTGTATCCAGCGCAGCAAGAAAAAATCCGTACCCAGAAGTACAAAATACACAACATGCACACAATATAATCCAGCGCTCATGGAACATACATTATTAACTATTGAAAACTCTTGAAGAATTGATAAAAAAGCTTAGTCCATTTTATCACAATAAAGAGAGGGATCCAATCCCAAATGTGCAGAGGGCAAATGAATCTTAACTCTCCAGTTGCCAGTGGTGACAAACTTGTTAAACTTGCAGTGACATCCGTGGAGCAAGGAGGGGTTAAAAAAGTCAAAACAAAGCCTGTGGCATGATCTCCGTGTGAGCACAGTACCTTGAATGATGGACAACAGGCAGACCAGCGTGTGGAGGGCCCTCCAACCCAAAAGGATGCAGAGCCAGGATCGCAGCAAGGCTGGGACAGAAGGAATCACACACAGAGTTTCAAGAGTTTTCAATAGTTAATAATGTATGTTCCATGAGCGCTGGAATATATTGTGTTTGTTGCACACTGACTTTGCAGTTAGAGAAAGGGTTTGCCTTTGCAATTTTGTTTGTTGATGCACTTTAATTAATATAATTTAAAAAAAAAAAATCGAATCGTAAGTCGAGTTTTTTATAAAAAAATCGCAGATTTTTTTTGGGGGGAAAATCGCCCAGCCCTACTATAAACTGCTAAATACCTTTTTTCATCAGTAGTATATAGCAGTCTTCTGACTTCTATCAGTTTCTGGTTAAAGCGTGTAGAACAAATTTTCATTCTACTCTGACTGTCCTATGAGGGAGCAGGACCCCTGATTCTCTGATTGGATCTGTGCTGATCACATGCATTCTCCCAAGAAAAAAAAACTCTAGCAATACACACCAAACTGGGCATGTGCAGCTTGCCCTCAAGACTTTGTTCTGTCAGGGGATGGATTGGGGACTGTGGAAGAAGGTGAGGATCAGAGAAGACTGGATCAAACAACCTTTTTACACAATGCAGAGGATTGACCCCTTAGGTTCCACGGTAAGTATAACAAGCATGCTTTACTGCATATGCCGACTGATTTAACTGTTATGGGTTTAGTAACACTTTTTAATTTGTGTTACATTTGCCTTGCAGTGATAGACACAGTGCCGATCCTGACCTCCCTGGGGCCCTAAGCAAAATTCTGCTAAGGGGCCCTCTACGGTGGCAAAAAATGGGTGTGGTTTACGTGGAATAGTGGGCGTGGCTTACATGGGCGTGGCTCGGAGGGGTGTGGTTAGAGTCTGAGATGAATGAGGGATGGAGGGAGAAAGAAAGAGTGAAAGGAAGAAAGAGGGGTGGAGGGACAGCAGGCCCAGATCCTACACCACAATAGAAATGTGTGTATTCCAGAAAGTTTAACAAATCAGCAGATAAAGATACTCCAAACACCTGGTGTTAGCGCTTCAATCATCCTGGCACCATGGTTGTTATGGTGTCAGGATGACCATAATGCAGAATCAGTGGAAGCCCTGAGTCCCTCCTTACACCAGGCATTCCCAGCGGAGTCCCTCCTTACACCAGGCATTCCCAGCGGAGTCCCTCCTTACACCAGGCATTCCCAGTAGAGTCCCTCCTTACACCAGGCATTCCCAGTAGAGTCCCTCCTTACACCAGGCATTCCCAGTAGAGTCCCTCCTTACACCAGGCATTCCCAGCAGAGTCCCTCCTTACACCGGGCATTCCCAGCAGAGTCCCTCCTTACACCGGGCATTCCCAGCGGAGTCCCCCCTTACACCGGGCCTTCCCAGCGGAGTCCCCCCTTACACCGGGCCTTCCCAGCGGAGTCCCCCCTTACACCGGGCCTTCCCAGCGGAGTCCCCCCTTACACCGGGCCTTCCCAGCGGAGTCCCCCCTTACACCGGGCCTTCCCAGCGGAGTCCCCCCTTACACCGGGCCTTCCCAGCGGAGTCCCCCCTTACACCGGGCCTTCCCAGCGGAGTCCCCCCTTACACCGGGCCTTCCCAGCGGAGTCCCCCCTTACACCGGGCCTTCCCAGCGGAGTCCCCCCTTACACCGGGCCTTCCCAGCGGAGTCCCCCCTTACACCGGGCCTTCCCAGCGGAGTCCCCCCTTACACCGGGCCTTCCCAGCGGAGTCCCCCCTTACACCGGGCCTTCCCAGCGGAGTCCCCCCTTACACCGGGCCTTCCCAGCGGAGTCCCCCCCTTACACCGGGCCTTCCCAGCGGAGTCCCCCCCTTACACCGGGCCTTCCCAGCGGAGTCCCCCCCTTACACCGGGCCTTCCCAGCGGAGTCCCCCCCCTTACACCGGGCCTTCCCAGCGGAGTCCCCCCCCTTACACCGGGCCTTCCCAGCGGAGTCCCCCCCCTTACACCGGGCCTTCCCAGCGGAGTCCCCCCCCCTTACACCGGGCCTTCCCAGCGGAGTCCCCCCCCCTTACACCGGGCCTTCCCAGCGGAGTCCCCCCCCCTTACACCGGGCCTTCCCAGCGGAGTCCCCCCCCCTTACACCGGGCCTTCCCAGCGGAGTCCCCCCCCCTTACACCGGGCCTTCCCAGCGGAGTCCCCCCCCCTTACACCGGGCCTTCCCAGCGGAGTCCCCCCCCTTACACCGGGCCTTCCCAGCGGAGTCCCCCCCCTTACACCGGGCCTTCCCAGCGGAGTCCCCCCCTTACACCGGGCCTTCCCAGCGGAGTCCCCCCCCTTACACCGGGCCTTCCCAGCGGAGTCCCCCCCCCTTACACCGGGCCTTCCCAGCGGAGTCCCCCCCCCTTACACCGGGCCTTCCCAGCGGAGTCCCCCCCCTTACACCGGGCCTTCCCAGCGGAGTCCCCCCCCCTTACACCGGGCCTTCCCAGCGGAGTCCCCCCCCCTTACACCGGGCCTTCCCAGCGGAGTCCCCCCCCCTTACACCGGGCCTTCCCAGCGGAGTCCCCCCCCCTTACACCGGGCCTTCCCAGCGGAGTCCCCCCCCTTACACCGGGCCTTCCCAGCGGAGTCCCCCCCCCTTACACCGGGCCTTCCCAGCGGAGTCCCCCCCCTTACACCGGGCCTTCCCAGCGGAGTCCCCCCCCCTTACACCGGGCCTTCCCAGCGGAGTCCCCCCCCCTTACACCGGGCCTTCCCAGCGGAGTCCCCCCCCCTTACACCGGGCCTTCCCAGCGGAGTCCCCCCCCCTTACACCGGGCCTTCCCAGCGGAGTCCCCCCCCCCTTACACCGGGCCTTCCCAGCGGAGTCCCCCCCCCCTTACACCGGGCCTTCCCAGCGGAG
The DNA here is from genome assembly GCA_029206835.1 of Rana muscosa. Lineage (NCBI taxonomy): Eukaryota > Metazoa > Chordata > Amphibia > Anura > Ranidae > Rana > Rana muscosa. The sequence continues at coordinate 181,565,426 of CM055121.1, forward strand.
TCCCCCCCCCCTTACACCGGGCCTTCCCAGCGGAGTCCCCCCCCCCTTACACCGGGCCTTCCCAGCGGAGTCCCCCCCCCCTTACACCGGGCCTTCCCAGCGGAGTCCCCCCCCCTTACACGGGGCCTTCCCAGCGGAGTCCCCCCCCCTTACACGGGGCCTTCCCAGCGGAGTCCCCCCCCCCTTACACGGGGCCTTCCCAGCGGAGTCCCCCCCCCCCTTACACGGGGCCTTCCCAGCGGAGTCCCCCCCCCCCTTACACGGGGCCTTCCCAGCGGAGTCCCCCCCCTTACACGGGGCCTTCCCAGCGGAGTCCCCCCCCCTTACACGGGGCCTTCCCAGCGGAGTCCCCCCCCTTACACGGGGCCTTCCCAGCGGAGTCCCCCCCCCTTACACGGGGCCTTCCCAGCGGAGTCCCCCCCCCTTACACGGGGCCTTCCCAGCGGAGTCCCCCCCCTTACACGGGGCCTTCCCAGCGGAGTCCCCCCCCTTACACGGGGCCTTCCCAGCGGAGTCCCCCCCCTTACACGGGGCCTTCCCAGCGGAGTCCCCCCCCTTACACGGGGCCTTCCCAGCGGAGTCCCCCCCCCCTTACACGGGGCCTTCCCAGCGGAGTCCCCCCCCCTTACACGGGGCCTTCCCAGCGGAGTCCCCCCCCCCTTACACGGGGCCTTCCCAGCGGAGTCCCCCCCCCCCTTACACGGGGCCTTCCCAGCGGAGTCCCCCCCCCCTTACACGGGGCCTTCCCAGCGGAGTCCCCCCCCTTACACGGGGCCTTCCCAGCGGAGTCCCCCCCCTTACACGGGGCCTTCCCAGCGGAGTCCCCCCCCTTACACGGGGCCTTCCCAGGGGAGTCCCCCCTTACACGGGGCCTTCCCAGGGGAGTCCCCCCTTACACGGGGCCTTCCCAGGGGAGTCCCCCCTTACACGGGGCCTTCCCAGGGGAGTCCCCCCTTACACGGGGCCTTCCCAGCGGAGTCCCCCCCCTTACACCGGGCCTTCCCAGCGGAGTCCCCCTCCTTACACCAGGGCGGGAGGTGGGCGGTGCCGCAGCTCAATTCCTATTGGCAGCCACCCTGATCCTCCTCTTGGTCTACAAGAAAATGGCGGCCGGCGGAGACATTGTCTCCGCCCGGCACGCGGACCTCTAGCGGCGGCGAAGATTCGGGGGCCCCTAGTAATTACTCGGGGCCCTACGCAGCTTGCGTAGCAAGCGTATAGGGCGGATCGGCCCTGGATAGACTCAAAGCTATTTGCTAGAGCTGTTAAAAGCTGATTATTGAAAAATCGCCTCAAGGTTTGAGAGGGTTTGGGATCCTTGGATCCGTTGCCTACAACCTTTGACTATATGATGGGCATGATGAACAGGAAGACTAAATGGTGGGACTTTATATGAGGCACACAACTAAGTAAATGGACCAATCAATATACACATTGTATTTATGATGGGCATCATGGTGGCCGGCAGGGCCTTTGGATGGGCTCTGGCCTCTCCCTTTTACTTTCTTCTTTTCTTTTATCTTCTCTATCTTCTCCCTATATTATTTCTCATTTGATTTATTGGGCGACGGCAGGGTACCGCTTTATTTATCACAGATTGTGATCTTGAGTTTATTTCCTGTTAAAACTGAGTGGCTGTTATGGAACAAGGGGCTTCCCAGATGTAGCATTGGTATGTCCCACTCGCATGGTATATAATGGGTACGTTTTGCTGTTCTTAATTGAACTTCTTTTTACTTACCATTTTGACACGTATGTGATACACCATCTGTATTTTACTGGTCTATTGGTTTTGACATTCTATTCTGCCCGATGACGTCAGCTCTGATGAAACGCATAGGACGGAGTCCATGTCTGTGATGTTACAATGCAGATCGAGCCTGCCAATATGTGGACCAGTTGCCGGGAACCACTGATATTTTTGTACATCAAAAATAAAATATATATTCAGCGCAAATCCTTATGTACAGACTAGTGCGTTGCAAGCTGAACACTCCAAGGTCAAAACACAACACCTCGATAACAATAATAACTCAAGCAGTGCAGCAAAAATAGATAATAAAATATAAAATATAAAATCTATTTAAAAGATTCAGAAGTCCATAAAGTTATGCAAAGCTTTAAAAGTCCACGCATTAATGACCGCTTCGAGGAAGGGCTTCCAATTCAGGCATGCGAGTGTCAATGTGAATCAATTCCCTCCACCACAGACATAAGCAGCTGCTCACCTCCTTGTTTAGACCAATATGGTCTCAATTGGCCTTCCCCAATATGGGTACACAATTCCTCCCAGTTGACATTCGGCACCAAAGATAGGAATCCATCCGTGGTGTATATGCAGAAATAAAACAAAGCATCTAGCGCTCTCTGTTTTTATTAGACAATTTATTTAAAAAAAAGTAAAATAACTTACAAGTCCAGCTCTTGTAACAAGTGCATACAATGAGCGTTTATAGTACAGGCTATACACCAGAAAGATGGCTGCGGGTGATGTCACACATAGCTCCTCCCCTGGGGAGGGAACTGAATGGCTCTTCTGCGCATTACCTACGCTTGTCTAGACTCTTATAATTTGGTGTCTAGACCTCTGGTAAGCAAGCAATTCACATTGGATATTTTATGGACTTTGTTTTCACTGTTTGTATCACTTTGATTAGCGTGGCAACTTGTGCTATTTTTATTTCTATCACCAACTGTCCTGTTGTGTTGTTGCCAGCAGCTTATATTCACATTCTTTTTAAATGTAATTTTGAGCTTTCTGCCAGCGCAATAATTTTTCTTTTTTTACACTGATATTCTAAATAATGCTTGCTGGAGCTACTGGCGTAAAGTTTTCTACAGCGGGAGTACTTTTATACCTACATAGCAATTAGATGGTGATAGAAATCTCTTGAGTGTGCTGAATTTGAGTACATTAGAAACGATAAGGTGAACAGGGGTAGAATGTTGAATGAACCACATTGGTGTATTGTCATAGTTGGGACACCAAATCAAAGAGACGTTTTTAGTTTTAACCTTTTGAGGACCAAGCCTATTTCTGACATTTGTTGTTTACAAGTTAAAAATCAGTATTTTTTTGCTAGAAAATTACTTAGAAGCCCCAAACAATATAAATATATATATATATATATATATATATATATATATATATATATATATATATATATTTTTTTACAGAAACCCTAGAGAATAAAATGGAGATCGTTGCAATACTTTGTCACACCATATTTGCGCAGCGGTCCTACCTATGCGTTTTATGGGGGGGGGGGGAAATCACTTTTTCAAAAAAAAAAATAGGAAAACTGTAAAGTTAGCCCAATTTTTTTGTGTAATGCGAAAGATGTTATGCCAAGTAAATTGTTACCCAACATGTCATGCTTCAAAACTGCGCACGCTTGTGGAATGGCAACACATTACGGTACTTAAAAATCTTCATAGACAACGCTTTAATTTTTTTTTCAGGTTACCTGTTTAGAGTTAGAGGAGGTCTAGTGCTAGAATTATTGCTCTCGCGCCAACGATCACAGCGATAGCTCACGTGTGGTTTGAACATAGTTTACATATGTGGGCGTGACTTGGGTATGCGTTCACTTCTGTGCGCGAGCTCGGAGGGATGGGAAGCTTTGTATTGTTAATTTTTTTTTTCTTATTTATTTTACTCTTTATTTTTGCACGGTCCCTTTTAAAAAAAAAAAAAAAATATTAATCACTTTTATTCCTATTACAAAGAATGTAAACATCCCTTGTAATAGAAATCAGCAGGACAGGGCCTCTTTAACCACTTAACAACCATCTGACGCCGAATAACGGCGGCAAGGTGGTTGCTTAACTCTGGGAGGACGTTATATAACGTCCTCCCTTAGAATCGTTCCTGCGCGCGCCCGCGGGCGCGCACACACAAATAACGGTGTTCGCCGGGTCCACCGGACCCGTAGCAACACAGATCGCGGTAAAGGGCCAATGACAGCGGCCCTTTACCACGTGATTGCGCCGTTCAATGACGGCGCGATCAGAATGTAAACACAGCTGGGTCAGGGCAAGTTCATCTCACTCCTCACCTCACACCGATGCAGCGTGAGAGGAAAAGGAGAGACAATAGTGAGTTGTAATTGCTTTTAGCTGTGCCCAACAGTGCCACAAAAGTGCCCAATAGTGCCATCTGTGCCACCTGTGACCCCTCTGTGCCACATCAGTGCTACCTGTGCCCATCAGTGCTCATCTGCGCCACTGCAGTGCCGCCTGTGCCCACCAGTGCCACACCAGAGCCACACCTGTGCACACCAGAGCCACACCTGTGCCACCTGTGCCCATCAGCGCCACTGCAGTGCCACATCAGTGTCGCCTGTGGCCACCTGTGCCCATCAGTGCCACCTGTGCCCACCAGAGCCACACCAGTGCACACCAGAGCCACACCTGTGCCCATCAGCGCCACATCAGTGCCGCCTGTGCCCATCAGTGCTCATCTGCGCCACTGCAGTGCCGCCTGTGCCCACCAGTGCCACACCAGAGCCACACCTGTGCACACCAGAGCCACACCTGTGCCACCTGTGCCCATCAGCGCCACTGCAGTGCCACATCAGTGTCGCCTGTGGCCACCTGTGCCCATCAGTGCCACCTGTGCCCACCAGAGCCACACCAGTGCACACCAGAGCCACACCTGTGCCCATCAGCGCCACATCAGTGCCGCCTGTGCCCACCAGTGCCGCCTGTGTGCTAATCAGTGCCACCAGAGCCACACCAGTGCAACCATTGCCACTACAGTGCACACCAGTGCTACCTGTGCCACATCAGTGCCGCCTGTGCCCACCAGTGCCACCACAGTGCTCTGCAGTGCAGCCTCACCAGCATGGCAAAAAAAGATTTACTTGTGAGGAGGCCTACCAGCGTCTAATCATGACCGATGAGAGCAGCGAGGAGTCTCAGTCTGATTCGGATTCGGCCTATGAACCCGTTACAGACAGTGGGTCTGATACAGAATCAGAAGAGAAATGTGTGCCCGTGAAAACAAGGGGTTCTGGCGTGGGGTTAGCGGCCTACTACCAGCAGCGCAGTGCCGTCCACCCCAAGCGCAGTGCCGTCCACCCCAAGCGCAGTGCCGCTGCAACAAAGGCCAGGCACCAGTAGGGTGTCATCTCAGCCCCAAAGGGATAGGGGCCATGCCAGCCTTCCCTATGGCCTTCAAAACCCCTTGTGGCTTCCCCCTAATTCCGGAGCAGCAAATATCCCCCCTTTCACCGCCCAGCCAGGTGTCCAGGTGAACACCGATGGTTTTTCCATGCTCGATTTTTTTTCATTTAGTATTCACCGAAGACTTACTATCCTCCATTGTAGCCCAGTGCAACCTCTACGCACAGCAGTACATCGTAAGCAACCCTGGGTCTAGTTACGCCCGTCCCTTTGAGTGGAGAGAACTAACCGTAGAGGAATTCAAAATTTTCCTAGGCCTAACTTTTACTATGGGACTCTCAAAAAAAACAACAATTGTACTCCTACTGGTCTACCAAACCCATCCACCACATGCCACTCTTCTCATCCATTATGCCAAGATCCTGATTCCTAATGATTATGCGGTTCCTCCACTATAATGACAACACCCAGTGCCCTCCCCGAAATGACCCAGCTTTTCACAAACTATAAAAAATTCGGCCACTCCTAAATTTTTTCTCTAAAATTTTTTCACAGTTATATATCCCTGAACAGAATATCTCCGTGGATGAGTCCCTTATAAAATTCTCAGGCAGGCTGGGCATTAAACAGTTTATCCCCAGCAAAAGGGCCCGATATGAGGTTAAAATGTACAAGCTATGTGACCGAGCCACGGGGTACATCTACGCCTTCCTGGTGTACGAAGGGAAGGACTCCCAACTGCATCCCCCTGAATGCCCAGAGTACATCGGAGTCAGCGGAAAAGTGGCCTGGAAGCTTATCTATCCACTCCTTGGAAAGGGATACCACCTTTATGTGGATAATTTTTATACCAGCTTGCCCCTGTTCCGCAATCTTTACCGGAGGGACACCCCAGCATGTGGCACAGTAAGAGCCAATAGAAAAGGCTTCCCACAAAAACTTGTCAATGAAAAGCTACGACGAGGGGAGACGGCATCATTGAGGAACCAGGAGATATTAGCTGTCAGGTGGAGGGACAAACGAAATGTCCAAATACTCACATCAATCCACAACGACACCTACGTTGAAGTCCCCAAAAGAAACGGCACAATCCAGAAACCAGCTTGTGTCTACGATTATAATTTGTTTATGGGGGGAGTGGACTTCAACGATCAGATGATTGAACCCTATCTTCCCACAAGAAAATCCCGCCACTGGTATAAGAAAGTGTCCATTTATTTTTTTAGTTTGGCCATGTATAACACTTAAGTTTATTTACAAAAAATAACAGAGAACCCCGTATCCTATCTACTCTATCAAGAAGAAGTTATCTCCGCCCTTTTGTACCCTGAAAGCCCACCAGAAAATATTCGCTCTGATTCCGTGAGCAGACTCCACGAGCGCCACTTCCCTGAGAAAGCCGCCCCCCCGTGAAACAGGCTACAGACATCAGAAGAGATGCCGGGTGTGCTCCAGAGGAGGAATTCAAAGAGACACCGTGTATTATTGTCCTGATTGTCCTTCCCAACCAGGCCTCTGTATAGGCGAATGTTTCCGCCGTTACCATACGTTTCTACACTATTAGGGAAGTATGGTAAATGCAATTCTCATTTCCTGTCATTTTCCTCCACACCCCTTATGCCACTGCACTGAACTGTACATACCTCTGCCTTCTCCGGAACCGACCTTGGACTGTTATACGAACACTCTTCTGCCTAACGCTAAACTGTACCTACCTCTGCTTTCTCCGGAACTGACCCTGGCCTGTTATACGACCACTCTTCTGCCTAACGCTTAACTGTACCTATCTCTGCCTGCTCTGGAACTGACCCTGGACTGTTTGACCACGTTTTTTGCCTGCCTCTTGGATTGATCTTTTACCCTGCTATGCTAGTGGGAACACAGGGGTCTCACATATGTGATGGGCTCCAGAATTGTTTTTCTGGATGAAGAAAACAATTTTTTAGTTTTCTCATTCCCGGATTAGGGTCTGGAGACTCGGAGGCTTCAAAGAGATTTGGGTGGGAGAAGCCTCTACCCCTGTCCCCATTCTTTCCTGGCCTGCTACTTGGACCATGTTCCTTATAATTACCAGGACCAATATTTTGGCACTGCTGGCAATGTCTCTACTTGCACTGACCCTGGACTGTATATGGACAGTATTCCTGCCTGTAGTGACTATGGACAATATTCCTGTCTGCTGCCTGGACAATTTCATTCACTGTCGCTGACCACGTCCCTGCCTGCTGCCTGGATCAGGGCTCTCCTCCTGTGGACAATTGCACTACTAAAACCACAGGTAATCCTTTTTTTTTACCGTTTACTCAGCAGAATGTATTTTAGGGTGTAATTCTTGGTATGTACATGCTGTGTTAGAAATATGAAGGGCCTTCAAAAATGTGATAGATTGTAAGGAAATTGGATGTGTAATTTATGTCCCTAGAACACCTGATGGTGCTTCTTGGATGTTGGGCCTCTATGTGGCCAGGCTGTTAAAAAAGCTCACACATGTGGTATCGCCATACTCAAGATGAGTAGCAGAATATATTTTGGGTTGTCATTTTTGCTGTGTACATGCTATATGTTGGAAATATCCTATAAATGGACAACTTTGTGTAAAAAAAAATGCATTTTCAATTTTTTTCCACATTTTCCAAAAACTTCTGGAAAAAAATGAACCGTTCAAAAGACTCATTATTATGCCTCATAGATTATACATTGGAGTGTTAGCTTTCCAAAATGGGGTCACTTTGTGGGCGTTTCCATTGTCCTGGTGCTCCAGGGCCTTCAAAAGTGTAATAGGTGGTTGAGAGATTAGCTGTGTAATTTATGCTCCTAGAACGCCTGAAGTTGCTACTTCAGTGTTGGACCTCTGTATGTGGGCAGGCTGTATAAAAGTCTCACACATGTGGTATCGCCATACTCAGGAGAAGGAGCAGAATATATTTTGGGGTGTCATTTGTGGAATGTACATGCCATGTGAGAGAAATAATCTGTTTTAATGACAATTTGGTGTGAAAAAAATAAATAATAATAATAATCTTAATTTTGCAAAGAATTGTGGGAAAAAATGACAACTTCAAAAAACTAACTATGCCTCTTACTAACTACCTTGGAATGTCTACTTTCCAAAAAGGGGTCATTTGGGGGGTATTTGTACTTTACTGGCTTGTTAGGGTCTCAAGAAATGAGATAGGCTGTCAGTACATCAGGTGTGATCAAATTGATACATTTTCAGTAATTGGCACCATAGCTTGTAGACCCTATAACTTTCACCCAGACTAAATAATATCCACTAATTTAGGTTATTTTTACCAAATATATGTAGCAGTAAACATTTTTGGCCAAATTTATGAAGAAAAATTACTTATTTGCAAAATTTTATAATAGAAATGAAGAACAATGCATTTTTTTTTACCAAAGTTTCGGTATTTTTCATTTATAGCGAAAAAAATAAAAACCGCAGAGGTGATCAAATACCACCAAATAAAAGCTCTATTTGTGTGAAAAAAAGGACGAAAATTTCATATGGGTACAGTGTTGCATGACTGAGTAATTGTCATTCAAAATGTGAGAGCACCGAAAGCTGAAAATTGGTCTGGTTATTAAGGGGATTTAAGTGCCCAGTTGTCAAGTGGTTAATGTGAGATCTGGGGTCAAAAAGGCCTCAGATCTCACATTTACACTTAAAAGCAATAATAATAAAAAAATAATATATATATAGGTGTGTGTGTGTGTGTGTGTGTGTGTGTGTGTGTGTGTGTGTGTGTGTGTGTGTGTGTGTGTGTGTGTGCCTTGCGAAAGTATTCGGCCCCCTTGAACTTTTCATCCTTTTGCCACATTTCAGGCTTCAAACATAAAGATATAAAATTTTAATTTTTTATGAAGAATCACCAACAAGTGGGACACAATTGTGAAGTGGAACGAAATCTATTGGATTTTTGAAACTTTTTTAACTAAGAAAAAAATGAAAAGTGGGGCGTGCAAAATTATTCGCCCCCCTTGCGTTAATACTTTGTAGAGCCACCTTTTGCTGCGATTACAGCTGCAAGTCGCTTGGGGTATGTCTCTATCAGTTTTGCACATCGAGAGACTGAAATTCTTGCCCATTCTTCCTTGCAAAACAGCTCGAGCTCAGTGAGGTTGGATGGAGAGCGTTTGTGAACAGCAGTTTTCAGCTCTTTCCACAGATTCTCGATTGGATTCAGGTCTGGACTTTGACTTGGCCATTCTAACACCTGGATACGTTTATTTATGAACCATTCCTTTGTAGATTTTGCTGTATGTTTGGGATCATTGTCTTGTTGGAAGTTAAATCTCCGTCCCAGTCTCAGGTCTTTTGCAGACTTCAACAGGTTTTCATCCAGAATGGTCCTGTATTTGGCTGCATCCATCTTCCCCTCAATTTTAACCATCTTCCCTGTCCCTGCTGAAGAAAAGCAGGCCCAAACCATGATGCTGCCACCACCATGTTTGACAGTGGGGATGGTGTGTTGAGGGTGATGAGCTGTGTTGCTTTTACGCCAAACATATCGTTTTGCATTGTGGCCAAAAAGTTTGATTTTGGTTTCATCGGACCAGAGCATCTTCTTCCACATGTTTGGTGTGTCTCCCAGGTGGCATGTGGCAAACTTTTAGACGAGACTTTTTATGGATATCTTTGAGAAATGGCTTTCTTCTTGACACTCTTCCATAAAGGGCAGATTTGTGCAGTGTACGACTGATTGTTGTCCTGTGGACAGACTCTCCCACCTCAGCTGTAGTTCTCTGCAGTTCATCCAGAGTGATCATGGGCCTCTTGGCTGCATCTCTGATCGGTCTTCTCCTTGTCTGAGCTGAAAGTTTAGAGGGACAGCCAGGTCTTGGTAGATTTGCAGTGGTCTGATACTCCTTCCATTTCAAAATGATCGCTTGCACAGTGCTCCTTGGAATGTTTAAAGCTTGGGAAATCTTTTTGTATCCAAATCCGGATTTAAACTTCTCCACAACAGTATTACGGACCTGCCTGGTGTGTTCCTTGGTCTTCATGATGCTCTCTGCGCTTTCAACAGAACCCTAAGTGCAGGTTCACACTGGGGCGACAAACGCTCCGACATTAGGAGCTCATGTCGCATGACGTGTGAAAATCAATGTTTCCCTATGAGAGCTGTCTTAACTGGTCCGACACATGTCGGTCCGACATTAAAAATTCTCCCTGTACTACTTCTGTCCGACTTTGATCCGACTTCAGCCCATTGACTATCATTGAAGTCGGATCAAAGTCGGATCCTTGTCCTAACCATACGACTTTGGCATCCGACATTGTGATTACAGCAGCAGTAAAAGGAATTTATCTCACCCTGGGATTGTTTTGATTGGTCAAAGGACAAGTCAGACTAGCACAATGTCGGATCAAAGTAGTATCCTGTTCATGAATGTCGGATGGATGTCGGACCAATGTCGGACCAATGTCGGACAGATGTCGCAGAGCAAAGTAGGATGAAAGTCGTGTCGTATAGTGTGAACCCAGCCTTAAGGCCTGGTTCACACTGGGGCGACAAACGCTCCGACATTGGGAGCTCATGTCGCATGACGTGTGAAAATCAATGTTTCCCTATGGGAGCCGTCTTAACTGGTCCGACACATGTCGGTCCGACTTTGAAAATGCTCCCTGTACTACTTTGGTCCGACTTTGATCCGACTTCAGCCCATTGACTATCATTGAAGTCGGATCAAAGTCGGACCGCAGTCTTGCATGGTCCGACTTTGGCATGCGACTTGTGCTGTGCTGCTCTTGAGGGGGAACTCCAGGCCAAATTTTAAATAAAAAAACGGCGTGGGTTCCCCTCCAGAGGCATACCAGGCCCTTGGGTCTGGTCTGGATTTGCAGGGGCACCCCTACGCCAAAAAACGGCGTGGGGGTCCCCCCAAGGTCCAAACCAGACCCTTATCCGAGCACGCAACCTGGCAGGCCGCAGGGGAAGAGGGGGGGACGAGAGAGCGGCCCCCCTCCCTCCTGAACCGTACCAGGCCACATGCCCTCAACATGGGGGGTTTGGTGCTCTGGGGCAGGGGGGCGACCTGCGGCCCCCCCACCCCAGAGCACCCTGCCCCCATGTTGATGAGGACAGGGCCTCTTCCCGACAACCCTGGCCGTTGGTTGTCGGGGTCTGCGGGCGGGGGGCTTATCGGAATCCGGGAGCCCCCCTTTAATAAGGGGGCCCCCAGATCACAGCCCCCCACCCTATGTGAATGAGTATGGGGTACATCGTACCCCTACCCATTCACCTGGAGGAAAAAAATGTCAATAAAAAAAACTACACGGGTTTTTAAAGTAATTTATTACACAGCTCCGGGGGTCTTCTACCGACTCCGGCGCTCTTCTTCCGACTTCCGGGGGTCTTTTCCGACTTCGGGGGTCTCAGGTGTCGTCTCCGCGCTCTCCGGTTCTTTCTTCCGCCGGGCCTCCGCTAACTTCTTTTTAGCTCTCTTGCTAACAGAGGCCCGGTCTTCCCGTTGTCTCGTCCGGCTCTCCGTTGTCCTTCTGCCGGCCCCTCCGCTAACTTCTTGGTAGCTCTTTCGCTAGTGGAGGGGTGCGGTCTTCCCGTCGCTGTCGCCGTCGGCTTCTTCTTCCCTCTTCTCCTCCTCGATGTTGACGCGTCGCTTCCTCCCGCTGTAATACTGGCTCTCCGCTCCGCTCCGCATTAATATAGGCTTCTCATGACGTCACAGTCACATGTTCCGGGGCACATGGCCCCGGAGCATGTGACTGTGACGTCATGGGAACATGTGACTGTGACGTCATGAGAAGCCTATATTAATGCGGAGCGGAGCGGAGAGCCAGTATTACAGCGGGAAGAAGCGACGCGTCAACATCGAGAAGGAGAAGAGGGAAGAAGAAGCCGACGGCGACGGGAAGACCGGCCCCTCCACTAGCGAAAGAGCTACGAAGAAGTTAGTGGAGGGGCCGGCAGAAGGACAACGGAGAGCCGGACGAGACAACGGGAAGACCGGGCCTCCGTTAGCAAGAGAGCTAAAAAGAAGTTAGCGGAGGCCCGGCGGAAGAAAGAACCGGAGAGCGCGGAGACGACACCGGAGACCCCCGAAGTCGGAAAAGACCCCCGGAAGTCGGAAGAAGACCCCCGGAGCTGTGTAATAAATTACTTTAAAAACCTGCGTAGTGTTTTTTTATTGCAATTTTTTTCCACCAGGTGAATGGGTAGGGGTACGATGTACCCCATACTCATTCACATAGGGTGGGGGGGCCGGGATCCGGGGGCCCCCTTATTGAAGGGGGCTCCCGGATTCCGATAAGCCCCCCGCCCGCAGACCCCGACAACCAACGGCCAGGGTTGTCGGGAAGAGGCCCTGTCCTCATCAACATGGGGGCAGGGTGCTTTGGGGTGGGGGGGCCGCAGGTCGCCCCCCTGCCCCAGAGCACCAAACCCCCCCATGTTGAGGGCATGCGGCCTGGTACGGTTCAGGAGGGAGGGGGGGCCGCTCTCTCGTCCCCCCCCTCTTCCCCTGCGGCCTGCCAGGTTGTGTGCTCGGATAAGGGTCTGGTTTGTATTTTGGGGGGACCCCCACGCCGTTTTTTCGGCGTAGGGGCGCCCGTTCAAATCCAGACCAGACCCAAGGGCCTGGTATGCCTCTGGAGGGGAACCCACGCCGTCTTTTTTAATTTAAAATTTGGCCTGGAGTTCCCCTTCAAGTTTCATACCAAACACATTGCCTGATATTGGCGGGGATCCAAGTCGGATCCCCATTTCATTGAAAGTCGGACATATGTCGGCTTCATGTCGCAGGGCAAAGTCGGATCCAAAGTAGGACAGATGTCGTGTCGCACTAGTGTGAACCCAGCCTAAAGGAATTTATCTCACCCTGGGATTGTTTTGATTGGTCAAAGGACAAGTCAGACTAGCACAATGTCGGATCAAAGTAGTATCCTGTTCATGAATGTCGGATGGATGTCGGACCAATGTCGGACCAATGTCGGACCAATGTAGGACAGATGTCGCAGAGCAAAGTAGGATGAAAGTCGTGTCGTATAGTGTGAACCCAGCCTGAGACTATCACAGAGCAGGTGCATTTATACAGAGACTTGATTACACACAGGTGGATTCTATTTATCACCATCAGTCATTATTAAGAGATCCTCGCTGAACTTCTGGAGTGAGTTTGCTGCACTGAAAGTAAAGGGGCCGAATAATTTTGCACGCACCACTTTTCAGTTTTTTATTTGCTAAAAAAGTTTAAAATATCCAATAGATTTCGTTCCACTTCACAATTGTGTCCCACTTGTTGGTGATTCTTCACAAAAAATTAAAATTTTATATCTTTATGTTTGAAGCCTGAAATGTGGCAAAAGGATGAAAAGTTCAAGGGGGCCGAATACTTTGGCAAGGCACTGTAGATAAATAGATGTGTGTGTGTGTGTGTGTGTGTATAGATAGATAAATAGATGTGTGTGTGTGTGTGTGTGTGTGTGGATAGATAGATGGTGTATGTGTGTGTGTGTGTGTGTGTGTATATATATATATGTGTATATATATATATATATATATAATGTGACAGTAGGAGCTACTGTCACGGTAAAATGGACAGTTTGCTGGACACAGGGTCTGCACATTTGCAAGGTGCAAGACTACAGAGCGTAGATGTGGACTGGAGAAGACTGCTTTCGCAGCTTTCTCCAGGTTTTGGTATTCTGGAAAGGGGCTTTGTAGTTTGGAGATTCCACAGTGTCTTGGGAGGGATGGGATCTCCAACCCTGTGTCCAGACTTTGCTGATTACCAGCAGGGTGTGTGCTCAGGTGAGCACAGCCCTTATAATGAATGTATGGGAAGACCTCATGGCTCCCAGTTGGAGACGGCTCCACACCAAGAGACAGGAGGTCTTCAGGAGTCAGAGAGGCTGTAGGTGACAGCCAGAACATTGGTGACTGCAAGAGGCAGAGCTGTGGACGCTAAAGGGAAGCCGTGTACTTTGAGGAGTCCGGTGGTCTGGGTGACCAGGAAAGTGCAGAAGTACTGCTACAGAGAGCCAGGTGGGCTAGCATTTTCTGTTATGTGTATTTGATGGAGAAGAACCCCTGCGTGGGAAACCTTTGTGTGGACTTTTATTTTGCCTTTTTTAATAAAAACGGGCTACCATGCCCTTAAATATAGTTCCTGACTGGCTTGAATCGCTGGGAAAATGCATCTACCACTTAAACTAAACAACCCCCATCTCACAATATATAGATGTGTGTGTGTATATGTAGATAGATAGATAGACAGACAGATAGACAGACAGACAGACAGACAGGTGTGTGTGTATAGATAGATAGATAGATAGATGTGTGTGTGTGTGTGTGTGTGTGTATATAAAAAAAAAAATGTATGTTTCCTTTTAAGACCGGAGGGTGGAAGTGGCGTTTGACGTCGTTCCGGTCCTCCAAGGGCATGGAGACGAATCTTGCCCTCACTCGACTGCCCATAAAAGTGATCCTGTGGCGAATAAACTGCTGGGAGCACTTTTATGTGAAAGAGGATCACCCACTCTATAAAAAAATACCCGGGCTATGGCAGCTAGCTGCTGCCATGACCCCGGTATTTACTGTCAAAGCATCGACGTGTATATACAGTGAGCAGTCTGGAAGTGGTTGTAAAGGCTAAAGGTTTTTTACCTCATCACATTCTCTATATTAAGATAAACTTTTAGGTTCAGCCCCCCTGCACCTTTAAATACTTACCTGAGACCTGATCTCGGTCCAGCGATGTACCCAAGAGCAGTGATGCTGTTCTCTCTCTTGCTACTCACTGGACTCTGTGAGAGCAGCAGAAGCCATTTGCTCCTGCTGCCATCAATCAAATCCAATGATGAGGGAGCAGTGGGCTGGGCCGAGCAGCACTGTGTGTATCAATAGAAGCACACAGTGTGGCTCGGGTTCATGCCCGCATGAGTACCCCCCTAGAAAGTGGCTTGCTAAGGGGATTACTCAAAGGCAGGAGGAGCCAGGAGCGCTGGTGGTGGATTCCATAAGAGAAGGATCAGGGCTACTCTGTGAAAAAAACATTGCACAGAGCAAGTATGTATGACATGTTTGTTCTTTTAGGAAAAAAAAATTACCTTTTTAGAATCACTTTAAATAATAGGAAGGTTCTTATCTTGATTGCCCATGTGGATACTGCTGGCTAGTGACTCTCCTGATCCAGCAGTTGGCTCCCCTACACAGATTCACACAGGAAGGCTCTATTTTGAGTCCATTTAAGGTTCTTATTTTTAACTGACGCCCTGATGAAGAGGAAGTTTTTTTATGACCACTGAAATGTTTTAGCTGTTTTCAGTAATAACTAATTAATGAATTTGGACTCGTATCCTTTGGCTTGTTGCTTCTTTTCATTAGTGCATTTTTTCCTGGTAACTTGCTGTGGTACCCACTGGAGGGTGGGTAGCCTTGTCTGTTGTGAGCAGCCTAACCTGAGCCAGTGAGATCTCTGAATGTTTTGTGTCCTCTTACTACAGGGCTCGACAAACCCCGGGCGCCAGGTCACCATTGCGACTAGAATTAGCGACCTGGCGCCTGGGGTAGCACAGCTGGGGTATCCTGTCTCTCCGTAAACCCCCCCCCCCTCCGCGCCGCGGGATCGCGTCGGGCCGCACCGGCCGGTAATTGAGGCCGCGGCTTTGCGGCCTTCTGCAGGCCTATGCTTCCTTCTGCGATCTAGCGCCATCTTGTGGTGGCCGTTGGTATGACAAGACAAACAGCAATGCTAATGGAGTTTCCCTGTCCGTTTTCACTGCCATCTCCTTCCCTCTAATTAGAACCCCCAAACATTATATATATTTTTTATTCTAACACCCTAGAGAATAAAATGGCGGTCGTTGCAATACTTTGTCACACCGTATTTGTGCAGCGGTCTTCCAAGCGCACTTTTTTGGGAAAAAAATACACTTTTTTTTAAATAAAAAAATAAGACAACAGTAAAGTTGGCCCAATTTTTTTTAATATTGTGAAAGATAATGTTACGCCGAGTAAATTGATACCCAACATGTCACACTTCAAAATTGCGTCCGCTCGTGGAATGGCGACTGACTTTTACCCTTTAAAATCTTCATAGGCGACGTTTAAAAAATTCTACAGGTTGCATGTTTTGAGTTGCAGAGAAGGTCTAGGGCTAGAACTATTGCTCTCGATCTACCAATCGCGGTGATACCTCACGTGTGGTTTGAACACCGCTTTCATATGCGGGCGCTACTCACGTATGCGTTCGCTTCTGCGAGCGAGCTCCGCGCGCTTTCTTGGCTCCTAACTTTTTTAGCTGGCTCCTAGATTCCAAGCAAATTTGTCAAGCCCTGTCTTACTACTTTGTATGAACTCACATCAAAGTCCCAGCACCTCTTGGATTTTTTTTTTTTTATCATTGAAGAAACTTTTAAGACAGATTTTATTTCCAATCTCACAAGCTATTTTTAATATAATCTTGATTACAATTACATACAGCTGTATTGCTTTGTTACTGTGTAGTGGAAGGTTGTGGATGGAAGCTAAAATCGAATTAACGTTTTGTAAAACTTAAAGCCCTGGTTCACACTGGTGCGATTTGACATGCGATTTGACATGTCAAATCGCATGTCAAATCGGCGAAATTTGCCGCAAATTGCGGGCAATGGCACCGTCCTAATCGGTGCGACGCCGCATCTGCGGCGCTGCACCGATTACAAAAAGTAGTTTCTGTACTACTTTTTGCGATTTCAGCCGCGATTTACGTTGACCTCTGTTTCAGATGTCTTTGAAATCGCGGCCGAAATCGGGACTGCCAGCGGGAGTGAAATCGTGCGAGTTCAGCGGAACTCGCAGGCTTCACTCCCACAGCCCCAGTGTGAACGTGGGCAAATGGAGGAAATAAAAAACGATCCATGCAATGTGGACAGTTTCTACAGTATACTGCAGGACTCTGATCCAAAAGTATCAGTATCAGAACTTATATTACTATATTTGGATAAAAAAAAAAAAAAATTTCATTATATTATTTTTTTTTTTTTTAAAACGACTTTAATTTGCCTAGCATTAAAAAAATAGTTATTGCTTTTTCTGGATCTCCTCCAGTCCACTACCTAATGAATAACTCATTGGAAAGGTAATTTAGCAAATTTGCCCAATTTTGCATACAAGAATTATTGGTTTCATTATATCCCACAGTGGCGCAGTATTAATGAGTGTAACGAGATGCAAATTTGTGCTAAGAAATACTTAATGAGAAGATCGCACAGAATTGGGCCCTGAACCTTGTCATGAGAGGCTCAGATCTAATTTGACTATCAATTAGTCTGTCTGTCGTCTTCAGTAGACAAAGATGAGAGTGAAACTTTAAAATTATTATTGGAATGCAAAATGGAAGTTTAGATTCCTATACTTTGTTTTTCCCTGAAATAAAAGTTATATTTACTGTAGTTTTGAAGGGGTTCAGGTCATAATTTATAGGCCCAAGTAACTTTTTTGATCATATCACCCAGAGCTGCTGATAGGGGGGGTACAGGCGGTCCTCCCAGCCCAGACCTTATTGGGTCAACAGGGGAGTTCCCAGCAGTACTTCTGGCCCAGACCCTATTTGGGTCAGCAGGGGTTTTTCAGGCAGTACTTCTGTCTCAGACCTTATTGGGGTAGAAGGGGGGTTGCAGGCAGTACTCCCACCCCAGCAGGGAGGGCCTATGTTCGGTTTGGAAGCAGGATAAGCCCCCTGTAATTGAGGTTTGGGATTGGCAGGCATGTTCCTACCCTACTGATGACAGTCGAAGGAGGAGCTAGATCGGGAGCACTGAGGGCTGCTGAGAAGGAAGCACTCGATCTGATGAGGGATTCACACCCTGGCATTTCCTGTATGGAATATTGCTGCTAACTTTCTTCTTGCTATGTTCAGGGCAGTAAAAGATGTTCAGTTAGCAGCTTGATAGTTCCACTATCCGATAAATTCTCAAAGACCGTATAGCTAAGGTGGGGAGGGGGAGGGGGGCGGATGCAGTCAGGTAGGCTGTATGAGGCCCCATGATTTCAAATAGCAACCATACTACTGCTGGTGACGGCTTGCCAATGACAGGATCACTAAGAAGTGCAGTTTTCCAGAGGTTGCTCCATTGCTGGGCAGATGAGTGATGCACTGCTCCTATGCTAATGGAAGTGCTACAGAATGTCACTTGCTAGCAAGAGAGCAACACCTGCGAGGAAATATATTGACCTGTGAAAACCAGGGAGACTTTTTCTGAAACGTACTCTCCTGCATATCATTCCTGTTGCAGGTTGTTGCCAGCATTAGGATCACAACTGTGACATTGGCCTAACACAATAGCCTTTCTAGTTGTGTAGACAAAATCTAAAAACACAGTAGATTGCTGAAGGTTGATATTATGGCAACAGGTATGTGTTTCACCCACTAGTGTCGGTTTCCAGACTCTTCATACCTGTTAATTGCTGGGTTCACGTTTTGCTATACTTGTTGCAGGCAATGATACAACCATGAAGAGAACTAAGTGAGACTCTGTAGTAACCTAAATTAAGAAAAAAGGACTTGAAATATGCAATTCTTGCATTTATTTATCACGCCAATGTTCATACAGGATACAGATCTCCAAATGCATATCCTACTCTTTTGGCAACTCCTGTTTTCTTTATTATGAATACTTTGATATAGCTGTGGAATGGTTTTATGGACTGGTATTACTAGATGCAACTGTCATTGCAGTAAGACATACCAGTTTGTGAAGGAGAACGAGTCCCACAAATTACAGCAATGGGCAGCTTCAGAGTCATGTTGCATATGGTAATTTCTTTGTATGTGTAGATCTCTGTTAGAACACTTAAAGGGTAACTCCACTTTCGTGGGGGGACAAAATAGCATATAAAGGAAAAATAATATAGCGTGTACAATTGCGATAACATTCAATTAAAAACTGACTTGTATTAAAAATGACCTTTCCTTTTTAATCTGCAGCTGCTGTAATTTTCTATATATGCAATGCAATATGGCTACATGGAGTTGTTTCCTACACAGAAACATAATTTCCTGCTTGTATGATTGGCTCACCAATTTTACTAGAAGTCTTCCTAAGATACAAGTCAGATTCCAGGCATCCTCTGCAACAAAAAGTAGGATTTTTAAAACGGCTTACCTGTAAAATCCTTTTCTTGGAGTACATCACGGGACACAGAGCAGCATAGTCATTACTATGTGGGTTATATAGAATTACCTTCAGGTGCTGGCACTGGCAACTTCCAAAACAGGAAGTACCCTCCCCTATATAAGCCCCTCCCATCCGGGAGTACCTCAGTTTTGTAGCAAAGCAATACGTGTCCCCAAAAGAGGGGTGGGAGCTCTGTGTCCCGTGATGTACTCCAAGAAAAGGATTTTACAGGTAAGCTGTTTTAAAAATCCTACTTTCTTGTTCATACATCACGGGACACAGAGCAGCATAGTCATTACTATGTGGGACGTCCCAAAGCAATGCCAAATGAGGGGGGGGGATACACCATACATAAGCTGGGCGCCATCAGGCATGAGGATCTTTTGCGGCCTGCAACACACTGCGCCCAAAGGCGACATCCTCCTGACTTCTAACGTCCACCTGGTAGAACCTAGTAAACGTGTGTACTGAAGACCATGTTGCGGCCTTACAAATTTGAACCAGGGAGGCCTGGTGATGCACTGCCCATGAAGTTCCAACTGCTCTCGTGGAGTGCGCCCTAACTTTGAACGGAGGCGGTCTACTTCTCAAGCCATAGGCTTGTATTATGACCTGTCGAATCCACTTGGCTAAAGTAGATTTTGATGCTGCCTGACCCTTTCTGGGGCCTTCCGGCAGAACAAACAAGGAATCCGTTCTACGAATCTGAGCAGTGGCTTTTAGATAAGCTTTAACTGCTCTTACTACATCCAAAGAATGCAATAACTTTTCCTCTACCGAGCTTGGTTTGGGGAAAAAAGAAGGAAGAACCACATCCTGGTTCAAGTGAAACCTCGATACCACCTTAGGAAGAAAGGCTGGGTGAGGGCGTAATACTACTCTGTCCTTATGGATAACCAGATATGGCTCTTTACAGGACATGGCGGCTAATTCCGACACTCTTCTAGCCGAGCATATGGCTACTAAAAATATCAATTTTCTGGTGAGTAGAACCAAGGAAATGTGCCGCAAAGGTTCAAACGGCTGCTTCTGCAGAACCGACAGAACCAAATTTAGATCCCATGGGCATATGGGAGCTTTAATCGGTGGAATAATACGAGTCACCCCTTGCATAAAGGATTTGACAAGTGAATGCATAGCCAGGGGCCTTTGAAATAGTATTGATAAGGCCGAAACCTGGCCCTTGATAGTACTTAAGGCAAACTTCCTGTCTACAGCCCACTGCAGGAAGTCCAGAATTCTGCCTATAACGTACTTACGTGGATGCCATTTTCTGGCCTCGCACCAAGTGATGTACGCCTTCCAAACTCTATAGTAGATCTGCCTGGATACAGGCTTCCTGACATTGATTATAGTTGATACCACAGAGTTAGAGAGACCTCTCTTCTTTAGGATGTGGGATTCAATAGCCAGGCCGTTAAACTTAGAGTTAGTAAGGAAGGGTGGTATATCGGTCCTTGCGAAAGCAGGTCCGGACGACATGGAAGGGTCCAAGGACTCCCCACAGACATTTTGATGATCTCCGCGTACCAGGCCCTTCGGGGCCACGCTGGAGCCACCAGGATCACCGGCTTCTTCTCCAACCTGACTCTGCGAAGGAGTCGAGGCAACAATTGTAGTGGAGGGAATGCATATATCAGTCTGAACTGATCCCAAGGGGACACCAGAGCATCCGAGCCGCAAGCGAGGGGATCCCTTGTCCGGGAGACAAATCTGTCCACCTTTGCGTTGAATCTGGATGCTAGCAGATCTACATCCGGTGTTCCCCACCGCTGACATATTGCTCGGAAGACCACGGGATGAAGGGACCATTCCCCTGGGCATAACTGTTGGCGACTCAGAAAGTCCGCCTTCCAATTCTCCACCCCTGGAATGAAGACAGCTGATATACATGGGACATGCTTTTCTGCCCATTCCAGGATGTGACTTACTTCCCTCTGGGCTGCACGACTCCTGGTGCCTCCCTGATGATTGATATATGCCACTGCTGTGGCATTGTCTGATTGAATTCTGACAGGGGACCCTTGGAGTCTGGATGTCCAGGCTACTAGGGCATACCGGGCTGCTCGTATCTCTAAGAGATTGATGGGCAGGGTTTTTACTACATTTGACCATCTGCCCTGGAGAGACCATTGCTCCAGTACTGCCCCCCAGCCTATAAGGCTGGCATCTGTAGTGACCACCTTCCAAGATATCGGACTGAAGGGTTTTCCCTTCTGGAGATTCTGGGGGATCAACCACCAGCAGAGACTCTTCCGAACGGAAGGGGACAAAGCCATCGGGAAGTCTAGAGCCTGAACTTTTCCGTTCCAGGCTGACAATATGGCCCTTTGTAAATTCCTTGAGTGGAATTGGGCGTATGGCACAGCTTCGAATGATGCTACCATCTTTCCTAGCAGCCTCATGCACAGGCGTATGGACGGCTGTCTTTTTGCACAAAGCAGACGGACCAAGCCCCTCAAAGAGGATACCTTGTCTAGAGGTAAGAAAATCTTCCTCTGGTCTGAATCCAGCCGTAGCCCTAGATATACCAGGTTTTTCACTGGCTGTAGGGCTGACTTGTCCAGGTTGATGACCCAACCGTGAGATTCTAGATACTTGATTGTATCGACAATTACCACTTCTAGCTTGGCAACTGAGTGGTCCATCAACAACAGGTCGTCTAGGTATGCCATTATCGTTACACCTCGTGTTCTTAGATCGGCCAACAGTGGGGCCAGAATTTTTGTGAACACTCGTGGTGCTGTGGCCAGACCGAATGGTAAGGCTCTGAACTGAAAATGGCGTCCTTCTACTGCAAAGCGTAGAAATTTTTGATGACCTGGAAAGATGGGAACATGCAAGTAAGCATCTTTGATGTCGATCGAGGCTAACCATTCCTCCCCTTGTAGGGCAGCGGTGACCGATCGGATCGACTCCATCCGGAAAGACCGGACGTTTAGAAATTTGTTTAGACTCTTTAGGTCCAATATGGGTCTTATGTCCCCGTTTGGCTTCGGGACTGTGAAAAGGTTTGGGTAGAAACCCAACCCCCACTCTTCCATAGGAACCTCCATAATTACTCCTTGGAGCAATAGTTGTTCTAACGCCAATAGGAGAGACCCTCTTTTCCGAGGGTCTCTTGGCATGCCTGACCACATAAAATGGGAAGGAGGAGACTCTTTTAACTCCAACTTGTATCCCAGAGTTACTGCGGAGAGCACCCATCTGTCTTTGATCGTCTCCCGCCAGGTCTCTGCGAACAACTGAAGTCTTCCCCCCACCCGTTTGAGTGGGGGCAGCCCTTCATAGGCTTGACTTGGAGGCTGGTTTAGTACCCCTTCGGATCCAGGGTTTCTTATTACCCTGTGACTGTCCCTGATTTTTACCCCCTGAGTTTGACCGAGGAGGCCGTCGGAACTGCTTAGTAGCAGACGTCGCAGGGATAGGAGAGGTAGTCCTCTTAAAAGATGGACCCCTAGACCTCTTCTTACTCGGTAAGAGAGTACTTTTACCACTGGAAATCTTCTGGATATACTTATCCAGGTCCTCGCCAAAAAGGCGTTCCCCCATGAAATGGGAAGCTAACTAAGAGCTTCTTACAGGGAGCTTCAGCAGACCAGTTTTTGAGCCACAGAAGCCTACGCATATGTACAAAAGACAGCGTGAGGCGGGAGGCCTGATGGATAGAATCCTTGATGGCGTCAACCGCAAAGCATAATGCTCTAGGCAGATCAGCCAGAGCCTGGGCCTGCTGGTCTGGCAAATCCCTCAGGACCATTTTCATTTGATCCTTTAAAGCTTGGCAGACCCCAATAGCTGCCACTGCTGGCTGTGTAACAGCCCCTGCTGTGGAAAAAGCAGATTTTAATAAAGATTCCAATTTTTTATCCACTGGATCTTTGAACATTTGAACATTATCTACTGGACATGTCAGTGATTTGTTCACAGAAGAGATGGCTGCATCCACCGTAGGAACATTCCATCTCTGGGTGAACTTTTCCTCCATGGGATAGATCACCGGAAATTTTTTAGGCGGAACAAATAGTTTATCAGGATGTTCCCAGTCCTGGTATATAAGTCCTTCCAATAATGGATGTATTGGAAAGAAGCAATTAACCTGGGGAGCTTTTAGCGACCCCAATGAGGAGACAGCAGTAGTTGATGGTTCAACAAGAGGCATTTTAAATGCAGATCGAACCATGTCAGTTAGGTTCTGGACCCACAATCTTTCAGTCTGTGATGCTGAAAATGGTTCATCTACTGTCGATTCCTCAAAAACAGAGTTAACCTCCTGATCCCCTTCAGGTAGGTCGGTCCCTTCCTGGGACTGTTGCTCTGCCAACAGGCACTCTAATGGAGGTGATGGAGATCTGGCGCGCTTTCTTTCCTGTAGAGAAGAAGCGATCAATGCTGCCAATCTCTGCTCCAATCCCTCCAGAGTTGAGGAAAAAACCTCCTCTGTTATATATGCAGGAGCAGGTGGACTGAGGACAGCCGCAGTACCTGGCACTCCCGGGGGTTCCTTATGGGTATTAACCTCTGATTTCTCAGGGGAGGAGGGTGCAGATGACTGCTCCAGATCCTCAGAGCCCGATGGAGACCCCCTACACTTCCTGAGAGGTATATCTCGGAGTTTTTTAGGCGGCATATTCCTTAGTTCAAAGCTGAGGTATTCCAGCCGCAATACACCCCTTACTGAAATAGTCTAATGCAATTTTGCTGCTATGTACATCAGTGGGTGTCTACTAATGCGTCTTTCTGGGGATGCCTGTATCAACCGCCTGCTGTAAGCCCCTATACCATGCTACCAGCTCCTTTTCATGCTCTGTCCATAGCAAGCAGCGTGGAACTGAGTCCTTTTATCTTGCTGGGACGCCCGCACATGCGCAGAAGCGCTGGGCGCACAGAGCGCGTCATCTGCCAGGCTCCGCCCCCTTTTTTGAAGCTAAATTTTATAAAAGAAAGCGTGTGCGCGCGTGCACGTGTGCGCTCTTGGCGCCATGTAGGGAGAGGAGCCAGGGTCCCTGTTTCACCAGGACTCGGGGATGGACGGAAACTACTTGGCAGCATGCCAGAGGAATGCAGCTTCCCTGATAGAGAGCTCATTCATCTGCCTGGACTTTCACCATGGAAGGAATAGTCCCAAGAAAAAAAGACGTTCCACAGCGGCCTCTAGTGGACAAACACAGGTACCGCACTTTTGTCTTTTTTTTTTTTTTTAAAACCTCCTTTATGAAAAAACATTTCCAGGTTTACAGTTTTTAAAACTTCCTTTATGAAAAAACATTTCTAGGATTTCTTAGGCATATACAGCTATTAGCGGGAATACCTTTTAGGTAACAGGCAGAAAGACATATTAGGCTTGGGGGTCCCCTCAATAGAACCAAGTTCCTGAGGGGCCCCCACTTACCTTTTCCCCGCCACAGGACTTTGTTTGGTCCACAGAAGCCCAAACTTCACCTTTCACGGCAGGCATTGTACTAGACCTTCAGGGACCGGGTTCCCAAGGATTCAACTCCCCTGGACCTGTATAGCACCCTGCACAGATAGCCTCTTGGTTTTGGGTATGACCAGAGCTCTGGATCCCAGGGTCCAGCCCTCCTAAGAGAGGCATTACAGGCAAAACCTTGCTCTTCTCTGCAAGGCCCGGGTACCGACCGTTTAGCTATGAAGCTTTTTTTGGTCGGATCCGGAATAGCTTGCTAAGGCCCAGAGAACCTGTACACAAGCCCAGATGAATACATGTTAACCTTGGCCAACACCTTAGACACTGGCAAAAAACTGAGGTACTCCCGGATGGGAGGGGCTTATATAGGGGAGGGTACTTCCTGTTTTGGAAGTTGCCAGTGCCAGCACCTGAAGGTAATTCTATATAACCCACATAGTAATGACTATGCTGCTCTGTGTCCCGTGATGTATGAACAAGAAATATAATTTTTGGCGAGATATTTCCAATAGGAACACGTCTAAAGGGATGCAGGCCCAGCAGCTTTCCTCATTGGTGCTCTGCAGCTGCCACAGCTGACTAATAATTATGAAACCCACTTCCATTAGACCCACTCAGCACAGACAACACACACATGGATTTATTCAGAATAACAATCTGCAACAAAGGTTGTTATAATCCTTGCAATATACATACCCAGAGGGTTTTTCTTCTCAACAAAAGTGGGTTTACGCTTTAAACAATTTAATTACATCTTCTCTAGAAAACTCCTAAAGTGGACCAAGCATCAGATATAATTTCATGTTAAGTGCATGCAGACTAAGTAATGTTTCATTTTAACTCTTATTTCCTCTTGCTTGGATCATATTAAATCCCCTGACAATGCCTTCATCTGTTTTTCTCATCAGACGCACCGCACCATCTTCCTTCAGGTACTGTCCAGGGTTAGCATTTAATTCCTGGATGGAGATTTTGGTTTAGTGAGGATACAGTCAGGAAAATCTAGGTGCAGTTCTTGGCTGTATTTACAAATGTCTGATAGAGTTCACCCCCTTGCTGAAGTCAAGAACAGACATAGTGTGAACAAGCCCTAAGGGCTGCATTTTAATGATTAAAATAGTTTTTTTTAAATTAATTATCCTGTTACTATAAATTGGGACATCATCACTTTATTCAAGTAGACTGGTAAAGTTACTGGATGATGCACTTTTAAAAAGCAATTCCAGGAAGCGAATAAAAGCAGTAGACATGATTCCCTAGGTGACTCAGATATTAGGGTCTGATCCTTGGTGTATGATGGGGCAGAAAAAAAGTTGGGCCAGACACTTTAGTCTTTTTGCTAATTTATTGCTGAATTTAAGAACAGAAGAAGGTCTCGTGGCCCAGGATAACTAAAAAGAACAAGAAGAAAGAATAGATGTTCTCAAATAGCAATAGAAGTAGCAGTAGGACCTCTGGGAACAGCCTCTTTTTAATTGCTGAATTACTAAATTGCATTCACTGTATGGCGCAGCAAAGCAGATCTTTGACCCTTGTAAGAGCAATCGCAGTCTTTCTTCAGGTGCAGTGGATCTCTCTCTCTCTCTCTCTCTCTCTCTCTCTCTCTCTCTCTCTCTCTCTCTCTCTCTCTCTAAAATCAGGCTGCCCCTCTTATATCTGAGTCTGTGTGCAATGAATTCTATGATGTCGAGACGGCAGCTCTAGCATCCTCCTCTGTGATACTCTTCAGCTAGAAGATTCATTTCTAGCCCAGCTTCCTTTTAAATAGGAAGTCCAGCCAAAGCTCGATTGGCTGGGCTTCTCCTATGGATCACAGGAGTGTAATTTGTTTTGCACTTCTGTGATCCGTTTTCAGCAGAAATCAGACCAGTATGTGATATACAGACATGTAAAAGATCACAACCAAATGTGAAAAAGAAATATTGCACACCTTTCCATTCCAATAAAACGCGTACCATCTAAGCACATAAACATATTAAACTTCCTAGGCAATATATAAAAAAAATCTAAACATTAAAATGATGGATAAAATCTTATGTAGCGGGGTCCCCTTTAAGACTCCCAGGACTACCTTACCCAGAACCCCTTTCGGCAATGTTCCACCCCAGAGACTCATGGGAGGGGTTATATAAGGAAGAGGCGAGGCGGAGCTCGGCCTCTTTGGGACACGAGACTTCAGTGGAGAGATCTTCCTGTGCGGATCCGCTGTGGTGCAAGGCCTGAAGCCTGGGGCCTTGCGCTGCTACCCAAAAGAGCCTTCCACCCCATTGCGAGCCTGGGTGGCATCTGACTCGGTTTTCTTCAACCGCTGCTGAGCCGGAGACCAGACCGCTGCAGACGCTGTGTGTGGAGACACAGCAGGTGGAAGTTCCCGGACTGGGATCGCGTCCGGAGGGGTGAGCGAGCACATGCTCAATCCACAAATACTGTATACCATTGTTAGGCCTACAGACTGCCGTGGCCCACCAGTTCCTATTTCAGTTCTTTTCCCCCACTGGAGATCCATAGCAGAACTGAGTCAAACGGATCTCTAGTGGAAGTGTACTGTGTTGGCATTTCCCCCCCCCCCCCCCCCCCCGTTGGATTACAAATGTGTTCCTGAAATGTGCACCACCGTTTAAATACTTGCATGCAAAGAATTTTACCCCCTAGAGACTGAGTTATATGGTCAGGCCTGGCCATCTAGATAGTTTATTTAGTTGCTGCGCCATAGTGAGGTACTGTTACACGTGGCGCGTGTGCGCCATATCTTAATAGTTATAGTGTGACTATTGCTGCAGGGCTCTGCAGATAGATTCATGTGATCTGTTACAACTGTTGATTTTATTGCCAGTAGAAAGTAAATTCGTTATTCTTCTATCACTGCATTGGTGTCTGAATTTAACCATAGAGCATAAGATATACACATATTACCCTAGACTAACTGTGCCAGAAGGGGGTCGAGTAAATTGCCGGGGGTTGGCGGAGCTGTCTTCAGGGCCCAAACTAAATCTGCGGCCCTCTTAATTGAAGGTATCGCTACACTTATATGGATGAATTTTATAAAATAAATCCAAACACTACTGGGGGAGGAAGGGGGAAAAAAAAAAGGAGGTCACAAATCACTGATGAATAGGGATGAGCCGAAGACCCCTCCTGTTCGGTTCGCACCAGAACCTGTGAACAGACAAAGTTTGCGCGAACTTTAGAACCCTATTAAATGCAATGGACTCGAACGTTCGAAATCAAAAGTGATAATTATAAAGGCTAATATGCAAGTTATTGTCCTAAAAAGGGTTTGGGGACCCGGGTCCCGCCCCAGGGGACATGTATCAATGCAATTTTTTTTTTTTTAAAACTGACGTTTTTTCGAGAGCAGTGATTTTAATAATGCTTAAAGTGAAACAATAAAAGTGAAATATTCCTTTAAATTTTGTACCTAGGGTGTGTGTATAGTATGCCTGTAAAGTCGCGCTTGTTTCCCGTGCTTAGAACTGTCCCTGCACAAAGTGTCATTTCTGAAGGAAAAAAAGTAATTTAAAACTCACTCGCGGCTATAATGAATTGTCGGCTCCCGGCAAAACATAGAAAAGTCATTGGTTAAAAAAAAAAAATAATGCGTGGGGATCCCCCCAAATTCAATTACCAGACCCTTCAGGTCTGGTATGGATATTAAGGGGAACCCTGCCGCAAATTAAAAAAAAATGCGTGGGGTTCCCCCAAATATCCATCCCAGGCCCTTCTGGTCTGGTATGGATTTTAAGAGGAAATCCACCCCAAATTAAAAAAAAAATGGCGTGGAGATCCCCCAAAAATCCATATCAGACCCTTTATCCGAGCAAGCAACCTGGCAGGCCGCAGGAAAAGAGGGGGGGACGAGGGGGCCTCATCCCCACAACCCTTGCCCGGTGGTTGTGGGGGTCTGCGGGCAGGGGGCTTATCGGAATCTGGAAGACCCCTTTAACAAAGGGGACCCCCAGATCCCGGCCCCCCCTATGTGAATTGGTAATCGGGTACAATGTACCCCTACCATTTCACAAAGAAAGTGTAACAAATTGTAAAAAAATAACAGACACCGTTGGGAAAGTCCTTTATTAAAAACAAAACAAAAAAAAAAAAAAACATTCCACCGATGAAATCCAGTGTCCTGCGGTGATCCGATGTCCAGCGCTGTCCACACGAAACGTCATTGGCTGAGCCTGAGCGGACCTGATGGGGAACTTCCTCCGCAGTGTAATAAATGAATAGACTCGCCCCTTCTAAAGTTCCCCATCAGGTCCGCCCAGCCAATGACGTAGGTGTAAGGCTAAGCGGACCAGATGCGGTAAGTAAGAGGGGGTGGGTCTATTCATTTATTACACTGCGGAGGAAGTTCCCCATCAGGTCCGCCCCCTCGTATGTCAGACCCCGCCTACGTCATTGGCTGAGCGGACCTGATGGGGAACTGCCTCCACAGTGTAATAAATAGACCAGCCCCTTCTCACGTTCCGCATCTGGTCCGCTTAGCCCTACACCTACGTCATTGGCTGAGCGGACCTGATGGGGAACTTTAGAAGGGGCGGGTCTATTCATTTAATACACTGCGGAGGAAGTTCCCCATCAGGTCCGCTCAGGCTCAGCCAATGACGTTTCGTGTGGACAGCGCTGGACATCGGATCACCGCGGGACACTGGATTTCATTGCTGGAATGTTTTTTTTTTAAAATAAAGGACTTACTCTTTCGTCCATGAACCGACACAGCTTCTCTATTGACAAAGTGGGTATTATCCGTTAATTAGGAGTGACTAGGCAGAAAACTTGTAAAAAGTGTTGCATCACACCTTCTACAGTACCGCCCAGGGGGTGGACCCTCTGGGTATATCCTCTCAGTCTGCATCTCGCAGATCAGTTTTTTTATGTCTAGCAAGGAGTAGGACATGGCTCCCTTCGGGTCCATTGGTCCGGGGGAAAAATATTTTTTTTTGCTACATTTTTTTTGTTTCCTGTGATCTTCGATCAATTGCCGACTGGGTGACAGGCTGGATCCTCGATCCTTGTAGTCTCCCCAGTTTCAGCCATCGAGCGTGTGCCGACCCTAGCTACGCACTGGGTTTTCCACGACATGCCCGTCGCTCCACGGGTGGCCGGTGAGCCTACGCTCCAGGGCCTGCATCGGACGGCTCAGCTTCGGCTGACCTTACGGCCGAGTCGCAGCAGCATGGCCGGTGAGCTTACACTCCAAGGCTTGCATCGGACCGCTCAGCTTCGGCTGACCTTACGGCCGAGTCGCAGCAGCCTGTCCGGTGAGTGTCACGCTCCAGGGCGGACGATGATCTGTTTGGAATGTCTTCCAGCATATTACTTTTTTTTTTTGGAAATTCTTTATTTCTACATTTTTCTTTACCCATAGACAATTTCAACCACATAATAAAAACCATAATGCAAAACATTTTACATATTACAAATCAATTATATTATAATAAATCAAAAAAACAAAACAGAATATGGATTGTCTATTTCTTTACTTACCCCTCCCTCCCACCCATTTTATGTATCGCAGTCATCTGCGCCTGTCCCCTTTAACCCCGAAGCAAACAAAAAAAAAATCCTGCATATTACATGCAGGATAGGTAAGTAAACTCCCCTGCCTCGGCTGGGTGATTTGGCTGGACATTCCTGAAGAGACCAAGTAAGTGGTTGTGGCCCCTTTCTTCCCTCTCTCCCTGCCTTTCCCTCCTCTCTGGGCTTCTAGCTAAAGGTTGCTGGGTGCTGGGGGTCACCTAAGGGGTTCCACTGGAGCGGGGCTGGCTGTAACTAACATTTTAAAAGAAATGTCATTTCTGCTTACCTGTGTGTGCTTCCTCCTCCATGCTGTCGGCGGCCATTTTGCGGTGGCCCATGCCGGTTTCAGCCTCTAGTGACTGCCCAGCGGCCATCTTCCTGTGGTTTCGGCACCATTTTTTTGTAGTTCCACACCCACTGGCCTCTATCG
This sequence comes from Rana muscosa, assembly GCA_029206835.1. Lineage (NCBI taxonomy): Eukaryota > Metazoa > Chordata > Amphibia > Anura > Ranidae > Rana > Rana muscosa. The sequence goes on from CM055121.1 coordinate 181,596,050, forward strand.
ACTGATCGGCGGCCATGTTTGTTATGATCCACGCTGAATGTATATATTGCCGCTCGGCGGCCATCTTTTTGTGGTCTACGGCTGCTTTGGCCTCTATCGTCGGCTCGGCGGCCATTTTCTTAGAACCCACATTATCTTCCATACAGACGCTTTGGCGGCCATTTTGCGAGAGTCTCCGACCTCCAGGGTGCATTACACTGGCGCGAAAAATTCACGCAGGAAGCGCTGATAAAAGAAGCAGACTGACACAGCAGCAGTGGGACAGCATCACAGGCGCAGCACACGGCAGCATAGCAGTACCGGTCCAGGGTGGTGAGTCCTCTGGGTGATCCAGCATCTCTGCAGCACAGGAGGGTGGCCTATTGATATCTTGCCTGGAGCCCTGTGGGTGTCAGCGTGTGGTCAGCATGGCATCTGAGCCAGATGTCTTCTCCCCTGAAACACCAGATTGAGCAGCTGGTGCCCCTGAGGTATCTATGGATGCTATGTCGGCAATCCTAGAGGCGTTTGCTGCCAGGGTGGAAGCAGCACACGGGAATACAGGGGGTAGTAAACGCCCCTGTCCCCTGCAATCTTCTGGGGATATTTCTGAGACAGAACCAGGTCCAGCTACGGCTCATGGCCCAGATACTGAAGCATCAGAGACTGCAGACTCTGACCGATCGGACAGTGAGGATGACTCCAAGTCCAGGTCAGTATGCGAGACGGCTTTGGTATCTGACCTTATTACTTCAGTGCTGGATACGCTAAAGTTGAAAAATACTGCAGAAGCAGCAGAGACTCCAGTCCCCTTTGGGTTTTGTAAACCTGCCCGCACTGCTAAGGTGTTCCCTTGTGTGTCTTATTTTGATAAACTGTTATACAAGGAATGGGAGAAGCCACTGAGGGTCTTTACAGCCCCAAAGAGGTTTGCGGTACGGTACCCCTTTGAGGAGAGTTTTCTGAAGAAATGGACCTCTCCCCCTATAGTGGACCCTCCGGTGTCCAGATTTAATAGAGCTACCACTATTCCAGTAGAAGGGGCTCCTGTTTTCAAGGACCCTGTGGATAAGAAGGCTGAAGCACTCGCTCGCTACCTATACTCAGTGGTAGGCTCGGCAGTACGCCCGGCATTGGCGGGGGCCCTAGTGTCTCAGACACTGAATGGGCAAAATTGCTACTCCAGGGGTTAAAGGAGCGAGATGCTCCTCCTAATGAGATAACTTTGGTCGACCAGTTGGTCCAGGGCCTTAAGTTTGTCTGCGAGTCAGACATGGATACTATTCCCCTGCTGTCAAAAGCTTTGGTTTATGCAGTAGCAATATGCCGCCTGATCTGGCTAAAGGGCTGGTCTGCGGACCAGACTTCCAAGAAAGCCCTGTTGGATCTGCCTTTTTAAGGGCGACAGACTTTTTGGGGCTTCTCTGGATGACATCATCAAGGATGCCACAGAAGGTAAAAGCACTTTGCTTCCCCAAACTAGCAAGGGTAAGGGGCCACGCCAAGGGCAAGGGCCTTCCTTTACTGCACGCAAGCGTTTTTTTCGCCCCCCTAGGGCGACAGGGAAAAGACCCCAGGCCGACAAGGCGCCTGCCCAAGGACAAAAGCGTCCTTGGTCCCGCAGACCCAACAAGCCTGCAGACAAATCTGCGTCCACATGAAGGTCCGCCCCCACCCAGCTCTCGGGTGGGGGGACGTCTTCGCAAATTCGCGACTCAGTGGACAGCTCTGGTCTCCGACAGGTGGGTTGGCGAAGTAATCTCCTCAGGCTACAAGATAGAATTTCTATCTTGTCCACCGGACAGATTCGTCACCTCCAATCTCCAGCTACTACCAACCCGTCGGGAGGCCCTGTATGGGGCGGTCCAGGGTCTACTGGAACGCGGGGTAGTTATTCCAGTTCCAGAACAGGGTTTTTACTCAAATCTGTTCATTGTGCCGAAAAGGAGGGGGTTCGTCCAATCTTGGATCTTAGAGCCCTCAATTGCTTTGTGAAGGTACAAAGATTTCGGATGGAATGGGTTCGATCTGTAGTCACGGCTCTCCATCCGGGGGACTTTCTGGCCTCCTTGGACATCAATGACGCATACCTGCATGTCCCCATATACTCCAGACACCAGAGGTTTCTGCGATTTGCTATCGGGAAGAACCACTACCAGTTTGTGGCCCTCCCGTTTGGCCTTGCCTCAGCACCCAGGACATTCACCAAGGTGCTCGCTCCGATTCTGGCACTTCTAAGACAGCGGGGTATCGCTATCATGGGCTACTTGGACGACCTTCTACTGAAGGCCCCTTCAAGCTCAGAATTAGAGGTAAGCGTGTCCATTACCTGTCAGACTCTTCGAGACTGTGGTTGGATACTAAACACGCAAAAGTCAGTATTGGTGCCCACTCAACGCCTAGTGTACCTGGAGTTGATTCTGGATTCCTCAGAGGCAAAGGTATTCCTCCGTGTGGAGACGTTGCAGACCCTCCGGGCTGCAGTACGGCAGCTGACTTCCAGGAATTGGTCGTCACTCTGTTTTTGCATGCGAGTGTTAGGCCTCATGGTAGCCTCCATCGAGGCGGTCCCATATGCTCAATACCACACTCGAGTGTGACAGAAGGAAGTTCTGTCCAGATGGAACAGATGTCCATCATCTCTGGATTATCAAATCCGAGTGAGCCACCTAGTCAGTAGATCCCTGGTATGGTGGCTGACAGCACCGGCTCTAATGGCCGGGAAGTCATTTCTTCCGGTTTACTGAAAAGTGTTCACGACAGACGCCAGCCTTACAGGTTGGGGGGGAGTCTGGGGTGTTAAGTCGGCGCAAGGTCGCTGGACCCCAGAGGAAGCCCTCCTGCCGATCAATGTCCTGGAAATCCGGGTGATCAGGCTGTGCCTCTTCAAATGGTATCAGAGGCTGCAAGGGCGTCCAGTCAGGATCCAGTCAGACAACGCCACAGCAGTGGCACATGTCAATCATCAAGGAGGAACAAGGAGCTCAGCTGCAGCATCGGAGGTCGCTCGCATCCTGAAGTAGGCAGAGAGGAGCGTACCGGCACTGTCGGCCGTGTACATTCTTGGTGTGGAAAACTGGCAGGCGGACTACCTGAGCCGCCAGATGCTGGACCAGGGAGAATGGTCCTTACACCCGGAGTTGTTCCAACTCCTCTGCCAAAGATGGGGCACACCAGATCTTCTGGCTTCCCGACTCAATCGGAAGGTATTGAGGTTTCTGGCCCGGTCAAGAGACCCATGGGCAGACGCAATGGACGCGTTGTTGGCATCGTGGGGTCAGTATCGGCTAATCTATGCCTTCCCTCCCTTAAGGCTTCTTCCTCTTCTGCTCCGCAGAGTGGAGGCAGAGGGAATTCCAATGATCCTAATCGCTCCAGACTGGCCTCAGCGTCCTTGGTACACCGATCTAGTACGTCTGGTAGCAGACGTCCACTGGCGCCTACCACTACGGAAGGACCTGCTATCGCAAGGTCCCATACTCCATCCTGCTTTACGGTCACTGGCTTTAACGGCATGGCTGTTGAGAAACAGGTACTGAGAGCCTGGGGCCTGTCGGATTCAGTAATCTCTACTATGAGAAGTGCTCGGAAACCATCCTCTAGGAAGGTTTATCACCGCTCTTGGAAGGCCTACATCTCCATGTGTGAGGAAATGAAATGGCATCCGCGTACTTATTTGGTTTCCAGAATCCTGCTGTTTTTACAGCATGGGGTGGACCAAAGGCTTGCCCTAAGTACGATTAAGGGACAGATATCTGCCCTGGCTGTCTTTTTTTCAGCGACCCCTGTTGACTCTATCTCTTGTGAGTACATTTGTGCAGGGGGTTCGACATGTGGCCCCTCCGGTCCGTCCCCCGCTACCTCCGTGGGACTTGAACCTGGTCCTCTCAGTGTTTAGAGTTGCAGCTCCTCCGTTGGAGGAGTGCTGTTTTGTGTTTGGGGTGAAGTTTATTTTTATGCTGTTACCACCCCTCGTTTTTTCTCTGACACTGCTTTGGGACGTCCCACTTTGTCAATAGAGAAGCTGTGTCGGTCCATGGACGAAAGAGTAAATCGGATTTTTTACTCACCGTAAAATCCTTTTCTGTGTCGGTCCATGGACCGACACAGCACCCACCCCTCCTTTTTAAGTTTGTACTGCTTTTTGACGAACTGATCTGCGAGATGCAGACTGAGGGGATATACCCAGAGGGTCCGCCCCCTCGGTGGTACTGTAGAAGGTGTGATGCAACACTTTTTACAAGTTTTCTGCCTAGTCATGGCCTCAGAGAAAAGGATTTTACGGTGAGTAAAAAATCCTATTTTCCCAATGGTGTCTGTTTTTTTTTTTTACAATTTGTTACACTTTATTTGTGAAATGGTAGGGGTACAATGTACCCCATTACCAATTCACATGGGGGGGGGCTGGGATCTGGGGGTCCCCTTTGTTAAAGGGGTCTTCCAGATTCCGATAAGCCCGCAGACCCCCACAACCACCGAGCAAGGGTTGTTTGGATGAGGCCCTTGTCCCCATCAACATGGGGACATCCTCCCCATGTTGAGGGCATGTGGCCTGGTACGGTTCAGGAGGGGGGGGCACTCTCTCGTCCCCCCCTCTTTTCCTGTAGCCTGCCAGGTTGCATAAATGGTCTGATAAATGGTCTCAGATAAATGGTCTGGTATGGATTTTTGGGGGAAATGCACTCCATTTTTTTTAAATTTAATTTTGGGGTGGAGTTCCCCTTAAAATCCATACCAGACCTGAAGGGCCTGGTATGGATATTTGGGGGAACCCCACGCATTTTTTTTTTTAAATTTGCAGCAGGGTTCCCCTTAATAGCCATACCAGACCTGAAGGGCCTGGTAATTGAATTTGGGGGGACCCCCACGCTTTTTTTTTTTTTTTTACCAATGACTTTTCTATGTTTTGCCGGGAGCCGACAAATCATTATAGCCGCGAGTGAGTTTTAAATTACTTTTTTTCCTTCAGAAATTACACTTTGTGCAGGGACAGTTCTAATCACGGGAAACAAGCGTGACTTTACAGGCATACTATACACACACCCTAGGTACGGAATATTTCACTTTTATTGTTTCACTTTAAGCATTATTAAAATCACTGCTCCCGAAAAAACTGACATTTTTAAAACTTTTTTTTGCATTGATACATGTCCCCTGGGGCAGGACCCGGGTCCCCAAACACTTTTTAGGACAATAACTTGCATATAAGCCTTTAAAATTAGCACTTTAGATTTCTCCCATAGACTTTTCAAATTTGGCACGAACACCCCAAATTGTTTGCTGTTCGACTCGGCTTCGAAGCTCATCCCTACTGATGAAACAGTATAGATCAGGGGTAGGCCACCTCGGCCCTCCAGCTGTGGTGAAACTACAAGTCCTTTGAGACATTGCAAGACCCTGACAATCACTGGCATGACTCCTAGAGGCAGAGACATGATGGGATTTGTAGTTTTACCTCAGCTGGAGTGCTGAGGTTGCCTGCCCTGGTATAGATCATAGTCAATATTGGGACCAGAGTGAGATTGGACCCTGATCTCGTAAATCCAAATAGACTCCCTCCAACTCAACTGTCTAATAAAGTGTCTCCCTCTCCAGCGTCTGTATACTTTCTTCACTCTTCAAAACTTCAATCCACTTGGATCTTTATTGTGGTGGAACATTATGATTTTCTCTCCTCCTTTCATGTTGGGCATACCTAAAGCTGCCTAGATGTGTGGCCCTGTCGTGCAGGTAATGAAATTACGTATATTTATACTTTTTATCAGTAGCAAAGGACACAAATTCCTTCTTTCTCCTCATATTGACTTGATAGGATTTACACGCCCCTCATATTATTGGGGATCAATCACCCCTGAGGCTAACATGTCGCTTAAAGTGGATGTAAACCCACTCTCATTCTTTCTAAACTACTGCCATAGTGCTGATCTATAAGGATATAGATGCCTCCTGCATGTATCCTTATCTGTCAAATGTCTCCCCTCTGTCTGTTATGAGACCTGAAAAACTGCAGATTCTGTGGGTGGATCTGTTGTCTGGAGCTCGGTGGGGAGAGCCGTGATGTCAGTAGACTCCCCGCCCACCTCTACACTCCCCTTGTCAACATGCATTTTCTCCTGTGTATTCCTTCTGCTATGATCACTAACATCCAGTCAAAATCCAGAAAAGTAACCACATGACTTCAGAAAAGGGGTGGGGGTGGGAATTAAAAAGTAATGCCTGTCTAAAGCTAGTGCACGAAGGTAACTCTGTTTGTCTGTTTTATCTCACTGAACAATAAAAGAGGATTGCTCAGAGCTGGATTAACTCTTTGTGGCAAGACCTGGCACAAATGATAAAAAATCTTATACTCTACATTGTGACAGCAAAAAAAAAATTTAAAAAAAAATTTGGGTTTACATCCACTTTAAATTGGGTGGTTTTCTATAAGTAAAGTTAGGTCGTGGACGTGAAACCAGACCCAAGACTTTGTTTCTGTAATATTCCCAAGTATTTATTGATAATCTTCTCTACATGATAGTCCAAAATGATTGGAAAATCCTTTTCTAATACCTTCACATTAGTGGGGACTTTATCGCTGATTAATACACTCCTATCCATTTCCTGTACTTTTTTTTTACCTCCTGCATAATCATATCTTTGTGATAACCTTTCTGTAAAAACCTTTGACTAAAGATCTCTTTTTATGTTTAAACTATATTTTTATTATTATCCTCTAATATTCTCATAAATGATTATAATCTGGCCTCATCCCCTTCCCAGGTCATAAAAATTTCACCTATGAAGCGCTTGTAGCATTTAAAGGGATTGTAAAGTCTTAAAATAAATAACAAACATGTTATACTTTTGCTCTGTGCAGTTGGTTTTGCACAGAGCAACCCGGATCCTCCTCTTCTAGAAAAAATTCTGCCCTTACAACTCCTTTAAGCTGTTGGGGTTTATTATTAAACACTACATTGGCCTCCCAGTGTGCCATAAAAATATTGGCTACACTGGGAGCAAAACGAGCTTCCATAGCAAGTCCAGTGACTTGTTGGTAATTTTGATTATTGTACCAAAAATAATTACCGGTATGTTGTAACCCAAACTGCAGCTTTTTATTATGTAGTTCTGATGTCTCAAAGGCCTTTGTTACCAAGGATAACGCATCTTCATGTTTAATTATCGTGTAGAAGGAGCCTACATCTGTCAGAACAAGACATATATATCCTCTAGAATCTGTAGTAAATGTTTAGTATCACGCAGATCAGCATCTGCAGAGCAGGCAGTTGTATAAAATCTATATATTGACCCAAACGGGAAGTGATGGAATCAATCCCATTTACTATGAGTCTTCCTGGCGGGTTCTCTGTACTTTTTGTGTCATTTGGGAAGGAAATAAAGCATTGGGGACCTACAGGCCGATGGAACTAAATATTGAGCTTCTTTTTTACTTAAAATATTATTTTTCACACCTTTTTTCACAAGTTTTTACAATCCTTCAATTACTCAACAATCGAGTTGCTCTCGAAGATATGATACATCTCTCAATCCTGTAACAATCTCTCTATTTTATTTCTATAGTACATTTTAGTCATAACTACAATTCCCCCTTTATTGGCAGGGCAAATCACTAAGTCCTGTTTATTTTTTAACTCCCCAATCACTTTTTTAATCCAACTGGGATTCTGTACCTTCTTAACATGCAAGATACCCTAACACCATATTCCGAAACGCCTATATGATTTTATTTTTATTTTGGAGGTTAGAGGCGGATTTGTTTTTTTAAAGCAGAATAATGCCCCTCACCATTATGATGGGAGGGGGGGGGGGGTTTGTCTAGTAACAGGATTGGACAGGAAATATTTTTTAATGTTCAAAGTTCTCGCAAACTTAAGTATTTTTAATACATGTGTCAAATTTGTTTATATGGTTGACTGGAGAACATTTGAGACCCCTATCAAGCACCTTTTATCTCTTCATCTTTAAGGAGAACACAGCTCAGATTAACACCGCTTCTCCTAGTTGAACCTTCTTCTTTGGTCATTTTTTCCCTGCCCTCGTACTCTTCTTCTTCCCCCAAATCTGTTCCCATTTAATGGTTCTCTGTACCTCTCCCATTGTGGTGTTGTGTGTTCCTAAAAAAATTACCCGTAGAAATCTCATCATCTTCTCTGTTCTACAACGGGGCATACCTGTTATACGCAGGGACCTTGTTCCTCGTCTCGTGCACATTACTCCTTTGTGTGCCATTCTGTATATAATATTAGCCATTCCTATTTTGTTCATGTCTTAGTGAGGGTAACTTCTGTTTGGGGGTGTAGCCTTGTCTCCTGTACTCCTGTCCTCTCCTTGATTTACTATCCTGATATGACCAATTTCTGAACTGCGGTCCCTGAGCTCCTATTGGACCTCTACCACTTCTTTTTCTCATCCAATTTGTATTTTTTCTGGGATACAATTGACCTCTACTATAGTTTTCCTTCACTGCTTTTTTTTATTTTTATTAATTATACTGGTATTATAAATTAGGAAGTCGTCACTTTATTTATGCAGACCGTATCCATCATTTCTCACTGTACCAGAGTGGTTAGTACTTTCTGTGTTTTCCGATGCCAGACTTGCTATTCCTGGTTTGCTATTTCTGGATTCGCCGCAAGATCACTTTTATTGGCGGGGGGAGAGGCACCCCCCTTGCGCCGCTCTCCGGTGCCCTCCGCCGCTTACTGGAGCCGCCGGCAGCAGCAGAGGTGATCAGGTCCACTCTCCTGCTTGGTATGGAAATGAGTGAGGGGAAGATGGCCCCCACCCGTCTCTATACCATTGCAGGGCGGAAGCAATGTCAAAACGTCACTTCTGCCCATAGCTCTTAAAGCAACATATTTTTATTTAATTTTTTTCAAATGACACTTCATTTTATTTTTTTCATTGCATTTTAGTGTAAATATGAGATCTGAGGTCTTTTTGACTCCAGATGTCATATTTGAGAGGTCCTGTCGTGCTTTTTTTTCTATTACAAGGGATGTTTACATTCCTTGTAATAGGAATAAAAGTGACACAATTTTTTTTTTAAAGAACAGTATAAAAATAAAAGTAAAATAAATAAGAAAAAAAATGAATTTTTTTTTAAACGCGCCCTGTTCCGCCGAGCTCCCGTGCAGAAGCGAATGCACACGTGAGTAGCGCCTGCATATTAAAACAGTGTTCAAACCACACATGTGAGGTATCACTGTGATTGTTAGCGCGAGAGCAATTATTCTAGCCCTAGACCCCTTCTGTAACTCAAAACATGCAACCTGTAGAATTTTTTAAACGTTGCATATGGAGATTCTTAAGGGTAAAAGTTTGTCGCCATTCCACGAACAGGCGCAACTTTGAAGCGTGACATGTTGGGTATCAATTTACTCGGCATTACATCATCTTTCACAATATATAAAAAAAATTGGGCTAACTTTACTGCTGTCTTATTTTGTATTCAAAAAAATTCACTTTTTCCAAAAAAAGTGCGCTTATAAGACCGCTGCGCAAATACAGTGTGACAAAAAGTATTTTAACGACTGCCATTTTATTCTCTAGGGTGTTAGAACCCCAAAACATTATATATATTTTTTTCTAAGTAATTTTCTAGCAAAAAAAAAAAATATTTTAACTTGTAAACGACAAGTTTGAAAAATAGGCCCGGTCCTTAAGTGGTTAATGGTTTTCTGGGAGCTACTGGATCCTGAAGTTGTATCTCCTATTTCTATTTTCAAGGTCATCTATTTTTTCCATGGCTGTCTCGAGTTGATTTTGCAGATCTTGTTTGCGATCTGTATTTTGGTTTGTTCTAGAGATTGTGGAGTCCAGTTTGTTTTCTATGACTTCTATGCGGGACCCTAAGGTCTTTAGGGCGCCGCTTTAATGTCACTGGTTATCTTGTTAGCTGTATTGTTCAGACCACGGTAAAGTAGGGCTGCAAATTGAGAAAATAAGTCTGCTACAGCCTCTGTATGTGCTAGGCCCAAGTCCCTGGACTGTAGTGGCTGCTGTACAATAGCAAATGCAAGCGCTTGGGAAGCCTGCACAGACAAACACGATTAATCCTAAATGTGTAAAGGATATTATACAAAGGTTGAAAATCAAAAAAACAAAAAAAGTATTCCAATCAGATGGACATAAAGTTATTACTGTTACCAAGGGATGGCAGGTAGCATAAGGTTTTGAAAAACTCTATAGTAACAATTGTGGATAGGAAGTCTTTAATAAAAACTCAGTTGCCCAGGGCAGCTCTTCTCCAAGTTGAAGCCGACTCAAGGAAAATGACATGAAAGGAAAAATAGAAAAGCGCCTCTTAGCAAAACAGATTTATTATGTAGCAGACAATTTGTATCAAACACTTACATCATGGTAAGTTTCAGGTGTCATCCAGTAGGATTAATGTTTATATTGCGTCCAGGATCTCTGACGCTACTCCACGGATTTCCCAGGTCCCGGTTATGGCGGCCGCAAGTAGCCGGGATACAGGCTGGCTTGTCCGTGATAGGAGACAGCAGCGAAAGATGGCAACGGTCGGTCCGGAGAGGAGCGTCTGACGTCAACTGGATGGTGCAGGGAACCACAACGCGTTTCAGAGCATGCGCAGCTCTCGTACAGGGCATGCGCGCTCCTTTCTCAAGTGTACAAGGAGACAGGAAGGACGGATGTTTTAAAAGTAATTCTGCCCGTCAGCGCAGCAGAATTCAATAATTGCTATGACAAGTGTGTTGCATAAAACAAAACGGGAGTTTTAACCCCACTAACTTGGGATAGCTTAAATAGCAGAAAACTAATAATAGAATGTATAATAATATATTAATATATTAATATATTAAAAAATTAATAAAAAAATATATATATTAATAAAAAATATATATATATATATATATATATAATAAAAGTAATAATAATAATGATAATAAAGGTAATGAATAGTGATGAAATAATATTGCTCATAATAAAATAATTAAAGAAGTAATGAAATAATATTGCTCATAATAAAATAATTATGAAGTAATTAAGGCATAACGTTTATAATAGCAAAAAATTATTATTGTATGATAAAAGCTTTTTAAGGGAATGTCTATATAGACATTTTAGTGTTAAATTTTTTTTAAAAAAAATTAATATATGACAGGGATATGATGCCTGCCAACAAAATATTTGGGTGCAAGCTCTTAAATGTTACGATAAATACAATCAAAGTGATAAAATATAATGAGTATGATATAGGCACAGTGAATAATCATCAATCACTAGTCATTATAGAGGATTGTCAGCGTAGCTGTATACAAAACAAAAGGAAATAATAAGAATAAAATATATATATATACACATTATATATATATATATATGCTCGTGTGCCTATGTGTGCCCACGTGCACACACACGTATAAAGGGACACACATACACATATATGCTAGTGCACGCTAGCGCTCGCCCACACATGCGTGGAGGCTTGCGCTGTGTAACAGAAGAGCTAAAATTAAAAAATGATAATGGTAATAATGGTATTGTATAATTATAAATGATAATAAATGAAGGGATTATATATATGTAAATGTGTAAAAAGAAGAAGCCATAAGATTCCTTAATGGAAAAGCACACACATATAGGTGCTGACACTACAATATGTACATGCACACTTGCAACCGTGCATCATAAGGAGAGGGCAAATAAGAAAAGGGGAACATTTTTTAGAGGATCGTGTTAACCTCTAGTTCCTCGTTTAACCCATTCAGCACAAGGGTATCCAGAGTAAAAATCCAATAAGTTTCGCGCTCACACAGTCTGGAAAAACGCTCGGCCTCAGATAGGCCTTTAGGTATGGCTTCTATCACCCAAACCTGTAGGCCCTCCGTGGACTGGCCATGAAATTCCAAGAAGTGCCGTGGTACACTGTGTTCATCACAACCAGTTTCCACAAAGCGACGATGTTTGCCAAAACGCTGTCTTAGTGGGTTAATAGTGCGACCCACATATAGCATTTTGCATGGGCATGTTAGGCAATAAACGACATAATCACTTGAAAAAATTGTCAAGTTGATAAGTCTTATCCCTATGAGAGAAATTTTTTTGTCCATGTTGGACAAAATTGCAAGTTTTGCACAGGGCTTTATTGCATTTATACATCCCTTTAAGGGGGGCCGGACAAATAGCACTAATTGGTTTAGTGTGTTTTAACTTGCTAGGCGCTATTTTGTTTTTTAGAGTCGGTGCCCTTCTGTAGGTAACTTTAGGTTTATCACAAGCAATTGTAGCTAGGTGGGGGTCTTGCTTCAAGATGTTCCAGTGTTTATGAATGATATGTTCCATTTTTCTATACTGTCCATGGAACCCAGTGACAAATCGAACAACCGGTTTTTCTGGCGATTTTATTCTCTTGGGTTTCTTGCCAGAAAGATAGATGGTATGGGCATGGTCTATAATTTTTTCTGGGTATCCTTTTATCCAAAAATTTTTGTTTCAAGTGTGCACTTTGCAGTATGTAGTCACTATCCCTGGTGCAGTTCTGTCTTAATCTACAGTATTGACCCTTAGGTATATTTTTTACCCAGAGGGGATGGTGACAGCTATCGTAATGGAGGTAAGAGTTACCTGCAGTGGGTTTAGTATAATTACGAGTAAAGATCTTATCTAGCTCATGATTGAGTTCTAAATCAAGGAAGGCCAAACTGTCCTTATTCCAGACAGCGGAAAAGGAGAGTCCCATGTCATTGGTATTGCAGTATGTGACAAAGTCATCAACCTGGGAGGAGGAGCCATCCCAGATGATGACAATATCGTCGATATACCTGCCATAGAATACTATGTATCTAGCAAAAGGGTTATTTTTCCATATGAGTAGATTCTCCCACAGTCCCATGGTCAGGTTGGCATAGGAGGGGGCAAAATTAGCCCCCATCGCTGTACCATGGGTCTGTAGGTAGAAATCTCCCTCGAAATGGAAATAATTATGCGTAAGGCAAAACAGAGTAGCGTCCAGAATAAATTCAGCTTGTTTATTGTTGAGCATAGGGTTGGAGGATAGATAATGTTGTACGGCCAAAAGGCCTATATTATGGGGAATGGAGGTATATAGGGAGTTAACATCTAATGACAGCCAAGAATAGCTGTCAAGCCAAGTATATGGAGACAGAAGTTCCATGAGATGTATAGAGTCCCGTATATATGATGGGAGATCCTGAGCGAGCGGTTGTAGAAAAGAATCAATGTATTGTGAGAAGCCACCAGTTACGCTATTCATAGAGGCAACGATCGGCCTACCGGGAGGGTTCTTTAGATCTTTGTGTACTTTAGGTAAATGATAAAAGTACGGCGTACTGTAGTAGTTTTTTCGTAAAAAGGCTGCTTCTTTTTTGTCGATGACTTGATCTACTAGAGCTTTCTTAACCAATGTCTCTGCTTCTATACGAAACAGAGGTAAAGGATCAGATGGAAGTTTTCTATAAGTGTTTTGAAATTTTCGTAGTGGCTGCTGTGTCTGTGGAGGGCCTACCTCCAGGGTGTGATCGATCAGTGATTCTGTGGAAGCAGGGGACGCATGGCCCAGGGGAGGTGTACTCGCTTGCATACTCATAGCTTGTGGAGGAACTGGAGAAGCCGCCTGCAAGTTGGAGAGGCGGGCTGGTGCTAGCAGCGGCGGAGCGGCCCCCATCTTGGGATCAGAGACCCATGGCTTGTTCGCTCCAAATTGGATCCTGAGATCTCTCCTGGAGGTCCCTGTGGACATCAGGGAGGTCAATGGGGGGTTCCTCTGCCTGTGGGGGGTGAAGCAGGCTCAGTAGCATGGGCACATTCAGAGCTAGAACGGCTGGAGCGGGACGGAGCTCCTGGACTAAGCGTCCATGTCAGGTGCCACCGCGCATGTGCCTACATCCTGGTGAGCTATTTATGCTTAGCTTCTCAAATCCTTTCCTGACTGCGACATCTGTTAGCCACAGTTGTGGTTGTTATACCCTTCCTTTTACTCTGTGAAGACTGAGGAGAGGAAAGCATTTAGTACAGCTGCCTTCTTGTCATCTGTAACCTTCCTTGTCTTTTTGGGGTCTATGTGTTCTGCGTGCCTTTTTACTGTTAATATATAAAAAAAAATCTTGGGATTATTTTTTACTCTCCTCCGCTCTGTGTCTCTTGTAGTCTTAGCCGCCCTGACTGTGTTCTTACACTTCTTATTGCATTCCTCGTAGCATTGGAATGCTGATAATGACCCCTCTGCTTTGTACTTTTTAAAGGATTTTTTTTTGTCCTTAATATTGAAGCACCTTTGGCACCAATTACAGCCTCAAGTCTTTTTATGTATGATGCTAGAAGCTTAGCATATCTATTTTTGGGCAGTTTTTCTTTGCAGGACCTCTCAAGCTCAATCGGGTTGGATGGGGAGCTTTGGCGCACAGCCATTTTTAGATCTCTACAGAGATGTTCAATCATGTTCAAGTCTGGGCTATGACTAAGCACTGTTTGTTAGTGTGAAACGCGTCAGCTCTTCTGTCAATTCTGTTCTGCTGTGGCATGTATTTTTGATGTCCATTTTTGAATAAAAGGCAAAAACTTTTTTGGAGTGTGGCTGTCCAGAATTTCTTCCCATTTTTGCAAGTCTGGGCTCTGGTTGGGCCACTCAAGGACATTCACAGAGTTGTCCCGTAGCCACACCTTTGTTATCTTAGCTATGTGCTTAGGGTCGTCCTGTTGGAAGATTAACCTTCACCCCAGCCTGAGGCCCATAGCTCTCCGGGGCAGGTTTTCATCAAGGATGTCTCCTGTACATTGCTGCATTCATCTTTCCTGACTAGTCTCCCAGTTAATGCCGCTGACAAAAAATCTCCACAGCATGATGCTGCCACCACCATGCTTCACTGTAGAGATGGTATTGGCCAGGTGATGAGCTGTGCCTGGTTTCTCCAGACATGACGCTTGCCATTCATGCCAAAGAGTTCAATCTTTTTGTTTCATCAGACCAGAAAATTTTGTTTCTCATGGTCTGAGAGTGCCTCCATGTGGGCTGTCATGAGCCTTTTACTGAGGCGTGGCTTCCGTTTGGCCACTTTACCATGCAGGCCTGATTGGTGGAGTGCTACAGAGATGGTTGTTCTTCTGGAAGGTTCTCCTCTCTCCAGAGAGAAATGCTAGAGCTCTTGGTCAGTGACCATCAGGTTCTTGGTCACCTCCCTGGCTAAGGCCCTTCTCCCCCAATCGTTTACTTTGGCTGGGTGGCCCACTTGAAGAAGAGTCCTGGTGGTTCCAAACTTTTTCCTTTTATGGGTGATGGATGCCACTGTGCTGTTTGGGACCTTCAATGCTGCAGAAAATTTTCTATAGATTTCCCCAGATCTGTGCCTCAATACAATCCTGTCTAAGGTCTACAGACAATTCCTTGGACTTCATGGCTTAGTTTGTGCTCTGACATGGAAACAGAATGCACCTGAGCTAAATTTTGAGCGTCATGACAAAGGCTATGAATACTTATGTACATGGGATTTTTTTAAATTTTTAATAAATTTGCAAAGATTTCAAACACTTTCTTCACGTTGTCATTATGGGGTATTGTTTGTAGAATTTTGGAAAATAATGAATTTAATCCATTTTGAAATAAGGCTGTACCATTACAAAATGTGAAAAAGTAAAGCGCTGTGAATACTTTCCAGATGCACTGTTTGAGGCTGCCATTGCTGGCATTGTTAAGAGTTTTAGTCTGGCCTACTCTGGCTTTAGTGTTTTCCAAGTCACTGACCCAGATCAAGCAAGTGGATAAGAAAGCCATAATGAAGACAGAACTCCTGATCTTTGAAAGTATTAAAGCTGTTGGTTTAGAATGGCAATTCCAAGTAGTGGGAGCCTCTATATTCCTTCCTATGAAGTTCACTTTGCGCTTTTTTTTTAATCCTTTTTTTTATCTGATTTTCCAAAAAGTCATTTTATTTTATGTTCAGACTCTCCACACTTAACGACCAGGTTCCGTTCCAACGACCAGGTCGTTAAACGAGGAGCCATAAGTAATCAATATTTTAAGCATTCTTACTGTACTGTATTGTGAAAAAAAAGGCCTAAACACAAAACTCCAGCTCAATGACGTTGTTTTAATTTGCATAAGTACAGAACACAAATGAAAATTCTGCACTGTACAATACAATGATGTACAACGCATCGTTCGGGTGGGGAGAGCTGGTCGTAAGTCCCAGCGGTTGTTAAGAGGAGTATCTCTTATCCTAAATTTGGTACCCACCTGGTTTAGTACAACTGTCTAGTAGAGTCTGATTTCCGAGTCCTGTAAATTACTCACTATGGGCCAAGGACACAGACATACATTGGATCATAGAGAGGCGCATTGAAATCTTTCTGGTGCCTGGACAGATGTGAGACAGATGTTAAAACCCTGAGATCTCATTCAGTGCATACCTAGAATTCCCCAACCACTTTGTTCTCGGCACAAAAGACAGTCTGATTATAGCGAGAACACTGCCAACTTCTGCTTGAAAAAATCAAACAAAAGTTATTTAATCGAGAGTGTCCAATAAACACATTTTAGGCAAATAAACACAGATTGCTGCTTAAATGTGGGATTTGAACAGCAATGAGCCAAATACAGAGCTTAATCAAGAAGCCCTGGATATTTTCAGGTTAAACGAGTTGCTTACACAATTATTTGCAAAATAATCTGCCATGCTTCGCTTATTTTCACTTCTCTAATATTTGATTCTGCACATGTATATCTGCACATGTATATCTGACAGCAGGGATCTTGAACTAAAATTTTAACCACTTTGTGCCCATACTATATCTGAAAAACAGCTACAGCCTGGGCTTAAAAATGCCAGGAGGGTGTACATGGATGTCCTCCCATTCTTGCGCCGCCTGTGCTCTGTGACCGCAGAGTCCTTGGGACTCTGATCACAGAGCAGGGTAAAGGGCCAATCACAGTGGGCCCTTTACACCTGATCAGCTGTCGGCCAATGACAGCTGATCAGGGAAATAAACGCTGTCAGGTGCCACCTATTAGTGCCCATCAGTACTGCTAATCAGTGCTGCCAATCAGTGCCTCATTATCAGTGCCACCTATCGGTGCCACCTCATTAGTGAAGGAGAAAAATTAACTGTTTGCTAAATTTTATAACAAAATATGAAAAAAAAAAAAGTTTTTTTTTTCCCCCACACAATTTTCAGTCTTTTTTTGTTTAGCAAAAAATAAAAAAAACCCAGTGGTGATTAAATACCACCAAAAGAGAGCTCTATTTGTGTGAAAAAAATGATACAAGTTTTTTATATATAAAATCTCTATTTACATTTTATAAACCGGTATCGTAGTACAGGTGATCGAGACAATTTTTCTTTACAGCAGAAAATATATCACATTACAAAGGAAGTGACTCTGAAGGTGTTAAGGAAACATCATTTTTAAGCATAGTCTAGTTGTCACTTGAAAGTTGAGACCTTTTACAGGTATCTTTGCTGCATCAATAGCTGTGACTTTCAATGCTGAAACCTCGTCATATTTCACCCACTATGAATGGTTTGGGAGGTCTTCATAAGTCAGACATGTTTTAATAAGCTGAGTCAAGTTGAGACGCTATGCTATAATCATTGTAGAGCCTATAACTTCAGGGTAAAGCATTTCTAATTTCTATTGCATAACAGACACCTGACAGATTTGTAAACTGGCTATTCTGGGAAATATAGAAGGTTACAACTATTCTAGCTGTAGGAAATCTAAGCCACAATTTTCCTTTTAAAGTCTTGAAATGCTTGCTGCAAGCTTGCAGTTTGAAGCAGGCAAGGGGAGGAGAATGTTTTTTTCCATTATAAACATAGATTAAGGTACAGTCAGTTTCAGTTTGGCCGCAGTAATAAAGTACAAGGCGGTCTCCATTTCACAAAGCCTTTTCCAGTTTGTGGCAATACACGAACCCAATTTCTGAGAGATAATGAAAAAGGTATCGGAGCATTCTTTTCCATTGGGATACTGAAATGACTTTGCTGCCTCTTTATCACCAAGCAATTTCCCTAATCCTAGCTTGTTAGCTCTGAAGAAAAGTCTTAAATTAGTAGACCGGTCTAACATTTTGTTGAATAGTTTGATTGTGTTGGATTATTAGGCTTTCTGTCATACTGTACAGCAAGTTTTTTGCCTTCCTCTGCGGCTTATCCCCATTCAACGGAGTCTATGCATCTGGAGACACATTCCTTGCTTTACCATAGTTTAAAAATGCAAAATAAAAATGCTTGGTTACTGTATTTTTCTGGATGTGTTATCTAAAAGCAAATTATTTAGACGGTTCAGAAAAGTAACACACTTGAAAATAAATAACTGCTTTTATTTCATGTCTTGCACCTACATGAAAACTAATGGCCATGCCACACTAGTGATTCTGTTGCTATCTTTAAGCCTCAACTCATATTCTCTGGTGGTTTTGCTGCCTTATTGATTGAACCAATAAGAGGTTGTTATGTTACTTCGTCGCTCACAGTTGAGATGTTGTGAAATTTTAACCATCAAAGGAGCATTGGGTAAAGTGCAGTTGTGCTACTATGACATGGACCTAACATAACTTGTACCCTGGTAAATAAGAGCTGAAGGCCCTGGGAGCTGCACATCAGAACAAGACCCACTGTGTGTGAATAAGTGGCAGCGGAGTGAAATGTGTTGGGGGTGTGGCCTGGTCGGGGGTCCAGGCTGAGACTGGCACTTGTTTACACACAGCGAGTCTTGTTCTGATGTGCAGCTTCCAGGGACTTCAGCTCTTATTTACCATTGTCTGGAGTGTGGGCTTGCGCCTTCCCGGCCAGCAGGCACAGAACTACACTTCCTTGCAGCTTGAGCGGCCCAAATACATACCATTACTTGTACCCTGACTGGTAAAATGAAATTATGTTTTCAATCAACAATTTAAAAAAAACAATAGAATAATCCACTATTTTCAGTAGACCTCTGGGCAGTTTAGTTGAAGAATCCATTATTGGAAACAGCAGAAAACCCTAATTTGCTTGATGGGGGTTCCTGTATTTGATTTATTTATATTTTATCTCAATAATAGTAATCACTTTAATATCATACAATCTGTTTTCCAGTTAAATAATTAAAGTGTCACTAAACCCACATCATAAAAAAACTATCAATAAATGCTATATTACATGCTGTTATACTCACTCAGTCACTGAATTTGTTTTCTGTATTCTGTAAAAAAAACCTGGTTGATCCTGCTGCTCTCCATCTCCCCTTCCTGTTCATGTCTCCCATGCAGTTGAGGATTTTTCAGCTTGTGTGGCAACTCTGCACATGCTCAGTTTTCAGTGATTTTCTGTGCTTTTTCTCCCTATAACATCTGAGCAGCCCATGTGATGTTAGATTCACACATGTGGGTGTATACACAGTGGCAAATGACAGCCCACTCTCAACCTCCTCCTCCATGCCCATTAACCAGCTTAACACAATGGGGGTGGGATATTACATGTATATTAATGGAGGCTTCACCTCCCTGTTATTCACAGACACAGGCTGGAGGGGTGTGACACAGCCTGTGACTAGCAGAAATCCACCCACTCCACAAAATATTAAAGATTTAATTTCAATTATTTATTTGACAATTTAAAACTGTTTATAGATATTAATTATTGATTTCTACTCCTGTATTTCAAATGCTTTTTTTTTAAATTAAATATGACCAGCAGCAGAGGACTAGAAGCTCCTTCTGTTTATGTTTCCCTGCAGACAGGCTGGGAAAGAT
Organism: Rana muscosa; assembly: GCA_029206835.1. Taxonomy (NCBI): domain Eukaryota; kingdom Metazoa; phylum Chordata; class Amphibia; order Anura; family Ranidae; genus Rana; species Rana muscosa. Next base: position 181,615,738 of record CM055121.1, read on the forward strand.
CTGGGTCATGTGACAACCATATAATGATTAAGAAAAAGGTACTCCATATACAGAAATAGAAGGGACAATGTAAATTAAACGGTGTGTTTAGTATAAATTTTAATGTTAGGTTATTCTTTCTTTTAATCGTTTTCATTTGTATTAGTAAGTGACCATCATAAGGGTTTTTTGGTAATGTTTCCAAGACCTGTTCTCAGGGAATCGTAAACGAGTTGGTTTTATTAACAAAACCAAGGAGCGGAAATTAGTGTAGTTTAAAGTTTCTATTTGGCACATCTACGTACACTGGAGTCAAGAACAAACAAAGCAATGGACAATGGGAGCTTTGCAAGAATTTTTTAAGATCTCCCTGGGTTACAAAGGATAGAGGTTCTCTGCCCTACGGTATATGCCCACATTCTAGACTACACATAAAACAAAATAATCCATGTAGAAATTAATTTTTCCTGGGCATATAGTCAACAGTATCGCAAATTAAATTCTTGAAACCATAAAGTTTATTGTACAAACATTATAATCATATATAGTACCATATCCAATATTTTGCAGGGCAGAGTTCACAGATCTTATTTCAATTCAACATCCACTTGTTAGCAGTAACCGTGTGGAAACACCCAGTAGTAAAAAATCAGAAGACTTCATACACTTTGCTGGAGTGGAAATTCTCAATTTCAAGAGGAAACCTCCAAGGGGCATAGAAGTGGCATTCCAAGCAAAATCTTGATTCTCATAATGGTCCTCTGGTCTTATCACCAAAAAGAAGAGCTTCAGAAGCGAAGGACAATATATTCATACTAAGGTTTGAATCTAGATTGAATCCATCCATCCATAAAGGGGATGCATCAGCCCACCCAAATCTTTAACCCAAAAGGCACTGTGAGTAAGATGGCAGATCCAAATATTCCAAACCTCATTCCCCAGTTGCGTCCTATCAAGCTTTTTATGGTTCTAAGAATTACATTTGCGGTACTAATGACTATATGCCCAAAAGAAAAAAATCCATTGCTACACAGGATTCTTTTGTTTCATACCTCCTCTAACCTAGATGGTGCTTGTTAATTACAAATCTTCTGAAGTCTCTTCTTTTTAGTCACCTAACTCCTCCATATCTGTCCGTTGCCATCATTGCTTCTGGGAGAGATGACTGGTAAGCCAGCACTACAGTTTGTGACCACCAACTAGTTGCCTCTTCCTGACATGAAGCTGCTGTAAATGTCTGGAACCTGGGAGGATCAAGCATTTGGCAGTAGGAAGTGTAAAAGGACCCCTCACCTTTCTTGGTGAAGATGGGGGTTCAAGGACAAGGTTTGTGGAAAAAAAGAAGAAGATCCTGGAGGTCAGCTTTTAGGAACAGGTACTTAAGGCTCGTACACACGATCGGATATTCCGACAACAATTGTCCGATGTACGTGTTTTGTCAGATAATCCAGCCGTCTGTACACTCCATCGGACAATTGTTGTCGTAATTTACAACAACAAATGTTGGCTGTGCATGCTCTCAAATTGTCCGACAGCAAATGTGTTTCGTCGGATTATCCTATCGTGTGTACACAAATCTCTCGGACTAAAAGCCAAAGTACAAACACGCATGCTTCGAACCAATGCTAAACATCAGACAACAATAGCAGAAGTTGCCCAAAGGGTGGCGGTAAAGAGCTGAAAAAACACATAGTTTGGTGTATGTTGGCTGAAAATGTTCTGCTGTCTGTATGCAGAACAAGTTCACGGACAACTCTCTTTGGACAAAAATCCACGGATTTGTCCGATGGAAGTCAGATCGTGTGTATGAGGCTTTAGAGAAACATGGAAGTTTCAATTCCAGCTTTTAACTTTATGCCAGTTTCCTGTCTCTGACCCCAGTATGAGTCATTGACTCAGAACAAGCATGAAAATTAGAATATCAAAGTTAAGTAAGAACTCCTGATCTGCTTACTAGTTCAAGGTCAGTGATCTAGAAAGGGTTGAAGCCACTGAACCAACATGGGAGCTATTCAACTAACATTCTCAGAAGAGATTTATTGTGCTGGGCTCCATATTCTTTAAACTTTCCAAATGCTCTCCAGGATATACATGGAGTGTTCCTTCACTTTGTCTGCAGCATCTGTTTTGCTGCTGTCACAGTGACTGTTGTTGCGTCTCTGGCAGTTCTCTGTACCAGAGAAATCGTTATAAAAAGGAAGGAAAACAGGAGCTTATAATGAGTAAAGACTGACATCAGAGGGAAAGAAAATATATGGTTTACATCATATTACTATTAAATTGCCTATACATCTTGAAGTGATTTGTTTGTGTCTTTTCTTTGGAAAAATCATCATGGTCAGTTCTTACTAATTGATAAACCAAGTAGGAAGAAAAAAGGCAGATGAAAATGGAAATAAAAGGAGAAAACAGAGGGCAAGAGGGAGACCAGCAAAAAGGTGGCGGTAGGGCTTCTAGGCATTGCTCATAAACATTACCTATTAAATTATTATCCAAACGGTATTTAACCCCAAACCAAAAATGTAATATATTGCAGTTTACCAATTATTAGATGTGCTGGCTGCATTTGTTTTCTTATTTTAGGCACTCTTCCCTCTATTTTTGCCTGGTGATCTGGCCAGTAACACGCCTCCTCTATTTGAGTGCCACCACTCTGGACGAATGAGCACAAGGACCACCTTTGGAGCATTGTCAGTCTGGGGGGGGGGGAGGTCGGGAGTGTATAGCCTCATACACACGATCGGACTTCAAACAAACTTTTCCGTGGATTTTTTTCCGAAGGGAGTTGGCCGGGCACACCCATAGCATACACATGGCAGGACTTTTCTGAAAACTTTCCCAAAACTTTCCCAACATCACGTGGTTTTTCTGCTCTTTACCGCCACCCTTTGGTCAACTTCTGCTATTGTTGGTTGATTTTAACATTGGTTCTGGGCATGCGTATTTGTACTTCGGAAAAAAGTCAGATGGATTTCTGTACACACAATATGACTTTGCACCGTAGGACTTTTGTTGCCGAAAAGTTTGTCCGTTTGTAGAGCGAACTTTTGTCTGATTAAAAAGTTTGTCCGATGGAGCGTACACACGGTCAGATTTTTTTTGAAAACGTGCTCATTTTGAAGTTTGTTGTCAAAAAGTCCTACCGTGTGTATGGGGCTTTAGATTTAAATACACTAACAAATTGAAGCTGAACTCAATCTCACACTTTATATACAGTTACAGCAGGTTTTTAATTTTTTTAATTTTAGGATAAATATTTTGCATATATAAAAGCTGATCATTTTAAGCACCCCTGCCAGTGTTAAACGGTTTATCTCATTCCTCTAGAGAACTTGCTCTGTTAAAAAAAAAAGTCTATTTTATCTATATTTAGATGCTAGAACTTTATTACCTATATTTTGAGCTGCTTTACCTCTCTTACTTGTATTTGTTTATGATTAGACTAATGCCCCATACACACTATGGGCGAATATTTTCGTCCAAGGAACGATTGTATGATTTTCTGATAGCGTGTACAAATCTTTCGACAGCAAAGCTTCCAAACAAAAATTTCCAGAGGGACAAACTCTAAAATATTTCTTGTACGGGAACAGATGAACAATTTTTGTTTTTAATGTGTACCATTTTCGTGCAATTTTTCTACGAGAATTATCAGATACGAAAGACTGCATATGATCAGAAACAACAAATAACAAAAAAGCCTTTGTAGTACGAGAATTTTCATACATTATTTCTATCCCCGGTTCTGACCTGCTGTGAACACGATAATGGTATAGGTTTTGTTTCTTTGACCCATAATATTCCATATGTCTGTCTTAGCTGAGTTGGTTTAAATCAGAAAAAAAATAAGCTTCATGTTGCAGAAGGAGCTTCTCTGTGCCTTACTCCTACGTGAACTAGATGCTATTCTTAGTAGTAATGATCTAAAACTTTGGAGCCTGTTTCATTTTTTTTTAAAGATCACCAAAATAACTTTCTCTTTGATTTGCTGCAGTTTGCTGTATGTATTTGCGCTGGTAGATGTTTGAGATGGAAAGGTGTGATATCAAAGTGTAAAATATAAATTGTGAAAAGTAGACTGACTTGTGAGCAAAAGAAAAACGAAGGAATGTAAATTGACACCACATTGAGTTCCTCCTCTAATTTTAGTGGTGTATCTTTTTGGCAAATAAAGGTCATAATACTGAAAAGTTCTATTTATACCTTTTTTCTTTCTATTAACACGAGTTGTTGTGTTAAGAGGGTTCATTCGCTTTGAATGGGTACCTAATGAGCCTCAATGCACAAAAAAAAAATACCTTAAACATTTTGGGGCTTTGCTTTATATGTGCCTTGCGGTGCCATTTAGAATACGTGGCAACTTTTTTCATGTGCATTGGGGTGGAAATCATAATAAAGGACAATTTGACTTAAAGTGGATCTCCACCCTAAAGTGGAACTTCCGCTCATCGGAACCCTCCTCCCCTCCGGTGTCACAATTGACACCTTTCAATGGGGAAGGGGGTGCAGATACCTGTCTAAGACAGGTATTTGCACCCACTTCCAGGAGTCCACTTTGCGGGAAATCTGCGGGAAGCACGTCACTTCCCGCAGAATACCCATAGTGTTCTGGGAGACACTCGGCTCCCAGAACACAGGAGGACCAGTCAGAACGGCGCAGCGCGACTCGCGCATGCGCCGTAGGGAACCGGGCAGTGAAGCCTCAAGGCTTCACTTCCTGGTTCCCTCACCGAGGATGGCGGTGGGGGCAGCAGAGTGACGAGCGATTGCTCGTCCTCTGCTGCGGACGTCGCTGGACTCCAGGACAGGTAAGTGTCCTAATATTAAAAGTCAGCAGCCGCAGTATTTCTAGCTGCTGGCTTTTAATATTTATTTTTTTGGCGGAGCTCCGCTTTAACGTACTTAACAGTATATATATATATATATATATATATATATATATATATATATACCGTGTATATATATAACATATCTTCATCATCATCAATATTGTCATGGGTAACAATATCCCCAAGATGAATAATTTCCTTATAATGGGTTCCAGGAGCATGTGGGTGATCCAGGAGTTGAAAGAACTTATTTATTGATCTGATCTGTAGATAATCCGGATGGGGATTTGTGTGATTTGGACTGTGTTATACCTAGGGTGAAAAATTGCGAAATAGTCCGTCCCCTGCTCTTCCATTTGCATCAAACCAATGTTAAATCGAACTTTAATAGCTCACGGTCTTCCACCACTGACTCTTCATTTGTTGCTGTGCTCTGCCAATTTCCTGGAATGTCTTTGAAATATTGAGACAGACTAATTGCCCGTACACACGATCCGAAAATCGGACGAAAAATACAGCTTTCGACAAGATCGTTAGTACAGAGCTTTCGAGAGCCGATCACGTTCATCCAATATTATCCGATGGGACAAGCACGACATTTATTTTTCGTACAATACTAGATTGTAGGATTTTCCTTTTAATCAGTACAGTTGTCGTCCGAAAATACAATACAAATGCACTACAACACATGACATCACTTCTGATTTTTATTGTCGTACGAGAATTTTCGTAACTTTAGTAAACTCTCCGTTTTTGATATGCGACTAGCATGCAAAAAACCCCAGACGATCTGTTGTCCGATTCATTTTAGTGATCACCTCTGCAGTACTCCTGAAAAAAGTTACAGAAAGTTCAATGAAAATGCGTAGAGTCTTTGCTCTTCGAATTTTCACCATGATGTATATTAATATAACATTGTAAGATCAGGGACTGATTGAAGATGGAACAATATTATACACCCGGTATAATTGTATAGATATTTTAAAAAGTAACTCAAATTTTGTTGAGAAAACAAACAAACCCCTCTGGATGCTCAATGTACATTGCAAAGCTATTAAACTTTGTAGCAGAGTCCTACCTGTTAATGTTTGGCCATGTTCTTCGAAGACTGATTCATTCTAATCAGCTGATGCCCTTACTGTATTCTGAGGAAAGTTGCAGTGTCTGCATCTCTTTAGAAGTAGTTAAGCCATAGGGAGTGTCTCAACAAAAGTATAATTGCTGTTGCAGAGGATGCCCAAAATCTGACTTGTATCTTGGTGCAGACTTTATGGAAAATCAGTGAGCCAATCACACAAGCAGGAAATTCAATTTCTGAGGGTGTTCTATACAACAATGTTGTACAGAATGCCTCTGGGTTGCCATATTGCCTGGCATTTTATAGAAAATTACAGCAGCTGCAGATTGAAGAAGAAAGGTAATTTTTAATAACATGAAAGTGATTATATAACCTTTAAAGTGATACTAAAGTCTTGTTCTTTTTTTCTTTAAAAATAACAAACATGTTTATACTTGCCTGCTTTGTGCAGTGGTTTTGCACAGTGCAGCCCAGATCATCCTCTTGCCAGCGCTCCTGGCCCCTCCCTCTTGTGGAGTGCCCCCACAGCAAGCAGCTTGCTATGGGGGCATCTGAGTCGCGGTTTGGCCCCACCCCTTTCTCTCCTGATTGGCTAACTGACTTTGGCAGCAGCGAGAGCCGCTGCGGTGTCACGGCCAATCAGGAGGGAGAGTCCTGGATGGTCGAGGCACTTGTGCACATCACTGGATAGAGATGGGGCTCAGGAAAGTATTGGAGGGACTGAGGGGGGGCTGCGGCCCACAGAAGGTTTTTTATCTTAATGCATAGAATGCATTAAGATAAAAAACCTTCTGCCTTTACAATCACTTTAACATTGTTTACCTTAATACATTACCTGCATTAAAGAGGTTGTAAATCTCAGACATGAAATCTGAACAAAGTACATATTTCTGTGTTTGCTTGCCTCTCTCCAAAGCACTATATGGTTTATTTACTAAGGCTGGAGAGTGCATTATCAGGCTACCTTCTACATAGAAACCAATCTTCTAACCCCAGCTTGTTTAATTAAGCTTTGGCAATAAAACCTGGAAGCTGATTGGTTCAATCTTCAGCTTTAATAAATAAATCCATACGTGTAATTTCTCTCCTCTGTCTAGTTCCTCTGTTATCTGCATGAGTTGCGTGAATTTCTCTCCCTCACTCAGCTAATGTTTAGGGAAGTGGAAAGATGGTGCTGGACCTGTAGGTTTTTTTTCTGTTCTTGTTATCATAAGGTATTAATGTTGGTGTAAATGATCTGGTTCCTGGGCAGGCTACTTCTACACCCCAGAGGATCGCCACATTCTCCTTGGCTTGTAGTATAATGTAAGGCATGGGTGCTCAACCTGCGGCTCTCCAGCTGTTGCGGAACTACAAGTCCCATTAGGCATTGCAAGCTACTGACAGTTAAAAGCATGACTCCCAAAGGCAGAGGCATGATGGGAATTGTAGTTCTGCAACAGCTGGAGGGCCACAGGTTGAGCACCCATGATGTAAGGGTTGACATTTAACCGCTTCCCGACCGGCTCCTGTATATATATATGGCGGCAGAATGGCTCTGCTGCGCGAATCGCTGTGTGTATATATACTGCAGCTGCTTCAAGAGCCATAGCAGGCACGCACGCACGCCCGCCCGCTGCACGGCGGGGAACCCGATGCGGGCACCCGCCGGCCACCCACGATTGCAGGCACGAGAGCAGGAATGGGGATTTGTGTGTCTGTAAATACACAAATCCCTGGACCTGTCGGGAGAAGAAACAGATTGTGTGTTCCTACTAAGTAGGTAAAACGATCTGTCTTCTCTCCCCATCAGTCCAACCCCCTTACAGTTGGAACACACCTAGGGAACACACACACACTTAACCCCTTGATCGCCCCCTAGTGTTAACCCCTTCCTTCCTTGCCAGTGACATTTAATTTATACGGTAATCAGTGGCTATTTTTAGCTTTGATCGTGTATAAATGTCAATGGTCCCAAAAATGTGTCAAAAGTGTCCGATTTGTCCGCCTCAATATCACAGTCCTGATAAAAATCACTGATCGCCTCCATTACTGGTAAAAAAAAAAAAGAAATGCCCAAAATCTATCCTGTATTTTGTAGACACTATAACTTTTGCACAAACCACTCAATCATACACTTATTGCGATTTTTATTTTATTTATTTTTATTTATTTTTTTTACCAAAAATATGTAGAAGAATATATATTGGCCTAAACTGAGGAACATATTTTTTTTTTTTTTTTTTAAATTGGGATATTTGTTATAGCAAAAAGTAAAAAATATAGTGTTATTTTCAAAATTGTTGCTCTTCTTTCTTTCTCGTACATCACGGGACACAGAGCGACATAGTCATTACTAATGGGTTATATAGATACCGTCAGGTGCTGGCACTGGCAACTTCCAAAACCGGAAGTACCCTCCCCTATATAAGCCCCTCCCATCCGGGAGCACCTCAGTTTTTTGCCAGTGTCTAAGGTGTTGGCCAAGAAGAAACATGTGTTTTTCACTGAGCTTGCGTACAGGTTCTTTTACGGGCCTCAGTAAGCTATTCCGGATCCGACCAAAAAAGCTTCATAGCTAAACGGTCGGTACCCGGGCCTTGCAGAGAAGAGCAAGGTTTTGCCTGTAATGCTTCTCTTAGGAGAGCTGGACCCTGGGATCCAGAGCTCTGGTCATACCCACGACCAAGATGTTTTCTGTGCAGGGTGCTATACAGGTCCAGGGGAGTGGAATCCTTGGGAACCCGGTCCCTGAAGGTTTGATTACAATGCCTGCCGTGATAGGTGAAGTTTGGGCTTCTGTGGACCAAACAAAGTCCTGCGGCGAGGAAAAGGTAAGTGGGGGCCCTCAGGAACTTGGTTCTATTGAGGGACCCCCAAGCCTATTTTGTCTTTCTGCCTGTTACCTAAGGTATTCCCGCTAATATTCTGTGTATGCCTGTTACTACTGAGAAAATGTAAACATTTTAATAGTAGGCAAGAAAAAAAAAAAAAATGTAAGACCGCGGTACCTGTGTTAGACACTAGAGGCCGCTATGGTTCTTTTTCTTGTAATGTGGATTTTTTTCTTCCAGAATCAAATCCAGGCAGTTGGTATGTTCTCTGCTGGGAAGCTGTCTCCTCTGCCCTGTTCCTGCGCTCATCCATCCCCGGGCCCTGCGGCAAAGGGGGCCCTGGCTCCCATCTAGCTCCTTATTGTTTTTAAAAAAGGGCGCCGAAGGCGCACGTGCCCGCGCGCGTGCGCGTGCACGCGCCTCTATTCATAGAGGCGATCTGAAAAAAGGGGCGGAGCAGGTGGATGACGCTCAGGTGTGCGCCGCGGCGCTACTGCGCATGTGCGGGCGTCCAGCGTGTTTTAAAGCACATTATAGCTGGCTATTGAATGCACAGACAGAGCTAGCAACAGATAAAGGCACACAGAGGCGGTTGATGCAGGCATCCCCTAGAAAGGCACTTTAGTAGACACCAACTGTGATATAGCAGCAATTGTGCTAGACTATTCTCAGTAAAAGTGGTGTATTACGGCTGGAATACCTCAGCTTTAGGCTTAAGAATATGCCGTCCAGAAGCTCCGGAACTGAATCTTCCAGGAAGCGAAGGGGGTCTCATCGGGCTCTGAGGTGGGCATGCTTCTGCTGCACCAGTCTCCCCTGAAGTTCAGAGGTAAGTGACCATAGAGACCCCGCAGGGGTACTTGGTACTGTGGCTGTCCTCAGTCACCTGCTCCTGTGTATGTAACAGAGGAGGTTTTTTCCTCAGCTCTGGAAGGATTAGAGAGAGATTGTCAACATTGATCGCTGCCTCCCTGTCAGGGAAAGCACGCCGATCTCCGTCTCCTCCTTCAGAGTGCCTGTTAGCAGAGCAACAGTCCCATACAGGGATCGACCTGCCTGAAGGGGATCAGGATGAGGTTGATTCTGTTATAGAGGAATCAACAGTGGAGGAACCTTTCTCAGCAGCTCAAGCTGAAAGATTATGGGTTCAGTCTCTGACTAACATGGTCCGATCGGCATTAAAAATGCACCTTGCGGAACCATCAACCACTACTGTATCCTCGTTGGGGTCGCTAGAAGCCCCCAGACTGTCTGTTCTTTTCCACTTCACCCTTTTACTGAAAGGGCTTATTTACCAGGATTGGGAACGTCCTGAGAAAATATTATTCCCCCAAGAGATTTCCGGTGGTCTATCCCATGGAGGATAAGTTCATCAAAAAAAATGGAAGGTCCCTACAGTGGACGCAGCCATCTCTTGTATGTATAAATCACTGACATGTCCAGTGGATAATGTCCAAATGTTCAAGAACCCAATAGATAAAAGATTGGAGTCCTTATGAAAGTCTGCTTCTTTCTACAGCAAGCTTGGTGACACAACCAGCAGTAGCAGCTATTGGGGTCTGCTAAGCAGTGAAGGATCAGTTAAAACAGGTCTTGAGGGACTTGACAGATCAGCAGGCCTTGCCCTAGCTGATCTACCTAGAGCCTTAGGCTTTGCGGTTGACGCCATAAAGGATTCAGTCCATCAGGCCTCCCGCCTTACGCTGTCTAGAGTACATATGCGTAGGCTTCTATGGCTCAAAAACTGGTCTGCTGAAGCTCCCTGTAAGGAATGGCTGGTTAGCGTCCCATTTCATGGTGAACGCTTATTCAGGGAAAACCTGGACAAATATATCCAGAAAATTTCCAGCGGTAAAAATACGCTCTTGCCGGTTAAAAACAGAGTTAGAGGTCCCTCTTTAAGAGGCCTGCTTCTCCAGTCCCTGGGGCATCGGCTGTGTAACAGTTCTGACGGCCTCCTCGGTCAATTCCCGGGGGTAAAAAACAGGGACAATAGCAGGGTAATGAGAAACCCTGGGTCAGGGGAGGTACAAAACCTCCCCCAAAGTTAAATTCATTGAAGGGTTGCCCCCACTCAGTCGGGTGGGGGGAGGACTCCAGTTGTTCACAAGAGACCTGGCGGGACGCGATCAAGACAGATAGGTGCTCTCCGCAGTATGTTGAGGATACAGATTGGAGTTAAGAGACTCTCCTCCTTCCCATTTTTGAGGTCAAACGTGCCAAGGGATCCCCGGAAGAGAGAGTCCCTCCTGTTGGCACTAGAACAACTATTGCTCCAAGGAGTAATTATGGAGGTTCCCCTGGAAGAATGAGGGTTCGGGTTTTACTCAAACCTCTCTACAGTCCCGAAGCAAACGCGGACGGGAGGCCCATATTAATTCTAAAAGGGCTATACAAATTCCTGTATATCAGGACTTTCCGATGAAGTCGATCCAATCGGTGGCCACTGCCCTACAAGGGGAGGATTGGTTAGCCGCGATCGACATCAAAGATGCTTATTTGCACATTCCCATCTTTCCAGTCTACCAAAAGTTTCTACGCTTTGCAGTAGAAGGGCGCCATTTTCAGTTCAGAGCCTTACCCTTCGGTCTGGCCACAGCACCACGAGTGTTTACAAAAATTCTGGCCCTTTATTGGCCAATCTAAGAACACAAGGTGTAATGATAATGGCATATCTAGATGACTTGTTGCTGATAGACCACTCAGTGAAAAAACTAGACGTGGTCGTTCACAAGACAATCAAGTATCTGGAATCTCACGGTTGGATTATCAACCGAGAAAAGTCAGCCCTAAAAACCAGTCAAAAGTCTGGAATACTTGGGGCTAAGGTTGGATTCAGGCCAGAGAAAAATATTCTTGCCTCGAGGAAAGGTGTTGTCTTTAAAAGATTTGATCCACTTAGTGGGTACAAAAAAGACAGCCGTCCATACGCCTGTGCATAAGGCTGCTGGGAAAAATGGTGGCATCATTCGAAGCAGTACCCTACGGTCAATTCCATTCAAGGAATTTGCAGGGGGCCATACTGTCAGCCTGGAACAAAAAAGTTCAGGCCCTAGACTTACAATGTCCTTGTCCCCTTCCGTTCGCAAGAGCCTCCGTTAGTGGTTGGTTCCCCAGAATCTGGAAAAAGGGAAATCCTTCAGTCTGATTTCTTGGAAAGTGGTCACTACAGATGCCAGCCTTATAGGCTGGGGAGCAGTACTGGAGCAATAGTCTCTCCAGGGCAGATGGTCGGATGCAGAAAAGGCCCTGCCCATCAATCTCTTAGAGATACGAGCAGCCCGGTATGCCCTAGTAGCATGGACATCCAAACTCCAAGGGTCCCCTGTCAGAATTCAATCAGACAATGCCACAGCAGTGGCATATATCAATCATCAGGGGGGCACCAGGAGTCGTGCAGCCCAGAGGGAAGTAAATTACATCCTGAAATGGGCAGAAAAATATGTCCCAGCCATATCTGCGGTATTCATTCCAGGAGTGGAGAATTGGAAGGCGGTCTTTCTAAGTCGCCAGCAATTATGCCCAGAGGAAGGGTCCCTTCACCCCGAGGTTTTCTGGACAATATGTCAGCGGTGGGGAACATCGGATGTAGATCTTCTAGCATCCAGATTCAACGCAAAGGGGGACAGGTTTGTCTCTCGGACAAGGGATCCCCTAGCTTGCGGCTCGGATGCCCTAGTGTTCCCTTGGGATCAGTTCAAGCTGATATATGCATTCACACCGCCACAATGGTTACCTCGATTACTCCGCAGAATCAGGGTAGAAAAGAAACCAGTGATTCCGGTGGCTCCAGCGTGGCCCCGAAGAGCGTGGTACGCGGAGATTGTAAAATTTCAGTGGGGAGTCCTTGGACTCTCCCACGTCGTCCGGACCTGCTTTCGCAAGGACCGATATACCACCCTTCCTTACCAGCCCTAGGTTTGACGGCCTGGCTATGGAAGCCCACATTCTAAAAAAGAGAGGGCTCTCTAATCCTGTGGAATCTACCATGATCAATGCCAGGAAGCCGGTATCCAGGCAGATCTAATATAGAATCTGGAAGGCGTACATCGCGTGGTGTGAGGCCAAGAAATGGCATCCACATAAGTACGTAATAGGTAGGATTCTGGACTTCCTACAATGGGCTGTAGATAGGAAGCTTGCCTTGAGTACTATCAAGGGTCAGATTTCGGCCTTGTCAATATTTTTTCAAAGGCCCTTGGCTTCGCATTCACCAGTCAAAGCCTTTATACAAGGAGTGATGCGTATTAGTCCTCCGGTTAATATTCCCATATGTCCATGGGATCTAAACTTGGTTCTGTCGGTTCTACAGAAACAACCATTTGAACCATTACAGCATATTTCTTTGGTTCTTCTCACCAGGAAAATGTTTTTTCTAGTAGCCATTTGTTCGGCTAAAAGAGTGTCGGAATTAGCAGCTATGTCCTGTAAAGAGCCATATCTGGTTATCCATAAGGATAGAGTAGTGTTACGTCCTCATCCAGCCTTTCTTCCTAGGGTGGTATCGAGGTTTCATTTGAACCAAGATGTGGTTCTTCCTTCTTTTTTCCCCAAACCTACTTCGGTAGAGGAAAAGTTATTGCATTCTTTGGATGTAGTAAGAGCAGTTAAAGCTTATCTAAAGGCCACTGCTCAGATTCTCAGAACGGATACTTTGGTTATTCTGCCGGAAGGCCCCAGAAAGGGTCAGGCAGCGTCAAAATCTACTTTAGCCAAGTGGATTCGACAGGTCATAATACAAGCCTATGGCTTGAGAAGGAGACCGCCTCCGTTCAAAGTTAGAGCGCACTCCACGAGAGCAGTTGGAACTTCATGGGCAGTGCATCACCAGGCCTCCCTGGCTCAAATCTGTTAAGCCGCAACATGGTCTTCAGTACACACGTTTACTAGGTTCTACCAGGTGGACGTTAGAAGTCAGGAGGATGTCGCCTTTTGGCGCAGTGTGTTGCAGGCCGCAAAAGATCCTCATGTCTGATAGCGCTCAGCTTATATATGGTGTATCCCCCCCCTCATTGGGCATTGCTTTAGGACATCCCATTAGTAATGACTATGTCGCTCTGTGTCCCGTGATGTACGAGAAAGAAAATAGGATTTTTATAACAGCTTACCTGTAAAATCCTTTTCTTGGAGTACATCACGGGACACAGAGCTCCCGCCCCTCTTTGGGGACGCTTATTGCTTTGCTACAAAACTGAGGTGCTCCCGGATGGGAGGGGCTTATATAGGGGAGGGTACTTCCGGTTTTGGAAGTTGCCAGTGCCAGCACCTGACGGTATCTATATAACCCATTAGTAATGACTATGTCGCTCTGTGTCCCGTGATGTACTCCAAGAAAAGGATTTTACAGGTAAGCTGTTATAAAAATCCTATTTTTTTGTTTATAGTGCAAAAAATAAAAACCACAGAAAAAAAAGAAAAAGCTCTATTTGTGGAGAAAAAAAGGACGTACATTTTGTTTGGGTACAGCGTTGCACGATCACGCAATTGTCGGTTAAAGCGACGCAGTGCCGTATCGCAAAAAATGGCCTGGTCAGGAAGGGGGTAAATTCTTCCGGGGCTGAAGTGGTTAAGCTCCACTCCACTGCTAAGAGGTCCAGATACAACTTTATTCCATTAAATGTTAGGGGTACAGATTAAGAAATGGCCGACGTGTTTCGGGGTTTTTTATCCCTCCTACTTTAGGGCTAGAAAGAACATAAGCAGATTATTATGTGAATCTGACATCAATACAATGTCCCCTCCACAGGGTAATAATTAAAACCAAACCGTCAATAATAATGAGTGTCAAAATAACTACATAAAAAAGAGAACATGAGTGTTGAACAAAAAAAAAAAAAAGAATATGAGTGCTGAAAGAGGAAAAATAATAACACAAATTATAATCATCACTATTATTTAAATGATTTTAACTACTTCCGGACCGCCCGCCGTCATTGTACGTCCGGCTGTTTGAAGTGGAATACTGTTGTTATGGCAGCACATAGGGAGATGGGCAGCAACAGAGGGTGGTCCGCTTTCAGATAAAGGTAGTCTCTGCGGCGCACTTCGGTCATCTCTGCCGCGTACCAAAGCCGCCAGTAGCGGCGGAGACGATCGTGTCCTTCCCCCTGACAGGCCTGCAGCCGAGCGAGGGAAAGATGGCCCCCACTCGGCTCCATCACATTGGAGGACAGAAGGCGACGTCAAGGGGAATTATAATTTTTTTTGTTGCATTTTAGTGTAAATATGAGATCTGAGGTCTTTTTGACCCCAGATCTCACATTTAAGAGGTCCTGTCATGCTTTTTTTTCTATTACAAGGGATGTTTACATTCCTTGTTATAGGAATAAAAGTGACCCAAAATATATATTTTTTTAAAACGACAGTGTGAAAATAAAAAGTAAAAAAAATTAATTAAAGTGTCCCGTCCCGCCGAGCTCACATGCAGAAACGAACGCATACGTAAAGTCACGCTCGCATATGAAAACGGTGTTCAAACCACACATGTAAGGTATCGCCGCGATTGTTAGAGCGAGAGCAATAATTCTAGCACTAGACCTCCTCTGTAACTGAAAACTGGTAACCTGTAGAAAACGTCGCCTATGGAGATTTTTAAGGGTCAAAGATTGTCGCCCATTCCACGAGCGGGCGCAATTTTGAAGCGTGGCATGTTGGGTATCAATTTACTCGGCGTAACATTATCTTTCACAATATAAAAAAAAATTGGGCTAACTTTACTGTTGTCTTATTTTTTTTAATTTAAAAAAGTGTGTTTTCTCCAAAGAATATTGCGCTTGTAAGACTGCTGCAGTGTGACACAAAGTATTGCAACAACCGCCATTTTATTCACTAGGGTTCTAAGTAAATTTTTTAGCAAAAAAATCTTTCAGCACCCATTTTCCTATTCTTATCTTGGCAGTGGCGTGGCGCTTACATTTCAACCCTTCTAACATCACTCAGCTAATGTGACCCCCAGTTCTGACTGAAAAGGACAGAGGAGGGGCAAGCAAGGATGTTGTAGAATGACATTATTGGTTGTTAGGATGCTGGTGACTAGAAGGTTGTAATGGTGCACAATGAAAACCGGTGGCTTTGTGTAACTAAAACCCCTTTCATTTCACAGTGAGGCGTTTTTGAGGCTTTTTAGCGCTAGAAATAGCGACTGTAAAGCGCCTGAAAACCGCCTGGGGCAGTGCGCTATTTAGCATTCCCAAAACACCCTTCCTTTTAAAATAAATGGGCAGCACTTCCAAAGGGCCGGAAAAGCGATTCGGAAGCGCCACAACGCGGGTGCTTTTAACCCCTTCTTTGGGGTTAAAAGCGACCCGATAGTGGACAAAAAGTGCCACTTAAACAGCGCTTAAGCACCACTAAAACGTGCAGTGCTTTAGTGCTAACGCGGCCGCTGCCCCAGTGTGAAAGAGGTCTGAAAGGCAGGCTCCATCCACCTGCTGGCTTGTATACAATTTTTGGGCAACTTTTAGGCATTTTGCCAAGACACCCCTGAAGACACCCTGGTTGAAAAAGGCTGCTATATACTATATTTTTTTTTTATTTGTTATATTTTTCACAAAAAATAAGTTATGATTTAAGTGTATATGCTTGTTTGAATTTGATCTTATAAAAATAATTTTGTCCAATAAAATTCGTTTTTTGTTTAATTCTAAATGAGTGTTAATTAGTTCCATAAACAAAGTGCAGTATTTGGAAATGAATGGCAAGGCCCCTTAACATGCATATACAGCACATTTAATGAAGTCTGTATATACGACTGAAATAATTTCACCTGACTTTAAAAATTTTAAAAATGACAGGAGAAATTGCCCATAGCAGCTTTATAAATAAGAAAAGTTGTTGGAATCAATATTTCCCATGGAGAAAACCTCAAAGCATAAATTCTGACCTTTACTGTTTGCATTTAGTGAGCTTAACATTGTGACCACTAGATGTCACTAGTGTATTACTCCAGCTATGAAGTCGGATATCTGCTTTTATTTAGGAAAACATTCTATGGCCTTATCAACATATGCGATGCCTGACAACTTGGTGTAAATGATCACCTGATCTATTGTATACATTCATAAACTGTACTGTGTGACATTTTACAGGAACCTCTGTGTGTTATCTCTTTCCCAGAAAAAATGATTATTTTTTTTGATTTGCATTTGTAGACAGTTCTATAAAACTCAGGATATTGCGTTTATGCCACACGGGGGAAACATATATATAAAATAGAAACATATAAAATCATACAAATTTAAAAAGTGGTGTTCACAATATAACATTTCACTATTGAATTCACTGTTTACATTTTCTTTGAAGTCAAACGAAGTAGTATTGTGTAAAAATTGTATTTAAAATGAAAATCGGCTTATATTGACTATGTTGGTTACAGTGTTTCCTTGTAGCTGAGCTTCAAGCTTGAATAAAGAATTAGGGTTTTTATTGACTTGTAGCCAAAAGTAATGGGACGCCTGCCTTTACACGCGCATGAACTTTAATGGCGTCTTAGTCTGTAAGGTTCAATATTAGGTTGGCCCACCTTTTGCAGCTATAACAGCTTCAACTGTACTGGGAAGGCTGTCCTCAAGGTTTAGGAGTGTGTCTATGGGAATGTTTCATCATTCTTCCAGAAGTGCATTTGTGAGGTCAGGCACTGATGTGGACGAGAAGGCCTGGCTTGCAGTCTCCGCTCTAATTCATCCCAAAGGTGTTCTATCAGGTTGAGGTCAGGACTCTGTGCAGGCCAGTCAAGTTCCTCCACCCCAAACTCACTCATCCGTGTCTTTATGGACCTTGTTTTGTGCATTGTTCCAAATCATTTGGTGGAGGGGGATTATGGTGTGGGGTTGTTTTTTAGGGGTTGGGTTTGGCCCCTTAGTGCCAGTGAAGGGAACTCTTAAGGCGTCAGCATACCAAGACATTTTGGACAATTTCATACTCCCAACTTTGTGGGAAAATTTTGGGGATGGCCCCTTCCTGTTCCAACATGACTGCGCACCATTCTCTGCATTAAAGTGATACTAAAGTCGTCTTGCTTTTTTGTGTTTAAAAATAATAAACATGTTATATTTACCTGCTCTGTGTAATGGTTTTGCACAGAGCAGCCCATATCCTCCTCTTCTCAGGTCCCTTGTCTGAGCTCCTGGCTCCTCCCTCCTGTTGAGTGCCCCCCACAGCAAGCAGCTTGCTATAGGGGCACCCGAGCCGAGTCACAGCTCCCTGTGTCTATTTAGACATGGAGACGCGGCTAGTCCCAGTCCCCTCTTTCTCCTCATTGGATCACTGTTTATCCAGCGCTGTTCTCTCTCTCTCTCTCTCTCTCATAGGCTCAGAGGCAGCAGCAGGAGCCAGTGGCTCCTTCTGCAGTCAATAACAGCCTGTGGGGAGGGGGCGGGGGCCATGCCGGACTGCATGTGTCTATGGAAACGCAGTCCCTTCTTTCTACTTATTGGATCACTCACTTTGACAGCAGTGGGAGCCAGTGGCTCTCCGCTGCTTTTTCAGCCAATGAGGAGGCAGAGTCCTGGGCTGCTGAGTCTCTCCTGCAATATTGCTGGATAGAGATGGACTCAGGTAAGTATTAGGGGGGTGCTGCACACAGAAGGTTTTTTCATCTTGCATAGAATCATTAAGATAAAAAATCTTCTGCCTTTAGAACCATTTAAGGTATTGCCTACCTGAGCCTGCTGTTGATCCAGCGCTGTTCTCTCTCTCTCTCTCTCTCTCTTTCTTAGGCTCAGAGACAGCAGCAGGAGCCAGTGGCTCCTGCTGCAGTCAATAACAGCCTGTGGGGAGGGGGTGGGGCCATGCCGCACTGCATGTGTCTATGGAAACACAGAGCTGACTTGGGAGCAAGCCCACACGCATGTCCCCATAGGAAGTGTCCAAAACCATTGGGACCCCAAAAGAGGAGGATCAGGGCCAAAACCATTGTACGAGCAGATAAGTATAATCTGTTTGTTTATTAAAAAATACAAAATAAAATAACTGAATCTTTAGAATCACTTTACCAATACAGCTCTATATGTGTATGGCCAGCCTAACAAGTTCACTTTTCAGCTAACTGAACCTCCATGGTCAGTTAAATGTCTTCTGGCTCCAGTTTTGTTATTACGCTTGTTGAGTTACTCTAGGGAGCTGAGTTAGTGGCTCTCACAATTCCGGTCTTTTAGGACACAGTTCCTGGTGTGTCCTTAGTGGACACTATTCCCCTGCCACCACCAAGCCTTGAGATCTATGGGTGATCTCTAGTCCACAATGTTTTATTTTACTTAAAAGCGATTAGAAATAAGTATAATTTGCTTCTAGGGAATATACGAAACAAGTTTTAAAATGACTAAACAGATAAAACACCAGTACTGATCATGTAAATGACACTTTTGGAAGATCACACCTCAGTAGGAGTGGCTTGGCGACATCTCTGAATAGCGGGAGGAACTTTGATCAGTCAGAAAATCTCCAATTGGAAAAAGCAGCTGTCTACACTAATTTCAATTCCATGCATCACATGACTTCCATCCCTTCTCTTATGGAGACCTATTTGCATACATTTCTCAGGGAGCATTACAGTTTCCATAGTTAAATATTAGTTTTATAGCTCACATAAAATACTCTTCATTATATATTAATCTAAAGCAAAATTCCAAACTAATTCTTTTAATCTAAAGCAGAACTCCTCAATTAATATAAAACACCAGTCAATGCAAATATGTTTAATATAGGACCTTTAAATATATTAAGTATAGTTTCCACGTATTTGTGTTAATCTCTGCCATCTGTAATACAGAAGGTTGGGGTGAACTGGGATCCAATCAGATTTTTCTCTACTGCACATGTGCTGATAACAAGAGAGAAAAAATGGAACTACTTAAAGCAGAGCTCCACCCTAAAGTGGAACTTCCGCTCATCGGATTCCTCCCCCCCTCCGGTGCCACAATTGGCACCTTTCGGGGAGGGGAGGGGGGACAAGATACCTGTCAAAAACAGGTATCCTTTCCCACTTCCGGGAGTCCGGCCGCGGCCATGACATCACCGCGGGGCTCCCTCCTCCTCCTCCTCCCCTGGCCGCCGGGCTAATAGGCGAGAGGAGCGATCCTCACGCATGTGCAGTAGGGTTCCCGGCGTGAAGTCGAAAGGCTACACTGCCGGGTTCCCTTACCCGCAATGGCGATGGCAGCACCCGACAGCTGATGGGAAACATCAGCTGCGGTGCCGACATTGAGGGACTGCAGGACAGGTAAGTCTCTATTTATTAAAAGCCAGCAGCTGCAGTATGTGTAGCTGCTGGCTTTTAATTTTTCTTTTTTTCCGGAACACCCCTTTAAGGACCAGACCTATTTTTCAAACTTTTTTTATTTTTTTTTGCTAGAAAATTACTTAGAACGCTCAAACATTATATATATTTTCTTCAGACACCCTAGAGAATAAAATGGCAGTCGTTGCAATGCTTTGTCACACCGTATTTGCGCAGCAGTCTTACAAACGCAATTTTTTGTGAAAAAATACAGTTTTTTAAATAAAAAAAATAACAAAACCGTAAAGTTAGCCCAATTATTTTCTATATTGTAAAAGATAATGTTACACCGAGTAAATTGATACCCAACATGTCATGCTTCAAAATTGTGCCCGCCCGTGGAATGGCGACAAACTTTGACCCTTAAAAATCTCCATAGGCGACGTTTAAATATTTCTATAGGTTACCAGTTTTGAGTTAGAGGTCTTTTGCTAGAAGTATTGCTTTTTACGTGTGGTTTGAACACCGTTTCCATATGCGGGCACGACTTGCATATGCGTTAGCTTCTGCGTGCGAGCGCGGCGGGATGGGGTGCGTAAAAAAAATTTTCTTATTTATTTTACTTTTTATTTTATTTTTTTACACTATACTTTAAAAAATAAAAAAATTGGGTCACTTTTATTCCTATTACTGGAAATGTAAACATCCCTTGTAATAGAAAAAAGCATGACATGACCTCTTTAATGTGAGATCTGGGGTCAAAGAGACCTCAGATCTCACATTTACACTTAAATCCGCTGCAGAAACCACTTTTATCTGAAAGCGGACTGCCCGCCGTTTAAGAGGATACTGGGGTTATGGCAGCTAACAGTATTCCACGTCAAAATACCAATGTATAACGGCGGCAGCTGGTCCGTAAGTGGTTTTAATATTGCATCACCGTGCTTTTTATATTTTCATTCTCCAGTCAGCAGGTTGGCAGGTTGTTCTTAAACATGCTGCTCTGCCGTTGTAGTGGGGGTTGGGGAACTGGTTTTGCGGTTTGGCAGAAATGTATGGATCACCAAACTGGCTTCATAGAATTAGAAATCTTTGGGTAGGTAAGAGTTTACATTCTGTGCCGTACCTAGTATATCTGGCATTTGGTACACGTCCCCTTTTACATCCCTCCTCCCCAGGGGCGTCGGAACAGGACAGGCAAACCAAGCAGCTGTTTGGGGCCCGACTTGTCCTGGGGCCCCAGCAGAGGGCAGCACAGCAGAAAGAGGAGCCAGAGGACTCGAAGAGGCAGCACGGGTGGAGGAGGTAAGAGACAGTCCCCCCCGCATATCCACGGTAATACTGTGCGACCGCCCCCCCTCCCGCGAACTGCGTCAATGTCCCGCCCCCCGCTCAACAACTTGGTGTACTTGTTGCCCCGCGGTAGCGCCCCCCGCGTAGCAGTCCCCCCCGCTTCTCAACTTTAAAATTGTTGTCCATCGTGCTTGGGGGGGCCCCCAAATTCCTTCAAACGGCCCTGCTCCTCCCCCATACATTGAAATTATATTCACTAATAATCATTAATTTACATGCACATTTGGAGGTGGGAGCAAAATTATGTGGTAGAGGGTGCACAGCAGTTTTTAAAGTGGAATTCATTTTCTACAAAAATAAAAATGTAAGTTGGACCCCAGAGCTTTTAGCCATAATTTATGCTGATGATCCCCTCCATCAATGCGCTTTCAGTGCTCCTGTTGGTCACAGGTGCTGCCATCTTCTCTCACTCTCCCTTCCAGGGTCTTCGGCCACTTAGCAGGCTGGACCACTGTGACGTCCCTCTTGCGCATGCCTCTGGGAGCCTCACCATCATGACAGTGTTGTGTTGTAAATGTACCCTGATCTGTTCCTGCGAAGCTCAGTGTACACAAATGTTAACAGGGAAAAGGGTCAGTTTGGTCTCTTCTGTCATACAAATCCTAATGTTCAGCACTTTTTTTTTAGGCTTAATGCTGATGTTGCTGCCCCATCCATCCACCTTGTCCAATCAGAGGACACTTTTTACATTCCTTAAGAAAATGCAAAGAATTCTCTGAATGGTGTGCATGCTCAGTGGTCAACCTCTTGTGTTCAGAATGCAGCAGGCCAGCCGCAAGCAAGTAGAGTTCACTGGAATATTGGTGTCTATTTCAATGATTTCCAACTTCCAGGGGGATTGGTCAGGTATGTTTATACAAACTGTAGTTACAGCGGTCCAACTCTGACCAACATAGCCATGTAAAAACATACCATCTTTTATTCCTCTTTAAGTTTGTTTCTTTGCAGAGAGTTACTGAACTAATATTTGTAAGTGGTTAGGAATGCCTTGAAGGTATGAAGAAAAATGCATCGTGTATAGCTGGCCACCAGATGAGCACCTGGAAGCTTGGCCAATAAAGTGTGTGTCACTTCACTGTGTATGGCTTGTAGTGATAAAACTTGTGAAAAAGTCCAGTGTAATGGTGTGCAGGAACATGAACTAATATATCTTGAGGTGAAAAGAAGTGATCCAATGATGTACTCCAAAATCGGCCACAAGTGAAAAAACTCTTCAGCTCATTGATTCCTTCATAAAGTTTTAGATTGTTCATAAATTCCCAAACATCTTTTTTTTGTTGAGAGATAAAGTTCTATACCAAGGGATGGGATTCCCGACTTACAGGAATATGTTGAACGCTGCACCATCCTGCCCTGCAGAGCCTGCGAGCCAGGACCCCTCCAAGGGTGATTGTTCTTCATTTAGAACAGTGGTTCTCAAATCCTGTCCTCAGAACCCACTAACAGGCCAGGTTTGCAAGATAACTGTAATACATCACATTTGATATAATTTGCTGCTCAGTGATTGCAGTATTCTAGTCTGCATCTCCCCAAGGTAATACTTAAAATCTGGCCTGTTACTGCATCCAGAGGACAGGGTTGAGAACCACTGATTTAGAAGCTGTATGGTTTGGGTAGCCATTGTATTGAGCTGGACCTGCCTGTAAGTCAGGAATCCCATTCCTCTGTATAGAACCTTACCTCTCAACCAAAAGATGTTCGGCAGTTTATAAATCATCTAAAACTTCACAAAGGAATCGACCTGAAGAGTTTGAGAACCCTTGGTCTATGTGCTTCATTTATATTAGCCGCATCCTGATGAAGAGTGTCGCTGGAAAGCCCATTTTAACTGCATGACAGATACTTACTGAATGCATGTTTGCTGCTGTAACGGCAGCCATCCCTTCTGGTGAGTGTCCATTTTACTGGGCGGCTGATCTTGGAGCACTTCATTGGATCACTTCTCCTCACCTCAAGATATATTAGTTGATGTTCCTGCGTCCCATTACACTGGACTTTTTTTTCACAAGTTTTATCCCTTCATGGGATTCTGTGCATGAGTCGGTTTCTTGGTTCTGTTGAGAGGACTTTATTTTTATTTAGTTTTTATTTGTGTTTTTGGACTTTATTACTTATCACTTTATTTAATTGTTTTTCACTTATGCAATTTTTGGCGCTACACATTTTGTGAATATTGTTTATCAGTTGGGTATATTACTTATCTGTGCCAATGGCCACTTCATCACAGTGTAGAGATATATCTTTTTTTTTTACAGTTCTACTATAACAGTTGAGTGCCGGGTCCAACAGCTAGAACACGGCTGCCACTCTGCATGTTGGCGGCGCTGCACTGGGGCATACTTTTGAGTGGTGGTACCTGGTATGGACTTCCCTCCAGGAACATCACTGCATACATGTATTTATACTGTTCAATGAATGCTTGCAGCTCAAAATGAAAGTACAACTCCGGGGGGACGGGGGGACACACCAGTTTCCACCTCACCTGCCCAATCCATTTTTTTTTGTTTTTACTAAAGCCTCTAAACCCAGAAACACTTATCTAAATCCAGTGTCATATGATGCACAAATCCCATTTAATGTAGTTATACGGTGTACTTATTTTAAATATAAAAAAAAATTGTTGAAAAAGTTCACAGTGTAGGTACAATTTTTATTGAATCTGTAAAACTAGAGAAACGCAAATGGTCAGCCAATTCATGTAGCAGTCTAATAGAAAATTGATTTCCTATATACATGACTTTAGATTATCTAGCCCAGAAGAACTTAAGATCTTGATACGTACTTGAAGTTTTTGTTAACCACCACCTAGCGAGTAAGGCGGTTGCAGACAACACTCCCCGTGGAATGTATGCAAATAACCGCCTATAGGAAGGGAAAGGCTTTGTGTAATTATTATTTTTTTTGCAAGCTTTTAAATAGATCTAAACCTGTATAATTGTTATTATTATTCAGGATTTATATAGCACCAACAGTTTGCTCAGTGCTTTTCAAAATACAGGCAGACATTACGGTTACAATACACTTTGGTACAAGAGGAATCAGAGGGCCCTGCTCGTTATGTATCAGTTTTTTTCATTCAACCAGCGAGTTGAACAAAAACACTCCAGCGTTTGGTTGCACCCTAGTGTTTTGGACGAGCTTCCTTGAACTATGTCTTTGTGATACTGTATGTGTTGGCATGGCTGCTTGGTGTCTTCACCAGGAGGATGTTTGACAGGATGACCGTGCAGAAGCAATATTGGGTGACAGAGACGGAGCTGTCACACAATACCAGGACGTACCCGAGCAATGGACCTTCTTGGTAAGATTACCAGGTGTTCTTTTAATAAAAGCTGCCGATTAAAAAAAACAAACATTTAAACCAACTATTTAAAATTCCTCTAACATGTTAAAGCTGTATAAGATTTGCCACTTGCTGACCAGGCCTTTTCTGGAAATTTTTGTTTAAACGTTTAAATCCAGGTTTTTTTTGCTAGAAAATTACTTGGAACCCCCAAACATTATATAATTTTTTTTTTAGCAGAGACCATAGAGAATAAAATCACGATCATTGCAATATTTTATGTCAAACGATATTTGCGCAGCGGTCCTTTCAAACACAATTATTTTGGAAAAAATACACCATTTTAATGCAATAAACACCATAGATAACCAAATTTTTAGTAAAATATAAAAGATTGTTAAAAAGATGTTACGCTGAGTAAATAGATACCTAACATGTAATGCTTTAAAATAGCACGCGCTTGTGGAATGGCGACAAACTATGGCACTTAAAAAATCTCCATAGGCGACATTTTTAAAATGTTTTACAGGCTACCTGTTTAGAGTTGCAGAGTAGGTCTCACGCTAGAATTATGGCTCTCGCTCTAACGTTCACAGTGATATCTCACATGTGTGGTCTGAACACTGTGTACATATGCTTGCGCGACTTATGTATGCGTTTGCTTGTGTGCACAAGCACGGAAGGATGGGATGTTTTTTTTGTTTTTTTATTATTATTTATTTTACTTTTTATTTTTACACTGTCCTTTTATTTAAATAAGAATGTCAGGTTCTCTTTATTGAGAGATCTGGGGTCAAAAAGACCCCAGATCTCTCACTTAGCTTTAAAAGCAAAAGATTTTTTTTTTTAATCACTTCCCGCCCGGTCAATAGCAATCTGACAGTCGCGAGTAGGGGAGAGCCGATTGGCTGCTCTCCTGACAGGGGGGATCTGTGCTGATAGTTTATCAGCACAGCCCCCCCCCCGGATCCCTGCCCAGGACTACCAGTATGCCGCCCAGGACTACCAGGAATGGGCATCCACACTGGACCACCAGGTATAACCCCTAGACCACCAGGGAAATGCAAATCTGTGCCCAGGCAGCTGCCAACCAGTGCCTACCCAAAATCCCTGCCAGTGCCACCAGGGATAAGCATCAGTGCCACATATCAGTGCCACATGTCAGTGCCATGTATCAATGCCCATCAGTGCCGCCTATCGGTGCCACCCATAAGTACCCATCATTGCAGCCCATTAGTGTCGCCTATCAGTGCCTACCAGTGCCACCCATGAGTGCCCATCAGTGCCACCTCATTGGCGCCACCTCATCAGTGCTGCCTTATCAATGCCCGTCAGTGCCGCCTTATCAGTGCCCATCAGTGAAGGAGAAAACGTACTTATTTACAAAATTTTATAACAGAAAAAAAAGAAAAACTTTGTATAGCAAAAAATAAAAACCCCAGAGGTGATCAAATACCACCAAAAAGCTCTATTTGTGGGAACAAAATGATAAAAATTCTGTTTGGGTACAGTGTAGCATGACCGTGCAATTGTCATTTAAACAGCGACAGCGCAGAAAGTTGAAAATTGGCTTGGGCAGGAAGAGGGTGTAAGTGCATGGTGTTGAAGTGGTTAAACTTTTGCTTTAAAAAAAATAAAGTATTTTCTATGGTCCAGGAACCGGAAGTGACATCATGATGTCACTCCAGTCCTCCAAGGGCATAGAGATGAGTGGCAGTCATCTTGGCCTCCCTCTTTTATATACCCAGCTATCACCAGCGTTGGATCGCTCTCTGGCTTCACGGATTAGTCAGGTAAGCCCGGGAACAACCGGGCACGCCCGCGCCCCCCTCCCGCCCCCCTTCCATCCCTTCTAAAAGTAATTGCATGGCCAATTCACCCATGGGACCACTTGTATCTGAAAGAGAATTTCCTATAGTAAAAAAATAAAATAATGCGGGGTATGGCAGCTATCTGCTGCCATAACTCCGGGATTTGACGTCAAACAAATGACGTACTTTTAATATAGGCCAGTGGGCTAGTTGGGTTTAGGTTTAGATGTACATTAAGGTGTTTTTTTTTTTGTTTTGTTTTTTAACGTAAGCATTATGCTTCTAGAAGAGGAAGTATAATCTTGATACTTCCCTATAGACATAATCCACAGGTGTACAAGTGGGGTGGCTACAATT
This sequence comes from Rana muscosa, assembly GCA_029206835.1. NCBI lineage: Eukaryota > Metazoa > Chordata > Amphibia > Anura > Ranidae > Rana > Rana muscosa. Next base: position 181,642,456 of record CM055121.1, read on the forward strand.
AAAGTGCTCCTATTATTTTGCCCTGTGAGTAAGGCCCCTTTCACACCTGTACGACTTCTCCCACGATTTGGGACTGCAAAGTAGCATGACAAGTCGTTTCCCATGATTTCCAATGATAACCATTCATATTAGTACGACTTCAAGTCGTTCCGACTTCAAAGTAGTCCCTGCACTACTTTGGTCCGATTTTGATGGCAATTACACAGGCATTCCTTGAAATCGCAGCAAAATCGGAGCCGCGAATCGCGGTAAAATTGCGGCCGCGAAATCGCGCGACTTTGAAGTCGCACAAGTGTGAAAGGGGCCTAAAGAAAAATTTCCTTCAAAGGAGACGAAGCAATTTAAAGCTGGACTCCAGGGGGAGAAAAGTGATCCCACTGCTTGTTTTATGAAAGAGGTACAGGAAAGCAACTATTATTACCCCAATCTTTACTTCCCCAGCAGCCAGCGCTCTCCTCCCCACCAACATTTCAGGTTGTAGGTGGGCCTTCTGCATTCACACTTAAAATGCTGCACTGCCAGGCCTGCACTGCACATGATAACCTCAGAGTGTGACTAATGGAGCAATGAAGAGAAGTGGCTTTGGGGGACCAGTTGTGGAGCTGGGAGGGATAAGGTAGGTATATTTTCTTAGGTTCACCCTCCACAAAATGAGCATTCGACCCATGGAGTGCTGGGGGAGCCCCATTGCATGGATCATTATTTTTTTTCCTTTTGAACTGAACATTTGTATAAAAAAAAAAAAAAGCGTAAGCAGCAACTGCCTTCAAGTAATTGGTAAATCCAAAGAGATTGGCAGCTGAATCTATATGCCAATCTCCTTTTTCTAGGAGAAAATTGAGCTTGGCTTAGCCTCCCCACTGATCATTAAGGCCAATAATAATATTAAAGAGTAATAAAGAGTAGTGCCAAGTTCTATTTCCACTGGAAAAGTCAAGGTTATATTTTTTTCACACCAATGCCAGTATCCTCATCCTGTACCTTACATTGCTCAGTTTTCAGTGCTGTGATAGTTTGACAGAGTTGTTCATGCAACACTGTCCAAATTAATTTTATATAATTTTTTTGTAGGCCAATGGAACTTTTTTGTTAATAAATAACCACTTTTTTATTTTAATTGACTTTTTTTTTTTTTTTTACGATATAAGGGAAAGCGACTTAAAATTAAAAAAAAAAAAAAAATTCCTTAATTTGTTAAACACATTGCATAAAAACACCAGGATAGTATAGTGATCTAATTTTTCAGCCACAATTGTTTTGCTTATAAAGAAACATGCTGGTAATGAGGTGGTTAGGATGTACTTAGCTTTTTAAAGTTGTATCGCATCGTTTTGCAGCGGCTAGATGTCATGGATGAACTCACAAACACTAAGCCTCTGAAACAATTCTGCAAGATTGGTGGTCAATGACATTTTAATCCAGTGCTGGAAGCAGACTGGGGCTTTTTGAAATGATCTGTCACTTTGCCCTGAAACCTCTCCATCCTCCTCTAGATCATATCCCAGCATTATGTATTTCCTTTAACCTTCATTCTGTAGCAAGGGCAGCTGTGGTGGCATCAAGTGACCTGACCCATGCACCACCATATTGGCAAGCAGACCTGTCTTGGGGGACACACCTAGCATGGGTTTGCTGGGAAAAATGTATGCATATGGACTGGATTTGCATGTGAACTTGGTGTTACTAAGCCCACAACTGTAAAATCAGTGTGTATATGCAGTAAAGCATGCTCGTTATACTCAATGTGGAACCTAAGGGGTTAATCATCCACATTGTGTAAAAAGGCTGTTTGATCCTGTCTTCTCTGATCCTCCCCTTCTTCCACAGTCCCCAATCCATCTCTTCATATTACAGAGCCCTGGGGGCACATGCTCAGTTTGGTGTGTATTGCTAGAGAGTTTATTTTTTTTGGGGGGAGGGATGCATGTGATCAGCACAGGGCCAATTGGCACTTTCCAGATAGCGGGTCAGGGGTCATGCAGCCTCATAGGACAGTCAGAGGGGAATGAAAACTCCTCCTACACGCTTTAACCAGCCGGACGCTGATGGACTTCACAAGACTATGTACTGCTAATGAAAAAAGGCATTTAGAAGTTTATATTTGCTAAAAAAATTGCATTTCTATGTTCTGTGTACTGTAGGAGACCAGATATAGTGAATGCAGGGTCCTGGGTTTTATAACACTTTAAATATGGGCAGCTAGGTATGTATTGCAGAGATGTCCTGAATTTTTCTTTATTTTTTATTTTGCTCTTGCATACACATTAAGCTACGCACATCTCTAGGTTTACCGGTCATTTTGATGATTTTATTTTATGTATTTCTTATCCTATGATATGCTTAGTTTGAGCTATCTAAAGGTGGCCATAGATGTATTGAAACTTGCCTGGTTTAGCAGGAAACAGCCAAATTCTGATCAGTGTATAGGTTTCCCTATTTGACAGCAGTCTCTCTCCTTCTGTTGAAGGAGAATGTTGCAATACAATGCCCCAGTGAAGGAATTCCTCCATCCGCCTCGCTTGTGTGGATGGAGAAATCTATTATTTTTTTTTTTTTTTTTTTATTCAGCCCGCTCTTTAAATGAAAAAAGAAAAATAACTATCCATCTATGGCCAACTTAAAGGGTAACTCTTTTTCATGGGGAAGAAAATGGCAAATAAAGAAAAAATAATATAGCGTATACAATTGCGACACAAGTCAAATTGTAGTTGAATGTTATTAAAAATTACCTTATCAATCTGCAGCTGCAGTAATTTTCCGAAAATGCAATGCAATATGACTACCTGGAGTTGTTCTGTACACAGAATGTGTACAGACCGCCCCCCAGAAACAAACATAATTTCCTGCTTGTGTGATTGTCTCACCAATTTTCCCAGAAGTCTGCACTAAGATACAAGTCAGATTTTAGGCATCCCCTGTAACAAAAATTAGATTTTTGGTGAGATATTTCATGTCTAAGGCTAAGTTCACACTGGTACGACAAACGCTCCGGCATTGGGAGCAGACGTCGCATGATGTGTATAAATCAATGGTTCCCTATGAGAGCCGCCTTACTGGTCTGACACAAGTCGGTCTGACTTTGAAAAAGGTTCCTGCACTACTTTGGTCCGACTTTGATCCTACCTAAGCCCATTGAATATCATTAAAGTCGGATCATCGTCTTAACTGATCCAACCTTAGCATGCGACTTGTGCTCTGATGATCTTGAGGTGGAACCCTACACCAAAAAAAGAAAAAGGGCAAAGAGTTGACCCTCCAAGACCCCCCCCCCCACCCCAAAGCACCTTGTCCCCACTTTGATGGGAATAAGGGCCTCTTCCTGAAACCCTGGTTGTATGACTGTCGTGTCATACCAATGTGAACCCAGCCTAAAGGGATGCAGACCCTGCCTCTTTCCTCATTAGTGCCCTGCACATACAATCACCCAAGGATTTCTTCAGAATAACAAAAGGTAGGAATCTGCTACAAAGTTTGTTAAAATCCTTGCAATGTACATAGATCACCCAGGGGGGGGGTGTTTTTTTTTTTCTTAACAAAAGTAGTTACTCTTAAAGTGTTACTAAACTCAGTAATATGAAAATAGTTCATCTGCCCCCCCCTCCCCCCGCAGTGCCCACAGCTTATAAATCATCTTTTTACAGTAAAATACTGCCGCTATATCTTGGCTTACCATATTTTGGCTGATCTGTATACAATGGTCACGTGATAAAGTGCTGAGTGTTCAGGCAGGAGGAGATTTCCACTATAGCCAGTGTCCTCGTGCTACTATGGGAGGCGGATCACTCATCAATCAAGATGTGACATCCCACCCACTGTTTTTTTTTTAGTTACTGGGCATGGAGGAGGAGGGAGGGACTGGGCTGTCATTTAGGATCTGTATACACGCCCACATGTGTGATGTCTTGCCATGTGACCTAAAAAGCTCAGCTCAACAAGGAAATGTTCTCTCCAGCAATAGAGACCAAACTGAGCATGTGCAGCTTTACTATCCTCACTGTGTCTTATCTGGCCTTGCCAAGAGAGACCCTGCAGGAGGGGGGAGGATCTGTCCATACAGGATCAAAGAGGCTTTTTACACAATGCAGAGGATTAACCCCTTAAGTTCCACAGTGAGTATAGCAAGCATGCTATTTTGCATATACAGATTTTTACTGTTGTGGGTTTAGTAACACTTTTAAAGTTTGTGAAATATTTATATAGTAAATGTATTATTACATGGATTTTTTACAGCACTGGCAATTTATGCAAGTATTGTACAGTTAGTCGCTGCCCTCAAGAAGCTTACAATCTACTGTCCCTATCTCACATACGCATATGAGGGCCAATTGTGACAGTAAACTAATAACCTCCCAGCACGTCTTTGGAGTGTGTGAGGAAACCAGAGTATCTGGATGAACCCCCTGCAAGTACATGGGGAACATGCAGACTCCATGCAGACATTGTCCTGTACATGATTCAAATTAAGGTTCCAATTCTGCAGGGAAGAAGTTAATGTGCTGTCTAATGTTCACTTCTCTCAGTATGTTCTGTAGTCAGTTTGGAAAGGGTGATATCAATCATACTTGTAAATGGAGTACATTTTTCCTTTACAGCTGCTTGTGTTCATTGTTCTGTACGGATGTTATTTTTTCCTTGTTTTAACAAAACATAAAAGTGGAGCAAAACTCAAACTAATAATGTTCAATTGCAATAATATAACTAAATCGCAACTCAGTTAACATACAGTAGAATGGTCACGTTTTCCCTTTGATGTCTTTGAACAGACTGCATTTACATGGTAAAAAAAATGGCAAAACAATAATTTAATATTCAGATGAAAGGCACATAATGGAAGTGAGATTATTCCACAAGCTTCAAAATATTATCAGGTAATTTACTGAATGTGCAACACATTGAGATTCTAACTATTTTGTTTTGAAGTATTTCTGAGATAACTTGAGGCAGATGCTGTAAATCTTCGGGTTGCCTAAAGTAGCTCTGCTTTTGTTCTCCAGAGAAAGATAGAACCGTTGTTTTTAAAATGCGTTATGCTGAATTATTTAAAAAAAAAAATTGAATCTTTCATGTATATCTGTAATCTTTACCAACTCATTATAATAATTTGGGATTTTTTGGGAGTTCTATCATGCTACATTTTAACATCTTCCATTAAAGGTATACACTTAGAAATAAGCCATAGGAAACAACCTATCCTGTCCGGTTTTGCTCTATTGCCTTAAGCCCTGTCTGTACACACGGCCGGAAAAACTACAGGTTTTTTCCTGACGAGATTCTTGACAAGAATCTTTTGCCGTCCGAGTGTACACACACAGTCCATTCCAAAGAACCGCCGTTCTTTTGAATGGAACGAACACAGTGACGTCATCAACTACGACGAGCATGCGCTCATCACATTCGATGCCGTCGCCACCATCTTGCTACACCCTACCTATGCCTAGGAAGCTACCGCGCATGCATCAAAGAAATTTCTAGCATGTGCGGGTATACCGGAGGACAGGTAAGCTTGTTGCCGCATACACACACACACAGTTTTCTCGTCGGTAAACAGGCCGACGAGAATCCCGACGAGAAAATAGAGAGCAGGTTCTCTATTTTTCTCGTCGAGATTCCCGGCAGTTTTCTCGACGAGAAAACTTGCACACGAACGGTTTTCTTGGCAAGAAAGCTCTCCCAGCTGTTTTCTTGCCGAGAAAACCGGTTGTGTGTACGAGGCCTTAGAGTCAGACCAACCTCTTAATATCTAGCCGGGTCTTCTGGAATCTGCACTTTTGTGTTTTTGTTGTTGTGGATGAACTAAAATTATGTACCTATGGAGGCACCAACTTCTATAAATCAATAAAAAAATGATATTCCTAATACGCCCCCATAGGGGAAAGGAATAGGAGATTAGGTATTCCATTCTACTCCATTTTAGGAATAGATTTTCTTCTTTGCAGTATTTGTCTTTCCTCTTCGGCCTCGTACACACGACCGGTTTTCTCAGAGTAAACCGTGCGTGTGTACGAGACTTTCAGGTTTCTCGTCAAGAAAACTGCCGGGAATCTCGACGAGAAAAATAGAGAACCTGCTCTCTATTTTCTCGTCTGGATTCTCGTCGGCCTGTTTCCCGATGAGAAAACTGTGTGTGTGTATATATGCGGCAACAAGCTTACCTGTCCTCCGGTAAGCCCGCGCATGCTCAAAATGACTGACGCATGTGCGGTAGCTTCCTAGGCATAGGTAGGGTGTAGCAAGATGGCGGCAACGGCATCGAATGTGACGAGCGCATGCTCGTCGTAGTCAATGACGTCACCGCGTTCGTTCCATTCAAAAGAACAGCAGTTCTTTGGAATGGAGTGTGTGTACACTCGGCCAGCACAAGATTCTTGTCAAGAATCTCGTCAGGAAAAACAACGGGTTTTTTCCTGACGAGAATCTCGGCCGTGTGTACTAGGCTTTCATCTACAGGGGTCACCAAAATTTAGGTACAGACAGTGGTGGCCCCGTGCATTGTGGGCGCACCGTCACCGCCCCCCCCCTAACACCGCCACTGCCCTCCCTATCCATGCGCCCGGCCCCTTTCAGGACGCCGGGTGCATTCATTCCTATGGCGGGGATGGAAGTGTGTGTTTTTTTTTTTTTTAAGCACATGATTATAGCCAGAGGCTCTAATAGGCTTCAAAAAAGGGTAGGCTCAGGGCGCAGAGCACTGCGTCCCGATCCCACCCAGTGTGTGACGATAGCGAATTCATTTTCACTTTTTTCACACTAAATCTTCTCCCTGACAATCAGGAAGCAGGTGTGAGACCGGTTTCCCAATTGGCCAAAACATCAGGCGAGCCTATTGGACGCCTGATGTGGAGCCATGGAGGAAGCCGCTGGAGCCAGAGAGATAGCCCACCACCTTGGAGCCGCTGCCACGGACCCCCCACTCGCTAGCCTGGAGCCGCTGCCAAGGCCCCGCACCCGCTAGCCTGGAGCCGCTGCCCGGACCACGCTAACCTGGAGCCTATGCCTGCACCCCGCCACGCTGGATGACACCTCCCATCTATCTGGATCTATCCAGGTAAGTGCTGGACCAACCGGCAGACGTGCACAGGGGGGGGTTATTAGTGCTGCCGCGCCAGGGGGTGGTTGTTTGCCGACCCCCGACAACAAAAAAAAAACACCAGCCGCCACTGAGTACGAGAGCACATCGTACATTTTACAAATATTTGCTAGCCCCCCCCCCAAAAAAATCAGTATTATAATTAAATGAATAACATTTAAATGAATGAACACGATCCAAGAAATAACTCCTTATGAGAAACCACCCATCACATTAGGAGCTTTCCCATCACATTAAAGGAGTAGTAAAGTTACATGTTTTTCACCTTAATGCATCCTATGCATTAAGGTGAAAAAACATTCGACAATACCGCCCCCCCCCGAGCCCCCGTTTTTCTTACCTGGCCCCTCGAAAGTCCCATGCTCGTCCCCGTCATCCTCTTCATTTTTCTGCCTGGCCGCCGATTGGCTACACTGGATAGATTGAAAGCAGCGCAGCCATTGGCTGGCGCTGCTGTCAATCACATCCAATGACGCGGCACGCCGGGGGGCGGGGCCGAGTGATACAGTCGGCGGCTATGGCCGCCGCTGTATCACGGGAGCGCGCCCGCAATCACTCCACACCATGCGAGCTCACTCGCATTAAGGTGTGGAGTCCTTGCGGGGAGGAGCCAAGACAGCCGCCGAGGGACCCCAGAAGACCAGGATCGGGGCCACTGTGTGCAAAACGAGCTGCACAGTGGAGGTAAGTATAACATGTTTGTTATTTTTAAGCAAAAAAAAAAAAAAGCTTTAGTGCTCCTTTAATGAATATATTTGCTTGCACACCACGGATCCTCAAGTTGAGTCCAAATGCTTTTTTATTAAAGCATGATCACATCACAAACAAGAGAGTGCAACGTCACACAGGACTGCTTCATCAGGCATGTGATCATCATAAAGGGTCCCGCGTGACTCTGAAACGTTGCACTCTCTTGTATGTGATGTGATGTGCGTGGTGTGCTGGCAAATATATTCATTGTGGCTTTCATGATCCAGTCTTGAGATGGTGGTTGCTACAGCACCCAGTACCCTAGAGCTCTCTCCAGGATTATTCCCATCATATTAGAGTCCCTCTTTCACATCAGAAGCCCCCCATCATCACTTCAGAGCCCCCCCAACATATCAGAACACCCCCTCACGTCCGGTCCCCTGTCAGAGTTGCCCCATACGTTAGGATGCCCATCAGAGTCCTCCCTTACATCAGGGTCCCCATCAGAAGTGGAGACCAACTGATCTCAATCCTTAGTCTGTGCCCCGTGTCTAAGAATACGCCACTGACCCTAGCTGCAGGCCGGATAAAATCTCAAAGTGTGCCTGACAGACCAGAGTCTGGAGACCCTTTCTCTAAATTATCAAACTGCCCCCCTTTTATACTTTTTGTCCTCTCCAGCATAAGTTACGTAGCTAAGCAATACCTTTTCTATCCTTATATACAGGCTCTAAACCTACCCTGCACTTGCATCAGAGACAGATAAAGATTCATAAGGCTCAATTCATAAAGCTTATGCACAATGAGCATTTGACACAGTTCCCCATAAATGTTTACTGTACAGAGTAAGGTCCGTTGGCATGGACCATAGGGTGAGTACATGGATTGAAAACTGGATACAAGGGCGAGTTCAGAGGGTGGTGATGAATGGGGAATACTCAGAATGGGAAGTGGGTCCCCCAGGGTTCTGTGCTGGGACCAATCCTATTTAATGTGTTCATAAACGACCTGGAACATGGGGTAAACAGTCCAATCTCTGTAGTTGCAGATGATACTAAGCTAAGCAGGGCAATAACTTCTCAGCAGGAGGTGGAAAGCTTGCAAGGAGATCTGAACAGATTAATGGGGTAGGCAACTATGTGGCAAATGAGGTTTAATGTAGAAAAATGTAAAATAATGCATTTGGGTGGCAAAAATATGAATGCAATCTACTCACTAGGGGGAGATCCTCTGCGGGAATCTAGGATGGAAAAGGACCTGGGGGTCCTAGTAGATGATAGGCTCAGCAATGACATGCAATGCCAAGCTGCTGCTAACAAAGCAAACAGAATATTGGCATGCATTAAATAGGGGATTAAAGTGGTTGTAAACCCTTACAGACCACTTTATGCTACAGGTAAGCCTATATTGAGGCTTACCTGTAGCTACCCAAGAATATTTTATAAACTTGTATGGTTTAAGAGATATCCCCTGTCCCCTGCATGTGCCAATGTCATCGGCACATGCGCACTGGGGCAAACCGAAGCAATGCATTGCATGTATGTGCCGTTGCTTCAGTGAGTGTGCCGTTACCAGCGGCTCCCGCGCACAAGTGCGGGAGTGATGTCATTGCGGCTCCGGCCAATCACAGCGCCGGAGCCGCGATACCCGGAAGTAACCCCCGCGAGAAATGTCACTGGCCAGAGGGGGGTATGAGGACCGCTGCAGGGGCTTCGATGTAAGGTAAGTAATTCATAATGAGCTAGTATGCAATGCATGCTAGCTCATTATGCCTTTGTCTTGCAGGGTTTTTTTTTTTCGAGGGTTTACAACCACTTTAACTCCAGGGATAAAACGATAATTATCCTACTCTACAAGACTTTGGTCTGGCCTCACCTGGAGTATGCTGTCCAGTTCTGGGCACCAGTCCTCAGGAAGGATGTACTGGAAATGGAGCGAGTACAAAGAAGGGCAGCGAAGCTAATAAAGGGACTGGAGGATATTGGTTATGAAGAAAGGCTGCGAGCACTGAACTTATTCTCTCTGGAGAAGAGACGCTTGAGAGGGGATATGATTTTAATTCACAAATACCGTACTGGTGACCCCACAATAGGGATAAAACTTTTTTGCGGAAGGGAGCTTAATAAGACACATGGCCACTCACTAAAATTAGAAGAAAAGAGGTTTAACCTTAAACTGCGTAGAGGGTTCTTTACTGTAAGAGCGGCAAGGATGTGGAATTCCCTTCCACAGGCGGTGGTCTCAGCGGGGGGCATCGATAGTTTAAAAAAAACTATTAGATAAGCACCTGAATGACCACAACATACAGGGATATACAATGTAATACTGACATATAATCACACACACAGGTTGGACTTGATGGACTTGTGTATTTTTTCAACATCACCTACTATGTAACTATGTAATGATGAGGGGCCTTATCTAAAATTACAGTTTTTTTTTCAGCTAAGGGCTAATAAGAAACACAAAAAAGCCACATTCTCATGCCTTCCCTTCAACAAGCTTTATTTAATCTGACAACATGCTGTATTCTGCAAGTTCCTGCCTAGGCACCCTCTGCTATGCTTCACCCTTTTGGGCTGATCACCCCTATCTCTATGACTAAGCCCAGGATGGTGAAATGTGTCAGTTAGGGGCGGTTCCTGTGCAGGGACCTTTTCGTTTGTTAAAGGGACGTTTGCGGCCTTTGTGTTTCTGCATGGAGTTTAATGGAGCTACTATGGACAGCACCTAGCATGATCGCAACTAAGTTGACATGTGGGTATTGAAATGATTGGGCCTTCTTTGGATTGTACTAAGAGCCAATGAGGCTTGAAAATTGCCACATGCCCTTGTGTTTAGGGCTCATGCACAGCTAAATAGAGCTGTACACAGCCAGGATCAGTGTATTTCTGTGGCTGGTACAATCAGGTGTTTACAATCCAGAAGTGCACATCTATCCTGAACTGCAAATAATTGCATCTGCTTGTGAATAGCTGCAAACAGGTGTGGACAGTTCTAGCCTGTCATTGCTTTGTACAGGATTCCTGTCCACAGCTGATCAGAATTACTTGGCCAAACCCGCCACAGAGATATCCTGTTCTGGGTGATATATGGCCTTGATTGGCCATGTGCATGAGCCCCTGTAATATCCTTTTGCAATCTTTTACTCCTTACCCGTTTCAGCCCCGGAAGATTTGGCTGCAATGCGGCACTGCGTCGCTTTAACTGACAATTGCGCGGTCGTGCGATGTTGTACCCAAACAAAATTGACGTCCTTTTTTTCCCACAAATAGAGCTTTCTTTTGGTGGTATTTGATCACCTCTGCGGTTTTTATTTTTTGCGCTATAAACAAAAAAAGAGTCACAATTTTGTAAAAAAACACTTTTATTTTTTGCTATAGTTAATATCCCATTTAAAAAAAAAAATTTCCTCAGTTTAGGCCGATATGTATTCTTCTACATATTTTTGGTAAGAAAAATCACAATAAGCGTATATTGATTGGTTTGCGCAAAAGTTATAGTGTCTACAAACTATGGGAAAGATTTATGGCATATATATGGCGTTTTAATTTTTTTATTTATTTTTTACTAATAATGACGGTGATCTGCGTTTTTATGCGGTGTTGCGGCGGACAGGTCGGACACTTTTGACACATTTTTGGGACTATTGACATTTACAGAGCGATCAGTGCTATAAATATGCAATGATTACTATGTAAATGTCACTGGCAGGGAAGGGGTTAACACTAGGGGGCGATCAAGGGGTTAAATGTGCTCCCTATTGTGTGTTCTAACTGTGGGGGGACCGACTATAGGAGATGACAGATTGTGTTTTCTACTGTGTAGAAAGACCCAATCTGTCCTTCTCTCCTCAGATAGCATGGGGATTTGTGTCTTTACACACACAAACCCCCGTGCTCCCGCTCGTGCACGCGATTGCCCCCGCCGACCACACGCATCGGGTTCCCTGCCGCGCATTGGGTTCCCTACCTTTTAACACTGGCAGCGTGGTTACAATGATCAGCTTTTTTTTAAATGTAAAACCTTTATCCCAAAAGGAAAAAAGAAAACTGTTTGCTGTACCTGCTTATAAAGTGTGAGCTGGAGTTTGGCTTCAATTTGTTAGTGTATCTAAATCTGCTAGAACATCCAACACTACCCTCCCCCAGACTGGTAATGCTGCGGTCTAAAGTTGCCCCTGTTCTCATTCATCCAGAGTGGGGGCACTTTAATTCAGGATTGGTATTAGCAAGATCACCAAGTGGAAATAGAGGGGAAAAACATGGATAAAGAAAACTGATGCAGCCACCACATGATTGGTAAGCTGAAATATATTACATTTTTAGTTGCAAGTTTAATGGCACTTTAACCGTGTTCCATGGTACTCATTTTTGTCTGCAAATTGTTTCTTGATTAGATTTTTTTTGTCCAATTATCATTTTTCCCACACATTGCTTATTTGTTGAAAAGAGGGGGATGTCACATTGTGCACCCCAGAATGGCCATTTCTCAAGCTGCCAATGCAGAAAAGAAATGTCCAGGGCTCCTAAAAAAAATAATCTTACTATAAAGTGGCTCTCCAGCGTACAATAGACCATATTTCTCTTTACAGCTGCCTTAAAGAATATGTAAACCCAACGTTTCATATTCCTGATCTGTGACTAATGTACCACGAGAAAGTACCCTGTTCTCTTCGTATTGTATTGGTGTACCCTCCAGTCTCTCTGCTTTCATATTAAAAACTGACCACACTAGGCAGAAGAGCACAACCTGGGCACTTCTTTAGCTAAGCTGGGAACTCAGTGTGGTCTCCTCCAATGATCAGACCTGTGCTGCTACCCCCCCCCCCCCCCCCCCGCACAGCCTTTCACTGGGAAGATTAGTGAGCTGATTTCCTCCCCCAACTCTTATGCAGCTGAGAACAGATGGAATGTGATCACTTATTTTTTAAAAAAAGGGAAAAAAGGGGTTTTATAATGTGTGTTTTTTTTATATATTTATACAAATATGTTTTGCCTTTAATTTCTATTTTAAACTGTATGAGTTGTTTTACAAGGTGATCGTTTACAATCACTTTAAGCTTAACACATATATGTGTGTGTGTGTGTGTGTGTGTGTGTGTGTGTAATGTGAAGACCTACGAAATCTATTTTAAAGTCTTTAGTCAGGTAGGCCATTGCAATTTTATAGTTGATGGTAGATCTAAAAGAGATTGCGCAGCAAGATTGCAGAGCAAGCAGTGAGCTTTACTGATATAGATCACAGAATGAGAGCGTGAAACTTGTTTTCCTTAAAATAAATATTGTATAGGTTGCAATACCCTCTAATGCTACAGATTAACAAAGAGGTGAATTACAAACTACATTTATCGTTGTATATAACACTTATAAGACATTTAATTTAAGGCAAAAAATTATTTCTTTTTGCTCCTGTATAGAATATAATGGCTTTGTCTGCATAGTTCAGACAGTTCAGTCAATTGGTAGACTGTAGTACATGCCAAGTAATTTCTGGAGAGCCTAAAATATAGAAAATTACCAGGCAGCAGGGTTTTTTTTTTTCCTTCAGGTCCTTGTAATCAATCTGTCCTCTAAGACCTCTGCTAGATATTTTTGGTGTGAGCCACAGAACCCCTAAGGTTGTTCTTGCTGCTTGCGACATCAGCCCCGCTGTGACATTGTGACAACTCTTTGTGGTGTCCTGCAGACAGAGAACTTTGATATCAATCTTCCATGAGCTACAGTGCACTGTTTGCATATGTTGACGTCTTCTCCTGCAATAATGAGGTTTTCAGGCACATAACCTTTGTTTAAGCTACTGCCCATGTATATAATAGCCCTTGCATGAGAAAAATATGAACCTGCCATTGCTAATGTGCTTGTGAAAATTCTACTTGCTTGGTTCAGTAGTCACACTAGCTTTAATTGTTTGAGTCTCTGACTTTTCTGAACAAGACTGCAGGTGAGGAAAGTTATGCCGCGTACACACGATCGGAATTTCCGTCGGAAAAACCTTGGATGGTCTTTCCGACGGAATTCCGCTCAAGCTTGGCTTGCATACACACGGTCACACAAGTCACACAAGTTCTCTGAACTTTCGACCGCCAAGAACGTGGTGACGTACAACACTACGACGAGCCTGGAAAATTAAGTTCAATGCTTCCGAGCATTTGTCGAATTGTTTCCAAGCATGCGTAGGAATTTTGCACTTTCGGAATTGCTACAAAATAGAGAACCTGCTCTCAATCTTTTGTTGGCGGAAATTCCGACCGCAAAAGTCAGATGGAGCATACACACGGTCGGAATTTCCGACGAAAAGCTCACATCGAACTTTTCTTGTCAGAAATTCCGACCGTGTGTACGCGGCATTAGAAATAAAGTTTCCCATTTTACACGCATTCTGAGTGATTAAAGTAATAAAGCAAATGGCCAGCCTGACATCCGCGCAACTAGTTATTTCATAAAGGGCGGGCAGTAAAAATATGCTTAATCCCAACATGCTACCGCATGTTACTGACCTTTTGGCTTGTTTACTGACTATGCTTCTGCTTGATCCCTACCTGCTATATTTGCTACTGGACCCTGGCTTTCTCACCTCCCGGTGGGGCGATCCAGAGGACCGCAATCTGGTACTGACCCACAGCAAAACTCATCTCCACCATCAGTAGCTCTGGTGAATACTTGTTAGTGCTTAGACTCTGCACTTTGGGTGAGCCCGTGTCATCCACCATGGTGACATGCTGCTGCACTTATCCAGTTGATCGGTGGGGCCCTCTCTACTGCTATAGCTTCTGGTCTCTCAGTCTGACCCAGGACTGTGACAAGTTGTAAATAAAAAAAAGATGCATAATTTTCTTAAAAGTACAAAATTAAGTGTAGCGCCCCTCCCAATATTTGGGGTAGCTATGTACAAATTTAGGGGTAGTCTGAGCCAATAGTTAGGCTCAGACCAATTACAATTTCAATTCTTTGCTTCTGCTCTGGGTGTGATGCTGCCTGGCAGTACAGTTCCCTGTTTCCTGTGGGTGGCACTGTCACCGCTGGCTCAGGTTGAACCACAGGGGGTATCGCAGCACCATTGGGTGTCCTTTCTCGGCAGCCGTGTAGTGGGAGTGGTTGGCACACTGTGCATGCTGGGAGAGGGTACATAAGGGGCAGACGCCATTAGGCGTGAGGTATTCCAGGGGGACCCCTTGTCCTGGAGGATGTTCGGCACGTACCCCACCTCTTGTGGCCCTCATGGCCAGGGGTGCGTGTGTGTGTTTCGGTCCCGGGCACCTTTAGCTCGAGGCTGCATCGCTGCTTGGTAGGCTCAGCTCGGCTGGCTAGGGCCTACACCTCACAGAAGGATCCCAGGCTGCCCATTTTAAGGGGGCCCAACTTTAGGAAAGGAGTTCCAGGGGAAGATCAGTCCTGTTGGAGATAGCGACGGTACTGCTGTCTCGGGGAGAGGCCTGGAGGCCTACCTAAAGTGGGATCCATCATCGTTGATACAAGCCCTGCAATACCCTAAAGGTTTCTCTCATTGTTGCTTGGCTGGGAGTCTTGGGACTGGATAATCCTGTGGCAGAGGATTCCTAATCACATCCCCATTTCATAAAGGACAGATTAATTTGTGCTCTACTCCAGCTGCTAGAATCTAAAGAGGGACTATCCGGGAGAGCAAGGCCCACTGAGGCTTGAGTGGCAACGGTACTGAGTCTTAAGTGTTGCGTGCCTGAACCTTTTGCCTACTTCGTCTATTCTCTCTCAAAGTTTTACCTCAAGATAAAAGAATAAAACCTTGCTGCTTAGGTTTTACACCTGTGTGGACATTGGCTTTATTACAAAGGGACTTCCGCCTAGACAACGGAGACCAGGGATCCACTCGTGAGAGGTATTTTGCTGCAGACCCAAAGGTAATTAAACAGTGGATTTCCACACTTAAGGCCTCATGCCCAAGGATGTTTT
Source organism: Rana muscosa (assembly GCA_029206835.1). Classification (NCBI taxonomy): domain Eukaryota; kingdom Metazoa; phylum Chordata; class Amphibia; order Anura; family Ranidae; genus Rana; species Rana muscosa. The sequence goes on from CM055121.1 coordinate 181,658,164, forward strand.
TAGAGCCGCATTTTTGAGCGTTTTTTACAGCTTAAAAAGGCCTGTCCATGTTAGTCTATAGCTTCATGCCCACCTAGGCGTTTTTGAGCTGCAAATAGCATAGGCGTTTTTAAGCTGTAAAAAAAAAACAGGACCAGTGTGTTCCTCGGCGTTGGGCATAAAAAACCGCAAAGCGCAGCGATTGCGTTTTTGAGCTCAGATTTTTTTTTTTCCGAAAGAAATACAGTCAAAAAATGTATACAATAACATGGATAGGCGTTTTTAAGCTGTAAAAAACGCTCTAAAACGGGGCTGTAAAAACGTCCGTGGGCATGAGGCCCTAAGCTGTAAAAAATGCGGCTGTAAAAACGTCCGTGGGCATGAGGCCTAACCAAGTGTGGATCCGGTGTAGCCGCAGGGGAGGAGGAGGAGGAGGAGAAAAAGGGTAGTACCCCCCGGAAGGGAACACCACAATCACCACCCCACCCTGCAGGGTGCTACATAAGCTTTGGATTTTACTTTATACCCTGGCATCGATAGTTAAAGTATTTAGTGTATCGGTGGAATAACTCAGAATCCTCGTCCCCCTGCTCCTATAAGGGGCTGTCTACTTGTTCAGAAGCTTTTATTTGGCATCTTCAGCAGTGCCTGTAGGTTTAAAACATGTAGTAAATCCTTGGTAAGAGCTTTGGGAACACTAAGATACAGTATATGTATTATAGTAACATGCTTTTTTTGCGGGTGTGGTTTCTCATCAGTTGCCATGCATTGGCATCCTATTTAAAATGAATAGCTTACGTTAGGCAATAACTGTAGCAGGCTTCAAAAATCTGAAAAGGCCCTATTCATGTAACGACAAAATCACTTTGAGGCTAAGTTTACACTAACTTTAAAAGCAGGTCTTTCATGAGCGTTTTCAAAGCTACACAAACTGTCAAAATTGTGTGTATGGCATCTCCCAGTGTCGTTCACATGGTTGCGTTGGCGTCATGCCACAACTGACCCAATGAGTCCTTTTGCAGGCTTTCCCGCTCCCAAAAGCTGCAAAGACCCCTATGGTGTTTACAGCATGTTTGAGATGCGTTTAGAAAAATTAACCACTTGCCGACCGGCTCACGCCGATATACGTCAGCAGAATGGCACGGACAGGCATATTAACGTACCTGTACGTCGCCTTTAGGATGCGGCAGTGTGGGCGCGCACCCACCGCGAGCTCCGTGAGTGTGATCCCGGGTCCCACGGACTCGATGTCCGCGGGGATACCCGAGATCGTCTCAAGGAGAGGAAGAACGGGGAAATGCTGATGTAAACAAGTATTTCCCCATTCTTCCTAGTGACAGGACACTGATCACAGCTCCCTGTGATCGGGAGCGGTGATCAGTGTTGTGACACACATAGCCCAGCCCCCCTACAGTTAGAACACATCCCTAGGACACACTTAACCCCTTCAGCGTCCCCTCCTGGTTAACCCCTTCACTGCCAGTCACATTTACACAGTAATCCATGCATTTTTATAGCACTGATCGCTGTATAAATGTGAATGGTCCCAAAATAGCGCTAAAAGTGTCCGATGTGTCCGCCATAATGTCGCAGTCATGATAAAAATTACTGATCGCCGCCATTACTAGTAAAAAAAAAAAAATATTAATAAAAATGCCATAATACTATCCCCTATTTTGTAGACGCTATAACTTTTGCACAAACCAATCAATTATTGCGTTTTTTTTTATTATTTTTTTTTACCAAAAATATGTAGAAGAATACGTATCGGCCTGAACTGAGGAAACAAATTATTTTTTTATATATTTTTTGGGGATATTTATTATAGCAAAAAGTAAAAAATATTGAATTTTTTCCCAAAATTGTCGCTCTTTTTTTGTTTATAGCGCAAAAATAAAAAACGCAGAGGTGATCAAATACCACAAAAAAGCTCTATTTCTGGGGGAAAAAGTACGTCAATTTTGTTTGGGAGCCATGTTGCACGTCCGCGCAATTGTCAGTTAAAGCAACGCAGTGCCGAATTGCAAAAAGTGCTCTGGTCTTTGGCCAGCCAAATGGTCCGGGGCTTGAAGTTGTTAATCCCAAGATAATACAAAACTCCATACAATAACTATGTGCCAAAAACGCACCGTTCATGCATCTTAATGCATTAGGTGTGTTAATGGAAGCTCAAATTTCTTTGAACAATGAGCCCTGAATGAACCTTTTGCATATTTACAGGTCAAAAGCAGGGCAATATTTGTGACAACAGTTCTTAAAATCCACGCATTGTATGTAATTGACCTGGGGGGGGGGGGGGGGTATAGTATTTTTCTCCTCTCCTTTCTCTTAACAAAACTGGAGTTTTAATTTGAAGCAATTTTATATTTGAACTGTTAGCTAGCACAGGCGATTCGCAGTTGTAACCTCCATTTTCAGCCTTTTATGAACGTCTTTGTTGGTCTAGTACTTGGAAAGTAAAATAGAGGAGAATGGAATTCAACTCAGAGATGTGAAAGAACAAGGAAGATAAACAGAAACTGCGGAGATATTTTAATCTTTTTCACAGCCCTCGCTATAATCTATTGATTGCCTTCTAGGCATTTGTGCTTTTTAAATCGTCCTACAACTCACACTGCAGGTATTTCAATACTGCATTTCCTACACTTACCCATTGCCTTCTGATGTGTAATAAATTGGGTGTATGCTTCCTAGTCAAACAGATGTACCAGTTATGCATTACAACAAAGAAAGTTCAATTTACTGCACTATACAGTAGGTGATTTCTTTGTATGGCTTTTTATACTTTTATTATGTATGTGTAGTTGGTTAGAGGTTCCAGTCCACTGACATCAGTATAATACAGTACATTGGTATCCACTGTGCTTTGCATTTTCTAACAGAACCTCTTTGCCACACAGGCCCTTGCATTCCAGTATGACTGGCTCCTGCAGTTGTGCAGGAACTACATCATTCCAGCCAATCAAGGAGGCCGAAATGGTTAGCCCAACTCTTGACTGGTATGTGTTCTCTTAAAAGAGAAGTATGGGAATTTAAAAAAACAAACTTTTATACTCAACTAGGTAGATGCAGTCTGATGCTGCCTCTATACCCTGCCGCCCCTAAGACTGAGAACTGAGCGATCAAAGAGCAGTTCTTGGTCTTTAGTGAGCAGAGAGCTGGTGACTGTCGCTGGAGCACCGAGCTGTGGAGGGGGCGGGAGCCCTAAGCGGTGAGCTGAGAGGCTGAGCCAGCTGCTTGTCCAGGCATCTGGGGGGATCCCGACATTAAAGTCAGGCTTTCTCCAGAGCCTAGAATGTGAGGTCAGTCAACAGCAGACCTTTAGCCTGCTGTCGTCTTAATCTGGGTCACAGGAGTTCAGAACGAAGTGCACTCTTGTGATCCACATGAGAAGTAGGGCCAAAAGAGCTTTGTCCCTACTTATCCATTAAATAACATTTATTAAAAACCTTCTTTATTTCCATAAAATACTCTATTAAATATGACTTTTGTGTTTATACATTCTGTACTTTATATACTTTTCCATTTACATATTGCACCTTCTAATGACATTCATTAGATGTCAGTTTGCACTAGCAATATCTGCATCCTTACATATGTCAACGATCAGCTTGCTTTTCTAATTCTAGATACAACTTTGTTCTGTTTCTTATTTCCTTTGTTTGCTTATTTATATATATAATCTAGTTTCCTTCAAGGTTTCACAAACGCTGGTCATACATGAGTCTTTTTTTTTTTTTTGTTCAACCAGTGGGTTGAACCAAAGAAAATTACTAAATTTCCCCATCCACACACTTGATGTGGATGGGGAAATCCCTCCTGCCAAGCTATTACATTCTGACTTCCCACCATCCGCAAGGAGACGATAAGTGCTGCAGACTGGTTGTACACAATTTGATTGATAGATCCACTTGATTTTATTTCTCAATCTATTGTATTTATTTTATTTTCCTGCTAATTTCTGACTTTCTGTTATTCCCTTTATCAATATACTGTATGTATTCTTCTGTTCTTCTATTAGGTACTTCTTTCCCAGCTTTCTGATTTGTAATCATTAATTGCACTTGACATAACTCCTCTGACCACAAATTTTGTGGCATAAACTTACTCAGATCATGGTTTTCATCAAAAATTCAAGCAGTCAGAAGAATTCCATTTTTTTTTAAATTTTATCTGCTCTTAAATAACCAAAAAAAGCCACTCCCTGCATGTAGGAAAGTCTGAACACAGCATACACCAGTATTTATTTAGAATAGTAAATACTAAATGGCACAGCCCCCCTGCACATTCCACCTTTACATTCCACAACCCCCCCCCCCCTTTACACTTCACAGCCCCCTTTACATTCCGCAGCCCCCTGCACATTCCACAAGTCACCCTGCACATTATACAGCCCCTTCACATTCCACAGCCCCCCTGCATATTAAACTGCCCCTTTACACTACACAGCCCTCCAGCACATTACACAGCCCCCCTGAATTTTTTACAGCCCTCCCTGCATATTCCACAGCCACCCTTTACATTTTACAGCCCTCCCTGCATATTAAATAGACCCCTTTACATTCCACAGCCCCTCTGCACATTCCACAGCCCCTCTGCACATTCCACAGCCCCTCTGCACATTCCACAGCCCCTCTGCACATTTCACAGCCCCTCTGCACATTTCGCAGCTCCCCTAACATTGCGCAGCCCCCTTTACATTGTTTGCCCCTCCTTTACATTACGCAGCCCCCCTTTACATTGTGCGGCCCCCTTTACATTGTGCGGCCCCCTTTACATTGTGCGGCCCCCTTTACATTGTGCGGCCCCCTTTACATTACGCACCCCCCTTTTACTCTGCACAGCCCCCTTTTACTCTGCACAGCCCCCTTTTACTCTGCACAGCCCCCTTTTACTCTGCACAGCCCCTTTTACTCTGCACAGCCTCCCGGAGACCCCCAGTCTCCTGGGACAGCCCTGCCAGCGTACTCTAAAGTAAAAAATCACTGCCAGTCCCTTCTCATAGATCCTTCCTACATTGTGTTACTGTCATTGTAAACTGAAGCCTGTAATTACCTTATTAGCTCCGTTCTTTCAGGCCAGTCACGTGACCTCTCTCCTCCAATCTTTTATGGCCGGTCACGTGATTGTTCTCCGATCTATAATGCCTGGTCATGTGACCGCTGTCCTCATCCAATCTAAAGACTCGGAGGAGGGGCAGGAGGAAGAGAGCGACTGGAAAGAACAGAGCTAATAAGGTATTTACATGCTTTTGTTTACAATGACAGTGACACAATGTAGGAAGGATCTATGAGAAGGGGCTGGCAGTGATTTTTAACTTTAGCGTATGCTGGCAGGGCTGTCCCAGGAGAGGTGGGGCAGCTGGGTCAATGTCATTTTGTTGAACCGCAATTCGGCCGTTATCTGCATCGATGCAGAATCCTTCACTGCTGAATCGCGATTCATTGCGTCAACAATTATTTTCAACACCCCTGTTTAGACTGTAGTAGGGAATCGGAACGAAAGTCACCTAAACAGAAGGAGAACTAGCCAACTCTAAGCAGAAAAAAAACCCAATAGGGATCAAACGACTGCACTGCAAGGCATCAGTACTAATCAGTAAGCCATCATGTTGTGTTGCTCTCACCTTTTTATTGCCATGGTAGGTTCAAGCTGTCATTAGCGAAATTAGCAAACCCTAATACACTGTGGAATAGATTTTGACGTACAAAATAGGGATCTGATGTCAGAACTCATTCGAAATGTGTTACTATTCATGTTATATATTTAGAACGCTAAGCAGATGTAAATGTTTAATCATTAAGGTTTTCTTTTGCATCAGTTTGTTGTACTTGAATTTATAAATATTTTAACAAGGTATTTTTATACCAAGAAGAAGTGGAGATGTACCCATCTGTAGCAGTCCCTTTAAAGGAAAACTACGCGTTACATTTTATTATTTTTTTTTAATCTCGCCGCATTTTTCTGTGTCCTCAGAAGAGAGGTTTGATAAGCGTTTTATCCCTGTGCATTCATGAAGCTAGTAATTTTATAAAAAGCTTGATTTAGGGGGTGATGTGATGAGAAAGTTCAACCAGACAATTAGATTTTGTGGCGTTTTGCAAAATGATACAGCTGCAATCAGGATGTTAAAAGAACACCATTCCTCCGTATTTTTCCTTAAGAGGAAATGTGCTTAACCCTTTCTTCATGCTAGAAACTGCCACTGTTGAACCAAGATGTAAACCCTAACTTAATAACATTTGTGTCATAAACAACTGCCATTTGTAAAATGAAATATACTTTTTTAACGTCACTTCTGTCTACATGCAGTCCAGTGATGGTTTATGGATGGTGATATCAGTGGACCATGTCTATGTATTGAAACTTTTCATCTCCATTGGATACCCGTGTGTCAGGGTCACAGCACTCTGCAGAAATAGGAAGAGATAGCCCGGCCACCGCACACCTCGCCCGGCCGAGTGGTTAGCAGGTAAAAGCAGCCTCAGCTTAACTCATCCAGGCCATGTCCTCAAAATGTTTCGGCACATCCCGTGGTTCTCCATGATTAACCCCAGGGGTCGGGGCAAACACGTTGGAGACGTTGCCTGGAAGAATTGAGCTTTGGCTGCTTTTACCTGCTAACCACTCGTGTCAGGTGAGGTATGCAGCCATCTCTTCCTATTTCTGCAGTGTGCTTTGGCTCTTGACTGATCTCTCCTCAGCCTGCACCCTCACTGGTCAGTGGTATCCAACCCGTTGGACTTTGATAGCCTGATCGGGGACCCTTAATTTATCGTAGGTCACAACACTGGAGCACAATTGGGTTAAATTACTAAAACTGGAGAGTGCAAAATCTGGTGTAGCTGTGCGCCAATCAGCTTGTTCAATTAAGCTTTGACACAAAAAACCTGGAAGCTGATTGGTTTCTATGCACAGCTGCACCAGGTTGTGCACTTTCCAGTTATGGTAAATCAACTCCATAGTGTTGTCATTCTATAGTAGGAAGTGCCTGAACAAGGACTTCATCGTTGGATCCCCAAGTTCAATGTTAATGAAAAAGCAACATTTCCAGGTATTATGTTAATGAAAATGGCAGATTTAAACATATTGAAAAAGACTTTTGAAATTAAATTGTTTTTAAGCTTAAAAATGTTGTGTACATCTGACCATGACATCTTTGTGAGCTTGTTGTACATCTCATTACAAAACCAAGGGCATTGATGTGGAATGTGCCCCCTGTCCAGCATTAACGGCCTCCACGCTTCTGGGAAGGTGGGAAGGCAAAATTTTGAAACGTGTCTGTGGGAATTTGTGCCCATTCATTCAAAAGAGCATTTGCAATTAAAGGGGGTGATGTTGGCCTGGCCTACAGTTTGCATTTTCAATTCATTACCTTGGTGTTGAGTAGGGTTGAGGTCAGGACTCTGTACAGGTCAATTTAGTTTCTCCACACCAAACTTGTCCAACCTTGACTTTGTGGAGCTGGCTTTGTACACAGTCATGCTGGAACCGAAAAAGGCCTTCCCCAAACTGCTTCCAAAAAAAAAAGTTGGAAGCGCACAGTTGTCTAAAACAGGAGTATCCAATCCGTGGCCAGGGACCACAAGCGGCCCAAGACAGTTATGAATGTGCCCAACACAAAATCTTAAACTTGTCTAAAAATTTAAATTTTATTTTTTGTAAAAATGTGTTTTACACTTGGCAAACTAATGTGTCCGAAGAATGATTTTGACTTTTTACTAGACTTTTTCTTTAATAAATTTTATCTTCCCAAGGAAAAATATCCTACTCTTCACAATCTTGCCTTATTCTTGTCAGCAGTTTTTTGCAGCACCTATATTTGTGAGCAATTTACTTTTAGCCTAGGTTCACATTGAGTGCGGGAATGAAATCAGCTGAACACGAAACTCGCACAATTTCATTCCTGCATGTCAGTCCCGATTTTAGGGGATGATTTCAGAGACACCTGTGGGGGTTTCTACACAGATGTCAATGGAAATCGCATCCCGAAATCGCCAAATGTAATACAGAAACTACTTTTGGAAATTGGTGCGGTGCCGCAAATGCACCGATGCACTGATTAGGACGGTGCCATTGCCGGCGATTTGGCATGGGAATTGACATGTCAAATCCCATGCCAAATCGCACCAATGTAAACCAGGGCTCAAGGATGATTCATACAAAGGGCAAAATTAGAACCAAAATTTCTGAGCACCTTGAGAATTCATTGAGGATTGCTACTCCATCCATCTAATCAGATATTGATGGGTTAGTTTATCAAAAACAGTGTCAAATATTGCACTAGTTTTATGTTGCCCTCTTTTACTTTTATAATAAAAAATATTACAAAAAATATTTTTTTTATCACTAAGATGGGTACATTATCTGTATCAGTGATTTGTTAACTTGTGATCTGCACAACCTTTTCTGTTCATCAGCTATACTTATTATTATTGTGTATTTTATGTTTGGCCCAAGACCATTCCTCTTCTTCCCATGTGGCCCAGGAAGATCAAAAGGTTGGACACCCCTGGTTTAAAATGTCTTTATATACTGCAGCTTTAACAGTGCTCAATAATTTGGAGGAGTGTCAACAAACTTAATGTCATATAGTATATACTTTCAGGACCATCTATGTGAAAATAAAAACCCCCTCTGTGGAACCCATCTGAGAAGTAGCTATGGCACCCCTAGTATGCTGTATCATAAAACAGAAACCTGTTTGTCATACCAGTCCAATGACTTTATCCCTTTGCCAGCAGATTGGCAGTTTTGACTCCCAGGTTTGGCACCTAGCAATTTCAGAAGGTCGGCAAGGTGGCATTTGTATTTCTTGGATTACAGCTTTCCTTTAGGGCCCTTTCACACGGGCGGATCCCGTGATGATCCGCCCCGTGAACAATTCCGCTTGCTCAGCGGGGATCGCTCTGTTGATCCCCGCTGAGCCGGCAAATGACAGGGCGCTCCTTGCACACTGTGCAGGGACCGCCCTGTCAGATCTCCGCTCTCCTCTATGGGGGGGGATCGGATTAACACGGACCGTCTGTCCATGTTCATCCGATCCGCTCTGCAGACGGATGGAAAAATAGGATTTTCCTCCATCTGCAGAAACGGAGCATAGCGGACACGGATGAGATCGGGTGTCAGCGGATGTTCATCCACTGACACCCGCTATCCCATAGGGATATATGTACAGTATATCCCTTTTTCATCTGTAAACGGATGGATGAAAAAGCGGACATACGGTCTGCCCGTGTGAAAGGGCCATTAACCAGTTCGGCTCCAGAGCAATTTTTCTTATTTGTTGCATGCATGTAAAAATCCTTATTTTTGTCAATAAAATTACTAAAACCCCCAGAACATTATATATTTTTTGAAAGCACAAGCCCTGTAGAATAAAAAGGTAATAGTTGCAAATTTTTTTTCATATAATATTTGCGCAATTTTTTTATTAAACACAAATTTTCTGGAAAAAATATAATAAAAGGAATTTTAGTGAAAAAATATACCATATAATACCCATTTTTGGTTAAAATATAAAAGATGAGGCTGCATCGAGTAAATGGATACAAACATTCTAGATCTTAAAATTTTTTGTGCGCCCGTGATATCGCCAAAAACTATAGTGCTCAAAAATCACTCTGGGTGACATTTGAAAAGCCTTTACAGCTCATCAGTTTAAAGTTAACTAAGAGCTCTTGTGCTAGAAATATTTTTCTCACTCTGGCGTTCGCGGCGATATGTCACATGTGTGGTGTGACCATGGTTTACATATGCATGCACACCCTGGCCACCTTAAGCAGTTACAGGTTAGGTTGTACAATAATTTGGTGTCGGAGGCATCACACCATGCCTGACTATTTGCATACAATTGAAGGTTTGTAGCTTGTTGTAATTTTTCTTTCTGTGGTACTGATATTACTAGAGAAATGGTCAGTTTTCTAGGTCGCGTAACCAGAACAGGATTATACCACGTAAAGCACATGCGTCTGTGTGAAATAGCCTTTATAGTAGTTTTGAGTTGCTGAATCAAGTTAAAGGGTATGTATAGCCCAGCCTTTTTCAACCAGGGTGCCTTGAGGTTTCTTCAGGGGTGCCTTGGCAAAATGCCTAAAAATGTATCAAAATTTGTATACAAGCCAGCAGGTGGACCAAGCATGCCTTTTAGTTACACAAAGCCACGGGTTTTCATTATGCACCATAACGACTGGACACTGGCATCCTAACAACCAATGACGTCATCAGTTGATAAGGAGGATGTCTGTTGCCTCCACAGCATTCTTGTTTGACCCCCTTTGCTCGTCTTCCTCAGAACTGGGGTCACATTACCAGACTGATGGAGAGAAATTGATGGAGAAGAGAAACATTGGATTACTAGTCTGTACCAGTGTGAAAAATGGTATTTGTTTTGGAAGAATAAATCACCTCTAATGTTAGATGTCCTATGTGTGGATGTTGCTGCATTATGTAAACCTATTAGAATGTTTTTTTACATTTTAGAATGGGGTGCCTTGAGATGGTCCATAAGTTTAAAGGGCACCTTGACGGAAAAAGGATTGAGAAACCCTGGTATAGCCAACGGTTTTGGCTAAAGATAGATCCTAATATGGCTGTTCTTAAATACTTTCCCTGGAAGAATCATGCAGTGTTAAAAAAAAAAAAAAATACTCTAAAGCAGGACAGAGTGTTTGGGTGCTTTAGACTTGAATTTTCTGTTTTAACAGACTTGTAGAACTATAACAGTTTTACAACATCACTTTGTCGTTTCCTGGGCTTTCGGCTGCCTGTCCTAAAAACTCTGATTGGTATGCTGTACAATGCGGAGATGACATGGGTTCAGTCACATAACATTCTCCCGTAGGGTTTAGTGGTTTTCATTGAGGAATACCATACTTTTTAAAAAAAAATCATACTCCTCTTTCTGCTTTTTAAGAAGCCAAACACGCTTTGTAAAATAACAGGTTGGTAAGGTTTAGATGACCCAGTTTGTGATATTTGGATACCGCTCTGCAGCTTTTTAATTGACATTCATTTCAGGGAGTTACTGATGCCTGGGTTGTCTCCTGTTCTACCACCTGCTTCTTGTCACTGAGCCGTGAGAAGAAAATCTGCAATTTTCTAATCTCCCTTTCTGATCCGTTTCAAGTGTGCTCACTGATTGACAATTGTATGGGCTGCAGCGTCTAATTTCAGAGCTGCCAGTACTTTGTTGCTCTGTAAAGTGAGGTTTCAAATGAGATCTTTGTTATCTCAGTATGTTTTCAATGTCAAGTGTTAAAGTGTTACCCAAGTAATACTGTTAATTAACGTGAAATGTCCAGTGATATTGGTATATGTTATATATATATATATATATATATATATATATATATATATATATATATATATATATATGATCTTTGGTTGCCACTGCACACATATCCAACAGACGAAATGGGCCTGTGTGCTCAGCAAGGCATAAGATGCATAAAATTCAAAAGATAATATGGCACTTTGTAAGGTATTCACCTTTCTTTCTCGTACATCACGGGACACAGAGCGGCATAGTCATTACTATGTGGGTTATATAGTTTACCTTCAGGTGCTGGCACTGGCAACTTCCAAACCGGAAGTACCCTCCCCTATATAAGCCCCTCCCATCCGGGAGCACCTAAGTTTTTTGCCAGTGTCTAAGGTGTTAGCCAAGAAGTAACATGTGTTTTTCACTGAGCTTGCGTACAGGTTCTTTTGGGCCTCAGTAAGCTATTCCGGATCCGACCAAAAAAGCTTCATAGCTAAACGGTCGGTACCCCGGCCTTGCAGAGAAGAGCAAGGTTTTGCCTGTAATGCTTCTCTTAGGAGGGCTGGACCCTGGGATCCAGAGCTCTGGTCATACCCACGACCAAGATGTTTTCTGTGCAGGGTGCTATACAGGTCCAGGGGAGTGGAATCCTTGGGAACCCGGTCCCTGAAGGTTTAATTACAATGCCTGCCGTGAGAGGTGAAGTTTGGGCTTCTGTGGACCAAACAGAGTCCTGCGGCGGGGAAAAGGTAAGTGGGGGCCCCTCAGGAACTTGGTTCTATTGAGGGGACCCCCAAGCCTAATATGTCTTTCTGCCTGTTACCTAACGGTATTCCCGCTAAATATCTGTGCATGCCTGTAACTACTAAAAAATGTAATAATTTTAAGAGTGGTCAAGAAAAAAAAAAAGAAAAAAAATGGTTAAACCGCGGTACCTGTGTTAAACCACTAGAGGCCGCTGTGGAACGTTGTTTTCTTGTCATGTGGATTTTTTCTTTCCAAGTCAAAATCCAGGCAGATGGTGAGTTCTCTGGATGGGAAACTGTTTCCTCTGCCATGTTGCAATGCTCGTCCATCCCCTGGCCCTGTGGCAAACAGGGCCCTGGCTTCTGTCCCTAGTTCCTTTCAAAAAAGAGCGCCGAAGGCGCGCGTGCGCGTGCACGCGCCTCTATTTATAGAGGTGGGCTGGAAAAAGGGGCGGAGCTTGGTGGATGACGCTCTGTGCGCGCCGCAGCGCTTCTGCGCATGTGCGGGCGTCCCAGCATGATAAAAAGCACAATTAGGTGTTGTCAGCTGGTTATGGAAGGCAGAAACAGAGCTGGCAACATTTAGAAAGGCATACAGCAGGCGGTTGATGCAGGCATCCCCATAGAAAGGCACATTAGTAGACACCAACTGTTTATATAGCAGCAATTGTGCTAGACTATTGTCAGTAAGTGGTGTATTTCGGCTGGAATACCTCAGCTTTGGGCTTAGGAATATGCCGTCTAAAGTCTCCGGGACTAAGAATCCCAGGAAGCATAGGGGGTCTCCATCGGGCTCTGAGGATCTTGGGCATGCTTCAGCTGCACCAATCTCCCCTGAAAAATCAGAGGTTAGTGACCGTAGAGCACCCTCAGGAGTACCTGGTACTGTGGCTGTCCTCAGTTCACCTGCTCCTGTGTATATAACAGAGGAGGTTTTTTCCTCAGCTCTGGGAGGACTGGAAGAGAGATTGACAACATTGATCGCTGCTTCCCTGTCAGAGGGAAAGCGCGCCCGATCTCTGTCTCCTCCCTCAGAGTACCTGTTAGCAGAGCAACAGTCCCATACAGGGATCGACCTACCTGAAGGGGATCAGGATGAGGTTGATTCTGTTGTAGAGGAATCAACAGTGGAAGAGCCATTCTCAGCATCACATGCTGAAAGATTATGGGCTCAGTCCCTGACTAACATGGTCCGATCAGCATTTAAAATGCCCCTTGCGGAGCCATCATCCACTTCTGTCTCCTCGTTGGGGTCGCTAAAAGCTCCCCAGACTGTTTGTTCCTTTCCAATCCATCCTTTACTGGAAGGGCTCATTTACCAGGATTGGGAACATCCTGATAAAATATTTACTCCCCCCAAGAGATTTCCGGTGGTCTATCCCATGGAGGATAAGTTCATCAAAAAATGGAGGGTCCCTACAGTGGACGGAGCCATCTCTTGTGTGAATAAATCACTGACATGTCCAGTAGATAATGTCCAAATGTTCAAGGACCCAATAGATAAAAAATTGGAGTCCTTATTAAAATCTGCTTTCTCTACAGCAGGCTTGGAGACACAACCAGCAGTGGCAGCTATTGGGGTCTGCCAAGCAGTGAAGGATCAGTTGAAACAGGTCTTAAGGGACTTGCCAGATCAGCAGGCTCTTGCCCTAGCTGATCTACCTAGAGCCTTATGCTTTGCGGTTGACGCTATAAAGGATTCAATCCATCAGGCCTCCCGCCTTACGTTGTCTGTAGTACATATGCGCAGGCTTCTATGGCTCAAAAACTGGTCTGCTGAAGCTCCCTGTAAAAAATTGCTGGTCAGCTTCCCATTTCATGGTGAACGCTTATTCGGGGAAGACCTGGACAAATATATCCAGAAACTTTCCAGCGGTAAAAGTACACTCTTGCCGGTTAAAAACAGAGTTAGAGGTCCCTCTTTTAAGAGGCCTGCTTCTCCAGTCCCTAGGACATCGGCTGTGAAACAGTTCCGACGGCCTCCTCGGTCAAATCCCGGGGGTAAAAATCAGGGACAATCGCAGGGTAACAAGAAACCCTGGGTCAGGAGAGGTACAAAACCTCCCCCAAAGTCAAATGCATGAAGGGTTGCCCCCACTCAATCGAGTGGGGGGAAGACTTCAGTTGTTCGCAGAGACCTGGCGGGACACGATCAGAGACAGATGGGTGCTCTCCGCAGTAAGTCTGGGATACAAATTGGAGTTAAAAGACTCCCCTCCTTCCCATTTTATAAGGTCAAACGTGCCAAGGGATCCCCGGAAGAGAGGATCCCTCCTGTTGGCACTAGAACAACTATTGCTCCAAGGAGTAATTATGGAGGTTCCCCTGGAAGAATGGGGGTTCGGGTTTTACTCAAACCTCTTTACAGTCCCGAAGCCAAATGGGGACGTGAGGCCCATATTAAATCTAAAAGGGCTAAACAAATTCCTACATATCAGGACTTTCCGGATGGAGTCGATCCGATCGGTGGCCACTGCCCTACAAGGGGAGGAATGGTTAGCCTCGATCGACATCAAAGATGCTTATTTGCACATTCCCATCTTTTCCAGTCCACCAAAAATTTCTACGCTTTGCAGTAGAAGGGCGCCATTTTCAGTTCAGAGCCTTACCCTTCGGTCTGGCCACAGCACCAAGAGTGTTCACAAAAATTCTGGCCCCATTATTGGCCAATCTAAGAACACAAGGTGTAACGATAATGGCATATCTAGACGACTTGTTGCTGATAGACCACTCAGTGGAAAAACTAGAAGTGGTCGTTCACAAGACAATCAAGTATCTGGAATCTCACGGTTGGATTATCAACCGAGACAAGTCAGCCCTAAAACCAGTCAAAAGTCTGGAATACTTGGGGCTAAGGCTGGATTCAGACCAGAGAAAAAATTTCTTGCCTCAAGAAAAGGTGTCGTCTTTGAGAGATTTGATCCACCTAGTGGGTACAAAAAGACAGCCTTCCATACGCCTGTGCATGAGGCTGCTGGGAAAAATGGTGGCATCATTCGAAGCAGTACCCTACGGTCAATTCCATTCAAGGAATTTGCAAAGGGCTAAAAAGTTCAGGCCCTAGACTTACCAATGTCCTTGTCCCCTTCCGTTCGCAAGAGCCTCCGTTGGTGGTTGGTTCCCCAGAATCTGGAAAAAGGTAAATCCTTCAGTCCGATTTCTTGGAAGGTGGTCACTACAGATGCCAGCCTTATAGGCTGGGGAGCAGTACTGGAGCAATGGTCTCTCCAGGGCAGATGGTCGGATGCAGAAAAGGCCCTGCCCATCAATCTCTTAGAGATACGAGCAGCCCGGTATGCCCTAGTAGCATGGACATCCAAACTCCAAGGGTCCCCTGTCAGAATTCAATCGGACAATGCCACGGCAGTGGCATATATCAATCATCAGGGTGGCACCAGGAGTCGTGCAGCCCAGAGGGAAGTAAATTGCATCCTGAAATGGGCAGAAAGATATGTCCCAGCCATATCCGCGGTATTCATTCCAGGAGTGGAGAATTGGAAGGCGGACTTTCTAAGTCGCCAACAATTATGCCCAGGGGAATGGTCCCTTCACCCCGAGGTTTTCCGGACAATATGTCAGCGGTGGGGAACACCGGATGTAGATCTGCTAGCATCCAGATTCAACGCAAAGGTGGACAGGTTTGTCTCTCGGACAAGGGATCCCCTAGCTTGCGGCTCGGATGCCCTAGTGTTCCCTTGTGATCAGTTCAAGCTGATATATGCATTTCCACGGCCACAATTGTTACTTCGATTACTCCGCAGAATCAGGGTAGAAAAGAAACCAGTGATTCTGGTGGCTCCAGCGTGGCCCCGAAGAGCATGGTACGCGGAGATTGTAAAAATGTCTGTGGGGAGTCCTTGGACCCTCCCACATCGTCCGGACCTGCTTTCGCATGGACCGATATACCACCCTTCCTTACCAGCCCTAGGTTTGACGGCCTGGCTATTGAAGCCCACATTCTAAAAAAGAGAGGTCTCTCTAATCCTGTGGTATCTACCATGATCAATGCCAGGAAGCCGGTATCCAGGCAGATCTACTATAGAATCTGGAAGGCGTACATCGCCTGGTGTGAGGCCAAGAAATGGCATCCACGTAAGTACATAATAGGTAGGATTCTGGACTTCCTACAGTGGGCTGTAGATAGGAAGCTTGCCTTGAGTACTATCAAGGGTCAGATTTCGGCCTTGTCAATATTTTTTCAAAGGCCCTTGGCTTCGCATTCACTAGTCAAAGCCTTTATACAAGGAGTGATGCGTATTAGCCCTCCGGTTAATATTCCCATATGTCCATGGGACTTAAACCTGGTTCTGTCGGTTCTACAGAAGCAACCATTTGAACCATTACAGCACATTTCCTTGGTTCTTCTCACCAGGAAATAGATTTTTCTAGTAGCCATTTGTTCGGCTAAAAGAGTGTCGGAATTAGCCGCTATGTCCTGTAAAGAGCCATATCTGGTTATCCATAAGGACAGAGTAGTGTTACGTCCTCATCCAGCCTTTCTTCCTAAGGTGGTATCGAGGTTTCATTTGAACCAAGATGTGGTTCTTCCTTCCTTTTTCCCCAAACCTAGTTCGGTAGAGGAAAAGTTATTACATTCTTTGGATGTAGTAAGAGCAGTTAAAGCTTATCTAAAAGCCACTGCTCAGATTCGCAGAACGGATACTTTGTTTATTCTGCCGGAAGGCCCCAGAAAGGGTCAGGCAGCGTCAAAATCTACTTTAGCCAAGTGGATTCGACAGGTCATTATGCAAGCCTATGGCTTGAGAAAGAGACCGCCTCCGTTCAAAGTTAGGGCGCACTCCACGAGAGCAGTTGGAACTTCATGGGCAGTGCATCACCAGGCCTCCCTGGCTCAAATCTGTAAGGCCGCAACATGGTCTTTAGTACACACGTTTACTAGGTTCTACCAGGTGGACGTTAGAAGTCAGGAGGATGTCGCCTTTGGGCGCAGTGTGTTGCAGGCCGCAAAAGATCCTCATGTCTGATAGCGCTCAGCTTATGTATGGTGTATCCCCCCCCTCATTGGGCATTGCTTTGGGACGTCCCACATAGTAATGACTATGCCGCTCTGTGTCCCGTGATGTACGAGAAAGAAAATAGGATTTTTAGAACAGCTTACCTGTAAAATCCTTTTCTTGGAGTACATCACGGGACACAGAGCTCCCACCCCTCTTTTGGGGACACTTATTGCTTTGCTACAAAACTGAGGTGCTCCCGGATGGGAGGGGCTTATATAGGGGAGGGTACTTCCGGTTTGGAAGTTGCCAGTGCCAGCACCTGAAGGTAAACTATATAACCCACATAGTAATGACTATGGCGCTCTGTGTCCCGTGATGTACTCCAAGAAAAGGATTTTACAGGTAAGCTGTTATAAAAATCCTATTTTTCAGCCCCAAGAATGCCACCTTTATCTTTTGGATTATACATATCTTATATGTAAATGTGAAAGCAAAAGTGGCTCTGTTGTCCATCAAGCTTCCAATACTGGTTTGATAAAAGCTAACTTTTGATTGTTTTTATGAGGGACTTTATTGTGGATTTCAGATGTCATCAGCAGTATGCATTGGCTGTCCTCCGATGCAGAAACTAAAACCGGCCATAGACGGTTCAAATCTTGGTCGGTTCAACAGGGATGAGATTCAAACTATATATGGGCAGGCTGAATGTACCCAAGTTGATCAATCAACTTGGGTACAATCAGCCTGTTGGATTTCTCATGCGATTATTGCCAGCGGCTATAGCCACTAGCAAAAATCACTGTGTGTTCCCCCGGCCAGGACAGCTCCCTCCACCCTCCTGCCGGGAGAACACAATAGCTCCACAGGAGGGATTCCCTCATCAACACAGTCAGTGGTTGTAGGAAAGAAAATCACTCCATCTATGGCAAGCTTAAGGCGGAGCTCCAGTCCCCCCCCCCAAAAAAAAAATAGTCAGCAGCTATAAATACTGTAGCTGCTGACTTTAAATATAAGGACACTTACCTGTCTAGATATGCAGCGATGTCCTCACCTGTCCTTCACAGCAGGTTTCCTATTGTGCATGCGTGAGCCACTCTGCGCTTTGTGAATGGTCCAGCAGTCTTCTGGGACCTGTGATGTATCCCAGAAGGCTGCTGGGGGAAGGGGGAGGGGGCCACACATCCGCAGAAATCACTGCGGCGATCTGACCGGAAGTGGGAGCAGGTATCTGTCAAAATTAGATACCCGCTCCTCCCCCAAAAGTGCCAAATCTGGCAGTGGGTGGGGAGGATGCAAACAAGTGGAGCTTGGGTGAACCTTTTGGGTGAAGTTCCACTTTAAAAAGTGTCTAAACTTCACCAGGCTCACATGTGCTAGAGGACAGGGAGATGAGCAGCATGGTGCTCCCAGGTCCAAGCTTTCAGGCTTTCCATGCTGGTAATAGATGATATGCAGGCAAAAGTCCATCTAGCAAGTAATGTTTTAGCAGATGGTTTTTGGGCAGTTTAAAGTCAGGGCTTGTGGCAAAATATCAGCAAGGATTAGCAGATAGTGGCTGAGAAAAGTATTGGGCATATGATTATATGACAATTGACAGACCAGAGTAAATCCCTGGCCATAAAGCCACCAAGATCACAGAGCCCTAGTCCCTGGCCATAAAGCCACCAAAATCACCAAGCTGAATTTGTTTGTCACTTGGTGACATCACAGGGTTCACTTGAATGTTATTCTTGCATATGGAACTGAACTGATGGGTAGGCAGAAAAGTCCTATTCCTTTGTTACAGCCACAAAGATGAAAATCCTATATGTTGGATATAAGACTTTACTCTGCTGTTGGAGCAGCCTAAATAATGTAAAATGATTTATGATTGTAAAAAGTCACTGCACTTTACAAATTTTCCATTTGCCTTAAAGTGGATGTAAATCCGATTCATGAAATTTGACTTGGGCGCATATATTTGCAGCGTTTACTTATCTCTCTCCAAAGCACTAAGTCCCATGTCTTTCTGATGTTTCTTTGCTCTGGTATAAGCAGGATAACTTCTGAAAGTTCTCCGTTAACCAAGTAAAACCAGCCTGAAATTTGTGTCATGGGAGGTTGCTATAAATAGATTAGCAGAGAGCTTGTCTTGTCACAGCACAGCTCTGCACATTCCTTCCTTCTTCTACCAATGTGGAATTGCGGGTGCGTGCCTTTCCTCCAATCAGCTATCACACCGTTTTTTATGCCAAGAATCCACTCCTACTGCTGAGGAATGAGGAAGTAAATATTCTAACCGGATGTTAGAATTCTAAATAATATAGCAAGCTCAAGTCAGAAGATAGAACATGTAAAACTTTTGTAGGGAGATTTGTTTCATCATCTGATGCTATTCACTTCACTGGGGGGGTTTACATCCACTTTACGGTTCTAAACCAGGGATCCTCAAACTACGGCCCTCCCAGCTGTTGCGGAACTACAAATCCCATTAAGGCATTGCAAAACTCTGACATTCACAGACATGACTAGGCATGATGGGAATTGTAGTTCCTGAACACCTGGAGGGCCGTAGTTTGAAGACCACTGTTCTAAACTATGATTTTTGGGTGGTTGTTAAAGCACAGCTTTCCTGTGAATCCTACAGTAAGGAAACCACAGATCTGGTAAATGGAAATGAGTCCATAATCATTTTAAACCTGTAGTACTTTTTACATTACTGTATTTGTTGAAAGCTGATTAATCTGAATTTATTCAGATAATCTCAACTTTATCCACTTTTCTAAAATGACAGATTACACAAACACATAGAAATGCCTGTCTGATGCATGGTGTATTGATCTTCTCTTCTCCAGGAGGAAAACTGTGATTAGTTTTAGTTTCTTTTCTTCTGAAGACATTGAAAAAGCTTTTAAAACCTGATGTGACAATGCTTCTCTGAAAAATCTATCATGCCCAATCATGTGGATAATGCAATATCTCCTGTGCTTGGCAGGGTGAATCATGGAGGTGTTAACTATTCAATATCATGCTGCTGCAGCGTCAGCATTACCAACAATCTCTTCTCTCTCTCTCTCTCTCTTTTTTTTTTGGTAGTGACATACGTCCACAGTAAAATTTGGAAGTAAAAAAAATATTTCTATAACCTCTGAATCATCATAATCTGCAATGGGATACTTTACCAGTGAACAGAGCAGTGTCTGGATATATGAGTTTCTTTTGCTTTGAAATGACAAATCTCATTGCTTAGCGGAGCACAGATATAGAGGAAGTAATCGATCCAGAGGGGCTATTGAGGAGCTCAGTGTGACAGGCCAAGCAGTGATTAATAGACAGCTTTCAGGTGTTTCTCAATTCCCACTATCATTTTATTTTCCCAGTTGGAGCTTGTACATTCTTATTCTGCAAAGTTGCATTACACAAAAACAGTCTGGAAGACGGGGACATTATTTGTGAGCCTAAATTCTTTGTTATACAATACAAAGAGCACGTCGACAATAATATGCACAAAAAAGATTGACTTTCTGCTTCGTAAAAAACAGAATTCAATTTAACTGTAGCAAATGTTTTTTGCTGTTCCATTGTCTTGTATTATATCTAGGATGGAATAAATGGTATTGGGTATATGCATCCAGTATAACACAGCTGTTGTCTACCCGATACATGGGCACAAATATATACCGATATGCACTCCCTTCTCTTTGTTCCCCATGCTGCCACCAGAACTGAAGAAAAATACCAGGCAACACACAGTAAATGGGGCTCACCAACCTTCCTTCCATGTGACAGCAGTGGTGGTTTGTGATTATCTACTCAGGTATCCAGTGTGGTCACTTATGGACAGGAACAATAGTCAACGAGCTGGAACTTACAAAGGACTTTCTCTTCTTACTACCAGAGACCAAATAGGGGCTACAAAGGGAAGGGAAGTATGTGCAATGGATGCTTTTGTAGGAGAAAGGGGGTGGGCAACAATGGATATGCTTACAAAAAAATGAGGGAAATATGAAATCCCGATATGGCAAGTCCGACACTATTTAGAAACCCTGGGATCGGTAGAAATATATGGACAAACACGGACAAGATTTGAGGAATATTGTAAAAGAGGGGAGCCCCTACTACATGTTATATCCAAAATGTATGTATTGTTGACCGTACCCCCAGATGACTTTAAAATGGAATGCTTGGGTAAATGGGAGAGGGACATAGGCCATACCTTCTCTCCAGCATAATGCCAGAATAGAATAGATTTGTCTCTAAAATCTTCAAGGTGTACGAAAATACAGGAATCAAATTACAAAATACTAACATGTTGGTATTATACGCCTTCGGCCCTAAATAAATTTTTTCCAGAACTTTCCGACAGGTGCTAGAGGGGATGCGATGAAAAAGGGACAATGATGCAAATATTTTGGTCGTGCCCAGTAATCAGACAATTCTGGAAGACAGTACACAGAATTACACAGACATTTACTGAATATTTAATCCCACAGGAACCAGATTTCTTTCTGTTACATAATACACAAATTCCACCTAAAAGATATATAAATTCAATTTTGTGCCACTTAATAAAAGCTGTATTGCTACAAATTAGAAGCACATAAAAGCCCCGGCGGTATCGGAGTGGCTTAAGAAAGTCAGAAGGGTAGGAATAATGGAGAAATTGTTACCTATAACATTAGATAGAAAGGAACAAATTAAATAAATTTGGGCTCCATGGGAGGCATATATACAATCAGAAAAAGGCTATTAGGAGAGTGAAAAGATAGATAAGTGTCCTTTTGGAGAAGCCAAGGAGGGGAAATTCCCTTAATTCTTCTTCTTTTTTTTGGGGGGGGTTGAGGATTATGGAGATCGGGGGAAATGGGTATAGGGGCATTGGGGCGGGTTAGGGATAAGGGGAAGCTAATAGGGGAAGAGTAGAATATAGTTAGTTAGATAAGAGGTTAGAGTAAGACCTTATAAAGGATTAAATGAGGTCTTGCTGGAGTTACATATATGCTAAATCAATATACTATGGACAATGTATAGATTTAAGTTTTGAAGGCTATAATGTAAAGAAAATGTGTTTTGAATTATATTTAGAAGTTTAATAGTTACAATATGAAAAAAGTATAGACCTAAATCTCTTTTTTTGATTATCTCACAAAGTCTATAAGGATATATGTATATATGTATAAACCCTGATGATGAAAATAAATAAAGAATAAAAAAAAAAGTATGTGCAGTGGGTGGTGGCCGCTATTTGGTTCACTTTAAAGCCTGAAACCAGCCAAAACTTTTTTTTTTTGCCTAGTTTTGGATAGAGCGGACAAGAGAACTTCTGTCAGGTTTTCAATGATGTCTACATTTCTGTTTAGGAGGTTTTTCTGTTAGATTTTGAATCCTCCAGAGATCCTATAGAGGAGATTTTTTCCATTATATTTTAAATTCCAATAGGGGAAAATTTTCACCTAATCTATATGACACCTGTCATCTGGACAGGAAGTGAACGGAACTCTACCTCATGGGCAAATAGAAAGTAATAGAATCCTGAACAGGGTTAAACGACCCAACTGCTTTTCCAAAAATCTGGAAAAGCAAGAATGTTAGTCTGGCAACCGAATGCGGACTAGTCTGCGTTATGGTGTTCCCCACAGCTACCTATGGTGCTATAGATTGTTCCTGAGCATTTCATGCACCTCACATACTGTTGTGCATAAAACCAGATATATGGCAAAATTACAAAACTCAGGCTCACCTATTTTGGATATATCATGTCATCATACTCACTGGTGAAGGTAATTTTGCTCAGATTGGCAAAAGAAAGCTAGAAAGCCAAAGAGCGCCATGGTTAGACACCATGCAAGTCAACACCAGGGAGAACATAGAACCACTAAAAGAAGCAGCACAACATCTGGAATGTGGAAAGAACAGGTACATAGAATCACTGAAAGGTGGACATGACTGAATGGATAACACACACATTTTACTTGAAAGTATCTTTCTTTCATTACTTAGAAACAGGTTTATTACTTCCTCTGTCCATTATAGGGGGGGGGGGGGTCCCTTCTCTTTTTCCCTTCTCTTTTTCCCTTCTCTTTTTCCCTTCTCTTTTTCCCTTCTCTTTTTCCCTTCTCTTTTTTCCTTCTCTTTTTCCCTTCTCTTTTTCCCTTTTTATACTGCCCACAGGAAGTGGAGAGATTTTTCTCACTTTTTGTTTATAAAGAAGCATCTCCTTAAATGGGATTTAGACTGTAGTAACAGTTGACAATTTTGAAATTTTGTCCACGCTCTGCCTAAAAGGAAAAAAAAATATGATTTGGCTTTGGGCTTTAAGGGATATTTGCTTTTGTTCAAGAGTCCTTGTTTACGAGTGTCAAGAGACCAAAAAACTCACCTGATTTTATTTTTCTGCATTAAGGTTTGTGTGCTTTTCAAGTAAAGGTGAGATTCTATTTTCTTATTAGCAATACTTCACATCGAGGCCGCATTCACACCTATGCGCACATTTTCACGTACACGTTGACGTGGTTCCCATTGCATTCACAGAACAAAAAGCACCAGATTTCTATTTCGGGCCTAAGGTCAGGTGCATTTGTTTTAAACGTGTAAGCCTATTGAGGCACCATTACAAATGGCAAAATTTATCTATAGCATTAATGAAATATAACTAGGGTCAATTTAACTTCCCTGTACTGTGATTGAACTCCTTCCGCTCTGTCCTCCTGTCTGCATGTTACATTTTAGTATATTTCCAGGAAGCACAGCTGATTGGCTCCTCATGCTACGCCTCCCTTTTCTGGACTCTACTGTGCAGGGTATTGCAAAGGGCCAATACCAAATATGATATTTAGTGACTATGTTTTTTTCCTCTTTAACCACTTCAGCCCCGCAAGAATTTACCCCCTTCCTTACCAGAGCACTTTTTGCGATTCAGCACTGCGTCGCTTTAACTGACAATTGCGTGGTCGTGCGAAGTTGCACCCAAACATAATTGACGTCCTTTTTTCCCCACAAATAGAGCTTTCTTTTGGTGGTATTTGATCACCTCTGAGGTTTTGATTTTTTGCTCTATAAACAAAAATAGCGACAATTTGGAAAAAAATTCAATATTTTTTACTTTTTGCTATAATAAATATCCCCAAAAAATCTGTAAAAAAACACAACATTTTTCCACAGTTTAGGCCGATACGTATTCTTCTAAATATTTTTGGTAAAAAAAATCGCAATAAGCGTACATTGATTGGTTTGCGCACAAGTTATAGCGTTTACAAAATAGGGGATAGATTTATTGCATTTTTTTTTTTTTTTACTAGTAATGGCGGTGATCTGCAGTTTTTATTGTGACCGTGACATTGCGACAGACATTTCGGACACTTTTGACACATTTTTGGGGCCATTCACATTTATACAGCGATTAGTGCTATAAAACTGCACTGATTACTGTGTAAATGTGACTGGCAGGAAAGGGGTTAACACTAGGGGGCGCTGAAGGGGTTAAACATGTTCTTTAGGGAGTGATTCTAACTGTAGGGGAAGGGGACTTACAAGGGGAAGAGACTGATCTGTGTTCCTCTGTACTGGGAGCACACAACGGTCTCCTCACCTCTGACAGGACATGGATCTGTGTGTTTACACACACAGATCCACGGTCCTGCGTGATTGCGGGCAATCGCGGGTGCCCGGTGGACATCGCGGGGCGCCGGGCACGCGCATCGGGTCCCGAGTGATGCCGCGGGCGCACGTGCACCCCCTAGACGACCTGGAAGCCCAGGACGTCATATGACGTCCACCCAGGATGGGAGATCCCATCTGTGGACGTCATATTACTATGGGCGGGACCTGAAGTGGTTAATTTGGTATCTGCCTGGAGTTTAGTTTTAGTATAAAAGTTTTGTAAACCTCTATAGCAAAGAAACATACATCTGTTTCTTCAACTCTTGAATCATTGTAAATGACACTCTGCTTAATATGTTGCTGCTTTTTAAATAAAGGATGATAGTAATAATATATAACTATAAAAGCTGTTCATAGCCCATATTTACTGGATATGCCCCTGTGCGTAAGGAAATCAATTTACTGTTAAGTACAATAGAGAGATAAGCTTCAGAGCACTAAGATGATAGTAAAAACGAATAGGACTTTTTATTAATAATGTATTAAGGCTATCAAATAAAATAATGGCCAGACCATTGAAATGTAACTAGGTCATTTACAAAGCATCTATTAGCTCTTCTGTGGCCTTGCCTTACTCAGTGGAGCCTTCGTCTTATGTCATGCTCTAGTATCCCTGGCTGTCTGCTTAGAGAATATTGCTGTGATAAAAGACTCAGTATTTGATATTGGTGTAAGCCCTTTTTTACTTGAACAAACAGAATTAGTCATGTTTGATGCCTCCTCAATCTTTAAAGAAGGCTCAGTAAAATAATATGGCAGAAGTGTTTAGACTTCAGTGTGTTTAGCCTGCTGTTGCTGTCATTTACAAAAGTAATTTTTCTAGCCAAAACCCAGTATGTCGCATTTTTTACAATCAGTTTTTAAGTTTATATAAGCTGCGATCTTCATGTTCAAAAAATATTGAATTCATTCATACTAGAGGCGCACGATTCTGGCTAAAATGAGAATAATTTTTTTGCTTAGAATAAAGATCACGATTCTCTCGCAATTCTCTCACGATTCTAGCGGCGTAACATCATCTTTCACATACAAAAAATTGGGCTAATTTTACTGTTTTATTTTTTAATTTTTATTGATTAAAGTGTATTTCCCCCCCCCCAAAAATGTGTTTGAAAGACCGCTGCACAAACACAGTGTGACATAAAATATTTCAACACCCGCCATTTTATTCTCTAGGGTCTCTGTTAAAAAAAGTTTGGTCTTTAAGTGGTTAAACTGACCTTATTTACACACAGAAGTTCATTCCTTTGATCTAAAAGATACGAGCGATACATTGTATCTTTTCTCTTCTCTATCTCCCAGCGCTGAGGAATGTTAAAGCGGAGTTCCACCCAAATTTGGAACTTCCGCTTAATTCACTCCTCACCCCCTTACATGCCACATTTGGCATGTAATTTTTTTGGTGGGGGAGTGGGGGCTTCAGCAGGAGTGGGACTTCCTGTCCCACTTCCTCCTTCCGCCCTGGGGCCGCCTAGGCGATTTTGTCATATCGTCTTTTGGCGGCCCCTCCCTGTAGGCGATCACCTGGGACGTGACAGGTCCCAGGCGATCGCCTGTTCACTCAGAGAGCGCTGCACTGTTCATGCATGCGCAGTGAGTGCCCGGCCGTGAAGCCGAAAGCTGTCACGGCCGGGTGCCCACACTATGAATGGAGGCACCGGCGGAGAAGGGGGGGAGGGGAGAGGAGCGGCGCGGCGCTGGACAGTGGAACAGGTACGTGTATGTTTATTAAAAGCCAGCAGCTACACTTTTTGTAGCTGCTGACTTTTAATAAACATAAAAAAAAGGCTGGAACTCCCCTTTAATAAACACTGCTGGCTTTTTTTTTTTTTTTTGACAGCTCTGAGCGGCTCTGCACTTGTCACATAGAATCGAGGAAATGTCAGGTTAAGATTGTGAGGGGGGTTGAATCGAGATTTTGATCTTTTAACGATTAAGCTCTAATTCATACCAAATTATTTCCTGTATGGATAAAAATTAGGATAGTCTGTGATGTGCATGGGTGAATAATTTGCTTTAAAAAGTCCAGTGTGTGGGCAGGAGCACCAAGAAGCATCACTCGGAAGCTTTGCTATATTTACCTGAGAGCTGTGATAACTTCCAATTTAAGCCTCTAACTTTCCTAAAAGCTGCCAAACAAACTCAGGCAAAGGAGTGGAAGTTGGCAATGCCTACGTCATCCCAAGTTTGGCATAAACAGGGGAATTCATTACCAGCTTAACGTCAATTTTCTGGTGGTAGTTACCTTAAGAACTACCTGTGCTTAATTTGGCAACATTACCAAAATGTGCAGAAAATTCAGGTTGTTCTTTCTTCCGCCACTTTAGGAACCTATAGTTATGGCAGCGACAAATTCTTAAAAAATGATTAAGACCAGCCTTGAGCTGGCATACGGAGGTATGCCAGTACCCAGAGTGGGCCATGTGTGTTCTGGTAAACTGTCATGTACAGTGCCTTGAAAAGGTATTCATATCCCTTGAAATTTTCCACATTTTGTCATGTTACAACCAAAAACATAAATATATTAAATTGGGATTTTATGTGATAGACCAACACAAAGTGGCACATAATTGTGAAGTCGGAAGGAACATGATAAATGGTTTTCAATTTTTTTTACAAAAATATCTGAAAATAGCGACATGCATTTATATTTAGCCCCCCTGAGTCAATACTTTGTAGAACCACCTTTCACTGCAATTACAGCTGCAAGTCTTTTTGGGGATGTCTTTACCAGCTTTGCACATCTAGAGAGGGAAATGTTTGCCCATTCTTCTTTGCAAAATAGCTCAAGCTCTGTCAGATTGGATGGAGAGCGTCTGTGAACAGCGATTTTCAAGTATTGCCACAGATTCTCAATTCTCAAGGTCTGGACTTTGACTGGGCCATTCTAGCACATAAATATTCTTTGATCTAAACCATTCTATTGTAGCTCTGGCTGTATGTTTAGGGTCATTGTCCTGCTGGAAGGTGAACCCCTGCCCCAGTCTCAAGTCTTTTGCAGACTCTAACTGTTTTCTTCTAAGATTGCCCTGTGTTTTGCTCCATCCATCTTCCCTTCAACTGTGACCAGCTTCCCTGTCCCCGCTGAAGAAAAGCATCCTCACAACATGATGCTGTCACCACCATGTTTCACAGTGGGGATAGTGTATCCAGGGTGATGTGCAGTGACAGTTTTCCGCCACACATAGCATTTTGCTTTTAGGCCAAAAAGTTAAATTTTTGGTCTCATCTGACCAAAATACATTTACGTTTTTGGTTGTAACATGACAAAATGTGGAAAATTTCAAGGGGTATGGATACTTTTTCAAGGCACTATATGTGACAGCTTCTGACACAGTAATGCATCCCTGGCCCCATTCAGCTGTCAGCTTCCCTTTTCTGAAAGTTACATTTCAACAAAGGGCCTGGGGGATACTCGTGATGTTGTTACTCAAATATGGCAATGACCAGATTTGAGAAATTACTTCTTACTGGTATACTGACTGGATACATGCTATATGCTTGCTATTTTTACTTGTTTGTAAGTGCGTTTTTTAAAAAGGGGGAAGCAGATTACAATAAAATCATAAACGAGATTACGCTATGGAGTTCTTTCCTTTGGGATGAGTCCATTAGCATGTGATTTACACTTCTGATTGCAGTCTGATCCGTGGAGAGATCGTCCAATTTACAGATCTACAGTGTATGCTTATGATCTTGCAAGATCTGGTGAGAATTTAATCTAGAGGGGGCAGTTCTCACTTGTGAAGGTGTTGGTGACAGCTTTCCTTCATATTTGTGAAACTGAACCCATTTCGGACAAATTTTTCTCACAACGAACTGTGGCATTGGAACTTTACTATCTTAATTGCACATTTTGTTCCATCAATGCACACCTGCTATTGGATATTTGGACTCTATCATTTGAATTGCACCTTTTGTTATACTAATGCACACTTGTCATTTGAGATTGTGTTTTTTAGTGCTGCTTTTTGTTGTTTTAATTTGGCTATAACATAGCTAAGCTCTTTAGGGACTTCCATGTGTAAGCCATCTGGTCCTGGTGATTTATTCAGATTAGGTATTTTGTGTCATTTCTTTTTGAACACTGGTTTCTGTTAGCCACAGGGGTACATTCCATATTGTGTTACTAACCATATATTCTTGTTTGTTATACCCCTTGTAACCTGGGGGACAGGTAGCAGGTACAAAAGCTCCCTGGGATAAGCAGGCTTTCAGGCACAGATACCAGAACAAGTGAAGTAGTGACAAAACAGTGAATTGTTTAATGGTGATTTTTACAAGTCTATAGAGGTGCTGTACAGTGTTCAAAACAAACAAACAGAACAAAATAGCCAAACAAAAACCTAGCCGTGTCTCGGCTCTAACTATACACTATGTAGGCCCTAACTACCAGGCTGAGCAAGCCTACCACTTGTCAGTTTCCACATAAACTGCTTAACAGCTTTTTACCAACCTTTTTTTTTGCTCTCACAGACCAGCGTTGTCTGTGTTTCCCAGGAAGAGAGCAAAGGCTGTCTGCTCAGGTCAGCTTAAAGTGGTGTTCCAACTACAGTAATCATTTTTTTTATAATTAATTGCTTTCATGAGGCAATCGTATAGTAAACCTATGTTGACTTACTGTTTAAAAATCTGCCGCCGATCACCCGAGTTTTTGTAGAAAGACACTTATAAAATATCTTCTCCGACGTTCTCATTTTGCTTGTGGGCATGTGAAGCCCACAAGCACTTACTTCCTGGATACTGTTCGATCTGTGATGAGAAAGCACCGCCCGTCCCGCCCCATTCTTGCGCATTGTAACCGCAGCGCAGCACCGTCATCCTCTCGGATTGCCATCACAATGGACGGCATTGTCGGAAGTGCCCGCCCCGTTGATTACACACAATAAAAGAAGAAGATTGAATAGTGAAGGTAGAGTAGAGTGCAGTGCTGCTTTTGGTGAGGTAAGTTTTAAAAATCGTATGCCAGGCACCATTATTTTTTTTTTAACTTCCTGTTTGGAAGTCCCGCGATTCTAGCCCTAGGGGAAGCGCACTGCATCCTGGGAAATGATGACACACATTTCCCAGGAGCTGTAGCGAGCGGAGGCGCCAAAGGAAATGACGACACAAACCGGGGTGATGAAGAAGGCAGATTTCGTGGGACCACATACAGTAGGTGCCGCCGATATTGTATTTCTATCGCGCTCCCATCGCCGAGATTCTCGGCGACAGGAGTGCCGAGATCTCGGCAGCAGGGTGGCGACACGTGTCGCGCCCGCTGCAATGGTGAGGAGACGCGACACTGTATTGAGCGGGGATCCGACGCGGATTCCCGCCAATACCAGGCACTACGTTTGGTATGAATCCTGAGCGGGAACTCCACGCCAATTTTTAAAGAAAAAAACGGCGTGGGTTCCCCCTCCAGGAGCATACCAGGCCCTTGGGTCTGGTCTGGATTTGAAGGGGAACCCCACGTCGAAAAAACTGCGTGGGGGTCCCCCTGAAGATCCAAACCAGACCCTTATCCGAGCACGCAACCTGGCAGGCCGCAGGGGAAGAGGGGGGGACGAGAGCGGCCCCCCCTCCCTCCTGAACCGTACCAGGCCACATGCCCTCAACATGGGGGGTTCGGTGCTCTGGGGCAGGGGGGCGACCTGCGGCCCCCCCACCCCAGAGCACCCTGCCCCCATGTTGATGAGGACAGGGCCTCTTCCCGACAACCCTGGCCGTTTGTTGTCGGGGTCTGCAGGCGGGGGGCTTATTGGAATCCGGGAGCCCCCTTTAATAAGGGGGCCCCCAGATACCGGCCCCCCACCCTATGTGAATGAGTATGGGGTACATCGTACCCCTACCCATTCACCTGGTGGAAAAAAAATGGTAATAAAAACACAACACAGTTTTTAAAAGTATTTTATTGCACGCTCCGGAGGTCTTCTTCCGACTTCGGGGGTCTCCGGTTTCGTCGCCGCGCTCTCCGGTTCTTTCTTCTGCCGGGTCTCCACTAACTTCTTTTTAGCTCTTTTGCTATCGGCAATGCGTGTCGCTCATTGTGAAAGGAACATTTTTTCCTTTCCCGATGACGAGACAGCTCGGCGCTGGCTCTCGCGACGGAGCTCATAGGGTGTCAATATCGCCGCTAGAAGCGGCGAGATTGACACAATATCGGCGGCACCTACTGTAGCAACAGCTATTTTCCAGGTGAGTAAAAAAAATATTATTATCCAAATGTTTTTTTTTTTTTAAGTATTATATGCACCTTTAATGCCATATTATGTTTTTGATGGAAACTCCACTTTAATTTAGCCTGGGGAAGAGGACCAAGACCTGAACTGGATCATGGATCAGAGATTCCTGAATGTGTACGAGAGGAGCCTGGGAGACGTATAAACCCCGAACAGGACTTTTCCTGTCTCTCTCTGGAACACTCTGCTACACCCTCCTTTTTCTTTGAACAAAACTGAGGAGAACGTATTTAGTACAATTGACTTCTCCTTGTGACTTGTAATCAACTTCCCCTGATTATACTTTATAGAGCCAGCACTACCAGTGACATGTACTAACCTACAAATAACCACTTAAGGAAGTGTTTACAGATGTGTACATAAAATACAGTGATTGAAATAAAGTTCAGAAAGCCAATTGGAAAGTTTTGTCAAAAATTACTTAGGTAAATAATAAATCAGAAAGTGTACTTACTGGAAATACGTCAATAAAGTTTTTCTTTAAGGGTTATCCTCCTATATTCCCCTAATGCCTTTATACAGACCATGACCGGACAAGGGCAGATATGTCTGTCAAGCTGACACCGGTGAGCATCTAGCCCTGCCACTGATGTTTTATTAGTTTCCGAGCCCTCGTCAAGTGGATACGCTGCAGCAACATTATGAGCGAGGCCTGCTTTTGTTATTAAAGCATAAACAAACATCCATTTACGCAATTTAGCATCCACAGTTCCATTTGTCATGTAGACAAATGTTATTTTTATAACCAAATAAATACCTACCTGCCACTTTGCTCTAAATGTAATTTTCGGTGCGGTCACTGTCACCCCACAAAACAGTAACCTGATGTCTCATCTCCATGCAGGAGCAAACTCTGGCTCTCCGGAAAGAGGGGATTGGTGTCGTGTTGGATTCTGAGCTGCCTCATCTCATTGGCATTGATGACGATCTTCTAAGCACCGGCATTATATTGTATCACTTGAAGGTAAAACTTGTGTCTTTCCTCCTCACTATGCTGTCGCTTTTTTAATCTTTAAGAATTGCACACCAGCTGATCCAACTTTAATCTACATGTCATGCCCAATAAATGTCAATGTGGAGGCTCGGTCTGCTGTGAGTGCATAGATGCAAATATTTCCTTAAGGAATTCTGAGAATTTTCTGTCTGAAATGCAGGGTATTAGAATGAACAGCATATTTTACATCCAGCCTTTTAAAGTGGTTGTAAACCCATTTAAAAAAAAAAACCTGCAAGACAAAAACATAATGAGCTAGTATGACTAGCATACTAGCTCATTATGCATTGCTTACCTTAGATCGAATCCTCCGAAGCCGTCCTCGTCTCCCCCTCCAGCCGCAGCCATCTCTCCCGGAGGTTACTTCCGGGTATCGCTGCTTCGGCGCTGTGATTGGCTGGAGTGGCGATGACGTCACTCTGCGCGCGGGAGCCGTAAAAGCCGGCGTTTATCATTCATAAAACCGGCATTTACAGTGCGCCTGCGCCGATGTCTACGGTGCGCATGCGCCGTACACATCAGTGTACACTTTTTGGCAACTGTCTCCTAAACCTTGTAGGTTTAGGAGATATTGCAAACATCTACAGGTAAGCCTTAATCTAGGTTTACCTGTAGGTGCAAGTTGCAAGAGTGGGTTTACAACCACGTTAATAATGTATGTAAAAGGTCATCTCCCCCCTAAATTCGTCTTTAAAGTGATCATAAGCTCCATTTAGTGTTGTCAATACTGTAAACATGCTTGCTAGCTAGCTGTTATATTCAAATGGTGACTTCCTTCCCTGTAGCTGCACCACCCCCTACTGTACTCCAGTGTTGTTCCCATCACTGTGATTAGAGCCCTCCCTTGCTGATTCTGTGACATGGGAGTATATAAGGTAAAGTGTGACTTTATAATTTGATGATGTTATTTCCAGATTAGAGTTGTTGGGTGTCTGACATCCCTCGATTGTAAAATTGTTGGCAGAACAGCAGATGCAACCACTGTTTGGATATTTCGACAGCCAGTGGTACTGGTTATCAAAATACAGTAGCCGCAGTGGGAGACTATTCCAACTGCGCCAAATTAAAAAAAAATAATAGTGTATGGCCAGCTTAACTATAGTGTAGGTGCGATGACCCTGGGGTGGAAGGACAGGCAGATAGGATAGGGCTGGGTGTTTGGAGTCAATAATGGCACTGGTGGATGTCACCGACTTGCTAACCTGTGCAGGAAAGCATGCTGTCTGCAAAGCTGACTGTACAGGATGATCATGTGATGGTGATGTCACTGTTTTATGTAAGACCTGCTGTTTGACATCAGTCCCAGCTCATAGAAATTTTCTTTGCAGTTCTGCAGGACATTCTTTTTACACAAGGTATTTTTTGTTTCTGACAGACTGTTTCCAGAACTGTATTTTTACATAGCAGAAAACATTTGATTGGCATGTGTCCCAGGCCACAGCTCTGAACAGAGAGGAGGAAACCAATTTTTGCTGTGGGACCCCATGATTTTAAATTTGGCCCCTAGGCCTGAACACTAAACAAAAAAATGTCATGAGCCCCCCCCCCTTGAGGTTTGCTTAGGTTTCATTTACAGCTTTCCAAGTTTGTATAAGACCCCAAACCATACAACTTCTAAAAGCATTGGACCAGTAGAATAGTATCTGGTTACGAAGTACAATCCCCCTGTGGTTCCCCTGTTGCAGCTGAAGGTGGCGAAAGGGAGAGGAGGAGAAGCTAGCAGCCACCTCAGGAGCAGGGGGGACCCAATAAAGAACGGTGGTGAGGCATTTAGAGAGCTTACATGGACAAGCGTAGCAAGCAGAAGTGATAGGGCAGAGCAGCAGTAGCGGGAGGGTTGGTGGGTCATTCTCATCAGCTTATAGCAGAAGTGGGAATAATATGGACGTGTGGTGTACGGCAAATGGTTGTGTGCTGGAAGTTTAAAATTAAGACTTACTGGCAGGATAAATAGGAAATAGAACTATCAACTGTTATATTTCTTTTTTCCCCACTCAGAGTAGAGGTGAAAGCAGCATGGGGTGCAGGCTTGTGCTGATACCACTGCAGAGGGCTAGTAAATGTAAAGAGGAAAGGATCGCCGCTACTTCTAAGTCAACGTAGGTGAATAGATGATGAGAAGCAGCCCCAGCTTACATGTTTCCACCAAACCACACACCCTGATGAATTTTGCCCCACCCACTAGGGGCTTAGTCATAGGGCCTTATTGTTTATTCACATGGGCTGGTCGGGAATAGTGGTGATCCTTTCCTCTTTACAGGTAAAAGAACTATGTCACAGGGACTCAGACTGCTGTGTTAAAGTGGAATTAAACTTAACGATTTAATGGTTTCGAAAAACAGTTATATTCCCGGCATGTAACTGTCACATTGGTTGTGCTCTCAACCAAACTGTCAAGCCATCAAATGGCTGGTGTTATAATTGATCACATGTGCAGAATCATGGCAGTTGCAAATCAAACAGAGGCTAAGATGGCAGCTTTCTTTGGCTGAAAAGAAGAGGGGGGTTTAGTGCCACCTTAATTTTAGTGTCAGAATGCAAGACATGTCTTTTTTGTTTTGCCTTTGCCATCACTTTAACTTAAAATATCTGCTTTGGAATCTAGTTTACAGTACATAGAGTATTGAAACTGAACGGTAGCCCTATTATAAGGGCCCTTTCACACTACTTCATTGAAAAAAAAAGCACAGTAAAAACACAAATTCATTTTTATTAACACAAAGAATGTCTTCACTTGAATAAATGTATAAATAAATAAATATAAATGTATAAATAAATGTAATATTCATATGTTAGCACCAACAGGCTGATTACACACTATAAAGGACAAATAGGAAAAATGGGAAAGATGCAGCGCTAACCAAACATCAAAGATAAATCTTTTATGCAGAAATCTCATAACAGTCCAAATATGAAAATTAATAGCGTAGAATCCCCACACCAGCTTTTGTGAAATAGATGTACATGCACACTTGTCACCACTGTGAGGGGGGCAAGCCTTCTTACCAATGACTGTTGACCCTCAAATTAAAGAGAGGTCAACAACAGCATTGTTAAAATCAGGGGCCAGACGAGACAGCCAAAATCCAGCTATATTCCTCATGTCATCCGTCTATGCAGGCCGCTGTAATATACAGATCTTCTGGTCTCCTTACAGGAAGATCCAGCGATATTAGCAAGACTATCTTGAATACCTAAGGGGCTGTAAATGACAAAACCATAGTGCAATACGTCTAAGAAGCTCAAACGCTATTTATTTTGGGGAAATACACTCACATGCATCCCAGTACCGCCTTACATGTGTCGTCATATTTTTACGTCATCCGAGGCGCCACAGGTATTATCGATGGTCTTGCTCATATTGCTGGAAGCGCAGATCTTTCTGTAAGGAGACCAGAAGACTTGTATATTAGAGCGGCTGACGTGAGGAATATAGCTGGATTTTGTCTGTCTCATTTTTCCCCTGAATTCAACCATGCTGTTGTTGAACTCTCTATAATTTGAGGGTCAACACTGTCTTTGGTAAGCAGGCTTGCCCCCTCACAGTGGTGAGGAGTGTGCATGTACATCTATTTCACTGAAATTGGTGGGGGGATTATACTCTATCAATTTCATAATTGCACTTTTATGAGCTTTCAGCATAAGAGACTTATCTTTGACAAATGCATTTTTGATTTCTGGTTGCCTGAATCCAATCCTGCTCCTGTAAAACATGGACATTGTACAAAAAAAGGTTTTGATGTGTTTTCCATTTATTTCAATGGGGAGGTGCATTTATGGTGCCCTTTTTAAACATATACCAAAAATGCAGCATGCAGGACTTTTAAAAACACACTGTGACCCGCAGCGCCTTAGTGTGAAGAGTTCTAAAGGATTTTAAAGGGATATATTTTTCATGCATTTTTGTTCTGCTTTTAAACCACTTCCCGCCCACAGTACGTATTTATTTTTTTATTTATCCCAGTCTTTCCAGGCTAGAGGAGAGATGTTGGGTCTTATAGACCCCAGATCTCGCTGCAAAGAGGCCCTGTCATGCTTATTTCTATTACAAGGGATGTTTACATTCCTTGTAATAGAAATAAAAGTGATAAAAAAATAAATAAATAAAGGAAAAATGTAAAACGAAAAAAATAAAATAAACAAGAATTTTTTTTTTAAGCGTCCCCGCTCGCACGCAGAAGCGAACACATACGTACGTCACACCCACATATGTAAACGGCCTTCAAACCACACATGTAAGGTATTGCCGTGAACGTTAGAGCAACGATTCTGTCCCAAGACCTCCTCTGTAACTAAACAGGGTAACCTGCAAACATTTTTAAAGGGCTGCCTATGGAGATCTTTAAGAACCAAAGTTTGGCGCCATTTCACAAGTGTGCGCAATTTTAAAGCGTGACATGTTGGGTATCAATTTACTTGGCGTAATATATTTCACAAAATACAAAAAAATTGGTCTAACTCTAGTGTTTTTTTTGTTTTTTTTTAATTCATGAAAAACATTTGAAAAATTGCTGCGCAAATATCGTGTGACATAAAAAGTTGCAACAACCGCCATTTTATTCCCTAGGGTCTAAAAAAAACATATATAATGTTTGGGGTTCTGAGTAATTTTCTAGCAAAAAAATTATGATTTTACCAGAAATGCCAGAATTGTCCCGTATGGAAGTGGTTAAACACCAAAATTGCATTAAAAACTGATTAGTGTGAAAGGGCCCTAAAAGAGCTTATTTACTTTAAAGATAAAAATGGACATTTTGGCTTCTACGTGATGCTAAAATCCATATGAAAATGCTGGAAATGTGATTTTCTTTCTGTAATAGCTGCACTTTAAATTGTATTAGGGATAGGGTAAGGGAAGCACCACATATTAATATAGATGAGAATTCTTGGCAGCATTATACATAACAATGTGCATCCTTATCTGAAGCTTGACGTTCCGCCGCATTTAGCTTCAGGTGAGATTTTAATGATCAGAAGCTCTTTGTTAGCGAAGGCCAGAATATGGAGATGCACTTACTGTGCAATAGCAATGTATTGCTGCAGGGGAATCGATGGGAAATGCCTTATTTCACAAATGTATGCTGAATAAGACACACTTTTCAGCAGTACGGTACATAGCTTAGGGTTGTCTATTTCAATATCAGTAGTGTATTTTTAGTGACAGCTTTCCGTTAAAGTCGATGTGCCATATGTAAATGCATTGCTCATTTGGAGCAGACATCCATAGGAAATGTATACATTTAAAGTAATTTAGAGACATGCTAGACTTTTCCTTTCAGAGTATCTCTGTGATCTGTAACGTTTATTGTAATAGCTAGATGCTGGCTGTCTCAGAAAGTACTGGGTGATTGTAATTATAAACTGATCGACCTGAATTTTTTTATATTTTTGCATATTTTGCTAATTCACTTTACTTCCTGTCGCAGCGTAGTGTACAGTCTAATATCCCCACCAAGGTCACACAAATACAAATATGCTGAAGGTTTGTTTTTGGTCAAAAGCCAGTATTTTTTACCTCCCTTGAATCAGCTAAATCCTCCTTGATTTGTGTCTCACACACCCCCCTTCCCAGACACTGCAGGTCACAATGGGAAGGGTTCTAGCATGACAGTCGGTTAGGCCAGTCAAAAAAGTAGTGGGCAGGGCTAGGTATGACCAGGCGCTGACTGACATTGTGATTGAAGTGAGAGTTCAGTGCTGCAGCACATTTTTTTTTTTTTTATAGGAGGTCCCATGTCAGTTTTTCTTTTGTCAGTGTCTCATCTGGGATTTCTTTCACTTCCTGTTCCAGAGATTAAGCAGAATGTAAGGCATTTTTACATATTTATTTATATTCTAAACCAAGGGGAGACCCCCTTTAAAAACAGTCTTTTGAGCCCCACCCCGCCCCAAAGCAGCCCCCCATGTTGAAGTTATGTGGCCTGGTATGGTTCGGGTAGGGCTCATTTGCCCCCCCCCCTTTTTCCTGGCCTGCTATGCGGCATGCTGAGATAATGGTCTGGTGTGGATTTTGGGGGGGACCCCACGCCATTTAAAAAAAAAAATTGGCATGGGGTTCCTCTTAAAATCCATACCAGACCCGAAGGACCTGGTATGGATTTGGGGGGGACTCCACGCTATTTTTTTTTTTCAGAATTTCCTATTGCTGGCATTCTTTTGTTTTACATTACCAGATTCCCAGCCCACTCCTTAACAACCGACTATTCTTCACACAGAGTTCGAATCAGTCGATCATTTTTTGACCAATCTGAATTCAAATCGTTCCTAAAATTTAGAATTGGTTCTCCTTGTGTGCTGTCAGTTGGAACTCCATCTCCAGATTGTTACCAGATAGCATGGTCGGTAGGTGGGGGCCAGTTATACAAGTTTTGTTCTGGAACCTCTGTAAAGATTTAAAAAGGGACAAAATCTATGCACACAGGGTCCCTTAAAGAATTTAATAATCTTTTTCTTTTTTTTTTTTCATTTCTGGTGAGAGTTCTACTTTACGCCCAAAATGCAAATTTTCTGTTAACAATACTTTTTGTTGAGTAGATGGAGAACATTTAAACAGGTGCCAATACGTAAATTTTTCCTTCCTTTTGGAGCGTACTTGGTATTTTTGGAATTGATCCAAGGATTTAATACAAGTGTGCTAAAGGTTAATGTGGTCTAAGATGTAGACGATTTCTTTACTGATGATAGTAATTCAGTACAAGACAGGCTTTTCCCATCCCTCGTGCCTACTGTAATGAGTGAGGGTCTTTGTGTCAGCCAAATTTGCAAAGTGTTTGTCCACTAAGGTCTACACGTCTGGCAAACACGCTATCAGACTTGGCATGTTTGCTAATTTGTACGATGATCATTTCATTTTTTATTTGCAGACTTATCGGAGTAGTGTTTTGTTTTTTTTTGTTAAAAACAGTGACAAATTATTAAACAGCCCTAAAATAGTCAATGTTCATAAGCAATAATATAAATATTTGTACTTTCCTGTTTTGTTTTTTTTCTTAGGAGGGCCGCACATATGTTGGAAGGGAGGATGCTGCATCAGAACAAGACATAGGTAAGACCTAAAACTTGACAAATTCGTACTTTAGCACAAACAATATTTTTTAGCTCTACTTGCAGTAGGGTTCTTTGGGTGGATGCAAGCAGAAACCATAACTTCATCAAGTTCTTTTATTTTGGGCACGTTTTTTTATTGCATGTCTCTTCTATAATAAAAAAAACTACCCACTCTCCGCTAATAACAGCGACACTGTAGTCTGTTAAGTATGATCTGTCTGACATAGATTATCTCTGGTGTTCTTTAATTGTGTGTAATAGAAATTGACCATAGATATAAGGCCTCATGCCCACGGACGTTTTTACAGCCGCGTTTTTACAGGGGTGTTGGAGGGACAACTGGAGCGGTGATATGGAGCCAAGTAAGTGTTTAGGGATGGGGGGTAGGACAGGTAGTGGGACATTTTTTCTACCTTTAAAGGGGTTGTATAGGTTTGTTTGTTATTTAAAAAAAAAAAAAAAAAAGCATGTTATACTTGCCTCCACTGTGGTTTTGCACAGAGTGGCCTCAATCCTGCTGTTCTGGGGTCCCACGGCGGCTGTTTCGGCTCCTCCCCGCTAAAGCTAACCCCCTCTGGGAAGCTCTTTCCTGAGGGGGTTGGCTTGCGGGCACGCTCCCGTGTCATACACTTGGCGTCATAGACGCCAAGTGTATGACTCGGTCCCGCCCCCCCTGCGGCCATGTCATTGGATGTGATTGACAGCAGCGGGAGCCAATGGCTGCGCTGCTATCAATCTATCCAATCAACGGGCAGACTCGGTGGAGAATAGGACGCCGGGGGATGCGCACAGCAGGTGAACGGGCTCAGGTAAGTAAAACGGGGGGCCCATGACAGCAAGGTGTTTTTTTACCTTAATGTATAGGATGCATTAAGGTGAAAAAACACGAACCTTTACAACCCCTTTAATGCAGAGATTGCATTAAGGCAGGGGTGCCCAATCGGTGGCCCGCGACCTTCTATGGGATGGCGAATCGGCAAGTCCAGATCGCAGGTTTGCCGACCCGCCATCCCAGAGCATCAGTGTTGTGAATAGGAACCGGCGGTAGAGGAAGTAAGTGACTGTAAAGCAGAGTGGCATAAGCCAATGTTTCCTGTATAGTGCCAGCTCCTGTCACAAGCGGAGTGATGCCCAATGCATGGTACAGCAAAAGCCAGCAATACCTGAATGGAAGACTGTTATTAAAGGTCAGTTTATTTTTCTTGTGGAAAAATAAAAAGGTCAGTTTATTACTAAAATCGCAGTGTATATATGGGCATATCTGTTCTGCAGGGGTTACTGGGCTGCTTTCACTACTAATCTGCAGGTGCAGCACAGTGTACCTGTGGGTTACCTGCACTGAGCCATAGACTGCTGTTATTACCTGCGGGTTCTCCTTTATTCAGGAATTTCGGTGCGCTTTCAGAAAGTGTAGCGCGCCTGCAGAATTTTATAGAAGTCTATTGCAAAGTGCAACTAACCCGCAGGAAAGCCACAGGTGCACTGCTCTGCACTCGCGGTGCCGGTAAACTGCAGCACATCAGTGTGAAAGCAGGCTTAGGCCCCTTTCACATGATCGGTCAGATAGGTACCGCCTGTTTGTTTTTCAGACGGACCCAATCGGACCCTCCTCTTACCTCAATGGAGCAGCAGATGTAAATGGACTTGTGTTCCTTTACACCCTCCTACCTCCAGCCTGAGCAGTAACTATCAGCATTTCTTGGGCTCTCCAGCAGCCATTTTGTAGAAGGGCACGAATGACGCAAGCTCTGGCCTACCTGTCTCCGCAGCAGTCTGTGGGGTTGGTATAGAAAAGTGTTGTCTGAAACTGAACGCCAGATTTTGACTTTTTACCACTCTACTACATTATGTAAAACTATCTTTATAGTCAGAAGACTTCGGATTATTTTTGGGTAAATATCATACTCCATGCTAACAATGTAAATCTTATTTTGGGTAAGTGACAAAAAAACGATATTTCTTTGTAAAACTTCCCTTAGCCTTCTTAAAGCGCAGTTCCACTCATTTAAAAGTCAGCAGCAGCTACAAAAAGTGTAGCTGTTGACTTTTAATAATCAGACACTCACCTGCCCCACGGTCCAGCGATGTGGGCGCATGAAGCCCCGCTCCTCTTCCCCTCCTCTCCGCGGCGCCGGCATTCTAACTGTGGGTGCCCGGCTGCGCGCTGTGAATGGCTGGGCAATCTTCTGGGACCTGTGACGTGTCCCAGAAGATTGCAGTGAGGGAGGGGGAGAGGTGATCTTCCAGCGCCGCGGTGCCAGGGGAGGAAGTGGAAGCTGGGTGCCTGTAAAAACAGGGTATCCACCCCCCCCCCCAAAAAAACCCCCAAAACATTATATGCCAAATGTGGCATGTCAGGGGGTCACCAGCACTTAAAGCAGAAGTTCAATTTTTGTGTGTGTGTCTCTCTCCTACGCTTTCACTCCTAAATTGGAAATGTGGATTATGCAGATATCCATTTTTGCTTTTCTAATAGTATACAAATTAGTCTATATACATCACATCTGAATATTTTGTATTCATTCCTGCAATAATCATATTCATCCTCATCTTCAAAACACAGTTCTGCATGGACTCGATTTGGGAAGTGAACATTGTATCTTTGAAAATCTCAATGGTACAGTAACCCTTATTCCACTGAATGAAGCACAGTGCTCTGTAAATGGAATCCAGATTGGAGGACCTTCTCAGTTGAACCAAGGTAAGGCAAAAACATAGTTGTTTATTGCATTATTAGCCATCCATTTTTTTTTCTTTTCATCCTGATGAATTGTTTCCCTGCCATAAACCCTTACAGTTTCCACAAAAATTGCAGTTTCTGATCTACTTAAGACCTGAGGTCAGCACCAAAAACGTATTTCCAAAGAATTACCAGGCTTACCTAAAGCGGTAGTAAAGTCCGCTTTGTGATTTTTATATCTTTAGTAGTATTTATGTTTCTGCACACCACTGATTCTTCATATTGCATCCAATCCAAACTATCTTGATTTCAAAATGTAATGGTTACAAAGTGTATGAAATAGCTACTATGTAAAATGAACATCTCATAACGTGCACCTGCTGCAGCGTTCCTATTTCGCCACAGCCTCTCCAACAGAGTGGGGAGTATTGTGGACCAAACTTAGAAATCCTATAGGGTGTCAGATACCAACGGAGCAATATTTTATGTGTAGTTTCCCATAGATTAACGCTCCTAGTTGCTTTATAAGTGGTACGTAGTGCCTTCTGCCATTGCTCCCTGGTATAAGACATGCCCATATCCCTTTCCCAAGCCTTGATATGAGTAGATTTTAGAAACTCATCTTTATCATGCAATGCATTATAAAATAAAGAGATACCTTTAATCCTAGTAGTGGTACTAGTGAGGTAAAGCACCATCCTCCATGGTAAACGCACCATGGGCTGTGGAGTGTTGCGGATGAAATGCATCATTTGAAGATATTTATAATGCTCTCTCTTGTCTATGCCGTATTCTAGTTGAAGTGACCTAAAGGTCTTTGGTGTGGGTCCTATCATTAAGTCTTCTATCGATAATATTCCTTTGGCTGTCCATGGAGATATGTTAAGGTCCGGGATAATTATAGCTAGGCTATTCAGTGTGAGAAATAAGGATTTGGTCGTGGCTTCCGCATGGCGTTGAGAGATTAATACCCTCCACTCGCGTAGCGTCGCCACCACTGTAGGGGAAAGGTCAGATTCCGCTAGAATGTGATGTCCACTTGCCAGAAGTATGTCATATAAACTATGACCTTGTGTTTGCGAGGTTTCCAGCTCCAACCATCTGGGGGCGGGTGACCCCACATGTGGGAACCATGCCCTTGCTTGAGCTAAGATCGCTGCTGAATAGTAGTCTTTTAAAAGCACATGACCAACCCCACCTGCCCCTCTACTCGCCACTAGTTTCTTGAATGTGCACCTCGCTCTCTTTCCTTGCCACAAATATCTATTCAGCAAAGTCTGTGCCGAGGAGAAAAAAGAGGAGGGGACCGGTATGCAGAGTGTCCTGAATAGATATAGCAGCTGGGGCAGGATTACCATTTTAAAGGCTGCCAACCTCCCTGACCATGACAGTTCCACTTTAGCTAAATCCCCTAGTTTCTTCTCTAAACCCTGCAGAAAGGGTGTATAGTTCGATTTGACTAACTCTTGAGTGAGGGACGTTAAAGTGATACCTAAATATTTGATTCCCTCTTCGCGCCAAGTGTAAGGAAATCGTGACTGAAGTTTGTCACGCGTAGTAGAGTCAATACCCAGGCCTAAAACATACGATTTGGTCTCATTAACTTTGTAATACGATAATCTACTGAACATTTCCAATGCCGAATGTACCGAAGCCAGGGAGGACTCCACCTCCGTGAGGACCATAATAATATCATCCGCGAATAGACTAATAGTGTGAGAAGAATCTCGTACAGGGAAACCTTTAATACTAGGGTGGTTGCGGATATATGTGGCCAGTGGTTCCATTAATAAATTGAATATGAGGGGGGACAAGGGGCAGCCCTGACGGGTCCCATTTGTTATGTGGAATGGTTTGGAAAGTGTTCCGGAGGTAAACACCTGAGCCGAAGGATTCGAGTAGAGGGCCAAAATAGCTGATAGTATATTCCCCGTAAAACCGAACTCCAGAAGAACCTGGGTCATATACTGCCAATGAACCCTATCAAAGGCCTTCTCTGCGTCGAGGGCCAACAGCAGAGAAGGCCTCCTATGACGATTCGCCAGGTGGATTATATTTATTAGTCTGCGAGTCGCGTCAGCGGTTTGCCTACCTTTGGTGAAACCCGTTTGATCCGGGTGGATCAGGGTAGGGAGAATATTGATGAGGCGTGTGGCTAATAATTTGGCGTAGATTTTTACATCATTATTAAGAAGAGAAATGGGCCTGAAGTTTTGCGGAGAGGTGGAGTCCCTGCCTGACTTCGGTATTGTTACAATGATAGCTTTCAGCATTTCTGGGGAAAGAGACGAAGTGGCAGCAGCAGTATTGAATATGCATTCTAAATGTGGAGCCAGGATAATCTGGAACGTTTGGTAATAGTCCCCGGTGAA
The DNA here is from genome assembly GCA_029206835.1 of Rana muscosa. Lineage (NCBI taxonomy): Eukaryota > Metazoa > Chordata > Amphibia > Anura > Ranidae > Rana > Rana muscosa. The sequence goes on from CM055121.1 coordinate 181,702,065, forward strand.
TCCATCTGGGCCAGGGGATTTGTTAGGTGGGAGGGTGTCAATCGCCCTCTGAATCTCAGAGGTGTTGAAGGGTGCATTGAGGGATTCCAACTGTTCTAGTGATAGCTTGGGCAATTTAATTTTTTGCAAAAATTGATTAATTAAATCGGGTGTGGGTTGACAGGTATTAACATCATCCATCAAGTTGTATAGGGAACTATAGTAGTGACTAAAAGCGTCAGCAATGTCTTGGGGGTGGTGGAGTTTATGATTAGAGATTGGATGATGCAAGTATGGGATTTTAGTTTTATATCTGTGCCCCTTTAATTTGTGTGCCAGTAATTTCCCTGCTCTGTTACCCATAGCATAGTAGGACATTTTCAGTCTCCTAGACGTTCTCTCAAAATCCTCCAACAGGAGAGTCCTGAGATCGCATCGCAATTGTGTCAGTTTTTTGGCATTGTTTAAAGAAGGATTCTGTTTGTTAATGTTGTCCAGTGTGAAAATTTCAGTGGTCAGATCTGTAATCCGTTTCTGCCGCTGCCTCTTCGCCCTCGCCCCCAGCTGTATGAGGATCCCTCTGATAAATGCTTTGTGGGCATTCCACAATATGAATGGATCAGAGACCGTTGCCTCGTTCAACATAAAAAACTCATTTAAGTGCTTTTCAATGTGGAGCCTAGAGTCCTTTTGTTGCAGGAGATATGAATTTACTCTCCACATTGGAGTCGTGGGGATGTTGGCAGAACACTCAATCGTTAGTGTAATCGAGGCGTGGTCTGACCACGTAATGGAATTTATAGATGCTGAGGATACCCTAGATAGAGTCAGGTAGTCTACCAAAAATAGGTCAATCCGTGAGTAGGTTCCATGGGGAGGTGAGAAAAAGGTGAAGTCCCTCTCACCAGCATGTAGACACCTCCATGCATCAAAAAGTTCCTGAGTGTGGATGGGCTGTGAGAGGGATTGGCCCCTCCTGCTCCGGCCCTGGGAAGAGTCAATAGCAGGGTCTGGAGTAGAGTTGAAATCCCCACAGACTATAAGAGAACCTTTCTGGTGTTTACGTATTTTATTCATGAGTTTGTGGAAGAAGCGGATTTGATGCTGGTTAGGGAGATATACATTAGCAATCGTGTATGTGACCGAGTTCAGGTCACACACAACAATCAAATAACGACCCTGGGTATCTGCCACAACCTCGTGTAGTGTAAAGGCCACCGAGTCTCTGATAGCTGTTAAAACACCTTTTGTTTTGTTGTGTGCATTAGCTGTGAAAACAAATGGAAATTGTTTGTGGGCACAAGCTGGTGGAGACGTGTCGGAAAAATGTGTTTCCTGCACGCAGAGTACATCACTTTTGTGGGAGAGTGCCTCTTTCCACATCGATTTCCTCTTAACTGGGTGGTTCAGGCCCCTAGAGTTAATTGAAAGGAAATGTATCCCCATTTAGTGTGGAGAAAGATAAGTTGAGAAGTGGAGCTGATCTTTTCCTTTAGTAGAGCGAGAGAGCCATCTTGTGGTAGAAATGAAAATGCCAGGTTTTCTGGATACCGTGAGAATCGTATGGATGAGGAAAAATAAGGCATGTAAGAGAACACAATGGAAAAAATTGTACTCACAGACCAAGTGGAGGAGCAATGGCAGATTGAGGAGAGATTGCGACCTGAGTTTCGTTCTTCCAGATGTGGCAGGAGTGCCAATCAGTGCAGCGAAGCAGTGGCGAGAAGACAAAAAAAAGAAACAGAACAGTAACAAAGAAAAACAACCGTAAAACTGGTAAAACAGTAGCAAGTATGGGGGTTCTACCCCTATCAACCTTTCAAGTTGAAAGAAAAAACTGGTATGCAGCCTTATGCTGCTCATTTAGATGGGGGGTAAGTTCAAGCCTAAAGGCTCTCCTGGAAAGCCTCCCAGGGAAAGGAAATGTGCGTCATCCGGAGTCAAGAATGTGAGTTAGCGTTCCCATTAGTGACTTTCTTCCAGTCAGATTCCACCTGCTTAGGTTGTCTTGTGGAGTGGGGCACCTCTGCTTGTTCGGGGAGAATATTCCAGTCTTCTAGTAGTGAGATACCCTTGTCAAGCGAGTCCACAATAAATGTGCGATCATCCTTCACTATGGTCAGCTTAGTGGGATAACCCCACCTGTATGTAATTTTGTGGTTCCTCAATGTCTTAGTGATAGTATTTAAATTTTTCCTCTTTTGCAGAGTGTATTGAGATAGGTCGGCATAGAACTGCAAATTCTGATGCTGCTCTGGGACATGCTCTCGTTTGCGCATCACTGTCATAAGTTGATCTTTAATGTGATAGAAGTGAAGGCGTAGAATCACGTCTCTGGGGACTTGGTCAGACAAGTATGTAGGTTTGGGCAACCGGTGGATTCTATCTATCGTAACGTCCATGTCTGAGAGATCAGGGATGAGGGATTGGAACAGGGCTTTAGCATAGGAGCGTAGGTCATTCTGCTGGATTGATTCAGGAACCCCTCTGATTTTTAAATTGTTTCTCCTGGATCTGTCTTCGAGATCTGCTAATTTGGCTTTAACCCATTCATTGTCCTCTGATCTGTCTTCAGTATAGTCCACCAAGTCGTTAATAGTATCAGCATATTCCTCCATCTTGTGTTCAATGTGATCTACTCTCGCTTTTACTTCCTGGATCTCTCTATGAAACTTATGCATGCAGTTAACCATGTCTCCCTGTAAAGAACTTCTCAGAGAAAGAAGCATATCCTTAAGGACTGTGTCCATGACTGGGAGATGTTGAGTGGGGAAGGATTCAATTGAGTCCGGCAGTTCTCTAGTGTCGTCACCTGAGTCATTGCTGGGGCTGGGGGCTAGGCCGCATCCAGTGTCATCCAGCCTAAATTTAGCTTTAGCCGGGCTCCCCGGTAATGGAGAGGCAGTATATGAGCCAGCGCTGTTAGGGGGGTGTTATTGCGGGCAGATGTCCCTTTTTTATGTGTTGTCTGTGTTCGGGCCTCCGGCGTGGAAGCCGGCCCGCCGCCATCTTGCCTACCTTCCCTGTGTGACAGCGCAAAGAAGTCCGTCAGGCGCTGCGGTTTCCTCTGCATGTTGCGCTTCCGCGGCATGGTCACCCGGTCTCTGGGGATCTGATCTACCGCTGGGGTGACTTTTGGGATGATCCGGTGGTTTGATACGGGCCGCTGGTTTCCCTGGGTTCCAGGAGCTCCGAGCTCACGCTGTCATCAGCTCGCGCGCAGGCCACGCCCCGTCCATGGAATATTTTATATGTTGACACAAGTTGCGGAAAAACGACAATTTTTTTATTTTTTTTGCACAAAGTTGTCACTAAATGATATATTGCTCAAACATGCCATGGGCATATGTGGAATTACACCCCAAAATACATTCTGTTGCTTCTCCTGAGTACGGGGATACCACATGTGTGAGACTTTTTGGGAGCCTAGCCATGTACGGGACCCCAAAAACCAAGCACCGCCTTCAGGCTTTCTAAGGGTGTAAATTTTTGATTTCACTTCTCACTGCCTATCACAGTTTCGGAGGCCATGGAATGCCCAGATAGCACAAAAACCCCCCAAATGACCCCATTTTGGAAAGTAGACACCCCAAGCTATTTGCTGAGAGGTATTGTGAGTATTTTGCAGATCTCGCTTTTTGTCACAAAGTTTTGAAAATTGAAAAAAAAAAATATATATATATATATTTTCTTTCTTCATTTTCAAAAACAAATGAGAGCTGTAAAATACTCGCCATTCCTCTCAGCAAATAGCTTGGGTGTCTATATTCCAAAATGGGGTCATTTGGGGGGGTTTTGTGCGATTTTGGCATTTTATGGCCTTCGAAACTGTGATAGGTAGTGAGGAGTGAAATCAAAAATTTGTGCCTAGAAATCCTGAAGGCGGTGCTTGGTTTTCGGGGTCCCGTACGCGGCTAGGCTCCTAAAAAGTCCCACACATGTGGTATCCCCGTACTCAGGAGAAGCAGAAAAATGTATTTTGGGGTGTAATTCCACATATAACCATGGCATGTGTGAGCAATATATCATTTAGTGACAACTTTTTGTAATTTTTTTTTTTTTTGTCATTATTCAATCACTTGGGACAAAAAAAATTATATTCAATGGGCTCAACAGGCCTCTCAGCAATTTCCTTGGGGTGTCTACTTTCTAAAATGGGGTCATTTGGGGGGGGTTTGTGCTATTTTGGCATTTTATGGCCTTCGAAACTGTGATAGGTAGTGAGGAGTGAAATCAAAAATTTGCGCCCTTAGAAATCCTGAAGGCGGTGCTTGGTTTCCGGGGTCCCGTACGCGGCTAGGCTCCCAAAAAGTCCCACAAATGTGGTATCCCCGTACTCAGGAGAAGCAGCAAAATGTATTTTGGGGTGAAATTCCACATATAACCATGGCATGTGTGAGCAATATATCATTTAGTGACAACTTTTTGTAATTTGTTTTTTTGTTTTTTTTTTAGTCATTATTCAATCACTTGGGACAAAAAAATAAAAAATTCAATGGGCTCAACATGCCTCTCAGCAATTTCCTTGGGGTGTCTACTTTCCAAAATGGGGTCATTTGGGGGGGTTTTGTACTGCCCTGTCATTTTAGCACCTCAAGAAATTAGATAGGCAGTCATAAATTTAAAGCTGTGTAAATTTCAGAAAATGTACCCTAGTTTGTAAACTCTATAACTTTTGCGCAAACCAATAAATATACGCTTATTGACATTTTTTTTACTAAAAACATGTGGCTGAATACATTTTGGCCTAAATGTATGACTACAATTGAGTTTATTCGATTTTTCTTATAACAAAAAGTAGAAAATATCATTTTTTTTCAAAATTTTCGGTCTTTTTCCGTTTATATCGCAAAAAATAAAAATCGCAGAGGCAATCAAATACCATTAAAAGAAAGCTCTATTTGTGGGAAGAAAAGGACGCAAATTTTGTTTGGGTACAACATTGCATGTCCGCACAATTTACAGTTAAAGCAGCGCAGTGCAAAATTCTGAATTCACCTCTGGTCCTCTAGCTACCAAATGGTCCGGGGCTTAAGTGGTTAATAAATCTGCAAAAATTTCAACAATTCTGTGTTTTTCTGTCAATATGGGGTGCTGTGTGTACATTAATGAGGAGCAAAAAGGAACTTAAATGATTATTTTAGCAAATGGCTGCAATATAACAAAGAGTGAAAAATTTAAGGGTGTCTGAATACTTTCCGTACCCACTGTATGTATATATGTGTGTGTGTATGTATATATGTGTGTGTGTGTGTGTATATATGTATATAATATATATATAGAGCTATCTATAGATAGATCGATCTATATAGATATATATAAAAAATCTCAATTGCTGTGAACAATATGTATTCTAGGATGTCTATTCTAGGATGCTTTTGGACTTTTTGTACCAATAAATGAGCAAAACTTTTTATTGTTAATGCTCTTTAGTTTGTGACTTTTATAATCCCATTCCCAAGAGGGGTATCTGTTCTATGTATGTAGTTAAGGGGTGACGTCTAGACATGTGCACACTGAAATATTTCGTTTCGGAATTTCGTTTTCGTCCAAAAAATAAATTTATTTAGTTACTCCCGAAATTCGTTTTTATTTATTTCGTTTTTCGTTAAAAATTGCATTCGTCCGAAAATCTGAATTAATTAAGGTCGAATCTGTCATTGAAGGCTTATGGTGTCTGTCGAATGTTCAAAGAAGATTCGACGGAGCAGCGAAACTGTATGACTCTGCAATCATACATTTCCGGTCGAATGTTCCGCCCACAATCAGTGATCTTTTCTCTCTATGTCGAATCTTTTCTCTCTATAATGTCGAATCTTTTCTCTCCTATGTCGAATCTTTTCTCTCTATAATGTCAAATCTTTTCTCTCCTATGTCGAATCTTTTCTCTCTATAATGTCAAATCTTTTCTCTCTATAATGTCAAATCTTTTCTCTCTATAATGTCAAATCTTTTCTCTATAATGTCGAATCTTTTCTCTCTATAATGTCAAATCTTTTCTCTCCTATGTCGAATCTTTTCTCTCCTATGTCGAATCTTTCCTCTCCTATGTCGAATCTTTCCTCTCCTATGTCGAATCTTTTCTCTCCTATGTCGAATCTTTCCTCTCCTATGTCGAATCTTTCCTCTCCTATGTCGAATCTTTCCTCTCCTATGTCGAATCTTTCCTCTCCTATGTCGAATCTTTTCTCTCTATAATGTCGAATCTTTTCTCTCCTATGTCGAATCTTTCCTCTCCTATGTCGAATCTTTCCTCTCCTATGTCGAATCTTTCCTCTCCTATGTCGAATCTTTCCTCTCCTATGTCGAATCTTTTCTCTCTATAATGTCGAATCTTTTCTCTCCTATGTAGAATAATCTTGGACTAATAGAGTTAAGGTTAGGCACATTCGACCACAGATTCGATAGACACAGATTGTTATTGTCAGCGTCACGTCGAATCTCCTATCTATATCGAACTGTTGTAGCAACGAAAACGAAAATAAAGCATTTGTTTATGTCGGATCTTTCGGTTTTCGGATACTGTGCTTTCGTTTTCGTTTGTTAAAACGATAACGAAAATAGCTGAAATTCGGACGAAAATGCATTCGGACGAAAACGAATGCACATGTCTACGTCACACAGCAATATTTGACCGGATCTATATACTGACACTAATGAAGAGGAGCTTGCTTTGTTTTCTGAAATCCCAACACCAGTTTCTCCCTTTTGGAATGCCCCTGCAGGTAGAAAACCAAGATGGGTATTTTGTTTGTTGGGGGAGGAGAAGGGGTTATACAAGACCTCCAAGTCAATGGTCATCAACTCTGTCCTCAGGACCCACTAACAGGCCAGGTTTTATGTATTACCTTGGGGAGATGCAGACTAGAATACTGCAATCACTGAGCAGCAAATTATATCACCTGTGATGTATTTCAGTTATCTTGCAAACCTGGCCTGTTAGTGGGCCCTAAGGACAGAGTTGATGACCACTGATGTAAGTCACTCAGCCAGATATAGTTTTACATCTGGCTATAATATCTGTCCACAACACAGCCTACTGACAGCACGGCCTTATGGAAATATAGCCTAGGTCTTCATCTGCTTAGCTGCAAGTGGTAAATATAATATATTCATATGCAGTTTGTCAAATTTACCTGACTACTAAGAAAATAAACTTTTTTTTTTTTTTTATCCTTGAACATAATAAATAAGGAAATAATATATGCAAAAGAACACTCCTTTTAAAAGAGTTGTACAGTATTTTGCAAGCAATGTTCTTGTTGAAATTGAATATAATCATACTACTTTGTAGAAAGAAGTTACTGAGCTGATGACTCTGGAAGTGAATGTAAGATGATCTTTTGTGAAGAATGAATATTTTAAAGAGCTTTCATAGTTGAGTTCTTTCATACCTTTTGGTCTAAAAAAAAAAAGAATTGGTAAATTATAATGCCAAAACAAGTATAATTTTTATGATCTACATATACATTTATATTCTTTAGTATTTTTTCCAGGATAAAATGTAGAGAGTTCAACGTTTTCATCGCATAATTTTATTAGTTTCAAACCAGAGCTGTAGGAACCATGGTTTAATTCTCCCACCTCTGTTGAATTAGGTACGCTGTTAATGACAGGCACAGCGCGGGAAGGCTGCGGTCCACGCTTGTCTTCATACTGCCGACTTCTTCACTGCATTAATTATTTATGCTTCAGTGACTTCTAAACTTGCTGCTTGTCAAAGTGTTTTGCAGTACTTCCACAGTCTGAAGATGGAGTACATCTACATCTCTAGAGCTAAATATTCATCTTGTTACAGAACTCTGGCAGTATGAAGAAGATGATTAGCTTTTACTGCTTAGATATAGTCGACAAGTCATGTAACATACATAGTTATGACTGAATTTTTGTAATTATAGTAGGGAAGACATGGATGGATGCTTGGAGTCAGTAGGGCACAGCAAAAACATACAATTTGTAGCTAATTTTTGCCTTTCATTTCAGATCAGCAGAAATACTACAAATTTTAAAACCCATTGCCTATAAGGTGTAGGAGAACTTTTATTAATTAAGTCATGCCTGGGACTCCTTGCAATTGTCCAAAAATAGAAAAATCTAGAAGCTGCTATTGCTGACTTGGTTTCCAAGTTGCACATTTTACGGATGTCATGTTCATCTTTGTTTCAACACCTGGTGAGTCACTGACCTGGAACAAGCCTTTAAATATCAGGTGCCGAGATATCCAATATACCGACGCTTATTTCAGGTCAGAGACTCAGTGGTGTAAAAAGTGGCTTCTACACAATCAAAATGTATTAAGGACTAGGTGAAAAGCGAGTTTCAATTTTTTTTTTTTTTTAGCAATGTAAAATCATATGAGATTTTTTTGCAGTATAACACAGTATCACACTAAGAAAAAAAATATATATATTTTGATGGAAATAAACTACAGCCCCAAGACTGAGGGAACGTAAATGCAAAATAAAAAATATGCTATATATGAAAAACACGATACATACACCAGGGTCTTTGGCATGCCCATTTCCCTAAAGGGTAATTCCAGTTTTGCTAGTTAAATATGTAATATAATGTTTCGTTTAGCTCTGTAAAAGTGTGTATATAGTACAGTAGTATTATCTTTGTGTTTTCTTGTTTGCAATGTTCCCTTTTCTTTGACCAAAGTCTCAATATAGTTGTAGGCATTATTATCCATCTTTGCTTATTGGCTGCTGTATAGACACAAGACACAAGTCCATCTAGTTCAACCAATAGAAGGAAAAAAAAAATATATACAATCCTGTGCCCACAGTTGATCCAGAGGAAGAAGAAAAAAAAAAACAATAAAGCATGAACCAATTTGCTCCAGCAGGGAAAACAAATCCTTCCTGATCTCCCAAGCGGCAATCAGATGTTTCCTGTATCAACTTTACCTATAAATATTCGTATTCAGTTATATCTAGGAAATAATCCAGGCCTTTCTTAAAACAATCTACTGAGCTGGCCAGAACCACCTCTTGACGGAGTCTATTCCACATTTTCACAGCTCTTACGGTGAAGAAGCCTTTTCGTATTTTTCCTCTTGACCTAAAGAGTACCCCCTTGTCCTCTGTGATGACCTTAAAGGGAATAACTGAATGCCAAGTATGGACCACTTATGTATTTATACATGTTGATCATATCTCCTCTTCTCAAGAGATAATAAATTCCGTTCCTCTAATCGTTCCTCATAGTTGAGTTCCTCCATGCCTCTTATCAGCTTGGTTGCTCTTCTCTACACTTTCTCCAGTTTCCCAATATCCTTTTTATGAACTGGTGCCCAAAACTGAACTGCATATTCCAGATGAGAATGCTCAGCCTTCTTTTGGGTTACTTGGTCTGGGTCCATTCTGCTTGCATACACATAAGAGGAGCATCTGTTCATTCTGGTTGCTCTTTCACATTTATATTGTGGGAATGCGCAATATGTGCCTTTTTATATATACAGAGTTTCTGCAAGTGAAAACATCTGCCAATCTATGCTGGGATTTCTTGGTTGCAGAAAACTAGCATACCCACAACGCCACCACTCTATTTATCTTTCTTACCCATCCTCAGAAAACAGAATGATGGCTCGTAGAACAAGAGAAACATCCCAAAATACACATGCAACCAAAAACTAGGCAAGATACAAAATCCTAAAGCGCTGTATAAATTGGCGGCACTACACAAGTAGCTGTAATAAAATAAATAATAAACTAAAATGATTAACTGATGCAAGCAAAAACTAAACAGCCGGTAAGCTGTTTTTTTATTTATTTTTTAATATGTATCTATTGAAATTTGAGTTTACAAAAAGACAAAACATATTACAAGTGTACCCAAAAATTGTACACCCCCCCCCCTCCCCATAAAATTAGTACCAAAACATCTCACATGTCTCATGTTGGTAACAATGGTGCCACCCAGTAAATGCAATAATAGCAAATACAATAACAATAATAGTCAGAATAAAGTGTGGAACACTGTTAAAGTGGTTGTAAAGGTTCAGTTTTTTTTAACCCTTTCATGACTAAGCCTATTTCTGACATTTGGTGTTTAAAAGTTAAAATCCGTATTTTTTGCTAGAAAATTATTCGGAACCCCCAAATATTATATATATATTTTTTGCAGAGAATCTAGAGAATAAAATGTCGATTGTTGCAATATTGTATGTCACACGGTATTTGTGCAGCAGTGTTTTAAACGCAACTTTTTGGGGAAAATTCACTTTCATGAATTTTAAAAATATGAAAAAGTAAAAGTTTGCCCAATTTTTTTGTAAAATGTGAAAGATGATGTTAAGCCGAGTAAATAGATACCAAACGTAATGCTTTATAATTGCACGCACTCGTGGAATGGCGACAAACTACGGTACCTAAAAATCTCCATAGGCGACCCTTTAAAAAAAAATTACGGTTACCAAGTTAGAGTTACAGAGGAGGTCTAGGGCTACAATTATTGCTCTTGATCTGACGATCACGGCGATACCTCACATGTGTGATTTAAAAACAGTTTACATATGTGGGCGCGACTTCCGTATGTGTTGTTCTTTGCTGCGCGAGCTCGCGGGGACGGGGGCGCTTTCATTTTTTTCATTTTTTTTTTCTTATTTATTTTATTTATTTTTATAATATAAAATTGTCTTTTAAAAAAAAAAAAAATTTGATCACTTTTATTGCTGTCACAAGGAATGTAAACATCCCTGACAGTAATAGGTGGCGACAGGTACTCTTTATGGAGGGATCGGGGGACTAAAAGACCCCAAATCCCTCCTTTGCACTTCAAAGTATTCAGATCGCCGAAAACGGCGATTCTGAATACTGTATATTTTTTTAAATCCGGCGCCATTGGCAGCCCAGTAAACCGGAAGTGACGTTGTGACGTCGCTTCCGTGTTTACATTCAGGAGACTGGCAAAAAGCCATTTACGGCTTCATGCCAGTCTCTCACAAGGCGCTGGAAGCGACGGATCGGGTCTCCCGGTGGGACGGGAGGCCCGGTCAGAGTGGCGGGAGGCAGCGGGAGGGGGGTGTCCCCTCCCGCTCCTCCAGCTCCTCCAGTATAACAACCGAGCGGCTTTTAGCCACATCAGTTGTTATGCCTGGATAGCCAATCGCCCGCTCTAAACAACGGTACCGAGATCATGCCTGCAGCTGCAGGCATGATCCCGGTATGACCCCCGAAAGCCGAGGTCGCATATGTGCGTACGCTCGGCGGGAAAGGGTTTTAAATAACAAACATGTACTACTTGCCTCCACTGTGCAGTTCGTTTTGCACAGAGTGGCCCCGATCATCCTCTTCTGGGGTCCCACGACGGCTCTCGCGGCTCCTCCCCGCAATAGATAACTCCCTCTGGGAAGCTCTCTCCCGAGGGGGTTACCTTGGGGGCGCGCTCCTGTGTCATACATTCAGCATCCATAGACGCTGAGTGTATAACTCGGCCCAGCCCCCCGGCGGCCGCGTCATTGTATTTGATTGACAGCAGTGAGAGCCAATGGTTGCGCTGCTATCAATCTATCCAATAAAGAGCCGAGAAGCTGTGGAGAGAGCGACGCCCATGGAAATTTGGGGCTCAGGTAAGTAAAATGGGGGCTCGGGGAGAGGGCCGGACACTGCAAGGTGTTTTTTCACCTTAATGCATAGGATGCATTAAGGTGAAAAAACACGAGGGTTTACAACCCCATTAAGTATAGAGTTATTATGACTGTACAGAAGCCAGAGTTAAAGGACTAGTAACCCATTTGCCCCACATTTTACCGTTTTGGTTTCTTCCGAAGTTCAAAGTTGAGTTTATATAAAGGTAGGGAGTCATTAATGAGTTTTAACCAATATGTCAAAGCAGGTGATGTTTATCCCTTCCAGGAAAAACAGTAGTGATTTATTGGCAATGAAATGTAGTATACGTAGCAATCTCTTAGCATGTGAAGAGTGTTAGGTCCCCAAATATACTCAAAAGACAATTCTTGGGGTTCAAAATATTCGGTAGACCCAATGCAGTGGAAATGAAGGAACCTACGTCTGTCCAAAATCTCTGAACAGGATAAGCTTCTTTTTTAAAGTTACAGATGTAATTACCCTTTAAGTTTCCTTTTCTTTGCTCTCCCTCTGTTTCCCTCTACTGCAACGGCATTCCTGTATCCCACCCACCCACCCCTATTTTTTAATGTGACTCCTCCCTTCTTCACGTTTATCCTATTTATTGTTTAAAAAATAAAAAAATAAAAACAGCCACACAAGTTTAGTGTTATAACTGGAAATATTTGTTGTGGTATATTATTTACTCTTTCGTCCATGGACCGACACAGCTTCTCTATTGACAAAGTGGGTATTATCCGTTAATTAGGAGTGACTAGGCAGAAAAACTTGTAAAAAGTGTTGCATCACACCTTCTACAGTACCGCCCAGGGGGCGGACCCTCTGGGTATAACCTCTCAGTCTGCATCTCGCAGATCAGTTTTTTTCTGTCTAGCAAGGAGTAGGACATGGCTCCCTTCGGGCCCATTGGTCCGGGGAAAAAAAAAAAAAAAAAATATATATATATATATATATATATATATATATATATATATATATATATATATTTTTTTTTTTTTTTTGCTACATTTGTTGTTTCCTGCGATCTTCGATCAACTGCCGACTGGGTGACAGGCTGGATCCTCGATCCTTGTAGTCTCCCCAGTTTCGGCCATCGAGCGTGTGCCGACCCTAGCTACGCGCTGGGTTTTCCACGACATGCCCGTCGCTCCACGGGTGGCCGGTGAGCCTACGCTCCAGGGCCTGCATCGGACCGCTCAGCTTCGGCTGCCCTTACGGCCGAGTCGCAGCAGCCTGGCCGGTGAGCTTACGCTCCAAGGCTTGCATCGGACCGCTCAGCTTCGGCTGACCTTACGGCCGAGTCGCAGCAGCCTGTCCGGTGAGCGTCATGCTCCAGGGCATACATATGATCGTCCCTTCTGGGTCCAATCACAGCATGCCTGGCCAACAGTCACCTTCCGTGCGCGGACGATGATCTGTTTGGAATGTCTTCCAGCAGAATACATGCAGGATAGGTAAGTAAAACTCCCCTGCCTCGGCTGGGTGATTTTAGCTGGACATTCCTGGAGAGATCAAGTAAGTGGTTGTGGCCCCTTTCTTCCCTCTCTCCCTGCCTTTCCCTCCTCCCTGGGCTTCTAGCTAAAGGTTGCTGGGTGCTGGGGGTTACCTAGGGGGTCCCACTGGAGCGGGGCTGGCTGTAACTAACATTTAAAAGAAATTTCATTTTTTCTTACCGGTGTTTGTGTCCTTCCTCCTCCATGCTGTCGGCGGCCATTTTGAGGTGGTCCATGCCAAGTTTGGCCTCTTGTGACTGCCCGGCGGCCATCTTCCTGTGGTTCGGCCACACCCACTGGCCCCTATCAGCTGCCATGTTTGTCCACCCTGTATGCAGATATTGCCGTTCGGCGGCCATCTTTTTGTGGGCTATGGCTGCTTGACCTCTATCTTCTGTCGGCGGCCATTTTCTTAGAGCCCACATTATCTTCCATACAGACGTTTTTGGCAACCATTTTTCGAGAGCCTCCGGCCTCTAGGGTGCATTACACTGGCGCGAAAATTCACACAGGAAGTGCTGATAAAAGAAGCAGACTGACACAGCAGCAGAGGGACAGCATCACAGGCGCAGCATAGCAGTACCTATCCAGGGTGGTGAGTCCTCTGGGTGACCCGGCCTCTCTGCAGCACAGGAGGGTGGCCTATTGATATCTTGCCTGGAGCCCTGTGAGTGTCAGCGTGTGGTCAGCATGGCATCTGAGCCAGATGTCTTCTCCCCTGAAACACCAGATTTAGCAGCTGGTGCCCCTGAGGTGTCTATGAACGCTATGACTGCAATCCTAGAGGCGTTTGCTGCCAGGGTGGAAGCAGCACACGGGAATACAGGGGGTAGTAAACGCCCCATCCCCTGCAAGCTTCTGGGGATAATTCTGGTGCAGAACCAGGTCCAGCTACGGCTCGGGGCCCAGATTCTGACGCATCAGAGACTGCAGACCGTGACCGGACAGTGAGAATGACTCAAAGTCCAGGTCAGTACGCGAGACGGCTTTGGTATCTGACCTTATTACTGCAGTGCGAGATATGCTAAAATTGGAAAATACTGCAGAAGCAGCAGAGACTCCGGTCCACTTGGGTTTCATAGACCTGCCCGCACTGCTAAGGTGTTCCCTTGTGTGTCTTTTGATAAACTCTTATACAAGGAATAGGAGAACCCACTGAGGGTCTTTACAGCCCCAAAGAGGTTTGCGGTACGGTACCCCTTTTGAGGAGAGTTTTCTGAAGAAATGGACCTCTCCCCCCTATAGTGGACTCTCCGGTGTCCAGACTTAATAGAGCCACCACAATTCCTGTAGAAGGGGCTCCTGTTTTCTAGGACCCTGTGGATAAGAAGGCTGAAGCACTCGCTTGCTACCGATACTCAGTGGTAGGCTCGGCAGTACGCCCGGCATTGGCGGGGGCCCTAGTGTCTCACACACTTACTGAATGGGCAAGATTGCTACTCCAGGGGTTAAGGAGCGAGATGCTCCTCCTGATGAGATAACATTGGCCGACCTGTTGGTCCAGGGCCTTAGGTTTGTCTGCGAGTCAGACATGAATACTATTCCCCTGCTGTCTAAAACTTCGGTTTATGCAGTAGCAATACGCCGCCTGATCTGGCTAAAAGGCTGGTCTGCGGACCAGACTTCCAAGAAAGCCCTGTTGGATCTGCCTTTTAAGGGCGACAGACTTTTTGGGGCTTCTCTGGATGACATCATCAAGGATGCCACAGGAGGTAAAAGCACTTTGCTTCCCCAAATTAGCAAGGGTAAGGGGCCACGCCAAGGGCAAGGGCCCTCCTTTACTGCACACAAGTGGTTTTTTCGTCCCCCTAGGGCGACAGGGAAAAGACCCCAGGCCGATAAAGCGCCTGCCCAAGGACAAAAGCGTCCCTGGTCCCGCATACCCAATAAGCCTGCGGACAAATTTGCATCCGCATGAAGGTCCACCCCCACCCAGCTCTCGGGTGGGGAGACGTCTTCGCAAATTCGCGACTCAGTGGACAGCACTAATCTCCGACAGGTGGGTTTGCGAAGTAATCTCCTCAGGCTACAAGATAGAGTTTCTCTCTTGTCCACCGGACAGATTCAACACCTCCAATCTCCAGCTACTACCGACCCGTCGGGAGGCCCTGTATGGGGCGGTCCAGGGTCTACTGGAACGCGGGGTAGTTATTCCAGGTCCAGAACTGGAACGGGGTTTTTACTCAAATCTGTTCATTGTGCCGAAGAAGGAGGGGGTTCGTCCAAGCTTGGATCTCAGAGCCCTCAATTGCTTTGTGAAGGTACAAAGTTTTCGGATGGAGTCGGTTCGATCTGTAGTCACGGCTCTCCATCCGGGGGACTTTCTGGCCTCCTTGGACATCAAGGACGCATACCTGCATGTCCCCATATACTCCAGACACCAGAGGTTTCTGCGATTTGCTATCGGGAAGGACCACTACCAGTTTGTGGCCCTCCCGTTGGGCCTTGCCTCAGCACCCAGGACGTTCACCAAGGTGCTCGCTCCGATTCTGGCACTTCTAAGACAGCGGGGTATCGCTATCACAGGCTACTTATACGACCTTCTGCTGAAGGCCCCTTCAAGCTCAGAATTAGAGGTAAGCGTGTCCATTACCTGTCAGACTCTTCGAGACTGTGGTTGGATACTAAACACGCAAAAGTCAGTATTGGTGCCCACTCAACGCCTAGTGTACCTGGGGTTGATTCTGGATTCCTCAGAGGCAAAGGTATTCCTCCCTGTGGAGAAGTTGCAGACCCTCCGGGCTGCAGTACGGCAGCTGACTTCCAGGAATTGGTCGTCACTCCGTTTTTGCATGCGAGTGTTGGGCCTCATGGTAGCCTCCTTCGAGGCGGTCCCATATGTTCAATACCACACTCGAGTGTTACAGAAGGAAGTTCTGTCCAGATGGAACAGATGCCCTTCATCTCTGGATTATCAAATCCGAGTGAGCCACCTAGTCAGGAGATCCCTGGTATGGTGGCTGACAGCACCGGCTGTAATGGCCGGGAAGTAATTTCTTCCGGTTTACTGGATAGTGATCACGACGGACGCCAGCCTTACAGGTTGGGGGGGAGTCTGGGGTGTCCAGTCGGCGCAGGGTCGCTGGACCCCAGAGGAAGCCCTCCTGCCGATCAATGTCATGGAGATCCGGGCGATCAAGCTGTGCCTCTTCAAATGGTCTCAGAGACTGCAAGGGCGTCCAGTCAGGATCCAGTCAGACAACGCCACAGCAGTGGCATATGTCAATCATCTAGGAGGAACAAGAAGCTCAGCTGCAGCATCGGAGATCGCTCGCATCCTGAAGTGGGCAGAGAGGAGCGTACCGGCACTGTCGGCCGTGTACATTCCGGGTGTGGAAAACTGGCAGGTGGACTACCTGAGCCGCCAGATGCTGGACCAGGGAGAATGGTCCTTACACCCGGAGGTGTTCCAACTCCTCTGCCAAAGATGGGGCACACCAGACGTAGATCTTCTGGCTTCCCGACTCAATCGGAAGGTATTGAGATTTGTGGCCCGGTCAAGAGACCCATGGGCAGACGCAACGGACGCGTTGGTAGCATCGTGGGGTCAGTATCGGCTAATCTATGCCTTCCCTCCCTTAAGGCTTCTTCCTCTTCTGCTCCGCAGAGTGGAGGCAGAGGGAATTCCAATGATCCTAATCGCTCCAGATTGGCCTCAGCGTCCTTGGTACGACGATCTAGTACGTCTGGTAGCAGACGTCCCCTGGCGCCTACCACTACGGAAGGACCTGCTATCGCAAGGTCCCATATTCCATCCTGCTTTACAGTCATTGGCTTTAACGGCATGGCTGTTGAGAACCGGGTACTGAGAGACCGGGGCCTGTCAGACTCAGTAATCTCTACTATGAGAAGTGCTCGAAAACCGTCCTCTAGGAAGGTCTATCACCGCACTTGGAGGGCCTACATCTCCAGGTGTGAGGAAATGAAATGGCATCCGCGTACCTATTTGGTTTCCAGAATCCTGCTGTTTTTACAGCATGGGGTGGACCAAGGGCTTGCCCTAAGTACGATTTAAGGGACAGATATCTGCCCTGGCTGTCTTTTTTCAGCGACCCCTGGCGACTCACTCTCTCGTGAGTACATTTGTGCAGGGGGTCCGACAGGTGGCCCCTCCGGTCCGTCCCCCGTTACCTCCGTGGGACTTGAACCTGGTCCTCTCGGTGCTTCAGAAGGCACCGTTTGAGAAGATTAGAGATATTCCCCTGTTGACACTTTCTCAGAAAGTGGTCTTTTTGGTGGCTGTTACGTCAGTTAGACGAGTCTCTGAGCTGGCAGCCTTGTCCTGCAAGGCTCCCTATTTGATTTTCCACAAGGATAAGGTGGTGCTGCGGCCGCAGCCTTCCTTTCTTCCGAAAGTCGTTTCGGCTTTTCATCTCAACGAAGACATTGTACTTCCATCCTTGTGTCCTCAGCCGTCGAATCCTAAGGAGTCGGCGTTGCATTCCTTGGACGTTGTCCGAGCTTTGAGAGTATACCTATCTGCTACTTCCCTGTTCCGGAAGTCAGACTCACTGTTTGTTTCGGTGGCTGGTCCCAAGAAGGGCCAAGCAGTCTCATCGGCCACCATCTCTAGGTGGATCCGACAGATAGTAATCCAGGCTTACGCCTTAAAGGGTCAGGCGCCCCCCTTTTCTGTCACGGCGCATTCGACCAGGGCAATAGGTGCCTCTTGGGCTTTCCGACATCAAGCGTCTGTTTCCCAATTATGTAAAGCGGCGACTTGGTCGTCCGCTCACACTTTCACAAAATTCTACAAAATTGATGTAGGTGCATCTTCGGATGCCTCTTTTGGCCGCAAGGTTTTGCAAGCGGCTGTTTAGAGTTGCAACTCCTCCGTTGGAGGAGTGCTGTTTTGTGTTTGGGGTGAAGTTTATTTTTATGCTGTTACCACCCCTCGTTTTTTCTCTGACACTGCTTTGGGACGTCCCACTTTGTCAATAGAGAAGCTGTGTCAGTCCATGGACGAAAGAGTAAATAGGATTTTTTACTCACCGTAAAATCCTTTTCTCTGAGTCCATGGACCGACACAGCACCCACCCCTCCTTTTAAGTTTGTACTGCTTTTTGACGAACTGATCTGCGAGATGCAGACTGAGAGGTTATACCCAGAGGGTCCGCCCCCTGGGCGGTACTGTAGAAGGTGTGATGCAACACTTTTTACAAGTTTTTCTGCCTAGTCACTCCTAATTAACGGATAATACCCACTTTGTCAATAGAGAAGCTGTTTCGGTCCATGGACTCAGAGAAAAGGATTTTACGGTGAGTAAAAAATCCTATTTTTCCCCAGTTGCAATCTCTATGAATGTCAATAAACCTGCAAATGTGACAAGAAGAAAATAAATTACTTTGAAATGAAATTCACAGCGAATATGTTTTCAGTTTTGCACTTCATTTACTAGTTTTTTTTGTTTTTTTTTAATTGGTCTGTCAACATTTTCCCATTAGGCAAGCATGGCCCTCATAGTAACATATGAGCACCAAAGGTTAGCCATCACTTTGTTCTCACCAGCATCCATTGTATAAGTGTATTGAGACAAATGGCTCAGTGGAATACTCACCTTGCGTTGCAAAAAATAGAATGTAGCAGTAGCAGAACTGGCCATTGTACATGTTGCAGCTCACACTCACCATATTGGCTCTTCCTGGCACCTATCTTGCATCAATAAGACCATCAACATGAGGTCAATGAATACAAGGGGAACAAACCTTTTCATATTGCCACTTTGTTTCACTGGATTTAGACATGCTTGATTTAGATCATCCGTTGGCCTCTAGAGCTAAGATATCCTTTTTTTTTTTTTTTTCAATTTATTTAATTGCCAGGCTTATTAAATTAAAAAGAATGCTTGCATGTAAGCGAGAACAAAATACCTTGTGAGTGAAATGAGCTATAGTACATAACACAACCATTATGCTTAACCTTCCGCCTAGTACATCACTTTACCATCTGTTTTGTTATGATTATTAACACGCTTTTCTCAGATTGCTGAGGTGATCAAAGTTACATGAAAATATTAAACTATGTGTGGTGGTTTTCACTGCAAGAGCTAATGAATAGTTCTGGAAACTTTAATGGAAGGTTAATAATTAGATTATCCCCCCTCCCGTGGGGAAATCTATCATTGTTATAGTTCAATGGCAATCATAAATTAATTTGCAATGCTGATATTGGCCTCGCAGTAATTTTTCTATCTTGTTAGTCTTTATATAATGCTATATAGCTGAACCAAAGAGCCACTGTGTTGGAATATTGGAAGATGTAGGTTTTGTAAGTGGACCTCAGTCAGCTTTGAGACACCCAGCTGGTGGACGGCTGATTAAAGGAACTGAGGCAGAAAGCTATATGATCTGGAAGATCAACAGGTTTGGAAGAACTTAGAAAGGAAACTAAGATGATTTTCTACAAAGGTGAATAAAAATGAAACACTTTTTACTTTGGTTGACTTATTTTGTCAAATTGGTGTATTTTCTTAGAAGTTTTCCTGCAAAAGTTTGAAATATTTTGCTTTATATTCACTGTACAGTTCAGCTCAGGATGTTGGATGAAAGGTCGTAATGATCAGCTTTGAACCTTCACCATCTGCCGGTTGTTACTTAGTATTGCAGTTCATGGCAGCTGCACATTTCTGCCTATATTTGCTCATTTTGACATGCCCTGCATGCACAAAGACACACACCCAGAAAGAAATTGTAATTTTTGGGACTCTTTCAGATGGGTGCTGAACCCCATCCTCGGTGCTGAGCCACTTTCTGCTGCATGTGCATCCACCTCAGAGTTGCATACAGACAGCCCATAGAAATAGATGCAGATGAAGCGGCTGCATGGACAGTCACATGTCAAAATTTGACTTACGAGCAGGGGCCGGTGCATGGATCCAAATGCAGGCACTGTGGGACTGTGTCCGTGCAGCCACTGCACCCTAAACATCTGCTTCTTAAGCTGGCCATAAACGCATTTTTTTTGGTTTAGCTTGTGGTGTGAAAGGGCCCTTTCACACGGGCTGTCCGATCAGGTCTGCCTGTCCGTTTATTTATCGGATCCTGCAGTTTCCCCTATGGAGCGGTGGATGTCAACGGACACATGTCCGCTGACATCCGCCGCTATACGATGCTGCCTGCAGAATACAGTCGGATGGTGGGTCCTATTTTCCATTTGTCTAAAGGATAGGATCAGATAAAATGAGGTCTGTTTCCATCTGACTTCCCCATAGAGGAGAGCGAGACTGTGTCTGCTCTGCACAGTGGACAGGACCTGTCGTCCACCTACACAGTGGGGACTAGTGGAGCGATCCCCAGCTGAGCAAGCGAAATCCGTTGCATGGAGGCGCCCGTGTGAAAAGGGCCAAAGAGAAGAGCTAAACAAATTCTTCGACCCATGCTAAATGTCAAAGCTATTGTATCCTGGCAGCTAGTGCCCCTGGCTGGCACAATACCTGAACAAAACTTGCTACTGATTGGATACTGTCATTGTACAGCTGAGAATTTCCTGTGCTGCTTCTTCAGAATGTCCAGATCAAAGTTGATTGAGCCGGGAGTGGCTGGCAGGGTCACCCACATTGATTTAGCAGGAATCGTCTGAAATTCAACGCATGTATAGCCAGCTTTACATTTCTATGTAAAAAATGAAGGGTCCATCCAATTTGTTCTGTACATTGCTATACCATGTTGTTGTTTAGAGGACTAATTCCATTCATATCACTTTAGCGCTCATAGGTATATTGATTTTAATTAACATTTTGTGTATTTCTTACACCTTTGCTTCAGTCACTGCTCCTGAAAATGTTATGTTTAAGTGTAGGTAAATGATCGTTCTGTCTTTGTTCCATTTTTCTTAGGTGACGCATGTTTGTTCTGGGGTACATTACACTACCTTTGAATAACCTGAGAATTTGTGTATATTCATATGTATGCCCTTTTTTCTTCACACTGTAAGGTGTTATGTGGCATTTTCCTCAATGATTCGGACTGGTGTCTTGTGGTGTTTTCCGCTGTGACTGTCAACATTCTATTGTGAATGTGATGGATGTATGTTGCATGTTTTCCCTTCTTTGATGGATGTTCCAAGTATTTTCCCCTTTGGCCAGTAGGTGTTTTTTTGCAGCATTATCTCATGATACCTGGATGAATATTGTGTGTGGCACTTTGCTTGTAGCAAATATTTCCCATGATGGTTTTATTTGTGGCTATAATGAATGCTGGTAGACGCATACATAATACAGCAACCTTCACATCACGGTGTTCTCATGTGTTGTAGTTGCTATGCAATGTGCTTTAGGTGAGTTTTAGACACATTTTACATGTTACTATTGATCCCTATGGTAGGTGCATTTTTGCTGGAAGCCCCACCAAAATATACAATTAGGATTTAAACAAAAGGTTTATTGACTGTTCTCTTATTTACAAAGGTGTAAAAAGCCAGTGAAACAGATTTTCACAGGTCCCAGTAAAATGCAGTGATGTAAATATATCTTATTGGATTGCTGAAGATTGATTACTCTGTGTCATGAATATATACTTTATTACCAAATACTTAGCAAGAGGCTACATGTAGATCCTGAATTGTATTAGTCTATAGAATAGATCAGACCTTTATTGTACTGGTAGAAATAACGCACTGCATATGAATATTATAGGATGAGAGTCTTTAAAGCAGCCTCTCAACATATTTATCCTGATGGGACTCTTGAAACAAATTTTCATGTCACAGAGAACCCCTGGGACTCTATTTCATGTCAGTGGTAGTCAGAGTGCCACCCTTACAGACAACAAAAAAAGATTGTTGGTGTCATGCAGCTGGCTCTGCCAAGTGGAAACTTGCTGGTATTTAATAATCCAAAAATAAGTTGCTCTTTTGTGAATGAACAATTATGAATAAATGTTCACAGGTGATAGTCCATCCAATAAAGTGACATCAAACATGACAATATATATCAGTGCACCAAAGGAAAAGCGATGTGCAGAAAGATGACTTCCACCTCTAATCCTACTGCCGCTTACCGACTCCCTATAGTCTCCTATTATGGAAGATCACAAGCGCTTTCGGCTCTATGCCCAGCCAGGGCTTTGAGTGGACACAGCAACAGTGTCTTCACGGACTTCCAACACCCAATGAGGGCACAATGAGACAAGATCCCCAAGAAAAAATAAAAGCTTCTATAGCATAAAATCTTTGGGTATTTTAATGTTAAAAATTGTAGTACACTTCATTATGCAAGTAAATCTCAGCATCAAGACAAGCCGGCTGGCTCAAAGTTAGCAGCCCGTCACTCTGGGACCTGCACGAACGTGGTGACATCAGCACGTCACTCCTACCTACGCGTTTCATCAGATTACGTCTGTGCCCCTGGATGACGTCATCTATGATGAAATCTGTGATGAAATGCGTAGGGGGAGCGACGTACTGACGTCACTGCGTTCGTGCAGGTCCCAGAGTGATGGGCTGCTAACTTTGAGCCGGCCAGCTTGTTTTTATGCTGAGATTTACTTGCGTAACTGTAAGTGTACTACAATTTTTAACATTAAAATACCCAAAGATTTTATGCTATGGAAGCTCTTACTGTTTCTTGGGGATCCTGTCTCATTGTGCCCTCAATGGGTTGTGGCAGTCCGTGGAGATACTGTTGCTGTGTCAACTTAAGGCCCTGGCTGGATATAGAGCCAAAAGCGCTTGTGATCTTTCATAATAGGAGATCATAGGGAGTCGGTAAGCGGCAGTAGGATTAGAGGTGGAAGTCCTCTTTCTGCACATCAGTTTTCCTTTGGTGCACTGATATATTTTGTCACATTGGATGTCACTTTATTGGATGGACTCTATCACCTGTCAACATTTATTCACAATTGTTTTTAAGCGCAACTTATTTTTTAATTGTTTGCTACTGTGCGTATTTCACAGGAAGTTGCTGCTCTTGTTCACGTGTTTTATAATTCATGACAGCACAGAAATATTTTCCTATTTTATATTGCTGGTATCAATAGTGTTACTAAACCCAGGTCTCTGCATTCACTATATCTGGTCTCCCACAGTACAGAGAGCATGGAAATGCAATTATTTTAGTAAATATAAACTGCAAAATACCTTTTCTCATCCGCAGTATAAAGCAATATTATGACTTCTATCAGTGTCTGGTTAAAGCTTGTAGGAAGTTTTCGTTCTCCTCTGACTGTCCTATGAGGCTGCATGACCCCTTATTTTCTGTCTGGACAGTGCTGATTGGCCCTGTGCTGACCAAGAAAAAAACACTCCCAAGAAAAAAAAACTCACTAGAAATACACACCAAACTGAGCATGTGCAGAGTGCCCCCAAGGCTCTATACTATCAGCAGATGGATTGGGGACTATGGATGAAGGGGAGGATCAGAGAAGGCAGGATCAAACCGCATTTTACACAATGCAGAGAAATGCATTTACACAATTCAGAGGAGTGAGTATAACAAGTATGCTTTACTGCATATACAGACTGATTTCTTTCTCGTACATCACGGGACACAGAGCGACATAGTCATTACTAATGGGTTATATAGATACCGTCAGGTGCTGGCACTGGCAACTTCCAAAACCGGAAGTACCCTCCCCTATATAAGCCCCTCCCATCCGGGAGCACCTCAGTTTTTTGCCAGTGTCTAAGGTGTTGGCCAAGAAGAAACATGTGTTTTTCACTGAGCTTGCGTACAGGTTCTTTTGGGCCTCAGTAAGCTATTCCGGATCCGACCAAAAAAAAGCTTCATAGCTAAACGGTCGGTACCCGGGCCTTGCAGAGAAGAGCAAGGTTTTGCCTGTAATGCTTCTCTTAGGAGAGCTGGACCCTGGGATCCAGAGCTCTGGTCATACCCACGACCAAGATGTTTTCTGTGCAGGGTGCTATACAGGTCCAGGGGAGTGGAATCCTTGGGAACCCGGTCCCTGAAGGTTTGATTACAATGCCTGCCGTGATAGGTGAAGTTTGGGCTTCTGTGGACCAAACAAAGTCCTGCGGCGAGGAAAAGGTAAGTGGGGGCCCTCAGGAACTTGGTTCTATTGAGGGACCCCCAAGCCTATTTTGTCTTTCTGCCTGTTACCTAAGGTATTCCCGCTAATATTCTGTGTATGCCTGTTACTACTGAGAAAATGTAAAAATTTTAATAGTAGGCAAGAAAAAATAAATAAAAAAAATGTAAGACCGCGGTACCTGTGTTAGACACTAGAGGCCGCTATGGTTCTTTTTCTTGTAATGTGGATTTTTTTTCTTCCAGAATCAAATCCAGGCAGTTGGTATGTTCTCTGCTGGGAAGCTGTCTCCTCTGCCCTGTTGCTGCGCTCATCCATCCCCGGGCCCTGCGGCAAAGGGGGCCCTGGCTCCCGTCTAGCTCCTTATTGTTTTTAAAAAAGGGCGCCGAAGGCGCACGTGCCCGCGCGCGTGCGCGTGCACGCGCCTCTATTCATAGAGTCGATCTGAAAAAAGGGGCGGAGCGGGTGGATGACGCTCAGGTGTGCGCCGCGGCGCTGCTGCGCATGTGCGGGCGTCCAGCGTGTTTTAAAGCACATTATAGCTGGCTATTGAATGCACAGACAGAGCTAGCAACAGATAAAGGCACACAGAGGCGGTTGATGCAGGCATCCCCTAGAAAGGCACTTTAGTAGACACCAACTGTGATATAGCAGCAATTGTGCTAGACTATTCTCAGTAAAAGTGGTGTATTACGGCTGGAATACCTCAGCTTTAGGCTTAACAATATGCCGTCCAGAAGCTCCGGAACTGAATCTTCCAGGAAGCGAAGGGGGTCTCATCGGGCTCTGAGGTGGGCATGCTTCTGCTGCACCAGTCTCCCCTGAAGTTCAGAGGTAAGTGACCATAGAGACCCCGCAGGGGTACTTGGTACTGTGGCTGTCCTCAGTCACCTGCTCCTGTGTATGTAACAGAGGAGGTTTTTTCCTCAGCTCTGGGAGGATTAGAGAGAGATTGTCAACATTGATCGCTGCCTCCCTGTCAGGGAAAGCACGCCGATCTCCGTCTCCTCCTTCAGAGTGCCTGTTAGCAGAGCAACAGTCCCATACAGGGATCGACCTGCCTGAAGGGGATCAGGATGAGGTTGATTCTGTTATAGAGGAATCAACAGTGGAGGAACCTTTCTCAGCAGCTCAAGCTGAAAGATTATGGGTTCAGTCTCTGACTAACATGGTCCGATCGGCATTAAAAATGCACCTTGCGGAACCATCAACCACTACTGTATCCTCGTTGGGGTCGCTAGAAGCCCCCAGACTGTCTGTTCTTTTCCACTTCACCCTTTTACTGAAAGGGCTTATTTACCAGGATTGGGAACGTCCTGAGAAAATATTATTCCCCCAAGAGATTTCCGGTGGTCTATCCCATGGAGGATAAGTTCATCAAAAAAAAAAAAAAAAATGGAAGGTCCCTACAGTGGACGCAGCCATCTCTTGTATGTATAAATCACTGACATGTCCAGTGGATAATGTCCAAATGTTCAAGAACCCAATAGATAAAAGATTGGAGTCCTTATGAAAGTCTGCTTCTTTCTACAGCAAGCTTGGTGACACAACCAGCAGTAGCAGCTATTGGGGTCTGCTAAGCAGTGAAGGATCAGTTAAAACAGGTCTTGAGGGACTTGACAGATCAGCAGGCCTTGCCCTAGCTGATCTACCTAGAGCCTTAGGCTTTGCGGTTGACGCCATAAAGGATTCAGTCCATCAGGCCTCCCGCCTTACGCTGTCTAGAGTACATATGCGTAGGCTTCTATGGCTCAAAAACTGGTCTGCTGAAGCTCCCTGTAAGGAATGGCTGGTTAGCGTCCCATTTCATGGTGAACGCTTATTCAGGGAAAACCTGGACAAATATATCCAGAAAATTTCCAGCGGTAAAAATACGCTCTTGCCGGTTAAAAACAGAGTTAGAGGTCCCTCTTTAAGAGGCCTGCTTCTCCAGTCCCTGGGGCATCGGCTGTGTAACAGTTCTGACGGCCTCCTCGGTCAATTCCCGGGGGTAAAAAACAGGGACAATAGCAGGGTAATGAGAAACCCTGGGTCAGGGGAGGTACAAAACCTCCCCCAAAGTTAAATTCATTGAAGGGTTGCCCCCACTCAGTCGGGTGGGGGGAGGACTCCAGTTGTTCACAAGAGACCTGGCGGGACGCGATCAAGACAGATAGGTGCTCTCCGCAGTATGTTGGGGATACAGATTGGAGTTAAGAGACTCTCCTCCTTCCCATTTTTGAGGTCAAACGTGCCAAGGGATCCCCGGAAGAGAGGATCCCTCCTGTTGGCACTAGAACAACTATTGCTCCAAGGAGTAATTATGGAGGTTCCCCTGGAAGAATGAGGGTTCGGGTTTTACTCAAACCTCTCTACAGTCCCGAAGCAAACGCGGACGGGAGGCCCATATTAATTCTAAAAGGGCTATACAAATTCCTGTATATCAGGACTTTCCGATGAAGTCGATCCGATCGGTGGCCACTGCCCTACAAGGGGAGGATTGGTTAGCCGCGATCGACATCAAAGATGCTTATCTGCACATTCCCATCTTTCCAGTCTACCAAAAGTTTCTACGCTTTGCAGTAGAAGGGCGCCATTTTCAGTTCAGAGCCTTACCCTTCGGTTTGGC
Source organism: Rana muscosa (assembly GCA_029206835.1). Taxonomy (NCBI): domain Eukaryota; kingdom Metazoa; phylum Chordata; class Amphibia; order Anura; family Ranidae; genus Rana; species Rana muscosa. The sequence goes on from CM055121.1 coordinate 181,728,718, forward strand.
CACAGCACCACGAGTGTTTACAAAAATTCTGGCCCTTTATTGGCCAATCTAAGAACACAAGGTGTAATGATAATGGCATATCTAGATGACTTGTTGCTGATAGACCACTCAGTGAAAAAACTAGAAGTGGTCGTTCACAAGACAATCAAGTATCTGGAATCTCACGGTTGGATTATCAACCGAGAAAAGTCAGCCCTAAAAACCAGTCAAAAGTCTGGAATACTTGGGGCTAAGGTTGGATTCAGGCCAGAGAAAAATATTCTTGCCTCGAGGAAAGGTGTTGTCTTTGAAAGATTTGATACACTTAGTGGGTACAAAAAAGACAGCCGTCCATACGCCTGTGCATGAGGCTGCTGGGAAAAATGGTGGCATCATTCGAAGCAGTACCCTACGGTCAATTCCATTCAAGGAATTTGCAGGGGGCCATACTGTCAGCCTGGAACAAAAAAGTTCAGGCCCTAGACTTACAATGTCCTTGTCCCCTTCCGTTCGCAAGAGCCTCCGTTAGTGGTTGGTTCCCCAGAATCTGGAAAAAGGGAAATCCTTCAGTCTGATTTCTTGGAAGGTGGTCACTACAGATGCCAGCCTTATAGGCTGGGGAGCAGTGCTGGAGCAATGGTCTCTCCAGGGCAGATGGTCGGATGCGGAAAAGGCCCTGCCCATCAATCTCTTAGAGATACGAGCAGCCCGGTATGCCCTAGTAGCATGGACATCCAAACTCCAAGGGTCCCCTGTCAGAATTCAATCAGACAATGCCACAGCAGTGGCATATATCAATCATCAGGGGGGCACCAGGAGTCGTGCAGCCCAGAGGGAAGTAAATTACATCCTGAAATGGGCAGAAAAATATGTCCCAGCCATATCTGCGGTATTCATTCCAGGAGTGGAGAATTGGAAGGCGGACTTTCTAAGTCGCCAGCAATTAGGCCCAGAGGAAGGGTCCCTTCACCCCGAGGTTTTCTGGACAATATGTCAGCGGTGGGGAACATCGGATGTAGATCTTCTAGCATCCAGATTCAACGCAAAGGGGGACAGGTTTGTCTCTCGGACAAGGGATCCCCTAGCTTGCGGCTCGGATGCCCTAGTGTTCCCTTGGGATCAGTTCAAGCTGATATATGCATTCACACCGCCACAATGGTTACCTCGATTACTCCGCAGAATCAGGGTAGAAAAGAAACCAGTGATTCCGGTGGCTCCAGCGTGGCCCCGAAGAGCGTGGTACGCGGAGATTGTAAAATTTCAGTGGGGAGTCCTTGGACTCTCCCACGTCGTCCGGACCTGCTTTCGCAAGGACCGATATACCACCCTTCCTTACCAGCCCTAGGTTTGACGACCTGGCTATGGAAGCCCACATTCTAAAAAAGAGAGGGCTCTCTAATCCTGTGGTATCTACCATGATCAATGCCAGGAAGCCGGTATCCAGGCAGATCTAATATAGAATCTGGAAGGCGTACATCGCGTGGTGTGAGGCCAAGAAATGGCATCCACATAAGTACGTAATAGGTAGGATTCTGGACTTCCTACAATGGGCTGTAGATAGGAAGCTTGCCTTGAGTACTATCAAGGGTCAGATTTCGGCCTTGTCAATATTTTTTCAAAGGCCCTTGGCTTCGCATTCACTAGTCAAAGCCTTTATACAAGGAGTGATGCGTATTAGTCCTCCGGTTAATATTCCCATATGTCCATGGGATCTAAACTTGGTTCTGTCGGTTCTACAGAAACAACCATTTGAACCATTACAGCATATTTCTTTGGTGCTTCTCACCAGGAAATTGATTTTTCTAGTAGCCATTTGTTCGGCTAAAAGAGTGTCGGAATTAGCAGCTATGTCCTGTAAGGAGCCATATCTGGTTATCCATAAGGATAGAGTAGTGTTACGTCCTCATCCAGCCTTTCTTCCTAGGGTGGTATCGAGGTTTCATTTGAACCAAGATGTGGTTCTTCCTTCTTTTTTCCCCAAACCTACTTCGGTAGAGGAAAAGTTATTGCATTCTTTGGATGTAGTAAGAGCAGTTAAAGCTTATCTAAAGGCCACTGCTCAGATTCGCAGAACGGATACTTTGGTTATTCTGCCGGAAGGCCCCAGAAAGGGTCAGGCAGCGTCAAAATCTACTTTAGCCAAGTGGATTCGACAGGTCATAATACAAGCCTATGGCTTGAGAAGGAGACCGCCTCCGTTCAAAGTTAGAGCGCACTCCACGAGAGCAGTTGGAACTTCATGGGCAGTGCATCACCAGGCCTCCCTGGCTCAAATCTGTAAGGCCGCAACATGGTCTTCAGTACACACGTTTACTAGGTTCTACCAGGTGGACGTTAGAAGTCAGGAGGATGTCGCCTTTGGGCGCAGTGTGTTGCAGGCCGCAAAAGATCCTCATGTCTGATAGCGCTCAGCTTATATATGGTGTATCCCCCCCCCCTCATTGGGCATTGCTTTAGGACATCCCATTAGTAATGACTATGTCGCTCTGTGTCCCGTGATGTACGAGAAAGAAAATAGGATTTTTATAACAGCTTACCTGTAAAATCCTTTTCTTGGAGTACATCACGGGACACAGAGCTCCCGCCCCTCTTTGGGGACACTTATTGCTTTGCTACAAAACTGAGGTGCTCCCGGATGGGAGGGGCTTATATAGGGGAGGGTACTTCCGGTTTTGGAAGTTACCAGTGCCAGCACCTGACGGTATCTATATAACCCATTAGTAATGACTATGTCGCTCTGTGTCCCGTGATGTACTCCAAGAAAAGGATTTTACAGGTAAGCTGTTATAAAAATCCTATTTTTACTGTTGTGGGTTTAGTAACACTTTATAAATGCAATGTCAAATAGCAACCTCTGGAAGAAACCTAGGGTTCCATGAAACCCTGGTTGAGAATAGATGGTGATACAAAGAAATAGTATACCCTCTTTACTATATTTCCCCTGATATTGTTGTGTAAAGGCAAAACTTGAAGGTGAACGTAAAAGAAAGTTCCAAACAATGAGTAGTTACCAGAACAGGAGTAGAGGAGAAATTTTCCGATGTGCACACTAGTTCTGATGATCTTGGTGGCAAACAGGAATTCTCAAAGTTTGGAGGAATTTCCTCTCACCCCCTATGGGGACAAGAAGTGAAGGAAAATGGCACAAATGGCAAAAAAAGAAAAATAGTTATAACAATCCAACATGAAAAAGGTTTGCCTTTTAGTTCTATTTTAATGCACCCCATGATAAAACCCTGTGTTTACGGAGTAGTTCCAATGAAGGTTTGCTAATTTCAATTACCCAAACTAAGGAAAATTTAAGTCTCCAGCCTCGTACACACAGCCGGTTTTCTCATCAAGAAACGACAAGAAAACTGCCGGGAGAGCTTTCTTGCCAAGAAAACCGGCCGTGTGTGGGAGGCTTTCAGGTTTCTCGTCAAGAAATCTGGCCAGAATCTTGACGAGAAAAATAGAGAACCTGCTCTCTATTTTCTCGTCGAGATTCTCGTCGGCCTGTTTCCCTGAAACCCGACAGTGTGTACGCTTACCTGTCGCTGTGGAAACCCGCGCATGCTCGAAATGACTTAAACGCATGCGCGGTAGCTTCCTAGGCATAGGTAGGGTGTAGCAAGATGGCGGCGGCATCGAATGTGACGAGCGCACGCTCATCGTAGTCGATGACGTCACCACGTTCGTTCCATTCAAAAGAACGGCGGTTCTTTTGAATCGAGCGTGTGTACACTCGGCCGGGACAAGATTCTTGTCAAGAATCTCGTCAGGAAAAACGACATGGTTTTTCCTGACGAGATTCTCGGCCGTGTGTACGAGGCTTCACACTGCGGTTGATTTACTAAGGCTTCTTTCACACGGGCTGTCCGATTGTATCCTCCAGTCTCCTCATGTCCGCTGACACTCGCCACCATCCGATCTGATCCTGTCTGCTAAAAACAAACAGATGGTGGTCATTTTTCTCATCTGTCCGGGGGATTGGATCAGATGGTATAGGATGGAAACGGACAGTCGAGCCATTTCCAACCGATTGCCCCATAGAGGAGAGCGGGACTGTATCCGCATCTGCTCTGCATAGTGGAGTGGAGACGGACCTGTCATCTGCCTGTTCAACCGGGATCAGCGAAAAGATCCCCCAGCTGAGCAAGCAGATTCCGCTTAGCAAAGGCGCCTCTGTGAAAGGGGCATTAGACTGGCGAGTGCAAAATCTGGTGCAGCTCTGCATGGTAGCCAATCGGCTTCTAATTTCAGCTTGTTCAATTAAGCTTTGGAAAAAAAAATACCTTTTGAAGCTGATTGGTTGCAGAGTTGCACCAGATTTTGCACTCTACAGTTTTTTCAACCCCACTGTGGTGGTGATGGTGGGGGTAAGGTTTACTTAATTCCACATAAGAACATAATACAAGATAAAGCTCCATTTCCCATCCTGTACTTACTGTATTTGGAAAATGGAAAATAGATTTTTAGAGGACACAGTCTGCAGTCGTCCCTTCTTCTATGCTTGGATGTTGTCAAGGCTGGGAGCGAGCCTAGATGTACATTTTTGCTTGGCTGGCTATATATGGGCTGAGCTGAAGAAGGCATTATATACATAAGTACTGCTTGGCATGCATAGATTTATTTTGTGATGTCTTCTAATTGTATGCACTTTTTCAGACAGCACAGTATTTAAAAAAAACAAATATATGTTAATCGTTTTCTAGTTTCCAAAATTTCAAGCTGTTCTGATTAATTTACTGTGGGATGCAAGCATACCCCCTAAGCCCATGAGAAGTACCCCTGGGGTACACATACAACTTGTTAATAACCATTGCTCTACACAGTTATGTTTACCATGCCCTAGTGGCAGTAATGACTCCTAGATTTATTATGCCTCTTTGACCAAAATAGGTGAGAGGTTGTACATGGTCATGTAGAGTTGTTTCCCAATAAGGATTTTTATTATTATTTTTCATATTTGATGTGCAATTGTAGATTTCACCCTTTTGTACTATTTTGTATTGAAAATCTGCTGTGCGTAAGCCAGTTTTGTTTCCACCTGACAGCCAGAGACTTAACGTAATGTATCGGCTCAGTTATGTATGATGGTTTAATTGTATTTTGCTGACATTCATTGAAATCTTTGTAGCAATTTAGTATGAAGTTGACCTCAAAAGACAGGTTTGTTTTCCTTGTGTGTTTTATTTATTGCAGGCTGTAAGAAGGGTAGCAACATGTGAAGGATGGGTATGAATAGGATTAGCAAAAAATATATAAAAATTTAAAAATTTAATTAAATCCAATAATCATGTCAATCACGTTGTGTAGGCAGGCAGTACCATTATTGACTTGTGGCGTTTGGACCAGAGTTCAAAACCTACCAAGCATGCTTTCTTCGTGGAGTTTGCATGTACTCTCCAATTTTTTGTGCAGGCTTTCTATTGTTTCCATAAGGCATACTAGTAGGCTGATTGAACTCCACCTAATGGCCCTAGTGTTTGGTGGGGATATTATACTATGATCGGATGTAACCTTTGACCTATGTTCACACTTTTTTTTTTTTTTTTTTAAAGGGGCGGTTATCCTCTTGGGTAGGACCAACATGTTTCGCTTTAATCATCCAAAAGAAGCTGCTAAATTAAGAGAAAAAAGGAAGGTGAGAACACATTACTATCTGGTTTGTATTTATTCATAAACAAGTCATTAAAGCTGATCCCCAGCTTTTAGTGTAGCTTAAATGAGAGCTCCAGTCAGAGGAAGCTTTGTATTCATTCATAGAGCTTATACAGTGTGCACATCATACTAAAGTAAAGTAATAGTTTGTTTGGATCACACTCCAGTGATGTCACAAAAGCCCAACAAGTTTATTGATGGACCGCACACCTTAGGTCTACCCCGCTAAAACATTTCACTTCTCTGGGCTTCATCGTAGAGAACTGCATTTGCTAATTGGGTCACTGCTGTCACATGTGGCAGATGGAGAGTCAACTGCCCCGTAAAAGCTCAAACTGAGATCCAACTGAATCATACTTAGGGCCTTGTTCACACAATGTTCAGAGACATGCGTTTTTCTGCACCTGCCTCTGCAAGGGCACAAAGAAAACAATTGTTTATTATGTGTCTGTTCACACCACAACTCCAGTGTCATGTGCTTTTTTCTTTGTATGTGAGAATATGCAACATGTACATGTTTTTCTGTATAGAAAGAAAAAAAGTTGCGTGACATCCACATTGTGACAACAATTGTTTTCTCTGTGCCCATGCAGGGACCTTTATGTTGCATATGTTTGCACAGAGAAAAAAAGTCAAATCAATTCAACAGTTTTTATGCACATGTGGTGTGAACTTAGGGCTTTTCTTCTCACTCCCAATAGCAGGCTGAGTGGCGGAGGAGTGTTGGAAAGGTATACCATAAAACATGTTGGGGTGGCTTTAAAAGAGAAGCTTGGGAATTAGAAAAAACAAACCTATAGTAGTACATACTCGTCTAGGTGGATCGATGCTGCATCTGTCCCCCGCTGCCTTGAAGACAGAGAACTGAGTGATCAAAGGCTGCTGACCTCTCAGTTCTCGGTCTTCAGTGAGCAGAAGGCCTGTTTCTGTCAGCCACTGGCTTTCTGCTCTGCCCCTCCAGCACTCACTGGAGCACAGGGCTGTGGAGGGGGTGAGATTAGCTGGCTCAGGCTCTCAGCAGTGTGCCGAGAGGCTGAGCCAGCTACCGGTCAAGGCATCTGGGTGGAACCCAACAGTCTCTCTCTGAGTGACCCCAGCCGACCGTGGACTTTAGCCCGCTATCAGCTGAATATTGATCACAGGAGTGCGGAACCAAGTGTTCTCCTGTGGCCTACATAAGTAGGGCCAAAAGATTTTTGGCCCTACTTCTCCTTTTACAGTGAATCTGTTGCTTTGCGGTACATGGGCAAAGCACAGGTTTACTTTAAAAGAGTTTTAACCACTCTTGAGCCCCATACACACGGTCTGACTTTTTGACAACAAACTTCTAAATTCCCAGGTTTTGAAAAAAATCCGACCGTGTGTACGCTCCATCAGACAAACTTTTTTGGTTTTCATCGGACAAATGTTCGCTCTGCAAACGGAAAAACTTTTCGCAACAAAAGTCCTACGGTGCAAAATACTATCGTGTGTACAGAAGTCCATCGGACTTTAGTCCAAAATACAAACACGCATTCTCAGAACCAATGTTAAAATCAACCAACAATAGCAGAAGTTGACCAAAAGGGTGGCGGTAAAGAGCAGAAAAGAGCAGAAAGAACACATGATTTGGTGAAAGTTGGCTGAAAAAGTCCTGCCGTGTGTATGCATACCAAGTTCACGGCCAAAGCCCTGTGAACAAAAATCCACGGAAAAGTTTGTTTGAAGTCCGACCGTGTGTATGAGGCTTTACTGTGAAGAACACCTTCCTAAGCTTATGGTAAAATCTACTTTCTCCCTTAAGCAGCAAGTTGTCCCCTGTACAGTCTGACATGAAAAGGTCACTTGCCAAATCTTTCTGCTGTCCATTTAAACATGATAATTATTTTGTAATGGAATGTGATCCTGCTGTTCATAAGCAAGAATCTATTTGAGCAGGGCCTACTGGCTATATGCAAGGTGCCCAACTATACCGCTTATTCCAGCGAAGAAAGCCCTTTGTGAATCAATTTGCATGTAAGGAATAAAAGAATGATGAATATGCTTTGTTTTCTCCCCAGAGTGGCCTTCTGTCCTCTTTCAGTTTATCAATGACAGATCTGTCAAAATCATGTGAAAATCTCTCGGCGGTGATGCTTTACAATCCCGGGTAAGAAAATGAACTTGATGACATTTCTTTCACTGTGTAAAATCCTAAAATATTTCACAAATCTTGACTATAAAGTGGCATCTCAGTGATGGAAGTAACATGTTACATTAAACAGGGTGATCCAAGTACTGAAGGTTTTTATAGAAGTTTTATTGTGCAAGAATTATTGCTCTAGTCAAAAGACAATAAAAATGTGGCTTTTAGTTATATTTCATTTTACAGACTGTTTACAGACATAAGCGCTAGGTGCTCATGCGGGTTTAGTGCATTTGCAAAATAAGGACTTGGCTTTGAGGCATTTTTATTTTAACACCATAGAATCTTTAGTCTCTTGTACATTTAAATTCTGCATGATAAAAGAAACCTTCCATAATCTCAAAGATCAGCTCCAGGTAACAAGTACAATCAATCAGCGAACAGATTTGGTATCCAGGAAACACTGTAACTGCTGAAAGATGAACTCCAAGAAAATGCATTTTCTGGCTGAAATGCATAGGCTTGCCATCTTTAAAATCACTACAAAAACTCCACAATAAATGAATATGGGCTCTACCCCTTCTTTATTTGTCCTGATCACTTACTATGGAGAAGGTTAGGCTTATTCAAAAATTGAAATCTATATATAGATGCATGATAGCTCCCAACTGCATTAAAATTAATATCTTTATTCTGAATCATAAAATACACAAATAGTGCACATTTTACACAAGACTATACAAAAAAATATATCCTGCTGTCCCAGCTCCACCCATTCTCCTCATAAATATTTACCAAACAACTTGAAAAATGTTACATGCGTATTTCTAAATTGTGTATTTAACCCGACTCGATTTACCAGTTCCTCTATAATCCCCTTGTTAAATTAAAAGGTACAGTGGAACCTCGGATTGCGAGTAACGCGGTTGACGAGCGTTTTGCAACACGAGCACTGTATTTTGAAAAATCCTAACTAGGTGTGCGAGTGTTGTCTCGCAAAACAAGCAGGATTCAGGCCAAAGCGGTGTGCAGTACCGCATTTGGCCTGAGGTGGGGGGGGGGGGCTCCAGAGCCAATCAGCGCCGTTCGGAAATGCTTGGAAAGACTCGGAAATACTACGTTCCCGAGCCTTTCTGAGGTTTGCCGAGGTCATCCGTGCTGTCCTCAGGCCTTTTTTTGTCTGTTTCCGAGGCTCTCCGGCGCCCCCCGCCTCTGGCCGCATGCGATATTGCATGCCATTGAAGTCAATGCGGAACAAATTATTTTCGTTTCCATTGACTTCAATGGGGAAACTTGCTTTGATATGTGAGTACTTTGGATTACGAGCATTCTTCTGGAACGGATTATGCTCGTAATCCGAGGTTCCACTGTATCTCCATGTTATATAACTTACTGAATGGCAATGACACATTCGCTAAATCTGACACTATGCATAAATGGGAAAAAGAACTAGGGGCCTCCCCCAATGAAACATCTTGGCAAAAAGCCTTGCATGCCACCTATACTTCCTTCTGATCTACAGACCACTGGGATCTTTTAAAAAAAATAGTACATAGATGATACCTCACTCCTTTCAAATTGTCCAAAATATACCCCTCCCACAGCGCCTCATATTGGAGACAATGCGGAGAAGTAGGCCCCATCTGCCGCATATTTTGATTCTGCAAGTCTATAACCTCCTTCTGGAACAAAGTGTTTAGCCTAATCTCAGACCTTGTGGGATATAATGTTCCTCCAAATCCATGTCTAGCTCTCCTACACATTGGCATAGACTCCTTCCCTCCGAACACAAAAACTGTATTAATTCATCTTTTTCTAGCCCAGTGGTTCTCAACTCCTGTCCTCAGGACCCACTAACAGGCCAGGTTTGCAAGATAACTGAAATACATCACAGGTGATATCATTTGCTGCTCAGTGATTGCAGTATTCTAGTCTGCATCTCCTGAATGTAATACTTAAAGCGGTGTTCCGGCCCAATTTTTTTTTTAAAAGCCAGCAGCTACACATACTGCAGCTGCTGGCTTTTAATAATAGGACACTTACCTGTCCTGGAGTCCCTCAATGTCGGCACCTCAGCTGATGTTTCCATCAGCTGTCGGGTGCTGCCGCCGCCATTGCGGGTAAGGGAACCCGGCAGTGTAGCCTTTCAGCTTCACGCCGGGAACCCTACTACGCATGCGCAAGGCCCTGCTCCTCTCTCCTATTGGCCCGGCGGCCGGGAGAGGAGGAGGGAGCCCCGCGGTGACATCACGGGCCGCGGCCTGGACTCCTGGAAGTAGGAAAGGACACCTGTCAAAGACAGGTATCTTGTCCCCCCTCCCCCCCGAAAGGTGCCAATTGTGGCACTGGAGGGGGGAGGAATCCGATGAGCGGAAGTTTCACTTTAGGGTGGAACTAGGTTGAGAACCACTGCTCTAGCCGCTAAATTAAGCATTTCCAGGTTTTGTAACTCCTCTATGACCCCCGCCTTTACGGTCACACTTTGTACCTTACTTAACTGGCTTACCGTGCTATGGTATTTGGTTCCTTTCCCCCTGTTTCTTCCCCTTTCCCCTTCCCAACTCTCTGATACCCAAAACCAATGCCTTTGCTGTGCGACTTGCACCCATACAAAATGAGTGTGCTCAAATTGGACTGCAAAAAATCGCATGCGATTTCAATCAGGAATGTGGTGTGTTTCCTATCCAAATCGCATGCGGTTTCCTGCATCGCTCCTGTGTGAACCCAGGCTAGTCAGTGATTTCAGCCAGGGTTCACAGGAGTGAGGGAAAACCGCATTCAATTCCGATAGGAATCACATTACATTCCTGTTCAAACCGCATTCAATTCTTTGCAGTGTGATTTGAGCCCATTCATTTTGGATGGGCGCAAATCATACTGCAAATGTATCGGTACTCGCTATTGGTGAGTACTTGACTGAAAGTATTGGTACTTATATTTGCCAAAAAAAAACGGTATTGGTGCAACCCTAGTTTCAACAGTGTTCCTGTGTTTGACCATGATCTATAATTGTAAACCCAACTGAAAAGACAGAAATGGATAAGCATTCAGATAGTCCTTGTTCTACTAACCGCCATTTTTATAGTCTTACCTCTACTTTTCTATGACCGCAGTTGTGCAGGGTGTCTTCGTATGGTTCAACAATCCAATAGGCAACAGTTTGGCCCAACACAGTCTTTACTGTACTAGACCCGATTAGACAACCCCTTGTCTTCAGTACACCTGTGTGAGGACATTGGTGATGCAAGGGAGCGGCTGTTACTCAGCTCTGCCAGCATAGAGCCCTGGAGGGGGAGAGCAGAAAGTGCATTTCCATTAAAAGTTATTTTAAGGGGTGTTATTCAAGTGGTTATAAACCCAAAACCACAAATGTAATATTTTGCAGCTAACTAATCATTGTGGTGGCTGCATTCTTTTTTTTTTTTTTTTTTTCAGGCTTTTCTCTTTCACTTGGTGATCTGGCCAGTACCGTACCTCCTGTATTAGAGAGCCTACACTCTGGATTAATAAGCACCGGGGTGCCTTTGGGCCAGCATCATTGGCAGTTGGGGGGGGGGAGGGGAGTTTAATGGCTTGTACACACGATTGGAATTTCCGATGAAAAAAGTCAGACGGAATTCCGACCGTGTGTGTGCCCCATCGGACTTTTCTCCGTCGGAATTTAGAAAGAGAACATGTTCTCTTTTTTTCTGATGGATCGGAAATTCCGTTCGTCTGTGTGGAACTCCAACGGAGAAAAATCCATGCATGCTCAGAATCAAGTCGACGCATGCTCGGAAGCGTTGAACTTCATTTTTCTCGGCTCGTCGTAGTGTTGTATGTCACCGCGTTCTTGACGGTTGGAATTTGGTGTGACCGTGTGTATGCAAGACAGCTTGAACGGAATTCCAATCGTGTGTACAAGGCATTAGATGTACGAACAGATTTCCATGCACTAACAAATTGAAGCCAACCTCCAGCTAACGCTTTATAATCAGTTACAGTAAACCGTTTTTTGTTTTTTCTTTTGGGATAAAGGTTTTACATAAATAAATATCTTTGATCATTGTAAGCACCCCTGCTAATGTTAAATGGTTTATCCTATCACTGTAACTGATGCATTCTGCTGGAGAGCTTGTTCTGTTGAAACTGGCTGGATCACCAGATGAAAATGGAAGAAAGAAAGCCTAAAAAAGAGAATGAATACAGCCATCACATCTAGGAAATGGTAAGCTGCAATATAAAAATGTCATGGTTACCTTTAACCTCTTAAGACCTCCTAACACATCTGCGGTGACAAAAAAGTGGGCTTTAACACCCAAACTCTGCACATATGCTTTGCTGGCAGACCAACGTTTTTGTGCTGAGAACGTGCTCCCAGCACAGCTGTGAAAGACAGCTGCTGGTTCCTGCTAATGATTGTTAGCCAGCAGGACTATCAAGGTGCATCCCGTCGGATAATGTCTCTGACGATCTGCGCATGCGCAGGACGCAACGTCACTCCAGCTGATATACTGATCAGCTGGCGTGACGTCAACACAGTGCAAGCGCAGATCGTCGGAGGCAGTGTCCGACGGTCTGAAAAGGTAGCATATCACACGAAAACCGCCTGTCACGCGATCAGTCAATTTTCCCACATGAGCAGGGAAGCAGGCAGAATCTGACGACTACATTCTCTCTTTGCAGATCGTCAGATAATGCCTCAGACGATCTGCACATGCGCAGTGTTGACGTCACGCCAGCAGATCAGTATATCAGCTGGAGTGACGTTGCGTCCTGCACTTGCGCAGATCATCAAAGGCATTATCCGACGGGATGCACTTTTCGATAGTCCTGCTGGCGAACAATCATTAGCAGGAACCAACAGCTGCCTTTCACAGCTGTGTTGGGAGCATGCGCTCAGCACAAAAACATTATCCGACGGGGATGCACTATTCGATAGAACACTGGCTTCTGATCAGGTCGCCGCTGTGACAGCCAATCACTGTGGTCATGTGATCGGCCGCTTTTTACCTCCCCTCGGGTGTTTAGTGATTTCTAAAGGGGCATCAGGGCAAGCGGGAAGGGGTTAAACTGATGACCTGTAATAGACTTTAAAGGGTCAGACATGATATATGAACCCCTATATTGCGTATATATCATTGCACTTCAAGTTTTTCTAGAACAATGTACAAATATACTTCATCTCAATAAAGATTTCTTAAACAAAAATAAAGGGAAAATGTTGGGTACCAAAGTTTGTTGCTTTTTCACGTATTTATTAGACTAGAATTCTACTTTATGCTTTTGTATGCTTTGTTTGCTACGGGAGCTCAGATAAATGCTCATATACATCATACAATGAAAAGAAATAGTATCATTAAAGCTAAGCCTCTTTTTTTTCTGGTTCATGTTCTCTATATGTATTACGCCGTTAGAGGCCCGGGGACATCATAAACAGTATTATTCATTTCTGCTAAGGTTATCGGTTTCTGGAATTATGATAAGGTTATGTTACAGTGCCATTTTAGATAGAAGTATTAGTTCACCTTCCTTATTAGGTCTACATATACTTATTCTCAAAGGGTTCAAACTTTTAATAGCTGAAGAAAAGTTCCTACTGGATACATATCTTTATCGTGTTCGAATTACTTCTTCCTTCCTAAATCACCTGTCAGCAGCTGCTGCCATAGTTACTGCAGCCGGCGTGCTGGATTCTTGCACGATGCTTGCTGCTTTTTTCTGTTTTCCCTCATCATCCCTCAGATATTCATTTTTACACGTTTTCATATTCTGTGAAATAAGCATTGCTTTTTACAGTTGACTTTCCAATTCTTGCTTGTAACTGCAAAAATGGCATTTACCCAGAAGCTATTTCTCCAGTTGGTAGAGGGTTACTTGCTTGCAACTGTGTATTGGGAACTAATTTAGTCTATAGCAAAATGTTGATTACTATTTTAAATGTTTTCAGTAAAAAAAAAAAAACTAAGATGATTATAAGCATTTTCTGAATCCTTCTATTTAAAGCTGAACCTGACAAATCAGACACAAGCGATCCTTCCAGTGGGCCCTCCCACACTGCAAGGGTTAAATACTTTTTTAGTCTAGGGTGTGTGGATATGATGCAATACTTATTTTATTTATTTATTTATACATTGTACATTCACATCAGTCCCTACCCTCAAGGAGCTTACAACTTAAGGTCCCTAACACACATTCATACATATACTAGGGCCAATTTAGACAGGATCCGATTAACCTACCAGCATGTCTTTAGAGTGTGGGAGGAAACCGGAGTACCTGGAGGAAACCCACGCAGGCACAGGGAGAACATGCAAACTCCAGGCAGATGGTGTCATCGTCGGGATTCGAACCAGCGACCCTTTTTGCTGCTGGGTGAAAGTGCTAACCACTACACCACTGTGCTGCCCAAGATAAGGTAATGCTTATCTTCTTCCTGGTTCCAGCAGGCTCCCTCTGGTCCAGGTCCAGCGCTACTGCCTCTTTAAGGCACCCTTAATCTTAGTCGCATGCTCAACTCCTCCATGTACAATGCAGGGTTAATAGCCCTGCATTGTAGGTAATGATGATGAGGGACTATCCACAGCTTTGGGCAGTAGATAACGGTGCTGGAGCCTGCTGGACGGATGGATAGGGTAAAGTGGAAGTAAAGGCAAAACCTAGCTAACTCTAAACCCACTCCCATCCCCATTCTAAGCCTAATCTATCTAATCCTGTAAAGAAAAAATCGCTATACTTGCCTATTCTGAAGCCGCTCCGGTCCGGTCTCCAAAGATGCCCTCTGTGTGCGGGAGAAAGCCCACAACGGCTGAGAAATGCCAGGGAAGTGACATCATCCATAAAGTTACAATGGGGCTTTCCTTTGTCGACTACAGATCCTATACACTGAAGCCGTACTGACAGCTCAGCCTGGGACAGGACCAGAGCAGCTTCAGAATAGGTATGTATAGCTCTCTTTTCTTTACAAGTGAAAGTCGTTTTAGAGTTAGTTAGGTTTTTGCCTTTACTTCCACTTTAACCACATCCCACCTGGCCTATAGCAAAATGACAGCCACGCAATGGCTCTCCTGTTCTGACTGGACGTCATAGGACATCCTTCAGAATGAGCTGCTTGTGCACAACCCCAAGGGCGTGCACCACAGTGAACGATAGTGTGGTGTGTTGCTCCTACACACCGCATCTCAGATCATGGTAAAGAGCCTATGACGTAGGCTCTTTACCACGTAATCTGCTGTGTCCAATCACAGCTGATGACAGCTTAGCTAGGAAGTGCTGGTTATTGGCATTCCTCTAATTACGCTGACAGTGTGTGAGTAGAGGAGAATCGATAAGCGGCTCTCCTGACAGGGGGGGGTCTGTACTGAGATACAGGGCAGTGATTATCCGTGCAGCCCCATCAGTGATGCCCACCAGTGATGCCAATCAGTGCCCATCAGTGATGCCTTTCAGTGCCTTCTCATTAGTGCCAATCAGTTTCACCTATCAGTGCCCATCAGTGCTGCATATCCATGCTTCCTATCAGTGCTAGATATTAGTGCTACCTGATCAGTGCCTGTCAGTGCATCCTCATCAGTTCACATCAGTGAAGGAGAAAACTTACTTATTTACAAAATGTCATAACAGAAACTAAGAAACATTTTATTTATTTTTTTCAAATTTTTTTTTTTTCATTCAATTGTTTAGCAAAATGTCATTGTCATTCAAAGTGCGACAGCGCTATTACCTAAAAATTGGCCTGGGCAGGAAGGGGGTGAAAGTGCCCAGTATGGAAGTGGTTAAGTAATACACCTCTAGACTAAACTAGCACGTAAGCCTTGCTGTGCAGGGGACCCCCACTCCAAGGGTAGATTTTGTCCAATTCCCGGATTTAAGCTTTAAAGCTTTAGGCATGCAAATAAATATACAATTAAAGATTTACTGTATGGCACTGGCTTATCTTGTTAAGGATTTGCAATTCTGTGCAGTCATCCTCCTGATCCAAGCACTTCTGTCCGATAGCACAGCCAAGTCTTGGACTTCCACTGCTGCAAAAACTGTCTGGTCCAGGGAACACCCCCAGCCCAATGATTGAACAGTAAATGAGTAGCAACATTCTGATGAGACAATTTTTTACTCCCCCTTAAGTATACATTGTTGTACTAGGAGCACTGCAGCAGAACCTGGTTGGCTCCTAAGACTGGCACTCTTTCTGCCAGTATTTCTGTACAGGTAATTACAGGAAGCAGATATAAGTAGCACCTACGCTAGTTGCATTTAAAATATATGTAATGATTGTACTAATTGGTGTGTTTTATTATTAGCCTGGACAATGTAAACACCAGGTATTAACATTATCCAAAGCAAACTGGAAAGCAAGCAGGGGTTTCAGACTCAATTTCATCATGGGCCGCATCACCTATTATGGTTGTCCTCCAAAGGGCCGGTTGAATCTAAGACTATATTTATCCAGGGCTTTTTTTTTCCTTAGAGAAAAGGGTGTAGCAACTCAACCACACTCCTCCGTCAAACCACATCGAGTTCAGGGGTGTGCTATGTACAGAGTGCAGGGTTCAGGGGTGCACTACCTACAGAGTGTAGGGTGTGCTATGCACAGTGTGCATGGTTTGGCTCTTTCACAGGCTGTCCACATCTCCCTTCCACTCTTTCCCCAGGGTGTGAGGGTCACATGAAATGGCCTGGTGGGCTGGATTTGACTCGCGGGCCTGACTCTCCCAGACACTGCTCAACCAACAAACCTTGGGAAGGAAAAGATCAGATTTTCTCAGGCAAGTGAAGGAGCTTCTGCCTAATGTGTAAATATTCATGCATGGTGTTTCCCAGAATTGGCTCATGCATGTTTTTGCCACAGTTGTACATGCCATAAAAGTGAGCCAGCTATCTCGTGTTCAGGGTTATAGGGGGAGGGGGGCACTTCTGGACATTTCACGATATGCTTTTTGTATAACATTCCTAACCTTACCACGGTACTGGTCACTATACTTCAACTGGTTAAACTGCCTGTGGATCACCTGAGTCATGGATTTTGTGCGGGGCAAAGAACGTTGGCAATGCACACCCAGTATGAACATCTGGTGTAAAGCATGAAGAGCTCTGTCTTGATTTCCAACTCCCTTTTTATGTGGCTTATGCCAGAGCAATAGGAGAACCCTGAGAACTCTTCTTTTTACCCAATGCCAGTACTGATTAGAGATGTGTGGTAATTACACTTCCTCCCCCATACAGAGACTCAGTTATGTGCTTGGAAACTGCAGAAAAATGCTCCTGCAGCTGTATAGATGCAAATATAGAGATAAATCTGGACCATTAATGAATTATAAAAATAAATATCTAAAGTGATGTGGCCCATTTTGCTTGATAGTGGTGTCATGGGTACTTCCTTTTCTCCTTTGGCAGGGGGTGGGTTATACTTCTGGACATACTGGCACTTGCTTCATGACATGTAAGCATTGATTTATCAAAGAGTACTAAGAGTCCTGGTCGGTATAATGACTCATGTCATTGACAGCTCAGGCTCACAAGAAGTTGTTTGGAAGACGTTGTGGACCTTGCTTTGTGCACTGGTCCAAATCATTTGCTGGGCAGGGGATTATGGTGTGGGGTTGTTTTTCAGGGGTTTGGTTTGGCCCCTTAGTTCCACTGAAGAGAACTCTTAAGGCGTCGGCATACCAAGACATTTCGGACAATTTTATGATCCTAACTTTGTAGGAACAGTTTGGGGATGGCCCTTTCCTGTTCCACCATGACTGACCTCAACCCGATAGAACACCTTTGGAATGAATTGGAGCAGAGACTGCGAGCCAGGCCTTCTTGTCCAACATCAGTGCTTGACCTCTCAAATGTGCTTTTGGAAGAATGGTCAAACATTCCCATAGAGACACTCCTAAACCTTGTGGACAGCCTTGCAAGAAGAGTTGAAGCTGTTTTAGCTGCAAAGGGTGGGCCAACTCAATATTGAACCCTACGGACTAAGACAGGGATACCATTAAAGTTTATGTGCGTGTAAAGGCAGGCGCCCCAATACTTTTGGCAATATAGCGTACCTTCAGCTGCCCGTATCCGGATCTTCTGATCATATTGGCATGTGGTTTTTAGTGACAGTAAATTCAAATGATGTTTTTTTTAAATCCAGAACTCAGTTTGAATTGCTCAGGTTTGTGATAGGCTTGCTTTAATAAACTCTTATCCAGCTACTGTAGAGAAAGAAATTAAGTTGCTTTGATTCAGTTCTACTTTGGTAGAAAATAAATCTCTACGAGATCTATAGCAAACAAGAAAAAAGCATCCTGTGAAAAGCCAAGAGCGTCCAAAAGCTTATAAAAAAATGTTTTCAAGTTAGACTTACAGACAGAGTGTAATATGTCACGACAGCTACAGGGAACACTCAGATCAATCTCTGCCGGCAGTTCCAAAGCTAATGCAATGCAGCTAAACAATCTCAAGTTTTTATGTTGCATGGTGAGAAGCAGGATCTATATAGGGCTTGGGCATAATACGTTTCTTGTTTGTGCTAAGAGCTGTAGTTTTACGAATAAAATTAAGAGATTGCCCTGTTTTAGCTGCCACTTGGTAAATCAGCTAATGGGAAAAATATTTTAAAAAGAGGTTTTGCAACATTTATCTATTCTGAATTGTCAACTCCAGTCTCCGCATTTAATGAAATACCATCAACATTCCAACAACCCCAATGTTTATATCATAACATCCAACCAAATTCACTTTTGTTTATTTAAATCAATTGCTATGGGCAACACAGATGCTTTTATTTATTTTACCTGCCAACTTCTGCATTTAAACAATGCAACCTAATCACCTTCCTGCCCTCAGCCTGTGATTGGAAAGTAACGGAGACGCAGTGGATTGCTGAAGTTATCACTCTTCTGTCTCCTCTTGTCTGCATGTTCCTTGTCGGCTCATATGCATGCAACAGAGCCTGCCATCCTCTAGTGCAGCCCCTATCTTTTCGAGTCTGAGCTCTGCTGTAGAGTGGATTAATTGCAAGAGGCTGTTTTAAACTCCGTTATAAACCTTTACATATACCCACTGAAGTGACTATTTTCCGGTAATACACAGAGATTAAATAAATCCTCCTACATAAGTTGTACCTGTTTATCTGCAGCAATCTCTTCTTTACAGCAGTTCAAAGTACACTGTTCAAAGGTGAACGCCGCAAGAAGGGCTGTATGGTTAAAATCTTGGTATGGGAATGCAGCGTCAAAGCTCAAGCTTTGTGGATTGCCTTTCTCAGGTGATCACCTCTTTGGACCTGGGCTTCAGGAGGCACTGGAGCGTACCCAGGACAAGAAAAAATCGTTCCCAGAAAAGAAGAAAAAAACAGAGGGTAGATGTTTTTTTCGAGGTTACAGGCAGCAGACCCAAAAGGAGAGAGGGTCATCCTAAAAAACACTGGACAGGCCAGAAGTGATGTGGAAGAGAAGTAATATTATTCAATCCTCCTCAGACCGCCTCAAAGCCCCAGTGACTCCTGTGTGCCGGTGGGAGGAAGATTGGGGGACTTCTTCCCACAATGCACCAATGCAACTTCAAGCCCGTTTATATTGGAAATAATAAAAAACGGCTACAAGTTGGAATTCAATGCCATTTCCCCCTCCAACTTTTCTGGTTACCCCGAGACCATGAGAAAGCGGGGGCTCTGAGTTTGCTGTTAGAGGAGCTGTTGGATCAACAAGTCATCAGCCAAGTTCCACATGCAGACCGATGCCAGGGGGTTTATTCCCACGTATTCGTAGTCAGAAAACCATCAGGCAAGTTCAGGTTAATCCTCAATCTCTGTCCTCTGAACAAGTTTATCAGATACAAGTGTTTCTGGATGGATTCTATCTTCACGGTAACAAATCTCCTGTTTCCCGATTGTTATATGGCGATGATCAATCTCAGGGACGCATATTTGCATGTGCCGATACATCGGGATTTCCAGGAATTCCTCAGACTAGCAGTCGGGGTTAATTCAGAAGTTCTTCACTTCCAATTCAGGGCACTGCCATTCGGACTAGCATCCTCACTGAGGATTTTTATGAAAGTCCTGGCAGAAGCCTTGGCTCCGCTGCGTGTCAGGGCCATTACAGTGATCCCCCTATTTGGACAATCTTCTGTTTTGTCGCTCAATCTTATCAGCAGATGGAAGAGAACTTACAGGAGGCACAGAATTTCCTGCACCCCCTTGATTGGCTGATCAATTGGGATAAGTCCCAGCTGATCCCAACCCAGGAAGTACAATAACTGGGATACAAGATATCTTCAACAGAGAAGAAGGTCTTTCTCCCATTAGAGAAAATAGAGAAAGTGGGTTTAGCGGTGGCGCAGCTTCAAACCAATCAGGAAGCCCTTATCAGAGATGTCATGAGAGTGATAGGCTTAATGACATCCTGTTTCCCAGCAGTCCCCTGGGCAAGGTTTCACCAGTGCCCATTACAGGCTCTCCTTCTACACTACTCGGGTGGCAGCCAGCAGAGTTTGGATCAGCCTATGCCCATATCAGCGCTGTGGTGGTGGCGGTGACCCAGTCGCAATCTAGACAAGGGTCTGTTGTGGTTCAGACCAACAGCACTGGTGGTGACAACAGAAGCCAGTTCTTTTGGCTGGGGAGCCCACCTGGAAAGGGATTTGGCTCAAGGAACTCAATCTCAGGTAAAAGCCAGACAGACCTCGAATCGGAGGGAGCTACTGGCAGTGCAGGGGGCTTTAGAGTCCTTCCAGCAAAAAGGGAGGAGCCCTATGTCTCAGAGGCTGTCCTGGAAGGCTCATAGAATTATTTTTACCGGTAAGTCTAACTTTGGGATGGGGATCTGATGTCACACACTGCACTGCCTAGAGCAGGGAACTGAGTGTAATCTGAGACCTGAGTGGGGGAAAGGACACCCCCCTTCTACACCGTCTCATTTGAAAACATGCACAGCTGAAGCTGTCAATCACCTGCTGTGTGCTGAAGGAGCATGTGGCCTTAAACACCCCCCCCCTGTGGAATTTGCATAACCGGTCATAAGTGACTCATAACGCAAGGGAAGAAAGAGCAGACAGAAATCACACTTGGATTGGAGCTAATAAACATTTTTTTAGTTCAGAAGTTTACAACCACTTTAAATTCAGGTACTTACACTTGTCGCATTTAAAACTACAGTTAATGATTTTTAATGACTACAAAACTAATTTGTATTTATTTATATCTGCCTTCAGTTCAGTTTTATCATAGGCTTAACAGGGCACCAACCTAAACATGACACATTTCTTTAGGTTTCAACAATTACATTTTATATACTGAAAGTAATTATTTTTAATTATTAAACAACCATGCATGCAAGACAACATAAGTATGTTACCTAAATGGCAAGACAAATTACGTAAATTTTAGTGCACAATTACTTTTTCTGTGCTGATCTTTGTTATTTTTAATTACTGAAATTATGTACGTAGATGTCAGATGTAGTGGATGCAGGACTATATAAGGATGCTTCTTCTCGAACATGATATGTTTCTGCAGGTTGTAATGTGCAATTACTGTTTATTTGCTGAGTTTAGTTATTTTTAATTATCAAATATCTTCAGGTAGATGTCAAACACGCAGTGCATGAAAATGTAAAAATACTTTTAAAAAGCAGGACATAGTTCTGTATGCTTTAATATGCAATTATTTGCCAATTTAATTGGAAATTCTTGACAATGTGTAAGTAGATGTCAAAAGATGTAGTCCATACAAAACTGCCCAATATTATTTTGAAACGTAAAGGTTTTTTTTTTTAGAAGATGAAAATCCCATAAAGTGCAACTGTACCCAGACTATTGCCATTCAATTATTTACATATTCTTTTTTTTTTTTCTTCTTCTTCAAATTCTTTATTTAAGATATCCAGCATTCACAGAGCATTAGATCACATTAAAAGGATACATGCATGAAGTGACTCAAAAGAGGCCCTAAACCAACAGAAAATACAATATTACTTATACCGTGTTTCCCCGAAAATAAGACCTACTGCGATTTTTGGGAAGGGCTGCAATATAAGCCCTACCCCGAAAATAAGCCCTAGCGTAGAGTGCTTGTGTGTATAGTGTATACACTACTCCATTGCGGTAGTGTATAGTGTAAACTGTGTGTGTCAATTGTGCCAAGTACGGTACCTTTGGAATACAGCCGCTCTGCGATCAGCTGATCTCCTCTCCTCCCAGCTGTCAGCGGGGGATTTCGCCCCCTCCTACAGTGCTCGGAGCAGGGAGGAGAGGTTCGGCAGGCTAAGGAAGTGACGAGTTGCACTCAGCTTATCTCCCCCTCTCCGAGATGTCAGCGGTGGAACTCGGCCCCCCTCCCTGGGCAGAGCTTCGGTGGGCTAAGGAAGCGACGAGCTGTACTCAGCTAATCTCTCCCTCTCCAAGATGTCAGCGGGGGATCTCGGGCCGCCCTTCCTCTGCAGACCTCCGGCGTTTCACAGGCGATATAAGAAGGTATGTGGCACTACATCTTAGCGTGCAGCAGTTTTGCATTGTGTGATACCAACATTCTACAAGCACTTTTACACAGGGGATTCGTGACAGGGAGGGAGAGATAGAGACAGCACATGGCATAATAAGACCTACCCCGAAAATAAGCCCTACTGTGTCTTTTGTTGTCAAAATTAATATAAGACCCGGGCTTATTTTCGGGGAAACACGGTAGTTAACCACTTCCCGCCCCGTCAATAGCAGATTGACGTCCGGGAAGTGGTTGTGTTATCCACACTGGACGTCATATGACGTCCTGCGGGATAACAGCCGCCGCGCGCCCGGGGGGGCGCGCATCACGGCGAGCGGTGGGTCAGTCTGACCCACCGCTACACTGATCTCGGTAAAAAGCCTCCGGCGGAGGCTTTTTACCACGTGATCAGCCGTGTCCAATCACGGCTGATCACGATGTAAACAGGAAGAGCCGTTGATCGGCTCTTCCTCACTCGGGTCTGACAGACGCGAGTAGAGGAGAGCCGATCGGCGGCTCTCCTGACAGGGGGGGTTCGCGCTGATCGTT
The DNA here is from genome assembly GCA_029206835.1 of Rana muscosa. NCBI lineage: Eukaryota > Metazoa > Chordata > Amphibia > Anura > Ranidae > Rana > Rana muscosa. Next base: position 181,751,430 of record CM055121.1, read on the forward strand.
TATCAGCGCAGCCCCCCTCGGATACCCACACTAGACCACTAGGGAAGCCCCCCAGGACGCCCCAGGAAGCCCCAAGCATGTGGATGGCCCCCATGGCCATCCACATGTAATAAAAAAAAAAAATCTGCCAATCAGTGCCCACAAATGGGCACTGACTGGCACTATGATGGCACCACCACAATGTGTGGTGGCTGGCATTGCTGGGCATCAGTGTCCATCAGCGCCACCTATCAGTGCCCATCTGTGCCCATAAGTGCCCACCTATCAGTGCCCGTCCGTGCCACCTATCATTGCCGCCTATAATTGCCCATCAGTGCCGCCTATAATTGCCCATCAGTGCCGCCTATGAGTGCCAATCAGTGCCGCCTATGAGTGCCAATCAGTGCCGCATACCAGTGCCACATATCAGTGCCCATCATCAGTGCCCATCAGTGCCACCTCATCAGTGCCACCTCATCAGTGCCACCTCATTGGTGCCACCTCATCGGTGCCCATCAGTGTCGCCTTATCAGTGGCCGTCAGTGCCGCCTTATCAGTGCCCGTCATTGAAGTAGAAAAGGTACTTATTTACAAAAAAAATTAACAGAAACAAAGAAAAACGTCCTTTTTTTCAAAATTTTCGCTCTTTTTTTATTTGTTGTGCAAAAAATAAAAATCGCAGAGGCGATCAAATACCACCGAAAGAAAGCTCTATTTGTGGGAACAAAATGTTAAAAAATTTGTTTGGGTACAGTGTAGCATGACCGCGCAATTGTCATTCAAATTGCGACAGCGCTGAAAGCTCAAAATTGGCTTGGGCAGGAAGCTGTATAAGTGCATGGTATTGAAGTGGTTAACATGAAGTGCAGGGCCAACCTTTCCAGAACACCCTGAAATAGCAAAATCAACAAGGGCTTAAAATGGATATGGAGGGGGTAGTCTCTATTTACATATCCTTAACAAGCAGTAAACGAGCTCCAGAGCAAGCTACCACTGACTTCCCTAGCTGCTTGCACTATGAAGTAATAAATTCTTAAAGATCACAACAAAGACTCCAAAACAAGGTTTCAGTAAAAGCTTAGAGACACCTAAAGTGATTGATTGTAAATGATCACCTTGTAAAACAACCCATTCAGTTTAAAATGGAAATGAAAGGAAAAAAATGTTTGTTTAGATATAAAAAAAAAATATATATTAATACCTTTTTTTCCTTTTTTATAAGTGATCACATTCCCTCTGTTCTCAGCTGCATAAGAGCTGGGAGAAGAGAAGCATCAGCACACTGAGCTACCCATTGAATGGCTGTGCAGTGGGAGCATATCAGGACAAGTCTGATCATTGGAGGAGATTACACTGAGTTCCCAGCATAGCTAGAGAACTGACCATGCCGTGCTCTCCTGCTTAGTGTGGTCAGTTTTTAATAGGAAAGCAAGGGGACTGGCAGAAACACAGAGGATTCCATATAGAGGAAGCAATACAAAAAGAACAGGATACTTTCTCATACAAGTACATGGTACAGCAGGCACATATCAGGAATGTGGAGTGTTGGGGTAACAAACGATTATAAGTATAAGTAAAGGCAAAACTTTTTTTTTTTTCTGGACAGAGTGGAGATGGATTAGAACCCCTGTCAGTTTCTATTGCTGTCTGTGCCCCCGTTGGGAAGAGTCACCCTCTCTATTTGTCCTGTTTACCATTATTATTGAAAGTGAAAGTAAAAGGAAAACCCACATTTTGGGTTGTCCCCAGAAAAGTAATAGAGATGAAATCTTCCAATGGGGACCTGGGGGGTCTCCAAGAAATTCCCCTAATTTACCAGGATTTTCTTTTTACTTCCTGTTTAGCTTTGGGACAGGAAGTGAAAGAAAATCTCCGCAATGGGACACGGATGGTGAAAAAAAATCTGATAGGGGTTTGTTACTCTATCCCCAAAAAAATAATAGTTTTCCCTATAGTTCTAGTTAGGTCTGGTACACATGGGCCGAATGTTGTCTGGCATCGGCTGGTTCAACAGAAACTGGCCGCCATTAAGCCTGTGTGTATGGCAGCCGACCCGACAGAAGCCCGGCCTGTCAAAGGCTCATGACCGAAAAAGGTCTGCCGATCAGCTCCTGATCAGCACTCTCGGCCAATGACTGAGAGCGTTGACCAGAATGTTCTGGTGGGGAGGGGGGGCGTTCCCCTGTTAGAATACAATAGCACAGCAGGAGACATCGGATTGTTGGTACTGCCGCTCCGACCTAGTGGTGTGTACTAGGCTTTAATGTGTGTTTACATTAGAGGGCTGATAGGCTGTCAAGATTCTTTTGCAATATTTTTTTTAAAAAAAAGAGCTAAATCGTCAGTGCTTCCATTGTCAAGTTGATGAATTTCTCCACAATGCATGTGGCTACTGGGGAGAATAAGGGCTTGTTTTAAATACTTTAGTGTGCATAGTCTTGGGCACAGGTTCACTTTAAAGCAAACCTGTAATCTGCCAATGCACCTTTCAGCTCTGAGTCTTTCTAGTGAGAGTCTACATCGTATTTTCGCCCTGTCCCATTTGACAGTGCTGGGAAAATCAGCAAGCATAGGCACTGTTATATTAGAGGAAGGGAAGTAAGTCATTTGCTCTTCTGTGCCCTTAAGCACGGGGTAATATCCATCCCTAATGGTATTAGACATGTGTGGTTTGTTTTGTTATTCAGAGATTCGTATATATCCGAATACCCGAATTACAATATAAACAAATTTTACCGAATGCTCCGAATAACATAACGAAATTCATCCAAATTTAGGAAATTCAGACTGAAATTCAAATCAAATTTTACATTGAACTCCAGTCAAATTATAACTACACATATTGCTGAAATCAAAGACTGTGTGTTATTAGCGTACCATTTCGAAATAATGCTGTTTTTGTTACGCCAAAGGTGATTTAAAGGGTCATTGTAATTTGATGAAGATTTTTCTTTTGTTGGTTCACTTTGCTGCATTCAAATCGAAAACAATATAACATTTTAGTTTCTATCGATTTGAAAGTTTGTAATCGAAAAAAAACCTGTAAATTCTAAGAATTTTTTTAATTCCGAATACAAATTAAATTAATCAACCGAATTGATCTAAATGAAATAACAAGATTAACAAATCAAAACAATTTTTTTTTCGTCATGCACATGTCTAGATGGTATAACAGAGAGTCGGGGGAGTAAAGAATAATAGGTATGTGCTGCTAGGGAAGGGGGCATTAAAGTTTAATTGTTACTAAACCCACAACAGTAAAATTAGTCTGTATATGCAGTAAAGCATGCTTGTTATAGTAATGTAGGAAAAAAAATCCGCACTCCGGTTGTTGCTCTTTAAAAAATCTTTGTTTTTATTGACAAGCCACAGTGAACAAACGCAAATGGAAACAGTTGATGCGTTTCAGCCTATAAGGCCTTAGTCATAGCCACAGGTTTTTTAAAGAGCAACTACAGGAGTGCAGATCTTTTTTCCTACTTTACTCAGCCAGCGACTGTGGCTGGAGCACCCGGGAGCTCTACTATCTATATGTTGTATGGGTAGTAGCACTGACTTTTCTGTGTATGCTTGGTATACTCACTGTGGATGGAAAATGATGGAAAAATAAACTGCGCTAGGATATTTAGAGACAGACGGATAGGTCAAACCGTCTGAATGGGGGAAGCAGCAACTAACCTGAAAACAATCATCAGTTGAACGAAATAGAAAATATATATAGTTGCGCTAAATCTATCATAGACACACCACTGGATGATTAAAAAATCTAAATACAGCAGTGGCTAAAAAAGTTATAAAGTGCTCAGTGAAGAAACAAATTATAAAATCAACATAAACAATGTTAGTAGTTGATGTGATGAAAAATAAATAAATGAATAAATATAAATATGAAAAAACCTAAAGCCCAGTACACACGATCCGATGGACTTTTTTCATCGGACAAACCGATCGTGTATGGGACCCATCGGTCTTTTTTCCATCGGTTTTAAAAAATAGAACATGTTTTAAATTTTTCCGATGAATCAAAAACCGATAGCAAATTCCGATCGTCTATGGGCAAGTCCATCAGATAAAAAACCCACGCATGCTCAGAATCAAGTCGACGCATGCTCAGAAGCATTGAACTTCATTTTTCTCAGCTCATCGGAGTGTTTTACGTCACCGCGTTTGGAACGGTCGGTTTTTTGACTGATGGTGTGTAGGCAAGACTGATGGAAGTCAGCTTCATCGGATTTCCGATGGACAAAACCATTGGATTAGAATCCATAGGATATCCGATCGTGTGTACAAGGCTTAAGGGGTTAATCCTCTGCATTGTGTAAAAAGGCTCTTTGATCCTATATGCACAGATCCTCCCTTCCCTGCATGGTCCCTGTTAAGACGGAGCCTTTGGAGTCAGGCTGCACATGCTCAGTTTGGTGTGTATTGCTAGAGAGGTGTTTTTTTTTTCTTGGGAGGGTTCATGTAATCAGCACAGGGCCAATCGGCATTCTCCAGACAGAGGGTCAAGAGCCATGCAGCCTCATAGGACAGCTCAGTGCAGTATGAAAACCCCTCCTACAAGCTTCACTAGGAACTGATAGAAATCACAAGACTTCTATATACTGCTGATGAAAAAAGGTATTTAGCAGTTAATATTTCATAAAATAATTGCATTTCCATGTTTTGTGTACTGTGGGAGACCAGATATAGTGAATGCAGGGTCCTGGGTTTAGTAAGACTTTAACGTGTTACTTCACCCTGTATGGCCAAAGCACAGGTTTGCCTTTAAGCGAAACTCCTGCCAATATTTCTTAGACCCCTTTCACACTGAGGGCGTATTGCAGGCGCTATAGCGTTAAAAATTACTGCTGCAATCCACCCTTAAAAAGCTGCTCCATTGTCTCCAGTGTGAAAGCCCGAGGGCTTTCACACTGGAGCGTTGCGCTAGCAGGACGGTAAAAAAAAGTCCTGCTAGCCGCATCTTTGGAGCGGTGAAGGAACGGTGTGTATACCGCTCCTTCAGCGCTGCTGCCCATTGAAATCAATAGGATAGTGCGGCTATACCGCCCACAATGCACTGTTACAGGGTTTTAACTCTTTCTCGGCCGCGGTAAAAATAGCAGGGTTTTACCGCTAACGCTATGGGCGGCTCAGTGTGAAAGGGGTCTTAGAGAAGGGTTTTAACGTCTATTTTGTTTTTTATTACTGTTGACATCCATTGGATGTAAGTTAATGTAAAAATCACAATGGAGACAATCACAGCAATACGAAATTGAGTGTTGTTCATCATTTTTTTATTTAGGCTAACAATTGCATGCTAACCATTACATTTGCAAGACAAGCCTTCAGGGGTGTCTACCCTTTCTCCTCTGTTCATACAGTACTGATACACAGGTTTAGCAAACTGTTAATAAAATATTTGCAAAGATCGTAAGTTCACGAAGAAACACACAAGGTATTAAAAGTGAGAAAGTAAAGCTGGCCAAGCACCAGAAGAATTTTGTTAGAAAATGTTCTATTTTTTTTTTTTAGGAAGGTTTGATTCTCTAATGGTTAGTGGGGGACAAATCAACATACATTTTTTACCAAATAAATAGAAGATTTGAAGGAGCAGCATAGAAAAGTTTTCTTGAATGTGGTTTTCATTTGGGAAACGTCTTACATCTTGTATTGCCCATGTTCTAGGCACAAAAGAAACTTGTTTGTATTAAACATGAATGGGTTTCCATTCAAGTAGCAGGTTTGGAAAATATTTTAAGGGCGTTGGTTGGAATTTAGTTGACATAATGATGGCAAGAAGGAATGCCCAGAGGAATGATTTTTCTGAATTTCTGTACAAACATGAAAAGATTTTCAAGGTGCAAATCCATGTATATCAAAAATACAATATTATGTAAAATCAAAAAGACTTTATTTTACAAAATTTTGACAGCATTTAATTTCAATACAAACCATTAAAGACAGATTCATGCGGTCTTATTATAGGATATTTATTGTAGGTCTAATGCCGCGTACACACGATCGATTTTCTCGACGGTGAAAACACCGTCGAGAAAATCGACGGGGAAAACGAGGGAACGGCTTGGTTCCCTACACACGTCCGTTTTTCCCGAAAAAATTTTTTTGGACGAGAAAAACGACCGTGTGTGGGCTCCATGGCAGTGTTTCCCTATGGGAAAACTGCAGCGGAAAAAAACGACAGGAATCACGACGAGAAAAATTAGAGCATGTTCTAATTTTTCTCATCGTGATTAATGCCGTTTTTCCCGTCGGGAAAAATGACAAAAAGCCCACACACGGTCGTTTTTCTTGTTAAAAATAAATAAATTCATTTTTCCCGACGGGAAGCAATACAAAGAGAACAGGAGACTTTCTCATACAAAGTACACTATACAGCAGAGGATTGAAGATTAAAGCAGAACTTTACCCATAACAACTTGATAAAAAAATAACAATATATAAAAAAATAACGTTCTTTAGTAAGGAACATATTCCACATTAGCCAACCAGCCGCCGTCATTATACTGCGGCAGGCTGGCACATTCCCGTGAATCGCTGTAGCTGTATGTCAGCTCCTTTAAGAGCCATAGCAGGCGCATGCTGCATGGCGGGGGGACCCGATGTGCATGGCCAGAAGCCGGGATGGTCGCCGGCCACCCGCGATCTCGGGAAAGAGAGCCAGAACGGGGATCTGTCAATGTAAACAGACAGATTCCCGTTCTGACGGGAGGAGAGCGAGATCTGCTGTTCCTAGTGATCAGGAACAACTATCTGTCTCCTCCTCCAGTCAGTCCCATCCTCCCACAGTTAGAAACACCTCCCAGGGAACACATTTCACCCCTTGATCACCCTCTAGTGTTAACCCCTTTCCTGACAGTGACATTTACACAGTAATCAGTGAATTTTTATAGCACTGATCGCTGTATATATGTCAGTGGTCCCAAAAAAGTGTTTGTAAGGGTCCGATCTCACAGCCGCAATGTCACAGTCCCGCTAAAAATCGCAGATTGCCGCCATTACTAGTAAAAAAAAAAAAAATGCTATCCCTTATTTTGTAGACACTATAACTTTTGTGCAAACCAATCAATATACGCTTATTGGGATTTTTTTTTTTACCCAAAAAATGTAGAAGAATACATATTGGCCTAAACCGATGAAGAAATTTGTGCGTTTTTTTTTTGTTTTTTTTTATTAGGATATTTATTATAGCAAAAAAATATATATATTTTTCAAAATTGTCACTTTTTTTTATAGCGCAAAAAATAAAAACCACAGATGTGATCAAATACTATGGGTGCAACGGATCAAAAAACTCACGGATCGGATCGATCCTCGGATCAGAGTCACAGATCGGATCATTTTTCGGATCCGCAAAAAAAAAAAGACAATCTTGTTACACCCGCCGGAGTTTTAGATTTCAGTTATTTTCAAAACAAAACGGAGCTTGTATGCTTAAATACAGTATTTGTAAATCCGACGGACTCTTTACATGTTAAATTTTAAAAGCAGCAGCAAACCTTACATGCTTGCTAATGTGACAGAACACCTCTGATTTTCACATTTAACTAAATGTTAAATGTGAAAATCAGAGGTGTTCCGTCACATTAGCAAGCATGTAAGGTTTGCTGCTGCTTTTAAATTTAACATGTAAACAGTCCGATGGATTTCCAAATAATGTATTAAAGCTGATGAGCTCCGTTTTGTGTTGAAATGAACTGAAATCTAAAACTCCGTTGGGTGTAACAAGATGTCCGCTTGGCCCCTTCTCTATCATTACTGTGCAGGAGTGTGGGGTGGAGCAAGATGGCGGTGAAACGTCACTACAGCGGCCGCCGCCGGGTGTACCAAGATGGCCGCTGCTCCGGAGCTAGGCCGAAGCCGCGGCTTTTCCTACGGCCGAGGCTCCGCGGATCGCGTGGTGATCCGATCCGAACAGGGTGACCCGTTCGGATCACGGATCACCACCGATCCGTTGCACCACTGTCAAATACCACCAAAAGAAAATTCTATTTGTGGAAAAAAAAGTATATCAATCTTGTTTGGGTACAGCGGTATAAACAGTAAAATCGACACAGTGCCGTATTGCAAAAAATGGTCTGGTCATTAAGGGGGAAATCTTCCAGTCTGTAAGTGGTAATAATTATGCTACCAAAATTAGTGGGTGCTACAAATTGCCCCCAGCATTGCTACTGCTTTTTTTCTGAACTAAACCCATTGATTTAACAGTTTCAAATAACAGTTACATCCCTGGAATGCTGGGATTGCCAACTGTCACTATTGCTTGTGTCCAAACTGTCAAACCATCAAATGGCTGGTGTCATAACTGATCACATGCAGCACCATGGCAGTTGCAGATCAAACAGAAGCAGCTTCCTTGGCTGTAAAGGATATATATGTATGTATAGATGTATAGCAGGGTTTAATGTTGCATTAATGCTGTCATCAGATTGGCCTCTACAAATTCAGCAGTGCCTAAAAATAGAGAGCAACTGAGCATGTGCAGAGCAGGGTGAGACAGTATATTACTGGATTTTAAACAGTATAGACATTAGTAATTTTTTACATAGCTATACCTACAAAAGGGGTCAGCCTGAAGTGATCTTGCAGGACCTCATTTTCCTTTTAAAGTTCCACTTTTAGGTATTGCAGCAATACCTGATTTTTGGGCTGTTCAATTTAAAAATTTTGGTTGAAATCCTGCTTAAGCTCTTAATGCTGGAACCTCCCGATCCTTTAAGAGGTTTATGATGCTGAGGGGCAGGTTGGGGCTTAAGAGCACATTACAGCCATGATTGGTGGTCACATGATCCAAAGACTTACGTTCACAAGCAGCGATCGGAAGCTTTTGGTTAGGTGCCAGTACTTGTGCCGGGAGCATGCACCGCACCGCACACGCTCTCGGCACCACTCTATGGACAGCAATTCACGCAAATATGTGGCCCCTCAGTGCCAAGGACCAGGCGCTGAGAGGCCACATATTTGCGTGCAGCCAGTGTAAAAGTTTATATCTCTGTGTTGTTCCTGTTAAATGATTTCCATCTACATATCATAGGACCAATGTAGGCAGAAGTTTTATGTCCCTTTATCTGCTTTTTCTAGGGTTCATTGAACACTATGTGCAAAGTCCCACAGTGTGGCTACAGAGTAAATCTCTAAAGATCTATAAGAACTAAAAGTTACAACATGATGTAGGTGGAGCCCAGTGGGCTTCTTAATGCAGACTTTTATTCCAATATTACAGGGGTCTCCAAACTGTCCCTCGAGGGCCGGATGTGACACTTTGCTTGCCTTTATCCGGCCCTTGGGGCACTATTCTTTCTACTCATACAAGTCACTATTCATTCTGTTGACACCAAAGGACTATTCCTCCCACTGACAATATTGTTCACACTGACAATGATGTAATTTTTTTGACTCCCACTGACCACAAAGCCTATGGCATTGTTTACTCCCACTGATGCCAGGACATTTTTGACTCTCACTGGCCACAGTCCGGCCCGCCTAAAGTTTGAAAGGCAGTAAACTGGCCCTTTTGTTTTGAAAGCTTGGAGACCCCTGCAATAATACACTTTACCCTAGTGAAATTCTCCCCCTCTGCAATCTAAAATGTTTATTTTTATTTAAAACTTTGCTTTTTGCCCACCTCCTCCCTTGATTCTCGCCTAGGCAAGAATGACTTCTCCTTTTTCCCCTGAAGTCTTCTGGGATTTGCACATCAAAAAAAATTCCAGTTGACATCAGCTTCAGCACAGCAGACTGAAGAGAGTGGACCTGGCAGTCCGCCATCAGGGGTCCGACTGCTTGAACCAGCAAAAGACGACCGGCTCCCAATGACATCAGAAACAAAGATGGCCGTGCAAGACCTAGTGTGCCGCAGAGAGCAGCAGATCATAGCAGACCAACGCTGGCTTCGTCCTGGTGAGTATATTTTTAAAGATGGCTCACTTTAGGAGGTAACCGTTGATTTAAAAAACACAGGGGGAGGGAAGATGCCCTTTAAGGGCAAATATTGTATTCATTTTGCCCTCTGATGCTCATATACATGTCACGACTAATAATATTACATCAAAGCTTTATTTACTAACTGTGGCACATCCTGGATAAGGTGTCATTTTTCCATCACTTTTTACCAGCTTTTAAGTAAGTAATGTTCAGCAGTTTTGTTACACTGCTGAAAGCCGCCATCGCATTAATGTTGTATTTTATGTCCAGTGCCTTTGATCTTATTTTATTTGCTCGTATACATTATATGCCTTCGATTTTATTTTGTATCTTCTCTGTATGAGTGACATGTTGTCATATTTCCTGGGAGTACTCTTTAGTGACTTTGAGACTCAAATTGAAGGTTATCCAGGCTCTGCTGTTTCTGCATTTTGGAGAGGCTGGATTGATTATGAAATGTGTACTTCTAGCTCCCTTTTTGTTTATTTTTCTTCATTTTCAATTCTAGCTCTCTTCTCTGCTAGTGATTTGTCTTATTCCTTTTAGTGTGCCTGTTTATCACAGCCAGGTTTTGCCAAGGCACGACTTAAATTACATACTGTGCTTTATGCTTTTCAAATCGAAAAAGCTGCTTTATTATTAAGTAATAGTCCAAGAGGTATTTCTGAGAAGACAACAAAGCAAGATTAATAACAAAGTGTCTGGAGTGTATCACAACCGTTGGTCAATATTTTTAATGTTTACTCTTTTGATTTGTTGAGTTTATAAACTTGACTTATGTTAAAGAAAAACTTTTGGTTCAATAGAAAATGAAGACGCTGTTTTAAATTACAGAGCTGCTGGAAAAAGCTTAATTTTACCAGCATTCATGTGCATCCATGCAATGAGACTCTTTCACACGGGTAGACTCCACCAGCTCAGGGGGATTCTGTCTGCTGATCCCCGCTGAACAGGAGGATGACAGGTCCGTGTCTGCTCCGCTTTCCTCTATGGGGTGGTCGGATGGAAATGGACAGCCTGTTCATTTATATCCGACTGTTATCCAATCCGCCAAATGGATGGGGAACGGATTCTCCACCCGTCTTTTTTAGCGGATAGAATCAGATTTGAAGGTTGGTGGAAAGAAATGGACACGTGGGCGTTTTACATCTGCTGCTCCATGGAGGGCAGTGGATGGTCCGATCAGGTCCACCTAAAAACTCCTTTCGGTCTGCCCATGTGAAAGGGGCTTAAGAGAAGATAAGTTGTTTGCTAGAAGACTTCGGGGCAGGTAGGTGTTGGCGAAGGGGGAGGCCTTGTCGGGGAACAGGTTGATCCCATTGGGGGTGCCCGGGTCAGGTAAGGCCACCTCGACCAACTGTTCCCTTATCCCATTTGTCAAATGCATAATACCCGCAAGCCAGGGGTAATGGCTCAATTTTCTCTCATTATGCCCACATAGGCGCCTCGACAGACCTGATAGGGCCTTGTTGCTGATACTTTGTTTAACATCCCACCCATGTACGATGTTGAATGTCTTGTTTTATGTTGTGCCGATATTATGTTAGATTTTTATTTTTCATTACGGAATAAAAACTTATTGAAAGTAAGAGAAGATAAGTCCAGACTGGCTGCCAGAAAAATGTTGGATCGGAGCCCACCTTCTACACTGCCTAACCCAAACTAGAACCAAACGTACACAACCATGTGTGCTGGCCAACGATAGGCTATGGGCTCATTCACATGGGGCGATTTGACCGTGCCCTGTGCAGGGCCACTTCTCCAAATACGCAAGGGCTGCTCCAAATATGACATTTATGTGGGTGTGGGTTTATATGGGTGCATGTCCCCAAACTCAGCCTGGGTGCATTCAGAGCCATGCACCCACACCTGCACAGATGTCACATTGGGAGCAGCACCTGTGTCCGTGCAGCTGCTGCATCCCAATAAACAGCTTTAGGACTACCTATACGAGGATGCATGGAACACTTACCCATCCTTGTGTTGGTTAAAACAGCCCTGCAAAGGGCATGAAACAAATCACCCTTTGTGAATAAGGCCTAAATATGAAACTACCACAATCGCTTTACAGACAACAATCAGCAGCACTCCTAATAAAAAACATATCATTAAGGCTACTTTCACACTGAGGCGCTTTACAGGCGTTCTAACGCTAAAAATAGCGCCTCTCCTGTCACTACAGTGTGAAAGCCCGAGGGCTTTCATACTGGAGCAGTACGATGGCAGGACGCTAAAAAACATCCTGCAAGCAGCATCTTTGAGGCGCTTCAGGAGCAGTGTATAGCCAGCTCCTAAAACGCCCTTTCCCATTGTAATTAATGGGCAGCCCTGGCAAAGCACCGCTGCAGCATTGTTTTGCGGGCGCTTTTAACCCTTTTTTGTCTGCTAGTGGGGGTTAAGTGTCCCGCTAACGGCCGAAAAGCGTTGCTAAAACGTCTGTAAAAAATAGTGTTATAAAAAATAGTGTGCAAGTGCCCTTAAAGTGGCAATAAATCCCAAACCAAAAATTCATTATATTGCAGCTTACCAATCATTAGATGTGGTGGCTGCATCAGACACCACTCTGGAGGAATGAGAATAGGAGGTAAAGCAGACGGCAACGTTGTCAGTCTTGGAAGCATGCAGTGTTAAACTCGATTAGCAGATGTAGAGCCACTACTAAATTAAAGTGGTTTTAAAGGTTCGGTTATATATATTTTTTAAAATAACAAACATATCATACTTACCTCCACTGTGCAGTTCGTTTTGCACAGAGTGGCCCCGATCCTCCTGTTCTGGGGTCCCACGTCGGCTCTCGCGGCTCCTCCCCAAAATAGATAACCCCCTCTGGGAAGCTCTCTCCCAAGGGGGTTACCTTTGCGGGCGCGCTCTCGTGTCATACACTCGCCGTCCATATCGGCCGCGTCATTGGATTTGATAGACAGCAGCGGGAGCCAATGGCTGCGCTGCTATCCATCTATCCAATGAAGAGCCGAGAAGCCATGGAGACAGCCACGCGGGATCGCGCCCACGAAAATTCAGGGCTCAGGTAAGTAAAACGGGTGGGGGGGGGGGGGCTGGACACTGCAAGGTGTTTTTTCACCTTAATACATAGGATGCATTAAGGTGAAAAAAACACGAAGGTTTACAACCCCTTTAAAGCCAAACTCTAGATCTCTAGCTCACACTTTATAAACAGTTATGCGGCGTACACCCAATCGTTTTTCATGCCATTTTTTTAACCGATGTTTTTCTCGTCGTTTTTTTTCATGTTTCCTCTCAAGCCTGTCTTGCATCCACACGATCATTAAAAAAAACGCTCAAGCAAAGCGCAGTGACGTACAACACGTACGGCGGCACTATAAAGGGGAAGTTCCGTTCGAATGGCGCCACCCTTCATGTTAGTAAACTTTGTTGAGCGGCGATTCGCGCTTTTCAGCCTCGTGCTTTTCAGTCCATAACAGCGTGACGAATGTGCTATCTCCATTACGAACGCTAGTTTTACCAGAACGAGCGCTCCCGTCTCATACTTGATTCTGAGCATGCACGTTTTTTTTTCCCCTCGTAAAAGCATACACAACACTATCGTTTTTCACGTCGTTAAAAAAAACGACATGAAAAACGACGTGAAAAAATAGAGCATGTTCGAAAATTTTAATGACCGTTTTTCACGCCGTTAAAAATGCTCTGGAGCATACACACGATCGGTTTTAATGGCCATTTTTAAAAATGGCATTTTTAACGGCATGAAAAACGATCGTGTGTACGCCGCATAAGAGGAAACGTTTTTTTTTCATTTTGGTAAGGTTTTGCCTGAATAAATAAAAGCTGATCATTTTAATCACCCCTGCCAGTGTTAAAGTGTTACTAGACCCACAACAGTAAAATCAGTCTATATATTCAGTAAAGCATACTTGTTATACTCACTGTGGAACCTAAGACCGAAAAAGGCTTTTTGATCCGGTCTTCTCTGATCCTCCCCCTCCTCCACAGCCCCCAATCCACCTCATGAGACAGTAGAAAAGAGCCTCGGGGGGCACACATGCTCAGTTTGTTGCTAGAGTTATTTTTTCTTGAGAGGGTGCATGTGATCAGCACAGGGCCAATCGGCATTGTTCAGACAGAGTGTCAGTAGTCATGCAGCCTCATAGGACGGTCAGAGGAGAATGAAAACTCGTCCTACAAGCTTTAACCAGTGCTCGGCCGGACACTAATAGAAGTCACAAGACTGCTATATACTGTTGATGAGAAAAAGTATTTAGCAGTTTATATTTACTAAAATAATTGCATTTCCATGTTCTGTGTACTGTGGGAGACCAGATATAACGAATGTAGGGTCCTGGGTTTAGTAACTAATTTGTCTCATCCCTGTAAACTGATACATTCTTCTGGAGAGTTTGTGCTGTGAAAAACAGACTCGCTAGCTGAATTACCAGATGAAAATAGAAGAAAGCATAAAAAAGGTAACAAATACAGCCGTCACATCTAAGAATTGATAAGCTGCACCATAATAAATATTTATAATGCAACCGTATTATAAAACATAACCCACTAACCCCTAAAAACAATTAAAAATCCCATATAACTAGTTCTGGAGCCCTCTCAAATGTGGATACAGATTTAAATTGGTGTAATAGGCCTCATTCACATGGACGCAGAGACCCGTACAACATGAATAAGGCGTTTGCTTGCTTGCGAGGCAAAAATGTATTTCGCTGTCAGGTTTGGCAGGAAACTTCGGCCCCCCCCCAACACAACCCATTCCGCTGCCCCATTTTAACCCCTTAAACCCTGCCATAACCACATGCAGTGCATGAGGTCGTGGTGGGGTATAAAGGCGTAGGGGGAGTTTACTGGGGTATAAAGGCGTAGAGGGAATTTACTAAAACTGGAGAGTGCAAAAATCTGGTGCAGCTCTGCATAGGAACCAATCGGCTTCCAGGCATTATTGAACAAGCTGAAGTTAGAAGCTGATTGGCTACCATGCACAGCTGCACCAGATTCTGAGTGCTCCAGTTTTAGTAAATCTCCCCCAGTGTGTGCAAACAGCAGTGGATGTCAGATTTTGTACTTCATACTATTTATCCACTTTGGCTCTAGAGCAATTTTTTCATATTTTGCACACATGTAAAAATCTGCATTTTTGGCCAAAATATTATGTAAAATTTCCAGAGCATTATATATTTTCTGAAAGCAGAGGCCCTGTGGAATAAAAATATTGTAGCTGTGTCTTCTATGCACCGGGAATGGCCATGCTGAAAGTACAGGTTCCCTGTTTCATCCACTATACTGTATGTTGCTTCAGCCTACCAAGCCGCAGATATTTTAGAGATGTTGAAATATTTTTACTCTTTCGTTCATGGACCGACACAGCTTCCTATTGACATAGTGGGTATTATCCGTTATTTAGGAGTGACTAGGCAGAAAACTTGTAAAAAGTGTTGCATCACACCTTCTACAGTACCGCCCAGGGGGCGGACCCTCTGGGTATATCCCCTGATCTCGCAGATCAGTTTTTTTCTGTCTAGCAAGGAGTAGGACATGGCTCCCTTTTGGGCCCATTGGTCGGGGGAAAAAAAAAATTCTATATATTTTTTTTGTTTTCCTGCGATCTTCGATCAACTGCCGACTGGATGACAGGCTGGATCCTCGATCCTTGTAGTCCCCCCAGTTTTGTGCATCGAGCGTGTGCCAACCCTAGCTATGCGCTGTGTTTTCCACGACATGCCCGTCGCTCCAGGGCTTGCATCGGACCGCTCAGCTTCGGCTGACCTTACGGCCGAGTCGCAGTAGCCTGTCCGGTGAGCTAGCGCTCCAGGGCATGCATATGATAATTTTCTAGGGTTCAATCACAGCATGCCTGGCCGTCAGTCACCTTTCTGTGCGCGGATGATGATCTGTCCGGAATGTCTTCCAGCATGAGACAAGACACGCAGGATAGGTAAGTAGCTCCCCTGCTTCGGCAGGGTGACTAGGCTAGACATTCCTGGAGAGATCAAGTAAGTGGTTGTGGCTTCTTTCTTTCCTCTCGCCCTGCTTCCCTCCTCCCTGGGCTCTGAGCTAAGGTTGCTGGGTGCTGGGAGTCACCTAAGGGGTTCCACCTGGAGCGGGGCTGGTTGTAGCTATCATTTAAAAAATGTCATTCTTATTACCTGTGTGTGCTTTTCCCCCTCCATGCTGTCGGCAGCCATCTTGCGGTGGTCCATGCCTGTTTCAGCCTCTAGTGACTGTCCGGCGGCCATTTTCTTGTGGTTTCGCGCCCATATGTAAATATCGCCGCTCGGCGTTCATTTTCTTGTGGTCCGCACCCGCTTTGGCCTCTATCGTATGTTCGGCGGCCATGTTCCCTAGGATTTTTGCTGTCTGCTGCCATTCTTTTGTGGTCCGCGGCCGCTTTGGCCTCTATATTCGGCACGGCGGCCATTTTCTTGGAGCCCACATATTTCCATACAGCTGCTTGGCGACCATTTTGCGATAGTCTCCGGCCTCTAGGGTGCATTTGCACTGGCGCAAATTTACACAGGAAAGGCTGATAAATATCAGACGGACACAGGCAGCGGTGGGATAGCATCGCAGGCGGAGCACACGGCAGCACAGCGGTACCTTTCCAAGGGTGGTGAGTCCTCTGGGAGACCCTGCATCTCTAAAGCAGCTAGGAGGGTGGCCTATTGATGCCTTGTCTGGAGCCCTGTGGGTATCAGCGTGTGGGTCAGCATGGCGTCTGAAGCAGACGTTTTTTCCCCTGAAACAACGGATTTAGCGTCTGGTGCCCCTGTTACATCTGCGGACGCTATGTCGGCAATCCTAGAGGCTTTTGTCGCCAGGGTGGAAGCTGCACACAGGAACACGGGGGGTAGTAAACGTCCCCGTCCCCTGCAATCTTCCGGGGATAACTCTGATGCAGAACCAGGCCCAGCTATGGCTCATGACCTGGATTCTGATGCATCAGAGACTGCAGACCATGACCAATCGGACAGTGAGATTGACTCCAAGTCCAGGTCAGTACGCGAAAAGGCTTTGTTATCTGACCTTATTACTGCAGTGCGGGATACGCTAAAATTGGAGATTGCTGCAGAGGCAGCAGAGACACCGGTCCCCTTTGGGTTCCGTAAACCTGCCCGCACTGCTAAGGTGTTTCCTTGTGTGTCTTATTTTGATAAGCCCTTGTACAAGGAGTGGGAAAACCCACTAAGGGTTTTTACATCCCCAAAGAATTTTGCGGTACGTTACCCTTTTGAGGAGAGTTTCCTGAAAAAATTGACCTCTCCCCCTATAGTGGACCCTCCGGTGTCCAGACTTAAAGCTACCACTATCCCAGTGGAAGGGGCTCCTGTTTAAAAGGACCCTGTGGATAAGAAAGCTGAAGCACTAGCTCGCTACCCATACTCAGTGGTAGGCTCAGCGGTACGCCCGGCATTGGCTGGGGCCTTAGTGTCCCAGACACTTACTGAATGGGCAAAATTGCTACTCCAGGGGTTAAAGGAGTGATATGCTCCTCCTTATGAAATAACTTTGCTGACCAGTTGGTACAAGGCCTTAAGTTTGTCGGCGAGTCAGACATGGATACTATTCCCTTGCTGTCTAAAGCTTCGGTTTATGCGGTAGCAATACGCCGCCTGATTGGCTAAAGGACTGGTCTGCGGACCAAGCTTCCAAGAAGGCCCTGTTGGATATGCCCTTTAAGGGTGACAGACTGTTTGGGGCTTCTCTGGATGACATCATTAAAGATGCCACAGGAGGTAATAGTACTCTGCTTCCTCAAACCAAGAAGGGCAAGGGCCCTCCTTTACTGCACGCAAGTGTTTTTTTTCGTCTGCCCAGGGCGACAGAGAAAATACCCCAGACCGACAAAGCACCTGCTCAAGGACAAAGACGTCCTTGGTCCCGCAAGCCCAACAAACCTGCGGACAAATCTGCGTCCGCATGAAGGTCCGCCCCCACCCAGCTCTCGGGTAAGGGGACGTCTTCGCAAATTCGCAACTCAGGGGACCGCTCTGAGCTCCGACCAGTGGGTTTGCGAAATGATCTCCTCAGGCTACAGGCCAGTTCCAGAGCTCGCCCCGTGTCTGCTCCTTCTAAGACAGAGGGGCATCGCTATCATAGGCTACTTGGACGACCTTCTTCTGAAGGCCCTTTCGAGTTTAGAATTGGAGGTAAGCGTGTCCATGACTCTCCGAGACTGTGGTTGGGTACAAAACACGCAAAGGTCAGTATTGGTGCCGACTCAACGCCTAGGGTATCTGGGGTTGATTCTGGATTCCCCAGAGGCAAGAGTATTCCTCCCTGTGAAAAGATTGCAGACCCTGCGGGCTGCAGCGTGGCAGCTGGCATCCAAGTGTTGGTCATCACTCCGTTTTTACACATGAGTTTTGGGCCTCATGGTAGCCTCCTTCGAGGCTGTCCCATATGCTCAACATCACACTCGAGTGTTACAGAAAGAGGTTCTGTCCAGATGGAACAGATGCCCATCATCTCTGGATTATCTAATCCGGGTAAGCCACCTTGTCAGGGGATCCCTGGTAGGGTGGCTGATATCACCGGCTCTGCTGGCCGGGAAGTCATTCCTTCCTGTTCATTGGATAGTGATCACGACGGACGCCAGCCTCACAGGTTGGGGGGGAATCTGGGGTGTTAAGTCGACGCAAGGTTGCTGGACCCTGGAGGAATCCCACCTGCCGATCAATGTCCTGGAACACCGGGCGATCAGGCTGTGCCTCTTCAAATGGTCTCAGAGGCTGCAAGGGCGTCCAGTCAGGGTCCAGTCAGACAACGCCACAGCAGTGGCATATGTCAATCATCAAGGAGGAACAATAAGCTCAGCTACAGCATCGGAGGTCGCTCGCATCCTGAGGTGGGCAGAAAGGAGCGTACTTGCACTGTCGGTCGTGTACATTCCGGGTGTGGAGAACTGGCAGGCGGACTACCTGAGTTGCCAAATGCTGGACCAGGGAGAATGGTCCTTACACCCGGAGGTGTTCCAGATCTTCTGCCAAAGATGGGGCACGTCAGACGTAGATCTTCTGGCGTCCCGACTCAATCTGAAGGTATTGAGGTTTGTGGCCCGGTCAAAAGACCCATGGGCAGATGCAACGGATGCGTTGGTAACATCGTGGGGTCAGTATCGGCTAATCTATGACTTCCCTCCCATGAGGCTCCTTCCTCATCTGCTTCGCAGAAAGGAGGCAGAGGGAATTTCAATGATTCTGATTGCTCCAGATTGGCCTCAGTGTCCTTGGTACGCCGATCTAGTACGTCTGGTAGCAGACGTGCCCTGGCGCCTACCACTACGGAAGGACCTGCTATCGCAAGGTCCCATACTCCATCCTGCTTTACAGTCACTGGCTTTAATGGCAGGGCTATTGAGAACCAGGTACTGAGAGACCGGGGCCTGTCAGATTCAGTAATCTACTATGAGAAGTGCTCGGAAGCCATCCTCTAGGAAGATTTATCATCGCACTTGGAAAGCCTACATTTTCGTGTGTGAGGAAATGAAGTGGCATCCGCGTACTTATTTGGTTTCCATAATCCTGCTGTTCTTACAGGGTGGGGAAAAGAGATAATATGTTAATCCCCAAACAGTGACTCCAAAGGCAGCAATGTCAGAGGACCTATGCGGTGTCCGGCATTCAAACTGAGTCCAGTGCTGGATGTGAGTGCGGCTTTCTGACAACACTGCATAGGTCCTCTGACATTGCTGCCTTTGGAGTCACTCATTTGGAGCCTTTGGAGCCTCACATTTAGGAACCAAGAAACTTTATACCACTGGCCCCTGTCTGGCTATTTTGGAGTGCGGCTACAGAGAGAGATTTTTTTCTCCAATCTAGGCACCACCCAACGGGAGGGGGCCAAACGCTTTCACCATTTCTGCGATTTAGTTGCATAACTGTTGTTAGCGGGGTACAGACCTCCTCTCACGCCCTCTGTGAATCAGCACGGACTGGGTCAACCATCTTTTTGGCTTGGTGTTTTTGCGGCCCTCTACTGACCCAACTACGAGGCGAAGACACGGTCCTGCTCGTCTTTCCGACCAGGATGCATATATGTTTTAACCCCTTCAAATAAAAAAAAATTCTTGCTACGGCCATAGACACGCATGTACATGCATTAATGATACCAGTGTCACTGTAATGCAGTATCCTACCCCTGAAGAAGAGGTTCTACCCATTTAGACAACCTTGAAACGTTGGGTTCCTGCCTCATCCTAAGACAGACTTGGGTCCTGTATTGCTACCATTTTTGTCACATGTTATCTTTGTAATGTATTGTACCTGTGCCTGTTCTCATTTACCTTGCTTATAGTCCCTTCAATGTGTGTTCATTTGGAGTAGCAGCCTTTCACATATATATATTTTTTCAATAAAAAAAAATTTTTTATCAAGAACTTTTTGGTAATTATACTCTTTTATGAGGTTCAACAGTCACCCAATTCAAAGTCCCACCCGAGGAAAACACACTCTTTGGACTGTACTCTTGTACTAAGTACTATTAAGGGGCAGATATCTGCCCTGGCTGTCTTTTTTTTTTCAGCAACCCCTGGCGGCTCATTCTCTCGTGAGTACATTTGTGCAGGGAGTTCGACATGTGGCCCCTCCGTTCCTCCCCCCCTAACTCCGTGGGACTTGAACCTGGTCCTCTCGGTGCTTCAGAAGTCACCGTTTGAGAATATTAGGGATATTCCCTTATTGACGCTTTCTCAGAAAGTGGTCTTTTTGGTGGCTGTTACGTCAGTTAGACGAGTCTCTGAGCTGGCAGCCTTGTCATGCAAGGCTCCCTATCTGATCTTCCACAAGGATAAGGTGGTGCTGCGGCCGCAGCCTTCCTTTCTTCCAAAAGTCGTTTCGGCTTTTCATCTCAACGAGGACATTGTACTTCCATCCTTGTGTCCTCATCCATCGAATCCTAAGGAGTCGGCGTTGAATTCCTTGGACGTTGTCCGAGCTTTGAGAGTTTACCTATCTGCTACTTCCCAATTCCGGAAATCAGACTCACTGTTTGTTTCGGTGGCTGGTCCCAAGAAGGGCCAAGCAGTCTCGACGGCCACCATTTCTAGGTGGATCCGACAGATAGTAATCCAGGCTTACGCCTTAAGGGGTCAAGCGCCCCCTTTCCTGTCACAGCGCATTCGACCAGGGCAATAGGTGCCTCTTGGGCTTTCCGACATCAAGCGTCTGTCTCAATATTATGTAAAGCGGCGACTTGGTCGTTCGCTCACACTTTCACCAAATTCTATAAAGTTGATGTAGGTGCATCTTCGGATGCCTCGTTCGGCCGCAAAGTTTTGCAGGCGGCTGTTTAGAGTTCCAACTCCTCTGTTGGAGGAGTGCTGTTTTGTTTTTGGGGTGAAGTTTACTTTTATGCTGTTACCACCCTTCGTTTTTTGACACTGCTTTGGGACCGCCCACTATGTCAATAGGAAGCTGTGTCGGTCCATGAACGAAAGAGTAAATAGGATTTTTTACTCACCGTAAAATCCTTTTCTCTGAATTCATGGACCGACACAGCACACACCCCTCCTTTTAAGTTTGTACTGCTTTTGATGAACTGATCTGCGAGATGAAGAGTGAGGGGATATACCCAGAGGGTCCGCCCCCTGGACGATACTGTAGAAGGTGTGATGCAACACTTTTTACAAGTTTTTTCTGCCTAGTCACTCCTAAATAACGGATAATACCCACTATGTCAATAGGAAGCTGTGTCAGTCCATGAACTCAGAGAAAAGGATTTTACGGTGAGTAAAAAATCCTATTTTTCATGTATTGTTAAAGATTTTATTATGTAAACTTTCTCTACCTTTTCATGCAGACACTAGGAAGCACTCACATTTAAGCTTTGGCTAGTCTTTGGTATTGGGATGACTTTCAAAGAGCATCAGTGGATGATCCATAACTTCACATGGATGCTAAAGTGTTTTTTTTCCTTTTAAGGCCCCTTTCACACGGACGGATAGAATGGTGCTTTTAGCTGCAGATTTTCTGGTTTTCTACCGCAGCTAAAAGCACACAATGCTTTTCTATGGCCCCAATTCACACACAGCGTTTAGCTGCGATTTCGTTACATGCGGTTTGGTGCGAATAGAAAAAATAGAATTGAATGCCTCCAGGTGCGATGTAGCGCAGCTATATGCACATAACCGCAGGTAATCGCAGTCTTTTGTGTCAACTGCGGATAGCAGCGTGAGAAAAAACAGAACAGGAAGCACATCATAATCAGTAGGTATAAAAAGGGTTGCTATGGGAATGACTACCGCAGCTAAACGCGGCCGCATGTAAACGCACGTAAACGCAGGTAATCACAATGTACAAATGCAGCTAATCGCAGTGCATGGAGCCTTGAATTTCACAGAACATTTTACATGCTTTTAACTGCGGCAAAACAGCCGTCCGTGTGAAAGGCGCCTTATACGTAATGTATTCTGACCAAGAGATGAATTGCAAGCAAACACAAATGATGTTTGTTCTGGTTTCTTAATAAAAGATAGAACACAGCAAACTATGCAGAAAAATACATTTCACCTTTCCTGCTCCCCTAGATATCTCCATAGAAAAACTTGCTTTACTTTTCTGTGTTTCGAAACCTTAAGATAGGTTCCAGATGAATATAGAAAAATGCCATTAAGTTCCCCATGTTCAATGAAAAGTAATTAAATCAAACATGTTTGACATTTTTACTTTTAGAACTAAAAGTCCTTATAAGAGCAGACTCTACTTTCCTGCTATTACTTTTTTAGCTGGAAAATTGTACTCTATGTACCTGCCTGATACTGTTTTCACTTTATTCCAAAGCCTTAAGCCCCGTACACACGGTCGGACTTTTGCCCAGCAAACTTCGTTTTGAGCAAGTTGGACCAACAATCCGACCGTGTGTACGCTCCATCGGACAAACTTTTTTCGTTTGGTTTTGGATTTCATTGGACAAAAGTTGGGTCTGCAAACGGACAAACTTTTGCCCAACAAAAAAGTCAGATGGGGCAATGTCCGACCGTGTGTACAGATAACCATCGGACTTTAGTCCGATGGACAAAACAACTAATGTTAAAATCAACCAACAATAGCAGAAGTTGACCAAAGGGTGGCAGTAAAGATCAGAAAAGAGCAGAAAAAACACGTGATGTTGTAAGAAGTTTTAAGAAAGTTTGCAGAAAAGTCCTGTGGTGTGTATGCTATGGGTGTTCCCAACCAACTTCGTTCGGACAAAAAAACACGGAAAAGTCCAATTTAAGTCCGACCGTGTGTATGAGGCTTTATACAGACAGTACGATTGTTGGCCAAAAGGGCGTGTGCCAGGATCTTGTCTTGCATTCTAATGTTACGCAATTGTCGTGCCACATACAGAAACGTAGTGACGTACTCTTGAGCGCAACCCTTCTGCTAATTTTGTGTTTGGCGAGCATTGATTCTGAGCATGCGTGTTTGTACATTTGATTTTTGTGTGACGGATTTGTGTACTGACCATATGAAAATCGGACATGGAGCCGTTGTCCACCGAAGATTTACTAGCCTGTCATCCAACATTTGTTTCCCGAAAATTGGAAAACAATTGTCTAAAGGAGCGTACTCATGGTAAGAATTTAGGACAACAGTCTGTCAACAATCCCCTTCTAACAATCGAACCGTGTGTACGAGGCTTAAGGGCTTGTGTTTCCAGGCTTAAAAAACCCTTTGCACCCCTACTCACCCCCACCCACCCAGCTGATGGGATCATCTCTGTAGCCAATTAAACAATGTTAAGCCTCGTACACACGATCGGATTTGCCACAGACAAAGCCTCTGACTTTTGTCCAAAGGGTGTTGGCCAAAAACTTGTCTTGCACACAATTGTCGGCCAACAAACACGAATGTAGTTACGTACTACGTAGTTTTTCAGCTCTTTAGCGCCACCCTTTGGACACCTTCTGCTAATGTTGTGTTTGGTGGGCATTGCTTCCGAGCATGCGTGTTTGTACTTTGGACTTTTGTCCGACGGACTTGTGTACACACGCTCGGAAAATCCGACAACACACAATTGTCGGCGGATATTTGAAAGCATGCTATCCAACATTTGTCCGGAAAATCCGACAATAATTGTCTGATGGAGCATACAAACGGTCGGATTTTCCGCCAACAGCCTGCCATCACACAACTCCCGTCGGAAAATCCGATCGTGTGTATGAGGCTTATGTTTTGATGTCAAATTTCAATTTAGTTCTAGCTATAGTGCTTTGGCTAAAATTCTATTTTAGTTTTAGTTGTATTTTAGTCATCTGAATTTATTTTTGTTCTTGTCATGTTTTAGTCGACTAAAATCTCTAGTATATTTTAGTCAACTAAAACCAAATGGGTTTATTTAAATCGTAATGTATTATTTAAGCATTTCTCTAGAATTTCCAAACTCATTACATACTCCTGGAGTAAAAATCTAATAACATGTTGTTATTTATGGTATTAAGAGTTGAACATGCACTACAGACACAGATTTAGCTGTTGTGAAATATAAAGATTTTATAAATAAAACCAAGTTTCATAAGCAAACAAAAATATTGCTTTTTGACTGCCTAACTGGGAATGTACATCATTAATATGACTTTAAATGTGGTTGTATCGTAGTTGCCATAACCCCGGTATTGTTTTTTCCCTTCGGCGGCCGGCTTTCAGATAAAAGTGGTCCCAGCTGCGCATTCGACGAGAGAGCACTTTTATAGGCAGCAGCGGGAGAGGTGCCCCCCCCCCCCGCCGCTTCCTGGTCAATTCTGGGCTTACCGAAGCCATCGGTAAGCTCAGAACCGATCTGATGCAGGAAGCCGAGTGAGGGCAAGATAGCCCCCACTCGGCTCTATGACCTTGGATGACCGGAGCGACCTCCGACGTCCCTTCCAGTCCTCAGGCAGATAGGCAGGATTTTTTTTTTCTTTAAGTCAAAATGTTTTCTTTTTTTTTCTTTTAAAGGTAAATGAGAGATCTATGATATTTTTGACCCCAGATCTCTCGATAAAGAGGACCTGTCATGCTTATTTCCATTACCAGGTATGTTTTCATTCCTTGTAATAGGGATAAAAGTGATCAAAATTGTTTTTAAAAATTAAAGGGACAAAGTAAAAAAAAAAAAAAAAGAAAAAGTAAAGCGCCCCATTCTTCCAAATTAGCACGCAGAAGCGAACGCATACATAAGTCGTGGCCGCATATGTAAACGGTCCTCTGTAACGCTAAACAGTTGACCTGTAAAAATGTTTGAAGCGTCACCTATGGAGATTTTTTTACGTACCGTAGTTTGTTGCCATTCCACAAGCGTGTTACATTTTAAAGCATGACATTAGGTATCCATTTACTTGGCGTAACATCATCTTTCACATTATACAAAACATTGTGCTAAAGTTATTGTTTTTTTTTTAAATTTTTTTGTAATTCGTTAAAGTGTATATTTTTCAAAAAAATTGTGTTTGAAAGACCGCTGCACACATACCGTGTGACCTAAACCGACCAGAAAAACGCATAGCACTCCTGTGGAATTCGCACCGGCGCGGCTCTGGAGATATGTGAACTGGCTCCATAGAGAGCCAGGCACAATCTCCTGACATTCAAATTGGATGTGGAGAAACCCTGCATCCAATTCACACTGGTGTGAACCCAGCCTCCTACTCATTGTAAAATCCATTTATGCCTGGAGATTTGTGAACCGGAAGCATTTTAATGGAGGAGGTTATTTCTTGGAGGGTAAAGGGGTGAGCAATGGCCTCCAGACGTTCGCTAGCTAACTGTGGAAGATTAGCTGCTTGTAAAATGCTTTGATTAAGGCATTAGGAGGGTGGGGGATAGTCTTTTTCACTTTGTAAGTCCTAAAAAGAACTATAGCATGGGAGAAGGAGGAGTAGTGACATAGGAAGCTGACTTTTAGTAAGGTTGCCCATTTATATGAACTATTGAGGCCCTTGGCATTAATTGATACAAAAGTCAAAGTCATGCAGAAAGATGATTCCAATTGTCAAGTAGTGAGTTGAACATCACAGAGCACTCATAGATCAAAATACCATGCACAGACAGGCACTCCACAAGGTAGAGAATAGGTGTTGGCATTGGAGGAACCCTTTATGATGAGTGACAGAGCTGGCTAGGTTCGATATGGTCCATGAGGCTGCTGGGAAGGAGGCTGCAAAGTGGTAGTGGGGATTATATCTTGTACTGCAGGAGACTGGAAAAGGCACGAGAGAAAAAAAAAAAAGTAACAGAAAACTAAGAACAGCCTGCATGATATCACAGTAGGTACCCTACTGGACTCCAGTAGGTATCCTAGGCATAATCGGTGTTGAGTGGGAGTGGTTGCACAGGCTTGTTTACAGAAGAATGACCTGTAGTATTAATCCCAGTTAGATGGGAGGAACTCCTGCGGTTGGGGAGACAGAGTGGGTGCCAGCCGTAAGAAGTTTCCATTCCTTGAACAGTCTTAGCCATTTATCCAGACCGTGGATTGGTACCAACTTGCCTTTCTAGGTAACAAGAAGTTTGGTGGGGAATCCCCATTTGTAGGGGATTTTGTTCTTCAAAACTTTAGTTGGAGGTTTAATCTTTTTCCTGTTTAGTATGGTCATTTGAGATGCATCCACAAAAAAGAATTATGCCCGCAAACTTGTCTGGAAGCGTAGGGTTTTGTTGACATCCACCATAATGTGTTTTTTTACATGACGCTGTGCTGTATACGTAAAAGTGTGGTTTGGGTATGCGAACTGACTGGTTGATGCTGAGCTCTAGGTTGGTGAGAGCTTTCAGTAGTTGCTGGATAAACATTGGGATGTCAGATGGAGGAACAATTTTAGCTATCCCCCAAAATTTTATTTTTCTCCTTGAGCGATCCTCCATGTCCACAAGCTTGAGTTTCTGTATCCTGCTCCGTATATGCATTGACTAACTCATTGAACCCTACATACATGTCTCTCATTTTGGATTCTACAGTGGGGATCGAAAGTTTGGGCACCCCAGGTAAAAATGTGTATTAATGTGCATAACGAAGCCAAGGAAAGATGGAAAATCTCCAAATGGCATCAAATTACAGATTAGACATTCTTATAATATGTCAAAAAAAGTTAGATTTTATATCCATCATTTACACTTTCAAAATTACAGAAAACAAAAAAATGGCGTCTGCAAAAGTTTCGGCACCCTGCAGAATTTAAAGCATGCACTGCCCCCTTTGCAAAGCTGAGACCTGCCAAGTGTCATGGATTGTTCTCAATCATCGTCTGGGAAGACCAGGTGATGTCAATCTCCAAAGGTTTTAAATGGCCAGACTCATCTGACCTTGCCCCAATATTCCGCACCATGGGTTCTTCTAAGCAGTTGTCTAGAAAACAAACTGAAAATAGTTGATGCTCACAAAGCTCGAGAAGGCTATAAGAAGATGGCAAAGCGTTTTCAGATGTCAATATCCTCTGTTCGGAATGTAATTAAGAAATGGCAGTCATCAGGAACAGTGGAAGTTAAAGCAAGATCTGGAAGACCAAGAAAAATATCAGACAGAACAGCTCGCAGGATTGTGAGAAAAGCAATTCAAAACCCATGTTTGACTGCACGATCCCTCCAGAAAGATCTGGCAGACACTGGAGTCGTGGTACATGGAAGAGTCATCAGAAGAAAACCTCTTCTACATCCTCACCACAAAAATCAGCGTTTGAACTTTGCAAATGAACATATAGACAAGCCTGAGGCATTTTGGAAACAAGTTCTGTGGACCGATGAGGTTAAAATTAGGGATGTCCCGACACCGATACTAGTATCGGTATCGGCACCGATACCGAGCATTTGCCTGAGTACTTGTACTCGGGCAAATGCTCCCGATGCTTCACCCGATACTTGTGATCAGCAGTGATCAGTGCGGTGGGGGAAGTTACCAGCACCGATCACCGCTGTATATATTTAAAAGTAGTTTCTCCGAGTCCACTTCTCTCTCTCTCCCCCCCCTCGCGCGGGTATCAGCTGCTTTAAAATCAGCGGTGATCGGTGCTTGTAGCTCCCCCACACACGATCACCGCTGATTGTCCCCGTATCCTCCTCCAGCCCCCTCCGTTTTGCTGCCGTCCCAATCCGTGTGTCCCTCCGTGCTGCCGTCCCAATCCGTGTGTCCCTCCGTGCTGCCGTCCCAATCCGTGTGTCCCTCCGTGCTGCTGTCCCAATCCGTGTGTCCCTCCGTGCTGCCCTCCCAATCCGTGTCCTCCTCCGTGCCGCCGTCCCAATCCGTGTCCTCCTCCGTGCCGCCGTCCCAATCCGTGTCCCCCTCCGTGCTGCCGTCCCAATCCGTGTCCCCCTCCGTGCTGCCATCCCCCTCTGTTCTCCTCCTCCACCCCCTCCATCTGTCAGGATGGAGAGCGGAGGTAGGAGCCGGTAAATCTGGCTCCTTATTGTTCGGAATGTACAGAGTCAGTGATCACTGACTCTGTCCATTCACATAACTGAAACATCGTAAACTGTGTTTACAATGTTTTAGTTTATGAATGAAGAGAAGCCGCGGTCTTCTCTCCATTCATTTTCAGCGCAGCAGAGGCTGCTGAGAAAGGGACTGGGGAATCTGTCCCTAGTCCCTTTCTCTGTCTCAAAGGGGAGATGTCAGAGGTCTGTTAAGACCCCTGATATCTCACCAAAGCCCCCCAACAGGGCTGATAAAAAAATAAAAAATGTAATAAAAAAATAAATAATAAAGAAATGAATTGTAAAAAATAAATAAAATAAAAGAAAAGAAAAAACACACTGTCACTGTCCACCCCCCACCCCTTAAAAAAAGAAAACATTATAAAAAATCAATCAATAAATAAATAAAAAAAATTGTAAAAAAAAAAAAATAAAATTGTAAAAAAAAGAAATTTTTTTTTTTAAAAGAGATAAAAAAAAAGTATCGGTATTCGGTATCGGCGAGTACTTAGAAAAAAGTATCGGTACTTGTACTCGGTCTTAAAAAAGTGGTATCGGGACAACCCTAGTTAAAATATAACTTTTTGGCCGGAATGAGCAAAGGTACGTTTGGAGAAGAAAGGGCACAGAATTTAATGAAAATAACCTCTGTCCAACTGTTAAGCATGGGGGTGGATCAATCATGCTTTGGGGTTGTTTTGCAGTGAGTGGCACAGGGAACATTTCACGAGTAGAAGGAAAAATTGGACCAATAAAATTTCAGCAAATTTTGGATGGTAACTTGATGCCATCTGTGAAAAAGCTGAAGTTAAAGAGAGGGTGGCTTCTACAAATGGATAATGATCCTAAACACACCTCAAAATCCACGGGGGATTATATCAAGAGGCGTAAACTGAAGGTTTTGCCATGGCCTTCACAATCTCCTGACCTCAACATTATTGAAAACCTATGGATAGACCTTAAAAGAGCAGTGCGTGACAGACAGCCCAGAAATCTCAAAGAACTGGAAGACTTTTGTAAGGGAGAATGGGCAAAGATACCTCAAACAAGAATTGAAAGACTCTTGGCTGGCTACAAAAAGCGTTTACAAGCTGTGATACTTGCCAAAGGGGGCAGTACAAGATATTAACTCTGCAGGGTGCCCAAACTTTTGCAGACACCATTTTTTTTGTTTTCTGTAATATTGAAAGTGTAAATGATGGAAATAAAATCTAACTTTTTTTGACATATTATAAGAATGTCTAATCTGTAATTTGATGCCATTTGGAGATTTTTCCATCTTTCCTTGGCTTCGTTATGCACATTAATACACATTTTTACCTGGGGTGCCCAAACTTTTGATCCCCACTGTATGTGGTGGATTTGCACAGAATGGTTTTGTATAGTAGTGTTAAGGGAAGATAAACTTCCTGCAAAGTCATTCTGGAGAGTTTGTCTCAATGAAAGCAACATGTGCTTCATAGTTATTTCTGAGTTTGGCTGCTCTGTAGTAAGAAAAGGTTCAATGAAGGGCTGAGCCTGCTGCTCTGTGAGAGGTGAATCACTGTCCTCAATGACGTGAGAAGAATCGTTCGTTTTCCTCGCGCTTCTGCCTAGATTTGGTAGGATTTCAGATGCTAGGGATGGGTGGTGGAGAGAACTCACCAGCTTGAAAGTATTCACCATGCTTCCGCTGCTGCTGTCCTGAGTGCACTGCATGTGGATGCTGGGGGTTGCTGGTGCCATCTTGGGCAGTGAAAGAAGGAGCTGTCGGGTAGGAGTCCGTGAACTTCTGCTGGGTTTCCCGGCTTGCCGTACTTGGACATGCTGCCCTGAGGTCTGCGAGTAAAAGGCGATGGATGGATCAGGTCTGAGTCACCCTCCAGCTTTGCTGTGAGCCACTAATATGCTCAGGTGGCGTGGAGTTCAGAGCCGAGTGGCCATCTAGAGTTTGGACACCACCCCACCAGAACATTTATTTTTAAAGCCAAACGCCATGTCTACTTTTTACTGTGAAAATGTGTTTGTGCAAAGCTGCCCTAAACAAACTATTTTCTTTTACTAATAGATGTGCCCGCTGTCACTGCTGTATAAACTGTATGTAGTATCCTGTACATAAAGTGTGCAGTACTGGCAGCCATATTGGAACTTCCTGTCTACTGCCAAAACAAAATAGTCAAGCTAAAGGCTGCTCAACCAGTCAGGAAGCTTTGTGTTTTCAGCAGAGAAAGCAAGGCTTAATGAGTTGGCTGAGGTGGAGATCCTGATGTCATCCACCCATCTCTCCACCTCAGCCAATCAGAGGAAACATTGTATACACTGATTAAAATACAAGGCTTTGAATTGCTGAGCAGTGCTCAGCCCAACTTGATTTTGTTCCAGCAGCAGATGAGATGTATTATACGTAACTGATGCAGTTTATATAGCTATGCCAGAGGGTGCATCTATTGGTAAAGGAAATAGTTGGCCCAAACAAACTATTTGAAGAAAAAGAAAACATGGACTTTAAAGAAGGTGATACTATTGATTCACTGTCCAATGAGATGGGAGGAGGAGGAGGAGTAGTGACATAGGAAAATATGTGGAAATAACCAGATTTTCTGTGGAAAATTACCTAAACTCCATGGTAATCAAAGGGCCCAGCAATGCACACAGAGATCAATGAATGAGGGAAAAAAACGGTTTCATAATAAATATTTGATGCTTTGGCGTTTGCCTAGAGTTAAGCTGTAACTGGTATTTTTTCTGTGCAACTCAGGTTAAAGACAAACGGCTAAACATGCAGTAGAAATACATACATGTGAACTGTCCTAGCTGCCAAAAATATGTAAATCTGTTCAGCCTGTCTTTTGATCTAGTCAAATGTACCCAGCAGCATATTAAGTTCCCTAAATTCAAGGAGTACAGAACCTGTTTAGGCAGTGGACTCATTTACTCTATCTACTGTATTACTCATATCTGCCTGAAGTTCATCTTTTAATGTTCTGAAAAACACAATAGTATGATGGAGATCTGAGGTTTCAAATAGTTCTCTGCTCTCATTACAAGTTAAATTGCTGAAGAGTTCCCCTGTGTTGTGTATGGGAAAATATATTGATCCTTTCCTGGAGGATCTTAAACTTTCTTCCAGTATAAATCCTAAACAAAGCTAAAACCTTTGACTGTTTCTTTTTTTTTTTCCTGCAATTTCATCTATTTTGGGATATGTGATTTGAGAGACTTTCATATATCTTTGGTTGTAAGAAGTCTCTACTGCGTTTCCCACTAGACTAGCTGAGGGCTTTTTGGATCATTTTAACCATCTCACTGTAAACTTTTTTTTACTGTTATATCATTTTATTTGCATTTCCGAACACTACATGTGTATGTTTAGACATTTGTCTAAGCTTTGGAGTAGGAAGGGTTAAAACCCCTAATATCTCATTTTGTTGTGTGTCCTGCTGGAGAGATTTCGCTCTCATCTGCTGTTCTGTGGACAAGACAGGAAGTGGAGTAATCTCCACAAAGGGAATACAATTCCTATCCAAGGCCCCTTTCACACGGGCGTCTGTTCTGTGGGATCCGCTTGCTCAGTGGGGGATCGATCTGCTGATCCCCACTGAGCAGGCGGATAACTGGTCCGTCTCCATTCGCTGTGCAGAGCGGAGATGGATAAATACACCATACGTGTACAGTATGTATGTATAAGGCACAGAGGCACAAACATATATGTATGTATATATATATATATACACACACACATATATACCTATATGGACATCCACACCTATACATACATGCATGCATATAATTAATGGCTGTGGGCCCAAGAGACATAATTTAGTAAGTAGACCTCACGATATCAGCAAAGAGTGCTAGGTAGGCAATATAACCAATAAAATTATTAAGAAAGAATAAGAGGAACCGTGACCTGGTCATCCATCCTGCTCCTGGGACGCTTTTTACCTACAGATGTGCTCCTTTTATCTTTACTCATGTGAGTTGCCATTTGTTTGTTACTATTAGAGTGCTTTTGAATTTCTACACTTAGAGGCGCCTCTCTTCCTTGTTTTTTCTCAGCTTCGCTGGAATTTTGGCTTCTATTTCTACTTGGTGGCAGCCTTGAGTATACGGACCTTATTACTTACCCTATGTATTATGGACTAATTTATGGACTTTTAGGGTTACATTAGAGCTACAAGTGATTTTTGCTTTTTTACTTGTTTTATATCTGAATTAACACCTAGCTGCTAACGAATCTCTGATGGGACCCTGTAGGCTTGTGGCAAATAATG
The DNA here is from genome assembly GCA_029206835.1 of Rana muscosa. Taxonomy (NCBI): domain Eukaryota; kingdom Metazoa; phylum Chordata; class Amphibia; order Anura; family Ranidae; genus Rana; species Rana muscosa. The sequence goes on from CM055121.1 coordinate 181,783,933, forward strand.
GTAGGCAAATACCTTATAAGTCATCAAAAGAATATCCTAAAACTAGCAACTGCAAAATCAGCAGGTGGGATAGGTCATCCCATATTGGAGCTACCACAATCTGCTGTCAGGGTAATATGTTTCATCTCTCATTAGATCCAAAATTTTAGTTGTGGAGAGAGGAGTTATTCCTACTTATAGAATGAGCTGCATGAGGATGGAAAATGCTATGTCCTGACCTTATGGACAGCCTAGGGACTGGTTAAACAGTCTTGTGGGCTCTGCTCGCTGCAGAGATTGGTCTATTCTTTTATTTTTATTATTATTATACAGGGTATATATAGCGCCAACAGTTTGCGCAGTGGTTTACAACATGGGGGCAGACAGTACAGTTACAATACAATTCAATACAGGAGGGATCAGAGGGACCTGCTTGTTAGAGCTTACAGTCTAAAAGGTAGGGATTATCATTATCTATTATTGCAAAAATATTTAGTGGATGAAAATGTTATATTTGTTGTTTTTTATTATTTTTTTTCCATTTTGAATAGATTAGGGAATAGTTGAAATCTTTTTTTTTTTGTTATTTAAACCATCATCTTTGTCCCATTTGAGAGACTTGTCTTCACTCCCTGCCCTGTAAACACAACAGGAAGTGAGAAGAAATATTACAAAAGTTCCCTCTTAGACCATTGTGACAGGAACAGGCATGAGCCTGGGGTGAAGATTTCTAGTTTTTTACAGCTCTGCCAGCCAATCATAATTTTAGATTTTCCCTTTAGTCCCGATAACAGCAGTCAACAAGACAAATACAGCATATTAGTCTGACGGGGTCACAGAAGGCATTAAATCCTGATGGGGGTTCTAAAAACGTTCCTCTTTTCAAAACAAAGTTTTGCCTTTAAATGTACTGTAACAAATGGTAAAAGTTGGAGCTTAGATACTGTTGCTGTATAATGTTACTTGTCAAAAATGAATTAATTTAGAATTGCACTTTAAAATACAGAAAGGTCTACTTTTTAAATTTTGGATAGAGTAAAGGAAGGGCCATAACCCCTGTCTGTTAAATTTTTTGTCATCTGTGTCCCATTGGGGAGATTTCCCTTCACATCCTGTCCCATAGCCAAAACAGGAAGTGCAAGGAAATCTCTGCAAATTAAGGGAATCCTTTGGGGGCCCCCAGGTCACCAGAAGTAGTGTTCCTATGGGAATATCGTTTACTTTCACTTTCAATGGTAAACAGGACAAATAGAGATGGGGTAATAGGTGCTCTAATCCAGCTCCACTCCATCCAAAAAATAAATAATTCTTTAATTGTACTTTTACCACTTCCTGACTGTTCTATAGCCCTATGATGACTACAGCGTGGCTGGACAGTTCTGGGAGGGCGTCATATGATGTCCTTCCATGATAGTGACCACGCGGGGCGCGAGCAGCACTCTCTGTGATCGCTGTGTACTTAGAACACAGTTGATCACAGATCGGGGTAAAGGGCCATTTACAGCGCCCCTCTACCACGTGATCAGCTGTGTCTAATCACAGCTTATCACGATGTAGACACAAGCCAGTTATTAGCATTCCTTTCCTCATGCTGACAGCATGAGGAGAGAAGAGCCGATAACCGGCTTGTGTGAAAGGGAAGTCTACACTGATAATCATGGCACTTATTAAGTGCTGCCAATCAGTGCTTATCAATGCTGCCAGTCAGTGCTGCCAATCAATGCCCATCAGTGCTGCCAATCAGTGCTGCCAATCAGTGCCCACCAGTTCTGCCAATCAGTGCTGCCAATCAATGCCCATCAGTTCTGCCAATCAATGGCCATCAGTGCTGCCAATCGGTGCCTTCTCATCGGAGCCACCTACCAGTGCCCATCGGTGCCACCTACCAGTGCAGCCCCATCAGTGCAGCCTCATCAGCGCAGCCTTATCAGCGCACATCAGTGAAAGAGAACATTTTTAAAACTACGAAAAAGGAAAAAAAAGTTTTAACATTTTCGTCAGAAAATCCAAAACCCAGTGATGAATAAATACCACCAAAATAAAGCTCTATTTGTCTGAAAAATAATCATAAAAATTTCATTTGGGTACAGTGTTGCATGACCGCCCAATTGTCATTGAAAGTGCAACAGCGCTGAAAGCTGAAAATTTGCCTGGGCAGGAAGGGGGTAAAAGTGCCCAGTAGGCAAGTGGTTAAGGATTATAACCATATGTGTATAAGAAAACATAAATGCAAATCTCAAGTGATAAAATTAAATCCAACATCTGAATGGTGCTAAATTAAAAACCTGATTGATTTGAAACATCACTTCAATGACTGATACCGCCATTCTGAAGTGTTAGATGTGGCACAGCTAAATCTAGAAAGATTGCAGCTATAGGCTAAAGGGTAGTTGTATACCACCACCCTTATGTTCATGTCAAGCCCAGAGCTAGCTGATGCACTTTGCTTTGAAGGATAGAGACATCTGCTCGCCAACATTACACCAATGCTTTACAAACTAAGAAATACAGAATGGGGATTGCATATGGGGGGGAAAATGTGTTAGTCTCCAAAGGAAGAATTGTTTGACATGCAGGCTGACAGCAACCAAGATCCACAACTGCGGTGCAAAATGTTATTGGAGCAAGTTTCATTTTGATTGTCGGTTCTTCCCTGAAGGTATCTTGTATCCAAGATGTCTAGTAGAATATTGTCTGTTTCACAGCCTTACATGTTCTACGTAGCCTGGAAAATTGTTGTAAACCGTGTAATAAGATTTATTGCTTTTGTATGGTGTCTGTTTATTAAGGCCTGATGTGGCCTGCCTTTACACAGTGTGTCATATAAGGCTGTCAGAGCAGAACATGTTTAGTGTACAATTGTTCTTCTCTTCTCTTGAGTAGAGAACTGGGTGGATTTACATGGTCAATGACCATAATGTGTAGTGGATGCAAGATCATGGGCTCAAATATTCCTCAATGAAAATATAATAACTACAGGTTGAAAAAAGACACTAGTCCATCTAGTTCATACAACAGAAAAAACAAATTCTATTTACACAATCCTATACCTACTACCTATAAATGTTAGTATCCTGTTATATGTTGTGCATTTAGGAATGCATCCAGCTCTTTTTTTAAACAATCCATTGAGCTGGCCAGAACTAGTTCTTGGAGTCTATTTTATACTGTAAAGAAGCCTTTTTGTATTTGGAGGTTAGATCTCTTTTCCTTTTGACGTAAAGAGTGCCCCTTGTCCTTTGTAATGATAAGTTCACTATATGGACCACCTCTGCATTTATACTATATGGACCACCTGTGCATTTTTTAATGGCGATCATATCCCCACTTGCCCTCTGGAAGATTTACCACCCTTCATGACCAGGCCATTTTTTTTGCGATACAGCACTCCATTACTTTAACTGACAATTGCGCAGTTGTGCGATGCTGTACCCAAATAAAGTTTGTCATTTTTTTCCCCACAAATAGAGCTTTCTTTTGGTGGTATTTGATCACCTCTACAGTTTTATATTTTTTGCGCTATAAACAAAAAAAGACAGACAATTTTGAAAAAAAATATATATATATTTTTTACTTTTTGCTATAAAGCACATCCAATAAAAAAATAAAAAAAAATCGAATTTCTTCATCAATTTAGGCCAATATGTATCCTGTTACTTACTTCTGGTAAAAAAATTATTCCCAATAAGCGTATATTGATTGGTTTGTGCAAAAGTTATAGCGTCTACAAACTATGGGATATTTTTATTTATTTTTTTACTAGTAATGGTGGCGATCAGGAACTTTATAGCGGGACTGCAGTATTGCGGCAGACAAATCAGACACTAACTGCCACTTTTTGGGGACCAGTGACACTAATACAGGGATCAGTGCTAAAAATGTCACTGTACCAATGACATTGGCTGGGAAGGGAAATTGTCCTGGACTGCTGCACTCTGTATAAGACGTTCTTTATTGTAAGTAAAATCCAAATCACAGCATACAGTCAAACTTGAAATGAAGACAGGGGCAAGTCTAACGTGTTTCACATCGTTAGATGCTTTCTCATGAGCTATGAGTAAGCATCTAACGATGTGAAACACGTTAGACTTGCCCCTGTCTTCATTTCAAGTTTGACTGTATGCTGTGATTTGGATTTTACTTTCAATAAAGAACGTCTTATACAGAGTGCGGCAGTTCAGGACAACTTCCTTTCTTGCAAGTTTGCACAGAGCCAGCACCTGTGTGTTCAAAGTAGGGCGGGAGCATCAAAAAGACTCGGAGGCTTGGTGAGCAGTAATCTTTTCCCTATTGGCTGGGAAGGGGTTACCATCAGGGGCAATCAAAGGGTTAAATGTGTTATTAGCCAGTGCTTGTGGGGGAGGTGCTTTTACGAAGGGAAGACATGGATCCATGTCACTGCTTTGCAGGAACATAGGATTAATGCCTTCCCTACTGACAGAACGACGATCTGCCTGTGTACTGAACAATCGGCCGGTGCCGGCGGACATCGAGTCCACGGTACCCGCCACTAGGCTCCTGCCGTGTGTGATTACAGCGGGAACGAGCCTGACGGCGCGCATGCGCACCCCAGACCCAGAAGTTCCACTTTGCTGTGCCACTTTGCCGCCGAATATCTAGGTTATACGGTGGTCAAGTGGTTAAAGAATATGTCAACCCAGAATTTCCTATTCCTGATATGTGCCCGCTGTAACATGTACTTGTATGGCAAAATATCTTACCTTACCTTTCTTTTAAATCTGCCATCCTACCTTAATTTTTCCTCTTTATTCAGTTTGTCTGAGATTATAATATTTTTTTCATTACTAGCAAGCCAAAGAAGTCTATTTGCACAATATTTACACATTTTCTGGATTTTTTTAATTAACAAATGTTGTTTCAATAAATTGTAGATTTCCTGAAAAGAACAATTTAGCACTGGAAGTAAAGTGGCAAAGTTCACCGTTTAAAATCACAAGCATTTTTATTTCTCATTCTTTGAGAAAAAATATGTGAAGATTGTTTGTTTTATTTCACAATAAATGTTAGCTTTGTAATGATACTTGAGTCTAATTAAATTAAACCTGATAGGGCCACTAACCGTTTCCTTTTCTCGCATAAAAAAATATATATAGTTTGGGTTTTAATTCCAATAGTTTTTTTATTGGGTTTTGACAGTTATAACCGTTATAACGTAAACAAGTACATACATGACATCTTAATGGTGCATTAGGTTGTAGGACTTATAGTGCAACACAATTGAGCAGAAGACATCAAGCGCAAAAAATGCGTCAGTTGTAGCTATTGACTATAATGCCGCGTACACACGATCATTTTTCCCGTCGGGAAAAATTGAATTTTTTTTTTAACAAGAAAAACGACCGTGTGTGGGCTTTTTGCCATTTTTCCAGACGGGAAAAACTGCATTAATCACGACGATAAAAATTAGAACATGCTCTAATTTTTCTCGTCGTGGTTCCCGTCGTTTTTTTCCGTGGCAGTTTTCCCATAGGGAAACACTGCCAGGGAACCCACACACGGTCGTTTTTATCCACCAAAAAAAAAAATGTCGGGAAAAACGGACGTGTGTAGGGAACCAAGCCGTTACCTCGTTTTTCCCGTCGATTTTCTCGACTGTGTTTTTACCGTCGAGAAAATCGATCGTGTGTACGCGGCATAACATATATGATCGCTAGGATCAAACATGCCCCTAAGGACTGGGATAAGAGTATGACCGTCATGTTAGTATGCCAATGAACTTAAAATAAAACTTAAATAGAAGGAATAAAACAAAACTAGGGAATAAGAACCAATAAGTGCAGTTATAAGAACCAATTAGTTACTATAAGCAGTTGTTTACTGTGAGTAGAGCTTTCATACAAGGTGTCCGAACTTGGAGCAGGGCCAGAGTTAACTTCTATGTTATACCATTTGTTCCAGGGGTCCCAAATCTTGTTAATTATAGGGTATTTACCCACACCAGAGGCAAAGAGCTGTTCATACGTACCATGAGTGTTAATTATTTGTATAACTTTAGGAAGTTTTGGGTGTTTTGTGTCCTTCCAGTGCCTGACCAGGGTTAGTCGGGCTGCTAGGAGGATGTGGGATAGCAGAGTTCTCAAATGGTGAGGGACAAGATCCATCTCCAGAGAGAGTAATGCCATACCTGGTGACGGTTCCAGATTAACTTTTAGAACCTGCGATATGAGGTTGTATATCAGCTTCCAGTATTGTTTTATGATGGGACAAGACCATAGTAGATGGAATAGTGTACCTGTTTCCCCACAATGTCTCCAGCATTGGGGGGACACTCCTGGAGCGAATTTGGACAGCCTATATGTGTGAGAGGGCCAGAGTTCCTTGCTGGACTCATTCATTGATCCAGGCAACAGCATGTGGTGAAATTTGTTTAACATTTTTTATGTTCAAAAATTATCATAAATCTTTTCCCCTTTAAAAATGCTTATAAACACAAACGCGCATAAACGTGGTTTACCGCGGTTACAAGTATTTGAAATGCCAGTAAACTATAGTCCTGAACGCGATTTTTTTGGCTTTCAAAAAAATGCCTGTAACCTCAACTGTCTCTAAACTACTATAAATAAAAAGAAGGGTTTGGGACTTTAAATGAAGCACACATGCCGATATGCCTCCATTTCGGTTTGTAAGAAGACAAAAATAAAATAAAAGTTTGGGACTTTATATGAGGTGTGTAACTAATCGCTGGTATATTACATGTAAACATAGTATTCATACATGTACAAAAGGTAGATGTATATTAAAAACAAGTATTTTATTGGGTAATCTACTGGTTATCAGACTCTAAAAATATTACATCATGATTGCAACAATTCATATATTAAATTTATACATCAATGGTACAATTGAGCCATAACACACTCATGTGGATGTTGAATCTAAGGGCTGATTTGTGAAATATCACAATGGTGGTAATCCACGATAGGCATAAGTTGATATAAAAATGAATAACTAAATACATTTTCTATGTCTTCTGAGCCTCAGCAACATCAGGAGCATTTCTTCACACATGCTCATGATGGGATCCATAGTGAAAACACAAAAAATAAGACCACCATCTACAAGCACACTGCTCTCTCTGCTTCTGCTCTCTCTCTTTTCTCAAAGAATGGCTGAAATAGTTAATATTTTACTTGTTTTTCATGCATTGTGGGCATTTGGGGGGGTCTCTTGAGGTTATCTTTTAAAAAATGCTTCTAACCTCAAATGCTTATAACTAGGGTTGTCCCGATACCACTTTAAGACCGAGTACAAGTACCGATACTTTTTTCCAAGTACTCGCCGATACCGAATACCGATACTTTTTTTTTATCTCTTTTAAAAAAAAAAAAAAAATTTTTTTTTTTTACAATTTTTTTTATTTTTTACAATTTCTTTTATTTATTTATTGATTGATTTTTTTATAATGTTTTCTTTTTTTAAGGGGTGGGGGGTGGACAGTGTCAGTGTGTTTTTTCTTCTATTTTATTTTATTTATTTTTTACAATTCATTTCTTTATTATTTATTTTTTTATTTTTTTTTTTTTTTTTATCAGCCCTGTTGGGGGGCTTTGGTGAGATATCAGGGGTCTTAACAGACCTCTGACATCTCCCCTTTGAGACAGAGAAAGGGACTAGGGACAGATTCCCCAGTCCCTTTCTCAGCAGCCTCAGCTGCGCTGAAAATGAATGGAGAGAAGACAGCGGCTCGTCACCATTCATAAATTGATCACTGACTCTGTTCATTCGGAACAGTAAGGAGCCGGGTTTACCGGCTCCTACCTCCGCTCTCCATCCTGACAGTAAGAGGGGGTGGAGGAGGAGAACGGAAGGGGATGGCAGCACGGAGGGAGACACCAGAGTGGAGGGGGTCACGGACGGAGGGAGACACCAGAGTGGAGGGGGTCACGGACGGAGGGAGACACCAGAGTGGAGGGGGTCACGGACGGAGGGAGACACCAGAGTGGAGGGGGTCACGGACAGAGGGAGACACCAGAGTGGAGGGGACACGAGACCGCAGAACGGAGGGGGGCTGGAGGAGGATGCGAGGACAGTCAGCGGTGATCGTGTGTGAGTTACAAGCACCGATCACCGCTGATTTCACTACAGCAGCTTAAAGGGGGGGGAAAGGCGGAGAGACTTTTAAATCTATACAGCGGTGATCTCCCACGCACTGATCACCGCTGACTGTCCAGGTATCGGGTGAAGCATCGGGAGCATTTGCCCGAGTACAAGTACTTGGGCAAATGCTCTGTATCGGTACCGATACCGATACTAGTATCGGTATCGGGACAACCCTACTTATAACTGCCGCTAAACTCGCAAAAACTCAGTATGTGAAAGCTGTAAAACTGACATTGTGTTGTCCAGCTGTCGTTTCCAGCATTCAGAAGAGGTTTTCAACCGCCCTGTGTACATGAGCCCTTAAAGTTGTTAAGTCAGTGAGCACAATTACCGCCAGACCCTCTGTTATAACAAGCTTTACTACACAGTGTCTGTTTTCAGGGCTGCCATCAGGGGGGGACAGCCGATACAAATTTAAGGGGCCCTAGGGCCCGGCATGGCCAGGAGAAGGCAGGAGCGGGTGAAGGGGTGCCGTGTTGTGAAATACAGAAACAATCTTGGCAGCTTCTTCTGCTCTGTGTCATTGAGCTCAGACATCGAGCTCTTTAACTGCCACCTCTGTGCTTGTGCACCCCTCATGTGAGCTGCCTGTACTGTGTTAAGTACTGTGATCAGTGTGATCGGCTGCAGCGCCTGTGTCAGCAGCATGTCAGCTTTGTGGAAACAAGAGCTGGGACTAGGCAGGAAGATCTCCTTTAGAAGTAGGGGTTCTGAATGAAAGGGAGGGGCCAGAGCTTTGTGTGTTTACAGATTTGTGTGTGAGGAGGGGCTGACATTATATATATATATATATATATATATATATATATATATATATATATATATATACATACACACACACAGGCGTTAGGGGGGTCTGACATATATACAGGCATGAGGGGGGCTGAAATATATACAGGTGTGAGGGGGGCTGACATATATACAGGAGTGAGGGGGGCTGACATATATACAGGTGTGAGGGGGGGCTGACATATATACAGGTGTGAGGGGGGCTGACATATATACAGGAGTGAGGGGGGCTGACATATATACAGGAGTGAGGGGGGCTGACATATATACAGGAGTGAGGGGGGCTGACATATATACAGGAGTGAGGGGGGCTGACATATATACAGGAGTGAGGGGGGCTGACATATATACAGGAGTGAGGGGGGCTGACATATATACAGGAGTGAGGGGGGCTGACATATATACAGGAGTGAGGGGGGCTGACATATATACAGGAGTGAGGGGGGCTGACATATATACAGGAGTGAGGGGGGCTGACATATATACAGGCGTGAGGGGGGCTGACATATATACAGGTGTGAGGGGGGGCTGACATATATACAGGTGTGAGGGGGGGCTGACATATATTCAGGTGTGAGGGGGGCTGACATATATACAGGTGTGAGGGGGGGCTGACATGTATACAGGAGTGAGGGGGGGCTGACATGTATACAGGAGTGAGGGGGGCTGACATGTATACAGGAGTGAGGGGGGATGACATGTATACAGGAGTGAGGGGGGCTGACATGTATACAGGAGTGAGGGGGGCTGACATGTATACAGGAGTGAGGGGGGCTGACATGTATACAGGAGTGAGGGGGGCTGACATGTATACAGGAGTGAGGGGGCTGACATGTATACAGGAGTGAGGGGGGCTGACATGTATACAGGAGTGAGGGGGGCTGACATGTATACAGGAGTGAGGGGGGCTGACATATATACAGGAGTGAGGGGGGCTGACATATATACAGGAGTGAGGGGGGCTGACATATATACAGGAGTGAGGGGGGCTGACATATATACAGGAGTGAGGGGGGCTGACATATATACAGGAGTGAGGGGGGCTGACATATATACAGGAGTGAGGGGGGCTGACATATATACAGGCGTGAGGGGGGCTGACATATATACAGGTGTGAGGGGGGCTGACATATATACAGGTGTGAGGGGGGGCTGACATATATTCAGGTGTGAGGGGGGCTGACATATATACAGGTGTGAGGGGGGGCTGACATGTATACAGGAGTGAGGGGGGGCTGACATGTATACAGGAGTGAGGGGGGGCTGACATGTATACAGGAGTGAGGGGGGGCTGACATGTATACAGGAGTGAGGGGGGCTGACATGTATACAGGAGTGAGGGGGGCTGACATGTATACAGGAGTGAGGGGGGCTGACATGTATACAGGAGTGAGGGGGGCTGACATGTATACAGGAGTGAGGGGGGCTGACATGTATACAGGAGTGAGGGGGGCTGACATGTATACAGGAGTGAGGGGGGCTGACATGTATACAGGAGTGAGGGGGGCTGACATGTATACAGGAGTGAGGGGGGCTGACATGTATACAGGAGTGAGGGGGGCTGACATGTATACAGGAGTGAGGGGGGCTGACATGTATACAGGAGTGAGGGGGGCTGACATGTATACAGGAGTGAGGGGGGCTGACATGTATACAGGAGTGAGGGGGGCTGACATGTATACAGGAGTGAGGGGGGCTGACATGTATACAGGAGTGAGGGGGCTGACATGTATACAGGAGTGAGGGGGGCTGACATGTATACAGGAGTGAGGGGGGCTGACATGTATACAGGAGTGAGGGGGGCTGACATGTATACAGGTGTGAGGGGGGCTGACATGTATACAGGTGTGAGGGGGGCTGACATGTATACAGGTGTGAGGGGGGCTGACATGTATACAGGTGTGAGGGGGGGCTGACATGTATACAGGTGTGAGGGGGGGCTGACATGTATACAGGTGTGAGGGGGGGCTGACATGTATACAGGTGTGAGAGGGGGCTGACATGTATACAGGTGTGAGAGGGGGCTGACATGTATACAGGTGTGAGAGGGGGCTGACATGTATACAGGTGTGAGAGGGGGCTGACATGTATACAGGTGTGAGAGGGGGCTGACATGTATACAGGTGTGAGAGGGGGCTGACATGTATACAGGTGTGAGAGGGGGCTGACATGTATACAGGTGTGAGAGGGGGCTGACATGTATACAGGTGTGAGAGGGGGCTGACATGTATACAGGTGTGAGAGGGGGCTGACATGTATACAGGTGTGAGAGGGGGCTGACATGTATACAGGTGTGAGAGGGGGCTGACATGTATACAGGTGTGAGAGGGGGCTGACATGTATACAGGTGTGAGAGGGGGCTGACATGTATACAGGTGTGAGAGGGGGCTGACATGTATACAGGTGTGAGAGGGGGCTGACATGTATACAGGTGTGAGAGGGGGCTGACATGTATACAGGTGTGAGAGGGGGCTGACATGTATACAGGTGTGAGAGGGGGCTGACATGTATACAGGTGTGAGAGGGGGCTGACATGTATACAGGTGTGAGAGGGGGCTGACATGTATACAGGTGTGAGAGGGGGCTGACATGTATACAGGTGTGAGAGGGGGCTGACATGTATACAGGTGTGAGAGGGGGCTGACATATATACAGGCTTGAGAGGGGGCTGAGTGCATACAGGTTGGGTGGCCGGTGTGCGGATTTAGTGGGATGGCCTGTGGGCAGGCCTTGGGGAATGTTGGTGGTCAGGCTTGAGGGGACAGGGGAATCAGGCCTAAAGCTGTGTAAGGGGCCAAAAAATTTCTGATGGCTGCCCTGTATGTTTTTGCTAAATTCTGCAGCTAAATACCTTTTCACATTGCTGCTGTGCGGTCTCGTGACCTCCTGCCTCTCTCCCCCCCTATCTAAGGACTACAGTGGGAGGGGCTGAGATTCCCATCTGACGTCAGTCGGGTGGTCACGTGACCGCACATCGGTGCTGTGAAATAAGGTATTTAGCATCAGAATAAAAAAAAAACAGACACTGGGGTTATTTACGAAAGGCAAATCCACTTTGCATTACAAGTGCACTTGAAAGTGCACTCACTGTAGATCTGAGGGGGGCATGCAAACAGCATTTTTTTCTTGCACATGATTGGATGATAAAATCAGCAGAGCTTCCACTAATTTCAGAGCTTCCCCTCAGATCTACAGTGATCTACAGCGACCGCACTTACAAGTGCACTTGTAGTGCAGAGTGGATTTCCCTTTAGTAAATCAACCCCACCGTGTAGTATAGCTTGTTATAACAGAGGGGCTGGCAGTAATTGTGCTCACTAACTTTACTGCCACACAAAATGGCAGCAGGAGGGGAGGAGCAGGTTTAGAGATCGGCTCACACATTGGGAACTAACAGGCAGGGAGGGATGGGAGAGGGAGATACTCTAAACACAGCGGAATGACGGCAGGTAAACTGACCACGGTAACATGGATCAGCAGCCATGATTACCATGGTTACAGGGTTAGAACTAGGTAGTAAATGTGTATGGGTTATTTTTGGGAAAAAATAAGTTATAATTTAGTGTCACTTAATGTGGCTGTAAAGCCTTACATACCCAGTGAAGTGACTGGCCCCAGGAGATACACAAAGATTAAACAAATCCACCTACATATGTTGTACATGTTAATCTGCAGCTGTCTCTTATCTGCAGACATTTAAGGTGCAGAATTTATACAGCTTGTCTGAGCTTTTAGAAAACAGGAGGTAGGGAGCTGAAATTACACACTGCAGAGCTCAGTGAGGAGAGCGCTGAGAGCTTATTGAGGGAAGGTACACACCCCCATCACACAGCAGACAGGAACAGAGCGGAAGCTGTCAATCACCGACTGTGTGCTGGAGCTTCCTCCCCCATTCCCTTTTCCTCTTAGTGACTGGATAACCTGTCAGAAGTGATTCATGCAGACAGCAGAGGAATGAGGCTGCAGACAGAAATTACACTAGTGTTCTTAATTGCGACAAGTAAACTAGCTATAGAGGGTTCTGCTTTGTTCATATTTCATAAGATAGGTTTACAACCACTTTAAAGTGGAACTTCACCCAAATGGAGAAGTTTAACTTTTCTGCCTCCACCCCCTCCTCTTCAATGTTTGGCACTTTAAATCTTCTTGGCGGGAGCAGGTACCTGGTTTGGACAGATATCCTCTCCCACGTCTGCTCTGATCGCTGCAGCAAGTCGGGCAGAAGTTTGGTTCCCCCCCTCATTCCCTCCCAGCCTTCTGGGACATGTCACTGGTCCCAGAAAGCTGCGGGATCATTTACAAAGTGCAGTGGAGTCACAGGCGGCTTCCAAAAGTAAACATGCTGGCGTCTGGACCCAAAGAAGGTCGGCGAGGATAGTGTTGGGTCCCTGGACATGTAAGTGTTGTGTTTTTTAAAAGTCCGCAGCTACAGTATTTGCAGCTGCTGACTTTTTTAATTTTTTGTTTCAGATTGAAAAACCGCTTAGGAGTGTTTGCTGCAGTCAGTTACCAGCTATAGGCACACTCTAATTGTCTGTTCCCGCAAATTCATACTTTGTACCTTTTTAAATGGTTTCTAGGTCATCTACCCACCTACTTTTACTGTATGCTTCCACTATGGTGTACACCAAACTGAACATTGTCAGTTTAAAGGGTCAGTCCACTCTTCCTGTCATGGGTTGATGTATATAATCACCCATGTGCTTCTACGTATTTTTCTTTAGCTGAAAAAAAGTCTGTCCTGCTGCAATGTGCACTTTCTAGCTAGAATGGAACCCCCTCCTGTCACAATGGCAAAAGTGGGTGCTTTGAAATGGGAACAAGTGCACCAATCTTACCACCCAGGGCTGAATTTCCCTCACAGAAGCCTGTAGGCACACAACCTTGGGCACCCAATGGAAGTCCCTTTGCTAGGATCACCCTATTACACACAAAATGTATTTGTTTTTTGATCCTTACACAGGTTAGGCTATTAAAACTGTATGAAAAAAATATACTGTATGAAGATGGAGGGAGTGTTGTCCATGACTGTACAAGTAAACACGTCCTCTGTGCCTCACCACCCATTAGCACAAGCCCTACAGTTCCTTATGGGTTCCTTTATGGTAGGCTTGGCTCTGTTTCCCCCAGAAGGATTAAAAAACTGCAGGGTGAATCAAAAAAGGTACCATTTACCTATAGGTGAAATAATGTTTTTTTAGTGGACTTACCCTTTAATACTTATTTTTTTACCTCTTTCCAAAGCTTTTCACAATTGATCACTTTGCTTTCTCTCTACCCCCGGTGGCAGCTTTTTCCCTGTAAAAGGACCAATCTGTCTAAGGTAGAGAAACTCAATTTCTGTGTATTGATTGCCGTGCCTGAATGTAGTGAACTCTCAAAGCCTGTGCTAATCATTTATCCGTCTTATTTAACATTATCACCTCAATAGTTTCTCCTAAGAAATTCATTTGCATTCAAACTTTTCAAATAGATGTGCCCAGCAGCTGGAAACCTAATTAGCAGCCCTGGTCAACCCATTCTTCATTTCCTATAAAACTGAAAAAATAAACCCTCCATCTTAAATCGTCCTTTCTCTACATTTCCCATGGTCATCATTCATTTCTCCATTATTTTTTCATATCAAGGTCCTCCTGTAACAGAATTTGTTCTGCTTTCTTGCCAGACTGGAATTCGAAAGACAACAACGAGAAGAGCTGGAAAAACTGGAACATAAGAGGTATGTAATGCAGGAAGATAAAAATGGGTAAATGTGCAATATGTCTCAATTTGTTCTTAACTTGCATGCATATTTTCATTTTAAGGTAAATTGGAAATACTAAGCGATGGAGAAAAGAAGAGATGGTAGAAAGATACATTTTTATGTAGCGAAACCACATTGATTGCAAAAAATAAGAACTTTACAATTATTGTACATCCATTTTGCAACAATGTATTTTTTATAGCATTGTGATTTTTTTTAACTTACTACTGCCTATTGTGCCAGTGCCACATTGGGTGCTGCCATTTTGTAATATTACAGTGTGACAAGTTCAAAGCCTAAAGTTTGTGTTTTTTTTATTTTTTTTTCGTTTTGAATAGATTAGAACTGTGGTCTACAAACTGTGACCCTCAGGGTAGATGTGACCCTTTAATTGCCTTTATCTGGCTCTCAGGGGGACTGTTCCTCCCACTGATATGAGGCATTATTCCTCTCCCTGACATCGAAAAGGCACTATGGCTCCCACTGAAACCAACAATGCCTTTATCTGTCTGTTGGGGAACTGTTCTTCCCACTGATATTCCTCATACTCACATCAACGATGAGACAGTATGCCTCCCACTGACACCAAAGATGAGACACATTTTCTTCCACTGACACCAACAATGAAGCACTATTCATTCCACTGACACCAATGGTGTGGCATTATTTCTTCTACTCACACCAACAATAGGGCACCATTCCTTCCACTGACTAACAATAGAGCTAAATTCCTCCCACTGATATAAATGATTGGGCACTATTTCTTGCAGTGACACCAATGATGAGGCACACTATGCTTACCACTATACCAATAATGAAGCACCATTCATCCCCCTACTGACCACTGGCACTATGTCATGTTTCTACTCCCACTGACCACCAAGCCTAAGACATTGGGGTTGATTTAGTGCAAAATCTGGTGCAGCTGTGCATTGTAGCCAATTGTCTTCTAACTTCAGCTTGTTCAATTAAGCTTTGACAAAAAAAACCTGGAAGCTGGTTTCTATGCAGAACTGCACCAGATTTTGCACTCTCCAATTTTAGTAAATCAACCCCAATGTCTATTACCACTTATGTTGGAAAATGTTCTACTCTCTCTGGCCGTAGGACAGTAAACTGGCCCATTGTTTAGAAAGTTTGGAGATCCCTGTATTAAAACAAGAATTTAACCTGTTTACAACGGCAAGAACCCCAATGTATTACCCAACATGTCCCCCATACCCCGTTCACCAGACTGTCAAAATCATCATCATCCCTATTCCTGTTAAGGTACATGTATGACATCATTATTATTTTTATTATTATTTCAGGTACTTCTACAGGGCCATCAATTTACTCAGCGCTTTACATATACACTGTACAATTACATCAGTCCCTACCCTTACAATCTAAGGTCCCTAACTCACATTCATACATACTAGGGGCAATTTAGACAGGGTCCAATTAACCTACCAGCATGTCATTTAGAGTAAAGGTGTATTACCACTATAAAGGTTTTACCTTTATACAGATTTCCAGCAACAGGATCACTATACAGGTCAGGGCATGTTAGAAATACACCCGTTTTCACTGGTTGCTCACTTGCTGACTAGGTGACCAAAGCATCACTCTTTTGCTGCGAAAGTGACATTCTGCAAAATTTCTATATGCAAACGAGTGGCATCTTGCTCATCCAGCAGGTTATAGGACTACCTGTGGAATCAGGTGAGAATTTTTGCTACACTTTTTTTGGAAGCCACAGTATGACATGGGCCTTTGGCCAGCTGGAAATCTCATGCAGGCATCTCCTGCAAATAAAGTATTACAAACCCTACACCTAGTGACCTTCCTAGTAATCTAACCAACAAGCAAAGATCCTACAAACTTTCCACCCTGATCTGCTGGTGGTGGGCACAATGGATACCTGAGGCCAACCTGAGAGATCAGCCTCATGCATGTAGAGAGGCCATGCTGCAGAACAATTAGGTTTTTCTATAGTAAGGGACTTTTTTTTTTAAATACAGATGACAGGCTTTTAAAGCCAAATGAACTTCACCCATGTGCATAAAAATGTCTGTTTTTGCTTGCAAGATTCACTTTATAGAGCCAGCCTTGTGTTTTTCTTTTGTGTAAAGTACATGTTACTTTCACCTTCATTTTCCTGTCTGAAAATATTATTCATGAAATTTACCTCACCCTCTCTTGAGCTGTGTGGCCATGAAAACCAAAGCAATTTAAGAGAAAGGAGTAAAAAAAATAGGTGCAGTTTGTCAATTTCCAAGATTAGGCCCTTAATCTGAATGGAGTTTCCAAGGCAAGACATTATATCGCAAATCAAAAGATGGCCGTCGTCCTACTTTAATGGAAAACATAAAGATACGTCAGTCAGTTTGCACTTGCAAATCTCAGAATTTAAGTGAGTACCCATACATCCATTACTTTAGAGTTTTAGCAGCCAAGTAAATAGTTTAAAAGCATCTCTCTGGGTATATTTGAATAATTCAAAGTATAGCACACGTTACATTGAAGAAAATTCCTCTTCAGATTGCAGAAGAATTTCGTGCTTCTGATTTCTATGTGCCAGAAGAAGGTACAGAAAAATCTAGCCAAGTTAGATGTGATAACAGGACATATATACAGTGCCTTGAAAAAGTTTTCATACCCCTTGAAATATTCCACATTTTGTCATGTTACAACCAAAAACTTAAATGTATTTTATTGGGATTTTATGTGATGGACCAACACAAAGTGGCACATAATTGTGAAGTGGAAGGAAAATGATAAATGATTTTCAATTTTTTTACAAATAAATATCTGAAAAGTGTGGCGTGCCTTTGTATTCAGCCCCCTTTACTAGGATACCCCTAACTAAAATCTAGTGGAACCAATTGCCCTCAGAAGTCACCTAATTAGTGTAATTTAATCTCAGTATAAATACAACTGTTCTGTGAAGCCCTCAGGCTTGGTTCACACTATCGCTGCATCCGTCGCACAGCAGGGGTCTGGTGCGTGCTGGTCCAAAGACATGCTGGTAGGTTAATTGGATCTTGTCCAAATCTGCCCAGTATATATATATGTGTACGAATGTGTGTCCCAAGCGGGTTGAGATCCTACGGGGTTAATGACCGCACCAGCCAAGCAGACACTGGCTGCAAAAAGCGCCTTGAGGCGATTCAGTTCACATTTGTAGAGCTATACAAGTCATTCATTCACTCACCATTTCAGGTCCGATTTCAGCCTGAATTATGGGCTGAATTCAGACCTGAAACGCACCAAAAAAGGCACACGTTTTTCCAGCAATTTGCATCGGACCTGCTGCAGGGATATGTGAACCGGCTCCATAGGGAGCCAGTCACATTCTCCTGCTATGTGAATTGGATGCGGGAAAATCCACATCCAATTCGCATAGGTATGAACCCAGCCTCAGAGGTTTGTTAGAGAACCTTTGTGAACAAACCGCATCATGAAGGCCAAGAAACACACCAGACAGGTCAGGGATAAAGTTGTGGTGAAGTTTAAAGCAGGGTTAGGTTATAAAAAAAAATATCCCAAGCTTTGAACATCTCACGGAGCACTGTGCAATCCATCATCCAAAATTGGAAAGAGTATGGCACATCCGCAAACCTACCAAAACATGGCCGTCCACCTAAACTGACAGGACAGGCAAGGAGAGCATTAATCAGAGAAGCAGCCAAGAGGCCCATGGTAACTCTGGAGGAGCTGCAGAGATCCACAGCTCAGGCGGGAAAATCTGTCCACAGGACAACTATTAGTCGTGTACTCCACAAATCTGGCTTTTATGGAAGAGTGGAAAGAAGAAAGCCATTGTTGAAATAAAGCCATAAGAAGTCCTGTTTGCAGTGTGCAGGAAGCCATGTGGGGGACACAGCTAACATGTGGAAGAAGGTGCTCTGGCCAGGTGTGACCAAATTTGAACTTTTTGGCCCAAAAGCAAAATGCTATGTGTGGTGGAAAACTAACACTGCACATCACCCTGAAATACAGGACAATCTTGGAAGAAAACCTGTTAGTCTGCAAAAGACTTGAGACTGGGGCAGAGGTTAACCTTTCAGCAGGACTTTATATATATATATATATATATATATATATATATATATATATATATATATATATATATATATAATTTTTTTTTTTTTTAAAGTTGCACTTTGTTTTAACAGTTTGTTAAAAAGCAATATTTTAGCTTGTTTATGAAACTTGGCTTTATTTACAGGCATACCTCACTTTTAAATACACAATGGGACCAGAGCATGTATGTAAAACAAAACTGTACTTAAAGTGAAGCAATACCTTTTTTCACTTCTGGGGGGGGTCAGGGGCTGTAGAGGGCCATCAGGGGCTGTAAAGGGGGGATCGGGGCCAATAGTGGAGGGCCATGGGCTGTAGTGAGGGGGTCAGGGAGTGAAGTTTATAGTACTTAACAGTAATCCACTTACGTTCAGGCAGCAACTGGGCTAGCGGGAACTTTGCCTCTTCACTTTCGGCCTTTTAACTGGTAACAACTCCAGGAGGCAGCTGGGAATGTCTGTACTTGTGAGACACTTTACGTACGCTCATGGGTATATCCGTACTCACGAGCATATGTAAAGTGAGTGTACTTAAAGCCGTGTATGCCTGTATAAAGACATTATATATCACGGCTAAGCCCTGCTTCACACTGCCACATCTTAAGAGTTCAAAAGTCGCATGAGAGGTCGCACCCCATTAACGGCAATAGAACCATTCTAATCGGTGTGACTCAAGTCGCTCCGACTTAGAAAAAGGTTCCTGCATTACTTTTGGTGCGACTTTAAAGTGGAGTTCCACCCAGATTTTTATTTTATTTTTCAATGTATTCCGTTCTGTTAAACTATTTAAACACAAATAATCAATGTTATTACTGAAGTACTTACTTTTTATTTGTGCTCTGCAGAGCACTTCCATCTCTAGTGTGGGCATGTGAGGCCCACTGGCATTCTCTTCCTGGGGATGGTGATGCTGGATACCCAGCATGCCCCTCCCATTCTCGCGCGGGCCGTTTACACAGGGCGCAGGGAAAGGATTATTATATTGTTGCCATAACAACGGTCGGCGAAGGAGTGAGTGCCCGCCCCGTTGTTATGGTTTCATGGCGTAGTTTCCGGTTTCTAAAGAACGCGATGCTAGCCCTCGGCGCTGCCCACTGACTCCTGGGAAAGGATGACACACATCTCCCAGGAGCACTGGCGAGCACAGGCGCCGAGGGAAATGACATCATTCGCCACGGAGAGGAAATGGCAGAATAGAAGGGACCCCATAGCAACAGTGCTAAAGGAGTGAGTTTAAAACATTTTTTTCCCAAATGTTGTTGCTGAAGGAGAATGCTGTGGATTTATGAAAAGTACATTTTATGGGTGGAACTCCGCTTTAACACGACTTGCATTGACTGTTAAAGAAGTTGTATGCAAGCCACGATGAAGTCATACAAGGATGACGGATTCAAAGCCGCGACAGTGTGAACCAGGGCTTAATCTGCGTCTGTAGTGCAGGTTCAAACGTTAATAATATAAATAACGTGTTAGTAGATTTTTACTCCAGGAGTATATAATGAGTTTGGCAATTCTAGAGAAATGCTTAAATAATGTATTACAATTTAACAAAACCCATTTGATTTTACTAAACTAAAATGTACTGGAGATTTTAGTAGACTAAAATATGACTAAAACTAAAGCAATTCAGATGACTAAAATACGACTAAAACCTAACTGGCATTTTAGTCAAAATACTATGACTAAAACTAAATCAAAATTTGCCGTCAAAATTAACACTGATTTAATGTATTGCAGCTTACCATTTCTTAGATGTGATGGGTGTATTAGTTTTCTTTTTTTGTCTGTCTTTCTTCTATTTTCATCTGGTGATCTGACCAGTAAGTCAGATCAGTGTTGTTTTTCAAAGTTTTACAAGCTGTTCTGCAGATGTATCAGTTACAGAAATGAGACAAACCATTTGCCACTGACAGGGCTGCTACGGTGATCAGTTTTATATATTTACGTAAAACCCTTATCACAAAAAGGCAAAAAAAACAGTTGTCCCTTAATATAAAGTGTTAGCTGGAATTTGGCTTCAGTTAGTATATCTAAATCTGCTAGTCCATCCACCACTCCCCTCAAAATAACAACGGTGCTGTCTAAAGTTACCCCCAGTGCACCTTCATCCAGAGTAGGGACACTCTCTAATACAGGAGGTGAGTTACTGGCCAGATCACCAGGTGAACAGAGGGGAAAAAAACAAAAAACAAATGCAGCCATTACATCTAATGATTGGTAAGCTGCAATATATCACATTGTTGATTTTGGGTGTAAAACACTTTAAATGTTTGTCCTGAAAATAAATTATTAGTGCAAATAGGAAGTATCACATGCAGTACTCAACCATGTTGGAAGTTACGGCACTAATTGGATAGTTTTATAAATTTGTAATATAGAATTAAATATTAGAATTATATTAAATTAATTAAATTCAATGTTGTATGTTATGCAGAAAGTTGCATAATTTCTGCCTCTTTGACTCCGACTGTACAGCAGAAAATCTTTGCCATGATTGTAGTTTATACTGTATTATCCACTTCATCTCCGGAAGATTTACCCCCCTTCATGATCAGGCCATTTTATGCGATGCGGCACTGCGTTATTTTAACTGACAATTGTGCGGTCGTGCGACGATGTACCCAAATAAAATTGATGTCCTTTTTTTTCCCACAAATAGAGCTTTCTTTTGGTAGTATTTGATCACCTCTGCGATTTTTATTTTTTGCGCTTTAAACAAAAACGGACTGAAATTTTTTTGAAAAAAAACACCAATATTTTTTACCTTCTGCTCTAAAACACATCCAATAAAATAAAATAAAAAAACAACAAATGTCTTCATCAATTTAAGCAAATATGAATTCTGCTACAAATTTTTGGGGAAAAAAATCCCAATAAACTATGGGATGTATTTATGGAAACATTTGACACTTTTTTGGGGACCAGTGACACTAATACAGTGATCAGTGCTAAAAATATGCACTGTCACTGTACTAATTACACTGGCTGGGAGGGGGCGATCAATGGCGGCGATCAGCGACTTATAGTGGAACTGCGATTTTGCGACGGACAAATCGGACACCTAACTGACACTTTTGACACTTTTTGGGAACCAGTGACACTAATACAGTGGTCAGTGCTAAAAATATGCACTGTCACTATACTAATTACACTGGCTGGCAAGGGGCGATCAAAGGGTTAACCATGTGCCTAGAATGTATTTTACTAATTTTACTAGTGGAAGGAATGGATCTGTGTTTCTGCATTACAGGAACACAGGATCCATGCCTTCTGTACTGACAGAACAGCAATCTGCCTTGTTTACATAGGCAGACTGCCGTTCTGCCTGTGAACAGAACGATCAGCGGTTGCTGGTGTCTGCGGGACCTGTTGCTCAGCTCCCGCCGTGTAGAATCACAATGGGACCGAGCGGCCGGTGGCGTGCACTCGTGTCAGATACCGGGAAGTGAAGGATTACGTATATATACACAATCCTGTGCAGCACGGCTGCCCTGTAGCAGTAAAAGTGCTATGGGGCAGTCGGCAAATGGTTAAATAGAGTATCAAAAAGGTCTCAGACATTTGGGTCTGATGCTGTGGACTGTGGAAGCAACAAAATGCCCCTGCATTGAGGGTCGGTAGGAATAAAAAAAATTACCCTGCACCAGAGGCCAGTGAGTATAATAAATTCTTCTGCATCACAAGTCAGGGGAGTAATGAATGCCCCTGTGGTATTGGGAGTAATAAATACCCCTAAGTCGGTGGTCAGATAGGTAACACATCATAGACATTTAGTGAGAGGAACATTTTTCCAGCCTCAGTGGTCATTGGAGTTTTTAACCCGAACTCCCCCCATCGGGAATGAAATCCTGAATGTCCCATCCAGCACTTAGTATTCCAGTGGTTCTCACCCTGTCCTCAAATACCCCCAACAGGCCATGTTTGCAGGTTTTCCTTTATCTTGCACAGGTGCTTTAAATCAGAGTCAATGGCTTGGTATTTTGGACAGCTATTTTATCTAAGGGAAATTCCTAAAACATGGCCTGTTGAGGGTACTTGAGGACAGGGTTGAGAACCACTGTAGTATTCAATGGGCAGGTTCCATGTCCTAAGCTGCCCTTCACAATGACTTCACAGCCAGGACTGTACAGGCACCACCAAGCAGGAGATCACTCTGCCCACAGTGCTTGTAACAGATTGCTGGGTTGTGCATTCCAGCACCCGCTGCCACACTTCTCATTGCAGGGGCTACCAGGGGACTATAATTTAGGGACCTCTAATCTAGAAAAAGGTAAAACAATACTCCTTATTTAGAAAAAATTTATAAAAAACTCATGAATGTAAACAAAGCTGATCTATAAAAACATAAAACAAAAAGTAACAATCTTACCTTGGTACCTACGTAAGCTTACCTGTGCCTCCATCTCACAGCAGATTAGCTGTTTGAGACAGCAGAGCGTAGGATCACACCCTGCATGCACAAGATTGTGGTGACGCCTAAATTGACTAAAGTCCCCATATCTTTCGGGTTCACTGGCATTAAAGATAAGATATCATCACCCAGCAGCGAATGGCATGCAATTGGCTATGCACAATTTTTAACTTGCAATTTTAGAATGCTTGCCTAAAAAATACTCAACTGCTGTTTTAAAAGTAATTTAGTTAATTTTCTAAATATTTTACAATATCACCTAGCTATTTACTATAATATTTCAAAAAGATTACTTTTTGTTTTTTTTTCCCCATTCTTAAGCAATGCCATTTTGTTGTTTCATGGTGTACTGTCCATGTTACCATATGTCAATGGTTACATGATATATTCATCACTTATTGTTGGTGTCACTTGAAGTCATGAGCTGGATTTGAGAAATGATACTGAGAAATGAGCAGTGATAGTTGGCAAATAGTATTTGGCACTGTTGTCCAGCAGGGAATTATACAGTATAGATTTTTTTGGCCAAGATTTTCTATTTTTAACTTACATTGAATACCCCAAAGTATTTTTTTATTTTATTTTTTAAACAATGTTATCTCTTTTTATTTCACCTGCCTCCAAAGTATTTCTGTTACACTTTGCATGCATATGTAGTAGAAATGTATAAATGTTATGCATGGTCATTAAATTGGAAGAATAGTCTAACTGCAACTCTTCTTAAAAATGTCCGCCCCCCCCCCCCCCCCCGCTTTATAGAGAACTTATAAATGAAATAAAAAAGGTTTTAGCTCTAAATGCACCTTAACTCAAGTATAAGTCCATTGTGTCCAGACCTGCATAATTATTACATAATTAACTGCCTCTGCAAAGTAGAATGTCAGCTGGTACCTAATATTGCTGAAGCCTAAAGATAGCTACATGTATAAGAAATAAAAAAATATCTGTAGCACTTTCAAGCAAATTTGAAAAATACTGGACTACCAATTTTTACAGGCACGCCATACCTTGCTTGGTCTCTAATGTTTTTGGGCTAGTTGTTGCTAGGTACAAGTGAATCGGCTTTTGTCAAAGTAAACTTAAGCCAGAACCCCCTTTTATCTTAATCTTGTATCGAGGAGGTTATGATTAAAACCCCACTGGGGGGAGATTTCCCTTCACTTACTTGCCTGTAGACACATCTCCAGTGGGGACACAGACAGCAATAACAACCTGACAGCTATTTTAACCACTAATCGCTGTGTTCAAATAAAAATTTAAAAAATAATACTTTTTGCTTAAAGCAGAGGTCCACCTTAAAAAAATTAGACAAAAAGGCTTAAAAAAATGTGGGAAAAAAAATGATATTTTCCAGAAATGGCTGTTGCTAGGCAGATCGTCCTAATCTGCCACTTCCTATTCCGCGGTAGTCTTCAGTCTTCTCCTCCTCGCGTTGTCTTCTGGGACATTTGGGCGCACTGTCTTCTGGAACCTGTGTGTGTCCCAGAAGACAGCCGGCCATTCACAAAGCGCCGCGCAACTCGCGCATGCGCAGTAGGAAACGGGCAGTGAAGCCGCAAGGCTCCACTGCCTGTTTCCCTTACTTCGAATGGCAGCGCCGGGACCTGATCTGATGGATGGATCGGCCTCGGGCAGCCGACATCTTGGGCACCCTGGACAGGCAAGTGTGCTTATTAAAAGTCAGCAGCTACAGTGTTTGTAGCTGCTGACTTTAATTATTTTTTTTTTTTTACAGCTGGACCTCCGCTTTAAGATATGCTCCTTCATCCCAGAGGACCTGCTACCCTCTTTGATTCCCCACGTGTGTATTTTTAGCATTTTTTCTTTCACACTTACGATTTCCAGATGTCTTTTAGGCTGGTCACATGGCAAGGTCCTTTTTCTCTTCAGATCTTTTTATGGCAGTGAGTGGTCCTCGATCATGCAGGTGGTGATGCTGATGGGATGATATTTATTTATTTTAGATACTTGTCATTTTATGCAGCGCTTTTACATATATGATACATTAACCTATAAACATGAAACGTGTGTGAGGAAACCGGAGTACCCAGAGGAAACCCACGCAAGCACAGCGAGAACATGCAAACTCCAGGCAGGTAGTGCCATGATTGGGGTTCAAACCAATGACCCTAATTCTGCTAGGTGAAAGTGCTATCCACTTAGTCACTGTGCTGCCCCAAACCAGTGTCACTCTCTGCCATTGTGATGCCTATTAGGAGGTGAGCCCATGACTCACTGCTTTTACCGTATGTCCTCATGGTGCTATGTTTCATTCACCTTAGGCTTGAGGACATCTTGTGGAGGAAAGCAATTATTGCAAAGGAGAGCAGCGAAGATGAAGTGATTGTTGCAAGGGGTCTGAAAAACAACAAACAAAAAAATGTGTAGGGTGATAATAGACACAAGCTTATTATGGGGAGTTTAAATGCATTTCCATTCAAATGTGTTTGCTCATGGGCCTCCACCCTGTGAGATATAGCTCTTTAAACCACTTCCCTTGGTGTATCCATTTAAGATTTTCAAACAGAAGTTTCTCTCATATACAAGGAGCAGTTCTTTTGAGTTGATTATCAAAATTCTGGGGAAGCCTCACTTTCACTGCTGACAATCTTTCTGTGAATACCCATGTTTAATGATAGTAAGTGATTACAGAGATGTATTTTGCATGTTTTATTTGGAAATCTGGACTGAAATTGCAGGCCAACCTTATTTCATAAATGTGTATATATTTTTTTGTACTGTTTCCTTATTTCATCTGTTGTTATTTCAGGAAAATGATAAAGGAGATGGAAGAAAAGCAACAATCAGAAAAAGCTGAACTAGAGAAAATGCAGCAGGAAGTAGAATCTCAGCGTAAAGAAACAGAGATTGTCCAACTACATATCCGTAAACAAGAAGAAAGCCTAAAGTGGAGAAGTTTGGACATTGAAACCAGGCTAAAAGACCTACTGGCCGAAAAGGAAAAATTTGAAGAAGAGAGAACGAGAGAGCAGCATGAGATAGAACGACAAAAAAAAAAGCAAGAAGAAGAGTGTTTTGTGAAGGTCCAGCAGGAACTTCAGAGGCTTCAAGAGCTGCATAGTACAGAAAAAGCAGAGAAAATAGAAATCTTTAAAGAACTGGAAAAACTTAAAAAAGAAAAGGATGAACAGTACATGAAACTAGAGATGGAGAAGAGAAGGCTGGAGGAACAAGAGAGAGAACAGTTAAAGATTGTATTTCGCCTTGAAGAGCAACTTCGAGAAAAACAGGAGATGATCCAGCTTTTAAAGCAGGGGGATTTCTTGAGATTAGAAGAAGAAATCAGAGTTCTTGAAGATGTCAGAGAAGATTTTCTACGTGCTAAAGAGTCAAGGTCAGAAGGTGAAGAAGATCTAGATGAGGTTGAGAAAGCAACAAATAAGTATACACATTTTAAGAAAATGCAGGTAGAGCAATTGTCTAGTTTGGTGGAAGATTTAAATCAACAAAAAGATTGCTTAGAGAGGGAAGTAATTGCTGATCGGGACATCCTTGGTAGATTTAATATCTTGAATGTTGATAATAAGAAAGAAGATGATTGCTCTCTGACAACCCCAATAACAGAAGATGGAGACACAATAAAACAAACAGAATACCAACTGCACTGTAAGGAGCGGCAACTTGGGTACATAAAGCACAGCCAACTGCCTGCATTGCTGGATGAAAAGCAAAGAGCATCTGAAATTCTGGACAGTGGTCTGCTAGGGTTAGACAAAACTTTGTATCAGATTGAGAAAGAGATTGAAGAAAAGGCTGATCAGCTTGCACAATTCCGAGCCAGTAGTGACCAACTACAGCACCTGCAGGAAACATTTGAGTTTACTGCAAACATTGCTCGCCAAGAAGAGAAAGTTATAAAAAAGGAGAAAGAGATACTGGAATCAAGGGAGAAGCAGCACAGAGAAGCCTTGGAGCAAGCAGTTGCTAAACTGGAACGCAGGCATTCCGCTCTTCAGAGACATTCCACAATAGATGTTGAAATAGAAGAGCAAAAGCGTACACTTGCAGCAATGGACAGCAGCCAGGCACAGGCTGGTCTTCAAGCAAGCTTAGAAGCCGAACAGAAAGCTTTGGAGCAAGACAGAGAGCGGTAAGCATAAGTATCAGTATTTTTTATAAGAATTTATTTGAGATAGAAGAGGTTTTTCAGTTCACAGTGAATGGGTGGTTATGAGTTCTGGATAAATAAGTTCTAAAAATCATTTTGAAAGTCTTCCGGAATTACCGGTAAACTTTTGGAAGTACTTTTGGGCTTCCCAAAATAAAAAAATGAAAAACTGTTAAAGAAAAATGTTATAAACAATTTAAACTGTAATAATTAAATACTTAGTACTTTTGCTTAGGGCAATCATTTAAAGTAAGATAATCAGAGGACTAATTTTTTTTGTCAATTTAGATACTTTTTATGAATATATTAAATGAATATAATTGCGTTTAAGTATGATTATCATAATATAGAAGAAAACCAGACTGTGCGAAAGCTGTAAGCTGCCACTGACTTTCTGAAAATGTTAAAGTATAACTAAACTTTTATTTGGTTTTGGATATAGTTCAGATGGATTAGAACGATTGTCTGTTTTTATTGCTGTCTGTGCCTCCATTATGGGGATGCTTATTTGTCCGTTTACCGGTATTCTCATCATTAAGAGTAAAAGTAAAAGAAAATCCCACATATTTTATTGTCCCCAGAAAAGTAATAGAGGGGAAATCTTCCAATTGGGACACTAGTTCTGGTGGTCCCCAAGGAATTCCCTTAATTTGCAGGGATTTCCTCTTGCATCCTGTTTGGCTTTGGGTAATCTCCCCAATGGGACACAGATGGTGGAAAAAAAAATCAAACAGGGGTTATAACCCTCCCTTGCTCTATCCAAAATGAAAAAAAAAAAGTTTTGCCTATAGTTCCACCCAAATATGGAACTTCCGCTTTAAGTGACGGTGACCCCCTGACATGCCACATTTGGCATGTTATTTTTTTTTGGGGGGGGCAGATACCCTCTTTTAGGAGGCATCCAGCTCCCACTTCCTCCCGGGGCTCCGCGGCACCAGAAGGAAGTTCACCTCTCCCCCCTCCCTCCCTGCAATCTTCTGGGACATGTCACAGGTCTCAGAACATTGCCCGGCCATTCACAGTGCGCATCGCGTGCCCGGCTGTGAAGCAACAGCCGAGCACCCACAGTAAGTAAGAATTCCGGTGCCGTGGAGAGGAGGGGAAGAGGAGCGTGGACCGTGAGACAGGCGAGTGTCTGATTATTAAAAGTCAGCAGCTACACTTTTTGTAGCTGCTGACTTTTAGTTTGTTTTTTCTTTAGCCAAACTCCACTTTAAGGACCAGCCGCCGCAGCTGTACTGCGGCAATGAGGCTGCTTCCCACCAATCACCGTCATTGTAGGTCGGCTCGTACACGGCCAGCCAATCAGCGGGTGGGGCGGATTCGATGTCCGCCGGCCACCCGCGATCGTTCCCTGCAGTGACAGAACGGGGATCTGCCTGTGTAAACAAGGCAAATCTCCATGGGCTAGCACAAATGTATTCCAAAATAAAAGAGGCAACACATCATCATAATTCAACACATATTTATTTAAACTTGGAATTTAAATGGCCACAGTGTTATCCATAGGGGGTTAACATGAATCTTTTAAATTAAAATAAATAAGCCATCTTGGCTAAAATATATTTAACAAAAATTAAATAGTGTCCATCCTGTCAAAGCTGGACGACTACTCCCCGATTTGGAAAACAACATGACTCTCCGAAGATAGGGAGGGAGGGTGGGCATCGCTGTCTGGTCAGGAACGGTCAGTGAGACCACCACTCCCGGTCCTTTTTATTGGCTTCTTCCACGAGGGCTAGTAAACCGGCAAATTTTCACAATCAGCTGCTTGCCTGCATCCACCAATCCCATGGCTGTTGCTGCCCAGGGATACCGCAGCAACCATTGGCAACCTGCGGAAATAAAACAAAGCAGGGAGAACTGCAAGCTCCCCCTTTGAGCTAACCCATGGTGGTCCAGCTTATTGCTTTGACCTTTCATTCTGACAGGGGAGATCACACAGATCCTGTCTTTCTGCTATGCAGGAAGATGAATCTGTGTGTTTCCCCAATCACAGTCCCCTATACAGTTAGTAAACACACTGAGGGAACACATTAAACCCCTTGATCGCCCCTGATGTTAACCCAATCCCTGCCAGTGTCATTAGTACAATTTTTTATATAACACAGGCACAGGGACACATATTGTTATGTTACAGAGGGGATGGGATGATTTTATAGTAATTATGAGAGCAGAAGGAGCAGAGGGGGCCGGCACTGACACGGGCAGGCAGGGAGGGAGGGGGAGAGGACAGAGAAGGACAGAGCAGCGCTGCGGATGACTGACGAACGTAAACTGACCACGGTGTCAGGGCTCAGCAGCCATGATAAACCGTGGTCAGTTTAAAGGGGGGGAGGGTATAGCCAGGCAGGATCAGCTAGGTTTTTTAGGTGATAGAAAGGGCCAAATTACACAGCACAAGCACTGTGCTGTATAACATGCTTTAAGGGAACAGGATCTTTTTTTTTTTTTAGGTTAACCAACAGTTAAGTGTCTGTCTTAATCTGTGGCTCCTAAGAAGCATGCAGCATGCAAAGTCCTGATCTGCTTGCTAGTTTCAGGTCAGTCAAGACTAGCTGATGTAATGGTAATCCAATGGCCTTAATACTGTCTGTGGCACTGGCCTGAAACAACAACAATATTTATTTATGAACCCAAAGCAAAACTCTAGCTCTGATTTAAAAAATCATTTGTTAAAACATGCTGTTCTCGCTGCAGTACTGCCTTTTTTTCAGTGGTGACTGCTCTAGTCCTGTTCAGGGTTTAATGATGGTCAGCATCATTCAACTCACTTGTTTTAAGCCCTGGCTGTCAGTGACACACCCTGGGCTCATAGGGGAATTCAACATCTCTGACATCCCTATGGGAGTGTCATTCTCCTCAACTTTTAGGACTGCTCACCACTGACACAGGAGCAGAAGAGTAAGGAGCCCATGATATATATGAATGGTCAGGAGACAGCTGGGTTTATGGAATGTATATAGAGATTTTTTTATAAAATATTTGCAGGGTAAAGGTTCTGGATACAAAATTGGGGTTTGTTAAAGCTGGAGATGGATAAGAGACCTATCTGCCAGCAATTTTTAAATCTAATGCCACGTACACACGACTGTTTTTCATGGCGAGAAAAATGCATTTTCTTTATCGTACACCACGGGACACAGAGCTAGTCATTACATAATGGGTTAAGGGTCACCAGCGGTGATTGGACACTGGCACAACCAATGGAAGACAGTTCCCCTCCATATAACCCCTCCCATCAGGGAAGTACCTCAGTTTTTTCGCCAGTGTCGAAAGGTGTTGGACGCGTTAGGAGGTGCTAAAGGAAAGCTCTACCAAAGAGACCCTCTGGGGGTAAAAGAGCTATGCTTTCGGATCCATCCAAGACGCCTACAAATGAGCTGAATCTGGATGGGATCCGGGCCTCATCCATGAGGCGTCGCCTGTAATGTCTCTCTTCGGAGGACTGGGCTCTAAGATCCAGCACTTTCGCTATTTCGCTATAAAGTCCTGGTAAGAGTCTTGTACAAGGCCCAGGGGAGAGGTATCCTTTAAATAGGAACCCATATCCCTGAAGGTTGGCACACATAGCCCACCGTGAAGGGTGAAGTTTGGTATCTGTCTGAAATCTTTCAGCAGAAAAACCTGCGGCGTGGATAAGGTGAGATTAGAAGGTCCATAACTAGGTTGGGACCTTTTTTCAAAAAGTGGATGTCTTCTTTTTTTCCACCACTGGGGGGAGTAAAGAGCTGAATATACTCACCTCACTCTGTTCAGTGTCGGCTTCGGCGAAGTACACTGCTCGTCACCTCCGCTGCTGAGCTTGCTGGGGCACCCCGATCCTCCTTTCGGTGGCCGACCAGACACCTGCAGATGCAGGTAAGTGGGAACAAAGGCTGATGAGAGTCCTCTCTCACTATGGCCACCGCCATAGCGCTAAGGGCCGCGCGCGCGCGGGAGCGCGCTTTATCGGAGGGGGGGGGGCGAAGGCGTGCGCGGGCACGTGGCGCGCGCAGGCACAGAAACGGCGCCAAATTTAAAAGACTGTCAGTGTGAGAAGCACTGCAGCAGCAAGCAAGCTCGTTAGTTCTCTTATTCCTGGCAGAGAAACACAGCAGCTATACAGGGACGTAAGACTCCATGTGGTTGGATTGGGTACTTCCTAGAAGACATCCATGTTATGCATAGTTATGTGTTAAAAGTTGCATACTTAATGTATTTGCTAAACTAAACCTGGTAGTATATGCATTTAGGTACCTTGTATTTTGTCTAAACAGTAAGCCTTCCAGGGGAAGTAATACGGACAAAAAGAGATAAGAAAGCACCACCGCCTGAGAGGAGGCTCTAACTGTGCTGACTCGGTACCTTTCTCTCCTGTGTTGCTAAATGCACCTGTTCAGGATGAGCCATTACCTCTGTCAGGTATGGCGGCTTCCCCAGTGAAGCCTGGGCCTGTATATGTCACTGAGGACACTTTATCAGCTGCCCTAAATAATCTGGAGGAAAAAATTGCTACCTTAATCGCTAAGTCCTCTAAAAAGGGACAATAAGCGAAGCAGGTCTCTTCCAGTATTGGACCTCCCTTCAGAAGTACCTGAGGGAGGAGGATGAGGAGGAGGAGGCTACATCAGCAGAGAATGAGGAGCCAGATTTTAAGGTCACAGGTACAATGCTATAGCAGTGCATTTAAGTTAACCTCTGCGGAGGTAACGGAATTACCTGTCTCCTCCCTAGGGTCATTAAGATCCCTGCAAGGTGCATGCTCCTTCCCGGTTCATCCGTTACTAGAGGATCTAATATACGCAAACTGGCAACATCCAGATAAGCGTTTCTCACCTCCAAAAAGGTTTAACATTCTTTATCCTATGGGGGAATTTTTTTTTTTAAAGAAATGGAGCCTGCCTGCGGTAGTTGCGGCTATTTCTTGTGTAAATAAAAACCTGACATGTCCGGTGGATAATGTACAAGGGTTTAAAAGATCCTTCTGAGAGGAAGTTGAAATCCTCCTTCCTTTTGGCCGGCTCAATTACCCAACCTGCAGTAGCAGCAGTCGGTATGGGTCAGGTCATCAGCCAACAGGTAAAGCAGGGGCTGAAGGAACTGCCTTCAGAGCAGGCTAGAAATTGGGAAAATTTGCCTAAAGCCTTATGCTTCACAGTGGATGCCATGAGAGATTCTATCATACAGGCATCACGCCTTACACTCCAGCTGGTACAGATGCGCAGAGTACTTTGGCTTAAGCATTGGTCAGCGGAGACCCCATGCAAAAAGCTGTTGGCAAGTTCCCGTTCCATGGCGAACGCCTATTTGGGGAAGATTTAGAAAAATATATACAGAAGATCAAGTGGTAAAACGACTTTTACCTGAGAGAAAGAAAAACAAGAGATCTTGTTTTAAACGCTCTCTCCCCAGCTCCCGGGAAATCTGACTCCAACCAGTGGCGGCGGCCTGTTTTAGCCGCCCACAGGCAAAAAAGCTCAGAAGAACAAGAAGCCGTGGGGTGCAAGAGCTGATAAGCAAGCCCCCAAAGCCTCTCAGTGAAGGGGCGCCCCCGCTCGGCCGAGTGGGAGGAAGGCTTTGTCAGTTCTGAGCAACTTGGTGGTCAGAAATCCAGGACAATTTGGTAGTATCCACAATATCCTCAGGGTACAGACTGCAATTTCGAGAGATCCCATCTTCTCAATTCCGAGGTTCAAGACTCTCCAAGGATCCACAAAAAAGAGAATCCTTCTTCAAAGGTTTGAATCACTTAATGGCTCAAGGGGTAGTTACAGACGTACCCCAAAAAGAGCGAGGTTCAGGTTTTTACTCAAACCTCTTTGTGATTCCAAAGCCAAATGGAGATGTCAGACCCATCCTGGATCTAAAATCCCTAAATCGGTTCCTGAACGATCGCCATTTTCGAATGGAAACGATCCGATCCGTGGCCGCCACTTTAAAGGGCGGAAAATTCATGGCGCCCATAGATATCAAGGACGCACATTTACACATACCCATCCTCCCCGCTCACCAAAGATTCCTAAGGTTTGCGGTAGAAGATCGCCACTTTCAATTTGTGGCTCTGCCGTTTGGTGTAGCCACCGCGCCCATAGTATTCACAAAGGTGCTAGCTCCTCTGTTAGCAAACCTAAGAACACGGGGCATTGCGGTAACAGCCTATCTGGACGATCTACTAGTAATAGATCAGTCAAAGGACGGATTGGGTCACGCTGTACACACTACAGTAGGATACCTGGAGCATTTAGG
The DNA here is from genome assembly GCA_029206835.1 of Rana muscosa. Taxonomy (NCBI): domain Eukaryota; kingdom Metazoa; phylum Chordata; class Amphibia; order Anura; family Ranidae; genus Rana; species Rana muscosa. The sequence goes on from CM055121.1 coordinate 181,817,400, forward strand.
ATGGATTATAAATTTACAAAAATCCTCTCTCCAGGCCCAAAGAAGGATAGGGTACCTGGGCATGATCATAGATACAGCCCAAAACGGGGTATACCTGCCAGAACCGAAGATACAGTCTCTGAAAGACCTGATCCACAAGGTCAAAGCAAACAAGAGGCCGTCTATTCGCCTTTGCATGAGACTATTGGGAAAGATGGTAGCCTCCTTCGAGGCGGTCCCTTACGCCCAGTTTCATTCGAGACTACTTCAAGGCAATATTTTAGCTTCCTGGAACAGGAAGAGCCAAGCTCTGGATATACCCATGCGCCTGTCCTCACAAGTACGCCACAGCTTCGATTGGTGGCTAGAAGCCAGGAATTTACGGAAGGGAAAGTCCTTCCTCCCAGTGGCCTGGAAGGTGGTATCTAGGGATGCCAGCCTATCGGACTGGGGTGCAGTATTCGAGGAGGCTTCTACCCAGGGAACCTGGGACAAGACTCAGGGGATCCTGCCCATCAATGTGCTAGAGATCCGGGCGGTATATCTAGCCCTCAAAACCTGGACATACAGGTTACAGGGCTACCCAGTTCGGGTTCAATCCGACAATGCTACTGCAGTAGCTTACATCAATCACCAAGGAGGCACCCGCAGTCGGGCAGCCCAAAGAGAGGTGAACCGGATCCTGGCATGGGCAGAAGAGCATGTACCTTGCCTTTCTGCAATCTTCATTCCAGGGATGGAAAATTGGCAAGCAGACTACCTGAGTCGTCAGCAGCTGCTACCAGGGAGTGGTCTCTTCACCCCGAGATCTTTCAGGCCATATGTCTGAGATGGGGAAACCCAGATGTAGACCTGCTAGCTGCCAGGTTCAACAAGAAATTGGACAACTTTGTGTCCAGAACGAGAGATCCTCTAGCCTACGGGACAGACGCTCTAATAATACAGACGCTCTAATAACTCCATGGAATCAGTTCTCACTGATCTAGGCATTCCCTCCGATCCCTCTTCTACAAAGACTGCTTCGCAGGATCAAGGAGGAGGGAATACCAGTAATCCTAGTGGCCCCAAACTGGCCCAGGAGGCCTTGGTACGCCGAGATTGTAAAAACGGCGATAGGAAGGCCCTGGAAGTTTCCACTCCGACACGACCTGCTGTCACAGGGTCCAGTATTCCACCCTTCCTTACAAAGGCTAAAGTTGACGGCCTGGCTGCTGAGACCCACATTTTTAAAAAGAGAGGGGTCGCTGGTCCGGCTCTTTCTACGCTCATTAATGCTAGAAAGCCAGCCTCCAGACTCATCTATCAGAGAGTCTGGAGAGCATACGTTTCCTGGTGTGAATCCAGATGTTGGAATCCTCAGAAGTATGAAATAAGTAGGATTCTTGCTTTTTGCCAGTTAGGAGTGGATATGAATTTAGCCCTTAGCACCATCAAAGGGCAAATATCGGCTCTATCAGTCTTCTTTCAGAGACCATTGGCATCTCACTCCCTAGTTCGGACATTCATTAAGGGGGTACTGAGGATAAATCCTCCAGTTAGGACTCCCTTGTGTCCATGGGATTTGAATTTGGTATTGTCAGTGTTGCAAAAGCAACCTTTTGAACCTATTCGCCATATTCCTTTAATTATATTAAGTAGGAAGTTGGCCTTTCTGATTGCTATAGCTTCTGCTAGGAGAGTATCAGAGCTAGCAGCTCTTTCTTGTAAAGAGCCTTATCTAATTTGTCACAAGGACAAAATCGTACTACGACCCCATCCGGCTTTTCTACCTAAGGTGGTGTCGGCTTTTCACTTGAATCAAGACATTGTTCTGCCTTCCTTTTTTCCAAACCCGCGGATGGCGGGGGAAAAATTATTACACTCTCTAGATCCAGTGAGAGCGGTAAAGGTGTATCTGCAAGCAACCGCTCAGATACGTAAAACAGATGTTTTGTTTATTTTACCAGATGGGCCCAAGAAGGGCCAAGCGGTATCAAAATCCACCATTTCCAGGTGGATTAGACAAGTAATTATTCAAGCTTATGGTTTAAAGAACAGGACTCCTCCTTTTCCTGTTAAAGCGCACTCTACCAGGGCGATAGGTGCTTCATGGGCAGTGCACCACCAGGCTTCGATGGCTCAGATCTGTAAAGCTGCAACTTGGTCTTCAGTCCATACATTTTCCAAATTCTATCAAATAGATGTGAAAGGACATGAGGATTCCGCCTTTGGGCGAAGTGTGCTGCAGGCAGCAGTATAGGGCTTCTGGTCCGCAAGCGGCCTGTTTTGATCTGTGTCTCCCCCCCTTCATATGAGCATTGCTCTGGGACGTCCCATTATGTAATGACTAGCTTTGTGTCCCGTGGTGTACGATAAAGAAAATAGGATTTTTATAACAGCTTACCTGTAAAATCCTTTTCTTGGAGTACACCACGGGACACAGAGGTCCCCCCCTTCTTATGGGAACCTTACTGCTTTGCTACAAAACTGAGGTACTTCCCTGATGGGAGGGGTTATATGGAGGGGAACTGTCTTCCATTGGTTGTGCCAGTGTCCTATCACCGCTGGTGACCCTTAACCCATTATGTAATGACTAGCTCTGTGTCCCGTGGTGTACTCCAAGAAAAGGATTTTACAGGTAAGCTGTTATAAAAATCCTATTTTTTTAAAATGGTCGTGAAAAACGATCGTGTGTATGCTCCAGAGCATTTTTCTCGACGAGAAAAATGCCCGTTTTTTTTTTTTAGAACCTGCTCTGTTTTTTCTCGTTTTTCATGTCGTTCTTTTTAACGTCGTGAAAAACTGTTGTGTGTATGCTTTTACGAGGGGAAAAAAAACGCGCATGCTCAGAATAAAGTATGAGACGGGAGCGCTCGTTCTAGTAAAACTAGCGTTCGTAATGGAGATAGCACATTCGTCATGCTGTAATGGACTGAAAAGCACGAAGACTGAAAAGTGCGAATCGTCTCTCACCAAACTTTATTAATACGAGGATCAGCAAAAGCATCACAAAAGGTGGCGCCATTCGAATGCAACTTCCCCTTTATAGTGCCGTCGTACGTGTTGTATGTCACCGCGCTTTGCTCAAGCATTTTTTTTCATGAACGTGTGTAGGCAAGGCAGGCTTGAGAGGAAACACGAAAAATCACGTCGAGAAAAACGTTGTTTTTTTCCATGACATGAATAACGGTCGTGTGTATGCGGCATTAGGCTATTGTTCCACTTTAGGGGAAACAGTACCATAATAATTCCAGATGTGTGCTCGATGAATATAAACTATAGTTGCTCAATCTTTTCAGCCTGGGGGAGAAATGTGGGGTCTTATAGACCCCACATCTCTCCATAAAGAGGACCTGTCACGCACCATTTCTATTAGAGCCCATTCACACAGGGGCAACTTTGGATCCGACTTCAAATCGCCCCAGGTTGCTCCTAGTCGCCTCAAGTCGCGCTGGCTGAGGAAATCAATGTAAGTTAATGGAGCCATCTTAATGCACACTACTGCAGTCGCTCCAACTTCAAAAAAGGTCCCTGTACTACTTCAATCCGACTTCTAGGCGACCTGTACCCATTGATTTCAATGGGAGTTGCCTCTGAAGTCGGATCACTGTCTTAACATAAGTAACTTTTCAGGAAGATAACATACATTTCTCAGGCAAACCCCTCCCTCCCCCTCCCTCCCACAGAGCTAATTCTTGTTTTATTGGCCACTGGAATGTCTCCTGTCCTGCAGGCAACTTGAAGTTGCCTTATAATATACAAACAATGTAGCGCTATACATAAAAGTTATATACAAAACACCCAAGTGTAGTGCTCAAAACAAATAAATGTAAAAGAGTCCGTAAAAAGTCCAAAATGGACAAAATATATGTGTAAATAAAGTCTTTGATGACCATTCAAACGTGAATAGTCTTGAAATTTTCAAAACACAACTGGTGACTTTCAAAAAGCAAATGACTATAACGTGACCACCACCAAATGGAAAGGAGGCTTACCAGATGGAATGGACCCAGTAAACGTATGTCTAAAGGGTCAAACAGGCTTGGTACATGTATACTCATAGGTCTAGAGTCCTGGCTGGCGTTGCACACATCAATGTCCAAAATCCAGGGTCTAGTGGTGTCACCAAATATCCGAACCCAGTATGATGATGGGATAGCTCACAATGGAACCATATTATAGGGAAGAAGGAGAGGGCACATAGCGTAATAACGTAGATACTATTTATTAAATGCAGGTAGATACACTTACATTCAAGCAGTAAACGTAGCGCTTTGCAAAACACTCAGTGGCAGCAGTGGAATCTCCCGACACGTTTCGCAATACCTTGCATCGTCTGGGGTATGAAGTTGCCTTGTAAGTTTCCTGGAGTCGTGCTGTGATTCATACTCAAGTCGTGTCTGAGTTGCCTCATAAAATCGGGCTGGAAGTCGTGTTGCCCCTGTGTGAATGGAGTCTTACAAGAGATGTTTACATTCCTTGTAATAGATCAAAAAGATTAAATTAAAATAAACAAAAAAATAATAAAATAAATTGTAAGCACTGTTCAAATCACACATTTGAGGTATCGCTGCGTGCGTTCGAGTGAGAGCAACAGTTCTAGCACTAGACCTCCTCTGTAACTCTAAACTGGTAACCTTAAAAAAATAAAATAAAAATTAAAGTGTCACCTATGGAGATTTTTAGGTACCAAAGTTTGGCGCCATTCTACAAGTGTGCACAATTTTAAAGTGTGACATGTTGGGTATCTAGTTACTCGGCGTAACACCATCTTTCACATTATACAAAAAAATTGGGCTAACTTAACTGTTTGTTATTTTTTAATTCATGAAACAGTTGTTTTTTTTTCCAGAAAAAAAAAACGCTTTGAAAAATGTTGCGCAAATACCGTGTACAAAAAAATAGTAGCAAAAACCGCCATTTTATTCCCTAGGATGTCTACTAAAAAACATATATAATGTTTGGCGGTTCTGAGTAGTTTTCTAACAAAAAAATTATAATTTCTTTTTCGTACATCACGGGACACAGAGCGACATAGTCATTACTAATGGGTTATATAGTTACCGTCAGGTGCTGGCACTGGCAACTTCCAAAACCGGAAGTACCCTCCCCTATATAAGCCCCTCCCATCCGGGAGCACCTCAGTTTTTTGCCAGTGTCTAAGGTGTTGGCCAAGAAGAAACATGTGTTTTTCACTGAGCTTGCGTACAGGTTCTTTTGGGCCTCAGTAAGCTATTCCGGATCCGACCAAAAAAGCTTCATAGCTAAACGGTCGGTACCCGGGCCTTGCAGAGAAGAGCAAGGTTCTGCCTGTAATGCTTCTCTTAGGAGAGCTGGACCCTGGGATCCAGAGCTCTGGTCATACCCACGACCAAGATGTTTTCTGTGCAGGGTGCTATACAGGTCCAGGGGAGTGGAATCCTTGGGAACCCGGTCCCTGAAGGTTTGATTACAATGCCTGCCGTGATAGGTGAAGTTTGGGCTTTTGTGGACCAAACAAAGTCCTGCGGCGGGGAACAGGTAAGTGGGGGCCCCCAGGAACTTGGTTCTATTGGGGGACCCCCAAGCCTAATTTGTCTTTCTGTCTGTTACCTAACGGTATTCCCGCTAATATCTGTGCATGCCTGTAACTACTAAAAAAAAATGTAATAATTTTTAATGGTGGTCAAGAAAAAAAAAAAAAAGAAAAGGGAATGTTTTTTTATATATGTTTAGTATATTAAACTGCGGTACCTGTGTTTGTCCACTAGAGGCCGCTGTGGAATGTTTTTCTTGTCATATGGACTAGTTTCTTCTCAGAGAACAAAGTCCAGGCAGCTGGTGAGTTCTCCTACAGGAAACTGTTTCCTCTGCCATGTTGCAGTGTTCGTCTATCCCCCGGCCTGCGGCAAAAGGGGCCCTGGCTCCTGTCCCTGGTTTCCATGTTTGAAAATTAGCGCCGAGGCGCACGTGGCCGCGCGCGTGCGCGTGCACGCGCCTCTATATATAGAGGTGGCCGGAAAAAGGGGCGGGGCCTGGGGGATGACGCTCTGTGCGCGCCGCAGCGCTTCTGCGCATGTGCGGGCGTCCCAGCAGGTTTTTAAAAAGCCACATTATTGCAGTAAGCTGGCTATGAAGTACAGAGACAGAGCTGGCAACATTTAAAGGCATACAGCAAGCGGTTGATACAGGCATCCCCTAGAAAGGCACATTAGTAGACACCAACTGTTATATAGCAGCAATTGTGCTAGACTATTCTCAGTAAAAGTGGTGTATTACGGCTGGAATACCTCAGCTTTAGGCTTAGGAATATGCCGTCCAGTAGCTCCGGAACTGAATCTTCCAGGAAGCGAAGGGGGTCTCATCGGGCTCTGAGGATCTTGGGCATACTCCTGCTGCACCAGTCTCCCCTGAAGTTCAGAGGTAAGTGACCGTAGAGACCCCGCAGGGGTACTTGGTACTGTGGCTGTCCTCAGTCACCTGCTCCTGTGTATGTAACAGATGAGGTTTTTTCCTCAGCTCTGGGAGGATTAGAGAGAGATTGTCAAAATTTATCGCTGCCTCCCTGTCAGGGAAAGCACGCCCGATCTCCGTCTCCTCCTTCAGAGTGCCTGTTAGCAGAGCAACAGTCCCATACAGGGATCGACCTGCCTGAAGGGGATCAGGATAAGGTTGATTCTGTTATAGAGGAATCAACAGTGGGGGAACCTTTTCTCAGCATCTCAAGCTGAAAGATTATGGGTTCAGTCTCTGACTAACATGGTCCGATCAGCATTTAAAAATGCACCTTGCGGAACCATCAACCACTACTGTATCCTCGTTGGGGTCGCTAGAAGCCCCCAGACTGTTTGTTCTTTTCCACTTCACCCTTTACTGAAAGGGCTCATTTACCAGGATTGGGAACGTCCTGAGAAAATATTTATTCCCCCAAGAGATTTCCGGTGGTCTATCCCATGGAGGATAAGTTCATCAAAAAAAAAAAATGGAAGGTCCCTACAGTGGACGCAGCCATCACTTGTATGTATAAATCACTGACATGTCCAGTGGATAATGTCCAAATGTTCAAGAACCCAATAGATAAAAGATTGGAGTCCTTATGAAAATCTGCTTGGTGATACAACCAGCAGTAGCAGCTATTGGGGTCTGCTAAGCAGTGAAGGATCAGTTGAAACAGGTCTTGAGGGACTTGACAGATCAGCAGGCTTTGCCCTAGCTGATCTACCTAGAGCCTTAGGCTTTGCGGTTGACGCCATAGAGGATTCAGTCCATCAGGCCTCCCGCCTTACGCTGTCTATAGTACATATGCGTAGGTTCCTATGGCTCAGAAACTGGTCTGCTGAAGCTCCCTGTAAAGAATGGCTGGTTAGCGTCCCATTTCATGGTGAACGCTTATTCAGGGAAAACCTGGACAAATATATCCAGAAAATTTCCAGCGGTAAAAATACGCTCTTGCCGGTTAAAAGCAGAGTTAGAGGTCCCTCTTTAAGAGGCCTGCTTCTCCAGTCCCTGGGGCATCGGCTGTGTAACAGTTCCGACGGCCTCCTCGGTTAAATCCCGGGGGTAAAAAACAGGGACAGTAGCAGGGTAATGAGAAACCCTGGGTCAGGGGAGGTACAAAACCTCCCCCAAAGTTAAATTCATTGAAGCCCCCACTCAGTCGGGTGGGGGGAGGGCTCCAGTTGTTCGCAAAGAGACCTGGCGGGACACGATCAAGACAGATAGGTGCTCTCCGCAGTAGGTTTGGGATACAGTTTGGAGTTAAAAGACTCCCCTCCTTCCCATTTTGAGGTCAAACGTGCCAAGGGATCCCCGGAAGAGAGAGTCCCTCCTGTTGGCACTAGAACAACTATTGCTCCAAGGAGTAATTATGGAGGTTCCCCTGGAAGAATGAGGGTTCGGGTTTTACTCAAACCTCTTTACGGTCCCGAAGCAAACGCGGACGGGAGGCCCATATTAGTTCTAAAAAGGGCTATACAAATTCCTGTATATCAGGACTTTCCGATGGAGTCGATCCGATCGGTGGCCACTGCCCTACAAGGGGAGGATTGGTTAGCCACGATCGACATCAAAAATGCTTATTTGCACATTCCCATCTTTCCAGTCCACCAAAAATTTCTACGCTTTACAGTAGAAGGGCGCCATTTTCAGTTCAGAGCCTTACCCTTCGGTTTGGCCACAGCACCAAGAGTGTTCACAAAAATTCTGGCCCTTTATTGGCCAATCTAAGAACACAAGGTGTAAGGATAATGGCATATCTGGATGACTTGTTGCTGATAGACCACTCAGTGAAAAAACTAGACGTGGTCGTTCACAAGACGATCAAGTATCTGGAATCTCACGGTTGGATTATCAACCGAGACAAGTCAGCCCTAAAAACCAGTCAAAAGTCTGGAATACTTGGGGCTAAGGTTGGATTCAGGCCAGAGAAAAATATTCTTGCCTCGAGGAAAGGTGTTGTCTTTGAAAGATTTGATCCACTTAGTGGGTACAAAAAAGACAGCCGTCCATACGCCTGTATATGAGGCTGCTGGGAAAAATGGTGGCATTATTCGAAGCAGTACCCTACGGTCAATTCCATTCAAGGAATTTGCAAGGGGCCATACTGTCAGCCTGGAACAAAAAAAGTTCAGGCCCTAGACTTACAATGTCCTTGTCCCCTTCCGTTCGCAAGAGCCTCCGTTGGTGGTTGGTTCCCTAGAATCTGGAAAAAAGGAAATCCTTCAGTCCGGTTTCTTGGAAGGTGGTCACTACAGATGCCAGCCTTATAGGCTGGGGAGCAGTACTGGAGCAATAGTCTCTCCAGGGCAGATGGTCGGATGCAGAAAAGGCCCTGCCCATCAATCTCTTAGAGATACGAGCAGCCCGGTATGCCCTAGTAGCATGGACATCCAAACTCCAAGGGTCCCCTGTCAGATTTCAATCAGACAATGCCACAGCAGTGGCATATATCAATCATCAGGGGGGCACCAGGAGTCGTGCAGCCCAGAGGGAAGTAAATTACATCCTGAAATGGGCAGAAAAATATGTCCCAGCCATATCTGCGGTATTCATTCCAGGAGTGGAGAATTGGAAGGCGGACTTTCTAAGTCGCCAGCAATTAGGCCCAGAGGAAGGGTCCCTTCACCCCGAGGTTTTCTGGACAATATGTCAGCGGTGGGGAACATCGGATGTAGATCTTCTAGCATCCAGATTCAACGCAAAGGGGGACAGGGTTGTCTCTCGCACAAGGGATCCCCTAGCTTGCGGCTCGGATGCCCTAGTGTTCCCTTGGGATCAGTTCAAGCTGATATATGCATTCACACCGCCAATGGTTACCTCGATTACTCCGCAGAATCAGGGTAGAAAAGAAACCAGTGATTCCGGTGGCTCCAGCGTGGCCCCGAAGAGCGTGGTATGCGGAGATTGTAAAATTTCAGTGGGGAGTCCTTGGACTCTCCCACGTCGTCCGGCTTTCGCAAGGACCGATGTGCCACCCTTCCTTACCAGCCCTAGGTTTGACGGCCTGGCTATTGAAGCCCACATTCTAAAAAAGAGAGGGCTCTCTAATGCTGTGGTATCTACCATGATCAATGCCAGGAAGCCGGTATCCAGGCAGATCTACTATAGAATCTGGAAGGCGTACATCGCGTGGTGTGAGGCCAAGAAATGGCATCCACATAAGTACGTAATAGGTAGGATTCTGGACTTCCTACAGTGGGCTGTAGATAGGAAGCTTGCCTTGAGTACTATCAAGGGTCAGATTTCGGCCTTGTCAATATTTTTTCAAAGGCCCTTGGCTTCGCATTCACTAGTCAAAGCCTTTATACAAGGAGTGATGCGTATTAGTCCTCCGGTTAATATTCCCATATGTCCATGGGATCTAAACTTGGTTCTGTCGGTTCTACAGAAACAACCACTTGAACCATTACAGTATATTTCCTTGGTGCTTCTCACCAGGAAATTGATTTTTCTAGTAGCCATTTGTTCGGCTAAAAGAGTATCGGAATTAGCAGCTATGTCCTGTAGGGAGCCATATCTGGTTATCCATAAGGACAGAGTAGTGTTACGTCCTCATCCAGCCTTTCTTCCTAAGGTGGTATCGAGGTTTCATTTGAACCAAGATGTGGTTCTTCCTTCTTTTTTCCCCAAACCTACTTCGGTGGAGGAAAAGTTATTGCATTCTTTGGATGTAGTAAGAGCAGTTAAAGCTTATCTAAAAGCCACTGCTCAGATTCGCAGAACGGATACTTTGTTTATTCTGCCGGAAGGCCCCAGAAAGGGTCAGGCAGCGTCAAAATCTACTTTAGCCAAGTGGATTCGACAGGTCATTATGCAAGCTTATGGCTTGAGAAGGAGACCGCCTCCGTTCAAAGTTAGAGCGCACTCCACGAGAGCAGTTGGAACTTCATGGGCAGTGCATCACCAGGCCTCCCTGGCTCAAATCTGTAAGGCCGCAACGTGGTCTTCAGTTCACACGTTTACTAGGTTCTACCAGGTGGACGTTAGAAGTCAGGAGGATGTCGCCTTTGGGCGCAGTGTGTTGCAGGCCGCAAAAGATCCTCATGTCTGATAGCGCTCAGCTTATATATGGTGTATCCCCCCCCCTCATTTGGCATTGCTTTAGGACATCCCATTAGTAATGACTATGTCGCTCTGTGTCCCGTGATGTACGAAAAAGAAAATAGGATTTTTATAACAGCTTACCTGTAAAATCCTTTTCTTGGAGTACATCACGGGACACAGAGCTCCCACCCCTCTTTTGGGGACACTTATTGCTTTGCTACAAAACTGAGGTGCTCCCGGATGGGAGGGGCTTATATAGGGGAGGGTACTTCCGGTTTTGGAAGTTGCCAGTGCCAGCACCTGACGGTAACTATATAACCCATTAGTAATGACTATGTCGCTCTGTGTCCCGTGATGTACTCCAAGAAAAGGATTTTACAGGTAAGCTGTTATAAAAATCCTATTTTTTACATGTAGGAGAGGAGTGCCAGAAGTGGTTAAGGTAAAAAAACTTCTACCTTTACAATAATTTTAAGCATGATTATCATAATATAAAGGAAGCCTGGGGTGTAAAAAAATCTATTGCCCGCTGTTGACTTTCTGAAAATGCTAGTTAAAGTGGTTGTAAACCCACTCTAGCAAATTGCACCTACAGGTAAGCCTAGATTAAGGTTTACCTGTAGGTGTTTGCAATATCTCCTAAACCTACAAGGTTTAGGAGATATTTGCAAAAAAAGAGTACACCGATGTGTACGGCGCATGCGCGCCGTAGACATCGACGCAGGCGCACTGTAAATGCCGGTTTTATGAATGATAACGCCGGCTTTTACGGCTCCCGCGTGCATGCGTGGAGTGACGTCATCGCCGCTCCGGCCAATCACATCGTCGGAGCAGCGATACCCGGATGTAACCTCTGGGAGAGATGGCTGCGGCTGAAAGGGGAGACGAGGACGGATTCGGGGGCTTCGATCTAAGGTCATACTAGCTCATTATGCCTTTGTCTTGCAGGTTTTTTATTTTTATTTATTTTTTTCGATGGGTTTACGTGTCTTTGTCCAGCTTCAGTGCTTTGTGATTAACAAGGTTTGTCTAAAAAGTTTTGTGAATGATCTGATATCTCAACGGTAACATGAGGTGCACACATGCACATGGCTATCCAGAGACATGTTGAGAAGCGCCACCTAGCGTAGAATACACGTGACCGTCGGGTAAACCCGCTGTGGGCAGTCGAATGTAGTCAGTGTGAGAGGTAGGGTTATAGTGCAATGGAGCAGCGAGTGAACATCAAGTTTTGCTACAAATTGGGGGAAAATGGCAACGGAGACACACGAAATGTTGGTGCAAGTGTACAAGGCAGAAGCTGTGAGCAGAAAATGTGTTTACGACTGGTTCAAACGCTTTCATGATGGGAGGGAAGCGACTGAGGATGAGTCACGTTCGGGTCAGCCGTCGACAAGCAGAACCCCAGACATGATCGAGCGAGTGTGACAAATGTTGGCACGAGATCGGCGACTGACTCTACAATTGATTGCAGAGGAATTGGTTATTAGCAAGGACACGGTGTGTACCATCTTGCCACACAAGCTGAAAGACAAACAGAAAGCAAAATGGATGGAAACGTCTGGAGATTTCATTACCATGTGTGACCAGGATCCATCCTTTCTGCGAACCATCATCACAGGGGTTAATACCTGTGCGCCAGTTCTTGGCTAAGTGCGGCACACCTGTTCTCGATCATCCACCGTACTCCCCTGATCTGGTGCCTGCGGACTTCTTTCTGTTTCTCTGCCTGAAGAGCGTCATAAAAGGCGCACCTTTTGCGAACGTGGCAGCAATCCAAAAATGTGTGATAGCGGTTCTCCGGTCAATTCTTAAAGAGACCTTTGCAGTCAGTTTCCAGAAGCTTTATGAACGTTGCCAAAAGTGTGTTGTAAAGGATGGAGATTATGTTGAAGGCCAATAAAGGGGATTGGTTTGTATCTTCTGTTTTGTTTGTTTTCTGATACCATTCACCAAACTTTTTATTCCTTATGGTAAAACCTGTCTTTTAACCTGATGTAGTTTTACTTAAATGCCATCTTGTATTTTATTCCAAGAGGTTTCTTTATGTTTGGGTTTCTTCAGAAAGGAAGTGCACATTGCTCTAACCCTTAGTAGGGTGAAATTATCTCTGGAAAGTGATCTGATTTCAGTAATGTTTGGTTTGCTTGCTACCGTGTTTCCTCGAAAATAAGACCTACCCCAAAAATAAGACCTAGCGTTATTTTCCAGGAGGGCTGCAATATAAGCCCTACCCCGAAAATAAGCCCTAGTTTAAAATGCTTGTAAAATCCTATAATCCACTCTATTACAGTAGTAAATAATGTACAATGTGTGTGTTTCTGTAATACAATTGCATGGAAGAGAGCTCTGGCGGGTCACAGAAGCGCAGAGCGGCACTGTAACAAAGGTATTTGCCACAATTATATTACAGAAACACACACATTGTACATTATATAATACTGTAATAGAGTGGCTTATAGTATTCTACAAGCATTTTAACTCGGTTCACACTGGGGATTCCTGTCACGCAGGGAGAGAGGGGGGCGAGAAGACAGCACATTACATGGTAGGACCTACCCCGAAAATAAGCCCTACTGTGTCTTTTGTTGCCAAAATTAAAAGAAGACCCGGGCTTATTTTCGGGGAAACACGGTATGTGTATTTTTTGTGTTTTGCGCACTGCTGTAGTGATATAAACCTGACTGTGTCTTAGAAATTGGTGTCCCCACCTAACTCTTTTATGCAGACTCTGATGTTGCCTCTTGTGAATCACATGCAGGTTAGCTCATGAAATCCAGCAGCTAAAACAGAAGATACACGTGACTGCTGATCCACTTTCAAAAAGCTTTTCAGGAGCCCATGAAGAAAAGCCTCCCCATGCCACTTCTCCAGCAAGCCCGGTGAAATCTCAGCCACATTTTCTTCAACTGACTGATGACAGGTATATAATCATATTTAAATCCTCAGCTAAGTAAGCACAGTACAACACGGGCACAGCTATAATAACCACACATTGTGGTTCAATGCTTTTATCGTTTTAGGGAAGTGTATTGTTATTCTGGCTTGTACCTTCACATAAAATATTACTGTAGTAAAAAATGTAATTTTCACTGCTTTTAGCGTATTTATGTGATTATACCTAAATTGCCTGGTGCATAGTGCAGTAAGTGGATACTGCTGACAAATATCCCTTTCTGATTATGTTGGCTTTTTTTTATGTGCAATATAAGGGCGTAAATTGCTGGGCTTAAGTGTATACAAAATCCTGTTTGGCCCTTATAGCAAAAGAAGTGCAATTTACTTTCAGACTGTCTGTTTAACATATTAATGCTTTTCCAGAATACACGCATATATTGAAGAAGAAGTACAGCGGCGGATTCAAAATATTAATTTGCCTTCCGAAGACCTCAGTGACTTGAGTCTGTCTTATTCTTCTGAAATTGGAAAGGTAACATATTTACTCTGCATTTACTTTGTGTGTTAAAAAAAAAAAATACAGTGTGTGTGTGTATATATATATATATATATATATATATATATATATATATATATATATATATGTATATATTATATATATATATATATATATATATATATGTGATATATATATTAGGGCTGTTATTGATTAAAATTGGATAGCAGGATACAAAAAACACACAAAGGCAGCGCTCGATGGGAATAGCATTAAAACTTTTTTATAGTCTTCAAGTAGGTAACACAATAAATATTGCACTGGAGATAAAATCGATGTAGCTACATAAACTGTAAAAATGATGCGAGTAATACCAAACGGTACCAAAAGCAGTCATAAAAACATATAGCCAAGTATGATACTGGTATAAAAATGTGTACAACGATACCACTGCTGAATCCAGATGAGGAGGGGTTAAAATCAGTCCATCGGCATGTAGATGTCCCGTGAAGGGAACTATCACAACTCCCAGAGGATGGCTGTAGAATCCCAGGGTGATAGGGGGAAGTGTAATAGCCCTTGTGTGTGGCAGATAGTAAGGTCCCGCTGGCATGCAGATATGAAGGCACAGCAAAGGAGCCCTTCAGATGGACACAGCAAGCTCCGCCGGTGTCCGTGGCGTCACCGGATCTCCGACGGAACTCCCTGAAGACCCGGAAATCGGCAGAGAGGTGAGTACGGATCAAAAGAATTTTGATCGATCAAAAAACGTAATTGATAAATCGAGGAATTAATAGTTAATTTCCACAGCCCTAATATATATATATATATATATATATATATATATATACACACACACACAAATTTTATATATATATATATATATATAATATAATTGCAATATAATATACAGAAGATACAGATATACATATATACATGGTCAATGGTTGTATGATTCTGAGAGTGTTTGCAGAGTTACAGCAGAGTTAAACATCGAGATGACAACTTTCCAGGTTTATCATAGTAATGTTTGAAATATCCTTATGCATGCCATTCATTTTTTGTGGCAAGACCAAATGTGTGCTTATAATGATTTGTTACATAGATAGATAGAAATGTCGTCAAGATTATTTATTTTACTAAATGAAGAAGGGAAAAGGTGTATGGGAAATAGGGTTTAGTAGGTGGTATGTAACTTGTGAGCAGTATAGGTAAACTTGAGCAAGTCAGGATGGGGTGGAAATGGTAACCAAACAACAAGAGGGCAGTTGGAGGTAGAGGAAGAAAGGAGTATGTGGGATGAGAAGGCAAGATTTTCGCTGGGAACTTATGCAGCCGTTCCAGAGTGGTCTGAGGGCGGTAGGGATGGGAAGCGGTAATTGGAAAGGGGAGGAATGGAGGAAGGAAAAAAAACAGGTAGGGGGA
Source organism: Rana muscosa (assembly GCA_029206835.1). Lineage (NCBI taxonomy): Eukaryota > Metazoa > Chordata > Amphibia > Anura > Ranidae > Rana > Rana muscosa. The sequence goes on from CM055121.1 coordinate 181,832,698, forward strand.
AAAAAACGGGGAGGGGGGCAGTTGTATGAAAGGAGGGGGAAAAGAAGAAAGCAAAATGTGGGCTGGAAAGGAATGTGTGATAAGGGACATAGGTAGAATTCACAGAGTAGCATCAAGATGTAAGATTATCCAAGCATTATCACTTCCATTGTTTCCTGTATTCTTCAAAGGTAGTGTATTTGATCCAATAGAACCATGTATTTCTGAGTTTTAAGTTTGTGTCCTTAAGGGGTATTTGAATGTCCACAATTAAAGAGTTCTTAATAAATATTTTGTGATAGCATGACTGCTTTCCTTCTCTATTCCAAAGAAAAAGAACCCAAATATTTAGCAAAAGACATTGTTGTCTTTATGGTGGTTACAACTTGCGGCACTCCCTGTAGCCCATGCTTTGGGCACAGACTGCACCCTCCATTAATAGATGGCTGTTCTGCCCACCACATGGTTCTATAGATAAAACATTTTTGTGCCTTAATGCATTCCCTGCATTAAAGTAAAAATCGTTTTGCCACTTGCTGCCCCCCCCCCCCCAAGTACGGTACTTACCTGAGTCCTACAATATATCAGTCCAGTGCTTTGTATGTCTTCTCTCTTCTCTCCCTGCTCTCACAAGCTTGGCTAAAGGTGGCAGGAGCCATTGGTTGCTGTCAGTCAAATCCTATGAGCGGGAGGCGGGGCGGAGACCCACACAGCCCAGGTCTGGTTTAAGCCTGCACGTCTGCCCCCATAGCAAGCACTTGCTATGGGGGAAGACCCAGAAAAAGAGGAGTCATGATCGCTGGCGGGGGACCACAGAAAAAGAGGTTCGGGGCTGCTCTGTGCAATCCAATTGCACAGAGCAGGTGAGCTTAAGAAGTTGGCAATGGCACTAATAAAAAAAAAAAAAAACTGGCCAAAATTGTTTCAATTCAGTAAATTATAGTAAAGGAAACCAGTCCTCCACTATGAAATATGTGGAAGGAGAGCCTGCAGAAAAAGTAAGAATGATGTAAATAAAAAAAATATATTTCCCAGCTTTTCTTTTTCCTTTTAAATGTACCGTATTTTTATTTTTTTCAATTGGTGTCAGTAGATGTTTAATAAATACCTGTTGATCCTGCCACTTTCTGTGCTCTCTGATGCCTTCTTTAATATGGTAACCTCCAGCTACCAATGCTGCAGGAGAGTTCTCACGATTGTCTATGAACTACAAACGGCTGTGTTTTCACCCAGTTTGCCTCAATCTATGCCCCATGTAGAATGATTGACAGCTGCTCTGACTATTTAACAGCTCAGGCTGGGACTTCCAAAACTGTAACTGTCACTTTAGCTGCATAGTTTGGTCTCTTACAATAAGTGATCTACCGGGAGGAGAGACAGGTAATAATATTATGTTATGAGAGGGATTCCATACTTCCACTTTAAACTGGAACTGAGAAATGACAATTGGCAAAAAGAAAATCTGGAATCTGACTGGCTGCTCTGTGTTTTTTTAGATTAAGTTTAGTTCTTAAGGAAAGCCCTTCATTTTGTGACTACTTTAGTGGCAAGCTTCTCACAAGTTACTTGTTGTTTTCAGGGAAAGGACAATTTTTTGAACAGCATTACTCAAAGAAAAATTAAGTATGAGGTATGTATTCAATGCCTTTTGGGACACTAAAATTAATTTGCATGACTAATGATTCATTCACTTTGATTTAATGTTAATTTGTAGATTGATTTAAGCCAAGTTTCAAAGGTGGTGGAAGATTATTTTTTTTTACCATTTATTGAGATTGTTTATTTTAATATACACTATATTACCAAAAGTATTGGGGCACCTGCCTTTACACGCACATGACCTTTTAATGGCATTCCAGTCCGTTGGGTTCAATATTGTGTTGGCCCACCCTTTGCAGCTTCAACTCTTCTGGGAAGGCTGTCCACAAGGTTTAGGAGTGTGTCTATGGGAATGTTTGACCATTCTGCCAGAAGCGCATTTGTGAGGTCAGGTACTGATGTGGACGAGAAGGCCTGGCTCGCAATCTCCGCTCTAATTCATCTCAAAGGTGTTCTATCGGGCCAGTCAAGTTCCTCCACCCCATACTCGCTCATCCATGTCTTTATGGACCTTGCTTTGTGCACTGGTGCGCAGTCATGTTGGAACTGGAAGGGGCCATCTCTAAACTGTTCCCACAAAGTTGGGGGCAAAAATTTTTCCAAAATGTCTAATGCCTTAAGAGTCCGACACAGGCCAAGCCCAACCCTTGAAAAACAACCCCACACCATAATCCCCCCCTCCACCAAATGATTTGGACCAATGCACAAAGCAAGGTCCATAAAGACATAGAAGAGTGAGTTTGGGGTGGAGGAACTTGACTGGCCTGCACTGACCTCAACCCGATAGAACACCTTTGGGATAAATTAGAGCAGAGACTGCGAGCCAGGCCTTCCTGTTCACATCAGTGCCTGACCTCACAAATGCGTTTTTGGAAGAATAGTCAAACATTACCATAGACCCACTCCTAAACCTTGTGCACAGCCTTCCCAGAAGAGTTGAAGCTTTTATGGCTGCAAAGGGTGGGCCAACTCAATATTGAACCCTACGGACTAAGACTGGGATGCCATTAAAGTTCATGTGCGTGTAAAGGCAGGTGTCCCAATACTTTTGGTAATGTATTTTTGGTGGCATCAGATTGATATTGATTGATTGATATTGTTTTGTTTAAAGGGTGAGACCTCCCTCAACTTACATTTTAGTTAAGGTTGGACAACTAACTTTGTATACTCCTTGCAACTGCAGTAATAAGCTCTTCCCATCAAAATTCCTGGTTGTAGCAAATGAACCAACACTTTGCATTAAAGGGGAGTTCCAGACTTTTTTTATGTTTATTAAAAGTCAGCAGCTACAAAAAGTGTAGCTGCTGGCTTTTAATAAACATACACTTACCTGTTCCACTGTCCAGCTTCTCTCCTCTCCCCCCCTTCTCCGCCGGCGCCTCCATTCATAGTGTGGGCACCCGGCCATGACAGCTTTCGGCTTCACGGTCGGGCACTCACTGCGCATGCGCGAATGGCGCAGTGCTCTCTGAGTGGACAGGCGATCGCCTGGGACCTGTCACATGTCCCAGGTGATCGCCTACAGGGAGAGGCCGCCTTAGGCGATATGACGAGTCGCCTAGGCGGTCCCTGGGCGGAAGGAGGAAGTGGGACAGGAAGTCCCACTCCTACTGAAGCCCCCCCCCCCAAAAAAATAAAAAATTACATGCCAAATGTGGCATGTAAGGGGGTGAGGAGTGGATTAAGCGGAAGTTCCAAATTTGGGTGGAACTCCGCTTTAATATAAGATACTGCATGCATAGGAAGACTCCCTCTTGATAGTCATGGCATGTTGGCAGACCTGAAATTCTAGGAAACAAAATCCTCAATGGATAAACAATTCTTTCACGTGATCTGATCATTACAGTTTTTTTTTTGTGAGGGAACTACAAGCTGACCAAAGCTGCAACTTTGGTTCTCATATGTGTATCACATACTGTGATTGCACAGGCTTAGTGTTGTCAGCACCCTGGTTTGTAAGTGACACTGCTGTATTTCTATTGCCTTTTCCTGTTGTTTTCCAGATATAGCTGTGAAATACTGTGAAATACTGCACTGCAGGGCTAATGGAGTTGCAATCCTCTGAACGGCAATACAGATTCCAAATGATTAGGCAACAGAATGGATTGTAGCATTGTTTAAATGGTCAGGACATAACATGGTCAGGAAGTGTTAGAATTTCATATAAGTGCAGGAAGGTTTTTTTTTCACCAAGTGGCATAGGCTTATACACTAATGCTATATGATCATTTGTGATGTGGGATCATATCACTAATCTTCAATGACACTAGGAACAAAATGGACCTAGCTGAATGTGTCAGACGGCAATCTTCTGTCATATACAGTACATTATATTCCAGTCTATTGAAACTGCAGTGTATGACTGCTGCAACCATTAACCATGAACCTGACCTGACCCCAAATGCACCTAAAGTAAAAATGGAGCTAAAGGGCAGGAACCTTATGCCGCGTACACACGACCATTTTTCTCGTCGGGAAAAATTTAATTTTTTCTCTTTGACGAGAAAAACGCCCGTGTGTGGGCTTTGCAGCATTTTTCCCAACAAGAAAAACGGCAAGAATCACGACGAGAAAAATTGGCTCTAATTTTTCTCGTCGTGATTCACGGCATTTTTTTCCGCTGCAGTTTTCCCATAGGGAAACACTGCCAGGGAAGCCTACACACGTCGTTTTTCACGACCAAAAGAAAAAATGTCATGAAAACCGGCCGTGTGTGGGGGACCAAGCCGGTCTTCGTTTTTCATGTCGATTTTCTCGCCGGTGTTTTCACCGGTGAGAAAATCGATCGTGTGTACACGGCATTATAGTTTCTGCAAATACCTGCGTATTCAAGGTTTAACAGGGGCAGTTTTTTTTTTCAACCTGCAGGTTGAATAAAAAACAAAACAAAAAAAAACTCAAAACAAATAGACCTATAAGCACTGATCGGATGCTGTTTTTTAAGAGGATTGTCCGACAGTAGCTGGTCCACCAAAATGTGGCTAGTTCCTTGTGATACTTTTATAACCAGCTTATGTATTTAATTTGATCTGTGTCCCTGCAAATCCTCTTGAATTTTAGGTCTAGGTTGTACATGGAGCTTCTACTTCTCTCCAGGCAAGATTAAGACCCATTCCCCCTAGCGCTTTGCCACTCCCCCAACCTTTTAGCAGATGTCAAAACTTCATTGGGCCGTGGAGGCTCATGCATTTAGCAGTTGAGTGATGAAGTATAGTTTGGCCTTGAAAGAGTCAATACTTATTTTTAGACTGAATGAGACATCAAATTCTTGTGTATTGCTTTGGCTTCTAATCAAAAGCGCTCCAAAGGGATACTTCTAAAAAATGAAAACACACTTGCCAGTAGTATTGTTACCTTGGGCACTTTTTAGGCCATGTCAGCTTATTTTCAATATATTCTGCGTTTTATATTGGCACTTAAAGAGGAAGTAAACCCCGGCCCACTTTTGCTATTTTTTTGTTATTTTATTCCCCACGGTTATTGCAATGCTTATTAATGTTCATTTATATTTTTTAAAAACAAGGCCCGCAAATACCTTTTTTCTAGTGTTCTCTTTTTATACGTTTCCGGGTATAGGAATCGCCATTCTAACTCCCGTTCATTGTTTACCTTTCTGACGTCACTTCCGCCCTTACTGGGTCCCTGTTAGAAATCTTGCACATGCGCCGTAACCAAGCCTCGATCTGGATTGCCGTTAGCGCGGCAACCTTGTTTCATTCGATTTGTTGCTGTGTCTGCGGCTTGTGTTTTGTTTCACTCCCCTTTTGTGACGTCTTATTTTGTCACAAGGGGGAGTATCAGGAACAGTGGAAGGACGTAAATAGCGTGAGACTTCTCCTCTGTGTCAGACAGAGGGGAAGTTCTCACACATTGCGTTCCGGAAATACAGATAATGAAAAACCGGCAAGCATTACTTGCCAGTTTTGACAGTGTAATGTGCGCATGCGCTGTGACGTCATTAAAAACAAAATATGCAATTTTGAAAGGAAATACAGCGGTGAGTACACTTATACACGCAGCGGTCAGCTACCTGTCTTATGGGGAATTTTTCAAGACAATGTTATGACAGAGGGTTTACAACCACATTAATAACCTTCTCTAATGTAAACAATATGTCCAACTTAGATTTTCCTGTCATCCTATTTTCCCTTTGTAGCATTGACAGTCTACAATTTGTCTTGATGTGTCATTACAAAGATCCTTGCTTAGTAGCTGGTTTAATCTGTTTCTATCTGGTGTCCATGACACCAACATATTTGAAACTAAAATGGAAATATCTTTTTTTCAATCTCTTTAGGGCTGCATGCTAGGTTTAGTAAAACATATATGTGATAAACTCAAAGAAAATGGGAGTTGAAGCATAACCTTTTTAGCAAAACTCTACCAAAACAATACTTCAAATTATGTAAAATATTTTACAGTAAGTGATGGAAAACTGGCTAAATTCCTAATCAGCACCAATTACACAATGAATGATCTTTTCTTTGAAAATGATGTGTGTGCAGAAAGGAAATATTGGGCTCTTTCCTGTCTTTAACATTTTAAACAGAAAATACAAGAACCTGGAAAGGTATCTTTTCTTGAGATTGGATCCATCCCGTTGCCGCCTACAAGACAAGCCAGGATGGCAGTTGTTGAAAGGCAAAATCTAAATCCTGTGACTGCTAATTTATATTCTTGCTTCACACAAAAATGTTCTGACTCTCAAGGGAAACATTTGAAAGAAGAGAATGAGAAAGGGAAAAATAGATCATCCATTAGTGAATATTTTGACTTTCTGTCTGACACAGAACGTGAACCAAGTCACCTTCTCAGTAGAGAGCTCTGTAACAGCAAATGCTCTCATCAAAATATTTCATCTGCCACTCAGAAAATTCCTGCCAAGACCAAAGGGAAGCATTTAGAAAGTGTATCTTGTGACCGCGATTTCTTTCAAATGGAATCTGACCGCACTTTCTTCCAGCAGATGTCCTCCTCCGAGATGAAGACGCTTGATAATGAGCAACCTGAGTGCAATGATATATTTCATTGTAATCTCTCTGAGACCAATATGCTTCCTGAAAATGAGTTAAAGGAGAACAAGCTTTGCTGCCCAACTCACCAGGGTATCCTCCAGCAGCCTCGTGCTTACCAGCGTGACTCTGATTCTAACAGCGATAACTCTGTGTGCCAAAATTTAACGCATCAAAAATACAACCTGCAAAGTCTTTTTAGCAAGTTTTCTTATCTTTATAAAAAGAGAAATCTGCCAACCATTCAGAATGTTATTAAGCAAGCTAAAGAATTGTACAGCATACAAGCTGATAGCACACAGAACATTCGGGGTCTTTCGTTTATTAAAGATTTGCCATTTGGAAAGTATTTACCGTTCATAGAGTCAAACAGGCTAAATAAAGGTTGCACTACTTCTGATCCATATAACAACAAGGTAAAGGTTTACAGCATTGGCCAATCACAAGTAGATGATAAAAATGCTGAACAGCTGGTGTTGTATGAATTGTCTCTGAGGAAAGGATCAGAAGATTGTGATGGCCAAAAACGCTATTCTGTCACAGGAGAAAGTGCCAGTTTGGTCTCGCTTGCATTCCTTAAGTTTCCTAATAAGTATTTTAAACTGATGGACTACTCTTTTGATGATCTTTTGGATTACCTCATCTGCACGTTGCCAGGCTTTCATGTTGACAAGAATCAGTTTAAAGGTCTATATTGGCATTCTCTGGGCTGCAAGAATCTCCAAGAACCCCAGCCAGCCTGCTTACTTATGTTCACATCAGATCTTTTCTTTATTTTATTTCTGGGCCATGCTCCGAAACTTTTTTGTTCTCTTCCTCTGACTTCTTTGCAAGAACTTCACATATGTTTTGGAGGACAAAGTGTACACCTCCTGGGGACATTTGAGTCCTCGCCTCTGGCTGTATATACGTTTGACAACCGCTGTACCCTGCAGCTATGTCAAGACTTAGCAAAAATGTTGATGCCTGAAATGAGCTACGAAAGACTCGTCAGTCATCCATTGCTGAGTATGGATCTAATGGAACTGTCAACTGACTGGAATGCTGATGTATCTGACATTGTCTGCTCTAATGGCTTTAAACTGACTTGTAACTTCAAAAATGCATTAGCAGATATGGTCTATCTCCTTCATGAGAACATCAACGGCTTCAAGCCACCATTAGGAGATGTGCGCTTGTTGATGTACACAGCCATTAAAGTTGAAACAGAGAGGGCGCAGGGTGTGTATACATGGCTAGCACTTACAAACACATCTGTTGCTCTTGTACATGATGAAGCATTGCTTCCAGGCTTCTGTTCTTTATCTTCAACTTTTAACCAACTAAAAATCCACAGTTTGACTGATGTCAGATGCATTATTTTTACAGACAAAGATAATATAACAAAAATGACTCTCGTTTTCTCCAGTAGTGACAATGAGCTGCACACGCCTGTGGAAATAGATGACTTCATTTCAGTTATTTCCGAGATGCATGCAGACCACAGGTTATCTTCAGTAACCGATGCATGGAGACTTACCTTCAGCTCCCATAAACATGCACTTTTTCTTATTAAACATCTCACAAATTAGCCAACCTGTAAAAAAAAAAATATATGTATGCCATATCTACTTTGAGTATAACCCCTTCATGATCAGGGTATTTTGTGCCTTCATGATCAGAGTTTTTATTTTCAGTGGAAATCTGGCCACCATGGCTTCACAAGATTAAATAAGCCTTGTTGTTTCATTCTCTGGGTTATTCTAGCATACCGCATTTCCCTGCTCACCAAGTTGAGTAGTAATGGTAAAGAATTTGTATTAACGGGACTGCTGGTTGTACAAGCAAAACTCAACTGTCAGGGAAGGGCTTTTAGCAGCTTTTTGCCTTAAAGTGGATGTAAACCCGAATTGTTTTTATTTATTTTTTGCTGTCACAATGTAGAGTATACGATTTCCTATCATTTTGTGCCCAGTCTTGCCACAAAGAGTTTATCCAGCTCTGAGCAATCCTCTTTTATTGTTCAGTGAGATAAAATGGACAAACAGAGAAAAACCTTTGTCCGTTCCGCCCCCTTGCTTTGAGTGACAGGTTATTTACATATCTCGTGCACTAGCTTTAGACAGGCATTATTTTTTAATTCCCACCCCCACTCCTTTTCTGAAGTCATGTGGTTACTTTTCTGGATTTTGACTGGATGTTAGTGATCATAGCAGAAGGAATACACAGGATAAAATGCATGTTGACAAGGAGAGTGTAGAGGTGGGCGGGGAGTCTACTGACATCACGACTCCACCCACCGAGCTCCAGACAACAGATCCACCCGAGGGGAGACATTTGACAGATAAGGATACATGCAGGAGGCATCTATATCCTTATAGATCAGCACTATGGCAGTAGTTTAGAAAGGATGAGAGTGGGTTTACATCCACTTTAACAAGCACATTTAGGTCACCTGGGCATGCAAGTTTATTCCCGTAGAGCAGGGAGCCAATTTCTCTGATGTTGACCTACCTAACTCAACATAAACCATAACTGGACAAGATTTTCTAACCTGCCCAATTGTACCTCCTATTTTCAATCTTTCAACTAGGTTGGTGCAGATAAACATGACATTGTTGACTTCTTTTACACACTTATGATTTAACTGACCTAGTTGTAACCTAAACAGGCACTGTGTACATTTATAATTCTTATGAACTTCATGAGATTCAGATGAAAAAAATCCTAAATGACTTATGCTTGATTGCAAAGCTTCATAATTTGTGTGTTCAATTTCCTTTATGTGCGATACAATATAATCTGTTAGTGACTTTATTTCGTCACGGTAGCTTGACACTTTTGAATTTGACATTGCAATGAATAAAATATCGATTGGGAAAGTAATAATGTTTTCTATATTTTATTGTATTTCCCTGTTCATTTACTGCTGTCTCCAAAATTACTAGCATTTTATAGACACTTATTCAGACAATTGATTTGTAATAAGTCTACAGCACAGGATTATGAAATTAAGTTTCTTATTACCTTGCAATGGCATTATGTGCCACAATTTTCCTGTAAACCACTCATCCTTGTCTAAAATAAAGTGGTTCTATAGACATCTATATAAAAAGGATTTCATTTCTGATTATTTATTTATTTCCTTTTTAAAATGTAGTTGAATTTTGATACCTGACAGCAACTATAGTCTAGAAACAGAGTATGAACAAGTATTAACTGACAATTAACACAGACTTTGACCTCATGAAATCAATTAAAAAACACCTATAATTTAATTTTATAGATTCAGATTTAAATATTTGCGGTGTATTACTGCATGCACTTGTGATGCAAGTAAAGGCAGCCCATTTATTTATTTGAAAAGGGCTGCCAGCCCATCACAACAGACCTATGAACAGAATGGCAGCTTTTTTTTGTAGACTTGGCTTAAACACATTGCTGTGAAGGAGACATGTATGTACTGTACTTGTTTAGTTCAGTAATGAGGTGCTTTAGTGTATTTTAGAAGTGCCATGTTTACTTGCCTCCCTATGGGAAAGAATGACACATTCTAGTTTCAAAGTTTTCAGGTGCGGCCTGTTCAATCTAATAAAATCCTCAAGTGAAGGATGTAAGAATACAATAGGATGCCATGTTATTGATGGATTGTAGTTCACTTAGTAAAATGAAAGGGATATATTAAAAGAAATGTATTTATTGTATTCTAAAGCAGTCAACCAGAATTTAGTAACTTTGGACTGGCAGGAGAAAAGCCGCAGAAAAAACGCGGCTAAAGCCTAATTTTTCAAAGGCGTTTAGGCGCGCCAAGTGTTTGGGCGTTCTTTTCATTGGCCACAATATTCATTTATTCTGGCCATTGAAATGAATGAGTGCTCAAGCACTAAACGCGCCTAGTGTTTACAGATGTTTACACGCTTTTAGGCGCATCGAGCATTTATTCTGCCTAAACACTCCTCTCCTGAACGCGATTTTGGTGCATTCAAAGTGCTGCCCCTAAACACTCCTGTGTCTAAACGCCTGTAAATGCTTGTGTGCTTGGACACATAGGCCTATAACGAGGGGTGTTTAAAGGCAGTGTGCATGAGGCCAAAGGAAAAAAATACATCTATATAATGTACAGTAAGCGTGCGATTGTGTATGGTGTGTATGTATGTGTATATATATATATATATATATATATATTGTGACAGCAGGAAGGTAAAGTCACCTGGTTGCATCCAGGGGGGTAGATATATTTCGCCCAGATTCAGGCTTTACGCCGACTTATACAACTAGGTGGAGAGTTGTATAAGCCCAGCTGAGGCTAGTGGGCTCATGGATGACTCATACCTCTAGGGCAGGGTTTCTCAACTCCAGTCCTCAAGGCGCCCCAACAGGTCATGTTTTCAGGCTTTCCATTATTTTGCACAGGGGATGTAATCAGTTTCACTGCCTTAGTAATTACCACAGCTGTTTCATCTGAGGGAAATCCTGAAAACATGACCTGTTGGTGCGCCTTGAGGACTGGAGTTGAGAAACACTGCTCTAGGGAGAGTGTGGGGCGTCGTGCAGACAGGGAGTTGATGAGACCATCTGAAGCTTGTCAGCTCATTTAGGCCTCTATAAGAACTCCCAGCTTCATTAGATGTTAGCTCATGCCTGGAACCAGACCTGTGTGGACTGTCTAGGGAGAGTGAACCCCTGTGCGGTGAGACAAAGCCTGTGTGGCTATTTGCTTGGACATTTAAAACCAGGGACTTAGGGACTAGGACAGCACTAGGCTGATCCCAGTTGTTAGTTAGGAAACCTGTATGTTTAGTCAGAGGTCAAGTTGACCAGGATTTATTTTGTTTATGTTTCTTTTGCTTTGCTGTGTTTTGTCACTGTAAATAGAAAATAAACCGCACCTTTTTGATTTTGAAAACCACAACCTCCGTTTGCTGGGCCTGTTTTTGTGTGGGGAGCCCATCTCGGGGGTCACACACACCCGCTGCCGAGCTAACCCCCTCACAGTTGGTGGAGAACCAGTGGCAGTTTTTTTTTAAGCCAGCATGGAGGAGATACTGAAGCAGCTGGCTCTAGCAAATGCCAATCAACAGCAGACAAATGCAGGTTTGCAAAAGAGCCTTGCAGCTCAACAACAGAACTTCGCAGCCCAGCAGCAAGCTCATCAACAGAGCCTTGCAGCCCAGCAGCAAGCTCATCAACAGAGCCTTGCAGCCCAGCAGCAGACAAACGCAACTTTGCAACAGAGTCTGGAGGCTCAGCAACAAGCCCAGCAGCAATCTGAGGCCCGCTTCATAGACCTGTTACAGAAGCAAGAGCAGAGACTACAACAACAGATGGAAGCAGCAATGCAGCAACGTCCGCAGACCAGTGAGTAAAGCCGTCCCACTAATACCGCGTCCTTTGGGGTGAGTCGTTTATTGACAAAAATGACTGGAGAGGATGATCCAGAGGTATTTTTGACCACATTTGAAAGGACCGCTGAAAGAGAAAAGTGGCCTGAGGAGCAGTGGGCTGGACTGGTGGCTCCTCTGTTAACTGGTGAATCGCAGAAAGCTTACTATGACCTAGAGCCTAACCAAGCAAAAGACTATGCGATGCTAAAAGCTGAAATATTGGCAAGGCTGGGTGTCACCCAGGCTGTCCGGGCTCAGCGTGTGCATAACTGGACTTTCCAGCTTGGAAAACCCCCCAGGTCTCAAATGTATGATCTCATTCACCTGAGCAGAAAGTGGCTACAGCCAGAGACTTTGTCCGCACCAAAGATTGTGGAACGTGTTGTAATGGATCGGTTTTTGAGAGCTCTTCCTACTGCCATCCAAAAGTGGGTAAGCCATGGAGACCCAGAGACGGCCGATGGTCTTGTGGATCGTGTGGAGAAATACTTGGCTACAGAGAACCTGACGGCCTCTTCCAGAGACACTCGGACTTTCCACCCTAAGACCAGACCATCCCCAGGGGCGGATAAGAGGATTCCAAGGGGTGAGGGTGGAGAGAGTGAGAGGGTGGGAGCTCTACCCCAAGTTTGGCGAGAACAGCCTGGGAAATCAGCGGCTCAAGAGGCCGCAAGAAGGATCGTTTGCTACCGCTGTTTTCCCAGAAGAATTTTGGCTTACTCAAGTACATTTTGGCAAACTGTAGTCTTGCTTTTTTATGTCTCTGTGTCAGTAGTGGGGTCCTCCTGGGTATCCTGCCATAGCCTTTCATTTCATTTAAATGTCGACGGATAGTTTGCGCTGACACTGATCTTCCCTGAGCCTGCAGGACAGCTTGAACTTCTTTGGAACTTGTTTGGGGCTGCTTATCCACCATCCGGACTATCCTGCGTTGCAACCTTTCATAAATTTTTTCTCTTCTGTCCACGCCCAGCGAGATTAGCTACAGTGCCATGGGTTGCAAACTTCTTGATAATGTTGCGCACAGTGGACAAAGGCAAATCTAGATCTCTGGAGTTGGACTTGTAACCTTGAGATTGTTGATATTTTTTCACAATTTTGGTTCTCAAGTCCTCAGACAGTTCTCTTTTTCTCTTTCTGTTGTCCATGCTTAGTGTGGCACACACACACACAATGCAAAGACTAAGTGAACTTCTCTCTTTTTTATCTGCTTTCAGGTGTTTTTTTTTTATATTGCCCACACCTGTTACTTGCCCCATGTGAGTTTAAAGGAGCATCACATGCTTGAAACAATCTTATTTATCCCCAATTTTTAAAAGGTGCCAAGAATTTTGAGCAGCCCATTTTTGAAGTTTTGTATGACATTATGTCCAATTTGCTTTTTTCCTCCCTTTTTTTGATTTGTTCCAACACACACAAAGGGAATAAACATGTGTATAGCAAAACATGTGTTACTGCAATACTTTTCTGTGAGAAATACTTGATTTTCTGGAAAAATTTCTGGGGTGCCAACAATTTCGAGCATGACTGTGTGTGTGTGTGTGTGTGTGTGTGTATATATATATATATATTATACTGTGAGGGGGTTAACTCAGCAGCGGGTGTGTGTGACCCCCTGGATGGGTTCACCACACAACAGGCACAGCAGACGGTGTTGTAGGTGAGAAAACAAAAAGGTGCAGTTTATTTAAACTATATACAGTGAAAAATATAACAGCAAAACAAAAGAAACATGAAAAGAAATCCTGGTCAGCTTGACCGCTTACTACACACGCAGTTTCCCTGTCTAACAACTAGGTGCAGCCTTGTGCTGCCCCAGCCCCTATCTCCCTGTTTTAGAAGTTTAAGCCACACAGGCTTTGTCTCACCGCACAGGCCAGAAATCACACTCCACAGTCTACACAACATAGAACTGGTTCCAGGATGGAGCATCTCCCTTAGCATGCTGGGAGTTCTTGTAGAGGCCCTAATGAGCCCACTTACTTCAGCTGGGCTCATTAACCCTTCCCCTGAAAGACTCCCAGCACTCTCCCTAGTGGTATAAATTGGCATAAAGCCTGAATCTGGGACATATATATCTTCCATCCTGGATGCAACCTGGTGATTTTACCTGCCTGCTGTCACAATAAATTATATATATATATATATATAATTTGTATATACAGTATCTTGCTGTTGTACCTCCTCATTCTTCCTAGCTGGCCAAACTGTACAGACAATAAAAAAAAAGTAGGAAAATCACTGGTTCATTTCTAAAGCTGATTTCAATGCAGTGAGGAACCTTTGCACAATACTATTTAAACAAAAATATTTTAAAGGGGTTGTAAACCCTCAAGGTTTTTCACCTTAATGCATTAAGGTGAAAAACCTTCTGTTGTGCAGCAGCTCCCCAGAGCCCCCCTTTTACTTCCCTGAGCCCTTTCCAGCGACGAGAACAAGCCCAGCAGCTCCAGCCGCCGTCTCGGGTCCTCATTGAATATATTGATAGCAGCAGCAGCAGCCATTGGCTCCCGCTGTTGTCGATCAAATACAGTGACAATAGAGCCAGGGGCGGGGCAAAGTCCTGCTGTCTGTGTCAATGGATGCAGCAACAGGACTCGGGAGCATGCCCGCACGTGTGTCACCTCGGAATGCGGGTCTACGGGGGGGCACTCGATGCGGGGAGGAGCCAAAAGCTCCGCTGGGGGCCCTTTAGAAGAGGAGGAACAGGGCCACTCTGTAAAATCCTTGCACAGAGGAGGTAAGTATGACATGTTTGTTATTTAAAAAAATAAAAATAAACAAAAAACAAACCTTTACAACCCCTTTAATTGCACATTTACTCAGCACAGGCTACTGATTGTTTAATTTTTTTTTTTTCCTGGGTATGCACTTCTGTTTAAACAGTGATGCTGGCTCTGGGGAATTGTTTGTCTACACAGTATCTGAGGAAAGGCTATACTTCAAAAATTAAAGTTCGATAAACAGGGATTAAGTTGTGGATGCCTATACCATCTATCAAGGAGGCATGGTGATATGCAATTTAAAAGCATCTTTTGACTTGCTCCTCAAAATACACAAAATCCTAAGGTATTACTTTGTATTTTTGCAGTAATACACAGTATAAAATAACTGTCATGACAATGGTCATCATGTCTTTTAGTCGTACATTAAGGGCTGGTTCACACTTGTAAAGAGAGCGTCATTTTTCTACATAAGAAAAATACAACTCTCCACAGGGGCACAGGAAAACAATGGTTTTCTATGCACCTCTTTCATGCTTCCTCACTGCTGTCAGGTGCAGAGCAGAGCAGTGTGGAAAAATGTGACATGGCTCAGCTGAGCTGCCATACATAGAAATTAATAGAATTCCACTTTGAGACATTCCATTAACATTTGGGGGAAAAAAGGGGAAACCGTGCCTTGCAATGTAAAAACCCAAGGCATGACCCCCTTTGACAGCAGCTGTGATCGCTACCCACAGAGAAAAAAAGTTAAATTGTTCTCTGCGGGTAGTGATCGCAACTGCCTGCAAAGAAGAGGTTTCCTTCTTTGAGCAACTGTGCATAAAAAACACAGGGTCGTACAGAGACCTGCGGAGCGTTGCACAAAAATTTAGCCCTGCTGCATTTTTCCACACTGCTCTGTCCCGTAGCTGACAGCTGCAAGGATGTGCGATTGGGGCACCATTGTCCATTGTCTTCTGTGTTCCCTTGTGGAGAGCTGTGTTTTTGTTATGCAGAAAAAGTTTTCTTCAGAATTGTGTACTGGCAGTTACAGAGTAGAAAAAACAAACTCTTTTTATGTGTTATCTGAGTTTTGTCCTCGACCACTCCCAGGCAACCCTTTAGGCCTCACACACACTAGGCATTTAGCCTTGGTGCACGAGGCTCCTGCGTTTAACTGTGGCTGCAGGGCACATGCGCAACATCCAGCCCCACTGCCGTTTGGCTGCTTGTCAGACTCTGAGGCCTCGTACACACGGCCGAGAATCTCGTCAGGAAAAAACACGTTGTTTTTCTTGACGAGATTCTTGGACAAGAAACTTGTCCCGGCCGAGTGTACACACGCTCCATTCAAAGAACCCGCGGTTCTTTGAATGGAGCGAACGCGGTGACGTCATCGACTACGACGAGCGTGCGCTTGTCACATTTGATGCCGTCGCCGCCATCTTGCTACACCCTACCTATGCCTAGGAAGCTACCGCGCATGCGTCAGTCAATTCGAGCATGCGCGGGTCTCCACGGCGACAGGTAAGTGTACACACACACACTTTTCTCGACGAGAATCTCGACGAGAAAATAGAGAGCAGGTTCTCTATTTTTCTCGTTGAGATTCTGGTCAGTTTTCTCAACGAGAAACCATACACACGAACGATTTTCTCGGCAAGAAAGCTATCTCGGCAGTTTACTTGTCGTTTCTTGCCGAGAAACTCGTTCGTGTGTACGAGGCTTGAGAGTAGAGTGTGTGTGATGCCCCTAATTCCTAACTAGCATTTGTTGCTGTTATTGATCAAATGATTGCCTGTATGTGAGTAGTTTAAGGAAAACTGAAGTAACATATACTTAACCGAACCACTGGTGGAACTAAACGGCATACAAATCCAGGGACCTACACATTAAAGCGGTATTCAAAAGCAGAGGTGTTGCTATCCACATTCCTCCTTCTCAGCTTCTAGCCTTACTATTATTACCACTGGTGTACAGGTTCTCTTAAATATCTAGGTGTCTGGATTACCCCAACTTACTCCACTTTATTTGGGGAAAATGTCCCCTCTTTGATTCAGGAATGACACTAAAACTTGAAACTGTATAATAGTCTTCCACTCTCTTTGATGGGTTGTATTACAGCACATAAAATGTCTGTACTACCTAAATTGTTATACTTGTTTGAAACCCTCCCGGTCACAGTCCCCATGTCTCCTTTACGTAGCTCTCACAGGGCTTTTACAAATTTACATAGCATTATAAAACATATAGAATTTCTATCTCTGTGTTGTATCCTTCAAAGACCAGATTGGGTGCTCCTGATCTGACTAATTACTATGTGGCTACTAATTTATGTCAGTTAGTATCCTGGTCTGGGTCTGCTCAGTATGCCTCTAACAGATGAACTGAAATAGAAAGTGCCCAAATGCATCCCATACATCCCAACTATTTGATTTGGTCTGCTTCTGCACAGACGGTGCAAACACTACTTCTTGTCCCCTGTGATTTTGTTTCACTCACCATCTGGCAGCGATTTAAGCAAAAACATTTCATTGCATCTCTGAGCTCCCTCTTAATTAACATTCTATATAATGCAGACTGAAATAAGGCCTTGGGCCCAAAACCCGTATATTCTAACTAAAACATCTTCTCTGTCCAACCACCCGAAAACTTTGCACTTTTAAAGACTTAAGGCTACACAAAAAACCTACCTACTTGTATGTTTTATTCTTATTTACAATTTAGGCATTATATGCCTATGCTACCGCCTCAACCCACACAATTTGAATTTGAGTTCAATATATAAGCTCCTTCATAATGCTTCTTCTGTGACCTATGATTATCATTCATACATGAAGTAAAGAGAAGGAATTGCAATGTACCGTATATACTTGAGTATAAGCAGAGTTTTTCAGCACTTTTTTTGTGCTGAAAATGCTTATACTCGAGTCACCTTTTTGTGCCTGATCTCCTGGAAATTTGGGGACCTGGTACCGGCCGACCATAGGTTCCCTGGACCCCAAACTTGGCACACATATAGCCCCACTCTTCCTCTACAAATATACAAAGTTTGTTGGCCGGGGAGCACTGATTTTTCAAATCCGGGTACCCCTTCCATAGACTCCCATGTTAAACGGTCATTTCTCCGGTGACTTTGGGGACCCAGTCCCGGCTGGTCGTAGGTCCTTTGGACCCCAAACTTGGCACACATGTAGCCCCACTCTTCCTCTACAAGTGTGCAATGGTTGTTGTCTAGGGGACCTACGGCCGGGGAGCACCGATTTTTCAAATCCGGGCACCCCTTCCATAGACTCCCATGTTAAACGTCAGTCTAGTCATGGACACAGTGAGGCATGGGCACAGTGAGGCATGCAGATGGACACAGTGAGGCACAGTGAGGCATGCAGATGGACACCCTAGGCTTATAATCGAGTCAATACGTTTTCCCATTTTTTTGTGGTAAAATTAGGTGCCTCAGCTTATATTCGGGTCGGCTTATACTCGAGTATATACGGTACTATTCCTTTGCCTAAATTGAATATAATTTGGGAGACTGCTGCTAGGTCATCTTTGTGTTGCTTATAAGAAAACTATTTACAAAATGATGATGTTTTGGTACAAAAACCCTGAAGTCCTTTATGCATATAATCCTGACATACCTACATTGTGTTGGAGATACAATTGAGAGACTGGTACACTATACCATATTTTCTGGAAATGGGTACATGTGCAGCCCTTCTGGCAAACAGTGGTTAAGTTCTTAGACCATCTGTTAGATACTACATATTACTATTAGATCCTATCCATTGTCTTCTTGGCTTGCCATATCCAGGTACCAAATACCTTAACCACTTCAATACCATGCACTTATACAGCTTCCTGCCCAAGCCAATTTTGAGCTTTCAGCGCTGTCGCAATTTGAATGACAATTGCGCGGTCATGCTACACTGTACCCAAACAAATTTTTTATCATTTTGTTCTCAGAAATAGAGCTTTCTTTCGGTGGCATTTGATCGCCTCTGCGATTTTTATTTTTTGTGCAACAAATAAAAAAAGAGCGAAAATTTAAAAAAAAAAAAATTTTTTCTTTGTTTCTGTTATTTTTTTTTGTAAATAAGTACCTTTTCTACTTCAATGATGGGCACTGATAAGGCGGCACTGAAGGGCACTGATAAGGCGACACTGATGGGCACCGATGAGGTGGCACCAATGAGGTGGCACTGATGGGCACTGATAGGCGGCACTGATGGGCACTGATATGTGGCACTGGTATGCGGCACTGATGGGCACTCATAGGTGGCACTGATGGGCACTCATAGGTGGCACTGATTGGCACTCATAGGCGGCACTGATGGGCACTCATAGGCGGCACTAATGGGCACTTTTAGGCGGCACTGATGGGCACTTATGGGTGGCACTGATAGGTGGCACGGGCGGGCACTGATAGGTGGGCACAGATGGGCACGGATGGGCACTGATAGATGGCACTGATGGACACTAGTAGGTGGCACTGGTGACACTGCTGCCTAGCAATGGCAGCCACCACACATTATTTTCTTGGCATGATCATGCCAGTCAGTGCCCATGTGTGGGCACTGATTGGCATATTTTTTTAATATTTTTTTTTAGTTTTACTACATGTGGATGGCCATGGGGGCCATCCACATGCTTAGGGCTTCCCTGGTGGTCCTTGGGGGCTTCCCTGGTGGTCCAGTGTGGGTATCCGAGGGGGGGCTGCGCTGATAAACAATCAGCGTGAACCCCCCCTGTCAGGAGAGCCGCCGATTGGCTCTCCTCTACTCACGTCTGTCAGACGCGAGTGAGGAAGAGCCGATCAACGGCTCTTCCTGTTTACTTCCTGATCAGCCGTGATTCGACACGGCTGATCACATGGTAAAAAGCCTCCGACGGAGGCTTTTTACCGAGATCAGTGTAGCGGTGGGTCAGACTGACCCACCGATCGCCGCGATGCGCGCCCCCCGGGCGCGCGGCGGCTGTTATCCCGCAGGACGTCATATGACGTCCAGTGTGGATAACAGAACCACTTCCCGGACGTCAATATGTTATTGACTGGGCGGGAAGTGGTTAAAAGACTAGTCACCAATGCATTGACAGCTAACAGGAGTCATATCTCACTAGATTGTAGATCCACTAACACCACCTCTTAACTCCAACTAATAGATACTGTATCAGATACAAGAAGGATGGAATATCTCACTGCAGTCAAATTTTTTGTATGTCATACAATATTAGTGCAGTGGTTTATAAAACCTATAAAAAAATACACTATTATTAATCTTATAATACTCCCCTTTTTGAGCAGACATGCCAGCTTAGAGCTCTGCTCCTGAAGGGATGTTTCTGCCGTTTTATACTGTGTCCCGGCTCAGCTTCACACAATAAATATTGTTACTCGGCCTGCTAATAACCCCAGCCACTTAATGTAATGGTTCTTGGGAGTTCTCGCCTGAAAATGAAGCCAAGAAAGAAGTGCTGCCTCAGGCTTCAGCCAGAAGGGCACTAGCAGCATCCCCTCCCCCTATTACCTCACAATCGGTGAAATCCTCTCAGTGCTCTAAAGTATCTGTGGCAACACAGGGGGAATATGACTCATATTCATCTATACAAACTTCACAAGTGACATCTTTTACAGACCCTGTTCATTCTTCTGTTCTGAGGCAATTTAAAAAATATGCTTCACAAAGCCCTTAACCACTTACGGACCGCTCGCCGTCATTATACGTCGGCAGTTTGAAGAAGAGTGTCGATGTTATGTCAGCAGCTGTGGGCGGTCTGCTTTCAGATAAAAGTAGTCTCTGCGGCAGATTCGCTGCAAAATCACTTTTATCGGGGGCGGGAGAGGGCCCCCCTCCTCCCGCCACGCTTCGGTCGTCTCCTCCACATACCGTTGCTGCGCTGCTGTCTCAGCCAATGAGGAGGGGAGTCCCGGACAGCCGAGTCTCTTGTGCAACACCGCTGGATCTGGATGGACCTCAGGGGCTGCTGCACACAGAAGTCTTTTTTATCTTAATGTATAGAATACATTAAGATAAAATAAAACTTCTGCCTTTACAACCACTTTAACCCCAGGAGCACTGGAAGATCAGCACTATGAGGAGGAGCCAGGGGCAATGGGTAAAATACTTCTATACTATGCAGCAGCCCGCGGAACATGAGGCACACTTCATTACAGTAAAGTTATATCCCTAGTGCAGGTGCAAAAAAAAAATATATATATATATGTGTGTGTGTATGTATGTATATATATATATATACATTTATTATGTGTGTGTGTATGTATATGTGTGTGTGTGTATATATATATATATATATATGTGTGTGTGTGTGTGTGTGTATGTGTGTGTATATATATATATATATATATATATACACATACTCAAATATAAGCCGAGTTTTTCAGCACATTTTTTTGTGCTGAAAATGCCCCCCTCGGCTTATATTCGAGTCTGTGTCCATCTTCAACTTTGTGCGCCTGATCCTGGCCAGCCGTAGGTCCCCTGGACCCCAAACTTGGCACACATGTAGCCCACTCTTCCTCTACAAGTGTGCAAAGATTGTCGTCCGGGGAACCTACGGCCGGGGAGCAACGATTTTTCAAAGCCGGGCACCCCTTCCATAGACTCCCATGTTAAACGGTAATTTCTCCGGTGATTTTGGGGACCCGGTTCTGTCCGGCCCTGGGTCCCCCTCCCATGTTAAACGTCAGTCTAGTCACACAGCGCAGATCAGGTAGGGAGATTGGGCAAAGTGAGGCATGGACACAGTGAGGCATGGGCACAGTGAGGCATGCAGATGGACACCCTAGGCTTTTACTCTAGTCAATAAGTTTTCCCAGTTTTTAGTGGTTAAATTAGGTGCCTCGGCTTATACTCGAGTATATACGGTGTGTGTATATATATATATATATATATATATATATACTTCAGCTTTAAGTACATTTTAGTTTTTATCACAGCCTTTTACCACCTACTGTTTAAAGGAGATCTATAGTCACAGCATACACTTTCATTTTATAACATCAGCATTGTAACAGCAATACAGAATTTTTTTATTTTTGACAATCTAATATAAGCTTATTTATAAAATATATTTTCATGTTGTGAGTGCTGCCCATCTGTTTCCACAACTTCCTGGATTGTGCTTTGCATTTTCTCCTCTGCTGTTTACTTTTAATTTCTAAGGACTACATATCCCACGGTACCTTGCTGTCTTCAAGCATTGATCTCTGTACTGCCTCCTGAAACCCCTCCTCTCAGCACCTCTGTAGTTCAGAAGGCAGGCTCTGTGAAATATGTGACACAGCAGTGCCTATCAATAGGGCATAGTGAAAATGTGTCACAGAATTCAAGAAAATAAATGTCTCTGTGGATGTGGATCTTCACAAAGGAAATTTACAATCTTCAAGATTGTTCATATTAATAGGAATAGTAATAATATAAAATCCAATGTATAAATTTATGATTAATTCATGATTTTACATAGATACAGTTTGACCCTTCTGGTTGTTGGAAAGGCCGGGCCATTCCGTTTGACTTTTAGGAAACTACACGATACTGTATATTTAAATCCCTTTTGTAATAACACTTCTGTGCAGCTTCTGCAATGTAGATCAGAAACTGAAATATGTAGAGGTCTACGTAGAGGAAAATATTCCAAGTAAGTGGAAACTGAACCATGGATTGCAGTGTTGTAAGTCCACAGTTCTCTCAGCCAAGGTAATAGGCTGCCTTTATCATTGCTTAGTACAGCCAGACATGGCTAGGTCAGGTTAACTTTTTCTTTAACCCCTTCCATACCGGGTCATTGTAAAATGACGCCGGCAGGAACCCTCTCTCCCTCCGGGTGGACGTCATATGACGTCCTGAGTTTGAGGGGGGATATCTGAATGATGCCTGCAGCTAGAGGCATCATTCAGATATCCTTGTTTTCAGCAGGCGATCCTGCGCACCATAAGAACGATCATAGCCGCTGCCATCTGGTGCTCCTCCGTGCCATCGGGGACCCGGAGAGAATCGTCCGGCGCCGGTGGTGGGTCACGTGACGAGCATAGAGATGACTGGTGACCAGATGGTCACCAGTCATCTCTATGACCGTCGGAGGCCCGGGCGCGATGTGATGACGTCACGCCCGGGTCCTCAAATGTAAACAAAGCCGCCATTGCGACTGTAAGTATGAGATCAGTGAAAAAATTTCACAATCTCATGCTTTCCAGCCTGGAGGAGAGATGTGGGGGTCTTATTGACCCCGCATCTCTCCATAAAGAGGACCTGTCACACACATTCCTATTACAAGGGATGTTTACATTCCTTGTAATAGGAATAAAAGTGATAAAAAAAAAAAAAAAGTGTAAAAATAAATAAAAATTTAAAACGCCCCTGTCCCCAATAGCTCGCGCTTAGAAGCAAACGCACACATAAGTCCCGCCCTCATATGTAAACGTCGTTCAAACCACATATGTGAGGTATCGCCGCGTGTGTTAGAGCGCGTGCAACAATTCTAGAACTAATCTGTAACTCTAACCTGGTAACTTGTAAAACTTTTCAAAGCGTCGCCTATGGAGATTTTTAAGTACCGAAGTTTGGCACCATTCCATGAGTGTGCGCAATTTTAAAGTGTGACATGTTAGGTATCTTTTTACTCGGCGTAACATAAGCTTTCATATTTTACAAAAAATTGGGCTAACTTTACTGTTTTTGTTATTTTTTAATTCATGAAACCATTTTTTTCCCCAAAAAAAGGCGTTTGAAAAATTATTGCGCAAATACCGTGCAAGATAAAAAGTTGCAACGGTATGGAAGTGGTATAAAAAGCCCTGTATGGAAAGGGTTAAAAAAAAAACAGTGCCTGTAAAACAGTAAAATTTGTTGGAGTTATCAAACGCTGAATTTATAACCTGTGGAATAAAGTTTTAGAGCATTTATTTTTAAAACAAAGTTTGGAATGTGTTGGTTCCCTGGAGCTGGGCATTGCAACTCTAAGGTCTCTGAGATATCAAGCTTTTATGTGGAGCTGCGGAGAAAATGGGAAAATGAAAAGATGACCTGGGGTCATGCAGTACATAGCTGACATATTGCAATCTAGCCAGTGGGCGAGATAGCCATAGACTGACTTTAACTGGAGAAATCAACATCTTAAACATGAACTACCTTCTGACTCTGACGATCTCTGGAGATTAAAAACAAAAAAAAAAAATTAATTTCTGCTACTCAACAATACAGTGTTTTCAGACTATACATAATAACTTGAAATATTATTTCAAATAACTAGTGCTTTGGCTACTACTATGAACTAATAATAGAAATATATAGGCTATAAAAATGTTTTTATTATTTTTGACATTTGTCATCTTAAAGGGGGGTTCTAGTGAAATGTAGCATATTACATTTAAGTGAACCTGTCTTTTTCGAGATTTAATTTATACACCGAAGTTCCCCAACCTATAGGCTTTTGCCTCTTATTGTGTGGTCCTCAGAAGGTATTGATGCTTACACATGTGAGGAAACAATATTCTTTAGACTGGCTTCCAGTAGTCAAATGGTTTGTTAATGCTATTTCTCTTACCATCCATGGACTGACACGGTGTCTCTTTACACTTTACACGTGGTTATGTCCCTGCTTGCAGGAGAAGACCTAGGCAGAATGTGAAATGTTATACATACATTCTAAAAGCCAGAGCTGAACAGCCCCACCCAGGGGGCCGTCCCTCCGGACATAACCCTCCCACTACAGTCAGCAGACTTCAGTTTTTTTCTGCCTAGCAGAAGGAGAAGACGTGGCTCTCTCAGGAGCCAGTCTCCTGACCTATTTTTATTCCTTTTCTGGAATTCTTTTTTATTTTATTTTTGAGAATTTTCTATCAACTGTCGGCTGGGCAACAGGTTGGGTACAAGATATCCTCGTAGTCTTCCCTGTCCGACCATCGAGCGTGCTGATCCTCACCTTGTGTGCGTGAGACTCAGTTCACGACATGCCCCATGACTCCAGGGGTGGCCGGGTTTGCTTTCATGCTCCCACGGTCCTCTCAAGACTGAACAGTTCCTGACTGACTGTATCTTTCGCGGTGGACCGGGCCGACAGCTACTCAGTACTGCACTGTGATAGTCCTGTCAGAAACACACCAGTGGGTCCCTCAGGGGACGGGTAAGTAGTCTCTCCTGCCTGCAGGTGAGTACAAAAGGCTGTGTGTTTCTCTGTGGGGGATTTTCCCTGTCTCCCCCTGTATTTCATTGTCACTCTCTGTCACCATTGCTGGTGCTGTGCTGTGTGGGGTGCCTGGGGGTCACACTGTTCTTGGAGGGGCTAATGCTGGTCTGCAGATATGCTTGGGGCCTTTTTTTGTGTGTTTTGGGGCCTGAGCGCCGAGTGGCGCTGTGTGTGTGCTGTTTTTTTCACTTTTGCTGAGTCATGGCAGCCATCTTGCCGCGGATCGCCTCAGTGAAGTGCGGCGGCCATTTTCTTGTAGCCCGTGCGCTCTTCAGCACTAGTTTTGGCCTCTAGCGCTGCTGTAACAGCGCGAATCTCCTCAAATCTCCTCACAGCTCACCAGCGCTGACACAGCGCTGTACAGACAGCGGAACTGAGCGGTCCCTGGTCCGGTTTGGTGAGTCCCCTGGGCGCCCCCTCCTCAGTCAGCACAGCCTGTGGGTGGACTTTTTATCTGAGGAGTCTCAGAGGGGGGCAATATGGAGTCTCTGTCACCAGCTTCCCCTAAATGTCAGTGGACAACAGGCAGTGCTTCAGCACCTGCGGTCCCTAGGGACCAGTTGTGGGCAGTCCTGGAATAATTTCTGACCAGGATGGGAGCTGTGTGCAAGCGCAAGGGAGCAAAAAAGCGCCCTCTCCCCACTTTACTTCATGAGGGCAGTGCGCTGATTCAGATATGGGCCTAGCCACTACCGCTCAGGACCCTAGTTCTGAATGTATTGGATGGTTTTGAACAGGACATTCCTTATGAGGAAAACTCCAGTTCTGAGTCAGTAAATGACAGGGCGCTTGTTAGTGTACTCATGACTGCGGTGAGGGACACTCTCAAGCTAAAATGCTGCGGATGCAGAACCTCAGGCGGATACAGTCTCCTTTAGTTCTTTTAAGGCCAGGCCTTCTAAAGAGGTTTTTCCATATGTACTTTCTTTGACCAGTTCATTGATAAGGTCTGGGAAAAGCCGCAGAAGAATTTTTTTATGGTCCCGCGGCGTTTGTCTATCAGATACCCCTTGAAGATGCCCTACTTAAAAAGTGGGCTTCTCCCCCAGGGTCGACCCTCCAGTTGCCCGGTTGAACAAGGCCATCACTCTCCCGATGGAGGGGACTCCTGCATTTGAGGACCCCACTGACAGGAGGTCAGAAGTGGTGAGCAGAGCCATGTTTGCCTTGTTGGGATCCGCCCTACGGCCTGTGGTAGCGGCGACCCTTGTGTCTTAAACACTTACAGGTTGGGCAAAAATGTTGCACCTAGCTGTACAGGAGCATAATCTTCCTCCAGACACAGTTGCTTTGGCCCACCAACTGGTTCAGGGCCTGGTTTATGTGTGCGACGCCACGTTGAACGCGACCCCTTTAATATCCAGGGCCTCTGTCTCGGCGGTGGTATTGCGTCGTCTTATCTGGTTGAAGTGCTGGTCTGCTGACCTAGCCTTAGGAAGCTCCTGACGGATCTACCATTTAAAGGTGGTAGACCTTTCGGTGCTGCTCTGGATGACATCGTCATGGATGTCATGGGAGGTAAAAGCACTCTTCTTCCTTAGACTAGCAAGGGTGAGGAGGCCCGCCGCAAACAGGGGCCTTCCTTTCCAGCAAAAGGTTTTTTTTTCGTCAGTCAGAGTCCACGGGTAGGCCCTCTCAGACTGACGGCAGTGCGGCTGGTGGGCACAAGTGCCCCTGGGTGCGTAAGCCGAACATGCGGCTCCCAAGCCCGCCTCCGCGTGAAGTCTTGCCTCCGCCCGACTCTGGGGTGGGGGGACGACTTCGCAGGTCACAAATCGGTGGTCCTCCCGAATCTCCGACTGGTGGGTGTGCGAGGATACAGGATAGTATTCCGATCCTGGCCCCCAGACAGATTCTTTCCCTCAAATCTTCCTCTCCTTCCTACCTGTCGGGCAGCCCTCTTGGGGGCTGTACAGGATTTGATCAGGTCCGGAGTGATTGTGCCGGTTCCGTCACAGGAGAGTTTTCAGGGATTCTACTCGAATCTGTTTGTCGTCCCAAAAATAGGACGTGGTTCGACCTATCCTGGACCTCAAGGCCCTGAATGTCTTCGAGAAGGTGCAGAAATTCCGCATGGAATCTATTCGCACGGCGATCGCTACACTCCACCAAAGGGATTTTCTTCTGGCGTCCTTGGACTTCAAGGACGCCTACTTGCATGTTCCGATCTGCGCAAGTCACCAGAAGTTTCTGCGCTTTGCGATCAGCGAAGTCCACTATCGATTGTGGCTCTTCCTTTCAGCCTAGCCTCGGCACCAAGGGTGTTCACCAAGGTGCTTGCTCCGGTTCTAGCCTTCTGTTACAGCAAGGTATTGCTGTCGTGGGCTATCTGGACGATCTTCTGCTAAGAGCAGAAAGTGGATCAGACTTAGAGGAAAGGTGACTATCGTCAATTAGACCCTCAGGGACTCGGGTGGTTCCTGAACATTCAGGAGTCAGTCCTGGTCCCGACTCAGTGTCTGGAGTATCTAGTTCTGATTCTGGACTCCTTGGAGGCAAAGGTATCCTACCTCTGGAGAAGTTGCTGACACTTCAGTCTGCGGTGCGGGTGCTGACATCCCAAAAATGGTTGTCAATCCGTTTTTTGCATGAGAGTCCCGAGACTCGTGGTGGCCTCCTTCGCGGCCATTCCGTATGCCCAATCACACACCAGGGCATTGCAGAAGGAGATCTTGTCCACCTGGGACAAATCCCTGTTGTCCTTGGATCTTCAGATCCAGGTGATTCACCTGGTCAGGGCGCCCCTGACATGGTGGTTGAGATCCTCGGCTCTTCGGTCCGGAAAGTCGTTCCCCTCCCATCCAATGGACGGCACTCATGATGGACACCAGCCTGACGGGCTGGGGTGGAGTCTGGGGAATCCTGTCGGCTCAGGCCTTGGACTCCGGACGAGCCCATTTACCAATCACTGTTCTGGTAATACGGGCCATCGGACTGTGTCTCTCCTCAGGTCAGAGAGAGTACGGGGTCGCTCCATCAGGAGCCAGTCGGACACCGCCACGGCGGTGGCGTATGTAAACCATCAAGGGGGAACTCGGAGCTCAGCTGCGGCTTCCGAGGTAGTCCGTATCCTGAAGTGGGCCGGAAGAAACGTGCCGGCTCTGTAGGCCATTTTACATTCTGGGCATAGACAATGGGCAGGCGGACTATCTGAGTCGCCAATCGCCAGACACCGGACCAAGAAGAGTGGTCCTTGCATATTTCAACTCCTTTACCGACGGTGGGGCACGCCGGATGTGGACCTGATGGCCTCTCGACTCAATCGCAAGGGTCGAGGTTGTGGCCAGATCCAGGGATCCTTGGGCGATGCCTCGGATGCGTTGGTGGCCCCATAGGGTCCTTATCGCCTGATATAAACTCCATCGATCCTAATTGTTCCGGATTGGCCTCAGCATCACTGGTACGCTGATCTGGTACGTCTCGTCGCGGACGTTCCCTGGCGGTTGCCGATGAGGGAGGACCTTCAGTCTCAAGGTCCTATGTTTCATCCGGCTTACAGTCTCTGGCTTTAACGGCAGGGCTGTTAAAAGCCAGGTGCTGAGGGACCAAGGTCTCTCGGACTCGGTCATTTTGACCATGTTAAGGACACAGAAGTCTTCCTCCAGGCAGATCTATCACCGTACCTGGAAAGCTTATATCGCCATGTGCGAAGCGCTGGACTGGCGTCCTCGGACGTATTCCGTCCCCAGAATCCTGCGTCCTCTGCAGTGTGGAGTGACCCAAAAGCTTGCTTTGAGTACCATCAAGGATCAGATTTCGGCCTTGGCCGTCTTCTTTCAGCGACCTCTAGCGGGTCATTTTCTTGGTTAGCACCTTGTGTTGGGGGTTCGCCATGTGCTCCCTCCTGTCAAGCCTCCTCTCCCACCGTGGGATCTGAATTTGGTGCTCTCGGTCCTCCAGGAACCTCCTTTTGGGAATATCTGGGATATTCCCCTCTTGTCTTGTCTCAGAAGGTGGCCTTTTTAGTGGCAATCACTTCTGTTTGACGAGTGTCTGAGTTGGCGGCTTTGTCCTGCAAGTCGCCATATTTAGTCATCCATAAGGATAAGGCGGTGTTGCATCCGTGACCTTCCTTTTTTTGCCAAAGGTGGTGTCGACCTTTCACCTACATGAGGACATTGCCCTCCCGTCCTTGTGTCCTCACCCATCGCATCCCAGAGAGTTTGCGCTGCACATATTGGAGGTGGTACGAGCCTTACGGGTGTACCTGTCTGCTACTGCTTCTATTCGGAAGTCCGACTCACTATTTGTGACTGTCTCTGGTCCATAACAGGGCCAAGCGGTTTCGTCTGCCATCATTTTTAGGGGAATCAGACAAACCGTCATTCAAGCCTATGCTCTCAAAGGGCGGGCGCCTCCCTTTCCGGTTACGGCGCATTCCACCAGGACAATTGGTGCTTCCTGGGTTTCCCGACATCAAGCGTTGGTTGCACAAGTGTGCAAGGTGGCGACCTGGTCGTCTGTTCATGCCTTTTAAGTTTTATAAGGTTAATGTGGCTGCATCTTCGGATGCTTCCTTCGGCCGCAGGGTGCTGCAGGCCGCTGTTTAAAGTTGCGACTCCTCCGTTGAGGAGCTCTGCCTTATTGGAGTGAAGTTTTGGTTTTTCCATTTATACTGCTCCCATCCCTCTTGACACTGCTTTGGGACATCCCACGTGTAAAGTGTAAAGAGACACCGTGTCAGTCCATGGATGGTAAGAGAAAATAGGATTTTTTGTACTCACCGTAAAATCCTTTTCTCTGACATCCATGGACTGACACGGCACCCACCCTTCCTTTTAAGTTTGTACTGCTTTGTTACGAACTGAAGTCTGCTGACTGTAGTGGGAGGGTTATGTCCGGAGGGACGGCCCCCTGGGTGGGGCTGTTCAGCTCTGGCTTTTAGAATGTATGTATAACATTTCACATTCTGCCTAGGTCTTCTCCTGCAAGCAGGGACATAACCACGTGTAAAGTGTAAAGAGACACCGTGTCAGTCCATGGATGTCAGAGAAAAGGATTTTACGGTGAGTACAAAAAATCCTATTTTTACTATTTTTCTGCGCTGTCATTCCCCTTTCTCTTTTTTTTTTTTCTTTCTTCCAATGTTTTATAATAGATCTTGCTGAGAAGAATATCAAATTTGACACCACAATTTTTTTAATTTTGCTGTAGGGAGCCCAAATGTGTAATGTATAGGACTCCAAGGATGGGTCCTGGAAAGGTGGTGTATTTCTCCACTATTTGGATTGTGGTCCCTTTTTAAGGGAGCAAGAGACATTGTTAGTGCTCAGGAGATTTCACCCATGCAGGGTCGGGAGATTCGGGGTACTCTGGTCTGTGAGAAGAGGACTAATTTTCAGTACTAGAATAAGGAAAAGGATGATTAACACTCAGGATGCCATAAAAAAAAATAGAATTCCTTTATTGAAAGACATGTACAATGCTAGAAAAACAGACTATGCATTTCGGTCATTAGTCCTTAGCCATGACTAAGGACTATCGTCTGAAACGCATTTGCTGTTTTTACAGCTTTGTACATGTCTTTCAATAAAGGAATTCTATTTTTTGGATGTCATTCTGAGTGCCAATCATCCTTTTTCCTTTTTTTGGAACGCTGGGGGGTGTTGGCAGCCTCGAGGTCTGAGTACCGGGTGGAGCTGTTATGTGGGAAAGTTGTAGTGCCTACACACCTGTTTTTTCCTTGATTTTCAGTACTTCACAGATTGGTAAGTCCTCATTTGAGACCCGGAGTTCGGAGGTTCAGAGAGACCTTTGGGTGGGAAAGAACTTCCTAGATTACATGGGCCTGAAAGGGTTAACCCATTTGGCTCAGAGTCCAGAAAAGGAAGAGGAAGCATGCAACACCTGTCCATGATGTGGAATAGAGCAGAACACAGCTGAGCGAATAGTGTGGGCTAGCTTTTGGCTGAGACATAGTTGTTGAATTACATGACATTGCACAGCTATGCCCCCATCTACAAAGTATTAAGGGCTCATTTACACTTGCTTCGGCTTCAACACACATTAACGGCTAGTTTACACTTGCTTCAATACAACGCTTCGGACACGCTTTGTTAAAGCTCACTAAATAAAATGGTTAGCTTACAGTCCTGTTTACACCTTGCTTTTGCTTTGCTTTGGCTTTGCTTCAAAAATTATACCCCATGTAGCTTTAGCGGTGCTTCAAAGCATCTTCAAGCATCTTCAAAGCCTCCATAGAAGTCTATGGCAAAGCTCGCTTCAAGCCCCACCAAGCCCTACTAAAGCCTTATCGAAGCCCCACCGAAGCACCAAGCAAAAGCAAGGTGTAAACAGGACTGTAATTTAACCATTTTGTTTAGTGACGGGGGCTTTGACTGGTGTTCAGAGAGCTTTAACAAAGCGTGTCCGAAGCCATGTTTTGAAGCAAGTGTAAGCTACTTCACACAATACACACTTTTAAACCTGGGCATTGGAAAGGTAATTGGCCAGGATTGGAACCACCTGCTGTAGACCAATATATGTTGCATTGTGGACAAACCCTTCTTTCTTCCTATTATAAGCTTGCAGAAGCAACAAGACAAGGAAGAAATTTTGAAATGCATTGTATCGTGTATAAATTTACAAATACCGAATACCAAAATGTACAAATGCCAAATATACAAATACTTTTTTTTTATATGCTGTATACAAAACTGTTAAACCTCAAAGGTTTACAGTCACGTGTGGCAAGACAATAAAGTCATATGTAGATAAATTTAAGTGACTGTCCATCCTACAGCACTTACTGCAGCTCAATGGTCTACCTTAAGCCCTGTAAGCAGCGGCACCAAATGAAACCGTAACATTTGGCTGATCTGCCAAGTAAAGTGCACAAGAAGCATGTTCTTGCTTGAACCTTAGTTTTTTTCTGTATAGTTGTTCAGATCTGTGCAGTAATCCAACATGAAACAACTCTGCAAATTGTCCCTTTGCAGGAATTCTCTGTAAAACCAATCAATATATACGCTTATTGTTTTTGTTTTGTTTTTTATGAAAAATATGTAGCAGAATACATATTGGCCTAAACTTATGAAGAAATTTCGATATTTTTTTATTGGGTATGTTTTATAGCAAAAAGTAAAAAATATGTTTTTTTTTTTTTTCCAAAATTGTTGGTCTTTTTTTGTTTATAGCGAAAATAATAAAAACCGCAGAGGCGATCAAATACCACCAAAATAAAGCTCTATTTGTGGGAAAAAAAAAGGACATACATTTTATTTGGGCACAGCGTCGCATGACCACGCAATTGTCAGTTAGGCCCGGTTCACACTTGTGCGATTTCATACCGAATGCGATGCGTCAAAAACACTTTGAATTCGCATGTCATCCCTAAAGTCATTGTTTTCAATGACGGTCGTTTACATACATGCGTTGCGATTCCTCAACGAATGCGATGCGATTAAAACATTTTTTTTTTACACTGTGATTCCATTGGCTAGAATTTTAATCGCAGCTATGCCCCACTCCTGAAATTCGTGTTAAAATCGCGGTAAATACCACAAAAACTGGGAAAACTTATTGACTCGAGTATAAGCCTAGGGTGTCCATCTGCATGCCTCACTTTGCCTCACTATGTCCATGTGCATGCCTCACTGTGTCCATGCCTCACTGTGCCCATGACTAGACTGACATTTAACATGGGAGTCTATGGAAGGAGTGCCCGGCTTTGAAAAATCGGTGCTCCCCGGCCATAGGTCCCCCAGTCGACAGGCTTTGCACACTTATAGAGGAGAAATGGGGCAACATGTGTGCCAAGTTTCGGGTCCAGGGGAACTACTACTGGCCAGTACCAGGTCCTCAAAGTTCGGGAGATCAGGCGCAAAAAGGTGACTCGAGTATAAGCCGAGGGGGGCATTTTCAGCACAAAAAAATGTGCCGAAAAACTCGGCTTATACTCGAGTATATACGGTAACTAAAACAGTGAAAGTGACTGGTTCCACCATAATTTAAAATGTCAGGTTTATCAGAAAGGTATAGAACATAAAGCTTTACGTTCAAACACCAGGTCCCTTTTTCTTTTACTGGAATACACAGAATTCTTAGAATAGCTGTGTATTTTCAGCAGATAATGGAAGATCATGCTTATTTGCAATAGGCCTGCAGTTAATAGGTAGTCTTATTTTAGTTATGGTTTGATAATATCTATATCCTGGCTTGCCGTTGTTGATAGAGAGGCGATGTAAGTATTTCTAAGTATCCATAGAAGCTTAGATTGAGGCTGCAGTGTGTGGTCCCATAATATGCAGTCTATTAGAGGCAAAAATAGTCTGAAATGTGAGCAAAAATAATATAGTCATTTCCCAGAAGCTAATGCATTTACCTATCTGCAGGCTGCAGAAGTGCTATATCATCCTTCATAATTATTCATCACTGAAACACAGCATAGATAGTAAAGTGTCAGTATCTCTGCTGATAGATCCATTGCCGCTTCAATTATTCTCCCTATCTTCAACCGCACACCTGGGCTCCAGACGCCAAGTGGCCCCCGTTGCAGGCGACTTGTGATATCCATACCGATCCTGTGTGTGTAATTTTGTTTCAGTGTGCCGGGGCTCCAGAGGCCAGTCCTCCTTTGTAACAACCTTCCCTGCTGACACTTGGACCCCTAACAAGACTCCGAGCAACATGACATGACTCTATGCCCGGAGGAGCTGTCATGTCAAGATTGATGCTACCTTACCTGCGTTGCTGCGTAATGGGAAATGTGACCAGAACATATTCATATGTAACTGCTGTAAAATATTAAACACATATATCTACCCAGGTATTAGTCATTTTCAAAACTGGGCTGTGCTTATTTTAGATTAATTTGAAACGAATGGTGCATCTTGCAAAAATATTTTTTTTTTCCCTCCCGTAATATATAAAGTGTCAGAGAGTGAAAAATAATCCCTGTCATTCCAGTTTCTAAATTATATCACATTTATGGCACTTGAGGTAGAGGCTTCATTTATTTTTCTTTTATGGGGTTTATTAAGGACCTATTTGACATGGTCTATGGAGGGGGGGTTATGTAACTGACAGTTCTTAGTCTATATGTGGCCTCAGCTATCCTGAAGGCATCACTAAATTCTTAGAAATGACAGGATGTTTAATATGGTTCTGATGAATGACATATGAACAGATAAATATATGAAGTGTGAAAAAAGGATATCTTCCATGTGTCTAATGGGGAATGTGCGCCTAGGAAGATCGAATTTTGTGTTGCAATGTAATATTAGATTCAGCGTGGGAGAAGCTATCCTGAAAAATGACCTGCAGTGTCCAGGCACAGGGCAGAATTCTTCTTGGGTCAGACAAAGTCTGTCTAATTGGAAATAACATACTTGTTATCTTGAATAAAGTGAAACACCCACAATGCCCTTGGTAGACCATGTGATCTAGGCTGCTTAGGTTTTAAAGCCCATCTCCAGGCAAAATGAACCTTCCCTCTTGCCTAACCCCTCTTATCTGTGCTGTCTTTTAATCAACATTAAAGTGGTTTTACAGTAAACCTTTACATATACTAACCTAGTGAGGTGACTATCCTCAGGTGATACAGAGATTAACACCTTTCCACTTGACCTATAGCGGATTGACAGCCGGTTGGTGGCTTTACCGTTCTGACTGGACGACATATGACGTCCTTCAGAATGGTCTGCTCATGTCAGGGTCACACAGGGGTCGCACAGCGATCAGTGGTGCAGTTTGTCCCTCGGACACACTGCATCTCTGATCACGGTAAAGAGCCTATGACGTAGGCTCTTTACCATGTGATCAGCTGTGTCCAATCACAGCTGATCACAGTGTAAATAGGAACTGACAGTTATCGGCATTCCTCTCCTCACGCTGACAGCACGTGAGGAAAGGAGAGCCGATAAGCGGCTTTTCTTAGTGGGGACATCTGCACTGATGATAATCGGTACCCTGATTTATCAGTGCAGCCGCTTCAGTGCCGCCTATCAATGCTGCCTATCAGTGCCCATAAGTACTGTCTACCAGTACCCATCAGTGGCACCTATCAATGCTGCCTATCAGTGCCCATCAATGCCGCCTATCAGTACTGCATATTAGTGCCTCCTCATCAGTGCACATCGGTGAAAGAGAAAAATTACTTATTACAAAATTTTATAACAAACTAAGAAAAACGTATTTTTTTCAAAATGTTCTAAATTTTTTCGTTTGTTTAGAAAAAATAGAAAACTCAGTGGTGATTAAACACCATCAAAAGAAAGCTCTATTTGTCAAAAAAAAAAAGATTAAATCTTTGTTTGGGTACAGTGTTGCATGACTGTGCAATTGTCATTCAAAGTGCGACATCACTGAAAGCTGAAAGTTGGCCTGGGCAAGAAGGGGGTAAAAGTGACCTGTATTAAAGTGGTTAAACAAATCCTCCTAAATAAGGTTTAGGCCCCTTTCACACTTGTGCTACTCCAAAGTCGCGCAATTTTGCCACGATTTTGACAAGACAGTCATACGACTGTGCATCCGACTTTGCCCTACGACTTGAAGTACGACTTCATTGAGCAGGGGCGCGACTTTTATCTCCTAATAATTAGGGGGAACTCCACGCCAATTTTAAAAAAAAAACAACCCAGCATGTGTTCCTCCTTCATGAGCATACAAGGCCTTTCGGTCTGGTATGGATTTTAGGGGAACCCCCACACCAAAAAAAAACATGGGGTCCCCCCAAAATCCATACCAGACCCTTATCCGAGCACGCAGTCCGGCCGGTCAGGAAAGCGGGTGGGGACGAGCGAGCACCCCCCCCTCCTGAACCGTACCAGGCCTCATGCCCTCAACATGGGGGGGTGGGTGCTTTTGGGCAGGGGGGCCCTGCGCCCCCCCCACCCCAAAGCACGTTGCCCCCATGTTGATGAGGATAAGGGCCTCTTCCCGACAACCCTGGCCATTGGTTGTCGGGGGCTGCGGGCAGGGGACTTATCAGAATCTGGGAGCTCCCTTTAATAAGGGGGCCCCCAGATCCCAGCCCCCCACCCTATGTGAATGAGTATGGGGTACATCGTACCCCTACCCATTCACCTGGAATAAAAAGTGTCAAAAATAAAATACACTACAAATGTTTTTAAAGCAATTTATTAGGCAGCTCCGGGGGTCTCTTCCGCCTTCTTCTCCCCTCTCCGGCCTCTTCTCTGTGCTCTCCGGTTCTCCTCCCGCCGTCCGGTCGTCTTCTGCCGGATGCTTCTGCTTCAAGCACACAGGATGAAAGTTCAGCCCTCTGTACAACTGGTCCTCTGAGAGGTAGCTTCCAAGGGACGTTTATGGCCACCAGAAGACCTTCGCCCTCGGCCCTTCACAGGCACCGCAGAAGAGGAAGGTGTTGGCCCCACAGTGGCCCTAGGATGACTGCGGCGCCTAACAGAGGAACTCACTAGATTGCCATGAGCCTCAGTTACTTCTCGTTGAGCTGAACCTTCTGAAGGGGCTGATGTTTGGGAAGAAAAACTACTAACTTGGTCAGCATTCACTCCAGCGTCAGACCCAGGTAGCCCAATTTCCTGGACAGGGCTGGAGGGGACCTTGAGTAGTTCGGACGTCATCCGAACCTTAACAGGAATTATGCCCACACAAGGAGACACAAGGCCCCCCTGAAGTGGAAAATTTCTGTCCCCAATAAGGTTCAACCCGCGGACCCCCTTGACGCTCACGAAGGAGGTCCACGAATCTAAAAACCAGCGAAGATGTCCTCCCACCCCAGCCATGGGTGAGAGCAGACCTTCATGCTGAAGGAGTCTTGTCAGTGGATCCGGAGAAGCCTGCTCTAGGCTTACCAGACCAAGATTGCTTGGAACTTCCCGGGGAAGACTTGAGAGATCTGTTTCCTTTATCTGCAGTCCCGGGAGCACGGAAGAATTTCTTATGGGCTGAGAAGGAAAGCTCCCGTCTGCGAGGAGGCTCCTTCCCTTTCCTAGATTGAGGCAGGAAGGTACTCTTTTTCTCCCTGTGACACCCTTAATGATGTCCTCCAGGGTAGCCCCAAACAGGCGGTCGCCTTGAAAGGCAGATCGATGAGAGCTTTTTTAGAGGGTTGGTCTGCCGACCAATTCTTAAGCCACAGCACACGTCTAATCACCACCGCTGAAACAGAAAGTTTGGACAGCACAGGAGCTGCATCCAAGGCTGCACCACAAATATACTGCAGCCCATGAACCAACTGGTCCGCTAAATCAACATAAGCAGTGTAAACCTGCTCACTACCCAGACCCTAGCGCAAAAGCTTGACCCATTCAGTTTGGGTCTGTGACACCAGGGCTGAGGCCAAGACTGGACGCAATGCCGACCCAGCCATAGTAAACATGCTGCATGCCACAGTCTCCGCTTTCCTGTCAGCGGGTTGCTTTATTCAACCTAGAAACAGGAGGGTCCACCACTGGTGGGGTAGTCCACTTTTTTAGAAGTGATTCTTCAAAGGGGTAGCGTACTGAAAAATGTTTGGGGACCACAAAGGGTGACTTTGGTTGTTCCCATTCCTTATAGGTAAACTTATCAAAATAAGGCCGATAAGGAAACACCCTTGGCGTGCGAAGTGACTTATGTGTACCAAAGGACACAGCCACATCTGTGGCCCTGTCAGCCGCATCCTCCATCTTTAGAGTCTCCCGTACCGCAGTAACAAGTGCGTCCACCAGCGCTTTTTCACTCGCTGCTGAGGCCGCAGAGGACTCATCCTCACTATCGGATCGGTCAGGGGACGAGATATTAAACCCCCCTGGACGGGCCACGTTTCCTGTGGCATCAGGCTCAGAATCAGATGAGGCAGACTGAGCAGGGGAAGGCGGGGGACGCTTCCACTTGGGTCTTTGCCCACACGCTACTTCCACCCGGGATACAAATGACTCAAGGACCACCGTCAGCGCAACCATGGGAAGCTGGGGTTCTGAGGGACCTGCCACCTCCATGAGGGTGAGGTGTGACCCTGAGGCTCCATAGGAAAGAAGACCCTGTAGTTCAAAGGAACTTGGTACCATTAAGGGACACCCCAATGGTCAGGGTACCTATCAGCAGAGAGGGAGATACACAAGGACCCCCAAAGACTTACCCTACCAAACGCCGCAATTCGGACCCAGCAACACCAATGTTGGCATCCATTTCATATATCCTAGGACAGGAAGAGAAGCATAGGAGAGGAAGAGGAGGAGCTCCGGCCGTCTCTAGCGTCTCCTAGACTAGCGAAAAATGGCCGCCGTGACCTCATCGGCTACACAAACATGGCTGCCTGCCAGAGATCAGCCAGACCACGGGAAAATGGCCGCTGTGATGTCATCAGGTCACCCAAACATGGCCGCCGGCCGTTTGACATGCTGAAGCATGCTGCCAGGATTCTCTCTGTGCCTTCAACACTGCTGCACCCTCCGCAAGGGGACCCCCTTCCAAAAATGTACTGTACTCGCTGGGTGAACATCTATGGGGACACCGCTGTGCACTCTGCACTGGGACCCCCGAACTGCACATTACCCTTATACTGCACACACAGCAGGGCATGTGCACTTGAACTCCCCCATACCGCCAGGACAGGCCACACACCACCCAAAAGGGGAATGGCGGGGGAGACTCCCAGGGGTCTCTGCTGCCTACCCTGGGACTCCTACCAAACCGTGGTGGAAGGGGGAAGCCCAGTTTAACCAAGGGACTTTAGGATGGGAGGAGGGATCCTGCAGGCAGGTCCGACTATCCCTGGAGGTTACCCGCGTCCGTCCCAAACCGCCAAAGGGGGAAAGGGGGGACAGTACTTACCGATCCAGGGTGCGGGTGACCCTCCAAACAGAACGCCTCGCCACCGAAGTGGGGGGCTGTCGGCCAAGGGACCGTTGCGACTCGGACCAGAGCCCGTTCGCATGCGACCCTGCGAGACGTTTAACTCGCGGGCCAGCCTCTGTCCATTGAGGCTATGTCATGGCCGACCTAGAGCGTAGCTGTGGTCTGCACGTGCTCGCTGGCTGGACTGGGGAGACTACTGGATCTAGATATCCAGCCGGCAGTTGATTGCAGATCTTCCAGGAGAAAATGTATGGAAGAAAGAAACAAAAAGGTAAAATTTGCTAGGACCAAAAGAGCTAGGTCCTTACTCCTGACTAGACAGAAAAAAACTGAATACCTAGAGCAGGGAGGGGGTTATATACTGACGGAGGACAGCCCATGGACGTAGCCAGGTGTTTTTTGTTCTGCCTAGTCCTACTCCTGCAGAGGCGATATAACCCAATGGTCAAGATTTGAGAGGCGCTGTGTCCGTCGAACTCAGAGAAATGGATTTTACGGTAAGTACAAAAATCCAATTTGTTTACTTTTTGCTATAATACATATCCAGTTTTATCAGTTTAGGCCAATATGTATTCTTATACATATTTTTGGTGCAAAAATCGGAATAACTGTATACCAATTGATTGGTTTGCGCAAAAGTTTTACAAAATAGGGGCTATATTTATGGCATTTTTATTATTCGTTTTAGTTTTACTATTAATGGCTGTGATCAGTGATTTTTAACAGGACTGCGACATTGCGGCGGACAGATCGGACACTTTTGACCCTTTTTTGGGACCTGTGACATTTATACAACGATCAGAGATAAAAAATAGCCACTGATTACTGTATAAATGTCACTGGTAGGGAAGGGGTGGACACTAGGGGGCGATCAAGGGGTTAAATGTGTTCCTTCATGTGTGTTTCTAACTGGGGGGGGGGATTGGATTGACTGGAGGAGAGAGATCG
Organism: Rana muscosa; assembly: GCA_029206835.1. Lineage (NCBI taxonomy): Eukaryota > Metazoa > Chordata > Amphibia > Anura > Ranidae > Rana > Rana muscosa. The sequence goes on from CM055121.1 coordinate 181,872,271, forward strand.
CTGTTCCTAATCACTAGGAACAGAAGATCTGTCCCTCCTCCCCTGACAGAACAGAGATCAGTCTATTTACATTGATAGATCCCCGTTCTGTCTCTGTCAGGAACGATCGTGGGTGGCCGACGGACATCGCGGCTGCCGGCCACGCGCATCGGCTCCAGCATTGCGCCGTGGGCGCGTGCCCACTAGAGCTATTAAAGCGGCTGATGTACAATGACGACGATTTGCCCAGGAGAGCCAACCTGCCGCAGTACAACTGTGGCGGCTGGTCCTTAAATGTTTAATTAAGCTTTGACAATAAAACCTGGAAGCTGATTGGTTTCTGTGTAAAGCTGCACCAGATTTTGCACTCCAGTTTTAGTAAATCAACTCAAGTGGGTTACTGCAACCTCCATTGTAGGATTCTTGAAGAGAATTGTGTATAAATGTATGTAAATACAATATGCGTTTTGATTATGGTATATACATACTGTATACTGAGGATCACCTTTTTGTACAGGTAAATGTAGTGGTAACATTGACAGTGCTATTAATTTTTTTACTTGTACAAGACTTTCATTTGCTCCCTTGTTGTCACAGTAGATTTATGTGTAGTGTTAGAAAGCTGTGTACCTCCCTTGCTCTGCATTACTTGTATTCGCCTGTGTTCTTGTTTCATGTAGCACTTGAATATACACCATTCTGTTGCTGGCAACCTTCTTATTCATAAATAAATATATATGTGTGTATATATATATATATATATATGTGTGTGAGAATCTTCTTCTAGAATCTAGATGGTACAGGCAATTCTATTATGCACACCTTGGTGTATTCTTCTTCAGAATATATGAAAACTCAAACTGGTCGAACAAATAACTTGGCTGAAATACCAAGGTCAGGTTTGACGGCTTTTGATGGAGGTGCTTACACTAGAGTATTAAAGTGGTATTAATGCAAAAACCAAATATTATGTAATATATTACAGCTTACCAATCATTAAATGTGGTGGCTGCATTTGTTGCCTTTTTTTGGGAGGCTTCCCCCCCCCCCCTCTGTTTTCACCTGGTGATCTGGCCAGTAACACACATCCCTGTTTTAGAGTGCCCCCACTGTGGATGAAAGAGCACAGGGGCACCTTTAACCGCTTCAATACCGGACATTTTCACCCCCTTCCTGCCCAGACCAATTTTTCGTTTTCAGCGCAGTCGCTTTTTGAATGACAATTGCGCGGTCATGCAACACTGTTCCCAAATAAAATCTTTGTTTTCTTTCCCCACAAATAGAGCTTTCGTTTGGTGGTATTTGACCACCTCTGCGGTTTTAATTTTTTGCGCTATAAACAAAAGAAAAGCGACTATTTTGAAAAAAACACAACATTTTTTTACTTTTTGATTTAATAAATATCACAATTTTTTTCCTCAGTTTAGGCCCATACGTATTCTTCTACATATTTTTGGTAAAAAAAAAATCGTAATAAGCGTTTATTGATTTATTGACTACAAAATAGGGGATAGATTTATGGCATTTTTATTTATTTTTATTGTTTTAATAGTAATGGCGGCGATCTGCGATTTTCATTGTGACCGCGACATTGCGGCGGACATATCGGACACTTTTGACAGGTTTTTGGGACCATTTACATTAAGGCTACTTCCACACTGAGGCGCTGGATGCGCTGGCGGTATAGCGGCGCTATTTTACAATGACTCGGTAAGGAAGGGGTTAAACATCAGCATTGTTGGTCTGGGGGAGGGCAGTGTTAGATGGACTAGCAGATTTAGATACACTAACAAATTGAAGCCAAACTCCAGCTCACACTTTATAAGCAGTTACAGCAAATATTTTTTATTTTTTTTTACCTTTAGGAAAAATGTTTTAAATAAATGAAAGTGGATCAATATAAGCACCCCCTGCCAATGTTAAATGGTTTGTCTCAACAATGTAACTGATACAGCTGCAGGAAAGCTTGTTCTGTTGAAAAAGAACAGACTTGCTGGCTGGATCACCAGATGAAAATGAAAGAAAGAAAGCCTACAAAAGAAAACTAATGCAGCCATCTCATCTAAGAATTAAGCTGCATTATAAAAAAAAATTCTACTTTGGGTTTAATGTTTCTTTAATTTCCTACCCACTCTATCCAAACCAGAAAAGTTTTGGGTAGCATTTATTTTTATTCATTTGCATAAATGTCCTTCTGTCCTGTCAGACCTCTGACAACTCTTGTTGCACAACCTACACAATTTCCCGTATATTTAGTTCAGTTTCATGACTAGTTACTTTATTAGTATGTGGTTGTGTCAGCATGAATGGGTCTTTCTTTGGTTAAGGAAAAGCATTTTTTCCAAGAATATTAAGTACCATTAATACCCCAGTGTGGCCAAAATACCTATAGTCATGATATGATCATTGCTTGGTACTGGTGTTCAACGTGCCTGGTATGGCGACCAGGTAGGACATTTAGGCTGGGCACACCAGGCATTGACCAGGTAGGACATTTAGGCTGTGTGCACCAGGCATTGCTTAGGTAGGACATTTAGGCTGTGTGCACCAGGCATTGACCAGGTAGGACATTTAGGCTGTGTGCACCAGGCATTGACCAGGTAGGACATTTAGGCTGTGTGCACCAGGCGTTGACCAGGTAGGACATTTAGGCTGTGTGCACCAGACATTGACCAGGTAGGACATTTAGGCTGGGCACACCAGGCATTGACCAGGTAGGACATTTAGGCTGTGCGCACCAGGCACTAGGCATTGATGAGGTAGGACATTTAGGCTGGGCACACCAGGCATTGACAGGTAGGACATTTAAGCTGGGCACACCAGGCATTGACCAGGTAGGACATTTAGGCTGGGCACACCAGGCATTGACCAGGTAGGACATCTAGGCTGGGCACACCAGGCATTGACCAGGTAGGACATTTAGGCTGGGCACAACAGGCATTGACCAGGTAGGACATTTAGGCTGGGCACACCAGGCATTGACCAGGTAGGACATTTAGGCTGGGCACACCAGGCATTGACCAGGTAGGACATTTAGGCTGTGTGCACCAGGCACTAGGCATTGATGAGGTAGGACATTTAGGCTGGGCACACCAGGCATTGACAGGTAGGACATTTAAGCTGGGCACACCAGGCATTGACCAGGTAGGACATTTAGGCTGGGCACACCAGGCATTGACCAGGTAGGACATCTAGGCTGGGCACACCAGGCATTGACCAGGTAGGACATTTAGGCTGGGCACAACAGGCATTGACCAGGTAGGACATTTAGGCTGGGCACACCAGGCATTGACCAGGTAGGACATTTAGGCTGGGCACACCAGGCATTGACCAGGTAGGACATTTAGGCTGTGTGCACCAGGCATTGACCAGGTAGATCTTTTAGGCTGGGCGCACCAGGCATTGACCAATAGGGCATTTAGGCTGGACACACGGGCAATTTTTACTACTTAATCACTACTACATGCAGTTTCATCTTTGGATGAAATCACAAGCATTCACTGCCCATCCTCCAGCTGCCCACTGTTATGTACCCCTCAATAAGGCCAATGCTTGGCGTATCTAACTGCTTTCCCCCCCACCCCTACTGTTGACATTAATATGCAATCTGCATATGCAAGGTAATTGAATCCTCATTGAATCAAATCCTCAATCAATCATCCATCAAAATTTCCCTTGCATCTGTCATCTAAAGTCTGTAGTAAGCTTTCATTAATGTAATACGGCATCAGCAAGGCAGTAAGCAAATCTGCAGAAGTCTTGAACACAGCAAATTTAGAGAAAATTTGCAGATGCCTGTAAAACAGATTTTCCAGCAAGACCGAAGCTTCATGGATAGAGACAGATATTTTTTAAGCATTTGTTAAGTCGAGTGACATGAAAGCAATATGCTTGTGATGTATAATGGGGAAAAGTTAAGGCCACAGCAAAGATCAATCAGTTTGATTTAATGGCAATGTAGGAGATGTCAGAATACATAAAATATAGTGGTGCAGGAATACTGACATCTAAAACACTATAGAATGCTAAATCTATTTCTGGGTAAGTAAGGGTTAATTCCATGAAAAATAAAATGAAAATGTAAGAGAAGGTTAAAGTAACAGCCTTCTGTGTTCAGATCCCCAGCAGAGATTAATGTGGACAATTAAAGGGTCAGTCCACCTAACTGGTGTTTTAGATAGCAGGTAATGGGATTGGACCAGTGTAATTTTTTTCTGAATCTCCCAGGATTTCATTTAAATGATTGTCACTCTGACTTTCCCTGTTACATTTTTATTTTATATTATGTGTAATGAAGCGGGTTCAGAAGCCGTAGGTAGAAATATGATAGAAGAAACCTGTAATTTATGGGGCCAGGCAAATACAGCCTCATACACACGATCGGATTATCCAACAAGTATTGTGTGATAGCAGGCTGTTGTCAGAAAAGCCGACCGTTTGTATGCTCCATCGGACAATTGTTGTCGGATTTTCCGTGGACAAATGTGGGATAGCATGCTTTAAAATTGTCTGCCAACAATTGTGTATTGTCAGATTTTCCGATCGCATGTACACAAGTCCGTCGGACAAAACTCCAAAGTACAAAAACGCATGCTCAGAAGAAATGCTCACCATAACACAACATTAGCAGAAGTTGCCCAAAGGGTGGCACTAAAGAGCTGAAAAAACATGTAGTTTCTTGTTTGTTGGCCGACAATTCTTTGCCGATTGTATGCAAGACAAGTTCCTGGTCAACGCCCTTCGGACAAAAGTCCTACGCTTTGTCCGCAGAAAATCAGATCGTGTGTAGGAGGCTTTAGAGTCTATGGTAGTAAGAAGCGGACAGATTTGGATCTGCAAGTCACCAGTGTGATGACCACACACACACCTTCCCATGAAGAGAAGCCTATATACCAGTGATGGTGAACCTTGGCACCCCAGATGTTTTGGAACTACATTTCCCATGATGCTCATGCACTCTGCAGTGAAGTTGAGCATCATGGGAAATGTAGTTCTAAAAAAACAAGGGTGCCAAGGTTTGCCATCACTGCTATATACCATTCTTAGCTTGATAAACCCTAAACCATCAGTTGAATGTTTCTGGCCTTGCTACTAGCCTGATGGTGTGCTGCTGGAGATCTTATATGCTGAGGAGAGTCCTATCTGACAGCCCAACAAAAATGCCCAAACCTCTCCTGAACTTTTGAAGTTGTACTAAACACACAGGGGGTCATTTACTAAGAGTCCCAGTAAGTACTGGGCGCTCTACATGTAATCGCGGCCATTTTAGGCAATTTAGACCCCTTTTACACTGGGGCGCATTTCAAGTGTTTTTGAGATAAAAATAGAACCTGTAAAGCGCCTCTCAAGCCACCCCAGTGTGAAAGCCTGAGTGCTTTCACACTGGGACGGTGCGCTTGCAGGACAGAAAGAAAAGTCCTGCAAGCAGCATCTTTGAGGCGGTGCTTGAGCATACACCGCTCCTAAACCGCCCCTGCCATTGAAATTTAAATCAACGCTTTGCAGGTGCTTTTAACCCTTTATTCGGGGGTTAAAAGCACCCCGCTAGCATTCGAAAAGCGCCACTATACTAAAACTAGCAGCGCTTTACTGCTAGCCCCTTGCCCCAGTGTGAATATAGCCTAAGAGTTCAACTAGGTGAACATGTGAATGAAAAATCGCGCTATTAGCGGCGAACATGCCTTAGTAAATTAGGAGTCCTCGCTTATCGGCGATTCCGCGGATCTACAAGTGCCAATTGCTACCAAGATATTATATAGCACTGCACTGCAACCATGATCCATGTATGTGAGATGTGCTCCACCTCATGTGCATCTATTTATGTATATTCCAATTAGCATTCCTAGTTTGTTTTCTTCTTTTGCTAACAAATGCAGTTATGAATGAGTATTTCAGAGTATTGTCTGCTATTCTGTAAGGTTACATGTATTGAACATTTACAGTTACATATCTGTTGTATGTTATTTTTTTTATTTATTTAGGTGACTATAAAGCAGTAATTATTTATGTTCTTCCTTTAGCCACCTCAGCCCTGGAAGGATTTACCAACTTCCTGACCAGGCCATTTTTTGCAATACGGCACTGCATCGCTTTAACTGACAAATGTGCGATTGTGCGATGTTGTACCCAAACAAAATTGATGTCCTTTTTTTCCCCACAAATAGAGCTTTCTTTTGGTGGTATTTGATCACCTCTGCAGTTTAAAGTTTTTGCGCTATAAACAAAAAAAGAACGACAATTTTGAAAAAAAAAAAATGTCTTGTTTAGGCCTATATGTATTCTGCTACATATTTTTGGTAAAAAAAAATCGCAATAAGCGCATATTGATTTGTTTGCGCAAAAGTTATAGCGTCTACAAAATAGGGGATAGATTTATGGCATTTTTATTATAATTTTTTTACTAGTAATGGCGGTGATCAGTGATTTCTAGTGGGATTGTGGCGGACACTTTTGACACTTGATATGAGACCAGTGACATTTATACAGCGATCAGAGCTAAAAATAGCCACTGATTACTGTATAAATGTCACTGGCGGAGAAAGGGTTAACACTAGGGGGCGATCAAGGGGTTAAGTGTTCCCTAGGGAGGTGTTTCTAACTGTAGGGGGAGTGTACTGACTGGGAGTAGAGAGAGATCGCTGTTCCTGATCACTAGGAACAGACGATCTCTCTCTACTTCCCTGACAGAACAGGGATCTGTTTGTTTACATTGATCCCCGTTCTGCCTGTCTGAGGAGCAATCGCAGGTCGCTATAGCTCTTAAAGAGGCCGCCGTGCAGCTACAGCGATTTGTGCAGCAGTGCCAACCTGCCCCCATATAACGATGGCGGCTGGTCAGCAAGCAGGTAATCATACTACACTATTATGCAGGTCTCAGTGCCGGTTCACACTACCGCGACATGAGAAATTACATGTTAGTCAATGAGAGCCGTCTTAATGTACACTACTGAAGTCGCTCCGACTTCAGAAAAGGTTCCTGTACTACTTCAAAGCGACTTCTAGGCGACTTGTACCCATTGATTTCAATGGAAGTCGCCTCCAAGTCGGATCCCCTGTCTTAACTGAAGCAACTTTCCAGGAATTGAAAATAGTTTTCTAAGGCAAACCCCTCCCTCCCACAGAGCAGATTATTATGTGATTGGCCACTGGCAAAGTCGCCTGTCCTGGAGGCGACTTGAAGTCGCGTTGTAAGTTGCTCCAAGTAGCGCTGAAGTCGCGCTAAAGTCGTCTCCAAGTTGCCTTGTAAAGTCGCACTGGAAGTCGTGTTGCCCCAGTGTGAACCGGCACTCAGCGTACTTGGCACAATGGCTTGGTAGTCTGTTTAGATGTCTCCAAAGCACTCAAGTTATACGAGTTCAAATCCCAGGCAATCTACCACCCACCTAAGGCAGCTGTGTTTATTTTACCAGTGCACCAGCAAAAATAAACAAACAAAAAAATGCAAACTGCCCATTAACTAGTGTGTGATATTTGGAATTTCACACCATAATATTATTGAATACTTACATACCGTTGCATGCATTTGAAGAGTTAATATAATAAAATCAACCAAACTAAAGTGCATTGGCTTATTGGCTAATAGGCCTTCACCTATTTTCAGCATATGCTGCTGAGTCCAATGCAATCTCTTATTAGGTGATATGGGTATCTGGTACATTGTATCCCCACCCATTCACCAAAAATATGTAAAAAAATACAAACAAGAGACAGTGTCCAGCGATGTACATCCATCGTCAATCACGGTGCCCGACGGACCCAATTAAAAAAAAAAAAATCTAAACGCTCCACCTCGATGGGAGGGCTCCCGCTGTATGCTCTCTGTGCACTTTGACAGGTCTTTTATAGACAAGGGCAGGGCCACCCAGGTACATCACGTGACATCCGAAGGGGGCAGCCCCGCCCTTGCCAATATAACACTTGTCAAAGCGAAGAGACAGCAGTCGGCGGGAGCCCTCCCATTGAGGTGGAGCGTTTTGTTTTTTTGCTATTTTTCGGGTCCGTCGGGTGCCATGATTGACGATGGAATGTTCATCGTGGGACACTTTATTTTTATTTTTTTAATAAAGGATTTATCTAAAACTGTCTCTTGTAGTTTGTATTTTTTTACACTTTTTTGGTGAATGGGTAGGGGTCAATGTACCCAATACCCATTCACATAGGGGAGGGGCCGGGATCTGGGGACCCCCTTGTTAAACGGGGCTTCCAGATTCCTAAAGGCCCCCGCTCAGAGACCCCAACAACCACTGGCCATGCGATTCCCTACACCATTACGGGCGGCGAGAGGGGAGGTCCCCCCCCTTCCCGCCGCCCTCCGGTGCTTCTACCGACTCACCCCTGCCATCGGTGAGTCGGAGAATGGATGTCGACCATAGAGATTTTCGGGAGACCAGATGGTCCCTGGAGTCTCTATGATCGTTTGGAGGCTGGGCGAGATGTTATGATGTCATGCCCGGCCTATGCATTCAAACAAATGGCGCCACTGCGGCTTGAAAGCTGAGGTCGTGTTTTGTTTTTATTTCAGGCTTCCCAGCCTAGAGTTGACCCCATATCTCACTGTAAAGAGGACCTGACATGCTTTTACAAGCGATGTTTACATTCCTTGTAATAAGAATAAAAGTGATCCAAAAAAAAGTGTCAAACTAGAAAGATAAAAATGTAATTAACAATAAAAAATAAAATACAAATTAAAGTGCCCCTGTCCCCGTGTGCTCGCACGCAGAAGCAAACACATCTGTTAGTCGCGCCCACATATGTAAACAGTGTTCAAATCACACATGTGAGGTATCGCCGCGAACGATAGAGCGACAGAAATAATGCTAGCCCTAGACCTCCTCTGTAACTCAAAACATGTAACCAGTAAAAAAAATTAAAGAGTTGCCTATGGGGATTTTTAAGTACCGAAGTCTGGCGCCATTCCACGAGCGTTGGCAATTTTGAAACGTGACATATTAGGTATCTATTTGCTGGGCGTAACATCATCTTTCACATTATGCAAAAAATTTGGGCTAACTTTACAGTTTTTTTTTTTTTTTTTAACCACTTGCCGACCGTCGCACGCCGATGTACGTCAGGAGAATGGCACGGGCAGGCATATGGGCGTACAGGTACATCCCATTAAATCTGCCGCCCTGCGGGCTCGCGCCCGCCGCGTGCCTCACGCCCACCACGTGCCTCACGAGTGCGGCCGCGGGTCCCGGGAACTCGATGTTCCCGGGAGTCCCGCGATTGCAGTCGGCAAGAGCAGAACAGGGGAATGCCTTTGTAAACAAGGCATTCCCCTATTCTGCCTAGTGACACTGTCATTGATGACCATTCCCCGTGATCGGGAACGGTCATCAGTGACGTGTCACGTGTAGCCACGCCCCCTCACAGTAACAATCACTCCCTAGGAAACACTTAACCCATGCAGCGCCACCTAGTGGTTAACCCCTTCACTACTAGTGTAATTTTTACGGTAATCAGTGCATTTTTATAGCACTGATCGCTGTAAAAATTACAATGGTCCCAAAATGGTGTCAAAAGTGTCCGATATGTCCACCATAATGTCGCAGTCACGTTAAAAATCACTGATCGCCGCCATAACTAGTAAAAAAAAAAACTATTAATAAAAATTACATAAAACAGTCCCCTATTTTGTAGAAGCTATAACTCTTGCGCAAACAATCAATAAACGCTTATTGCGATTTTGTTTTTTGTTTTTTTTTTTACCAAAAATATGTAGAAGAATACGTATCCGCCTAAACTGTGGGGAAAAAAAGTTTTTTATATATATTTTTTGGGCATATTTATTATAGCAAAAAGTAAAAAATATTGCATTTTTTTCAAAATTGTCGCTCTATTTTTGTTTATAGCGCAAAAAATAAAAACCGCAGAGGTGATCAAATACCACCAAAAGAAAGCTATATTTGTGGGAAAAAAGAACGCCAATTTTGTTTGGGAGCCACGTCGCATGACCGCGCAATTGTCAGTTAAAGCGACGCAGTGCCGAATCACAAAAAGGTCCGGGGCTTAAAGCATGAAACTGTTTTTTTTTTCTCCAAAAAAGCGCGATTCAAAAATTGCTGCGCAAATACAGTGCGAGATAAAAAGTTGCAACGACTGCTATCTTATTCTCTAGGGTGTCTGCTAAAAAAGTATATAATGTTTGGGGGTTCTATGTAAGTTTCTATAAAAAAAAAAACAAACAGATTTTTACATTGTTGGAGAGAAATGTCAGAATTGGCCTGGGTGGCAAGTGGTTAAAATCTATGCCAAATTTTGTTTAAGAAAAAAATACCCCAAAAACTATTTTTTAATTTGGTGCTTAGAGAGAATTTACATTTGGTTGACATATATCATGGTTTACCTAGTCCACAAAAGAATTAATAGAGACCTGAAATACAGCATTGGAGCTGGGATTTGTTTTATTTTTTTATTTTTTTGGGGGGGTTTTCTCTCCCCCCCCCCCACCCCCCATTTTCTACTCAAGGACTTGCATGTGTGCAAAACCAAATACTTTTGTATGCAATTAGATTTAATACAGGTTTGAAGGGGTATGAATAGTTTGCACTTAGAAAATATGTATTTATAGTCTGAAAAGGTCAAACAAAGCAAAACAAATCTAATTTTTATTTAAACATTAGTATAAACATTTGTTACATCAATGTACTTGGGCCAAAAAACATAAAAGGCATGGAAATGATGCTGCAGCATTTGACAATATGAGAAGGGCCCTTCTCAAAAGAGCTTACAATCTACAAAGGCAGGGCACTAAAAATTAGACACATTAAAAAAATCACAAAAGCAGGGATACAGATCAAGCTAACAACAAGCATGACTAACCTTTTTGGTGATCAAAAGCCCTTGCCACCAAGCCCCAAAAACATTACATGGCGGGGATACAAATCAAGCTAATAACAATCGCGACAAACCTTTGTGATGTTCAGAAGTCCTCGCCCCAAACCCCTAAAAAGTTAATGGCAGGATGTAAAAAGGAGGAAGAAAACGGCGGTATCTGTTGATTACCTGTAGGTTCTCAAACTGGTTGCAGGCGTGTGCAATTTTAGCTAGTGTCAATGGGGAAAAGGCCCCTGAGAATTGCTCCCCCCTTTTTAGTTTATCTGGACTCTATCAGCAAAGCCCAGCGAGTCTATGGTGGGGTTGCTTGGTTTTAATATGACTAGCGATTTTTGTCAGCGCAAAGCAGTCCAGCCCTCTTTACAGTGGGACCACAAAATCATCATTCTCTGGATGAAACTGATGTCGTCTCCACAGAGTTCGGTTCCTCCCTTTCAGGGTGGGGCAGAGGGTGCAGCAGCCTCTTCACAACCGGCCACAAATCGAAGGGCTTTATGTTGGCAATTCGATGCCGGATCTTGTAGGTTTGGCACCGCGTGCAGTTTCCGTCATGACTATTCAGGGTGTGGAGGTTCTCATGCGCTGTCCAGATGCTTTAAGCATGGAAAAGGAAAAGGAGGTGACGCTGGGAAAAGGAAAGTGAAGGTAGAAAAGATGGCGCCTTTCCTAAAACGTTATTCTAACAGGAAGGCAGCTTGTGTGTTGCAGCTGGGTTTCTCATAGGGTTTTTCTGCTAAAAACTGGTTGTTCCTCCTATGGCTGATAGCTTGCAGTCATCTCGTTTACTTCCTGTAGTTGTTTTCAGGAAAACTTTTCAAAGTAGTTGCTTTGGGTCGCATGGCTGGCCCCCCTTTTGATTCACTGCCAGTATTTCCCCTTTGGGTATTATCCCCAAAAAAGAACTGAATAAGTTACACCTCATTCATCACTTGTCGCATCCTAAAGGGGGTTCAGCGAGTGATGTCATTGATCCGGAGCTTTGCATGGTGTCTTATACTTCTTTTGATATGGCAGTGTCGTGGGTTCCTAGGTTTGGTAAAGGTACGTTGTTGGCCAAAACTGATATTGCGGTAGCCTTTCGTTGGTTGCCAGTACATCCTAGTTGTTGCCATCTGCTGGGGTGCAAATGGCAAGGGCATAATTTTGTTGATAGACGTTTACCAATGGTCTGTGCCATTTCTTGTTTGTTGTTTGAAATGTTTAGTTCCTTTTAGGAATGGGCGGTTCGGGATGCTTTCGGCCTAATTCAGTCATTCATGACTTAGATGATTTCTGTGGTATAGGGCCTGCTGGAAGTACTATCTCTGCCTCACTTTTGCCCACGGTCCCCCATGTTTTCCAGTTTTTTGGTGTGCCATTGGCCCCTAACTAGACAGAGGGCCCAGCCACTGAATTGTGGTTTCTGGGTATTGCCATCGACACCGTAGCGATGGAATGTAATTTTGCCTTTGGACAAATTTGAAGATCTAAAGGGGACAGTTTCTGCCACCGGGCATGGCCAAAAAAGCAAAATAAATAAATAAATAATTCAACTTCCTTCTGTGCAATCTCTCTTGGACAAGTTGAATTTTGCTTGTTGCAGTATGCCCATGTGCCACGTTTTTTTTTGTAGACGACTGGCAGCTGCTACAGCTGGCATTAAGGCGCCACATCTTTATATTGGGCTGGGGCAGGATCAGCGTGAGGACTGTGAGTGTGGGATTCATTTCTGGTTTCTTACAATGGTCTCTCTTTGGCTGCAGCAGGTGATTTCCAATTTTGATCTAGACCTGTTCACTGACGCAACGGGCATTGCTGGTTATGGAACCTGCTGTCAGGGTCGTTGAAGTTCTGAGAGTTGGTTGGCCAGTGGAATGGAGGGAGGTTGGTTAATGCGTAATTTGGCTGTTCGGGAAATGTTTTCCCGTTGTACTCTCCATGGAATTGTGCGCGCTCCAGGAGTTATCAACTCCTGGCTGATGCTTTGTCTCGTTTCCAGTGGGACAGATTCCATCAGGTGGCACTGGAAGCGGAGCAGCGTGGAATTCCATGCCCCAAGCAGCTGTGGAGCATTGGATTGCCGCTTCCAAGTTCTCAATTCGTTATTCAGTATCTGAGTCAACTTAGTCCTCATACTGCAGAGTGTGTCAGGAATGGAGCGATCTGGTGAATGAGGATGGGGGTGTTCTTGTGAGGATGATGATGTACACATGGTTTTTTGCACCTATGAGGTTGCCTTGTTCTGGGCCCATTTATTTTTTATTTTTTGTGGCTTTTCGGGTAGGGGGATTGGTAAGCCATAACAAACGTGGTGAGTGTGGTTTGAGCGTATGGGATGTGTGGTTACAGGACACTACGTGGGTATAATGTTAAGAAAATCTAACACTGATCAGTCGGGGAGGGATTCTTGGATTGAGTTGTGGGGTTCCCTCTTCTCCAGTTTGCCCTGTCCGGGTTGTGGGGGTTTTTTCACGGTTTTGGACACATCTTCTGAGAGTTTTCTTTAAGCACGCTGAAGAGACAGCAGTGTCTCGATTCCAGTTTAGGGCAGTGTTCAGGAAATGCCTGTTGTCCGCTGGTTGGAGTGCAGACAACTGTTCTTCTCATTAATTTATCTGTTGGGTCGTGCTAAGTTGTGTGGTCCAATATATTTGCCAGGTCTGCGTCACAGACAGGAAAAAGGTGAACTAGGAGGTAGCAAGTTTTTTGCAGGTGGGTATTCAGCAGGCCTTCCAGTTTAGGGGGCAACACGTGCGTAAGGTGTCACGCTTGTATGCTGTTGCAGGGGGTCTATTGGGTCTTTGAAGGCGGTGCTGGTTAAATAATTGTGGGAAATTGTGGGTTGGGCCCATCTAAGGTATGGGTGTCCCTTCCTAACAATACAGTGGTAACATTGAGGTATTAGGTTGTATCTGGTAGTACGTAAGTGGTTAATTGTCCCTGAGCCGGTGTAGTTGCGGCTGGGGGCCTTTGATTGGGTGGCAGATACAACTGGTTAATCGTGAGTATATAGGCCTTCAAAGACTTTAGATCGGGCATAAGCTGAGGTTGGTTTATTTGTTATGCATTGACTGTATTATATGCATTAAACTTGTTTTCTTGTGAATGTTGTATTTAATTTTTTGTAATAAAAGGCTGCTATGGCCATTCGACTCCAAATAAAATGTGTCGTCTGGTCATTTTGGAAGGTTGTTTTGAAAGGTCAAGTGTTGAATGTTTTATAGATAATCATAGCCTCTACGTTCTGCAGGTCCCTCAGTCTAGTACATGGCCTGGAGCTGAGTGAAACTATGAGGAGGGCCAGCATGACTGGGGCCTGCAGAAGAGGCGGAGTATTAGTGGGTGATTTTGATATGCTGCAGTCTGTTTAGCAGATTGAAGAGTTCAAGGCAAAGGGTGTGTCCTGTACTGGGTAGAGAGGAGGGGGGTGTTGTAAAAGTTGCTTATAAACTGACTATATACTGCATATGCAATATGCCTGTCTAAGCAGCAGGTGGTGCTGTAGTATTATAGTGTATAGGTATGTTATCTATGATATAACAGGATGTTTGTCTATCCTCCCTCTATGTACTTGGATGCTCCTGTGTTCATATTTCTCCATTCTGTAAAGACATGCATTGATAAGCTGTATTACTGCATACAACAAACTTCCAGCATGATTTCAATTCTCTGCTAACAGAGGGATCGTGTCACAGCTCAGTCAGAGCTCATCACAGCATCAGACAGTTTTTTCCCACCCTCCCTCCCTTGTTTGTTTTGGTTTGAGGGAGCCGCCTACTTTCACAAGGTGCTGGGGTATTTGTAGTGGGTTTTTGGGTTTTATGTTAGCTTGCCATTCAATTTCTGAGTCCTTTTATTTTCTTGTCATAGCAGCGGGCAGGGGGTCTATTGGGTATTTGAAGGCAATCCTGGTTAAATATCTGTGGGAAATTGTGGGTTGGGCCCATCTGAGGTATGGGTATCCCTTCCTAACTGTGAAAAATAATGGGTTGGGCCCATCTGAGGTATGGGTGTCCCTTCCCAGCAATACGGTGGTAACATCAGGGTATTAATTAGGTTGTATCTGGTAGTACATAAATGGTTAATTGTCCCTGAGCCGGTGTAGTTGCAGCTGGGGGGCCTTTGATTGGGTGACGGATACAATCGGTTAATTGTGAATATATAGGCTCTCTAAGACCTTAGTCCTTATTTTCTTGTCATAGCAGCAGGCATTGGGTCTTTGAAGGCAGTGCTGGTTAAATAATTGTGGGTTGGGCCCATCTGAGGTATGGGTGTCCCTTCCTAACAATACGGTGGAAACATTGGGGCATTAATTAGGTTGTATCTGGTAGTATGTAAGTAGTTAATTGTCCCTGAGCCGGTGTAGTTGCAGCTGGGGGCCTTTGATTGGGTGGCAGATACAACCGGTTAATCGTGAGTATATAGGCCTTCAAAGACCTTAGACTGAGCATAAGCTGAGTTTGGTTTATTTGTTATGCATTGACTGTATTATATGCATTAAACTTGTTGTCTTTCGAATGTTGTATTCAATGTTTTGTAATAAAAGGCTGCTATGGCCATTCGACTCCAAATAAAATGTGTTGTCTGGTCATTTTGAAAGGTCAAGTATTTAATGTTTTATAGATAATCGGAGCCTCTACATTCTGCATGTCCCTCAGTCATGAATTAGCAGGAAACTTCCTTTTTATCTAAACCATTACATAGCAGTTGTAAGTCTAACATGTGAGATTTAGAAGTAATTATCAAATGACAGCCTTAGTGGGGGGTGTGTTGGGATTTATGCACCCCCCCTCCTCCCCAAAAAAAGCCACAAAAAACATATCTATGTGTAACCCAATATACACACTGCAAAGAAAGATTCAGGCCTGTTCTTAGGCCAAACAACCTGACACAAATGCAGGCCTTTAAATAACCTAGCTATGTTTGGTAGCACACCCACCTAGACCCACACAGTAAAGGACACACCCACCAATTTAATTGTTTCGGTCTCTTCATGTACGGTTCAAGTGCTCACACCTGTTCAATAAGAATACACACGCTTTAGAAATGAAAGAATGCATCAGCTTAGATATCTGTGATGGGTAAACCTCAAAATAACAAATAACCAAGGCTCTGGCCATGATCAGTGATTCCAAAAATCTCCAAAATAAACTTGTACATTGTTGGGCAAGTGGAGGGTACAAAACAGGAAATAACAACCTTGTGAGGGCTGCTTCACACAAATTGTTGACAAGTCGCATTCCTCATTCATCATCAGCATACGACATTAAAATGTGTGCAGGATCACACCAAACTTCAATATCAAAACACCCCAGTTCTAGATTTGGTGCAATCCCTACATTTGCTTGATTTATAAGGTTATTTCTTGGGGGTTCCATTATGTGAAACCCATCAAAAATGTAATCACTGGTGAAAAATAAACTTTAACACCACAACAGAGGAAGAAGATACAAACCTCTAGCCAGGTAGCTGGATTGGGATTCGGACCAAGAACCTCAGTGCTGCTAGACAGATGTGCGAACCAGTTAGCCACTGTGCTGCCACATGTATGTAGGCTGCATCTCTGTGGTGTGAAACAGTCCTAATTCCCGGGGCTGCAAGACGGTAATCAATAGAGATGTACTGTGGAAGGCCAGAGAGCCATTGAACAACCTGTTTCTGGCATATGCCATCCATTTTGAAGGCTGGTTAGGGCTGATTACTGTGAGCATGCTGAGAGATGCACAGCTGTCATTTTGTGGGTTTAAGCTTGGTAAGAGGCTGCAATTAGTGTTGGTGGGGAAATGTTAAGGCTGATTATAGTCCTTGCCCATGGAAAACATATCACACAATTTGCAATGGTGGTGGAACCCTCCTACACATTAATACTACATTTAGACATAATTTATGTAAGGACCTGAGTCAGGAGTTATGTTTAACAACATAGGGAGAACAGACAACTTCTCTACATAAAGTGGCATGTTTGGGATTCGAATCAAGAACCTCAGTGCTGCTAGGCAAACATGCTAACCTGTTAGCCACTGTGCTGCCACATGTGGAATCCTCCTATACATAAATACACATAAATACTGCATTTCTTTGAACATATGGTGGATAACAGCAAAAAATACTGCGCTTGTGTATTTAAATATAACAATAAGCAACAACAAAAATGTTTGAGATTTACACAATAAACAGATAAATTAAAAAGTTGGGCTATGTTAACAATGGTATAGACGTGATTAAAGTCCAACATATAATTAAAAGAGGTGTCAGCGATCAAACAAGTTGATAAGTCCAATTTCTTGAAACACGTGCTGAATAAAGTGCTGAGTGCTATTGAACTCCAGACGGTATCCTTCACCAGGTGAGTCAACAACATAAAGTAAGGATGTACTCTTACCCCACACGATAGACCCTCTATTATGGAAGGTCAAATGAGCATTGGATATTGTCATCTCCTGACATCAAGGAGAGAAATGGTGTAGGGAATATATGTCTCTCCAACCGTCCCTCCAACAACCAGATCAGACCCTCATGTCCGCCGAGGAAAATCCCAAAGAAATAAAAAAGGGGCTTGCAATAGTGTAAAAAAAACTGTAAAAAAAGGCGTTTATTAAAGCACTGTGCACATATTGCATCAACGGTGCATAAGACGACATAAAAAGCTGCAGCAGAAAAGATTAAAAAATTGCGGTGACTGGGTAGCGTCTCCCTGCCCGACCAGTTTCGTCACTAGAGGACTTCTTCCGGGGCATGGAGGTCGCTTCCTGTCTACCGCTATAAGTATAAGCGCACCGCCAACCAAGCCTCGCTTTCATGTATCTTTGACAATAATAAAGCCAAGCCTCAATGTGGAGCGGACACCTGACTTGCTGATGGATACGGAGCCAATGGGTTGACCGCACCTCCCAACCACAGAGGAGTATGTTGACGTAAAGGATGTTTATTTACCTCTAAACCGGAACCACTAGAAAAATGTATTGATGGTGTCCGGAACTGGAATTCACAATGTCCCCAAACAAGGAAAGAACAAAGTGGTGATCAATGGAACAGAAGATCACAATAAATTATAATAAATCAAAATTTATTTTTTATTTTTTCAGAAAGCGTGACTCGGCTGGCATAATAGGGCAATGTACTACAACTGATTGTGCAATTATACGGTAAATTACATAATATAATAAAATAAATTGAATATAATGAAAATGAATCATAATAATGCGAATAATAAAATAAAAATACAAAAAAATACAAAAAATATATATATGTCTAGCCAAAGCTCGTTTAGCTGTGCTTCTTCTATGGATCACAGGAGTGCAATTCGTTTTGCACTCCTGTGACCCGTTTTCAACAGAGAGCGGGCTATGACATCATGGATGTCAGTCTAGGCACCGTGTCATCAGGAAAATAAAGTCTGGATCCGCCAGGTGCCTGGACTGACATCTGGCTCAGCCTCTCAGCAAGCCGCTGAGAGCTTGAGCTGGCCACCCCCTCCACAGCTCAGCACTCCAATGAGCGAGGAGGCAGCAGAGCAGAGAGCTGTGACTGACAGTCTGCAGCTCTCTGCTCACGGAGCTCTGAAAACCAAGTGATCACTGGTGTTCGAGCGCTTGGTTCTCAGTGTAGAGGCGCCGGGGGACAGATGCATCATCGGTCCCATGCTGCATCCACCTAGGTAAGTATGAATCTGAATAAAAAAAAAAATCCTTTACTTCTCTTTTAAAGTGATTATAAAGGAAATATCATACTTGCCTGCTCTGTGCAATGGTCTTCCACAGAGCAGCCCTGATCCCCTTCTTCTGGGCTCCCCCATCAGTGCTTGTGATCCCTCCCCCCTGCCGAGCGCTTGCTAGGGGTGCACTCGTGTGTTCTTGATCCAGAGTCGGCTCTGTGTGTCCATAAGACGCACAAAGCGTGGTTTGGCTCCGCCCCCCACTCCCTCCTCACTGGTTGTAATTTACAACAGTGGGAGCCAACGACTCCCACTGCTGTATCTGAGCCAATGAGAGAGAGAGAGACTCTGTACATTGTGGAACGATAATGGGCTCAGGTAAGTATTGTGGGGGGGGGGGGTTAATGCATTAGGGTAAAAAAAACTTCAGCCTTTAGAACCACTGTAATAATTCTGTACATAATTGCCTACATAATTCTTTAATGACACATGTACTTTCATATGCTCCTTTACAGTGTACAGTATATCGTTCGTCTTTTTTTATTTTTTTTACAATAATGTGTGATGTTTACATTTCTTTTCTTTTATTGTATTATTCCAATACAAATAATTGAGGTAACTAAACACAGTGGCATAATCACTGCTAATACTGAAGACACAAAGTTATTTTCATTTTGCTTCTGGCTGTGCACTTGCCTTTTACTCAGCAGAAAAATTAATCATCTTACTGCTGGTAATAACTGTGAAGTCTCTCCTGGACAAACCCAGCCACCCGAGTATAACAGCAGTCAGTGCAAACAAGCGCACTTCACATATTCCAATCAATGTTATCTGAGAGACCTGGATTGTAGATGGATTTGGATTTGGGGGTGGTGAGTTTATGGGGTGCCTTTTTTTATTGAAAAGCAGTTTTCTCTTACAGTCCATGGACTGACACAGCCTCTTAATATTTGACAAGTGGGTTTATGTCCCTGCTTGCAGGAGAGGACTGGGCAGAATGTTATAACATACATCCTAAAGACCAGAGCTGAACAGCCCCGCCCAGGGGGCGGTCCCTCCGGACATAACCCACCCACCTGCAGCCCTCAGTTTTTTTCTGCCTAGCAGAAGGAGAGGACATGGCTCGCTTCAGAGCCGGTCTCCTGAAGAATTTTTTATTCCTTTTTGAATTTTATTATTTTATTTTTTGATCTTCTATCAACTGTCGGCTGGGCAACAGGTTGGGTACATTGGATATCCTCGTAGTCTTCCCAGTCCCACCATCGAGCGTGCTGGATCCTCGCTCCGGCGTGCGACTAAGTTCACAACATGCTCCATGACTCCAGGGGTGGCCGGTGGGCTTTTATGCTCCGCGGTCCGCTAAGATTGAACAGTGCCTGCTGTCTCTTTTCGCGGTGGACCGGGCCGACAGCTACTCAGTACCGAACTGTGATGGGTCTGTCAGGAACACACCAGTAGGTCCTTCCGGACCGGGTAAGTAGTATCTCCTGCCCCAGCAGGTGAGTACATGCTGTGTGTTCCTATGTGTGGGGGATTTTCCCTGTCTCCCCCTGTTGTTTGTTACTCTGTCACCTTGCTGGCGCTGTGCTGTCTGGGGGTGCCTGGGGGGGTCACTCTGTCCCGGGGGGAGGCTCATGGGTATCTGCATTGGGGAATGTGTTTTTTTGGGCCTGTGCGCCCTTCCACACCATGTTTTCTCTAATCGTCCATGGACTGACACAGCTCTCATACTGTTTACGTGTGGGTATATGTCCCTGCTCGCAGGAGAAGATCTAGGCAGAATGTTAGATGTTAGAAACATACATTCTAGAACAAAACCAGAGCTGAACAGCCCCGGACATAACCCTCCTACCTGCAGCCAGCAGCCTCAGATCCAGGTGAGTTACTCTGTCAAGTCATCCCTGACGTGGTGGCTGGAGATCTCCGGCTCTTCGGGCCGGGAAGTCGTTCCTCACCATCCAGTGGACGGTGGTCACGACGGACGCCAGCCTAATGGGCTGGGGAGGAGTTTGGGGAGTCCTGTCAGCTCAAGGGCTCTGGACTCCGGACGAATCTCGTCTACCAATCAACGTCCTGGAATTGCGGGCGACCAGACTGTGTCTACGCCCGTCTACATTCCGGGCGTAGAAAACTGGCAGGTGGACTATCTGAGTCGCCAGTCCCTGGACCAGGGGGAGTGGTCCTTGCATCCGGAGGTGTTTCAACTACTTTGTCGGCGGTGGGGCACACCGGATGTGGACCTGCTGGCATGTCGACTCAATCGCAAGGTGTCGAGGATTGTGGCCAGGTCCAGGGACCGCTGGGCAGATGCCTCGGACGCGTTGGTGGCCCCGTGGGGTCAGTATCGCTTATTGTATGCTTACCCTCCGCTGCAGTTGATTCCTGGTCTGCTGCGCAGGGCGGCGACCGAGGGTATTCCGGTGATCCTCGTTGCCCCATATTGGCCTCGGCGTCACTGGTACGCCGATCTAGTACGTCTTATCGCGGACGTCCCTTGGCGACTGCCCTTGAGGGAGGACCTTCTGTCTCAAGGTCCCATCTTTCATCCTGCTTTACAGTCTCTGGCTTTAACGGCATGGCTATTGAGAGCCAGGTACTGAAGGACCGAGGCCTGTCGGATTTGGTAATTTTAACCATGCTTAGGGCACGGAAGTCTTCTTCTAGAAAGATCTATCACCGTACCTGGAGAGCTTACATCGCTATGTGCGAAGAGCTAGACTGGCGTCCACTTACGTACTCTGTCCCCAGAATCCTGCGGTTCTTGCAGCGTGGTGTGGTCCAAAGGCTGGCTTTGAGCACAAGTAAGGGTCAGATTTCGGCCTTAGCCGTTTTCTTTCAATGACCCCTAGCAGATCATTCCTTAGTTAGCACTTTTGTGCAGGGGGTTCGCCATGTGGTTCCACCTGCTAAGCCTCCTCTCCCTCCTTGGGATCTGAACTTGGTGCTCTCGGTTCTTCAGGAATCTCCCTTTGAAAATATCAGAGATATTCCTCTTTTAACTTTGTCTCAGAAGGTGGCTTTCTTAGTGGCCATCACTTCTGTTAGACGGGTGTCTGAGTTGGCGGCTCCTGTCATGCAAGTCGCCTTACCTGGTCCTCCATAAGGATAAGGCGCTGTTGCGACCGCGACCGTCTTTCCTTCCTAAGGTGGTTTAGGCTTTTCACCTTAATGAGGACATTGTCCTTCCATCCTTGTGCCCTCACCCATCGCATCCTAGAGAGTTTGCGCTTCACAATTTGGATGTGGTGCGTGCCTTACAGGTATACCTGGAGGCTACTGCTTCTATTCGGAAGTCTGACTCACTGTTTGTGTCTGTCTCTGGTCCGAAACAGGGCCAAGCGGTGTCGTCTGCCACCATTTCTAGGTGGATCAGACAGACTGTTATACAGGCCTATGCCATTAAGGGGCAGGCGCCTCCCTTCCCGGTTACGGCGCACTCAACCAGGGCAATTGGTGCTTCCTGGGCTTTCCGACATCAAGCGTCGGTTGCACAAGTGTGCAAGGCGGCAACCTGGTCCTCCGTTCATACCTTTTCAAAATTCTATAAGGTTGATGTGGCTGCATCTTCGGATGCTTCCTTCGGCCGCAAAGTGTTGCAGGCCGCTGTTTAATGTTGCAACTTCTCCGCTAAGGAGCTCTGCTGGTTTGGAGTGAAGTTTTGGTTGTTCCTTTACTATTTTGCTCCCACCCTTTTTCTTATACTGCTTTGGGAAGTCCGACACGTAAACAGTATGAGAGCTGTGTCAGTCCATGGACGATAAGAGAAAATATGATTTTTGTACTCACCGTAAAATCCGTTTCTCTGACGTCCATGGACTGACACAGCACCCACCCTTCTTTTAAGGTTTGTACTACTTTGTTACGAACTGAGGCTGCTGGCTGCAGGTAGGAGGGTTATGTCCGGAGGTACCGCCCCCCTGGGCGGGGCTGTTCAGCTCTGGTTTTGTTCTAGAATGTATGTTTCTAACATCTAACATTCTGCCTAGATCTTCTCCTGCGAGCAGGGACATATACCCACACGTAAACAGTATGAGAGCTGCGTCAGTCCATGGACGTCAGAGAAACGGATTTTACGGTGAGTACAAAAATCCTATTTTTCTGCCACTCTGTGTTTTTTCACTGGCGCGCATGGCGGCCATCTTGCCGTGGTTTTTTATGGCGCAGTTACAGTTGCGGAGGCCTTTTTTTTATGGAGCCGCGTGCATTTTTTCTACTGTTTGGCCTCTATCGCTGCTGGAACGCCGTGGTTCTCCTCACAATCTCCTCGCTACTCATTCACGCTGTACAGCGCAGCACAGGCAGTGGAACTGAGCGGTCCCCACTGGGTCGGTGAGTCCCCTGGGTAACCTCCCACAGCCAGCACAGCCAGAGAGTGGACTTTGTACAAAAGTCTCAGAGAAGTGGCGAGTTATGGAGTCTGGTTTACCTGCTTCCCCATTCATGTCACAACAGGCAGGGCTGATGCACCTGCAGTCCCTATGGATCTGTTGTCGGCAGTCCTGGACTAATTTCTTGTCAGGATGGAAGCTGTGTGCGAGCTAACAGGAGCTATAAAGCGCCCTCTCCTCACACTACCTTTAGTAGGGGGGTGCTCTGTTTCAGATATGGGCCTAGCTGCAGCTCAGGACCCTAGCTCTGAATTTTTTTGTATATTTTTTGACTAGGACATTCCTTCTGAGGAAGACTCCTGGGTCAGTAAATAACAGGACGCTTGGTAGTGAACTCATTGATGGTGAGGGACACTCTCATGCTGGAGGCTGCAGCTGGAGATCCTTTGGTGGAGACAGTCTCCCTTGCTTCATTTAAAGCTTTTCTTTTACACCATTGGCTTAGTGCTGTCTCCTGCAGGACGCAGCACGATTCTCCTCACAGCTTCCTCACTGTTTCCTCACACACTGCTTCTAGAGCTGCATGGATGATACAGTGATACAAGGTGCCCCCCCCCCCCCGGCATGGTAGGGGGACTTTATTCATTTATTTGTCTAGTCCCTGTGAGCTTTCTGTGTAATATCTCTGTGGCAACACCAGAGTCTCTGCACCTGTGGTTTCCCCCCATTTCCTGGGGAACGCTCTCACTCTGACGGGACCACGGTCTGCGGTGTCAGAGGTAGTTTTTTACCTGCAGCTTGCTTTGGCAGCACATTTATGCAGGTTGGAACGATACAGAGATGAGCGCCCTCGGCGCCATAGTTTACCCAATTATACTTAACACACAGTGTATGTCTGTGTTATTGCTCTCTGTGTCTGCGTGGGTTTCTTCCCACGTTCCAATGACAGTATAACATACACAATATGTTTATACACGTCTCTAAATACATTCACAGTATATGTATGTATTTTACTCTCTGAGTCTGCGTTAGTTCCTCCGGGTGCTCCGGTTTCCTCCCACGCTCCAACGGTGTGTGCGCCTTTTGGCGCTATGCACAGTATTAACATGATCAATATGTTTATCACACATACTATAATACCTACACAGTATGTGTATGCGGTCTGCGTGGGTTTCCTCCCACACTCCAATGGTATGCGCGCTTTCGGCGCTATGCACAGCATAACCATGTGTGATATGTTTATTCACATACTACCATACCTCCACGGTATGTGTCTGCAGTCTGCGTGGGTTTCCTCCGGGTCCTCCGGTTTCCTCCCACGCTCCAATGACGTGCGCGCCTTCGGTGCCATACACAGTGTAAACATACTCAATATGTTTATACACGACGCTAAATACATTCACAGTATATGTATTGTAACCTGGGGGACAGGTAGTAGGTACAAAAGCTCCCTGGGATGAGCAGGCACAGATACCAAGTCCATTGGATCAGTGAAAACACAGTGTGGTTTATTGGTGCTATATACAGAGTCAATGACAAGTGCTGTACAGTGTGCTGAAAACAAACAGAAGAAAAAAATAACTAAACAAAAGCCTAGCCGTGTCTCGGCTCTAACTACACAGTATTTACAGGCCCTCACTACCAGGCTGGACAAGCCTAGCGCTTGTCAGCTTCCACATCCAACAGAGTAACAAGTTTTACAAACCTTCTTGCTCTCACAGACCAATGCTGTCTGTGTTTCCCAGGCTGAGCAAAGGCTGTCTGCTCAGGTGAGCTTTTAATTAACCTGGGGGAGAGAACCAACACCTGAAGTGGATCCTGGCTCAGAGGTCCCTGAATGTATATGAGAGGAGCCTGGGAGATGTATAAACCCCGAATAGGACTTTCCCAGGCTCTCTCTGGGATGCTCTGTCACAGTATGTATTTTACTCTCTGGGTCTGCGTGGGTTTCCTCCGGATTCTTCCGGTTTCCTCCCACGCTCCAACGATGTGCACGCTTTTGGCGCTATGCACAACGTAAACATGTTCAAAATGTTTATCACACATGCTATCATACCTATACAGTATGTGTATGCAGTCTGCGTGGGGTTCCTCCGGGATCTCCGGGTTCCTCCCACGCCCCAATGGTGTGCGCACCTTCGTCGCCTTGCACAGTGTAAAGACTTTCTGGCATCCTTGGACATCAAGGACGTTTACTTTCATGTTCCAATCTGCGCAAGTCATCTGAAGTTTCTGCGCTTTGCGCTGGGCGAAGTCCTCTATCAATGTGGCACTTCCCTTCGGTTTAGCGTCGGCACCGTGGGTTTTCACCAAGGTGCCTACCCCGATAATGGCTTTGCTGAGACAGCGTGGCATTGCTATCGTGGGCTATCTGGATGATCTTCTTCTGAGAGCAGACACTGGCTCAGAATTAGAAGAAATTGTGACAATAGTCAGTCAGACCCTCTGGGCCTTCGGGTGGCTTCTGAACACTCAGAAGTCAGTTCTGGTCCTGACCCAGCGTTTGGGATCTGGGGTTGATCCTGGACTCTTCGGAGGCGAAAGTCTTCCTACCTTTGGAGAAGTTGCAGACTCTTCAGTCTGAGGTGCGGCTTCTGATGTCCCAAAAATGGTCATCAATCCGTTTCTGCATGAGGGTCCTAGGGCTCATGGTGGCCTCTTTCGAGGCAGTTCCGTATGCCCAATCTCGCACTCATACCTTACAGAGGGGGATCCTGTCCGCTTGGGACAAGTCCCCGTTGTCATTGGATGTAATAGGTTTAGGAATGAAGCAATTTAAACCAGTAGATAAAGGGCAATTACCACTAATTCCAATCGCATCCCGATTAATTTGAAAAATTAAAAGAAAAGTTGCCCCTGGGATGGTATGGATTGGAAAAATAACATGGATTTGCCACCAAAGAGTATATATAAAAGTAAAAAAGTTTTATTTATACAGATTTTCACATAGTTTTAGCCAAGATAAGATAAAAGGGTTTAAGACAAGAACTGACATGCATTTATGTTGAAACCAAATACATACAATCGCCCTATGTTTATGACATATAAGTCAATTATACGTAGCGGCGAAAAGCAACCAACATGTTTCGGATATTGGTAGCTGTGTTCGTAGCAGCTTCCATTAAATTTCCTTCTTCAGGGTTTATGTATTGGTTGTACATGGATTGATATTTATCCCACTAAAGTTCAAATGTCATAAATGCATCCGTCTTTGTTCAAAACAGGGGAGCCAGCCAGTTGGAAGGACTTTCCTGATGGAGTAGAGGCCCAAACAATTATTGTAAAGCCAGGATTCCAAATTAATAGTCGCACGGCTTTAACAAAGAAAGCCCAGCGACCATAGTTAAAGCAAGCAGGACGTTCCAGAGTTGGATCTAAACCGGCCCATCAAATCTCACAAGGAAGCCCGAAAGTGAGGGAGGGCTAATCGCTGTTTTCTGAAGGACCAATATGTATTATGTGTCCACTCCCTGGCTGTGCATTCCGGTGATCCTCATTGCTCCGGATTGGCCATGGCATCATTGGTACGCCGATCTTATGCGGCTAGTCGCGGACACTCCTTGGCGACTGCCTCTGCGGGAGGTCCTTCTGTCTCAAGGTCCCATACTTCATCTTGCTTTGCAGTCCTTGGCTTTCATGGCATGGCTATTGAAAGCCAGGTGCTGAGGGACCGAGGTCTCTCAGATTCGGTCATCTCAACCATGTTGAGGGCCCCAAAATCTTTTTCTAGAAAGATATATCACTGTACCTGGAAAGCTTACATCGCTATGTGCGAGGAGCTAGATTGGCGTCCACGGACGTATTCCGTTCCCAGGATTCTGCTGTTCTTGCAGCGTGGTGTGACCCAAAAGCTGGCTTTGAGTACCATCAAGGGTCAAATTTCAGCCCCGGCTGTCTTCTTTCAACGACTACTTGCGGGCCATTCCTTGATTAGCACCTTTGTGCAGGGGGTTCGCCATGTGCTCCTCCCTGTCAAACCTAGTCTCCCTCCTTGGGATCTGAATTTGGTGCTCTCGGTTCTTCAGGAACCTCCTTTTGTAAACAGCAGATATATCCCTCTCTTGAAGTTGTCTCAGAAGGTGGCTTTCCTGGTAGCCATTACTTCTGTCAGACGGGTGTCTGAGTTGGCGGCATTGTGTTGCAAGCCGCCTTACTTGGTCATCCATAAGGATAAGGCTGTGTTGCGTCCGCGACCTTCATTTCTTCCGAAGGTGGTCTCGGCCTTTCACCTTATTGAGGACATTGTTCTTCCCTCCTTGTGTCCTCATCCGTCGCATCCCAGATAGTTTGCGCTTCACTCGCTAGACGTGGTACGTGCCTTGCGGGTGTACCTGTCTGTTACTGCTCCCATTCGGGAGTCTGGCTCGCTGTTTGTGGCTGTGTCAGGCCCACAACAGGGCCAAGTGGTTTCCCCTGCCACTATTTCTAGATGGATCAGGCAGACCTTCATACAGGCCTATGCCCTTAAGGGGCGGGCGCCTCCCTTTCCTGTTACGGCACATTCCACCAGAGCAATTGGTGCTTCCTGGGCTTTTCAACATCAAGCGTCGGTTTTACAAGGTTGATGTGGCTGCATTTTCTGATGCTTCCTTCGGCCGCAAGGTGTTGCAGGCCGCTATTTCAGTTGCAACTCCTCCGTTCTGCTTATTTTGGAGTGAAGTTTGGTTTTCCTTTCTCTTTGCTCCCACCCCTCTTTTTTTACACTGCTTTGGGACATCCCACTTGTCAAATATTAGGAGGCTGTGTCAGTCCATGGACGGTAAGAGAAAATAAGATTTTTGTACTCACCGTAAAATCTGTTTCTCTGACGTCCATGGACTGACACAGCACCCACCCTTCCTTTAAGGTTTGTACTGCTTTGTTACGAACTGAGGGCTGCTGGCTGAAGGTGGGTGGGTTATGTCCGGAGAGACCGCCTGGGCGGGGCTGTTCAGCTCTGGTCTTTAGAATGTATGTTATAACATTCTGCCTAGTTCTCTCCTGCAAGCAGGGACATAAACCCACTTGTCAAAGATTAAGAGGCTGTGTCAGTCCATGGACGTCGGAGAA
This sequence comes from Rana muscosa, assembly GCA_029206835.1. Taxonomy (NCBI): domain Eukaryota; kingdom Metazoa; phylum Chordata; class Amphibia; order Anura; family Ranidae; genus Rana; species Rana muscosa. The sequence continues at coordinate 181,900,096 of CM055121.1, forward strand.
ACAGATTTTACGGTGAGTACAAAAATCTTATTTATTTTTGTGGGAATCAGTTTTTGTGGCATTTTTATAAATGTTTTGGACCACAGGTACTTTTGTCTGGCTTTTTTTAAACTGCAGAACAGCAGACCTTTACAAGCTGCTGGGTAAAAGCTTAATACAATGTGTACATTTTAAGAGACGCTTTTGTGCTGAGTGTAAGTACATCAGGGCACCCTGTTAAATAATGAAAAAACCTAGGTGTGCTTTTCATATTCTACCCATGTGGTTTACATAAATGCCCATGAATTATACTCATTTTTAACCCTTTACCCCGTAGACTGAATCTAGTATGATGATGTGTCCTATTATAAACATTTCAGAATATGAACAAGTATTGTATGTTGTAAGGGCCCTGCCCTAAGTAGTAGTGTCCCTTGGCCTAAATTCAGTGCTGCTGGGCTGTAGTCAGCCTGAACTTTAGTTGCTAGTTCAGCTTAACCAGGTTTTTCCTTTGCTCAGTTTTTGCTTTTGCCTGCTATTGGGGATTCCCCCTGACAATGGTGTAAAAGGATACAGTAACCTGAGTTATGCTTATTTAAGTATCCCTAGTTCACTTCTATGAGGTTTATAGCCAGTGATGCATGCTGGGGCAGTATATAAATGTTTGGGGTTACCTTAGAATGCTCTCATGCCTCTCATACACTGTAGGGTGTGCTGTGTTACATAGAGCAGTGGTTCTCAACCCTGTCCTCAAGTACCCCACAGGCCATGTTTGCAGTTGCTTTAAATCAGAGTCAATGGCTTAGTATTTTGGACAGCTATTTTATCTAAGAGAAATTCCCAAAGCATGGCCTGTTGGGGGTACTTGAGGACAGGATTGAGAACCACTGACTTAGAGGACAAAAAATGGGGTCTGTTGAACAGGAAGATGATAGCTTGAACTGGATCACCATGGGTGAAGACGTTACCAATGAAGCATGTCCTGGAGAGCTGGGTAGAAGCGAGTGCTGGTGGTGCAGGGCATCCTGGTGGCTCATCCAAGGGGTACTTTATGCTGAACTGAAGATGCTCTACAGTTTTAATATTAAGGGTCCTCTCTCCCTGAGTTTATTGGCCTTTATAATAAACTCTTTTAAACTGTCTTAAAGTGACTGGTGCCCAATATCTTCCACCCAACAAAGAGTTGGAGATTCAGCCCTGATGTGAAAATGCTAACCCACCGAGCCACTGGGGAACCCTAACCACCTTCACAGGGGATGGGGTGCTACAGTATTTATTTTACAGGTCATCATTGTTTGTGTGTATCAAGGGAGAGCAAGAAAAAGGTTTTGAGTTCACTGTTTATCTAAATTAGGGGTCTCCAAACTTTCTAAACAAGGGGCCAGTTTACTGTTCTTCAGACTTTAGGGGGGTTGGACTGTGGCCATTGGGAGTAGAAAAGGTCCCGACATCAGCAGGAAAAATAATGTCCCTTCTTTAGTGTCAGTGCACAATTGTTGGTTTCATTGGGAGGATTCATGCCCCATCATTGGTGTCATTGAACCCTATCATTGGTGTCATTGGGAGGCATTGTTCCCCTTCATTGGATGGAATTGTGCCCCTTCACTGTTTTTTGCAAGGAGGGAATTATGCCCCATTGTTGGTATCAGTGGATGAAATCGTTACCCAAGGGCCTGATAAAAGCAAGCAAAGGTCCGTATCTGGTTCTTGGGCCGCAGTTTGGAGACCACCGATCTAAATCGGCATTCTTTTAGTTTAATTACTAAACTGGTATTAAAAGGTTTTCTATCAATACATTTCGCCTATTAAAATAAATAATTACTTGAAAGAGGTTCTTGAGGAAAGCATGAAATCTCAGCTGCAAGCAAACATCTAAATTCACAGTTTAACTACAAATATGTCATTGGTTTACCTTTTAAAGGGTTTGTAATTGTGTTCAGACCAGCGTTTTAGGCATTCCTGCACCGCCAGGACATGGACATCTTTGTAGGCTACAATGCTGTTCAGCATACTGGTTCAGGGCCTACCCCAGGCTATGACTGGAGTGTAAAGGAGCAGCAGTCAACTGATGAGATTATTCTGTGCCCTCTCCACATGTAAGCATGTTCACTGATGGCAGAAAACCTGCTCTTTCTTCTCCTAGTCTTAGACGTGGCCCTTCCATCATGTAGGCTGGCGGAAAGTTTTGTGCTTGTATGTATGTATCTATTGTGAGGGGGTTGGCTCGGCAGCGGGTGTGTGTGATCCCCGAGATGGGCTCCCCACACAAAAACAGGCCCAGCAAACGGAGGTTGTAGTTTTCAAAATCAAAAAGGTGCGGTTTATTTTCTATTTACAGTGACAAAACACAGCAAAGAAAAAGAAACATAAACAAAATAAATCCTGGTCAACTTGACCTCTGACTAAACATACAGGTTTCCTAACTAACAACTGGGATCAGCCTAGTGCTGTCCTAGTCCCTAAGTCCCTGGTTTTAAATGTCCAAGCAAATAGCCACACAGGCTTTGTCTCACCGCACAGGGGTTCACTCTCCCTAGACAGTCCACACAGGTCTGGGTCCAGGCATGAGCTAACATCTAATGAAGCTGGGAGTTCTTATAGAGGCCTAAATGAGCTGACAAGCTTCAGCTGGTCTCATCAACTCCCTGTCTGCTCGACGCCCCACACTCTCCCTAGAGGTATGAGTCATCCATGAGCCCACTAGCCTTATACAACTCTCCACCTAGTTGTATAAGTCGGCGTAAAGCCTGAATCTGGGCGAAATATATCTACCCCCCTGGATGCAACCAGGTGACTTTACCTTCCTGCTGTCACATACCCCCCCTCTTGTTTTAACCTCGGGGTTGGAACACCAGCAATCAGGCATTCATGTACTCGAGACAAAGCATCCACATTCCCCATTTGAACGCCAGGGCGATGCTTTACTGTGAAGTTGAATTCCTGGAGGGCCAGGAACCACCTATTCACTCTTCTATTTGTTTCCTTGTTTTGAGCCATCCACTTTAACGGAGCGTGATCCGTAACCAAGTCAAAGTGCCTACCTAGCAGGTAGTACCGAAGGGAATCTAGAGCCCACTTCACCGCTAAACACTCCTTTTCAACGGTGGCGTAATTTACCTCATGGGACTTCAACTTCCTGCTGAGGTAAATGACTGGGTGCTCTTCCCCGTTCCAGACCTGGGACAATACTGCTCCTAACCCCACATCTGACGCATCACTTTGTACGACAAAGTCTTTAGAGAAGTCGGGTGAGTACAACACTGGCTGGCTACATAAGGCTTGTTTCAAGAATTGGAATGCTGCCTCAGCCTCGGGGGTCCATTTAATCATGACCGACCCTTTCCCCTTCGTCAGGTTGGTTAGGGGCACAGCCTTAGAAGCAAAGTGGGGAATGAATCGCCGATAATACCCAGCGATTCCCAGAAAGGCTCGTACCTGCTTCTTGCTGTTGGGACGTGGCCAACTCTGGATGGCCTCGACTTTGTTGAGTTGGGGTTTTATTACTCCCCTCCCAATGGTGTACCCAAGATATTTGGCCTCCTCCTGCCCAATGGTACACTTCTTGGGGTTAGCCGTAAACCCCGCTTCCCGAACAGAGTCCAGGACTGCTTGCACTTTTGGCAGATGTGAGGCCCAATCTGTGCTATGGACAATTACGTCATCCAGGTAAGCCGCAGCATACTTCCGATGGGGCCTCAGCATCTGGTCCATTTTCCGCTGGAATGTGGCCGGCGCATTCTGTAACCCGAACGGCATTCTTTTATATTGGAACGCCCCGTCTGGGGTTACAAATGCGGTTTTCTCTTTGGCCGACTTGGCCAGGGGGATTTGCCAATACCCTTTTGTGAGGTCAAGAGTCGTCATGTACGTAATTGCGTCACTTTGAACAATTTACACAGCTCCTTCATAACCCGGGACATAAAGGGTGTACCTTGGTCCGTAAGCAGTTCTTTACAAATACCCACCCGGCTAAACACAAGAGATAGCTCTTTGGCTATGGTTTTGGCCGAGGTATTTCGGAGAGGGATCGCTTCTGGATAACGGGTGGCATAGTCCATTATAACTAATATGTACTGGTGCCCCCTAGCGGACTTGATTATAGGACCTACCAAATCCATGGCGATCCTCTCAAATGGGACCTCAATGATGGGTAGAGGGACCAGCGGGCTACGGAAATGTGGCATCGGGGCCGACCTCTGACACACAGGGCAGGAGGAACAATAATTTTCTATGTCCTTCATCACCCCCGGCCAATAGAATCTCTGTAATACCCTCTCTCGGGTTTTCTCTGTCCCCAGATGACCTCCAAGAATGTGCCCATGGGCCAACTCCAACACCAACTTCCTGTAAGGTTTGGGCACCACAAGCTGCTCAACGGTTTCTTCTGCCCTTTTTGCCACCCGATACAGTAGGTCCTTCTCTACGCTGAAGTATGGGTAAGTGCAGGTATTATCTGGGTTCACTAACTCGCCATCTATTTTCACTACGTTTTCCCGTGCCTTTATTAGGGCGGGGTCTTTCAACTGTTCTGTGGCAAAGTTTTCCCTGTGAACCTCAAGATCAGAAAACTCCACAGACGGTAGGTTTTCGTCTGAGGAGGTGGGCTCCTCTCCAGTTTCTTGAGTCTCCCCTGCCAATACTGATAAGGGAAATTCCGGAGAGTCCTCACCACTCTCAGGGGAGTTCTGGCTATCACATTCCTGGTACATAGGGGCACCAGTGGGGGGCTCAGGATCATCCCACAGTTCCCAGAACTTCGGAAAATCCCTTCCCACAATGGCGTCATGCGGTAACTGAGATACTAAGCCCACTGGATGAGAGAGGGTACCTTTGGGGGTCTCAAAACACACTGTAGTCACTGGATACTCTCGGGTGTCCCCATGCACACAAATAACAGCTACCTTGCTATTCCCAGAGACCTCTGTTTTAACTAACTCAGCCTTTATCAGGGTCACAAGGCTACCTGAATCCAGCAATACCACAACATTTCTACCATTAACACACATTTTGCATAAATGTTTCTCAGTTCCTCGAATGGCAGTGCATGCGACTGTCGCACACAGCGACTGACGTCTGCCCGTCAGAAAGTCACACTGCATGGGTTCCTCCACAACCGGGCAATTGGCTGCAATATGTCCCGCTTGCCGGCAGCGGTAGCAAACGATCCTTCTTGCGGCCTCTTGAGCCGCTGATTTCCCAGGCTGTTCTCGCCAAACTTGGGGTATAGCTCCCACCCTCTCACTCTCTCCACCCTCACCCCTTGGAATCCTCTTATCCGCCCCTGGGGATGGTCTGGTCTTAGGGTGGAAAGTCCGAGTGTCTCTGGAAGAGGCCGTCAGGTTCTCTGTAGCCAAGTATTTCTCCACACGATCCACAAGACCATCGGCCGTCTCTGGGTCTCCATGGCTTACCCACTTTTGGATGGCAGTAGGAAGAGCTCTCAAAAACCGATCCATTACAACACGTTCCACAATCTTTGGTGCGGACAAAGTCTCTGGCTGTAGCCACTTTCTGCTCAGGTGAATGAGATCATACATTTGAGACCTGGGGGGTTTTCCAAGCTGGAAAGTCCAGTTATGCACACGCTGAGCCCGGACAGCCTGGGTGACACCCAGCCTTGCCAATATTTCAGCTTTTAGCATCACATAGTCTTTTGCTTGGTTAGGCTCTAGGTCATAGTAAGCTTTCTGCGATTCACCAGTTAACAGAGGAGCCACCAGTCCAGCCCACTGCTCCTCAGGCCACTTTTCTCTTTCAGCGGTCCTTTCAAATGTGGTCAAAAATACCTCTGGATCATCCTCTCCAGTCATTTTTGTCAATAAACGACTCACCCCAAAGGACGCGGTATTAGTGGGACGGCTTTCCTCACTGGTCTGCGGACGTTGCTGCATTACTGCTTCCATCTGTTGTTGTAGTCTCTGCTCTTGCTTCTGCAACAGGTCTATGAAGCGGGCCTCAGATTGCTGCTGGGCTTGTTGCTGAGCCTCCAGACTCTGTTGCAAAGTTGCGTTTGTCTGTTGCTGGGCTGCAAGGCTCTGTTGATGAGCTTGCTGCTGGGCTGCGAAGTTCTTTTGCAAACCTGCATTTGTCTGCTGTTGATTGGCATTTGCTAGAGCCAGCTGCTTCAGTATCTCCTCCATGCTGGCTTAAAAAAAAACTGCCTGCATTTTCCACCAACTGTGAGGGGGTTGGCTCGGCAGCGGGTGTGTGTGATCCCCGAGATGGGCTCCCCACACAAAAACAGGCCCAGCAAACGGAGGTTGTAGTTTTCAAAATCAAAAAGGTGCGGTTTATTTTCTATTTACAGTGACAAAACACAGCAAAGAAAAAGAAACATAAACAAAATAAATCCTGGTCAACTTGACCTCTGACTAAACATACAGGTTTCCTAACTAACAACTGGGATCAGCCTAGTGCTGTCCTAGTCCCTAAGTCCCTGGTTTTAAATGTCCAAGCAAATAGCCACACAGGCTTTGTCTCACCGCACAGGGGTTCACTCTCCCTAGACAGTCCACACAGGTCTGGGTCCAGGCATGAGCTAACATCTAATGAAGCTGGGAGTTCTTATAGAGGCCTAAATGAGCTGACAAGCTTCAGCTGGTCTCATCAACTCCCTGTCTGCTCGACGCCCCACACTCTCCCTAGAGGTATGAGTCATCCATGAGCCCACTAGCCTTATACAACTCTCCACCTAGTTGTATAAGTCGGCGTAAAGCCTGAATCTGGGCGAAATATATCTACCCCCCTGGATGCAACCAGGTGACTTTACCTTCCTGCTGTCACACTATATACAAGTCTCAGTTCATTACCTTTTAGCTAGCTATGTGTGAAACCTCAGTTTGCAGCATTCATTGCTATAGAGAAATATCCAGCTCTGTGGTCATGGTTGACAACCCTCAACTCCCTCTTCCTCGGCATAGCCAATTCAGGTTAGAGTTTGGATTTAGTTTCTCCTTAGAAGTTAATGAGATAAATTTACTGATAACCCTCACGAATAGTTGGAGCAAGTCCTGTTGTGTCCTGGAAAACATCTTTATATACAGTCCCTTGAAAAAGTATTCACCCCCTTGAAAGTTCCCATATTCTGTCATGTTACAACTAAAAACGTACTGTATAGACTTGAGTATAAGTCGACCCGAATATAACCTGAGGCACCTAATTTTACCACAAAAAAATGGGAAAACGTATTGACTTGAGTATAAGCCTAGGGTGTCCATCTGCATGCTTCACTGTGTCCATGTGCATGCCTCACTGTGCCCATGCCTCACTGTGTCCATGACTAGACTGATGTTTAACATGGGAGTCTATGGAAGGGGTGCCTGGATTTGAAAAATCGGTGCTCCCTGGCCGTATGTCCCCCATACAAAAATCGTTGCACACTTGTAGAGGAGAAATGGGGTTATATGTGTGCCAAGTTTCAGGTCTGGGGGGACCTACGACCGGCCGGTACCGGGTCCCCAAAGTCACCGGAGAAATTACCGTTTAACATGGGAGCCTAAGGAAGGGGTGCCCGGCTTTGAAAAATCGGTGCTCCCCGGCCGTAGGTCCCCCTGACAACAAACTTTGCACACTTGTATAGGAAGAGTGGGGCTACATGTGTGCCAAGTTTGGCCGGTACCAGGTCCCCAAAGTCAAGGAGATCAGGCGCAAAAATGTGTCTCGAGTATAAGCCGAGGGGGGCATTTTCAGCTCAAAAAAATGTGCTGAAACTCGAGTATTTACGGTAAATGTATTTTTTGGGCATTTTATGGGATAGACCAACACAAAGTGGCACATAATTGTGAAGTGGAAGGAAAATGATAAATGGTTTTCAATTTGTTTTACAAATAAATATGTGAAAAGTGTGGCGTCCATTTGTATTCAATCCCCCTGAGTCAATACTTTGTATTACCACCTTTCGCTGCAATTACAGCTGCAAGTCTTTTTGGAGATGTCTCTACCAGCTTTGCACATCTAGAGAGTGAAATGTTTGCACATTCTTCTTTGCAAAATAGCTTAAACTCTGTCAGATTGGATGGAGAGCATCTGTGAATAGCAAATTTCAAGTCTTGCCACAGATTCTCAATTGGATTTAGCTCTGGACTTTGACTGGGCCATTCTAACACATGAATATGCTTTGATCTAAACCATTCCATTGTAGCTCTGGCTGTCCTGCTGGAAGGTGACCAGCTTCCCTGTCCCTGCGGAAGAAAAGCATGCCCACACCATTATGCTGCCACCACCATGTTTCACGGTGGGGATGGTGTGTTCAGGGTGATATGCAGTGTTAGTTGTCCGCCACACGTAGCGTTTTTCTTTTAGACCAAAAAGTAACATTTTGGGCTCATCTGACCAGAGCACCTTCTTCCACAGGTTTTCTTTGTCCCCCACATGGCTTCTCGCAAACTGCAAACAGAACTTTTATGGCTTTCTTTCAACAATGGCTTTCTTCTTGCCACTCTTCCATAAAGGCCAGATTTGTGGAGTACACAACTAATAGTTGTCCTGTGGACAGATTCTCCCACCTGAGCTGTGGATCTCTGCAGCTCCTCCAGAGTTCCCATGGACCTCTTGGCTGATTCTCTGATTAATGCTCTCCTTGCCCAGCCTGTCAATTTAGTTGGACGGCCATGTCTTGGTAGGTTTGCAGTTGTGCCATACTCTTTCCATTTTCGGATGATGAATTGAACAGTGCTCCGTGAGATGTTCAAAACTTGGGATATTTTTTTTAAAACCTAGCCCTGCAGTAAACTTCTCCACAACTCTATCCTTGACCTGTCTGGTGTGTGCCTTGGCTTTCATGATGCTGTTTGTTCACTGAGGTTCTCTAACAAACCTCTAAGGGCTTTACAGAACAGCTGTATTTATACTAAGGTTAAATTACACACAGGTGGACTCTATTTACTAATTAGGTGACTTCTGAAAGCAATTGGTTCTACTTGATTTTAGTTGGGGGTATCAGAGTAAAGGGTGTTAAATACAAATGCATGCCACACTTTTCAGATATTTATTTGTAAAAATATTTGAAAACCATTTATCATTTTCCTTCCACTTCACAATTATGTGCCACTTTGTGTTGGTCTATCACATAAAATCACAATAAAAATACATTTACGTTTTCGGTTGTAACATGAAAAAATGTGGAACATTTCAAGGGGTATGAATACTTTTTCAAGGCACTGTACATGATTTTTTAAATAAGCACCAAGATGATTCTGTGCCTAGACCTTGATCAATGTTTGTTGGAAAAAATCACTGCCTTGTCCAAAAGTATAATATTTTGTATGGAAAAAGGTTAAGGTCTGATGTGTCTTTAAAGCATTTGTAAAGGGGAAAAAAAAAAAAAATACTAAACATGTTATACTTACCTGCTCTGTGCAATAGTTATGTAAAGGGCACCCCTGATCCTCCTTTTCTTGGATCTCCCATCAGCACTTCTTGCCCCTCCTTGCCGAGTGCCTCTAAAGCAAGCCACTTGCTATTGGAGCACTTGTGCGTGCTCGCTCCTGAGACCCTCTCTCTGTGTCCATAGGACACAGAGAGCGAACCTAAGCCCCACCCCCCACTCTCACCTCACTGACAGTGATTGGCAGCACCAGGAGCTCATGGCTCCTGTTGCTGCACCTCAGCCAATGAGGATGGAGAGCCTCATCTCTTGTGCACATCGCTGGATCGAGATCAGGCTTAGGAAAGTATTACGAGGGGCTGAGGGGGGAGCTGCACACTGAAGGTTTTTTACCTTCATGAATAGAATGCATGAAGTTAAAAAAGCCTTCAGTCTTTAAAACTACTTTAAGCGCTCTTGAATTTTCAGTGTTAGGTAGCCGATACTTTCAGGCATTTAGCGCACAAAATAAAACAGCATTGCTTACAGATTATTTTTTTTTATTGTAGATTCACAATGTTTATTTTAAGTGTTGAGAGGTGTGAACATTTTATTCATTAATGTGCACTCATTAAGCATTTTCTTCCTTTTTCCTTGCCTGTAGAAATTGGTCTCGCGGTCACTAGGTGTGAATCCTGATGATCTCACAGATCCTGTGAAAATAACTATCCCTCGTTATGTTCTTTGTGGACAAGGCAAGGATGAGCACTACGAGTTTGAAATAAAGGTAACCCTGAGATTATTTCTTTGTTTGTTCATTTATTTTGTGTGTTAAGATCTGTAATTTTTAGGGTGGGGTTATTTGGGTGCTGAACATTTGGTGCATTGTGTTTTTAGTGCCAAGATTTTTTAGTCCAGTTTAAATCTCATTATTAACCTAATTTTACAGTTTTTACCTTATTAAACCTTTTTTGCTGTTATTATTTAAGGCCAAAGGTCATTATTGACTTAGGTTATATTTAAAGTGAACCTGTGCTTTGCCTGTACAGGACACAGCAGCAGGTTCACTTTAACCACTTCAGCCCCGGAAGAATTGGCTGCCCAATGACTGGGCCATTTTTTGCGATTCGGCACTGCGTCGCTTTAACTGACAATTGCGCGGTCGTGCGACGTTACACCCAAACAAAATTGACGTCCTTTTTTTTTTCACAAATATAGCTTTCTTTTGGTGGTATTTGATCACCTCTGCGGTTTTTATTTTTTGCGCTACAAACAAAAAAAGAGCGGCAATTTTGAAAAAAAAGCAATATTTTTTACTTTTTGCTATAATAAATATCCCCAAAAAATATGTAAAATAACAATTTTTTTCCTCAGTTTAGGCTGATACGTATTCTTCTACATATTTTTGGTAAAAAAATCGCAATAAGTGTATATTGATTGGTTTGCGCAAAAGTTATAGCGTCTACAAAATAGGGGATAGTTTTATGGCATTTTTATTATAATTTTTTTTTTTTTTTACTAGTAATGGCGGCGATCAGCGATTTTTATCGTGACTGTGATATTGCGGCGGACACATCGAACACTTTTGACACTTTTTTTGACCATTGTCATTTATACAGGGATCAGTGCTATAAAAATGCACTGATTACTGTGTAAATGACACTGGCAGGGAAGGGGTTAACCACTAGGGGGCCAGGAAGGGGTTAGGTGTGTCCTAGAGAGTGATTCTAACTGTGTGAGGGCGGGGCTACGAGTGACACGACGGTGATCACTGCTCCAGATGAAAGGGAGCAGAAGATCACTGTCCTGTCACTAGGCAGAACAGGGAAATGCCTTGTTTACAAAGGCATTTCCCCGTTCTGCTGCTCCGTGACACGATCGCGGGATACCGGCGGACATCGAGTCCCGTGGGCACGGTCACAGAGCTCGCGGTGGCGCGCGCGCCCGCTAGGTGGCAGATTCAAAGCAACGTACCTGTACGTTGCTTTGCCTGGCCGTGCCATTCTGCCGACGTATATCTACGTTAGGCAGTCGGCAAGTGGTTAATGCCATTTCCCCCTCATTTCCAGCGGTGCATAGCTATCTTTCCTTTGTTTTGGCTGCTGGGATCAAAGACAGAGCCCCTATGTAAGCTTCAAGTCATTACTACAAGCATGCACAGGGCTTAGGGCTCTCTTGCCACTTTCATTTGCCAAGCTCTTGTACACAAGGAAGAAGGGGGGAGTGTGTCAGATGTTCCAGCTTACCTGGAATCAGCGGTTATTTATTTATTCACTTCTGGCAGTCAAGCAGTGGGTCAGGGGAATAAAGGAAGCTGAGTATCCTACAGATGTGGTCAGTGCCATGCTGTTCACTCGACCTGCATAGATTACGTTTTTCTTTTATTGTTTCTTATGCAGATCATTGTCTTAGAGGAAACATGGACGGTGTTCAGACGTTACAGCCGATTCAGAGAAATGCATAAAACGTTTAAGTTAAAGTATCCAGAGGTATGTTTTTGTAATGTCTTAGCGTTATGTATGATTACATTTGGATGCAGTTTAACTTGAGGTTTTTTCCCAAGTGGTCAAAACTCAGTAAGCAGACAGTATGCACAAGGCTGGTTTCCACCTAGCACTAGGTTTGAAATTATGCATATATAGAGGATATGTATTTCAACAGTAAAGTTACCAAAGAGTAACCCATATTAAGGCTTATTTTCTAAAACCAGAGATATGAGAATTTAAATACATACATAAGTTTAGGGTAAGTGTAAATGGGCATTTGAGAGCAATTAGAGCTAAGTTTGAGTGTATGGTGCTTCATCGCTCAGCGAATCCATCATTGTCTGGTGTAATCTTGTGCACACATGCAACATGCTGGGTCCCTTGCCAACATCTTTTATACAGACTTTTTCAGTTGTCTCTTCCTGGTGCTTGCAGTGGCTCCTGATGGTGCGCCTTGGCTCTTGTTTAGTGTGGTAAGGAAACTGAAGGCTTCTGCGCAATGTAGCAGAAATTACCAAAAGCCCCCTGGGATGCATGACGACAGATTCGGATGTTAATTTCATCTAGCCAAAAGTGCAGGTTCATTACCCGTAAAACAGAAAAAATGGGGCAGACAATGGTGAGGAGGGATGATGCAGGGAAGGGTAGTGGTGGTGGGAGGTATTTGATGCTCAGACACTCAATATGCATAGGTTGAAAAAATCTGTGATTCATTTCACTACCTAAATCATTTTTACGTGTGCTGTCCCATACTTCTCCCTTCTGGTCAGTGAGGTTGCCCATCACATTTAAGTAGCAATAGGGAGGCTTTAGAAATTGGAGCAATTTGGGTCTAGCTGGACTTTTATCTGAAGAGTGAGTTTACCTTTTGTCTGATCAATACGTGGGTCTACCAATCATTTTGACATGGGATTTTCCAGAAAGGTTACCTCTGCTATGTATGTTGGTCTTTATATGCTCAATATTAATTGCTGAGCTTGCAACAGAGTTTACTTTAAGGTGTCAATCAGCTCCAGTGTGGGAATGCTGGGTGTAGGTTTTAAAAGCTTTTAGCGGGCCTTAGCAAGTCTCTAGTATACCCTCCCCACTTCCTCACATTATTAAGAGGGACACTTTTTAGCACACAGTATGTAGACAAAGGACACATCCCCTACCATGGTCCTAGTTATATAGACCACAAATATCTAATATGCAGAAAATGACCATCTAAACCTCACAAGTGCTTGTTTGACCTCCTATTTCTACTTTATCTCTTTTATTTATTGTATAAAAAGTTGAGTACAGAATAACACTTTTGGTAGGTAAAGTTTTACTAAACCCACAGCAATAAAATCAGTCTGTATATGCAGTAAAGCATGCTTGTTATATTCACTGTGAAAACTAAGGGGTTAATCTTCTGCATTGTGTGGAAAAGGCTGTTTGATCTTGTCTTCTCTGATCTTCCCCTTCGTCCACTGTCCCCGACCCATCTCCGGATAAGACAAAGCATTTGGAGTCACTCTGCACATGCTCAATTTGGTGTGTATTGCTAGAGCGTTTTTCTTTCGTGGGAGAGTGCATTTGATCAGCACATCGCCAATCAGCACTGTCCTGACAGAGGGTCAGGGGTCCTGCAGCCTGATAGGACAGCAGAGTAGAATGAAAACTCCTCCTACAAGCTTTAATCAGGCACTGATAGAAGTCACAAGACTTATATATACTGCTTATGAGAAAAGGTATTTAGCAGTTTATATTTACTAAAATAATTGCATTTCCATGTTCTGTGTACTGTTGGAGACCAGATATAGTGAATGCAGGTTGCTGGGTTTAGTAACACCTTTAAATAGTACATTTCGTAGAGATGTACACGTCAGATAAAAAATAAGGGACAACAAAGGATAAACAAGAGACATTGACATTAGGTCCAAAAAAGAGGCATATTCTTTCCAAATGAGGGACAGTTGGAAGCGATGTACTAGCAGTACTGAATCTTGCCTAAAATCTGCTGAAATTCTTTTCACAATTACATCCAACACTTCCGTTAAAATCTGCATTCAGCACTCTGTCTAGAGCTGAAGGATGCTTTAAGAACTTTAATACATTTACTTTTTTAATGGTTTGCAAGTACTTTCTAAATCTGAAGCTGAAAAGACACCAAGATGAAACAATGACTGTGCATTTAGAGGGACACGGTTGGTCACACCACAAAGCAAGCATGTAGACAGCGATAGGATTATTGTGGCTCAGTTAGTTTGCAATTAAAAAGAATGTGACTGACAGGAAGAACATTTTTGAAGTGTTTTAGCTACTGACATGTCTCGCTTCAGTTATTGAAATTCAGCAGACAGTTAACTTCACCGAGTGAACCTTATGACTGTCAAAACCAAATAAATCGAATCAGCCCAGAACTTACATTTCCACAGCTGAATACCTGCGGTGTAATTATTTTAGGTATTTTTACTCTAAAATCAGCACAGTCTCTGCCACCAGTTTCTTTAATGTTCCATTGTATTCAAAGCAGATGAGCTCAGAAGACATCAATGAACAGCGAGCATTTAAAGCCATGTAGACTTTCACATTTTCCTTGCTTTTAAGTCTGAGAAAAAGGTGAAGCTTCCAAGAATCAAATGTAAAACCAGTTTAAACTGTTTCATTAAGATTCCCTTAGATTAAAGTATCCAAAGTTTGGGGAAATGAATGCGCCTGCTGTGCCACAAGCAAAATTTCATTCTGCGTGAGCAACTGTATTTTCTTTTCTAATCACTGTATTTTTCAGTTCACAGATTCCGGTGTCAAATCCCAGCATCACATTACACTTCTAAGAGAGTCTTCTCTGCTTTGACATTTTTTGCTCTCATTATTATTAGTAAAACTTTTTTTTTTCGTAAGCACAAACATTTTTCCGGATATTATAGCAGAGTTCCACCCAAAAGTGGAACTTCCGCTTTAAGCACTCCTCGCCCCCTGACATGCCACATTTGGCATGTCATTTTTTTGGGGGGGGGAAGAGTGTGTACACTCTTTTTAGTGGGACTTCCTTTACCACTTCCTCCTTCCTTTTTTCGGTCGCCTAGGCGACTCCTCCTCTTGCCCTAGGCGGCCCCTCCATGCCAGCGATCTTTTGGGACACAACTCGGGTCCCAGAAGATCGGCTGGTCAATAGGAGAGCACAGCGCGCGCCCGGCCGTGAAGCCGCAAGCTGTCGCAGCCGGGTGCCCACAGTTGCGATAACGGCGCCGAGGAGAGGAGGGGGAGAGGAGCGAGCCTCTGGGCGGCCGCATCGCTGGACCGTGGGGCAGATAAGTGTCGGTTTATTAAAAGTCAGCGGCTATGCTTTTTGTAGCTGCTGACTTTTAATAAACTGCTTTTATAATACACAGCTTTTTAAGATGGGGAGAATAAAGTAATTTCAGGAAATTAGGGAGGAATATGCAGTCCCAAATAAATATTTTTACAGATACCTGCAAGTTAGGCACGCCTTAAATACACAATTCGGTCAGGATCCACCTGAATGGAACGAAATGCCCTATCTTCGTAGATTAGTAAACATGGGCACATCCAGCGGGATGATCTCGGAAATGTATAGATGTATAAGTGAGGCGGACCAGGAAGAGGTATATAATATTAAGAACAAGAATAAATGGAAGAGAGATGTGGGTCCAATAACACAAGAACAGTGGAGGAGGATATTAGAAGCAGGTCCCAGAGTGTCACTCTCCCCCTCCCAAATGGTATCTCACCTGTATTTAATACATAGAGCATATTATACACCCAAAAGAATGTTCCAGTTTGGCAGGAGACCGGATGCGAAGTGTCAGAGATGTGGGAAGGATGAGGGAGACCTGATACACATGGTCTGGAGGTGTCCCAAATTGCATCAGTATTGGAAAGAGATTATAGATAGGATAAATTTTGTTTTTGGGACATCTTTACAATCAGAGGCCAGGCTATGTGTATTGGGTCTTCTGGAGGAAAGGGGAATCCCAAGGGATACACAAACGGCAATAACAAGGTGTTTGTTTCAGGGCAGGAAACTTATCGCACAAAAGTGGCAAGCGAAGGACCCCCCAACAGGGACAGAATGGAGGAAGATAATAGACAACACTATTAGGAAAGAAGATTTTATATATAATAAGAGGGGAAATAGAAAGAAATTTAAAGATATATGGAAATAAATGGGTAGCAGTGGAGACACGGTAGAGGATGGGGGAGGGGAGGTGAGAGAGGGAGTGGAATGAAACGGAGGGGAGGAGGGAAGATGTGGATGTGCGAATGGGGGGATGGGGGTGGGATAGGGAAAGGGTGAATAGTAGGTTTTTTACCGCTAGTGGTTAGTTGGTATTTATATTGCTGCATATAAAAGATAATGAATGTATGTATATGAATGTTTTTATATAAAAGAAATAAAGAATATTTGATTTAAAAAAAAAACACAGGTGGAACTCCGCTTTAAGTGCACCCAGGCCCAAATTTAAAGCTCAACTCGGCTAAAACGTTGTATTTGTTTTAGATAGCACAGCCAACGGGTTGGAGCATCCAATTGTTTTGTTTTGCCATCTTTGCCCTGTTGGGAAAAGTTCCACTCACTTTGTGTTAGGACAGTTAGTGATGGAATATCTCTCTAATGAGAACTCGGACACATTTTTTTATTAGAGTGGCAAAGGGTTACAACTTCTGTAAATGGTTTTATTGCCATCTGTACCTTCCTGTCCAGATGGCAACTGTCCCCCTTCCCTCATTTCTGGTGTGTGGCAACACAGGGACAAGATTATAGAGAGAAAGGAAGAGTATCGGGACTTTTCAGGTGCTACTTAGAGTCATAACGCATACAACTATTGCTAAAATTTAATATATCTTTTTATTTTTTGACTTAACATTTTTTTTTATTTTTTTTTTTATATACAGTATAAAGCCTCAAACAACTTGGAGTTGATTTACTAAAGCGGAAGAGTGCAACTCTGCTTATAAATCAATCCGCTTCCAGTTTTTTTTTTTTTTTTTTTGTAAAAGCTTTATTGAACAAGCTGAAGTTAGAAGCTAATTGGCTTCCATGCACAGCTGTATTCAATTTCAGATTTCTCCAGTTTTAGTAAATCAACCCCCTTGTGTCTAAACATACGTACAACTATTTAACACAATCATATCACTAAGTCAATATGTTATCTAGTTTAACGCAAGACAAATATTCCACCAAAATAGATCCGCTCTTCACCCCTTAGTATTGTTTATGTGCAACTTATCTATAGATCCACATATAACTCTATTTCGATGATTGTCAGAAAATCTGTCTGGCTGGGTGGGGGTGTACAGTTCTTCTACATATTTCTCAGGTTTTTTGACCTGTTTCCTATGGAAGTGTGGATTATATTTATACAATAGTATATAGGTGGGGGGTGCTCACACAGTGGTGTACCTCAGTTCAAGATCATGCAAATAGATGCAAACAGGGAGTATATCTGACTGCCCCCGATCCCCAAGGGGAAAATTGGGTGTTGGGGAGAGCTCCAGGCCAGGAGAATCCTGGAACATAAAACACAGGTGGTGAATCTTTATGATAATACCAGACTCCTGGGTCCTAAAGTGCACATCCAAATAAAGATATCTCCTGCTTAAGGAACATTAGCGATAAGAAAAGGACCCAAAATCTTGGAACCTTGCAATATAATCTCTAGTCCAGTAATTGCGTATGTCCTCCAATATAGGTCCTTCAAGTCTGCCAGCCACCCTAAGGGAGCAGAGAGGGAGGGAGATACCCTAACTTTGGCTATCCTCCAGTAAAACAGGGACCAGAAGTGAAGGAAAATTTCCAAAACATGGTTACTGAAAGAAAAAAAGAAAAGAAAATTGAACTCTTGCCCATTCACACCTAAGCTAAAAGTTAGGCTTTAAACTATAGTAACAATCTTGCTTGGATACATAAGTGTTATCAGGAGGCTGATATACCCCTAAGACTTCCCTGTAGGAAATGCTGCTTCTGACTGGCTCCCTTTAGTGCTGGCCACGTTTGAAAGCCTAGCTAGTGTGAGATCTGGACTACAGAACACCCCCCCCCTCATCTCAATAACTTAGGGAGGAGAAGGTGATCTGTAATTCACAGAGAGAGCTGGGCATGGCTAATAATGCTGCCAACTGGTAACAGTACTGGAAATTAGAATCTCCTAACTTCCTGTGTTCCTTGCCTGTGCTGCACTTGTTGTCAGTATATTGTTCTCAGCTATCTCTTTGGACTACCCCACATGTAAGGACTGGCAAGCTGCAAATATATAACAATTTTCGTCTTATGTTTAGATATACTTTAAGAAATTCATTCAGTTGATTTGCATGGAAAAATGCAAAATAATATACCCAAAATACAGGATACAGGACGTTTTTTGTTTTTTTTTTAGAACAAACTGCAATATGGCACACTCAGTGCAAAGATATTACTTTTAGGTGGATATAGCTTATTAGGTTTCCTGCATCTACTGAATGAGCATGTTAATTATTCTAAAATACAATAGCGTATAATTTGTTCAAGGTAACCCATAGGTCGGTTCTCCTCATTTCACACTATTACTAGAAGGATATAGGTGGGCTTTGTGCACTGTCACATATTAGGATCATGGTGTGCTTTGCAATTAAAACAAATTGATATTATATTAGAACTCTGTATCCTCGCACATATACAAAGAAAAAACAACATGACTTTTCATCTGCGAGTCCCATTAGGGAATAAGTAGTATAATTGCTCTGAAATTCAATTAAATACATTTTTTCTCAAATATGTAATTAGCCTTTTTTGTATTGATAACCTATTCATGGTACTTTGAGTTTACACATTTTTAATGCTGAGCTTAATTCTTCTTGCATACCAAAGTACCAGTTACACATCTACCTACGAATCACTGATGACAAAGTAGATATAAACCCCCCCCCCCCCCAACAAAATATACATTACAGCCTCCCAAATAAAATTCAATGACTGCGTGTGCCTTTTTATACATAATTTGCATTTGTTTGAACATCTGTTGATCCTGCCAGTGTCTCATTCTTCCTGATTTTTGGTGGCAGTGATCTGAATACTCATCTGCAGAGCTGCTGCTTCGTGCACATGCTCCAGGTTTTTTTTTTTTTTTAAAGTTTCATCTGCAGCTTGCCGTGCCCCAAGATGTTCCCAGTCATATGCAGCACCACCTTCAGGTCAGATTACAGCAATTCATTGACAGCAAATCCTTAAAGAGCTTCACCGTCATTTATCCTCACTGCAGATTTGCATCTGATTAGCAGTATTACGTTCCGCCCCCACCCTTGGCGCACAGAAAATGGAGCACAGATAGTCATGTGTCCGCTAATAAATATAAAAAAAAAGGGTATTTACATCCATTTTGGTTAAAGAAATGTGTGTAAATGGTGGTTTTTAATTAGGTTTACATGTGCTTTAAGGAAACTTGCAAAAATGTCATAGGATTCAGATGTAGCATTGCAAATTATCATTTCTGAAGTAATATAACCACTTCAACCCCGGAAGATTTGTCTCCTTAAAGTTCCACCCAAAAATTGAATTTCCACTTTTCCGGTTCCTCCCCCCCCCTCCTGTGTCTCATTTGGCACCTTTCAGGGGGGAGGGGGGAGCAGATACCTGTCTAATACAGGTATTCTGCTCTCACTTCCGGGCATAGATACCCGAGCCACCTGCGGGTATCTACGCCCCTTCCCGGCGCCTTCTCCTTCCCCACCGCTGTCTTCTGGGAGACACACAGATCCCAGAAGACAGCAGGGACCAGTGGGAATGCGCAGCGCGAGTTGCGCATGCGCAGTAGAGAACCAGGAAGTGAAACCGCAAGGCTTCACTTCCAGATTCCCTTACCGAAGATGGCGGCGGCAGCAACCGAGAGCCGAGGGACAGATTGGCTTCGGGTGCCGACATTGCGGGCGCCCTGGACGGTAAGTGTCCTTATTTTAAAAGTCAGCAGCTGCAGTATTTGTAGCTGCTGACTTTAAAAAAAAAAAAAAAGGCGGACCTCCGCTTTAATAACCAGGCCATTTTTTGCGTTACGGCACTGCGTCGCTTTAACTGACAATTGCGCTGACGTGTGATGTTGTACCCAAACAAAATTGACTTTTCTTTTTCCCCACAAATGGAGCTTTCTTTTGGTGGTATTTAATCACCTCTGCGGTTTTTATTTTTTGCGCTATAAACAAAAGGACAATATTTTTTACTTTTTGCTATAATAAATATCCCCAAAAAAATGTCTTCCTCAGTTTAGGCCGATATGTATTCTTCTACATATTTTTGGTAAAAAAAATAGCAATAAGCATATATTAATTGACTTGCGCAAAAGTTATAGCTTTATGGCATTTTTATTATGAAATTTTTTTTTTTTACTAGTAATGGCGGCAATCAGTGATTTTTATCGGGACTACGATTTTGCGGCGGACGGATCGGACACTTTTGACACTTTTGACACTTTTTTGACACCATGACATTTATACAGCGATCAGAGCAAAAAATAGCCACTGATTACTGTATAAAACACTAGGGGGAAATCAAGGGGTTAAATGTGTGTCCTGGGAAAGTGTTTTGAACTGTGGGGGGATGGGACTGCCTGGGGGAGGAGACCGGTCGCTGTTCCTAAGCAGTAGGAACAACATATCAGTTTTCTCACCCCTGACAGAATGGAGATCTGTCTGTTTACATTGACAGACCTCCGTTCTGTCTCTCTCAGGAGTGATCGCGGGTGCCCAGTGGACATCCTGACTGCCGGGCACGCGCATCGGCTCCGTCATCGCGGCGCTCGCGCACTCCCTAGTACTCCTAAATCGGCCGACATACAGCTCGCCCAGGGGAGCCAACCTGCCGCAGTATAACTGCGGCGGCTGGTCCTCAAGTGGTTAACAAATATGCAATCAGCGGCTTATTTCGCTGCTAGCCAGGAAGTTCAGTCTGGGGATCTCTGATACATTGTTAAGCCCATCAACTACAATAGAAGAGTTTTTTGGCATACCACATCAAGCGCCATAAAATAAGCATCCCCAAGTAATCTATTTGTTTACATTTTTACCCCAGCCCTTGCAGTTTACAACTTTCAATGCTGTTGGCTTCTGCTCTCTCTCTCTCTGCTTCCCAAAATTCTAGTCATCACAGGAAAGTGTTAACAGCAAACAGAGCAGTTAACATTTCAGCCTGTTGGCTTAAAGAAGGGAGGGGCGAGGAGGAGGGATGTGCCTTGTCATTCTAGGCTTAAAAACTGCGGGTTTAATATCAATTTATGTTGCATTGGTTACATAAAAGCACTTTTCCATTCTGCCCTACCTGTTTCTCTGATCAAGCTCATATTGGACGAAACGTTAGCTAGGGGCAGTCCTGGGTGGGGCTGCAGTGTGCTGTGGTAGGACTTCCTTTAATTAGCAGAAAGAGTTCCAGCTTGGACTGGTGACATTGTTATAAATGTCTATTGAAAGTATTATATTATAGCTGTGTGATCAGTAAAAAAAAAATAGACTAAGGTTCACGCTGAAATGCTTTTTAATGCTCATATGTAGCCAATCCATTTTTGCATCAAAGACTTTTGAGTTGCCATCTCTTCTCTCTTATATAAGTAAAAAAAATGCCTGTATTGTATATCATGCCCGAAATCCAGTTCTGCCCTCTCTTTGCAGTGTTTTCTCAAGCTTATCTCATTCATAGAATATAGAGCTTCCGTGAATGGTTGAGGGGTGCTTAGCCCAACTCTATTTTGTTCTCGGAGTGAGACAGAAAGTCTGTGTCTCCCTTCCAGAACACAGCACTGTATGTAGCTGAGGCTACATACAGTAATACAGCACCCCCAGCAATCGCACCTGTTAGTGCACTAAATAGTTTGTTTGAGCCAATCAAACAATTTAAAGGCATTTTAAACATGCAGATCAGCTTTAACCCTTTTCTGCTAGCAGGTGCTGGCCCTTTAAATGGATCACAACACCAAAAACCATAGGGGGGCTCTAATCATTTGATTACAGTGAATGAGTATCGAAAAGGAGAGCTTGGTCACAATGCTGGGGCTTCCAGCACAAAACAGTGTTGCCTACTTACAGTGGGAAAATAATTATTTGATACTCTGAACATTTTGTGAGTTTGCCTACTTACAAAGAAATGAAGGGTCTATAAATGTTATCATAGGTGTATTTTAAACAATAGAGACAGAATATCAACCAAAAATCCAGAGAAAAACTTATAATACAAATGCTATACATTAAGTTTAAATTCAGTGAGTAAAATAAGTATTTGATCCCCAAGCAAAACTTGACTTGGTGGAGAAACCCTTGTTGGCAAGCACAGAGGTAAGACGTTTCTTGTAGTTGGTGACCAGGTTTGTACACATCTCTGGAGGGATTTTTGTCCACTTTTCTTCACAGATCTTCTCTAAAATCTTAGGCCTCGTACACACGACCGAGTTTCTCAGCAAGAACCAGCAAGAAACTTGCTGGCAGAGATGTCTTGCCGAGAAACTCGTTCGTGTGTATGGTTTCTCGTCAAGAAGACCGACAAGTAATCTCGACGAGAAAATAGAGAACCTGCTCTCTATTTTCTCGTCGAGATTCTCGTCAGCCTGTTTCTCGACGAGAAAAGTGAGTGTGTGTACACTTACCTGTCCTCCGGGAAGCCCGCACATGTTCGAAATGAATTCGACGCATGCGCGGTAGCTTCCTAGGCATAGGTAGGGTATACCAAGATGGCGGCGACGGCATCGAATGTGACGAGCGCATGCTCGTCGTATTCGATGACGTCACCGCGTTCGCTCCATTCAAAGAACCGCGGGTTCTTTGAATCGAGCATGTGTACACTCGGCCGGGACAAGTTTCTTGTCCAAGAATCTCGTCGAAAAAAACGACATGTTTTTTTCGACGAGAATCTCGGCCGTGTGTACGAGGCTTTAAGGTTTCTGTCTCTTGGCAACTCGAAGTTTCAGCTCCCTCCATAAATTTTCTGTAGGATTAAAATCTAGAGGCTGACTAGGCCACTCCAAGACCTTAATGTGCTTCTTCTTAAGCCACTTCTTTGTTGCCTTGGCAGTATGTTTTGGGTCATTGTCATGCTAGAACACCCATCCACGACCCATCTACAGTGTTGGCTGAGAGAAGAAGGTTCTCATCCAAGATTTTACAATACATGGCCCCGTCCATTGGCCCCTCAATGTGACAAAGTCGGCCTGTACCTTTAGCAGAGAAACAGCCCCAAAGCATCATGTTTCCCCCTCTGACATGTTTGGAGAAAGAAGGAAAAATGCTGACTTTGACCCTAATGCGGCGTACACACGATCGTTTTTCATGCCGTTAAAAATGCCATTTTTTAAAATGGCCATTAAAACCGATCGTGTGTAGGCTCCAGAGCATTTTTAACGGCGTGAAAAACAGCCATTAAAAATTTTGAACATGCTCTATTTTTTCACGTCGTTTTTTTTAACGACGTGAAAAACGATAGTGTGTATGCTTTTACGAGGGGAAAAAAACGCGCATGCTCAGATTCAAGTATGAGATGGGAGCGCTCGTTCTGGTAAAACTAGCGTTCGTAATGGAGATAGCACATTCGTCACTCTGTAACGGACTGAAAAGCACGAGGCTGAAAAGTGCGAATCGCCGCTCAACAAAGTTTACTAACATGAAGGGTGGCACCATCCTAATGGAACTTCCCCTTTATAGTGCCGTCGTACGTGTTGTACGTCACTGCGCTTTGCTCGAGCGTTTTTTTTTAATGATCGTGTGGATGCAAGACAGGCTTGAGAGGAAACATGAAAAAAAACGACGAGAAAAACGTTGGTTAAAAAAATGGCATGAAAAACGATCGTGTGTACGCTGCATTAGAACACCATCCCTACCATCAAGCACAAATGTGGAAACATTATGTTTGGGGCTGTTCCTCTGTTCGAGAATCTCCCTCCTCATTGGCTAAGACAGCAGCAAAGTGCCATTGGCTCCTGCTGCTGTCACTCAAATTCAGTGAGCCAAAGAGGAGAGAGAGGTGGTCAGCTGCTTGCTGTGGGGGCACTCAACAGGAGGGAGGGACCAGAGAAGAGGAGGATCCAGGCTGCTCTGTGCAAAACTATTACACAGAGCAGGTAAGTATGATATGTTTGTTTTAAAAAAAAAAAAAGAGAGAGATTTTAGTATCACTTTAAGCCCCATACAAACGGGCCAAATGTCGGGAGACTTTGGCCGGTTTAATAAAAATCGGCCAACACTTGGCCCGTGTGTATGCCGGGCTGTCAGACAGAAGTCAGCCGTGTATGCTGGAAAACCATCAGCCGACTGACTCCCGATCAGAGCTCTCAGCCAATGGTAGAGAGCGCTGATCGGAGTGTTCTGGTGGGGTGGGTGTCCTCCTGTCAGAACACAACAGCTCAGTGGAGGAGATCACTGTAATAACTTTGGATGGATAGTACAGTTGCTCTGACCAGAGCTGTTAGTTTTTTTTTTTGTTCAACCCAAAACTTGTAGTGTGTACCAGGCACCAAACTGGTTGCATATAATAAAGATTTTCTGGCAGTTAAACTGGTCTCCATAAATCTGCTTAAACTTTGTATTTAGCTACTTGCTTTACGTTTTGGGTTTATAGGAGAAAGTTGTGCATTCATTACATGATTGACACTTTTCATCCTTGGCGAAGCATAGTGGGTTTATTTCGTAATGGTCTCTAATTTTATGAACAAAACAGATGTCAATGAGTTAGCTGGAAGCCAACATTATGGATGTGTCAATTTTGTTTCTATTTTTAGAGTGGGATTTTGTTTAAATGACTTAGGCCCCTTTCACACGGACGGTCCGTTCAGGTCCGCCTGTCAGTTTTTTAGGCGGACCTGAACGGATGCTCCATGTAGCCCTATGGAGCCACGGATGTCAGCGGTGACATGTCCGCTGAGATCTGACCCGCTTCGCTCCGCCAAACCCTATTTTTCCATCCGTCTGCGGAGCGGATCGGATGACAACGGACAGACGGTCCGTGTTCATCCGATCCCCCCATAGGGGAGAGCGGCGCTCTGACAGGGCGGTCCCTGCACAGTGTGTGGGGACCGCCCAGTCATCTGCCGGCTCAGCGGGGGTCAACGGAGTGATCCCCGCTGAGCAAGCGGAGCTTCACGTGGCGGATCTTCACGGATCCGTCCCGTGTGAAAGAGCCCTTTCTATGACTTGAAAATTTGTGGAATAAAATAAATATCTGAGAATTGCTGTATTTGTAAGTGGCTACAGATATGCAGGCACACATTTTCTGTTCATTTGTTTTCATTCAGAGTACTAGAATTTATGCAGCATTTTAGAAGTGAATGTATCATGTTTTCTGTGTGTTTTTTGGGTGTTGGAGACATCCTATTAATTTGTGTTTATTTTTTTAAATCATGTTACTGTCTGCAGTTAGTAATTATTTATGGGCTTGGGAGGCAGCCATATTTGGACATTACAGAAACAGGCTCCACTTCCCGCTTTACAATTCTGCACATTGGTTGTTGCGATTTGCTCCTTATAATGCAATTCTAACTCAATCTACCCACTGTAGTCAATAGGTGTTTGGTGTCCTAACCTGGCTTAGATTATTGTGCAAATATTTTAAAAACTTGAACATCTGAGCTCTGTCTCTGGGGTATCCCCAATGACTGTGTATTCCTTAAACATGAACACATTGGGGGTTACTTACGAAAGGCAAATCCGCTTTGAACTACAAGTGCAAACTACAAGTGCAACGTGCACTTGAAATTGCACTGAAAGTGCACTTGGAAGTGCAGTCGCTGTAGATCCGAGGGGGGACATGCAAGGAAAATAAAAAACAGCATTTTAGCTTGCACATGATTGGATGATAAAATCAGCAGAGCTTCCCCTCATTTCAGATCTACCCCTCAGATTTACAGCAACTGCACTTCCAAGTGCACTTTCAGTGCAATTTCAAGTGCACTTTGCACTTGTAGTTTGCACTTGTAGTGCAAATTTGTCTTTCGTAAATAACCCCCATTGTGTTTCACCTGGTACCAAGAAGACTATGCTATTCAACTGCAAAAGTTCTAACCCTCCAATACTAGCACAAGTATCCTGCCTGGTCAAATCAGATCTCCAATAACCCATAAAATCTCCACAAGATCTGGAATTTGTGGATAGAGTCATCTGCATTGCAAGGTTAAGATTTAACATCCTCAAAGTGATACTAAAGTCTTTTTTAAATGGTAGTTAACTCTAGTACAAAAAAAATAAAATGTTCCCCTGCAGTTTGTTGTGTGTGTGTATATATATATATATATATATATATATATATATATATATATATATATATATATATATACACTCACCACTTTATTAGGTACGACACGCTAGTACCCCTTTTGCCTTCAGAACTGGATTAATTCTTCATGGCATAGCTTCAACAAGGTGTTGGAAACATTCCTCAGAGATTTTGGTCCATATTGACATGATAGCATCATACAGTTGCTGCAGATTTGTCGGCTGCACATCCACAATGCGAATTTCCCGTTCCACCACATCCCAAAGGTGCTCTATTAGATTGAGATTTGGTGACTGTGGAGGCCATTGGAGTACAGTGACCTCATTGTCATGTTCAGGAAACCAGTGGTGAGATGATTTGAGCTTTGTGACATGGTGCATTATTCTGTTGGAAGTAGCCATCAGAAGATGGGTACACTGGAGTCATAAAGGGATGAGCATGGTCAGCAGGTGGGCTGCTGCATTTAAACGATGCTCAATTGGTACTAAGGGGCCCAAAGTGTGCCAAGAAATTTCCCCCACACCATTTCACCACCACTAGCCTGAACCGTTGATACAAGGCAGGATGGATCCATGATTTTATGTTCTTTATGCCAAATTCTGACCCCACCATCTGAATCTCACAGCTGAAATCGAGACTCATCAGACCAGGCAATGTTTTTCCAATCTTCTATTGTCCAATTTTGGTGAGCCTGTGCGAATTTTAGTTTTATTTTCCTGTTTTAAGCTGACAGGAGTGGCACTCTTTGTGGTCTTCTGCTGCTGTTGCCCATCTGCTTCAAGGTTCGATGTGTTGTGTGTTCAGAGATAGTATTCTGCATACCTTGGTTGTAACAAGTTGTTATTTGAGTTACTGTTGCCTTTCTATCATCTCAAACTAGTCTGCCCATTCTCCTGTAACATCAACAAGGCATTTTCATCCACACAACTATCGCTCACTGGATATCTTCTCTTTTTCAGGCCATT
Organism: Rana muscosa; assembly: GCA_029206835.1. Classification (NCBI taxonomy): domain Eukaryota; kingdom Metazoa; phylum Chordata; class Amphibia; order Anura; family Ranidae; genus Rana; species Rana muscosa. Next base: position 181,927,030 of record CM055121.1, read on the forward strand.
CTCTGTAAACCCTAAAGATGTTTGTGCATGAAAATCCTAGTAGATTATTCTTTTTTTAAATGCTCAGACCAGTCCGTCTGCCACCAATAAAATTATATTATACTGCGCCAACCCAAAAATATTGTAGCAACAGCAGCCAAACACCAAAATCAGACAAAATTAATTAAGTGTAAATATATAAGTAGTGTGGCGCTAATGAGAATTTAGGATAAAAGTCCTAAATATGGTAGGGTGTGAAAAATATTCTAATTTAATCAAAAACCCATGCTGGTATATATTTTGAAATTGGTGAAAAATATAGAAATACATATATAGCATAAATAAGTGTCTGTAATCCTTCTGTGATTACAAGTATTTAACCAACATATTAATGTACAACAAAAATTATAGTGCAAATATTATGTTGTGAAACACGAATAGCAATAGAGTGATAATCCTAAACCAGTGAAATTGGAATTATATTTCTATCAGACATCACAGATGAGTATGTGTCCCTGTAGTTGTCTAACAATAGACAAAGTACCATCCAAAAAGACCAAAGTCCAATGTGGGATTGTTATAGAATACGTAGATATGGATGTTCAGTGTGGATATACGTGGTAACACCCGGGAGTGCCTTCACCTTGTGTCAATGGGGGAGAGATAAGGTACTCTTACCAGCTGGGATGGATCCAACACACCGTACGGCGGTGGATCTTCAAGACTTTGTCCACTTCGTGGACGGATCAGACAGCCAGGCTTTGTAGAGACGACCAAGATCTATAGAACACCTCCTCCCAGGATCAATGGCAATCCAACCAGGAAAAATCCGGATAGGCGGGTAGCAGCTACCTTATCCATTCATAACCATGGAAAACAAAAAATTGCTCCACATGGTGTAAATCCAAAAAAGATTTATTAAAAAATGTTATCCATAAAAAGTTCACACAGTATGAACATCCAAAACAAAACTCCAAAGCATAACAAAGAAATCCAAAAAATCCACACTCTAGAATATAAGTAGGCAGCGTGATAGGAACAGCAAGAGCTGGTGTATTTGTCCCGACCGGTTTCGTCTGATAAGACTTCTACTGGGGTACCCCAGTAGAAGTCTTATCAGACGAAACCGGTCGGGACAAATACACCAGCTCTTGCTGTTCCTATCACGCTGCCTACTTATATTCTAGAGTGTGGATTTTTTGGATTTCTTTGTTATGCTTTGGAGTTTTGTTTTGGATGTTCATACTGTGTGAACTTTTTATGGATAAAATTTTTTAATAAATCTTTTTTGGATTTACACCATGTGGAGCAATTTTTTGTTTTCCATGGTTATGAATGGATAAGGTAGCTGCTACCCGCCTATCCGGATTTTTCCTGGTTGGATTGCCATTGATCCTGGGAGGAGGTGTTCTATAGATCTTGGTCGTCTCTACAAAGCCTGGCTGTCTGATCCATCCACGAAGTGGACAAAGTCTTGAAGATCCACCGCCGTACGGTGTGTTGGATCCATCCCAGCTGGTAAGAGTACCTTATCTCTCCCCCATTGACACAAGGTGAAGGCACTCTCGGGTGTTACCACGTATATCCACATTGAACATCCATATCTACGTATTCTATAACAATCCCACATTGGACTTTGGTCTTTTTGGATGGTACTTTGTCTATTGTTAGACAACTACAGGGACACATACTCATCTGTGATGTCTGATAGAAATATAATTCCAATTTCACTGGTTTAGGATTATCACTCTATTGCTATTCGTGTTTCACAACATAATATTTGCACTATAATTTTTGTTGTACATTAATATGTTGGTTAAATACTTGTAATCACAGAAGGATTACAGACACTTATTTATGCTATATATGTATTTCTATATTTTTCACCAATTTCGAAATATATACCAGCATGGGTTTTTGATTAAATTAGAATATTTTTCACACCCTACCATATTTAGGACTTTTATCCTAAATTCTCATTAGTGTCTGCCACCAATAACCGTGCCAAGTTCAAAGTTACTTAAATCCCCTTTCTTCCCCCATTCTGATGCTCGGTTTGAACTTCAAGTTGTCTTCGCCACGTCTAGATGCCTAAATGCATTGAGTTGCTGCCATGTGATTGGCAGATTAGCAATTTGTGTTGCCAAGCAATTGAACAGGTGTACCTAATAAATTGGCCGTTGAGTGTATATATTATTTACAGGAAGCTCACATTTTTGACCTGTCCTCTTCTTGTGACATGAAATTTGTCTACACTTAATTGCCTTGCGCATTGCAAGATTCTTAAGACAGCATAAAGTGACATGTCTTAGCTGACTTGTTGGTTACTCGTAGGTGCTGCTGGAGACAGAAGCCATTGTTGCGTGACCTTGATGTGTTATACTGTGGATTACCCTTATATGAATTTGTGCCCTGTGTACTCATGGTTATAACAAGTTCCTTCGTTCTGTAGTAAAGAACTAATGGCAGCAGGAGTGAAAACATCATGTTTCTTTATTTACTCTGATTACAAGAGAGCAAAGATGCTCATCAGGGTGAGACATTGCAAAGAAGGATGATATTCTGACACCTTTCTAGCAAGCAGATCTTCAATTCATATGAATGCGTGAGTGTGTGTGTGTAGCTGATAAGTACATCGGTGACGTCTTTATCTCCACATGTGTGTTTTCTTTCGTTTGAATATCTGCTATATTCTCATATACTGTATATACCGTATATACTCGAGTATAAGCCAAGTTTTTTGGCACATTTTTTTGTGCTGAAAATGCCCCTCTCGGCTTATACTCGAGTCACCTTTTTATGCCTGATCTCCCGGACTTTGGGGACCCGGTAACCGGCCGGCCGTAGGTTCCCTGGACCCCAATCTTGGCACACATGTAGCCCCATTTCTCCTCTGTAAGTGTGCAAAGTTTTTTGTCTGGGAGACCTACGGTCGGGGAGCACCAATTTTTCAAACCCGGGCACCCCTTCCATAGACTCCCATGTTAAACATCAGTCTAGTCAGGCATGGACACAGTGAGGCATGGACACAGTGAGGCATGCACATGGACACAGTGAGGCATGCAGATGGACACCCTAGGCTTATACTCAAGTCAATAAGTTTTCCCAGTTTTTTGTGGTAAAATTAGGTGCCTTGGCTCTTATTCGTGTCGGCTTATACTCGAGTATACAGTGGGACAAAAAAATATTTAGTCAACCACCAATTGTGCAAGTTCTCCCACTTTAAAAGATGAGCGAGGCCTGTAATTGTCATCATAGGTATACCTCAACTATGAGAGACAAAATGTGGAAACAAATCCAGACAATCACATTGTCTGATTTGGAAAGAATTTATTTGCAAATTATGGTGGAAAATAAGTATTCGGTCACCTACAAACAAGCAAGATTTCTGGCTCTCACAGACCTGTATCTTCTTTAAGAGGCTCCTCTATCCTCCACTCATTACCTGTATTACTGGCACCTGTTTGAAGTTTTTATCAGTATAAAAGACACCTGTCCACAACCTCAAACAGTCACACTCCAAACTCCACTATGGTGAAAACCAAAGAGCTGTCACAGGACACCAGAAACAATATTGTAGACCTGCACCAGACTGGGAAGACTGAATCTGCAATAGGCAAGCAGCTTGGTGTGAAGAAATCAACTGTGGGAGCAATAATTAGAAAATGGAAGACATACAAGACCACTGATAATCTCTCTCGATCTGGGGCTCCACGCAAGATCTCACCCCGTGGGGTCAAAATGATCACAAGAACGGTAAACAAAAATCCCAGAACCACACGGGGGGACCTAGTGAATGACCTGCAGAGAGCTGGGACCAACGTAACAAAGGCTACCATCAGTAACACACTACGCCGCCAGGGACTCAGATCCTGCAGTGCCAGACGTGTCCCCCTGCTTAAGCCAGTACATGTCCGGGCCCATCTGAGGTTTGCTAGAGAGCATTTGGATGATCCAAAAGAGGATTGGGAGAATGTCATATGGTCAGATGAAACCAAAGTAGAACTGTTTGGTAGAAACACAACTCGTCGTGTTTGGAGGAGAGAGAATGCTGAGTTGCAACCAAAGAACACCATACCTACTGTGAAGCATGGGGGTGGCAACATCATGCTTTGGGGCTGTTTCTCTGCAAAGGGAACAGGACGACTGATCCGTGTACATGAAAGAATGAATGGGGCCATGTATCGTGATATTTTGAGTGCAAACCTCCTCCCATCAGCAAGGGCATTGAAGATGATACGTGGCTTGGTCTTTCAGCATGACAATGATCCCAAACACACCCGCCCGGGCAACGAAGGAGTGGCTTCGTAAGAAGCATTTCAAGGTCCCGGAGTGGCCTAGCCAGTCTCCAGATCTCAACCCCATAGAAAACCTTTGGAGGGAGTTGAAAGTCCGTGTTGCCCAGCGACAGCCCCAAAACATCACTGCTCCAGAGGAGATCTGCATGGAGGAATGGGCCAACATACCAGCAACAGTGTGTGACAACCTTGTGAAGACTTACAGAAAACGTTTGACCTCTGTCATTGCCAACAAAGGATAAATAACAAAGTATTGAGATGAACTTTTGATATTGACCAAATACTTATTTTCCACCATAATTTGCAAATAAATTCTTTCCAAATCAGACAATGTGATTGTCTGGATTTGTTTCCACATTTTGTCTCTCATAGTTGAGGTATACCTATGATGACAATTACAGGCCTCTCTCATCTTTTTAAGTGGGAGAACTTGCACAATTGGTGGCTGACTAAATACTTTTTTGCCCCACTGTATACGGTATACTATATTTGTAGCTGATTACAAGGAACGTTTTTAAAATTGTATTATATCTCCTTAGTGCTTTTGCATTTTGGGACACATTTTCACATAAAAGTAATCTTCACTGTTGTGTTTTTTCCTGTAGGGGTTTAAAATACAAGCAGCAAGGAGTGTATTTGGATTGTTAAAGGAAAAACTCCACTTTTGTAAAAAAATAATAAAAGTAATAGTAATATGTAATTGCTACAAAAGTCAATGTATTAATAATTACAGTTACCTCTTTGTTTGAGTCTGCAACCAATGTAATTTTCTGAAACCATCCAATGTTGCTTCCTTCTAGTTTGGCAATCTTAGGCGACTCACAGAAATCTAATATCATGGCTGGGTGATTGGCTCACTGGATTTCTCAAAAGTCTACAGCGTGATGAAGTCAAATTTTAAGCATTGTCTGCAATAGGAGTTTCTTTCTTGGCTTATTCACGCTTTTCCGCTGTGCTGTGCCATGTTAATGCTGACATACTAGAGCGGATCGGAAATGTACCATCACCTTTTGTTTCCAAAGCCGTGCACCACAACACACAGTAATGCATTACTGCGTTTTGCTGCACACTGCAAATAGCCACAGGCGGGTGTGATCTCTTTCATTAGGGATCAAAAATAGCTGGTAAGGAGATTTGATATAGAAGGTGGAGGACCCTATTCTTTATCAGTGCTACACATTTTCCTTGGGTGTTTAAAGTGTGAAGTCACCACTATACTTGCCTGGCGGAACTTTTCATCAGTATCATTGGGGAATTTTTTATCTAGAAGATTGTTTGTTTGTTTTTCAAATAAGATTCTCGTCTTATTTTTTTTCTTGGACATTTCATAAGATGAACTTTATGTCAATCGGTCTTTTTTAGACATTTGATTGATTGAGTGTTATGGTCATTTTTCACCAGGTCACACTGTTACTATTTAATCACAATATCATTATTCATTTAATTTGATGGTAGAAATCTTGTCATCAACATAAGTTATTTTAAGGTGTTATGGTATATTGGCACGCGAGTGCCATCATCACGCAGCGCAACTGCTACTTTTCACATTATTTCTATTTGTGCATATCCACATTTCCAGTCGCAGCAGCGGCCACTATTTATCACTAGTGGTGTTATATTATATTTCATATCTGACATGCGCAGTAGTTTCCTTTTATTTATTGATATACTGTAGAAGAAAGGGGCTGATTCAGGTCATCATAATCCACCAATATCATGATTTTTGTTGATCCGACACTCAAATGTATATTTTCTTGTAAAGTCAACTTTAGCACAGTGTGCTGCTTTTGCTGCTTCCAGTATGCCTTCCATTGCTGAACAGATAGAATCCCGGCATTTCTAATGGGAATACCTGTAAATTGTTTGAGGGGATGCTCCTTGGCAAATTCAAACGCTACAGAATATGTTTGGGAAGTTATTGTTGCCAAATAGTTATTTATAAAGCAGGTGCGTCTCCTTGCTGTCACAATAACACACTCAAAGAATACCATTTCACCGTTTTCAAGAGAAATGGTCAATTTTCTCCCTATTGGAGTGTCCATATATCACAGTTCTGCACCACCTGTGATGTGTATGTGCAGGGCTTTCAGCAGTAGAGGATTATCTCTCATTGATTGGTCTAATCCTCCAGGCCTGACATGTAAGGAGAGATTAAAATGTTTGTGCAACTTGCCAGCCATTTCAATATTGCTCCATCCTGACTCATCTCTACAGGCAAACAAATCCAAACCCGCTCACCAAAATTCATGTGCTTCCAATCTCCAGGAGTATTGTTATCCATGTAACACGTGGATGTCATAAACCAGCTACCACAAGTACTCTGTAAAGTCTTATTACGGCCCTGAATAAAAATATCGTCTTCCGTCTTTACAGTTGTATCAGAAACTCCTCAGAGACACTTTGAAATAACAAGTTTAAAAGTGTAGTAAAAGGAGGCATAAAAACTATCCTATGACACATTTAAGCACCCACGTTGAAGACTGTTCTCCAGCATCACTCTTGATATCTCGACACAGTTAAACAAGCCCGCCAGCCCAAAGCCACAATAAATCAAAGATTCAAGGATAAATTCATATTTGTTTACAATCATATTTCTCCGTGACAGTTGCTTTTATGGCGCAATGGGATCGGCTATTAATTTTGATTGCTCGAAGTGTATAGAGCCAGTCAGCAGTAGAGAGCATACACTGACCTCTGATGGGTTTTCATTATTGTAGATTTGAAAGAAGCTGCTGAGAAGTGTGGGATGGACTTTTATTTTTTTAAGCGAACACAATCTTGATTCATTAGTCCTATAAATAAAGGTTACAAAGAAGCACAAACAGTAGTTTGCGGTATGCAGTAAACTTAATGTTCAGTAGCCAATAGATTAAAAAAAATAAAAGCAGAGTATATTATGGCAGATGGAACAGGTTTACTATCTATTTTGTTATGCTCTTTTATCCAGTCAAAGTCACAGAGGTCTTCTTTTGTAGTTGGATCATCCGTATTGTTTATGCTTTGCATGCTGGGATTATCTTTTTCTAAATAAGAAATCCTAACGTAAAGCAGACATATAGACAGATGTCCAAGATCCACATTTAATCCAGTTATGTATTTATAAAGAAAAAAATCCTTAAACATGTATTTAAGTACTTCACTCTAGCTTTGTAGTAAAGAGAAGAGAAAGGGGCAAGAGGGGGTCCTTATTACCCAGGACTGTCATTCTTCTACAGCGCTTGCTGACTAGATGGATAAATTCATTGATATGCTGCTGCTCCTTCGCTCTCCAGTTATAGGCTGGGGTGGTAGTTGACTGAGCTTTTTAGGTTTTTTGTTTCGTTTTTTTTTTTTAAATAGTGAAGTTTTATTAAACATTTTTCCATACAAGACAGCATATAGATACAGCACTGAAAAAAAGATTGGTTACAATGCATAAATTATTAATGAAAAAAAGAGGGGAGATATTTAGGGACTGTTAGGAGCCAAAGCCTGGTAAGGCTATGTATGTCCATCCCTAGGGACTTTATATGAAATCGTGTTCTGGTAGGATCACGCATTTCCATCCCAATTGAATTGAATGCTAGAAGGGGAGAACAGGAAGTTTGGGACTTTAATTGAAGCACCAGTTAGCAAGAAAGTAGGTTGGATGAACCAAAGGAATTATAAAAAATATATAAATTATTAAGATTATTCATAATCATTGGGGGTGAAGCTACAACAACCTTGAGGTATAACAAAAAAGAGTGAATTTTCCGGTAGCCTGTGGCTAGAGAGTAGAGATCCAACAAGGGATCAATCAGAAAAAGATCTTGGGTAATGGAAGAAACCTTGAGTATGTGGAACAAAAGAAGTGGGAGGAAGGATAGAAGGAAGGATTGGGTATCCGGCATATAGCTGTATTGCTTTAACTGCAGTAAACAAGAGTGAGGTCAAGGACATGGCTTTGTTGGCTAGCAAGAGTGGGTGAGTCTCTTGAGTAATACATAGAATGACATGGGCTGAGCAAGAAAAATCTAAAAGTGTAAGGCTAACTTAAAGCTGAAGTCTAAAATATGACAATTTTTATATTGGTCCACCTCATTCAATTAGAGAGCACTTTGCATGCATTGAGAAAATGCAGAGTGTTCTTTGAGGGCCGGTTCCCACTGGGATCCTGTACTGTGTGTTTTGACATATCATTCATTGGCCTGGGAAAAAGTAGAGCTTGCACTACTTCTAAAAACACACTGCACCAACCAGCCTGGTACTGCGGTACCTTGCAATTTTTGACCTGTGTTTGGGGTGCAATTTAACAATAGATTGGCACCCACATGCACAGCGCAAAGGCCGCGCATTGACCTGCAGTGCAGGGAACACACCTTTTTGTAGCGCCACATTCTGGTGCGAACCTGCCCTGAATGGCACCCATGCTGAGCAGGTGACTTTTTTTGTTTATAATACATCAGAGCAGATGTTCAGCACGGGACCCGGAAGCTAGGGAAGATCACTGTAGTAGCAGTGTTTACTACAGTGATTTCCAGCTTGGCACATGCAAACTTGCATTGGTCCTAGCTGGACCAAGATAACTATATAAAATCAATTGTCATAGCTAAACTTCAGACTGTGGTGACCTGCATCAACTATGCAAGTCTTCCCTGTCAATATACCGTAATTAAAAATAAAATTCAATCTTATAACCATTGACTAGACATCAATGGTACTGTCTGAGATAATAACAAAGTCTGCTGGATGTAGAAAGAAGTACTGCCTCATCCTTCCCACCAGTTATCACTCACACATTGTGCATTGTAATTCTGTGACAAATCACAGAGCAAGGGACAGCAGCTCAGGGCTGATTTGTCCGAGACGTGTCACTGGGGCAAAAAAAATAAACTTGGTGAACTCCATTTCAAAAGACCTGAAGGAACTTGGTAACTGATAGCACTGTAACATACAGTCCCAGTTGTAAAATGATGCCACCAGCACTCCAAAATCACATGAATTTAGCTTTTATTCCATCACAACAGACGTATGGAATTTTTTAGGGCTGCATAAGACCACTACCTCAAACATACAGTTGCATGAGGAAATTAACATTAAATAAATCACTAAAATATAAAAAAAAATGTTTTTATAAACTATATAAATAAATTATATCATCATTCATGCAAAATTTGGAAGCAAGTCCTTATGTAGCAATAAAATCTTGATCTAACACCAAATCTGTGCACACACCACCCTCTGGTGCCATCAGCTGTGGAAAAGCAGCTCACATTACTATTTATTTGATCCCTATGCATTGGGAGATCAAAATGCACTCCAGACCCTGACTAGGTTGAATCTTTGGTAATGGCATCCTGTTTCTCCACGCTGTTCGCGTTTGCTGCTGTATCTGTCTCACGGATCTGCTCTGTTCCTTGTTGTATTTTGGGGGAATCCTGAGCTCTATTGTGAGTTTTATGTACATAGTTACATACAGTATCTCACAAAAGTGAGTACACCCCTCCCATTTATGTAAATATTTTATTATATCTTTTCATGTGACAACACTGTAAAAATGACACTGCTACAATGTAAAGTAGTGAGTGTACAGCTTGTATAACAGTGTAAATTTCCTGTCCCCTCAAAATAACTCCACACACAGCCATTAATGTCTAAACCGCTGGCAATTAGCCATTTTCCCTCCTCTGTGTCATTTGACTCATTGTTACAAGGTCTCCGGTGTGAATGGAGACAGGTGTGTTAAATTTGGTGTTATCGCTCTCACTCTCTCATACTGGTCACTGGAAGTGGCAAAGAACTCTCTGAGGCTCTGAAAAAAAGAATTGTTGCTCTACATAAAGATGGCCTAGGCTATAAGAAGATTTCCAAGACCCTAAAACTGAGCTGCAGCACGGTGGCCAAGACCATACAGCGGTTTAACAGGACAGGTTCCACTCAGAACAGGCCTCGCCATGGTTGACCAAAGAAGTTGAGTGCATGTGCTCAGCATCATATTCAGAAGTTGTCTTCGGGAAATAGAAGTATGAGTGCTGCCAGCATTGCTACAGAGGTTGAAGGGGTGGGAGGGGGTCAGCCTGTCAGTGCTCAGACTATATGCCGCACACTGCATCAAATTGGTCTGCATGGTTGTCATCCCAGAAAGAAGGCTCTTTTAAAAATGATGCACAAGAAAGCCCGCAAACAGTTTGCTAAAGACAAGCAGACTGTTCCATGATATTGCTGAGCCATCTACTAGGACCCCCAGGTCCTTTTCTATCCTAGATTCCCCCAGAGGTTCTTCCCCTAGCGAGTAACTTGCGTTCGTATTTTTGGCACCCAAATGCATTACCTTACATTTGTCAACATTAAACCTCACTTGCCATGTAGTTGCCCACCCCATTTTTTTGTTTAGGTCTTCTTGTAAGGTTTCCACATCTTGCGTAGAAGTTATTGTCCTGCTTAGCTTTGTATTGTCCGTAAATACTGAGCTTGAGCTTTTTATCCCATCCTCTAGATACAGATCCTTTGTGGGGATCTGTATCAAATGTCTTTGAAAAATACAGATACACCACATCAACAGGCCTTCCTTAATCTAGATGGCAGCTCACTTCTTCCTAGAAGGTTAATAGATTGATCTGGCAATTGTTTTATAGGTTTTGATCGCTGAAAGCTATTTTTTTACTATTGGAATCTTGTCAGTTTTTTTAGCACATTTACCAGAGATACCTTGCTAAAGGTAGAATACATTTAAAATACTCTACTTCACTTACTGTTGGTGGGATCAATCTTCTTGTATCTTAATGGAATTGACCATGATCTCATTTTGACCTTTATATGTTTAGAGGTCAAATAAATATGGTGAGTCATTTTCCATAGGTGGTGGCACTGGAGGGGAATTTTGTGATGGATCAAGATTTCATTGCTACATAAGGACTTGTGTTTCCACATTTTGCGTGATTTGATGATATGATATAATTTATTAATATTGTTTGGCATTTTATGTCATATTTCTTTAATTGTTTAGCGATTTCCTTTAAGGTTGGTTTCTTCAAATGTTACACTGAACATTAAATAAAATCTTCAATGCTAGGTCTACTTTAATGCTAAGCTTTTTAACTTTTCTTTTTATTTTATAACATTGACTTTTCTATGGAAATAGATGTTATTTTTATGCCTAATTTCTACACACAGAATTTAGATCTGATGAATCCTTTGTATATCAGAGGCCTCTGGGGGGATCTCAGCATGGTATATAGTACAACTTAGAACTGTACTGATGTTCTGAGCTTTAATCGGTACAGTGCACTTATCATAGTGTGTCTCATCCCTGTAAACATTTTATGCCGTCTAAAAGATACTTGCCAAGAAACCCAGGACTAAAAATCAAAGATGCACAATAAGTGATTGTACAAGAGCTGCAACTATGCAATCACAGGCTATTGTTCCAGCATGAGGATTTATTTTTTATTTAACTAAATTGTACTCCCAGAAGTAGATCTAAACTCGGCAAAGGATGATTAGGAAATGTAAAGAGATATGTGTGTGTGTGTATATGTATATATATATCTTTTTCAAAGTAGAGGAAAGCCGCTCCCAGTCTTCAATTAGTGCAATGCAATCTGGTCATCCCACTGACCAAATAGAAGAAAAAGTCCAGAGGATCGCTGCACTTCAAATGTCTTTATTGAACCAAACTTCAACATTACATGATATGTAAGTTCATTACGTTTCGGGCTCACACACATCAAACACACTTCTAAAGTCAAAGTTACACACACACATATATATATATATATATATATATATATATATATATAATATCTTACAAAAGTGAGTACACCCCTCACGTTTTTGTAAATATTTTATTATATCTTTTCATGTGACAACATTGAAGAAATGACACTTTGCTACAATGTAAAGTATTGAATGTACAGCTTGTATAACAGTGTAAATTTGCTGTCCTCTCAAAATAACTCAACACACAGCCATTAATGTCTAAACCGCTGGCAACAAAAGTGAGTACACCCCTAAGTGAAAATGTCCAAATTGGGCCCAATTAGCCACCCCGGTGTCATGTGACCCGTTAGTGTTACAAGGTCTCAGGGAGCAGGTGTGGTAAATTTGGTGTTCTTGCCCTCAATCTCTCATACTGGTCACTGGAAGTTCAACATGGCACCTTCATGGCAAAGAACTCTCTGAGGATCTGAAAAAAGTGTTGCTTTACATAAAGATGGCCTAAGCTATAAGAAGATTGCCAAGACCCTAAACTGAGCTGCAGCATGGTGGCCAAGACCATACAGCGGTTTAACAGGACAGGTTCCACTCTTAACAGGCCTTGCCATGGTCGACCAAAGCAGTTGAGTGCACGTGTCTTTGGGAAATAGATGTTTGAGTGCTGCCAGCATTGCTGCAGAGTTTGAAGGGGTGGGAGGTCAGCCTGTCAGTGCTCAGACCATCCGCCGCACACTGCATCAAATTGGTCTGCATGGCTGTCATCCCAAAAGGAAGCCTCTTCTAAAGATGATGCACAACAAAGCCCGCAAACAGTTTGCTAAAGACAAGCAGACTAAGGACATGGATTACTGGAACGATGTCCTGTGGTCCGATGAGACCAAGATAAACTTAATTGGTTCAGATGGTGTCAAACGTGTGGTGGCAGTTCAAAGAGGGAAACTCCACTCCAGGTGAGCAATCACTGCTGTCCAAATAGTGCTGGGTGCAATGTCATGGCTCGCCACGAAGATATATGAACAGAAGTAAACGGCTGCACGCCAAAGAAATATAATCCTGGGTCCTGTAACTTTGTCCTTGTGGCTGTCTGCTGTCATGTTTTGGAATTAAACACTGAATTATTTCTTTATTGTGCAGCCATTTTCTTCTGTTCATTTGTGGGGACAGCCAGATGAGGAGTACAAAGACAAGTGTGTCTTGCCTACAGTCAAGCATGGTGGTGGGAGTGCCATGGTCTGGGGCTGCATGAGTGCTGCCGACACTGGGGAGCTACAGTTCATTGAAGGAATCATGACTACCAACATGTACTGTGACATACTGAAGCAGAGCATGATCCCCTCCCTTCGGAGACTGGGCTGCAGGGCAGTATTCCAACATAACGACCCCAAACACACCTCCAAGACGACCACTGTCTTGCTAAAGAAGCTGAGAGTAAAGGTGGTGGACTGGTCAAGCATGTCTCCAGACCTAAACCCTATTGAACATCTATGGGGCATCCTCAAATGGAAGGTGGAGGAGCGCAAGGTCTCGAACATCCACCAGCTCGGCGTTGTCATCGTGGAGGAGTGGAAGAGGACTCCAGTGGCAACCTGTGAAGCTCTGGTGAACTCCATGCCCAAGAGGGTTAAGGCAGTGCTGGAAAATTAATGGTGGCCTCACAAAATATTGACACTTTGGGCCCAATTTGGACATTTCCACTTAGGGGTGTACTCACTTTTGTTGCCAGCGGTTTAGACATTATTGGCTGTGTGTTGAGTTATTTAGAGGGGACAGAAAATGTACTGTTATACAAGCTGTACACTCATGTTTTTTTTATTCATTTCCTTAATAACAAACAAACAAAAGACAAAACATCTGTCTCAGTGAAGCAAAATATTAATGCAATTTCAAGATCCAATTTAATTACATATCAGCCGTCAATTCCAAAAAACAGAAAAGGAGTATTTTACCTAAGCTAGGATGAAAACCATCCCATGTAACATATTGCATATCAATCAACATCTAGTATAAGAAAAATAGACTTTGGTTCCTTCCACATTGGCCCCAAACATTATATATATATATATATAATATTAACTCTATGGGTCAGTATCCATCATGGGCATGTGATTCCGTAAACGGCTTATCCAGCCACTTTGCCCAGACTTGACTACACTTACTAGAGCAACCCCTATTCGTGTAGGTGTCTCTATACAGTGGAAGATTATTATTTACCAATTGTTTCCAGTATACAAGCGTAGGAGAAAAGGATTTCTTCCAATGTAAAGCAATAGCTTTTCTTGCATAAAATAGTGTAGTGTTAGCAAACACTAGCTCTGATACTGTAGGACGAGTAGCCTCCAACAGACCCAGCAAGCATACAGACATTAAAAGCTGTAAGGGAGCAGAAGTGATAGAGTTCAACAAATCCACCACCTCCTGCCCAAAAAATAACTATATATGGGCAAGTCCAGAAGATGTGTGTGAAATCCCCCTGAGCCGCGCCACATCGCCAACACACGGATGAGCACACAGGATTTATCTTTTGAAGTCTATATGGCGTGATATATGTACCAATTTAAATTGGATCATACGGTCTCTCAAGGATACCAAAGATCGCAGAGGGAAATTCACACACCCCTCCAGTCTTCCAAATCCAAGTCCGGTATGTCTCGTATCCACCTAGCTCTAAGACCCTCCAACGGCAGTAGGCAAATTAAGGTAAAATGAGAATATAGATCTGGAGGTGCACCTCTCCAAACATTCAGACCTTAGTACTGATTCTAGTGTAGATTATATCATTATTAAACTATCTTGTGGAAACTGAGCATGAAAGGTATGGGAAAGTTGAAAATATCTAAATAAATTAGGCAGATTATATATATATATATATATATATATATATATATATATATATATATATATATATATATAATCTACAGCATAAATGCTGTTGCAGTTAATACTAGTTTGTGCTGTTGCATAAATACTAGTTTCAGTAGAGATTGCAATCATCAGTTTTAAATAAATGCATTATTTTAATAGGTAACACGTAAAATCAATCAGTGAACTGCCAAAATATTTATTGCAGCTGTACTTCTTATCAGAAAATGTACTCAATTTACCTTAATCTCAGTTTTATGAAATCCAGTGTGCTTAAATTTATCAACCTTCTTATAGGGATTTTAGCAGTACTGCATTCATCTCCGATTCTGTTCTGTAGCCTCCCTTTAATGCCTCAGTTTGTGTAAGCAAGGCTGTTGTGGGCTTAGAGAAAGGGTGGTGCTTGAACACACAACGATTTTTATATATTTCACAAACTCAAATTAGGGGACATTCAAAAATAGAGATACTGGCAATGATTAGATTTTAGCAAGCAAAATGTGAATTCTGGCATGAAAAAGGTCACCCTGTCCTATTAATCACTTTAAATATAGCATTGCAATGCTTCCTAGGATGTATATATACCTGTAAGTAATTTTGATCATATGTCATATTTTTTAGAATAGGTCAGGGGTGCTTAACCTTTTAAAGAGCGAGGGCCACTTAAGTGGTTTGGTAACCAGTCGCGGGCCATAATGAACTATGGGCATTTACTGCCACCCAAACCGCGAATGGAAATCGGCCCTAATGCCGCGTACACACGATCAGAATTTCCAACAACAAATGTTCGATGTGAGCTTTTGGTCGGATATTCTGACCGTGTGTAGGCTCTATCGGACATTTGCTGTTGGAAGTTCCACCAGCAAATGTTTGAGAGCAGGTTCTCAATTTTTCCGACAAGAACAGTTCTTGACGGAAATTCTGACTATGTGTAGCCATTTCTGACGCACAAAAGTGCTGGCATGCTCGGAATCAATTCGACGCATGCTCGGAATGATTGTACTTCTTTTTTCTCGGATCGTCGTAGTGTTCTGAGCCCTCCTACAAGATTGCTGCGGCTGTGCTTGTCCCAGATGGAGTGCATTAGGTGTCGTTCCACCTGAGTCAGGAACTGGCGAAATAGAGGAAGCATCACCTTATTCGGTTCCTGCTCCCTCTGCAGCCACTTGCTTCCTCTAACGCCGGCTCCATCCATAACACTGATGCTCTGGGATGGAGGGTCGGTAACCCGCAATCTGGGCTTGCTGACCTTCCATCTCACAGCAGGAAGTCGCAGGCCACATCAAGTTGCCAATGGTTGGACTATTTCTTCAAAATAGTCCTATTGTCTAAATACCTACTTACAGCATTTTGGTAGTGCAGCCTATTTTTGGACTGCATATGGTGAGATTTTGTTAAAAAAAAATTTTTTCCTACTGTATTGTCTCTGTTTTGGTAACCTACTGTAGGCCTGTTTTTTGAACCCCACCAGATATAGAAGCTAGCAAAATAGGTTTGATTTTTCCCAGCTTTTGCCATGCATATATGTGGATTTGGTGACTTGTAGCAAGGACCCTGTATTTTTTATTTAGAATTTCTAAGACATTGGGAGATATTATGTGGCTTATATCATAAACACACACAGAAATGCTATGTTAAAATAGCTGGTAATGCTTAAACAGCGGGGATTAACTCAAAAGTTGTCCAGAAACAACTTCTTACAATATACTGTGCAAGGGAACATCCACTAGATGGTCAATAAATAACTAATATATAAAAGGCTTCAACTTGCAATTCAAGAGGGAAACAATCCTACATTTTTCTTAGAAGCAAAAGTATACAAACGCGGTGTTAATGTTTCTAAGGCGCTGAGATGCTTTCAGTAAATAAGCATCATTTCCCTTTTGAATGATCACTATTATTTTCCTGGTACAGCTGCAGAAATGGAAATTCGCAAGCGCACTTTTTACAGAAGCTTCTGTTGTAGTGATGTTCTAGTAGCTCTTAATTTATTTCACATTGAAATTAAAGTGGTTAGTTAAAAAAAATATATATACAGTAGGTGCCGCCGACATTGTATATTCATTGCGATCCTATCGCGGAGATTCTCGGCGACAGGGGTGCCGACATCTCGGCGACAGGGTGGCGACACATGTTGCGCTCGCTGCAATAG
This sequence comes from Rana muscosa, assembly GCA_029206835.1. Lineage (NCBI taxonomy): Eukaryota > Metazoa > Chordata > Amphibia > Anura > Ranidae > Rana > Rana muscosa. The sequence goes on from CM055121.1 coordinate 181,943,995, forward strand.
CGAGGAGACGTGGCACTGTATTGAACAGGGATCCGACGTGGATTCCCGCCAATACCAGGCACTGCGTTTGGTATGAATCCTGAGCGGGAACTCCAGGCCAATTTTTAAATAAAAAAACGGCATGGGTTCCCCCTCCAGGAGCATACCAGGCCCTTGGGTCTGGTCTGGATTTGAAGGGGAAACCCTACGCCGAAAAACCGGCGTGGGGGTTCCCCTCAAAGTCCAAACCAGACCCTTATCCGAGCACACAACCTGGCAGGCCGCAGGGGAAGAGGGGGGGGACGAGATAGCGGCCCCCCCTCCCTCCTGAACCGTACCAGGCCGCATGCCCTCAACATGGGGGGTTTGGTGCTCTGGGGCAGGGGGGCGAACTGTGGCCCCCCCACCCCAGAGCACCATGCCCCCATGTTGATGAGGACAGGGCCTCTTCCCGACAACCCTGGCCGTTGGTTGTCGGGGTCTGTGGGCGGGGGGCTTATCGGAATCCGGGAGCCCCCTTTAATAAGGGGGCCCCCAGATCCCGGCCCCCCCACCCTATGTGAATGAGTATGGGGTACATCGTGCCCCTACCCATTCACCTGGTGGAAAAAAAATGGCAATAAAAACACAACACAGTTTTTTAAAGTATTTTATTGCACAGCTCCGGGGGTCTCTTCCGTCTTCGGGGGTCTCCGGTGTCGTCACCGCGCTCTCCGGTTCTTTCTTCTGCCGGGCCACCACTATCTTCTTCCAGCTCTTTTGCTAGCGGGGCCCGGTCTTCTCCGTCGCCTTCTTCTTCTCCCGCTCTCCGGTTCTTCTCCCGCTCTCCGGTTCTTCTCCCGCTCTCCGGTTCTTCCTTCCGCCGGGCCTCCGCTATCTTCTTGCAGCTCTTTTGCTAGCGGAGGCCCGGTCTTCCCCGTCTCGTCCGGCTTTCCGTTGTCCTTCTGCCGGCCCCTCCACTACCTTCTTGTAGCTCTTTTGCTAGTGGAGGGGCCGGTCTTCCCGTCGTCGGCGTCTTCTTCCCTCTTCTCCTCCTCGATGTTGACTCGTCGCTTCCTCTCGCAGTAATGCTAAATCTTCGGTCCGCAGCGATTTATATAGGCTTCTCATGACGTCACAGTCACATGCTCCGGTTGGCCCCGGATTCCGATAAGCCCCCCGCCCGCAGACCCCGACAACCAACGGCCAGGGTTGTCGGAAAGAGGCCCTGTCCTCATCAACATGGGGGCAGGGTGCTCTGGGGTGGGGGGCCGCAGGTCGCCCCCCTGCCCCAGAGCACCAAACCCCCCATGTTGAGGGCATGCGGCCTGTTACGGTTCAGGAGGGAGGGGGGCCGCTATGTAGTCCCCCCCACTTCCCCTGCGGCCTGCCAGGTTGCGTGCTCGGATAAGGGTCTGGTTTGGATTTTGAGGGGGACCCCCACGCCGTTTTTTCGGCGTAGGGTTCCCCTTCAAATCCATACCAGACCCAAGGGCCTGGTATGCTCCTGGAGGGGAAACCCACACCGTTTTTTTCTTTAAAAATTGGCGTGGAGTTCCCGCTCAGGATTCATACCAAACGCAGTGCCCGGTATTGGCGGGAATCCACGTCGGATCTCCGTCTATCGGCAATGCGTGTCGCTCATCGTGAAAGGAACATTTTTCCTTTCCCGATGACGAGACAGCTCGGCGCTGGCTCTCGCGACGGAGCTCATAGGGTGTCAATCTCGCCGCTAGAAGCGGCGAGTCTGACACAATATCGGCGGCACCTACTGTAACTCATACTTCCTCAACTATTACAAGAATACAGAATAACTATCCTGGGTAAATAGCCACTTACCAGTATCCTGTGTACCTGCTTTAAATTTTTTCAAAGGGACGGCAGAAAATAAATTATGCTTCAGGTGTTGGGCCTAAAACGCCTACCTATCCATTTGTACTGTGGATATAACTGTCTCTTGTTATTAGTTATAATTCAGGTCAGAACTGCCACATGTGGCTAGTTGTAGATGTCTAGAGCAATGTGACAGAAGCTTGGTTCAGTTAGATGCCACCACTACAGCCATTGCAATGTCTAAGTGCCACCCGTGCTATTTAAAATTATCATATATACCACTTGGCTACGCTCCCAGAAGTCAGTTTTGACACACCCCCATCTGCAGAAGGTCCACAGGGACATTTACATACCCCCCACAAACACCTGCTGAGCCCAGAAGTATAGCGATGATGTGTACCACCAGTAGTGCCCTTACTCACATGTAAACACTGGTCTAGTTCCCGTAACGTAATCCCCTATAGAGTTATTGGCTGTTATTATCTCAGCTATGTCTTCTTTAACCACTTCAGCCCCGGAAGAATTGGCTGCCCAATGACCAGGCCATCCTTTTTTCCCCACAAATAGAGCTTTCTTTTTGTGGTATTTGATCATCTCTGCGTTTTTTTTTTTGTTTTTGTTTTTTTGCGATATAAACAAAAATAGAGCGACAATTTTGAAAAAAACACAATATTTTGTACTTTTTGCTATAATAAGTATCCCCAATTTTTTTTGAAGAAAGATAATTTTTTCTCAGTTTAGGCCGATATGTATTCTTCTACATATTTTTGGTAATAAAAATCGCAATAAGCGTATATTGATTGGTTTGCGCAAAAGTTATAGCGTCTACAAAATAGGGAATAGATTTATAGCATTTTTATTAGTATTTTTTTTTTACTAGTAATGGTGGCGATCTGCGATTTTTATCAGGACTGCGACATTATGGTGGACACATCGGACACTTTTGACAAATTTTTGGGACCATTGGAATTTATACAGCGATCAGTGCTATAAAAATGCACTGATTACTGTAATAATGTCACTGGCAGGGAAGGGGTTAACACTAGGGGGCGATCAAGGGGTTAAATGTGTTCACTAAGGTGTGTTCTAACTGTAGAGGGATGGGACTGACCTAGAGGAAATTACAGATCGTGGTTCCTAGCTATTAGGAACTCACAATCTGTCTTTCCTCAGCTCACAGAAGAGGGATGTGTGTGTTTACACACACACACGTCCCTGTTCTGCCTCTCATGCCCGCGATCGCTCGCGGGCGGCGGTCATCGCGACTGCTGGTCACAAGCATCGGCAACCCACCGATGCAGCAGGCGCGCGCGCGCCTGCTAACCCCCTTAAAGCGACCGACACACAGCTACGACGGTTCGCACAGCGGAACCAACCTGCGGCAGTATAACTGCGGCTGCTGGTCCGTAAGCAGTTAAAGAACACATAGGGGGAGATTTACTAAAGGCAAATAGACTGTACACTTTGCAAAGTGCAGTTGCTCCAGAGCTTAATAAATTCGCAGGAGCTCTGCTGACTTCTTGCATTTGATTGAGTATTCTTTGCGAAGTGAAACTTTACCTCAATTACTAAGCTCTGGAGCAACGGCACTTGCAGAGTGCAACAGCACAATCTATTTGTGAAAGTGCACAATCTATTTGCCTTTAGTGAATCAACCCCATTGTGTGCTCAAAAAACGAAATCTGTATTTATGAACATGTTGATTTAGCTTGTGAGCATAGTCATGGAGATTTTAAACTCTGGCACATTGCTATATGATATTAATGAATGTTTATTACCTGTATATTGTCCATTAAAACCCAGGCTTCCTATTAACTCTATGGACTGCATGTAGTATATTGCTTTTTGCTAGATGCCAGTCAAGTTTGTGGGTAAAATAGTCTCTTCCCCAATTGTTTCTGACAGCTTGATGAGGGATTCACTCCAATAACCCTCATGGGAATTGTATTTCAGTAACTACACAGAGCGCCAAATTATCTACACTTTTTTTTATTTATTTACGCATTCAGATGCAATGTTTTAAACCTTGATCAAATAGTTTGCTTCCAGCATTTTTCTCATGCTGCATCGCTAATACCATAATAAGATAAAACTGAATGCAATTAGAGGCAGAAGATAGAGTATAAAATTTTGAAAGCCAGAGAAAAAATAAATAAAATAAAGTTTATTATTTTTTAGAGTGGTTTACTTTTTAATGACTTGTTTTAATCAGATTTCACTATCATCTTTATAAGGACTGTAATACTGTTAGTCCACTCTAGCTACTTTTTTGCAGAACGACATAGCAGACTGCTAATATTCAGTTCCACAATACAAAAAAAAATCTTCTAATATTACAGCCTAATGCCCCATACACACGATCGTTTTTCATGCCGTTAAAAATGCCATTAAAAAAAATGGCCATTAAAAATGATCGTGTGTAGGCTCCAGAGCATTTTTAACGACGTGAAAAACGGCCATTAAAAATTTCGAACATGCTCTCTTTTTTCACGTCGTTTTTCATGTCGTTTTTTTTAACGACGTGAAAAACGATAGTGTGTATGCTTTAACGATGTGAAAAAAAACACGCATGCTCAGAATCAAGTATGAGACAGGAGCGCTCGTTCTGGTAAAACTAGCGTTCGTAATGGAGATAGCATATTCGTCACGCAGTCACGGACTGAAAAGAGCGAATCGTCGCTCAACAAACTTTACTAACATGAAGGGTGGTGCCATTCAAACGGAACTTCCCCTTTATAGTGCCGTCGTACGTGTTGTACGTCACTGCGCTTTGCTTGATCGTTTTTTAAAATGATCGTGTGTACGCAAGACAGGCTTGAGAGGAAACATGAAAAAAAACGACGTGAAAAACGGCAAGAAAAAAAGTCAAGAAAAACGATCGTGTGTATGGGGCATAATACCTAAGCTGACCTGACTTTGGCTTGGGTTTAATCAGAATAAAGAGAACCTGACAAGTTAGATATATGGGAGCTGCCATGATCACCTCAATCTTTATAGGTGAATATTGTGAGTCGGTCATTATTGTCTGCCCTGTTTTATTTTAAAGTGGTTGTAAAGTCTGAAGTTTTTTTTTGCATACAACTAATGCATTCTATACATTAAGATAAAAAGCCTTTTGTGTGCAGCAGCCCCCCTAATAGTTACCTGAGGTCCCTCTCGATCCAGCGATATCCACGAGTGTCTTGGCCATCCGAGACTCTTCCTACTGATTGGCTGCGACACAGCAGTGGTACCATTGGCTCCTGCTGCTGTCAATCAAAGTCAGCTAGCCAATCAGGATAGAGAGGTGGCGGGGCCAGGCCAGGCTTTACAATCATTTTGAAAGTGATATTGAAAGCTATGCTTTTTTTTCCTAAAATAAAAAAGATGTTATACTTCCCTTCTGTGTGCAATTATATTGCACAGGGCAGTTGCCTGCCTGCTCTTTGGTGGTGCTGTCCGCTCCTTCTTCTGAGTGCCCCCTCAGTAAGCCATGTGCTAAGGGGGCACCCATCTGAGCATGTTTCTAAGCCGGGCTGTGTGCATCCATAGACACGCAGTGCCAGAAAGCCACCCCCTTATCCCCTCCTCACAGGAACTTGATTTTCAGCAGCAGGAGCCTATGCCAGCTGCCCTCAGTGAGAGAGAATGGGGCTGCAGCCAGGACGGTGCTGGAACGGTGAGAAGTGTCAGGTAGGTGTTGGGGGGGGGGGGGGGGGGATCTGTGATTTTAGTGCGTAAAGAAGGCAGGGAGAATTGTGATGGCTGCAAAACGTGTTCCTTTGAAACAGTGGCAGCTCTCCTATTCCCATCTTTACAGGTTCCCTTCAAGCCATACATGCAGATTTCCCATATTTATTTTTTCAGATGATATAACTCTCCCATTTTGCCAAACCTGCAAACCCTAAAGAGTTAGATATGGGATATACTGCGCTGTGCAATGAGTGAACACAAAAATTAGCTGCCAACACAGCTGAGACAAAGCAAAAACTGGTGAATATGAAAAAGTGTAGCGCTTATTTTTGTGAAAGAGTCAGTTAACAAAACATAACAAATGTTGCAAACATGCATATATATTAATTTCAGTGACACCAAGTGACTGAGTGTGATCCGTGAAAAAAAATATATTATATGTAAATAAATCAGAACAAAACAGTCCTCTATTGTGACCACACACAAATAACAGTCCAAAAGTGTAGAAAAAACTGCAAGGTTGAAAAAAAGAGTCCCACATGGATATGACCCTCTCTGTGAAAGGATAGAGACACCACCACCGATTATAAGGAGGAGGCTTACCAGATGGTATTGACTTGGTAAGGTGTATACCACCCAAGTCAAAACAGGCTTAAATAATCAGTCAGCAAGGTGTATCCAGCTGGTCCTGAATCCGCATATCAGTCGGCACCGCAAATTCCCGTAAACACCAGGAAGTGTGAATACATATAGTATTTGGAAGAACATCATAGGCATATCACAAAATGCAAGAGCGATGTGTGTAAATGGGTCCACCCGACGCGTTTCAACTAAAAAGTCATCATCTGACCCCAGATGATGACTTTTTAGTTGAAACGCGTCGGGTAGACCCATTTACACACATCGCTCTTGCATTTTGTGATATGCCTATGATGTTCTTCCAAATACTATATGTATTCACACTTCCTGGTGTTTACGGGAATTTGCGGTGCCGACTGATATGCGGATTCAGGACCAGCTGGATACACCTTGCTGACTGATTATTTAAGCCTGTTTTGACTTGGGTGGTATACACCTTACCAAGTCAATACCATCTGGTAAGCCTCCTCCTTATAATCGGTGGTGGTGTCTCTATCCTTTCACAGAGAGGGTCATATCCATGTGGGACTCTTTTTTTCAACCTTGCAGTTTTTTCTACACTTTTGGACTGTTATTTGTGTGTGGTCACAATAGAGGACTGTTTTGTTCTGATTTATTTACATATAATATATTTTTTTTCACGGATCACACTCAGTCACTTGGTGTCACTGAAATTAATATATATGCATGTTTGCAACATTTGTTATGTTTTGTTAACTGACTCTTTCACAAAAATAAGCGCTACACTTTTTCATATAAACCCTAAAGAGTTAAATAGGATAACCACTATATTGATTACTCCTTCTAATCCTTTCTTTAATTTCTAGATATTGGCTTAGTCTATATTTAGACTTAAAGTGGTTGTATATCTCAGACATGAAATATGAACAAAGCATATCCCAATATAATGTGTACTTGTCTCAATTTTGAGCAATTTCGTTCCTCGTCTATCAGCAGGAAAAATATCTGACAGGGTTTTCTGACACCAAGAGAAAAACGGTGACAGGGGAGGGACCTCCAGCTGATTGACAGATTCAGCTCTGTTCCTGTGAGCTGTGTGGAGGAGGGGTGTCACTTCCCGCCAATCAGCTCTCAGATCTTTCTTCGCTGAGCTCTGCAGAGTGTAATTTCAGCTCTATGCCCTCTTTTTCCTGAACCCTCAGGCCAGGTTCACACCTATGCGAATTGTATGTGGCTTAAAACGCATCCAATTCGCAGGTCATTAGAAAATACATACATTTTTATGAGGCTAGTTCACATATGTGCGATGCATTCGCACTGCGCAGTGCCGTAAAAACATGTGCATTTTCTAGGCATTGCGGTGCGAATTCAGGCCCATTATCTTCTATGGGCACGCATCTGATTCGCAGATGTCTTCCGTTCTGAACAGGACTTTTTTCCCTGCTCACTACACTTCCCCCCTCCCCCTCCCCTCCCCCTCCCCCCCCCTCCCCTCCCCCTCCCCTCCCCTCCCCCTCCCCTCTCCCTCCCCTCTCCCTCCCCTCTCCCTCCCCTCTCCCAGGTCAGCAAGTCCGCAGCTACACTGCACATGAACCGCTAAACAGCCCTCTTATCTCTTTGCAGAGATAACAGAGCTGGAATTCGCACCGCACAAGTGTGAATCCAGCCTCAGACAAGCTTTATAAATTCAGCACTTTGAAGGACTGAATAGAAGACTGCAGATGAACAGGTACAAATCATGTAGGAGGATTTGTTTAATCTCTGTGTATCACCCAAGGACAGTCATTTCACTGGGTATATGCAAAGGTTTACAACCGCTTTAAGGTTTTCTTGCCGTCAGCCTTGGAAGGCAAGCCACCTACTGTGCCTGGGGGTATAAATTATCACCAATGGGTAGAAAACTTCCTGTGGCTAAGGTAAGGGAAAATCACAATTATATCTAATTTTGCTGTAGCTGAACATTTTAAAAAATTGTATGTGTGTCCTTGATCTTTGCCCACTCCTCCAACTTATTTATTTCCAACGCAAAATAAGTCCAGCAAGCTTGCAATTAAAGGTCATAATGCATCTTCTGCTTGTTTTTTGATGCGGCTTGAGTCAATACTTATGACCATATATGATTGGAAAATTGCAGACTGTCTTCTGCTAAGTGCAGACCCAATCACCTTTACATCACCAATTGTATATGTACTTTGATTGCAACCACTTCACTTTTGCTCTGGGTGCCTTCAACAGGGGTGTTTATGTACAAGTGGTGTGAGCCCTCAGTTTTTATTGTAAGTAGCATAACATCTTGACAAAGGTTCACCTACGCAGGGGTACAGCAGGGTGAGCATTACCGGAAGATTTGGGCTGGGGAAGTCCGATCAAATAACTTTTTTAAGTATTAAGTGTTCACTGGGCAACCTAGTGGAGTAAACCAAAGGTCCATATAGATCACCAGAGCCTAAGGGCCATCTGACAGGGTCCCGGGTTGCAGGTACACTGCTTTACAGCTGAAGGGAATGCGTGTGCTGGTCTATTTGACCCCCCGTCCCCGTCACAAGTGGGGGTGAGCAATCTGTAGAGAGGTGCAAAATGACTTTGGGATCTAGCAACAGTGGCTGCTTGCCCCCAAGGAATAGGCCCTGAGACTGAGGACTTAGGGTCACCCTAGAGCAAAAGAGACAAAGGCCATAAGCACGGTCTCAGCAGCAAAGAAGAGAAGAAGAAGACAAAAGGAAAAAGACAAAAGTAAGGATCGAGATAGAGAAAAGAGAGGGTGGAGTAGGAGAAGTCCTGCAGGAGGAGGAAGTAACAAATCAGTACTTAGGAGAAACACAATCTGTTTGGATGCAAAATGTGAAGAGCATAGGACCACCAAGGTGACCATACTTTGAAGCCTCGTACACACGGGCGAGAATCCCGTCAAAAAAAAAACCGTCGGTTTTCTCGACGGGATTCGTGGCAAGCTTGTCTTGCCAAGCCCTGTGTACACACGCACATTCAATAGAACCGCCGTTCTTTTGAACGGCAAGAACGCAGTGACGTCATCGACTACGACGAGCATGCGCTCGTCACATTCGATGCCATCGCCGCCATCTTGCTACACCCTACACTACCCTTGTATGCTACCGCGCATGCGTCAAAGTCTTTTCGAGCATGCGCGGGTTTACCTGGAGACAGGTAAGCATACACACGCATGGTTTTCTCGTCGGGAAACAGTCCGACGAGAATCCCGACGAGAAAATAGAGAGCAGGTTCTCTATTTTTCTCGTTGAGATTCCCGGCAGTTTTCCCGACGAGAAACCATACACACGACCGGTTTTCTTGGCAGAAAGCTCTCCCAGCAGTTTTCTTGCCGAGAAAACCGGCCGTGTGTACGAGGCTTGAGACCATACAGCAGTTTCAGTTTCAAACTGTCTGCAACCATCTTTTTTGTGCATTTTAGTGTCAGATACAACATTGGTGCTAACTGCACAAACATAATCCCTAAAAGGAAAATTTACCCTGTGCCCAGATCCCTCAAATACTGTAGTTCCTTGTCAAAAGCTGATGCCACACACTGCCTCTCTACACAACAACATGCTCTTGCTTTGCTAAAGTTTGTGAGAGTTCAGAGAGACACTCCTGAAGAAAACCACCTTCCCTACAAAGGGCAGTAAGAGCTCTGGTTGAATCAATCCTATTTCAGTTTCTCAGCAACACATCACACCTTTTGGTATATATGGATTTATCTTGATAGTTTCTTGCAAACACATTTCATTACTCTTGCATTCAGTTGTGTTGTTGCCAGCCACATTTCACACATAGTTAATTCTTGGAAAATGTGATGTAAATTATCTCAATTTCCTTCATGGAAATCTGGATTTTTATTACACTGTCCTGACTAGTCTCCATATCAGCACGGTAAAAAACATTAATGGTTCTTGATTGGTGTGTCTTCTATCAACACTTATCTTGTCACTGGGAGTAATTATCTATTTTCTTTGTTAAAAATGTATTACTGTTGTGTGTTTTTTTTAATTTTTTATCCAGATTATAAGTTTTAAAAATAAATGAATAAACATGATTTGAAAAACATTATTATGCATCTGGCGCCAACCAGTTTACTTCAATTAAGACTTAATAGCTGTATGTCAGAGCAGAATTGCAATGATTAATTTGTCACAGTTAATAATTGCAAACTGGTTGCTAAGATGCAAGGCAAAGTGCATACTACAGTTTATACTTTACAGCTTTGATGGCTAGAGTCTTTAACAGCAACTTGGAAATATCGCTTCGGATTATCCAGTTGTTTTGTCCTTGCTATGCATTTTTTTTTTAAAATGAACTCCAGTTTTAAAGGGGTTGTAACCCCTCAAGGTTTTTCACCCTAATGCATTCTATGGGCCTTACATGGTTCTGCTTAAATGAATATTCTCAGGTATAATTATAGAGGTTTTCCGATTTACTTTCTAACCATTGCCCCCCTTTTATCCTCCCCTCCCTATTCCCTTGTGCGGTACAGTTATTCCCTCTCTTTCTACACCTGGCTGAGACTTGAGGTATTGTTTAGTACTACTTTACTTATGGTTTCTAGTGGTTTCAGTTCTTGTTCTTCATTTGTTGATGATTGCCTCTGCCTCATACCAATATGTTTACCTGAGAAAGTCCTATTGCTTACGTCTCTTCTGCTGATGATTTAAATTATTTATATTTACTATTGCTGTATGGCCTTATACCTTTGCCATATTGACAACCCGTGCATGGGTTATTGTTTAAAGTGGTTGTACACCCTGTACAACCACTTTTACTTACAGGTAAGCATATATTAAGGCTTACCTGTAGGTGCTGGAAATATCTCCTAAACCTCCACAGTTTAGGAGATATTTACAATAAAACCGTGCGCTGATGTCCACGGCGCATGTGCCAATGTCTACGGAGCATGCGCACTTTAGAAAGGGCGATCGTGCCGTTTCTAAAGGGGTCATGCCGTGACTGGTGGCTCACGCGGGTCACAGAGCCGGAGTTTGCGGCCCCAGAAGGAAGAGGGGTGAAGATGGACGCTCGCTGCTAGTGGGGACAGTGGTGACATCGCAGGCTTCAGTTTCAGGTAAGTGACACATAATGGGCTACTATGCGATGCATAGTAGCCCATTATGCTTTACCTTTGCAGGGAAATAAAGAGTTAGTAAAACCCATAAGGGTTTACTTCCTCTTTAAATGGCTTGTTTGTTACTGCCTGAACTTTTTCAATAAAAATATTGAAATACAAATTTACACAAATTAAGCAAACTTTTGGATTTTGTGTGTCATTTTACTTGTCTATTGTGGAAAACTGTTAGCTGGAATCTGCTTGATTACAATAGGAAGTGACATTTTTTTTTCCCTTACCTCCATGATTTATACTGTATATGAGGCTCAAGGCACATCAGTAAAGTATGGGGCCTGAGGTGAATAGGGACTTCAGAGCCTAAATCTTGCATCTTTAGCTTTGTATGCTGTTGGCCTTTGGCGTCTGTAAGGCCTCTCTCACACAAGCGAAAACCATGCCACATTTGTAACTGGGTAGCGTATTAAAGTGGTTCTAAAGCCTGAACATTTTTTACCTTGATGCATTATTTGCATTAAGGTAAAAAAAAAACGTTTAGGCGTCCGCATCACCGCTATTAAACTGTTATACAATGGTTTTAATTCTTTTTTTTTTTTGTTTTGGCACTGATGATATAACTGTAAGCCCAGTTTTTAAAGCTACTTTGTCTAGACTTTAAGAAGTGGAAGTAGGCAAAGTTCCTTCTTTCGTTCCCCACAAGAAAGCAAATCCACATATTTCCTAAGGCTGTAAATGTTGTTTACTCTCCTTTCTTCTTTAAGCTATATATGAACACTCTGTCAAAAATGACAAAGTTCTTGTAATCCGTTGCTGTGTTGAAGATGAGGTAATTAATGGAAATGTACAATGTTGGTTCTTTTTACTGAAAGCTTGTTAAAAGGACCTGTCAATCTCTACAGTTATAAATATTTTATTCTATTGTGAGGGGGTTTACTCAGCAGCGGGTGTGTGTGACCCCCTGGATAGGTTCACCACACAAAAACAGGCACAGCAAACAGAGTTGTAGGTGAAAAACAAAAGATGCGGTTTATTTGAACTATATGCAGTGTAAAATATAACAGCAAAACAAAAAGAAACATGAAAAGAAATCCTGGTCAGCTTGACGGCTTACTACACACGTAGTTTCCCTATCTAACAACTAGGTGCAGCCTTGTGCTGCCCCAGCCCCTATCTCCCTATTTTAGAAAGTTTAGCCACACAGTCTTTGTCTCACCGTACAGAAAGCACACTCCCCAGTCTACACAACACAGAACTGGTTCCAGGATGGAGCATCTCCCTTGGCATGCTGGGAGTTCTTGTAGAGGCCCTAATGAGTCCACTTGCTTCAGCTGGGCTCATTAACTCTTCCCCTGCAAGACTCCCAGCACTCCCCCTAGTGGTATAAATTGGCATAAAGCCTAAATCTAGGACATATATATATCGTCCATCCTGGATGCAACCTGGTGATTTTACCTGCCTGCTGTCACATACCCCCCCTCTTGTTTTAACCTTGGGGTTGGAACACAAGCAATCAGGCATGCATGTACTCGAGACAAAGCATCCACATTTCCCATTTGAACGCCAGGGCGAGGCTTTACCATAAAGTTGAATTCCTGTAGGGCCAGGAACCACCTATTTACTCTTCTATTTGTCTCTTTGTTTTGAGCCATCCACTTTAAAGGAGCGTGATCAGTAATCAGGTCAAAGTGCCTAACTAGCAGATAGTACCAAAGGGAATCTAGAGCCCACTTCACCGCTAAACACTCCTTCTCAATTGTGGCGTAATTTACCCCATGGGACTTCAATTTCCTGCTGAGGTAAATGACGGGGTGCTCTTCCCCGTTCCAGACCTGGGACAATACTGCTCCTAACCCAACGTCTGATGCATCACTTTGTACGACAAAGTCCCTAGAGAAGTCTGGTGAGTACAACACTGGCTGGCTACATAAGGCTTTTTTTAAGAATTGGACTCTTCCCTTTTGTCAGGTTGGTTAGGGGCACAGCCTGAGAGGCAAAGTGGGGAATGAATCACCGATAACCAGCGATTCCCAGAAAAGCTCGTACCTGCTTCTTACTGTTGGGACGTGGGCAATTCTGTATGGCCTCAACTTTATTGACTTGAGGTTTTATCACTCCCCTCCCAATGGTGTACCCAAGATATTTGGCCTCCTCCTGTCCAATGGTACACTTCTTGGGGTTGGCCGTAAACCCAGCTTCCCGGATAGAGTCTAGGACTGCTTGCACTTTTGGCAGACGTGAGGCCCAATCTGTGCTATAGATAATTACATCATCCAGGTAAGCCGTGGCATACTTCTGATGGGGCCTCAGTATCTGGTCCATTTTCCGCGGGAATGTTGCCGGTGCATTCTGTAATCCGAACGGCATTTTTTTATATTGGAATGCCCCGTTTGGGGTTACAAACGCGGTTTTCTCCTTGGCCGGTTTGGCCAGGGGAATTTGCCAATACCCTTTTGTGAGATCAAGAGTTGTCATGTATCGGGCTGTTCCCGGCCGGTCGATCAACTCATCTATACGTGGCATGGGGAAGGTGTCAAATTTTGTAACTTTGTTCAGTTGTCGAAAATCATTACAGAATCGCCAGCTCCCATCCGGTTTAGGCACTAACACTATGGGACTGGACCAATCACTTTGGGATTCCTCTATCACCCCCAGTTTAAGCATTTTCTGTACTTCCTCACGTATTGCCTCCCGTCGGGCCTCTGGGAACCGATAGGGTTTTAGCTTCACCCTTTCACCGGGCGGGGTAATAATATCATGCTCTGGTGACCAGGATGTGAGTGTGAGAGGAAGACGCTTCTCCTCCCTCCTCCCCCCTACCTCTGTACACACCTCTACTACAGGTGCAGCGCTGATGGAGACCGCTGAGACGCGAACCCACAACCTCCAAACCCTGTGCCAATAAACCTACAACGTGCAAGCTGTTACCCTCCACAGAGCCTGCACCTCTACCAAACTGGAGCGGAGATCGGAGCAAGGCTACTATAGTGAAGGAGTGCACTTGTACCCGGCCGGGGAAGAATCTTCAATCGCACAGTGCGGACAGGGAACGCACGTTTACAGCCTACAACCCCCATAACCCTCAGCGTGGAGCAGTGAGGAGCAAGAAGCGGGACTGTGCTGTGAATATTGTTTAACTATTAACACAGTTGTTTGAGACTGACAGAGAGGAGTAGGGACGTCTGTGAGAGACACCCCCCCCCCCTCCAGCAGCCTCTGTGAAACGGCACAGAGGAGTCTCCTGAGAGAGGAAGAGTGTACGGCTCCTTCAGCTGACAGGAATAGATCTTAGACCCCCCTCCCCTGCACATCAGCTCACGGCATCAGAAAGGAGATAAGCTGTAAACACCGTGATATAGTATGGGAGAGTGGTAAACAGTATAAAACAACTAAGGCTGGATAAAGTCATACCACCAGGAATCACTGTCTCCACTGATTATATAAAAGGCTGTGCTTTAAGATAAAACTGAATAGCATACCACATTATACCATTGGGGGCTGAAGGGAAAGGGGAGGAAAAGGAAAAGGAAAGAGGACGTCTGTTGGCACTGAGAGTGTCCCCAGGGAACTTAGGAAATCTACAGACAAGGAAGGGAGATAGTTCCTCTCCCCTGGACAGCTCTCCCCCTTGGGTTTTTTTTTTTTTGGGGGTTTTACCTCCCCTCACATACACTTCTATATTAGCTCTACTAAAAGGGATATCTGCTTGACGGTACTTCAAGGTAGCTGACATTAATATAGCAACACTCTAATCTCCATAATGTCATCACAACGGACCACAAAAGCAAGCATAGCAGCAAGTCAAGCGGCAGCGAAACTAGTGAAATACACACATAACCCAGATCAACCCTTAACCCAGACCCCTTCAAAAAATAACCAGCAGCCTAAATTACAACATGGGACTACTGGGGCAAGAAAAAGTCAAGGACAAAATCAGATATCCCTAGAAGGGGGAGATATGGAGAGGAGACTCTCAGGAGTCAATGAGGTGAGAGGGATACCCGGAAATCTAACTGAAGGTGCAAGAGAGGTACAATGTGAACCAACATTGAAAGAAGTGCTAGCAGCAATTAATTTTTGAAAATCCTCCCTGTGCGATGTAACTACCCATCTTAAAACAATACAGGTGGAAGTAGCTCGAGTCAGACAGGACTTACAACAAATAAATGAAAGAACAGCAGCTCTGGAGGAAAGAGTTAGCCTTGTTGAGGATGTATTGACCCCCCTCAGAAAAGAAATAAAAGAAATGAGAGAACAAATGGTTAAACAGGAACTGAAGATGGACAAAATCGAGAATAGAATGAGAAGGAAAAACATCAGGATAGTGGGACTTCCAGAAAATAGTGAAGGGGCAGACCCAGTAACCTTTGTTGAAAAATGGATAAGAGAGACATTTGGTCAAGAATCTTTTTCGCAATTCTTAGCGGTAGAAAGGGCGCATAGGGTCCCAGCTAGACGTCTTAGACCAGATGGCCCCCTCCTGATCAAACTGTTCTATTATAAAGTAAAGACAAAATGACAGTAATCCAGAAAGCCCGGGATATGAGAAACATCCTACACAATGGAACTAGGATATCTATTTATCCAGACTTCTCACCAGAACTGCAGAAGAAAAGAGCTAGGTTCGGGGAAGTAAAGCGAAAACTACAGCAATCAAAATTTACATATGCACTACTATACCCAGCGATACTAAGGGTGAATACACCAGATGGGACAAAGTTCTTTGACACGCCTGAAGGGGCGTTGGAGTGGCTATCGTCGGAAAGTGAAACCCCATAGAAAACATGTACATATACATGGACAGTGGCCTTTTTTTTTTCTTTTCTTTTCTCCCAGGGAACTTCTTCCTCAGATGTACTCAGATATGCATATATTCTGGGAAGGGGGGAAAGAGAGAGAGGAGGAGGGAAAGGGGGAAGGAAAAAGGAAAAAGAGAAATTCTTCCCTTTTTTTTTTTTTTTTTTGCGAGAGAATTTTACACGGGCTCCTTAAAAGGAGATAGGGATAAGCACAAATAATCACAAGAGAAAACATGCAATAAGAAGCACAGAAGGGGAAATACATAAGGACTCTTCTCCCTCTTAAAAAAAATATTTTTTTCTTTACTTTTATGTACATTATTTGCACATGGTAATTTACCTTTATGGGAGACACGAGGGGGGGGGGGCGAGGAGGGGATGGGGGAGGGAAAGAGGGTATGTTTGAATTGAAGGGAACGACGTTCAGGCCATTTCCCTTATTAAGGGGGAAGCCTAAACGTCCTCCTAAGTATAAAGGTAAAAGGTGTATGAGGAATGGGTGTATGAATGGGTGTATGAGGAATGGAGTAGAAGCATTTTGGAATGGGAGGGAGGGGGCGGGAATAAGGGGGGATTAAAACTTGGGATGCACCAAAGGGGTGAACATCAAAAGAGGGATGTAAGCGTGGGTCACAAGGGGAAGCCTCAACCTAAGCCGAGGAAGGCGGGGAAAAGGGTATTTGAGATAGAAAGGGGGGTATGTATGGAGTGAATGCAGAAAAAGAATATTTACACAAAGAAGAAAGATGAAGAAGGGGTTGAAGAAAGAAGGAAATGGGCATGCTCTGAGTATCAAAGGATTCACTATGGCTATAAACACTTATAGACACTTATAGATATCTACATTTAGTCTCACAGTAGAGAGTTATGGTAAATAAGATACAAATGAAAAATCTAACAATATGCTCGTGGAATGTACGAGGATTGGGAGACTCAGGGAAAAGGGCAGCGGCAATGTCATTGATGAGAACATATGGTGCTGTAATCACATGCCTCCAGGAGACCCACCTCACGAAGATCTCTGCATCCCAATTGAGATGGAGAGAGATTCAAGCGCAATACCACTTGGTCCACACCTCATATTCTAGAGGAGTGGGCATATTTATCAAAACGGGTATAGTGTGGGAATGTATACAGAGCAAGAAGGACGACTTAGGGCGCTATGTTTTCTTGCATTGTAGGATAGACAACAAGGCATATATACTGGTCAACTTGTTTATACCACCCCCTTTTAACACCACAGTGTTGACTAGCCTAACGGAGTTTGTTCTGGAGAGACCAGGAATACCAGTGATTGTCATGGGAGACTTTAACATGGTCCTCGAAAGGATAGATTCCCTAGTAAGATACATCAGAACAGAACAAAAGAGGATGGATTATCTAAATTTCTAGATGAAATAGGACTGAAGGATGTGTGGAGACTACGCAATCCCGAGATCCAGCAGTACTCCTGTTTCTCCAGAACACACTCCACGCTCTCAAGAATAGACTTAGCCCTGGGTAATGATGAGGCAATATTAATAATAAAACAAGTGAAATATATGCCAAGGAGCCTCTCAGATCACGCGCCAATGCTGGTAGAGCTGGACACAGGAGAAATAATACATCAAAGGGAGGGGAAAATAAACCCATACTGGATGGAATTAATAAAAGACCCAAAAGAGATTCTAGAGGAGATTAGAGAATTTATAGAAATTAACCAAGGTACTGCCTCAGACCAAGTGGTGTGGGATACATTAATAACTTTTCCCTTTCAGCAGTCCTTTCAAATGTGGTCAAAAACACCTCTGAATCATCCTCTCCAGTCATTTTTTTAAGTAAATGACTCACCACAAAGGACGCAATATTAGTGGAACTACTTGCCTCACTGGTCTGCGGACGTTGCTGCATTAATGTCTCCATTTGTTGCTGTAGTCTCTGTTCTTGCTTCTGCAACAGGTCTATGAAGCGGGCCTCAGATTGCTGCTGGGCTTGTTGCTGAGCTGCTAGGCTTTGTTGCAAAGTTGCATTTGTCTGCTGCTGGGCTGCAAGGCTCTGTTGATGAGCTTGCTGGTGGGATGTGAGGCTCTTTTGCAAACCTGCATTTGTCTGCTGCTGATTGGCATTTGCTAGAGTCAGCTGTTTCAGTATCTCCTCCACGCTAGCCTTTAAAAAAAAAAACTGCCCGCATTCTCCACCAACTGTGAGGGGGTTAACTCAGCAGCGGGTGTGTGTGACCCCCTGGATGGGTTCACCACACAAAAACAGGCGCAGCAAACAGAGTTGTAAGTGAAAAACAAAAGGTGCCGTTTATTTGAACTATATGCAGTGTAAAATATAACAGCAAAACAAAAAGAAACATGAAAAGAAATCCTGGTCAGCTTGACCGCTTACTACACACGTAGTTTCCCTATCTAACAACTAGGTGCAGCCTTGTGCTGCCCCAGCCCCTATCTCCCTATTTTAGAGGTTTAGCCACACAGGCTTTGTCTCACCGTACAGAAAGCACACTCCCCAGTCTACACAACACAGAACTGGTTCCAGGATGGAGCATCTCCCTTAGCATGCTGGGAGTTCTTGTAGAGGCCCTAATGAGTCTACTTGCTTCAGCTGAGTTTTCCCTGGCAAGACTCCCAGCACTCCCCCTAGTGGTATAATTTGGCATAAAGCCTAAATCTAGGACATATATATCGTCCATCCTGGATGCAACCTGGTGATTTTACCTGCCTGCTGTCACACTATTTATTCTTTAAATGAACACTGAAATGTGAGACATTTGGGGTGCTTCAGGTGGAAAAAGACAAAAAAAATAAAGTTATTAGAGGATTCAAAGTGGACTTGTTACTTTGTAGTTGACCTGCTGCAGGTAGGTCACCCATAAGTGGTTACGTATTATGTAATTTATATCGGCATGCTTTTGCTAATGCTAGCTCTCTGTATTTTAAGTCAGAATTCAGCATTTTTTATACAAAGTAGGATACATGTTTACTGCACAGTCCAAAATCCAGAATATGTACAAATATAGTTGCATAAATGTTATTGTTATGTATCTGAAGACACTGGTGGACTCTCTTGCACCCCCAGTTTAAGTAACCCTGAATGTCGGGCACAGGGAGGGATCCAGACGGGTTCCCCTTTCACACTACACTATGATATGTTCTCTATGCATGGTCTATGTGGTGCTCTAAAAGTCCAGATTTCCTTCATTTCTGTTTTCATTCACCCTGAATGTAGTTGTCAGTGGTGTGATGGTACCTGTGCCTGCTGGAACATTCAACAACTATTAGATTTGAGCTGCGTAGTGAGTTCAATGACAGCCACCTTGGTGCTGGTAGGCAGGACTTGAAACCAGCAGTGGGTAGGTTGTTGGCAGCAAAGCAGTGCACACGATCCATATATCAGCCAGTTTAGCAGGTACCAGCCAACATTTGGACAGTGTGTACAGCTGCCTGTCTGACAGGCTGGTCTCATGACTTTTGTCGAATGGCGACACCCCTGCTGTGCCTTTTTGTATTCTGACAGGGGGTCGCTGCACTAACATTGCTTGTGTTTAGTAGGGCGTTTTGTCAGGTTTTTTTTTTTTTTTTTTTTTTTTCAGCCAGCTTGGTTAAACAAACAAAAACTGAGTGTGGTGTACCCAGCTTAAGCCGATAAGCAGGGCAGAGATGATACAATTAGGGAGAGGTACAAGGTGAAGTCAGAAGAGTAGAAAAGTCTGAAGAAGTTGGAGGACAAACATCAGCAGATCTGGTTAAATATTAATATACAGCAAGACTGATGTATGATGTGTGTCATTATTTAAGAGAGTTGCTTCAACAAATCCAAAAATCAGAATCAATCACACCTTAAAATCTGGTGATGCGAGCACAACTTCAATAGCATTTTATGCTCTGGCAGTTGCAGGAACTCTGACATCATCAAGTCCCTTGCAGAGCTTGTAGACCTGCATTGAGGGGAAAGGACAACGAGGCACAGTCCAATGCTGGAGTGTAGGCAAGTAGAGGAGAGTGCTGGTTGCCGGTGGGAGCAGAGGATCGGGTAAGGAAAATTGCAGTCCCCTAAACCTAAATGAGCTTTTAACCCTTGCTGTGCCCCACTGCAAGGGAACATTCTTCCTTTCCTTGGCGATAGGCTTTAAGGGTTAGATTTAGGACAGCAAAATTCTACTTTGGGATGTTTTAAAGGTATATGCACTTTATCAAGCAGCCCTCCCTTACAACAAAATATGCTATCTTTCAGCTAATCCAGGACTGGAAGAAACCTTTATCCAGTTATTGCTAAAATATAAAAATAATAATTTAACCACTTGCCGCCCGCCCTATAGCGGATTGACGGCGGCAAAGTGGTTTCAAAATCCTGACTGGACGTCATATGACGTGATCATGATTTTGAGCCGCTACGCGCCCCCGGGGGCGCGCATCGCGGCGATCGTTGTTGCAGGGTGTCAGTCTGACACCCCGCAACACCGATATCTAGGTAAAGAGTCTCTGACAGAGACTCTTTACCACGTGATCAGCCGTGTCCAATCACAGCTGATCACGATGTAAACAGGAAAAGCCGGTCATCGGCATTTCCTCACTCGCGTCTGTCAGACGTGAGTAGAGGAGAGCCGATCGGCTGCTCCTCTGACAGGGGGGGTTTGTGCTGATCGATTATCAGTGCAGCCCCCCCCCCCGAGGATGCCCACACTGGACCATCAGGGATGCCACTGGACCACCAGGGATGCCCACCACCAGGTATGCCTCCCTAGACCACCAGGGATGCCATTCAGTGCCCCTAATGGATGCCAATCAGTGCCCACAATGGATGCCAATCAGTGCCCACAATGGGCATCACTGATTGGCAGGCATTATTGTTTGGCACTGATTGGCATCCATTAGTAACACATTACAGTACAGTGCCACCTATCAGTGCCCATCCATGCCACCTATCAGTGCCCATCCGTGCCGCCTATTGGTGAACATCCGTGCTGCCTATCGGTGCCCATCCGTGCCGCCTATCTGTGCCCATCCGTGCCGCCTATCTGTGCCCATCCGTGCCGCCTATCTGTGCCCATCCGTGCTGCCTATCGGTGCCCATCCGTGCTGCCTATCGGTGCCCATCCGTGCTGCCTATTGGTGCCCATCCGTGCTGCCTATTGGTGCCCATCCGTGCTGCCTATCGGTGCCCATCCGTGCCGCCTTATCAGTGCCCGTCAGTGCAGCCCCATCAGTGCCCATCAGTGAAGGAGAAAACATACTTATTTACAAAGTTTTGTAACTGAAACAAAAAAAATACGTTTTTTTTTTTCAAAATTTTCGGTCTTTTTTAAAAAAATGTAGGAGGAAAAAAAAATCGCAGAGGTGATCAAATACCACCAAACGAAAGCTCTATTTGTGGGAACAAAATGATAAAAATTTAGTTTGGGTACAGTGTAGCACAACCGCGCAATTGTCATTCAAAGTGCAACAGCGCAGAAAGCTGAAAATTGGTCTGGGCAGGAAGCTGTATAAGTGCCCAGTATGGAAGTGGTTAAGTATAAACTTCTCAGCACTGATGAAAATGTATCCATAAACAGACATTAAAAAATTGTGAATGGAGTTTCTCTATTTGTCAAAGGAACATTTTAAGAAGACAATGTACAGTGTGTAGAGCCTGGGTAATCCCTTTTTCAGGACCTACTGCTACCATATACTGTACAGCTGCCCATTGAAATTAATTATAAGATGCAGCTGTGTGCAGTTATCCCTGGGGGGGTTGTGAAAAGCACTCACTTGAGTACCAACGTATGCTCCGAACACGCACTATATTCAGGTACTTTATGCCAGTGTTTCTCAGTCCTCAAGGCGCCCCAACAGGTCATGTTTTCAGGATTTCCCTCAGATGAAACGGCTGTGGTAATTACTAAGGCAGTAAAACTAGTCAAATCAACTGTGAAAAATAATGGAAAGCCTGAAAACATGACCTGTTGGGGCGCCTTGGGGACTGGAGTTGACAAACACTGCTTAATGCAAACCCATACCAATGCGTCTTCTAATCACTTTCACTGGGCAGCTGTATGCCGTAGCTGCGGGTCCTGGGAAATTGATTACGCAGGCTCTACACAATGTTTGGCCTCTGTACGAGCATGTGTATGAAGCCCTGAAGTGGTTCAATAACTTTACAAGTGTGCATAAATATTAAATACAGCAACATTATTCACCTCATTAAATCCTCTTTTAATTGACAGGCAAATGACTTTGCCCAAGCTGATATTATATTATCAGTCTGTTGCAGGCAGGAGGAAGCATTTCCTAAGGCTGGGTTCACACTAGTGCGACACGACACTCATCCTACTATGGATCCGACTTTGCCCTGCGACTTGAAGCCGCCATACGTCCGACTTTCGATGAACGGGGATCCAACTTGCAAGAGCATACCAGGCCCTTCGGTCTGGTATGGATATTGAGGGGAACTCCCTACGCCGAAAAAACGGCATGGGAGTCCACCCAAAATCCATACCAGACCCTTATCCGAGCACGCAGCCCGGCCAGTCAGGAAAGGGTGTGGGGACAAACGAAACCCCCCCCTCCTGAACAGTACCAGGCCGCCCTGCGTCCCCCCCCCACCCCAAAGCACCCTGTCCCCATGTTGATGAGGACAAGAACCCTGGCTGTTGGTTGTCGGGGTCTGCGGGTGGGGGGCTTATCGGAATCCGGGAGCCCCCTTTAATAAGGGGGCCCCCAGATCCCGGCCACCCACCCTGCGTGCTCGGATAAGGGTCTGGTATGGATTTTGGGGGGACCCCCACGCCGTTTTTTGGTGTAGGGGGTTCCACTCAATATCCATACCAGACTGAAGGGCCTGGTATGCTCTTGCAGGGGGAACCCATGCCGGTTTTTTATTTAAAAATTGGCATGGAGTTCCCCCTCAAGATCAGCAGAGCACAAGTCGCATGCCAAAGTCGGATCATGCAAGGCGGCGTCTGACTTTGATCCGACTTCAATGATAGTCTTTGAGCTGAAGTAGGATCAAAGTCGGACCAAAGTAGTACAGGGAGCATTTTCAAAGTCGGAGCGACGTGTCGGACCAGTTAAGACGGCTCCCATAGGGAAACATTGATTTTCACACGTCATGCGACATGAGCTCCCAATGTCGAAGCGTTTGTCGCACCAGTGTGAACCCGGCCTCAGTCTTCTATTCCCAGGTGATGAGACTGCAACAAAGTAACTTGGTAGTTAAACCTAGTCCATACTAGTAGTTGTTTTTTTCATTCAACCCAGTACAGGAGGAGCCTTTGTACTAACTATCCGATGTTAGTATGGCGAAGGGCCCCCCCGCCAGAACACTCCGGGCGGCGGTCAGTAGACCTTTTTCGGTCATGCACTTCGAAAGAAGCTGGTCGAACGGACCAACTGCAGTACACATGGGCTGAATGTCGGCCGGTTCATCAGAAACTGCCTGACATTCGGCCTGTGTGTACTAGGCTTAGGTCACAGGGTGAGGGGCTACAGCAGGTATCTGATCTGTGTCAGACATTTTTGAACTGTATAGGCACCAGAAGTAACATGATTGTGAATATCTTTAGCATAGCAACCCAGCAAGTTGCTGATATTGGATGATGCCTGAACAAAGCACACTGTCCATTTAATAGGAAAAGCAGCTAAAGGCATTGTTAGGAAGAGGAATGTGATCTCTGTGAGAGGTTATTATAATACCTGTGAGTGTTACACCTACACATTGCTAAGCCTGTAATACAGTTAACATGATGCTATGATTGTCTGTGGACCTGTCTAGAAGTTTACCATAAAAGTGGTTGCATGGTAAACCCTCGATTTCCACAGCATTTTCTAACTGGAGCCTAAGAATAGATGATCTGGTAGAAGCATAGTAAGGGACCCTCACTCTCCTCCTGCCTAGTGGAATACCAGCCCATGTCCCTGGTGTTGCAGGCTGGTATCCTGGAAGGGAAAAGCTATTCATATTTAATGCTTGTTCATCAGCAACAGATTAGGCAACATTTGCAGATTTAAATTGTCTTCAAATTATCTCCGTCTGGTTGAATATCAAACCTTGATTTAATTCACTTTTCTCTACTTGCAAATTTTAGTGTTCTTTCTCTTCCCACATCGAAATATCCGCTTTACTTTGTGAAATCTCCATCTCTCAGTATCTTAGGTCCTAGTTCTTAAATACAAGTCATTTCACATACATATAACAGGTTTATAGGTGCAATTTGTGTAATCCTATATGGATTTCATTATAGACTTTTAGAATGTAATTAATTGATCTCAGGGTTTCATGAGTTACATTAACTTTTAATTCTGTATGTTGCTGTATTACGTTGTAGCTGGAAACTAATAGATACAGTAAAATTTAATGACATGAATAAAAGTTAACTTTTACTAGGGTTTTAAGTAGGTTTAAAACATATCTCCTAATGCCTGTCTATCAGTTTAAAAAAATCTTCATATCAAAGAAGCCTTTTTGTAGGGTGCAGGCTTTAATTTTCCATTGCTAACTTGTGTAAAAGAATAGTTTGCTGAGAGAGATATGCAGGCAGTAATCTCTGGCCTCTCTTTCTAGTTGCCTGGGCATCATGTAGACCCTCTGCCTTCTCTACTTTCTGGATCACTGACTTGGAAAACGCATGCAGATCACACTTTAGAATTAACTTGACCTGGTGTATGCTTGTTTTAATCTGACCACACTTTAGTAGAATTGAATAAGAGACCAAGCTCTGCTATTACAAAAAAATGCAATGTGCTCAGAAATGAATAAATACATTTAATCTAAACAATTCGTAAACTCTATATACAGCAAAAAGTAAACAGTGCTGATTAACTTCTTCAGCCCTGGAATTTTTGGCTGCTCAATGACCAGACTATTTTTTGCGATACGGCACTGCGTCGCTTTAACTGACAATTGCGCGGACGTGCGAAATTGTACCCAAACAAAATTGACGTCCTTTTTTTTCCCCACAAATAGAGCTTTTCTTTGGTGGTATTTGATTATCTCTGCGGTTTTTATTTTTTGCGCTATGAACAAAAAAAGACCGACAATTTTGAAAAAAAACATAATATTTTGTACTTTTTACTATAATAAATATCCCCATTTAAAAAAAAAACAACAATTTTTTGGGTTAGTTTAGGCCGATTTGTATTCTTCTACATATTTTTGGTAATACATGGAGGGTCACTCCCACATAAGGCCCATCTTTCTTTCCAATTTCATAACTCGGGATGATGGTACCCACCCCTATCTCTACTCTAATAATGAGGCAACTCCCTTCTATCCATATTTTTGGTAATACAAATAGCAATAAGCGTATATTGATTGGTTTGTGCAAAAGTTATAGCGTCTACAAAATAGGGGAAAGATTTATGGCATTTTTATTATTATTTTTTTTTACTAGTAACAGTGATCAGCGATTTTTATGGGGACTGCAACATTATGGTGGACAGATCAGGCACTTTTGACACATTTTTGGGACCATTGGCATTTATACAGTGATCAGTGCTATAAAAATGCACTGATTACTGTGTAAATGTCACTGGCAGGGAAGGGGTTACCAGTAGGGGACGATCAAGGGGTTAACTGTGTTACCTAGGGAGTGATTCTAACTGGGGGGGATGGGACTGCCTCGGGGAGGAGAGCAATCGTTGTTCATACTTAGTATGAACAACGGATCGCTCTCACCCTGACAGCACGGAGATCTGTCTGTTTACATTGACAAAATATACAAAGGATTTCTGCGCTACTAAAAAAAGCACACAAGCAGCTACACAACCAATAGACAAAGGTGCAAAACAAGACAAAAAACAAAAATGCAGCGCTAAACAAGGGTGAAAAGTAAAAAACACCCAGTGTAATGAAGGGTAATATCCAATTAGGTGACAAAAGTTCATGTAAATAATGAAAAAGTCTCTAATAAATGAAACAATTCTTGAACAGTTGTGTGTAGAATCTGAAATCTTGAAAAAGAAGTGTAGATAACCACCACCAATGTATGGAAGGCTTACCGGAACAAGTGAACCCAAACAAACATACGTCTGAAGGGTCACATCAGGCCATTAGATGTATGTCTCCTCCCAAGCTGATCCTATGCAGGTAAATCCACAGGACAACGCTCTCAGCAATGGTGATAGAGGTGAATGGAAAACAGTGGCTCAAATGGTGGTGAACCAGGATGCCGATCAGATAAATATATGGAGGAAAAGAGAAGGGCACATGGCATAATATCGTCTAAAAAATCAAACTTTAATGTAGGTAGATACACTTACATCAAGATGGTTAAACAAACGCTTGTAAAATAGTGGCAGCAGTGGAATCTCCCTTGATTTTTTAGACGATATTATGCCATGTGCCCTTATCTTTTCCTCCATATATTTATCTGATCGGTGTGACCCTTCAGACGTATGTTTGTTTGGGTTCACTTGTTCCGGTAAGCCTTCCATACATTGGTGGTGGTTATCTACACTTGTTTTTCAAGATTTCAGATTCTACACACAACTGTTCAAGAATTGTTTCATTTATTAGAGACTTTTTCATTATTTACATGAACTTTTGTCACCTAATTGGATATTACCCTTCATTACACTGGGTGTTTTTTACTTTTCACCCTTGTTTAGCGCTGCATTTTTGTTTTTTGTCTTGTTTACATTGACAGATCACCGTTCTGTCTCTGTGTGGAGCGATCGCGGGTGCACGCGCATCGGCTCCGGCATCGCGGCGCGCACACACCTTCTAGTGGTCAAATGACCAGGGGAGCCAATCTGCCACAGATGGTCAGGAAGGGGTGAAAGTACTTATACAATCAATCTGAATTTAAAAAAAGTCCATTGTGCAAAACAAAGTGCTCGTGCACTCTGAGTCTCTTAAAGTGCAAGTGTTTTGCAAAATTGACTTTTTTTTTTTATTTAGCTTGATTGTATAAGCACTTTTATCAGCACTGTTTACTTTTGAGCAGCATCCATCATGGTTTGTCATGTCATCATATGTGCTAATAATTTTTTTTGTACGTGTGTTCATTCAGAAATCTTTTATTGTATAGCTAGCTTGTGGGAATACAGATACAGGATGCATCCGAAGGACAAAGCAAACAGTGACAAGACTTTGATGGAAGCAGCTTTTTCTGGATTTCTGTGAAATTGGTTGGCACAGGAGCAAGGAAGATGAACTGATTCATAGGGGCTGATTTAAGAAAATCTTGGCGCATTTGCAGGAATAATGCGACATGGCGCATGCTGTCGACTTGCGCCGGATTCACGGAATCATTGCGCGTACGGGCGCATACACATTCTTAAATATGAAACGGACATCGGGCACTTGCTCATTGTAATGCTGATCATGTTAATGAGCTTTTCCTTATCACATGGAGAATATTGCTTCCACTTTTATTCCTTTCATTAATTTCTTTTTGAAACAACTCAATATTCATTCTAGAGATCTTCCTCCTATCAACAACTGTGCAGATGTTTACTGGACTTGTAATTGTGCATTTTATGGTGATAGTCTATAATCATTGGTGGAGCCAAAACTTCCATGAAAACATCTTCTCAACACATGTCTGTGTATTGTGCATTCTGGACAATTCTTTCCCCATACACTGTCCAATCTAATTGGATGACATTTACATCCACTCATTTCTCTGAGCAATTCATTTCCCCATATACTGTGCTATCTGATTGCACAGTGTACGGGGAAAGAATTGTCCAGAATGCACAATACACAGACATGTGTTGAGAAGATGTTTTCATGGAAGTTTTGGCTCCACCAATGATTATAGACTATCACCATAAAATGCACAATTACAAGTCCAGTAAACACCTGCACAGTTGTTGATAGGAGGAAGATCTCTAGAATGAATATTGAGTTGTTTCAAAAAGAAGTGAATGAAAGAAATAAAAGTGAAAGCAATATTCTCCATGTGATAAAGAAAAGCTCATTAACATGATCAGCATTACAATGAGCACAAGCTCAATCTATAAGCAGTTGTGCACTCTGGAGAACTCAGATGCGCC
Source organism: Rana muscosa (assembly GCA_029206835.1). Classification (NCBI taxonomy): domain Eukaryota; kingdom Metazoa; phylum Chordata; class Amphibia; order Anura; family Ranidae; genus Rana; species Rana muscosa. The sequence continues at coordinate 181,971,888 of CM055121.1, forward strand.
CGTGTGCAACACACATTTAACAAGCTAAAGCATGTGCGCCCTGTCAGGCGAGCATAAAATGGTGTGCTTTGTCAATGCACATGTGCAGTTGAGTAAGCTGAAAGAAGGGTGTAAAAAGGCTTGATTAGTTGTAAGACAGATCTACATGTTCTGGACAGAATTTGTGCATTTAAACAATATTATATACATACTTTTTAGCCTGGTAACAGAAGATGGTCCCGTTTTTGGGAAATTGCTCCAATTTCTCCACTGCACCACAGGCGCAGGTCTTTAGTAAATCACCCCCATAGTCTCTCTTATGGAATTAGTGTTAAGTCTGTGGTTTCAGGAATATCTGCTTCCACCTTAGGCTTCACTTAAAGGAGCCTCTTTAAAAAAATAGGCCAGGCCCACCTAGGCAAAGAGTGGAGAAAGGATTGTGGGGAAACGGCAGGATCTTGTTATAGTTTATTGCTATTCTCTGTCCCTTTTCTTCCTCTTGATTCTTTCTCTTCGGGTACAGTAATTTTCTCTTTATTTCCACCTTCTGCCCTTTTTGCTTTACCTTCATTTTATGAGCCATTAACATGGAGCTTTATAAGGGAATATATGATCTGTGCTAATTCTAATTATCAGCATCTAGCAATGATTTATCGCCCTGATACATGTTTAATTTTAGCCCTCATTAACTTTACACCAACACTCTTTATCAAATTTACTATACTGCTCTATGTCTTGAAACTGACAACTAGAAGAAATACTGCAAAACTTGGGGTGGAATGCAGTTTATATTCCCACAACCTAATGTTTTATTTTATTTTATTAATCATTTATATAGACAACTATTTTGTTCTGAGTATATTAGTGCTTAAATTCCCTTTATACATTGTCTTATCTTTAGTTAAGTTCCTAATGTTTTATGACTCTTTGTTAAATATATGAATTTTTTAATGATCCATTAATATCTTTATCTTGGCCAAACCAAGCATTCATTTTATCAAGGAGTTTGAATGATTACGCATGCTGCAGAATGCTTAGAACGTAACTCTTTTGACTGTCTTTTAGATCTAAAACTGCCCTAAGCCTCTGACATTTATTTGGTCTCATGGGTCCAATTATTGGTCCCATGGGTTGCTAAAGGTCATTATCCTTTCCATCATTTTATTTTAAGTAAACCTGTGCTTCATTTGAAAATTTGGAATTTAAAGTGCTGCCTAAAACTGGTCATACAGTGAATGGAAATTGGCTGGTTCCTCATTAACTGAACAAAATTCACTTAGTGGGTGGCCCTGTTGGCACTCTACCACCTGACATCCTTTCTGTAAAAGAAGTGAAATTAAATCACAAAAGGGTGCATTAAAAAAGGAAAAACACAAGGAGAGAGGCGCCTCTGGGTGTAGCAGTATTAAAACAATTTATTTAGACAGTGAACAAAAGCCACTCACATTTTGTTGGTAAAAAACAAGCATGTAGAACTTCCCAATCAGGGAAAAGGAGGGATCATCAGATGTGTCAGTCCACTTCTCTTCCTGCTGGGGTGCTAGGGTGCTCTGGATTCGCTTGCACTGCTGACAGATGTATAGAAGAGGCTAGCTGCGATGGAGGAGGAAATCCAAAGCGAGGCTTGGAGCGCAATGGTGTAGCAGGCGGGGGGTGCTGACGTCACTGGAATGCTAAAGGAGTGCGGCTGCCACGTCACTCGCAGCCTGTACCTCACGAAACGCGTCGCATTCCAGGAGTGCGGCTGCCATGTCACTCGCAGCCTGTACCTCACGAAACGCGTCGCATTCCAGTGACGTCAGCACCCCTCGCCTGCTACACCATCGCGCTCCAAGCCTCGCTTTGGATTTCCTCCTCCATCGCAGCTAGCCTCTTCTATACATCTGTCAGTGGTGCAAGCGAATCCAGAGCACCCTAGCGCCCCAGCAGGAAGAGAAGTGGACTGACACATCTGATGATCCCTCCTTTCCCCTGATTGGGAAGTTCTACATGCTTGTTTTTTACCAACAAAATGTGAGTGGCTTTTGTTCACTGCCTAAATAAATTGTATTAATACTGCTACACCCAGAGGCGCCTCTCTCCTTGTGTTTTTCCTGCAGAACTGGAACATGGTCTCTGTTCCCCTTTGACAGCAGCCCTGGGAGTATAACTTTAACCCCTGATATACCCTTCACCTCCAGTACTTGGACTTTTAACTAACTTTTCACCTAAGTCTACTAGTTGTGTTTATCACTATGTACACTTAGTTACTACCATATTGTTTGGATATTTGAGTCTCTGGTATTTTTGCGCATTTTTACTTGTATAGTGCACTAAAAAAGGACTGGCTAACAAAGCCATGGGCAGGTATCTTGTTTTCTGTTCTTCGGATGTTTACTTTTAAAAATTTTAAGTTTAGCAATATTCACTTAAAGTATAAGTCCAGGCAAAAGCTAACAAACTCTAAACCTGCTCTCTTCCCCATTCTAAACCTAATCTATTGAACCCTGTAATGCAAAAATCGTTGTAATTACCTATTCTGCAGCCAATCCGGTCCAGTTTCCAGTGGCAGAAGCTGCCTGCAGGAGAGGACCGACAACGGCTGGGAAGTGACGTCACCCATAGAGTTATTGTGGGGGCTTCCTTTGTCGGCTGCCTCTCCAGCACCCGACTCTACATTAAAGCCGCCGGTGACAGCTGATGCTGGGACCGGACCAGGTCAGGCTGCAGAATAGGTAAGTATAGCGATTTTTGCTTTACAAGGTTAGCTAGATTAGGTTTAGAATGTGGCAGAGAGCAGGTTTAGTGTTGGTTGAACTTCCACTTTAAGTCAAGCTTGAGATGGCAATCAGTATTTCAGTATTGGCACCCCCCCATCAACTGATTATATGTTTCTTCCAACCCCTGCTGTATAGAGCTTAATATTGTGGGTATGCAGAAACATCAGAGGGTCATAAACTCACTCTGTGGTTGCTATTGGATGTAGCATTTAACATTGACCCTTTATCCATCCTATAGTAAAGAAAACTGCTTAAAGGGAACACAACACAAAGACAGTAAAAAAAAACATATATTAATGCAATGGGTTTCCGGCTGTGTCATTGTAACCTATCTGTATACACTAAAAAGGTTTAAAAATCTGATTGTGCATCTATACTCTTTGCTGGGTATTAAGACCTATGTTAATGAGCCAACTATAGTCTTTTGCCAGTCTTCAGAAATTATTATTTAATAACATACAGTATGTAGGAGCAATGAAACGGAATTTAATTAATAAAAAATAGTGTTTCCTTGACTGTACTTATAGAAACCAATGTAGTCTTTTCTCTTGCTCTTTTGTAGCTTACTGCCTTAGAATTTCCCCCAAAGAAGCTCTTTGGAAACAAGGATGAACGAGTGATTGCTGAACGCAGAGCTCAATTAGAGGTACGTCTTATCATTATTATTTTTTATTAAAAGCTAGCATTATAATATCAAATGTATGTTTTAAAGGTTGAAAATCAGTGCGTTTATAACTATTTAGTATTTCCAAACACAAAATGGCAGCATAATATAATATGAATAGAATAATATGCACCTTTACTTTAAATATTTGTAACAAAACAATTGTTGTCTTTATCAGTGTTAAAGTAAAACTTTGGGCAAAACTTTTTTTTTCATTTTGGATAGAGTAAAGGATAGTTATAACCCCTGTCAGACTTTTTTCCGCCATCTGTGTCCCATTGCAGAAATTTTCCTTCACTTCCTGTCCCACAGCCAAACAGGAGGTGAGAGGAAATCCCTGCAAATTAAGGGAATTTCTTGGGGACCCCCAGGTCACCAGAACTCGTTTTCCCATTGGAAGATTTCCCCTCTATTACTTTTCTGGGGACAACCCAAAATTTGGGATTTTCTTTTACTTTCACTTTGTGATAACAGTAAACAGGACAAATAGAGAGAGTGAATCTCCTTGATGAGGGCACAGACAGCAATAAAAACTGTCAGGTGTTCTAATCCCTCTCCACTCTATCCAAAACTAAAAAACAAAGTTTTGCCTGTAGTTATACTTTAAGACCATGTGGATTTAAAGTGTCCAACTCTAATATCCAATGCACCTTGGATCTTGGAAAACTATTTTTTTTTAATCAGATCTTCTCCACTGGGGTCTCTATTGTGGAATAGCCTGAAATGATTTGAAACCCTGTGTTTCCTGTATCCTTTGCAGATATTATTTATATGTTTACTAATTTAAGAGCCTCCTAGTGGTCTTGCCCACATATTGGAGGCCACATGGGTACATATGTACTGTCAAATTAAATACATTTATCCACACAATACCTTTTGGGTGTGTAATTCGATTAAAATTCTGTCTTTTCTTTTTTTCTTGTTTACTGTTCTGCATGATAGACATCTGCACCTATAAAATACTATCTGATCCAAAAGTATGACATTTTAATTTGTAGGGTGGGGGGCATGGATGTTTTAAACCACTTCCTTCTACAAACCTGGGGTTTTCTTATTTAAAATTTGTGTTTTGTTTGTTCTTTTGGTAAAATTTTGCCCAATGTACAATCCCTTACTTGTTTCTACTTCTTATTGTTTTATTATACCCCATAACAAACGCCATTTCCCAAAAATCATTGTGTTTCCCTTTTTTGTTCTTTAATAACTACCGGTATTTTCTATCCATTTAGAAGAAATTGGTATAAAGATATGGACTTTGTAGGCACACTCATATATTTAGTAAAAAATTGAAGTTTTTAATTGGATAAAGTTGCCTACAAACACATTAAAAACCATAAAGTTGAGTGACCTCAAGGACTCTCATAACACCTCTATTACATATACCACATGTAATGAGCGCAAATATTTGAAGCATGTAGAATGATATAAATCCAATGGTTGTTTGGATACGTGAAGAGGTTGAGTCGTATTCGGAGGTCGCTCAGAGAAAATCGCTCTACATGTTGCACACGTTGATGCACTTCTTCAGGAGCTTGTGTATATAGTTGAAAGGTTTATTTAAAAAATAACAAAATGTAGAGATTATGAACAAACACGGGTCAAGAAGGTTGTCCCAAAGTTTCAAAATAAAAATCATAGTCTCAGTGCAGGCATGCAATCAAAGCCATGTATGTCTGATAAATATCACAACCAAAACACACAATAGTGGACACACAAAAGTACATAGTTATCTACACCGGCGGAGTGAGTAAACTGACGTCACTATTTATTGTTGTAACAGTAACCAGCGATGTCCAATAGTAGAAAGGAGAGTGTTTGACTAAAACTGCCATCACCTTTTTGGACAAGGCTATGGTAAATGGTAGAGAACAAGCAAGGCTACTATACCTCCACTCGATCACACACAGTGGTTGCTTGTTCTCTACAATTTACCATAGCCTTGTCCAAAAAGGTGATTGGCTGTTTTAGTCAAACACTCTCCTTTCTACCATTGGACATAACTGGTTACTGTTACAACAATAAATAGGGACGTCAGTTCACTCACTTCGGCCGGTGTAGATAACTATCTACTAGTGTGTGTCCATCATCACCCTCTTGGTTGTGATATTTTCTTGGTTGTCCATATAGTGAACTTGGTGTTGAGTTATTCACTTTACGGTTAACACAGAGGACAAGGGGCACTCTTTACGTCTAGAGGAAAAGAGATTTCATCTCCAAATACGGAAAGGTTTCTTCACAGTAAATTGTTATACTTATTCTGCGCTCTGCCCATTAAGCTATGCAAGTTCTACCTTATCAGAATCCAAGCCCACTTTAATAGGTTCATTTGGAAGGACAAGCCCCCACGGTTCTCTAGGGAAGTACTGTATGACTCTTCTAAAAGGGGGGGTCTTAGGCGTTCCTCAGGTATGTATTATTTAGCTAGTAGATTCTCGCAACAGCCCCAATGGAATATTAAAAATTCAAGGGTCCCATGGGTCAGATTTGAACAAGATTTGATCGCCCCGTTCTACCTTCCGGGGCTACTGTGGTCCCCCAAACTCCTTGCATCGGGACTAGGTTCCCGGAACCAAGTATAAGCTCAGGGATTGAAACTATGGGACCTCTGCAAAGTGAAGTTTGCACTTATTTCAAATGTCCCCCCATGTGCCTCATTTCTAGGTTATCCTAGGCTCTCCTCTGCCTTTGAGGACCCGGATTCTTTCCGGTGTTGGATTGACCAGGGTTTGACCACATTGGAGGACTTCCTGCAGGACATGAAGTTTGTTTCTTTCTCCCAGTTGCAAACCCCAAAAAATACCGGCAAGAGAATTTTACCATTATCTTCAAATCCATAATTTTTTTCAGACACTCTATTCAGGGGTCCCCTTGAATTCACACACCTTTTTCGAATCCCTATGCCAGACTGCCCCTCGACAGGCTTAATCTCAGGGCTGTATAAACCTCTGGAGTCAGTGGGAGATAGCCCCCCACTGAAATATAGGACCCAGTGGGAGCTCAAATTAAACTTGGGAAATGATAATCAGGACTGGGAAGCGAACTGGCAGAATATGCGTAAATGCACTAAGTCTCTTACTATAAAGGAGACGGCGATCAAATTACTTACCCGCTGGTGCTACACCCCTTTGCGATTGGGTAAGATATACCCGCAGGCCTCCTCTTCCTGCTTCAGAGGCTGTGCACTCTCGGGTTCTTTTTTACACAAGTTCTGGAACTGTGAAATTCTACAACCTACCTGGAGAGAGGTCCTGAAGCTGATGAGCAAGTTGGCGGGGAGGCACATGGCTCTAACACGTACTCACTGTCTTTTATTTGAAAAAATCCCAGATACCCCGAAACCCCTAATGACACTAATACGCACTATTTGTATTGCGGTACATTGGGCAATAGCCCTTAACTGGAAGTCAAATACAGTCCCATTCTTGCAAGTTATCTCTCGTGTTGATTAAATTATGTTATCAGAAAACATATTTCATACTCTGCATGACTCCATCCCTATATATGACGCTAAGTGGAACCCTTGGTTCATATTCCATCTTCAAGAATGACCCAAGTTATTGTTTTTTCCTTTCATGTTGTTGTTTTTACCTCTTCTGGTTGCGGTCATGATTTACATACCATAGAGCTGATATGATCATATGGATTTAAGTTCTTCTTGTATTACATCTAATACTTGCACTATTCTGATGAGCTATGTTTTACCATGCAAGTCAAATGCTTACTTGATGTGTAGGTTTGTATCTCATATAATTTTGTACTGTAAACCTTTTTATCACAATAAAAACGTTTAGTGAAAAAAAAAAACTTGCTAACTCTAATTCCCTTCAAATGAGATATAAGATCCTTACTATGTCTGGGACATGATAGTCCTTTGCTGACTAAAGGTTGTAAATATGTATCCAAACGTTCTAAGTCATGAGTACGGGGAGATCCATCCCACTCACCATCAGCCTACCCAGAGGGTTATCCTTATTTCAATGAACTTTAGGAACCTGATAAATAATGGGAACCTTCCAGGAATTAGGAATGAAATACTTGGCCTCCTTGTATATTATTTTCCTATTTGTTCCTTTATTTACCCTCTCTTTTAATTTTTCTTCTAACTTTTTTTCACTAGGCCCCCCTTGTCTTTTGGTATAATGACCTGTATTTTTTTATTTTATAAAGAACGTATACCTTTCCAAATATCCTTATCTTTATGATATTTTTTACTTTTATCATTTTCACTTCTTGTTCAGCCATATTTTTGAAATACTTCAATGTATTGATGGGAAGCAGATTTAGGGTTAAAGACCGATTTGTTTCTCAGACCACTATGTTAAAATTCTGTAGGTGTTTCAATCACTCATTCCGCCTTTATCGCATGTTTTACTAATCATTTTCCATGCAAATTTTTGTAAATCTATAAAGACCTCAAATTCTCTACAGGTGCATATCTTAATCCTTGATCTAGAAATTTTAATTCCTCTTTGGTAAAATGAACATCTGTGAGAATAACAATCCCTGCCACTAAAATGATCTTTTCCCTTTCTTTATACTTTTTCTCCCCTATATCTTTCTCTGATGGGTCATGTGGGAAAGTAACCTCTGTTACTTGTAATATCTGAAAAGTGTGGCATGCATTTGTATTCAGCCCCCTTTACTCTGATACCTCTAACTAAAATCTAGTGGAACCAATTGCCTTCAGAAGTCACCTAATTGGTAAATAGAGTCCACATGTGTGTAATTTAAACTCAGTATAAATACAGATGTTCTGTGAAGCCTTCAGAGGTTTGTTAGAGAACCTTAGTCAACAAACAGCATCATGAAGGCCAAGGAACACACCTGACAGGCCAGGGATAAAGTTGTGGAGAAGTGTAAAGCAGGGTTAGGTTATAAAAACATATCTCAAGCTTTGAACATCTCACAGAGCACTGTTCGTCCACCTAAACTGACAGGCCGGGCAAGGAGAGCATTAATCAGAGAAGGAGCCCATGGTAACTCTAGAGAAGCTGCAGAGATCCACAGCTCAGGTGGAAGAATTGGTCTACAGGACAACTATTAGTCGTGCGCGCCACAAATCTGGCCTTTATGGAAGAGTGGTAAGAAGAAAGCCATTGTTGAAAAAAAAGCAATAAGAAGTCCCGTTTGCAGTTTGTGAGAAGCCATGTGGGGGACACAGTAAACCTGCTCTGGTCAGATGAGACCAAAATTTTACTTTTTGGCCTAAAAGAAAAATGCTACGTGTGGCGGAAAACTAACACTGCATATCACCCTGAACACCGTGAAACATGGTGGTGGCAGCATCATGTTGTGAGGATGCTTTTCTTCAGCAGGGACAGGGTAGCTGATCAAAGTTGATGGGAAGAAGGATGAAGCCAAATACAGGACAATCTTAGAAGAAAACCTGTTAGTCTGCCAAACACTTGAGACTGGGGCAGGGGTTCTCCTTCCAGCAGGACAATGACCCTAAACATACAGCCAGAGCTACAATGGAATGGTTTAGATCAAAGCATATTCATGTGTTAGAATGGCCCAATCAAAGTCCAGACCTAAGTCCAGTTGATAATCTGTGGCAAGACATGAAAATTGCTGTTCACAATGTTCTCTATCCAATCTGACAGATCTTGAGCTGTTTTGCAAAGAAGAATGGGCAAAAATCTCACTCCCTAGATGTGTAAAGCTGGTAGAGGCATACCCAAAAAGACTTGCAGCTGTAATTGCAGCGAAAGGTGGTTCTACAAAGTACTGACTCAGTGGGGCTGAATAAAAATGCACGCCACACTTTACAGATATTTATGTGTAAAAAAACATTGAAAACCATTTATAATTTTCCTTCCACTTCACAATTAAATGCCACTTTGTGTTGGTCTATCACATAAAATCGCAATATAATACATTTACATTTTTAATTGTAACATGAGAAAATGTGGAAAATTCCAAGGGGTATGAATACTTTTTCAAGGCACTGTAAGGTTAGATCTAGTGTGTTCTCCTGGGGACATATCTCTCAAAGTCCCATACCGATTATATGTGGGTACTTTAAAATTGGGCGCATCATAAGGTTTCTTATTGTAATTACCAGATTGGTATCTCTGTTGATATTTTTATTCCTTGTTTTTCTTTCTATCTGTGTATGTATTACACACAAAAACCATAATTGTTGGCCTCCCTAGGATTCGGATTATCCCTTATTCCCTGTGGGACTATGTCCCTATTTACCGAAGATTCCCTGGAGGCCAAATCTTCTTGATACTTTTGCCATTTATATACGCTTTGGTTTTTGTAAACACTGATCTCTTTTATATTCCTTTTGTTTGTTTTTTCTGTTTGGTTTTCATATCCAATTTAGTAAGAAAACCCTGTAATTGTTTTGCCCTGACTTTTTTTTTTTGCACTGGTTGAAGAAACTGTACCATCCTTCCATTAATTCTCGTACTTCCAATCTTAATCCCCTAGGTGTGATGTCTTCCTTCACATATCTTTCTAGGGTTGCTATATCCCACCATGTTTTTATCTGTTTCTCCATGACACGTATACGTTGTTTAAACCTGGGTTTAATATCCAAATTCTGTTCTGCATTGTGATGCTTATAAAAAAATTCTCCCAAATTTGTGTCTATTTTGCATAAAACTAAATATAGCCATAGCAGCAGGTAAATGACTCCAAAAAGGAATACTATGGAAGTAAAAAGCTGAAGAAATGTATGCCTGCGCTTAGGAGCCCTTTCATACTGACAGTGTAGGGGCGTCGGCAGTAAAGCACCGCTAAGGCCCCTTTCACGGTGGACCTGAACGGGAGCTCCATGTAAGCCTATGGAGCGACGGATGTCAGCAGTGACATGTCCGCTGACATCCGACCCTCTCCGATCCGCTAAAATCGGACAGATGGCGATACGTCCCCATCCATCCATGGCGGATCGGGTGAGATCTGATGAAAACGAACATGCTGTCCGTTTTCGTCCGACCTCTCCATAGGAGACAGTGGCGCTCGACAAGCCCCTCCCCGCTCAGTGAGCAGAGAGGGATCTGTCATCCGCCAGCTCATCGGAGATTACCAGAGAGATCTCCCGCTGAGCTGGCGGACTCCGTGGTAATGGAGTCCGCCTCGTGTGAATGAGGCCTAAAACTAGCAGCGCTTTACCGTCGTTTTAGAGGCGCTTTCGGCCGCTAGCAGTTCGCTTTTAATCGGCCGAATAAAGGGTTAAAAGCGCCCGCAAAGCGCCACTGCCAAGGCTCTTTGCAGGCGCTTTGGCGGTGCTGCCCATTGATTTCAATGGGCAGGGGCACTTAAGAAGCAGTGTATACACTGCTCCTAAAGTGCCTCAAAGAAGCTGCTTGCAGGACTTTTTTGGACGTCCTGCCAGTGCAGCGCCCCGCTTTCACACTGGGATTGCAGATGAGGAGAATAATCAGAACCTTGGATAGGTAATGCCCTGATATCAAATAGTGTTGCTAATGGCTCATGCACCTATGGTGGTGAGGGAAGTCGGATGAAAGAGTATCGTACTGGAACTCAGAGGATGGTGATAGATAAGGATATACACCAAACAGGTGTTAATCCCTTCACCACTTGCAGCCACGCTGTGCATAGTTATAGAAATCAGTTAGTCCAGTATTGCCCCTTCCAAGGCACATATTGGAGACTGTAGGGAAGAATGGAGCTGGGAGAAAGCACGTGCAGTCACAGCATGGCATCAAGATATAATATAAAGTCAGTTCCAGCCAGCGACATGAGTACATTACCCCCATCCTAAGTTTTCAGCTGACCTCCGTCTAGATAGATCTCCACCAAGAATGCTCCGCTCGTTAGTGGTGCTATTGAGCTCAGGATCAGTAGTCCGTTTGAAGGAAAAATGATTGCCATGTTATTTAATTTATGAAGTATACCTCTTGTGTGTTCCTGGTATGTTAGCGCTTACATGCAGAACTTACAAACTTAAACTCAAATGAGTAGACGTTTCAGAATGCAAAAATTCAGACATAGATCTGTCAGAATGACAACTAGAACAGTGTCTGCTTTTGTATTGTATATGTTTTGCCCTGTCTTACTGCTTCATGGTTTGTGTACATGGGCATTTGTGTTAGGACTGTGCCAGTGCATGCCAACATGCATACAAAAACAACTTGAGAAAGGAGTTCAGAAGCACTTGTGGAGGAGCACAGAAAGATCTCATTCTGATCTCTGCCAGCTAATTGCACCTAAAGCCCTTAAAGGAGCACTAAAGCTTTTTTTTTTTTTGCTTAAAAATAACAAACATGTTATACTTACCTCCACTGTGCAGCTCGTTTTGCACACAGTGGCCCCGATCCTGGTCTTCTGGGGTCCCTCGGCGGCTGTCTTGGCTCCTCCCCGCAAGGACTCCACACCTTAATGCGAGTGAGCTCGCATGGTGTGGAGTGATTGCGGGCACGCTCCCGTGATACAGCGGCGGCCATAGCCGCCGACTGTATCACTCGGCCCCGCCCCCCGGCGTGCCGCGTCATTGGATGTGATTGACAGCAGCGCCAGCCAATGGCTGTGCTGCTTTCAATCCATCCAGTGTAGCCAATCGGCGGCCAGGCTGAAAAACGAAGAGGATGACGGGGACGAGCATGGGACTTTCGAGGGGCCAGGTAAGAAAAACGGGGGCTCGGGGGGGGCGGTATTGTCGAATGTTTTTTCACCTTAATGCATAGGATGCATTAAGGTGAAAAAACATGTAACTTTACTACTCCTTTAAGGTTTAGCATATGCATATTGTTAAGGACTGAGGTCCCTGCTGACTGTCTAGTTTAGCAAGAAATGCAAAGATGTAAGAGACTATTTTAAATGATGCAGTTCCCTTGTGGGTCAAATGCCAGCCACTGAGAAGATGGTTACGTTTGCAGAAGAGAGCTAAAGGGTATGTTTTGCTGATATGAATCATTACATAATAACTGCATAATTTTTGTGATATTTGACAGATCTGTGTAAAGAAACACACAGAAGATTCTACCTGTAGATGCTTTAAATTAGCGGCCCCCAACCTTTTTGGCACCGGGGACCGGTTCTGTTGAAGAAATTTTTGCCAAGGACCGTGGAGGTTGGGAGGGCATGGGGGGGTTATTGGTTGGGTAGGTGGTGGGGGGGGCAGGGGTTTGGCGATAGATGAGGTCTCAATGGCTTGTGCTAGTACTTAAATTATCAGGACAACGTGCTTGAGATGTTGTCAGGATTATTGACGTGCATTATTTCTATTATAACATGTATAACACCCGCCGCACTTTTCACAGTGCAGTCTTCGCGGCCCAGCTGCAGACAGGCCACGAACTGCCACTGGTCTGTGGCCCCGGGGGTTGGGGACCCCCGCTTTAAACTACTCCATAAAGCCAGGCATAGCACATAAAAGTCTAACGCAAGCCCTTGTATATTATAAACAACACCATTATTGTTCTAGCATGTAGGAGCCTATTGCCTATTCACCGATCATAACAGCCATCCCTCCACTACATATTCTACCACAGTTTAAGGTAACAGCACATGAGATTTCTCACTGGTCAAACTAAACCTGCTGACATGAAAGCATTATTTATTTTATTTTATTCATTTATTACAGGTGCAAGGTATAGCACCATCAATTTACGCAGCTTTTTACATATATACTGTACATTCACATCAGTCCCTTCCCTCCCTCAAGGAGCTTACAATCTAAGGTCCCTAACTCACATTCACACATACAAGGGCACATTTTACACAGGAGTATTAGAGGGTAATGAAAGGTAAGTTACCAAGATTTATGGAAAGAGTATTCAGCGCTGACAAAATACAAAGCAACCAGAAACAAAACATGTTCCAGGGGAGGACCTTACTGGAGAGGACCGAGCTGATGGCTGGTATCTCAGGAAGGGCCTGATGACTCGTTTGGAGGATGCACCCAAGTAATATACCTCACAGTACTGCCGGATGGCTTAAAGGTTCAGGTACTGTGCAGCTGACCTAACTAACAGACTACTGGCTAAACAATCCTGTGGCAGGGGATTATCCAGGAGTTTCCACTGTTCAACCAAGTCTGTGGCAGAGACTTTGTCCGTGCTTCATACCGGCTGCTAGGTCGGTGTGAGAGGCCTATCCGGTTGTCGCAAGAACCATAGACCGAAAGCTATTGTCATCTGGATTCAAGAACCGCATTAGTGATAAGCAAAACCAAGGTATCTGAACTTCCCCTAACCCTCTATCCTCCTACCTGAAGTTGTTTAATAAAGAGTTTGAGAAAAAGACTGAAGTGACTAGCAATCACCTCTATTCTAAATGCTTAACATAGACTCTTAAATTCTGGGACGGTGAAATGTGGGGTAACGGCGGGACCCAAAATTAATCCAGCAGCCCCTTTGGGGGTATCGCTACAAATGGATCTAGTGGACTTCCACAGTCCATTGAGCATTGAGACTCAGAAGCAAACTAACATACTTACAGTAGATCATTCAACTGTGTATTAACCACTTCAGCCCCGGACCATTTTGGCTAGTTAAAGACCAGGCCCCTTTTTGCGATTCGGCACTGCATCATTTTAACTGACAATTGCGCGGTCGTGCGACGTGGCTCCCAAACAAAATTGACGTCCTTTTTTTCCCACAAATAGAGCTTTCCTTTGGTGGTATTTGATCACCTCTGCGGTTTTTATTTTTTGCGCTATAAACAAAAATAGAGCGGCAATTTTGAAAAAAAAATACATATTTTTTACTTTTTGCTATAATAAATATCCCCAAAAAATATACAAAAAAACTTATTTTTTTTCCTCAGTTTAGGCCGATACGTATTCTTCTACATATTTTTGGTAAAAAAAATCGCAATGGCATTTTTATTAAAACATTTATTTTTCCTAGTAATGGTGGCGATCAGCGATTTTTATCATGACTGCGACATTATGGCGGACACATCGGACACTTTTGACACATTTTTGGGACCATTGTCATTTTTACAGCGATCGGTGCTATAAAAATGCACTGATTACTGTGAAAATGACACTGGCAGTGAAGGGTTTAACCTCTAGGTGGTGCTGTAGGGGTTAAGTGTGACCTAATGAGTGATTCTTACTGTAGGGGGCGTGGCTTGGCGTGTGACATCACTGATTGTCGTTCCCCTATGACAGGGAAGAGACAATCACTGACATGCCACTAGGAAGAACGGGGAAAGGCTTGTTTACACTTACCTCTCCCCATTCTTCAGCTCTGTGACCCGATCGCGGGACACCGGCGGCGATCGGGTCCCGCGGGCGCGGTCATGGAGCTTTGGACCGGGTCGCAAGCGCGCCGCCGGTGGCGCACACGCGACCCACGGATAGGTCCTTAAAGGGGACGTACCTGTACGCCCTTGTGCCATTCTGTCGACATACATCATCATGCGGCGGTCCTTAAGTGGTTAAATTGAGCATTTGACATTTCACGGTCTATACTATTATTATTAGATTGTAATCTCTCAGGAGCAAGGCTCTTCTAACCGTCTTATATTGAATTGTACAGTACTGTAATTTCACTCTCTGACTTTATAGTGTAAATTTCTGTGCAAACTGTTGACACTATGTAAATCCTGTATAATAATAATAATAATAATAATGTTTCATTGTCTTAATACACAAGGTGCATAAGGAATTTGTCTTACAGTACAAGACACAGGCTGAATATTCCTAGACCATGGGTTATAGGTTGCTCCTTTCAGCTGATTGGACACTGGCAAAGTTTCACTGCACATGCTCCCTGGGCATATCCCTATAACCCTGCCCACTCTGTGAGATCTCAATTTTTTGCTAATGTCATTAGATGATGGATCCTTAAACTGTGTAGTAAATGGAGCATTTGACATTTCTGTATTTAATATGTTTCACTGCCCTAACCAACAAGGTGCATAGGAAATTAATATATTTTATTGATACATCACAAACACTCCATTACAATTTTTTTCACTAGATTTCCCTGCTAGACATTCTGAAACATTTTTGTGTGACTCATCAAATCAATATATTCATGCATGCAAAAAAGCAACATTTTAATCATAGATCGGAAAGTAGATTTTGTGGCCTGCTTGGCAGGGAGTCAGCACGAAAGTCAGAACCTTTGCAAACTTTTGCTGCGATGGAGTAAACTCCTACACTGTAATTTGCTAGAAAGAAAGCATTATCTAAAATTGCATTTATAACCTAACAAAAGCACATTTCACTTTGATATATTCTCTCTCCCCATTTGCTCTTAATACAGAGACAAAAATCAATTTAGATTCTACCACCCTCTCATTTAACTTCTTCCCTGTAAACTAGCCTGACACTGATTTGTTTTTAATTCAGCAACCTTAGGTGTTGACTTGTGTATGCCCAGCAATGAATCTTTGTTTATGTGCCATCACAGTATGATATATCTTTATAGGTCTCCAATGTCGGAGTAATACTTCTGTTTTCACACTGACATAGTGACTACACCGCAGATTTTTAATGTCAAGCAGGCTGAATTACTGCAGAATATCGTCCACTGAAAAAAAAAAGACCATTGACAAGAACTGAATTGACATAAGTCACTACAGACATTGTAAATGTCACATGCAACTATAAAATTAATTTTCGATGGCAACAGAATTTACAAGACTGTTATCTCTAGAGAAAATGTGTTGCAGAGATTATATGTTATTTACAATGATGCAGTGATCAGATTTATGCGGAACATAATTACAATGTCAGATTCAAATAATAGCTCTGTTGTTTTTTCTTTCTCTTTTTTTTTTTTGTTATATTTGCAGAAAGTAGAAAAGAACACGTCTATTATTTAAAGCATTGTGGTTATATCAACTGAAGAAACTTTTGATTGATGAATGATACATTAAGCGTGTGATATGTGTTATAAACATACTAGGCACAACCGCTTGTGATGTGAATAGCATATTCATCCCCGCCCATCAATCTGTCATCAGTTCTAGAGGAAAGCTAAAATCTATCCTAATATAAATAATTCTTTACATTAAAGGACATGATCGACATATTTGTCTTGGCAGTATTAAAAACGTATTGTTTACAATATAATGTTTTGACTTTTATAAACAGCAGGCACTCTTTAAATGTCTGCACATACCTTTTGAAAACTCGCTGGGTGTCTGAAGAACCATGAAATCTTGGGTGATTTGCGCACCTAGCAAGGTGTAATCTAGGGGGGGAACATATACAGTGCCTTGCAAAAGTATTCACCCCCCCCTTGGCTTTTTACCTATTTTGTTACATTACAGCCTTTAGTTTAATGTTTTTTTAATCTAAATTATATGTGATGGATCAGAACACAATAGTCCAAGTTGGTGAAGTAAAATTTGAAAAATATATACATAAAACTATTTTTCAGTAATAAAAAAATTATAATTGGCATGTGCGTATGTATTCACCCCTTTTGTTATGAAGCCCATAAAAAGCTCTGGTGCAATCAATTACCTTCAGAAGTCACATACTTTGTGAAATTATGTCCACCTATGTGCAATCTAAGTGTCACATGATCTGTTATTACATATACAAACCTTTTTGAAAGGCCCCAGAGGCTGCAACACCTAAGCAAGAGGCACCACTAACCAAACACTGCCATGAAGACCAAGGAACTCTCCAAACAAGTAAGGGACAATGTTGTTGAGAAGTACAAGTCAGGGTTAGGTTATAAAAAAATATCAAAATCTTTGATGATCCCTAGGAGCACCATCAAATCTATCTTAACCAAATGGAAAGAACATGGCACAACAGCAAACCTGCCAAGAGAGGGCCGCACACCAAAACTCTTGGCTAGGGCAGAGACCTAAGGTAACCCTGGAGGAGCTACAGAGTTCCACAGCAGAGACTGGAGTATCTGTACATTGGACGATAATAAGCCGTACGCTTTATAGAGTTGGGCTTTATGGCAGAGTGGCCAGAAGAAAGCCATTACTTTGAGCAAAAAACAAAATGGCACGTTTTGAATTTGCGAAAAGGCATGTGGGAGACTGCCAAAATGTATGGAGGAAGGTGCGCTGGTCTAATGAGACTAAAATTTTACTTTTTGGCCATCAAAGAAAATGCTATGTCTGGCGCAAACACATCACAACACCCAAAGAACACCATTTTTCAGCAGTCGGGACTGGGAAACTGGTCAGAGTTGAGGGAAAGATGGATGGTGCTAAATACAGGGATATTCTTGAGCAAAACCTGTACCACTCGGTGTGTGATTTGAGGCTAGGACTGAGGTTCACCTTCCAGCAGGACAATGACTCCAAACACACTGCTAAAGCAACACTTAAGTGGTTTAAGGGGAAACATGTAAATGTGTTGGAATGGCCTAGTCAAAGCCCAGACCTCAATCCATTAGAAAATCTGTGGTCAGACTTAAAGATTGCTGTTCACAAGTGCAAACCATCCAACTTGAAGGATCTGGAGCAGTTTGTCAAGGAGTAATGGGCAAAAATCCCAGTGGTAAGATGTGGCAAGCTCATAGAGACTTATCCAAAGTGACTTGGAGCTGTGATAGCCGCAAAAGGTGGCTCTACAAAGTATTGACGTTAGGGAAATGAATAGTTATGCACATTGACTTTTTCTGTTATTTTGTCCTATTTGTTGTTACTTCACAATAAAAAAATATATAAAAATCTTCAAAGTTGTGGGCATGTTCTGTAAATGATGCAAATCCTCAAACAATCCATGTTAATTCCAGGTTGTGAGGCAACAAAACACGAAAAATGCCAAGGGGGTGAATACTTTTGCAAGGCACTGTATTTATGATGATTTTAAACACTGTGAAAGTAACATGGTCTGACCAAGAGTACATACGTTAAAACACTCACAGGAATTCTCACTTTGGCACACAGCATTTCTTCTACCCACAGGTCTACCAGGAGGAAATGGCCCTCTTGGACAAGCCCTCTTTTTAACTATATATGAGTGTATTAATCTTATTTTATGTTGCTCAAAATGGTAATTCCACCTCTAGCACCCAAGCAAGCGGATGCTTGTACAAGTAATGACTGGGAACCTTTGGCCTGGGGCAAAACTCATCTAATTCGCACTTTCATTGTAGGGACAGGTTTCTGTGGGTTAAAGAAATTGTAAAACGTTGCCACAGTGTGCCGCATTAATTGGTGGACATGGTAAGTGTTTCTTAAGGATATAGAATATTGTGAAAATATCTGCTTTCTTTGTGCTAAGCATTTAGTCACATCACATGTTAAATCTACAATGGAAATTAGTGCTGCAAGAATTTTCTCTGTCAGACTATGTGATTACAGATCTGAATGGGGAGAGAGTATCTATTTAATGCCCAGCATGTGTGACTGACTGCAGGTCCTGCTCTAATAGATGTCAAAATGCTGACGTATCTCCACTCAGGGCCACTTATCTGCTTCGTATGGGCAGTGGAGGCAAATGCCCCCTTATCTTCAACCAAGCCTTCCCCTGTACTTGTACTTGTCTGATGGTTAAACATTGCACGCCACAAAATGAAGCCTCACTCAAAAAAGGAATACTTTCTCTACAATATTTTCAAAGTTTAAAGGAAGCAAATTTTAGGGCAAGCCACCCCATTATTCCACCACTCAGGAATCCAAATAGCTGTTTAAAATATAAATGCATGGTTTGAAAGGCTACATGCCACATGCATCAAGCTGAAGAGGATGCCTTAATGCTTGTATTTCCGTGGAAACCAAATTGCTGAATTGCCAGGCAGCATATACCAGCTTCTGCGTCAAAGGGTGTTTTGTTTTTTTATGTCTAATCATGCAATTATCCTTAAAATATTATAGTCGGCCTTAGAGACTGTTAGTTATGTACAAGCGGATATGCTAGATCTCAACTTTCTTTCCTGTTTTTAATATTAGCATAATAGAGCACCCTGGATTTCAGGGCTTCAAGGACCTCTGAAATATGTTATACGGTATGTTCTGGTACCTCAGGATTCCTGGATTTCAGTAATGTTACCTCTTCACTTCAATTTTATGTAAGAAAAAGCTTAGTTCATGTAGGACTAGCACAATATGCCAGTTTTTTGAGCTTCTAATTTATGTGTCGGTGGTGTGGTTTATTTAGGTGTATTGTTTATTATGTGTTTATAGGGTGTCTTTGCACAGTTTGTTGGAAAAATTTTAATACTTGAATTTCCATAAACTGCCCACGTTTGTTTTAAGAGTCTGGGTCACTTTAGGGTTTAAAGAATATATTATTATTATTATACCGGATTTATATAGCGCCAACAGTTTACGCAGCGCTTTACAATGTAGAGGGGCACAGCACAATTACAGTTCAATACAGAAGGTACAGGAGGGCCCTGCTCATAGAGCTTACATTCTAAGGTTAGGGGGTGGTGGTACAAAAGGTATTAGCTGCAGAGAATGATTTGATGGGGGTGGCTCGGGGACAGTTGTTAGTTGGGTGTGGGATAGGCTTCCCTGAATAAATGAGTTTTCAGGGATCTCCTAAAGGTGGACAGGGTAGGGGCTGATCGGACATACCGGGGCAGGGAGTTCCAGAGGATGGGAGAGGCTCTGGATAAGTCCTGAAGGCAAGCATGGGAGGAGGTAACAAGGGAGCTATAGAGCAGGAGGTCCTGGGAGGAGCGGAGGGGACGATTTGGGTGATATCTGCAGATGAGGTTGGTGATGTAGATGGGGACGATGTTGTGAATGGCCTTGTATGTTGTGGTTAGCATTTTGAATTTTATACGGTGGGGTAGGGGAAGCCAGTGAAAGGATTGGCAGAGAGGAGCAGCAGTCACGGATCGGTTAGTGAGGTGCATTAGTCTAGCAGCAGAATTCATAATAGACTGAAGGGGGTATAGCCTGCGTAAGGGTAGGCCATTAAGGAGAGAGTTGCAGTAGTCGAAGCAGGAAATAATCAAGGAGTGAATAAGTTGCTTTGTGGTGTCATTAGTCAGGAAGGGTCGAATTCTGGAGAAGTTGCAGTGGTTAAGGCGGCAGGATTTAGCCAGTGATTGGATGTGGGGGCTGAAGGAGAGGTCAGAGTCAAGGATTACACCCAGCACCCTGGCATGTGTGGAGGGACCGATGGTTGTGTTGTTGATATTAATGGTAAAGTCATGGGGGGGGGCATGTAGGAGGAAATATAACAAGCTCAGTTTTAGAAAGATTGGGTTTGAGAAAGTGGTGTCACATCCATACTGATATGTCATTCAGTAAGTTTGAGATCCGTGAGGAGATCGAGGGGGTGAGTTGAGGAGTGGACAGATGGAATTGGGTGTCGTGGGCATAGAGGTGGTATTGGAAGCCATGGGAGGTTATGAACTGGCCCAGAGAAGAGTTATAGAGTGAGAATAGGAGGGGTGTAGTGGTGGCGCTGCTCTTACGTGAAACCAATCTGCTGGGAGCCAGATATTGGTAATAATAGGTCTACAAATGAGAAACACAAAGGGGGTTCTCTCTGATATAATCAGACCCTAAGTGGGACCACACATAGAATGTAAAAATCAAATAAATAAATGAAATAAGTAAATAAAGTGGGGTGTCTCTGCCAGGTGTTTACTTGGCCTTAGCAATGGCCTTCAGAAGGTGATAGTGATAATGGACGTAAAGTGAGTGAAGGATTTAGTAGGAATACATTAATTAGTTGAAATAAATGAGTAATATGAATTTTCCAATTCCGGCTCGGCCGGGTGTTTACTAGCAGAGGATTAGCTATTGGAAGTGCTGTGAAGTAAATTGATGCTACCAATGTGGTGCTGTAAGAGATGCAGTGTAAACAAAATAAAAAACAATGAATTACAATGGATTGGAATGTTGTCTCGGCCGGGTGTTTACTAAACCCAACTGGAATTATACTCGTTCCCAAACAGTTAGAAAAAAGTGTTTACGTGATCCGTAATACACTCTGACAATGTACATCAAATATTCAGCATAAAAATTGAAGTTGATAAAATGAAGTGAAGATCAATGGTGACAATCCAGAATATAGTGACAGAATAAATTGGTGACTTTGCTGCAGTGCTTGTTCTAGTAGCCTGTGCCGTGAATGTGATTATCCGTGATTGTTTATGATGTTGCACTCACCAGATTCTTCATACCCTCAGGGGGTATGGTGCAGTCACAGTATATGCCACTGTGTAGCAATCTCAGGAATCCAGGGTGGCTCCTTTGGTCCCTTGTGGTTCTCCGAGAAGGTGAGGGTTATGGAAAGGAAAAAAGGATACCCATAGTGTGAACCCGTAAAAAAATTTTGGTTTATTGATATATCGGGAAAAAGGGTACTCACGTAGTCACGTCGCTTCATCACTTCCTGAACCTTGGATCGCTCTTCACTGGCCAAGCGCCATTTTAATGCTTTTTATTGTCTAATACTACGTGAGTACCCTTTTTCCCGATATATCAATAAAACAAAAATTTTTTTACGGGTTCACACTATGGGTATCCTTTTTTCCTTTCCAGAACCCTCACCTTCTCGGAGAACCACAAGGGACCAAAGGAGCCACCCTGGATTCCTGAGATTGCTACACAGTGGCATATACTGTGACTGCACCATACCCCCTGAGGGTATGAAGAATCTGGTGAGTGCAACATCATAAACAATCACGGATAATCACATTCACGGCACAGGCTACTAGAACAAGCACTGCAGCAAAGTCACCAATTTATTCTGTCACTATATTCTGGATTGTCACCATTGATCTTCACTTCATTTTATCAACTTCAATTTTTATGCTGAATATTTGATGTACATTGTCAGAGTGTATTACGGATCACGTAAACACTTTTTTCTAACTGTTTGGGACCGAGTATAATTCCAGTTGGGTTTAGTAAACACCCGGCCGAGACAACATTCCAATCCATTGTAATTCATTGTTTTTTATTTTGTTTACACTGCATCTCTTACAGCACCACATTGGTAGCATCAATTTACTTCACAGCACTTCCAATAACTAATCCTCTGCTAGTAAACACCCGGCCGAGCCGGAATTGGAAAATTCATATTACTCATTTATTTCAACTAATTAATGTATTCCTACTAAATCCTTCACTCACTTTACGTCCATTATCACTATCACCTTCTGAAGGCCATTGCTAAGGCCAAGTAAACACCTGGCAGAGACACCCCACTTTATTTACTTATTTCATTTATTTATTTGATTTTTACATTCTATGTGTGGTCCCACTTAGGGTCTGATTATATCAGAGAGAACCCCCTTTGTGTTTCTCATTTGTAGACCTATTATTACCAATATCTGGCTCCCAGCAGATTGGTTTCACGTAAGAGCAGCGCCACCACTACACCCCTCATTTTTTTCATATCCTTGCTCCACCTAATTAGGAGGCAGCAATAAGTAGAGGCAGCAGCTCTGACTACTACGTTGTGTTTGAAGTCCTTTTGCGCGGAGTCACCTACTTCTTCCTTGAGAATAGGAGGGGCCCAATGACGGAACCTTGGGGTACCCTAACAGAAAGAGAAAGAGGAGCGGAGGAGATGGAGTTGTAAGTGACACTGAAAGTGCGCTGAGATAGGTAGGAGGAGAACCAGGATAAAGCAGAATCACGGAGGCCAAGAGAGTGTAATTTGCTGTGTCAAAGGCAGCAGAGAGGTCTAAGAGTATTAGTATGGAGTAATGGCCATTGGTTTTAGCAGTTAGTAGGTCATTGGTGATTTTTAGTGGGGCAGTTTCAGTAGAATGTTGTGGGCGGAAGCTGGACTGTAGGGGGTCAAGAAGGTTGTTGTCCATGAGGTAGCGACTCATTCGGTTATGGACAAGGCGTTCGATGAGCTTGGAGGCAAACTGGAGCAGGGAGATGGGTCTTAAGTTATTCAAACAGGTGGGGTCTAGTGAGGGTTTTTTAAGTATGGGGGTAACCAGTGCATGTTTGAGCCAGGAAGGAAAGGTGTCGGAGGAGAGGGAGAGGTTGAAGATGTGGGTTAGGGAGTTGAGGATAGAGCGGGAAGGTGGTCGCAGTAATTGAGAGGGGACAGGGTCCAGGGGACAGCTAGTGAGGTGGGCCATGGAGAGGAGTTTATCAACTTCATCCTGGGCAGGAGGAGGAGAGTATTGAGTGTGGTGTTGGACCTGATGTGTTGGGTAGGGAAGGAATTTGAATGTTGGATATCTCCTTGCAAATTGTGTCAATTTTGCTTTTAAAATGGTTGTCATTCTGTTGAGCAGTAAGCAAGTTGGTGGGTGGGGGCAGTGGGGGGTGAAGTAAAGTATTAAGGGTAGAAAAGAGTTGACGAGGTTTGGATGAGGGGGTTTGATGAGAGTGTTGTAGTAGGTT
This sequence comes from Rana muscosa, assembly GCA_029206835.1. Lineage (NCBI taxonomy): Eukaryota > Metazoa > Chordata > Amphibia > Anura > Ranidae > Rana > Rana muscosa. The sequence goes on from CM055121.1 coordinate 181,995,474, forward strand.
TGTTTAGCAGTGTGGAGGCAGGAGTTGTGTTTGAGAAGGGCAGATTTGTAGAGGGTAGGGTCTTGCAGGGATTTCGATTTATACCATGCTCGCTCAAGAGCACGGCTGCGGCTCTTAAGACTTCTGGTGTCGTCTGTTTGCCAGGGTATATATATATATATATATATATATATATATATATATATATTATTCTGGCAGAACGAGGCTCTGTCCCAGTGAAAAAAGGGTTAAAGTGGACACAGAGTCTGCATATCGGCTGAGTGCAGAGCTACAGAGCGTAAATTTAAAAAAACAGAGAAAACTGCTCTGGCAGTTTTCTCAGATTTTGCTATTTCTACATGGGGCTTCTATGGCTTGGAGATCCTTCAGAGTCTTGGGTGGGATGGGATCTCCAGCCCTGTGTCCGGGTCTTGTGGACAGCCAGCATGGTGTGTGCTCAGGTGCACACAACCAATATAATGTGAGGGGCTGGTGAGAGTGAAGGATGGTGAGCAGCTTGCTTACTGCAGTAGCTGCTAGTGAGTGTCTCTGTGTGAGGACAAACGCTGTGTGCGTTGAAGGGCTTTAAGCTGTGTGCGTCCAAGGAGCCAGAAGCTGTGTGCATTAAGGGACTTCAAGCTGTGTGCGTTTAGGAAGCCCAAAGCTGTGTGCATCCAAGACTGTGAGATTGGAAGATATAGTGGTTTAAGGTATCAGTACCTAAAGCAAGCAGAGGAACTGCTAACGAGAGCCAGGTGGCTTGGTATGTTTTCCTTATTTTTTGAACTGCTAAATGAAGTTAAACCCCTGCGTGGGAATCCTGAAGGGACAGTTTGCTTTTGTTTTTCTGTTTAAATAAACGTGGGCTACCAGGCCCTTAACTAGAATGCCTGTCTGATATGGACTCACTGCATAAAAACACATCTATCCACTTGAGCTAAAACACCCCAATATCACAGTGGTGGATTCAGCGGGCAACACTACGGTGGAATCCGGGTCCTTGCTCCACAGTGAGTTCAGGTCAGGAACTGTTGGCTGAGTGTGGAAGTGCAGCCAGGCGAAAGGCATTGTGTGTTGCAGGTGGTGTACCTGTGAACGAAAAGTCAATTTTTTCTCTGCGATGAACTGCTGCTAGCTGTGTGTGGCAGCCAGGCGAACATCATTGCACAGAAGTTTGATGGACTGTGTTGCATGCAGGTTGTGTACCTGTGAAAGGAGAATCACATTTTCTTCCCTCTGCTGTGAACTGTGTTACTGGTTGCTGTGTGCAACACCGCAAGGATGGGGCGGTCAAAGCAGAAAAAGGAGGCGATCCTTGCTGAAGCAAGAGAAAGGCTACTGTGGCTAGAGGGTATTTCACCACATGCCCCAGCCAAACCAGAGAATTTGACTGAGTGTGAAATCTCTGTGATCTGGGGTAAGTTACTCATGTCACCCCCAGTTAAAAGTGAAGTGAAAGAGGTTGTCCCTGGCAACAGGAAGCCGGGTGGACAACAGCGTGTGGAAAAGAGGAGAATGGTCGTCCGTGGAAGCAACGTCCAGGCCAGCAGGGATGTTGGGGATCCAAGGAGTCTGCTGATGGTCATGACCAGTGGAGTCCTCAAGAGTGGTATTCCATGGCAACAAAGAGCCAGGCATTGAGGAGATGCCAAGAAATTAAATTTCAGCGTCCAGTACCGTGCTTGGAATGTGGTCAAGTGGGGCATGGGATCTTTACTTGCCCAAGGTTCTGGAACACCGCTGAAGAGTCTGGAAAGGCTGCAGTGTCGCCATATGGCCCCAAAAGAGACAGTAGCTGGTATGGATGCAGCTGAGAGACAGCGCACTCAAGTGAAGGCTATGATGCCAGCCACTGAAAATGGTAAGACTGTTCCAGTTTATGGTACTGAACCCAGTGAAGTGGGAGTAGATCCAGTGGGGAGATCCGCAGTGCCAATGGACATAGACTTGCGGCAGTGTGCTACCCAGAGCAGTGGGGAGGCACAGAATAAAGCCCAACTAGCCGCAGGGCTAAAGACTGGAAAGGACATGGGGACTCTGCATGTGCCTGCTATTGTCCAGCAGGTGGCTGGGAAAATAGAGTTAGGGGTGACCAAAACAATGCTTGTGCCATGTTCCCTAGTGACAAGTACTGCAGGGTTGCCCAGGGAGACTTCCAAGAAGCCCGCAGTGACGGAGCCGAACGTTTCCCAGGTCAACTTTGGAGCTGCCCATGTAGAAAAGGGTGCCCCTTTAAAAATGGAGGGCGCTGTGAGGAGTCACTCGGAGGCTTTGGTGGGTAATAGACAATCCACAAAAGTAGCAGTTATGTCTACACGTAGTGAAAATTCTGATGGTTATGCTGACAAAAGTGTTACTGTTGGCAAATGTGATGGTATTGGTGATCATGACATTGAAAAATGTGTTTCCTTTAGTGTCATGTCTGAAAATGTTGGAAATGTGTCTGTAGCGCCACCAAAGCAAGGTGTTCAAAATAAGGTATTGCACCTTGCCTTGGTTGAGGATGCAATCTCCCAGTGTGATGTGAGAAAAAAAATATTGTCACAATGTGAGGTAGATAGAAGTGACAAGTGTGTTGTTTTGGCTAGTGAATCCCAGGTTCCTGTTGGGCCTTCTAGAGCAGGTGATGCAGTGCTGTGGAGCACCAGTGATGGAACCACAGGAGACTGGGATGATTGGTGCAAGGAAGCAGTTGCGGCACTAGGCCAAGTGACAAGGAATTACGAAGCAATGATGTGTGACAGAGTTGTGGACAGAACGCCTGCTGTGCCCAGTGGAGGGATCGCAGAATGGCCAGTGCTCAAGGGCACGCCAGCCCCTGCAAAGGCTGATGCCCTCCAGTCTGAAGGAACGGTTCTGGGCGCAGGCATGGCAGATGGGTTGTCCACGGCCCAGCAACTAAATAATGGCAAGTGTCAAGTTGACAATGTGACTGTTGACTCGCAGAGGCTCATTGGTGTAGCGTTAGAGGTGAAGAGGAGACATGTGTCTGACAGCGCTCCAGGGGAGCAACAGGCTGGGATGAGGGGTATCTTCAAGGAGATGGTGGTCTCTTCAAATGTCTCAACCTCACAAGCTGCAATGGATGAGCCCCTCCATGTCTCGGACAGGGGAAAGGTTCCCAAAAAGGTCACGCATTTAGACATTGGTTGCATAGAGTTGACAAAAACTTTATTAGAAATGCTGGAGTTGGTAAAAGTGCCCTCACTGTACACTTGGGTGTCTCCACCGCAGTCGGACCAGGTGGTGCTGCGTGGTACCAATAGGTGGAGCCAGGTGGTACAGGCTGTGCTGGGAAGCTTGTTAACAGTGTGGCAAATAGTTCTGAGGTTCTCTAAGGGGGTGCTCCCAGTTACTGAGTTGTTTGGAAGGCGCTCAGAACTGTTGGAGTCATCAAAGGTCTCTCCGGCTGGTGTAGTGACTGGAAACATCTCTGCTGGTGTGCTCCAAGGTGCAGCTGAGCAGTGGTCAGTAGAGGGCACAGATACTGTCTCGGCAGCTAAATCTCATGAGAAGGAAGGGCCCAGAATAGATGCAGCACTAGCAGAGATGCTTTCTATCACTCAGAAAGAGGTACAACTTAAAGTACCTGGAGACACTGTGAGAAAAAGTGCTATAGGTGGATGCTGCAACAATGTAATGTGTACATCAGAAAGAAGTAGTTTGTGCCTAGATCAGTGTCATCTGTTAGATCAGTTACCCATGGAGTGTTGGACAACAGGTGAGGTAGAACTTGGCTTTAGTCGTGTGGGATTTAATCTCTCGCCTATGTGTGGTCCTTCCTCAGGTCTGGTACTAACAAGCACTGAGATGGACAGCACTGATTGCGTTGGAAAGTGTGACATTAAAATATATGATTTAATGATTGGTGCTGTTAAAAGCAATGTGGTTGCCCTGGGTAACAAGAGAGAGGTTTTTGAACCTGAAAGACCTGTGGTGAAAGATAAAACTTATTTACGTAAGCTGAAAGGTAGGATCAGGGTAGGCAGAGTTCCCCCAAGAGAGGAGAGTATGCTCAGGGACCCAAAGAGAAGAGAGGGAAGGCAGAGTATACGGAATTACAGGACCCTGTTAAGATCCAAGCTGGGACGTACCTGGAAGAGCACCCGAAAAAAGGGTTGGGCCTACGTGGCTGATGGCCAGCACAGAGGTGTCCCAACTACTATGATGGGTGCAGGTGTTTCTCCCTCTGGATCAAAACAAGAGGGGGGGTATCTGGCAGAGCGAGGCTCTGTCCCAGTGAAAAAAGGGTTAAAGTGGACACAGAGTCTGCATATCGGCTGAGTGCAGAGCTACAGAGCGTAAATTTAAAAAAACAGAGAAAACTGCTCTGGCAATTTTCTCAGATTTTGCTATTTCTACATGGGGCTTCTATGGCTTGGAGATCCTTCAGAGTCTTGGGTGGGATGGGATCTCCAACCCTGTGTCCGGGTCTTGTGGACAGCCAGCATGGTGTGTGCTCAGGTGCACACAACCAATATAATGAGGGGCTGGTGAGAGTGAAGGATGGTGAGCAGCTTGCTTACTGCAGTAGCTGCTAGTGAGTGTCTCTGTGTGAGGACAAACGCTGTGTGCGTTGAAGGGCTTTAAGCTGTGTGCGTCCAAGGAGCCAGAAGCTGTGTGCATTAAGGGACTTCAAGCTGTGTGCGTTTAGGAAGCCCAAAGCTGTGTGCATCCAAGACTGTGAGATTGGAAGATATAGTGGTTTAAGGTATCAGTACCTAAAGCAAGCAGAGGAACTGCTAACGAGAGCCAGGTGGCTTGGTATGTTTTCCTTATTTTTTGAACTGCTAAATGAAGTTAAACCCCTGCGTGGGAATCCTGAAGGAACAGTTTGCTTTTTCTGTTTAAATAAACGTGGGCTACCAGGCCCTTAACTAGAATGCCTGTCTGATATGGACTCACTGCATAAAAACGCATCTATCCACTTGAGCTAAAACACCCCAATATCACAATATATATATTTATTTATTTAGTGTTTAGAGACTAAAGGTATGATATGTTAGTTTAGGTGTTTTTAAAAGAGAAATATGGCCAATACTTCTCATGTGGGCCACAGAAGAGCACTACTGCTTTCTTGTAGTCCAGAATCAGCCGGCAGTTGGCTAAAGCCTGCTGACTGCTGACCTCACAGAGCCACTCCAATCGCTAGATCTATCCTGACAATAATGTTGGGATCCACCCAGATGCCTTACAGGCATCTGTATATGGCTCAGCCTCTCAGCGCATCAATAAGAGCCTGAGCCAGCAGCCTTCCACCCCTTCTCCTACCCAGAACTCCAGCGAGTGCTGACTGATCAGCAGTCATGTGATTGCTCAGTTCTCTGGCTTAGAGCCGGCAGGGAACAGCTTGCAGCATTAAACCAATTATGCAGCAGGTAGGTAAGAATGTATGTTTATGTTTTTATATTCCCACACTTCTTTCTTTAGTGTTCATTCCCAGACTTAGTTGGGGTAGGCGGTACACTTTGGTGGGGGTCAGCCACGCCCAGTGACCTTTGACCTCTGGGGACCTGCCCTCTGAACTTTGACCTCTGGGGGAGGTCCCTGTTCAAGAGCCTGGGTCCTAGCCTTGTTCTTAAAGGGAAAACCCTAACCCCTAACCCTAACCCTCACCCTAACCCTAAAGTATAGCATGGGCTTTGTTTAAATATAAAATGTAAACCTTATTTATTTACTTGTAGTATTTTTCAAGAGGTATTGACTGTTTTTTTGATCGTGTCCTCCTTAGAAATTATTATTTAGCGCTATACTTAAAAATATCAGGGAAAATTTGATTTGATTAATTTTAGTTTCTCATTGACAAAACAGAAGTGGCTGTACATTATTTTCTTGTACAATTTTCCTTTAGATTTACCAAAACCATATACAGTGGAACCTCGGATGGCGAGTAATGCGGTTAACGAGCGTTTCGCAATACAAGCACTGTATTTTAAAAAATCCTAACTCGGTTTGCGAGTGTTGTCTCGCAAAACGAGCAGGATAAAGGCCAAAGCGGCGTTTAGCCGATCGGCGCTGTTCGGAAATGCTCGTAAAGACTCGGAAATAGTACGTTCCCGAGCCGTTCCAAGGTTTCCCGAGGTCAGCCGAGGTGTCCTCGGGCCTTTCCGGCTGTTTCCGAGGCTCTCCTGCGCCCCCCGCCACTGGCCGCATGCGGTATTGCATGCCATTGAAGTCAACGCGGAACAAATTATTTTTGTTTCTATTGACTTCAATGGGGAAACTCGCTTTGATATGCGAGTACTTTCGATTACGAGCATTCTCCTGGAACGGATTATGCTCGTAATCCGAGGTTCCACTGTAATTTAAGGTCAAACCTGAACTCTGTCAATTTGTATGCAATCAGGCAGGGCCTTGCTCTTAGTTTAAGGTAAATCTAAAGGAAATTGAATAAGAAATTGCATAAAGTATGGCCAGCCTTGGGTTGTAAGGTTATCCTAATTTCTGCGTTATCTCTATTTTGTCAACTAACACTTAGCTTCCTTATCACAAAGGTGTTATCAGGATTACATGCAAGAAAACTAAAAGTCTTGTTCATTTTCAGTTTTGTTCATTTCCAGCAGCAATTATAAGCCCTAAGTTCAGATAGTAGACAGGTCAACCTCCATGGGGGCAAAGCACTGGGCTGAAATTTTTGCAGTATCTCACAAAAGTAAATACACCCCTCACATTTTTGTAAATATTTTATTATGTCTTTTTATGTGACAACACTGAAGAAATTACACTTTGATATGAAGCAAAGTGTACAGCTTGTATAACAGTGTAAATTTGCTGTCTCATCAAAATAACTCAATACACAGCCATTATTGTCTAAACCGCTGGCAGCAAAAGTGTGTACACCCCTAAGTGAAAATGTCCAAATTGGGCCCAAAGTTTCAATATTTTGTGTGGCCACCATTATTTTCAAGCACAGCCTTAACCCTCTTGGGCATGGAGTTCACCAGAGCTTCACAGGTTGCCACTGCAGTCTTCTTCCACTCCTCCATGACGACATCATGGAGCTGGTGGATGTTAGAGACCTTGCACTCCTCCACCTTCTGTTTGAGGATGCCCCACAGATGCTCAATATGGTTTAGATCTGGAGACATGCTTGGCCAGTCCATCACCTTTACCCTCAGCTTCTTTAGCAAGGCAGTGGTCATCTTGGAGGTGTGTTTGGGGTCGTTATCATGTTGGAATACTGCCCTGTGGCCCAGTCTCTGAAGGGAGGGGATCATGCTCTGCTTCAGTATGTCACAGTACATGTTGATATTCATGATTCCCTCAATGAACTGTAGCTCCCCAGTGCCAGCAGCACTCATGCAGCCCCAGACCATGACACTCCCACCACCATGCTCGACTGCAGGCAAGACACACTTCTGTTTGTACTCCTCACCTGGTTGCCGCGACACACGCTTGACACCATCTGAACCAAATAAGTTTATCTTGGTCTCATCAGACCACAGGACATGGCTCCAGTAATCCATGTCCTTAGTCTGCTTGTCTTCAGCAAACTGTTTGCAGGCTTTTTTGTGCATCATCTTTATAAGAGGCTTCCTTCTGGAACAACAGCTGTTCAGACCAATTTCATGCAGTGTGCGGCGTATGGTCTGAGCACTGACAAGCTGATCCCCCACCCCTTCAACCTCTGCAGCCATGCTGGCAGCACTCATACATCTCTTTCCCAAAGACAACCTCTGGATATGACACTGAGCACGTGCACTCAACTTCTTTGGTTGACCATGGCGAGGCCTGTTCTGAGTGTAACCTGTCCTGTTAAACCATTGTATGGTCTTGGCCACCGTGCTGCAGCTCAGTTTCAGGGTCTTGGCAATCTCCTTATAGCCTAGGCCATCTTCATGTAGAGCAACAATTATTTTTTCCAGATCCTCAGAGTTCTTTGCCACAGCAAAATATTCACAGCAGTATTTTGGACCAGTTTCAGTGCTTTATGGCAGTCTGTTCTGCTATTGTTTGAAGGATCTTCAATTTACAACTGATTTCGATATTTTTAACAAGACTTCATAGGAAACAATCTTTTGCTTATCCCCAAAATTATACAAAGGAGGGTTTAAATGTAACTTTTTCAGAATTAGCAATTGATCATTTACAATGGTAACCATACAATAACTTCTGTAACTGGCTTATTGGTTCTGCGTGGTCTCTGCATGTTATTAGTTGCATTTGCATTAAGAGAAGCATTCTTTAAAAAAAAAAATGGCTCTCCAACTTGTCTGGCTATGGAGTGGCAATACAGATATCAATCAGGGGGAATGATTCAGAAAAACATGCCATGCCCATTACATAATCTGTATATGCAATGTTGCTGTTGGATGGGGGCATGGCAGTGGCTGCACCATTCTAATTCCCAGGAGCTTTTGTACACAGTGGTCACAGACATTCCCCTGCTGCCCTGTATGGGCTGTTAGTTTGAAAAATTGCAATTTATTTCAAATACAAAGAAATCCGATGAAAAAAATCCATGCTCATCTCTATGCTGCAGCTCCAGTTTTATCACGCAGATGTCCCACGTCAACTCCAAGCCCAAAAACTGAGTGACTACATGACCGCTGATCGCTCAGTCCTTGGTCTCTTTGGATTTGAGAGCAGTGACTGCTGTCTGCTCTCCAGCGCTCACTATAGTGCCAGGCACGGGAGAGGGTGGGCGCAGCTAGATCCAGCTTTCAGCTGCACCCTGAGAGGTGGAGCCAGCTGTCAGTCAGGCAACTGGGTGGATCTTAACAATATTGTGATCTCTCTAAATCTTGGAGCGACTCTGCCATGTCAGCTGGTAGCGGGCAATAGCCGACTGAGTCACAGGAGAGAAAAAGTGCAATCCTGTGACCCACAAGTGAAAAAAGCTTTGGCCATAATTTTCTTTTAAGCCTGGCACTGACAGAAAATGATTTTCTTTCCTTTAGAAAGCGTTGCTTCTGAAATATGTGTCATTAACGTGAAAATGGTACTTAGTATAGCTTTGTGCTTTACGGAATCATCAAACATACAAAGAGAATTAAGAAAAAAACAATCTGGATTTAATTTGCACCTCAGCAAATTAAATTAACAAGAGAAGCACTCGACCCTGCTCTTTGAAATTCCCGTCTCTTACCTTGTCCGACTCAATTTCTTTATCGTCAAGTTTTTAAATTAATTAGTGAAATGCAGTTATTTTTCTGCAGAGTTCAAAACATTCATCTGAAAATGGCAAGCCATAAAATGCCTGGTTTCTGTGCCATGGTGTGACATTATTAGATGTATTTTTTCCAAGCTCAAGAAACCTTCTGCTGTTAAAAACCTGTCAATTTCCACTAGTCAAATAGGTCTATCTTCCAACCACAATGTGACAAAATATAAAACATAAGACCACTGAGGCTTTTTGTCCCTAACAAAAAAAAAAGTGTCACTTCCCAGGCTGCCACCAATACATTTCTCAGAAATTGCTGCAAGAACATGAATGGGGAGATTAATTACATGTCTCCAGGCACTCTCCACAAAATAAAGTAAGAGATCCTGTAGGAGAATTTCATTTTTAACAGCAATATATTGTATAGTGTTTGCTTTATTTATCCTCCATGACAGCTTAATTATATGGAGATTTCTGTTCATATCTGATTTATTTCATTTTTAGCACTTAGACTTTCGTTGATGTGACAAACTGTGTAATATTTGGATCATAGTGGTATGAAAGGTTTATTACGCTATTGCTTATAAGAAAGGAGAAAACTACAGCCTGATGACTAAAATGAATGAAGTGTATAGGAATGCTATGATTACACTGGGAAGGTATTTATTTAAAGTTTTGCAGATCCAAAACATTTTTTTTTTTTAAATGATCAAATGGTGAGGTGAACCTGTACTGACTTTCTCTCTGCTCCTACATACAACACTGGACCAATCACCAAGAATAAAAACTGTCACATGAGAGGAAGGTGAATGAGTCAAATGTCCCTCCATCCCTGGAGAGTTGAAATGAAGAATAAATGGCTGCACATCGATAGATTCCAAATGCCGTTTATTTGTCACCAAAATGACACCAGGAGACACCAACACACAGTCATTTAGACACGTTTCACACAGTACAATTGTGCTTAATCACTGGTAATGATTAAGCACAATTGTACTCTGTCAAACGCGTCTACAGGACTTGTGTTGGTGTTTCCTGGTCTCATTTTGGTGACTAATAAACGGCATTTGGAATCTATCAATGTGCAGTCATTTCTTCTTCATTTCAATATATCCACTGAGGCTGGCCGGGGCTAGCACTTGATTGGAGTTCCATCAGGCACAGCCTATTCACGTGGAGCGGCTAGTCCTTTATTTCCATCCCTGGAGAGTATTGGGTATGTTCTATATTCCCTAAAGCTGAATGAAGGGCGAGCAGAAAAAAAGTATGAGCTGTTGTGAAGGTAGCTATTAGTGCGAAACGTGTTGACTGTGTATCCCACTGTTTGCTCTGACTTGTAGTGCTTTTATCCTTTTACCAATAAAGGCAACCGAAAGTTTTTTTTGGGAGTGCAGCTGTCCATATATTTTCTTCCTACTTCTGTTGTGAAGGTAGATTGGTTTAAAGCGGGAGTCTGCAAGCTGACGGTCACAATCTACCGGTCGACCTTTACCGGAGCTGCCTCAATTAACCTCTCAAGTTAACCAGCAGGTGATTGGTTGCTCGGTGGCCCTGGGGGGGTGTCCTCTGCTATGGAGGGCAGAGGACACTACAGTGGTGGGGGAAATGTGAAGGGGCAGAGGACTCTGTGTTTGGGGGAATGGGGAGTACAGGACAATACTGTGTTGGGAGGGAACAGAGGACACTGCTATGGGGGCAGAGGACACTACAGTGGGTGGGTGATGTGAAGGGGGCCAGAGAACACTACTGTAACACACTATGTGTTCTTCGTGTCATCTTTTTATTCTGAGCGCTGCCACACCCTCAATCTATTTTGACTACTGGACCATTACTTGATTTGATTCCTAATTATAGAGACCAGTATGAAGGGTGTGCCAGATTGTGTTCTAACAAATGATGGCATGATGATAATTGCAAATTAGAACTAGCGTTTGTTTACCTCTTATGTACAACTCCAGTTTTTACGTTTTAGCTGTGTACCTACTAATTTGTAAGGAACATTTAGAGCATAGTGACAATGTGGCAGCTTAAATAAGCATTTTTGAGGTTTAGATGAGGTTTATATAACCTAGTAAATCTGCAAATGGATAAACATTGTTTTGAAAATGAATTAACCCCTTCATAACAAAATTAAATCTAATAAAATAAAAAGATCTCAATAAAAATTGAGAAATAAAACCAGCGTGGGCCCCACCTTTAATCCTTTGGGGCCTGGTATGGATTTTAAGGGTAACCCCTTGCCAAAAGAAAAGTGTGTTGCCCCCCCCCCAAATTCCATAACAGACTCTTAGGTCTGGTATGGATTTTGAGGGGAAATGAAAAAAAAAATGGTGTGGTGTCCTACCGAAAATCCATACCAGACCCTTATCCGAACATGCAGCCCGGCAGACCCAGGCATGAGCAAGTGCCCCACTCCTGAACCATACCAGGCTACATACCCTCAACATAGGGGGATGCTTTGGGGTAGGGGGCTCCCCCATGTTCCACTTTAATGACCCAGAAGTATTATAGAGATTAATAACTTTTGGATCTGTTTGTCTAACTTAACACATTTAGATTATGTATGCTTTTTGTCTTTTTTTTTTTTGACGTGGGGCATTGGGTTGCATTAAAATATATTTTTTTGAGGATCTTATTTAGGCAGAAACAAGGAAAAAAGGAAAAAATAAACATAGTAGTCTGTTTTTCCCCTCTAATGATGCGTTTTTTATTAATCTTACTGCAGAACTTTGGACAGAGGTACTTCTAAAGGAGAAGGCCTTTACTCCACTGACATTCACAGAACTGCATACTGACATTTTCAGGCCTCGCATTCAAAAACAAAAACATACTTTATACAGTTCCATGTGCTGTTACCTTCACATCAGAGTCACAGTGGGAGAGCGCCTTTACCTCCTTCTGAAGGGACAGAGAGTTCTGCCCTATTTGCAGCAATTATAGTGTCATATTTCCAGCATATTTGGTGGTTGGCTAATCCTTATAAATTCCATTAAAAAAAAATATTTACTATCACAGGCAACAACTTGCCTGAACATTTTTGGAAGGTTTCAAAACTAAATGTTATATAGAGAATATTAAAGCTTTAAAAGTACACTGGGAGTTACTATGAAAAAAGTATGAACCTCAATTGAATTTGCTAAAGTACTGCGTTTCATAAATACTGTGCCTTGAAAAAGTATCTTTTGTTATGTTACAATCAAAAACTTAAGTGTATTTTATTGGTATTTTATGTGATAGACCAACACAAAGTGGCACATAATTGTGAAGTGAAGGAAAATGATAAATTAGTTTTCCACTTTTTTTTTTTTACATATAAATATGTGAAAAGTGTGGCGTGCATTTGTATTCAGCCACCCTGAGTCAATACTTTGTAGAACCACCTTTCGCTGCAATTACAGCTGCAATTCTTTTTTGTCATGTCTCTACCAGCTTTGCACATCTAGAGAGTGACATTTTTGCCCATTCTTCTTTGCAAAATAGCTCAAGATCTGTCAGATTGGATGGAGAGCTTCTGTGAACAGCAATTTTCAAGTCTCTTCACAGATTCTCAATTGGATTTAGGTCTGGACTTTGACTGGGCCAGTCTAACACATGAATATGCTTGGATCTAAACCAGGCATGTCCAAAATTCCGGCCCGCGGGCCAATCACGGCCCGCGTTCCGGTTTCGGATGGCCCGCCTGGTAATTTTGACATATATAACTTTTGTGGCACCCAACGAATCCCTGAGTGCCGGGGGCCACAAAATATATAAATGCCTTGGAGGGGACGGGACGAGTGCCGTACAGGATACAGGAGTATTTCCTGTTTACATGGTGTCCAGTGTAAAAGGAAGTCTCCTCTCCTGCGCTGCCATTGGACAACTGTTCTGTCCCTCATAGGAGGCGGGACTTTCAATTAAAGAGGCAGCCGAGAAAACAGGAGTTTTTCCTGTATGTCTGTCGGCGCTCGTCCTGCCCCCTCCCTGTTTCCTCAAGGCTGCAGATGGACATGAATCAGGCTGCACTGACGGCAATGGTGAGTCTGCATTCATGGCAATATGGTGGGTGCTGCATTCATGGCAATACGGTGGGTGCTGCATTCATGGCATTTGTGAGGCTGCATTGATGGGCACTGACCCTTATTTTGTTTCACAGTTCTTTATTTAAAATGTAAGATTTCTTCCTGAAACTTCCTTTTTAAAGTTAAGGTGCGTGTTTTAACCACTTCAGCCCCGTATCATTTCGCTGGGCAAACACCAGAGCATTTTTTGCGATTCGGCACTGCAGCGCTTTAACTGACAATTGCGCGGTCGTGCGACGTGGCTCCCAAACAAAATTTAGATTTTTTTCCCCACAAATAGAGCTTTCTTTTGGTGGTATTTGTTCACCTCTGTGGTTTAAATTTTTTGCGCTATAAATAAAAATAGAGCGACAATTTTGAAAAAAAGCAATATTTTTTACTTTTTGCTATGATAAATATCCCCAAAAAATATATAAAAAAATTATTTTTTTCCTCAGTTTAGGCCGATATGTATTCTTTTACATATTTTTGGTAAAAAAAATCGGAATAAGCGTTTATTGATTGGTTTGCGCAAAAGTTATAGCGTCTACAAAATGGGGGATAGTTTTATGGCATTTTTATTAATGCATTTTTTTTTACTAGTAATGGCGGCGATCTGACACGTGACTGCGACATTATGGCGGACACATCGGACACTTTTGACACATTTTTGGGACCATTGTAATTTTTACAGCAATCAGTGCTATAAATATGCACTGATTACTGTGAAAATGACACTGGCAATGCAGGGGTTAACCACTAGGTGGCGCTGAAGGGGTTAAGTGTGACCTAGGGAGTGCTTCTTACTGTTAGGGGGTGTGGCTACGAGTGACACGTCACTGATCGCTGTTCCCGATCACACGGAGCAGACGATCAATGACAGTGTCACTAGACAGAATGGGGAGATGCATGTTTACACTTGCCTCTCCCTGTTATGCAGCTCTGTGACCCAATCGCGGGACACCGGTGGACATCGAGTCCACGGGTCCCGCGGGCACGGTCCCTGAGCTCGCAGCAGGGCCCAGCCGTGCCATTCTGCCGACGTAAATGTACAGGAGCCGGTCGGGAACCGGTTAAGCCGATAAATACGGTATATCCAAATAACACGCCCAAGCTCATCTCTTCACCACACACAGTCACGAACACACTTAGACCGAATTTTAATGGTTTAAAGAATGTCAGGCAAAATGGTCGGCCCTCAAGCATGTTCACTTCATCAAATCTGGCCCTCTTTGAAAAAAGTTTGGACACCCCTGATCTAAACGGCCCTAAACATGCAGCTCTGGGAGAACCATTCGTATGGGGTCTTATTCGGCTGGTTGGAGTGTCTGGTGGCTGTCGTGTGGTTGGAAAGGGAATATCCTAACGGTGTTAACCCCTTTCATACTTGGGGTGCCGTTACAATTGTTGGCAAGCAGTGGGATTGATCCCCACAGCCGGAAGGACAGCTACAAGAGGACACAGGCCAATGGAAGCACAGTATGAACGGCTAAAGCGTTCTACCCTCAAAGACTTACTGGAGAACCGGGGAAGACCGGCCAACAACCGTAAGAAGAGGGACATTATCAGAGAACTAGTCGAAATCGATGGAGCTGAATGACCCAACATAACAGAAAGGCCCAGCGTAACAGACAGGACACCCGAAAAGGCAAGTTTTGATCGGGCTGTTAACATAAGATTGGCACATTATGGTCCTAACCCTACAGCGGAGATCATAGACCTAGTTATAGCGGCTGTGGAGGCAAATTTGCTACAGCAAAGAGGTGCTGCAGCAGCAGACGTCACAGCAGCACCAACTGCAAGGAGAGGAGAGGTACAGATACCAGCCGCCATGGAAGAGGAAGTCAGAAGGAGGTTACAAGAGATGCAGGTACAGCATAGAGGATCAGTATCAGAGGAGGTCCTGCTGGGATGGTCGGATTCGATCCGCTGCGAACTCTGGAAGAAAGCGCTAGCTCTCGAGCAGCAACACCAGGGAAAGGTTCTCCCCTCCATCTATGTAAGGTACTGGTCGCAGTATGATGTACGAATGCCGTTATTGGGGGAACAACCAAAGCAGGAGTGGACAACTGAGTTAAGCAGGCTGATCCGGGCAGAGATGCGGTTGGACGAGAGCTACAGAGCCCTCCGATGGTATGTAGCCCAAAAGTGCCCATGGTCAGCGGATGACAGCCCCACGGAAGGCTTTGACTATAATGGCCTGGGATTGTTGTATTGGAGGCTGTCCAGTGACCCTGACTTTGGGAGTGATCGGGAGTGGCGTTTGGAGGAAATAATGGAGCACAGAGAGCGAAAACTGAATGTCTCGGAAGGGCACTGGGCAGAGGAAGATTTGGAGTTTCTGGCCGTTCAGGAATGGGAGCTGGAGATCGCTTACAGACAGCTGCTAGAATCTGTTCAGCAGCAGGGTGGGGCTACCTGTGCCTGGGACTATCAGGAAATACCAGTTGACAACTATGAAATCCTGGCTGAAGAATCGGCAGTGGAAAAGCTGAAGATTGCCATCCCTAAAGCCGAAGTGGATGATGTGGAGTTCCAGGGAGCTAGGGCAGTTGGCTCATCTCCCCAGCCACTGATTACAGAAGGTATGGACTTAAGGGACTGTTCAGAGGATGTTATAGATTATGCATCGCCTGCCCAAGTACTGGCAGCAGGACAAAGTATTACAGACCCCTGCTCTACACCCGTGGCAGTTTTGGAGGCCCGAGTTGAGAAGGTGATGGTTCCTCTTTCCGAGTGGATTTCGGAGATGCAGGGAGGAGAAGCAGCCATTTTCCCTCCCCAACAGTTAACCAGAGCAGATGGTGTGGAGTCCCCAGCAGAAGTGCTGGCAAACCGGGCAGAGTGATAGCAACCTCTGCCCAGCACCGGAAACAACTGTGGAGTTTCAGGGAGCCGGGGCAGTTGGCCCCTCTCTCCAGCAACAAGCTGAGGTGGTAAAGCTTTTACCCCCAGCTGAATCACTGGCAGCAGGGCAGAATGCTACTGGCCGCTGCACACAACTGCCACTTGAGCGGATATCGGTGGATGGGACTGCGGTCTCCACTCACAGCAACCCAGCAGAAGAGCTGGCAACAGAGCCGAGTGCCACGGGCCTCTGCTCTCAACTAACAGAAGAGGGATTTCCTGTGGTACTGGATGGGACTTCGGTCCTCACTGACACAACCCCAGAAAATGGTGTGACACTGGGACAGGAGGATGTCAGCCTTGCTTTGCAAGCACTCTGGGATTTTCACCTACCACAAGTGGATGGGACTTCAGTCTCCACTTGTATACCCCAGGGATGCCGGGCAGTCGACCCAGATCCCCAACAGCATGACGGACTGAGCCCAGTCACCCTGTCTTCTCTCCAGCGGCTGAAAGGACTCCAGGGAGAAGGGCCAGTCCAGGCCTCTCCCCAGCGGCGGGTATATTCTCTGAGAGAGGCAGAGGTTGGCTGGGTAAGTAATGCTCTGTTTGGAGCAATTTATTTGGGGTACTGTGTGGATACCGGCATTAGAAGAAGGGACCTATGGACTAACTTCGGAGTCAACCCGTCTGGGGTCGCCTCCTGTGTTAGTCTCCTGCCGAAAGGGGAGAGATGTAACGGGAAGGCCCAGGGGACTCAGAATCGCTTAGAAAGTATGAGATACCCTTGCTTCAGCTCCCCCAATGGCTCTTATGTGTCAATCACCCTGTGTCTCTATTAGGGGCACAGGGTGAATGAAAACCCCAATATGGCCTATGTTGGCCATATTCAAGCTGCACATACATTGTATCTAGATTGAATGTGTACTGTGAGGGGGGGGGGGGTTGTGTAATCATTGCGGTGAGGAGTTAAGGTTATTTGCATTCTATTGTCTATTATGAATTAAGTCTGCTACTGTGACAATGTGGATTGGAGCTGGTCAACCATCTGGCTGCATATTATGGGATGTTGAAGTGTCTTCTGTGAGGAGGGGGGGGAATCACCCCTCCTGCCTAAGACTGTTTATCAAAGGAGAAGTTTGAACACACCTGACCTGTATCACCATTGTCATTGGACAGTTTAACCCGCCCTGTTCCCCAAAGGATGGGAGGGGAGGGTTTTGAAGAGAAATGTGTTACCATGTGTTTTGAAAATAAAGTCAATCCCTGTTTTGGAACTTGAATACAGAGCGTTGTCTCGTATCTGGGGGGAGAACCATTCGTATGGGGTCTTATTCGGCTGGTTGGAGTGTCTGGTGGCTGTCGTGTGGTTGGAAAGGGAATATCCTAACGGTGTTAACCCCTTTCATACTTGGGGTGCCGTTACACATGTAAAACCTGCTTTTTTTTTTGTACTATATAATTATTTAGAACCCCAAACATTATACATTTTTTAAAAGCAAATGCCCTGGAGAAAAAAAGTTGGTTGTTGCAATTTGTTTTATGTCACCAAATATTTGCACAGCGTTTTTTCAAATGCATTTTTGGGGGGGGGGGGGCGGGGATACACTTTAATGAATTTTAGTGCAAACAAACACAATACAATACCCAAAAATTTAGTAAAATATAAAAAATTATGTTACGCCAAGTACTGTAAGTACCGTAGATACCTAACATGTCACGCTTTAAAATTGCACTTTGGAATTTTTCCCTACTCAATTAGAACCCACTACATGGCTTGAAGATATAATGAAAGATGGGGGCATTCCAGTGGCCAAAATGTTAATGCTCACAGGAGCTGCTGCACTTGGTGGCCATAAACATTCCTTTGCTTTCCTGCATGCTCAGTAGAGGAAACCAAAAATTATTTCTAATACAAAGATTTATAATTCACAGATTATTAATACATATCACAAAATAATTGTGCATCCGAAAAATAAATATTACATTTTCTAGGGGTTGCAACAGATCAACTCTAATTGGTAAATGTTGGGAACCCGAAATTAATTTCTACAGTGGTGTATTAAGAGAGGGATACCACTGAAAAGATGGTACAATTCTGTAATAGTCTTAATTTTCTGTGGTCTACGCTTGATTAGTCTGATAATTCATTGCGTGTTATGTTTTCTTCTCTATTGTGTTATATCATCAACCTGTTTGCTGACCCTATGTACACCTTGTTCTTGGTTGTAAAGTTGGAAAAAGCTCAACAAAAATAGAAATACAATATGGGGGAAAAAAAATTGCAGCAATATATCAAATGCAAATTAATACTGTATTTTGATAAATGAACTTAATTTGCAAAGTATTTTTTTAATCTTACAAACAAATGCATTAAATGTTCATTGAATTTAGACCTCCTGCTGTTATCTTTTGAAGAATGTAAAAAGTCTTGATGCCAGATAAATGAAAGTCTGATGGCCAAATTGATTGAAGTTTAATCTAAAAGTACTTTAAACACACTAAAGATTAGCTGTCAGTCTGGGTCTGCTGTACTGTGAATGGAGCCTTTCACCCTAAAATCCTTTTACTTTCAGAAGTGTGTAAATGCTTTAGGAAAAGAAATAAGAACTGTTAATATTAAATGATGTTGTATCCTTTAGGGCCTTTTCATGCATGCTTTGAATTTTCAAGTTTTTAGCAAGGATAATTCTAAATCTGCTTTAAAGACTAAAGGTCATAGACATTCGATAATAGTCTCTCAATCTGTCTGAAGGGCATAGTGTCTATGGGTTTTTTCAGATTTATGTAGACAGTATTGGCAGAGATGATGTTTTTTTATCAGGTAGAGGACAGGGAATGAGGGTTTGGCTGGGTTGGATTTTTGCATCTGGTTGTCATTGCTCCTCAAGGATAGAGTGTGGGCCTGGGTTGCTCTTCAGTGTATAAACATTTTTAAGGGTTATAATTATGAATGTTTATGCACAAATCATTTGTGCAAAAAGATTTCTTGCTACCATCTGGCCACCACCTAATGTGTAGGGGGAGCTTTAACCTTGCCCAAAATGTGTTACAATTTTTGGAAAACACTGAAGTGCTGAAGCTCTTACTGACTGTAGGACTTAGTAGACGTCAGCATTAAGACCTGGTCAGTGGAGATCTCAAGGCTATGCCCAATTAAAAACTATAGTCATTGTAAAGTCAACCCATCCTCACTCTCATTCCTATCGCAGTATTGTAATGTAAAATAAACAGAAAAAAACTGCGGATAGACCTCTGTTTAATGGTCTTCATTGAGTGAGGCTGAGTGTTTTTTGGGGGATAAAGGAATTTGGTGGGTTATTCAGCTTGTTATCATCCTGCTTCCACAGTTTAAAACAACGTGGGAGGTCCTGAACTGTGAGAAAATCAGTACTACCAGTCCAACATGCTGGGAGGGGAGTAGGTAGCTTACAGAAGGGGGAGCACAGGGTGGACTTCACCAATATTGTGGCACTCATTTATAGTCCAGGAAACACTCTGGGATCGTGAAGTAATATAGTAAGCTCACTTTCCTGTTCCTGTTACCAAAAGTATTGTGACACCTGCCTTTACACGCACTTAAACTTTAATGGCATCCCAGTCTTAGTCCATAGGGTTCAAAATTGAGTTGGACCACCCTTTGCAGGTATACAGTAGCTCACAAAAGTGAGTACATCCCTTAAATTTTTTGTAAATGTTTTATTATATCTTTTCATGTGACAACACTGAAGAAATTACACTTTGCTACAATGTAAAGTAGTGAGTGTACAGCTTGTATAACAGTGTAAATTTTCTGTCCCCTCAAAATAACTCAACACACAGCCATTAATGTCTAAACCGCTGGCAACAAAAGTGAGTACACCCCTAAGTGAAAATGTCCAAATTGGTTACAATTAGCCATTTTTCCTCCCCAGTGTCATGTGACTTGTTAGTGTTACAAGGTCTCAGGTGTGAATGGGGAGCAGGTGTGTTAAATTTGGTGTCAAACAAAGATTTGGGGGGCACACCCTAAAAGATGCATTAAAGATTGTGCAGTCATAAGACCATATAAACAGAACAAAATATTACAGCGCACACATGCAAAAATGACCTTTACCTCCTGCAAGGATATTTAAAACATCTAAACATTTAAAAAAAATATGGGGATTTAGTCACACCATATGGCTATATGGTGCTTAAGCCCACTTACTGCATCAGAGTACCCCATTATCAGTGGGTCCTACGCTATCCATAGAATGGAAGCTCCTGCTTCCCTAAACCATGGGAGAAATACACTCCTCTATATGGGAGAACTAAAAGGACTGATCCTATAACACAGGTGGACACTAATAAGAGGCAATGATGGGGGAGTGGGGTTCTCCAGCCCAAAAGGATTTGGTCAGAATTCATACAATAGACAAACAAAGATTTGGGGGGCACATCCTAAAAGATGCGTTAAAGATGGTGCTGCCTTTGCCCCCTCCTGTAGACCCCACTTTACTTTTCTCCGTTAGTGAGAAACTAGCTCCCCTCCCCTCTACACATATCATTTTTGCTGGGGACTTTAATTCAATCCTTGATCCAGCCCTAGACTCCTCTAACCCCGAGCGCACTGTGTCCACTGATCTCGCTCAATGGGCGGGCACCTTTGCTCTATCTGAGCTATGGAGATGGAAACACTCTGATTCCAACGTTTTTTTCACATCTGTCCACAGCCCATAAATCTGGCTCCAGAATAGATTTTTGGTAGTGCTCCAGTGCTCTCTAAAGTCTCTGGGGCCTCGTATCTTCCAGCGGGACTCTCTGACCACTCTTCACTTGAAATATGCCTCAGGTTGGGTAGGCGGAAAGATCCAGGCACCTGGAGGCTAGCTCCCAGATGGATTAACAGTGACAGTGTAGATGAGCTCATATCTCCACAACTGGAAGATTAGTCGTCTCACAATACGGACACAGCTTCCCTTGGGGTGGTGTGGGATGCCTTCAAGGCCACGGCCCGAGGCTCTTATATTTCGGCCATTAAAGGTACCGGATCTGATTGTGCAGCTGAAACCTCAAGACTAGAGGGTCTAGAGGCTGATGCCTCTGCTCCCTTTGCTGAGCATCCCACACCATCCAATTATCTACAACTAACCCAAGCCAGGAGGAATATAGCTCTACATTATACCTCTCTAACCCAAACTGATGTCCGGTTGGTGTCCGGTAAAATATTTGAGTCGGGCGATAAAAACGGCCGCCTACTAGCGAATCTGATGGCTGACATGCATTTTCAAACTATAGTCCCCGAATTGTTGTCGGAGACCGGGACCAGTGTTACTGACCCTGACGCAATCCTGCACAAATTCTTTGCCTTCTTTAGGAACTTGTATCACCAACCCCAATGCCCTGCTCCTGAGACTGTGAACTACAAAAATTGCATCTCCCCAGCCTGTCATCTGCAGAGATCGAGGCCCTGGACGCCCCAATAACAACCCATGAGATAGAGTTGGCCATCGCCTCTCTCCCTCCCTCCAAAACCCCTGGGCCAGATGGCCTCCCGGGTGACTGGTACAAATAATACACCAAGCTTATAGCTCCCAAACTTCAGCTACTTTACTCCCGCTGCTTAGAAGCTAACTCCTTACCACCCACTATGTACGGTGCCCACATTATACTTATCCCTAAACTGGGCAAAGACCCAAAACAATGTGCCTCCTACAGGCCTACTTCTCTATTAAACTATGACCTAAGAATTCTGGCCAAGGTCCTCGCCACTAGGTTGGTGGGAGTCCTGCCTGAACTGGTCGATGCTGATCTAACCGGGTTCATGCCAGGAAAATCCACTGACATTAACCTGCGAAGAGTTCTCACTCATCTGCAGCTCCCAAATTCTCATTCCCAAACCTGTGTAATGGTTGCATTAGATATCGAAAAAGCCTTCGATATGGTAATCTGGCAATACATTAAATCAGTCCTTCAGTCCTTTGGATTCGGTCCCTCCTTCTGCAAGTGGATAGACATATTATACAAATCCCCAATAGCACAAGTCAAACTAGGGGGCTTGCTGTCTTGTCCTTTCCCAGTATAGAGAGGTACGAGGCAAGGGTGTCCCCCTCTCCCCATTTTTGTTCGCCCTGGTCATGGAACCCCTGGCTACGGCCCTCAGGAACTCAGACCCAGTAAAGGGCATTAAAGTAGGCTCTATCACTGAAAAACTTGTTCTATACGCGGATGACCTCATGCTTTTTCTCAATGACCTCCTCCCAGTTTTTCTTTATGCCCTGAGGCACTCCCCAATTTGGATCCCTAAAGCCTTCTTTCAAAACTTTGACTTCGCTATAACCTCCTTTCTGTGGAAGTCTAACCCTCTCAGAATAAGTAAATCTATACTCAAAAGGCCCTGGACAGAGGGCGGTCTAGCCTGTCCGGATCTTCAGAAATACTTATTTGCTGCACTACTATCACACGCCCATAACTGGATAGTCTCAGACAACACCAATGCTGCTGTTGTCCTTGAGGCTGCACACCTTGGTTCCTATGAGACGCTGAGGAATGCTCTATATAGGGGTGTCAGGGCCCCCTTTCTTCTCACACTTTCCATGAAGGCAGTGATCAGGGCTTGGCAACTAGTTGTATGTAAACTACAAGGGGACCCTCACACTAGATCTCCGGACACCCCCTTGTGGCTCAACCCACATTTATCAGAGTTTCTGACTGTCCCGGACCCCGGGTTCTGGGCTGCCAAAGGTATCAAAAAACTGGAACATATATGTGCTGGTGTGTCCTTTGATTGTTTTAAGGAGAAATTTGGGCTCACTAACCGCCAATTCGTTAGATTTCTTCAAATTCGCTATGCCTTCACTACCCAATTTGGATCCACCCCAGTGCTTCTCCTTCGGTCCAATCTTGAATCCACGTTAGGGGATGTCCCTCTGGTCAAACCCACCTCTACCATCTATAAAGCTCTATTACCCTCAGTCCATTTTGGTCTGGAGGATTTGTTCTCTAAGTGGCAGGGTGAGGTCCCTGATCTGGATTTGGAGGACTGGGAAGACGCCTGGGAGTATCCTTTTCTACAACTTGTCTCTGTAAGAGATCGGTTGATACAATTTAAACTGATCCACAGGGTTTATTTGTCACCCCAAAGATTATCCAAAATTTTCCCAAATTCCTCCTCCAACTGTTGGAAGTGTGGTATAGCAGACGCTGATTTCAACCATATGTTATGGTCCTGTCCCAGGATCCAGTCCTTTTGGACGGAGGTCACAAATTTATTGAAACTCCACTCATGATCTAGGACTCCTATTATTTTATGCCAGGAAGGCTTTACTCATAAAATGTAAACAACCAGAGGTACCCACTTTGAATTCATGGAAATCTTTGATCAACTCGGCGGTGCCATTATACAAAGCGGCTTATCTCGCCAGATGCTGCCCAGCTAAGTTTGACAAAATCTGGCACGTGTGGTTAGAATCGGACATCACGAATGCAACACAATAGGATCTAGATCCCTTTGTTTGTTTACTTGCCTTGTAGCGGTGAAGACCTAATATTGCTGTTATGTGAAGGTACACCTAGATGCATTATCCTTAACCTAAACTTGCCTCCTTGAAGTGGTCAATTGAAGTATAAGATCCGTTATCCTCCCCAGTATCCCTTCAATTTGATGGCATGAGCAGTTTAAGTTTGTAGTTGTTTCAATAGAAGTATTAGAACTTATAGAACAGTTACAATGTATGTTACCCAAGCCGGGGTATGCCCAGTGGCTTTATTTTGTAACACTTTTTTTTTTTCACAAAAAAACTCAATAAAAAGTATTTTCAAAAAAAAAAGATGGTGCAGCCATAAGACCATAAGACCATATAAACAGAACAAAATATTACAGCGCACACATGCAAAAATTACATTTACCTCCTGCAAGGCTATTTAAAACACCTGAACATTTTCAAAATATATGGGGATTTAGTCACACTATATGGCTATATGGTGCTTAAGCCCACTTACTGCGTCAAAGTACTCCATTATCAGCGGTTTAACAGGACAGGTTCCACTCACCATACGCCCCACACTGGATCAAATTGGTCTGCATGGCTGTCGTCCCAGAAGGAAGCCTCTTCTAAAGATGCACAGGAAAGTCCGCAAACAGTTTGTGGAAGACAAGCAGACTAAGGACATGGATTACTGGAACCATGTCCTGTGGTCTGATGAGACCAAGACAAACTTATTTGGTTCAGACTGTGTCAAGTGTGTGTGGTGACAACCAGGTGAGGAGTACAAAGACAAGTGTGTCTTTCCTACAGTCAAGCATGGTGGTGGGAGTGTCATGGTCTGGGGCTGCAAGAGTGCTGCTGGCACTCGGGAGTTACAGTTCATTGAGGGCACCGTGAATGACAAAATGTACTGTGACTTACTGAAGCAGAGCATGATCCCCTCCTTTTGGAGACTGGGCCACAGGGCAGTATCCCAGCATAACAACCCCAAACACACCTCCAAGACGACCACTGCCTTGCTAAAGAAGCCGAGAGTAAAGGTGATGGACTGGTCAAGCATGTCTCCAGACCTAAACCCTATTGAGCATTTGTGGGACATCCTCAAATGGAAAGTGAAAAAGTCTCTAACATCCACCAGCTCTGTGATGTCATCATGGAGGAGTGGAAGAGAACTCCAGTGGCAACCTGTTAAGCTCTGGTGAACTCCATGCCCAAGAGGGTTAAGGCAGTGGTAGAAAATAATGGTGGCCACACAAAATATTGACACTTTGGGCCCAATGTGGACATTTTCACTTAGGGGTGTACTCACGTTTGTTGCCAGCGGTTTAGACATTAATGGCTGTGCGTTGAGTTATTTTGAGAGGACATCAAATTTACACATTTGTGAGGTCAGGCACTGATGTTGGACGAGAAGGCCTGGCTCAGTCTCCGCTCTAATTTATCCCAAAGGTGTTCTGTCAGGTTGAGGCCAGTCAAGTTACTCCACCTCTTCCGTGTCTTTATGCACTGGTCCAAATGATTTGGTGGTGGGGTTGTTTTTCAGGGGTTGGGCTTGGCCCCTTAGTTCCAGTAAATGGAACTCTTAAGGTGTCAGCATACCAAGATATTTTGGACAATTTCATGCTCCCAACTTTGTGGGAACAGTTTGGGGATGGCCTCTTCCTGTTTTAACATGTCTGTGCACCAGTGCACAAAGTAAGGTCCATAAAGACATTGATGAGCGAGTTTGGGGTGGAGGAACTTCACTGGCCTGCACAGAGTCCTGACCTCAACCCAATAGAACACCTTTGGGATGAACTAGAGCTGCGAGCCAGGCCTTCTCGTCCACATCAGTGCCTGACCTCACAAATGCGCTTCTCGAAGAATGGTCAAAAATTCCCAAAGACACACTTCTAAACCTTGTGGACAGCCTTCTCAGAAGAGTTGAAGCTGTTATAGCTGCAAAAGGTGGGCTAACACAATAATGAACCCTACGGACTAAGACTGGGATGCCATTAAAGTTCATGTTTATGTAAAGGCAGGCGTCCCAATACTTTTGATAATATAGTGTATATCTAATCGCCCACATCACTATCTCTCCTATATCATGTGCACAATATTAACACATAAAACATCAATACTGTGTCCTAATACATTCAAGCGTACCACATATGTATGACCACTTTATACTAGTATTAAAAAGTCCCAATCTTCCTGTGCTGTGTGCATAATATTAACACAAAATCCACCAGTGCTGTGTCTTTAAACATTTGTGCAATTGTGATCCAGTTCAGTGCTCTGTGAACCCAATTCTCCCGCACTCACCAGAGATTGTGGACCCCCTGACTTACAGAAAGAGAGGGTCTACCTTGCTGGTGGATATACCCTTCCGGGGGCTTAAGGTATGAATTGTATTCCTTTGCTGTTATCCTCCACGGTCTTTCATCAGGTTCCCACGATGGCCAATACTACTAATATTGTGCACATGATATAGGATGATGTAAATTTGTTACGCATAAGGGACATATGAGATATAGGGTTTATTAATAATTCACTGATAGAGAGATAGAGTTGTGGGTGATTGGATATATTGGTTTAAAGGAGCCTAAGGGCTTACTTTTGAGAAGCAGCAATCTCCATGTAAGACATACACACACTATTGGTAACAAGTTTTATTGGCATAACATTTTATTTATTTTTTTCATTTTTTTTTCATGCTCAGTCTCCTAGCTATAAAGCATGATATAATTGTGTTTGACACCAGAAATGCTGAGAAGAGTTACAGAAATTTTGGTAAATAGTTCAGCTTGGCTGGAGTTGCATAACAGCTTAAAAGAAGCATTGAATGGTTGATAGCAAATCATTACATTTTGTAAGGTAATGCAATAAGCAACATTGGTTTGCAATGTGCCGCAATCCATAGTAACCAATCAGATTTTAGTTTATTACAGTCAAGACAAGAAATTATTTCTGGTTGTCACTGTGAGTTCCTGCACTTTTATAGCTCATCACTCTGCTGTAAATGCAATTAAGCTGGCTGTGCACCGATAGACGTGACTGCTGAGATCGTAGACAACCATGCAGTCTTCCAATGGAGCAGATATAAAAACTGAAGCAAGGCAGGATTTAAATTGGAACACAGATCTGATTGCTTTACTGTAAATATAACATTTCCTTTTGCTTAAATCAAGTCCACTGTCGTTATAAATATAGTATAATTACATGAAAATATGAGACTGAACAGAAAAATTTGATATTCTGGAAGGCAGAACAGTCCAGCCGTCAAAATTGTATTTTAGAATTCTTCTGTGTCTTATAACACTGTGGTTTAGGAAATTCAATTAGGATGGGATGCAGTGGTGAGTGGCTTTTCGAAAATCAAGAATCAATAGCAAGTTAGCTTAATGTTAGGCAGTCTTAACTGTTGCTGCACGCTCCACTGTCCTTTCACATCTTCACGATTGAACGGCACCCTCTCATCTCAGTCTGTGCTGTAAACTCCTAATGATCTCAGTTGCAATGTCAGAGGGTCACACAGCCTGTCTGACAACTGTCTTTTCTGGTCTGCCTCTTCATGGAATTACTGAGCCCCTTCCATATCCATCACTCTGCTTTACTTCTTAACCAGCTAAACAACATACAATGCCACTAACAATGCATCCTAAATGCAAAAAAAAAAAAAACTGTAAACATTAACAGTTATGTAGGCAAAGTTTTAGTTATTATTTTATTAAAGCAGAGTTCCACCCAAAAATGGAACTTCCGCTTTTTGGAACCCTCCCCCCTCCGGTGTCACATTTGGCACCTTTTCAGGAGGGAGCAGATACCTGTGTAATACAGGTATTTTCTCCCACTACCGGGCATAGATACCCGAGCTACCCGTGGGTATCTACGCCTCTTCCTTTGTTCCCCCTGCTGTCTTCTGGGAGACACACAGGTCCCAGAAGACAGCAGGGACCAGTGAGATAGCGCAGCGTGAGTTACGCATGCGCAGTAGGGAGCCAGGAAGTGAAGTTGCAAGGCTTCACTTCCCGATTCCCTTACCGAAGATGGCGGCGGCAGCACAGGAGAGCCAAGGGAGAGATCGGCTTCGGCTGCTGACAGGCGCCCTGGACAGGTAAATGTCCTTATTTTAAAAGTCAGCAGCTGCAGTATTTGGAGCTGCTGACTTTAAACAAAAAAAAATTGTCAGCTCTCCGCTTTAAGTGCCATTTAAGGCAGTCTTAAAGTTAATAATAAATATATATATACACACTGTTCTCATTTTCTCTCTCTCTCTCTCGCTCTCTCTTTATACAGCAAGTAAAATAAGTATTGAACATGTCACCGTTTTTCTAGGTAAATATATTTCTAAAGGTGCTATTGACATGAAATTTACAACACATGTCGATAACCACTTATGCAATCCATACATAAAAATTAACCAAAACAAATAAGTTCAAAAATTACGTTATGTGTAATAAAATGGAATGACACAGGGAAAAAGCATTGAACACGCTGCTGAAATCTATTTAATACTTCGTACAAAATTCTTTGTTGGTAATGACGGCTTCAAGACGCTTTCTGTATGGAGAAACTAGTTGCATGCATTGCTCAGTCGTGATTTTGGCCCATTCATCCACACAAACAAATCTTGAAGGTTCCATGGGCCTATTTTATGAACTTTGATCTTTAGTTCTTTCCATACATTTTCTGTTGGATTCAAGTCAGGTGATTGGCTGGGCCATTGTAGCAGCTTTATTTTCTTTCTTTGAAACCAATTGAGAGTTTCCTTGGCTTTGTGTTTGGGATCCTTGTCTTTCTGAAATGTCCACCATCATTTCATCCTCCCTTCAATGATATGAAGTTTGCCAGTATCGTATGCTGAAAAACAGCCCCACACCATGATGTTCCCACCTCCAAACTTCACTATTGGTATTGGGGTGATATGCCATGTTGTGTATTTTATCATCCAAAGAGTTAAATTTTGGTCTCATCTGACCAGACTATATTCCCCCAGTATTTCACAGGATTGTCTAAATATTGTGCAGCAAACTTTAAACGGGCTTCAGCATGCTCTTTCTTTAGCAATGGAGTGCATGGTGAGCGTGCATACAGGCCATGGCGGTTGAGTGCAATACTTATTGTTTTCTTTGAATCAATGGTACCTGCTAATTCCAGGTTTTTCTGAAGCTCTCCTCAAGTGGTGCTTAACTCTTGGACAATTCCTTCTTAAAATTATTTTTAATCCTCTGTTCTATAAGCTTCAACAGGAAGTTAGCAGTCTTTCCATCTGTTGGACCCTAAGAACCCATAATTAGGACTTTAACCACTTTAGTATTAGGGCAATTTTTAAATTTCTCGCACACATGATAAAATCTGCATTTTTTGCTAGAAATTACTTTAAAACCCCAAACAATTATATAATTTCTAAAAGCAGGGGCCCTGTAGATTTAAATGGTAGCTGTTGCAGTCTTTTCCATTTATCAAACTCATATTTTCAGGAAAAAAATACCCTAAAGCAGATACACTTACAGGAATAATCAATGAACTACCACAATGCTCCACAACGCCTTGGTAATTCATTGAGGACTACAAGCCGACATCCGCAAAGGAGAGCTCTGTGTGTGAATGACAGTTCCGTGTGGGCGGAGCCTTACACAGCAGCGTTGATTTCAAAAACTGACACTTAGTACGGGAAACTTCTCCCCGTATTGCTGTCACAGGGGGGGGGCGGATCGGGCAGTGGGTAGCGTTGGGAACATGTTAGATGTTCCCCCCTAAAAACCGGTGGAACATCCAACATGTTCCCAAAGGTGAATTTATCCTTATCCTAGCTTGAATGTGACTTTCCTTAGCAAACTTTAGCTAATTTGTGTGATCAACACATATATACAAATATATAATGTTTAAATAATTCAGCTATTTTCCACAATTCAGCATCTTCACACTCCTTTAGAGGTGCACATCTTTCCAGTAACATATGCTATCTGAAGTTAACTTGCTTATATTTTACAGCTCTGGCAACCTAGACTCCATCAAATATTGGCAGATATGTTATGTATAGCAGGGATTCTATTGATGCCAAATTTCACAAATAGCAGGCTTTTTTGCTCTTTGCTTCATTAAGCTGCTGTTGGTCATCCTAACTCATGAGGACAGTGGCACACACTAAATCTGTCAAGGTCTTGGGGAACTGGTAATTTGCTTTGTATTAGCTATCCCTAAACCAAGAAACTGTACAAATAGATGGGCAATTGCATTTAGAAAATTTACCCAAGCTTTTGTGAGCAACGATCTATAAAACAGAATTAGACAACAGCTCGTCTTCTAAGGAAACCCTTCCTGAGAGATACAGAGACCTCCATTGCTGACTTTTTATTTGTAAGTGTTAGCTGTTTGGCTGTCATGCTGTTTGTCTTGCTTCAAATACTTTAGGTCAGTAATCCAGAACAAATCTGCATTTAAGGGCTTTTCTCTGATTTGGCTGTTCTAGGATGTAAAAGCCTTGGTAGTGGAAACATAGGTCAGTGTAACAGTCGGGCACCTAGCATTTCCAGGAGGGCCCCCATATTTCTATTATTGGGGATTTACATGGAGGGAGACCGTTAATTTACAATGCAATTCAATTCAGTGCAAGGGGGATCAGAGGACCCTGCTCATTACAGCTTACAATTCTAGAGAGAGGGTCAAGTGATACAAACAGTAATAACTGTTAGGGATGAGCTAATATAGAAAGTGAAAGCACAGTTTATTAGTTGGAAGCAGGATAGGCCTCTTTGAATAGATTATTTTAGAGATTGCCGAAAGTCGGACAGATTGAGGTAAGGAGTTCCAGGGGAAGAGAGGCTCTGGAGAAGTCCTGGAGGTGAGCACGGGAGGAGATGACAAGGGAACTACTAAGCAGAAAGCCTTGGGAGGTTTGAAAGGTTTACTGGAATGAAACCAGTAAAATTGTATGTGTGTGTGTGTGTATGTGTATTTTTAATTTTTAATGTGCAGCTTATAATACTGTAGAATCATTCAAGCAAAATACTACCCAGGACTGAGTGTTCTGCTTGGGCTAGAGAGAGGCAGAATTCAGTCACTCACTGCATTTTTAGATGTGTCCGCTATCAAGACATGGAGGATCCTCCAGGTGGCCAGATCCCGTGCAACACCCAAAACCAGTAACCTGAAATATAGGAAAAACTTTCACTCTTTTCTGCAGTTGGGTTCCATTATATGGGCCCAGAGTGGGTGAAACTGTGCGTACACAGGAAACTATTCCACCAAAATAAACATACATCAACAGCAACAATAAGGATCCAACTGGATTACCCTGGTAGGCAAAGTGACAATCTGGAATCTCTTTATAATAAATAGTAATGTTTTATTGACAGCAGCATGATGCATGGGTAGCTGTGTGCCTGTCCTTCTAGCCCAGCTGCACTACACCATGGTTTTTGATCACTATGCAGGCTCTTGTGGTCTGCTACTGCATTGCCAGTAGAAGAAGTGTCATACTTGTAATGGAAAATGGTAGCCTGGAACTTGTTGTTTTCTATGAATATCACTTTAACTTTGTCTTTCCTCCAGTCTTGCTTAGTTTATGTAGAACTAGATGTGCAGTTTATGTATTACTCCATTAGAAGAGATGTCTTCTAACAATACCTACAATTCTTGTAAATTTTACCTTTTAAATGAACCAAACAACACTGCTCCATTATATTACTGATAACATATTAAAATGTCAAGCTTTATTTATTTTTTAAGGAACAAAGCTGACACTGCACAGAGAATGCCTGTGTCTGAAATAATTAGTGAAGGATGAGGCAGATATGAATATTAGGCATGTACGAGAGCATGTAACAGAATGACATACATAACACTGCTCCCTGAATTATACACAAACCCCATGGCAATTCTATTGATGTGTTGCATTTTTTAAGTCTTTTCAGGTAGAACACAGCAGTAGAGTACTGAGGAAGATGTGGTAACAGGAGTCAACAAGTTAATGGGGATTCTTATTTAAACACAGGATAATCATTCTTTGTACTCTGTTGTTCCTAGTCAAGTATACCTAGTCAGTCTGTGGTGATGTGGCCCAAATGGAATCATAACTTCCTAACTAAAGTGCTGTAGAGTACAATATTGCTTTCTTAAAGCTGATCTCTGGGTACACCACCCTTCCCATTACCCTTTAACCCCTACTCCCTCTAACTAATTTCTCTAACTAAAAATGAATACTTAAACACCCTTTTTGCTTGCCCAAATATGTGTTCTCGGGATCTCCATTCTTGCCATGGTGAATAACGTCAGTGCTCCCAGTATCTCTTGGGATATGCACGTCATATAATCCAGGAGGCATAGTCCTCTTTCATTCCTAAGCACAGAAGGGGGATGTGGCTAGTGGCACGCCATCTGGGGGAAGTGGCTTGAACCAGGAACAGATGGCAGCCTGCCAATGATGTGACTGAATTAAATTGGCAGCATGTGACCTAAGCGCTGGCAACAGAGAAGTGGATATCAACTGGATTCACTGGGTGGATATCTGATATGAGGACAACCCAGCATTGGGTAGGCATAGATAAAAAAAAATAACAAGTTGGGGGTTGAACTTCCTCTTTAAATTGGTTCTCAACCTGGGGGTCGGGACCCCCTCGGGGGTCGAAGGACGATTTACCAGGGGTCCCCGAAAACCTGGGCTGTGCCTGAAGCCCGCACCGCTCTCCAAGCCCTTTTCACGGCCACCCAGCAGGGCTGTGTCTGGAGTCTGTGGCTGCCCAGCTAGGCTGTACCTGGAGCCTGCAGCGCTCACTCAGCCCCTTCGCATTTGCCCATTCAGTTCACAGCATGGCTGGGGGGCAGAGACTAGAGGTCAGCTGACTGGTGAGGAATGTGAAGTGGGAGGGGCTGAAGGGAGACCTCATCTCCTGATTTCAGCATAGATGCCACTGCTAAAAGACACAACAAAGTCGGAGACACAGTGAGGCCGAAGACACAGTGAGTAACACTACCTGTGATTATAGTTGCCATTAAAAGTCCCCACTACAGTTCTCTGATCAGCAGATGACCTTGATCAAGAGCACCTAAGTTGGCTGATCAGAACTCCCCCCAGCACGGCCACTGATCCCACCCCCCACCAGCACTGCCACTCATCCCAACTCCCTGCCAGCACTGCCACTCATCCCATTCCCCCACCAACGAGTAAGAGAAGGAATAAAAATAGAGAATACATGGAAAAGAGGGGGAGGAACAAAGAAAAAGGCAGAGAAAGAATAAGAGAAAGACTGCTAGAAAAAGGGATGGGGGGGACAAGAAATTAGAATAGAGAGAGAGATAAAAGGGAAAGAAAGGAGAACAAAGAGAAAGAGTGGTACATCCAAAAATGTACCATAAGGGGTTTTAATACTGTATGAGTGGAAGGGACTCTGAGCGCTAAATGTCCATGGGTTAGTGGCACAAATTACTTGTCTTGCCTTGGGTGCTGACAACCCACGCTACACAAATGATTTTTATGGTTAGGGGGCCCCACAACTTGGGAAATTTTATCAATGGGGTCACGGCACTAGGAAGGTTGAGAACCACTGTGTTAGAGGAACTGAAGTTTGGAAGCTGATACCAAAAGGGCAAAGATCTAGTCCTCAAATTTGCCTGTGGCCTCCTTGCAACTTATTCTTCATTACTAGAGGTGGCCATCTTGGTAGAGTCGGAAATTTGCTTGCTCATGTCAGACCCCTACCACAAGGAAAACAGTGAGCATCATAACAGTTTGACATAACTAAATCTAACTCCAAATCCCAGGAGACTAGCTGCAAGCAGCAGCAGTACCTTTGATATCACACTACAAATATGAGGCTGTAAGCACAGGAGTAGCTAGGCACATTTATATACCAGGAAGTCCATTACTATATTTCAGGAGGAATACAAATGCAGGGTACAATTAGCATTTCTAGATGTTTTCTATACCAGACGAAACCTTCACTTTTTGAGTTCAGGTTCACTTTATTGCGTGGGAGAGGGTGAAGGGGAAAGAGGAGGAAACAACAGTTTCCCAGAGATTAACTTAAAAGCAAAAACCAGTTCATGTCATCACTTCCATCATGAATCTAAAGAATAAGGATTTTATTCCTTATATGAGGATAGTCAACGTCATGTAGTTCATTCCATTATGCCCTTTCAGCCTACTGTGCATCTAGAACCAATGCTACTATAGTACATCAAAGATCTACAGAGCCATTTATTCCAACTTGCATAAAACCGTTACAGGTTATATGCAAGGTATTGAAATCAAAGCTCTATGAAAATGGTATAGCAGGGGGTTATACCATGCTATAATAGCTACTCAGTTTGTATTCAGCTGAACTAAAAGGAACCAAAGAGTCTTTCACTAAAGCACTGCAAAGTGTAGTTACGTGGCATCTCTTCACCTACCAAGTAGTGCCAAGCATTTTGCCATTAATCCAGTTCAAAGAGTTTGAAGGAAAAGGAACCATTATTAAAGCCCATACCAACCACTCCCTTATTCCTTTAAAAACCTTTAAACTTTAGGTTTACTATACCTAAGAGGCTGTTGGATGTAGTTGTGAATTTTATTTCAGGTATATGTAAACCCATAACTAAAATCTTTTATAAGTTTAAAGAAGTTAATGTAATTTCAAAAGTCATGTTCAATATTTTTAACTACAGTATAATAGTACCTTGGTATCTTGCCATTAAGGCTTCTGTTCAGGCAATTCCTGTTATGGGGGGACCACGCTCTGTCCTGTCTTCCAACTTTGCTCCTGTGTTGTCACTAGAGTTGCCACCTCATCCCTTTAAAACCGAACACATATTAATTACACAGGGTGTGTGGCTGATTAAGGTGGTAATTAAACTCACTCGGTGCCTTACCTGCATTAAATTAGCCTCAGAACCTGTGTAATTCATATGTGTTCGGGTTAAAAGGGATGAGGTGGCAACCCTAGTTGTCACCCTGACACAGACTCCTGATGGAGACTGCACATGATTGTTTTAACACACAGTATGCAGACATGGTCTCCAGTTGTCACTACTGATAATGAGTAAACTGGGCAAAGTTTGATTTGTTGTACATTGGCTGACCCTATCAGGGAGTTCACAAATAATGTTCACATCTATGGGACCTGATCCTTGTTGTTTTTTTCTGCCCTTTTACAAGGCTAATGTGCAAGATTTTATTAAAAAAGGCATGAGTAGCTTGCTACTGCCATGGAGGATATATACCAATGCAAACATTTTTCTCTAAGAATATCATTCAGCAGATAGAGGGTATTTTAATGCAACTTAAATGGCAACATGAAAAAAAACACATACACTTAAAGCGGTAATATAGTGTCCATGAAAAAGAAAAAGCTTTCACCTTGCAAAGCAACGTCAAAATGTGCTATTATTTTTTGCAATGCAATTCTTATGCAATTTTTTTTATGTAGCACAATTTTTTTGCAACTATTTTTCAAACACATATTTTTAGTAAGAAAAACAGTAAAATTAATTTTAATGCATACAAACACAAAATAATGCACAATTTTTCTACGGTACCCAAAATTGTGCAGATTATCAATTTAAATTTAAAAGCGAATGATGGCTCAATCCCGAATACTGTTTACATACATGTGCTTTTTATTTTTCTACAAATATAAGTTACATATTTTGTAAGACATTTGAATTGCAGTTATTCTACCAAACCAAGACATTGGTAGGTGGGACCAGGAAGACAGCATGTCAGGCAAACGTTTTAACAGAGATGGGTCGTTGGCCTGGTACATTCCCACGTAAGTAGGAGTAAGGCGGATTCTGAAATAGGCTAGAGAGGAGTGCCACTTAAAGGGAAAGGATGATTTTAAATTCATCAGTCCTGGGTCGGAAAGGTTAATCGACAGGGCTTTAGATTTGAAAAGGTTAACACCAAGTCCCGAAAGAGAAGCAAAAGAGTCTAGAAGAGAGAATATATTTGATAGAGGGATTCTGGGGGAGGTCAAAGTTGGCAAGATATTGTCAGCAATTAAGGATATTTTATGGGAAGAGCCCGCAACATCAATACCACTTATATCTGGGTGGTAGCGAACCGCCTCCACCAATGCTACACTCAAAGCTTTTCAAAACCATTCTATCAAAAAAAATAGGAACGCTAAAGCATAACCGCTCAACGGAACAAACACTCAACTCCTTAAACAAAATATTACTACAAACAGCGGACACAGTCGCTCCGAGACGCAGAGCACACATCCGTAAAAACAACTCGGGCTGGTTTAGTGACACTCTTACGCTACTGAAGCAAGAACGCAGAAGAGCTGAAGGAGCCTGGAGAAGAAACCCAACGGAGGAAAACCACACAAACTACAAAGCACTCACTAAGAAATATCACAAAGCAATTTTTAAAGCAAAAAAGGAACATTTCTCAAACACCATAAAAAAAGCCCTAAACCGGCCTCGTGAACTCTTCAAACTGGTCACTCGGACCATGAACCCTACCTGTCTAGAGCCTCCAGCAAACGAAACCCAAGAGTTCTGCAATGAGCTATCGGATTTTTTTATCGACAAAATCGAAAATATTCGGGAAATAATTCAACAGAAAAAAACAACCAACTTCACACAGCCAAAGCAAACAGAGAAAATCAATACGAACATTATACAACTAGCAAAATTTTCGCTGGTCCCGATCACCATTGACACCACCAAAAACATCATCAGAAGCCTTAGAGACACTACATCGTCAAATGACATAATTCCCACAAAACTCCTGAAAGAATGTACCGACATTTTAGCTCCTACCATTACACACATCGTAAATCTTTCATTCAAAGAAGGTATGGTTCCGAACTCCCTCAAGCAAGGTATAATCAAACCCCTCCTAAAGAAACCCAATCTTGACCCTAAGGACCCAAATTACCGCAGACCGGTAACAAGCCTCAACACCATTTCCAAGATCATGGAGAAAGCAGTAGTACAACAGCTACAAGGCCATTTGGACACTTACAAACTCTTGGATCCACTACAATCAGGCTTCCGCCCAGGCCATGGCACAGAAACGGTACTTCTCAAAATATGGGATGACGTCCTCGAAGCCGCAGATGACGGAGAATCATGTCTCCTGGTACTGCTGGACCTCAGTGCAGCGTTCGACACCGTAGACCACAAAACTCGACTCATTCGTCTTAAAAAAGTAGCAGGAGTCTCAGACCCTGACCTTCCTTGGTTCGCTTCCTTTCTTGAGAATCGTTCTCAGACAGTGAAATTAGGTGCCTTCACCTCTGAAACTCGCGCAATTTCTTGCGGAGTCCCTCAAGGATCACCACTGTCACCCCTGCTCTTTAACATCTACCTCCGCCCACTCCTAAAAATCATTAGCAAACAGGACTTATGCTACCACTCATACGCGGACGACACCCAACTCTACTTTCGTATCACTGGAAAAAAAGACCAATATCACGGATTGGAAAAATGCCTCACATTGATCGATGATTGGATGACTGAGAGTTCACTTAAACTCAACGGATCCAAAACAGAACTGCTTCTCCTCCACGCTAATCGAAAGACAAAAACTAAAACCTCCTGGACACCACCCACCATTCTTGGACAGACCATCACCCCGAGCACCAAAGTCAAAAGTCTCGGAGTCATCTTTGACTCGGAGATGTCGATGGACGCTCAAATAGGATCAGTAATCAGCGGATCTCATTATCTCCTCCGCCTGCTGCGTAGACTCATTCCCTTCATCCCAGAAGAGGGCACAGCAGTAGTAGTTGGATCAATTATCAACTCCCGACTCGACTACGCAAACTCCCTCTACCTCGGACTACCCAAATACCAAATGTCACGCCTACAAGTCGTCTAGAACACGGCAGCCAGACTGATAACAGGAAAAAAAACCTGGAAATCCATCACCCCTGCACTGAGGACCCTTCATTGGTTAACCGTAAAGGATCGGGTCACATTCAAGACCCTCTGTCTCACCCACAAGTGCACACAAGGAATCGCTCCGCAATATTTATGCGAGAAGATAAAGCATTACACCTCCAAACGCAGTCTCCGATCAACAAACCAAAACCTCCTTCACATCCCCAAATTTCGCTACAAATCAAAGGGAGAACGAAGATTTGCAGTCCAAGGACCACGGCTATGGAACGCGCTACCCACGGATATCCGTATGGAAGAAAACCATCGGGCCTTTAGGAAAAAACTTAAGACCCACCTCTTCTGATGGATCATGAAGCTACTGGATGCTAAGCGCCTTGAGGCGATTTAGTTCGCATTTGTTAGCGCTATACAAGTTTTTCACTCACTCAATGGCGCCAAAGCAAACAGAAGTGGTGAGAGTGGGCACCCTTGACGCGTACCCCTGCCAATATTGAACAGAGGTGACTCAAATCCATAATATTGAGGGCTGTCATCCATGTCAGGAATGAGGCACCAAATTCATAATGGCGGAGTACAGACATAAGATAAGGCCATGACAAAGTATCAAAGGCCTTATTCACATCCAAAGATAGAAGCATTGTGATTCTAACGAACAGCTGTGGGCTATGTGTTGCAGCTGCAATATTCACCGGATAGCATCCCCTGTCTGTCTCTGCAGTAGTCTGAAGTTAGCCCTAGAGGAATGATCACGTCAGGTTTGGGAAGCATGACAATATTAGCGGTCGAAAGGTCAGAGGTGAAATTCTGGCAATTTTTAACAGAGTTATACATAGCTGTCACATGCGGGGCTATAACGTCAGCCAGCTTCCTATAATAAAATGCTGTGTAGCTGTCTGGTCCCGGCTGTTTACCCACTTTCAAATCTTTAATACAATGGAGGACCTCCAAAACTTGAATGTCCCGGTCCATGAGGGCCACATGAGCCTCTGTCAAAGTGGGGAGAAAAAGACAATCAAAAAAACTATCAGTGTCCCGACTACCCGATTGATCAGAGACCGAATACAATTTGGTTAAACGGTAAGGGAGTTCCTCCAAAACCTTCACTGGGTTACCGGTGAGTACATTATGCCTAGTGCGCAAAGTGATAGGGGGAAATTTAGGAGTAAAAGTACGAAGCCTGTTAGCCAGGATCTGATTTGGTCTGTTCGCTTTAGTATACCATTTCTGGTGGGATCAACGCAGAATGCACTCAGCTCTATCCATGAGGCAGAGGTCCAACTCTGAGCGGGTCTGATCCAAGAGTTTACAGTTAGCAGAAGTAGGGGATTCTTTAAATGTAGTAGAGAGTAATTCCAGGTGGCGTTTAAATCTCATTGCCGAAGGCTTTGTTCCTGTTTTTGTTTCAAACCTAGCTGTATGATGTGGCCACTAAAAACCGCTTTTTTTGCCTCCCAGAGAGTTACAGGTGATGAAACCGAACCTACGTTGTTACGGAAGTAATCCTCAGAAGCTTTCAGAATATCAGCCCGAATCTCTTTGAAAGATAGAAGCGAGTCATTCATTACCCAGGGGGAACAAGAGGTTTATTAAGAATAGAGTGACAAACTACCAGAACGGGATCGTTAACTGACGATGGGGCAGCTGGAATAGAAGTGGATACCACTAGGGGGAGATGTTTCCTCAACATAAACACATGAACTATTCTAGAGTGAGAATGGTGGGGCTGAGAATAGTACGTGTAATCTTTGCCCAGGGGTTGGAACTCCCTCCAAAGGTCAACCAGGTCCTGGATTTGTAAAGAGCGAGCAAATTTCTTAGCGTCAGGGGAGGGGGCAGCACGTTTCGAGGGATATTTGTCCAAGGAAGGGTTCAAAGCCAGATTCGAGTTACCTGCAAGAATGAGAGTTCCCTTGTGGTGGGATGTCAGAAGGCAACAGAGATGGGTCAGAAAAGGTCCCCGAGGTAGGATTAGGAGTATAATAAGTCATGATAGTAATCTCTGTGTCTTGAATGGTACCTTGTAGCAACAAATACCTACCATCTGGATCTGTTTAGTTGAAAAGTGAGTTTCCTGCAAACATGCTTTATCTACCTGCTGTCTCTTTCAATACTTAAAAACTTTCACTCGTTTTTGGTGGGAGTTCATGCCCTAAACATTCGGGGACAACCGTCATAGGAAAAATAAAAAAAAACATAAATTTATACCTCTCAGTACAAATCCCACAGACTCCGAAAGGAAAAGGAGAGGTGAAACGAAAAATTAGCCAAGCATTAAACAAGAAGAAAGGCTCACATAAAGCAACATGAAAAGGCAGAGTAGTGCTCGGAGCAAAGAAGATCCATATAATATAGTAGCAATTGTTAGTGGGACAAAAGGCCCACTGCAGGGTCGGAGGTTGACCAAGACTAATGTCCCGGTCAAGTTCTCGCACATTTGGGGTAGCAGTGGCCTGTCGGAGCCACTCTGCAACTTTTTATAGTAAATTTGTCATTAGAACATAAAAAAATAGGCACATAGCACATTAAAAAACATGTTAAATGACACAGCCCAAAAAAAAAAGGAAGGAACAACCTCATACCTATAAAAGTGCTACTGGAGCCGGTTGCCAACACCCAGGGGCACCCCCGCACAAATGAGGGGACCCAAGGCGGGCGACCAACGGGTAGCAGGTAAACCATCAATGGTGACAAAGTCAGATGAGGGCAAACGTAAAAGCAAGAGGATTGTTATTGGTCAACAATAACACTGAACTCTGAAGCTTGGAATCACCGGGGCGCAACCTAAATGCAAGGGGTCGTTTCCCTCAATCCACAATGAGCAAGGAATCACCAGAAACTAGATGGGGATATCCAGCTCACTATGGGAGGGACCTTCCCCCTCGAGCATCCAAGTGCTCTCGCCAGCAATAACATTTAAAAGGCATACATAAAAAAGAGGGGGGTGAGCATGATACGCAGGAGGTCTAATATAATTCAGTTTCAAATTACCATAACCCAGTGTTACCATCTCGTAATTGGGGCAATTCAGGGTAAAAGTCCTGCTGAAAAGAAAATAGCATTAAACAAGAAAGGGGGGGGAGAAGATCCAGTGGGTGGTAGCCCGCAAGTGATAGGCACAGGGAGCCGTTGCAGCTGTGTCTGGGAGTGAGCTGTGTCTTGTTAGCCGAGGCTTGATGATCCGACGGTGCAGAACGAGGAGTTCAAGCGCCCATCTTCCTCGATCCCACAAATGTGCCCCTTCATACCATATCTTTCATATTAGGGGGATAAATAGTGCCCCAACTTTGGTGTCAGTGAGAGGAACAGTGCCCAATTGCTGGTGCCAGTGAAGGACAAATAGTGCCCCGTTGCTGATGTCAATGTGCAGGAATCATGTCCCATTGTTGATGTCAATAGACTGAATAGTGGCTTGTATCAGTGGGAGGAAAAGTGCCCTTTCCTCAGACCTGGTATCACTTCTGTTCTTTAAGGCACATTACTTGTAAGGTACCGATATAAGGAAACCTCATGAACTTCATGAGTACCTGGGGTTGTGTCCTGACCACTAGGATAAAGTTGCAAATTTGTTGGTGGACACAGGAAGTGGAAGAGAAGATTTGGAGGCAGCAGAAAGCAACATGAATACAGGCAGTAGCATTTGCCAAACATGTAAACAAGTAAATGGTAGGCAACCTGCTTACATTACATTACCAAATATTTATTTTGTGTATAGAGTCGAGCTTTAAAGTAACCCAGTAAATTGTAGGATTTAGGTCTCATGCCCACGGACGTTTTTACAGCCGTGTTTTTGAGCGTTTTTTACAGCTTAAAAACACTTGTCCATGTTATTGTATACATTTTTCGACCGTATTTTTTTCGAAAAAAAAAAAAAACACGCCGGAGCTCAAAAACGCAATTGCAGCGTTTTTGCACGTTTTTTAACGCTTCGCTTTTTTTATGCCTAACGCAGACGTCCTGGGTTTTTTTTTACAGCTTAAAAACGCCTATGCTATTTGCAGCTCAAAAACGCCTAGGTGGGCATGAAGCTATAGACTAACATAGACAGGCGTTTTTAAGCTGTAAAAAACGCTCAAAAACGCGGCTGTAAAAACGTCCGTGGGCATGAGGCCTTATGTGAACAGAATGAGGTTAGAGTTTTTTTTTTTTTTTTTTTGTTTCAAAAATAACTATAGTGTTACTTTATGTTGTCATTTTAGATAAATAGTGGTAGTCAAGTTTTTATTTTTCCTTTCTTCTTTCCTCAAACATTCTGCGGCGTGTGAATCGTTACCATATTCTAGTACAAAATGAAACAAACGTATTGTACCTGCTAGTGAAAATGCCGCTGATAAGCCGGCTAGCTTTATACTTTTTTATTGCAAACTCTGTCACTCTTCATTTTTTCCCCCTCATCTGGGCAAAGAGTTTTGAGGATGATTCATGTCAAACACTTTGGTAGCTGCTTGCCAAGGCCATTCCAAAAGATGACAAGCTGTCGCTACTGGCCCAGACTCTGTGGTAAATTCAATTCCTTTGTTGTCATTTGTGAATAGCAGTGACATGACTTGTTTTGATTTGTACTCTACAGGATTGATCTCCATCACTAGCTGGGATATTTATTGCAGCCTTTTACTTAAAAGAAAAAGAAAAGAGGGGGGTGCATTTCTGACAAATTCCATCCCTTCTCCTTCCCTTCACGCATTAGTCAGTTGGAAGACTTAAAGGGAAACTCCTGTCAGTGGCAAAATTCAGTCCTTGAAATGCAAAATGACAAGCTGTTCACTTATTTGCTTTGTGGTTGGGTTGCACCATTTGGAAGACAAGATGATGCTCCATAACTTTTTGGACCAGCTACAGAAAGTGACATGTGTTGTGGGCCGCATTCTTACTATCGCACACAATGTCCTCCGCAATCAGAAACTTTACCTCACGTGAGGAAAAACTGTCTTTAAATAAAAAGATGGAAGAAAGCCAAAGCATAATAACTTTTATTTGTTTTTACATCTTACAAAAGGTGCAGATAGCTTGTATTACACGATATGTTCAATGAAATAGACTGTATTCCTTGTATAATGAGAAGATTAAATGTTATGTTGTTATACATGGTAATGACAGAAAATGTAAGTGAACCAAATTTGCTAATTTAGTAACAGTTTGTGATTTTATTTTTTATTTTTACACAACTGTGAAGACAGATATGAATTTTTCTATAGTAATTAAGGCATTAGATGTAATTATCCTTTTGTTTACTGTTTATTACAGAATAGAGCTGTCAGCAGTTGTTCGGAATGTGTGAAATAAGTATAACGACAGATATTTAAAAAAAACTGCAGTCATACTACATTAGCGTTCTTATAATAATGTTTAGTGTGTGGACCCTAGTAGGATTGTGGTGGGGGCAGTAGGACGAGTAAAACGGCTCAGAATTGCCTTACCCCAGATCAAATACATGCAAAACCATAAGAGCAAGACTGCTGGGTGGGAAGTGCCAGTGGGGAACCAAGCTTACCCCTTTGTTGCATTATCCTAACATATTTTTTGGGAAACATAGGCTTAAAACAGAATGTGTTTATTTTTAATTTGATGATTTGGTCAGGCTATGGACGTTAATTCTGTGGGCTCCTAATCCTCCCCCCCCCCCTTCCGTTTGGAATGAGCAGTGTACAATAGTTGTAGTCATGTGCACTGCTCTAGTCACATTACACATTCCATAGTCCATCTTGGGAGCAAGCAACAGAGGATGGCCACATTCCTACATACAGTGGAACTATGGAGAACTAACGTAGCCACCAGCTAACAGGTGGTCGGATCACAGCAGTAAAATAAAGGAATTTTGAGGAGGCTGAGAGCAATAGAAGGTACTTTTTTTATTTAGAAATATAATTTGAATAGATTTTATTTTTTAAATCCAGAATCTAGTGCCACTTAAAAAGCAGTAAAATAAGCTTTAAAATAAGCCTTTACCAACCTATGTAGCTATTGTTGAGTAATTCATCCTCAGGGCCCATTCACACCAGCAGCTGGCTGATCACATGGCCGATGGTGTGCGCTGAGAGTAAACAGTGCCAGTGAAAAAAAATTTTTTAATTTTTTTTTGGAACTTCACTGAAATGTCACAAGAGACATTTCATAGCCTTCCTTTAGCCACAGTGGCAGTAGTTTGGGTGGCAACCTGCTGTGCTGAAAAAAAAGTATTGAATATTTTTTTTTTTTTTTTTAACAAACAGCACCACAACGCCAGTGGTGTGCAATTACATCACTGGAAACAAAGCAAAGTTGCCTTGCCTTTTCTCTGGGGCCTTCAAAGTTTACAATAGAAGCAGTGAAGTTTTTCAGGTCATTGTCTCAGCAGCTCGACTCCCCCCTTCCAGAACTTCTGCACTGTGATTATATTAGAGAATGGAAGGCTGCTAAATCACTGCTCAGAGTAAATTGCTCCATAGTGCCTCCAGCTACATGGGTTAGTGAGACAGTGAGCTTGTTTTTAGGCTTCTTTATTGCTTGTTAGGCTATTATTGTAAACTACAGTGGGTAAAGTTTAAAATGAAGAAAAGGGAATTTTTTATTTTTTTTGTCATTTTCCTAAAGTGTCAGTGTCCCTGCAGGGCAGATTTTTCCACATATAGTGACACATTGTCACACTCTTTCTTATGCAAAGGGTGCCACTGGACCAGAAAGTGAACAGAAGTCTCTTCAGGCACTATTAATAACTGACCGATATTCCAACGTTTCTCAAGTCTATGCAAAAACTTGTAATGCAGATTCTTTTGGATACATTTAATTTTATATCATGTTCTGTTGACACATAAACAGAAGAAATATCCCAAGTGGGGACACAATAGTGAAATCTGAATAAGGGTTCTAATAAGATGAGTAAATCAATTTGCCTGAAAATGTCATCCAGTGGTGGCTGGTGTTTTTTTTTTTTTGGGGGGGAGGCAAATGACCACCCCCCTCCCCCCGCTGTTTGCCAGTCGGTCCTGCACTTACTCCGTCGGTGGCGGCGGGTGGCAGGCAGCGTGGTGCACTGACTCCGTGTCCTCTCCTCCATGGCGGCTTCCAGCTCTTCCCCTCCTCCTCCTAGGCATCCAATAGGATCGCCTGTCCTTTCAGCCAATCGGGGTTCATGATTGGCCAGGAGAAGGATCAGTGTTAAAACAGTGAATATTCATTCACTGTTGTAACACACCTGGGTGGGATCGGAGTGCACTCTCTGCAAGCCGAGCCCACCCTATTTTGAA
This sequence comes from Rana muscosa, assembly GCA_029206835.1. Classification (NCBI taxonomy): domain Eukaryota; kingdom Metazoa; phylum Chordata; class Amphibia; order Anura; family Ranidae; genus Rana; species Rana muscosa. The sequence continues at coordinate 182,039,929 of CM055121.1, forward strand.
GCCTATTAGAACCCATGCGCCCTTAATGGACGGACCGCCCCTGATGTCATAATAGGTTTGATACTGAAGCCCCACATGTTCTATAAACAGTGTCACATTTTAGCTAGCCATGCACTGAGATCTCTATTAGGAAAAATGGGAATCCAAATGGGAATTATAAGCCCTCTAGTGTGTGCTGTGTCTGTCCTAAGATTTGCTATTCAGACATATCTTTTAAACAATATGTAAACCCAACGTTACATATTCCTTATATGTGCCTGCTGTACCATGTACTTGTATGAAAAAGTATCCTGTTCTCTTTGTATTGCTTCCTTTGTGTGAAATCCCTGGTGTGCCTGCCAGTCCCTCTGCTTTCCTATTAAATACTGACCACGTTAGGCAGGAGAAGACACCGTAGTCAGTTCTCTAGCTGAACTGGGAACTCGTGGGCTTTCCGTCCATGGTCAGATTTCTGCTCACAGTCCCCCTGCACAGCCATTCACTGAAGAGATCAGTGTACTGTTTTTTCTCCTCCCCTCCCCTCTGTGCATGAGAGAACAGAGGGAATGTGATCACTTAAAAAAGAGAAACAATGTAATGTTTTTTTTTTATCTATGCACAAATCTTTTGCCTTTTATTTCTATTTTAAATTGAATGGGTTGTTTTAAAAGGTGAGGGTTTACATATACTTTTAGGTAAAGCCTTCTAGAAGATTTCCATGTAAGTTACTTGGCTCTACCATTTAAAAAAAGCCTCTTTAGTGTTCAAAGATTCTCTGTTCAAAATATCAAGTATTCGTATAGGTTATTACAGCAGAATGGAAATTCAGTGTTGGATGGATTATGGTGATTTAGATCAGATGCCAGCTGTTTATATTACCTCAGGAGATCTATTCTATCACTTTTGTCTTCAGGCCAAATGTAATATATAAGCCCCACCATCTAAAAACTCCATAGGAGTCAGTGGGAAATTCACATGGGGAGACTGAATCCTTTCAGCCTGAAGCGCAAGTTAACAGTTGTGTTGGAGCCTATAAAATAGGAAAGCATCTGGCACATGCAGCCCAGCACTGGCTTATCAGTATTTAATGGGCATGGCCTTTAACCAAAACAATCCTGCATTTTCAGGAAATATTTTGTTTCAGCTTTTAGTTAGAAATTTACCTGAAATTATCATGATTTTCACATTTTGGGATCTTGCTTGTACAGATTTGTTGGTTCTTCCTTTCGTGGGTGTCTGTATGCTGTCAGTGCAGTGGACTCTCCTGGAGAGTATATTGTTTTTAGTAAAAGGATACATTAGGCCAAAATGATAGCCTCTGTAAAGCCCACATCTCATTCCATTCATACTCACCTTCAGAGGTGTCCCTCGTTTCTTTCTGCATCACAGACACTGGAAAATACTGGTGCTTCTAGGTATGGGGGTGTATGTGATCTCTTCCCGTGATGCTTAACCACTTCAATACCAGGCACTTACGCACCTTCCTGCCCAAGCCAATTTTCAGCTTTCAGCGCTGTCGCAATTTGAATGACAATTGCGTGGTCATGCTACACTGTACCCAAACAATTTTTTTATCATTTTGTTCCCACAAATAGTGTTTTCTTTTGGTGGTATTTGATCACCTCTGCGATTTTTTATTTTTTGCGCAACGAATAAAAAAAAGACCGAAAATTTTGAAAAAAAATATGTTTTTATTTGTTTCTGTTATTTTTTTTTTGTAAATAAATACGTTTTCTTCTTCAATGATAGGCACTGATATGGCTGCACTGACGGGCACTGATAAGACGGCACCGATGGGCACCACTGATAAGCACTGATGATGGGCACTGATAGGCTGCACTGATGGGCACTGATGGGTGGCACTGGTATGTGGCACTGATGGGCACTCATAGGCGGCACTGATGGGTAAATATGGGTGGCACTGATAGGTGGCACAGATGGGCATTGATGGTCACTGATAGATGGGCACTGAGGGACACTGATGAGTGGCACTGGTTATTACTGGTGGTGGTATTTCTGGGCATCACTTTTTTTTATGCTATTATGGTGCCAGTCAGTTCCCATTTGTGAGCACTGATTGGCACATGTTGGGCATGTTTTAAAACATGTGGATGGCCATGGGGGATGTACCTGGCCATCCACATGTTGCCCGCTTCCCTGGTGGTCCTGGGCGGCATCCTGGTGGTCCAGTGTGGGCATCCGAGGGGGGGCTGCGCTGATGAACAATCACGAACAAAAACAGAAACCGCTCAGGTGTAGACGTCCTCCAGGTGACTATCTCCTCCCAACAGCCAAGGGTGCAGGCAATGCAATTTCAGGCAAAACAAAAGATCAAGTCTTCTGGACAGCAGCACTCCAATAAAAAGCCGTTATTATGTAAAATCTTCAAAAATCCAAATACAGCACAGCAAGTCACAAAATTCTGGTTAGAGCTGACTAGTTTCACACTTTCTTAATGTTTAATCATGATTAAACATTAAGAAAGTGTGAAACTAGTCAGCTCTAACCAGAATTTTGTGACTTGCTGTGCTGTATTTGGATGCCAGGAGCTGGTGATTTGAACTGGCTGCAACAGAGTAGCACTTCAAAGGTGAGCCAGGGAGGGATGGGGGTCTTGACAGAGAATTTGCGAAGCAAAACACCCGAAGCTCAAAAAAGTACATGAGCTTCTTTTTAGGCAGATTACAGGCGTCTTTCTGCTTTTTACAGTGGTGACCTTTTGACGTGTACAAAATCGCAGCAAAAATGCGACTTTCTGCCTTAAAAAAATACGCTCAGGTGTGAATGCAGCCTGAATGAAATCACATGGCAAAGAAAAAAAGCAGAAAAGTTTATCACTTTTGATAAAAATATATATATATACATTTTTAGTGCTGTATCCGCTTTTATTTTGCTGAACAGACTGTGCTGATCGGTATGTAGAACACCAGTTAAATAAGATAAACGAATAGAGTGTTAGCTCCTGTCTATTGACCTATGCTGTCTTAGCAGCAGGATGTCTATCTGAAAATGTTCTTGACCCTCAAAAAACCATTAAACTCTAACTATATTCTGAATGAGGTATAATAGCCAGAAAGTAAGTAAATTGGGACTTGGAAAAGAAAGACGATGTCCTGTGTATGCCATATGCCTGGAGGTTATTTTGTGGCACAGAACTGTTGGCGTACTTATTTCCAACATCTATTCTGGAAGTCCTAATATTTCAGGTTATTATATTCTGAATTCTGCCCAGGTCTTCAGCTGCCCATTAATATACAGGTGTGACCAAACCTGACAACTTTTAATTTTGTTTGTTGATTTATGAACTGTAATTTACTGAAGATTTGTACATAGTGTGTGTTCAGCCTAAACTATTCTATTTGTTTTTTTTTTAATTAGTATAGAATAGGAAAGGGACGGTTGCTATCCAAGGAGCAGTTTGAGAAATTTCTCCAACTGTTCTGGGGAAATCCGTTTCAACAGACAAGAAGTGAGGGAATATCTGCAACAGGGACACAGACAGCAATAAAATGCCAAGAGGAGTTCTAGCCTTCCCTTATGCCTCGTACACACGATCATTTTTCCCGTCGGGAAAAATGACATTTTTTCCTTTGGACGAGAAAAACGATCGTCTGTGGGCTTTTTGCCGTTTTTCCCGACAGGAAAAACGGCATTAATCACGATGAGAAAAATTAGAACATGTTCTAATTTTTCTCGTCGTTTTTTTCCTGACATTTCTTCCGCGGCAGTGTTTCCCATAGGGAAACACTGCCGCGGAGCCCATAGACGATCGTTTTTCTCGTCATTTTAAAAAATGACGAGAAAAATTACCGTTTGTGGGGAACAAGCTGTTCCCTCGTTTAAAATGTCATTATTCACGGCGGTTTTTAAACCGCTGTGAATAATGATCGTGTGTACGCGGCATTACTCTACTGAAAAAAAACTTTTTTATTTCTGCTTGTGTTGTTGTTGGAGCTTTTCTATTTCTTCCTGTATATTGTCAATAGAACAATAAATGATAGGAAATCTCTCCAAAGGAGTACCAGATAGTAGTAAAACCCTTCCAGGGGTCTGACCCTTCTTACGCCATCAAAAAATTACTTAAAAAATATTTTTGCTAACTGGTCTCACTCCTACCCCCTTCAGTTTTTTCTCTCATTTTTTGCCCTTTTTATGAATGGTCTTAAAGTGATATTAAAGCCTTTTTTTATTTTTTTTAATAACAAACATGGTATACTTTTTGGTTTTGCACAGAGCAGCCCAGATCCTCCTCTCCTCGGGTCCCTCGCCGGTGCTCCTCTCTTCTGCCGGGTGCCCCCACAGCAAGCAGATTGCTCTAAGGGCACCCAAGCAGGCATGCTCCTGACCCATGGCTCTGTGTATCCATTCACACATGGAGCCACAACTTGGCCCGCCCCCTACATCTCCTGATTTGCTCACTGGTTGTGATTGACAGTGGTGGAAGCAAATGGCTCCAGCTGCTGCCAAAAGACATTCAGGAGTGCAAGTCCCCAGAGAGGGAAGGCTTTGTGGACATTGCTGGATCGATAGGGAGCTCAGGTATGTATTAGGGAGGGCTGAGGAGGCTGCTGCACACAGAAAGTTTTTTACCTTCATGCATAGAGTGCATTTGTATTTAGCCCCCTTTACTCTGATACTCCTAACTAAAATCTAGTGGAACCAATTGCCAATTGTGAAGTCACCTAATTGGTAAATAGAGTCCACCTGGGTGTAATTTAATCTTAGTATAAATACAGCTGTTCTGTGAATTCCTCGGAGTTTTGTTAGAGAGTCAACACACAGCATTATTAAGGCCAAGGAACACACCAGACAGGTCAGGGGTAAAGTTAAGGAGAAGTTTAAAGCGGGGTTAGGTTAAAAAATATCCCAAGCTTTGAACATCTCATGGAGCACTGTTCAATCCATCATCCAAAAATGGAAAGAGTATGGCACAACTGCAAACCTACCAAGACATGGCCGTCCACCTAAACTGACAGGCCAGGCAAGGAGAGCATTAATCAGAGAAGCAGCCAAGAGGCCCATGGTAACTCTGGAAGAGCTGCAAAGATCCACAGCTCAGGTGGGATCTGTTCTGTCCACAGGACAACTTTCAGGCTGGGTTCACACTTATGCGAATTGGATGCGGGTTTCCTCGGATCCAATTCCCATAGCAGGAGATTGTCCCCGGCTCTCTATGGAGCTGCAGTGAATTGCACAGGAGCCCTGTGCATCTTTTGATCCGTTTCAGGTCTAAATTCAGCCCAAAATCCGGGCTGAACCAAATGGTGAACGGAGACGCACCAGACTCCTGCTGTGAGCTGCTGCATGTTCCAGATGTGAACCTGCCCTTTGTCATGCACTCCACAAATCTGGCCTTTATGGAAGAGTAGCAAGAAGAAAGCCATTGTTGAAAGAAAGCCATCAAAAGTCCTGTTTGAAGTTTGCAGGAAGCCATGTGGGGGACATAGCAAACATGTGAAAGAAGGTGCTCTGGTCAGATGTGACCAAAATGTAACTTTTTGGCCTTAAAGCAAAATGCTATGTGTGGCAGCAAACTAACACTGCACATCACCCTGAACACACCATACCCACCGTGAAACATGGCAGTGAAGCATCATGTTGTGGAGATGCTTTTCTTCAGCAGGGACAGGGAAGATGGTCAGAGTTGATGGGAAGATGGATGGAGCCAAATACAGGGCAATCTTAGGGAGTCTGCAAAGGACTTGACACTGGGGCAGAGGTTCACCTTCCAGCAGGACAACGACCCTAAACATACAGCCAGAGCTACAATGGAATGGTTTAGATTAAAGCATATTCATGTGTTAGAATGGCCCAGTCAAAGTCCAGAACTACATCCAATTGAGAATCTGTGGCAAGACTTGAAAATAGCTGTTCACAGACGCTCTCCATCCAATCTGACAGAGCTTGAGCCATTTTGCAAGGAAGAATGGGCAAAAATATCACTTAAATGTGCAAAACTGGTAGAGACATCCCCAAAATAACTTGCAGCTGTAATTGCAGCGAAAGGTGTTTCTACAAAGTATTGACTCAGGGGGAGCTGAATACAAATACATGCCACACTTTTCGCATATTTATTTGGAAAAAGTTTGGAAAACCATTTATCCTTTTCCTTCCACTTAACAATTATGTGCCATTTCGTGTGGGTTTATCGCATAAAATCCCAATAAAATACATTTACATTTTTGGTTGTAACATGACAAAATATGGAAAATTACAAGAGGTATGAATACTTTTTCATGGCACTGTAAGTTTCACAGTGCTCTATACCAGCGCTTGAAAAATGCACTCGCCCGCTCGCCAAATGCGAGCATAAATTGCCGTTGGGCGAGTGCTCAGGTGCCACACACTGGGGGGTAGCGAGAGCAACCGATCGCCCCCCACCGCGCTCCCACATTATAACAGGAGAGCGGGACAGCTGCGGGCTTCATGTGCTTGAGCCCGTCCGTCCCGCTTCTCCCTCTGTCAGAAGCTGCGGACCGGAGACAGGGAATGAAGCAGAGCAGCGCTCTGTGTTCCTCCCTCCCCACCCCCGCCTAACAGACCCGTGTAGCACACAGCCGAGTGAAGTATTGTGGCTGTGTGCTGGGTCTGATATCCGGAGACTGCACTGTGATGCACCGCTGGGTCCGCCGTGATGAATAAGTTCTGTCATCACTGGTGAGATTGAGAAAAAAACGTGGAGAGATTCGAAGAGAAATGGTGGTACAGAGGTGAACGTGGATGGGGGTACAAAGGTGGATGGCTGGCTACAAAGGTAAATGTGGATGGGGGGGTACAGAGGTGGACGGGGGTGGATGGGGGGCTACAAAGGTAAATCTGGATGGGGGTACAGAGGTGGATGGAGGTGTACAGAGGTGGACGGGGGTGTACAGAGGTGGACGGGGGTGTACAGAGGTGGACGGGGGGGTGTACAGAGGTGGACGGGGGGGGTGTACAGAGGTGGACGGGGGGGTGTACAGAGGTGGACGGGGGGGGTACAGAGGTGGACGGGGGGTGTACAGAGGTGGATGGGGGGTACAGAGGTGAATGTGGATGGGGGGTACAGAGGTGGACGGAAGGATAGAGGTGAGCCGTGGGTGAGGGGTACTGAGGTGGACGGGGGATACAGAGGTGAGCTGTGGATTGGGGGGGATACAGAGATGAGCTGCAGGGGAGGGGAGTTTGCTTAATTATATGTAAGGGGAGGCTCTCTGGGGACACTGTATGGGGGGGCTCTCTGGGGACACTGATATAAAGGGGGGCTCTCTGGGGACCCTGATATTAACGCTATTGCTGTTATGTTTAAATTGAATAAAGCTATGTTATAATTGCATTTTTTTTATATTTTGGATTCTTTATTCTTAAGAAAAATTTATTTTCATAAGCTTTAAGGGGGGCGGGATTGGGGGACGGACCTGGGAAAGGTTTGGTGGGGCAACTGGTGGAGAGTAAGGTTTTTGCCTGGCTAGTAGGTCTAGACTTGAAATTTTAAGCCCTGCTCTATACCATTGATTTCCATTGTGTTTACACGTATTACAGCTGGATTTTTTCAATAAAAATCTATTAAAACAAACAAAAAAAATATTTTGCTAGACATGCACTTTAATGTAGACATGATGGGTGAATACAAGTGTTTTTAATTGTCAATAACACTGTACAGGCGCTTGCCCATTTTTTGTAGAGTTTCCAGGAGTTAGTGAACCTCACTTTTGGTCCAGCTTTGAAATTGGCAACCTTGCTAACTCAATAGGAAGGTGGAGGTTAGACCGAATTAGTGACCAACACAAGAGATGTTGAATATTTTGTATCACTGAGCTCCCCAGGTGATCTACAGGACATCAAAAAGAACTTAGAGGCACGTGGAAGGGCCTTCTGTGCCCATACTAAGTGGAAGTTGGATATTATTTTCAGTCCAGTGGTTCATAATGAGTAAGTGACACTGGAACATTTAGTAATGCCTAAATCCAGTCAACTTTTTTTTTTTTTTCAGTTTCGGATAGAGTAGGGAGAGAGTTACACTTTTAATCAGGTTTTTATCTCTGTGACTCTTTTGTAGACATTTTCCCTATCTTTCTGTCCTTGTGGTTTCCATACAAGAAATGTTGGGGGGGGGGTTGGGGTGTGTTACTGGGACAGGAGGGCACAGACAGCAGTTGCAACATTAATATCCCCTCCTCACTTGCTAAAAAATATATTTTTGTTTTTGTTTAAGTCCCTGTTATGCCTTGTACACACGATCGGAATATCCGATGGAAAAAGTCCGAAATAAATTTTTTCATCGGATATTCCGACCGTGTGTGTGCCCCATTGGACTTTTTTCCGTCGGAGTTTAGAAAGAGAACATGTTCTATTCGTCTGTGTGGAACTCCGAAAAAACCATGCATGCTCAGAATCAAGTCGACGCATGCTCGGAAGCATTGAACTTAATTTTTCTCGGCTTGTCGTAGTGTTGTACGTCACCGCGTTCTTGACGGTCGGAATATGGCATGACAGTGTGTATGTAAGACAGCTTGAACGGAATTTAGACGGAAAATTCCGTCGGAGTTTATCCCGTTGGAAAAAACGATCGTGTGTACAGGGCATTAGATGTCTCATCACTGTCTCTCCTGACAGAAAGTGAGGGGCTGGCTCCCCAATGTAGACACAGATGGCAATCAAAACCTAAATCTGCTACATCCAAACTAAAATAATAATCTGGCTGTAATTGTGCTTTAACATCTATCAAGTATAATGTTACAAGATATTGATTTAAATGAGACTTCTATAGCAGGATTTTCTGCCAATGTTTTACTTTTAGGAACATATTCTGTTTGTTCACATGTCCTATATAAAAGAGATAGGCTCCCAGGTGTTATTTTGGCTTCTGATCAGTTACTGTCTTCAGTAGAATTGTACTGAATCTATCTATTTTGACATCATGTTTTAGTTCTGGGATAAAGTTTAGGTCAATTTTTTCATATAATGGGTGAAAAGACCATATAATAACTGAACGTTTATTTTTTCTTTCCTAGAAATACCTGCGGAACTTCTTCTCTGTGATGCTGAAGTCTCCTACATCTCCATTGCACATTGATAAGGTCAGTCTGACCCTCTCCAAGCATACAATCTGCGAGTTCTCCCCATTCTTCAAGAAAGGAGTCTTTGACTACAGCAGCCATGGAACCGGATAAGGACTTGTACCACAACGAGAGATAAAAAGTGCCTTTATGTACAGACTGCAGATTAAGTGTATAAGTACATCAAACAACACAACTATCCTGAATCTCACAGCTAAAATGACTGTACTGCACTTGTGTTTCATTTTTCAAATGGCCAGAACCAAATGATCACCACCTCAGCACAATATTGTTCACTTCCTCATTAGACTCATCATGTACACAAGGTACAGATTTTTTTCTGTTATTCTTGCCGATGAACTGAGACAAACATGATGGTTTGCTGTGCTAAGGGTCGTGGGAAATGCAGCTAATTAACAGCCATATTGCCTACCAATTTATCACAAACCATGCCAGACTTGTTTCTTGAGTCTTAGCAAAGGTATCATTAGAAGGCTCACATTCCTAACTTGTCCTTCTGAAAATACAAGTCGCCTGGTCTTTTTGCTTTAATATGCAGAGTCATTGACCTGGCATACAGATTAGGACATTTTACTTTTTTGACCCGCATGCACATGGGCTCTGGGTCAAGGACTTGGAAAGTTTCATTAGATCAGCATGAAAGCCAGGCTGCTAGCGTCTGCAGAAATATTTTCAAGTCTCAGGTAAGGAAAGTTTCAGGAAAGTTTTCAGGTAAGTATTTCTCTCATGAGAGGGATAAAAAAAAAGTTAAAGCACAAATTTAACCAATAAATTTTTCTAGTTTTGCTTAGACTTAGGAAGAATAAATTACATTTTTATTGCCTTCCGTGACACATCTGGGTAGATTTCACCCCAGGAAATGAGGGGAGATGTTATCTCCGGGACAGGACAACATGGGCAGTAATAGTAAATTTACAGAGGTTCTAATTCTCTTACATTTTACTGAACAAACATGTTTTGTAATCTGTGTCCCCATTGGAGAGATTTTCTATCACATTTCTGGCCCAGCTAATAACAAGGGGACATCTCCAAAGTGGGGACCCAAATCCAGGCAGCAGTTCTCCACTTTCCCTACTGAGCCAACACTAAAATAAACAGTTTCAGCTGTTGGGCTTTTTATTTATTTTTGACAAAAAGTATGTTCTAATTTGAAGTAACTGTCCATGCCTGTTCTAAGCTCAGTATTGATAATGCTGCCAGCTTTGACATGTCATACATGTTTGAGCATGTTGGACTTCATCAACACACAAAATATTCAACTCCCAAAGCTTCAACCCAACGATAAGGATACTTATTTAATTATTTGTTATTTATAAATCTCATTTGTTAAAAATAACTGTCAGTATCTATAACTTGGTGTGTTAGCTTTGGTTATTGAGCCTAAAGTGTGGACAGTATGTGTGAGAAGCATTCAATATCAGTCTACTTTGCCCCCTGTTTCTATAGCAATACATGAGTCTTTCTCAAATATGCCCCAGTGTAACTTAAGTTAGATACACACTATACAACTTTTTTTGTGAGATTTCCTTTAGATGTACCTTCAACTATGTAATGCAATGGCCTGCCTGATTGCATACACATTGCAAGTGTTTTTCGGTTTGACCTCCTATATGGTTTTGGAAAAATCTAAAGAAAATTGTATAGTGTGTATCCAGCTTTAGTCTACTACAAATCCTATATTCTCCAAAGTAAAAAACAACTGCTTGAAAAAGCTCAGACTGAAGCTGGCATTTTCTGACTTCTGGTCTGCTTGCTACCTTAGTTCTGGGAATATTGAATTCACATGTAGCAAGGCTCTGGTCACTGTTTCCGAACTAATGTGTGGCCAGGGGGTCAGAGGATGGTTGCTTCCATCAGAGGTTTCTGCTACAAATATTATGGTTTCTAATAGATTTCATAACAGTTGATGGTCTTATCTCAAATGTGACCATAATAGTACTAGAATTTATTGGTCACTGTGGGCAACCCTAGCTCAAAAACAGCCAACCACTGTTAGATAAGAGTCTGATTATTCAGTCTTAAATTATTATGACTGTATAGGTTACCTATTTAAAGAAGAACTAAAGGCAAACCTTTTTTTTCAACTTGTATAGAGTAGGGAAGGGGGAAGGACTCTTGTCAGATTTTTTTTGTCATCTGTGTCCCATTGGAGAGATTTACCTTCACTTGCTGTCCCATAGACAAAACCAGAAATTAGAGGAATCCCTTCAAATTAGAGGAATCCTTTTGGGGCACACAGGTCATCAGAACTAGTGTCCCCATTCAAGGATTTCCCCTCTTTTTTTACTGGGGACAACCCAAAATTTGGGATTTCTTTCACTTTCAATGATGATGCTAAATACGACAAATAGAGAGGGTCTCCCTCAAGTGATGCCTTTTTAAAATTGAAAAACAGGGGCTCATGCAAGCAAGCAATTCATTTCCACCTGTCCCTCTACTGCTCTGCAGAACTCTGTTGCATTAAAGAGATAAACTTGCTGAATGATAATCATCATCTGATACCCCCCCTTCTGCACTCTGGTTCCCTTCTGCTGGCTTCTACGTCGCTAATGTATCCTGCAGTGACACCATAGTTGGTGGATGGAGCCTCAGATTGCAGCAGAAGATGTCAGTATCCAACACTCCTGGACATGTTAGAAGGAAAATATCTTTCAGCAAAATTGTCTTTCCAATCCATGGATCTTGGTGGGACAGATGGGTAATAATTGCTTGCTTTGTAGGGAGCTGTTTTTCACTTTAAAAAAAGGAATATGGTTCCTTTAAATCCTCATAAATTATAATTATCTTTCAGTCTCAGTCACTTGTATATTGTACAGACACCCAGCGAGTTAAAAATTTGAATTTTTTCCCATAAATGATTACTTACTACGCTATTTATTGCAGCATTTATATAACAAAGTCAGTGAAGGATTTGCTCTTCCTGTGCAGGTTATATTGCCTTCACAATATTAAAATGTATGAACCTCGCTGTATACCGAATCATGATTTTCCCATTTAGGTTTATTTATACAGTATACTGGCCCATCTCAGTCTGTCGCCTTCCATGGCACTGAACTGTATAGATCTCTTTATGTAATGAAATGCAGCCTAACAATATTCTTCACCAAATCTGAAAATAACAAGCCACTAAATATGCTTTTAACTACGCTGTAGCTATTGAAAGCAAACATGTATATATACATAGCTGTAAAATATTATTAGATGCATTCAAGCATATCTAGCTTAGGTGTCAAAGCTATATAGATGATACTTAGTCATTACTGATGTTAAATGAAACCTGGACTGTGAGAATATGGAATTTGCCATTGCTGAAAATGCTAGATGCCTTGCTTTCTATAGCTTAAGTACTCTTAATCTGCATACTTGTTCCAAGTCATTGCCACCATTGGATAACCTTAAAGTGGTAATAAACCCAAACGCAAACATTTATTATATTGCAGCTTACCTATTCTTAGATGTGATGGTGCAAAACATTTTTAGGCTTCTATCCTTTGTTTTAACCTGCTTATCCAGCCAGTAAGTCTTTTTTTTTTTTCAACATAACCTGTTCTAGAAATGTGTTAGTGTTGAGACAAGCCTTTTACCACTGACAGGGGTGCTTGGAATGATCAGCTTTCAATTATTTATGTAAAACCTTTTTCCCAAAAGAAAAAGAACTGTTGCTGTAACTGCAGTGTGAGCTGGAGTTTGGCTTCAATTTGTTAGTGTATCAGATATGCTAATACATCTAACACTCCCCTCCCCCCAGACCGAAAAGTGCTCATGTGCTCCTTTATCCAGAGTGGAGACACTTAAATACAGGAGGTGTGTTACTGGCAAGCTAACCAGGTGAAAACAGAGAGAAAAGAGCCTAAAAAAGGAAACAAATGCAGCCACCACATCTAAGGATCGGTAAGCTGCAATATTGTACATTTTTGGTTTTGGGTTTAATACCACTTTAACACCCAGGTAACTGTCCTGAGAGAAATACAGGGCTTAGTATTTTGAGCCATTATCTGCATACTTGTTCCAGGTCACTGACTCGAAGTATTAAAGTAAAAAGGTTTGTGGGACTGCCCAGCAGCTAGCATTTTCTGGAGGTAAGGTCAGCAATAGCAGCCTCCTTCCATCATCATCAAAGTGAATGTTTTGCTAAAACGAAACTGTTTACTTACGTAATATCTGCAAAGAATATAATTAATTCTCATCTCTCCTACTGCCCACATAGATGATTTCAACTGTATTGCAGAGAAACCATTGCCTAAAGAATCCAACATTTCCAGGATTGGTGATTTGCTGGTCCCCAGTCATGCGCTGCGGTTCCTTCTGCCAACCCCTTCATACAGTACTTATTGTGCCCTACAGTGACTTAGCGATCAGCTATAGAAAGCACATAGTACAGCAGGGACCAGTAAATCGACACTGCTGGAAGTGTCAGATTGCAGAGATTCTTCAAGTGGCAGTTTCTTTGCAATACAGCAAAGATCGCATGTGTGGGCTGTGAGAAAGGTGGTTGATAATTATAATCTTTGCAGGGGGCACTTTATTTAACAAGTTTTCTAAGCATTTAGGGGGCTTCAGATCCTCAAGCCAATCTAGCAATCTAAGTATCCCTTAATTTTTTATAACCACTTCTGTGTTCCTGAGACAAGTGTTCCTTGTAACCAAGACTGCATAGGTGCAACCAACCAACCAACAGATTTGGACACTGAAATGTAGCAAGTTAAAGATGTTTGCTATGCAAACTATTTTATTGTCTATTTGCTGGCATATTGTTAAAGTTGCCATTTATTTCTATATGTGGGTATAATGCCAGATGAATACAGTAACCCGCAAGAAGATATCCTTCAATATGTTGGAATGGTGTAATAATGTTAATTCTAGAGGAAAATTATGTGAAAAATTAAACTTTGGTATATTTGAACGTCATATTTGGGGGTAACACTGGTTCAGCAGACCCCTGGACAAAATTGTTTTAAAGAATTATAGGACAATTATAATCAGCCAGTGATGGCAAGAGTTATACAATTTAATATAGTTTAAAGCATATAATCGTCTCAAAATATGAAATCTCAACTCTATATTATTAAAGGGGGATGTCCACATTTGGATGAATTTACCTTCTTGTAAGTGCCTTTTATTAAATAGTTCATATACAGTGTTAGATCTTCCATTTGTGCTTTTCGTATAGGTTAAGCCACATTACTGGTATATGAAGGTTGTGGGCCTGTACTTCCAGTGTTGAATCAAAGCAGCAACATTTTACAGTCCTGAGATCTTCCCTGAAAAAGGTGATGTGGAAGTCCTTCTAAAATTGGCTAAGCACAAACCCTGCCTCTAAACTTGGCCATGTGCAAGCCCTGCCTCTGAGCTTGGTCATGTACGAGCTTTGCTTCTAAGCTCGGCCATGTGCAAGCCCTCCCTCTAAGCCTGGCCGAATGCGAGCCAAACCTCTAAACTTGATCATGTGCAAGCCGAGCCTCTAAACTAGGCCATGTGCAAGCTTTGACTCTGAAATAGGCCATATGCAAGCGTTGCCTCTAAACTTGATCAAGTGCAAGCATTGCCTTTAAACTTTGGCAAGTGCAAGGCCAGCCTCTGTTCTTGGCCATGAGCGAGCCCTCCTTCTAAGCTTGGCAAAATGCGAGCCCAGCCTCTAAAATCAGCCATGTGCAAGTCCACATTTATATAAAACAGAGTCGCGCTTCGAAAGATAGTATGAATCTCACAGCATGGAAGAAGAGTGTGTAAGTCCAGCCTCCAAACTGGGCCAAGTGCAACTCCTGCCTCTAAACTTGCCCATGTGCAAGCCCTATCTATAAACCTGACCATGTACAAGATCCACTTCTTTTTACAGATGAGTGTCTAACAAGCATTGACAGCTGTCTTGTGACATACATTTAAGGCAGGGCTGAGAATTGGTTTTTCAAATGACAACAGTGCATGACACTATTATATTGTTGTCTATGGATTTGACATCTATGTGTAGGGGGAAGAATCAAGGTTTATTTATTTTAAATAATTGAAGAGAAAAAAGGTGTCCTCAGCAATAAGATTCAGGTCATGTTTTAAAGGAGGTAAAAAAGGGACATTTCTTATTGGTCACTTTGGGCAACAGAACACTTCTTTCCTTTGCTTAGCTAGAAAGTGAACGTTGCAGAAAGATAAACACAAGCAATTACATTTGTCATTTGAAGATGGTATGCCCCTTTAAGTATAGCTATTCTTGCCTTTTAGCACATTTTCAATGTAAAAACGTAATAAAGCACAGAGTTGTTCTTCCAGACGTTGAATTGCTTATCATATCACCACTATTTTAAATTGCACATATTAGCACTTAATGTGATAATCATAAAAGGACTTTCAGTTGTGTATATCGGTGTTGTATGCATTTTATACATCTGAACTGTTAATGCACAATCATGCTATGTAGTTTGAAGCATTTTTTATAGGTTTTATATATATGTAAAGCAAGATTTTGATTGTTACCTCAATTCTTAGCACATACTGCACTGAATAAATGAACATTAATATTTTGCAAGCTTTTGTTATCTTAATACAAATGCACACATTATGTTTATTGCGGTGCAATTAAAATTTAAACGCATGTACTTTCATTGGCATGTGGTCATTTTGGGGCATGTAATAACATTTGTAAGAACACCAGGTTAAACTTTGTAATAATAAATTGTAAATAAATTACATCACTATCATTGTATACTTTAATTTATATGCAATTTGTAATTCTTTGTATGAATCTGTTTTCACTGAATATAAAACATGTTTTTCTTGATGTGACTTGTTTTTTTACTAACACTGCAGAGCACTGCAGGAATGACCTTTTATTTAGGTAGGCTACTTGAAGAAAAACTCTACCATTAGCAAGGTTTTCTATAATGCATTACTCAAATCTGCCATTAGCCACTGCAAGCTGTTTTGTTAAAAATCAACTGCCAGAAAAGTAAAAATGCTCTCTTGCTGTGGGGTTTAGGTCTTCTAATTGTGGCCTGGGGTCTGGAAGCTGCCCTCTGCCTGCCTTTCTCTGGCCCTTGGACATTATTCTTACACCAATGAAAGGGCAGGATTCAACAACTGCCATCAACCATGGGGCATTGTTTACTTGCACTTACATTGGGGCATTTTCTAATCTCACTGGACACAGTCTGCCCCCCCTAAAGCCTGAAGTAAACTGGCCCTTTCTGGTCCCATCAGATGGCACTCTCTTATGTTCTGGCAGAGGATCTGCATCGGTCTTGATGGCATTAGAAGGGCATCTGAGAGCTGGGGCACAGGGAGAAGAGGTTTCAGGAACCAGTCTTGCAGCTTTTCTTAGTCTCCTAGGCATATTTGAGCACTTAACCCTAGCAGTGTGGTCACAATCTCAATGTAAAGCCGAGAATCTCGTCAGGAAAAAACCCATCATTTTTCCTGACGAGATTCTTGACAAGAATCTTGTCCCGGCCGAGTGTACACATGTACGATTTAAAAGAACCGCCGTTCTTTTGAATGGCACGAACGCGGTGACGTCATCGACTACGACGAGCATGCGCTTGTCACATTCGATGCCGTCGCCGCCTTTTTGCTACACCCTACCTATGCCTAGGAATCTACTGCACATGCGTCAGTCATTTCGAGCATGTGTGGGTTTCCACGGCGACAGGTAAGTATACACACACTCGGGTTTCTCGTTGGGAAATAGGCCGACAAGAATCCCAACGAGAAAATAGAGAGCAGGTTCTCTATTTTTCTCGTCGAGATTCTGGGCAGTTTTCTTGACGAGAAACCTGAAAGCCTCGTACACACAGCCTTTTTTTCTTGGCAAGAAAGCTCTGCCAGCAGTTTTCTTGTCGTTGATTAATTTTGCCCAATCACTGAGAGACAAGCCAAATTATACAAGAGAGAGGAGAGAAAAACTCAGTGACACCCCCCCCCCCCAAAACTAATTGTAAATATATTGGTACTTGAGGGCAGCCATATTTGCTTAGTGCCTATGCAGACTCTGTTTCCTGCTCTCTGAACCTGCAGTCCCAGCTGGCCTCTCACGGATATGCCTTCAAAACCTGGAGTCCGTACAAAATACTTGGATTTCCCCCATCCCTTTAAATCTAGAAGTCCCAGCATACTATATTTGTATTTTTGTTGTATTTATAGTACATGACATAGCATACAATACTTGCATTCCTCCTGTTGTTGTGGAACAAGAGCAAACACCTTTTCAAATCACACATCAATTAAAAAAAAACACTTCTATCAGTTTTTGTTTTATATTACAAAATCCATAAAGCTGTGTTCACGATTTAATCATGCCATTGTATTTCTATTTTTCCTAGTTTCTAGTGTAGTTTGCAGTGAAACCTCCAGCTAAAGCTGTTTTTAATTGCTTATAGAGTGAGCAGAAGGAATTAAATGCTCTGTTAGGCTTATAATTGCTGCATTTGGGAGATTTAGGGAGAAACTGGGTGTCACCGTCGCAAGAAATAAAAAATATTCCACCCAATGTGGGAGCAGTCAGAACTACAATGTGAGTAGATAATGAACATATCTTGTTGAGTCAAATCTTGTGATCACCATGTGAACCATCACCTCCATAAATAATTAATTCTTACCAGAATGGATAGACCCTTTCACAAATCATCATGGAGGGCTTTGACCCATGCTGCTTAGCTGGACTCCTGTGGTACCTCCACCTCTCCAGTGTATATTACAAATTAATAGTAACCATATTTTTCATGAAAATCCACCATGATATCAAAAAGGGAAAGCCCACATTGTGTGAATCTGTATAACATTTTTTAATATATTCAAAGTACATAAAACTACTACATAAAACTACTTACCGTACATTTGAACAATAGAACAGCGCTTTTGTAAATAAACATTCCCAGGCAATTTTGCAAGTATTCTAAACTGTTCAAACAGGCTTGGCGACGTCACGTACATTAGCCCCCAACCAATGCGTTTCGTCATAACTCACGTCATCGGGGCTGATTTTAATCTGTAATAGGGTCTATCCGTTACGGTAAGAGTCCTTTCCTTATGGTGTGGTGATGGTTTACATGGTAATCACAAGATTTGACTCAACAAGATATTTTCAATAACACAGTGGTGCTTTATTACCTAATTGGGACTGTTATTTATATTTTGCACATACTCAAAGTGGACTTTAAATCTTTTTTTTGTTTTGTTTTTCACATTGAATTGATTGTGTATATTTTGCACATTTTCACAGTTAGTGCAGCAAATTATGTATTTCTTCTGTTACACAGTGTGTCTGACTGCTTTTTGCCAGCGGCTTGATTTTGCACCTGCCAGCGCGTTTTCTATTATAATTTAGAACTAAAATGTTGACTAATTGTAACCTTATTCTATCCAAAACTAGAAAGTAATACATGGCTTGAGTTCCACTTGAAATAATACTATGATGGTGTGCGATCTATGTTTCTTTGAATTTCCAGTAATCCCCAGCAAACCAAAAATCATACTGGGATTTGCAGTGTTAATATCTTAAATCAGTGCGTTAAATAGACTGTTTCAAGAACAGGGGGCAGAACACAGTACTATAGAATGTGCCAAGACAGATGTATATTGAGAATCTGAGGCTCTTGGTCATTCTTGGAGAGCAGAGAAGAAGAGGTGCCACAGCTATCAGGTTACCCAAACCCTGACCCTATACCCAACTACTAAACCTGGACTCTGAAACATAGCTGATCAAACCACATATTTTCTGGGCCAAACCCTCAAAGCAACATCTTCACTTTACTACAGACCTCCACAGGTGCATATACTTAGATTTCTCTCTCTCCCCCCACCTCTCTATTCATCTTTTGGGAGTGGAAAGCAAAGCCCTGTGTGGCCTACAGATCTCTGGCATCTCGGTATACACAAAATTAGCTCCCCTGTCACAGCACTGACTAGCTCATGAGTTGCATGCTTCTTCATTCCCAAAAGTAGCATGTATTGCCTTTTGACTAATGATTCTGAAGTGAAGAAAATGTATGTGTATTTCACTTGTGATTGGGGGGTTAAATGGTCACATAATGTCCCTGACAGCTTTCTCAAATAAGGCTCTTTTCCCCACGGTTCATTGAAGAATACTTATTCTACATATAATTACAGTGCATCCGGAAAGTATTCACAGCACTTTACTTATTCCACATTTTGTTACGTTTGCCTTATTCCAATATGGATTCAATTCATTATTTTTCTTTAAAATTCAACAACAAAAAAAAAAAAAAACATAATGACAATGTAAAAGAAGTTTGTTTGAAATCTTTGCAAATTTATTAAAAATAATAAAAAAATAAAAATTGTACATAAGTATTCACAGCCTTTTCCATGACACAAAAAAGTTAGCTCAGGTGCATCCTGTTTCCACTGATCATCCTTGAGCTGTTTCGGATTTATTTAAAAAGACATAAGTACAAACATTAAGGCTGATGTGTACAAGTATAAAATTAATGTGATCACAAAGGGTTCCAATGAGCGCAATGTATGGCGCAGGCTCTCTATAATCCAATGTGTTTCATCCTAAAGGACTTACCCCATTTGATAGGTATATATATCTATGTATTTATTGTGTTTAATTCACATCAAAACATTTTTGGTTATATATGTATATTAGTGTTGCACCTTTTACTTTTATCTTTCACACTATTTTGTCACATTCTAGTGTACCTTTGTTTTAAAGTAGCGCAGTAATTCTCTGTTGATTTAGAAAGAATATTATTACTAGTAATGGCAGCGATAGCGGGACTGTAATATTGCGATGGACATTCTATATTTCCTGCATCCAATTCGCATGACAGGAGCGTGTGACCGGCTCTCGATAGAGCCAGTTCACACATCTCCAGGGGGGCCATGGTGCGAATTGCACAGGGGTCGTCCTATGCGTCTTTGGCTCAGTTTCAGGTGGTCTGAATATAGGCAAATATTCGGGCCTGAAACAGAGAACAGGGACGCTCCGGACCCCTGCTATGAGCCGCATCCGTATTAAGCCTGAACTCAGCCTTAAGGGGGCTAAGGAGGTCTGCTGCACACAGAAGGTTTTTTTTTTTATCTTAATGCATATGCATTAAGATAAAAAACCTACCTTTACAACCACTTTCACCATATTCACTAAGCTCTGGTGCAATTTACCTTGCAAAGAGAACAGCCTATTTGCCTTTAGTAAATCAACCCCATAGACTCAATCTGACAGCAAATGAAAAGCTGCTTCTATTACCAAAGGTCATAAGGTCATAGCTGTACGCTATTCTGCAATATCCACTATTCACACATATCTTATGACTGGTTATACAGTACAGTGTTTCTTATAATGTTTATTAAAATAAACATACATAATTACACCTTCTGCTAGTTAGATTTTTTTTTTTTTTTTTTTTTTTAACAAGAGAAACTGCTGTGGCTCAGTTGTATACAGAATAGATATGTATGCTTTTGTCTTGTATATAAATAAATCGGAGACAAAGCCGGCATTGATTATCTATTGTTTTCTATTGTCAAAATCCAGAGGGTCATTTTTAAACCTACAATATCTTCCTGTTTTATAGCTTCTAGTTTAATTTGTATTTATAGAAGAGCAAAAGCTATTGTGTTTTATTTTTACCAAGCAGCAATCAGGATTGTTTTGTTTCCAATGAAACGTCCATTGCACAAGGAAAGAAATGAGAAAACGTTATAAAAACATTTGACACTAGAATTACTTCTCTCTGGGTGTGGTTGGGACCTTCCTCAAACGCCTGGTAAACGAGCAAGGAATAAAGTGCTCCTCAGGCCACTCTTGATAGTACATATGATCAATATAATGGACTTCAAGCTACCAATCCTTCACTGACTGCCCCACTGAATAGATAACACGGGATCTGTTATTGTAAATGTATGAAGAATACACCCCAACAAATACATAGAAACGGAGCCAGGATTTGATAAATTATTCATATTTGTAATAAAGTGTAGTTGCTTGTTTCTTAACCACTTCAATACTGGGCACTTTCACCCCCTTTCTGCCCAGACCAATTTTCAGCTTTCAGTGCTGTTGCACTTTGAATGACAATTGCACAGTCATGCAATGCTGTACCCAAACGGAATTTGTATAATTTTTTTAAGACAGATAGAGCTTTCTTTTGGTGGTATTTAATCATCACTGAGTTGTTTTTTTTGTTAAACAAATGAAAAAAAAAATTGTAAATAAGTAATATTTCTCCTTCATTGATGTGCACTGATGAGGATACACTAATATGCAACACTGATGGGCACAGATATGCCCATCAGTGTTGATGGGCACTGATAGGTGACACTGATATGCAGCACTGATGAGCCCTTATAGGTGGCACTGATGGGCAGCCTTTATGGGCACTGATTGGCATCACTGATGGGGATGCACTGATTATCAGTGCAGATCCCCCCTGTGAGGAAAGATGCTTATTGGCTCTTCTCTACTCACGTGCTGTCAGCGTGAGTAGAGCAATGCTGATAACCGGCACTCCCTTTTTACACTGTGATCAGCTGTGATTAGACCGCTGATTACATGGTAAGGAGCCTACGTCATAGGCTGTTTACCATGATCAAAGATGCTGTGTGTCCGAGCGACACACCGCACCACCAATCACCATGCGGTGCCCCCCCAGGGGCGCGCACGTGCAGCTTATTCTGAAGTACATCATATGATGTCCAGTCAGAACAATTAAACCACCGCTTGGTCGTCATTTTGCGATAAGCCGGGCGGGAAGTGGTTAAAGTACACCTATCATGAGAGAAATATGGGAGGTTCCATTGCTGACCTCCTGGTAAAAAATGTAATCTTTCTAGCTGTGCCTGGGATGAATTCTTTTGAATCATGAACCGAGAACCAGCAAGCAGCAAATAAACATGGAGGAAAGTCATAATGCCTTATCTGTATACTTATTCTAGATCATTGACTCCAAAATGAAAAGATAAACTCAACTCTGGACCTTATACCCAAACATCAGCAACAGAGAGCAAAAGACTAGCCTTCAGTATTGCCTGTTGTCTCCTTGCAGCTGAACTTTCCCCATCACTGACTTACCATGCCTTGTTCTGCACTGTGTCTATGTGTGGAGGTGGCCATCTTGGTAGAGGCAAGACTTTGTGTGTCCTGTCAGAGCCTTCAGCAAGCAGAACAGTGAGTGGCACAGTAGACGACTTTACCAGATCTAACTTTGAATCTCTTGAGAATAGCAATCTGAACCAATGGTACCTTAGATCTCACAATGATGATATACAGCATGGATATGCAATTAGCGGACCTCCAGCTGTTGCAAAACTACAAGTCCCATCATGCCTCTGCCTCTGGGTGTCATGCTTGCTGCTGTCAGAGTCTCGCTATGCCTCATGGGACTTGTAGTTTGGCAACAGCTGGAGGTCCGCTAATTGCATATCCCTGATATACAGCTAGTAGGCTTTATCAGCGATAGGGAACCTTGGCACCCCAGATGTTTTGAAACTACATTTCCCATGATGCTCATGCACTCTGCAGTGTAGTTGAGCATCATGGGAAATATAGTTTCAAAACATCTGGGGTGCCAAGGTTCGCCATCACTGGCCTAGACACACTCACATACCAGTGCACTGCTATTATTTTAGTATCAATAGATTTTTATTAATTTTGCCAATGGACATAACAACATAGTTACAGCGTTACTCATACAAAAGAAACTGCGATTGCTGGTTACTACAATAGATATGTTTACATAACGCAACATACTTGGAGATAATGACTCGAATGCTAAGAGACATCTCAAATCATTCTACAAAAGTACCATTCTCAAGGCAAAAAGATATAAGCAGAAACAAAACATTATTAAGCAAAGAACAAAGAACAAAAGAAATAGGACAAAACAAAAAAAAAAAGAAAAAAAAATATAGAGCTTAGAACTTTGCCAAGTCCAATTAAGCACTTTTCCTAAACCCCGTTTGGACCTAATATATTTAACGATCCTGCTATGAAGGAATGTCAGTCAGTATCGGGAGCCTTGGGTAATGAACCAATCAGTCCAGGGACGCCAGGTAGGCAATCTGGACCGATACATCCCTTGGGAAGCCGCGAACATCAATTCATAGTTAATGTGCAGATCAGTTGTTCTGATTACATCCATGAGGCTTGGTGTCAGTGAGCTCCGCCACTTTCTAACAATGTTCAGTCTTGCGCTCATAAGTATATGGGAGACGACATGTCTAACGTTTGAAGGGATTACCTCTATCCCTACCGACAGAACCGCCAGGCCTGGGGTCAAGACAGTAGAAGTGCGTGTAATCTGTCTTATGAGGTCAGAGGTCAGGGCCCAGAAAGTTGTCAATGCTGGGCAAGCCCATAAAATGTGGATCAAAGAGCCTCGGAGGCCACAATTTCTCCAGCATAGGGGGGACGAGTTGGCTACAAATCCCGCCAACCTCGTGGGTGTCAGGTACCATCTCAGGAGAATCTTGTGATGTAATTCCCATAAGTTTACACACTTAGTGGAGGCAAATGTTACCCTAAGGGAGCGCTGCCATTGTTCTGTTGAGTACTGGGATGACAGATCCAGCTCCCAGGTGGACATGGAAGGAGTTTTATGGAAGTCAGTTTTCTGATTCAAGTAATTATAAAAATAAGATATACCCCTGATAGAGGTATTCGGTTTAGAAAAATAAAGGAAACTTCTAATTGGTATAGAAATGGATCTATGGGGAGTGGATGTAAAGAAATGTGCTATTTGTTTGTAAGTGTATATCTCTTTAGTGTCTAGACCAAATTCTATCTGGAGCGTCCTGAAGGTTTTAAGAGTAGGGCCAATAATTAGGTCTTCCATGGTGGCGATGCCCTTCATTTTCCAAGGGTTTATATGTAAGTCAGGTATAAATAGTTGTAGACTAGAGATAGGAAGCGATAAATCCTTAGTTAAGGAATGCGAGGAGGGGCTGTCTAGGAATACCTTCCAGGCTCGAAGAGTAGCTTGCATTGTGGGCGAACTATTGGTTAATTTAAGTGGATGCAGGGTGCTTGTCAGGAGAAGATCATATGTGTTGTTGTTAATGCATTGCTTTTCTTCCAATTCCATCCACCTGGGCGCAGGATCGTGCCTAAACCATTGTCTAGCTTGAGCAAGAATAGCTGCAATGTAATAGTCCCTTAGTACAACATGGCCCATCCCTCCGGCTTTCTGCGATTTGATTAATTTCTGGAAAGCACACCTTATCTTTTTACCTTGCCATAGAAATGCATTAAGTGTGGATTGTGCCTTCTTAAAAAAAACCTCCGGGACCGGAATCGGTAAAGCTCTGAAGAGATATAGAAATTGTGGCAGTATCACCATCTTGAAGGCTGCCAACCTCCCTGACCAAGATAATTCTGTTCTGGACAGGTTACGGAGTCTAGGCTCTAGGCCCTTGAGAAATGGCATGTAATTTGCTTCTACTAGTTGGGAGGAGTGTTCTGTTAACATTATACCTAGATATTTAATACCCTTGGGACTCCAGTCATATGGAATTGACTCCTGAATTTTGCTTTTAACTTTACTACTAATTCCCAGTCCAAGAATTTGAGATTTATTCTCATTAACTTTGTAGTATGATACTCGATTAAACAGTGCAAGAGCCTCATAAGCTGCTGCCAGGGAAGTCCCCACTTCGGATAAGATCATAATAACATCATCCGCAAAAAGGCTGATGACGTGTTCTGACCCTCCTATAGAGAAGCCTTTAATTTGGGGATGGGATCTGACATATGTTACTAGTGGTTCTATCAATAGGTTGAAGATTAAAGGGGATAACGGACACCCCTGGCGAGTGCCATTAGTTATAAGAAAGGGGGAGGAAAGTATTCCAGATAAGTAAACCCTAGCCGAGGGTTTTGAGTATAAGGCCAAAATGGCCGACACAATATGACCATCAAATCCAAATTTCTGCAATACTTTAGCCATGTATAGCCAGTGTATACGGTCGAAGGCCTTCTCCGCGTCCAAAGTAAGGAGCAGCGAAGGCCTTCTCCCCACCTCAGCCATATGTATAATGTTGATTAGCCTCCTAGTGGCGTCAGATGTTTGCCTATTCTTGGTGAAACCTGTTTGGTCTGGATGGATTAAAGTGGGAAGGATATCCACCAACCGGTTCGCTATCAATTTAGCGTATACCTTTAAATCTACATTTAACAAGGAAATCGGCCTAAAGTTTGCTGGGGAATCAGGAGACTTCCCCGGTTTCGGTACTGTTACCACCAGGGCCTCCAGCATCTCAGGAGGGAAAGAGGCAGAGGCAGCGGCCTCGTCAAACACCAGTTTCATATGTGGCGATAAAATGTCTTTGTAGAATTTATAGTATTGGCTACAAAACCCATCAGGACCCGGAGATTTATTCATGGGTAAGGAGTCTACAATTTTTTGAATCTCCGGTACCGTGAACTGGGCGTTAAGGAATGTTAACTGGTCAGGAGTTAATTTAGGCATCGACAATAGAGATAGGAAACCATTAATACCCCCAGTTGTCGGTTGATGGGTCTCAGGGTCCTTTTTTAAATTATATAGAGACTCATAATATGAGCTAAAGGCATCCGCTATTTGTTGAGGATGAAAAAGTTTCTGCTTCGTTACTGGGTGAACAAGAAATTGGATTTTTGTCTTGTTTCTGTGGGTTCTAATATTTTGCGCTAACAATTTCCCCGACTTATTCCCATTAGCATAATACGTCATTTTCATTCGTTTGCTAGCCCTCTCAAAATTTTCTAATAGTAAGATACGAAGTTCGCTACGACGTTTTGATAGTTTTATGGATAGTAAGGGGGAGGGATTAAGTTTATTTTGTCTTTCCAAGGTAGAGATTTCATGGGCAATGTCATTAAGCTGCTTCTGCCTCTGCCTCTTGACCCTAGCTCCCAGCTGGATACATATCCCTCTTATGAACGCTTTGTGAGCATTCCATATCACAAAAGGGTCCCTCACCGACCCCACATTGTTAGTAAAAAATTCTGACAGATGGGCCTTAATAGCCCTGGCGTGTTCCTCCTTTTGGAGAAGAAAGGAGTTCATTCTCCATATCGGCCTCCCATTAATAGATGTCGGGTCCGCCAAGGATAGAACTACAGACGCGTGGTCTGACCACGTGATATTGTTGATTGAAACCCTGGAGGACACTAATAGGGCCTGCTGGTCCACTAAAAATAAATCGATTCTGGAGTAAGTCATATGGGGCGCAGAAAAAAAGGTGAAATCACGTTCATTGTCATGGAAGCAACGCCAGGCATCAAACAAATTATGAGATATAATAGAAGGCATAAGGGAGGGCAGAACTCTCTTAGACCTGGATGTGGTATCTAAGGAGGGATCAGGTGTGATGTTGAAATCTCCACAGACCACCAGAAGGCCTCTTTTTATACGTTCTACCTTTTTCAGTAATTTGTTGAAGAATTTAATTTGATGGGTATTTGGCGAATAAGCATTCACGATGGTGTATGTGGAAGAGTTCAAGTCACAAGTTATAATGAGGAATCTGCCCAAAGGATCACACAAAATCTCATGCAGTTTAAATGTTACAGTGTCTCTAATAGCTATTAGTACCCCCTTGGATTTTGACTCTGCGTTGGCAAAAAAGACATGGGGGAAGCTTTTATGGGAACACCTGGGTGGCTTAGAGATCAGGAAGTGAGTCTCCTGGGCACATATTATGTCACATTGCTGTGAGAGTGCCTCCTTCCACAACGAACTGCGCTTTGCTGGATGGTTCAGTCCCTTAGCATTAATGGAAATAATATTCAGAGCCATCTAGCTGGATGAGCCTGGTGAAGTAGCTTGCCGTGTGAAGTGTAGCAGTGACTCGGGGTGTCAGACCCAGTCCCCACCGCCTCTGCAGGCAGTAACGACGGGGGCGCCCCCATATGCCGATAGAGATGGGATACTCACTAAGCATGGATGTAGAAACCGTCATACGAAGAGAGTGTGGTGCAAGAGGACCTCTTCTCTTCTCCCTTATGTCCATACCGGATACTTGCGCAGGTTTAGGACTTTGTTGAGGTCTTTTAATCTGAAAGACTTGGCAAAAAAAGTGGAAACCAAAAAACAGAAAAAAACATAACAGTAACCTGTGCGTCAGAAACAGACTCACTCTCTGTAGGTTAGTCTCAGAGAGCAACACAAACGGAACAGTTAAAGACAGCATAAGCTGCTAGATCAATTTAGGGGGATAAGTTCAGCCTTGGGTATCACAGGAACTTATCCATATATCAACTACATCTGAGGAAATGTAATCATGGGATTTTGCATTCTTCCCTGTCACCTTCTTCCACTCATTTTCTATAGGGCGTGGGGTGCTGGTAGAGTGTGCATTCCCTTCTGTCTCCAGGAGAATGCCCCAATCCCGCAGCAAGGCAATTCCCTTCTCCAATGAAGTAATCGTGTGTGTGTGGTTGTCTTTCGTCACAGTAAGTTTGGTTGGATATCCCCATCTATACAGAATCTTGTGGTTTCTAAGAGCTTTGGTCACCGTGTTTAGACTCCTCCGCTGTTGAAGCGTATATTGGGAGAGATCCGAGTAGAATTGTAGGTGCTGATATTGCGCGGGGACCTGCTCCTGCTTCCTCGTGACTGACATAATAATCTCTTTAACATGGAAAAAATGGAGGCGCATTAGGACGTCCCTGGGTACGCGTTCAGATAGGTGTGCGGGCTTAGGGAGGCGGTGGATTCTGTCTATGGTGACATCCATGTCAGATAGATCGGGTACCAATGTTTTGAACAGCGTCGCAGCATATCTGTTCAGGTCAGATTGTTGAACCGTTTCGGGGCACCCCTTAATTTGAGGTTGTTCCTCCTGGATCTATCCTCCATATCTGCGAGTTTGGCTTTGATCCAGTCTATGTCCCCTTCCCTCGTTTCATCTGCATCCACTAAATCATTTATAGTCTCTGCATACTCCCCCATTTTTGTTTCTATACGGTCCACTCTGCGTTCCACTGCTTGGATTTCTCTACTGAATGTGTGCATGCGTGAGGCCATATCGGACTGAATAGTGCTACGTAATGATAGTAACATGTCCTTTAACACCGTATCCAACACTGGCTGATTCATGGTAGGAAAGGATTCTATGGGCTCAGGCAGCTCCCTGGTGTCTTCCCCCGATTCAGAGGCCTGGCTGCAGGCTGGACTGGATCCGTTGCCATCCATCCTCGGCCTTGATTTAGCAGGGCTGCTGGTGGATGGGGAAGCAGGGCAGGGGCGCTGACTAGAGGGAGAGGTGTGTTGTTTTTGCTTTTTACCTTTTCCAGATACGATCTCTCGTGCGGAAGTGGGAGAAGGTGAGCAGGCCGCCGCGCCATCTTGCTTCCCCTCCCCTCCGGGAACCACCAGGAAGAAATCTGTGAGCCGTTTAGGCTTCTTAGCTCCTCGGCGCTTGCCTGTCATGGTCCGGGTGGTTACTCGTACCTCTCCAGGCTCTGTGAGGTGTAGTAATCCCTCAGATGTATTCGCTGAGTGCCGCTTATCGTTCCGTGATTACGGAGCTCCGGAGCTATGCGACCATCTGGTTCACTCGTCAGGCCACGCCCCCGCACTGCTATTATTTTAGGAGGAATTTGGAATAAAGGACAGATTTTCCAGAATGCTTCTTAGGCACAGGTAACACTTTTAGATATCGTGACTTTTTGAGTTCAGTTCCACTATGACAACCAAGGATCTAGGTCAGCATAGGTCAGGCCAGGATAGGTCCGCAATAGCATCATCCGACAGTTTAACTCTATATACTGTATGTTGATCAAAGATATGGGCCTTATTGCATGTTTCTTTTAAATTACTAAATTGACATAAACTCACATTGTAAAGGGGTTCACAGAATTCGTTCTATAACAAATCAAAGAGTGCACCAAAATATTACAGTGTTTATAAATACTTCTACAAAGTTCAATTACTTTAGTTTTTAAAGCCAAGCGTCACTATTGGTTGTCTGGAGGAGAGCAGTGAGACGCACACCGCCTCTAGCTTACCGAAAGATAGCGAGTGGGATATATTTTGTTCATTTTGTTTTTAGTACCTAATTTTTTGCATGCGATTGAGGCGGTTTGCACCTCGTTTTTTAATGTTAATACAACTTTTAAATAAAATAATCGGAAGTGCACTATGGGAGTACGCTTTCCATTTTTGTGAGGATACCTGGAACGGGGAACATAGAACCTGCGAGCCTACAGAGCTGTACCTGGACCCCAAGCAGAGCAAAATCAGCTGCGGGAGAAGAGAAAGAATCCACTCACTTGTTGCCTGACACCCCTGCAGGGGTACCTGGATGTGGTGAGTGGGGAACTAAAGGGGAAGCACCCAAAGTCACCCTGATTTTGTTTGAAGGGTTACCAGGATACCCACAAAAGTTACTGGATAAATGTGACTATTGTTTGCTGATCACATTACACACTGAAGTAGTTATTCCTTCTATCAAGCAAAGTTTAATGTGCATTCATTTACACCTGTTTTTTCTTTGTGTGAACCGGGCAGGATTTAGCCCTTAATAGGAGATCCTAACATAAGACATTGAGAGATTTTAAACAGAGTTTAATATTGATGGTCTATATGTAAGAAAATCTCTATCCTTGAACTGAACTGAAGGACAGCAATTTTGTATACCTCTTTTCACATATTTTATTCACTAGCGATTGGGATCTTTAATTTTTATATTTTATTTTATTTTTCTCTGAGGGATTGCGATATGAAAATTTGTTTCCCTCATTGTGTCACTATTATATGCAACATTGATATTTTAGTTGTAAACACTATTTAGGATTATATAGACACTAATCACTTGTTCCAATCAACCACCAGCACAGCACTAGACTCACAGGTCACTATAATAATCCAAGGAACACATCTTCACTCACTAGCAGAGTTACCTACACTCTTTGCTAGGAGTTTATTCCTGTGCTTGCTCACTGCATATTTATGTTCCTTCCTCACATTCAATTTTGGTTGATTTAGTTTATATGGGCATATTGGTTGCTCATTATCACTTACACTGCAAAGCAATTTCTTATTTGTGTAAAACTCTTAGTGACCACTTGTACTAATATTTTAAGTACCATACCACTATCCCAGTGGCCAGCAGCACCATTTCCCTTTATTTTCTTTATATCACTTTACACCTTAGACCCCGGTCTCAGGGTTGTTGCAGGGAGGCAGCAGCTGTATCACGTCCTGAGCGCGGATATATCTAATCTACCAATTTACTTTAGTTTTTACCTCCAGAGTATACTTATCTGCATATTGTTTTAATTAATTTTCATTACCACCTAAGCCACCTAAATGTTTCTTACATCTCTCAGGGACTCCAAAAGTACAGTAAATCCTCTGTCTTTGAATTTCTTGGCATGCCTATCTGCTGAGGTCATTATAATGAATCCCCACTCTGCCTTTTGAGTTTTATGGTTATTTTACATTTAGATGAGGGAAAACTACCTCAAATGTAGTTGGGAACAAATTATTAGCAGTTAATGACAGCTTAAATTCTAAGTCCACCTTTGTTTTTTTCTAAATTCAAGCTCCCCTATGTACTAATATAGCATTAACGTACTTCTTTTGCAGAAATAAAAAAAGCTTTCTATTTATCCTACACAGTCCTTCCTCAGTGGCAGTGCTTGTTGTTTAAAAAACTTTTCCATTTCTTCCTGGACAGACCTTAGGACATAACACAAACAGAAAGGTGCAGCGCTCTGAACAGGGGAATACCAACAGGCAGGACGGAGTCCACAGGTGGGTGCTCAAGCTGCGGTGTCCTCCAGACACCCAATAGGTAGACAAAATAGAGAAATAACCGGCAACTCCAGTCCATAAGAAAAAAAAAACATTTTATTGTCATATGTAGGAAGACAAAAAAGCAGACACGTTTCGGCTGAAGAGCCTTGGTCACTGCATAAAAATGACAGAGAAACACATTCTATATATAATATATGGGGATCTCCACCCACCCAATCAGCATGAAGCTAATCACGCAAATTGAAGCGATGTTGGGTTGGTGGGGAATATACAACTATGAAGAACCCTCAGGAACTGGACATACTATTGGTTGATGACCTATGCACATAAGCAACAAAAAGTAATTAAACACTTGATGTATAAATACTCATAACACAAGTGACACCGGAAGGGATTCACCAGCTGAACTCATTAGCACACACCCTGCATCATCTACCCTCCTACTCCAGGAGATCACTACCACCCACCTCCTCAGATGCAAGTTTTTTAAATGCAATCAGTGATCACTATTCCCACTAAGTACCCAGCTTTATCCACATATGCTATTATCTGATTGCTCAGCTCCTGCACACTCAAATGAATGATTCATGCAAGATGAAATTAATGAACATTGATCGCATTTAAAAAACGTGCACCTGAGGAGGTGGGTGGTGAGGATCTCCTGGAGTAGGAGGGCAGATGATGCAGGGTGTGTGCTAATGAGTTCAGCTGGTGCACTACTTCCTGTGTCACATCCTAAGGACTGTAAGGAGCCTTTAAGCACTTAAACTAGTTGAGGAAAGTGGAAAAATAGCATGGACTCATATGGTTATGTATTTGGTATTGCTATCTTAAAGTATTAATGTTGACATAAGTAATGGGGTAGGTGGCTTCAACACCCCAGAGGATATCCATAGTCTGGTATAATATAATAAAGTAGAAATTTAAGAGCCATGCCACAGCTAAGAGGTTCAGATACAACTTTATTCTAATAGATGTCAGCAAGACAGTCCAAAGAGTATCCAATGCGGTTTGAAGGTCCAAAAGAAACGCCACCTTCATCAGGGCTTGATTGAACACAATGTGAATGGACTTGAAGTGAGTTTGACCTTTAATTTTATTTCTTCCAGTGTGACTGTGCCTTGTCAGCAGCTGGTTTGGAAACTCCTAAAGGTAGACAGATAAGATGATGATCAGAAGACCCAACTAATGAAAGCCACTTGGTAATTTGAGTTCCTTGTTCCACGCCTTGACTTCAAGAACAAGCTTGGCCCTCTGACACACCTGGTTGAGTGAAAGTTACTGCAAGCACTTATAGGAACACAAGCGTTGATACCTTTAACTCGATTGTGAATTAGTATCAGGAAATAGACAAAAGACTGTTTAGTGTTAAATAAACTCAATGTATTGCAATGGGTTAGAATAAATGGTAGTTTGAGCATAAATGAACACACAGAAGGTAGGTTCAGACACAATCCACCATGCCAGAATAACTTTGAATTTAGTTCTGTACAATTAGCCTGGAATGAACACATAAATTAGCAAAGTCAGCAATAAACAGTGCACTTAAGAATTAACTGAAATGTATAATAACACTAAAACTAGTCTAGAGTGCACACAGGAGAATGACTAGGATATAATGCAATATTCTCTGAGAGGTACCTCTTAGCATAAGTAATGGGTAAATGTCTGTGTATAGCTGCTGTGTGAATGCAGTCTTTAGTCCTAACTCTTCAGCAAGCTAGCAACAGGGCCTAGTTGTACCATTGGTGCACATGAGAATAGTCCCAGTCAAGCCTGGAGGCAGCAGTAAGGCTACTAGATGAATGCTAATAAGGAAAACTGTGATAAGTGCTCAAATAAAACAAATACTCCCGCCATACTTGGAAAACATAAAATATTGCTGACAGCTGATAGTCCCCCCAAACTCACTCATTCATGTCTTTATGGGCCTTGATTTGTGCACTGGTCCAAATCATTTGGTGGAGGGGGTATTATGGTGTGGGGTTGCTTTTCATGGGTTGGGCTTGGCTTCCTTGAGTTCCAGTGAAGGAAACTCTTAAGGCGTCAGCATACCAAGACATGTTGGACAATTTCATGCTCCCAACTTTGTGAGAACAGTTTGGGGAAGGCCCCTTCCTGTTACAAAATGACTGCGCACCAGTGCACAAAGCAAGGTCCATAAAAACATAGATGAGTGAGTTTAGGGTGGATAAACTTGCCTGGCCTGCACAGAGTCCTGACTTCAACCTGATATGAATAAGATATTGATAAGATAAGAATACCTTTGGGGGGAATTAGAGTGGAGACTGTCCTAACAAATGCGCTTCTGGAAGAATGATCAAACATTCCCATAGACACACTCCTAAACCTTGTGGATGGCCAGCCCAGAAGAGTTGAAGCTATTATAGCTGCAAAGGGTGGGCCAACTCAATATTGAACCCTACAGACTAAGACTGGGATGACATTAAAGTTCATGTGTGTGTAAAGGCAGGCGTCCCAATACTTTTGGTAATATCGTGTATTATAAATGATTTGCTGGACCAAACATTATCAGCCAGACTGGGTAACGATCATCTTACATACATGGATAATCAAACCCAAGCAATATATTTGATTCACTGCAGATTTCTTGACGCTCAGGCCATTGAATCACAAAGCTTTCATTGATTTTAGGGCCAATTTGGACCTTTTTGTGGAAAATATACAATTAGGTGCAATGTATTGTGGTACAATTCATTTAAAATGGTCCCCCAACTCTCCCAGCCAGCACATGCATCTGTGCATTTTTGAGCAATGCATCCGGAAAACATGGTGCAGGTCCTTTAAAACTGCATTGTAGTGCCCTTGCAGCCAAGTGAAAATGAACGGGTAAGATGCCACAACAGTCTGAATATGGCCTTTATATTTGTACAATAAATACAACTTGCACAATACTCCAGGTATGGACTCCAGAGAGAGAGATATAATTTTGCCCCTGTTCAAATCATTAGTAAGACCACATCTGGAATATGCAGTTCAGTTTAGGCACCAGTTCTCAAAAAGGATATCGGGGAACTGGAGAAAGTGCAGAGAAGAGCAACCAAACTGATAAGAGGCATGGAGAAGCTCAGCTATGAGGAAAGATTAGAGGAACTGAATTTATTCACTCTTGAGAAGAGGAGATTAAGGGGGGATATGATCAACATGTACAAATATATAAGGGGTCCATATAGAAAACTTGGCGTTGAGTTATTCACTTTATGGTCATCACAAGGACAAGAGGGCACTCTTTACGTCTAGAGGAAAAGAGATTTCATCTCCAAATACGGAAAGGTTTCTTCACAGTAAGAGCTGTGAAAATGTGGAATAGACTCCATCCAGAGGTGGTTCTGGCCAGCTCAGTAGATTGCTTTAAGAAAGGTCTGGATACTTTCCTAAATGTACAAATTATAACTGGGTACTGACATTTATAGGTAAAGTTGATCCAGGGAAAATCCGATTGCCTCTCGGGGGATCAGGAAGGAATTTTTTCCCCTGCTGTAGCAAATTGGATCATGCTCTGCTGGGGTTTTTCGCCTTCTCCTGGATCAACTGTGGGTATAAAATTGGGTATATGGGATTGTATGACATTTTTTTTTTTTTTTTTTTATGGTTGAACTAGATGTACTTGTGTCTTTTTTCAACCTGACTAACTATGTAACTATGTAAATACACACTCTTAAGGTTGCTACTACACAACATAATGTACCTTTGGAGCAGAAACTAAGCCAGAACTATGCCATACTACAGTATGGGAAGACAATAAATACTGAAGCTCTCCAAGATCCACCTACAACCAGAGTATATACTATATGTATTTTTTTTTTTTAAATAAAGAAAATATATAGTGGTATTTGTATTTATCTTTCTCTTTTCGTCCAAGGACAGACACAGCCTCTTAAGTCTTGACAGTTGGGTTATGTTCCTGTTCTATAGGAGAGGACTAGGCAGAACATGTTAGATATTTAAATACATGTTACTTTAACAGAGTTGAACAGCCCCGCCCAGGGGGGCGGTCCCGCCGGACATAACCCTCCGCCATGCAGTCAGCAACTCAGTTTTTTTCTGCCTAGTAGAGGAGAAGGACCTGGCTCCCTTTGGGCCCAGGGTCCGGAAGAATTTTTTTTTATTATTTATTTATTTTTTTTCTTTTAAGAAATCTTCTATCAATTGCCGGCTGGGTGACAGGCTGGATATTATAGATCCTTGTAGTCTCCCCAGTCCGGCCATCGAGCGTGAGCAGGCCTTAGCTACGCGCTGGGTCGGCCACGACATACCCCATGGCTCCAGGGGTGGCTGGTGAGCTTTGCTTCAAGGTTCACATATGACCGGGCTTCTTGCTGTCTCAGTCACAGTGGACCGGGCCGACAGCTACTCCGTACTGCTCGGTTGTAGGTCTGTCAGGAACGCACCAGCAGGTCCTCACAATGACGGGTAAGTATGTTCCTCCTGCCTCGGTAGGATGGAACAGCTGGGCATTCCTAAGGGGGTTGTTAGGGGGTTCTCCTGCCCTCCCCTCTCTCCCTCTGTCACCCCTTTTTTCCTCCTCCCCTTGCGGGGCTCGCTGCGACCGGGTTATACCTGTAGGGAGGCTCCAGGTCCCGGCTGGGGGCTGTGGGGGTGTCCAGACCCGCTCTCTGTGGGGGGGGGGTAGCTGTTTGCTTAGGAAGTCTCCGCTGCGGCCTTCTCATCCACCTCATGTTTGGGCGCCATTTTGGAAGCACAGGTGCCATTTTTCAGGTGCCTGTGATTTTTATTGAAAATCCCATTGGC
Organism: Rana muscosa; assembly: GCA_029206835.1. NCBI lineage: Eukaryota > Metazoa > Chordata > Amphibia > Anura > Ranidae > Rana > Rana muscosa. The sequence continues at coordinate 182,075,432 of CM055121.1, forward strand.
GGCCATTTTGCCATGGCCGCACTGTGACGCAGGGCTGCATTGCAGGCGGGCATTTTCTTGTGGTCCGTGCTCTTTTCTCTGAGGCGCCCGGCGGCCATTTTGGAGTGGGTTTTGGCCTCTAGTGCTTGGATGGCTTCTTGAACAGCGCGAACGACGCTATTCACCTCACAGAGTTCCTCAGACACATGCTGTGTGTGGATGGAGAGCAGGCAGCGGCGCTGAACAGTCTCTTGCAGGGTGGTTAGTTCCCTGGGTAGACTCCCCGATCAGTGCAGCGAGGAGGGTGGACTTTTTTTGTCAGGTCTTGACTGAGTCCCTAAGGGCTGTCAGTGGGCAATATGGAATCAGAAGCTGGCATTTTATCTCCCCAAACATTCCAGAGGCAGCAACCGGTGACCCTGCACCTGCGGTTACCATGGATGCTTTGTCGGCAGTCCTGGAGTCATTTGTTGCCAGGGTGGAAGCGGCGTGTGGGCACAATGGGGGTACTAAGTGCCCCCTCCCCCCACCATCTCCTGGGGAATGTTCTGACTCAGACTCGGGCCTGGCTGCGGCTCAGGACCCCGGTTCTGGTGTGTCAGAAGATGCGGACCAGGACCTTCCCAGTGAGGAGGACCCCTTGTCCGGGTCAGCTCAAGATATGGCACTTGTGAGTGCGCTTATCCATGCTGTGAGGGACACTCTCAAGCTGGAAGATACAGCTGGGACTTCCACAGAAGGGTCTGTCCCTTTTGGGTCGCACAAACCGACCCGCTCTGTTAAGGTTTTTCCTTATGTTGATTTCTTTGACAAGTTCATAGATAAGGAATGGGAACGGCCGCAGAGGTCCTTTGCGGTCCCTCAGCGCATGGCGGTCCGTTATCCATTTGAGGAAAGCCTTTTGAAAAAGTGGGCTTCTCCCCGGTCTCTTGGTTAAATAAAGTAACCACTATCCCGGTAGAGGGGACCCCTGCCTTTAAGGACCCTACTGATAGGAGGTCCGAAGCGGTGACCCGCTCCATGTTCACCATGCTGGAGTCAGCATTGTGGCCTATATTGGCTGCAACCTTGGTGTCTCAGACACTCACTGAATGGGCTAAATAATTGCACCCAGTGGAGGAGCATCAGCTTCCTCCTGAATTCGTGTCACTGGCCGAACAGTTGGTTCAGGAACTTGTGTATGTCTGTGATGCAACCCTGGATGCAGCCCCTTTAATCTCCCGGTCTTCCGCATCTGCGGTTGTATTGCACCGCCTGATGTGGCTAAAATGCTGGTCCGCTGACCAAGCTTCCAAGAAAACTCTGGCAGATTTGCCTTTCAAAGTTGGGAGGCTTTTTGGTGCCTCACTGGACGACATCATTAAAGATGTCACTGGAGGTAAAAGCACACTTCTCCCTCAGTCCACTAAAGGGAAAGAGCCGCGTCCCTCCTTTCCCACACAGAAGTGGTATTTTCGTCAGTCAGGACCTGCTGGCAGACCTTCCCAAGCGGAAAAAGGCCCAGCTGGGGGACAGAAGCGTCCCTGGGTGCGCAAGCCCAACAAGCCAGCAAACAAGCCTGCTTCCGCATGAAGTTTTAGCCCCACCCGACTCCTGGGTGGGGGGACAGCTTTGTGGGTTTGCAGCTCGGGGGACCTCCCTGCTCTCCGACCAGTGGGTCTGCGAGGTGGTCACTTCGGGGTACAAGATAGAGTTTCTTTCTTGTCCACCAAACAGATTCTTTCCCTCAAATCTGCCTCTCCTTCTGGCTTGTCGGACTGCCCTGCTGGGGGCAGTGCAAGACTTGTTGAGGTGCGGGGTAATTATGCCCGTACCACCGCAGGACAGGTTTCAGGGTTTCTACTCAAATCTGTTTGTGGTCCCAAAGAAGGACGGAGTCCGTCCAATCTTGGACCTCAAGGCCCTCAATGCCTTTGTAAAGGTTCAAAAGTCCCGGATGAAATCGATTCGTTCGGTGGTTGCTGCGCTCCATCCGGGGATATTCCTGGCATCCCTAGATATCAGGGACGCATACTTGCATGTCCCCATCTGTGTCAGGCATCAGAGGTTCCTGCGCTTTGCGATCGGCGAAGACCACTATCAATTCGTGGCTCTTCCCTTTGGCCTAGCGTCGGCACCAAGAGTTTTCATCAAGGTGCTCGCCCTGATTTTAGCTTTGCTGAGACAGCGCGGCATATTCTTCTGAGAGCTGCTTCAAGCTCAGAATTAGAGGAGTACGTGTCTATTGCCAGTCAGACCCTCCGGGAGTTTGGTTGAATACTGAACCTCCAGAAGTCGGTGTTAGTACCGACCCAGCGCCTAGAGTACCTGGGGTTGATTCTGGACTCTTCGGAGGCCAGAGTCTTTCTTCCCTTGGAAAAGTTGCAGACACTCCAGACTGCAGTGAGGTCGTTGACGTCCCGCAAATGGTTGTCTCTCCGTTTTTGCATGCGAGTCCTGGGCCTAATGGTAGCCTCTTTCGAGGTAGTGCCGTTTGCCCAATTCCACACTCGGGTATTGCAAAGGGAGATTCTCTCCAAATGGAACAAATCTCCATCGTCTCTGTATCGTCAGATTCAGTTAAGTCATCTAGTCAGGGCCTCTCTGAGTTGGTGGCTGAGATCCCCGGCTCTTCGGTCTGGGAAGTCGTTCCTCCCCTTTCATTGGACTGTGATCACGACGGATGCCAGCTTGACTGGTTGGGGGGGAGTCTGGGGGGTTCAGGTGGCCCAGGGCCGCTGGACTCTGGACGAATCCCAACTGCCGATCAATGTCCTGGAACTCCGGGCGATCAGGCTATGCCTCTTCAAATGGTCACAGAGGCTAAGAGGGCGGAAGGAGGAACAAGAAGCTTGGCTGCAGCGTTGGAGGTCGCTCACATCCTGCGGTGGGCGGAAAGGAGCGTGCCGGCTCTCTCGGCTGTTTACATTCCGGGCGTGGAAAACTGGCAGGCGGACTATCTGAGCCGCCAGATGTTGGACCAAGGGGAATGGTCTTTACATCCGGAGGTTTTTCAACTCCTTTGCCAGAGATGGGGCACGCCAGACGTGGATCTCCTGGCTTCTCGACTCAATCGCAAGGTGTCGAGGTTCGTGGCAAGGTCCAGAGATCCCTGGTCAGACGCGTCAGACGCGTTGGTGGCCCCGTGGGGTCAGTATTGGCTAATTTATGCCTTTCTCCCACTAAAGTTGCTTCCTCGTCTGCTCCGCAGAGTAGAGTCCGAGGGGATTCCGGTGATTCTCATTGCCTCGGGTTGGCCCAGGCGTCCCTGGTACGCCGATCTAGTGCGCCTGGTGACGGATGCACCTTGGCCTCTACCGATGCGAGAGGACCTTCTCTCGCAAAGTCCCATTCTTCATCCTGCTTTACAGTCGCTGGCTTTAACGGCATGGCTATTGAAAGCCAGGTACTAAGGGACCGAGGCCTGTCGGATTCGGTCATTTCAACCATGTTGAGGGCACGGAAATCTTCTTCTAGGACAGTGGTTCTCAACTCCTGTCCTCAGGACCCACTAACAGGCCAGATTTTAAGTATTACCTTGGTAAGATGCAGACTAGAATACTGCAATCCCTGAGCAGCAAAATATATCACCTGTGATGCATTTCAGTTATCTTGCAAACCTGGCCTGTTGGTGGGCCCTGAGGACTGGAGTTGAGAACCACTGTTCTAGGAAGATCTACCATCGCACGTGGAGAGCCTACATCTCTATGTGTGGGGAGATGGAATGGCGTCCACGAGCATATTCGGTTTCCAGGATCCTGCTGTTTTTACAGCGTGGAGTGGATCAGAAACTTGCCTTAAGCACCATTAAGGGCCAGATTTCAGCCTTGGCTGTTTTCTTTCAGCGACCCCTGGCAGCTCATTCATTGGTGAGTACTTTTGTGCAAGGGGTCCGACATGTGGCCCCTCCGATCCGACCACCACTACCTCCGTGGGATTTGAATCTGGTGCTTTCGGTACTTCAGAAACCTCCATTTGAGGACATCAGGGAAATTCCTCTTTTGACGCTCTCTCAGAAGGTTGCCTTCCTAGTAGCCATAACATCAGTCAGGAGGGTTTCTAAATTGGCGGCCTTGTTTTGCAAGTCCCCATATTTGGTCCTCCATAAGGACAAAGCGGTGCTACGCCCGCAGCCGTCCTTCCTTCCGAAGGTAGTTTCGGCCTTTCACCTGAATGAGGACATTGTACTTCCATCCTTGTGTCCTCGGCCATCGCATTCCAAGGAGGTTGCGCTACATTCATTAGACGTGGTACGTGCCTTGCGGGTGTACCTGTCGGCTACGGCTCCGTTCCGGAGGTCTGACTCACTGTTTGTGTCGGTGTATGGTCCACAGAAGGGCCTGGCGGTCTCGTCGGCCACCATTTCTTGGTGGATCAGGCAGACCATCATCCAGGCCTATGCCCTTAAGTGGCGGGCGCCTCCCTTTCCTGTCATGGCGCATTTGACCAGGGCTATTGGTGCCTCTTGAGCTTTCCGACATTAAGCGTCTGTCTCACAAGTGTGTAAGGCGGTGACCTGGTCGTCCGTTCACACTTTTTCAAAGTTTTACAAGGTTGATGCGAGTGCATCTTCGGATCCTAGCTTTGGCCGCAAAGTTTTGCAGGCGGCCGTTTGAGGTTGCAACTCCTCCGTTGAGGAGCTCTGCTTGTTTGGGGTGAAATAGATTTTTTTGATTGCTGTTCCCACCCCTCATTTTTTTACACTGCTTTGGGACGTCCCAACTGTCAAGACTTAAGAGGCTGTGTCCGTCCATGGACGAAAAGAGAAAATAGGATTTTTTGTACTCACCGTAAAATCCATTTCTCTGTCGTCCATGGACGGACACAGCACCCACCCCTCCTTTTTTTTGTTTGTACTGCTTTTTTACGAACTGAGCTGCTGACTGCAGGGCGGAGGGTTATGTCCGGAGGGACCGCCCCCTGGGTGGGGCTGTTTAACTCTGTTAAAGTAACATGTATTTAAATATCTAACATGTTCTGCCTAGTCCTCTCCTATGGAACAGGAACATAACTCAACTGTCAAGACTTAAGAGGCTGTGTCCGTCCATGGACGACAGAGAAAAGGATTTTACGGTGAGTACAGAAAATCCTATTTTTACACAGCTTACAAGTAATTTTTATATATAGGACGGCAAAAATGCTATAAACCCCCTTCCTTTACCAGACTGTAACTGACCTCAAATTTAAATTTTAGTCCTTGGGGATGCAAATGAACAATAAACTTACACATGTTACAATTTTAATACTTAAACTCTTCACAGGCAGACTTAATTCAGTTTCTATTATCTAATAAATGATGGGAATGTCTTTTATCTTTTCTCAAAGAGAAAGATAATGGATTATACAGCTAGATTAAAAATAGACTTGATGCATAAGAAGAATCCTTTGAAAGAATTAATCAGAGGGCCAGTGTATTTAAATCAGATTCACCAGTGATTTACACATGGGACATGGGGGAATATTTGGTTCTTTGAAAGATGATAAGGTTACTTATCAAAGATCCCTGTGTGCTGAATTGCAATTTGATTTGTTTTACATTTAAAGTAGAATTCAAAAGTCATCAAACCTCTCAGCTTTTTATAGTTTATCCTTCAGTAGAATGTGATTTAAAGATCATTTAAGGAAACAAGTAAAACCAATCAGGCAGCTGCTAATGCTAGCTAGCGAGTATCAAAAAGTCTACATAGTTTACTGTCAGCAGTGTTCTCTGCAATCTGCTCGCTCTGCTCTCTCCTCCTGTCAGCACATGTACACTAAAACAAAGCCTAATTGAATTCTAGCTCTGCTTCCCATACTCCCAGTCCAAACCCTGTGTACAGGGGATTACAAGAGGCTTAAAGGGTTAGTTCATCTGTACAGGAAATTGTAGAGGTGACCTAACACTCTGTCCCCTTCTCCCCACCATCCTGGTCTCTGCTGTATGTACTGCTGGGGATCCTTGGCTATCAGAACTCCTGCAGCTGCTCTAACAGTCTGGGAATTTGAAGTCCCCTCTGTTCTCTCTTTTCTCTGGCCAGCACAGTGGCTAAGTGGTTAGCACTTCTGCCTAGCAGCACTAGGGTGGACCTTGTTTGTGCACTGTTGCGGAGTCATGTTGGAAATTGAAAGGGGGCATCCCCAAATTGTTCCCACAAAGTTGGGAGCATGAAATTGTCCAAAATGTCTTGGTATGCTGATGTCTTATGATTTCCCTTCACTGGAACTAAGGGGCCAAGCCCAACTTCTGAAAAACTACCTCACACCATAATCCCCCCTTCCACCAAATGATTTGGGCCAGTGCGGAAAGCAAAGTCCATAAAGACATGGATGAGAGAGTTTGAGGTGGAGGAACTTGACTGGCCTTCACAGAGTTCTGACCTCAACCTGATAGGACACCTTTGGGATGAATTGGAGCGGAGACTGCAAGCCAGGCCTTCTCGTCCAACATCCGTGCCTGACCTCACAAATGCGCTTCTAGAAGAATGATCAAACATTCCCATAGACACACTCCTAAACCTTGTGCACAGCCTTCCCAGAAGAGATGAAGCTGTTATAGCTGCAAGAGGTCGGCCAACTCAATATTAAACCCTACGGACTAAGTCCCAATACACACTATTAGATTGTCTACTGATTTTTGTCTTCAGATTTACCAAAACCATATAATATTAGGTCAAACCTTAATGCCGCGTACACACGACCGTTTTTAATGTCATTGAAAAAAACCAATCAATGTACGCTTATTGCAATTTTTTTTTACCAAAAATGTATAGAAGAACACATATCGGTCTAAACTGAGGGAAAAATGTGTTTTAAAAAAAAAAAAAATTGGATATTTATTATAGCAAAAAGTAAAAGATGTTGTGTTTTTTTTTCAAAATTGTCGCTGTTCTTTTGTTTATAGCGCAAAAAAAACAGAGGTGATCAAATACCACCAAAAGAAAGCTCTATTTAAGTACAGCGTCGCACATCCGCGCAATTGTCAGTTAAAGCGACGCAGTCCCAAATTGTAGAAAGTGCTCTGGTCAGGAAGGGGGTAAAATCTTCTGTGGCTTTTCTTTTTTTTTGGGGGTGGGGGGGGGTGGGGGGGGTTGTCCTGCAATTGACATTAAATGTCTGCAATATGATATATAGAGAATTCAGTGCACCACAACAAAACAAAGAAACAAAGCTGAACATAAATATAATGAATAAGAGATGATGACTGTAGTCACAGGGATGCCTATGGCACATGTGAAAATAGGTCACAATTAACATTATTATTGCCAATACTACATTGGTCTGATAGATTTTTTTTCATGCTTTTTGTTTCCATTTGTCTGCATTAAATGATGATTTGGATTGTGACCTCTGGTGCCCACTGACTTAATGTAGATTTATTGACCAATATGGATTCATTACAGGAAAAGACGCCAAAAGATAGAGCCATCGCTAGCATGAAGATGGAGGTGTTATGTGTTTGTGTTGCCCATATGAAACCTATAAATCACAGAATGAGAATCTCACGTCTTTTCAAGTGGATCTTTTGCCTTCAGATATGCTAATAAATAATATTACAGTTATGGCCATATAATGTTGCATGTAGTCTAAGGGCTCTATAATACATACACCACACCCAAAGTTCACTATGCAGGATATTTTCCTAACCTGCCACAACCTTCCTTATTTTTTTTCTCAGTACAACCCTTAAAAGTGGTAACAAACCCAAAAGCAAACTTTTTTTATATTGCCGTTTACCAATTTTTAGATGTAATGGCTGCATTTGTTTTAATTTTTGAGCTTTCTTTCCCTTCTTTTCATCTGGTGATCCAGCCAGTAAGCCTGTTGTTTTTCAAAAGAACATGCTCTCCTAAAAATGTATTGGTTTACAGGGATAAGACAAACCATTTACCACTCTCAGGGGTGCTTGCAATGATCAGATTTTATTTATTTAACAATTTCAATTCGGAAGGTTTTACTCCCTTCGTGACCAGGCCATTTTTTGCGATACGGCACTGCGTTACTTTCTGTTTCAATATTTTTATTAGAAACATACAAGAGGAAAAACAATAATTACATGTATCATAAAATGTAGAGGTCCAAAAGCCCCCACTAACATTTGGCATGTAACATGTATTTGATGCGAACTGCGTTACTTTAACTGACAGTTACGCTGTTGTGTGACACTGTACCAAAACAAAATTGATGTATTTTTTTTCCCCACAAATATAGCTTTCTTTTGGTGGTATTTGATCACCGGTTTTTATTTTTTGCGCTATAAACAAATAAAGCGACAATTTTGAAAAAAAAAAAATATATTTTTTACTTTCTGCTATAAAACATACCCAATAAAATAAATAAAAAAATCTAATTTCTTCATCAATTTAGGCCAATATGTTTTTTGCTACATATTATTGGTAAAAAAAATCACAATAAGCATATATTGAGTGGCAGCGATTAGCGATTTTTAGTGGGACTGCGTCATTGCGGCGGACAAATCAAACACTTAAAGTGGTGTTCCAGGAAAAAAATAATAATTAAAAGCCAGCAGCTACACATACTGCAGCTGCTGGCTTTTAATAAATGGACACTTACCTGTCCTGTTTCCATCAGCTGTCGGGTGCTGCCGCCGCCATTGCGGGTAAGGGAACCCGGCAGTGTAGCCTTTCTGCTTCACGCCGGGAACCCTACTGCGCATGCGCGAGGCCACGCTCCTCTCTCCTATTAGCCCGTCGGCCGGGGGAGGGAGCCCCGCGGTGACGTCACGGCCGCGTCACGCCTGCGGCCGGACTCCCGGAAGTGGGAAAGGATACCTGTCAAAGACAGGTATCCTGTCCCCCCCCCCGAAAGGTGCCAATTGTGGCACCGGAGGGGGGGGAGGAATCCGATGAGCGGAAGTTTCACTTTAGGGTGGAGCTCCGCTTTAACTGACACTTTTTTTTAAACCAGTGACATTATTACAGTGATCAGTGCTGAAAATATGCACTGTTACTATACTAATGACACTGGCAGGGAAGGGGTTAACACCAGGGGCGATCAAAGGGTTAAATGTGTCTCTAGGGGATGATTTCTAACTGTGTGGGGGATGGCTTAACTGGATTAAGACAGAAATCGGTGTTCCTGCTTAGCAGGAACACAGGATCTCTATCTTCTCCCCTGTCAGAACGGTGATCTGCCTTGTTTACATAGGCAAATTGCTGTTCTGCCTCTCTGGGGAACGATCACGGGTGGCCGGCGGACATCAGGTCCGCTGGACCTGCTGAATGGCATCCCCTGTGTCCAAACAGCGTGCGAATGTGCCTCCGGCAGCACGCACACCCCCCCCCCCCCAGTGGCTATTGCATGAAATTACGTACAGGTCTGTTGTTTCTCCCAATAGAGCCGACCTGCCGCAGTACACCTGCAGTACATCTGCAGTAGGCAGTTGGCTAGTGGTTAAATAAAAACTTTATCCTAAAAGGAAAATAAAATTATTACTGTAACTGCTTATAAAGTGTTTGCTGGAGTTACACTTCAGTTTGTTAGTGTATTTAAAGTGATACTAAACAGAGAACTGTTAATTGCCATTCAGTGGTCTCCAAACAGCCTTCGAGGCACTATTTCATCTACTAATGATAGGGCATACTTTCCCCCACTGACAAGAATGAAGGGACACAAATTCGCCCACTGACACCAATTAACGGGCATAATTCCTCCCAATGACCCCAATAATGGGACACAATTTCCAACAATGGCATCCAATAACACCAATGATGGGGCACAATTTCTTCTACTGACACCAAAGATGGGGCATTGCTTTTTCCCATAGACGTTGGGACCTTTTCTACTTCCAATGGCCACAGTCCGGCCCTTCTAAGGTCTGAGGGACAGCCTTGAATATGCCAGTCAGCGCTGTTCAATCATTTAATAAGAAGTGGAAAATTTGGGGATCTCTTGATACCAAGCCAAGGTCAGGTAGATCAAGAAAGATTGCACAGGAACTTACCCGCAGTGGCAGCGGCAGCACCCGACAGCTGATGGAAACATCAGCTACGGGTGCCGACATCGCTGGACTCCAGGACGGGTAAGTGTCCATTTATTAAAAGCCAGCTGCTTCAATATGTGTAGCTGCTGGTTTTTAATTATTTATTTTTTGGCGGAACACCGCTTTAAAGAGCACAATACAATGATACTTGAACAAAAAGAGCTGCATGGTCAAGTTGCCAGAAAGAAGCCTTTACTGTACAAGTTCCACAAAAAAAGCCTGGTTACAATATGCTCAACAACACCTTGACATGCCTTATTGGGCATTTTTGTGGCATTGGCGCAGTAAAGGCTTCCTTCTGACAGCTTAACCATGCAGCTCTTTTTTGTTAAAGTATCGTTGAATTGTGCTTCTTAAAAACAACCGTGCCGTCTTTTTGGAGAGCAGCCTGTATTTCTCCTGAGGTTACCTGTGGGGTTTTCTTTGTATCCTGGGCAATTCTTCCACCAGTTGTGGCTGCAATCTTTCTTGGTCTACCTTAACTTGGCTTGGTAACAAAAGAGCCCTGAATTTTAGGGATTAAACAGTAGTGACTGGCATATTAAAGGCTTTGGGTATCTTTTTATATCCTTTTCTATCTTTATAAAGTTCCAATACTTTGTTACGCAGGTCTTTTGACTGTACTTTTCTACATCCTCATGGCTCAGTGTCTATCCTGCTTAGGGCATCCAAGTGAGAGCTAACAAACTCATTGACTATTTATACACAGACACTTATTGTGATTTAAAAAGCCACAAATGTGGGAAATTAACCTTTAATTGCCATTTTAACATGTGTGCCACCTTTTGTGTCTGTACCAAGGCCAAACATTCCAGAGTATGTAAACTTTTTATCAGAGCCATTTGGGTGATTTCTGATTTAAAAAGGATCCAAAAAACGATGTGATAATAAATGGCTTCATGTGATCACTATCCTTAAATAAAAGACAGTTTTATGGCATGATCAGTCATATTTTCAATATTAATGTCAAAATTTCACAATTTCTGCCAGGATATGCAAACTTTTGAGCACAATTGTATATATAAAAATATTGTTACACATCTGAGTGCGGATCCCCCCTTACATCAGGGTCCCCAGAGAGCCCCCTTTACATCAGACTCCCCAGAGAGCCCCTTCCTTACATCAGGGTCTCCAGAGAGCCTCCCCTTACATCAGGGTCCCCAGAGAGCCTCCCCTTACATCAGGGTCCCCAGAGATCCCCTTCCTTACATCAGGGTCCCCAGAGAGCCCCCCTTACATTAGGGTCCCCTGAGAGCACCCCCTTACATCAGGGTCCCCAGAGAGCCTCCCCATACATCAGGGTCCCCAGAAAGCCTCCCCATACATCAGGGTCTACAGAGAGCCTCTTCCTTACATCGGGGTCCTCAGAAAGCTCCCCAATACATCAGGGTCCTTAGAGAGCCTCCCATACATCAGGGTCTACAGAGAGCCCTTCCTTACATCAGGGTCCCAAGAGAACCTCCTCATACATCAGGGTGAGAGAGAGGGGATGAGAGAGAAGAGGGGTGAGATTGGCTGGATGAAAAGGGGTGAAATAGATAGAGGGGGTGGCTGAAAGGGGGGTGAGGGGTGCGAGAGAGAGGGTGGTGGATGAGAGGGGGTGAGGGAGAGTGAGAGAGAGGGGGGTGGATGAGAGGGGGGTGAGGGAGGGTGAGAGAGTGGGGGGTGAATGAGAGGGGGGTGAGGGAGGGTGAGAGAGGGCAGTCCCTACTGTCCCAGCCCCTGTCTGTGTGGGTAGGCATGTGTGATACACCTACCTCCCGCCCATCCTCGGCCATCCTGTTTTCTTCCTGTTCCATGAAAGTCACAGAAAGCTGGGAGAGGAGGTTGGAGAAGAAGTGCAGGCTCTGGGAGGCGCCAGAGATGCTGCTCATGGTGGCTGTGAGGCCTCGTCTTCTCTCTCTCACTCCCTCCTGGGCTCTTCTCAGCTGCCCAGGCATACCCCTCCCTGTTTAAAGTTGCCGCTGCCCTGCACACCACCACCACCGGACCAGCGACGGGACGATCTAGTCCAGGACCATGACAACTCTTTAGGCCCCATAAGCACTGGAATCCTCCTCCGCTTTGAATGCTGGGCAGGGAGGGAGTTGCGGCCATGACATCACTGGTTTCTAGACAGTAGGCGGCTCTAGCAACCAGTGCCCAAGAGTAGAGTCAGGTGGAGGCGGGGCGGAGCTGGAGCCAGCGCTACCACGGCTTAGTCCACCCCTGTCCCCTGCATTCTGGACCAGGACATACCTGCTAATTGCGGGACTGCACAGACTCTGGGCTATATCCCCAATAGCCACCCCCTAGCGATGTCACTGATTGAAGCAGATTCTTACCTCTTCTGGGGTCTTCGTTGGCGCTGTCCACTCCCCCCCTCCTGTATGTGCAAACCACTTGCTATGGGTTCACATATTCGGTCACACTCCTGAGCCTAGCTGAGAGTGTGTCCATATATGAATAAAATGTGTTGCGCTGTTATTCAAGCGAAGCAATGAAGGTGACAATCATTAAAAAATCCTAAATAAACACATAAACGAAGAAAATACAATAAGTGCACTGAAGTGGTGTAATAAAGGGATATAAAAGTCCCAATGATGTGAAAAAACAAGTGTTGTCTTCAGTGCCCCAGAAAATGCTTTAGTGCTCCATCAGTGCCAAAGAAAACTTCAGTGCTCCAACACCTACACACATAGCTGCTTACCAGGAGCCTTGACCCCACAACATAGGAGGTTTAACAACACTATGGGGTTGAATTACTAAAGGCAAATCTACTTTGCAAGTGCACTTGAAAATGCGCTTGGAACTGCAGTCTCTGTAGATCTGAGGGGAAGATCTGAAAAGAGGGGAAGCTCTGCTGATTTTATCATCCAATCATGTGTAAGCTTAAATGCTGTTTTTCCATTGCATGTCCCCCTCAGATCTACAGCGGCTGCACTTCCAAGTGCACTTTCATTGCATTTTCAAATGCACTTGTAGTGCAAAGTGGATTTGCCTTTAGTAAATAACCCAAATTCCTGACGGATAGATGGATCCCTTACCATGTTTCCCAATGGTAATTATCAGCAAATTTCAGTATCACATATAGTGGAACTATAGGGGAACTTCATACTGCAGTAAATCAAGACAACATTTTATTCAAATTAGGACAGGTACTGTCACGTACCTTGTGGCTGAGCCTGATATGCAGAGGAAGGACTCTCGTATAACCCCGGCTTGGGGATAACTGATGTTGCAACAGTGGCTGCGAGAGCGCGTTGAGGTATAAGTGCCTGTGTAGTCTTCCGCTGGAAGTAGTGATGCATAGGAGGTGCGTCACCAGAACTTGCTGGATAGCTGCAACAGCACATGACAGCAGGAACAGCAGACTCTGGTCTGATAGACAACAGGCAGCAGTAGGCAGCAGCTGATAGCAGGTGCAGGAAGACAGGTGGCCCACAGTCGAGGAAGCGGGAGCTGGGCAGATGCAAGCAGGGCAAGAGACTAACTGGATGCGTAGTCAGACAAGCCAGGACAGCAGCAGACAGGTATATACAGGCATAGACAGCAGGCAAGAAGTAGTCAGAATACAGACAGAGGTTGACAACACGAGATCATGCAGATGGGCAGAAGACGGAGCAAAGTCCAGAGACAAGCCAGAGTCAGGGCAGGTAGCGTTCAAGCGAAGTCAGGAGCAAGCTGGTTCAAACACAGAAGTCAGAAGAATCAGATACAGGAACACAGGTACAGCTACAGATCAGACAGCCAGACAGATGGACTAGTGCAGCTGCTGCACTTATATAGGCCACTTGGCACCAGTGTCAATAGCTAATGCGTGCGCGTACCTGTGCATCTGCATGCGCCTGTGCCCAGCAAGACAAGCATTTGCCTTGGAACTCCAGCTGCGCTATGGCCAACACGTCTCTGACAGGTACTCACAAAACACAAGTCTAATTCAGACAGATTGCAATAGCACAGTTTATCGGAGATGACATCACCGCTAGGCTCTCTCTCCGATGCCCCTGGACGAGGTCCCTTGTTACGAAATGTGTCGAGTGAAGCCTAACAGTGACATCATCACACCTGCTCGGATGAGCTGTGCTATTGTGATCTGTCTGAAGTTGACTTGTGTTTTTGAGTATCTGTTATTTAAATAAAATATTGTCTTGATTTTACTGCACCTGTTATGATTCCTCTGTGTGATACTGAACTTTGCTGGAAACTACCACTGGTAAACGTGGTGAGGAGGAGATCCATATCCATCCATCAGGGATCTGAGTGGTTTCTTACAGTATAGAGTGGAACCTCGGATTGCGAGTGACGCGGTTAACGAGCGTTTCGCAATACAAGCACTGTATTTGAAAAAATCCTAACTCAGTTTGCGAGTTGTCTCACAAACCGAGCAGGATTCAGGCCAAAGCGGTGTGCAGTACCGCGTTTGGCCTGAGGTTCGGGGGACGTCGGAGCCGATCGCAGCCGATCGGCACCGTTCGGAAATGCTCGGAAAGACACGGAATGCCTTTCCGAGGTTTGCCGAGGTCAGCCAAGGTGTCCTCAGGCCTTTCCGGCTGTATCTGAGGCTCTCCGGCGCCCCCCCACCTCTGGCCGCATGCGGTGCTTCATGCTATTGAAGTCAATGCGGAACAAATTATTTTCATTTCCATTGACTTCAATGGGGAAACTCGCTTTGATATGCGAGTACTTTGGATTACGAGCATTCTTCTGGAACGGATTATGCTTGTAATCCGAGGTTCCACTGTATAGAATTGTTAGACCTCTAATGGTGTGGGGTCTAGAATTCTGGTAAGCAGCTGTATATGTAGATGTTAGAGCTTTGACGTTTTCTTTGGCACTGATGGAGCACTGAAGTATTTATTGTGGCATTGAAGACAACACTTGTTTTTTCACATCATTGGGACTTTTATATCAATTCGTATGAGTAAAGCCTCGTACACACGAACGAGTTTCTCGGCAAGAAACGACAAGAAAACTGCCGAGATAGCTTTCTTGCCGAGAAAATCGTTCATGTGTATGGTTTCTCGTCAAGAAAACCGACAAGAATCTCGACGAGAAATATAGAGAACCTGCTTTCTATTTTCTCGTCGACATTCTCGTCAGCCTGTTTCTCGACGAGAAAATTGTGTGTGTGTACACTTACCTGTCCTCCGGGAAGCCCGCGCATGCTCGAAATGACTTTGACGCATGCACGGTAGCTTCCTAGGCATAGATAGGGTGTAGCAAGATGGCGGCGACAGCATCGAATGTGACGAGCGCACGCTCGTCGTAGTCGATGACGTCACCGCGTTCGCTTCATTCAAAGAACCGCGGGTTCTTTGAATTGAGCGTGTGTACACTCGGCCGGGACAAGTTTCTTGTCCAAGAATCTCGTCAAGAAAAACGACGTGTGTACGAGGCTTAACGTCTGTGCTCTCAAATCAAGACTAGTGAGCCAAACAAATAATAATATACAAAAGGCAACCAATACTAATGTGGTGGCAGTAAGCACTAAATTTTGTTCCCATGATTCCAAGAATATAATAAATAGATGAGTGCTTTGCTACCAATCTTTCAAAATGGTGGACTTATAACTATAAATCAATACTATAAAAGTGATACATATGCACACATGAAAATAATAACACCAATGTTACAGATTCAAATAAGCTTTCCTTATTCTGAACAAATATTACTGAAACGTGACAGTTCATCAAATATTGTAAAAAGTGACAGTTCATCAACTGATGTCATATAGTGTGAGGTTCTTGACTCAAAACATTCAAATGTCATTAAAAATAACCTCTTCCCATTCACCACTGTGCTTTCAGTGCCCTCACCTTAGTGATATGACACACAGCACATGTATGGTCATATACAGCTTGAATCTTTCCAGCCGATATATTATAATGGATTCTCTGTGCATTTGCAATAAAGCCTCAGGATCACTAGGGTGCCTGTGTCCTGCAAGATATTCCTGCAAGGAGATTGGGTGCTGGTCCCTTTAAGAAGACCTTATCCACGTTTTGCCATATTATATCACTCCACTGCCATGTCAAGATAAGACGGAAAGGATTGCTCCCAATAGCCTAGTATATTAATGGCTGCGCTTAATTAAGTTAAAATAACATAAAGAATAAAACATCTACCATTTTATGTAGTTAAACAGGGATACCGCTCTTCCCGGTATGGCGTCACTTCCAGTCTGCGATCCCACAAGCTCCGTTGTACGCGTTGCGTCACGTGTCTCATGTCAGGTGACTTCTTTAGGTGAAAAAGCAACTTTTAGATCACTTTTTTATGCTACTTCATTGCAATAATTGTATGTGTTTGTTTGTGTGTCTATTTAGGATTTTTCAATGATTGTCACCTTCAATGCTTCTCTTGAAAAACAGTGCAATGCATTTCTTCTATTTATACTGTAGTTTTCATATTCATGTATCCTGGTGTCAGTGAGTGCTATTTGCATAATATAGACGTATCCTTTATTGTTTGTTGCATGAGCACGTAGCACAGATTTTTTTTTTGTGTGTGTCCATTGACACACATAGCACGGCTCGGCCCTGCCCCCATGATCCCTTTTTGCAGGATCTGACTGGCGGCAGCAGAAGCCAATGGCTCCCGCTGCTTTCAATCTGTCCTGTGAGAAAAGGAAGAGGGAGCAGTGCTGCTGCAGATAGGACAGTGCTGGATCGAAAGAGGGGCCAGGTAAGTGTTAGGGAGGGTGGGAAAGGAACAGGTAGTAGGACATTTCTTACCTTAATGCAGGGAATGCATTAACGTAAGAAATTATTTGACTTTATAAGCACTTTAAGCACCTTTTTTCAAGCTGATCTATGTAAATTTCACCCAAAACTCTTTTAACCCCTCTCCTTCCCTTGGGGAAACTGTATAACAAGTGTAGATAAGTAAGCAGTGAGCACACAGAGTGATATAAACATGACATGCCTTTTAGAAAAACTCACTGATTGAATCGAGAATTATTTGTGCGCATTATCTCCATGCAATGTCAGTGTAATTGGTCTGCTTCCCAGAGTGTGTCCCCGAGCTATTTATTTCTTCATTTCAACATAAAACTATATAGAAATTTCCATTCATTATACTCTGGAGCTTCTTCAAGGACATTTAAGAAATATTTTCATAAGTCATTTTACAAATCCATCTTTAAAGGAACAAACAACTTGAATACATTTGGTTTCAAGGTTAGCAACAGTTAGTAGAACCCCATCAGCTGGAGATCTGTTGGTTGTCTATCACTTCAATAAATGTTGGGGACCTCATAGCAGATTCTTTATGGATCCTTTGGATAGCAGCTCAAAAAATAACTATGGTTATTTCTACAAGCTTCTTCATCACTACAGGACACAGCAGTGATAAAGGGGCTAGAGGAAGGAATCACACAGCTTAGAGGGGAACACAGGCATCTGAAAGATGTGAAGAAATTTGGAGTTTCTCAGCAACAGCGCAAAGATTCTAGATTTGGGTACTGTGAAAAGTAACCCCTCTTTTACATGATCTTTTTGTTTTAAATTTTTATTTTCAGTGTAAAGCCGTGTACACACGATCGGTTTTACCGATGAAAACAGTCCGGTGGACTGTTTTCATCGGACGAACCGATCGTGTATGGGCCCCATCGGTCTTTTTTCCATCGGTGTGAAAAAATAGAACATGTTTTAAATTTATCCGATGAAAAAAAAACGATAGCAAAATCCGATCGTCTGTGTGGAAATCCATCGGATAAAAAACCCACGCATGCTCAGAATCAAGTCGACGCATGCTCAGAAGCATTGAACTTAATTTTTCTCGGCTCATCGGAGTGTTTTATGTCACCGCGTTTGAAACGGTCCGTTTTTTGACTGATGGTGTGTGGGCAAGACTGATGGAAGACCGTTTCATCGGATTTCCGATGGAAAAAAACACCGGATTAGAATCCATAGGATATCCGATCGTGTGTACAGGACTTTAGAGTTTCATTAAAAACACATCTGTGGGATGAATTAGAGTGGACACCGCGAGCCAGGCCTTCTCGTCCAACATCAGTGCCTGACCTCCCAAATACGATTCTGGAAGAATGGTCAAACATTCCCATAGACACACTCCTAAACCTTGTGGACAACCTTCCCTGAAGAGTTTAAGCAGTCATAGCTGCAAAGGGTGGGCCAACTCAATATTAAACCCTACGGACTAAGACTGGGATGCCATTAAAGTTCATATTTGTGTAAAGGCAGGTGTCCCAATACTTTTGGTATTTAATATAGTGTATGTATATATGTAGCGGCCTCACTGTCTAGCTTCATCAGTTATACGGCTGTTGTCTAGGGGTACCTGGGAGAGAAAGTGCAGGAACACTACGCCAAGCTCTCACCTCGTATGTGTATGAGGCATAGGCGTGCGCAGCCTATTGCATTAGGGTGTGCACCTCAAGCCAAAGCTCAAAAACACGTGCGTCTGTGTGTGTGTGTGTGTGTGTTTGTGTATATATATATATACACACATACACACACACACTTATAAATAAATGTTAACAAACATTTTAAAATACAGTAGCTGCGTTTGATGGCACAGTGGCGGCAATTTATGGGTACAGTGGCTGCGTTTGATGGGCACAGTGGCTGCATTTGATGGGCACAGTGGCTGCATTTGATTGGCACAGTGGCTGCATTTGATGGGCACAGTGGCTGCATTTGATTGGCGCAGTGGCTGCGTTTGATGGGCACAGTGGCTGCATTTGATTGGCGCAGTGGCTGCGTTTGATGGGCACAGTGGCTGCATTTGATTGGCGCAGTGGCTGCGCTTGATGGGCACAGTGGCTGCATTTGATTGGCGCAGTGGCTGCATTTGATGGGCACAGTGGCTGCGTTTGATGGGCACAGTGGCTGCATTTGATTGGCGCAGTGGCTGCATTTGATTGGCGCAGTGGCTGCGTTTGATGGGCACAGTGGCTGCGTTTGATGTTTTTTTTTTTTTGCAGTTTGTTTGCACCCCCCCAAAAAAATTTGAGCACCAGCCACCACTGCTCCAATCTGGGCTGACGTACAGGTATGTTAACCCACATTTGGCACTGCTTTCCATCCGCCATATGTTGGGGCTGTGGGCATATGATAAGTGGTTAATATACACTTGGGATTTATTTTTTTATACCAAAGACATGTATAAAAAAAAAAATATATATATATATATATATATACATATATATATTACATACGCTGACAAGCCAGGGTTCATATAGTTTTGAATTGCACATGTGATATATATATATATATATATATATTTATATATATTGTGAGGGGGTTAGCTCGGCAGCGGGTGTGTGTGACCCCCGGGATGGGCTCCCCACACAAAAACAGGCCCAACAAACGGAGGTTGTGGTTTTCAAAATCAAAAAAAGGTGCGGTTTATTTTCTATTTACAGTGACAAAACACAGCAAAGCCAAAAGAAACAAACAAAATAAATCCTGGTCAACTTGACCTCTGACTAAACATACAGGTTTCCTAACTAACAACTGGGATCAGCCTAGTGCTGTCCTAGTCCCTAAGTCCCTGGTTTTAAATGTCCAAGCAAATAGCCACACAGGCTTTGTCTCACCGCACAGGGGTTCACTCTCCCTAGACAGTCCACACAGGTCTGGTTCCAGGCATGAGCTAACATCTAATGAAGCTGGGAGTTCTTATAGAGGCCTAAATGAGCTGACAAGGTTCAGCTGGTCTCCTCATCTTTGTCTGCACGACGCCCCACACTCTCCCTAGAGGTATGAGTCATCCATGAGCCCACTAGCCTTATACAACTCTCCACCTAGTTGTATAAGTCGGCGTAAAGCCTGAATCTGGGCGAAATATATCTACCCCCCTGGATGCAACCAGGTGACTTTACCTTCCTGCTGTCACATACCCCCCCCTCTTGTTTTAACCTCGGGGTTGGAACACCAGCAATCAGGCATTCATGTACTCGAGACAAAGCATCCACATTCCCCATTTGAACGCCAGGGCGATGCTTTACTGTGAAGTTGAATTCCTGGAGGGCCAGGAACCACCTATTCACTCTTCTATTTGTTTCCTTGTTTTGAGCCATCCACTTTAACGGAGCGTGATCCGTAACCATGTCAAAGTGCCTACCTAGCAGGTAGTACCGAAGGGAATCTAGAGCCCACTTCACCGCTAAACACTCCTTTTCAACGGTGGCGTAATTTACCTCATGGGACTTCAACTTCCTGCTGAGGTAAATGACTGGGTGCTCTTCCCCGTTCCAGACCTGGGACAATACTGCTCCTAACCCCACATCTGACGCATCACTTTGTACGACAAAGTCTTTAGAGAAGTCGGGTGAGTACAACACTGGCTGGCTACATAAGGCTTGTTTCAAGAATTGGAATGCTGCCTCAGCCTCGGGGGTCCATTTAATCATGACCGACCCTTTCCCCTTCGTTAGGTTGGTTAGGGGCACAGCCTTAGAAGCAAAGTGGGGAATGAATCGCCGATAATACCCAGCGATTCCCAGAAAGGCTCGTACCTGCTTCTTGCTGTTGGGACGTGGCCAACTCTGGATGGCCTCGACTTTGTTGAGTTGGGGTTTTATTACTCCCCTCCCAATGGTGTACCCAAGATATTTGGCCTCCTCCTGCCCAATGGTACACTTCTTGGGGTTAGCCGTAAACCCCGCTTCCCGAACAGAGTCCAGGACTGCTTGCACTTTTGGCAGATGTGAGGCCCAATCTGTGCTATGGACAATTACGTCATCCAGGTAAGCCGCAGCATACTTCCGATGGGGCCTCAGCATCTGGTCCATTTTCCGCTGGAATGTGGCCGGCGCATTCTGTAACCCGAACGGCATTCTTTTATATTGGAACGCCCCGTCTGGGGTTACAAATGCGGTTTTCTCTTTGGCCAATTTGGCCAGGGGGATTTGCCAATACCCTTTTGTGAGGTCAAGAGTCGTCATGTATCGGGCTGTTCCCAGCCGGTCGATCAACTCATCTATACGTGGCATGGGGTAGGTGTCAAATTTTGTAACTTTGTTCAACTGACGAAAATCGTTACAAAATCGCCAGCTCCCATCCGGTTTAGGCACCAACACAATGGGACTAGACCAATCACTTTGGGACTCCTCTATCACCCCTAAGTTCAGCATTTTCTGTACTTCCTCCCGTATTGCCTCCCGTCGGGCCTCTGGGATCCGATAGGGTTTTAACTTCACCCTTTCGCCGGGCGGGGTAATGATGTCATGCTCTACCCCAAATGTTTGTCCCGGCAGCTCAGAGAATACCTCCTTGTTGCGAAGCACAAACTCCTTAACCTCCTGTTGTTGGGGTTGTGACAAGGTGGCTGCTATTCCAACCTCAGGAATCACGCAACCAGTTTGAGCTGGTGACCAAGTGTCTGCGACTAGGGACTCTCTATCCCTCCAGGCTTTCAACAGATTAACGTGATAGATCTGTTCGGGCTTTCGCCTTCCTGGTTGTCTGACCTTGTAATTCACTTCGCTCACTTTTTCCATTATCTCGTAGGGGCCTTGCCATTTGGCAAGGAATTTACTTTCAACCGTAGGGACAAGTACCAGTATCCTATCCCCCGGGGAAAAGGTACGGGTCTTGGCTCCACGGTTGTACACTCTCTGCTGTGCTAACTGCGCTTGGGCCAAATGTTCCTTCACGATGGGCATTACCTGTGCAATTCGGTCTTGCATCAGGGCGACATGCTCAATCACACTCCTGTGGGGAGAACTCTCACTTTCCCAAGTTTCCTTGGCAATATCCAACAGCCCTCTTGGGTGTCTCCCATACAGTAACTCAAAGGGGGAGAATCCCGTAGAGGATTGGGGCACCTCCCTAATAGCAAACATCAGATAAGGAAGTAGACAGTCCCAATCCTTTCCATCTCTATCCACCACTTTCTTCAACATTTGTTTTAGGGTTTTGTTGAATCTTTCAACCAGCCCATCGGTTTGGGGGTGATACACAGATGTACGTAATTGCGTCACTTTGAACAATTTACACAGCTCTTTCATAACCCGGGACATAAAGGGTGTACCTTGGTCCGTAAGCAGTTCTTTACAAATACCCACCCGGCTAAACACAAGAGATAGCTCTTTGGCTATGGTTTTGGCCGAGGTATTTCGGAGAGGGATCGCTTCTGGATAACGGGTGGCATAGTCCATTATAACTAATATGTACTGGTGCCCCCTAGCGGACTTGATTATAGGACCTACCAAATCCATGGCGATCCTCTCAAACGGGACCTCAATGATGGGTAGAGGGACCAGTGGGCTACGGAAATGTGGCATCGGGGCCGACCTCTGACACACAGGGCAGGAGGAACAATAATTTTCTATGTCCTTCATCACCCCCGGCCAATAGAATCTCTGTAATACCCTCTCTCGGGTTTTCTCTGTCCCCAGATGACCTCCAAGAATGTGCCCATGGGCCAACTCCAACACCAACTTCCTGTAAGGTTTGGGCACCACAAGCTGCTCAACGGTTTCTTCTGCCCTTTTTGCCACCCGATACAGTAGGTCCTTCTCTACGCTGAAGTATGGGTAAGTGCAGGTATTATCTGGGTTCACTAACTCGCCATCTATTTTCACTACGTTTTCCCGTGCCTTTATTAGGGCGGGGTCTTTCAACTGTTCTGTGGCAAAGTTTTCCCTGTGAACCTCAAGATCAGAAAACTCCACAGACGGTAGGTTTTCGTCTGAGGAGGTGGGCTCCTCTCCAGTTTCTTGAGTCTCCCCTGCCAATACTGATATGGGAAATTCCGGAGAGTCCTCACCACTCTCAGGGGAGTTCTGGCTATCACATTCCTGGTACACAGGGGCACCAGTGGGGGGCTCAGGATCATCCCACAGTTCCCAGAACTTCGGAAAATCCCTTCCCACAATGGCGTCATACGGTAACTGAGATACTAAGCCCACTGGATGAGAGAGGGTACCTTTGGGGGTCTCGAAACACACTGTAGTCACTGGATACTCTCGGGTGTCCCCATGCACACAAATAACAGCTACCTTGCTATTCCCAGAGACCTCTGTTTTAACTAACTCAGCCTTTATCAGGGTCACAAGGCTACCTGAATCCAGCAATACCACAACATTTCTACCATTAACACACATTTTGCATAAATGTTTCTCAGTTCCTCGAATGGCAGTGCATGCGACTGTCGCACACAGCGACTGACGTCTGCCCGTCAGAAAGTCACACTGCATGGGTTCCTCCACAACCGGGCAATTGGCTGCAATATGTCCCGCTTGCCGGCAGCGGTAGCAAACGATCCTTCTTGCCGCCTCTTGAGCCGCTGATTTCCCAGGCTGTTCTCGCCAAACTTGGGGTAGAGCTCCCACCCTCTCACTCTCTCCACCCTTACCCCTTGGAATCCTCTTATCCGCCCCTGGGGATGGTCTAGTCTTAGGGTGGAAAGTCCGAGTGTCTCTGGAAGAGGCCGTCAGGTTCTCTGTAGCCAAGTATTTCTCCACACGATCCACAAGACCATCGGCCGTCTCTGGGTCTCCATGGCTTACCCACTTTTGGATGGCAGTAGGAAGAGCTCTCAAAAACCGATCCATTACAACACGTTCCACAATCTTTGGTGCGGACAAAGTCTCTGGCTGTAGCCACTTTCTGCTCAGGTGAATGAGATCATACATTTGAGACCTGGGGGGTTTTCCAAGCTGGAAAGTCCAGTTATGCACACGCTGAGCCCGGACAGCCAGGGTGACACCCAGCCTTGCCAATATTTCAGCTTTTAGCATCACATAGTCTTTTGCTTGGTCAGGCTCTAGGTCATAGTAAGCCTTCTGCGATTCACCAGTTAACAGAGGAGCCACCAGTCCAGCCCACTGCTCCTCAGGCCACTTTTCTCTTTCAGCAGTCCTTTCAAATGTGGTCAAAAATACCTCTGGATCATCCTCTCCAGTCATTTTTGTCAATAAACGACTCACCCCAAAGGACGCGGTATTAGTGGGACGGCTTTCCTCACTGGTCTGCGGACGTTGCTGCATTACTGCTTCCATTTGTTGTAGTCTCTGCTCTTGCTTCTGTAACAGGTCTATGAACCGGGCCTCAGATTGCTGCTGGGCTTGTTGCTGAGCTTCCAGACTCTGTTGGTGAGCTTGCTGCTGGGCTGCAAGGCTCTGTTGATGAGCTTGCTGCTGGGCTGCGAAGTTCTGTTGTTGAGCTGCAAGGCTCTGTTGATGAGCTGCAAGGCTCTTTTGCAAACCTGCATTTGTCTGCTGTTGATTGGCATTTGCTAGAGCCAGCTGCTTCAGTATCTCCTCCATGCTGGCTTAAAAAAAACTGCCACTGGTTCTCCACCAACTGTGAGGGGGTTAGCTCGGCAGCGGGTGTGTGTGACCCCCGGGATGGGCTCCCCACACAAAAACAGGCCCAACAAACGGAGGTTGTGGTTTTCAAAATCAAAAAAAGGTGCGGTTTATTTTCTATTTACAGTGACAAAACACAGCAAAGCCAAAAGAAACAAACAAAATAAATCCTGGTCAACTTGACCTCTGACTAAACATACAGGTTTCCTAACTAACAACTGGGATCAGCCTAGTGCTGTCCTAGTCCCTAAGTCCCTGGTTTTAAATGTCCAAGCAAATAGCCACACAGGCTTTGTCTCACCGCACAGGGGTTCACTCTCCCTAGACAGTCCACACAGGTCTGGTTCCAGGCATGAGCTAACATCTAATGAAGCTGGGAGTTCTTATAGAGGCCTAAATGAGCTGACAAGGTTCAGCTGGTCTCCTCATCTTTGTCTGCACGACGCCCCACACTCTCCCTAGAGGTATGAGTCATCCATGAGCCCACTAGCCTTATACAACTCTCCACCTAGTTGTATAAGTCGGCGTAAAGCCTGAATCTGGGCGAAATATATCTACCCCCCTGGATGCAACCAGGTGACTTTACCTTCCTGCTGTCACAATATATATATATTCACACAATATAAATAAATTATATAATATAAAAAAAAATAGCCAACCAATTGATAAACCTTACCCTGGCTTGTCACTAACTATATATATATAGTTAGTGACAAGCCAGGGTAAGGTTTATCAATTGGGTTGGCTGTTTTTTTTTTATTTATTTTTTTTGGTTCATGATCATTTGCTCACAGTGCTGTCTCTCTCACTCACCTTGATTGCCTGAAGCCACTCGCCTGCCGCTATCCAGGCTACGCAATACGTACTTATTTGCTGACAAGCCAGGGGATTTTTTTTTTTACTAAAGACATATATATATACACACTTTTTTGCTGACAAGCCTGGGTTTATATAGTTTTAATTGTATATGCAATAATATATATATATATATATATATATATATATATATATATATATATATTATGTAAAAATAAATAAATATATATATATATATATTACATATACAATTAAAACTATATGAACCCTGGTTTGTCAGCAAAAAAGTGCGTGTATATATATATATATATATATATATATATATATATATATATATATTACATACGCTGACAAGCCAGGGTTCATATAGTTTTAATTGTATATATGATATATATATACATATTTAAACAATATATATAATATAAAAAAAATAGCCAACCAATTGATAAACCTCACCCTGGCTTGTCACTAACTATATATATATATATATATATATATATATATATATATAGTTAGTGACAAGCCAGGGTGAGGTTTATCAATTGGTTGGCTATTTTTATTTTTTTTCTGGTGCATGATCATTTGCCCACAGCGCTGTCTCTCTCTCTCTCTCTCTCTCACTCACTCACCTTGATTGCCTGAAGCCAACTCGCCTGCCGCTATCCAGGCTAGTCCGCGGCGCTGCTTCTAATGGAGTCTGGAGAAGGCCGGAGTGCAGATTTAGATCACTCCGCCGGCGCCTGCGGGACCTGTAGCCGGAACTATAGAAGCTGCATCGGCTTATGCGGCTCCCCGCTGTGTTACTCCGCAGCTAGTTCTCTCCCTGCTATTCCTCCCACTAGCAGCACACTGTAATTGCCGGCCAGACATTATCCCAGGCAGTGTTGGGTGACTGAGTTAAACAAAGGGGACATCATGTACATGTTGCAGTGCAGGCAGTCAGTGAAGAACAAGAGCACAGCAGGGATGATTAGGGTGTGCCTGGGCACACCCGGCACACCCCGTGGGCACGCCTATGGTATGAGGGTTGAGCAAAGTCACTTAAATTACCTTCGGGTCTGTTCTCTGCATACGGAGCCTCTGTTTCTTCCGTGGAGATGTGTCTACCAGTAATAGAGCCCCACACCATTAAAAGTCCAACACTCTTTTATTTCTCCATTTGCCAGGATGAACATAATCAGTTGAACTCTTGTAATAGACAGACAGGGGTGTGGATGCGGGTAGGCCCAGGCACAAATGAACTCTCCTATTCCTTTTGCGTGCAAATATGCTTGGCGCACGGTCTCTGCCACCGACCGTGAAGTTGGTAGTTGCCACCTACCAAGTGAACTGTTGCAGCCCCTGCCACAGGCCTGAATGTAACGGTCTCTGCCACCGACCTTAAAACATGGACCACCTTCCGTGTGAATACAGCCCCTGTTTGGAAAGGACATCCATCCCGACGGTCTCCGGAGGCCCTGTCCCGGCACTGGCAATATGCTGCACCAGATCTACGGGAAGGTCACCTGCACGGTCCGTTACGCCTGGATTCAGGTACCCGATACTGTGGAGGACGATTCCTCCCGGGCGGGACCCAGTGAAAGAAGCTGGGCCCCAGGCCTGAATGATGTACCTCACCCCAGACTGAGGGTGTCTGGGGTGACTCCCGAACTCCACGTGTCCAGGTCTAGGTCGCCTGGACACCAACCGCGGACAGCAGCCCTCAGGCTGAAGGTGCCTGGGGCTCGGACCCTGTGGCGAAGATGTCCGCCCCTTTATACCCTCTCCCAGCAAGCACGGCATGTTCCCCGCCCCGCCGTACAACCGCTGTGAGAGGTCACAAAGGGTACGGCATTGCAGTGATGGTTCAACCCCGGCCCAAAGTGACAGCGCCACCTGCTGGGTCGCAGGGAACTAGACATCACTGATGTCTTCACCCGAATTAACCATTCTGAAAAGTACATACCCGCTACATATATATGAAACTTTTTTGTTGATTAATGCAACTTAGCACTGCCTTTTTTTAATTTATGCTGCTCCCAATTTTACATTCATGTAGATGTGGATGAGTGCAAGCATGGGCCCAAGAACAGACAGTGTGAGTTCGGGGACACGCACCACACCCACATGGATGTGAAATTGGGAGCAACTGCTGTGTGCTTACACCCATTGCTTCCCAATTTACATGAATGGAACTGCCTGCACACAACACGTGTGCATCCTGTGCAGACAAAACATTGCCCTCACATGAGTGTACACTTAAGGACATCCATGTGAACGAGGCCTTATGCTGCGTACACACGGCCGTTATTCGTGTCATGCAAAAAACGAAGTTTTTCTCGTTGTGATTCCTCTCAAGCCTGCCTTGCATACACATGTTCATGAAAGAAAAACGCTTGAGTAAAGCGCGTGACGTACAACACGTATGACGGCACTATAAAGGGGAAGTTCCATTCGAATGGCGTCACCCTTTGGGCTGCATTTGCTGATCCTCGTGTTAGTAAAGTTTGATGAGAGACGATTCGCACTTTTCAGCCTCGTGCTCTTCAGTCCGTTACAGCGTGACAAATGTGCTATCTCCATTCTGAACGCTAGTTTTACCAGAACGAGCGCTCCCGTCTCATAACTTGCTTCTGAGCATGCGCGTGTTTTTTTTCCCTCGTAAAAGTGTACACACAACCGTTTTCACGACCAATCTAAAGAATTGCATTTTTCTCGTCATGAAAAACGGTCGTGTGTACGCGGCATTACACTGGACTTTTCTTCAGTGCATGGAGTGGTGAGTATGAGACGCAGGGGAGGTCTGCATTAAAGTGAACCTGTATTGGCAAAGTATAGATGCACTTTAAGTTTGAAAGTAATTGGTACACCATCCAGTCATCTCGTTGGCTATATAAGGAATGTCAAAGTATTAAAAGAGAAGTATGGGTTCATTTTTTGCTAAATCATACTTACCTAGGTGGATAAGGCATCTGTCCCCTGCCAGCTCTAACACTGAGAACTGAGAGATCTAACACCGCAGATCGCTCGGTTCTCAGGGCTCCTGGGGGAGAGAGTTGCTGACTGTCAGTCACCGCTATCTGCTTTATTAGCAGGTTACTGAATCATGCGCTTAGAAGCTTGTTGTATGCAGAGAATACTTTACTTTCATGGAGGATTAGCAATGCCTGTCTTACAGGAAACATGACACAGGAAACATGACACAGGAAACAGGAATATACAAGTACATGCACTTAAAGCGGGATTCCACTCACAATTTCTTTTTTTTAAAGTCAGCAGCTACTAACACTGTAGCTGCTGACTTTTAATAAGGACACTTACCTGTCCTACTCGCCCGTGATGTCGGGCCCCCGACGGCGATCGCTCGGTCCTGGCAGGTCCCGGCTCCTCCATCCTGACTAAGGGAAACAGGCAGTGAAGCCTTACGGCTTCACTGCCCGTTTCCTACTGCGCATGCGCGACTCACACGGCGCTTTGTGAATGGGCGGCTGCCTCCTGGGATTACACACAGTTCCCAGAAGGCAGCACGCCCCATTCACAAGAAGAGGAAGTGGAAGGAGAACCACCGAGGCAAATGAAGAGGCAGATTAGGGGACTTCCGCATAGCAACGGGCATTTCGGGTGAGTATAAAAAAAAAAAAAAAAATTCTATTAATTTTTTTCTATTTTTTTCAGGAATTTTAGTGTTAAAAAAATTTCTGGGTGGACCTCCGCTTTAACATAGACAGAACATCCTGTTATTACTTTACCATAGAATAACACACTATCATACTGCAGTGCCACCTGCTGGATATAAAGGTATAATGCATACAGTACATATTGTCAGTTTATATAAGCAACTTTAGGTAGCAGTCTCCCTGATTTTCAAGGGCCTGATGGTGACCCCCAGAGCCAGGGAGAACTGACATTCCTCCTCAGGGCAATGCTGTATCCTGGCCTAGGCCAACAAGGCCCAGGCCTAGGGCAGCATGGAAAGTGTCCCTGCCGGCTTGCGCTCCAGTGTTAGTGTAGCGCCAGTCTTATGGGGGCGAACTGGGCTGAGAGGCAAATTAGTCTAGCGCCCCCATAAAGAGGCTGCACTGCTTCCGGTATGCGGGCGGCCGGCATTCTGCAACTGTGAGGGGGGGCCCTGCTTCTAATTTTGACTGTCCTATCATCCTGGACCACAAACCTTCCTCACTGTGCTATATGTATTCTGCTGCACCATTGGCATGGTAATTTCTTCTTAGTCCTCTCCATAAAATTATCAGAAATATGTGCTTAAAGTAGAACTATAGGCAACACTTTTTTTTCCATTTTGGATAGAGTAAGGGAGAGTTATAGCCCCTGTCAGTTTATTTTTTACCATCCCTGTCCCATTGCAGAGATTTCCTTCACTTCATGCCCCATACCCAAACAGGAAGTGAGAGGAAATCTATGCAAATTAAGGGAATCCATTGCCCCCCCTAGGCCCTCGGAACTAGTGTCCCCACTCAAAAATTTCAGGGCGGGTCTTAAACAGAAATGGGTGTGGCCTTGACCAGGAAGGGGTGGGTTATATTTAAGTTAGGGGGTGCACAAGTTTAGTCAGGCCTAGGGCAGCACAAAACCTAAATACATCACTGCCTCAGGGTGCAGGTTACTAGGCATAGTGGGTGTGGTGCAAGTTGGAAAGATTGGGCGCCAGTCACTTTTTGTAAAAATTAACAAAGAATGGTGGGAGAGAGTGTTAGGGCACAGGACACCCTTAGGCAAATGCAATACCAATTAGGCAAACTCTACTAACAAAAATAGAACTCGGCAGCCAGTAATACAGATAAAGGGCCTTTAAGCTGAATGCAGCAATCTGTATCATGTAGCAACTGCTGTCTCCTATGGCAACAACTTCTCTCACAGTATCTTACTGTAGATCTTCCAGTTTAACTCACAGTAATCAACTGTAGATCCTCAAACTCAACTCACCGTCTCTCTCACTAGACTTCTTGGACTCTCAGCTACCTGCTGGATCTCTCGAGCTTCACTCACAGCTAACCGCTGTAATTATCTTCAAACTTTACTTATAGCTACCCGCCGTACTCCTTCAAGCTTTACTCTCAGCTACCCGCTGTCTTCCTGGATGAGTCTTCACTGAAGCTTTCCCACTTACTTCACTGTCCCCAGCTAGTAAAGCGTCTGCTCTGGTACTCCTTCAGAACTTCATCCCTTCCAAACTTGCCTCTGGTAACAGGAGTGGTCGTCCCTCTGGCAACTGCTTCTCCTTTACCTCCGGCAACAAACAGGCTCCCTTCTGGCTGAGCCTCTAACACTCGTGGCTCTGCCTCAGGCTTCGGGCCAAAACATTTGCTGCTCCTCCTTTGCGCAACCCTGAATTACTGGATAGGCCTCACTTAGACCTAGCAGCCAGTAGGACTTCTGACAAGGCCTCAGGCTTTAGGCCTAGCAGCCAGGAGCTGTTTGACACACATCCTCCCAGGCTGCAGTGCCAGGCGGGAAGAACC
Organism: Rana muscosa; assembly: GCA_029206835.1. Taxonomy (NCBI): domain Eukaryota; kingdom Metazoa; phylum Chordata; class Amphibia; order Anura; family Ranidae; genus Rana; species Rana muscosa. The sequence continues at coordinate 182,105,904 of CM055121.1, forward strand.
CAGATCACCTGACTCCTCCCGAATAAATAGCCTATCCCAGCATGCACAGCCGCCAAAGAAACTCCTGCTTATTGGCAGAGACAATTTATTTACCCATCACTTGAATTTACTGTAATCCATCATCCTAATGCCAAAGGCAACAGTGCCACCTATTGACAGAAGAGAGAGACTACATATTAAACTATGACTTAGGACAGAAATCAGTGGATCAAAAACTACCAATTAGCCAGTCTAGTTACCACCTAGCACAACTAGATTTATTAGCAGCCCTGTTTAGAACCAGGGTGCTACATTTACATTACATGTTGTTCTTCCAACATGCAACCCCCCCCCCCCCTTCGCTCACTGGAGCACTGGGCTGTGGAGGGGGTGGGACCAGCTGGCTTAAGGTCTCAGAAGCTCTCTGAGAGTCTGAGACAGGTGCCGGTCCAGGCATGTGGGCGGATCACGATTTCATTGTCCTGATCTTGCCAGAGCCTGGACCGGCTTTGTGAGGTCAGCAGACAGCGAGCTACAGCCTGTCTGCTGAAAATGGGTAACAGAATGAACTGCACTCCTGTGATCCACAGGAGAAGTACAGCTAAACGAGCTTTGGCTGTACTTCTACTTTAAAATAGACGTATTATGAGAGAAATAGACTGAGTACCATTTTTGCCCCCCTTCTAAAAATACCATTTGCATGGCTGATATGTTGACCCTCTGGCTTTAATACATTGAATCATTCATCTAAAAGCATGTCGATCAGGACGAGCAGAGGAAAGTAAGAATGCCTTATCTGCATGCTTATTGTAGTTCTCTAGCCTGATGTTTTTTTTTTGCTATCCTCCTTTTCTGAAAATGCTAGTTGGTCTGGCTTTCATACTGATCCTCCTGCTTCAAGACTTTGAGTTGAGAGGACCAGAACAAGTATGCAGATGAGGAATTCAGACTTCTGATCTACAATCTACATGCTTCTGAGTCAGCATGACAGCAAGGCAACTAGCATTTTCAGAAGGCGAGGACTAGGAGCCTTAGTAGTTTTCTCATGACTAGTGTACTTTAATACAAGCTAGTTAATTTTATGATGTACAGAAAATGATGTGTTTTATTACATCGTGACATATTTTCATTATTTTGACGGTTGTTCTTTAGGAAAGCTATCTCCAAACTGAGACAGAAGCGATTTCCATCCATGTTTTATGTATTCAAATTTGTATTTTGCTGCTAGGCACAGTATAATGTAAATGAACGAAAAGCTGGTGATAAAACTATGTGCCAGCAGTGTAAACAAGTTAAGTCCTTTTCAACATAACAAAGTGCGTATGCGTCACTCAAGCAATTGCTAAATTGCAGCCTTTTATTTACAGATAAAGCTATCGTTTACTAGCCAAAAACAGCTGGTTGAGGCGTATTATAATGCAGATTTTACTTAAACCAATCAGAAAGCAGATGGCTCATAAAATGAGAATAAAACCGAAGGGAAATATAAATTCACTTGGTGAAAATATATGAACAAAAAATACAAGAAAAACAGATTCCTCTTAAGACTTGATATACAATTAATATGACATATTTTGCTGTATCAAAATAAACTATTGTGTTGCAAACAGCGATTTACTGCCTAATCTTCTTTTCTATGAAATAGAGTAATATTTATGGAAACACAGAAATATTGCAAGGGCACGCAAGTTTTTGTTTTTGAAATCATAAATGGTGATTTATGATGTGTCTTTTATTGGGTTCTAAATCTAAATGGACCCATCCATTGGGTCCTTTATCAAAGTTTTCAGTAAAAATCCAATTGTTTTGACATGTTATGACTGTAAAAATTACTCAAGTAATGCTTTTGAAATTTTTATATAAAATCATATGTAGCGGGGTCCTCAAATAGATGGGATACACCTGGGCAATAGTGTGACCCAGGTGCATAATTGTGTTAGGATTCAGACCCCTTTTTATCTCGTGGAGGATTGGAGGATGTAATATTCTCCTTTGCCTGTGGGTGGCGGGGTACCCACAGGCTTCAGGTAGAATCATCTTCGCAGTGCTCCCTGTTTTGTCCCTTCCTGGAGATGGTATGGCTGGGGCGGGGAACCCGCCGGGCCGTTGAAGGGAGGAGATAAAAGGGGGAGACGCCCTTACCACGCGGTCGTGGTCGTCGTCGTCGGGCGGAGAAGGAGGTCCTCGGAGGAGGAGGGCTGCGGTCCGCACCCAGGGCCCCCTAGAAGAGACCCTATCTTTAGAACTTAAACTTTAGGAAGTGCCTCGATCTGCTCATCCCACCGTTGGAAAGGTTATAGGTCCCAACCAGTCTGCTGCAATAAGAACTGTTTATCGTGCTTTGCTATTGGAGTGCCAAATAAACAAGTGTTGGACCTTTCTTCGGTGTGTGAACTCCAGTTACTGGAAGCAAAGGGGAGGCGGGTGAGCTTGTGGTTACAGACTCAGTGCATTCACAGAACACACCGGCCCGAGGAAACATCAGGAAGTGGCCTTCACCTCCCTACTACAATGGGGAGGACATGGGCCGTGGCGCATCTCACTCTCACAACCCCTAGACATGAGTTGGTGTGTAAAACCGATAAAGAAGAAGAGAGGGTGAGGCCGCTACACGTGGGGGCTCGTCCGGGATAGAGTGTGTTCTAAAGATGGACTTGAGAATGTCTACATTTGAACTTTGCTGCCCAGAGGAGTTCCGAGCAGATCGGCCATATTACTGGCCAAAGTGCGTCCCTGCTCGGAGTTGTGGAAATGACCCTAACACGGGAAAGGCCCATGCGGAGGAGCGGAAAAAGGGAGAGGTCCAGCCGTGTGACGTACTGCACGTGGGGACTGTTAACGCACTGCGCCACGAGGCACCCCATGGCGACATCGTTCGTGGGCGGAGTCAAGAGGAAGCCCGCAAAAATGTACAGCTCATGGGAGGAGTCTGGCCAAGTGTGGGGATACACGTGGAGACTCCGGCGCGGGGTCAGTGCATGATGGAGCAGCAGATAGTCGGGATGACCTCAAGTGCCCCGTGGGTTATGGTTCCTCACCCCACGAGAATGACTTCTTTTGCTGCCCCCATCACAGACACGGGGATAAGACTTAGGCCCCGAGGGCGGTTGGCTCTGTACACTTGCAGAGACACGGAGGCCCTCGGTGTGATCTGTCCCGGCTGCTCGGGACTGGTGGTCACCCTGAAGCCATTCGGGCGATGTGAGGAGTGCAGAGAATTCCTTTTTGAGGTCGAGTCGTCCACAGCAAGGCCCCGGGCCCTTCGCCTCAACCACCTCACGGGTACTGCTACTCCAGAAGGGGAGATCAAGGCCTTTGTCGAGGTTCCTGTGCGCGCTGACCAGGGCGATGGACTGCCCAACAGAGAAAAATCCGAGGATGCTGCCTCGGTCGCCACAAGTTCTCTGCTCCCACCACCGAAGAGGAAAGTTGGCCTAGTACAGGCATCCTGTGGACGTGGTCGAGCTTCACCCCACTGCTTGCCTGGCCTGGATGGCGCCGGTCGAGAAGGAATTCCCAGACATCCCAGTCTTCTACAAGGGTCAGGTGAGCCAGGGGCTGGGACTGTGGTGGTGGTTGGAGGTGTCGGGGGCCCATTGGAGGTGGAGACCCCCAGGGAGGTAGATTCTGTGTCCACCGGAAGATATCTGCCTGCGGAGATGTATGACACCTCCGACCTAGAGTCGCTGTCTGATTGCGGAGATGATGGCGAGATAGACGAACTGTTCAGCCGCAAGGGCTGGGATAGAGTGCCACTTCTTGCTTCCCGTGCGGTACGGGATTCACCGATGTACACAGGAGACAGCACGCCTCGGGTGGAAGACCCGCAGCTTACGAGGGAACCTACCCCTCCACCTGTGTCCTCATCTACTGTTACCTCACCTACTTTGGTTGTGGGGGCACCCCGCGCTTCTCTGAGAGCGCCGAAAGTCAGTTTCAGGGAGCTGGTAAAGGCACCTCGGCATCCGGAAGCTATTGTGCTGCCTGGAACTGGAAAGAAAGCCACTATGCCACCTTTGGCCCGTTTGCAGAGACTGTTTTGCCACAAAGTAGCTCGGGAATATGGGTGGGAGTATCCGTATCTACCCCGGGACTTGCTGTATGAGGTGGAAGTCTGGAGAACAAGATGGTATGACGAGTTTGTGTGGGACAAGTTGAAGGTGCCTCATGCTCGTAGGTACCTGGAATGTGTGCCGGCAGTGTCTAAGAGGTTTGAGGATTGCAAAGCTGAATGGAAATTGGGGCGCCATATCCATGCTGACAAGATAGTCATTTGCAGAAGAGAAGGAGAAGATGTCGAGTATTCGATAGAGGCATTTGACAAACACCTGAAACCCCTGTACCTGCCGGATCCAAAGTTTTACTTATAGGAGAAAAGAACTCCTGTTTATTTCCTTTGTGCACTTGAACTTTCTGGAAGAGCCATTCCCAGACACCCAGGACTGTGCCCTGCTTTTGTTTTTGTTTGGGCTTTTCTTTTTCTCGTTGGAGACTTGGGGACTGTTGTGTTTTCGTGTTTCCCCTTTTCTTCATGTGCCAAAGGCAAGGACATTTGGGAATAGTGGCAGAGTAGGGAAAAGCTGGAAGAACGAAGATTCGTTGAGTGTCATGACCGCGGCGTTGTCACCAGGTGGCAGTGTTGCGCAACAAATGTTTGAAAATGTTTCACACACACATCACCTTGCTTGTTGGAGTGAGTGGGTCTCTCGGCTGACGGGCCCACTCATCCCAAATGACACGAAATTATGTTAGGATGTTGTTTTTTTCTTTCCCCTGCAGGAGAATCGTCAATCAAGATCATTAAGAGTGGGTGGCTCTTAGACAGTGTGGGAGAGGGGTTGTGACTATGCAAATGTTTAAAGTGTTTTATGACATAAGTTGTTTTGTATGTTCCCCATTCCCTGAGCAGGTCTTGGCACTTGGGAAATTTAGAGGAACTGCTTCAGGGGTTTCACTCCATGCCACCACTTATGGGAGGCATGGGTGTGCACCTGACGCTGGGGACCAGCGTCAAATTACAGGGGGGAGTGTGTAGCGGGGTCCTCAAATAGATGGGATACACCTGGGCAATAGTGTGACCCAGGTGTATAATTGTGTTAGGATTCAGACCCCTTTTTATCTCGTGGAGGATTGGAGGATGTAATATTCTCCTTTGCCTGTGGGTGGCGGGGTACCCACAGGCTTCAGGTAGAATCATCTTCGCAGTGCTCCCTGTTTTGTCCCTTCCCAGAGATGGTATGGCTGGGGCGGGGAACCCGCCGGGCCGTTGAAGGGAGGAGATAAAAGGGGGAGACGCCCTTACCACGCGGTGGTGGTCGTCGTCGTCGGGCGGAGAAGGAGGTCCTCGGAGGAGGAGGGCTGCGGTCCGCACCCAGGGCCCTTAGGCCTGGGTGTGGGAGATCCAGGAGTCTGGTCCAGGTGCCCATGGCCTGGTCCGGAGTCATGTTGGCGTCCATCCCAGGCACCTTTAGCCTGGGGTGAGGTACTATCGAGGAGGCCTGGGGCCCAGTACCTTCGACTGGGTCCCGCTAGGGTGGACTGTCCGAGGGTCCCTGAGCGGAGGGACTCGTACCTGAGGTGAGGAGGCCGGGGAGGTTACCCACTGAAGACCCGGAGCAGCACCAACCCGGTGACGGTGGGCCTCTGGGAACTCTCTTGGGAGGACACATCCCCTGATAGGGGCCACAGCGTATCGAAGAGGGCTCCATTGCTGTTCATAGGGGTTGCTAGAAGAGACCCTATCTTTAGAACTTAAACTTTAGGAAGTGCCTCGATCTGCTCATCCCACCGTTGGAAAGGTTATAGGTCCCAACCAGTCTGCTGCAATAAGAACTGTTTATCGTGCTTTGCTATTGGAGTGCCAAATAAACAAGTGTTGGACCTTTCTTCGGTGTGTGAACTCCAGTTACTGGAAGCAAAGGGGAGGCGGGTGAGCTTGTGGTTACAGACTCAGTGCATTCACAGAACACACCGGCCCGAGGAAACATCAGGAAGTGGCCTTCACCTCCCTACTACAATGGGGAGGACATGGGCCGTGGCGCATCTCACTCTCACAACCCCTAGACATGAGTTGGTGTGTAAAACCGATAAAGAAGAAGAGAGGGTGAGGCCGCTACACATACAAAAATTGTCAGAAGATAATTCAGATATTTCCACATTTTTTTGTTATTTTACGTGTTGGTGTTGTAAGGTTGGGAGTACAACATAGACCAGAAGTGTAACTAGAACCTTCAGTGCCCCGATGCAAGAAAACATGAAGGTCCCCCCTGACCCCTGGCTGGGGCCCTTCCATCCGAGTCCAGTGGCGGAACACAAGGGCCCATCGAAAGTGTGACTTTTGACACCCTAGTAGTTCCGCCACTGGTTTCTGTCATTTTTTTTTGTTATTTTATTTTTTTATTCTTTTTTACAATTTTGTTTTAGGAGCCCTGTTTGGGAGCTTTCATGAAATATCAGGGGTCTAAACAGACCTCTGATGTAAGGACACAGACCTCAATCTCCCTCTCTGCAGTCTCAGTTGCACAGAATTATTGGACAGAGCTTGCCGTTCATTCACAGTTTTCTATGCTTCAGTTATGAATGGACAGAGTCAGTGATTGGTACTAAACACTGACTCTGTCCATTCAAAAAAGGTAGTGGCCAGTAAATTACATATTTACCAGCTCCATTCCCACTTTCCATCCAGAAAGCAGAGGAATCTGGATAGGAGGGTGGATGGCATATAGAGGAACTGATCCCCTCCATTTTCCACCTGCAGCCGCATAATGCCTGCGGGGGAGAGAGGAGGAGAAGTTGGATTTCAGCAGCTGCAGGAGAAAAATGGATGGGATCAGTTTCTCTATATGCCGTCCCTCCTATCCAGGTGTACAGGGGAGCCACAGGCAGGGACTAAAGTGCTGTACGTGGGGGGTTTCCCTAAAGCTCAACTTTTTTTCTCCAAAGCTTGCCCCCCCTTCCCCCTACACACACACATGTAAATTTACTGCCTTTTTAAATGCCTTTTCTGTGATAACGTGAGCATTATGATACAGTATATTTATATGAATGCAGGGTGATGTCCCCTCAGGGGTGGGACCATGATGCCATGCACTCACAAAATGCCTTTAGTCTTCTGGGTTGAATGAGTCTGGGCTGGGAAGACTGAGGATATTCTGTGACGGGAAGGAGTTGCTGTAAAGGACTGTGTTGGAAGTAAAGTATTTCAGCAAACGTTGCTTTTGTTTTATTATTTTATTTTATTTATAGTCAGTTGGCTGCTTTGTTAACCTTTAGCCCAATAAGAATATCTTTGCTCAGAAGAAGATCATTAATGTAAGGGAACAGTATTAGTCACTGCAGTGCACCTGAATTTAGTACCTTTTACCTCCTTCTAGATAGTTATCGCACCATGACACGTTATTGTCTGGCCCATCTTACATTTTATCCTCCTGCACACATTTTTTTATGGCAGTGGACTAACTTCTTGGTTACTTCTTGGAGGCTCGGTTCTTCCAAAGCTTTGAGGACATGTCTTTTCTCTCTGACTGCCTCTGGTGGACACCCAGCAAGTGTCTTTTCTCTAGGTTGGAGGAACAGGAGATCGCAAGAAAGGATTTTAGTATTACTCTACAGTGGGAGTAAAAGGGCCAAAATGTTGACAGTACCCCTTAAAAATATGTCCTGGTCATGGAGAGTGAATGCTTTTTAAGCCTCGTACACACAATCGGATATCCTATGGATTCTAATCCGATGGTTTTGTCAATCGGAAATCCGATGAAGCTGACTTCCATCAGTCTTGCCTACACACCATCAGTCAAAAAACTGACCATTCCAAACGCGGTGACGTAAAACACTCCGATGAGCCGAGAAAAATGAAGTTTAATGCTTCTGAGCATGCGTCGACTTGATTCTGAGCATGCGTGGGTTTTTTATCCGATGGACTTGCCCATAGACGATCGGTAATTTGCTATTGGTTTTTAATCCATCGGAAAAATTTAAAACATGTTCTATTTTTTAAAACCGATGGAAAAAAGACTGATGGGTCCCATACACGATCGGTTTGTCCGATGAAAACAGTCCATCGGACTGTTTTCATCGGTAAAACCGATCGTGTGTACAGGGCTTTACATTTTCCTCTAGCTTGTCATGGAAACCCATGTAAATGTGGTTCTCTTGACTCAAATGTATCATAATAACTCATAATTCATAATATCATATTACTGGGCACAATTATGTTTGTCAGGTGATCTGTTATTGGTAACATAGTGAGGATTTGCAGTCTATTCTTCATAGCAGTAGATAAAGAGTTTGGTAGTGACAGGACTTCCATGAGTGTCCTGAAGCTAATCAATGAAGAAAACTTACTAAATGGAGGATGAAAGGGTTCTTTAGATAGGAACTTTGGTGGAGAAAAATACCGTCTTTTAAAGTCCTAGGCCCTTGGCATTTACTTAAAACCTATATTACAATGGTTTTTTTAAAGTTATATTTCTATTTTCTCTCTGGGGACTCAAAGCACTTTACCTGTTTTTGTGGTAGAGGGTGAGGCAGCTAACTTGGACTGCGTTGAAGGGTATTAAGAGCATGCTGTTCCTATGGCAACCTCTACATTTTTATTTTATTTACTATATTAAAAAAAGTTTTCTGGATGGGATATTAGGGGATATTCTGATTCTGTGTAAGGGGTACACTTACTAGTTACTTAAAGAATAGGTCAATGGTTATGTAGGCAGGTGCAGTCCACTTTCTCCACTGCAGGTGCCGCTCAATCGCAGCAGCATTGCAGGAGAGAGGAAGTCAAGGGGAACATGTTATCTCTATAGTTTCTTGTGGTCACTGGGGAAGCTATCAGATTGGATTTTGCCATCCCATGTGACTTCAGCTGCCATCTTGGGTCAGGCAGAGCCTATTTAAGACCCTGGCTCCCAGGCTTGGCACGCATTTCTTGAGTGGATAGTGTAGGAACAGATCACCTGTCTGACAGGAACAGTGATTAGCATCAGGTAGAGGACCCTGACGAGCAGGGAAAGGATAGGGACGCACCATTCTACCCGACGACCACCCCATTTGGGTCTAGGCCAAATTCTGCCCCTCAAGACAGACACTCATGGCACATCTGAGACCCGCTCTGCTATACATTGCTGATACTTTCCGTGAGTGTTTCCGGTCAGGTGCCTTCCTGTCGGGTCTGTTGTGAATTACTGAAACTCAAAGAAAGGGAAAATGACGCTGTTCAAAAGTGGTGCACATAGGAATTGCTCCTATTAAAGTGAAAATAAATCAATAATAGTGTAGTGATCCATTAGGATATAATTTAGTGCCTGAGCTGCTCTCGGAGCTCTGTGAAACACAGAGGTAAAATTTTAAAGTGACACGTGCGACCAGAAAAAATTGTGTGAGAATATGAAATATATAAGAAAAAATATATAAAATATAAATGTAACAACATAAAATAAACCAATCAATGATCAGATGACCTTGATAAAGTGACATGTGCTGAAAAAGTACAAATTTCATCAACAGTACATCCAATAAATGTCCATATTCAAAAGATTATTATAAGATGATATGTGTTCAATCCAAAAAGTGACAGTCAATAAAGTGCTCCATGCAAATGCAAATAAAGTGACTTTGCTGTGCTCCCCTCCTTCTTCGGTTCTCCCCTCTTGTGTATGCACTCACCAGAGCGCCTCACCCCTGCAGGGGTAAAAGGCATATTTATTATATCCAAATAACGATATCCCCTTTGCCAGGATGTTCCTCTTTTCCTCCAAACCAATCAGGTCAGGTGACACAGGCAGAGTATCGTTCCTCCGTGGGTGTTGGTGTCACGGATGCCTAACACGGCATCCAGCACAGGGTACGCAGATCAGTGGGCTGCACTAAAGGAACTAGGCACAAGGTAAGTAAATATATATATATATATATATGAGTTTATTGAAAGGATAATTCCTAAAACAATAAAGGCAACCAGCAAACAACCACAGTGACACACAAAACAACTCCCTACACCAACGTGAATACAGTTTAGAGATTAAAGCGTAAATGTAATCAAGCCAGGGTCATACACGAGAGATCAGTCCGATTGAACAGGGAGCCGGAAGGGACAACAGGAGGAAGGGATGAGTCTGCAAGACAGGGGTCCAGGGATGGATGCAGGGTTCAGGAACACAGGATACAAGGTACAGAGGCAGGGGTCCAGGGATGGATGCAGGGTTCAGGAACACAGGATACAAGGTACAGAGGCAGGGGTCCAGGGATGGATGCAGGGTTCAGGAACACAGGATACAAGATAACAGGTCACAAGGTTCAGGTTCAGGTTCAGGTTCAGGCATACAGGTCTGGGTTCCAAGACAATACCAGAGCAAATGCTTTAGTGTCTGCTGGGTATTTATACACACCTCCTGCAATCAGTCTCAGGTGACGCCTGATTGCAGGAGATGATTTCGGCTCCAGACAAATGGGAGACACCCGCTGGTGGCCACCAGAACTGCACCCTTTGGTGCTGAAAGCAATAACACCACCAGCAGGTGACCCAGGCAATGACACTGATCATGACAGTTCCCCCTCCCAAGGAGTGGCCTCCGGACGCTCAATTCTGCCCTTGATCTGGCAGTGCTGGTAGGTGCGGAAAGGTCCCAAAAAGTCTCCCCTGTGTCTGCGGACTACTTGTGCTCCTCCGGCCAGAGTCCTTAAACTTACTGGGAGGCGTGGCACCTGAGTCCGGCAATGGAACACGCACCCCACCACCAGGGTCTGGAAGTTGGGATCTGGAAATGAAAACAGGTTCATGCACATTGACCTGCCTAACGGAGGCGAACAACACAAGGGCATCACAGTCAGGCTGGGAATCAATCAGGGCAAAATCAGCGGCAAGCCGGGCATCGAGAACTGGTTTAGCAGGCACCATGTCAGCGGGCTGGGCAAATGGCGCTGGGTCTTCAAGCTGGCCACCGGGCAGAGGCACTTCAAACTGGCCACCGGGCAGAGGTTCAGCAAGCCAGATGGCAGGCACTGGTTCAGCGGGCTGAAAGACGGGCACCAAAACGTCAGGCTGGGTGACGGGCACCGAAAATCCAGGCTGGAACAGGTTGGCTGGTGTGGAAACAGGCTGGAACAGGTTGGCTGGTGTGGAAACAGGCTGGAACAGGTTGGCTGGTGTGGAAACAGGCTGGAACAGGTTGGCTGGTGTGGAAACAGGCTGGAACAGGTTGGCTGGTGTGGAAACAGGCTGGAACAGGTTGGCTGGTGTGGAAACAGGCTGGAACAGGTTGGCTGGTGTGGAAACAGGCTGGAACAGGTTGTCTGGTGTGGAAACAGGCTGGCTGGTGTGGAAACAGGCTGGAACAGGTTGGCTGGTGTGGAAACAGGCTGGAACAGGTTGGCTGGTGTGGAAACAGGCTGGAACAGGCTGGCTGGTGTGGAAACAGGCTGGAACAGGCTGGAACAGGTTGGCTGGTGTGGAAACAGGCTGGAACAGGTTGGCTGGTGTGAAAACAGGCTGGAACAAGTCGGCTGGTGTGGAAACAGGCTGGAGCGAATCGGCTGGTGTGGAAGCAGGCTGGAGCGAATCGGCTGGTGTGGAAGCAGGCTGGAGCGGATCGGCTGGTGTGGAAGCAGGCTGGAGCGGATCGGCTGGTGTAGAAGCAGGCTGGAGCGGATCGGCTGGTGTAGAAGCAGGCTGGAGCGGATCGGCTGGTGTGGAAACAGGCTGGAGCGGATCGGCTGGTGTGGAAACAGGCTGGAACAGGTCGCTTGGTTTGGAAACAGGCTGCAACAGGTCGCTTGGTTTGGAAACAGGCTGCAACAAGTCGCTTGGTTTGGAAACAGGCTGCAACAGGTCGCTTGGTTTGGAAACAGGCTGCAACAGGTCGCTTGGTTTGGAAACAGGCTGCAACAGGTCGCTTGGTTTGGAAACAGGCTGCAACAAGTCGCTTGGTTTGGAAACAGGCTGCAACAGGTCGCTTGGTTTGGAAACAGGCTGCGACAGGTCGCTTGGTTTGGAAACAGGCTGCTACAGGTCGCTTGGTTTGGAAACAGGCTGCAACAAGTCGCTTGGTTTGGAAACAGGCTGCAACAGGTCGCTTGGTTTGGAAACAGGCTGCAACAGGTCGCTTGGTTTGGAAACAGGCTGCAACAGGTCGCTTGGTGCGGAGACAGGCTGCAACAGGTCGCTTGGTGCGGAGACAGGCTGCAACAGGTCGGCTGGTGCGGAGACAGGTTGCAACAGGTCGGCTGGTGCAGAGACAGGCTGCAACAGGTCGGCTGGTGCGGAGACAGGCTGCAACAGGTCGGCTGGTGCGGAGACAGGCTGCAACAGGTCGGCTGGTGCGGAGACAGGCTGCAACAGGTCGGCTGGTGCGGAGACAGGCTGCAACGGGTCAGCTGGTGCGGAGACAGGCTGCAACAGGTCGGCTGGTGCGGAGACAGGCTGCAACGGGTCGGCTGGTGCGGAGACAGGCTGCAACAGGTCGGCTGGTGCGGAGACAGACTGCAACGGGTCGGCTGGTGCGGAGACAGGCTGCAACAGGTCGGCTGGTGCGGAGACAGGCTGCAACAGGTCGGCTGGTGCGGAGACAGGCTGCAACAGGTCGGCTGGTGCGGAGACAGGCTGCAACAGGTCGGCTGGTGTGGAAACAGGCTGGGTTACTGGCAGGATCGTGTGAGTTGGAAAGAACTTCAGTTTTTTCTTTGGTTTAGCCACCGAAGATTTGTATATGTATACAGGGCTGTAGGTGGTGGATGCAGCTGGTAGAGGCGAAGAGCGGAAGGATGGTGAAGCAGAGGGTGCGGATTTTGAAGGGGGTCTTAGGGGAACTGATGGAGGCAGCCGAGACGAAGCAGGAGGGTTAAAGGCAGGGTAAGTGCAGCAGGGGGAAACAGGGTACTGGTACTTCATTGGTAGGAGGGTGTATTGGTTGGCCACTGTGGTAGTTGGGAGCAAAGGAGACGCAGACATCCCAGCAGGCTGGTGTCTAGACACAGGAATGGGTGGCAGGGAACCGACAGAGGCTGAGTACAATAAACTTGACCAGGCCTGTAGTAATGATTGCACAAAGTTAGGTTTGCATACTGCTTGTCTGACCAGAGACTGCACTGACTCAATACATGCTGCAAGCACCTGTGTAGGACAAGTTGAGTACTGCTCAAGGAAAAAGACTGAGTCATCTTCCAACAGCCACACCAAGGACTCTACCTGAGCTGCACTAAAAGGGGGTGTATAGTCATCGTCTCCACTGGAGGCATCAGACAGGGCCAACTCTGTACAGATACAGATCAGATCTTGCACATCCTCAAACACAAAACTGCCCAGATCCACAAAAACATGGGCTATGTGGATGCATTCCAACAACTGCTCTCTAGTGTGTTCACTTAATGTTTGAGAACAAAACTCCCTGTCCTCTGTTGCTAGTAGCGAAAAATACAAAATATCGTCAAGCTGCATTTTTAAAGCAATAGCAGTGCCCAGACCCAATTCCCAAGTGCAGCCGATCTGCTTGAATGGCTCTGGTATTCTGTCACGGATGCCTAACACGGCATCCAGCACAGGGTACGCAGATCAGTGGGCTGCACTAAAGGAACTAGGCACAAGGTAAGTAAATATATATATGAGTTTATTGAAAGGATAATTCCTAAAACAATAAAGGCAACCAGCAAACAACCACAGTGACACACAAAACAACTCCCTACACCAACGTGAATACAGTTTAGAGATTAAAGCGTAAATGTAATCAAGCCAGGGTCATACACGAGAGATCAGTCCGATTGAACAGGGAGCCAGAAGGGACAACAGGAGGAAGGGATGAGTCTGCAAGACAGGGGTCCAGGGATGGATGCAGGGTTCAGGAACACAGGATACAAGGTACAGAGGCAGGGGTCCAGGGATGGATGCAGGGTTCAGGAACACAGGATACAAGGTAACAGATAACAGGTCACAAGGTTCAGGTTCAGGTTCAGGTTCAGGCATACAGGTCTGGGTTCCAAGACAATACCAGAGCAAATGCTTTAGGCTGGGTTCACACTGATACGACACGACATTCATCCGACTTTCATCCTACTTTGCTCTGCGACATCAGTCCTACATTGATCCTACATTGGTCCGACATCCATCCGACATTCATGAACAGGATACTACTTTGATCCGACATTGGGCTAGTCTGAATTGTCCTTTGACCAATCAAAACAATCCCAGGGTGAGATAAATTCCTTTTACTGCTGCTGTAATCACCATGTCGGATGTCAAATGTCGGATGGTTAGGACAAGGATCCTACTTTGATCCGACTTCAATGATATTCAATGGGCTGAAGTCGGATCAAAGTCGGACCAAAGTAGTACAGGGAGCATTTTCAAAGTCGGACCGACATGTGTCGGACCAGTTAAGACGGCTCCCATAGGGAAACATTGATTTTCACACGTCATGCGACATGAGCTCCCAATGTCGGAGCGTTTGTCGCCCCAGTGTGAACCAGGCCTCAGTGTCTGCTGGGTATTTATACACACCTCCTGCAATCAGTCTCAGGTGACGCCTGATTGCAGGAGATGATTTCGGCTCCAGACAAATGGGAGACACCCGCTGGTGGCCACCAGAACTGCACCCTTTGGTGCTGAAAGCAATAGCACCACCAGCAGGTGACCCAGGCAATGACACTGATCATGACAGTTGGAAAGGGATGTTCACTTTCTATCCAACTCCATGGTGTGTTTATAAAACCAATAAGCATCCACACAAGTATAAGAAAAAATGGGACCTCATAGTGTAAGTCAACACTGTAGAACAAATGGATATTTATTGTAAAGTGGTTTAAAAAATAATTAAAAAGAAGGAGCTCCAATGCTCTGGCTGGCATATAAAACAAACAGGCAGTTCCGTATTCTCGACGTGCGCTAAAAGCGGCATGTGCACAAAAACCGGACGTGACGGAAGTACCAGATATGACGTGTTGCGTACCAAAAATGTCCCGCCTTACACGCTGCGCAGCGACTCAGTTGACATCCTTATAATGAAACGTGTAATTGGGGGTGGAGAAAGTCCAAACACTTAGGGCTCCCGTCATATGGGAACAGAAACCAGGTTCCAGCAAAAACTGAAAGAGACAAGGTATTTTTACGTCTCGAATGTGAGTTGCCAATTTAAAGTGCTATTAAAGTTGTCATAATTCTACACCCAGAGGCGCCTCTCTCCTTGTCTCTTGGAGAATGATAATGACCCATGTTGGGTTTTACTGCTATTCTTAGCTCAGTTAGGCTACTTTCACACTGAGGCGCTTTACAGATGCTATAGCACTAAAAATAGCGCCTGTAAAGCGCCTCTCCTCTCACTCCAGTGTGAAAGCCAGAGTGCTTTCACACTGGAGCGATGCGCTGGCAGGACTCTAAAAAAAGTCCTGCAAGCAGCATCTTTGAGGCGCTGTAGGAGTGGTGTGTACACCGCTCCTAAAGCACCCCTGTCTATTGAAACCAATGGGCAGCGCCGCCGAGGCACCGGCAAGGTGCTTCGGCCCCATAGTGGAGGTTAAAAGCACAACGCTAGCGGGCGAAAAAAGCTGCAAAAACTAAGGTAAAGCACCGCTAAAAACAGCTTTACCGCCGACGCACACCTGCCCCAGTGTGAAAGTGCCATTACAGAGAATATGGTTTAAGATTGTAGCTCATTTTCTGTTGTGTTTCTGTGATAGTATGTAAGGGGAAATTTCAATAAATTTAGCAAAATCAACTGTAGTACGTTCTTAATAAACTGTCACCTGAATGCAATAGCTGGAACCTACGCGTGCATGTTGGTTTTTTTATGGTTTATTCTAGGGAACCCATATGCTCTTTTATGAAAACACTGACCACGGCTAGAATGGTCAAGCTCTGGCTTTCCCTTGTCTCTTGTGACTTCTCATTGGTATTCTTGACCAAAAGCAAAATGAGTTAAAAGAGGTTCAAGAGTTGAACCCTGCAAACTCTGGTTAAACTGGAAAAAGTATGAGACGGCAACCTTGCTTTTGCATCATGGTGGCTGTTTACCAATAGTGCAAACACTACAAATGAAGTTCAATGAGTATAGATAATATATAGTATACCAGTTTAGAATATACCATCATTCTACTAATTAGATTTTCACCTCCAACAATCCAAATTTTTTGTTTTTCTGTGCATTTTTCCTAATTTTCATGCATTATTTTCCTAATGGCTATATATTCCCATTACCACTTGGCTGACTACACAGTAATGGGAAGCACTCTGCATCTTAAAACAGCATTAAGCCTCTTGTGAAGAAGAAGAAAAAAAAAAAACCTCTTGCTTCTGTAATCTTTCGGCACGAAAACTGTAATGTCGTGTAAAATACAGTATAAACCATCCAAGATTATTATTTTCATATGTCTTAAAGATAACACACTAAAGATAAAAAGTCCATTTCAGCAATCCTTCCTTTGAAGGTGCAGTAAAATATGGCGCTATCACAACATTCGCAGCTTATAACTCTGTAAATCTGTCTTTCCAGCACAACACTTTATGGTTATATAACTCCGGTATTTTACATAAAAATTGTAATGCCCAAAAAGTAAATTATGTATTCCGCACCTGCATTCCCCAGAGAGATTTACATGCGCTGTATAAATGATTTTACACTGCTTAAGCAATACCAATCATAAGTTATGTGCGGAAACATTAAAATCCCCTGCTCATAACAATAGTTTACCATGAAAGCAATGTATTTTGTACAGCAGTGTAATTACAACATACATCAATAGTGCTATAACTAGATGCACTGGGTTTTTTGTGCTTCATACACTTTTAATGACTTGCTCTGCTTAGAATACGGCATTTAAATTAAAAAATTAAAAATTTAGAAGTGGATTGCATCTTTTTCCTCCCCAGATAGGACAGTATTAATCCCCTGCGGGATCATTTGTAAGTAAATACTGAACCGATACTAGCCAGATAATGTGCCTTTAGTTAATTGCGCTATTACAAATATTTTGAGCCCGGGTCTCATAATGTCACAAGGCAGGATTAAATATTTATAAAGTCCTTTATTTCAACAATTCCCCTCTTTGTTTTACTGTGTCTGCCACTACTTAACGTTTTACTCCGATGTCTAGCGGGCAAAGCCTATGCATCGATAATGTGCTTGTCTCTCATAGTGATATAAGACTGGGGTGTTCTGAGCTGCCTGGAAACATTAGAGGGCACTTACCGCTTGTTTGTCTGTAATATGAGCACCATGGGAAATATGGGGGTGTTGATAGATATGTAGTACAGCTTATATATACAAATCAATCTCTCACGTTATAAATTTGTAAGAACAAAATTGAATGCATTGCAGCTTACCAGTCCTTAGATGTTAGGGTTGAATTTGTTTTATTTTTAATTTTTTTCATGCTTTTTCCTTTATTCTCATCATGTGATTTACACTTCCTGTCCTAATGTAACAATACTCACAGAACTGTATCTTTCCTTATTTAAAGCCAGATAGCAAGCAAGTGTGCTGCAAGTTTGAAAATTTTGTGCTAAGCTATTGATAGACTTGCCAGGCTTCACAAGTTTGTTGCACAATTGCAGCAAGTCCTCATTGCATGACTCCAGATCAACTTTCTTTGCAAACATTCTGAAAAGTCTGCTGCTTCACAAGTTTGTTGCACAATTACAGCAAGTCTGCATTGCATGACTCCAGATCAACATTCTGCAAGTCTGTTGCAAGTTCTGGTTCAGTTATGTTGTGCAATAGTCCTCCCACCACAGGGGTCACTGTGGCTGAATTTTCATGCTGTAGACTTGTAGAGTTCTTGCTGTAGACTCACCACTGCAACTTAACATTTCTCTTCTTAGAGACTTTCCATGCAAATTTGCTACAAATTGGAAAAGTGTCAACTAGAACTTGTGCTTCAGGTGCTCTGCAAGGGTACAACCTGCCAGTAAAAATGTGCAGCAAATTAACAGACTTAAGCCCTGTACACCCGATCGGATTTCCTATGGATTTTAAACCGATGGATTTTTCCATTGGTAATCCAATGAAGCTGACTTCCATCAGTCCTGCCTACACACCATCAGTCAAAAATCCAACCGTCACAAACGCCGTGACGTAAAACACTCAGACAAGCCGAGAAAAATTAAGTTCAATGCTTCTGAGCATGTGTCGACTTGATTCTGAGCATGCATGGGTTTTTTTGTCCGATGGAGTTCCACACAGATGATCGGAATTTGCTATAGTTTTTTTTCCCATCGGATAAATTTAAAACATGTTCTATTTTTTCTCAGCGATTGAAAAAAGACCAATGGGGCCCATACATGATCGGTTTGTCCGATGAGAAAAGTCCATCGGACTGTTTTCATCGGTAAAACCGATCGTGTGTACACGGCTTAACAATCCAACACTGCCACAAGTTACCCTTGCTATCTGGGAATAATACAGAGAGAGTTGTTTTGTAGCTCACAAAGAAAACTGAGCAGGGCTTATAACAGTGCTTGAGATTTCAGTGCAACAGAGTGTAAAGAAGGTCTATCACCAAACGGGATTTCTGGCAGGATTAATGAGTATTTTTTTTTTCACTTTTGAATAGAACTACTAAGCACATTTAATATTATATTTTACAGACCAAAATGGAGCAAATTCTAGAAGTTAATTGTTAAGGTTTATATCAATTTTTACTCTAAAGTATTGATCTTTATCTTCTTGGTCATTTAAAGAACAACTGTTAACAAAACCAAAAATTCTGTAATAATTAATCCAAGGCCAAGTTATGTACCTAGATTTGTTATTTATTAGAAAAGGTGCATTCACACATGAGATTTTGGCCTATGATATTACCTATGCCGCACTGGCCATTTTATTCAGTGGTATGACATACACCAGTGGACACTCTGATGCAAAATGTTTAACTACTGTAGATCCTAAGAACAGAGATTTTACTCTCATTACAAGGATTTCTTGAACTCATATTTAACACATATAAATAGCAAGCTAGCATAAACCAATCCTGTGTACATTTTTTAGGATGTTGTTGGCAATTAGCATCTTTTCTCTTTAGATCCATCATTTTTAGTTGCATACTTCTATGGATAATTGTTCGGTCAAGAAGAGACATAGAGGTATATTACCATTGAAATTAAAAAATACAATTTAAAAAATCCTAGTGTAAGGAAGTTTAAATGCAGTCACATAAATACCTGAAACAACACTCCAAATAACTATTTATATTTTATTTCTTTAGAAAAAGCATGAAATCCTTTAATGAATTGATCTCAAGTATGTAGGTCATGCTTTTTTTTTTTTCTTTTTTAGATGGAATGTGATTCTCTCTTTCTTTCAGGAATTGCTTTATGGCCCATTTTGGGGGGATACATTTTTATTTGCAGTTATTACTTTAATGTTCCTTACCAGTGATACAATCTTTTTCTGGAATGAAGTAGGTGAGGCCCTCAGTAGATGTAATGTGAACCCTTGAGGAATCTTTTCATTCAATTTGACCACTCAAGTGTTTCATTTAAGTTTGACATGTCTACCAGAACTGCCAGACTAGTTCTTGTTCAGGACCAATCTGCAGTTTCACAGCTTACAATACAACCCCCTCGATCCCCTCACGGATCTCAAACTTACTGAATGACATATCAGTATAGATGTCACACCACTTTCTCAAACCCAATCTTTCTAGAACTGAGCTTGTTATATTTCCTCCTTTCCGCCCCCCCCCATGACTTTACCATTAAGATCAACAGCACAACCATTGGTCCCTCCACACAGGCCAGGGTGCTGGGTGTAATCCTTGACTCTGTCCTCACCTTCAGCCCCCACATCCAATCACTGGCAAAATCCTGCCGCCTTAAGCTCCACGGCCCCATCTCCAAAATTCTACCCTTCCTGACTATTGACACCACAAAGCAACTTATGCACACCTTGGTTATTTCCCACCTCGACTACTGCAACTCTCTCCTTAATGGCCTACCCTTAAGAAGGCTATAGCCCCTACAGTCTATTATGAATGCTGCTGCTAGAGTAATACATCTCACTAATTGATTTGTCACTGCTGCTCCTCTCTGCCAATCCCTTCACTGGCTTCCCCTACCCCACTGTATAAAATTCAAAATACTAACTACAACATACAAAGCCACCCACAACATCGCCCCAGCTACATCACCAGCCTTATCTGCAGATATCGCCCAAATCGTCCCCTCTACTCCTCCCAGGACCTTCTGCTCTCTAGCTCCCTTGTTACCTCCTCCCACGCTCACCTTCAGGACTTCTGCAGAGGTGTCCTGGTATGTCTGATCAGCCCCTAACCTGTCCACCTTTAGGCGATCCCTGAAAACTCATTTATTCAGGGAAGCCTATCCCACACCCACCTAAGAGCCCTTTCACACTATGCCACCCCGGGCATCGGTGGTAAAATGCCACTATTTTTAGCGGTGCTTTACCATAGTTTTTGCTGCACTTTTCGGCCGCTAGCGGGGCGCTTTTAACCCTCGCTAGCGGCCGAAAAAGGGTTAAAACCACCTGCAAAGCACCGATGCAGCAGCGTTTTGCCGGCGGTTCGGCGGTGCTGTCCATTGATATCAATGGGCAGGGGCGCTTTAGGAGCGGTGAGTTCACCGCTCCTAATGCACTCCAAAGAAGCTGCTGGCAGGACTTTTTCTGACACCCTGCCAGTGCAACGCTCCAGTGTGAAAGCCCTCGGGCTTTCACACTGGAGTGAATGGAGCCGCTGTTTAGCTGCAAAACGCCCCCAGTGTGAAAGGGGTCTAAGAACAGTACCCGAGCCACCCCCATCAAATCATCCCCCGCAACTATTACCTTTTGTACCACCACCCCCTCCCTTTACTATGTAAGCTCTATGAGCAGGGCCCTCCTGTCCCTTCTGTATTAAACTGTACTGTAATTGTGCTGTCCCCCGTCCCCCCCACTACATTGTAAAGCACTGCATAAACTGTTGGCGCTATATAAATTGTGTATAATAATAATAATATGAATTTTTACAATCAGAAAGCCAACCTGAACCGAGTTTTTGTTGTTGTGACTTGTATACTGTACTTCTTTCCAGTGGGAATAAATTGTATTCTAAAATTTACACTCCCTTTTATAATGTGTGTCTTTTGTTGACAATATTTGCTCTAAATGTGTTTAAATGTTCCGCCAGCATATGGGGTACAGTGCATGTAATGCTACAGCATAATTCCTAAATATGGGGTTGGAGTGGTGGGTAAAGCTAAAGGTGGATGTCGCCAAACTGGCCTAAAGTCTGAGGGGCTTTAAGTAAAGGAGCAGCTAGTGTCAATACACAAATTGTGGCAATGTGAGTGTAACAAATAGGCAATCGCAACATTATGCAGCAATGACAATAACAATGACAGCAATGATAATACTACTGCCTCAATCTTTTTTTTTTCAGGCCAATCACAAGGCTTTGATAGAATAGACCAGGGGTGTCAAACTCAATTTCGATGTGGGCCGCATAAGCAGTATGGTTGCCCTCAAAGGGCTAGTTGTATCTGGGGTGCACTACGTACAGAGTGCAGAGTTCAGGATTACGCTACGTACAGAGTGCAGTTGTGTGTGCAACCCCAACCCCCCCCAAAGCTTTCTCGTATTTCTCCCTCCGACCTGGCCTGGCTTTAGTACCTCCTTGTGTAGGCGGCTCTGCCTCACTTTGCAGGGAGATTGTTCTCTCTCTGGAGATCTGTCCCCACCGCGGGAGTGGACAATGAGAGCTGGCGGTGGCTCATTCCAGATGCAAAAATGTCAGTGAGGGCCACAGAACAAGGCCCGTGGGCCTTGTGTTTGACATATAGTGCCTTGAAAAAGTATTCATACCCCTTGACATTTTCCACATTTTGTCATGTTATAACCAAAAACGTAAATGTATTTTATTGAGATTTTATGTGATAGACCAACAGACAGTAGCACATAATTGTGAAACGGAATGAAAATGATAAATGGTTTTCAATTTTTTTTACAAATAAATATCTGAAAAGTGCATTTGGAGTCAATACTTTGTAGAACCACCTTTCGCTGCAAATACAGCTGCAAGTCTTTTTGGGTATGTCTCTAACATCTTTGCACATCCAGAGAGTGACATTTTTGCCCATTCTTCTTTGCAAAATAGCTCAAGTTCTGTCAGATTGGATGGGAAATGTCTGATTGGATTTAGGTCTGAACTTTGACTGGGCCATTCTAACACATGAATATGCTTTGATCTAAACCATTTCATTGTAGCTCTGGCTGTATGTTTAGGATTGTTGTCCTACTGGAAGGTGAACCTCTGCCCCAGTCTCAAGTCTTTTGCAGAGTCTAACAGGTTTTCTTTTAAGATTGCCCTGTATTTGGCTCCATCCATCTTCCCATCAACTCTGACCAGCTTCCCTGTCCCTGCTGAAGAAAAGCATCCCCACAACATGATGCTGTCAGTACCATATTTCACGATGGGGATGATGTGTTTAGGGTAATGTGCAGTGTTAATTTTCCCCCACACATAGCATTTTGCCTTTTAGGCCAAAAAGTTAAATATTAGTCTCATCTGACTAGAACACCTTCTTCCACATCTTTGCTGTGTCCCCCACATGGCTTCTCGCAGACTGCAAACGGGACTTCTAATGGCTTTCTTTCAACAATGGCTTTCTTTTTGCCACTCTTCCATAAAGGCCAGATTTGAGGAGTGCACGACTAATAGTTGTCCTGTGGACAGATTCTCCCACCTGAGCTGTGGATCTGTGCACCTCCTCCAGAGTTACCATGGGCCTCTTAAGCCCTGTACACACGATCGGTTTTACCGATGAAAACAGTCCGATGGACTTTTTTCATCGGACAAACCGATCGTGTATGGGACCCATCGGTCTTTTTTCCATCGGTTTTTAAAAATAGAACATGTTTTAAAATTTTCCGATGGATCAAATACCGATAGCAAATTCCGATCGTCTATAGGCAAGTCCATCGGATAAAAAACCCACGCATGCTCAGAATCAAGTCGACGCATGCTCAGAAGCATTGAACTTCATTTTTCTCGGCTCATCGGAGTGTTTTACGTCACCGCGTTTGGAACGGTCAATTTTTTGACTGATGGTGTGTAGGCAAGACTGATGGAAGTCAGCTTCATCGGATTTCCGATGGACAAAACCATCGGATTAGAATCCATAGGATATCCGATCGTGTGTGCGAGGCTTTAGTGCTTCTCTGATTATTGCTCTGCTTGCCCGGTCTGTCAGTTTAGGTGGACGGCCATGTCTCGGTAGGTTTGTAGTCTTTCCATTTCGAATGATGGATTGAACAGTGCTCCGTGAAGTGTTCAAAGCTTGGGATATTTTTTTTATAACCTAACCCTGCTTTAAACTCCTCCACAACTTTATCCCTGACCTGTCTGTTGTGTTCCTTGGCCTTCATGATGCTGCTTGTTCACTAAGGTTCTCTAACAAACCTCTGAGGACTTCACAGAATAGCTGAATTTATACTGAGATTAAATTACACACAGGTGGACTCTATTTACTAATTTGGTGACTTCTGAAGGCAATTATTTCCACTAGATTTTAATTAGGGGTATCAGAGTAAAGGGGGCTGAATACAAATGCACGCCTCACTTTTCAAATATTTATTTGTAAAAAATGTTGAAAACTATTTATCATTTTCCTTCCACTTCACAATTATGTGCCACTTTGTGTTGGTCTATCACATAAAATCCCAATAAAATAAATTTACTATTTTGGTTGTAACATAAAATGTGGAAAATGTCAAGGGGTATGAATACTTTTTCAAGGCACTGTATATAGAATAGACAAACTAAACAAAACAAATATTGATATCTACCATACAAATATTATTAGTCTTCACAAATGCACAGAGTAACCCTTCAGACACCGAGGAAAAACCCCTAATTCAAACTCAAAGGAGAGTTATTATAGTGTGAATACTCTCTGGTCTTATATATTCAGCAACCAAGGAAAATACTTTTATAGTTACATAGTTAGTCTTGTTGAAAAAAGACACAAGTCAATCCAGATCAACCCACAGAGAAAATATATAAATTGAACAAATAGAAAACCTCCATATACACAATCCTATACCCACAGTTTATCCAAATGAAGGCAAAAAAACAAAACAAATAAAGCATTAACCAATTTGCTCTGGTGGGGAAAATAAATTCCTTCCTGACCCCCCACAAGGCGATCAGATATTCCCTGGATCAATTTTACCTATAAATGTTAGTATCCAGTTATATTATGTACATTTAGGAAAGAATCCAGGCCTTTTTTTAAAAAAAATCTACTGAGCTGGACAGAACCAAGTCTTGAGGTCTATTCCACATTTATTTTCACAGCTCTTACTGTAAAAGAAGCCTTTCTATTTTTGGAGGTTAAATCTCTTTTCCTTTAGAGATGAAGTGGCCCCCCTTGTCGTCTGTGATGACTTTAAAGTGGAAGTAAACCCTCCTAGCATTTTCAGCCAAGGAAGCTGCCATCTTGGCCTCTGTTTAATCTTCAACTGCCATGATGCTGCACATGTGATCAGTTATTACACTAGCCATTGGATGGTGTGACAGTTTGGTTGAGAGCACAGCCAATGTGACAGCTAGCATTTCCGGCATGCCGGGAATGTAACTGTTTTTTTAAACTATTAAATCGTTTAAAGGATAAGTTCACTTTTTCAAAAACAATAATCAATGCATATTTTTTTTAAATAGGAGCTTTATCGAGAATGAAACTGATCAGTGAATGGCTAATCTTAGTTTTGAAACGCAGCAGCTGTGCTAACGTCAGAAGAGATTTATATAATTAATTGCAGCCAAATTTAGCAGGCTTTTAGTGGTTCTAGTTGGTCTTGCTGCCCTGTTTCAGTAATTCAATGATGAATCAATGATAAAACCAAAGATTTATCATTTCAAGACAACCCATTTTTTACCAGCAGTGATTATAACCATGGCTATTTAATAAATATGGCAAATGCCATTGCTAATGTTGCTCAGCTGAGAAAATATACTTTATGAATAATACTAACCAATGGCAGAAATTGCTAAAATGGCTACAGTAAGAAAATATTATTTTTTCCAGTGCCTTTCTTTTTCACCCTCCTTGCACTGGGGACATTGCTTAAGCAAATTAGCAACACAATTAGGGCTTAATCACACAAACGATTATGGTAAGGGGTGAAAAAAATTAGGGGCTTGAGTCACATTTTTTCCTTCCCTCCAACCTAAACAGAGAGATGCAGCTACTGAGGGCTATACCCAAATCATTGCAGCTATGGCAAAGATGAAACAGCAGGATGTTTTGCAGACTGCTGCCAAATGTGAGCCATTCAAGTAAACTGTTTGAAATGCACAAGGTTGTGCCTGCATGGGTTGGGACAACTGCATGGTCCCTGGAAGCGGCAAAAGACCGTTTGGGGGGACATAAAAATTAGGGCACAAATCTGAAACTGGGATAAAAGTTACAGCTCAGAGAGTGACTGTATCCGACAAGATCTATCAGTGGAATTAGATGAAGTAGTGTCGGGATCAGGACTCTGCAGTATTCCCCCTTACAGTGCAAGGGGGAACTTGCACTGTGAACTTGCACTGTAGACTCTGATGTAAGGGGGAATTCTGTGCTGGGTTATAATAACCTGATCTTCATGTAAACAGAGAAATATGTTTTTTGTTTTTTGTTATACCTTAAACACATTGCTAATTGAACTAGCTATATGTTCTTAGCTTAAATATAGATATTTGCACTGAAAACGGTCACTTTATGTACTTCTGAAGTGTCAGTAAAAATGTGTCTCTGTCAGTAAATTCCATGTTTTTTGTCAGCCCCCCCAAAAAGTGGTGCTGTTTGTAAATTTTGGGCACCCTGTCAGTAAGTTTCACCTTAGGGGGTTGGCAAGCCTGCCATACAGTTCTCAGGGTGGGTTTCCTTAAGGAGCTTATAACTGGTTTTCTACTAAATAGGGTTTGCTGTTGGTTCTTCAAAAGTCACGAATAATACCAACGACCAGGCTGCTAAAGCAGGATGAAAGATGTAAGCAATGAACCTGACAGCAGACACCAAAATGTGACTAAACGCATCTGCAAAGTTGCTTTTGAATCCTCGGTGGTCCCACAAATGTGAGTGCACACCATATTCAAATTCTGACTTCTGAATTCTGGCACTTCCTTCCCCCCCATAATGCAGTTTGCATTTTTGTCTACTGACACCTGACATATTTTCATTTGGCAGGCAGGAAAAGAAGACCAAACATATAAGCTGGCATCAAGTTAGAACTTACATATGGTCCATACCTGAGCTTGGTTGGTACCCAGGGCCTGCAGAAGGTGCACTGCTGTCTAATTCAGGTACATGTTGCTTTTATGACCATGGTCTTCTTTTTTTGGCCTACCATGATGAGCATGTTTTTTTTAAAATTGATAATAAAAATGGTTCTAACACTTTCACATAAATAGAATTGATAATGATTAAGAAGGTCTAATATATCACGATGTTTCATTGCATAGCTTCAGTATTATTACTATAATAATTATCATATGTATTTTTTAAACTCCAACTTGGGTAATAAATCTGATAATATTAGTATTATTAACTCTTAGATTTATGATCATTTAAACTGTTTTGATTTCAGAACATTAAAGTATTCATTCACTTTCTTTTTTTATTTGCGTCTGACTGAGTTAACAAGCTCTCAAACAAGGTCATCCATTACGTGAGGATACTGCCCTGTGCCGTGTTTTTTTTTTTGCATTTACTTTTCCTATATGTGATGGGCAAATCAAATTGATTATTCTCATTACCTGAAATATAGTGCTTGATTGAAAATCACTACCATAGCATTCAAGAGGTCCTGTGGTGAGCATGATAAAATAATGAACAGCAGAAAGAGTGACCTATTCGACACCATATTTGAACTTTTTTCAGCCTGTGTCATACAATGGAAAGAAGATGCACCTCTGTTGTCAAAATGCACTCTGTGAAAGTTAGCAATATTCCTAATCTACAAGCATCTGGCAATTGAAATAGATGGAAAACTAAGGTGGTCAGGTGAAATTATATGGCACAATTCATAATAAAACAAACAAATAAACATTTAACAGTGTGCTGATGATGTCAAAATCTGTCCATGGACATCCATGTGATTATAACTTAAGAGACAGGATATTTCATATGTATGCATTTGAGGATATTGTTGTGTCTATGGGTTTTCTATTACTGTGTAGCCTGCCAGCTGAAAGAGCAAATTGTGAATTCCTGTGCCCGTTCTTCTCCTTCGCCCCCACCCCGCCTGTCAGGAGGGGCATGCCAGTAAGCAAAATGGCCCCTCTGGGTGGATTTCTGTGTGCAGTTGCAGGCCAGTTCACATACTCTTAAGCCCTGTACACACGATTGGTTTTACAGATGAAAACAGTCCGATGGACTTTTTTCATCGGACAAACCGATCGTGTATGGGCCCCATCGGTCCATCGGGCCCCATCGGTCTTTTTTCCATCGGTGTTAAAAAATAGAACATGTTTTAAATTTATCCGATGTAAAAAAAAATGATAGCAAATTACTATCGTCTGTGGGGAACTCCATCAGATAAAAAACCCACGCATGCTCAGAATCAAGTCGACGCATTCTCAGAAGCATAGAACTAAATTTTTCTTGGCTCATCAGAGTGTTTTACGTCACGGCGTTTGGGACGATCGGTTTTTTGACTGATGGTGTGTAGGCAAGACTGATGGAAGTCAGCTTCATCGGATTTCCGATGGAAAAATCCATCGGTTTAAAATACATAGGAAATCCGATTGTGTGTACAGGGCTTTAGGAACACGTACCCACGTGCATCAGCGTGCACACGCATCTGTCACAGATAATGGTGCCAAATGGATTATTTAAACAGAGCCAGTTCTCTGCTCCAGTGCTCTCTTGTCTATAGCATTCCCATACAACCTGCATACTGTTACTCTGAATCTGATTCCTGTTACTGACCCGGCTTGTCTTTTACAATTCCTTGAATTGCGCCTGTACTGACCCCGGCTTGTCTCCTGACCTCCACTTCTCCCTGTTCCCTTTGCCTCTGCGCCACTGATGTGTTATTAACGCTGGCCTGTACCCTGACTATGCTCCTGCCTATGCACCTACACCTGATCTGACTACCAGTATCTGACCCGGCTTGCCTGACTCTGCTACTTCCTATCTCCTGCAGGAACTTTCTGCTGCAAGCATAGTCTGCTACCCATAGTGCCTTCTCCTCACCTGTCGGCTATCAGTCTGTGCCTTCCCTGTCTGCTGTCGCCAGTGCCAGTCTGTTCCAGCTCACCTGCTCTACTATGGCCTATCATCGGCTTCCTGCCGCTTGGCCTGGATATCCTATTTGGCTCCACTTCTAGCAATATTTGCAGGTGTTTGTGCTACCATGTGTTCTTGTGCCCCCTGTCCACTCTATCAGGGGCCTCAAGCCTGAGGTGTAGGAGAGGCCTTCCTCATTATGTCAGGCTCTTCTATTTGGTACATGACATTGCCGCTGCACTGTGTCAGAGCGCTGGGCTGTGCATTCTCAGCCGGCTTTCTCCCCTTCTCTGCTGGTTGTGCTGCTGGAGTGTCTGTGTGTGAAATCTCCCCTTGCTCATCATCCCTCCTGGCAGTAGTGCTTGAGCCAATCACTGACGGGGGGAGGACTTGCTATGCAGCCACAATGGATCATAGGATATGTGGTCCACAAGAAGCACTGTAGTCCAGCAGACTGTGGGTGCAATGTCTGGCACCTGCAGACTCTCAGCATAGTTTTCTGCTCGTTACTCATACAGGCAGGCAGTTATCTGAGGGCAGGAAGAATCAATGGACTACCAAAGCACTCACCAGCACCCTCACAGCTCATCGAGAACTATAAGTCATCAGCTACGATGGATGATAGTACTCATAGGCGTGCATTTACAGGAAACTGTGAATGACGTGGCCGTGTGGGTGGAGCACATAGTCCCACACCAAACACAACATAGTGTAACCTAGCTCCATAAATAGCTCATGGAAGTAATACTGTGGAATCTGTTCTGATGCTATAAGAGTAGTATGGTACTGCACTATTGAGCCTGTGTACCTGTAAAAGGAATTTACTATCCCACCTGTGAATGATGCATGTCTTGTGACCTTGTGAAGAGCACTGTGCAGTGCTGCCTTAGTGCAGCAATATAGACATAGGGACCTCAAGTTACAAAAAGTGGAGTCCCAAATGAAAAGTAGTTCCCAAACTGTAAATGCCAGTATAACTAATGCAGATATACAATATTTCATATTTACCTGACAAAATAATTGTGTATTTTAGTCCTGAATATTACAGATAAAGAAAATATATACAAAAACATTATACATTTTCTTTAATTTCAACATTTCGAACTGTAGCAGTTTCTCTGCATTTGTTGCACATACAAAATTAATACTGGATATTAATTTCTTGTCCTTGTATAAAACATCTGCTACAAGAAAAAAGGGATTTTTATAACAGCTTACCTGTAAAATCCTTTTCTTGGAGTACATCACGGGACACAGAGCGACTTAGTCATTACTAATGGGTTATATAGTTTACCTTCAGGTGCTGGCACTGGCAACTTCCAAACCGGAAGTACCCTCCCCTATATAAGCCCCTCCCATCCGGGAGCACCTCAGTTTTGTAGCAAAGCAATAAGTGTCCCAAAAAGAGGGGTGGGAGCTCTGTGTCCCGTGATGTACTCCAAGAAAAGGATTTTACAGGTAAGCTGTTATAAAAATCCCTTTTTCTTTTTCGTACATCACGGGACACAGAGCGACTTAGTCATTACTAATGGGACGTCCCGAAGCAATGCCAAATGAGGGGAGGGATACACTATACATAAGCTGGGCGCCATCAGGCATGAGGCTCTTTTGCGGCCTGCAACACACTGCGCCCAAAGGCGACATCCTCCTGACTTCTAACGTCTACCTGGTAGAATCTAGTAAACGTGTGTACTGAAGACCATGTTGCGGCCTTACAGACTTGAGCCAGGGAGGCCTGGTGATGCACTGCCCATGAAGTTCCAACTGCTCTTGTGGAGTGCGCCCTAACTTTGAATGGAGGCGGTCTCTTTCTCAAGCCATAGGCTTGTATTATGACCTGTCGAATCCACTTGGCTAAAGTAGATTTTGATGCTGCCTGACCCTTTCTGGGGCCTTCCGGCAGAACAAACAAAGTATCCGTTCTGCGAATCTGAGCAGTGGCTTTTAGATAAGCTTTAACTGCTCTTACTACATCCAAAGAATGCAATAACTTTTCCTCTACCGAGCTAGGTTTGGGTAAAAAAGAAGGAAGAACCACATCTTGGTTCAAATGAAACCTCGATACCACCTTAGGAAGAAAGGCTGGATGAGGACGTAATACTACTCTGTCCTTATGGACAACCAGATATGGCTCCTTACAGGACAAGGCGGCTAATTCCGATACTCTTTTAGCCGAACAAATGGCTACTAAGAAAATCAATTTCCTGGTGAGAAGAACTAAGGAAATATGCTGTAATGGTTCAAATGGTTGTTTCTGTAGAACCGACAGAACCAGGTTTAAGTCCCATGGACATATGGGAATACTAACCGGAGGGCTAATACGCATCACTCCTTGTATGAAAGCTTTGACTAATGAAAGCAAAGCCAAGGGCCTTTGAAAAAATATTGACAAGGCCGTCTGACCCTTGATAGTACTCAAGGCAAGCTTCCTATGTACAGCCCACTGTAGGAAGTCCAGAATCCTACCTATTATGTACTTACGTGGATGCCATTTCTTGGCCTCACACCATGTAATGTACGCCTTCCAGATCCTATAATAGATCTGCCTGGATACCGGCTTCCTGGCATTGATCATGGTAGATACCACAGGATTAGAGAGCCCTCTCTTTTTTAGAATGTGGGCTTCAATAGCCAGGCCGTCAAACCTAGGGCTGGTAAGGAAGGGTAGTATATCGGTCCTTGCGAAAGCAGGTCCGGACGATGTGGGAGGGTCCCAGGACTTCCCACTGACATTTTTACAATCTCCGCGTACCATACCCTTCGGGGCCACGCTGGAGCCACCAGAATCACTGGTTTCTTTTCTACCCTGATTCTGCGGATTAATCGCGGTGGGAATGCATATATCAGCTTGAACTGATCCCAAGGGAACACTCGGGCATCCGAACCGCAAGCTAGGGGATCCCTTGTGCGAGACACAAATCTGTCCACCTTTGCGTTGAATCTGGATGCTAGCAGATCTACATCCGGTGTTCCCCACCGCTGGCATATTGCCTGGAAAACCTCGGGGTGAAGAGACCATTCCCCCTGGCATAATTGCTGGCGACTTAAAAAGTCCGCTCTCCAATTTTCCACTCCTGGGATGAAAACCGCGGATATGGCTGGGACATATCTTTCTGCCCATTCCAGGATGCAATTCGCTTCCCTCTGGGCTGCACGACTCCTGGTGCCACCCTGGTGATTGATATATGCCACTGCTGTGGCATTGTCTGATTGAATTCTGACAGGGGACCCTTGGAGTTTGGATGTCCATGCTACTAGGGCATACCGGGCTGCTCGTATCTCTAAGAGATTGATGGGCAGGGCCTTCTCTGCTTCTGACCACTTGCCCTGGAGAGACCATTGCTCCAGTACTGCCCCCCAGCCTATGAGGCTGGCATCTGTAGTGACCACCTTCCAAGAAACTGGACTGAAGGGTTTCCCTTTTTCCAGATTCTGGGGCACCAACCACCAATGGAGGCTCTTGCGAACGGAAGGGGACAGGGACATTGGTAAGTCTAAAGCCTGAACTTTTTTGTTCCAGGCTGACAGTATGGCCCTCTGCAAGTTCCTTGAATGGAATTGACCATAGGGTACTGCTTCGAATGAAGCCACCATTTTTCCCAGCAGCCTCATGCACAGGCGTATGGATGGTTTTCTTTTTTGTACCCACTAAGTGGGTCAAATTTTTCAAAGACGACACCTTCTCTGGAGGTAAGAAAATCTTTCTCTGATTTGAATCCAGTCTTAGCCCCCAAGTATTCCAGACTTTTGACTGGTTTTTGGGGCTGACTTGTCTCGGTTGATAATGCAACCGTGAGATTCCAGATACTTGATTGTCTTGTGAACGACCACTTCTGTTTTTTTCCACTGAGTGGTCTATCAGCAACAAGTCGTCTAGATATGCCATTATCGTTACACCTTGTGTTCCTAGTTTGGCCAATCGTAGGGCCAGAATTTTTGTGAACACTCGTGGTGCTGTGGCCAGACCGAAAGGTAAGGCTCTGGACTGAAAATGGCGCCCTTCTGCTGCAAAGCGTAGAAATTTCTGGTGGGCCGGACAGATGGGAATATGCAATAAGCATCCCTTATGTCGATCGAGGCTAACCATTCCTGCCCTTGTAGGGCGGTGGCCACCGATCGGATCGACTCCATCCGAAAAAGTCCTGATATGTAGGAACTTGTTTAGCCCTTTTATATTTAATATGGGCCTCACGTCCCCATTTGGTTTGGGGACTGTGACAAGGTTCGAGTAAAACCCGAACCCGCTTTCTTCCAAGGGAACCTCATGATTACCCTTGGAGCAATAGTTGTTCTAGTGCCAGAAGGAGGGATCCTCTCTTCTGGGGATCGCTTGGCACGTTTGACCTCATAAAATGGGCAGGAGGAATGTCTTTTAACTCCAGCCTGTATCCCAGACTTACTGCGGAGATCACCCATCTGTCTCTGATGGTGTCCCGCCATGGTCTCTGTGAACAACTGAAGTCTTCCCCTCACCCGATTGAGTGGGGGCAACCCTTCATGACTTGGGGGGAGGTTTTGTACCTCTCTTGACCCAGGGTTTCTTGTTACCCTGTGATTGTCCCTGATTTCTGCCCCCTGGATTTGACCGCGGAGGCCGTCGGAACTGTTTCACAGCCGATGTGCCAGGGACTGGAGAAGTAGGCCTCTTAAAAGAAGGACTTCTACCCTTGTTCTTAACCGGCAAGAGTGTACTTTTACCGGCAGAAGTTTTCTGGATATATTTGTCCAGATCTTCTCCAAATAAGCGTTCTCCATGAAATGGGAAGCTAATCAGCAATTTCTTACAGGGAGCTTCAGCAGACCAGTTTTTGAGCCATAGAAGCCTACGCATATGTCTACAGACAGCGTAAAGCGGGAGGCCTGTTGGATTGTATCCTTTTTGGCGTCCACCGCAACACAAGGCTCTAGGTAGGTCAGCTAGGGCAAGAGCCTGCTGATCTGGTAAGTCCCTTAAGACTTGTTTCAACTGATCTTTCATTGCTTGGCAGACTCCAATCGCTGCTACTGCAGGTTGTGTCACCATGCTTGCTGTAGAGAAAGCAGATTTTAGTAAAGACTCCAATTTTTTATCTATTGGGTCTTTGAACATTGGAACATTATCTACTGGACATGTCAGTGATTTATTTACACAAGAGATGGCTGTGTCCACTGTAGGGACCCTCCATTTTTTTTTTTTTTTTTTTATGAACTTATCCTCCATGGGATAGATCACTGGAAATCTCTTGGGGGGAGTAAATATTTTAACAGGATGCTCCCAATCCTGGTAAATAAGCCCTTCCAATAAAGGGTGGATTGGGAAGGAACAGACAGTCTGGGGAGCTTTCAGCGACCCCAGCGAGGAGACAGTAGTGGTTGATGGTTCCGCCAGAGGCATTTAAAATGCTGCTCGGACCATGTTAGTCAGAGACTGAACCCATAATCTTTCAGCCTGAGATGCTGAGAAAGGTTCTTCCACTGTTGATTCCTCTATAACTTTATCAACCATCACCTGATCCCCTTCAGGTAGGTCGATCTCTGGGACTGTTCCTTCACTAACAGGCACTCTGCAGGAGGAGACGGAGATCGGACGCGCTTTTCCTGTGACAGGGAAGCAGCGATCAATGCTGTTAATCTCTCTTCCAATCCTCCCAGAGTTGAGGATAAAACCTCCTCTGTTATATATACAGGAGCAGGTGGACTGGGGACAGCCGCAGTACCAGGTACTCCTGCGGGGTTCCTACGGCTACTGACCTCTGAAATTTCAGGGGAGATTGGCGCAGTACAGCATGCCCAAAATCCTCAGAGCCCGATGGAGACCCCTTTCGCTTCTTGGAAGATTTATTTCCAGAGCGTCTGGACGACATATCCTATAAGCACAAAGCTGAGGTATTCCCGTCGTCATACACCAATTTTGCTGGTAATAGTCTAACACAGTTGCTGCTATATACCAGCTGGTGTCCACTAAAGTGTCTTTCTATGGGGATGCCTGCATCAACCGCCTCTGTGTGCCACCGTTTTGTTGCTAGCTCTGCTTGCATCCAGCTGACACTTGTACTGTGTCTTTTACACATGCTGGGACGCCTGCACATGCGCAGAAGCGCCGTGGCGCGCATCGAGCGTCATCCACCCGCCCCTTTTTTTTCATAGGAGGCGCGTGCACGCGCCCACGCACGCGCCCGTGCACCATTGGCGCCCTTTTCGAAACCAAGCAGGGACTAGGAGCCAGGGCCCTTTTTGCCGGAGGGCCTGTGCGGTGGATGAGCGCAGCAACAGGGCAGAGGAAGTGGATTCCCACAGAGAACTTACCAACTGCCTGGATCTTTTGACTTGAGAAAACCAAAGATCCACATGACAAGAAAAAATGGACCACAGCGGCCTCTAGTGGTTTAACACAGGTACCGCGGTCCTCTTTTTTTTTTTTCTTGACTACTATTAAAATTTTACATTTTCCAGTAGTTACAGGCATACACAGATATTAGCGGGAATACCATTAGGTAACAGACAGAAAGACAAATTAGGCTTGGGGGTCCCCCAATAGAACCAAGTTCCTGGGGGCCCCCACTTACCTGTTCCCCGCCGCAGGACTCTGTTTGGTCCACAGAAGCCCAAACTTCACCTATCACGGCAGGCATTGTAATTAAACCTTCAGGGACCGGGTTCCCAAGGATTCCACTCCCCTGGACCTGTATAGCACCCTGCACAGAAAACATCTTGGTCGTGGGTATGACCAGAGCTCTGGATCCCAGGGTCCAGCCCTCCTAAGAGAGGCATTACAGGCAAAACCTTGCTCTTCTGTTGCAAGGCCCGGGTACCGACCGTTTAGCTATGAAGCTTTTTTGGTGGGATCCGGAACAGCTTACT
Organism: Rana muscosa; assembly: GCA_029206835.1. NCBI lineage: Eukaryota > Metazoa > Chordata > Amphibia > Anura > Ranidae > Rana > Rana muscosa. Next base: position 182,140,906 of record CM055121.1, read on the forward strand.
AAGGCCCGTAAAAGAACCTGTACGCAAGCCCAGGAAAACACATGTTACTCTTTGGCCAACAACTTAGACACTGGCAAAAAACTGAGGTGCTCCCGGATGGGAGGGGCTTATATAGGGGAGGGTACTTCCGGTTTGGAAGTTGCCAGTGCCAGCACCTGAAGGTAAACTATATAACCCATTAGTAATGACTAAGTCGCTCTGTGTGCCGTGATGTACGAAAAAGAAATGGTTGCACTAGTCGTTTTAGTTTACGGCGCAGGAAATTTTCCACCTACCGAGTTCTCTATGGGTCATACAATTCTGTATTTGAGAAGAAGTTACTGCCAGTGTCTTGCTGTCTTGCTTCTTTGATTGCCTAGAAAGGAATGAATTCATCAGCAGGAACATTTATGATCTTATATGTGACCTCTTCATCCCTGAAGCTTTCAATCCCGCTGCATGTAAAGTCCCTATAATTCTTGCAGATGACATTTAATGTGTGAGGTATTAATGACATGCTAGGATGTCTATTGTCACCTGGGGGATTTCTAAGGCATCATGAAACTGGCTGCCGAACATGTTTCCCGTAGATAATTCAAAGATTGTAGGCATACTGTAAAGAAATATTCATGATGTCTGTTGAATGCTATTAGTAAGACTTTTAATTGGGGAAAAAAAAATATTATTCATTACCAATAAATGGATGGTCCTTATCAACAATGGCCAAGTTATTACCATGCCTTATGCTACAGTATGTTGATGCTAGCAACAAATGCTAAGTCAATACTATACTTCATGCCATGTTGGTTCTCAGAAACAAAAGCCAAGTCATTATTATATCCCATGCCATGTTGGTCCATCAGAACAAAAGTCCAGCCATCATTATACCTCACAATGGTGGTCTTGGATTTGTAACAAATGTGCATAAAGACGATCCCTCTCTAAAAATTACCCTATATAGCAGCATGGAAGGGCTTCTGGCTGACTTATGGTTACTGGATCTCAGAGCCATTCCTTCAGGTAACAACTTCTACGGCTGCCTTCACGTTTATGTAGCACTACTCCCGTAGGAGCTGCTGGTTATATATTTGGGTCATGCCGTTACCTGTCTGTTCACCATATCCGTCATAGGGGTTCCATTGAAGAGTTGTTCATAGATGTCAGCACCAACACACAGTCTCTTTTTTGCAATGGTTTTTTATTTAACAAAGTCAGTTAGAGGGATGGAGGGTTAGGGGAGATTCAGGTACCTTGCATTTGCGGATCACGTGTACTTCTTTAATCAAGAGGACAAACAGTTTCCACCCTGGATATAGCAACCACCGGATAGGCCTCTCTCACTGACCTAGCAGCCAGTGCGGTGCTCGGTCATAGTCTCTGCCACAGACTTGAAGAAAATCTAATGCCGCGTACACACGATCATTTTTCATGACGTTAAAAATGCCATTTTTAAAAAATGGCATTAAAACCGATCGTGTGTAGGCTCCAGAGCATTTTTTTTTTAATCCTTTTATTTTTCATTTGCTCAATCAATACATGTGATTTGTGCATTTAGTCTTACACATTGGTATATAAACAAATGCATATTAAAATTCCTGTCCATACAAAAAAAAAAAAACTAATCAATTTACAGTACAACAGTGACATTTTAATTTTTCCCTTTTACTCCCCCCCGCCCAACCCTTTGAATCTTAACAACCTGGGTCTTTTCTCCTGTTCGCAAGCTCTCCCAAATCTAATGCATTGTCATTAGCGCATTTAACTTATAATTCCCCCCCCCCCCCCAACCGCCCCATAGGTTTCTACATCAGGAGCCTATCCTTTACCAGTTGTAATGACACAAGGCTAGGATCCTCCAGCCATGGTTGCCATATAAGATTGAATTTATCCACTGCCTTTCTACGTCTGTAGGCGAGCCGTTCTCTGAAAAGCAAGGAATTGACATACGCAATCCACTGCTTCCCTGTGGGAACCGTCTCTGCCATCCAGTATCGCGCTATTAGCTTTTTAGCCAGGTATATCAGTCTTATTATCATATAGTACCTTCCTTGTGGGAACTTTTCAGCTTCAATCGCCCCAAGCAGGTACACCAAAGGGTCCAAGGGTATAGGTACCTGGGCCACTCTTGTGATGTTCTGGGAAACCTCCTCCCAGTATCTGTGGAGTTTTGGGCACCTCCAAATTAGATGTATAAATTCCCCTTGCTGTACTTTGCACTTTGGGCACAAGGGGGAGTCCCTTCCTCCCCACTTGTAAAGCTGTACTGGTGTTCTATAGGCCCTATGCAGAATAAATAATTGTGATAATTTGTGGGACGCTGATACAGATACCGCCGGAATAGAGTCCAACGCCATATCCCACTGGTCCCCATCTATATCTCCGATGTCTTCTTCCCATTTACTACGACATCTAAGGGAGGCATAGTCCTGTATTGAGGATAGTAATTCCGCATATGTTTTTGATATTAGTCCTCTCCGGGTATCCGCCTGGAGGACCTCCATCAGCAGACGTGACGATGATATTACTAAGGTTTGTGTCATTTGCTGTGCCTGCAGAGCATGCCGAAGCTGAAGATATTGATAAAAGCCCCTTGGGGCTAACTGGAATTCCTGGCACATCTGTTCGTATGTTTTTAACACTTCTCCCTCGTACAGTTGCGAAAAAAAACAAATCCCTCTCTCTTTCCAGGAGATAAAGCCCTCTAGGTCCTGTAACTCTGGGTATCTAGGGTTTTGCCATATCGGGGTAAAGGGCAGTGGGCCCCTTAACCTCAAAGCCTTCCGGATCTCCCCCCAGACCTTTTTAAGGAGAATACCCGTAGGTGCAGAGTGTGGTATACTAGGCAAGTCCATCTCCAAATGAGATGCTGCCTTTAGTGTAGGAGCCAGACCATTCTTAACGACATGAAAAAACGGGCATTAAAAATTTCGAACATGCTCTATTTTTTCACGTCGTTTTTCATGTCGTTTTTTTTAACGTCGTGAAAAACGGTAGTGTGTATGCTTTTACGAGGGGAAAACACGCGCATGCTCAGAATCAAGTATGAGACGGGAGCGCTCGTTCTGGTAAAACTAGCGTTCGTAATGGAGATAGCACATTCGTCACGCTGTAACGGACTGAAAAGCACGAGGCTGAAAAGCGCGAATCGACGCTCAACAAACTTTACTAACATGAAGGGTGGCGCCATTCGAACGGATCTTCCTTTATAGTGCCGTCGTACGTGTTGTACGTCACTGCGCTTTGCTCAAGCGTTTTTTTTCATGATCATGTGTACGCAAGACAGGGTTGAGAGGAAACAAGAAAAAAAACAACGAGAGAAACGTCGGTTTTAAGAATGACATTAAAAACGGACGTGTGTACGCGGCATTAGAGTCGGTAGACAATCCTCTGCCACAGGATTGTATAACCAATTGTTTTTTTGTTTCTTTCAGCCGATCCGGCAAAACTGTGAGGTAGATGGGTCGGGATGCGTCCTCCAATTGAGTCTCCAGGCTCTTCCTGAGATACCAGCCTTTTTGCTTGATCCTCTCTGAGAAAAGTCCTCCCCTGGTTTCTCCAATTACTCAGCTTCTCCCCACAGGAAAGACAGCACAGGACCACCCCTGACTAGTAGGCCCCAGAAACTCCTGGGCCTACTTCCAGTAATAAGGCCTCGGGCCAGCCGGCCCCAAGGCAGGAAACTGCTACTGCACACCTTAGGCCAGGAGGGCCATCAGGTCAGAAAGACCCGGAAGACAGCGTCTGTCCCTTAAGTACCCTCTCCCAGAATGCACAGCGGGGGGACCACTCCCACTGAGGCGTTTCTGGGCAAGAGGTACTCAATACATCCAGCCTGTTGCATTTCCAACCTTGGCCTGTGGTGACAGCGACACCCACAGTCAAGTGGTAAATGTGCAACACAGCTGGACTGGAACAGAAACCAGCAATTTACCACAATTATTCTGGGCTAAACTACAGCTCAGACAACTAAATTTACAAATAGCGCCTACCCAATAGGAGCAGGGCACTACATTTACATATAACAATGTTCTAAGTTTACAAATATATCTAGATAAACTCAGTCCATCTATACATTTTAACAACAAGATGAGGGTACGTTTGCTGTTTTTGAAGGGGATGTTGGATGCGAGTTGCTTGCTTGTACTTTCTGAAATGAGCAGTGCTAGATCTAACATGTGCAGATCAGTTTACATTTCTGCCTGTGTGCTGGGATGACTGAACTCCTTTGCTTCAGGTTTATGCCACCCCGTTCTGGGTGATCGAGATTGGCACTCGGAAGAAGACGGGAAGAAGATGCTGGAACCAGCGAGAGACCACAGGGATGTCAGACTATTGCTGGGGAGGTGAGTATTTGTGGGCTTTAGTTATGCTTTAAGGCAGATTAAAAAATGAATGGATGAGTGGTGGACCAGTATGAATTACCAGAGGAAAGGACCTGCAGAAATAAAGTTATTTTATCTTATAATGGAACCTTTAGGCTCCATGTACACAGAAGCTCAAAAACGGTCGTTTTGAACGCCAGATTTCTGGCAGAAAAAGCTGCTTTAAAATAACGGAAAATTTATTACCAAATACTTACCGTAATTTTCCTTTCCTGATAGACTCCATGGCAGACTACGTGTGGGTTAACCCCGCCTCCTCTCCACAGCTATAGGACCCCTTACCCATAAATTTGAGCTCACCTCCACAGACAGGTGTTCCGTAACTAGCCGACTCAAATTTCAACTCTCATATTTTTAATTCATGGGTGGGAACTCCGTCTGCCATGGAGTCTATCAGGAAAGGAAAATTACGGTAAGTATTTGGTAATAAATTTTCCGTTTTCCTGACAGACTCCATGGCAGACTACGTGTGGGAAATAACTAGCCAATCCACACGGGAGGGTATGCTTGCTCAAAAAAAATATTTTAATCTTTCCCGTCAACTGACAGGATTTTTCGACCAAAATTAACAGAGGAAAGGGAAGCAGGCTCAATACAATAATGAGACATAAATGTATGAATAGAAGACCACGAGGCTGCCCTGCATATCACTTCAGGAGCCACGTGTCGAGCTGCTGCCCATGAGGCTGCCATGCCTCTGGTGGAATGAGCCGTCACGCCTCTGGAGGAGCTAAGCCCTTTGCCCTGTAAGCCTGTTGAATAGATTGGACGATCCAGGCTGCTATTGTTCTGGAGGAAGCCCTCTTTATTTTGTTGCTACCAGTGTGTAACAAGAACAGGTAGTTCAAGCTTCTTAAAGATGAAGTGACTCGCAAATATTCTTTCAGAGTCTCACCTACATCCAAGGGATGAACATCTGCTGATTCTGGAGAATTGAAAGTAGGAAGGACTATTTCCTGATTCTCATGAAAAACTGACTTGACTTTTGGTTTAGACCCAAGCATGGGAATAAGGACCACTCGGTCCGGGAAGAAAGTCAAAAAGGGTTCTTGACAACCCAGGAAGCTTATTTCTGAAACCCTTTTGGCTGAAGTAATGGCCACTAGAAAGGCCAGTTTGATTGATAAGTCCTTAATAGAAAGATCCTTGTTGTTGAGTGCTGAAAGAGCATCAAGGACGAGCAGAAGATCCCATTTGGGGAATCTAGGTTTCCTCTGAGGCCTGATTCTCGAAGCCCCCTGAAAGGATTGTTGAACCAGGGGATGAGTTGCCCATGATGTTCCTGAAAATGCCGATAAGGCTGAAACTTGTCAATCCGTTTCCTCAGAGTACAAAGGAAGATCCAAGCCTGATTGTAGAAAACTCAAAACGTCTTGAACTCCAGGATTTCTGAAAGATTTTCCAGCAGAAGTCATGAAGCTGACAAACCTGGTCCAGATTCTGTTGTAGGTTTTGTTCATGTTAGGCTTTCTGGAGCTCATAAGGGTAGAGATTACCCCTAAAGCACACCCAAGAGACTCTAGCGGGTCCCTGAAGCTCATCAGATTCAGGAGAGGAAACCATGGCCTGTTCGGCCAGTATGGTGCTATTGTTATCACTTCGCCTTTCTCCAACTGGAGCCGCTGCAGGAATTTTTACCTGATCGGAGGTGGAGGGAAGGCATATGCCTTGTTGAATTTCCATTGGCTTGTTAATGCATCTACTCCAAAGGCTTGACTGCACCGACCTCGAGTGTAGTATCTGTCTACTTTGTGATTGCAGGGGGATGCAAACAGATCCACTTCTGGATCGAAATCCAACGATAGGATCCACTTGAAGGTTTGTGGATGCAATGACCATTCGTTGTTGTCTAGGTTGCTGCGTGACAGGAAGTCCGCTTGAATGTTCTGTTCCCCTGGAATGAAGACTGCTGTTAAGTTTGTAGATTCCTCTGAGCCCAGGTCATGATAGGTTCGACCTCTTGGAGAAGGGTGGGGCTCCGAGTGCCCCCTTGTCTCTTCACATATGCCACGGCGGTGGTATTGTCCATTTTGAGTAGGACCGACTTCCCTTTCAGAAGGTGGGAGAAGGCTTGAAGGGCGCACCATGCCGCACGCAATTCCAGAACGTTTGACCCTGGAATGTGGAGATGGGCATCCCATTTGCCCTGAGACAGTTCTGCCCCACAATGTGCTCCCCAGCCCGCATTGCTGGCATCGGATGAAACAATCATCCATTGGATGGGAGCAAGGGAGTGGCATGTTAAGTTTTTGTGCTGAAGCCACCAGAGAAGACTGTTCCTCATTGACTGAGTAGTCCTGATCAGCTGATTGCGATCGTCTGTCTTCCATTGCTGAAGGAATCCTGATTGAAAAGGCCGAAGCCTCCACATTGCCCATTTGACCATGGGGAACGTGGCCACCATCGTGCCGATTATCTTCAGGCACTGTGATGCCCTTAGGTTAGAGTAGTCTAGGGCTAAAGATATTCTTACCCGAATGACCGGGATTTTTTCTTCCGGAAGAGAGATGGTATTCTCTACTGTGTCGAATTGAGCTCCTAGGTAGGTTAGGCGTTGGGTCGGTTCTGGCTGACTTTTCTGTTGGTTTAAGAGCCATCCGAACTCTATCAATGTAGAGATCACTTGATCTTTGTGGATCAGCAGCTGCTGCTTGGGACAGAAGTAGCAGAACGTTCAGGTAATGATACAGACGCACACCCTGTATTCTGATAAGAGACACAATTACCAACAGTACCTTGGAAAAGACCATTGGAGAGGTCGTTAGTCCGAATGGAAGACAAATAAATTGTAAGTGCTCTCGTTCGACCTGAAATCGAAGGTATTTGTGGAATTCTTCTGCCATGGGAACATGAAAATACGCGTCCTTAACATCTATTGAGATCAACCAGTCGCCTGGTTGAACGACTTTTTGGATGGATGAGAGTGATTCCATCTTGAATTTCTCGTGCTTTATGTACCTGTTCAGGAAAGTGAGATCTATAACTGGACGCCAAGAGCCGTTCTTCTTTTGTACTAGGAAGAGGGGGAAGTATACCCCCTGGAATTCCTCGTCCTTTGGGACGGGCACCACTGCTCCTTGATCTTTCAGGGCATTCACATATGAAAGAAGAACTTGTTGTTTTTCTTCTGATTGAGGCAGTGAAGATTGCATTGGTCTGCATGGAGGGACTTTGGTGAAGGACCATGCGTGACCTGTTGAGACCGTTTTGATGGTCCAATAATCTGAGATCAAGGTCACCCAGACGTGCCGGCAGAAACGTAGGCGAGCCCCCTACCCGACCCGCTTGGGCGGGCCCAATCTCAAAAGGACTTGGTTGGCTCGCGCCCACCGGGCGTCTGTTTCTTGCCAGATTTTTTGGAAAGATATCTGCCTATTCCAGTTCCAGCTTCTCCTAAAATCCCGTCCGGGCCTATAGGAGCGTGCCTCTCTTGAACGCTCTGTGCTGCGTTTCCGCTGAGGCCTTCTTTGGTTAAACGGACGTTTGTCCTGAGGGAGGAATCCCGACTTTCCGCCTGTAGCCTTTGAAATAGCGTTATCTAGCTTGTTTCCAAACAAGGAAGTTCCTTCAAAAGGAATTTTGCACCATGCCTGCTTTGAGGCAGGATCAACAAGCCAGGGGCGCAACCATAGTGCTCGTTTGGCTGTGACCGAAGATAGCATGGATCTAGCCATCAAGCGGATAAGATCAATTGAAGCTTCTCCCAAAAAGGCAATAGCCAGTTTAAGTTCTTGCACTGCTGAACTTTGTGCCAATTCCTCCGAGACACCTTTCAGATCGGAGTCAACATTTTCCACCCAGGCCTCCATTGCTTTGGAGGTTACTGCAAGGGCAAAGCTGGTTTGCATGCCGTTCCGGCCAGGCTATATATTCTTTTGAGGTCCTGGTCGATCTTCCGATCCAGACCATCTTTAAATGATACGGTGTCATCTAGCGGGAGGGTGACATGCTTCGCTAGGCGCATTACCTTAGCATGGAAACCTTCTTATCTCCCTTGCTCCATTCTTCCTCAAACACTCCTTTCAGCTCAGAGGGAAGTGGGAAATTGGAGCGTTCTTTCCCCAGTTGTTTAAACAGTTTTCTTTGTTTTTCTGGGGGGGCAGTGATATCCTCCAACTTCAAAGTTTCCTTCACTGCCTTGATCAGCGGAGAGACTAAAGCGTAGTCGAATCCCACCGTAGAATCATCTCCCTCCATCTCGTCTTGCGAGGAATCATGGGAGGAATCACAGAATCATCTCCCTCCATCTCGTCTTGCGAGGAATAATGGGAGGAATCATGGGGCTGGAATTGGCCGGGATCCTCCTGGGCCTCGTCAGCCAAGGAGCCAGACAAGGTGGTGGACTGGCTCCTTGTGTGGGGGGGCAACTATTTCTTTCATAGATTGCTGTACCACACGTTTCCCAAGAGGCTCAAGGTTTTGATTTTCGGTCTCTTTCTCACCAACCGCTCGGGCATAACATGGGTCGCATAGCGATTTGCCCTCCGGGATTCTGGTCTTGCATCCCCAACAGGCTCTGTGGTCAGAGCGATCATCGCGGTGGTGGTGGCGGTGACTAGAGGAGGAATGGGAACATCTCCTATGTCTAGAGGGGGTATGTGAACGTCCCCTATGACGATGGGTCCTAGACGTAGTGTCGCGTCTAGACCTGGATGATGAGTGATGATGCGGCCTGGCAAGGTCCCTTTCTTGTGACCGATGAACTGAAGTTGCCAGGCTATAATACAGACAGAGGGAAGGGGAGGGGAGGTGGGCAGGATGTAACCGTTAGCAACCACCAGATAGGCACAAAAGACACCAACCCCCTACCCACTCCGCACATACCTTGTGCGGGAGGGCTGGCCACATGGCGGTGAGGATGAGTCCATGACGAGGGAGACAGGAATCCGTACTACACTGCCTAGACTAAGGATAAGCAAATCAATGCAAAGAAGCATGAGAAAAGAAAAAAGTTTTTTTTTTTTTTTTTTAAAACTGTCCCTTTAAGAGACACTAAGCATAACAAGCATACATTGCAAAATGAAGTGCTTACCCCGTCCTAGCAGTAATGAGGCTCCGGGAGGCTGTCGCTCTATGCCCACAGGCTATCCCACCTGTATAGGGCTCTTCAGCGGTTTAAATAAACCGCCGAAATGACGTCACGGCCGGTCCCGCTGCGCGCATGCGCCGAAGAAACCAGACCCACTGCGCCTGCACGGCCCCTGACCCCTCCGCCGCATTGCGCATGCGCGGAAACCAAGCCTCGGTTTCACCGCAGTTCGCGCATGCGCAGAAGAGCGGCGGATCGGGAACCAGGAAGTAATGGCGTCCTGGGACGCAAAAAGCGTTCCACATGCCGCAACACAGGAGGAAAAGACAGGGAAAACAGGACAACAAACATAAACTTGTCTGCCATGAAGAAGATATGAAAAACAAAATCTTCAGACCTTGCCAGCCGAGGAATCCTGCGATATCCGATCCGGTACTCTGGGGCCACATCCCTTCCACCATAGGGGTATTTTCCAGCCCTGAAACCACTCGCCCGCTCATAGCTGGGCCCTGGGTGCACCGCAAGCAGTACCGATCCATCTGAGCAATCCACATCCTGGACATCGCACAGAATTGCATGATGAAGGTCCATGTGTGGAGGATAAAAAAGGAACACCTGTCTGTGGAGGTGAGCTCAAATTTATGGGTAAGGGGTCCTATAGCTGTGGAGAGGAGGCGGGGTTAACCCACACGTAGTCTGCCATGGAGTCTGTCAGGAAATAGCTTTTATCAGCATTTTTTACTAGCGTTTATTAGCGTTTTTCAGTGTAGCTTTTTTTTGTTTTTGTTTTTTTTCCAATGGATCAAAAAACGCTAAAAAACGCTGGCGACCAGCGTTTTTGAGCTTTTATTAGCGTTTTGCGTTTTTTACCGCCGAATAACTGCACTTTGAACGCGAATTTCTTGCGTTCAGAAAAAAGCCCATCCACTGCTCATTAATGCTAAAAAACGCTATGTGTACATGAACACATAGGCTAACATAGAGTGCAGTTAATGGGCTTTTTTAAAAAAACGCCAAAACGCCAATAAACTGCAGTTTATCAGCTTCAGTGTACATGGAGCCTTAAAGAGACTAAGTCACAAAAAAAAAAATGTAGGAGATCCCAGAAATGATCAGACCTGTTCAGTATAGCAGTATAAAGAGCAAAGAATTAGTGCAAGGTGAAGTAATATATAGCAAACAAACATTCATAAAGGAGTTATTTTTGGTTCCTGTATTATTACATTTGACATTTTGCCCTATATAAATAAGCCAGTATATACTGTAAGGGGAAAAGACTCAAATGGAATTGACAGTGGTGACTGTGCATAAAAAACATAGTTGCCAACAGTCCCGGATTTCCCGGGACATTCATGGATTTAGGACCCTTGTCCCGGATTTTTTTTGTCCCGATTTTTTTTTCCCCGGGACTTTTTGTTTGAATGTCCCGGGAAATTCGGGAGTGTTTTAGGCAAAAACGGCAGCGGCGGCTACACCAAAATGGCCTTCGCCGCCACTGTGTTGTTTACTATTGTCCTCTTGTGTTCAGTGCAGAGGAGAGGGGCAACCAATCGGCTTCTCTCTTTTGGCAGCCCCTCCCCGCTGTACTGAACACGTGGATGGGATGCGATCTCCCTTCACCCGCCGCCGCCCCTGCCGCCTATGGGTCTGCAAAGTCATGGGTCCCCGAGGTACGATGGGGAAAGGAATGTGCGGGGGGGGGCTCTGATGGAGGACACAAGTGTGGAGGGGCTCTGATGGAGGACACAAGTGTGGAGGGGCTCTGATGGGGACACAAGTGTGGAGGGAACTCTGGTGGAGGACACAAGTAAGTGTGGAGGGGACTCTGATGGAGGACACAAGTGTGGAGGGGCTCTGATGGGGACACAAGTGTGGAGGGAACTCTGGTGGAGGACACAAGTAAGTGTGGAGGGGACTCTGATGGAGGACACAAGTGTGGAGGGGCTCTGATGGGGACACAAGTGTGGAGGGGACTCTGATGGAGGACACAAGTTCTGATGGAGGACACAAGTGTGGAGGGGACTCTGATGGGGACACAAGTGTGGAGGGGCTCTGATGGGGACACAAGTGTGGAGGGGACTCTAATGGAGGACACAAGTGTGGAGGGGACTCTAATGGAGGACACAAGTGTGGAGGGGACTCTAATGGAGGACACAAGTGTGGAGGGGCTCTGATGGAGGACACAAGTGTGGAGGGGCTCGGATGGAGGACACAAGTGTGGAGGGGCTCTGATGGAGGACACAAGTGTGGAGGGGCTCTGATGGAGGACACAAGTGTGGAGGGGACTCTAATGGAGGACACAAGTGTGGAGGGGCTCTGATGGGGGACACAAGTGTGGAGGGGGACTTTGATGGGGACACAAGTGTGGAGGGGCTCTGATGGGGAACACAAGTGTGGAGGGGCTCTGATGGAGGACACAAGTGTGGAGGGGCTCTGATGGAGGACACAAGTGTGGAGGGGACTCTAATGGAGGACACAAGTGTGGAGGGGACTCTAATGGAGGAACACAAGTGTGGAGGGGACTCTGATGGGGGACACAAGTGTGGAGGGGGCTCTGATGGGGAACACAAATGTGGGGGGGGGGACTCTGATGTTGGACACAAATGTGGGGTGGCACTCTGATGAGGGACACATATGTGGGGGCGCTGATTGGGACATGGGCAGGAAGGGTTTTAATGGGTGTGGGGAGGTGGCTCTGAGGGGACACAAGCGTGTGGCAGGAGTTCTGATGGGGACACAAATGTGTGGGGGGTGGCTGTGATGGGAACAGAAATGTGCAAGAGGGGGTGTTAATGGGGACACAAGCATGTAGGGAGAGTCTGATGAGGATACAATTGTGTGGGGAGATTATGCTGGGGACACAAATGGGCAGGGAGGCTCTGACAGGAACACTGATGTAAGGCCTCATGCACACTTAATGTTTAGCTCTGGTGCACGAGGCTCTGGCATTTAGGTGCAGGCGGAGGATACAGGTGCACCATCCAGCCCCGCTGATGGCAGCCTTTTTTTAAATTCTATTCTCTTTCATGGCTGGGGATTCATTTATAAATAACATTTTTTTCGGCCCACGAATATCTGTAAAACATACAATGTGGCCCTCGAAGTAAAAAGTTTGGAGTCCCCTGGTGTAGTGTATTAATCAGTGTAGTGTAGTAGTTAGTGTAGTGTAGTGGTAATCAGTGTAGTGGGTGGTGTAGTGTAGTGCATGTTGTAGTAATCAGTGTAGTGCGTGTTGCACCTGATGCATGGATGGACTCTGGGGAGGCAGCTGATGCAAGGACGGACTGCTGGGGAGGCAACTGATGCAAGGACGGACTCTGCTGGGGAGGCACCTGATGCAAGGACGGACTCTGCTGGGGAGGCACCTGATGCAAGGACGGACTCTGCTGGGGAGGCATCTGGTGGCAGGTGACATGCTTCCACTGATTCTGCATTATGGTGAGTTGAATGATTTCATTTTATATTACAATGTAATAATAGAAATAATGCACTTCAATCACCCTGACACCATAACAACCATGGTGCCGGAGTGGTTGAAGCGCCAACAACAGGTGTTTTGGAGTATCTTTATCTGCCGATTTTGTTAAACTTTCTGGAATACACATATTTGTATTGTGGTGTAGGATCTGGCTTCTTTCTTTCTGTCTTTCTTTCTTTCTGTCTTTCTTTCTTTCTTTCTCTTTCTTTCTTTCTTTCTTTCCTTCCTTCCTTCCTCTCGGACTCTAACCACACACCCTTTGAACCACGCCCATTTAAGCCACACTCACTATCGTGCATAAACCACACCCATTTTCGTATTAGGGTGTGACGCGCCTACAAATAATTGTCCCGACCCTTAATTATAGCAGGGCTCCGCCTACATGCACAAAAAGTGTCCCGGATTTTTTTTTCCAATGTTGGCAACTATGAAAAAAAGGGACACCCAGGAACAGTTCACATAGGTTTGTCCTGCACTTTTATTCAGTAGGGCAGAAAACAAATTTAAGTGCAGGAGAGCTTTGTACAGCAAGTGCATAGTATAAAATAAACATAGCATCTGCTTGTCCAAGCTGCTAACTGAACTTCCTGTATGTCTGTTCGTGGATAACAGGGTGCCCCCTAATGGGTTCCTCAAGAAAACGGGCAGCACAAGTACCTTTTTAGTGGTTTTACAGCAATCACCCAGCAACAGGCTCTTACATTGCAGAGCTCAAATGTAAAAAAGCCTATGTATAGATGACTAGTAAGTGGGGTCTGGCTAACTGGAAAAATGGGAACCTAGGACTGGAGGCTTTATCCCACTCAAAGCTCTACAAAGAGCCTATGGGCTCAAGGAGCCAAATAAGAACTTATTAATATCTGAGAAAAGAACAAAAATTGTTTCCTTCATAGCAGTCACGAACCATGTGTCACCATGTGTACAGTAGGTGAGGAATTTAGGTGACAATATATACAGTCCACAATCCTGACAGTCAGTGACTCACGTACCCTCCCCCTCTACTCAGGCCTGAGAATATTTCCCATCTGACAGCCCATCAGCATTTCCTTGCTGGGTCCCTGGTTTGTGTTTAACATAAAATTTGAGGTCTTGCAGAGTGCACAATCTGGTGCAGCTCTGCATATAAGCCAATCAGCTTCCAGGTTTTATTGCCAAAGCTTAACTGAACAAGCTGAAGTTAGAAGCTGATTGGCTAGCATGCACAGCTGCACCAGATTATGAGTGCTACAGTTTTAGTAAATCTCCTCCCATGTGTCTCTTACATTGTTCCCTTTGTTCCATGCTAATCATTGTAGAGGTAAATAGTCGGTAATTCATTAGAACTATATGTTCAAAAGGTAATACCTCAATTCATCAGAACTATATGTTCAAAAGGTGAAATCTCAATTACTTAATGCCCACTTTATGGCCAGACACTCCCTTTCCACAATTAAATAGTACCTCTCTGCAGGCATTAGTTTCCAGCTGAGGTATGACACTGGCCCTTTAACCTATCCATTAATTTCCTAGGACAAGACTGCTCCAAGACAAGCACCAGAGCCATTTCTGACTGAAGTTGGGGGTGATTAACAGTGATCGCTTACACAATATTACCTTCAGCTTTAGAAAGCTTTCTCTGCTTTTTCACCATGGTGGACTTGCTCTTCTTGATGAAATCAGTTACTGGAGCTTCTGTCATAGCAAAGTTAGGCACAAAACTTCTGATAGTGTCCTAGAATTCCCAGGAAGGTTCTAAGTTTTTTATACTAGCCAAAGCCAGCTGTAAATTTCTTCAGTCTTTTTGCCTCCGAGGCTTTATGTCCCACCTGCTCAATGCTGTAGATCAAACACTGGGCATCTTCCAAGGCTATTGCACATTTTTTTATAATTGTCTGTTAACCCAGTGTAGCGGGTATTTAAATGTAAGGGAAACATCTGGGTGGTAGTGTAACCCAGATGCACTGATTATTGTTTATGGAGGACTCTGGTGGTGTGAGGTTCCCTGGGGTCCGAGGGTGGCGCTGTTGCCCTGGGCCGGGGGTTGAACCCTCACTTCAAGACTGTACTCTTTTTGTCCCTTTCCGGCGGTTGTACAGCGGGGCGGGGAACCTGCTGTGACGCTGGGGAGAGGAGATAAAGGGGGCGGACGCCCTGAGCACGGGGGTTCAGAGTCGGAGGACACCGCCGCGCCCAGGCACCTTCAGCCTGGGTGTGGGCGTTCCGGAGTTCCGGGCACAAGGGCCCTTGACCTGGCCGGAGCGGGAGATGGAGTCCATCCCAGGCACCTTTAGCCCTGGGGTGAGGTACTATTGAGGAGGCCTGGGACCCAGTACCTTCGACTGGGTTCCGCAAGGGTGGAGGAGTCCGAGGGTGTGGGCGCCCGAATCTGAGACGAGGAGGCCGGGGAGTGTAACCCTTCCGAACAGCCCGGTGCAGCATTTGCCGGTGACGGTGGGGCCTCTGGTAACTCTCTCGGAATGATGTCTTCCCTCTTACTGAGGCCACAGCTTAAAGAAGGTAACTCCTGTTTCATGTTCGTCAGAGTTGCTGGTAGAGACTCAGAAAAGGAAAGAAGTACATTCACAGCCACTGTGCACCATAACAGTTGGTGATATCTCAGTGGTTTAGTTTGATTAAGGATTGTGCCTTGCCTACTCCCCACCTATACTGAACTGTTCGTTGGTCACAACCTGTCTGTGCTAAGTTACGATTTATTGCTGTTGAAGAATAAATAAGAGTTGGCCCTTTTCAGTGGTGTGAAACTCTGGTTACTGGGAGCAAAGGGGGGTCAGTTAGAGGAAAGACTTAACCCTGGGTTATACACACGACCCAATGGTAAAATACGTTCGGGCCTTCACCTCTATCTAGAAGAGGACATGGGCCGTGGTGGATCTCATCCCTCCTCCCAGGTTCCCCTAGACAAGACAGCAAGCCGAGAAGAAGAAGGGGTGAGAGGGGTGAGCCCGCTACACCAGTTTTACGCATGGAATCTAAAACTGCGTGGCCCTTTTTTTGGTGTGAATTCCAGTCTAGACTGACAATGACAACTGCATCTAGCTACGTTGAAGAATATGCTTTGAGGGGCTTAAGAATATGTACATTCTTTGGAATGAGCTGAGGACCCCATGTAAGTCAAAAGTGAGGACCACACACTGGTACAGCTTATGTGGTATCACAAGAGTTGTCTTCTCCTTTGCCCTGTCTGTTAAGGGAACCTACCAATACACCTTAGTAAGATCAAGTGTGCTAATGTACCTGACAGGACCAAAGCATTCCATCACTTTATACATGTCGTAGGAGAAGCAACAAATTTGAATATTCATTATAATTTTCGGAAGTCATTGCATAAACCTAGGCTGCCACCCAGATTAGGAATGAGCACTATGGGATTTGACTACTTGCTATTAAATTCTGCTATAACCCCAAGGGCTAAAATGTTCTGTACCTCCTTTGAAATGGCTTTTCTTTGAGCTTCTCGTGCCCAATAAGGTTTAATTTACTTTGCTGTGAGGCTCCGTTACAATGTCATGGTAAACTGCCTTGGATCATCCAGGGAATTCTAAAAACATCTCTCAATTTCTCTGCAAGAACTCTCCCACCTGAATCTGAGTAACGAAAAGAGAATCTGAGATTCCAACCTTTCACTGGTAATACTTTAGGGATGCTTTCTGCTGAGAGAGCCCCCCAATCCTTTAACCACTTAAGGACCGCCGCACGACGATGTACGTCGACAGAATGGCATGGACAGGCACAAGGGCGTACAGGTACGTCCCCTTTAAGAACCTGTTCATGGGTCGTGCCGGCATTCTCGCTTACCCGGTCTGAACCTCCCTGACCGAGTCCGCGGGACCCGCAGAGACGATCGCCGCCGGTGTCCCGCGATCAGGTCACAGAGCTGAAGAACGGGGAAAGGTAAGTGTAAACAAACCGTTCCCCGTTCTTCCTAGTGGCAGTGTCACTGATCGTCTGTTCCCTGTCATAGGGAACAACGATCAGTGACGTCACACGCCAAGCCACGCCCCCTTCAGTTAGAATCACTCATTAGGTCACACTTAACCCCTACAGCGCCACCTAGAGGATAAACCCTTCACTGTGTAATTTTTACAGTAATCGGTGCATTTTTATAGCACTGATTGCTGTAAAAATGACAATGGTCCCAAAAATGTATCAAAAGTGTCCGATGTGTCTGCCATAATGTTGCAGTCACGATAAAAATCGCTGATCACAGCCATTACTTGTAAAAAAAAAATATTAATAAAAATGCCATAAAACTACCCCCTATTTTGTAGATACTATAACTTTTGCGCAAACCAATCAATAAACGCTTATTGCGATTTTTTTTAACCAAAAATATGTAGAAGAATACGTATCGGCCTAAACTGAGGAAAAAAAATATTTTTTTATATATTTTTTGGGGATATTTATTATAGCAAAAAGTAAAAAATATGTAATTTTTTTCAAAATTGTCGCTATTTTTTTGTTTATAGCACAAAAAATAAAAACCTCAGAGGTGATCAAATACCACCAAAAGAAAGCTCTATTTGTGGGAAAAAAAGGACATCAATTTTGTTTGGGAGCCACGAAGCACGACCGCGCAATTTTCAGTTAAAGCGACGCAGTGCTGAATCGCAAAAAGGGGCCTGGTCTTTAACCAGCCAAAATCGTCCGGGGCTGAAATGGTTAAGGTTTTTATTAAGATAACATAGTATATTTGAAATAGTTTTCTCTTTCCGGGTTGGTAGGCCCGGTAGCTGACATCACTGATTTTCTCTATTTTTTTTCTGTAATCTCTGATTATAGTAAAGCAGTTATAAACTCTAGCTTGCGCCTCTTGTAATAACTCTCTCTTAATGGGACACCAGCTCATCCATTCTCTTGTTTGATGTGTCTAAAGCATTGCTGTATCTTAAAGGGGTTGTAAAGGTTCGTTTTTTATGTAGCGGGGTCTTTAAATTTAGTTGGGGTACACCTGGGTGGTAGTATGACCCAGGTGTGTAATTGTGAGAGGTTTTGGACCCCTTTGTATTCGTGGAGGATTGGGTGGTGTATTATTCTCCTTGGCCTGTGGGTGGCGGGGTACCTACAGGCTCAAGGTAGAATCACTGCCACAGTGCTACCCTTTTTGTCCCTTTCCGGAGATGGTACGGCTGGGGCGGGGAACCCGCCGTGGTGTCAATGGGAGGAGATAAAAGGGGGAGACGCCCTTACCACAAGGTCTTCGAGGATCTTCTCTTCACGCACCCAGGCACCTTTAGCCTGGGTGCGGGCGGTCCGGAGTTCTGGCCCAGGCGCCCTAGGCCTGACCGGAATGGAATTGGAGTCCATCCCAGGCACCTTTAGCCTGGGGTGAGGTACTAGATCGGAGGCCTGGGGCCCAGTAACTTCGACTGGGTCCCACAAGGGCGAAGTGATCCGAGGGTCCCCAAGGTGGACGGGACCCGCATCTAAGGTGAGGAGGCCGGGGAGGTCACCCGTCCGGAGATTCCGGAGCAGCATCAACCCGGTGACGGATGGGCCTCCGGTAACTCCCTTAGAGGGACATATTCCCCTGATAGGGGCCACAGCGCAGCGAAGGTACTCCTAACTACGTTCTCTTGAGTTGCTGGTAGAGACTCACAAGTTTTATGTTCTGTGCTAATCAAGGCTACTATAACCGCTGGTGAAACCACAGTGGTTTAGATTTGAAATTAGGATAGTGCCTCGACCTGCTCATCCCACCGTATCAGGCTGTTAAAACGTTCCAACCAGTTGGCTACAGAAGCATTGTTTATTGTGGAACTTACAATAAAGCAAAAGTTGGACCGTGATCGGTGTGTGGACTCTGGTTAATGGGAGCAAAGGAGGGTTCCAGCATAGCAGGACTGAATTTCATAACTAACGCACATTGGCCCGAGGAAGATACTGATCCTGGCCTTCACCTCACCCACAGCCATGGGAAGGACATGGGCCATAGCGCATCTCACCCTGTCGTGTGACATGCCCCTGGAAAAAGGAGATGGGGTGAGGCCGCTACACGTGGGGGCTCGTGAGTCCGGGATGAAATGTGTATTGACTTTGAAATTTGAAATGGCTGTGTCTGGACTTTGCTGCCCGGAGGAGTGCCAAGCAGGTCGGCCATGTGATTGCCCAAAGTGCGTCCCTGTGCTCGAAGTCGTGGAAATGACCCCAAGACGGGAAAGGCCCATGCAGAAAGAGCGGGAAGAGGGAGAAGTCCAGCCGTGTGAAGTACTACATGTGGGGACTTTTGCTGCACTGCGCCATGAGGCACCCCGTGACTGCACAATTTGTGGGCGGAGACTGGAGAAAGCCCGCGAAAACGTGCAAGTCATGGGAGGAGTCCGGTCATGTGAGGAGATACACGTGGAAACTCCGGCGCGTGGTCAGTGCGTGATGGAGCAGCAGATAGTCGGGATGGCCTCAAGCTCCCCGTGGATTCCGGTTCCCTACCCCACGAAGATGACTGCTTTTGCTGCTCCCCTTACAGACACGGGGATAAGACTCAGGCCCCGAGGGCAGTTGGCTCTGTACTCATGCAGAGACACGGAGGCCCTCGGCGTGATCTGTTCTGGATGCTCGGGACTGGTGGTCCACCTGAAGCCATTTGGGCGTTGCGAAGCATGCAAGGAGTTCCTGTTCGAGGTGGAGCCATCCACAGTAAGGCCCCGGGCCCTTCGCCTCAACAGCCTCACAGGTACCGCTACTCCGGAAGGGGAGATCCAGGCCTTTGCGGAGGTCCCCGTACGCACTGACCAGGGCGACGTGACTGCCCAACCAGAGACTGAGAGAGAAAACTCCAAGGATGCTGCTTCGGTCACCACAGATTCCCTGCTCCCACCTCCGAAGAGGAAAGTCGGCCTGGTGCAGGCCTCCTATGGTCGTGGAAGAGCTTCACCCCGTCACTTGCCGGGCCTGGATGGATCCGGTTGGAAGAGTCCTGGACATCCCAGTTCTACAAAAGGTCAAGGTGAGCCAGGGGCTGGGACTGTGGTGGTGGTTGGAGGTGTCGGGAGTCCACAGTCGGTGGAGCCCGCAAGGGAGGGTAGTTCCACGTCTACTAGAGACTACCTTCCCGCCGAGATGTATGACACCTCCGACCTGGAATCGCTGTCAGACTGCGGAGATGACGGGGAAATAGATGAACTGTTTCACCGGAAGGGCTGGGACAAACGCCCGTTACCCATGCTACGTGAACCGCAGTATTCCCCTACGTCTATAGGAGACAGCACACCCCGGGAGCAGGCCCCGGAGCTTACGAGGAAGTCTAGTCCTCCGACCAACCTTCCACATTCTACAACATCACCCGCCTTGGTAGTGGGGATGCAGCGTGCTTCATTGCGGGCACCGAGAGCGAAGCTGCCCGAGGTAGTGAAAGTACCTCGGCACCCGGAGGCCATCGTTCAGCCAGGAGAAGGTGAGCGGGATGCCATGCCTCCCTTGGCCAGATTGCGAAGACTTTTATCCCAGAGAGTCGCCCGTGAGTACGGATGGGAATATCTCTACTTGCCTCGGGATTTACTTTACGAAGTTGAGGTCCTGCGACAGAGATGGTACGAGGAATTCGTTTGGGAAAAACTCAAAGTGCCTCATGCCCGGCGATACTTGTCCTGTTCGCCACCAGTGTCGAAAAAGTTCAAAGACTGCAGAGCGGATTGGATGTTGGGGCGCCACATCTATGCGGACAAGGTGCTAATCTGCCGGAAGGATAAAGAGGATGTCAACTATTCGATTGAGGTTTTTGATAAGCACCTAAAGCCTTTGTTCT
Organism: Rana muscosa; assembly: GCA_029206835.1. Classification (NCBI taxonomy): domain Eukaryota; kingdom Metazoa; phylum Chordata; class Amphibia; order Anura; family Ranidae; genus Rana; species Rana muscosa. The sequence continues at coordinate 182,161,515 of CM055121.1, forward strand.
TGCCTGACCCGAAGTTCTATCTGTGAGAAGAGACTCACTTGTTTTCCCTGCAGTTTCTGGAAATGTCCTTGCCGGAACATTTGAACTGTACCCTGTTTTTTTTATTTGGGTTTGTTTTTCTACTCTTTGGAGGAATGAGAGCAGTTTTTGTTGTTCGTTCTCTCTTCTTCCAGACATCAAGGACAGAGACTTTTTGGGGGTAGAATTAGTGTAGGGACGCAGGAAGAATGAAGACTTCACCAAGTGTCATTACCGCGGCACTGTCACCAGGTGGCAGTGTTGCGCAACGGTTGTTGGAATTCTACACTTGCATCACTTTGCCATTGAAGCGAATGGGTTTCTCGGCTGATAGACTCATTCGTTTCAAGTCAACACACAATGTTAGGATGTTGTGCTTTCTTTTTTTGTTTCCCTCATGCAGGAGATTCGTCCGTCAAGGCTACTGAGTATGGGGTGGTTCTTAGACAGTGACGGGAGGGATTGTATATATGTGAATGTTCAGATGGTTTTATGCAAAAGTTTTATTATGTTATAGTTCCCTTCCCCTTGAGCAGGTCTTGGCACAAACGGGGTTTAATTTTTTTTTTAGGGATAGCCTCTGGGGCTCACTTCATGTCACCACTCCTTGGGAGACATGGGTGTGCACCTGACGCTGGGGACCAGCGTCAAATCACAGGGGGGAGTATGTAGCGGGGTCTTTAAATTTAGTTGGGGTACACCTGGGTGGTAGTATGACCCAGGTGTGTAATTGTGAGAGGTTTTGGACCCCTTTGTATTCGTGGAGGATTGGGTGGTGTATTATTCTCCTTGGCCTGTGGGTGGCGGGGTACCTACAGGCTCAAGGTAGAATCACTGCCACAGTGCTACCCTTTTTGTCCCTTTCCGGAGATGGTACGGCTTGGGCGGGGAACCCGCCAAGGTGTCAATGGGAGGAGATAAAAGGGGGAGACGCCCTTACCACGAGGTCTTCGAGGATCTTCTCTTCACGCACCCAGGCACCTTTAGCCTGGGTGCGGGCGGTCCGGAGTTCTGGCCCAGGTGCCCTAGGCCTGGCCGGAATGGAGTTGGAGTCCATCCCAGGCACCTTTAGCCTGGGGTGAGGTACTAGATCGGAGGCCTGGGGCCCAGTAACTTTGACTGGGTCCCACAAGGGCGAAGTGATCCGAGGGTCCCCGAGGTGGACGGGACCCGCATCTAAGGTGAGGAGGCCGGGGAGGTCACCCGTCCGGAGATTCCGGAGCAGCATCAACCCGGTGACGGATGGGCCTCCGGTAACTCCCTTAGAGGGACATCTTCCCCTGATAGGGGCCACAGCGCAGCGAAGGTACTCCTAACTAGGGATGAGCTTCGTGTTCGAGTCGAACATACGTTCGACTCGAACATCGGCTGTTCGATCGTTCGACGAAGATCGAAGGATTTGGGCCGTTCGCGCCAAATTCGAGTGACGCGAACGGCCCACAATGCACTACGCCATCGCAGTGTCATCCAGGCGCTGTGATTGGACAAGCATGCACTGTGACCCCGCATGCTTGGCCAATCACAGCGCCGGCAGCGAGGAGAGCAATGATTGGCCACAGGCAGGATGCCTGTGGCCAATTATTGCTGAGGGTGTTTAGTACACGCCCCACACTATAAAAGGCAGCCAGCACGGCGGCCTAGTGTAGTGTGTTCCGGAGCAGGGAAAGACAAGCATAGGCAGGGACAGTGACATTTATTTCTTTCTTGCTTAACCTGGATTCCTTTAGTTTAGGGAAAGAGAAGGATAGGTAGGGAGAGTGTCAGTGTGTTTTACTGTGCGAGTCCTTGTTTCTAGGGACAAAGAAGAAAGTGAGGGGAATTCTCCTTGTGCTATAGTGTGCTTTAAAAAAACATTTTTTCTAGGGACAGAAAACTCTAGGTAGGGAGAGTGTCAGTTTCTTTCACTGTGCGAGTCCTTGTTTCTAGGGACAAAGAAGGAAAGTGAGGGGAATTCTCCTTGTGCTATAGTGTGCTTTAAAAAAAAATTTTTTCTAGGGACAGAAAACTCTAGGTAGGGAGAGTGTCAGTTTCTTTCACTGTGCGAGTCCTTGTTTCTAGGGACAAAGAAGGAAAGTGAGGGGAATTCTCCTTGTGCTATAGTGTGCTTTAAAAAAAAAAAGATTTCTAGGGACAGAAAACTCTAGGTAGGGAGAGTGTCAGTTTCTTTCACTGTGCGAGTCCTTGTTTCTAGGGACAAAGAAGGAAAGTGAGGGGAATTCTCCTTGTGCTATAGTGTGCTTTAAAAAAACATTTTTTCTAGGGACAGAAAACTCTAGGTAGGGAGAGTGTCAGTTTCTTTCACTGTGCAAGTCCTTGTTTCTAGGGACAAAGAAGGAAAGTGAGGGGAATTCTCCTTGTGCTATAGTGTGCTTTAAAAAAAAAAAATTTCTAGGGACAGAAAACTCTAGGTAGGGAGAGTGTCAGTTTCTTTCACTGTGCGAGTCCTTGTTTCTAGGGACAAAGAAGGAAAGTGAGGGGAATTCTCCTTGTGCTATAGTGTGCTTTAAAAAAAATTTTTTCTAGGGACAGAAAACTCTAGGTAGGGAGAGTGTCAGTTTCTTTCACTGTGCGAGTCCTTGTTTCTAGGGACAAAGAAGGAAAGTGAGGGGAATTCTCCTTGTGCTATAGTGTGCTTTAAAAAAACATTTTTTCTAGGGACAGAAAACTCTAGGTAGGGAGAGTGTCAGTTTCTTTCACTGTGCGAGTCCTTGTTTCTAGGGACAAAGAAGGAAAGTGAGGGGAATTCTCCTTGTGCTATAGTGTGCTTTAAAAAAACATTTTTTCTAGGGACAGAAAACTCTAGGTAGGGAGAGTGTCAGTTTCTTTCACTGTGCGAGTCCTTGTTTCTAGGGACAAAGAAGGAAAGTGAGGGGAATTCTCCTTGTGCTATAGTGTGCTTTAAAAAAAAAAAATTCTAGGGACAGAAAACTCTAGGTAGGGAGAGTGTCAGTTTCTTTCACTGTGCGAGTCCTTGTTTCTAGGGACAAAGAAGGAAAGTGAGGGGAATTCTCCTTGTGCTATAGTGTGCTTTAAAAAAACATTTTTTCTAGGGACAGAAAACTCTAGGTAGGGAGAGTGTCAGTTTCTTTCACTGTGCGAGTCCTTGTTTCTAGGGACAAAGAAGGAAAGTGAGGGGAATTCTCCTTGTGCTATAGTGTGCTTTAAAAAAAAAAACTTCTAGGGACAGAAAACTCTAGGTAGGGAGAGTGTCAGTTTCTTTCACTGTGCGAGTCCTTGTTTCTAGGGACAAAGAAGGAAAGTGAGGGGAATTCTCCTTGTGCTATAGTGTGCTTTAAAAAAACATTTTTTCTAGGGACAGAAAACTCTAGGTAGGGAGAGTGTCAGTTTCTTTCACTGTGCGAGTCCTTGTTTCTAGGGACAAAGAAGGAAAGTGAGGGGAATTCTCCTTGTGCTATAGTGTGCTTTAAAAAAACATTTTTTATAGGGACAGAAAACTCTAGGTAGGGAGAGTGTCAGTTTCTTTCACTGTGCGAGTCCTTGTTTCTAGGGACAAAGAAGGAAAGTGAGGGGAATTCTCCTTGTGCTATAGTGTGCTTTAAAAAAACATTTTTTTCTAGGGACAGAAAACTCTAGGTAGGGAGAGTGTCAGTTTCTTTCACTGTGCGAGTCCTTGTTTCTAGGGACAAAGAAGGAAAGTGAGGGGAATTCTCCTTGTGCTATAGTGTGCTTTAAAAAAAAAAAAAATTTCTAGGGACAGAAAACTCTAGGTAGGGAGAGTGTCAGTTTCTTTCACTGTGCGAGTCCTTGTTTCTAGGGACAAAGAAGGAAAGTGAGGGGAATTCTCCTTGTGCTATAGTGTGCTTTAAAAAAACATTTTTTCTAGGGACAGAAAACTCTAGGTAGGGAGAGTGTCAGTTTCTTTCACTGTGCGAGTCCTTGTTTCTAGGGACAAAGAAGGAAAGTGAGGGGAATTCTCCTTGTGCTATAGTGTGCTTTAAAAAAAATTTTTTTCTAGGGACAGAAAACTCTAGGTAGGGAGAGTGTCTGTTTCTTTCACTGTGCGAGTCCTTGTTTCTAGGGACAAAGAAGGAAAGTGAGGGGAATTCTCCTTGTGCTATAGTGTGCTTTAAAAAAACATTTTTTCTAGGGACAGAAAACTCTAGGTAGGGAGAGTGTCAGTTTCTTTCACTGTGCGAGTCCTTGTTTCTAGGGACAAAGAAGGAAAGTGAGGGGAATTCTCCTTGTGCTATAGTGTGCTTTAAAAAAACATTTTTTCTAGGGACAGAAAACTCTAGGTAGGGAGAGTGTCAGTTTCTTTCACTGTGCGAGTCCTTGTTTCTAGGGACAAAGAAGGAAAGTGAGGGGAATTCTCCTTGTGCTATAGTGTGCTTTAAAAAAAAAAAATTCTAGGGACAGAAAACTCTAGGTAGGGAGAGTGTCAGTTTCTTTCACTGTGCGAGTCCTTGTTTCTAGGGACAAAGAAGGAAAGTGAGGGGAATTCTCCTTGTGCTATAGTGTGCTTTAAAAAAACATTTTTTCTAGGGACAGAAAACTCTAGGTAGGGAGAGTGTCAGTTTCTTTCACTGTGCGAGTCCTTGTTTCTAGGGACAAAGAAGGAAAGTGAGGGGAATTCTCCTTGTGCTATAGTGTGCTTTAAAAAAAAAAAAATTCTAGGGACAGAAAACTCTAGGTAGGGAGAGTGTCAGTTTCTTTCACTGTGCGAGTCCTTGTTTCTAGGGACAAAGAAGGAAAGTGAGGGGAATTCTCCTTGTGCTATAGTGTGCTTTAAAAAAAAATTTTTTCTAGGGACAGAAAACTCTAGGTAGGGAGAGTGTCAGTTTCTTTCACTGTGCGAGTCCTTGTTTCTAGGGACAAAGAAGGAAAGTGAGGGGAATTCTCCTTGTGCTATAGTGTGCTTTAAAAAAACATTTTTTCTAGGGACAGAAAACTCTAGGTAGGGAGAGTGTCAGTTTCTTTCACTGTGCGAGTCCTTGTTTCTAGGGACAAAGAAGGAAAGTGAGGGGAATTCTCCTTGTGCTATAGTGTGCTTTAAAAAAATTTTTTTTCTAGGGACAGAAAACTCTAGGTAGGGAGAGTGTCAGTTTCTTTCACTGTGCGAGTCCTTGTTTCTAGGGACAAAGAAGGAAAGTGAGGGGAATTCTCCTTGTGCTATAGTGTGCTTTAAAAAAACATTTTTTCTAGGGACAGAAAACTCTAGGTAGGGAGAGTGTCAGTTTCTTTCACTGTGCGAGTCCTTGTTTCTAGGGACAAAGAAGGAAAGTGAGGGGAATTCTCCTTGTGCTATAGTGTGCTTTAAAAAAACATTTTTTCTAGGGACAGAAAACTCTAGGTAGGGAGAGTGTCAGTTTCTTTCACTGTGCGAGTCCTTGTTTCTAGGGACAAAGAAGGAAAGTGAGGGGAATTCTCCTTGTGCTATAGTGTGCTAAAGCATTCCTCATCAACCATCTTTGAAATCCTTGTTTTTTGGACAGTCAGGGAAATTGTCGTTGTGCTATTCTGTGCAAAAGCAATCATCCTCAACCATATTTAGAAATCCTTAAGTAAAGGGACAGAGAAGGACACCTGAAGGTAGCCCTTATTGCTTTTTTCCCATCTCCCTGCAGGCCATCTATTAGAATGTCTGGAAGGCAAACAAGGAGAGGCAGACAGTCAGGAGGCAATAAAAGAGGGCAAGCAGGCTCGGTGTCTGGGGGCAACAGTGCTGGTCGTGGACGCGGTGCATTGTCATCAGCACATGGCCATGGGACACGCTTGTCCTTCTTTTCGGCAGCTGGACATGTTGAGCCACATCATGCCGAAGACTTGGTAGAGTGGATGACCAAGCCCTCCTCCTCCTCCTCATCCTCTCCCACCCAGGCTCAGGGTACTGGCAAAGCAGCTGCCAAAGCGTCCTCTTCCCTGGTATCAATGTCAGACTCATCATCAGTCACTCCTTCCCTAGACCCACCATGTCCTCCTCCTGAGGAGTCCCCCGAACTGTTTGAGCACAGTGTTGGGTACATGCTCCAGGAGGATGCCCAGCGTTTCGAAGGGTCTGATGATGAAACCCAGCTACAGGAAGGCAGTAGCGTGAGAGCAGACAGAGGGGATGCTCAAGAAGGACACCAATCTGGCAGTCATGTTCCAGCAGCTGCAGCATACTGCCAGATTGGCTCCAGTGATGAGGAGGGAGGGGATGATGAGGTCACTGACTCCACGTGGGTGCCTAATAGGAGAGAGGAGGAGGAGGAGGATGAGGAGGAGGCACATCTCCAACGAGGCAGGATGCCCTTTGGTGGCCAGCGTAAGGGCAGTACACCGACGGAATCACACCGCAGAGCTCCGCCTGCCATTCAAAAAGTTCCTTGGTGTGGGCCTTTTTTGAGGCTAGTGCATCAGATCGCACAGCTGCTGTTTGCAACATATGTCTCAAGCGTATATCGCGTGGCCAAAACATCAGCCGCTTGGGTACCACATGCCTGACCAGACATATGTTGACCTGCCATGCAGCTCGTTGGCAAGCCTACCTCAAAGACCCACACCAAAGAACAAAGCGGACCTCTCCTTGCACCGCATCAGCTGGGATCTCCAACCCCACTATAACTTCAGTCCTCTCTGAAACATGCACTGAGAGGAATGAAGGTGTAGAATTAGGTGTGTCACAGCCAAGTACTTGCGGCCACTCTGCTAGCAGTACACCGACGTCCGATTCTAGCAGGCAAATTTCCCTGCCCCAGCTGCTGGACCGTCGAAAGAAGTTCACTCCCAGCCATCCACATGCCCAGCGGTTGAATGCTAGCTTGGCTAAATTGCTAGCGCTTCAACTGCTGCCTTTTCAGTTGGTAGACTCGGCCCCCTTCCGTGAGTTTGTGCAATGTGCGGTTCCTCAGTGGCAGGTTCCCAAACGCCACTTTTTCTCACGGAAGGCTATTCCGGCTCTCTACCGGCATGTGGAAGGCAATGTCTTGGCCTCGCTGGACAGGGCGGTCAGCGGTAAGGTGCATATTACCGCTGACTCATGGTCCAGCAGGCATGGACAGGGACGTTACCTTTCTTTAACGGCCCATTGGGTCACTCTTTTGGCAGCTGGGAAGGATGCAGGACAAGGTGCAGTAGTGTTGGAGGTTGTTCCACGGCCACGCCTCCAAAATGCTACTACTGGTTGTGACACACCTCTCTCCTCCACCCCCTCCTCTTCTTCTTCCTCCATGGCCTCTTCCTGTGGTTTGTCCTCGGAACCAGCGGTGCTCCGTAGGCGTTCAAGGGGCTACGCAAGTACGCAGGCAAAAAGATGCCATGCCGTGCTTGCGCTGGTGTGTTTGGGGGACAGAAGCCACACTGGGGCAGAGGTCCTGTCTGCTCTGCAGGGGCAGGCCGAGAGGTGGTTGACGCCACGCCAGCTTAAGCCAGGAATGGTGGTTTGCGACAATGGCACCAACCTCCTCTCCGCCCTCCGACAGGGACAACTGACCCATGTGCCCTGTGTGGCTCACGTCCTTAACCTGGTGGTGCAGCGGTTCTTGGGCAGGTACCCGGGCTTACAGGATGTCCTGAGGCAGGCCAGGAAAGTCTGTGTGCATTTCCGCAGATCTTATAATGCCAGTGCTCGCCTGGCTGAGCTGCAAAAGGAGTTGAACCTGCCCAAGAACCGCCTTATATGTGACATGCCCACCAGGTGGAACTCAACGTTGGCCATGCTGCAGCGGCTGCACACGCAGCAGAGGGCCATCAATGAGTACCTGTGCGACTACGGCACCAGGACAGGGTCAGGGGAGCTTGGTTTTTTTTCTCCACGCCAGTGGGGCATGATCAGGGATGCATGCACTGTCCTGGCACCATTTGAGGAGGCCACGAGGATGGTGAGCAGTGACAGTGCATGCATCAGTGACACTGTACCTCTTGTCCACCTGTTGGAGCACACGCTGCGTGGAATAATGGACAGGGCACTTGAGGCAGAACAGAGGCAGGAAGAGGAGGACTTCCTTGCCTCTCAAGGCCCCCTTTACCCAGACAGTGTTCCTTCTGTCCCACCCATCGCACAGGAAGAGGAGGAGGAGGAGGAGGAGGAGGAGGAGGATTGTGTCAGCATGGAGGTGGAGGCTGGCACTCAGCATCATCAGCAGCAGTCTTTTAGGGATGATTTACAGTCCCAAGAAACCAGTGGACTTGTACGTGGCTGGGAGGAGGTGGCTGCGGATCATGTCGTCCTTAGTGACCCAGAGGACTCCGGAGCGAATGCCTCAGCAAACCTACGCTGCATGGCCTCCCTGATCCTGCAAAGTCTGCGGAAGGATCCTCGTATTCTTCGGATCAAGGAGAGGGACCATTACTGGCTGGCCACTCTCCTTGATCCACGGTACAAGGGTAAGGTTGCGGACCTTATGTTACCGTCGCAGAGGGAGCAGAGGATGAGACAACTCCGGGAGGCCTTGCAGAAAGGTCTGTGCAACGCGTTCCCAGAGACTGGGAGGTTACAAACTCCTGGTCCTGGACAACGAGTTGCTGAGGCTTCGGCCAGTCTAAGAAGGAGCGGTGGGGAAGGTGGCCGTCTGACCGATGCGTTCAGACAATTCTTTAGTCCGCAGCCCCAAAGTATGATCGGTTCCAGCAACCATCGCCAGCGTCTGATAAACATGGTGCAGGAATATCTAGGGGCAAGGTCAGACTTGGACACCTTCCCCACCGAAAATCCTCTGGCTTACTGGGTCTTGAGGATGGATCACTGGCCAGAGCTTGCACAGTATGCAATTGAGCTACTGGCCTGTCCTGCATCCAGCGTTCTTTCGGAACGCACATTCAGTGCTGCTGGAGGATTTGTCACGGATCACAGGGTGCGCCTGTCCACTCGGTTGATCGACTGACTTTCATCAAGATGAACCAGTCTTGGATCACCACCAGCTACCACACACCTGATGCTGATATAAGAGACTAATTGATTTTAACATGTCACATCCCTTCAAGACTGATGCTGAGTGCCTGTGCTGTTATGTTGACTGGCTATCCTCCTCCTCCGAGTCCTCAATGATACGATTGATGATGAAAGCTTGGAAGATCATTTTTGTTTATGGGTGCCGCCACCAGTGGCTAAGGCCCAATTTTTCAGCCCCTGTTTTACAGGGGCGTGTAATTACAATTTTTTTAGCAATAATTTGCCATAGGGCTCATTGCTGTGCTCCAAGTACAGTATCTGTGAGGGGTTGTAGTGTTGTGCCACCAGTGCCTAAGGCCCAATTTTTCAGCCCCTGTTTAACAGGGGCGTGTCATTACAATTTTTGAAGCAATACTTTGCAACAGGGCTCATTGCTGTGCTCCAAGTACAGTATCTGTGAGGGGTTGTAGTGTTGTGCCACCAGTGCCTAAGGCCCAATTTTTCAGCCCGTTTAACAGGGGCGTGTCATTACAATTTTTGAAGCAATACTTTGCAACAGGGCTCATTGCTGTGCTCCAAGTACAGTATCTGTGAGGGGTTGTAGTGTTGTGCCACCAGTGCCTAAGGCCCAATTTTTCAGCCCCTGTTCAACAGGGGCATGCAATTACAATTCTTGATCTAATAATTCACAGCAGGGCCCATTGCTGCACCCACCAAGAGTAACTGTCAGGGCTTACAGTGTTGTGGCACCAGCACCACCATCAAAGGCCCAATTTTTACTACCACTGTTCAACAATTATATGTAATTAAAATTCCTGATATTATAGTTGACAGCAGGGCGTTCCAGCACCAACCAAGAGTAACTGTGAGTGCTTACAGTGTTGTGCCAACACCAACAACTAAGGGGCATATTTCTGCAGAGTATATACGGCAGGTCCCTACTTTCAAACATCCAACTTACAAACGACTCCTACTTGCAAACGCAAGAAGACAACAGGAAGTGAGAGGAAATCTACCACTAGGAAGGAAAATTCTCTCCTGTAAGAATAAATATGGGAGAAAGGTGTCTCCTCTGTACTGATGCTTTATCAGCAATCCTTGTTTCAAGAAAAACACCACATTTCAAAAACAGTTGTCATTGGGACGGAAAGTGAGGTGAAATGTTCTGAACAGGGGCACAGACAGCAAAACAAATGTTACAGGGGTGATAACCCTTACCTATGTTTTCCAAAAAGTTGAAAAATAGATTTTTGGGCTGGAGCTACACTTCAACAATGTACCTGTTCAAAATTACAAACACATTCTACATAAGAACAAACCTACAGTCCCTGTCTTGTATGCACCGCCTGTATACGGCTGTTCAGAGTATATAGGGCCTTTTTTATTTTATGTGCGGGGTTCCCCTTAATATCCATACAAGACCCAAAGGGGCTGGTAATGGGCTGGGGTAGGGGGGGGGTCATGGGGTAGCTATGCCATTTTTCTTAAAGATTTTCATCCATATTACCGGGACCAGACATTACATTAAAGCCGCAAGCAGTTTTAAATGGCTTTTTTTTCCTTTAGAAGTGTCATTTTGTGCAGGGACAGTTCTAAACACGGGAAACACGTGGCACTTCACAGGCATACTTTAGACACCCCCCAGGTACGATATTTAAAGGAATATTTGACTTTTTTTTTTTCACTTTATGCATCATTAAAATGACTGCTCCCGAAAAACGACCGTTTTTAAAACTTCTTTTTGCATTGATACAAGTCCCCTGGTGCAGAACCCGGGTTCCCAAACCCTTTTTAGGACAATAACATGCATAATAGTTGTTATAATTAGCACTTTAGAATTCGAACGTTCGCATCCATTGTATTTAATAGGATTCTAATGTTCGTATGAACTTTCGGTCCGTTCGCGGGTTCTGGTGCGAACCGAACCCGGGGGTGTTCGGCTCATCACTACTCCTAACTACGTTCTCTTGAGTTGCTGGTAGAGACTCACAAGTTTTATGTTCTGTGCTAATCAAGGCTACTATAACTGCTGGTGAAACCACAGTGGCTTAGATTTGAAATTAGGATAGTGCCTCGACCTGCTCATCCCACCGTATCAGGCTGTTAAAACGTTCCAACCAGTTGGCTACAGAAGCATTGTTTATTGTGGAACTTACAATAAAGCAAAAGTTGGACCGTGATCGGTGTGTGGACTCTGGTTAATGGGAGCAAAGGAGGGTTCCAGCATAGCAGGACTGAGTTTCATAACTAACGCACATTGGCCCGAGGAAGATACTGATACTGGCCTTTACTTCACCCACAGCCATGGGGAGGACATGGGCCGTAGCGCATCTCACCCTGTCGTGTGACATGCCCCTGGAAAAAGGAGATGGGGTGAGGCCGCTACATTTATTTTCTAAGTAGGTTCCTTTAAGCTAGTGCATTGTTGGTTCACTTGCCTTTTCCTTAGATTTTCCTTCTAAATGTTTTCTTTCTTTGTTTTCTTTGTCTGAATTTCTCACTTCCTGTTCCTCCTCAGTAAGCTGTTCAGTAAGCTGTTCTGGCTGACTAAACACCACTCGGATGATGGTGTGAAGTTTAGTGAGGAGAAACAGGAAGTGAGAAATTCAGACAAAGAAAAAAAACATTTAGAAGGTAAATCAAAGGAAAAAGGTAAGTGAACCAACAATGCACTAGCTTAAAGGAACCTATTTAGAAAATAAAAAACAAACCTTTACAATCCCTTTAACTAGCAAGGCTCCATTGTAACTGTCTCAAACAACTTGTTCCACAATTAGTGCAGGATGGAGCATCTCTAGTTGCAACCACTTGTTTGTAAGGTGGAGAAAATCATACACTTGTAACCTCACAGGCTTTCCAGGGTCATATTCCCATGAAAACACATACTGCACTTGGGCTACCATGGTAACCCAGAGCCTGACTAGGATTTCTTCTTTGAGTTTAGGACACTTCTTGGCATCATGAGGTTGCAGGTCAAAGTAGGCATTTTGAGGCTCCCCCATTAAAAAATTGTGCTAGTCCATCCCCCTGTTGCTCTGCAAGGACTCTCTCAATGATGCTGAAGAGGTTTTTCACATCATCTTCCAGGGACAATATGCATAATGCTCTTTGCACCAGCTTTCGAGGTGTAGATGTAGGCCCATGTGACACTAACTATCTGCCTCTCTGACAGAGCCTGTATCTTCTGTTGTAGACAGGCCCACTTGCTGCTGTTCCTTTAAGGAGGCCCGGTGGTCTTCAGTCAGCTGTTGTAGCTGCTGGGTGGTTGGATAATAGTCTCTTGCTTATTAGCATTTGCCAATGTAGCGGGGTGCTATATTTAGGGGGAGCATCTGAGTAGTAACTAGGCTCAGATGCATTAATTGTTAGGTTTCATGGACCATTTTTTATCCCTGGGAGATAGTTCTGGTGTGCAGTTCCCTGGGGCCTGTGGGTGGCGCTGTTGCCATAGGCCCGGGTTGAACCGTGGTACAGGGTTGTGCCTTTTCTTGTCCCCTCTCGGCAGCAGTACGGAGGGGCGGGGAACCTACTGTGCCTGTTGGGAGAGGGTATAGAAAGGGGCGGCCATCTTCCAGAGGGGGTCTACACCCAGGCACCTTAGGCCTGGGTGCGTGAGGGTTGTCTTCGGGTACCCTAGGCCCAGAGACGGAGATGCTGTTCCATCCCAGACACCTTCAGTCTGGGGTGAGGTACTTTGGTGTGGGCCCGGAACCCAGCAACCTTCGGCTGGGGTCCGCTACGGATCGAGGCTCCCAGGGATCTGCCTTGCGAGGGGACCTGTATCCAGGACGAGGAGGCCAGGGAGGTGACCCTTTCTGAAGACCCAGCGCAGAGTCGTGGTGACAAAGGGGGCCTCTGGTAACTCTCCGGAGGGATGTTCTTATCCTAAAAAGGGCTAAGTTACTCAAGGAAGGAAGTGCGGGTTCTTTATGTCACAGTGGCAGTGACTCTACGCACACCAGGTCAGTGGCAGTGACTTGCAACTATTCACCCGGTCAGTGGCAGTGACCAACCTCATGGTCCGTGGCAGGGACCGTGCGCCAAGCCTGTTCGTGCTAATCAGAATAGGAGAAACCCTGAATTAAGTTTGTGCCTGGACCTCCTCCCACCTTATCTGACCCGTGTTTGTCTCAACCTGTGTGCTCTCAAAGATTCTATTTATTGCCCTTAAGAATAAATAAGAAGTTGAACTTTTCAGTTGGTGTGGACAGTTGCTTACTGGGGAGAACTACGGACTTGTTTCTGGCTACCCCAGAAACGAGGTCAGCTCTGGAGGTTTTAGATACTGGCTGCAAGCAGGCCCGAAAAACTAACACCGCTCAACCTCCCCATCCAGGAGGGTACGGGCCTGTGGTGTGGTGTGCCTCAGTCTTTCCTGCGAGGGAGCCAACTATAAGAAAAGCAGGTAAAGGCTGGGGTGGGTGTGCTACACCAATATGACTTGTTTTACAATAATAGGCATCTGTCTCCTTAAGGCACTGCCCATATCTGAGCGCCAAATTACAATAAGTGAGCGCTGACTAATAAGTGAGGTTGGGCTTACAGCTAAAACGTGGACCTGGGTCCTGGGATTGACGTCTTTATCTTACCCAAGGTTCTAAAAAGTCTCCCGTCTCCAAGTTTCAGACCAGAAGAAGATGCAAACCCTGGAGCCCCTCACTATGAATCAGAGAGAGACCTTGGTGACACATATACACCATCCACAATCCTGCCAGCACGTGCTTCACATTACATAAAATCAACATTTAAGAAGAGGGATGAGCCGAACACCCCCCCGGTTCGGTTCGCACCAGAACCTGCGAACGGACCGAAAGTTCGCGCAAATTTTAGGACCCCGTTAAAGTCTATAGGCCTCTAACGTTCGGAATCAAAAGTGCTAATTTTAAAGGCTAATATGCAAGTTATTGTCCTAAAAAGGGTTTGGGGACCCGGGTCCTGCCCCAGGGGACATGTATCAATGCAAAAAAAAGTTTTAAAAACTGCCGTTTTTTCGGGAGCAGTGATTTTAATGATGCTTAAAGTAAAAAAAAAAAAAAGAAGTGAAATATTCCTTTAAATATCGTAACAGTACCTGGGGGGTGTCTATAGTATGCCTGTGAAGTGGCACGTGTTTCCAGTGTTTAGAACTGTCCCTGCACAAAATAAAATTTCTAAAGGAAAAAAAGTAATTTAAAACTGCTTTAATGTAATGTCTGGTCCCGGCAATATGGATGAAAATCATTGAGAAAAATGGCACCCCCCCCCAGCCCATTACCAGCCCCTTTGGGTCTTGTATGGATATTAAGGGTAACCCCGCACCCAAATTAAAAAAGGAAAGGCGTGGGGCCCCCAGGCCCTATATACTCTGAACAGCAGTATACAGGCGGTGCAAACAAGACAGGGACTGTAGGTTTGTTGTTAAGTAGAATCTGTTTGTAATTTTGAACTGGTACATTTTTAACCACTTCCCTACCCAGCCATAGTCAAATGACGTCCACAGATGGGATCTCCCATCCTGGGTGGACGTCATATGACGTCCTGGGCTTTGTAGGGGGATATCTGAATGATAGAGGCATCATTCAGATATCCTTTTGTTGTGCCGGCGATTCTGTGCACCATAAGAATGATCATATCGGCGGTTCCGCCGCTTGATCATTCTTATAGGCGGTGGGAGGGGACATCCCCCCTCCCACCGCCATCCGGTGCTTCTCCGGGCTCTCCCGTGCCATCGGGGACCCGGAGAGAATCGTCCGACGCCGGTGGTGGGTCACGTGACCAGCACAGAGATGACTGGTGACCAGTTGGTCACTAGTCATCTCTATGACCGTCGGAGGCCCGGGTGTGATGTGATGACGTCACGCCCGGGTCCTCAGATCTAAACAAAGCCGCCATTGCGGCTAGTAAACATGAGATCAGTGAAAAAAAATTCACGATCTCATGCTTTCCAGCCTGGAGGAGAGATGTGGGGCCGCATCTCTCAATAAAGAGGACCTGTCACACACATTCCTATTACAAGGGATGTTTACATTCCTTGTAATAGGAATAAAAGTGATCAAAAAAATAAAAGAAGAAAGTAAAATAAGTGTAAAAAAAAAAAATCTGTAAAAAATAAAATAAAAATGAAAACGCCCCTGTCCCCGGTAGCTCGCGATCAGAAGCGAACGCACACGTAAGTCCCGCCCACATATGTAAACACCATTCAAACCACATATGTGAGGTATCGCCGCGTGCGTTAGAGCACGTGCAACAATTCTAGCACTAGACCTCCTCTGTAACTCTAACCTGGTAAACCTGTAAAAAAAATTAAAGCGTCGCCTATGGAGATTTTTAAGTACCGAAGTTTGGCGTCATTCCATGAGTGTGCGCAATTTTAAAGCGTGACATGTTAGGTATCTATTTACTCGGCATAACATCATCTTTCATATTTTCCCCAAAAATTGGGCTAACTTTACTGTTTTGTTATTTTTTAATTCATGAAACCATTTTTTTTCCCAAAAAAAGGCGTTTGAAAAATTCTTGCGCAAATACCGTGCAAGAAAAAAAGTTGCAATGACCGTCATTTTATTCCCTAGGGTGTCTGCTAAAAAAACCATAAATAATGTTTGGGGGTTCTGAGTAATTTTCTAGCAAAAGAATGATGATTTGTACATGTAGGAGAGAAGTGCCAGAATAGGCCCGGTATTGAGGTGGTAAAAAAAGCCCGGGGTTGAAGTGGTTAAAGTTTAGCTCCAGCCAAAAAATCTATTTTTAAGCTTTTTGTAAAACATAGGGAAGGGTTATCACCCCTGTAACATTTGTTTTGCTGTCTGTGCACCTCTTCAGAAGATTTCACCTCACTTTCTGTCCCAATGACAAATGTTTTTTGAAAATTTGGGGTTTTTAGTGAAACAAGGATTGGTGATAAAGCATCAGTGGAGAGGAGACACGTTTTTCCCATATTAACTCTTACAGGAGAGAATTTCCCTTCCTAGGGGTAGATTTCCTCTCACTTCCTGTTGTCTCCTTCCGTTTGCAAGTAGGAGTCGTTTGTAAGTTGGATGTTTGAAAGTAGGGGCCTGCCCTATATACGCTGCAGAAATTTGGGCCTTAGGTGTTGGTGTTGCCACAACACTGTAAGCCCTCACAGTTACTCTTGGTGGGCGCTGGAACACCCTGCTGTGAACTATTATATCAAGAATTGTAATTACATGCCATTGTTGAACAGTGGTAGAAAAATTGGGCCTTTGGTGGTGGTGGTCCTGGTGCCACAACACTGTAAGTCCTCACAGTTACTCTTGGTGGGCGTTGGAACAGGCCCTGCTGTGAAATATTATATCAAGAATTGTAATTACATGCACCTGTTGAACAGGGGCAGAAAAATTTGGCCTTTGGTGGTGGTGGTGTTGCCACAACACTGTAAGCCCTCACAGTTACTCTTGGTGGGCGCAGGAATGGGCCCTGCTGTGAAATATTCGATCAAGAATTGTAATTACATGTCCCTGTTAAACAGGGGCAGAAAAATTGGGCCTTAGGCACTGGTGCCACAACACTGCAACCCCTCACAGATATTCTAGTTGGAGCGCAGGGATGAGCCCTGCTGCAAAGTATTGCATCAAAAATTGTAATTACACGCCCCTGTTAAACAGGGGCAGAAAAATTGGGCCTTAGGCACTGGTGCTGGTCCCACAACACTGCAACCCCTCACAGATAAAATAAAAAGAAGAAAACTGTGCTAACCAGGAAAAGTAATTGCTAAATATAGGCAGCAGCTATAAGTGAGATAACACAGACAGCATGAACAAAAATAGAAAGCTGCGCCAAGCGTAGAAATTAAATTAAATTGTTTGAGCAAGTCCTTAAATGACACAAGGATAGCACATTCAGTCTGGTTCAAACATGAGACACCGGGTAACAGTCTATAGGCATATCACAGTTCTTGTATTGAAAAGAAACGACACCACAGTGACTTCTTAAGCATATGTGAGGCCCACCACCGAATAAAAAAGCCGCTTAGCAGAAGGCAAGCACAATGGAGCAGTCGGCTATAGCCCAGCCAATGCCTTTGATCCCGGAAAGGATGTGTCTCATATGAGACGGAAGCTCATGAACAAGAATGTCTCCACACTCGTGCAAGTAGATCAATATATGCGTGTGTAAAAGAAAACAAGGGGGAGGACCATAGCATAACTCCGTATGGATAAATTTAATAAAAGTAGTAAGTTGTACTTACAGCATAAAACGTTAAAAACTACATATGTATAGTGCCGAACGGCATAACAAGAGCCCATCCTCCTCAGTTCAGCGTGGTGACGTCACTGCGCGTCACCACACTATTAGGCCTTGCACATTAAACATCACTGAGATTCATTCCCATTAATATACTGTTGTCATTAAATTTAATAATTTTTTCTCACATTTGTGGATGAATTGGTTCATTTTAATATGGACATAATTAATGCATAATTTTATCCACACGGAGTTACGCTATGGTACTCCCCCTTGTTTTCTTTTACACATGCATATATTGATCTACTTGCACGAGTGTGGAGAAATTCTTGTTCGTGAGTAGGGATGAGCTTCGTGTTCGAGTCGAACATACGTTCGACTCGAACATCGGCTGTTCGATCGTTCGACGAAGATCGAACGATTTGGGCCGTTCGCGCCAAATTCGAGTGACGCGAACGGCCCACAATGCACTACGCCATCGCAGTGTCATCCAGGCGCTGTGATTGGCCAAGCATGCACTGTGACCCCGCATGCTTGGCCAATCACAGCGCCGGCAGCGAGGAGAGCAATGATTGGCCACAGGCAGGATGCCTGTGGCCAATTATTGCTGATGGGGTTTAGTACACGCCCCACACTATAAAAGGCCGCCAGCGCGGCGGCCTTGTGTAGTGTGTTCCGGAGCAGGGAAAGAGAAGCATAGGCAGGGACAGTGTCATTTTTTTTCCTTTACATAATCCTGGATTCCTTGTGTTTAGGGACAAATAAGGATAGGTAGGGAGAGTGTCAGTGACAGTGTGCTATTCTGTGCTAATCCTTGTTTGTAGGGACAGAGAGGTACAGTGAGGGAAACTGACAGTGTGCTATTCTGTTCTAAAACTATTTTGCTGAACCATATTTTCAATCCTTGAGTTGAGGGACAGAGAGCTACAGTGAGGGAAAGTGTCAGTGTGCTATTGTGTTCTAAAACTATTTTGCTGAACCATATTTTCAATCCTTGAGTTGAGGGACAGAGAGCTACAGTGAGGGAAACTGACAGTGTGCTATTGTGTTCTAAAACTATTTTGCTGAACCATATTTTCAATCCTTGAGTTGAGGGACAGAGAGCTACAGTGAGGGAAACTGACAGTGTGCTATTCTGTTCTAAAACTATTTTGCTGAACCATATTTTCAATCCTTGAGTTGAGGGACAGAGAGCTAAAGTGAGGGAAAGTGTCAGTGTGCTATTGTGTTCTAAAACTATTTTGCTGAACCATATTTTCAATCCTTGAGTTGAGGGACAGAGAGCTACAGTGAGGGAAACTGACAGTGTGCTATTATGTTCTAAAACTATTTTGCTGAACCATATTTTCAATCCTTGAGTTGAGGGACAGAGAGCTACAGTGAGGGAAACTGACAGTGTGCTATTCTGTTCTAAAACTATTTTGCTGAACCATATTTTCAATCCTTGAGTTGAGGGACAGAGAGCTACAGTGAGGGAAAGTGTCAGGGTGCTATTGTGTTCTAAAACTATTTTGCTGAACCATATTTTCAATCCTTGAGTTGAGGGACAGAGAGGTACAGTGAGTGAAACTGACAGTGTGCTATTCTGTTCTAAATCAATTTTGCTGTTCCATATTTTCAATCCTTGAATAGAGGGACAGAGAGCTACAGTGAGGGAAACTGACAGTGTGCTATTCTGTTCTAAATCAATTTTGCTGTTCCATATTTTCAATCCTTGAGTTGAGGGACAGAGAGCTACAGTGAGGGAAACTGACAGTGTGCTATTCTGTTCTAAAACTATTTTGCTGAACCATATTTTCAATCCTTGAGTTGAGGGACAGAGAGCTACAGTGAGGGAAACTGACAGTGTGCTATTCTGTTCTAAAACTATTTTGCTGAACCATATTTTCAATCCTTGAGTTGAGGGACAGAGAGCTACAGTGAGGGAAAGTGTCAGTGTGCTATTGTGTTCTAAAACTATTTTGCTGAACCATATTTTCAATCCTTGAGTTGAGGGACAGAGAGCTACAGTGAGGGAAACTGACAGTGTGCTATTGTGTTCTAAAACTATTTTGCTGAACCATATTTTCAATCCTTGAGTTGAGGGACAGAGAGCTACAGTGAGGGAAACTGACAGTGTGCTATTGTGTTCTAAAACTATTTTGCTGAACCATATTTTCAATCCTTGAGTTGAGGGACAGAGAGCTACAGTGAGGGAAAGTGTCAGTGTGCTATTGTGTTCTAAAACTATTTTGCTGAACCATATTTTCAATCCTTGAGTTGAGGGACAGAGAGCTACAGTGAGGGAAACTGACAGTGTGCTATTGTGTTCTAAAACTATTTTGCTGAACCATATTTTCAATCCTTGAGTTGAGGGACAGAGAGGTACAGTGAGTGAAACTGACAGTGTGCTATTGTGTTCTAAAACTATTTTGCTGTTCCATATTTTCAATCCTTGAGTTGAGGGACAGAGAGCTACAGTGAGGGAAACTGACAGTGTGCTATTCTGTTCTAAAACTATTTTGCTGAACCATATTTTCAATCCTTGAGTTGAGGGACAGAGAGGTACAGTGAGGGAAACTGACAGTGTGCTATTCTGTTCTAAAACTATTTTGCTGTTCCATATTTTCAATCCTTGAGTTGAGGGACAGAGAGCTACAGTGAGGGAAACTGACAGTGTGCTATTCTGTTCTAAATCAATTTTGCTGTTCCATATTTTCAATCCTTGAGTTGAGGGACAGAGAGCTACAGTGAGGGAAACTGACAGTGTGCTATTCTGTTCTAAATCAATTTTGCTGTTCCATATTTTCAATCCTTGAGTTGAGGGACAGAGAGCTACAGTGAGGGAAACTGACAGTGTGCTATTCTGTTCTAAAACTATTTTGCTGAACCATATTTTCAACCCTTGAGTTGAGGGACAGAGAGCTACAGTGAGGGAAACTGACAGTGTGCTATTCTGTTCTAAAACTATTTTGCTGAACCATATTTTCAATCCTTGAGTTGAGGGACAGAGAGCTACAGTGAGGGAAAGTGTCAGTGTGCTATTGTGTTCTAAAACTATTTTGCTGAACCATATTTTCAATCCTTGAGTTGAGGGACAGAGAGCTACAGTGAGGGAAACTGACAGTGTGCTATTGTGTTCTAAAACTATTTTGCTGAACCATATTTTCAATCCTTGAGTTGAGGGACAGAGAGCTACAGTGAGGGAAACTGACAGTGTGCTATTGTGTTCTAAAACTATTTTGCTGAACCATATTTTCAATCCTTGAGTTGAGGGACAGAGAGCTACAGTGAGGGAAAGTGTCAGTGTGCTATTGTGTTCTAAAACTATTTTGCTGAACCATATTTTCAATCCTTGAGTTGAGGGACAGAGAGCTACAGTGAGGGAAACTGACAGTGTGCTATTCTGTTCTAAAACTATTTTGCTGAACCATATTTTCAATCCTTGAGTTGAGGGACAGAGAGCTACAGTGAGGGAAACTGACAGTGTGCTATTCTGTTCTAAAACTATTTTGCTGAACCATATTTTCAATCCTTGAGTTGAGGGACAGAGAGCTACAGTGAGGGAAACTGACAGTGTGCTATTCTGTTCTAAAACTATTTTGCTGTTCCATATTTTCAATCCCTGAGTTGAGGGACAGAGAAGGACACTCGTAGAAATTATCAGTGTGCTATTCTGTGCTAAATCTTGTTTGTAGGGAGGGACAGAGTAGGACAGTGAGGGAAAGTGTCAGTGTGCTATTCTGTTCTAAAACTTTTTTGCTGAACCATATTTTCAATCCTTGTGTTTAGGGACAGAGAAGGATAGGCAGGGGACAGTGTCAGTGTCATTGTTGCTAAGCCTCCTGCACAATATACACCTGAAGGTAGCCCTTATTGCTGTTTTTCCCATCTCCCTGCAGGCCATCCATTAAAATGTCTGGAAGGCAACCAAGGAGAGGCAGACAGTCAGGAGGCAAAAAAAGAGGGCAAGCAGGCTCTGTGTCTGGGGGCAACAGTGCTGGTCGTGTACGCGGTGCATTGTCATCAGCACATGGCCATGGGACACGCTTGTCCTTGTTTTCGGCAGCTGGACATGTTGAGCCACATCATGCCGAAGACTTGGTAGAGTGGATGACCAAGCCCACCTCATCCTCCTCATCCTCTCTCACCCAGGCTCAGGGTAGTGGCAAAGCAGCTGCCAAAGCGTCCTCTTCTCTGGTATCATTATCTTCATTAGTCAATCCTTCCCTAGACCCACCATGCCCTCCTCCTGAGGAGTCCCCCGAACTGTTTGAGCACAGTGTTGGGTACATGCTCCAGGAGGATGCCCAGCGTTTGGAAGGATCTGATGATGATACCCAGCTAGAGGAAGGCAGCAGCGTGAGAGCAGAGAGAGGGGATGCTCAAGAAGGACACCAATCTGGCAGTCATGTTCCAGCAGCTGCAGCATACTGCCAGATTGGCTCCAGTGATGAGGAGGGAGGGGATGATGAGGTCACTGACTCCACGTGGGTGCCTAATAGGAGAGAGGAGGAGGAGGAGGATGAGGAGGAGGCACATCTCCAACGAGGCAGGATGCCCTTGAGTGGCCAGCGTATGGGCAGCACACCGACGGAATCACACCGCAGAGCTCCGCCTGTGCAGGGCGCTGCCTCTGCCCGTCATTCAAAAAGTTCTTTGGTGTGGGCCTTTTTTGAGGCGAGTGCATCAGATCGCTCAGCTGCTGTTTGCAACATATGTCTCAAGCGTATATCGCGTGGCCAAAACATCAGCCGCTTGGGCACCACATGCTTGATCAGACATATGTTGACCTGCCATGCAGCTCGTTGGCAAGCCTACCTTAAAGACCCACACCAAAGAACAAAGCTGACCTCTTCTTGCACCGCATCAGCTGGGATCTCCAACCCCACTATACCTTCACTCCTCTCTGAAACCTGCTCTGAGAGGAATGAAGGTGTAGAATTAGGTGTGTCACAGGCAAGTACTTGCGGGCACTCTGCTAGCAGTACACCAACGTCCGATTCTAGCAGGCAAATTTCCCTGCCCCAGCTGCTGGACCGTCGAAAGAAGTTCACTCCCAGCCATCCACATGCCCAGCGGTTGAATGCTAGCTTGGCTAAATTGCTAGCGCTTCAACTGCTGCCTTTTCAGTTGGTAGACTTGGCCCCCTTCCGTGAGTTTGTGCAATGTGCGGTTCCTCAGTGGCAGGTTCCCAAACGACACTTTTTCGCACGGAAGGCTATTCCGGCTCTCTACAGGCATGTGGAAGGCAATGTCTTGGCCTCGCTGGACAGGGCGGTCAGCGGTAAGGTGCATATTACCGCTGACTCATGTTCCAGCAGGCATGGACAGGGACGTTACCTTTCTTTCACGGCCCATTGGGTCACTCTTTTGGCAGCTGGGAAGGATGCAGGACAAGGTGCAGTAGTGTTGGAGGTTGTTCCACCCCCACGCCTCCAAAATACTACTACTGGTTGTGACACACCTCTCTCCTCCACCCCCTCCTCTTCTTCTTCCTCCATGGCCTCTTCCTGTGGTTTGTCCTCGGAACCAGCGGTGCTCCGTAGGCGTTCAAGGGGCTACGCAAGTACGCAGGCAAAAAGATGCCATGCCGTGCTTGCGCTGGTGTGTTTGGGGGACAGGAGCCACACTGGGGCAGAGGTCCTGTCTGCTCTGCAGGGGCAGGCCGAGAGGTGGTTGACGCCACGCCAGCTTAAGCCAGGAATGGTGGTTTGCGACAATGGCACCAACCTCCTCTCCGCCCTCCGACAGGGACAACTGACCCATGTGCCCTGTATGGCTCACGTCCTTAACCTGGTGGTGCAGCGGTTCTTGGGCAGGTACCCGGGCTTACAGGATGTCCTGAGGCAGGCCAGGAAAGTCTGTGTGCATTTCCGCAGATCTTATAATGCCAGTGCTCGCCTGGCTGAGCTTCAAAAGGAGTTGAACCTGCCCAAGAACCGCCTTATATGTGACATGCCCACCAGGTGGAACTCAACGTTGGCCATGCTGCAGCGGCTGCACACGCAGCAGAGGGCCATCAATGAGTACCTGTGCGACTACGGCACCAGGACAGGGTCAGGGGAGCTCGGGTTTTTTTCACCACGCCAGTGGGGCATGATCAGGGATGCATGCACTGTCCTGGCACCATTTGAGGAGGCCACGAGGATGGTGAGCAGTGACAGTGCATGCATCAGTGACACTGTACCTCTTGTCCACCTGTTGGAGCACACGCTGCGTGGAATAATGGACAGGGCACTTGAGGCAGAACAGAGGCAGGAAGAGGAGGACTTCCTTGCCTCTCAAGGCCCCCTTTACCCAGACAGTGTTCCTTCTGTCCCACCCATCGCACAGGAAGAGGACGAGGAGGAGGAGGAGGAGGAGGAGGAGGAGGATTGTGTCAGCATGGAGGTGGAGGCTGGCACTCAGCATCATCAGCAGCAGTCTTTTAGGGATGATTTACAGTCCCAAGAAACCAGTGGACTTGTACGTGGCTGGGAGGAGGTGGCTGCGGATCATGTCGTCCTTAGTGACCCAGAGGACTCCGGACTGAATGCCTCAGCTAACCTACGCTGCATGGCCTCCCTGATCCTGCAAAGTCTGCGGAAGGATCCTCGTATTCTTCGGATCAAGGAGAGGGACCATTACTGTCTGGCCACTCTCCTTGATCCACGGTACAAGGGTAAGGTTGCGGACCTTATCGTACCGTCGCAGAGGGAGCAGAGGATGAGACAACTCCGGGAGGCCTTGCAGAAAGGTCTGTGCAACGCGTTCCCAGAGACTGGGAGGTTACAAACTCCTGGTCCTGGACAACAAGTTGCTGAGGCTTCGGGCAGTCAAAGAAGGAGCGGTGGGGAAGGTGGCCGTCTGACCGATGCGTTCAGACAATTCTTTAGTCCGCAGCCCCAAAGTATGATCGGTTCCAGCAACCATCGCCAGCGTCTGATATACATGGTGCAGGAATACCTAGGGGCAAGGTCAGACTTGGACACCTTCCCCACCGAAAATCCTCTGGCTTACTGGGTCTTGAGGATGGATCACTAGCCAGAGCTTGCACAGTATGCAATTGAGCTACTGGCCTGTCCTGCATCCAGCGTTCTTTCAGAACGCACATTCAGTGCTGCTGGAGGATTTGTCACGGATCACAGGGTGCGCCTGTCCACCGACTCGGTTGATCGACTGACTTTCATCAAGATGAACCAGTCTTGGATCACCACCAGCTACCACACACCAGATGCTGATATAACAGACTAATTGATTTTAAAATGTCACATCCCTTCAAGACTGATGCTGATGCTGAGTGCCTGTGCTGTTATGTTGTCTGGCTATCCTCCTCCTCCTCCTCAATGATACAATTAACGATGATAGCTTGGAAGATCATTTTGGTTTATGGGTGACGCCACCAGTGGCTAAGGCCCAATTTTTCAGCCCCTGTTTAACAGGGGCGTGTAATTAAAATTTTTGATGCAATACTTTGCAACAGGCCTCATTGCTGTGCTCCAAGTACAGTATCTGTGAGGGGTTGCAGTGTTGTGCCACCAGTGCCTAAGGCCCAATTTTTCAGCCCCTGTTCAACAGGGGCATGCAATTATAATTATTGATCTAATAATTCACAGCAGGGCCCATTGCTGCGCCCACCAAGAGTAACTGTCAGGCCTTACAGTGTTGTGGCACCAGCAACACCATCACCACCACCACCACCACCAAAGGCCCAATTTTTCAGCCCCTGTTCAACAGGGGCATGCAATTATAATTATTGATCTAATAATTCACAGCAGGGCCCATTGCTGCACCCACCAAGAGTAACTGTCAGGCCTTACAGTGTTGTGGCACCAGCAACACCATCACCACCACCACCACCACCACCAAAGGCCCAGTTTTTCAGCCCCTGTTCAACAGGGGCATGCAATTATAATTATTGATCTAATAATTCACAGCAGGGACCATTGCTGCGCCCACCAAGAGTAACTGTCAGGCCTTACAGTGTTGTGGCACCAGCACCACCATCAAAGGCCCAATTTTTACTACCACTGATCAACAATTATATGTTATTACAATTCCTGATATTATACTTGACAGCAGGGCGTTCCAGCACCCACCAAGAATAACTGTGAGTGCTTTCAGTGTTGTGCCAACACCAACACCTAAGGGGCCAATTTCTGCAGAGTATATACGGAAGGTCCCTACTTTCAAACATCCAACTTACAAACCACTACTACTTGCAAACGGAAGAAGACAACAGGAAGTGAGAGGAAATCTACCCCTTGGAAGGAAAATTCTCTCCTGTAAGAATTAATATGGGAGAAAGATGTCTCCTCTCTACTGATGCTTTATCACCAATCCTTGTTTCAATACAAACACCACATTTCAAAAACAGTTGTCATTGGGACGCAAAGTGAGGTGAAATGTTCTGAACAGGGGCACAGACAGCAAAAAAAATGTGACAGGGGTGATAACCGTTCCCTATGTTTTCCAAAAAGCTAAAAAAAAGGAATTTGGCATGGAGCTACACTTAAACAATGCAGCTGTTCAAAATTACAAACAGATTCTACAGAAGAACAAACCTACAGTCCCTGTCTTGTATGCACCGCCTGTATACGGCTGTTCAGAGTATATAGGGGCTTTTTTATTTTGTGTGCGGGGTTCCCCTTAATATCCATACAAGACCCAAAGGGGCTGGTAATGGGCTGGGGTAGGGGGGGGGGGGGTTGATGGGGTAGCTATGCCATTTTTCCTAAAGATTTTCATCCATATTACCGGGACCAGACATTGCATTAAAGCCGCAAGCAGTTTTAAATGGCTTTTTTTCCTTTAGAAATGTTATTTTGTGCAGGGACAGTTCTAAACACGGGAAACACGTGGCACTTCACAGGCATACTTTAGACACCCCCCAGGTACAATATTTAAAGGAATATTTGACTTTTTTTTTCACTTTATGCATCATTAAAATGACTGCTCCCGGAAAACGTCCGTTTTTAAAACTTCTTTTTGCATTGATACATGTCCCCTGGTGCAGAAGCCGGGTTCCCAAACTCTGTTTCGGACAATAACATGGATAATAGTCGTTATAATTAGCACTTTAGAATCCGAACGTTCGCATCCATTGTATTTAATAGGGTTCTAATGTTCGCGCGAACTTTCGGTCCGTTCGCGGGTTCTGGTGCGAACCGAACCCGGGGGTGTTCGGCTCATCACTATTCGTGAGCTTCCGTCTCATATGAGACACATCCTTCCCGGGATCAAGGGCCTTGGCTGGGCTATAGCTGACTGCTCCATTGTGCTTGCCTTCTGGTAAGCGCCTTTTTTATTCGGTGGTGGGCCTCACATATGCTTAAGAAGTCACTGTGGTGTTGTTTCTTTTTAATACAAGAACTGTGATATGCCTATAGACTGTTACCGGTCTCATGTTTGAACCAGACTGAATGTGCTATCCTTGTGTCATTTAAGGACTTGCTCAAACAATTTAATTTAACCCCTCACAGATACTCTAGTTGGAGCGCAGGAATGAGCCTTGCTGCAAAGTATTGCATCAAAAATTGTAATTACACGCCCCTGTTAAACAAGGGCAGAAAAATTGGGCCTTAGGCACTGGTGCCAGTGCCACAACACTGCAACCCCTCACAGATACTCTAGTTGGAGCGCAGGAATAAGCCCTGCTGCAAAGTATTGCATCAAAAATTTTAATTACACGCCCCTGTTAAACAGGGGCTGAAAAATCGGGCCTTAGCCACTGGTGGCGGCGCCCAGAACCAAAAATGTTCTTACAAGCTATCAGCATGATCATTGAGGAGGAAGAGGATAGTCACTTAGCATAACAGGATAGTCACTCAGCATCAGCATAGGCAGTCTTGAAGGGATCTGACATTTAAAAAAAAAATATTCGGTTACATCAGCATCAGGTTCTTGGTAGCTGGCGGTGATCCAAGACTAATTCATTTTTATGAAGGTCAGTCGATCGACCGAGTCGGTGGACAGGCGCACCCTGTGATCAGTTACAAAGCCTCTAGCAGCACTGAATGTGCGTTCCGAAAGAACGCTGGATGCAGGACAGGCCAGTAGCTCAATTGCATACTGTTTAAGCTCTGGCCAGTGATCTATCCTCAAGATCCAGTAACCCAGAGGATTTTCGGTGGGAAAGGTGTCCAAGTCTGATCTTGCCCCTAGGTATTCCTGCACCATGTAAAACAGACGCTGGCGATGGTCTGAACGCATCGGTCAGATGGCCACCTTCTCCACCGCTCCTTCTTTGACTGACCGAAGCCTCAGCAACACGTTGTCCAGGACCAGGAATTTGTAACCTCCCAGTCTCTGGGAACGCGTTTCACAGACTTTTCTGCAAGGCCTCCCGAAGATGTTTCATCCTCTGCATCCTCTGCGACGGCAAGATAAGGTCTGCAACCTTACCCTTGTAACGTGGATCAAGGAGGGTTGCCAGCCAGTAATGATCCCTCTCCCTGATAGCACGAATACGAGGATCCTTCCGCAGGCTTTGCAGGATCAGGGAGGCCATGCAGCGTAGGTTGGCTGAGGCATTCGGTCCGGAGTACTCTGGGTCACTCAGGATGACATGATCTGCAGCCACCTCCTCCCAGCCATGTACAAGTCCATGGGTTTCTTGGGACTGTAATTGATCCCTTGAAGACTGCTGCTGATGCTGAGTGCTAGGCTTCACCTCCATGCTGACACAATCCTCCTCCTCATCCTCTTCCTGTGTGATAGGCGGTCTAGCAGGAACACTGTCTGGATAAAGGGGGCCTTGAGAGGTAAGAAAGTCCTCCTCTTCCTCCCTCTGTTCTGTCTCAAGTGCCCTGTCTATTATTCCACGCAGCGTGTGCTCCAACAGGTGGATAAGAGGGACAGTGTCACTGATGCATGCACTGTCACTGCTCACCATCCTCGTGGCCTCCTCAAATGGTGACAGGACAGTGCATGCATCCCTGATCATGACCCCCGGTCCTGGTGCCATATTGGCACAGATACTCATTGATGGCCCTCTGCTGTGTGTGCAGCCGCTGCAGCATGGCCAACGCTGAGTTCCACCTGGTGGGCATGTCACAGATTAGGCGGTTCTTGGGCAGGGTATTCCTTTTGGAGGTCAGCCAGCCGGGCACTGGCATTATATGACCGGCGTAAATGCACACAGAGTTTCCTGGCCTGCCTCAGGACCTCCTGTAAGCCTCCTGTAAGCCCGGGTACCTGCCCAAGAACCGCTGCACCACCAAGTTAAGGACGCGAGCCAAACAGGGCACATGGGTCAGGTGTCCCTGTTGGAGGGCGGAGAGGAGGTTGGTGCCATTGTCGCAAACCACCATTCCTGGCTTAAGCTGGCGTGGCATCAACCACCTCTGAGACTGCCCCTGCAGAGCTGACAGAATCTCTGCCCCAGTGTGGCTCCTGTCCCCCAAGCACACCAGCTCAAGCACTGCATGGTATCTTTTTGCCTGCATACATGCTTAGCCCCTTGAACGCCTACGGAGCACCGCTGGTTCAGAGGACTAAGCACAGGAAGAGGCCATGGAGGAAGAAGAAGAGGTGGGAGTGGAGGAGAGAGGTGTGTCAGAATCACCAGCAGTAGCATTTTGGAGGCGTGGTGGCAGGACAACCTCCAACACTACTGCACCTTGTCCTGCATCCTTCCCAGCTGCCAGCAGAGTCACCCAATGGGCCGTGAAAGATAGGTAACTTCCCTGTCCATGCCTGCTGGACCATGAGTCAGCGGTAATATGCACCTTACCGCTGACCGCCCTGTCCAGTGAGGCCAAGACATTGCCTTCCACATGCCGGTAGAGAGCCGGAATCGCCTTCCGTGAGAAAAAGTGGCGTTTGGGAACCTGCCACTGAGGAACCGCACATTCCACAAACTCACGGAAGGGGGCAGAGTCTACCAACTGAAAAGGCAGCAGTTGAAGTGCTAGCAATTTAGCCAAGCTAGCATTTAACCGCTGGGCATGTGGATGGCTGGGAGCGAACTTTATTCAGCGGTGCAGCAGCTGGGGCAGCGAAATTTGCCTGGTACAATCTGACGTCGGTGTACAGATAGCAGATTGCCCGCAAGTACTTGGCTGTGACACACCTAATTCTACACCTTCATTCCTCTCAATGCAGGTTTCAGAGAGGACTGAAGGTATAGTGGGGTTGGAGATCCCAGTTCATGAGGAACAAGGAGAGGTCCGCTTTGTTCTTTGGTGTGGGTCTTTTAGGTAGGCTTGCCAACGAACTGCAGACAAGTGGTGGCGCACAATATCCACAAAAACATGTATTACCCACAAAATAATCAAAAATAATAATCAATATAAGTAAAAGTCCTTTAAAGTCCTTTAAAGTCTATTTTACACCCTAAGGTGTGTGTGAGTAAGGCAGGGGTGTATGGAGATTCACCGTGCACCAGGGCGGCCATCATATGTGAACAGAAACCATGTTCAGGGGTATCGCTGGAAGACAAGGAGAGAGGCGCCTCTAAGTGCAATAGTGCTAAAAAAGTTTTTAATGGTAGAGACAAATACACTCACATTTAGATGGACAATGTAGGCGTTTAGAACATGTCAGGATGACAGTCATCAGCAGCAGGTCACAGGTCACAAGGGCTACTCAGCTTCTGCAAAAGGTGGCAGGAGTGTCTCTAGGATGGAGCGGCCGACTTCCGGGGACAACGATCCTGTGATGAGTTGTTTCAAAGCGAGGCTAGGAGCGCACATGTGGTGAGACTGCAAGAAGTGACATCATCAGCAGTGGACGCGTTTCGTGAGCGCAGACTTGCGATGTCCTGGCAAGTCGCGCTCCTTCTTCAGCAAGACAGCCATCTAAATGTGAGTGTATTTGTCCCTACCATTAAAAACTTTTTTAGCACTATTGCACTTAGAGGCGCCTCTCTCCTTGTCTTTTTGCCAATGAACTGAATGGCAGGTCGACATACGTCTGGTCAAGCATGTGGTGCCCAAGCGGGTGATGTTTTGGCCACGCGAGATACGCTTGAGACATATGTTGCAAATAGCAGCAGTGCGATCTGATGCACTCATCTCAAAAAAGGCCCACACCAAAGAACTTTTGGAATAACGCACAGAGACAGCAGCGCCCTGCACATGCGGAGCTCTGCAGTGTGATGCAGTCGGTGTGCTGCCCTTAAGCTGGCCCCTGGAGGGCATCCTGCCTCGTTGGAGATGTGCCTCCTCCTCCTCCTCGCTCATATCAGGCACCCACGTGGAGTCAGTGACCTCATCATCCCCTCCCTCCTCATCACTGGAGCAAACCTGGCAGTATGCTGCAGCTGGGGGAACATGACTGCCAGATTTCTGTCCTTCTTGGGCACCCCCTCTCTCTGGGCTCACGTTACTGCCTTCCTCTAGCTGGGTACCATCATCGGAGCCTTCAAAACGCTGGGCATCCTCCTGGAGCATGTACCCAACACTGTGGTCAACCAGTTCGGGGGACTCCTTAGGAGGACATGGTGGGGCTAGGGAATGAGTGACTGATGCCATTGAGCTGAGGGAAGAGGCCGCGTTGGCAGCTGCTTTGCCAGACAAAGTACCCTGAGCCTGGGTGATAGAGGATGAGGAGGATGAGGACGGCTTGGTCATCCACTCTACCAAGTCTTCGGCATGTTGCGGCTAAACGCGGCCAGCTGGCAAAAAAAGGACAAGCGTGTCCCACGGCCACGTGCTGATGAGGATGCACCGTGTCCACGACCAGCACTGTTGCCTCTAGACACAGAGCCTGCCTGCCCTCTTTTATTGGCTTGTGACTGTCTGCCTCTTCTTGTTGGCCTTCCAGACATACTAATGGCCTGCAGTGAGATGTAGCTGCACAAAGCTGGGATGTATATATATATATATATATACTGATTATACTGCAACTAGCAGAATAAACTGGCAGCCTGTAGTATTATTAGTATGAGAACACCAGCAATTGTCTTCAGGTAGCTTTAGGTGCACACTGTGCAAAGGACACTGTACACTAACTGTAAATACTGCATCTGCCTGCCTGTGGTATTAATAGGATCAGAAGAACACCAGCAATTGTCTTCAGGTAGCTTTAGGTGCACACTGTGCAAAGGACACAGTACACTAACTGTAAATACTGCATCTGCCTGCCTGTGGTATTAATAGGATCAGAAGAACACTAGCAATTGTCTTCTGGTAGCTCTAGGTGCACACTGTGAAAAGGATACAGTACACTAACTGTAAATACTGCAGCTGCCGGCCTGTGGTATTAAAAGGATCAGAAGAACACCAGCAATTGTCTTCAGGTAGCTTTAGGTGCACACTGTGCAAAGGACACAGTACACTAAAGCCCTGTACACACGATCGGTTTTACCAATGAAAACAGTCCGATGGACTGTTTTCATCGGACGAACTGATCGTGTGTGGGCCCCATCAGACTTTTTTCCATCGGTGAAAAAAAATAGAACATGTTTTAAAATTTTCCGATGGAAAAAAAAACGATAGCATACTCCGATCGTCTGTGTGGAACTCCATCGGAGAAAAAACCCACACATGCTCAGACTGAATTAGGAGACGGGAACGCTCGTTCTGGTAAAACTAGCATTCGTAATGGAGATAGCACATTCGTCATGCTGTAACGGACTGAAAAGCACGGAGACTGAAAAGAATCGGCTAACACCAAACTTTTACTAACACGCGGTAACACAAAATCAGCAAAAGCAGCCCAAAGGGTGGCGCCATTGGATTTTAACTTCCCATTTATAGTGCCATCGTAAGTGTTGTACGTCACGGTGTTTGGAACGGTCGGAATTTTGTCTGATGGTGTGTAGGCAAGACTGATGGAAGTCAGCTTCATCGGAATTCCGATGGAAAAATCCATCGGATTTGATTCCAACGGAAATTCGATCGTTTGTACAGGGCTTTACTGTAAATACTGCAGCTACCACAATCACTTGCCTGCCTGTCAGTATATTAGGAAGAGAATAACAGGAATGGATTTAGCTAAACTGAATACAGTGTAAATAAATATATATATATATATATATATATATATATATACACAACACCTAGGATGCATATATATCCTCCATACACTGTAACTGCAGCTAACTGACTCGCCTGCCTGTTCTATCTAACTTAAATCAAATGACACTGTCTCTCTGTCTATCTCTCTCCGCCGCCGCAACACACTACACAAGGTCGCCACGCAGGCGGCCTTATATAGTGTGGGGCGTGTACTAAACCCCCATAGCCATAATTGGCCAAAGCCACCCTGAACGGCCCATAATGTTCGCAATTCGGCAAACAACCGAACAGGCGATGTTCGAGTCGAACATGGGTTCGACTCGAACTCGAAGCTCATCCCTATTTAAGAAGATGCAATAATACTTGTTTTAAGTTAGCTATGTACATAACACCAACATGCTCTGCAGCCTTTAGTATATAATGTTAAACCATTTCCAAATTCTCATTAGTTCCTGTCCTGGGGCAATAGTTAGCATTCCTACTGCCCTAGTTACACTTGAGCAATGGATGCACCCATTTCCTCACAAACCATGTTACATATTTATGACTGTGAAAATTAATATACTAATGTGCTACTTGAAGTAGGAAAAGATGATATTACAACTTATTTTCTAAAGTAGAGGGCATCTCGTGACTCCTCAAAGTAGTTCTAAACCTCCACTCCCAGTGCTTTGATACTGGATTCACACACCATATTTGTTTTCAGAGGTACCAAGAAAGTAAAAATAAAGATTACACAAACATATTTCTGTGCTTTCTCCATTGTCAACAACTAAGTTATTGTAATTATTATTTTATCTACAGTATAAAAGCCCTGCCATAATCGAACAAACATAAACAATAAGGTCAGTTTATACTTATAAAAAAAAACTTCACCCCCTGTACTATTTTTTCCCTCCCTCTTACCTGTGTTTTATCCTAAAAACACATACACATCGAGAATTCAGGGGTGTCCAAACTTTCAAAACAAAGGGCCAGTTTACTGCCCTTAAAATATTAGGGGGGCCAGACTGTGGCCAGTGGAGGCAGAAAATGCCCCGGCATCGGTGGGAGTAAACAATGTCAAAGGCTTGGTGATCAGTGGGAGTAAAAAAATTACAGTATTGGTGCCAGTGGGAGGAATAGTGTACCAACATTGGTGTCAGTGGCAGGAATAGTGTCCCATTGTTTATGTCAGTGGGAGGAATAGTGCCCCATCATTGGTATAAGTGGGAGCAATAGTGCCCCATTATTAGTGTCAGATGAAGGAATAGTGCCCCATCATTGGTGTCAGTGAGAGTATTAGTTCCCCGTTTCTGGTGTCCGTGGGAAGAATAGAACCCCTTTATTGGTGTCAATGAGAGGAATAGTGTACCATTGTTGGTGTCAGTGGGAGAAATAGTGCCCCATCATTGGTGTCAGTGGCAGGAATAGTGCCTCTTATAGGTGTCTGTGGGAGAAATAGTGCTCCATCATTGGTGTCAGTGGGAGGAATAGTGTCCCATTGTTTATGTCAGTGGGAGGAATAGTGTCCCATTGTTGGTGTCAGTGGGAGGAATAGTGCCCTGTCTTTGGTGTCAGTGGAAGGAATAGGGCCCCAAATACAAGCAAAGCGCCACATCCAGCCCCCGGGCTGCAGTTTGGAGACCTCTGATCTAGATAATCCAGTGTTGTCCTACTGCAATCTAATGAAGGCAGCCGTGTCCCCTGCTGCCATCATCTTTATTACATCATTGTGAGCTAACTCTTTCTTTTCCTTTGAGCCAGACCCTTGATGATATGACTGCACATGCACAGTGTGGTATACATTGATCTGAAGCCTCCTGGGATGCATGAGTATCCCAGGAGGCTTTGAGCAGTTCAAAATGTTCTTGATTAGGCTTGAATGGTGTAAGCATGAGTTGTGCTAACCCCCAAAAAAAGTTATACCCCTTTCAAAAAAAAAATGTTGATATCTGCAGTTTCTTGAAAGGGTGAGGGGAAACAATGCTGTTTAAGTCTAGGTTCACACTGAATGCGTCTTTCAAATTGTGCGACTTCTCTTGAAATCGCACAACTTCAAAGCCGTATGTCATTAAGACTTCAGGTGCGACTTGGCTGGAATCTGCCCAACTTCAGATGTCTATGCAAGTGGCACCTGAAATTGGCAAAGGTAGTGCAGGAACTACTTTTTCGAATCGGTGCGGCACCACAAAGTCGGCGTCGCATCGGTTCGAACAGTTCCATTGCCGACAACAGGGTTCGACTTCTCATGTGATTTTACCTGTCAAATCGCATCACAAGTCACATCGGTGTGAATGGGGGCTTAAGAAGAAAAAGGAAGGGCCGTTTACAACTTCAATTCAATTAAAAAATAAAACCCCCTAGTAATGAAATCTGTGAATTGGCAGCATTTGAAAACTTTTTCAGCAGATTCTTACCTTTTTCTTTTCTGGAGTACTGAGGTAAATCTTGAAAGTGCATTTATTAAACTATTTTCTGTGGGAGGATTTGCTATTATAACAATCTGACAGTGCTGATATAAAAATAGGAAATCTCTGTATCGCACTCCGCAGGACTCTATAAGAGGAGCTCTCCACAAGAAGGACAGACTTTTTTCAGGGTATGGTTGCATTTTGTTTTCACGCTCTGTGTGCAGACTTCTGGAATAAATTGGGGACAATCAAACTAGTAGGAAATGAGCTGGCTGGGGGTGATTTGTACAATGTACAGAATGGGTTCAGTGTTAGCATGGCTGCCAAAAAGGGACATTTAAATTCTGTGTAAGTTAAAGCAGAATAAAAATAAAAAATTCTAAATTCTTGGATTGATTATATAACTTATATAAAAAAACAAAAAACAAATAAAAAAACAAGTTTTATAGTCCACCCCTGTAATGCATATGTAATGCTAATCTGTAAGAAGTTGCTGCGAGAATGTCAAACCAATGGGGGTGACATAGACAGTCATTTCACTATTACTCAGTGGATGTGTGAGATCTGTTCTTGGGCTGACCAGGCTTTCATGCCTACCGTGTGCACGTGTGCCGTTTTACACACTGTGTATGTGAGAAAGGCTGCAGGAAACCAGCAACATTTAAAGTGGTTGTAAACCTCAGACATGAAATATGAATAAAGTATTTATCCCAGTATGTACTTGTTTCAATCTAGAGCACTAATGCCCCGTACACACGACCGGTTTTCCCGCTGGGGAAAAAAAAACGATGCTTTTCCCGACGGGATTCCTCTCAAGCCTGCCTTGCATACACACGGTCACACAAAAGTCCGTTGAACTTTTGACTGCCAAGAACGCGGTGACGTAAAAGACTACGACGAGCTGACAAAATTAAGTTCTATGCTTCAGAGCATGTGTCGAATTGTTTCCGAGCATTCGTGTTTTTCTCCCGTCGGAAAAGCATACAGACGAACGGTTTTCCCGCTAGGATTTTTTCCTGACGGAAAAAAAGAGATCCTGCTCTCTTTTTTTTTCCTGTAGTTTTCCTGTGTTAAAAAGTCAGTTGGAGCATACACACGGCCGGGATTCCCATCCAAAAGCTCTCATCTGAGTTTTTCCGACCGGAAAACCGGTCGTGTGTACGGGGCATTAGTGTAATTTTTCTGCTGCAATGCATACCTCCCAACTTTTTGAGATGGGAATGAGGGACACCTATAAGAAATAGTATGCAGGCATAGGACACACTCCTTACCACACCCCCTTAACCACTTCAGCCCTGGAAGATTTTAACCCCTTCCCGACCAGAGCACTTTTTACAATTTGGCACTGCGTCACTTTAACTGAGAATTGTACGGTCATGCAATGCTGTACCCAAACAAAATTTGCGTCCTTTTTCCCCATAAATAGAGCTTTCTTTTGGTGGTATTTGATTTATTTTTTGCGCTATAAACAAAAAAAGAGCGTCAATTTAAAAAAAAAAAATATTTCCTGACAGACTCCATGGCAGACTGCGTGTGGGTTAACCCCACCTCCTCTCCAATGCTATAGGACCCCATACCCATAAAAGTAAGCTCACCTCTCAGTACTGTGTTTCTTTTTTGTCCTCCTCCAATGGACTTAAAGCATGAACGTCCGTGCAGATTTCTGGATGGATGAAACGATGGATGGATGGCACACTCCATGGCGGTGCAGCTCGGAACCCAGCCATGGGCGGGTGGAGAGCTTGTGGCAACCATGTATCCCTGGCTGGGATGTTGCTGTAGTGTGCCCAAAGCATCAGGATGTCCTCGGCTGGCAAGGTCTGCAACAATTTTTCCATGGCAGTCGCTTCTGTATTATGTGTGTCGTTTTGTTTCATGTTTGTTTCTCATACCCCTGCTGCTCCCTAATGGCTGCTGGAACGCTTCTGCGTCCCAGCTCGCCGCAGTGATCCATATTTTGGGCGCCGCTGCCGCTCACGCATGCGCGGCGTCCGCTCTCAGAGCGAGGCTTGGTTCGTGCATGCGCGGTCCAGCGGTTCTCTCGGTGGCCGCGCAGGCGCCGAGGATGGCTTCTCCACCGCGCAGGCGCGCTGTGTGGTCGGCGGTGACGTCACAGGCAGGCGGGGAATTTAAAAGCTGATACTCGCCTATGTCATTTGGGATTTCCCCTGACGGCGAGCAGAGGCAACGTGATTGCACTGCTTTTTCAGGTTAGTGTGCTCTTATCAATTCTATTAAGGAGAAGGATGGAATTTTCATCTGTTTTGTACAGGCTCAATTGTGTATATGGATATATAGTGCATTGTATGCTAGTTTTTGTATGGTGAGTCCCTTTTTAAAGGGCAAGTTACATATTTATTTATTTTTGTATAAAATGTATAGGTTTTCTTAATCAACCTGTCGCTATTGTGACACTTTAGTCCAGAAGTTATGGACCATTCACCACTTACATGTGGCCAGCCCTCATGCACAAGGTATGTGCGGGAGAGGGGAGGGGCTTGGGGTACAGTTGCAAGTATTGGTGTTACTTGATGGCTTGTCTTTTCCTCCCAAACCTTTTTTCTTTTAGCCCTTCCGGTCCGGATCCTCAGACCGAAACGGACCTTGCCAGGCCGCATCACTCATCATCTTCAAAATCCAGACGTGATTCTCCGTCTGCATCTCACCACCAGAGGAGACGCTCCCATTCCTCCTCCAGACACCGCTCCCACCGCCATGACAGTCGCTCTGATCGGAGAGCCTGCTGGGGATGCGGCACACGAGTCCCAGATGGCAAATCATAATGCAGTCATTGCTATGCCCATGCGGTTGGGGAAAAAGAGACAGAGGATTAACGGATCGAGTCTCTAGTGAAACAGGTGGTGCAACGTTCTCTGAAGGAGATGGAAACATCCCACGCACAGAGCCAGTCCAGCATTATTCAGTCTGGTTCCCCGGCTGATGGGATCCATGAAGTTCCGGGTCCTTCCCAGCCCTACGCTTCCTCCCCTGTTCCCTCGGAGGGAGAATTGGAAAGTGATGTGGAGAGTGTGGAATTTGACTTTTCTCTAGTGACCCCGCTTACTAAAAGCAGTCAAAGAGGCCCTTATGTGGGATGACCCATCCACTCCCCCAGCCAAGCAGATTTTTTTTAAAAACGCCTGGGGAAAGAGCGCCCAAGTTTTCCACTATTAGCCGAACTAAAGGGTATTTTTGACTAAGGCTATAGAGGCATGGACTGAGAATGTAGATTCCTTTCTTAAAGGTGTTTCAGAAGAGCTGGCCAGTAATTCAGCAGCAGCAGAGCTAAAACTAGCGGCGACCTTCTTGGGAGAAGCATCGGTCGATCTGATCCGTTTACTATCCAGAATTATGCTATCCTCAGTTACGGCTAAAGGAGCCCTATGGCTGCGCCCTTGGCAGGCCGACCTATCTTCTAAACAAACATGGTGCAAAATTCCTTTTGAAGGATCATCGCTGTTTGGAAATAAGCTAGATGACACCATAGCTAAGGCCACAGGCGGAAAATCAGGCTTTCTTCCACAGGACAAGCGTCCACAGGGTTGATGGAAGCCCCAGTTCAGAAGACGCAGCCCGGAGCGTTCGAGGGAAGCACGCTCCTATAGACCAGGCCGGGACTTCAGAAGAAACTGGAGTAGAGGCCTAGCGTCCTTTCGCAAACCAGCGAAAAGCCAGGCGTCCAATGATCGCGATCAGGCTAAATCCTTTTGAGATTTTGCCCGCCCAGGTGGGTCGGGTAGGAGCACGCCTACTCCTCTTCCGGCACGTCTGGGTGGCCTCAATCTCAGACTTCTGGGTCGTCAGGACAGTGTCGTCAGGTCACGCATGGTCCTTCTCCAGCCTTCCTCCCCCCAGATTTGTCTCCACCCTACTCCCATGTGCGGAAGAACAAAAACAAGCCTTACTGTCCTACGTAGATCTGCTGAAAACCCAAGGAGCAGTAGTTCATGTCCCAGAGGAAGAACAGTTCCAAGGGGTATACTCCACCCTGTTCTTAGGATAAAGGATAAAGTCCACAATAAAACTGTAGCAGCGCTATGATCAAATAATCATCTGAGCGTCCTCTATATAGCAGTTCATATATAGGTGATGTAGATAGTGAATGGAAGTGGAGTTGGCTGTGATTGGTCAATAATCCTAGTGCACGTGCTCCTTCCACCAAAAGATCTTGACCGTGTGGGGGGTAAAATTCCCCTTTTGGGGATGCACTCACCAGATGTAGGATAAATATGAGCATTCATATACCATCCACTTTCAGCATTCTCTGCCCTCCACTGTGTGTTCCAGGTATCATTTGTCATGTGTGAGGAAACAAACACATCTACATAGGCAGTACCGTTTTGGAAAGTTTATTGGTTCAAACCCCCTTAGTACCCCCCTTTTTACAAAATGCGTCCCAAAATGCAAGTTAAAACAGGCAAAATAGACTGTGAACGCTTAAAAGCACTTGCCCCTGATGATCGCTTTCGAATGTTTCCTCCAACGTTCTTCGTGGTTGCAAGCTCCTGGAGCGCAAACGTCACTTCCGGTTGCGTGGTGTGTAGTCACGCCCTGACGTTTCGTCACTTCCTGACTTCTTCTGACGGTGTGACCTCCCACCACAACAGCCAGAATTAAGTATACGAAGCCCCCGCCCCATGGGCGGATTCTGACTTCTCGATCCGTGCTGTGCATCATCACGCCGGTACGTCCGAGCGTCAGTGCCTTTGCCAGGCTGTGGGCGGACGTATTCTGCTAGTCTGACCTGCATCGCTGTTCTATAGCGTAAGAACTTAGCTGCAGTGTCAGTTGGGCTACATGTCGTTAACAGGTCAGACTAGCTGAATACGTCCACCCACAGCCTGGCAAAGGCACTGACGCTCGGACGTACCGGCGTGATGACGCACGGTGCGGATCGAGAAGTCAGAATCCGCCCATGGGGCGGGAGCTTTGTATACTTAATTCCGGCTGTTGTGGTGGGAGGTCACGCCCTCAGAAGAAGTCAGGAAGTGACGAAACGTCAGGGCGTGACTACACACCACACAACCGGAAGTGACGTTTGCACTCCAGGAGCTTGCAACCAGGAAGAACGCTGGAGGAAACATTCGAAAGCGATCATCAGGGGCAAGTGCTTTTAAGCATTCACAGTCTATTTTGCCTGTTTTAACTTGAATTTTGGTACGCATTTTGTAAAAAGGGGGGTACTAAGGGGGTTTGAACCAATAAACTTTCCAAAACGGTACTGCCCTATGTAGATGTGTTTGTTTCCTCACACATGACAAATGATACCTGAAACAAGTGGAACACACAGTGGAGGGCAGAGAATGCTGAAAGTGGATGGTATATGAATGCTCATATTTATCCTACATCTGGTGAGTGCATCCCCAAAAGGGGAATTTTACCCCCCACGCGGTGAAGATCTTTTGGTGGAAGGAGCACGTGTACTAGGATTATTGACCAATCACAGCCAACTCCACTTCCATTCACTATCTACACCACCTATATATGAACTGCTATATAGAGGACGCTCAGATGATTATTTGATCGTAGCGCTGCTACAGTTTTATTGTGGACTTTATCCTTCAAAGTTTTAAATTTTACTGTCTTACTGTTTTATATATGCTCTATTTCTAAGCAGCTGCTAACCTATTCACATTGCCAGTAGACTTTCTACCTTTTGAGTGTTAATCCCAAGCGCATAATGAGACTAATAGGTAGGGC
The DNA here is from genome assembly GCA_029206835.1 of Rana muscosa. NCBI lineage: Eukaryota > Metazoa > Chordata > Amphibia > Anura > Ranidae > Rana > Rana muscosa. The sequence goes on from CM055121.1 coordinate 182,201,564, forward strand.
CACGCTGATTGTAGTAACTTTTTTATCAATAGACTTAACGTACCTGAACAAATTTATAAGGCACGGAAAATTCAAAATGGAGACTCTGTCAACAATCCAACAAGCCATACAACCAGGTGACTGGATTATTTCGATAGACCTGAAAGACGCCTATTTTCATGTACCAGTGGCAAAAGACTTTCTAAAGTACCTTCGGTTCCACGTCGGGCAGGAACATCTGCAATTCATCTGCCTGCCCTTCGGTTTGACAACTTCCCCTCGGGTTTTCACCAAGGTCCTCTTGGCCGTAGTGGCCCTCATCAGGCTAAAGGGTGTGCGTCTTTACCATTATTTAGACGATCTCCTAGTTCTGTCTCAAAACAGAGAACAACTGCTGGTGCACAGAGAACAAGTGATCTCAACCCTTTCCAGCTTCGGATGGCTTCTAAAGCTGGAAAAAAGCCACATGGATCCAGCCCAACGCTTAATTTATTTAGAGGCTCAGTTCAACACAGTGGAGAACACCATCTCCCTGCCGGTAGAGAAGATTCCGGTGATTCGGAAGAAGATTTCTCGTGCTCTGGTTGCCCCTCGTCTAAAAGCATCACAATGCCTAAGAATCATTGGCGCAATGGTCTCCACGACCCCCATGGTCAAATGGGCTCTGTGGAGGTTACTCCCGTTCCAGTCAGTGTTCCTCCGGCAGTGGAAGTCAGAGGACAAGAGTCAGCTGATCCACATATCCACAACAATGAGAAACAGCCTCTTCTGGTGGCTCCAACTCAAGAATTTGCAAAACTGTCACTCCATTGCCCCCATCTCCTGGGTTACAGTCACGACCGACGCCAGCAGCTCAGGCTGGGGGGCTCTCTGTGGTCAGAACCTAGCTCAGGGCAGATGGGATGCTCGTCTTCACAACCCAGGCTCAAACGTCCTGGAGCTCAGGGCGGCCTGGTGCGCCCTACAATCTTTCTCCCGGTTCCTGAAAGGAGAGTCGGTGTTGTTAAGGATGGACAATACAACAGCAGTGTCGTATGGGAAGAGGCAAGGGGGGACTCAGAGTTCTACTCTTCTTCTAGAGGTCGAGCCTATAATAACGTGGGCACAGAAAAACCTGGCCAATATTTCGGCAGTTTTCATTCCGGGAGTTCAGAACTCCCAGGCAGACTTCCTCTCATGCACTCGTCTAGACAACAACGAGTGGTCCCTCCATGTACAGTCATTCAACTGGATTCTGTCTCTAGGAGGCAATCCCGAGGTGGACCTATTTGCTTCCCCTTACAATTACAAGGTAGTGAAGTTCTACACTCGGGGACGTTGCAGCCAGGCATGCGGAACGGATGCCCCGACGGATCGGTGGAGGTTCAAGAGGGCATATGCCTTTCCCCCGATCCCAATTATTCTCGAGTTCCTGCGGAGACTTCAAGCGGAATCAGTGGAAGTAACAGTGGTGGCTCCCTACTTGCCGAACAGGCCCTGGTTTCCTCTCTTGATCCAACTGAGCCACCGGGACCCAGTACCTCTTCCTCTCAGGCCGCCGGACCTTCTCTCTCAAGGGTCACTTCTACACCCTTGTCCGGCATTGATAAGACTGACGGTCTGGTTCTTGAGAGGGAGAGGCTGGAATCCCTTGGTTGCTCCTCTAGAGTGATTTCTACTCTGTTGAGCTCAAGAAGGGCAAGTACCAACAAAGTTTATGGAAGAATCTGGGCAAGATTCGTTGAATTCTCCTCTGCTTCGGGGAGGTCCTTCAGAAATCCAGGAGTTCAAGATGTTCTCAGTTTTCTTCAAACTGGACTAGACTTACCCTTATCTGTCAGTTCTTTGAGAGTTTAAGTTTCGGCTTTATCAGCTTTCTCTGGGATCTCATGGGCAGTCCATCCCTTAGTCCGGCAATTTTTCCGGGGAGCGTCAAGAATTAAGCCTCAAAGGAAGCCAAGATTTCCCAAGTGGGATCTTCCTCTCATCCTAGATTCCTTGTCTGGACTCAGATCGAGTAGTCCTTATACCCCTGTTGGGTTCAAATCCGAAAGTGTCCTCAGTATTCCACGAGAATCAGGAAATTGTTCTTCCTACATTCAAAACTCCGGAATCTAATGATACTCATCCACTGGATATAGGAAAAATCCTGAAAGAATATTTGGAAATTACTTCTCCCTTCAGACGATCAGATCATCTATTCGTACTGCATTCAGGCAGCAATAAAGGGAAGAAAGCTTCAATCAGGACAATTGCGTCCTGGATTGTCCAAACAATCCAACAAGCTTATAGGGCTAAGGGCTTGGCTCCTCCACAGGCGGTGACAGCACACTCCACCAGAGGGAGGGCAGCTTCTTGGGCGGCGGCCCGACATGTGACTCCAGATGTAATCTGCAAAGCAGCCTCGTGGGCTTCTATCAATACATTTATGGCCCATTACTGCATTGAGCCTGCATAACTATCTTCTGTTAATTTTGGGTTAAGAATCCTGTCGGTTGACGGGACAAATTAAAGCTATTTTCTGTTCAGCATACCCACCCGTATGGTCTGGCTAGTTATTTCCCACACGTAGGCTGCCATGGAGTCTGTCAGGAAAACTGAAAATTTATTACCAAATACTTACCGTAATTTTCCTTTCCCGATGGACTCCATGGCAGACGGAGTTCCCACCCTAAAAGAAAATAATGTTAAAAGTATGAAAATAAGTGTCCAAAGATTCGGCTAGCTACGGAACACAGTACTGAGAGGTGAGCTTACTTTTATGGGTATGGGGTCCTATAGCATTGGAGAGGAGGCGGGGTTAACCCACACGTAGGCTGCCATGAAGTCCATCAGGAAAGGAAAATTACGGTAAGTATTTGGTAATAAATTTTCAGTTTTTTTACTTTTTGCTATAATAAATATCCTCAATTTAAAAAAAAAAACAAACACATTTCTTCATCAGTTTAGGCCGATATATATTCTTTTACATATTTTTTGTAAAAAAAAATCACAATAAGCGTATATTGATTGGTTTGTGCAAAAGTTATAGCATCTACAAACTATGGGAAAGATTTATGGCATTTTTATTGCATTTTTATTTTTTACTTATTTTTTACTAGTAAGCAGTGATCTGCGATTTTTAGCGGTACCGCGAAGTTGCGACGCACAGATCGGATACTTTTGACACTTTTTTGGGACCATTGACCTTTATACAGCGATCAGTGCTATAAAAAAAGTTTTAAAAACGGCTGTTTTTTCAGGAGCAGTGATTTTAATAATGTTTAAAGTGAAACAATAAAAGTGAAATATTCCTTAAAATTTCGTACCTGGGGGGTGCCTATAGTATGCCTGTAAAGTAGCGCATGTTTCCCGTGTTTATAACAGTCCCTGCACAAAATGATATTTCTAAAGGAAAAAAAGTCATTTAAAACTACTCGCGGCTATAATGAATTGTCGGGTCCCGGTAATACAGATAAGTCATTGAAAAAAACGGCATGGGTTCCCCCCCAGTCCATTACCAGACCCTTTGTGTTTGGTATGAATATTAAGAGGAACCCGAACCAAAATGAAAACAAAAAAATGCGTGGGGGTCCCCCCAAATTCCATATCAGGCCCTTCAGGTATGGTATGGATATTAAGGGGAACCCTGCACCAATTTTTTTTTATGGTGTAGGGATCCCCCTCAAAATCCATACCAGACCCTTCAGGTCTGGTATGGAATTTAAGGTGAACCCCGCGCCAAAATAAAAAAATAAATGGCGTGGGGTTCCCCCCAAAAATCTATACCAGACCCTTATCCGAGCACGCAACCTGGAAGGCCGCAGTAAAAGAAGGGGGATGAGAGAGCCCCCCCTCCTGAACCATACCAGGCCCTTGTTAAAGGGGGCTTCCAGATTCTGATAAGCCCCCCGCCTGCAGACCCCCACAACCACCGGGCAAGGGTTGTGGGGATGAGGCCCTTGTCCCCATCAACATGGGGACATCCTCCCCATGTTGAGGGCATGTGGCCTAGTACGGTTCAGGAGGCGGGGGGCTTATTGGAATCTGGAAGCCCCCTTTAACAAGGGCCTGGTATGGTTCAGGAGGGGGGGGGGCGCTCTCTTGTCCCCCCTTCTTTTACTGCGGCCTGCCAGGTTGCGTGCTAGGATAAGAGTCTGGTATGGATTTTTGGGGGTAACCCCACGCCATTTTTTTTAAATGTTGGCGCGGGGTTCACCTTAAAGTCTATACCAGACCTGAAGGGTCTGGTATGGATTTTGAGGGGGACCCCTACGCCATTTAAAAAAAATGGTGCAGGGTTCCCCTTAATATCCATACCAGACCTGAAGCGCCTGATATGGAATTTGGGGGGGGACCCGCACGCATCTTTTTTTTACATTTTGGTTCAGGGTTCCCCTTAATATTCATACCAGACCCAAAGGGCCTGGTAATGAACTGGGGGGGGGGACCTATGCTGTTTTTTTTCAATGACTTTTATCTGTATTGCCGGGACCCGACAATTCATTATAGCTGCGATCAGTTTTAAAATACCGTATTTATCGGCGTATAACACGCGCCGGCGTATAACACGCACCCCAAGTTTAGGAGGAAATTTTAGGGAAAAAAACTTTTAGGAGGGAAGTTTAAGGAAAAATAACTTACATTTAAATGCAGCCTTGTCAGTGTCCATTGCAGCCTTGTCACAGTGCAGCCTTGTCAGTGTCCATTGCAGCCTTGTCACAGTGCAGCCTTGTCAGTGTCCATTGCAGCCTTGTCACAGTGCAGCCTTGTTAGTGTCCATTGCAGCCTTGCCCCAGAGTCCATTTCAGCCTTGCCCCAGTGTAGCCGTGCAGCCTTGCCCCAGTGTCGCCGTGCAGCCTTGCCCCAGTGTCGCCGTGCAGCCTTGCCCCAGTGTCGCCGTGCAGCCTTGCCCCGGTGTCGCCGTGCCGGATTTTAAAATTGGCGCCGAGACTGTGCGGAGCGGGGCGGACGCTGCCGAGAACGCAGGGACGCAGGGACTGGGCGGAGCCGCCGCCGAGATACACATAGCCGAGTGTACTCGGCTATACTCGGCTTTTCTCGGCTCCGCTCACAGTCATGCCGAGTCCCGCCCTATGATGGACATAACACAGGTCCAATGGCGGGACTGGGCGTGACTGTGAGCGGAGCCGAGAAAAGCCGAGTATAGCCGAGTTCATTCGGCTATGTGTATCTCGCTCCGCTCCGCTCACAGTCAGCGGAGACAGCCCAGGGATGTGGGTATCGGCGTATAACACGCACCCACGATTTTCCCCTGATTTTCAGGGGAAAAAAGTGCGTGTTATACGCCGATAAATACGGTACTTTTTTTCCTTTAGAAATTTAATCTTGTGCAGGGACTGTTATAAACATGGGAAACATGCGCTACTTTACAGGAATACTATAGACACCCCCCAGGTACGAAATTTAAAGGAATATTTCACTTTTATTGTTTCACTTTAAGCATTATTAAAATCACTGCTCCCAAAAAAAACAGCAGTTTTTTAAAACTTTTTTTTGCATTGATACATGTCCCCTGGGGCAGGACCCAGGTCCCCAAACACTTTTTATGACAGTAACTTGCATACTAACCTTTAAAATGAGCACTTTTAATTTCTCCCATAGACTTTTAAAGGGTGTTCCGCGGCTTTCGAATTTGCCGCGAACACCCCAAATTGTTGGATATTCGGCGAACGGGCGAACAGCCAATGTTCGAGTCAAACTCATGTTCGACCAGAACATAAAGCTGATCCCTATCTCCCACGATGCTGTGAAGGTTTAGGTCTCCCAAATATTTCTGCTTACTATCATGCTGCACACCTTGCACCTTTACCAAAATACCATGTAATCAAAGATATTCCTTTATGGGTAACAATTGAGTTCTATTGACTGTGACCCTATTTCAGTATCAAACATGTTATGGTTAAGATCAACCGATCGTACTTTTATTCACAATCCTATCACACAACATTCTTTATCTATCTGGGACAGATTCAAAACTTCTCTTGGCCTTCAATCTCCTCATTTACCGCTCCTTTCTTTTGTTAAAACTCTCACTTTTTACCCTCCTAATTCTTTCAAAGCATGGAATACAGCTAATTTATCCCATTTATATATATTGGTATCTGCTTCCTCTCTACATTCTTTTCCTACAGTGATACATTTGGACTTCCTCAATGAACTGTTCTTATTTTTGTAAATCAAAAATTTCTTCCAACCTTATCTCAATTCCAACTCCCAACTATCCCAGATGTCGCATTTTAAACGCATATGTATTTCTGACCCTCATGCTAGAGGACTTGTTTCCTTTCTCTATAAGAAAATTTTAGCTAGTACTCACACTGGCCAAATGGGAATCAGACCTTCATTGCTCATTTAATGCTACTGAATTGTCTAGTATTTCGCCACTAAGTCTGCTTCTTCTAATGTTGTTGCTGTGGAAACTAACTTTAAGTTGCTAACCCGTTGGTATTTGGTACCCGCTAGAATATCAAAATATGCTTCTGTTTCCCTGGAGCTTGTTTTCGTGGCTGTTCAGAGTCTGGCACTCAACTTCATATTTGGTGGGATTGCCCAAAAAGTCTGGAAGGCAGGTTTTGACTTGGCCTTCAAAATCTTTGAAACACCTACACAGCCCAATCCTGCTACAGCCCTATGAAACCTGAAACCTGATATGATCACAAATAATCAATTTTGCCTTCTTTTACAGCTCCTAACTGCTGCAAAACAAACCATTGCTAAGACATTGAAAACGGAATATTTAATTCTAACTGAAACCATACAAAGAACTAATAAAGCTCTTATTCATGCTAAAATGGAAGCAATCAAAAGAGATCGAATTGGTCAATTTGAGAAACTCTGGCTTCCTTGGGTTAAGCCGTGTTTACCTCCAGACTTTGATGACACACTATTATGCCTAGTACACACGATGGGAATTTCCGATGAAAAAAGTCAGACAGACTTTTTCCATTGTAAATTCCTACCATGTGTGCCCCATCGGAGAAATTCCGATGAATTCCATCAGAGTTTTAATATAGAACATGTTCTATTTTTCTCCGATGGAATTCCGTCGGAATTCCGATGTGCTTTTGGCCGGAGAATACTCTGACCATGTGTACGGGGCTTCATTGCCTTGGTAATTTTACTCTATTTGCCTTGACTATAATTTCTGTTCATTTGGGAACGCATCACCACTTGTAAATACAAGTTTCTTTCTTTATATTTAGGAGGAAAGCATATGAATCTACACTCACCAGCCACTTTATTAGGTACACCTGTTCAATTTAAAAAAGGTGCACATAAACTATAGGGGCCCACAAGTGCACTTCTCGGCGCCAAGGGGAACGGTTTACCAATTAACTTATTCTGAGATCAGAATAATAATAATAAAGTAAAAAGATAACATACAGATATATATATAAAATTAGATATAACCAATATCACATTAATGATAAAAGGTGTTCTTATAAGAAATAGCAGCAGCTGTTTAAAATTATAGATGAAAAAAACTGACACCCATAAAACAGTAAATATATAAAAAGTATCAAAAAATTAAGAACAGAGTCTATTTGATAAAACAGCGCTTAGTATTGGATAATGTCCAACTTCAAAAAAATGTATGCGGTATGGTGGAAAAGAAGTAAAATCACAAAGGATGCAGTAAAGTCACAGTTCTTAGTGTGGTAGGTGTTTCTAAGAGATGGATGAATCGTGCACCCTACACCAGCTCCCAATCTTCACCACAGATGTGATATAAGGTCCCCCGCTGGGGTTCAAACTCACCAGAACAGTAAATCAAATGAGCCTTGCAAGATAAATTCCTCCTAATTCAAACTTCCATCACCACCTCAGGAATCGGTATGGGTTAAAACTCCATTCGAGGTACATATAAAACACAAATTCACTGACATAGTGTAATCCTGCTTTATTTTAAATTAACCCGTATAAAACATATCCCCGCTTCCAATATACGTACAATAGTTCAACTTGTAAATAGTTCAACTTGTAAATGACATATAGGAATGAAACATAATCACCGCTCTCCTCCGAACACAGGGGCCGCACTCGTGCTGCAAGCGCAAAACTACAGACGCTTCCTGGTTACGTTCTGGTTAGCGGTGGAACGCACACTCCTCACTTCCTGGATACGCCGTTGTAGCCACGCCCTGACGCGTTTCGTCACTTCAAGGGTTCACTGATGCCCCTGTTGAAGAACATTTGTTCGAAACGCGTAGGGCTTGGTACACTACATCATTCACTGCCCCTTTTTAAAAGTTTTTATTGTTTGTGATCACTTTTATGTTGGTTGAATAAACCCTCATTGACCTGCACCATTGGAGCATTCCTTCCCTTCTTTTCTTCTCACATGGGTGGTTGGTCAAGTAATAGCTTCCTTTGGCCACTGGTTACTAATATTCACCGTGGTAAAGAGTCTCCTTGCTGAGTGGCGGTTCCAGTTCAATCGGAGGACCACCTGGATTGGTGTGAAACCCAGAGTCTGCTGTCAAGTCGGGGAGCCTACCGGACAGTCTACATTGGGGACCCATCTGATCCAGTTTCCAGACTAACTGATGAGGAGTGCCACTGGGATTTCGTATGCCTATTTGACCTGCCTAAACCACAGGTCTAATGTTCCGGTCACGCAATACCAATCCCTTGAACCCTTGAAGTGACGAAACGTGTCAGGGCGTGGCTACAACGGCGTATCCAGGAAGTGAGGAGTGTGCGTTCCACCGCTAACCAGAACGTAACCAGGAAGCGTCTGTAGTTTTGCGCTTGCAGCACGAGTGCGGCCCCTGTGTTCGGAGGAGAGCGGTGATTATGTTTCATTCCTATATGTCATTTACAAGTTGAACTATTTACAAGTTGAACTATTGTACGTATATTGGAAGCGGGGATATGTTTTATATGGGTTAATTTAAAATAAAGCAGGATTACACTATGTCAGTGAATTTGTGTTTTATATGTACCTCGAATGGAGTTTTAACCCATACCGATTCCTGAGGTGGTGATGGAAGTTTGAATTAGGAGGAATTTATCTTGCAAGGCTCATTTGATTTACTGTTCTGGTGAGTTTGAACCCCAGCGGGGGACCTTATATCACATCTGTGGTGAAGATTGGGAGCTGGTGTAGGGTGCACGATTCATCCATCTCTTAGAAACACCTACCACACTAAGAACTGTGACTTTACTGCATCCTTTGTGATTTTACTTCTTTTCCACCATACCGCATACATTTTTTTGAAGTTGGACATTATCCAATACTAACACCTGTTCAATTGCTGAGTAACACAAATTGCTAATAAGCCAATCACATGGCAGCAACTTAATGCATTTAGGCATCTAGACGTGGTGAAGACAACTTGCTGAAGTTCAAACCGCATCAGAATGGGGAAGAAAGGGGATTTAAGTGACTGAACATTTCACGGTTGTTGGTGCCAGAGGGGCTGGTCTGAGTATTTCAAAAACTGCTGATCTACTGGGATTTTCACACACAACCATCTCTAGGGTTTACAGAGAATGGTCCAAAAAAGAGAAAATATCCAGTGAGCGGCAGTTGTATGGACGAAAATGCCTTGTTGATGTCAAAGGTCATAGAAGAATGAGCAGACTGGTTTGAGATGATAGAAAGGCAACAGTAACTCAAATAACCACCTGTTACAACCAAGGTATGCAGAATACCTTCTCTGAATGCACAACACATCGAACCTTGAAGCAGATGCGCTACAGCAGCAGAAGACCACACCGTGTGCCACTCCTGTCAGCTAACAGGAAGCTGAAGCTACAATTCACGCAGGACCACCAAAATCGGACAGTTGAAGATAGGAAAAATGTCGCCTGGTCTGATGAGTCTCAATTTCAGCTGCGACATTCAGATGGTGGGGTCAGAATTTGGCATAAACAACATGAAAGTATGGATCCATCCTGCCTTGTATCAACGGTTCAGGCTGGTGGTGGTGATGTAATGGTGTGAGGGATATTTTCCTGGCACACTTTGGGCCTCTTAGTACCAACTGAGCATCGTTTAAACATCATGGCCTACCTAAGTATTGTTGCTGAATAGGTCCATCCCTTTATGACTAAAGTGTACCCATCTTCTGATGGCTCCTTCCAGCAGGGCCTGAAGGGCCTGGTATGGATATTTGGGGGAACCCCACGCATTTTTTTCTTCAATTTGCGGCAGGGTTCCCCTTAATATCCATACCAGACCTAAAGAGCCTGGTAATTGAATTTGTGGGGACCCCCCACGCTTTTTTTTTTTTTTTTTTTATCAATGACTTTTCTATGTATTGCTGGGAGCCGACAATTCATTATAGCTGCGAGTGAGTTGTAAATGACTTTTCTTCCTTCAGAAATTACACTATGTGCAGGGACAGTTCTAAGAACGGGAAACAAGCGCAAATTTACAGGCATACTATAGACACCCCCCAGGTACGAAATTTAACCACTTCAATACCATGCACTTATGCACCTTCCCGCCCAGACCAATTTTCAGCTTTCAGTACTCTCACACTTTGAATGACAATTACTTAGTCATGCTACACTGTATCCAAACAAAATTTTTGTCATTTTCTTCTCACAAATAGAGCTTTCTTTTGGTGGTATTTAATCGCCACTGGGTTTTTTATTTTTTGCGATATAAGCAAAAAACAGCATTTTTTAAAAAAAAACAACCTTTTTTTAGTTTCTATTGTAAAATTTTGCAAATAAGTATTTTTTCTTCATAAATTTGTGCCAAAATGTATACTGCTACATATCTTTGGTAAAATGAACCCAAATTAGTGTATATTATTTGGTCTTTGTGAAAGTTATAGAGTCTACAAACTATGGTGGCAATCACTGAAAATTTATCACATCTGATCACGCCTGATGTACTGAAGGGATATCTCATTTCTTGAGACACTAACAAGCGAGGAAAGTACAAATACCCCAAAATTACCCCTTTTTGGAAAGTAGACAGTCCAAGGTATTTACTAAGAGGCGTGGTGAGTTTTTTGAAGTTGTATTTTTTTCCCACAATTCTTGGGAAATTTTTTTTTTTCTTTTTTTTTTACACAAACTGGTCATATTAACAGTTTTTTTCTCTCACACAGCATATGCATAATTGCAACTACACCCCAAAATACATTCTGCTACTCCTCCTGAGTGTAGCGATACCACATGTGTGAGACTTTTACACAGCCTGGCCACATACAGAGGCCCAACATTGAAGTAGCACTTTCAGGCGTTCTACAAGCATAAATCGCACATATCCTTTCTCAACCACCTATTACAATTTTGAAGGCCCTGGAGCACCAGGACAATAGAATTTTCCACAAAATGACCCCATTTTGGAAAGCACACACCCCAACGTATAATCTATGAAGCATTATGAGTCTTTTGAACGGTTCATTTTTTTCCAGAAGGTTTTGGAAAATGTGGAGAAAAAATGAAAATGCATTTTTTTTTACACAAAGTTGTCCATTTATAAGATATTTCTAACGCATAGCATATACATAGCAAAAATGACACCCCAAAATGCATTCTGCTACTCCTCCTGAGTATAGCGATACCACATGTGTGAGACTTTTACACAGCCTGGCCATATACAGAGGCCCAACATTGAAGTAGCACTTTCAGGCGTTCTACAAGCATAAATCGCACATATCCTTTCTCAACCACCTATTACACTTTTGAAGGCCCTGGAGCACCAGGACAATGGAATTTTCCACAAAATGACCCCATTTTGGAAAGCACACACCCCAACGTAAAATCTATGAAGCATTATGAGTCTTTTGAACGGTTCATTTTTTTCCAGAAGGTTTTGGAAAATGTGGAGAAAAAATGAAAATGCATTTTTTTTACACAAAGTTGTCCATTTATAAGATATTTCTAACGCATAGCATATACATAGCAAAAATGACACCCCAAAATGCATTCTGCTACTCCTGAGTATAGCGATACCACATGTGTGAGACTTTTACACAGCCTGGCCATATACAGAGGCCCAACATTGAAGTAGCACTTTCAGGCGTTCTACAAGCATAAATCGCACATATCCTTTCTCAACCACCTATTACACTTTTGAAGGCCCTGGAGCACCAGGACAATGGAATTTTCCACAAAATGACCCCATTTTGGAAAGCACACACCCCAACGTATAATCTATGAAGCATTATGAGTCTTTTGAACAGTTCATTTTTTTCCAGAAGGTTTTGGAAAATGTGGAGAAAAAATTAAAATGCATTTTTTTTACACAAAGTTGTCCATTTATAAGATATTTCTAACGCATAGCATATACATAGCAAAAATGACACCCCAAAATGCATTCTGCTACTCCTCCTGAGTATAGCGATACCACATGTGTGAGACTTTTACACAGCCTGGCCATATACAGAGGCCCAACATTGAAGTAGCACTTTCAGGCGTTCTACAAGCATAAATCGCACATATCCTTTCTCAACCACCTATTACAATTTTGAAGGCCCTGGAGCACCAGGACAATAGAATTTTCCACAAAATGACCCCATTTTGGAAAGCACACACCCCAACGTATAATCTATGAAGCATTATGAGTCTTTTGAACGGTTCATTTTTTTCCAGAAGGTTTTGGAAAATGTGGAGAAAAAATGAAAATGCATTTTTTTTACACAAAGTTGTCCATTTATAAGATATTTCTAACGCATAGCATATACATAGCAAAAATAACACCCCAAAATGCCTTCTGCTACTCCTCCTGAGTATAGCGATACCACATGTGTGAGACTTTTACACAGCCTGGCCATATACAGAGGCCCAACATTGAAGTAGCACTTTCAGGCGTTCTACAAGCATAAATCGCACATATCCTTTCTCAACCACCTATTACAATTTTGAAGGCCCTGGAGCACCAGGACAATAGAATTTTCCACAAAATGACCCCATTTTTGAAAGCACACACCCCAACGTATAATCTATGAGGCATTATGAGTCTTTTGAACGGTTCATTTTTTTCCAGAAGGTTTTGGAAAATGTGGAGAAAAAATTAAAATGCATTTTTTTTACACAAAGTTGTCAATTTATAAGATATTTCTAACACATAATATGTACATAGCAAAAATTACACCCCAAAATGCATTCTGCATTCTCCTCCTGAGTATGGCGATACCACATGTTTGAGACTTTTACACAGCCTGGCCACATACAGAGGCCCAACATCCAAGTAGCACCTCCAGGCATTCTAGCAGCATTAATTGCACATATCATTTTCTGACTACCGATCACATTTTTGAAGGCCCTTCATATATCTAACACATAGCAGGTACATACCAAATAACAAAAGATTACCTGTGGTTTTAGAAGTGCAGTGGTCCACAGAGGAGAGCATCGGTCCAGGCAGCAGGCAGGGATGAGGTCAGCGACAGCAAAAGCAATCATCCAGGCAGCAGGCAGGAATACTGTCCATAGTTCGCACAGGCAGAGATACTGTCAGCACAGCCAGAGCACAGCCAAAGCACAGGTCCAGGTAGCAGGCAGAGGTGTCCCGGCAGAAATGCTGTCCAAAGTCAGTAGAGGCAGCAGGCAGATATATGGTCAACACAGCCAAAGTATTGGTCCAAGCAGCAGGAAGAAACATGGTCCATAATGTCATGGGTCATTACAGGCAGTAATATGGTCAGCACCGCCAAATTATTGGTCCAGGCAGCAGGAAGGACCATCAAGCTTAGGGCCAGGGGGACAGGGGTAGAGGCTTCTCCCACCCAAATCGCTTTGAAGCCTCCGGGCAACCAGACCCTGTTCTTGGAGCACAGAAAACGAAAAACTGTTTTTCTCTACTCAGAACGCTATTCTGAAGCCCCTCACATATGTGAGACCCCTGTGTACTAAAAGTAGATGGCCAAAAGATCAGTCCAAGTGGCAGGCAAAAACATGGTCGATTAACAGGCCAAGGTCGGTACACGTGGAAGTCAGAAACGTGGTTTAAATCGGCAGGCAGAGGCATCGTCGGTAAACTGGCCAGGGTCAATTAATTAACATGGAAGGTAGTTAGTAACATGGTAGCAGGCAAATAGGGAAGTGGCAGTCTGTTAATAATAGGGGGAACTAATGGATGTATGATAATTTTTGAAGCAATTTCCGATGCACAGGCCAGGTTGGGAGGGACAATCGGGACAATAATAGCTGGTGTCTCTTCTTACTCCTCCTCTGCTGCATACACGGCATTTCTTTTGGCGTCTTCTTCCAGATTCTGTGGGGGGGATGCTAAAGGGATAGTGTCGCTCGTGAAGCCGACTCACACTATCAGAGCGAATGCTTCCTGGGGCGGGATCTTGTTGGTAAATGAGGGCATCGATGATATCTTCGATATATTGGAGGTAGTGGAGTCGGTGATTTTGAGTTGCTTTTTGGTAGCAGACAAACGAATTAAAAAGGGCCAGGTGAAACGCAACTTTTTTGTGCCAATAATGGGACTTTCTGGTTGATAAGTAGGGCTGTAGCATCTGGTCGTTTAAATCCACCCCCCCCCCATGTACAAATTGTAGTCGTGGACACATTCAGGCTTTACAATGGAGCCGCGTCTTCTTGGGATCTCCACCATGGTGTCATTGTGGATCGTAGAGAGGATGTGGACATCTTTCTTGTCCCTCCACTTCATGGCCAACACCTCCTCGTTCCTCATGGATACCGATTCTCCAGGTCGCAATTTTTTTGTCAATAAATTTTGTGGGAATCCCTTCCGTTTTTTTTTTTGAAGGTACCGCAGGCCGGGGTTTGTTTACTGTAAAGGTGGCGAAAAAGGGGCAGGCTGGTATAATAATTATCAACATATAAATGGTAACCTTTTCCGAACAGGGGGTATGCCAACTCCCAGACAATTTTCCCACTGGTTCCAATATATGTGGGGCAATCACGGGGCTGGAGCTGGGAGTCTTTGCCTTCGTAGATCCTGAATTTGCAGACGTATTCAGTGGCTCGATCACATAATTTATTTAATTTTAACCCATACCTGGCTCTCTTGCTTGGTATGTACTGCTTGAACTGCAGTCGGCCGGTGAAATGTACGAGGGACTCGTCCACACAAATTTTTTGGTCTGGGATGAAAACTTCTTCAAATCGCTGGGAAAAGGCAATGATTAGGGGGCGTATCTTGTACAATTTGTCGTAGTTGGGATGATCTCAGGGAGGGCACTGTGAATTGTCATTGAAGTGGAGAAAGCGCATAATCATGTCGTATCTTTTCCTGGACATGACAGCGGAATATATGGGCATGTGTTGGATGGGGCGTTTGGACCAATATGAATGGACTTCGTTCTTTTTTGTAAGCCCCATATTGAACATAAGGCCCAAAAATAATTTAAATTCCTCCAATGTTAGACGCCGCCATAGGAACATGCGGGCGTAGGAAGAATCGGGGTTGGCAGCAATAAATTGGGATGCATACAGATTCGTTTGATCCACTATATTCTGCAGCAAATCTTGTGGGAAAAATAAACAAAAATAATCAAATTTAGAAAAATTTGTAGTGTCGGGCTGCACACCTGGCTGTGCGGTGAAAGGGGGGATGATAGCGGATCCTGAGTTGGCAGGCAACCATAAGGGGTTTGCCAGGGCATCGGGAAGGTAGGATTGGGGCTGGATTCTTCGGGTTGGGCGTGCATTTCCATTGCTTGTACTGGGCTCCTCTTCCTGGGGTATGGCGCTGCTGGTGGTGGGCAGTTCTCCTGATCTTGGTGCTGATCTTGGTGCTGATCTTGGTGCCGATCGCATTCTTTTGGGAGGGACGGTTTCCTCCGGGGACTCGGACTCTGAGCCACTATCCTCCACTGGCTCGTATTCCGAACCAGAATCGGATAATGGGAGCTCCCCGCTGCTCTCATCATCCGACATGGCAAGAATGGCATATGCCTCCTCAGGTGTGTAAACCCTTTGGGACATTATGGCAGTGCTTATTGGTGGGCCTGTGTAATGGTACTGCTGGTGGTAGTGGTGGCGGTCTGTGTGGTAGTACCGATGGAGGTATTAGTGGTGGGCCTGTGTGGTGGTACCGATGGTGGTATGGGTGGTGGTGGTACCAATGGCGGTACAGGTGGTGGTGGTACCGATGGCGGTACGGGTGGTGGTGGTGGCGGCGGTACCGATGGCGGTACAGGTGGCGGTACGGGTGGTGGTGGTAGCGATGGCGGTATGGGTGGTGGTGGTACCGATGGCGGTACAGGTGGTGGTGGTACCGATGGCGGTACAGGTGGTGGTGGTACGGGTGGTGATGGTACCGATGGCGGTACAGGTGGTGGTACAGGTGGTGGTGGCACTACCGACGGTGGTACGGGTGGTGGTACTGGTGGTGGTACCGATGGCGGCACTAGTGGTGATACTGGTAGCGGGCCTGTGTGGCAGTATAGATGCTGGGCCTGGTGGCGGTACTGGTGGTGGTACTGGTACCGATGGCAGTACTGGTAGCCTGTGTGGCGGTGCCAATGGCGGTACCGATGGAGGTGGGCCTGTGACAGATGATTGACAGATGGGCTGATTGATTGACAGATGGGCTGATTGATTGATTGACAGATGGGTTGATTGATTGACAGGTGGGGTGATTGATTGACAGATGGGCTGATTGATTGACAGATGGGCTGATTGATTGACAGATGGGCTGATTGACAGATGGGCTGATTGACAGATGGGCTGATTGGCTGGGCTGATTGATGTGCTGGGCTGTGTGACAGGTCCTCTTTATGGGGGGGGCGTGTTGTGCACTGTAAACTTATGTAGACAAACTACACTGAGCTAACTTACTGATCTCTTCTCTCTCCTCACAGATCGGTGTGTGAGGAGAGAGCAGGGATCAGGTAGTAACTCCTGTGGAGTTTGTTTACATTTGTGACCGGCTGTGATTGGACACAGCCGGTCACGTGGTAAACAGCCAATTCATTGGCTGTTTACTCTGATCGGGGACGCGCTGTGTCCAAGGGACACTCGCCTTCCCCGATCCCCGCTCTGCAAGCCTGTGGCGGCGCGCACGGAGCGCGCCGCCGAGTTTGTTTTGACAGGTGATCGGCTGTGACTTTGACACAGCCGATCACATGGTAAACAGCCAATGAAATTGGCTGTTTACCGTGATCGGGGAAGTGATGTGTCCGAGGGACACATGCCGTCCCCGATCACCGCGCTGCGCGCCCCCGCGGGCGCGCGCAAGGCAATATCCTGCAGGACGTCATATGACGTCCAGTATCGATATTGCAACCACTTCCCGGACGTCAATTCGCTATTGACTGGGCGGGAAGTGGTTAAAGGAATATTTCACTTTTATTGTTTCACTTTAAGCATTATTAAAATCACTGCTCCCGAAAAAACTGACGTTTTTAAAACTTTTTTGTTGCATTGATACATGTCCCCTGGGGCAGGACCCGGGTCCCCAAACACTTTTTAGGACAATAACTTGCATATTAGCCTTTATAATTAGCACTTTTGATTTTGAACGTTCGAGTCCATTGTATTTAATAGGGTTCAAAAGTTCACGCAAACATTCTGGCTGTTCGCAGGTTCTGGTGCGAACCAAACAGGGGGGTGTTCGGCTCATCCCTAGTAAACAGTGCAAGTAATATATACGTATAGATTAAATACAAGACCTCAGTCTTCCATATCTAAAGTCCTTTTCACTAACTCAGCATGCTGTCCAAACACAGACAACTGAGAATCCGATGATATTGACAGCTTCTGGTGCCTGTCAGCCATATTTTTTCCAGTTTTAATTTTCTAAAGTTTTTAATGCAAAGTTCTACAGGCTGGGATAGAAGCAATCTGTCTTTGTATATTAAAGTGTTGCTTGAAATTGCAAACCCTGCTTACTCAGTGGAGCCATAAAGAAATACATATACACATAAATATATTACTGCTCAAGTTGCTACAGTAAAGTTTTATATCAGAGGGACAGTTTAATCTCCTATTAGGTCATTTTTCAATATTCATTGAAGCCAGTGCAGAATGATTTATTCCTTCCACGAAAAACTATTTTAAAATGGTTTGTTTTGCAAATTCTTCAGGACGTTACTGATGCTGTAACTTAGTGCAGACTTTTTAATTTGAAATGCCTGAACTGGACATTTTTGGAAACTATCTGTAGAATACAAATGTATTTTTTTCCAAGATCCGTATTACCAAGCGATACTGCCGCCAAAGGCAGGAACATTGGAGCAAGATCATTTATAAGAAAGCTGTTCATCTTCTAGATGTATACCTCGCATAAAAAGAAGAAAGAGAATTCATTTAAGAAATACACAGAATCAGGTGAAGTATACATGACAGTAATTTCTCTCCATTTACAAAATTTAGAAGAAAATATAAACTTCAAGTGTGGGAATCATCCTTTCATCTTTCTGTTTCCTGCCCTCTCTAGGATCTGAGAAGAGAGAAGTGTCCCTATCAGCATAGAAACAACAATGTTTTTCACTGAGACATCCCAAATCCTAATGTAATGTAGAAATGCTGCTGTGAAAGTAAGACCATGGGTGAGTATACAGTATCCACTTGACTTCTGGAAGATTTACCACTCCCCCCCCCTTCATGACCAGGCCATATTTTGCGACATGGCACTATGATAGTTTGTAAAAGTGTAAAAGAATCCGCGCTAACCGTGACTAAACTTTGAATGAAATAATTAATAAACAAAAAACTATTATATATATAAAAATAAAATTAAAATAAAAATAAAAAATTGTGTTAGTGACAAAAATAAATTGGTGGGTGCTGCAAATAATAATAGCTGGAATAACCGCTAAATAGATATGTGCAAGAAGTGAAATATAAATGCGCAACCCTTCAAAAAGCAATCACAGCGCTAATATATTCCTATGTATACACACACACGAAAAAAAATGCAACAAAGTCCTGTGCTGAAAAAATATCCTCTATATAAGTGCTACTGCTGAGAAAACACTTGTGTAAAACAAAAAAACAAAAAATAATAATATATAAAGTTCCAAATAGAATTAGTTCATAAACGAGACGAGCAACCACATCTGCTGGTGTATGTGTGATAAAATCTTCAAAGCAGCTATAAGCGAAAATCCACATCCAACTTGCTCAGGTAAAGAATGGAAGAAATAGCAGCTTACCGGATCCGATGGATCTCTATTACGGAGATCTATAGGGGCTCAGACTCATATGGTAATCCCACAAGCAATCAGCAAAAGAACACCAGAATCAGATGGTATCTCCCTCTTCATGGACTTTCTAAGAGAAAACTCCCTCCAGGTGTCAGCTAATAGAAATAGTGGATCAGATGGATCTCTATTACAGAGATCTATAGGGGCTCAAAATCATATGATAGTTTAACTGTCAATTGCAACGGTCATGCAACGCTGTACCCAAGTAAAATTTATGTCTTTTTTTTCCTCCACAAATTGAGCTTTCTTTTGGTGGTATTTAATCACCACTGATTTTCAGAGTCTGATAAGTGACAATCTGGCTGCAAGGAGGATATTTATGGATGGGGGGGTATATGGTTGATGGTGAGATTGAGTAGTGCTAGGTCAACTTTTTAGTGATTGCAAACCAGTGTAAAAAGTCTCTGTCATGATAATTTGTGCTCTCACTAACCCAACTTAAAGTGTAGCTAAAGGCAAACATATATTTTTTTAGTTTTGGAAAGAGTGGAGAGGGATTAGAACCCCTGTCAGTTTTTATTGATGCTTGTACCCCCATTAACCACTTAAGCCCCGGACCATTTCGGGCCATTAGGACCAGGCCTGTTTTTGGGATTCGCACTGCGCTGCTTTAACTGTAAATTGTGCGGACATGCAATGTTGTACCCAAATGAAATTTGCGTCCTTTTCTTCCCACAAATAGAGCTTTCTTTTAATGGTATTTGATTGCCTCTGCGATTTTTATTTTTTGCGATATAAACAGAAAAAGACCGAAAATTTTGAAAAAAAATGATATTTTCTACTTTTTGTTATAAGAAAAATCGAATAAACTCAATTTTAGTCATACATTTAGGCCAAAATGTATTCAGCCACATGTCTTTAGTAAAAAAAATGTCAATAAGCGTATATTTATTGGTTTGCGCAAAAGTTATAGCGTTTACAAACTAGGGTACATTTTCTGAAATTTACACAGCTTTAAATTTATGACTGCCTATCTCATTTCTTGAGGTGCTAAAATGGCAGGGCAGTACAAAACCCCCCCAAATGACCCCATTTTGGAAAGTAGACACCCCAAGGAAATTGCTGAGAGGCATGTTGAGCCCATTGAATATTTTTTTTTTTGTCCCAAGTGATTGAATAATGACAAAAAAAAATAAAAAATTACAAAAAGTTGTCACTAAATGATATATTGCTCACACATGCCATGGTTATATGTGGAATTGCACCCCAAAATACATTCTGCTGCTTCTCCTGAGTACGGGGATACCACATGTGTGGGACTTTTTAGGAGCCTAGCCACGTACGGGACCCCGGAAACCAAGCACCGCCTTCAGGATTTCTAAGGACGCAAATTTTTGATTTCACTCCTCACTACCTATCACAGTTTCGAAGGCCATAAAATGCCAAAATAGCACAAAACCCCCCCAAATGACCCCATTTTGGAAAGTAGACACCCCAAGCTATTTACTGAGAGGCATGTTCAGTCCATGGAATATTTTATATTTTGCCACAAGTTGCGGGAATATGACAAACTTTTTTTTTTTTGCACAAAGTTGTCACTAAATGATATATTGCTCACACATGCCATGGGCATATGTGAAATTACACCCCAAAATACATTCTGCTGCTTCTCCTGAGTACGGGGATACCACATGTGTGGGACTTTTTGGGAGCCTAGCCGCGTACGGGACCCCAAAAACCAAGCACCGCCTTCAAGGTTTCTAAGGGCATACATTTTTGATTTCACTCCTCACTACCTATCACAGTTTTGAAGGCCATAAAATGCCAAGATGGCACAAAACCCCCCCAAATGACCCCATTTTGGAAAGTAGACACCCCAAGCTATTTGCTGAGAGGCATGTTGACCCCATTGAATATTTTTTTTTGTCCCAAATGATTGAATAATGACAAAAAGAAAAAAAAATGTACAAAAAGTTGTCACTAAATGATATATTGCTCACACATGCCATGGTTATATGTGGAATTGCACCCCAAAATACATTCTGCTGCTTTTCCTGAGTACGGGGATACCACATGTGTGGGACTTTTTGGGAGCCTAGCCGCGTACAGGGCCCCAAAAACCAAGCACCGCCTTCAGGATTTCTAAGGGCGTAAATTTTTGATTTCACTCCTCACTACCTATCACAGTTTCGAAGGCCATAAAATGCCAAAATAGCACAAAACCCCCCCAAATTACCCCATTTTGGAAAGTAGACACCCCAAGCTATTTGCTGAGAGGCATGTTGAGTCCATGGAATATTTTATATTTTGCCACAGGTTGCGGGAATATGACAAACTTTTTTTTTTTTGCACAAAGTTGTCACTAAATGATATATTGCTCACACATGCCATGGGCATATGTGAAATTACACCCCAAAATACATTCTGCTGCTTCTCCTGAGTACGGGGATACCACATGTGTGGGACTTTTTGGGAGCCTAGCCGCGTACGGGACCCCAAAAACCAAGCACCGCCTTCAAGGTTTCTAAGGGCATAAATTTTTGATTTCGCTCCTCACTACCTATCACAGTTTTGAAGGCCATAAAATGCCAAGATGGCACAAAACCCCCCCAAATTACCCCATTTTGGAAAGTAGACACGAATTTTATAGAGCCGGTCGTATTCAGGGTCCCCACGTGGACGTAAAAGTTCATTGTCGTTGAAGTGCATGAACCGCAAAATCTGCTCGTATCGTGCCCTGGACATGGAGGCAGAGAACACGGGCATGTGGTCAATTGGGTGCGTGGACCAATAAGCACGCAATGACGGAAATTTATGTGTGCCCATGTTGAGGGAAAGGCCCAGAAAGGTCTTAAATTCGGAAACCGTAATTGGTTTCCAATTTCTGTCAATTTTAGGCAACTGGGGGTTAGCGGCGATAAATTGACCAGCATATAAATTACTCTGGTCCACAATAGATCTATAGAGATCTTCCGTGAAAAACAGCGAATAAAAATCAATTGGAATAAAATCAGCTGTTTCCACCTGAATACCGGGTTGGGCAGTGAATGTGGGAAGTACGGGTTCTGCAGAAGTGGTGGGGACCCAATCAGGATAGGCGAATTCTGCAGGAAGGGCAGTATGGGCACGACGGGCCTGCCTTTGTCTTCTTGGTGGCAGCGGGACACTACTTGTGCTTGCCACCTCGCCAGCTTGAACTGCACTTATGGGACTCGCCACGTCACCAAGTGTTACTGCAGTGCTGGATGTACGTCCAGGCTGTACTAGGCCGCTGGTGCTTGCCAGTTCACCAGAAGGAATAGCGGCGCTAGTACTACTCTGCTCCATGATACGAGAGACCTGCGGTTCTTGCTCCTCAACAACCTCAGAAGATCGGGATCGGGTACACCTGACCTTAGCAGGGACCTCAACTTCGTCGTCAGAGCTATCTGACGTGGGGCCGCTGACGTCACTGTCTTCTACGGGAAGATATTCTGAGCCTGAATCTGACAGATACGTGACCTCCTCTTCACTATCTGTCATGCTCAGAATCTCGTAGGCCTCTTTACTAGTGTACCTTCGTCTTGCCATTTTGGGCTCTAAATTTAGGGGTACACTAGTAAGATTCACAGGAAAAAAAGCACCTGACTGTCGTCAGCAAATATATCAAACGCTACAAAAAAACTGTTAGCGATCGCAGGGATCAGGCCTGTCTCTGCGAACGCTGCAGTTATGTGTGTTGTGTTTGGTAAGTGACAGTGATCGATCGATACTGCACTTGGGTGGGCTGGGCTGGGCTGGGCTGGGCGGAGGGGCTAAACGCAGGCGCTAGCAGGTATCTGGGCTGATCCCGCTAACACTGCGTTTTTGGGAACCCTAAACCGCTGGGGATGCTAGTATAGATCTGATCAGATACTATACCACTAAGGGGGGTGTATGCTTTGAGCGTGGGTGTAAGCGTTACTGGCACTAACCTAACACTGCCTGGGGCGACGCAGACCCTCTCTGGCGCTAAAACCTAATTGATCTCACCCGCCGGGCGATCAGGGGGGTTAAACCTTTATTGGGTTATATACGGCGGGTGCCCTGATGCTATAAAAAGCAAACTAATCAACCAGCGTCACCCGTAACCTTTATATGGTGATCACTGGTGAAAGGGTTAACTAGGGGCAATCAGGGGGTTAAAACCTTTATTAGGTTAAATATGGGGGTACCTGACACTATATAAAAACCTGACGGGTAACCTAAATAACTAAATAACTTACTGGCTAACCAGTGACACCAGTGACGCTTATACGGCAATCACTGGTGAAAGGGTTAACTCTAGGGGCAATCAGGGGGTTAAAATAATATATGGGGGTACCTGACACTAATAAAAACCTGCGGCGAACCTAAAAAAAAATAACTGCCTATCTAAAACACCAGCGACACGAATACAGCGATCGGAAAAACAATCGCTTAGTGACGCTGAAGTTAGGGGGTGAAAGGGTTACCTGGGGGGTGATAAAGGGGTTAAACCTTTATTAGGGGGGGTTAGGGGGCTACCCTGGACCTAAAGGGGCCTAATCCTAACTGCCCTGCAACTTTTTACAATCACAGATGACACTAAATGCAGTGATCAGTAAAATAAATGATCACTGCAATCAGTGACACTGTGATTGGGGGCTTTGGGGTGACCTGGGGGGTGATCTGGGGGTGACTGGGGGGTGATTTGTGTGCCTATGTGTACCTACGTGTCAGTGGACTGTTGGTGCACTAACCTGCTTCTTCTCTCCTCGGCGCCGGGAACGAAAAGACCGCGGCGAGGGAGATGACATCACTTCCTCCAGCCTGTGTTTACATTTCAGGCAGGAGGAAGCAATTTCATTCGCCGGGAGCGATCGCGAGGGGGGTTGCGGAATCGAGCCGCCGCCCCCTCATGCCTGATCGCTCCCGAACACTTAACGGCCGCTCACTGCAGTGAAGGGGGGTCCGGATGGACCCCCCAACTGCACAAAGACGATCACGTAGATCTACGTGATTCTGCCTGTCGGTGCCATTCTGCCGACGTAAATCGGCGGTGGGCGGTCGTTAAGTGGTTAAGGAGATTTACCTTCTTTATATGTCCAGTTTACCATCATCATTGAAAGAAAGTAGAAGAAAATCCCACATATCGGGTTGTCATCAGAGCACTAATAGAGGGGAAATCTTCCAATGGGGGCACTAGTTCTGGTGACACACTGGGATTCCCTCACTCTGGAGGGATTTCCTTTCACTTCCTGTTTTGGTTATTGGACAGGAAGTGAAGTATAATTTCCCCAATGGGGTGCAGATGGCAATATCAAAAACTGACAGGGATTATAAACCTCCCTAATGTACACACGACTGCATTTTTTGATGGAAAAAGTCAGACGGGCTCTTTTCATTGGATATTCCGTCCGTGTGTATGCCCCATCGGACTTTTTCCTTTGGAAATTCCGACAGACTTAGATAGAGAACTTGGTCTCTTTTTTTCCAACGGACAAAATTGGAAAGTCCGTTTGTCTGGATGCAATTCCAACGGACTTAAAACCACGCATGCTCAGACTCAAGTCAACGCATGCTCGGAAGCATTGAACATAATTTTTCTCGGCTCATCGTAGTGTTGTACGTCACTGCTTTTTTGACAGTCGGATTTTAGTGTGACCGTCTGTATGCAAGACAGCTTGAGCGGAATTCCGTCGGAACTCCGTCGGACAAACCATCAGACTTTATTCCGATGGACAGTCCGGTCGTGTGTACAGGGCATTACTCTATCCAAATGAAAAAAAAAAAAAGTTTTGCCTTTAGTTACATCTTAAACTTACCTTAATGTTACACTAACAATTAACACAAATCATTTTTTCCCTTGTGTGCAAATGTAGCATTGAAAGGGAAATAAAACTCTCCTAAAGTAAAATGCATACATGTACTATGACTTTTACTGTTCTACTAGCTACTTAATGTGATGTTATTTTAATCAGCAGGCTTTGCTAAATATAACTTGTGGTAAATACAGGTCTTTTTTTTCAGCTGGAACTTGGTGGTACTGCGTTCCATCACCTCTGTCTATGGCCCTTTGCTCCCTGCTCATCACTATCACTTAAAAATACAGAAGTCTGGTTTCTTTGTTTATAAGTGACAGCTTGTCTCCCAATAGCTCCCACAGATCTGATCTCCACTGAATGCAGAATGGGGACAAGGAAGATGCAGGTTCCCGGGGTGCAGTGCAGATACTGACACCCCACTAGATGATCTCCCTGAAAGTGAAAGGTGCGGTACCACCTACAGTGTGCAGGGAGGTGCTAGAGTGGACTGGGTGCTTCAGCTTAATACAGTAACAAAAGTAAGACACATGGAAGATGATGGAGCTTTTAAGGAGGGGGGAGAAGATGGGGGTAGTGGAGGGGGGTTGCATGCATATATTGGGGTGCGCAAATTAAATAATTGCTGCATTTGCAAAAATTTGTAGAAAACCTTTTACCATTCTTTCCAAATAAGACCAAGGAAATGTATTTGTTAGCAAATTTGGATACACATATTTTAAGTCCTATGCTGTATGTCCCAAAAAAACTATATGTCAGGGTAGACTACAAAAGCTAAAAGGTATAATGTATTGAATCGGGACATTGCCAAAATGAAAAAAAAACTTCCAGGATTAAAAAAGGTTTAGGAAGAAAAATGTCTGGGGTCTCAAGAAGTTAATGCACACATCATAAGTGTCCTCTGCTAGTGGTAGACTAAAAAGGTTATGCTATCCTTTACTCCCAGACAGTGAATAAGTAAGGCAAACTTTGCCACAGTAGGTATGTTCTCCTGATTAGCATCAAGTTTGTCATTTTCAAACATACCAATCCATTGCAGGCTCACCAGGATGTAAAAGAAAGGTGCAGGCTGCTGTATAGATAGAAAAGAAGAAAATACATCCTAATTGCCAATCATGTTGTGTCCTGTTGTATGGGAGGCAGTGTAGTTATAGAGTGGTTTATTAAAGTTCAGACGTCCATAATACACGTGCAGGCTTCTGAGTATCTTACTATGGGAACAGGAACTGGAATTAATTTGTACAGGATATGAAAAGTATCATACATGTAAAAACTGTGAATAGTGACATCGAAAGGCTAAAGATATAAAGAAAGATCAAAATGGCTGATTGCATTCCCCCCACAAAAGAGGGGAAAAAATGTGTCACTATGAGGAGCTAATTTTACAGTGCATGTATATAGATGTTCTCAATGAAGGAAGGGATGCCTCTGCTACCCACCACATCTGTGTTATCTAGTGAGGACAAGCAGGCAGCAACAGTAGTGGTGCCACCAGCAGAGGATGAGGGAGGCATTGCAAACTTTTTTCAGGCGTCAGTGGAATGGCGTGGCCCAAGTTAGCACTCACATGTATGGCTTGTCCATAATGGTCAACACGTATTTTTGCCCTAGCTCGGATACCCACCTCAGAAATAAAGGAAGACCCCAGAAATGAAGGATGGACCAGTAGCTAGAGCTTGCAGAACCTGTGCTATAAGTAGTAGTCCTGTTCTTTTCAAAGAATGTAAAAGGAGGGAACAAGCTTTTGGGCCCGCCTTCATGGGCTTGCTGCAGCCCCGCCTACTTCCCGCCAAAAGATTTGTAATAATTCTGAGGTAAAAAATTAGTAGTACAATTCATGTGTTACTGTCCCTTTAAGGATTCGAGATGAGTTTTTTTTTAACCAATTAGAAGCTGTGGAAGCTTCTGGAAGGTATTGGTACCCCTATATAAAGGGGGCTATGTGGAGTTTCCCCTCACAGCTGGTCAAGCCTTAGGCAAAAGAGCTACCCACCCTACCCTCCCTGTCGTTGGTACTTATGTGGTTTAAGTCACCCTGGATTTCTAGGGGGGATGTTTAATGTTAATTTAATTATTTGGCTCGAGTTCCAATAACTGAGCTTACATATTTATTGTATTTCTGATTTATGGAATTTTGATTTAATAAAAATGTTAATAATATTTACTATTTGATACCAATAAAGTGCCACGGCCATTATTTATGCCAAATATATTTTCGTGTGTTTTTTACATTATTTATTAAGGCGTAAGGTTTTTTAGAATGTTTTTTCTTAATTTTCAGTTTAATTGTGAGATGTGGGCTAAATGCAATCCCATGGGTGTTCAGCGCACCTGGAGGGGTTGAGCTGACAGGCTCAAGTCTCATTGTCTTGGCACATCTGCACATTACAGTCCCACAGAAGTCTAGGAGGCTGTAATGTGCAGGTGCAGCCAGAAAAGTGTGAATTGTGGAACTAGATATAAACAAACGCCAGAGGCCACTTGAAGAAGGTTAGTATGTGTCTGTGGAGGGGGAGGGTAGGTAAGCACAATGCATTGGATACCGACTGCTGAGTAATCTATGTAAGTATTATCTTTTCTAATCTAATAACATATAGTGCATATGTACTATTTATTATATTCTATGTTGACTGATTATGAAGCTGTTTAACTATGCTATAGACTGATGGTCAAACATTGCTAAATAAATAAATGCAATGTATACACTATGTGAAATACATTTTATTTCACGTTGTGTTTAGCTACGGTCGTCTGAAAATCCAATTTTGTGTCTGGAGCTGGTCTTTTCACGGATTTATATCTAGAAAGATTTAAAACTCACAAACAGTATTGAAAAAGAGATAATATCATCTATGGGATTGCTAGCAGAAAGTAGTCACATTACTGTCACAGACGTTAAGTCCATAATGGTAATGTCACTCAAATATTTCTGCAGAACACAGCAGGATGCACTGTCTAGTCAATTATACGAAAACCCCAAAGCTCATTATCCTTTTGACGAATACATCCCAAAGTATCTCATTTTAAAAGCTAAATTTAAGCTGCAATTAATTTTCCCCAATCAACTTCTTTGATGTGAGTCTGACCCCAAAAGACTTGCAGGTACATGCATCAATGTCATATCTAGTATGGCACAGCACACATATGTATATGTAACAATGAGAATGACCTTTCTTTTCTTTTCTTTTCTTGTCGCCACTGTCAAGGTAAGATATGCGTAAAAGGCCCTATTTTAATCAAGACAATAAATGATTATCGAAGTACGCCTGCTTATGATAACAAACAAGCTACACGAGAAAACATAATTTTATAGCCATATTTTTCTGATTTTGGGTCTTCTGTTTGCATTTGTATGTGGAAAATAATAATCACCCAGATAGCAAGGATAACTTGGCACAAGTTTGTGGCAGTGCTGAATTGTGCCGGTTAACTTGCTGCACATTTTCACTGGCAAGTTTTACACTTGCAGAGCACTTGAAGCTCAAGTTCTAGTTGACACATTTCCAATTTGTAGCACATTTGCATGGCAAGTCTCTAGCAAGAGCAAAGTTGCAGCGGTGAGTCTACAGCAAGAGCTCTGCATGTCTACAGCATGAAAATTCAGCCACAGTGACCCCTGTGGTGGGAGGACTATTGCACAACATAACTGAACCAGAACTTGCAGCAGACTTACAGAATTTTCGCAAAGAAAGTTGATCTGGAGTCATGCAATGCGGATTTGCTGCAATTGTGCAACAATCTTGTGAAGCCTGGCAAGTCTAGCAATACCTTAGCAAGTAATTTTCAAACTTGCAGCACAATTGCTTGCTCTCTGGGCTTGCTGGGTCTGGCTATGAAACGTTGAGATGCTGACCTGAAACAAGCATACAGAAGGAATTGGATCTGCCAAGCAACTAATAACTAAGATCTGCAGAAAAAGGTCAACAATTGTAGATTGCATTCTTTCTTAGTACAGGTTACAGACAAAATATTAGGTCACAATGTAAATATTCTAATGACTAAATAGCTTTAGGGATACTGCAAAGGTGCTAAAGATCTGGGGCACCTATAGGAGGGCTTTATAGGAACATTTGCAGTAAACTGTGTTCCATGGTGCATGGGGAATGCAGTACAATATGAGTGTCATTACATAACAGAAAAGATTGAAAATCATTTTTAATTGATATCAACAGGCCAGGCCAGCTCAGATGAGAAACATTCTCTTAAATCAAGACCTATTCATAAATGGTGTTTGGCCCCCTGCTCTTACTTGACAAGGGCATTGGCACTGAGAAGTGTGAAACTTGTGGCTGAGCCTCCAGGCAAGTAAGTCAAACAGTGCTCTACCCTGTCTGCTGCTCGTGGGGATCTCTCCCATTGTCTACAGGGGCAGTCCCCAATTTTTGGAGGCTGTGTTCCTGATTTTGCCCCCATTTTTTAAAAAAATGGCCTCTGGGGCTGTGGGCTAAACTTCCCAGCAACAATTATCTTGTTGGTTGCCTGTGCTTGGAGGAGGACGGGGGAGTGGGCTTGCATTAACTCCCAGCACCACATACCCTGCCTTTCGCTATACTCATTTGGGCATGTGCACTACAGGGGAGTCCATTGCTACTTCTGCTATGTTCATGTCATTGAGCTTGCACTGGGCTCATTACTGTCATATGTGATTGCTTTCTGCATGTGCACTCCTCCTGTGTGCACTACCTGTGCTCAGCTCCAGGTCAGGTCTTTGTCTCCGCCATGGTTTTAGGCAATGAGAATAGGGGTACGGAGGTTGACCTGCCAGTGTACTTAGCCTGCTTGAGTGCCTTAGCCCATTGCTTATTGCTCAGAAGGAAGAGGTTAAACAAGCAGTTTGCTGTAGTCTGCTTGCCGTGTTGAGGGATCTAAGCCCAGACAATGATTCACTGTGTTTACATTTCAGAGGGACCTATGTCTGTACAGGTGGTGGGAAGGGGCTGTGTGTATGTAGGTGGGGACCTGTGTATGTACTCGTGAGGATAAGGGGGGATAAGTGTGAACAGGCTTGGGCTGTTTGTCCTGTCAGCTAGGCTCTACGCGGTCCCATTATTTCCAATGATGGCTTTTCTTAACCCACCCTGGCATCTCAGATCAAGTGCTGCAGATGAAGTATTGAGGGATGTTCTGCAATGGAGAGGGGGCATTTAAAAGTAAGTATATAGGCTTTATCTCACTAAGTGTGGGGATCAGAGACAAGCACCCTGACTAAGGAGAAATCTGATCAAGGTAACAAAGAAGCGGAGAGCCAGGGAGTAAAATTTAAAATTAAAATTAATTTTGCAGAACCTTATTGATCAGAAGGTAAGTGATCAGAAGGTACAGCACAGTCTATGGTGAAGTTCCCTTCTCCCATATGTATAGCAATGGTTTCTGCAATGCTGCATTGATTATTAATTTAATGTGGCACTGAACCTTTTTCCTAGGTCCTGTGACATTGAGGTGTGACCACAAAAGTATTCTTCTAGCAGCCCATTCAGGGTCAGAGCATGCATCCACAGCTTTATGTACATTATGCATTTTGGATTGTCTATACCACTGAAGCTCCCAGATGTTTTGGGACATTTCTAACTTTCTGTAGATATTTGGTCTGGAACCTGCAAGTCGGCAAAGTTTACTCTGTATCACTGCTGACCCAGAGCAGAATAGGCTCAGATTTTATGTAATCATACCCCTTTAAAAAAGGCCACACACAATATTTGGAGCATTATGCTATGCATGGAGCCATTAGCCCTTCCCCATACTCCACCCCTGCCTCGCCCCCAATAAAAGTGGGCATGACCAGAAGGGTGTCTCTGTATTTCATTTTGAGAATCTGGTTACCTTACATAACATGTCTTGAAAACCCGCAGCATAGTTTAGCTCAACCTTCCTGTAGCGCACAGACCCCTGTCTTTACCTGCATTTAATTAGGCTCCTCGCAGGAAGAGAGAGGCACACCGCACCACAAGCCCGTACCCTCCTGTGTGAGGAGGTTGAGCGGTGTTAGTTTCGGGCCTGCCTGCGGCTGGAGTTGAATCCTCCCCGAGATTGATTCTCACCTCTACCTTGAATAGATGCGAGTCTTTATTTCTCCCCAGTAATGTAACTGTCCACACCAACTGAAAGTTCAACTTCTATATTTATTTCACACTGGATAACAAATAATCTCTTTAACAGCAGACAGGTTGGACAAGACACAGGACAGTTTAGGTGGGAGGAGGTCCAGGCATAAACTCAAATGATTTCCTCGGACTGTTCAGGTTTCACGAACAGTTTTGGCGCACGATCTCTGCCACAGACTGTGAGGTTAGTCTCTGCCACAGACCTGGTGAATAGAAGTCACTGCCACTGACTTGGTGAATGGGTCACTGCCACTGACCTGGTGAATAGGGCCTTGCCCTATGAAGTCACTGCCACTGACTTGGTGAACTACCTTCTTGAAGTATTTGGCCCATGTAAATGAGAAAACCATCCCTCCGGAGAGTTACCAGAGGCCCTCACCGTCACCACGACTCTGCGCTGGGTCTTCGGAAAGGGTTACCTCCCTGGCCTCCTCATCTCAGATACGGGTCCCCTCGCAAGGCGGCACCCTGGGAGCTCTCGATCCCTAGCGGACCCCAGCCGAAGGTTGCTGGGCCCCAGGCCTTTGAAGGTAGTACCTCACCCCAGACTGAAGGTGTCTGGGATGGAACAGGAACCAGGCCTCCAGGCCTAGGGCACCCGGAGATAACACATGCAACCCACCCAGGCCGAAGGAGCCTGGGTGCAGACGAACCACACACACCCAGGCTGAAGGTGCCTGGGCGTGGACGAAGACCCCAATGGAAGATGGCCGCCCCCTTTTGTACCCTCTCCCGACAGGCACATCAGGTTCCCCGCCCCACCGTACTACTGCTGAGAGGGGACAAAAAAGGCACAACCTTGTATCAGTTCAACCCTGGCCTATGGCAACAGCGCCACCTGCAGGCCACAGGGAACTGCACACCAACACTATCTCCCATGGACAGAAATGGTCCATGAACCCTAACAATCAGTGTGTCTGAGCCCAATTACAACTCAGACACTTCCCCTAAATTTAACACCCCGCTACACATCCCCCCCACTAAATTGACACTGGTCCCCAGTGTCTGGAACAAACCCATGCCTCTCAAGCCTGAGCCAGCATAGGCTCAATCCAGAGACTGAACTACAAAAAAAAAGGACAATTTAAAAAAACTGCCTGTTTGTGCCGGAGCCTAACATGGGGAAAGGAGGTGAAACATAGAAGGAAAAGAAGAAATCACACATGTGCACATTAAAACATTAAATGTCACATAAAATACTCTCAATGGTTATTTACATTTCCCTCCCATCTGCAATAACTAAGATCCACCCCATTCTCAGTAGTTTTGCTGGGCGTCCGCCTGCAGGGGAAGAAAAAAACAGAAACATACACATCTAAAATGGCATGCGTTGGAATGAACAGATTCTCCCTGAGAGGAAAATCCCTTCCTTCCAAAAGTAAACTGTATCATCACTAGCAATACAACAGTTGCACAACACCGCCACCTAGTGGTAGTGCTGTGGTTAAGACACTGATGCTGGCCAATTCTCTTCTCCTTGACTGTGGCCCTGAACTATCTACAACCCCAAAGTCCTTGTATCTTTGTGGTAGGGAGAGAGGGGAGAGCAAAAAAAAAACAACAGCTCTCGCTCCTCCAATGAGTAGAATACCCCTTTTGTTAGGGCAAAGTTCCTGGGTTTTAAAGAGTGCACTCTTAAAAAAAACAAAGCAAAAATAAGTCTTGTCTCTTAGAGGATTATAGTGTGGGTCAGGCAACACCAATGGCTTCCAATGCTTGTCAAAGGTTTCAATGTGGTACTCAACATTGTCTTTGTCCTTCCTGCAAATAAGTACCTTGTCCGCATAAATGTGCCGACCCAACATCCAGGCAGCCTTACAGTCTTTGTATCTCTGAGTAGCTGCAGGTGAACATGAAAAGTATCTCCGGGCCTGGGGTACTTTAATGTGTGTCCATATAAAGTCTGCGTACCACCAGTGTCTACAGGTCTCCACTTCAAATAAAAGTTCTTTGGGCAGGTACGGGTACTCCCACCCATACTCGCTGGCAACTTTCTGATTGAAAAGTCTCTGTAATCGGGACAATGGTGGCATGGTAGCACGGTCTCCCGTGCCAGGCAAAACTATGGCATCCGGGTGCCGAGGTACTTTAACTACCTCAGGACCAGTCGCAGGGGCCCGTCAGTGACACCCGTCTCGTCTCCGTAGCTGATGCAGGTGTCTCCAACGGTGAAAGGGCAGACAAGGGGACAGATCCCTCCTCAGGCCTTGAGGCCTCCACCCGGGTGTACAATCCCCAATGGACATGGGTGAGTCCCTAGCACTATGGGACAAGGACAGGGGCATCTTATCCCAACCTTTTCGCTCAAAACGTTCATCTATAGCGGCGTCATCTCCCGCATCAGAGATGGACTCCAGATCGGAGGTATCGCAGGCAGGTAACTCTTAGTAGAGGACGAGTCACCCCCTCCGACTAATTCACGGGCATGTGAATCCCCAACACTTGGGACCTTGGACAGAGTCTCTTCCCCCGGCTTACCTCGGCTTGTAGCTGAGCCAGGACATCCGGGACTTTTCCCTTCGGATGCATTCGTTCCGGGTAAGCGCTGGGGCGTAGCTCCACCACGGCTGCAGGAAGCTTTCACTAACCCGATCTTCCTCTTGGGCGGTGGGAGAAAGGACTCTGTGGTGGCCGAAGCAGCATCCTCCAGTCTCTCAATTGAAACAGTCTCCTCTGTGACTTCCTCTGAAGTCCCGACAGTGCAAGCTGGGGTGGCTGTGTAAGCTCTGATTCCTCCTTCCAGAGTGGTGGCGCCCGTAAGGCAATTGAGGTGGAAAACCTGAGTCTTTTCTGTAGGTTGCTCCACCTCAAACAAGAACTCCTTACATTGCTCGCATCGCCCGAATGGCTTCAGATGAACCACCAGTCCCGAGCAGCCGGGACAAATCACTCCGAGGGCCTCCACATCTTTGCAAACGTAGGGGGCAAAACATCCCCGGGGCTTGAGCCGAATCCCCGTACCTGTCAAGGGAGCAGCAAATGAACTCATCTTCATGGTAGTAGTAGCCGGAACCCATGAGGCATGAGAAGCCATGTTATCCATTCGCTGTTCCATCGCGCACTGTCCCTTTCGCGCCAAAGTCCCCACATGCAACTCCACACATGGCCAGACTCCTCCCATCTTCTGCATCGTTCGTGGGCTTTCTGTCTGGCACGCCCATGAACTACGCAGTCAGGCTTCTCCTCGTGGCGCAGTTCTCAATATGGCCGACCTCCACGGAACTTCACTGGGGAATAAAGTTCAAACTCTGGGGGGTTCACACTTTCCAACCGCAAACACATCCCGGACTCGAGCCCCCACGTGTAGCGCACAGACCCCTGTCTTTACCTGCATTTAATTAGGCTCCTCGCAGGCAGAGAGAGGCACACCACACCACAAGCCCGTACCCTCCTGTGTGAGGAGGTTGAGCGATGTTAGTTTCGGGCCTGCCTGCAGATGGAGTTGAATCCTCCCCGAGGATGATTCTCACCTCTACCTTGAATAGATGCAAGTCTTTATTTCTCCCCAGTAATGTAACTGTCCACACCAACTGAAAGTCCAACTTCTATATTTATTTCACACTGGATAACAAATAGTCTCTTTAACAGCAGACAGGTTGGACAAGACACAGGACAGCTTAGGTGGGAGGAGGTCCAGGCATAAACTCAAATGATTTCCTCGGACTGTTCAGGTTTCACGAACAGTTTTGGCGCACGATCTCTGACACAGACCGTGAGGTTGGTCTCTGCCACAGACATGGTGAATAGAAGTCACTGCCACTGACTTGGTGAATGGGTCACTGCCACTGCCCTGGTGAATAGGGCCTTGCCCTATGAAGTCACTGCCACTGACTTGGTGAACTACCTTCTTGAAGTATTTGGCCCATGTAAATGAGAAAACCATCCCTCCGGAGAGTTACCAGAGGCCCTCACCGTCACCACGACTCTGCGCTGGGTTTCGGAAAGGGTTACCTCCCTGGCCTCCTCATCTCAGATATGGGTCCCCTCGCAAGGCGGCACCCTGGGAGCTCTCGATCCCTAGCGGACCCCAGCCGAAGGTTGCTGGGTCCCGGTCTTTTGAAGGTAGTACCTCACCCCAGACTAAAGGTGTCTGGGATGGAACAGGAACCAGGCCTCCGGGCCTAGGGCACCCGGCGATAACACACGCAACCCACTCAGGCCGAAGGCGCCTTTGTGCGGACGAACCACACACACCCAGGCTGAAGGTGCCTGGGCATGGACGAAGACCCCAATGGAAGATGGCCGCCCCTTTTGTACCCTCTCCCGACAGGCACAGCAGGTTCCCCGCCCCGCTTTACTACTGCCGAGAGGGGACAAAAAAGGCACAACCTTGTATCAGTGGTTCAACCCTGGCCTACAGCAACAGCGCCACCTGCAGGCCACAGGGAACTGCACACCAACACTATCTCCCATGGACAGAAATGGTCCATGAACCCTAACAGTCAGTGTGTCTGAGCCCAATTACCACTCAGACACTTCCCCTAAATTGAACACCCCGCTACATTCCCCTAGCAGGTACTGCACTCCCATATCCAAAACTGGGCACATTAAGGTCTTGTGTACACTTGTGGTTGGGGAAGGTAAAAACATGTGGCTGAGCTGGGTTTTTTAAGGCACCCCCCATCCCTATCCACTCCACCTTTAGCTGCAAAGGAAGGGGACTGAGGTGTACATATTGTGTACAATTTTATCCCCACCATAGTGTCCGCTGTGCCATCTATTAAAATAATAGGGACCATGAAGGAACCAAGGTTTGTTGGGTTAAAAAAGGTGGTGAGGAGGCATTACTGCCTGTCCAATGAAGAATGGTCCTCAGAGGGAATGTTCTTCAGAGGGCAACAATTGTGTAAATGAACCCTTACTCTCCACGATTATCCAAATACTTCTGTAACCTAGCAAGTAGGAGCTCTTTCTCGTTCCTCATTGAGTAGAATGATAGCCACCCCATTCTGGCACTTTATATGTTTGTTTTTGGCAGGACACACACAGACTCTACACGTGTATTCCTGAGTTTCTCCCACTGGGCCTCCAGCTGCCAGCCTATATTGGAACAGATTCCTGCAGAATAGTCTAGACCATATTATACACCTGCCAAGAGTCATCAATGTCTGACAGCATAACTCATTTATGTAATTAAAAAAGGAAATCTTTTAATAGTTAACAAACAGCAGAATTCGGTCTGCACTTATGTTTTAAGGTCATGTGTTGAATTATATATTATTAATAACATGGAAACTGACCTTACACAGATTTGTGTATATTAATTCAGTCTTATTAGAAACAAAACAAAAACTAATCCCTGTACAATACGAAGCAAATTCACATTTATTTATACAAGCATTTTAATTAAATTTGTTTGTATTAGTCATTCTTTCTGTTCACACTTTTGGAGCAAAAGCCTTATTAGAAGTAAAATGTAACGAGTAACAAACATATAATGCTTTTATTGCTTTGCAATTATGGGATCATTTAATGGTACAGGAGAGCTTTTAAAGGCTTCAAAAAGTTTCCTGTACGCTTAAAAGTCCTTACAATGAAACTAGCAATAACAAGACCATCAACATTATAGATGATTTCCCATATCTGAAATGTTCCCTAGGTATTAGAGCCTTCTTGGAACAATGGAGGGGCCCTGTACCAGTTGTAGGCAAGCTTTGTTTGGACCACCATTTTACACACCATTTCAGGTGCCTTGATTTGAGTCTACACTTCGGGCAAACAGCCAAGCACAGCTGAACTACGTATGTTGGAGCTGTTTTGCTTGCCAAAGGATTTGTATTTCTGTCCTTCCACATTTGAGATTTATACAGCTCTGTCACACATCGCAGGCCTGTCTGGCAGTTCAGAAGTCCTGACTTTTTCTTTCCTGCAGGTAGGTAAGATTTACAGGTCTTGTCCTTCCCATAGTATGGGACTGGACATTAAAAAGAAAAGCCGTAGATCGGGCATCACTAAATGGCGGACCGCAGGCTAAATGCGGACCCCCTTACTCTCCTATGCGGCCCGCCTCGGTACCACCATTTAGCAGCCTTTTCTTCCCCCTGCCGTCTCTGTAATCCTCACACAGAGCCGACAGCAGGAGGCGGGACAGTTCTGGATGGAGGGTGGAGCTGCCGGAGGTTAACAAGCAGGTGATTGGCTGCTAGGATGAAGGTCGTCTTAGCAACCAATCACCATCTTGCAACACCCGCCCTCCATCCGAGACATGCCGTGCCTCCCTCCGATCTTCGGTCTGTGCAAGGTAAGTGAGGGACGGGGCGAAGTTACAGGGAGTGAGGAGGAAAGTGTGTGCTGACTCGCGGAGGACATTAAAGTGGAGTTGTTGAGGGCTGTGGTGGGCTGAGGACATCAGGGTGGGGGGGCTGAGCGGACTGTGATGTATGGGGGAGATGTGGACATTACAGTAGGGGAGATGTGGACATTACAGTGGGTGAGATGTGGATATTACAGTGGGGGAGATGTGGATATTACAGTGGGGGAGATGTGGATATTACAGTGGGGGAGATGTGGACATTACAGTGGGGGAGATGTGAATATTACATTGGGTGAGATGTGGACATTACAGTGGGGGAGATGTGGACATTACAGTGGGGAGATGTGGACATTACAGTGGTGGAGATGTGGACATTACAGTGGGGAGATGTGGACATTACAGTGGGGAGATGTGGGCATTACAGTGGGGGAGATGTGGACATTACAGTGGTGGAGATGTGGACATTACAGTGGGGGAGATATGGATATTACAGTGGGGGAGATGTGGACATTACAGTGGGGGAGATGTGGATATTACAGTGGGGAGATGTGGACATTACAGTGGGGGAGATGTGGACATTACAGTGGGTGAGATGTGGATATTACAGTGGGTGAGATGTGGATATTACAGTGGGGGAGATGTGGGCATTATAGTGGGTGAGAAGTGGATATTACAGTGGGGGAGATGTGAATATAACAGTAGGGGGAGATGTGGACATTACAGTGGGGTAGATGTGAATATTACAGAGGGGGAGATGTGGATATTACAGTGGGGGGAGATGTGGACATTACAGTGGGGGAGATGTGTACATTACAGTGGGGGGAGATGTGGACATTACAGTGGGGAGATGTGGACATTACAGTGGGGAGATGTGGACATTACAGTGGGGGAAATGTGGATATTGTGGATATTACAGTGGGGGAGATGTGGACATTACAGTGGGGAGATGTGGATATTAATAGTGCGGCAGCAACATGCGGTTTGGCACATGCGAAAAGGCGCCACGGATAATGACATAATGTTCAGACCTCTGCTGGAAGAAAATTTTGCTGACTGGACCTTAGCGAATTTGAATTCATTACCCCTGCCGTAGATTGATGAGCTTAGTCACTCTGCACTCTATTTCTTTTAGCATGGTCCATGTCAGCACATGATTACTGCAGCACACCTGAATGGCTCATTGTGCCTTTCACAGCCTGAGCTCTGCTGTAAAGGGACTGTATGGGGGCCAACACCAAGTCAAATTAAGTTATTTACATTTTTTTGCATTAACAAACATGTTATATTTACCTGCTCGGTGCAGTGGATTTGCACAGAGCAGCCCAGATCCTCCCCTTCTCTGGTGCCCCTTCTGTTCTCCTGGACCCTCCCTCCTGTTGAGTGCCCCAAAAGCAAGCAGCTTGTTATGGGGCAGCCAAGCCAAGCCAAGCTCCATGTGTCCATTCAGACATGGAGCTGTGGTTTGGCCCCACCCCCTCTTTCTCTCCTGATTGGCTAACTGACTTTGATTGACAGCAGCAGGCACAATGGCGCTGCTGCTGTGTCTCAGCCAATCAGGAGGGAGAGTCCCAGATGGCCCAGAGACTCGTGGACATTGCTGGACCGAGATGGGGCTCTGGTAAGTATTAGGTTATGCTGGGGCGGCTGCTGAACACAGAAAGCTTTTTATCTTAATGCATATGTAGCGCCCCATTACTTTCAGGGGTGCTATGTGCCTAAATTTAGGGGTTGGTCTGAGTCAGTAGTCAGGCTCAGACCGCTTTGATTGTTAGGTTTCTTTGCTTCTGCCTATGTGGTGTTGCCTGGTGTGTAGTTCCCTGTGGCCTGTAGGTGGCGCTGCCATATCAGGTCAGGGTTGAACCATGGGTAACATTGCTACGCCTAAGTGTGTCCTCTCTCGGCGGTTGTGCGGTGGACGTGGTCGGCTGGGAGAGGGTACATAAGGGGCAGACGCGTTTTTTTGGGGGTCCTTCCGTCTGTCCATTCCGCTCTGCTCACCAGAGCAGTGCGCTCCTCATGGCCCTCCTAGCCAGGGGAGTGCGCACAGGTGTATCAGTCTCAGGCACCTTTAGCCTGGGGCTGCAGCTCTGCAAGTAGGCCCAGCACCTTTAGCTAGGGCCTACCCCTGAAAGAAGAATCCTAGGGTGCCCGGGAGTGGGTGATCCGTTCTAGGCGAGAGGAAACTAGGGATTTCGGTGAGAGGAGTCGCCACCGCGGAAGAGGCCTGGTTACCTACTAGAGGGATTCAAAGATCCGCCACAGGCCTTGTAACATGCTTTAATTTGCACCTTGGTTCTAGTGTTACAAGCGCTGGGAAGTTCGGGACTTGGAACTGTTCCTGATCGTATCCTAAGGAAACTCAAGTAGATGTTTGGGCTCCACACCGGCTGCTAGGGCCGCTCTCATAGGGACTATCCGGGTAAGCTAAACCCACTCGGGATCGAGTGGCGATGATAAGTTGGAAGTCTTGTTCCTGGAACTACCTCTGCTATCTTTTACTCTCATCAACTCTTTCCTGTTCCCTAAGCAAAAGATAAAATAAACTCTTTGTTGGAGTTGAAGTGGTGTGGACAGTGGCCTTCTTGGGGAGAAATATAGACTTGTCCCTATACACTGGGGATTAGAATTAATGGAAGGAGGTAACTCGCTGCAGGACCCAAAATTGTGAACACTGCTTGACCTCCGATCCAGAGGATACGGGCTTGTGGCATGGTGTGCCTTACTCTGCAAGTGGAGCCAAGCGGAGAAAAGGGTCTGTGTGCTACACATAGAATGCATTAAGAAAATAAACCTTCTGACTTTACAACCCCTTTTAATGATGTATCATTGAATACAGAGCTGCATTAAAGAGTAGCTTCACTTATGTTAAGAAAAAAACATTCCCCCCTGGTGATCTATGTACATTGCAAGGATTTAACAAACTTTGTTGCAGATTCCTACCTTTCGTTATTCTGAAGAAATCCCTGGGTGTTTCTCTGTATCCATGTGGGAAAATGAATCAGCTGTGCAGCTTCAGGGAACTAATGAGGAAAGATTCTGGGCCTGCATCCCTTTAGACGTGATTTCCTATTGGGGGTATCTCACCAAAAATGAAATTTTTGTTGCAGGGGATGCCTAAATTCTGACTTGTACCTTAGTGCAGACTTCTGTGAAAATCGGTGAGCCAATCACACAAGTAGGAAATTATGTTTCTGGGGGGCGTTCTGTACGCATTCTGTGTACAGAACACCTCCATGTAGCCATATTGCATTGCATTTTCAGAAAATTATAGCGCTGCAGATTGAAAAGGAAAGGTCATTTTTAATAACATTCAACTACAATATGACTTGTGTCGCAATTGTATATGCTATATTATTTTTTCTTTATTTG
This sequence comes from Rana muscosa, assembly GCA_029206835.1. Lineage (NCBI taxonomy): Eukaryota > Metazoa > Chordata > Amphibia > Anura > Ranidae > Rana > Rana muscosa. The sequence continues at coordinate 182,242,083 of CM055121.1, forward strand.
CTATTTTTTTCCCCACGAAAGTGGAGTTACCCTTTAATTTGTGCATGTGTCTTTGATCCATGTATGGAGTTCAGCTTTATAAGAGAACTGTTGAATTTTATTTTCATTGATTGCAAAGAGATACAGAACTGCCTGGCCATAACTAGAAGGCCAGAAAAAAATTACAGCTGGAAAGAACGCAATCTTTGGTATGGGGTTCAAGTAAATGTAAACCATGCAGAAGGGAATAAGCACTGGCATCAGTTTTTGGAGCTTTAATGTTGAAAGCTGGAGTGTTGAAATATATGTTTCCTTACAGCGTGAAACCACATAATGTTACGCACATTTCTACTGTAGTTATTGCCACTTTGTATTTCAGTCAGGGCCAGAATCCAATTATATACTCCCGTAGGCTAGTCTTCTTGTACCTTTTCCTGTGACCACAAATCTTGGTAAGTGAGTAAATTCTATATGTGATGAACTATTATTGTCTTTGAAGACTTCTAGAAGAGAAAAGAGAAAAATGTATTACCGTAATTAGCTGTGGCCTAAAATTGTACTGCCCCCTTAAATATTTCTACCCTAAGCACCAGGCTGGTTTGCCTTTCCAAAAATTCAGGTCTTAATTACTATAGGACACACCTTTTTTTTTTTTTATAATGCTCAGTTGGCGTAGGCTTCTTCTCCACATCACAATTAATATTTTAGTTAACATATCAAGTCAAACACATCATTGATTTAGCTAAAACCCATTACTCCATTTTATGGTTATTTAGTACATTGTTGGTTGAGATTTAATTATTCATTTGAGTGTAACATCTTTCAAGTTGCTCGATTTAATTAATTCCTTTGTACGTGTAAATACATTTGGATTTTCTGGCCGTATTTATAGAAGTTTATTTTCTTCATTAACTTTTTAACTTGGGTGCCTGAGATATATGAGCCCATCTGGTAACATGCACAAGTCGATGCTGTAAATGCTTTTTTACTGTTTCCCAACGAGCACGAACTACAGCTGTCTGGGGGGCTCTAAAATAATGTCAATTAGCAATAAAAGATCCCAAATAGGCATTATATCTTACAGAGGTCCTTGGAAACAGCTACGATTGTACAATAATATCCCCAAGTGGAACAGTTGCTCTGGGCTGTAGATAAATTTTAGTTGCTGCATTGATGCTCCTTATGTGGTAAGGTAGTAAACATTCTGCAAAGTCTAGTTTGCACTTAAATGTAACCACAGTTATCGTCTATAAAAATATACCTAATAGGTTTCAGTAACATTCTCATGCTACATGGCAATAACATAAAAATGAGTTTTGGCTATTAATAAAAGTAATTCTAAATCAACTAGATGCCCATAACCTTAACTTATATTTTCATTTATTAGAAGGGAAAGTCATAGTAAACCAACAGAAAGGTATACACTCTTTTGCTCTCAAGGAACACTTTCAACATCTTTCCCTGGAAGAATCAAGATTAGGTATTTTCTACATGATATGCTATGAATAATAACAAGTAATGAAGAATTATACAATAGCTATCACATTCAACTATTGCAGCAGACAGAAAAGAAGCCAAGGACATAGCTTGGTGATGTGATCAGAATAGGAGGAAGGATTCTGAAACGTTTTATTAAAGGGAATCGTCATATACAGTATCTCACAAAAGTGAATACACCCCTCACATTTTTGTAAATATTTTATTATATCTTTTCATGTGACAACACTGAAGAAATTACACTTTGCTACAATGTAAAGTAGTGAGTGTACAGCTTTTATAACAGTGTAAATTTGCTGTCCCCTCAAAATAACTCAACACACAGCTATTAATGTCTAAACCGCTTGCAACAAAAGTGAGTACACCCCTAAGTGGAAATGTCCAAATTGGGCCCAAAATGTCAATATTTTGTGTGGCCACCATTATTTTCCAGCACTGCCCTAACCCTCTTGGGCATGGAGTTCACTAGAGCTTCACAGGTTGCCACTGGAGTCCTCTTCCACTCCTCCATGATGACATCACAGAGCTGGTGAATGGTAAAGACCTTGCGCTCCTCCACCTTCCATTTGAGGATGCCCCACAGATGCTCATTAGGGTTTAGGTCTGGAGACATGCTTGGCCAGTCCATCACCTTTACCCTCATCTGCTTTAGCAAGGCAGTGGTCATCTTGGAGGTGTGTTTGGGGTTGTTATCATGTTGGAATCCTGCCCTGTGGCTCAGTCTCTTAAGGGAGGGGATCATGCTCTGCTTCAGTACTGTATGTCACAGTACATGTTGGCATTCATGGTTCCTTCAATGAACTGTAGCTCCCCAGTTCCGGCAGCACTCACGCAGCCCCAGACCATGACACTCCCACCACCATGCTTGACTGTAGACAAGACACACTTGTCTTTGTACTCCTCACCTGGTTGCCGCCACACACGCTTGACTGAATCAAATAAGTTTATCTTGGTCTCATCAAACCACAGGACATGATTCCAGTAATCCATGTCCTTAGTCTGCTTGTCTTCAACAAACTGTTTGCAGGCTTTCTTGTGCATCATCTTTAAAAAAGGCTTCCTTCTGGGACGACAGCCATGCAGACCAAGTTGATGCAGTGACTGGCGTATGGTCTGAGCACTGACAGGCTAACCCCCCACCCCTTCAACTTCTGCAGCAATGCTGGCAGCACTCCTACATCTATTTCCCAAAGACAACCTCTGGATGTAAACTCAACTTCTTTGGTTGACCGTGGTGAGGCCTGTTCTGAGTGGAACCTGTCCTGTTAAACCGCTGTATGGTCTTGGCCACCGTGCTGCAGCTCAGTTTCAGGGTCTTGGCAATCTTCTTATGGCCTAGGACATCTTTATGTAGAGCAACAATTCTCTTTACCATGAGGTGCCATGTTGAACTTCCAGTGACAAGTAAAAGAGAGTGAGAGCGATAACACCAAATTTAACATGCCTGCTCCCCAGTCATACCTGAGACCTTGTAACACAAACAAGTCACATGACACCGGGGAGGGGATATGGCTAATTGGGCCCGATTTGGACATTTTCACTTAGGGGTGTACTCACTTTTGTTGCAAGCAGTTTAGACATTAATGGCTGTGTGTTGAGTTATTTTGAGGGGACAGCAAATTTACACTGTTATACAAGCTGTACACACACTATTTTACATTGTAGCAAAGTGTCATTTCGTCAGTGTTGTCACATAAAAAGATATATTAAAATATTTACAAAAATGTGAGGGGTGTACTCACTTTTTTGAGATACTGTAAGTAAGATGCAAAAAGCAAGCATGTACCTGTGAACAAAAGAGGGAATACTTACCATTTCTGTTCGTATAATTATTATTATTATACAGGATTTATATAGCGCCAATAGTTTGCACAGAGCTTTACAACATTAAGGCAAACAGTACAGTTACAATAAAATTCAATACAGGAGGAACCAGAGGGCCTGCTCGTTAGAGCTTATAATCGAAAAGGGAGGGTCAAGTAATACAAAAGGTAGTAACTGTGGGGGATGAGCTGATGGACAAAATAAAAGTACAGTTGTTAGGTGGAGGCAGGATAGGTATCAATGAAGAGAAAAGTTTTCAGAGATCGCCTAAAAGCGGATAGAGTAGGAGATAGCTGGACAGATTGGGGTAGGGAATTCCGAAGGATGAGAGAGGCTTGGGAGAAGTCCTAGAGGCAAGCATGGGAGGAGATGACAAGGGAACTAGAGAGCAGGAGATCTTGGGAGGAAAAAAAAGAATGATGTGGTTGGTATTTTTAGACTAAGTTAGTTATGTAGGTAAACAGGAACAAACAAGTCTTCTGTATAGCAGCACTCCAAAAATAAAAGCCTTTATTTTAAAATTCAGGGATCCAAATACACACTGCACATCACGTCACACTGGTCAAAAAACTGGCTAACGCGTTTCACACTGTACTAGTGCTTATTCATAGCTACCTAGTGCACAAATTTAATCTAGTGTAGCGGGGTCTTCAAAGTTAGTGGGATACACCTGGGGGTAGAGAGACCCAGGTGTGTAATTATGTCAGGGATTAGACCCCTTTTTATATTCGTGGAGGATTGGGTGGTGTAATATTCTCTTTGACCAGTGGGTGTCAGTGTACCTGCTGGCTCGAGGTAGAATCGCTATCACAGTGTTACCCTTTTTTTGGTTCCTTCCTGGCGATGGTACGGCTGGGGCGGGGAACCCGCCGTGGTGTCGATGGGAGGATATAAAAGGGGGGAGGCGCCCGCGCCATGAGGTCGTCGTCGCCTGTCTGTTGTTCTTGTGGGAGGGGGTCACCCCTTCACGCACCCAGGCACCTTAGGCCTGGGTGCGGGCGGTTCAAGGTTCTGGCCTAGGTGCCCAAGGCCTGGTCGGAACGAAGATGGAGTCCATCCCGGGCACCTTCAGCCTGGGGTGAGGTACTATTAAGGAGGCCTGGGACCCCTGTGACTCCGACTGGGTCCCGCAAGGGTGAAGTTGCTCCAGGGCGCCCCTTGCGAGGGGACCCGCATCTGAGGTGAGGAGGCTGGGGGGGTCACCCGTCCGAAGACCCGGTGCAGTGTCAACCCGGTGACGGATGGGCCTTCAGTAACTCCCTTGGAGGACATCTTCCCCTGATATGGGCTTCAGCGCAGCGGAGGAGCTTCCATCAAGACTCCTGCAACCCCTGGTCATAGCACAGGGAGTGTAGGGACTAGGAACCTGTACAGTGCCTCGACCTGCTTCCCCATCGTATCATGCCGTTGCATTTGACTGTATGTGGAGATACGCAATAAACCTGAGTTTGGACTTTGATGGGTGTATGGACTCTGTTGATGGGAACAAAGGGAGATTCCGGCACGGAAGGACTGACCCTCATAACCAGCACACATTTGGCCCGAGGAAAAGATTGATATTGGCCTTCACCTCACCCACATGCATGGGGAGGACATGGGCCGTAGCGCACCTCACTCTGTCGCTCGACATACCCCTAGCTAAAGAGGTCGGGGTGAGGAGGCCGCTACACGTGGGGGCTCGTCCGGGATATGAACGTGTGTTAACCCTGAGGTTTGGAACGGCTGTGTTTGAACTTTGCTGCCCGGAGGAGGTCCGAGCAGGTCGGCCATGTGATTGGCCAAAGTGCATCCCTGTGCTCGAAGTCGTGGAAATTTCCCTGAAAAACTGGGAGAGGCCCATGCAGAAAGAGCGGGAAGAGGGAGGAGTCCAGCCGTGTGACGAACTACATGTGGGGACTTTTGCTGCACTGCGCCACGAGGCACCCCATGACTACGCAATTCGTGGGAGGAGACTGAAGGAAGCCCGCGAAAACGTGCAAGTCGTGGGAGGAGTCTGGCCACGTGTGGAGATGCACGTGGAGACTCCGGCGCGAGGTCAGCGTGTGATGGAGCAGCCAGTGGTCGGAGTGAACTCAGGCTCCCCGTGGATGACGGTACCTTATCCTTTCAAGATGACTGCATTTGCTGCATCCATTACAGACACGGGGATAAGGCTCAGGCCCCGAGGACAGTTGGCTTTGTATTCATGCAAAGACACAGAGGCCCTCGGTGTGATCTGTCCCGGATGCTCGGGACTGGTGGTCCAACTAAAGCCATTCGGGCGATGCAAAGCATGCAAGGAGTTTCTTTTTGAGGTTGAACCACACACGGAAAGGCCCCGGGCCCTACGCCTCAACTGCATCACAGGAACCGCCACTCCGGAGGGAGAGATCAAAGCCTTTGCGGAGTTTCCCGTGCGCGCTGACCAGGGCGAAGTGACTGCCCAACCAGAGACTGAGAGAGAAAAATCCGAGGACACTGCTTCGGTCACTACAGACTCCCTGCTCCCACCTCCGAAGAGGAAAGTCGGTCTGGTACAGGCATCTTATGGCCGTGGTCGAGCTTCACCCCGCCGCTTGCCTGACCTGGATGGCGCCGGTAGAGAAGAGAGTCCCGGACATCCCAGTTCTTCAGAAGGTCCAGGTGAGCCAGGGGCTGGGACTGTGGTGTTGGTTGGAGGTGTCGGGGGTCCCCAGTTGGTGGAGCCCGCAGGGGAGGGTAGCCTTCCTTCTACTAGAGACTACCTTCCCGCTGAGATGTATGACACCTCCGACTTAGAGTCATTGTCAGACTGTGGGGATGACGGAGAGATAGACGAACTGTTTCACCGGAAGGGCTGGGACAGACGCCCACTACCTATGCTGAGTAAACCGCAGGATTCCCCCATGTCCATAGAAGACAGTATGCTCCGGGAGAAGGCCCCGGAGTTCCCGAGGAAATCTAGTCCTCCGACCAACTTTCCGCATTCAACTACATCACCCGCTCTGATGGTGGGGATGCAGCGTGCTTCATTGCGGGCACCAAAGACAAAGAAACCCGAGATGGTAAAGGTACCTCGGCACCCGGAGGCCATCGTACAGCCAAGAGAAGGTGAGCGAGATGTGATGCCGCCTCTAGCCAGGTTGCAGAGACTTTTCTCCCAGAGAGTCGCCCGTGAATATGGGTGGGAGTACCCCTACTTGCCTCGGGACCTATTGTATGAAGTCGAGGTCCTGCGACCAAGGTGGTATGACGAGTTTGTATGGGAAAAGCTTAAAGTACCCCATGCCAGGCGATACCTGTCATGTGCGCCGCCTGTGTCTAAAAAGTTCAAGGACTGCAGAGCTGATTGGAGACTTGGGCGCCATATTCATGCCGATAAGGTGCTCATCTGCAGGAAAGATGGAGAGGATGTTGAGTATTCGGTGGAAGTGTTTGACGGGCACCTGAAGCCCCTGTTTCTGCCGGATCCAAGGTTCTATTTATAGGAAAAGTGAGCTCCTATCTTGTTGCTATTGAAACTTTCTGGAAGAGACATTCCCAGACGCCTAGAACTGTGCCCTACTTTTGTTTTGATTTGGGCTTTTCTTTTACTCACTGGAGATTTGGGAGCTGTTGTTTTTTTTCTCCCTTTTCTTCATGTGCCAAAGGCAGAGACTTTTGGGGTAGAGTTAGAGTAGGAAAGCAGGAAGAATGAAGATCTAACCAAGTGTCATTACCGCAGCGCTGTCACCAGGTGGCAGTGTTGTGCAACGGTTGTTTGAAAATGTTACACATGCATTACTTACTTATTGGAGTGAGTGGGTCTCTCGGCTGACGGACCCACTCATGCCAAGTTAACACAGAGTGTTAGGAGGTTTTTTTTTTGTTTCCCTTCTGCAGGAGATTCGTCGGTCAAGACTACTGAGTATGGGGTGGTTCTTAGACAGTGACGGGAGGGATTGTATATGTGTACATGACAGATGTTTTATACAAAAGTTTTAATGTTTTATAGGTTTTTTTTTTGAGCAGGTCTTGGCACATACAGTATCCAAAATTTGAGGGATAGCCACTGGGGCCCACTTCATGTCACCCCTCCTTGGGAGACATGGGTGTGCACCTGACGCTGGGGACCAGCGTCAAATCACCAGGGGGAGAGTGTAGCGGGGTCTTCAAAGTTAGTGGGATACACCTGGGGGTAGAGAGACCCAGGTGTGTAATTATGTCAGGGATTAGACCCCTTTTTATATTCGTGGAGGATTGGGTGGTGTAATATTCTCTTTGACCAGTGGGTGTCAGTGTACCTGCTGGCTCGAGGTAGAATCGCTATCACAGTGTTACCCTTTTTTTGGTTCCTTCCTGGCGATGGTACGGCTGGGGCGGGGAACCCGCCGTGGTGTCGATGGGAGGATATAAAAGGGGGAGGCGCCCGCGCCACGAGGTCGTCGTCGCCTGTCTGTTGTTCTTGTGGGAGGGGGTCACCCCTTCACGCACCCAGGCACCTTAGGCCTGGGTGCGGGCGGTTCAAGGTTCCGGCCTAGGCGCCCAAGGCCTGGTCGGAACGAAGATGGAGTCCATCCCGGGCACCTTCAGCCTGGGGTGAGGTACTATTAAGGAGGCCTGGGACCCGGTGACTCCGACTGGGTCCCGCAAGGGTGAAGTTGCTCCAGGGCGCCCCTTGCGAGGGGACCCGCATCTGAGGTGAGGAGGCTGGGGGGGGTCACCCGTCCGAAGACCCGGTGCAGTGTCAACCCGGTGACGGATGGGCCTTCAGTAACTCCCTTGGAGGACATCTTCCCCTGATATGGGCTTCAGCGCAGCGGAGGAGCTTCCATCAAGACTCCTGCAACCCCTGGTCATAGCACAGGGAGTGTAGGGACTAGGAACCTGTACAGTGCCTCGACCTGCTTCCCCATCGTATCATGCCGTTGCATTTGACTGTATGTGGAGATACGCAATAAACCTGAGTTTGGACTTTGATGGGTGTATGGACTCTGTTGATGGGAACAAAGGGAGATTCCGGCACGGAAGGACTGACCCTCATAACCAGCACACATTTGGCCCGAGGAAAAGATTGATATTGGCCTTCACCTCACCCACATGCATGGGGAGGACATGGGCCGTAGCGCACCTCACTCTGTCGCTCGACATACCCGTAGCTAAAGAGGTCGGGGTGAGGAGGCCGCTACACTAATATATACCCTAAGAGGAGGGTCATGTGATTCAACACCAAGTGAAAGTAATGATTCAGTGATTGGCTGTGAATGAGGTGATTCAAGTGAGAGAGGAGGGTGTGGTCCACCAACCACTGTGATATGAAAAAAAAGGAATCCTTCTCAAACAAACGCAATCAATGAAAAAGAAAAAACATATATAAAAGATATATATATGTGTAAAATGTGGTGTGAACAATAATAAGGTGTGGTATAATAATGTGTGAAATGTGGTGAACACTAAAGATGAACACCAAAAATAGGAGTATAAATAATAAATAATAAATTGGAACAGAAAAGATGTGTATATAATTCATATAAATGTAATATATGTGGCAAAGAACAGCTATATGTACAGGTCCTTCTCAAAAAATTTGCATATTGTGATAAAGTTCATTATTTTCTGTAATGTACTGATAAACATTAGACTTTCATATATTTTAGATTCATTACACACAACTGAAGTAGTTCAAGCCTTTTCTTGTTTTAATATTGATGATTTTGGCATACAGCTCATGAAAACCCCAAAATCCTATCTCAAAAAATTAGCATATTTCATCCGACCAATAAAAGAAAAGTGTTTTTAATACAAAAAAAGTCAACCTTCAAATAATTATGTTCAGTTATGCACTCAATACTTGGTCGGGAATCCTTTTGCAGAAATGACTGCTTCAATGCGGCGTGGCATGGAGGCAACCAGCCTCTGGCACTGCTGAGGTGTTATGGAGGCCCAGGATGCTTCGATAGCGGCCTTAAGCTCATCCAGAGTGTTGGGTCTTGCGTCTCTCAACTTTCTCTTCCCAATATCCCACAGATTCTCTATGGGGTTCAGGTCAGGAGAGTTGGCAGGCCAATTGAGCACAGTAATACCATGGTCAGTAAACCATTTACCAGTGGTTTTGGCACTGTGAGCAGGTGCCAGGTCGTGCTGAAAAATGAAATCTTCATCTCCATAAAGCTTTTCAGCAGATGGAAGCATGAAGTGCTCCAAAATCTCCTGATAGCTAGCTGCATTGACCCTGCCCTTGATAAAACACAGTGGACCAACACCAGCAGCTGACATGGCACCCCAGACCATCACTGACTGTGGGTACTTGACACTGGACTTCAGGCATTTTGGCATTTCCCTCTCCCCAGTCTTCCTCCAGACTCTGGCACCTTGATTTCCGAATGACATGCAAAATTTGCTTTCATCCGAAAAAAGTACTTTGGACCACTGAGCAACAGTCCAGTGCTGCTTCTCTGTAGCCCAGGTCAGGCGCTTCTGCCGCTGTTTCTGGTTCAAAAGTGGCTTGACCTGGGGAATGCGGCACCTGTAGCCCATTTCCTGCACACGCCTGTTCACGGTGGCTCTGGATGTTTCTACTCCAGACTCAGTCCACTGCTTCCGCAGGTCCTCCAAGGTCTGGAATCGGTCCTTCTCCACAATCTTCTTCAGGGTCCGGTCACCTCTTCTCGTTGTGCAGCGTTTTCTGCCACACTTTTTCCTTCCCACAGACTTCCCACTGAGGTGCCTTGATACAGCACTCTGGGAACAGCCTATTCGTTCAGAAATTTCTTTCTGTGTCTTACCCTCTTGCTTGAGGGTGTCAATGATGGCCTTCTGGACAGCAGTCAGGTCGGCAGTCTTACCCATGATTGCGGTTTTGAGTAATGAACCAGGCTGGGAGTTTTTAAAAGCCTCAGGAATCTTTTGCAGGTGTTTAGAGTTAATTAGTTGATTCAGATGATTAGGTTAATAGCTCGTTTAGAGAACCTTTTCATGATATGCTAATTTTTTGAGATAGGAATTTTGGGTTGTCATGAGCTGTATGCCAAAATCATCAATATTAAAACAAGAAAAGGCTTGAACTACTTCAGTTGTGTGTAATGAATCTAAAATATATGAAAGTCTAATGTTTATCAGTACATTACAGAAAATAATGAACTTTATCACAATATGCTAATTTTTTGAGAAGGACCTGTATATATACTAACTGTGGATGAAAAACTACTATGTTGATTGATTAATCAGACTCGTATTGTGTTGTATTATGCTGTATATCTAAATGTGTGTCTTATGTGAAGTGCACCAAGCCAGTATTAAACACCTACAACGTGCATAATCCATATGCACGTCTACACGAGAAAGAGTTAAACCCGTGCCGGTGACTGTCACTCATAAATGAATGGCTCCATGTGTAAATCATGCTGTGCAATGCGATATATGGAGTTAATCATCTGATATAGGAAAATGTCAATATGTCTCAGACCAGAACCTATGTGATATAAAATATTTTTAAGAGAAAAGGGAATTATATGCATAAAACGCAAAAGAATATGCATATAAATGTAAAATTTCAAAGACATTTCAAAAAGAGGCATGTGTGTGTATGTACATATAATATGGGGGCAATGTCTGAAATGGAAAGTTGTCTCAAGACCAGTCCAACTATAATAACCTAGGTGAAAATCAGTAAATGGTGCATTAGGCTAGTGCACCATATCATTAGATGTATGGCATGGACTAGGACAGGTGTGACATGAAAATCTAAAGCCTTGTTGTTGGATCTAGACACATATTAAGTCAGACAGTTTGCCCAATTAAACATGTAAAACAGGTCTGCACATGCCTATCTATCACCAAATGAACACATATGATACCACAGATAAGGAACACATATAACCCACAAATGTTACGTACGAATTTACATAAGTTGGAAAACGCAATGTACTGTGCATATGGGCCAAATGTGATCCCTGGTCTCAAAAATAAACACAAAATAACCTAAAACAGGAGCAACCAAAACACACATCTTCAATATATTGAGCACCAACATATAATATCATGACATAGTTAAAATCAAAATCAATCAGCCACTGGTTAGTAGTTTGTGCAAAAGGAGAGACCAAATCCGTTTGATTTCTTGAATGGTATATGGATAAAAAATCCATGTCACACCTGTCCTAGTCCATGCCATACATTTAATGATATGGTGCACTAGCCTAATGCACCATTTACTGATTTTCACCTAGGTTATTATAGTTGGACTGGTCTTGAGACAACTTTCCATTTCAGACATTGCCCCCATATTATATGTATATACACACGCATGCCTCTTTTTGAAATGTCTTCGAAATTTTACATTTATATGCATATTCTTTTGCGTTTTATGCATATAATTCCCTTTTCTCTTAAAATTATTTTATATCACATAGGTTCTGGTCTGAGACATATTGACATTTTCCTATATCAGATGATTAACTCCATATATCGCATTGCACAGCATGATTTACACATGGAGCCTTTCATTTATGAGTGACAGTCACCGGCACGGGTTTAACTCTTTCTCGTGTAGACGTGCATATGGATTATGCACGTTGTAGGTGTTTAATACTGGCTTGGTGCACTTCACATAAGACACACATTTAGATATACAGCATAATACAACACAATACGAGTCTGATTAATCAATCAACATAGTAGTTTTTCATCCAGTTAGTATATATACACAAAAACAATAATAATAAAGTTAATTATAATAATAAAAAATAAATAAATAATAAAAAATCTATCACTAAATATTAAAACATAGGAACATGCTATGGCAATCAAGATTAAGAACGACAAATCAATTGATTGAATACACAAACATATTCATACAAAAATAAAAAACAAAAAATATAAGGATGTTGGAGTTTGTATTGATTAGTTAGACTTGGTATTGTATGGCTTGGAACGTGCACTTTTAACTAATTCACCTATAGTGTCGTCCTGACTATTGATTCCACTACCCAATATACGTCACGATATATATACACACATATCCTTCTTGTTTTTCGTTTTTCGTTTATATGTTCACCTTCACTTTTACAAGGGTTAAAATTATTCATGTAAATCTCCTTATGCTTCATCATTCTCACGTTAATCAGTTATTATACATATAGCTGCTCTTTGCCACATATATTACATTTATATGAATTATATACACATCTTTTCTGTTCCAATTTATTATTTATTATTTATACTCCTATTTTTGGTGTTCATCTTTAGTGTTCACCACATTTCACACATTATTATACCACACCTTATTATTGTTCACACCACATTTTACACATATATACATATATATATCTTTTATATATGTTTTTTCTTTTTCATTGATTGCGTTTGTTTGAGAAGGATTCCTTTTTTTTCATATCACAGTGGTTGGTGGACCACACCCTCTTCTCTCACTTGAATCACCTCATTCACAGCCAATCACTGAATCATTACTTTCACTTGGTGTTGGATCACATGACCCTCCTCTTAGGGTATATATTAGATTAAATTTGTGCACTAGGTAGCTATGAATAGGCACTAGTACAGTGTGAAACGCGTTAGCCAATTTTTTGACCAGTGTGATGTGATGTAAGAATAATAGGGGTGTTTTACTGCGCTAATGTGAAAAGTGAATACTGAAAAGAATTGTGCTGTGCAGTGTGTATTTGGATCCCTGAATTTTAAAATAAAGGCTTTTATTTTTGGAGTGCTGCTATCCAGAAGACTTGTTTGTTCATGTTTGCTGATATTGGCATTGCCTGCACCCTTGGCTGCTGGGAGGAGGTAATTTTGAGGATTTCTACACCTGAGTGGCTCCCTTTTCTCTGCTTAGTTATGTAGGTGAGGGGCCAAGTTGTGGATGGCTTTGTAAGTTGTTAGTATTTTGAATTTAATTTGTTTGGTAATTGGCAGCCCTTGGGGGGATTGGCAGAGACTGGTAGCAGATGCTGAGCGGTTTGTAAGGTGGATGAGTCTGCAGGAGCATTCATGATGGACTGAATAGGGGATAGCGTATTTAAAGGTAAGCCAATTAGGAGGGAGTTGCAGGTGAAACATGAAATGACCCCCCAAAGTCTTGCCAGGGAACCCACACTTGCAGGGATGTCAGTCTTTTGGTTCCCCCACACCTTTCACTGAAATAAAGCATAATGTTTCCCTTTCAGGCTTGACGTGTGTGTAAATTAGGACCAGGTTGGGGTGGTTCACAGGGATGTCATAAAATGATAACAATATAACTATACTATTTAGCAATTAGTAATGGCCTGCTGCTTCATACTGTCTTATTTGTTTTCATGATACAGCAACGCTTAAGCTTCCTATTACGCTTCTCCAGCCTTCCATTTAACATACAGTATGCACCACCATGTTCCTGTCTGACTGCGTCCAGGCTCGGACATCTGTCCCTAACCGCAGCTATTTGCTCTGTATGTGGATACATGTGAACAATATGATCGCATAACCTGGTCATTCTACAGCAGCAAGAATCCACAGATTCTTGTCACAGGAATCCGGTGGCCACAGCTACCCGGCTGTGTGGAAGAGCCCCTACTGTAAAAGTATACAAAGACATTTTAGACAAGTGTGCCACTCCAACCATAGGAAACCATTGATTTTGAATAGAGAAAGAAAAATGCGGCTGAAAGCTAGCGCGGGGAAACGTGCATTGAATTCAATGCAAAAAGCGGGAAAAATCGCATTAAAAATGCCGCTTTTTTTCCTGGCGTCTGTACTAGCTTTACAGCCCATTTTTAAAACGTCCGTGGGCATGAGGCCTTAATATTAGGGCACTTACCTGTCCAGGAATCCAGTGGTGTGCTCACCCGAGCCAATTATTCAATCGACTATCGCGTGCTGTGGCCGTCATCTTGACTAAAGGAAGCTGGCAGTGAAGCCTTGCGGCTTCACAGCTGGTTCCCTACTGCACATGCACAACGCGCGCTGTGCTCTGTGTATGGACTGGCTGCGGGGGAAGGAGGAGGGGGCCAAACTTTCGGCTCAGTTCACCGCAGCGAACTGAGCTGGAAGTGGGTGCGGGTCAAAACCAGGTACCCGCTCCCCCCCAAAAGGTGGCAAATGTGGCAGCGGAGGGGGGAGGAGGCAGACAAGTGGAGCATCCCCTTTAGGGTAGAGCTCCACTTTAAATATTTAAAACTTCAAGGATATCTTGCAGTCCATTCTGTAAACTAGAAAATGCCCTATTTAAGAATGTAAAAGGATAGTAGATCCCTAATGTGACAACATCGCTATAATACATAACAATTATTGACCATTTTACTAATGACATTCTTGGATGAATGTTAACTTTCTTTCATGCTTTTTTCAACCTCCATCCTCTATTTCCCCCCTGTAGCCCATTCATAGTGGGTGTGCTAAGTGTGCTGGGTGAATGGATCAGTGTCTTTGCCATTCACTGTAAACTTTAGACTATCCAATTCTGTTCACTGTTAACTACATTACATGCTTCACACTGCTTTACTCTGAAAATTGTGCTCTGTGTTATACTGTATGTACCACTGGGACTTCCAATTCCATCCCATTCATTGAGTAAGCATATTTTTGCTAGTCTTATAAAATGACAATTCTATCAATTATGTTGAAGGTTGACTTCTAGGTGTCTGCATTTCAGAAAGCTATTGAACTTATTTTAATCAAACAGAGTTTATGAGGTGATATATAAGATACATAAAAAAAAAATTAGATGGTGTTCTCTGTATGCTGATGTAGTAATTGCTTTCCAGTGAAGTTAGGATCAAATTTATTTTTATGCCAAGTAAAGTAAAAAAGTAGACAGTTTTCGCCATTCATTGTGAAATATTCAACATAAAGACACAATGTTCTGTGCTCTTATAGTAGGTAATTTCTGCCCTTTAGGATGTCCTGATATGTTCCTCTTACTCCAGCTGACTACCTTGCACACTAATATTCCACAAAGGAAAACTCAAAGGCTGTGCTAGATAAGCGCAAAGAACCCAGCTTTATTGTTCTAGCAAGCAGGACAACAGTTTGGAGTCATTTACAATACAAGAATGTGTTAAAAGAGAAGTATTGCCAAAAGCTTTTTTTGCCATACTTCTATTCTGGGTCACAGAAATTTGCTTATTTCTGCACCCCTGTGACCCAGGCTAAAGCCCACTATCAGCTGAAGTTACAGAGCCACTCCAGTTCTGATTGCATCCTGGCAATAATGTTGGGATACACCCAGATACCCGACCGGCAGCTGGCTCAGCCTCCCAGTGCAATGCTGAGAGCCTGAACCAGCCACCTCCTCCACAGTCTGGTGCTCCAGTGAGCGCTGGAGGGCCAGAGCAGAGAGCCAGTAACTTAAAGTCACTGACTTCTGTTCAGTGCAGACCGGGAACTGAATGATCAGTGTTCATGTGATCACTCATCTCTCCCTCTTTTCAGCATTGGACTGATGCTGCAGCCACATAGGTTAATATGTATGTTCGTTTTTTGACACCCCACACTTATCTTTTAATGTCTGTCAGAGACTTGATATGTGGGCAGCTCATTGCCGTTCCTGGCTAGGGATAAGGTTTGGGTTCGCTGTTACTATGGGTTCAAGCTGGATGCAATAGGTTTTTAATTTACAGTCTCAGTGAAGTAATGTATAAATCACAAATGCGTAGAGTAACGGAAGCCCCTCCACAGTCTACATGTGAAATCTCTACTTTTTATGTTATACGATGAAGTGGACTAATATGTATATCTGGTCATTATTAATATAGCCTCTTCCAGAGAAGTGTAAAGTAAATCGTATATTTCCTGTGGATGTGGCCTAAAATATAAAGGAGTATTTTCAGACTTGTGTTTAATGATGTGTATTTTTTTTTTAAATATGTTTTTGTTTATATCGCTTTTAAATATAAATCAACCAGTTTTATTGCTGGTATGATTTGATATAAATAAAAGTTTGGCTTTTATTCAATTGTATGTGTGTATTTTTTGAAGAGTAGTGCACCATCAAAGTCCCTTTTTATGTATTTCTATCTTTGTTAGTTATTTTTTTGTGCCTACTTTGGGATGGGATGCTAGTTTATATCTGTAGGTATCCATGGCACTCCTTTGTTTGGAAATCACTGTGCCTAAAATGCTTAAAGTGCCCTTTTCTATTATCCATGCGGGGCAAAATAAAAAGATCACTTCACACCCCTCAGCAACATAAAATTACCTTTCCTTCATTCCTCCGCTGCTCAGTACAGTCAACTGGAACCAAGATGTATAACCAGTACTTCTGGGTATGGGTGAGTGTCTAACTCACTTTCCATCTCTAATGTAATAGTGCTGGCATTTTGTGATTGGCACAGCACTGTTACATCGGGGAAGAGGAGGGAGTTCATAGTCCTGTGTAAGCTCTGACATGTTTCTTTTCCTGGCTGGCGGAAGGAATGAACCTGCAATTACCTGGAATTCCTAAACCATAAGCTGACATGCAAAGTGTGTACAGCACACTTACTTACCTTTTGGAGATCTCTGGGCAGCTATCATAAACAAATAGAAAGTTCATAGTTAATAGTTCATAGATCATAGTTAGTCAGGTTGAAAAAAGACTTCTCTATCTTAAGTTCAGTTGTGTTCATCCCCAAATTTACTGTTGGTCAGTGAAGCTGTCCATCATGGGCCAGGGTGTCACGTACCTTAGTTGAAGGCCGGGTTGACGAGAGGGATTCCTTTGGGGCTTTGAAGCATGGTAGCTTGATAGCAGGTGACTGTCAGGGATATAGTCAAGGAGAGCCAGGGTCATAAACGATGAGACAGCAGTGTAAGCAGGAAGCAGGCTGAGGTTAGTACCAGGAAGCAGGTAGAGCGAGGTCCAGCAGCAGGCTGAGGTCAGTGCTGGGAAAGTAGACAGAGAATAGTCAGAGGTCAGTATCCAGAATCCACAGAGCAAGGTCAGGAACAAGTCAGGTTTGCAACAGAAGATCAGTCAGTGAAAGCAGGAACATGGAAAGCTGAAGAACATCCAGCGATTAGCACACAGCAAGATCTCCTTTAAATAGGCAGCTTGGCGCCAATGCGCGTGGACGTGCACTGGGGCACACAAATGAGCCTATGTGTCAGTGCACGCTGGATGCTAGTACATGTGCACGAGCATTAGTTGCATGGGAATGAGCTTTAGCTGCACAGAAATGAGCATTAGCTGTATTCGTTTCTCAACACAGGGATGCTGGCTGACGCCATTATTAACTTCTTGGAGCCCGAGCCATTGTCAAATGACGGCCATAAGGTGGCTCTTCAGGTCCGGGAGGCCGTCTATTGATGGCCTCGGCTCCTCAGGCCACTGGGGGGAGCGCGTCTGCCGCGTCACTGAGATGCCGATTCGCGTGCCTGGTGGCCGCGATGTCCGCCAGGTACCCGCGATCGCCCGTTACACAGCCAAGGACGTGGATCTCTGTGTGTAAACACAGAGATCCACGTCCTGTCATGGAGAGGAGACCGATGCTGTGTCCCTTGGGACATAGGGACACAGATCGGTCACTTCCCCCAGTCAGTCCCCTCCCCCAACAGTAATAATCATTCCTAGGGAACACATTTAACCCTTTCCTCGCCCCCTAGTGTTAACCCCTTCCCTGCCAGTCACATTTATACAGTAATCAGTGCATATTTATAGCACTGTTCGCTGTATAAATGTGAATGGTCCCAAAAATGTGTCAAAAGTGTCCCATCCGTCCGCCGCAATATCACAGTCCTGACAAAAATCGCAGATAACCGCCATTACTAGTAAAAAAAAAAAAATAAGAAAAAATTTCATAAATTCTATCCCCTATTTTGTAGGCGCTATAACTTTTGCGTAAACCAATCACTATACGCTTATTGCGTTTTATTTTTTTACCAAAAATATGTAGAAGAATACATATCGGCCTAAACTGAGGAAAAAATAGTTGTTTTTTTTTAAATTGGGATATTTATTATAGCAAAAAGTAAAAAATATTGTGTTTTTTTCACAATTATCGCTCTTTTTTTGTTTATAGCGCAAAAAATAAAAACCGCAGAGGTGATCAAATACCACCAAAAGAAAGCTCTATTTGTGGGGAAAAAAAGGACGTTAATTTTGTTTGGGATCCACGTTGCACGACCGCGCAATTTTTATTCAAAGCGTGACAGTGCCGAAAGCTGAAATTTTGCCTGGGCAGGAAGAGGGTATATGTGCCCAGTAAGCAAGTGGTTAAAAAACAATAGCAAAATTTATCAATGATGGTAATATCCTGGCTGGCAGGTGAATGGTGTCTAGTCTCTCAGAATACCCCATCAGGTCAACCTCAATTGTGATTGACAGCGACCAGCAATGGGCAAAACTCTTGGCTGCTATTGGTTTGTCTAGCGGGTATAGAACCAGCCTACCGCAGTCTGATGTTAAAGTGGAAGTCCAGGCAAAAACCTAACTAACGCTAAACCTGCTCTCTGCCACATTCTAAACCTGATCTATCTAGCCCTGTAAAGCAAAATTCGCTATACTTACCTATTCTGCAGCCAACCCGGTCGGGTCCCAGGATCAGCTGTCAGTGGCGGCTTCAGTGTGGAGGCGGGTGCAGGAGAGGCAGAAAACAATGGAAGCCCCATAATAAGTCGATGGGTGACGTCACTTCCCAGCCATTTCACAGCGGTTGTCAGGGCTCACGGGCACACAGCTTCCGCTGCTGAAAACCAGACCGGATTGGCGGCAGATTAGGTAAAAACTAGGGCTGTGGAAATTAACTATTAATTCCTCGATTAATTGATTAATTTTTTTGATCGATCAGAATTCTTTTGATCGGTACTCAACTCTCCGCCGGCTTCCGGGTCTTCAGGGAGTTCCGTGGGAGATCCGGTGACGTCACGGACATCGGCGGGGCTTGCCGTGTTCATCTGAAGGGCTCCTTTGCTGTGCCTTCATATCTGCATGACGGCGGGACCTTACTATCTGCCACACGCAAGGGCTGTTACACTTCCCTCTATCACTTCCCTGTATCAACCTGGGATTCTACAGTCATCCACTGGGAGTTGTGATAGTTCCCTTCACGGGACATCTACATGCCGACGGACTGATGTTAACCTCTCCTCATCTGGATTCAGCAGTGGTATCGTTGTACACATTTTTATACCAGTATCATACTTAGCTACATGTTTTTATGTCTGCTTTTGCTACCGTTTGGTATTACTTGCACCATTTTTACAGTTTATGTAACTACATCGATTTTATCTCCAGTGCAATATTTATTTTTATTACCTACTTGAAGACTATAACAGTTTTAATGCTATTCCCATCGAGCGCTGCCTTTGTGTGTTTTTTGTATCCTGCTATCCATTTTTCCAGTGGTTGGTAGCTGCACTGGGAATCAGCCTGCAAGGAGATCAGCTAAAAGTAGTTGGATCTGTATGTGCGTTATAATTAATCGAAATTAGTCGATTAATCGATTAAAAAAAAAGTCGATTAATCGAACACGAAAATTGTAATCAGCAACAGCCCTAGTAAAAACAGCTATTTTTGCTTTACAGGGTTAGATAGATTAGGTTTAAAATGGCAGAGAGCAGGTTTAGAGTTAGTTCCTTTTTGCCTGGACTTGCACTTTAAGCACAAGGGAGGAGAGCCTGATGAGGAGCTGGCCTCTCAATATCTCCATTAGTCAACCCAACTCTTTGACCTATGTGCCCATCTGAGTGATAGGCGCAGTGGCCGGGCTGGGGAGAATCAAAGAGCCAGCATTGTTGCCAGCGTTATTGAGTTACACTTAGGATGGAGTTTCCACTATGGACACCCCACACTTATAGCCTCAGTGCTGCCCCCCACCATTCCAAAACAGGTACTTGAATCTTATGCAAGCAACAACATTTATCACGAGGTGCGATAGAATTCTAAAGAGTATCTATGACACCCTTTATGAATTACAGGGACTGTGTACATATCAGAGTTCCAAGTGCTTCAAGACTCCCTGGCAACTTTATTATGTATAAAAACATATATGAATATATCTTTTATACCTGCCAACTTTTTGAAATGATAAAGAAGGACACCTTTTTAACACACGGTATATAGGCAAATTACATTTTCCTGCTAGTTACATGGGCCACAAAGATCTAATATGCAAAAAACGATTTGTTAAACCTCACAAGGGGCTTTTTCATTTATTTTCCTATTTCAAAATAACAAATGCAGTAATTCCGAGGCTGGGTAAAAAGTACATTTTGCATAGGGATGTATATATCAGACCAAAAAGAGGGAGAATTCTGTTTGTATGCGGGGCAGAGGAATTTGGTCTCAAAAGAGGGACAGTCCCTCTAAAATAGGGACAGTTGGGAGCTATGATCTTTAGATATCTGCATCTAACTAAAGCTGGCCATTGTTTTGTCGAGAAGTGCCCCCCCCCCATCGAAAAGTGCCCGGGACGAAGTGCGCATGCACCATACGTCATAGCACAACAGCTGATTTGCCGATCAGCTGGGCTGATGTAACCATGACGCATGCGCACATCGTAGGAGGTATCTTTCGATGGGAGATACCATTTCACGGGCACAATTCAAACCTATACAAACATAGGGGGGGAGACCGAAGTTCTCAGATTGTGTCTCGCTGTTGCGGGGCGGCTTTACAGTATGCTGATGGTCCGGTTTTGTCTGTGTTGCAGGGCGAGTTTACTGTGTTGAATGGGTGGTTTTGCCAGTGTGAAAGGGCGGATTGCAACACAGACAAAACCAGCCCTTCAACACAGCCACATGCCGCCCTCCAGCAGCAGCGATGCACAATCTGAGAACTGCGGTCTTCCCCCGCTGTTTGTACATGTTTAAATTGTGCCTGTGAAATGGTATCTCCCATCGAGTGATTCCTCCTACGATGTGTGCATACGCCATGGTTACGTCAGCCCAGCTGATCGTAAACTCAGCTGTTGTGCTGTTACGTACGGCACATGCGCAGTTCGTCCCGGGCACTATTCGATAGCGGGCACTTCTCGACAGAACACCATACATGGATCAAAATTTGGTGGGTCTAGTAGGGATGGTTGAACTTAAAAAATGACCAATGTATGGGCTGCCTACGTTTTAAGAGCTTTCAACTGAACACAGGTTCACTTTAAGTAAATTTACAGGCAGTCACTTTTATAAAAAAGCTAAATTCCTCTTTATATTTTGCTGCAAATCCCTGCAATTTTACAGTAAATATAGTCTGCAAATAAATATAAAACTGTCCAGCTACTCTAATGTACCAAAATACATAATAATAATTTTACTGGAGGTGGTTGTACTGAATGATTTTACTTGTTGGATTTTCAAGCTTAGGAACAGTTTCTTAAAATCATATTTTACTTCACAGCTTGTTTTCTCAGCCGGAGTGGTTAAAACAGTACTGTCTTCCTGATCTTTTTTCATTTACCGCTGGTATTATGTGGAGAGGCTTTGTCATTTTGTCATAAAGTAACTGGAGCTTACACTATTAATGGAGAGGTTTTAAATTTATTTTTGTTTTGTATAAGAAACCTTACCACAAATTTCCAAGTGACCCTTTATGTTTAGTACAGTGCATTAGCTTCTGAGAGTGCTATTAACAAAATGAAATAAGCTTTTTCGTCAAAGGCAAGGTTTGATGTATTTATAAGTAGCAGTCGTTTTCTGTATAAGTACATAAGCAAACACACTGTCTGAGGGCCTAGCATGTCTATGGTCGCCTTAGACACATCAAAAGAAATTCATATACACTATATTTCCAAAAGTATTGGGACACCTGCCTTTACACGCACATGAACTTTAATGGCATCCCTGTCCATGCCTGTACACACAAGCGGAAATTCAGTCGAAAAAGCTTGGATGTTTTTTCCAACAGAATTTCGCTCAAGCTTGGCTTGCATACACACGGTCACACAAAAGTTCTCTGAACTTTCAGCTGTCAAGAACGCGGTGACATACAACACTACGATGAGCCGACAAAATTATGTTTAATGCTTCCGAGCATGCGTCAAATTGTTTCTGAGCATGCGTCGGAATTGCTACAGACGATCAGAATTTCCGATTTTTTCCGTCGGAAAAATTGAGAACCTGCTCTCAATCTTTTGCTGGCGAAAATTCCGACAGCAAAAATCCGATGAAGCATACACACGGTCAGAATTTCCGACCAAAAGCTCACATCGGACTTTTCCGACCGGGTGTACGGGACATAAGTCTGTAGGGTTCAATATTGAGTTGGCCCACCCTTTGCAGCTAGAACAGCTTCAACTCTTCTGGGAAGGCTGTCCACAAGGTTTAGCATTGTGTCTATGGGAATCTTTGATCATTCTTCCTGAAGCGCATTTGTGAGGTCAGGCACTGATGTGGAGGAGAAGGCCTGGCTCGCAGTCTCCTCTCTAATTCATCCCAAAGGTGTTCTATCAGGTTGAGGTCAGGACTCTGTTCAGGCCAGTCAAGTTCCTCTACCCCAAACTCGCTCATCCAGGTCCTTATGGACCTTACTTTGTGCGCTGGTCCAAATCATTTGGTGGAGGGGGGATTATGATGTGGGGTTGTTTTTCAAGGGTTGGGCTTGGCCCCTTAGTTCCAGTGAAGGAAACACTTAAGGCGTCAGCATACCAAGACATTTTGGAAAATTTCATGCTGCCAACTTTCTGGGAACAGTTTGGTGATGGCCCCTTCCTGTTCCAACATGACTGCACACCAATGGACAAACAAGAAACTTCAACAAAGCTTGCTGAAAGCTCTGCAAATATTTTGTCAAAGCTTGCTGTTCTCACTGCTCTTTTAAAGGCTTAAAGTGGTAGTAATAATAAGGCTTACCTGTAGATACTGTGAATATCTCCTTAACTTGCACAGTTTAGAAGATATTCAGAATGCATGCAGCTGAGGACATCATCGGCGCATGTGCTCTGGACCTTCAGATCCCATGCCAGAAATGGCGGCTCCTGCACGCATGCGCGACAGTGACGTCATCACTGCTCTGGCCAATCACATAGCCGGAGCTTGCAAACCCGGAAGACAGACAGGGGAAACATGTCAGCCCTCTCGGCGGTGACTTTACAGCACTGGAGGGCTTTGTTCCAAGGTGAGTATTTCAGAATGTGCTAGTATGCAATATTACATATACATAAATACATATTATGCCATTGTCTTGCAGGTTTTTTTTTTTTTTTTTTTGGGGGGGGGGGGGGGAAATCTGCAGTTTACAACCACTGTAGGCCATGTAAAACAGGACTTAGTATTTCCAGCATGCTGGGAATATAACAGTTTTTTGAAACTGTTAAACTGATGGGTTTAGTTCCACTTTAAATCAGTAGTAAACCACCAGAAAAAAGCAATGGCCCCCCTGTAGGTTTAAGTCATAATGTATTAGTATGTACTGTGTGATGTTTGTGCTGGAACACTGTGACCCTTCACCCTTTTCATCCTGATGCATGCTGGGGGAGGGGCTGTACCAGGAAGTAAGAGAGTGTGTGTGTGTGTGTGACTGGAAGCAGCAGCAGCATGGATGCATAGATCTGGTAATGACAGAAGCCTGTTGTATTAAGACTCCTCCATGTAACAAGTCATCATGTTCTGAGTGAGTAATAAACCCTCCCCATGGTTAAGAAGTTCATCCAGCCTGTGTGTAACTTGTTGAGCAGATACTGGCAGCATTGCTAACACCCCGTGTCTAAGGGACATAACAGTGGCGATGAGGATTGTGGATTTTAGCACACATGGCCTTCATAGGGTTTATTCAACCATTTGATCCTGCTGCTGAATCATCTGCATACTAGCACATTATGACAGGCTTGCCTATACACAAAGCCCTGCAGTGCAGCACTGTCATGGTTCCCCGACGCTTCCATATTCACCGGTCTTCCATCAAGGTTCATGGGCTCCGGCTGTATGAGTTGCCAGAGCCACAATGATGCCACTCCAGCGCATGCGTGCAAGAGCCCTCAGATCTGGCACAGAGCTCCGAGGGTCCGCACTGGTATGCCGTCCCTCGGTGACGTCACCAGCTGCATGCTGTGTGAATATCTCCTAAACTATGCAAGTTTAAGAGAAATTCACTGTACCTACAGGTAAGCCTTATTATAGGCTTACCTGTAGAGACAAGTGTCCTAGCGGTGTTTCCTACCACTTTAAGGGCTTGATCACACCACATGCTTTTGGGTACATACGTAGCATGGCCCTTGGTGTTCATTAGTTTGAGAAGTTACCCTGGCCACAAGTCTTTTCCCACTCAGGCAAGCTCACTATAATAATGTTCATATGTCTGTTTAGAGCGCTGAAAGTGGCTAGAAAGTCAAAAGGTTTTTTATTTTAATGCATTCTATGCATTAAGATAAAAAGCCTTCTGTGTGCAGCAGCCTCCCCCCCAATACTTACCTGAGCCCCATCTCTGTCCAGCGATGTCCACCAGTGTCTCAGCCATCCAGGACTCTCCCTCCTGATTGGCTAAAACACAGCAACGGCGCCAATGTCTCCCATTGTTGTCAAAGTCAGTTAGCCAGTCAGGAGAGAGAGGGGTGGGGCTGAACCACAGCTCCATGTCTGAATGGACACACAGAGTTGTACCTTGGATCGAGTGCCCCCATAGCAATCTGTTGGCTGTGGGGGCACTCAACGGAAGGGAGGGGCCAGGAGCATTGGAAAGGGACCTGTGAAGAGGAGAATCTGGGTTGCTCTGTGCAAATCCACTGCACAGAGAAGGTAAGTATAATATGTGTGTTATTTTTATTTAAAAAAATTAGACTTTACAATCACTTGAAGTCTAAACAGATATGGACACAAAAAAAAAATGCAGTTATGTATTTATTTACAAAATCATTAAAGCCCAACTTTTTTTCTTTTCTTTTACCAATAGGAATATCTATGGAATTGTCCTGAATATATACATATAGTATATATGAATATTAAAACATCTGTCTACTATCTGTCTTATTTGAAACAGGATTTCACCATTCCCTTGAGGTAGTTGCACATGCTCAGTGGGGGGAAACTACAAGTATGCAGAAAGAACTTCTTTGCTTAGATGAGGATACATTCTATCATTTTAGTCGAGGATACATTCTATCATTGTAGTAGGCTTTTCTTTTGTTCACAAAGGTACAGTAGTAGCTGTGAACTTGTGTGGGCAGCTATAGACTTTTATGTGCTTATTCAATAAGAAAGTACCAAGAACAATGATGATGTGCTGCAGCCAGTCTTAGCAAGCTGTTTATAGAATACTTATTTTTTCCTGTTTAAAGAATGACTGTATAAGGTGACTGTATAATCCTTTTCATTTACCTTTATCTGTATTTTCTGTAGGAAACTTGCTCGAGAAACATATTAAAGTTCATATTTTCCACAAATTTTATCTGTACTTTTCATAATTATGGTTCATTTGCATTGTTTATTCCCTTTATGTGCATTTTTTTTTACATTGCAAATGTCCTTTAGCCCTCTCCTAAAGCCTAATACACACTATCAGTTTTTTTTGTTCAACCCAGTGGGCTAAACTAAAAAAAAACTGAAGAGCACGGGAGGACCTGCTGCAGTACACATAGGCTGAATATTGGAAGTTTTCTATTGAAACAGCAGATACCGTCCGATATTCGGCCCGTGTGTACAGGGCTTAAAGTGATTGTAAACGATCACCTTGTAGGCTTAACCTCCTTGGCCGTATGATTATGTCAGATTTTTCCGCCTCAAAGCGGTACATTGTTTTGCATGGAAATTTGCCGTTTCATATTGTAGGCATGTAATTCTTATGCCGTGTACACACGATCGGTTTTACAGATGAAAACAGTCCGATGGACTTTTCTCATCGCACAAACCGATCGTGTATGGGCCCCATCTGTCTTTTTTCCCATCGGTGAGAAAAAATAGAACATGTTTTAAATTTATCCGATGGGAAAAAAAACGATAGTAAATTCCGATCGTCTGTGTGGAACTCCATCGGACAAAAAACCCACGCATGCTCAGAATCAAGTCGACGCATGCTCAGAAGCATTGAACTTCATTTTTCTCGTCTTGTCGGAGTGTTTTACGTCACGGCATTTGGGACGGTCGGATTTTTGACTGATGGTGTGTAGGCAAGACTGATAGAAGTCAGCTTCATCGGATTTCCGATGGAAAAATCTATCAGATTAGAATCCATAGGAAATCAGATCGTGTGTACAGGGCTTAAGGAAAAACTCACTTAAATCTGTCCAAACAAGAGTCTAGTAGACATCCCGGGTATGATAAAGTTTGAAACACGAAATCATAAATTATAATATAATAAATAACTATAAATATTTATAACAAATAATAATGTAATAATAATAATAAAACAATTTATTCAATAATGTAATCAAATCAAAAACACAAAAATTTGCTCAGTTGCAGAATTGTCGCTGTCATTACCTTCATTGTTTAATGACGAATTTTCCCACGAATCACTATCGCTCAATTCTGCAAGTGATTCTAATTTACTATCGCTGTTTTCCAGCTGGTCTAAAACCACTTTTGGTGTAAAAGGGAAACTTTTTGTTTGCCATATACAATCTCAAGTTCCCAGGCAGAAAGAAAAGTATATCAAATATAAAACTGCATGTAGGGCACTGGACAAAGCACTAGGGACAAAAGGGATGTGAAATAATTTGATACAGTAATGTTATCTGTAAGATTACAGTATACTGCATGTCTTTTGTTTTTTTTCACTTTTTGAATTTGCCGCCGGGCTCAGTCCCCATGCGTCACGACGCTCACAGGGAACGAAGCCCGGCACATTGATAGAACGAGCGGAGTACACAGCCTGAGGACACAGCGGGAGGAAATTGCAGGATCCTGGGGACAAGGTAAGTAACTTTCCCAGGATACTGCGATGCAATCCCAACTGTGGCTCGGGGTTACCGATTTTGGTAATGAAAATTCACCCTGAGCCACACTCTGGATTACCGCCAGGGAGGTTAAAGGGATTGTAAATGATCACCTTGTAAAACAGCCCATTCAGTGTAAAACTGAAACGAAATGCAAAACATTTGTGTATAGATATATAAAATATATATATATATATATATATATATATATATATATATATATATATATATATATTTATATATATATATATATATAGTGTGACAGCAGGCAGGTAAAATCACCAGGTTGCATCCAGGATGGGAGATATATATGTCCTAGATTCAGGCTTTATGCCAGTTTATACCACTAGAGGGAGTGCTGGGAGTCTTGCAGGGGAAGAGTTAATGAGCCCAGCTGAAGCAAGTGGGCTCATTAGGGCCTCTACAAGAACTCCCAGCATGCTAAGGGAGATGCTCCATCCTGGAACCAGTTCTGTGTTGTGTAGACTGGGGAGTCGGCTTTCTGTCCTGTGCGATGAGACAAAGCCTGTGTGGCTAAAGCTTCTAAAACAGGGAGATAGGGGCTGGGGCAGCACAATGCTGCACCTAGTTGTTAGTTAGGGAAACTACGTGTGTAGTAAGCGGTCAAGCTGACCAGGATTTCTTTTCATGTTTCTTTTTGTTTTGCTGTTATATTTTACACTGTATATAGTTTATATAAACCGCACCTTTTGTTTTTCACCTACAACTCCGTCTGCTGTGCCTGTTTTTGTGTGGTGAACCCATCCAGGGGGTCACACACACCCGCTGCTGAGCTAACCCTCTCACAGTTGGTGGAGAATGCGGGCAGTTTTTTTTTTAAAAGGCCAGCATGGAGGAGATACTGAAACAGCTGGCTCTAGCAAATGCCAATCAGCAGCAGACAAATGCAGGTTTGCAAAAGAGCCTTGCAGCTCAACAACAGAGCCTCGCAGCCCAGCAGCAGACAAATGCAAATTTGCAACAGAGCCTCGCAGCCCAGCAGCAAGCTCATCAACAGAGTCTGGCAGCCCAGCAACAAGCCCAGCAGCAATCTGAGGCCCGCTTCATAGACCTGTTGCAGAAGCAAGAACAGAGACTACAGCAACAAGTGGAGACATTAATGCAGCAACGTCCGCAGACCAGTGAAGCAAGTAGTTCCACTAATACTGCGTCCTTTGGGGTGAGTCGTTTACTGACAAAAATGACTGGAGAGGATGATCCAGAGGTGTTTTTGACCACATTTGAAAGGACTGCTGAAAGGGAAAAGTGGCCTAAGGAGCAGTGGGCTGGACTGGTGGCCCCTCTGTTATCTGGTGAATCGCAAAAAGCTTACTATGACCTAGAGCCTGACCAAGCAAAAGATTATGTGATGCTAAAAATGAAATATTGGCACGGCTGGGTGTCACCCTGGCCGTCTGGGCTCAGCGTGTGCATAACTGGACTTTCCGGCTTGGAAAACCCCCCAGGTCTCAAATGTATAATCTCATTCAACTGAGCAGGAAGTGGCTACAGCCAGAGACTTTGTCCGCACCAAAGATTGTGGAACGTGTTGTGATGGATCGTTTCCTGAGAGCTCTTCCTACTGCCATCCAAAAGTGGGTAAGCCATGGAGACCCAGAAAGGGCCGATAATCTTGTGGATCGTGTAGAGAAGTACTTGGCTACGGAGAATCTGACTGCCTCTTCCAGAGACTCACGGACTTTCCACCCTAAGACCAGACCATTCCCAGTGGCGGGTAAGATGATTCCAAGGGGTGAGGGTGGAGAGAATGAGAGGGTGAGAGTTCTACCTAATGTCGGCCGGCAAGAGGGACATATTGCAGCAAATTGCCCGGTTGTGGATGAACCCATGCAATGTGACTTTCTAAGGGACAGACGTCAGTCACTGTTTGCGACAGTTGCATGCACTGCCATTCGGGGAACTGAGAAACATTTATGCAAAATGTGTATTAATGGTAAAAAAATTGTTGTGTTGCTGGATTCAGGTAGCCTGGTGACACTGATAAAAGCTGAATTAGTCACTACAGAGGTCTCTGGGAATAACAAGGTAGCTGTTATTTATGTGCATGGGGACACCCAAGAGTATCCTGTGACTACAGTGTGTTTTGAGACCTCCAAAGGTAACCTCTCTCATCAGGTGGGGTTAGTGTCTCAGTTACCACATGATGCCATTGTGGGAAGGGATTTTCCAAAGATTTGGGAACTCTGGGATCGTCCTGAGCCCCCCACTGGTGCCCCTATATACCAGGAATGTGATAGCTAGAATTCCTCTGAGAGTGGTGAGGACTCTCCAGAATTCCCCTTGTCGGTATTGGCAGGGGAGACTCGAGAAACTGGGGAGGAGCCAACATCCTCAGACAAAAACGTGCCGTCTGTGGAGTTTCCTGATCTCGAGGTTCACAAAGAAAAGTTTGCCACACAACAGTTAAAAGACCCCACTCTAATAAAGGCACAGGAAAACGTAGTGAAAATAGATGGCGAGTTAGTGAACCCAGATGAGACCTGCACTTACCCGTACTTCATTGTGGAAAAGGACCTACTGTATCGAGTGGCTAAAAGGGCAGAAGAAACCATTGAGCAGCTTGTCGTGCCCAAACCTTACAGGAAGTTGGTGTTAGAGTTGGCCCATGGGCACATTCTTGGAGGTCATCTGGGAACAGAGATAACCCAAGAGAGAGTATTGCAAAGATTCTATTGGCCTGGGGTCATGAAGGAAACAGAAAATTATTGTTCCTCCTGCCCTGTGTGTCAGAGGTCGGCACCGATGCCACATTTCCGTAACCCGCTGGTACCTCTCCTCATCATTGAGGTCCCCTTTGAGAGGATCGCAATGGATTTGGTAGGTCCGATAATGAAGTCCGCTAGGGGGCATCAGTACATTTTGGTTATATTGGACTATGCCACCCGTTATCCGGAAGCGATTCCTCTCCGAAATACCTCGGCCAAAACCATAGCCAAAGAGCTATCTCTTGTTTTTAGCCGTGTGGGTATTTGTAAGGAACTGCTTACGGACCAAGGTACACCCTTTATGTCCCGGGTTATGAAAGAGCTGTGCAAGTTGTTCAAAGTGTCACAATTGCGTACATCTGTTTATCACCCCCAAACAGATGGGTTGGTTGAAAGATTCAACAAAACCCTAAAACAAATGTTAAAGAAGGTGGTGGATAGAGATGGAAAGGATTGGGACTGTCTAATTCCCTATTTAATGTTTGCCATTAGGGAGGTACCCCAATCCTCTATGGGTTTCTCACCCTTTGAGTTACTCTATGGGAGACACCCAAGAGGGCTGTTGGATATCGCCAAGGAAACTTGGGAGAGTTCTCCCCACAGGAGTGTGATTGAGCATGTCGCCCTGATGCAAGGTAGAATTGCACAGGTAATGCGAATTGTAAAGGAACATTTGGCCCAAGCGCAGTTGGCACAGCAGAGAGTGTACAACCATGGGGCCAAGACCCGTACCTTTTCCCCGGGGGATAGGGTATTGGTACTTGTCCCTACGGCTGAAAGCAAATTCCTCGCCAAATGGCAAGGCCCCTACGAGATAATGGAAAAAGTGAGCGAAGTGAATTACAAGGTCAGACAACCAGGAAGGCGAAAGCCCGAACAGATCTATCACATTAATCTGTTGAAAGCCTGGAGGGATAGGGAATCCCTAGTCGCAGAAACTTTGTCACCAGCTGAAGCTCAGTCTGATTGCGTGATTCCTGAGGTTGGAATAGCAGTCACCTTGTCAAACCCCCAACAACAGGAGGTTAAGGAGTTTGTGCTTCACAACAAGGAGGTTTTCTCTGAGCTGCCGGGACAAACGTCTGGGGTAGAGCATGATATTATTACCCCGCCCGGTGAAAGGGTGAAGCTAAAACCCTATCGGATCCCAGAGAGGCCCGACGGGAGGCAATACGTGAGGAAGTACAGAAAATGCTTAAGTTGGGGGTGATAGAGGAATCCCAAAGTGATTGGTCCAGTCCCATAGTGTTAGTGCCTAAACCGGATGGGAGCTGGCGATTTTGTAACGATTTTCGACAACTGAACAAAGTTACAAAATTTGACATCTACCCCATGCCACGTATAGATGAGTTGATCGATCTGATGGGAACAGCCCGATACATGACAACTCTTGATCTCACAAAAGGGTATTGGCAAATTCCCCTGGCCAAATCGGCCAAGGAGAAAACCGTGTTTGTAACCCCAGACGGGGTGTTCCAATATAAAAGAATGCTGTTTGGATTACAGAATGCACCGGCAACATTCCAGCTGAAAATGGACCAGATACTGAGGCCCCATCAGAAGTATGCCGCGGCTTACCTGGATGATGTAATTATCTATAGCACAGATTGGGCCTCACATCTGCCAAAAGTGCAAGCAGTCCTAGACTGTATCCGGGAAGCTGGGTTTACGACCAACCCCAAGAAGTGTACCATTGGACAGGAGGAGGCCAAATATCTTGGGTACACCATTGGGAGGGGAGTAATAAAACCCCAGGTCAATAAAGTCGAGGCCATACAGAATTGGCCACATCCCAACAGCAAGAAGCAGGTACGAGCCTTTCTGGGAATCGCTGGTTATTATCTGCGATTCATTATCCACTTTGCTTCTCAGGCTGTGCCCCTAACAAACCTGACAAAAGGGAAAGAATCTGGCATGGTTAAATGGACCCCAGAGGCTGAGGCAGCATTCCAATTCTTAAAAAAAGCCTTATGTAGCCAGCCAGTGTTGTACTCACCAGACTTCTCTAGGGATTTGTCGTACAAAGTGATGCATCAGACGTTGGGTTAGGAGCAGTATTGTCCCAGGTCTGGAACGGGGATAAGCACCCAGTCATTTACCTCAGCAGGAAATTGAAGTCCCATGAAGTAAATTACGCCACAATTAAGAAGGAGTGTTTAGCGGTAAAGTGGGCTCTAGATTCCCTTCGGTACTATCTGCTAGGTAGGCACTTTGACATGATTACTGATCACGCTCCTTTAAAGTGGATGGCTCAAAACAAAGAGATGGCTCAAGTGGATGGCTCAAAACAAAGAGATAATAGAAGAGTAAATAGGTGGTTCCTGTCCCTACAGGAATTCAACTTTACAGTAAAGCACCGCCCTGGCGTTTAAATGGGGAATGTGGATGCTTTGTCTCGAGTACATGCATGCCTGATTGCTTGTGTTCCAACCCCAAGGTTAAAACAAGAGGGGAGGGGTATGTGACAGCAGGCAGGTAAAATCACCAGGTTGCATCCAGGATGGGAGATATATATGTCCTAGATTCAGGCTTTATGCCAGTTTATACCACTAGAGGGAGTGCTAGGAGTCTTGCAGGGGAAGAGTTAATGAGCCCAGCTGAAGCAAGTGGGCTCATTAGGGCCTCTACAAGAACTACCAGCATGCTAAGGGAGATGCTCCATCCTGGAACCAGTTCTGTGTTGTGTAGACTGGGGAGTCGGCTTTCTGTCCTGTGCGGTGAGACAAAGCCTGTGTGGCTAAAACTTCTCTAAAACAGGGAGATAGGGGCTGGGGCAGCACAAGGCTTCACCTAGTTGTTAGTTAGGGAAACTATGTGTGTAGTAAGCGGTCAAGCTGACCAGGATTTCTTTTCATGTTTCTTTTTGTTTTGCTGTTATATTTTACACTGTATATAGTTTAAATAAACCACACCTTTTGTTTTTCACCTACAACTCTGTCTGCTGTGCCTGTTTTTGTGTGGTGAACCCATCCAGGGGGTCACACACACCTGCTGCTGAGCTAACCCTCTCACAATATATATATATATATATATATATATATATATATATATATATATTATAAATACCCTTTTCCCCCTTTTATAAGTGATCACATTCCCTCTGTTCTCAGCTGCATAAGAGCTGGAGGGTGGAGAAGCAACAATACACTGAGCTTCCCAGTGAATAGCAGTGTGTTCTCCTGCTTAGTGTGGTCAGTTTTTATTAGGAAAGCAGAGGGACTAGCATAAAACCCATGGATTTCACACAAAAGAAGCAATACAAACAGAACAGGATACTTTCTCATACAAGTACAGCAGGCACATATCAGGAATATGAAATGCTGGGGAAACAAACACTTTAAGTTTTACAAATATTGATGGTTGTCATGGATTGATATGCTCCTAAATAGGGATGAGCTTCGTGTTCGAGTCGAACATACGTTCGACTCGAACATCGGCTGTTCGATCGTTCGACGAAGATCGAACGATTTGGGCCGTTCGCGCCAAATTCGAGTGACGCGAACGGCCCACAATGCACTACGCCATCGCATTGTCATCCAGGCGATGTGATTGGCCAAGCATGCACTGTGACCCCGCATGCTTGGCCAATCACAGCGCCGGCAGCGAGGAGAGCAATGATTGGCCACAGGCAGGATGCCTGTGGCCAATTATTGCTGAGGGGGTTTAGTACACACCCCACACTATAAAAGGCCGCCAGCGCGGCGGCCTTGTGTAGTGTGTTCCGGAGCAGGGAAAGAGAAGCATAGGCAGGGACAGTGTCATTTTTTTTCCTTTACTAATCCTGGATTCCTTGTGTTTAGGATAGGTGTCAGTGTGTTATTCTGTGCTAAACCTTGTTTGTAGGGACAGAGAGGTACAGTGAGGGAAAGTGTCAGTGTGCTATTCTGTTCTAAACCAATCTTGCTGAACCATATTTGAAATCCTTGAGTTTAGGGACAGAGAAGGACACTTGTGGAAACTATCAGTGTGCTATTCTATGCTAAATCTTGTTTGTAGGGACAGAGAAGGACAGTGAGTGAAACTGACAGTGTGCTATTCTGTTCTAAACCAATCTTGCTGAACCATATTTGAAATCCTTGAGTTTAGGGACAGAGAGGTACAGTGAGGGAAAGTGTCAGTGTGCTATTCTGTTCTAAACCAATCTTGCTGAACCATATTTGAAATCCTTGAGTTTAGGGACAGAGAGGTACAGTGAGGGAAAGTGTCAGTGTGCTATTCTGTTCTAAACCAATCTTGCTGAACCATATTTGAAATCCTTGAGTTTAGGGACAGAGAGGTACAGTGAGGGAAAGTGTCAGTGTGCTATTCTGTTCTAAACCAATCTTGCTGAACCATATTTGAAATCCTTGAGTTTAGGGACAGAGAAGGACACTCGTGGAAACTATCAGTGTGCTATTCTGTGCTAAATCTTGTTTGTAGGGACAGAGAAGGACAGTGAGTGAAACTGACAGTGTGCTATTCTGTTCTAAACCAATCTTGCTGAACCATATTTGAAATCCTTGAGTTTAGGGACAGAGAGGTACAGTGAGGGAAAGTGTCAGTGAGCTATTCTGTTCTAAACCAATCTTACTGAACCATATTTGAAATCCTTGAGTTTAGGGACAGAGAAGGACACTCGTGGAAACTATCAGTGTGCTATTCTGTGCTAAATCTTGTTTGTAGGGACAGAGAAGGACAGTGAGTGAAACTGACAGTGTGCTATTCTGTTCTAAACCAATCTTGCTGAACCATATTTGAAATCCTTGAGTTTAGGGACAGAGAAGGACACTCGTGGAAACTATCAGTGTGCTATTCTGTGCTAAATCTTGTTTGAAGGGACAGAGAAGGACAGTGAGTGAAACTGACAGTGTGCTATTCTGTTCTAAACCAATCTTGCTGAACCATATTTGAAATCCTTGAGTTTAGGGACAGAGAGGTACAGTGAGGGAAAGTGTCAGTGTGCTATTCTGTTCTAAACCAATCTTGCTGAACCATATTTGAAATCCTTGAGTTTAGGGACAGAGAGGTACAGTGAGGGAAAGTGTCAGTGTGCTATTCTGTTCTAAACCAATCTTGCTGAACCATATTTGAAATCCTTGAGTTTAGGGACAGAGAAGGACACTCGTGGAAACTATCAGTGTGCTATTCTGTGCTAAATCTTGTTTGTAGGGACAGAGAAGGACAGTGAGTGAAACTGACAGTGTGCTATTCTGTTCTAAACCAATCTTGCTGAACCATATTTGAAATCCTTGAGTTTAGGGACAGAGAGGTACAGTGAGGGAAAGTGTCAGTGTGCTATTCTGTTCTAAACCAATCTTGCTGAACCATATTTGAAATCCTTGAGTTTAGGGACAGAGAGGTACAGTGAGGGAAAGTGTCAGTGTGCTATTCTGTTCTAAACCAATCTTGCTGAACCATATTTGAAATCCTTGAGTTTAGGGACAGAGAAGGACACTCGTGGAAACTATCAGTGTGCTATTCTGTGCTAAATCTTGTTTGTAGGGACAGAGAAGGACAGTGAGTGAAACTGACAGTGTGCTATTCTGTTCTAAACCAATCTTGCTGAACCATATTTGAAATCCTTGAGTTTAGGGACAGAGAGGTACAGTGAGGGAAAGTGTCAGTGAGCTATTCTGTTCTAAACCAATCTTGCTGAAGCATATTGCAAATCCTTGTGTTTAGGGACAGAGAAGGATAGGCAGGGGACAGTGTCAGTGTCATTGTTGCTAAGCCTCCTGCACAGTATACACCTGAAGGTAGCCCTTATTGCTCTTTTTCCCATCTCCCTGCAGGCCATCCATTAAAATGTCTGGAAGGCAAACAAGGAGAGGCAGACAGTCAGGAGGCAAAAAAAGAGGACAAGCAGGCTCTGTGTCTGGGGGCAACAGTGCTGGTCGTGGACGCGGTGCATTGTCATCAGCACATGGCCATGGGACACGCTTGTCCTTCTTTTCGGCAGCTGGACATGTTGAGCCACATCATGCCGAAGACTTGGTAGAGTGGATGACCAAGCCCACCTCATCCTCCTCATCCTCTCTCACCCAGGCTCAGGGTACTGGCAAAGCAGCTGCCAAAGCGTCCTCTTCTCTGGTATCATTATCTTCATTAGTCAATCCTTCCCTAGACCCACCATGTCCTCCTCCTGAGGAGTCCCCCGAACTGTTTGAGCACAGTGTTGGGTACATGCTCCAGGAGGATGCCCAGCGTTTTGAAGGATCTGATGATGATACCCAGATAGAGGAAGGCAGTAGCGTGAGAGCAGAGAGAGGGGATGCTCAAGAATGACACCAATCTGGCAGTCATGCTGCAGCAGCTGCAGCATACTGCCAGATTGGCTCCAGTGATGAGGAGGGAGGGGATGATGAGGTCACTGACTCCACGTGGGTGCCTAATAGGAGAGAGGAGGAGGAGGAGGATGAGGAGGAGGCACATCTCCAACGAGGCAGGATGCCCTTGGGTGGCCAGCGTATGGGCAGCACACCGACGGAATCACAACGCAGAGCTCCGCCTGTGCAGGGCGCTGCCTCTGCCCGTCATTCAAAAAGTTCTTTGGTGTGGGCCTTTTTTGAGGCGAGTGCATCAGATCGCACAGCTGCTGTTTGCAACATATGTCTCAAGCGTATATCGCGTGGCCAAAACATCAGCCGCTTGGGCACCACATGCTTGATCAGACATATGTTGACCTGCCATGCAGCTCGTTGGCAAGCCTACCTTAAAGACCCACACCAAAGAACAAAGCGGACCTCTCCTTGCACCGCATCAGCTGGGATCTCCAACCCCACTATACCTTCAGTCCTCTCTGAAACCTGCACTGAGAGGAATGAAGGTGTAGAATTAGTTGTGTCACAGCCAAGTACTTGCGGCCACTCTGCTAGCAGTACACTGACGTTCGATTCTAGCAGGCAAATTTCCCTGCCCCAGCTGCTGGACCATCGAAAGAAGTTCACTCCCAGCCATCCACATGCCCAGCGGTTGAATGCTAGCTTGGCTTCAACTGCTGCCTTTTCAGTTGGTAGACTCGGCCCCCTTCCGTGAGTTTGTGCAATGTGCGGTTCCTCAGTGGCAGGTTCCCAAACGCCACTTTTTCTCACGGAAGGCGATTCCGGCTCTCTACAGGCATGTGGAAGGCAATGTCTTGGCCTTGCTGGACAGGGCGGTCAGCGGTAAGGTGCATATTACCGCTGACTCATGGTCCAGCAGGCATGGACAGGGACGTTACCTTTCTTTCACGGCCCATTGGGTCACTCTTTTGGCAGCTGGGAAGGATGCAGGACAAGGTGCAGTAGTGTTGGAGGTTGTTCCACTGCCACGCCTCCAAAATGCTACTACTGGTTGTGACACACCTCTCTCCTCCACCCCCTCCTCTTCTTCTTCCTCCATGGCCTCTTCCTGTGGTTTGTCCTCAGAACCAGCGGTGCTCCGTAGGCGTTCAAGGGGCTACGCAAGTACGCAGGCAAAAAGATGCCATGCCGTGCTTGCGCTGGTGTGTTTGGGGGACAGGAGCCACACTGGGGCAGAGGTCCTGTCTGCTCTGCAGGGGCAGGCCGAGAGGTGGTTGACGCCACGCCAGCTTAAGCCAGGAATGGTGGTTTGCGACAATGGCACCAACCTCCTCTCCGCCCTCCGACAGGGACAACTGACCCATGTGCCCTGTATGGCTCACGTCCTTAACCTGGTGGTGCAGCGGTTCTTGGGCAGGTACCCGGGCTTACAGGATGTCCTGAGGCAGGCCAGGAAAGTCTGTGTGCATTTCCGCAGATCTTATAATGCCAGTGCTCGCCTGGCTGAGCTGCAAAAGGAGTTGAACCTGCCCAAGAACCGCCTTATATGTGACATGCCCACCAGGTGGAACTCAACGTTGGCCATGCTGCAGCGGCTGCACATGCAGCAGAGGGCCATCAATGAGTACCTGTGCGACTACGGCACCAGGACAGGGTCAGGGGAGCTCGGGTTTTTTTCACCACGCCAGTGGGGCATGATCAGGGATGCATGCACTGTCCTGGCACCATTTGAGGAGGCCACGAGGATGGTGAGCAGTGACAGTGCATGCATCAGTGACACTGTACCTCTTGTCCACCTGTTGGAGCACACGCTGCATGGAATAATGGACAGGGCACTTGAGGCAGAACAGAGGCAGGAAGAGGAGGACTTCCTTGCCTCTCAAGGCCCCCTTTACCCAGACAGTGTTCCTTCTGTCCCACCCATCGCACAGGAAGAGGAGGAGGAGGAGGAGGATTGTGTCAGCATGGAGGTGGAGGCTGGCACTCAGCATCATCAGCAGCAGTCTTTTAGGGATGATTTACAGTCCCAAGAAACCAGTGGACTTGTACGTGGCAGGGAGGAGGTGGCTGCGGATCATGTCGTCCTTAGTGACCCAGAGGACTCCGGACTGAATGCCTCAGCTAACCTACGCTGCATGGCCTCCCTGATCCTGCAAAGTCTGCGGAAGGATCCTCGTATTCTTCGGATCAAGGAGAGGGACCATTACTGGCTGGCCACTCTCCTTGATCCACGGTACAAGGGTAAGGTTGCGGACCTTATGTTACCGTCGCAGAGGGAGCAGAGGATGAGGCAACTCCGGGAGGCCTTGCAGAAAGGTCTGTGCAACGTGTTCCCAGAGACTGGGAGGTTACAAACTCCTGGTCCTGGACAACGAGTTGCTGAGGCTTTGGGCAGTCAAAGAAGGAGCGGTGGGGAAGGTGGTCGTCTGACCGATGCGTTCAGACAATTCTTTAGTCCGCAGCCCCAAAGTATGATCGGTTCCAGCAACCATCGCCAGCGTCTGATATACATGGTGCAGGAATACCTAGGGGCAAGGTCAGACTTGGACACCTTCCCCACCGAAAATCCTCTGGCTTACTGGGTCTTGAGGATGGATCACTGGCCAGAGCTTGCACAGTACGCAATTGAGCTACTGGCCTGTCCTGCATCCAGCGTTCTTTCAGAACGCACATTCAGTGCTGCTGGAGGATTTGTCACGGATCACAGGGTGCGCCTGTCCACCGACTCGGTTGATCGACTGACTTTCATCAAGATGAACCAGTCTTGGATCACCACCAGCTACCACGCACCTGATGCTGATATAACAGACTAATTGATTTTAAAATGTCACATCCCTTCAAGACTGATGCTGATGCTGAGTGCCTGTGCTGTTATGTTGACTGGCTATCCTCCTCCTCAATGATACGATTAATGATGATAGCTTGGAAGATCATTTTGGTTTATGGGTGACGCCACCAGTGGCTAAAGCCCAATTTTTCAGCCCCTATTTAACAGGGGCGTGTAATTACAATTTTTGATGCAATACTTTGCAACAGGCCTCATTGCTGTGCTCCAAGTACAGTATCTGTGAGGGGTTGCAGTGTTGTGCCACCAGTGCCTAAGGCCCAATTTTTCAGCCCCTGTTCAACAGGGGCATGCAATTATAATTATTGATCTAATAATTCACAGCAGGGCCCATTGCTGCGCCCACCAAGAGTAACTGTCAGGCCTTACAGTGTTGTGGCACCAGCACCACCATCACCACCACCACCACCACCAAAGGCCCAATTTTTCAGCCCCTGTTCAACAGGGGCATGCAATTATAATTATTGATCTAATAATTCACAGCAGGGCCCATTGCTGCGCCCACCAAGAGTAACTGTCAGGCCTTACAGTGTTGTGGCACCAGCACCACCATCACCACCACCACCACCACCAAAGGCCCAATTTTTCAGCCCCTGTTCAACAGGGGCATGCAATTATAATTATTGATCTAATAATTCACAGCAGGGCCCATTGCTGCGCCCACCAAGAGTAACTGTCAGGCCTTACAGTGTTGTGGCACCAGCACCACCATCAAAGGCCCAATTTTTACTACCACTGATCAACAATTATATGTTATTACAATTCCTGATATAATAGTTGACAGCAGGGCGTTCCAGCACCCACCAAGAGTAACTGTGAGTGCTTACAGTGTTGTGTCAACACCAACACCTAAGGGGCCAATTTCTGCAGAGTATATACGGCAGGTCCCTACTTTCAAACATCCAACTTACAAACGACTACTACTTGCAAACGGAAGAAGACAACAGGACGTGAGAGGAATTCTACCCCTTGGAAGGAAAATTCTCTCCTGTAAGAATTAATATGGGAGAAAGGTGTCTCCTCTCTACTGATGCTTTATCACCAATCCTTGTTTCAATAAAAACACCACATTTCAAAAACAGTTGTCATTGGGACGCAAAGTGAGGTGAAATGTTCTGAACAGGGGCACAGACAGCAAAACAAATGTTACAGGGGTGATAACCCTTCCCTATGTTTTCCAAAAAGCTTAAAAATAGGTATTTGGGCTGGAGCTACACTTAAACAATGTAGCTGTTCAAAATTACAAACAGATTCTACATAAGAACAAACCTACAGCCCCTGTCTTGTATGCACCGCCTGTATACGGCTGTTCAGAGTATATAGGGCCTTTTTTATTTTGTGTGCGGGGTTCCCCTTAATATCCATACAAGACCCAAAGGGGCTGGTAATGGGCTGGGGTGGGGGTTGATGGGGTAGCTATGCCATTTTTCTTAAAGATTTTCATCCATATTACCGGGACCAGACATTACATTAAAGCCGCAAGCAGTTTTAAATGGCTTTTTTTTCCTTTAGAAATGTTATTTTGTGCAGGGACAGTTCTAAACACGAGAAACACGTGGCACTTCACAGGCATACTTTAGACACCCCCCAGGTACAATATTTAAATGAATATTTGACTTTTTTTTTCACTTTATGCATCATTAAAATGGCTGCTCCCGGAAAACGTCCATTTTTAAAACTTCTTTTTGCATTGATACATGTCCCCTGGTGCAGAACCCGGGTTCCCAACTTCTGTTTAGGACAATAACATGGATAATAGTCGTTATAATTAGCACTTTAGAATCCGAAAGTTCGCATCCATTGTATTTAATAGGGTTCTAATGTTCGTGCGAACTTTCGGTCCGTTCGCGGGTTCTGGTGCGAACCGAACCCGGGGGTGTTCGGCTCATCACTACTCCTAAAGAAGTGAGATTATTGTCACGAAATGCATTGAGCTAAAGAATATGCCCATCATTATGTTTTGTTAAAAATATGGAAGAATGGGATTTATATATGTATCATTATATGAATATTATGTATATTACATGGCGATACATGGTAGTGTTTACAAATCAGCATTTTTCCTCACGGGTCACTGGTGCTAGACACTATAACTTTGCTCGCTTTTTCTTTATTTTTTCTTTCCACCTTTTCTCCTTTTTCTTTCTTACTGGGTAGACACACAGGGCACTTTGTCTATGCTTAGTAGGCTTCTTCACCTGTTCCTGAAGGGTAACAGGCTTTCTTATCAAATGTATTCAGTTTTAGGTACTGTTCCTCAGTTTTCCCATTGGGGTGCCATGTCTTCCCCACCACAACTCCTGAGCCAGACACCTGGCGGCGGTTTCTATTTGGACGTGTTCTCTTAGATTGTTATATAAGCTGACTTGCAAGTATTGTTCTATTAATGGACATCTATACGTATAAATATCACATCATTCTCTGTTTTGAGGGAACTTTTGAACATACTCTATGAAGTAGTTTTTTGATTTGCAGATTTTACAATGGGCATCTTCTCCTGAAGAAGTGAGGTTATTGTCACAAAACGCGTTGAGCTAAATCATGTATCCATCATTATGTTTTGTTAAAAAGAGTGGACTTAAATATATATATATATATATATATATATATTTATATATATATATATTCTATTATAAATTATTATGTTGATTGTATGCCAATAAATCAGCTTACTGTTTGTGTTCATGTAAAAGATTTTCATCTATTGCTTAATGCAAATATTGTACCTCATTTAAAGTTCCATGGAAAATGCCTTTTTTATGCAAATAAGGGATGGAGGCATGACATCCTAAGGTACCAGCGCACATTATTATTTATACGATGGATATGAACAGTAATGATTGCAGATAAATGCAAAAAAAACTAACACAAAAAAAAACTAATTAGGGATTAGAGATGGAACTCATCCAAAAATATCCAAAGATTAACAAGAACATAATTAAGCAAAGTTAGTTAATAAATGAGCAGGCTGTTCAATATAAATGCAATACTCTTTTAATATTATTATAATCAAGGGAAACATCTATAGGTATTCCAGCTTCAAAGGTGCCCTGACCATACATCAAAATCACAGAATAATCAATGACATTTCATTGTGTGATCAATATTAGATTAACTCATTGAAGCCCGCGCTATAGCCAAATGACGGCTTCAGCGCGGACCTGAAAATCCAGGAGGCCGTCAATAGACAGCCTCCCCTTTCCTCGTACCCTGTGCGCGCTCCCGAGCGCGCAGCGGGGAAATTCAATGCTGCCCATGTCCCTTGGACACAACCAATTACAGATCGCTGTGAATGACCAATCAGAGTGGCCATTTACTATGCGATCTGGAGGGCCAATGAGAGATGATCTCAAATGTAAACATATGAGATCATCTCTCATTGCCGGCTCTCCCTCCTCACGTGTGAGGAGGAAGAGCAATCTGATACATTGTATTCACAGTGAGTGAATTTTTAAGTGTCTATACAGTGCCCATAAGTGCCCATAAGTGCCCATACAGTGCCCACTTGTGCCTATACAGTGCCCACCTGTGCCTATACAATGCCCACCTGTGCCTATACAGTGCCCACCTGTTCCTATACAGTCTGTGACCACCTGTGCCAGTCTGTGACCACCTGTGACGTCAGTGATCTGTGCAATCAGTGCCTACCTGTGCCACCTCAGTGCCAATCAGTGCCCACCTGTCCCAATCAGTGCACATCTGTGCCGCCTCATCAGTGCCCATCTGTGCTGCCAATCAGTGCCCATCTGTGCCGCCAATCAGTGCCCATCTGCTCCGCCTCATCAGTGCCCATCTGCTCCGCCTCATCAGTGCCCATCTGTTCCGCCTCATCAGTGCCCATCTGTTCCGCCTCATCATTGCCCATCTGTTCCGCCTCATCAGTGCCCATCTGTGCCGCCTCATCAGTGCCCATCAGTGAAGGCTTAGCACACATCTGTGTAGTCGCACCACCACCAGCAACCATGTCAAAAAGATTATTTTACGCCGAGGAGGCATACCAAATCCTTTCCACGCCCGACGAGAGCAACGTGGAGCTCTCTCTTTCAGATTCCCTTTCCAATTCCGATTCTGAGTCGGACGTCAATTATGAGTCAGTCCTCAGTAGTGCAACACTAAGTGACTCAGAGGAGGAAGCTAGTCGGCCCGCCAAACGAAGGCGTTCTGGTGAAGAGGCAGTGCCACCCACCAGCACCGCAGTGCCTCTGCAAGAAAGGCCAAGGACCCATGCCAGCCTTCCCTATGCCCTTCAGAACCCCTTGTGGCTTCCTCCTAATTCAGGAGAAGCCAACATTCCCCCTTTCACTGCCCAGCCAGGAGTCCAGGTGGACACGGAGAGTTTTTCCCCAATCGATTTTTTTGATCTTATTTTTACCGAGGACATGCTATCCAACATTGTGACCCAGTGCGATCTATATGAATAAATGACATTTTTTTTCGCTCTAAATGCTAACATACATATAGTGATGTATACAAACCAATAAATAAAGAGAGCAAACGTGCATGTATAAATAAATAAATTCGATGAATAATTATGCAATGGGTATCAGTGATGCATATTCATAAAGAAAACAATCTCGCACAACAGTGAACCCATAACCAAGTGCCTGTGCAATAATGCTAAAGTGTCAAAGAGAGTCAAAAAAGAAAAAAATGTGTCTGGAGCAATAAATTCTGAATAGATAAAGTGCCAAATCCTATACCCAAAGGGTTCAACTGTCCAAAATATTATTGGTAATCTGCTGAAAGGTATAGGCAATATAAATGGTAAAATTAGTGATATTAATAATAATGTAAAAATATTGGTTCCGAGGAGAAAAGAAGAGGGATCTCCAATAGTGAAGTATGTAATAATTATGGTAACGAGAGTTTATTGGTAATGCTCTTACTTCAAAACAAAGAATAAATAGCATGTAGATACAGAGCGGCGTAATCGCCGTCTTACTCTTAGTCCGGGTACTTCCGGTCTGCGGTACCTCTCAATCTCCCTACGGCGTTACGTCACGCACCTCATGACTTCTTCAGGAGATGAAGTCACGTGACCGTGATGCCACGCGTAGAGACGAATCTAGGAACTAGAAGTGACGCTCGGCAGACGAGCTCGCAGCTCGTGGAGTCTTTTACATTGTGTTACTGCCAAATGTGAGTACCACTGCTTTTAACGTGTTGAACAATAAATGTTTTAAAAACGTACTACACCATATAGTATCTTCCCTCTTTATTTCTACTTATACAATGGCTGGCATATGAGTGCATACTCCAGAGGGAAACCCCAATTACCCCGGCTTCCAGCTATTAGGAGACAACCATCCCAAACAACACACGGACCCCTATAGGAACCAGGCAAGAGGAACACAGAGCATCTTGTTTGCTACATGCTGTTACCTCTCTACCTACAGGTAAGAGGCCCCCTTTACCAAAAAGTCACCACCACCGGAGTGCACCAGCACAGGAAGAGGAATACGATATTCCCATCACACAACCACCCCCCCCTCGGCCCTCCTGCGTTCCATGCATCACTGCACTTCCTGCACAGGATAAATGAACTGCTTTCTTTTTTCACCATTCACGATTGACCAAATGAACTCTACCTGCACTTGATATAGTCGCATATACTGCATATTTTGTGCGATCGCTTTGCAATTTTCTGTGCGATCGCCCTGCAACATTTATAATTTAAAGACGCATGTTACAATTCACCTGGTTATCCTAGCTCGTGAGGATATTCAGAGACCTGTCGCACCGTTCACTTTTTAAAGTGCAACATCCCCTCGGATTGATTTATGCGTTTATGCATCTTTTGCACTGGTTGCACGTATGCTTTGCATTTCACATTTTTTATTTCATTGTCTATGATTTACTGTCACAGTTCATTATTTATTTTGCGATTTGCACAATCTTGATTTCTTGACACAGTGTTTAGACCTGTTGCACATTGTTTACTATTTTAGAAGATAGTATTTTATGGTCACCACTTGAAGATTATTTATTGTGCGTTTTTCACATCTTGGAAGATCTTGCTATTTTATGTGTGTTTTGCAATAATTGTTTATTTGCATTTGTTTTATTATCTTACACA
Organism: Rana muscosa; assembly: GCA_029206835.1. Taxonomy (NCBI): domain Eukaryota; kingdom Metazoa; phylum Chordata; class Amphibia; order Anura; family Ranidae; genus Rana; species Rana muscosa. The sequence continues at coordinate 182,286,995 of CM055121.1, forward strand.
AAGTTTTAGAATAATTTCACTTAATTTATTTCACTAAACAGCGCAGCACCACCCCCCTCTTTATACACTTAATTTCCGTGGGTATGATCTGACCCCCCCTGGTGCTTGCAGCAGTTTTATATCACTAGCTAGCCCTCTCCATAGTAGCGCAGGAATACACCTAATTTTGATAACACCCAGTGCCTTCCCCGAAATCACCCAAATGTTGACAGGCTTTTCAAAATTCGGCCCTTACTGAATTATTTTTCCGAAAAATTACCCCAGTTGTATACCCCGGACCAGCACATATGTGTGGATGAGTCCCTTATTAAATTTAGTGGCAGGCTTCAAATAAAACAATTCATTCCCAGCAAAAGAGCCCGCTATGGTGTGAAGGTGTACAAGCTATGTGACCGAGTCACAGGATACACGTATGCCTTCTTAGTGTACGAAGGGAAGGACAGCCAGCTGAATCCCCCTAATTGCCCAGACTACTTGGGATCAAGTGGGAAAATTGTTTGGGACCTCATATACCCCCTACTGGAAAAAGGCTACCATCTGTATGTAGATAACTTCTACACATCCCATCCCTTGTTTCATAACCTTCACCGGAAGCAGACGCCAGCATGTGGCACCATGAGAAAGAATCGGAAGGGCTTTCCTCAGAGTCTTGTAAATAAGAAGCTGAGAAGAGGAGAATCGGCAAGTCTGAGAAACAAGGAGGTTCTGGCAGTGAAGTGGAGGGACATGTTATCTTCCATGCACAACGATACCTTCGTGGAAATCCCCAGAAGGAATGGCCCCATCCGAAAGCCCACATGCATCCAGGACTACAATTTGTTTATGGGGGGAGTCGACTTCAACGACCAGATGCTCAAACCCTACCTTGCCACAAGACGGACATACCATTGGTACAAAAAAAGTTGCAATTTATTTTTTTCAATTGGCCATGTACAATTCGTACATCATATACCGCAACTCCACCCAAAACCCCAAACGCTTCCTTGGCTACCAGGAGGACCTTATCACTGCCCTTATATTCCCGAACTGCCCACCCCAAAACATCCGATCTGATGTTCTTAGTCGACTCGCCGAACGTCACTTTCCCGATAAAGTCCCTCCCACAGCAACAGGTCGACGACGTCAAAAAAAATGTAGGTGTGTACCAGTGGAGGAGTCAGACGAGACACAGCTTATTATTGTGCCGAGTGTCCTTCCCAACCTGGCCTCTGTGTAGTAGACTGTTTTCGCCGTTACCCTACTTCACTAAATTATTAGTGAAGTATGGTAAATGTAATCCTCAGTTCCTACCTTCACACCCCTTATGCCACTGCCTGCTCTGTAAATGACCCTGGCTTGTTATTCGACCACGCTTCTGCCTAATGATTCTGTACTACCTCTGCCTGATCTGGAACTGACCCTGGCTTGTTATTCGACCATGCTTCTGCCTAACGATTCTGTACTTCCTCTGCCTGATCTGGAACTGACACTGGACTGTTATTCAACCATGCTTCTGCCTAACGATTCTGTAATACCTCTGCCTGATCTGGAACTGACCATGGACTGTTTGACCATGTTTTTGCCTGCCTCATGGACTGATCTTGTACCCTGCTACTGGACTAGTGGGATTCAACACAGGGGTCTCACATATGTGAGGGGCTCCAGAAAAGTTTTTCTGGATGAAGAAAATATTTTTTTTGTTTTCTCATCCTAGATTAGGGTCTGGAGACTCGGAGGCTTCAAAGAGATTTGGGTGGGAGAAGCCTCTACCCCTATCCCTATTCTGTCCCGAACGAGGTCCTACTTCTGCCTACTGCCTGTAGGACCTATGCCATCATGCCTCTGACTGTCGCATGAACTGACCACACCACATGGACCTGCCTTCTACCAGGACCAATATTTTTGGCACTGCTGACAATATCTCTGCCTGCACTGACCCTGGGCTGTATATGGACAGTATCCCTGCCTGCTGCCTGGACAATTGTGTATGCCGTTGCTGACCAAGTCCCTGCCTGCTTCCTGGACCAGTGCTATCCTGCTGTGTAGAACTGCGCTACTAAAACTACAGGTAATCTTTTGTTTACCCTTTGCTCAGCATAATGTATTTTGGGGTGTAATTCTTGGTATGTGCATGCTATGTGTCCCTGGAACACCTGACGGTGTTCCTTGCATGTTGGATCTCTGTATGTGGCCAGGCTGTGTAGAAGTCTCACACATGTGGTATTGCTATACTCAGGAGGATTAGCAGAATGTATTTTGGGGTGTCATTTTTGCTATGTACATGCTATGTGTTGGAAATATCTTATAAATGGACAACTTTGCGTAAAAAAAAACGTCTGGAAAAAAATTAACCGTTCAAAAGAGTCATTATGCCTCATAGATTATATGTTGGGGTGTTAGCTTTCCAAAATGGGGTCATTTTGTGGGTGTTTCCGTTGTCCTGGTGCTCCAGGGCCTTCAAAAGTGTAATAGGTAGTTGAGAAATGAGATGTGTAATTTATGCTCCTAGAACGCCTGAAGGTGCTACTTCAATGTAGGTCCTCTGTATGTGGACAGGCTGTGTAAAAGTCCCACACATTTGGTATCGCCATACTCAGGAGCAGTAGCAGAATGGGGTCATTTTGTAGGTGTTTCCATTGTCCTGGTGCTCCAGGGCCCTCAAAAGTGTAATTGGTAGTCAACTAGTTATATGTGTAATTTATGCTCCTAGAACACCTAATGGTGCTCCCTGCATGTTGGGCCTCTGTATGTGGCCAGGCAGTAAAAAAGTCCCACACATGTGGTATCGTAATACTCAGGAGGAGTAGCAAAATGTATTTTGGGGTGTCATTTGTGGTATGCACATGCTATGTGAGAGAAATAAGCTATTACAATGACAATTTTGAGAAAAAATAAAAACAAAAAATAAAAATCTTAATTTTGCAAAGAATCGTGGGAAAAAATTACAACTTCAAATAACTCACCATGCCTCTTACTAAATACCTTGGAATGTCTACTTTACAAAAAGGGGTTATTTGGGGGGCATTTGTACTTTCCTGGCTTGTTAGGGTCTCAAGAAATGAGATAGGCCGCCAGTACATCAGATGTGATTAATTTTTTATGATTTGCACTATAGCTTGTAGACTCTAAAACTTTCACACAGACCAAATAATTTCCAAAAATTGTGGGTTATTTTTATCAAAGATATGTAGCAGTATAAATTGTGGCCAAAATTTATGAAAAAAAAAAATAATTTGCAAAATTTTATCACAGAAACTAAGAAAAAAACGTTTTTTTTCAAAATCTGGTCTTTTTTCATTTATAGAGCAAAAAATAAAAAAAACCCCAGAGGTGATCAAATACCACCAAAATAAAGCTCTGTTTGTATGAAAAAAAGGACAAAAATCATTTGGGTACAGTGTTGCATGACTGAGTAATTGTCATTCAAAGTGTGACAGCGCTGAAAGCTGAAAATTGGTCTGGGCAGGAGGGGTGTTTAAGTGCCCAGTAAGCAAGTGGTTAATAAACGCCAGTACTTGATCAGTTACACTTTTAACAAGTATCATATTGCACCTTTCTTTACCCTAATTGATTTTTTTGTACTTGATAATTCTGTGGATGTTTCCCATTTGGCTTTCGCTCTGGAGAAGAATTATAATAAAGTTTATACAGTACAGAATAGCTCAGCAACCTTCTTGTCAGTGCAGCTTATGTGTCTTGAAAATTACAGCCAACCTAGTAAAAGGCTCTGCAGACAGGGAAGTATGAAAACATATCTTGTGTTAAAGCAAACCTGTGGGGGACATAAATGATGATTAACTGCCAGAGGGACTGTAGAGCAGACACCCTCAGGTCCCTTAAGCCAGCTCAATTCTAAAGCTCCATGTGAATCGCAACTTGCAAAGTATTCTATTGTGCAAACTGCATGGGCTTGCCAACTCCTGCCCCTGAAAAACCCTACTGACTACTAAATGTAATAGACAGCCAGGGACAGGTTAACCCCAATATACAGTGGATATAAAACACCTACAAACCTCTGTTAAAATGTCAGGTTTCTGTGATGTAAAAAAAAAAGAGTCAAAGATAAGTAATTTCAGAATTTTTTCCACCTTTAATGTGACCTATAAACTGTACAACCCAATTGAAAAACAAACTGAAATCTTTAAGGGGGAGGGGGGAGTAAAAATAAAAAAATAATAATAATGGGGTTGCACACCCTCTTATAACTGGAGATGTAGCTGTGTTCAGGATTAAGCAATCACATTCAAACTAATGTTAAATAGGAGTCAGTACACACCTGCCATAATTTAAAGTGCCTCTGATTAACCCCAAATAAAGCTGTTCTAGTAGGTATCCCCTGACATTTTCTTAGTCACATCCTACAGCAAAAGCCATGGTCAAGAGAGAGCTTCCAAAGCATCAGAGGGATCTCATTGTTAAAAGGTATCAGTCAGGAGAAGGGTACAAGAGAATTTCCAAGGCATTAGATATGCCATGGAACACAGTGGCCAGCTCAGTAGATTGCTTTAAGAAGGGCCTGGATTCTTTCTTAAATGTACATAATATAACTGGGTACTGACATTTATAGGTAAAGTTGATCCAGGGAATATCCGATTGCCTCTCGGGGGATCAGGAAGGAATTTTTTCCCCTGCTGTAGCAAATTGGATCATGCTCTTCTGGGTTTTTTTTGCCTTCCTCTGGATCAACTGTGGGTATAGAATTGGGTATATGGGATTGTACGATATATGTTTATTTTTTTTTTATTTTTTATTTTTTTTTTTACGGTTGAACTGGATGGACTTGTGTCTTTTTTCAACCTGACTAACTATGTAACTATGTAACTATGTAACAGTGAAGACAGTCATCATCAGGTGGAGAAAATATGGCACAACAGTGACATTACCAAGAACTGGACATTCCTCCAAAATTGATGAAAAGACAAGACGAAAACTGGTAAGGGAGGCTGCCAAGAGGCCTACAGCAACAGTGAAGGAGCTGCAGGAATGTCTGGCAAGAACTAGCTGTGTGGTACATGTGACAATAATCTCCCGTATTCCTCATATGTCTGGGCTTTGGGGTAGAGTGACAAAATGGAAGCCTTTTCTTACATAGAAAAACATCCAAGCCCGGAAAAATTTTGCAAAAACACATCTGAAGTCTCCCAAAAGCATGTGGGAAAATGTGTTATGGTCTGATGAAACCAAGGTTGAACTTTGTGGCCATAATTCCAAAAGATATGTTTGGCGCAAAAACAAGACTGCGCATCACCAAAAGAACACCCTACCCACAGGGTGGCAGCATCATGCTTTGGGGCTTTCTTCCGCTGGAAAGGGGGCCTTAGTCAAGGTAGAGGGAATTATGAACAGTTCCAAATACCAGTCAATATTGGAACAAAACCTTCAGGCTTCTGCTAGAAAACTGAACATTAAGAGGAACTTCATCTTTCAGCATGACAACGACCCAAAGCATACATCCAAATCAACAAAGGAGTGGCTTCACCAGAAGAAGATTAAAGTTTTGGAATGGCCCAGCTAGAGCCCAGACCTGAACCAGACACATAAATCTGAATTTATGACATATGCTCCTTATCTGTTGAATACTTTTACATTTGGAATACTTTTATGGGCAACAAAAACAAAAACTTCAAAAACCAGATGCTTGCTTGCTCAAAGATATGAAAAAATATCCTTGAGATTGAAGTTATAAAGTATGTCCAAATATAGAGGATGTCCTTCGAATCTGACATTTTGTTGGCTCAATAAAGATCAAAATTCTACCTAACAGAAGAGCAGATGGAAGAACCATTGCTAATAGGGGAAATAGGGAAAAGCCTCCACGTTGTACTCAACATTTCCTCCATCCTTGTGACAAATCACCACTCTGTCCGCATGGATATGCCTTCCCAGCATCCACTTAGCTTTACAGTCCTGAAACTTTTTGGTGACCGTTGGTGAACAAAAAGGGTACCGGCGTGCTTGAGGTACTTTAAGTTTGTCCCAAACAAAGGTATTGTAGCACCTCCGGCGAAAAACTTCCACCTCTTATAGCAATTCTTGAGGCAGGTATGGGTACTCCCACCCATACTCTTGGGCAACCTTCTGGCTAAAGAGACGCTGCATTCTGGCCAAAGGTGGCATAGTGGCACGGTCTCCTTCTCCAGGTAACACAATTGCTTCTGGATGGTGAGGTGCGTTCACCACCTCGGTAGATCTGGGCACAGGAGCCCGCAGTGACTGGCGTTGCACTCCCGCAACAGGAGCAGGTGAAATGGAAGTTGAATCCAGGAGAGGGATTGCAGACAGTGGACCAGATTCTTCCCTCGGCACCGAGGCCTCCACCCGGGGTGTACTATCCCCAGTAGACATAGGTGGGTCCCTTGTGACACGGGACAAGGGTAACTTCATCTTGTCCCATCCCTTTCGGTGGAAGATTTTGTCTATCACCCCATCATCGCCATTGTCAGACAATGAATCCAGGTCGGAGGTGTCATAACACTCAGCGGGCAGATAATTCCCAGTCACGGAATCATCTCCCTTGACGGCCTCCACCGACTGTGGGCTTCCGCCACCTTTAACCACACAGACAGTCCCAACCCCTGGCTCACCTGGGCCTTCAGAAGAACAGGGATGTCCAGGGCTCTTCCCTCCGGATCCATCCAGGCCAGGCAAGCGGCGGGGCGAAGCTCTTCCACGACCACACGAGGCCATCACTAGGCCGACTTTCCTCTTCGGTGGTCGGAGCAGGGAGCTGCTGGCGACCGAAACAGCATCTTCGGATTTTCCTCTTTTAATTTCTGTTTGGGCAGTCACTTCGCCCTGGTCAGCGCGCACAGGAATACCCGCCATGGCATCGATCTCTCCCTCCGGAGTGGCAGTACCTGTGAGGTAGTTGAGGTGGAAGGCGCGAGGCCGTTCTGTGGATGGTTCCACCTCGAAGAGAAACTCCTTGCAGACCTCACATCGCCCAATTGGCTTTAACTGAACCACCAGTCCCGAACAGCCGGGACAGATCACACCGAGGGCCTCTATGTCTCTGCAGGTGTACAGAGCCAATCGCCCCCGGGGCCTTAGTCTGATTCCTGTATCCATAATGGGAGCAGCAAAGGAAGTCATGTCCGTGAAAGAAGAAGCTGAAATCCACTGAGTATTTGAAGTCATCTTTCCTGTTCGCTGCTCCAATGCGCACTGACCCACCCGCGCCGGAATCTCCACGTGCGTACGTCCACATGGCCAGACTCCTCCCACACTCTGCACTTGTTCGCGGGCTTTCCCTTTTCCCCGCCCACGAACTACGCAGCTATGGTTTGCCTCGTGGCACATTGGCCAATATGGCCGACCTACTCGGAACTCCTCCGGGCAGCAAAGTTCAGTTTCAGACACCATACACATCCCGGATACGATTCCCCCATGTGTAGCGACCTTACCCCTCTCACCCCTTCTCATTCTCGGCTTGTCTTTCTTTGTCTAGGGGTGTTAGTGCTGGGGGGAGGGATGAGATACACCACGGCCCATGTCCTCCTTAGTGAAGAGATGAAGGCCAGAAAGATCGGGCTTTGTGTAGGTGTCCTAGAGTCAAGTCCTGTACTTCGTCCCTGACTCCTTTGCTTCTAGTTACCAGAGTTCCACACAGTGAATAGGTCCAACACAGTTTTATTCTTCTCAGCGAATAAACTCACAGCACAGTTAAGTTGGATTCTTTTGCAACAACTTAGTCTTAACGGGAATAGGTCGAGGCACAATCCTTTCCCTTCTCTTGCCAACCACTGTGGTATCACCAGTGGCGAATAGTCACTGCCACTGACTATGTGAAATAGAGCGTGAATTACCTTCGCTAGCACGGCCCCTGTCAGGGGAAGGATATCTGTCCAAGGGAGATACCGGAGGCCTCTCTGTCACCAGCGATGCTGCGCCGGACTCTCCAGAGAAGTTCTGCACACCAGACCTCACAAACTCAGACACGGGCACCCAAGGAGTTAGGGCCCCCTCGGATTCCTCCACCCTCGTGGAACTCAGTCGAAGGTACTGAGCCCCAGGCATCCGCCATAGTACCTCACCCCAGGCTAAAGGTGCCTGAGATGGACTCCATCTCCGCTCCAGCCAGGTCAAAGGCACCTGGGCCCGGAACACCGGGACGCCAGCACCCAAGCTGAAGGTGCCTGGGTGCGGCCACATCCTCCGACTCTGCACTCTGAACCCCATGGTAAGGGCATCCGCCCCTTTCATCTACTCTCCCTTCACGTCACAGCGGGTTCCCCGCCCCGCTGTACCAGCTCCAGGGGAGGACAAAAAGGCACAGTCCTGCGGTGTGAGTTCACCTCTGGCCCCCGGCAACAACGCCACCTATAGGCCCAGGGAACCTCACACCACCAGGGTCCTCCAAGGACCATAAAAGGGCCTCAGATCCCCTAGCAATCAGTGCATCTGGGTTACACTACCACCCAGATGCTTCCCCTAAATTCAAATACCTGCTACATACATATTTACCAGCCCCTTTCCCTCCTCATCCAATACCATCCCCCCGTGTGTGCCCACAGCAGCCAGTGGGAGAGAAGAGGAGGAAAGCTGGCAGCACTGGGGGGGGGGCAGGGCAATAGGGGGAATCTGTGCTGCACAGAGTGATTAGGGTGTGCCTGGGCACACCTGGCACACCCTGTGCGCACGCCTATGAGTGTATGTATCACCCATCCACACTGTAGGCACCTATTTTATTAAAGAATAAAACAGCAATGTATTAGGGACTAGGATAACATTGTAGGAGTCACGTCACTAATTCCCATGGATATGCTACATATTCTGAAATATTTTACCACAAAAAAATAGTAATCTGATCTAATAATGAATCACAAAATCTACTTTAACTCCTGCCAATTTGTCTGGATTTGAAATATAGAGGGATTATAGTTAACATAGATCTTTGTTTCTTTAACAGAAATCCACCTGAAGCAGATGTGTGATAATGTTTTAATTTTTCTTTGGCACAACATATTCACTATATTTCCAGCCAGCAAAAATATTATGCTTAGACAGCCAAATCTAAGGCTGTGTATAAATGATAGCCTTATCAGATGTCCCAGGAAGCTGTTCATTTAATCCATCAGTACTTTTTTCATTTTCTTTAATCTTGACTTCAGTGTTGTTTAGCAGAGTTTTAACATCCTTGGGGCTGCATTTCTGGTAGATGGATTCCAGTAACTGAAAAACGTAAAGGACACATACATTAGGGAACCCAGTCTTTCGAAACCTCAGGAGTAACAAAGATAAATAAGTACACGAACCCTGAAGGTAGAGCAGCATAAATCTGTCACTTAACACAGTCATTCTGCTGAAAAGATGGAATACAAGTTGCTTGATAAACAGGGATATGTACAAAAGGAAAATAATGGCAAACTGCTCAATAAATGTATAAATAACCAGAAAGGAGCATAGTGTACTGTGTGTGTTAGCAACCATTTTAAACTTCCTCGTAGAATGCGCCATTCACGGTTTGACCCGCAGGAACAAATTCCTTATGGATGATGCCATCATTGTCGAAGAAGGTGATCAACATTGTCTTGACCTTGGACTTTTGCAGGCAACTCTTTTGGATCGCGGGGAAAACAGTGAACGCCATTCCATCGATTGCCGCTGGGATTCCGGATCAAACTGGTAGCACCAGGTCTCATCCCCTGTGATGATAGTTCGAAAGGATGGGTCCTGGTCACACATGGTAATGAAATCTCCAGAGGTTTCCATCCATTTCTCTTTCTGTTCGTCACCTTTCATGCATCTGTCGCCATTTTGCCCAATTTGTAGCAGAACTTGATGTTCACTCGTTGCTCAATTGCACTGTGACCCTACCTCTGACACTGATTACGTTCGACTGCCCACTGTAGGTTTACCCTGATGGTCACATGTACTCCACACTAGGTGGCACTTCTTAACATGTCTCTGGATAGCCATGAGCATGTGCACGCATCTGACCCATGTTGCTGTTGAGATATCAGACCTTTCACCAAACTTTTTAGACACACCTTATATGTAATTTACAAAATACAAAGACTCCAGAACAACATATTTAAAAAGATAATAATATCAGAATGAATGCAATCAGCGCAATAAGAAAATTAGCAGAGATAAAATGCAGCTGAACACTAAAAGATTTTTCACATAATCCAACAGTCGATATTATACAAAGGAGTGCAGCGCAATATTAGGGCTCATTAAAATATTTCATATGTGATAAAAAGTCCATATAAATCCAAATTAAAAACGAAAGCAGAAGGTTGACTAACATTAAGGACCAAAAGGGGGCAAATTATCTATCAGAAATTAAACTGTTTAGGTTGAACTCGACATTTAACCCATCGGGCTTTAGAACATTAGCCTCAAAAATCCAAAAGGATTCTCTCCGGCTAAGTCGACGAATATAATTACCCCCCCTCCAATGTCTGTCGACCCTTTTCAGACCCCAATACTTAAGACCCCTTGGGTCCCTGTCATTACAAAATGTTTGGAGACACTGTGGGACCTTTGTCCCTTTTTAATATTTTTTACATGCTCCCCAATGCGTACACTCAGGGGTCTAGAAGTCCTACCAATATACTAGAGGTGTGCTGGAGGTGGAAAGAAAGTCACCCTTGCATTGAAATTTCTCACTTATTGCTTGCTGGGACTGTTAGTCCACGTTCTGCTTTCGTTTTTTAATTTGGATTTATGTGGATTTTTTATCACATATGAAATGTTTTAATGAGCCCTAATATTGCGCTGCACTTCTTTGTATAATATTTAAAAAGATGCTGGGAACATTTAGACTTGCATGTGTAATCAGATGAAGGAAAACTTCAAACAAGCTTAATAGCTTTGGTGAGGTAGCTCCCACACAGGAAGGCTTCCTGTGATGGACACCCACCAGTGGCTCAAATTATAGAAATACAGAAAGGAGCACCAGACCGAAATCATATAAAAAAGTCCAAGATAATTAAAATCTTTGGTAAAAAAAATCATATAAAAACAGTCAACACCACCCATTTACATTTAAGGGTTGCCATAGATGGATCAAAATTCAGCAGGGTTGGGGCAAATTTCTATTTCAGTTGAACAGAAGTTGATTTGTCAATCAATTTCTGTTCAGCCATCATGTCAGATAAAAGCAGCCGCAGCACTGATTAGTGTATTCTGATAGCAGGAAAATCTCCCCTCTGTCAGAAAACAGTACCCCACCAGCAGGGAGCATTACCCCATCCACCTTAAATGTGTGTATGGGGTAATTGGATCATTTTTTCCATTCAGCCTACTGAGTGATTGAAAAAATATTAACCATAATTGGCCAGCTTAAGCTTCCCTGCTACCACTTCCTGTCTATATTTTATTTATTACAGTTACTTATATAGCACTGTTATATTGCACAGTGCTTCACAAATTTATATAATCACACACATAGGTTGGACTTGATGGACTTGTGTCTTTTTTCAACCTCACCTTCTATGTAACTATATATATTGTACATTCACATCAGTCCCTGTAGGAGCTTACAATCTAAGGTTCCTAACTCGCATTCATGCATAACCGCTTCAGCCCTGGAAGATTTTACCCCCTTCCTGACCAGAGCACTTTTTACAATTTGGCACTGCGTCGCTTTAACTGACAATTGCGCGGTTGTGCGACACTGTACCCAAACAAAATTTGTGTCCTTTTTTTACCACAAATAGAGCTTGCTTTTGATCACCTCTGCAGTTTTTATTTTTTGTGCTATAAACAAAAGAACAGCGACAATTTTGAAAAAAACACAATATTTTTTACTTTTTGCTTTAATAAATATCCCACATTTTTTTTAATAAAAAACTATTTTTTTCCTCAGTTTAGACCGATATGTATTTGTAGCGACCTCACCTCTCACTCCCTCTTTCACTTCTCGGTCAATGGCTCTCGTCTAGGGGACCAGGGAGGAGAGTGTGGCGCACCACCAGCTCGTATCCTCTTGTGTGCAGAGGTGTGAGCTATAACTTTTTACCTTCGGGCCTGTGTTCCCGTCCAGAGCCAAAACTTCCCTCGAGGATGACTCCCACCCTCCATGCAGGTGGCGGTAGGACCTTTTAGCTCCCAGAAAGTCAAGTTCCACACCACTGAAAGTCCAACACTTATTTATTCTTCAGAGCAATAAATAGTCCTTTTAGAGTGACTGGTCAGACACAGAACAGTTCAGACAAAGTGGGAAGGAGATCCAGGCACAATCCTATCAATGAAACTAAACTGTTAGGATTTCACAACAGTTATGGCGCATAGTCGCTGCCACCGACCGTGAGGTTGGTCCCTGCCACGGACCAGGTGAGAAAGGGCCCTGCCACAGACCTGGTTGTTGGGTCTCTGCCACCGACCTGATTCACGTTGGGTCCCTGCCACAGACCATGAAAACGTGGACTACCTTCAAAAAGTTGCGACCCCTGCCAGGGAGAAGACATCCATCTGGACAGTCACCAGAGGCCCCACCGTCACCAAATGGCTGCAATGGGTCTTCGGGATGGGTAACCTCTCTGGTCCCCCTCGTCCTAGATTCGGGTTCCCTCACTCGGTGGACCCCTAGGATTCCTCGATCCCTTGCGGGACCCAGTCGAAGGTACTGGGCCCCAGGTCTTCTCAAGCAGTACCTCACCCCAGGCCGAAGGTGCCTGGGATGGCATTCAATCCCCTACACCCAGGCCAAGGGCACCTGGGTGCGGGCAATTCGGAACAGCAGCCCCAGGCTGGGACCCAGTGTGGAAGATGGATGCCCCTTTTATACCCCCTCCCAGCAGGCACAGTGGGTTCCCCGCTCCGCCGTACCCCTGCCGAGAGGGGACACAAAAAGGCACAACCTTCAACGATGGTTCAACCCCAGTCTATGGCGACAGCGCCACCTATAGACTGCAGGGAACTAGGCACCATTGATCTCCTCCACAGGAAAATATAGTCCATAGACCCTAGCAATAGTGCATCTGAGCCTGATTACACTCAGACACCTGCCCCTAAATGTAACACCCCGCTACATATTCTTCTACATATTTTTGGTAATAAAACTCACAATAAGCGTATATTAATTGGTTTGCGCAAACGTTATAGCGTCTACAAAATAGGGGATAGAATTATGTCATTATTATTATTTATTTTTTACTAGTAATGGCGGTGATCTGCGATTTTTAACGGGACTGCGAAATTATGGCGGACAATTGGACACTTTTGACACATTTTTGGGACTATTGACAATTTGGCAGCGATCAGTGCTATAAAAATGCATTGATTACTGTGTAAATGTCACTGGCAGGGAAGGGGTTAACACTAGGGGGCGATCAAGGGGTTAACTGTGTTCCTTAGTGTGTGTTGTAGCTGGGGATGGGACTTACTAGGGGAGTTGACAGATCGCTGTTTATACTTTGTATGAACACACGATCAGTCATTTCTCCCCTGAAAGAACCGGGATCTGCGTGTTTACACACACAGATCCCGGTTGTCGCTGTGTCACGAGCGATCGCGGGTGCCCGGCAGTCATTGCGCCTGCCAGGCACTCGCATTGGCTCTGGGGGCAAGCAGCGGGCGCGCGAGCCTCTGGCGGCACACGCCACAGGGCAAAGCGACGTAACATAACGTTGATTCCCTCAGCCGTGCCATGCTGCCACAGTAAAACTGCGGCGGCTGGTCGGCAAGTGGTTAAACATACTTGGGCCAATTTAGACAGGAGCCAATTAACTTGCCAGCATGTCTTTGGAGCATCAGAAGAAACTGGAATACCTAGAGGAAACCCATGCAGGTACAGGGAGAACATGCAAAGTCATGGCAGGTAGTGTCTTGGTTGGAATAGGAGCCGGGGACCCTGGTGCTGCTAGGCGGCAGTTCTAATACCTTAGCCACTGTCTAACATTGAATGCACTCCAGCAGAAGCTGCATGCTATTGCTCAGACTGGGCTTTCTGATAGTGACAGCCATAAAGCATGCCTACACAATGAATACCAACATGGCTGCTTACTGTATTCTCTTCACACACTGATATGTGACAGTGTGACACTACAGGAAAGCAAATGGAAGACAGCAACAGATTGTTGTCATTCTATAACAGGAAATGTCTGAGCAAGGACCCTCGTGGCAGAATTAATTGGGTATTATCTTAATGAAAGCTGTAGATTTATGAAAATTACCTTTGAAATTACACTAACATGGTAAAGCCTATATGAAATGACATTAACATGTTAAAGGTGTTTGAGAGTTTAGTGACTGAGTTTAAGTCAACTTTAACCTTCATACTGAAAGTTATGTATGCAGATTACATATTTTTGGCATTTCCTTTTCAAATAAAAATGGCTGTATCCCTTTATTTTCTTTCTCTCTTAAAGAAACATTTAAAAAAAATCTTTAATATTGTGAAATTTACTCAAATTATATAGCATACAGCATGGCAAACCATAAGCAAATTTAAACATACTATTTAACAAAAACGATTACAAAAAGTAAAAAAATGCAAAAAAAAATAAAAAGTGAACGGAACCTTAATGGACCACAAAAATCCATATATAAACTGCTGCACTACTCACAAATAAATAAATAACTAGAAGGTGCAAAATGAATATAAATCTAATATGTTTATGTGGCATTTCTTAGTAAGACACAGATTTACCATGCCAAACACTTTCATTCACTCTATCTATAGAGAGTGCACTCACCGGATCAATAACACAAGGTAAGGCCAATTGGTGTTTTTGGAATAGCCTTTCCATATCTGGATATTGTGGGACAGGTGTCTTCAATGGTGTCCGAAAACTGTCCCACAATATTCAGGCTTTTCTAAAAGCACAAATTGACCTTACCTTGTGTTTGCAAACAAGTGACTACTGCCCTCGCTTATAAATGGTCTATTGCAGCATAGAGCACTGGAAGGGTAACGTATGTCAAACAAATACAAGGAGATTTCCAAGGTCAAACTTACCAACCAGCGAGTGACCAACCAAACTGACCTGTCTAACAATATGTGTTAAACACAGGTGTTTAGTCTGCACACATTTTCAAATACATGCGTAAACTACAGGCCCCGTCAAGGCATCCTGTTTTCTGTTGTCATCTTGTGTTTGGTCACATCGATCTGGTGAGTGCACTTTCTAAAGATAGAGTGAATGAAGGTATTTGGCGTGGCAAATCTGTGTATTACTAAGAAGTTCCACATAAACAAAAGGATTGCCCCTTTCTTGAAGCTGCATGTTCCCACCTTTTTAAGTACAGACATTTTAAACTTGATACTTCTAGGAACTGGAGTTGAAATGGTTTTCTTGATGGAATTGGCGGTATTTCCCTATGTTCTGCTATGAGCTACCTGATTTTAACAAGCGTTATAAGACTCCTCTGATTAAGAGGGTTAATATCTTTCAGGAAATCCCCTCTGTGTGGCAAGTGGTGGAGGAGTACACATGTGGTGGTATTCTAATTATGCAAAAGTGTGTGGATCAAGTGAACCTCTTGCTGAGTGTGATTGCTGATGGAAAATGTGTGTTTCTTTGGGACTTAATTTTTTTTTCTTTGGACATTAGTTTTTGAATGTGATTAATTTGCATATACACCTTGGATTGGTTTTCTATTATTTTGGCACTTTTTTGTTATTCATTTATTTCTTTGTGCGTAGTGCAGCATTTTTATGTGAATTTCTATTGACCATAGGCATCTAATGGTTTTCTAGCAGCTGGTTATTTACTGATATCACCTATCAGTACTGTTTCACATTTATTTAAACTTGATAGACCACTTGGTCTTTTTCTATCATCACTCTTGTTGTGATGTTTCTATGCAGGAAGTTGTAAAATCTCAATTTAAAGCAGATCCCACCTTTCCCATTTGTCTTATTCCCAATGCAGGATAGTAATATATATGATTTCAGTAAATGAAAACAGACTTTTCATCCTATTTTAGACTTGTGTAGGTATGAAGCAAAACTGATATAAAATCAGGTCATCACTGAAGTAAATCTGGTGTACACTTGTTCAGTACAGTACCAGGTGGTCATCTTAAAATGGTTATAAAAATAGAAGGCTTTTTACCTTAATGCATGCATGCAATTTCTGTGTGCTGCCCCCCCCTATTTATACCTGAATGAGACCATTCTCGATCCACCACTGTGCCTGAGAACAACGGCTCCCTCTGCTCTCTCCCTCCTCACAGGATAGAGCGTCAACAGAGGGAGCCATTGGCTCCTGCTGCTGTCAATCAAATCCTGTGATAAGGGACTGGGGGCAGGACCAAGTTTTTCCACAAATAGAGCTTTCTTTTGGTGGTATTTGATCACCTCTGCGGTTTTTATTTTTTTCGCTATAAACAAAAAAAAGAGCGTACATTTTAAAAAAAAACAACTATATTTTTAACTTTTTTCTATAATAAATATCACAAATAAAAAAAAAAAAAAATTATTCATCAGTTTAGGCTAATGTACAGTATATTCTTCTACATATTTTTCGTAAAAAAAAAAAAAAAAAAATAAGCGTAGATTGGTTTGCGCAAAAGTTATAGCGTCTACAAAATAGGGGATAGATTTATGGCATTTATATATTTTTTCCACTAGTAATGGCTGCGATCAGCGGTTTTTTCTTGTGACTGCGACATTGATCGGACACTTTTGACACTTTTTTGGGACCATTGACATTTATACAGTGATAAGTGCTTTAAAAATGATTACTGTGTAAATGTCATTGGCAGAAAAGGGGTTAACACTAGGGGGCGATCAAGGGGTTAAATGTGCTCCCTGCTAGGTGTTTCTAACTGTGGGGGAATGGGACTTACTGGAGGAGGAGGTCGATCACTGTTCCTAATCTTTAGGAGCAGATGATCTGTCTTTCCTCCCCTGACAGAACCAGGATTTGTGTGTTTACACACACTGATCCCAGTTCTGGCTCTCGTGCCTGCGATCGTGGGTGGCTGGCGGGCGTCGAGTCCCCCACCATGCAGTGGGTGTGTGCACCCCTGCTAAGGCTCTTAAAGGAGCCAACGTACCTGTACGACGGTTCGTGCAGAGCTGCCAACCGGCCAAGTATATGGACGTGAGCTGGTCGGGAAGTGGTTTATGTGGTTATGGTCTGGCACTCCTTTCTGTATTTTCAGGATTTATATTGTTGTCTCCTCATCCCTCACTTCATGTCCTAGTGACATCCTTTGAGTTAGGGTGTGACAGGCTGTCATTAATTGGGACATGAATGAGGGGAAATCTCTAAAGCAGAATACACAGCAATAAAAACTTCTCTTTTGTATTCACAATTAAAAAGAAAACATTTTAGATGGGGCTGGGTTTTAATTTATGGTATTCTATTTGAACAAAAATTTGACAAATTAAAGCGGAGTTCCACCGAAAAGTGGAACTCCCGCTCATCTTATTCCCCCCCCCTGGTGCCACGATTGGCACCTTTCAGGGGGATGGGGGACAGGATATCTTTGACAGGTATCCTTTCCAACTTCTGGGAGTCCCTGCCGAGGAGTCGTGACGTCACCGTGGGGCTCCCTCCTTCTCCCCTGGCCGCCGGGCCAATAGGAGAGAGGAGCGTGGCCTCGCGCATGTGCAGTAGGGTTTCCGGCGTGAAGCCGAAAGGCTACACTGCCGGGTTCCCATACCAGCAATGGCGGCGGAGCACCCAACAGCTGATGGAAACATCAGCTGCGGGTGCCGACATCGCTGGACTCCAGGACATGTAAGTGTCCATTTATTAAAAGCCAGCAGCTGCAGTATGTGTAGCTGCTGGCTTTTAATGTTTTTTTTTGGGCGGAATACCGCTTTAACTTCAGGAAACTAGATGACATACATATAAGGGATTTTGCATGCGAAAAGGATTTGTATCTCTGTTTATTAAGGTCTGAGATTTTCATAGCCCTACCACACAGAACAGCACTGCCTTGCAGGACAGGGGACCTGCTTTTCTTTACTGCTGTGGAGTAATACAACCATGTCTTGTCTCCACTCCCAGCCTGTGACTAGGGTTCCCACCTTTTCTTCAAGCCAAACCCGAACACTTTAGCGACACATGGCAACATTTTTGGTGTAGTAGATCTGTAAAAGACCTGGGACACCTTTGGGTGCACCATGGAAAGTAGTGATGCGGCAAACAGTGGGTGTGGCCAAACTGTGTTAACAGATGGCAACAGAGTTGTGCGTGACCATATCGGTTATTTGGGATGCCACAGTCTGGTCTGAATAAGGTGTCCGAGTTTCAGGCAGCCTAAAACCTGGGCATATGACTCAAAACCCAGACTGTCCAGGTGAATTCAGGTAAGGTGACAACCCTAGGTGACCCCCCTCATGACAGAGGTCAGTGTCCCTTCTTCATAATACAGAGATCAATGCCCCCCCTCATAATATAGAGGATAGTGTCACCCCCTTCTTCATAGTATAGGGGTCAGTGCCCCCCCATTGTAATACAGGGGTCAGTGTCACCCCATTAGAATACAGGGGTCAGTGTCACCCCCACCATTATACGAGGGCTCCACCTAGAGACCCCCATTAGATCAGATGGACTGAAACCCGAACGCATGTGTCAAAACCCGAACTGTCTGTGTCAAAACCGGACAGGTGGCAACCCTATCTGTGACTAGAGAGTAAAGGAGAAGCAGAACACTGTTGAGCTAATCTCTCTGTCGCTGTACTTTTCCTATTCCATGTTAGCACATGATCACTTCAGCACAACTGATTAGGTTCTGCCTCTCCCTCTTCCAGTCTGAGCTGTATAAAGCTCCATAGAGACTTGCCAAAGACCATGTGGTCACTGCACTGGTTCATTCAGTTTATATGTAAATTTTCCTTGAGCTACTAAGCTCTGCAAATAAGAGTTTTTTTCTTCCAGCAAAAACTTTGATAAACTGTAAAACAATCATACATTAATTTTATGAAAGATTAAAACTGAGGAATCTGCATCTGAAAGAGTGTATATTGTTAAACCTGTGCCTGCTCTTTTTTGGGAAACAGGATCATCTAGCTGCACCCATAACACATTTTTTCCCTTTTTCTCATTATTCAATATTGTTTGTCTATGAACTATACCCATATTCTTGTGAAAGAAACAGGAAAAAGAAGTGAAAATTACAACTTCTCATACATCAGCTGGACCACCAAGGGAAAATGCCACCTTTAAAGTTCTCAGCTCAGATTAATTTGTTTGACATTTACATTAAATAAAGCTGACTCACCTGAACCTTTGAAGTCAGGTTTGGGTGGTCAAATGATCAGTCAAATATTAGATCACTGAGTATTATCTGAGCAGAAGGCTTTCTGGAATCAGCACGAGTCCAATCTAATGATGAGGCATTCAAATCATGCCTGTTCTTTAGCTTTCTTCTTGTAGTCAAAGACTTGATTGACAAACCAAGAGAACACTGGATACAAGAAAATATTCTGAAATATTGTATTTAAGATTTTGATTGCAGGCATTTATTCCTTGCTCTGGATTTTTAGATAAAGCTATGAAAATCCAGGAGCACAAAAACGAAATGTACTGTACGTATGGCGTTTGTTCATCATTTGCATTCAACACAAAACCAAATATGCCATATATGACGCAGTCTGTAGTATTAACAAAGCCCTCTGTTTTTCTGAGTCCCCTTCGTTTTTTTTCCAGTCGATCCTGTTGTTATTTTTTAACTTTCTTTAAAACACCAATCTGTGCAAATGATGAAAGTTAAAGGGTTGAGGAAAATCATTTTACACTGCATAAGGGTACTTACAATGGTCAGCTTGTATTCATTTATGTAAAACTTCTATCCCAAAAGAAAAAAAAAAAAATTCTAACTGCTTAAAAAGTGTTATCTGGATTTGGCTTTAATTTGTTAGTCCATCTAAAGCCTCGTACACACGGTCGGACTTCAAACAAACTTTTCCGTGGATTTTTGTCCGAAGGGAGTTGGCAGGGCACACCCATAGCATACACACGGCAGGACTTTTCTGCAAACTTTCCCAAAACTTTCCCAATATCACATGGTTTTTCTGCTCTTTTCTGCTCTTTACCACCACCCTTTGGTCAACTTCTGCTATTGTTGGTTGATTTTAACATTGGTTCTGGACATGCCTATTTGTACTTCGGACAAAAGTCTGATGGATTTCTGTACACACAGTCGGACTTTGCACCATCAGACTTTTGTTGCCAAAAAGTTTGTCCGTTTGCAGAGCGAACTTTTGTTCCGATGAAAACCGAAAAATTTTGTCCGATGGAGCGTACACACGGTCGGATTTTTGGGAAAACTTACTCATTTTAAAGTTTGTAAATGTTGGTCAAAAAAATCACGCGCATGCTGACTAATTGTACCACCACTGCGCACAAGTGAAAATATATGTGTATAAACCTAAAGCTGCTACTTGAATTGAAAAGTGATCTGAAAAGTATTTTTAACTAAAAAAATAGTAGCACTATAACCATATTCAATAAATATGTACAAATATAACCAATTGAATATATAATGAGTACACCACGTGATAGTGCACAAAATAACTCAATAACTGTAAACAATGTTCATAACGTTCATTGGTGACCATCAGAATAATTTGTGAGAAAACTCCAAAGGAGGAAAAAGAAACAAGTCCAAAAGAAAAAGTTGTGCGTTTTCAAGTGTTTAAACTCAAATAGTAGAACAGTTCTCTAATTAACTTGAATCAAAATCTTCCACCACACCGCTGTGATTGTGACTCCTCTCCCAAAAGACTTGCACTCACCAGATAAAATAGAATAGCACTCTCATGCTCAGGCAATAAGGCTTAAATGCACCAAACAAGGTGACTTCAGCGTTTCCAACAGTGCTCAATCAAAACAGGGAAATTCCATATGTAAATGTAAAAATAAAAAGTGCTTCCAATAGTAAAATATTGTCAGTGAATAATTTATTAACTACCTCAGACCCGGGCCATGTACAAAATACGGCCACAAGGTGGCTCTAGAAATCCGGGAGACCGTCTTTTTACGGCCTCCGCTCCTCCGGCCACTGGGGGGCGCGAGCGCTCCCGGCATGTCGCTCAGATGCCGATGCGCGTGCCTGGCGGCCGCGATGTCCGCCAGTTACCCGCGATCGGCCGGTACAGAGACAAGGACATGGATCTGTGTGTGTAAACACACAGATCCATGTCCTGTCAGGGAGAGAGGAGACCGATGCTGTGTCCCTTGTACATAGGGACACAGATCGGTCACCTCCCCCAGTCACTCCCCTCCCCCCACAGTAGTAAATCACTAATAGGGAACACATTTAACCCCTTCCTCGCCCCCTAGTGTTAACCCCTTCCCTGCCAGTCACATTTATACAGTAATCAGTGCATTTTTATAGCACTGTTCGCTGTATAAATGTGAATGGTCCCAAAATAGTGTCAAAAGTGTCCGATGTGTCCGCCGCAATGTCGCAGTAATGAAAAAAATCACTGATCGCCGCCATTACTAGTAAAAAAAAAAATTAATAAAAATGCCATAAAACTACTCCCTATTTTATAAACGCTATAACTTTTGCGCAAACCAATCAATAAACGGCGATTGTGATTTTTTACCAAAAATATGTAGAAGAATACGTATCGGACTAAACTGAGGAAAAAAATATTTTTTTTTACAAAAAAATAGGGATATTTATTATAGCAAAAATCAAAAAATATTGTGTTTTTGAAAAAAAATTACGCTCTTTTTTGTTTATAGCGCAAAAGATAAAAACCGCAGAGATGATCAAATACCACCAAAAGAAAGCTCTATTTGTGGGAAAAAAGGACGTTAATTTTGTTTGGGAGCCACGTCGCACGACCGCGCAATTTTCATTCAAAGCGACGCAGTGCCAAAAGCTATAATTTCGCCTGGGCAGGAAGGGGGTATATGTGCCCAGTAAGCAAGTGGTTAAAAAGGCACACGTAACCTTCAACAATTGCACTCACATCACTCCAAATACAACAAGGCACTTCACAAATAAAACTTCAACGATGAAAACTTCACACAGCAGAGAAGCTTGCAGCGGTGTACTAAGGTGTATCACGGTCACGGGGGACCCAGGATATAAACCGATAGTCTCACCCTTTACTCGCCCGCTCGCTATCCTAAACCTGTAGCTGCTTCACAGACGGCGATTCTGAACGTTACAATTCACTGATAATTGCCGCACAGCCACGCCCAGACATGTTTCGTCATACGGACTTCTTCATTGGGATTGGCTGTGCGGCTAAACAACCTCCCCTTTATACTCTCCCTTCATTCATTGCCGATTCGGTTCCGAGTGCGCTTGCACACCACCTGTGTCTCCATGACCACGATACCCCAGCTATGACACCGTGCAGCTTGATCAAGGAGTACATGAATACAAAATATAAAAAATGTAAAAATGATCAACAGACATTTAAAAGCACTAGTTCTAAAAATAAAACTCTGTGGGCAGATCTTACATGATAGTGGACCATATATAAACAACATATGCTAATTGGACAGAGACACATCTGATATATAGCACCCATCCCCAACAGAATATGGCACATAAATTCCAGGCAAAAAATAATCAAAATAAAAATACAGTATAGAGACTCATGATTAAAAATTAAAAATGATTAATAAAACAATTTAAGTCCAGTTCAATGTTCAGCCCTTTTTAAAAGAAAAATCAATTTCCTGACAGACTCCATGGCAGCCTACGTGTGGGTTAATCCCGCCCCTCATACCTCATAGGACCCTTCTCCCATAAATCTTTGCTCTGGGCCAGAGGCTGTGTTCCTTTTTTTGTCCTCCTCCTAGGACCAAGATATAGTCTTACCTTTTCATGAAGTTTTTCTGTAATCCAGGCCTGGCGGTGTGCACGGCGATACGTTGGTGGTTAGCGGTGATCCTCTCTGCAGTCCAGCAATCCTAGCTATTAGCAGGTGGACATGGGCGATATGATGTGATACCATGAAGAGCTTACTAACCTGGCCATTGGCAGGCAAGCGGCAATATGGCCAAACGTCCCAGCTATTAGCGGGAGGCTTTGTAAACGCCCGATCGTGCGGTGGGTCGAGCGAACAGCTCCCCAGTCCCAGGTTCTGGTCCGGATCGTGCCGTGGTGGTGGTAATGTACAAATATATTCCTTTTATATGGCAGCCGTATCTCTGTGTTTTGTGTGTCTCCTTATTTTCTATCAAGCTCCAGTGAGTGGCCACGGCGGCTGGAGCGCAGCTGCGTTCCAGCTCGCCGTTTCAGGAAGTCGCTGCGCATCCGCAAGCCGCGAACGAAGATTCTGTGCTTGGTTCGTGCAGGCGCAGTTTTGCCAAAATGGCGGCGGCGGTCGCGAATGCGATTGGCCGCCACGGGATGGCAACCGCTATGGGGCGGTGACATCGTTAACGGTGGCAGATTTAAATAGCTGTCAAAGCAGCTATTACTTGGGATGACTTGCAGGCTTATGCAGTATTTTCCCAGGCACTGGGCTCTGGTTTACAAGGTAAATTGTTTGCTGCAGGCTCCCTGTGTGCTTGCTATGTTTTGTTATGTGCTCTCTCATGCCTGTTGTCACTCCTGTTTCTTATAAGGCTGTAATGATTCATTTCACTTTCAAACTGCCTTGCCATGGATCTGTCACCGCCCTCTTGTGGCCAACCCTTGCGCTGCAGGTAGGATTTATTTATTTTCTACCTGTGATGCTTGGGTTCACTCATTCAGGAGCTGTTACCCTTTCTTTTTCACTCAGCTCTTCTAGGTCTGAACACCAAAGCACGGCAAAGACCGTCCTAGGTCTCAACGTTGTCACTCCTCTTCAAGGTACAGGCGTCAGATCTTCCTTTAGATCTAGGTACCACAGATAGGAGTTTAAAACCACCTCTGGGCGTCACTCTCACCGCTACTCCAGCCGCTCTGTGAGGAAAGCCTGCTGGGTATGCGGGGCCCAGGTTCCTGAAGGCAAATCGCTCTGCAAGCGATGCTTTTCTAAAGTCGCATAAGAAAGAGAGGGTGGAGACCAACAAGTGGAAGCACTGGTCAGAAAGGTGGTCCATGAGTCCCTGAGTAAAGGGGATTCTGGTCATACCCACAACCCTGCTGGCGACACTATGTCAGTCCCTATTAGGGATGATCTCAAGGCTCCAGGCCCTTCACAGCCGAGCCATTCCTCAATTGAAGCCTCAGACAGTGAGGTGGAGGTAGATGACCCTGGTGCAGGTTTTGAATTTGCCCTAGTACCACAGCTGGTCAAAAGCTGTCAAAGAAGCTTTGAGATGGAAGAGCCAGTGGAGGCACCCTCCAAACAGAGGAAATATTTTAAACACCTCAAAAAAGAACACCCTAATTTCTCCTTTTTGGGTGAACTCAGCGCAATAATTACCGACAAATGGGGTGGTGTTGAAAGGAAGAATTGCCTGTTAATGAAGGTATCAAAAATGTACCCATTTAAAAGCAAGGATGTAAAACACCTGGAGTCGGCTCCTCTCATTGACTCAGCCCTAATGAGAATGGTGAGGCATGTCACACTCCCATTGGAGGATACTGTTTCCTTTAGGGATTGCCTGGAGTGGAAAATTTATACCGACCTCAAGCAGATCTACATTACAGCGGGTATGACCTGCAAACCAGCTCTAGCTCTCGCAGCCCTTTCTAAAGCGATGGAAGTCTGGGCAGACAACGTAGATGCTTCTCTGAGGAGCATCTCGGAAGAACTGGCCAGGAGTTCACCTATTCATGGGCTAAGGTTGACGTTGGCTTTTCTCGTGGGGCTTCCCTAGACATAATTCGCCTGGTAGCTCGGATCATGCTGACATCTGTCACGGCTAAGCATGCCTTGTGGCTGTGCCCATGGGTAGCTGACCCTGCCTCCAAGCAGGCATGGTGCAGGATTCTATTTGGGGGTTCGTCCCTCTTTGGGAACATATCGGACAGTGCCATCACCCGTGCCACAGGGGGCAAGTCGGGGTTCCTTCCCCAGGATCGCGGTCTGCTAAACCAGAAGAGAACACAGCCCAGGCAAAGTTCAGATCGAGCAAGGAATGCTTGCTACTATAGGCCTGGCCGTGAGTTCAAGAAGACCTAGAAGAAAAAAAAAAACAGCCTTCAGGCCAGAAGTTTTCAAAAGGGGCATCTTTCGGTGGACAAGAATCCCCTAAGTCTTTATGATATTGCACCTGCCTAAAACCGAGCGAGTCGGCATCCTTGCCTCTCTCGGAAGAGAAAAAGCAAATTCTCCTGTCTCTCTTGTGGCTCAGGGCGCTGCAATTCCAGTTCCAGATGACAAAAGGTTTTAAGGGGTCTACTCGCCCCTCTTCATGGTGTTGAAGAAAAACGCCTCCTGGAGGCCAGTTATAGACCTAACCCACTTGAATTCTTTTATCTAGAAGGAGAAGTTCAAGATGGAGACACTACTCATAATCAGTCAAGCAATCCAACCAGGCGATTGGCTTGTCTCTATAGACCTGAAGGACGCCTACTTCCATGTTCCGATAGCGTCAGAATTCCAGAAATACCTTCACTTTGCTGTCGATCAAATCCGTCTGCAGTTCACCTGTCTCCCCTTCGGGCTTACAACATCGCCTCGTGTGTTTTCAAAACTTGTTGGCTGTCGTGGCTCTGATCAGGACCAGAGGTATCCGTCTGTATCAGTATCTAGACGACCTGCTGTTGTCTCGGGACAAGGAGCAGTTGCTAATCCACAGATCCCAGGTCATCTCCACTCTACTCGAGTTTGGTTGGCTTCTGAATCTGGAAAAGAGCCATCTGGATCCTACGCAGTCCCTGGTATTCCTCGGGGGACACTTCAACGCTATGAAGAGCACCATCTTGTTACCCCTGGAAAAATCCCAGTGATCCGGGACAGAGTTTGGCTTGCAATGTCGTCCTCATCTCCAAGCCTCTCAATGCCTAAAGATCATTGGCACCATGGTGGCAACAACACCCATGGTAAAGTGGGCTCAGTGGAAAATGCGGCCCTTCCAGAAAGGGTTTTCTCCAGCAGTATAATCCAGGGCTTCGGGATCACTTTATCCAAATAACCTCATCCATGCGGGAGAGCTTTCCTTGGTGGCTACAACAGAGGAACCTCCTCAATTGTCACTCCATCGCACCTGTGTCTTGGGTCACCATCACTACAGATGCCAGCAACAGGGGCTGACAGAAGTAGCCCAAGGCATATGGAATTTTCCCTCTCACAGGATAGTCTCCAATGTTCTGGAACTCCGGGCAGCGTTCTGCGCTCTGCAGGCCTTTCACCACTTAACAGCAGGAGACTCAGTCCTCCTAAGACTGGACAACACAACGGCAGTCGCATACATCAAGAGACAGGGGGGTACTCGCAGACTCTCCCTGTCAAAGGAAATAGAGCCCATCATGATCTGGGCCCAGAAAAACCTGGCCAACCTGACAGCTGTCTATCTCCCTGGAGTCCCGAACGTTCAGGCAGATTTTCTGTTGAGAGTTTCTCTGGACAACGAGTGGACTTCCCCCCCGAAGTCTTCAGGTGGGTCCTGTCCCTGGGAGTCATTCCGGAAGTAGACTTGTTTGCCTCCCCATGCAACTTCAGACTAGAGAGATACTACACAAGGTCTTGGTATCCCCAGGCTTTTGGGTAGATGGTCTGATAGACCATTGGCGGTTCCACAGGGCCTATGCCTTTCCCCCGGTTCCTGTCATTCTCCGTTTTTTGTCGAGGCTCAGGATGGAAGAAGCATAGATAGTGGCAATAGTCCCGTACTGGCCAAACAAGCCATGGTTTCTACTGCTGATGCAACTCAGCTTCCGGGACCCAGTTCCTCTACCCTCCAGACCAGATCTCCTATCACAAGGGGCATTTCTACATCCATGCCCGGCCCATCTACAGCTGATGATCTGGTTCTTGAGAGGGGAAGGTTGGAGGCCCTAGGCTGTCCAAGTAGGGCCATCTCCACAATATTAAATGCCAGAAGAACAGGCACCAACAGTCTACCAGAGGATTTGGAAAAAGTTTTCAGACTACACCTCTTCCACTGCAGGTTCTTGCAATAACCCAAAGATACATGATATCCTGGGCTTCTTACAATCAGGATTGGATCTCTCATTGTCAGTCAGCTCGCTGCGAGTCCAAAACGCTGTAATCTCTGCCTTTACGGGTGTTTCTTGGGCTAGACACCCTCTTACTCAGTAGTTTTTCAGAGGAGCAATAAGGCTCAGACCTCAGAGCCAAGTTTTTCTAATTGGGATCTTCCCCTTGTCCTGGATTTTTTCTTAGGTAGAGAGTTGGAACATGAAGATCAATCTTCTGTCAAATGACTCTCTCTAATAGTTGTCTTCTTGGTGGCTATAACCTCGGCCAAGAGGGTCTCTGAAATCAGCTCTCAGGGATGCAAGGAGCCATTTCTAAACCTTTTAATTCCTATGTTGGGTTCAAACCCCAAAGTGGCATCTGTGTTTCATGACAATCAGGAGATTGCTCTTCCAACGTTCAGATCTACCGAGGATTCCAGTGTTTATCCCTTAGATGTTGGAAAAGCTCTGAGTCAGTATCTTGAAGCTACAGCTTCTTTCCGTCAGACCGACCACCTGCTTGTTCTTTTCACAGGAAGTATAAGGGAATGCGTGCCTCTTCCAGATCTATCGGAGCATGGATTGTTCAGGCCATTCAGTGGGCCTATAAAGCCAAGGGCTTGGCGCCTCCAGAAGCGGTGACTGCTCACTCAACTAGAAGTGTCTTCATCATGGGCGGCATCACGTCACGTGCCTCCAGAAGTTATTTGCAAGGTGGCCTTGTGGTCTTCAATTAACACGTTCATGGCACACTACTGCGTAGTGGTTTACGTATCTTGTCTGTGATGGTGCCAATTAAACCTTTTTTCTTTTGTCCAGCACTCTGCCCACCCGGGTGTGTATGGCTAGTTATTTCCCACACGTAGGCTGCCATGGAGTCTGTCAGGAAAATGGAAAATTTATATCAAATACTTACCGTAATTTTCCTTTCCTGATGGACTCCATGGCAGCAGGAGTTCCCTCCCAGTGGCTGGAGTAGGCTAAATTATGGAACACAGCCTCTGGCCCAGAGCAAAGATTTATGGGAGAAGGGTCCTATGAGGTATGAGAGGCGGGATTAACCTACACGTAGGCTGCCATGGAGTCCATCAGGAAAGGAAAATTACGGTAAGTATTTGATATAAATTTTCCGTTTTTGTTTCTCTTCTCGACAAGTCCCTAACCTGATTAGAACCCCTCTACGAGGGCTGCATAACATCAATACCGCAGAATTGTAAAACTGATGGATCTTGGTCGTGTTTATCCTTAAAATGTAGTGACACGCTGTGGTGTTTAAAACCTTTCCTAATGTTGGCTAGATGTTCAGATATGCGGACCCTTAATAAGTGCTTAGTTCTTCCCACATAGTACAGCCCGCATGGACACCACAGGAGGTATATGACATAGATATTTTCATAACATGCAATTCATCCTATTTCAAATGTTTCATTATCCATATTCGCAATAGTGGTGCGACCCCTATTACTAGTATTAACAGTTCTGCAGCAAATGCATTTACGACAAGAATAAAAGCCTTTAAAATCTATTGACAGATTTTTTGCGGGGGGGGGGGGGGTCAAGGATTTTTTGTACCACCCGATCCCCGAAACTCGGGGCCCTTCAATAAATGAACTTTAGTCTATCCGGTAGGGCATCACATAAATGTCTATCCCTACATAGAATATACCAATATTTGCTGAAAATATTCTCTATTTCCTTATATTGATAATGGAAGTCAGAAATAAAGCCACATTGATGTTGCTCATTCACTGGAATATCTTCCTTCTTCCTCAAGCACTGTTCCTTTGGTATTTCAGCAATTTTTTTGATAGTATTATTGATAACATCCTCCTTATACCCTTTCTGCAGAAATTTCTCTCTCAATACATCGGCCTGTGCGAAATAATCATTAGATTCAGTACAATTACGTTGAACCCTTATTATCTGTCCCTTAGGAATGTTCCTGATCCAGGCAGGATGATGTCCACTCCTAATGGACAGATAGCTGTTTCTATGAGTTGGTTTAACCACTTAAGCCCCGGACCATTTGGTAGCTAAAGGACCAGAGGTGAATTCAGAATTTTGCACTGCGCTGCTTTAACTGTAAATTGTGCAGACATGCAATGTTGTACCCAAACAAAATTTGCATCCTTTTCTTCCCACAAATAGAGCTTTCTTTTAATGGTATTTGATTGCCTCTGCGATATTTATTTTTTGCGATATAAACGGAAAAAGACCGAAAATTTTGAAAAAAAATGATATTTTCTACTTTTTGTTATAAGAAAAATCGAATAAACTCAATTTTAGTCATACATTTAGGCCAAAATGTATTCAGCCACATGTCTTTAGTAAAAAAAAATGTCAATAAGCGTATATTTATTGGTTTGCGCAAAAGTTATAGCGTTTACAAACTAGGGTACATTTTCTGGAATTTACACAGCTTTAAATTTATGACTGCCTATCTCATTTCTTGAGGTGCTAAAATGGCAAGGCAGTACAAAACCCCCCCAAATGACCCCATTTTAGAAAGTAGACACCCCAAGGAAATTGCTGAGAGGCATGTTGAGCCCATTGAATATTTTTTTTTTGTCCCAAGTGATTGAATAATGACTAAAAAAAAAAAAAAATTACAAAAAGTTGTCACTAA
This sequence comes from Rana muscosa, assembly GCA_029206835.1. Taxonomy (NCBI): domain Eukaryota; kingdom Metazoa; phylum Chordata; class Amphibia; order Anura; family Ranidae; genus Rana; species Rana muscosa. Next base: position 182,316,501 of record CM055121.1, read on the forward strand.
ATGATATATTGCTCACACATGCCATGGTTATATGTGGAATTGCACCCCAAAATACATTCTGCTGCTTCTCCTGAGTACGGGGATACCACATGTGTGGGACTTTTTAGGAGCCTAGCCACGTACGGGACCCCGGAAACCAAGCACCGCCTTCAGGATTTCTAAGGGCGCAAATTTTTGATTTCACTCCTCACTACCTATCACAGTTTTGAAGGCCATAAAATGCCAAAATAGCACAAAACCCCCCCAAATGACCCCATTTTGGAAAGTAGACACCCCAAGCTGTTTGCTGAGAGGCATGGTGAGTATTTTACAGCTCTCATTTGTTTTTGAAAATGAAGAAAGAACATTTTTTTTTTCATTTTTTTTTTCAATTTTCAAAACTTTGTGACAAAAAGCGAGATCTGCAAAATACTCACAATACCTCTCAGCAAATAGCTTGGGGTGTCTACTTTCCAAAATGGGGTCATTTTGGGGGGGGGGGTTTGTGCCATCTGGGCATTCCATGGCCTCCGAAACTGTGATAGGCAGTGAGAAGTGAAATCAAAAATTGACACCCTTAGAAAGCCTGAAGGCGGTGATTGGTTTTTGGGGTCCCGTACGCGGCTAGGCTCCCAAAAAGTCTCACACATGTGGTATCCCCGTACTCAGGAGAAGCAACAGAATGTATTTTGGGGTGTAATTCCACATATGCCCATGGCATGTTTGAGCAATATATCATTTAGTGACAACTTTGTGCAAAAAAATAAATAAATTGTATTTTTTCCGCAACTTGTGTCAACATATAAAATATTCCATGGACTCGACAAGCCTCTCAGTATATAGCTTGGGGTGTCTACTTTCCAAAATGGGGTCATTTGGGGGGGGGGGGTTTGAACTGTTCTGGCATTTTATACACAACATTAGGAAGCTTACATCCACTCTTCTAACCACTTAAAGACAAAGCCCTTTTTGACACTTTTTGTTTACATGAAAACATTTTTTTTTTTGCAAGAAAATTATGTTGAACCCCCAAACATTATATATATTTTTAAAGCAAAGGCCCTACAGAATAAAATGGTGGGTGTTGCATTTTTTTTTTCTACACAGTATTTGCGCAGCGATTTTTCAAACGCATTTTTTGGGGAAAAAATACACTTTTTTTAATTTTAATGCACTAAAACACACTATATTGCCCAAATGTTTGATGAAATAAAAAAGATGATCTTAGGCCGAGTACATAGATACCAAACACGACATGCTTTAAAATTTCGCACAAACGCGCATTGGCGACAAACTACATACATTTTTAAAAGCCTTTAAAAGCCTTTACAGGTTACCCCGTTAGATTTACAGAGGAGGTCTACTGCTAAAATTACTGCCCTTGATCTGACCTTCGTGGTGATACCTCACATGCATGGTGCAATTGCTGTTTACATATGACGCCAGACCAACGCTTGCGTTCGCCATTGGGCAAGAGCAGGGCAGGACAGGGGTGCTTTTTTTTATTTTATTTTTTATTATTATTAATATTGCTTTTTTATTTTATTTTTCAACTGTTGCTTCCATATTTTTTTTTTTTTATCATTTTTATTGTTATCTCAGGGAATGTAAATATCCCCTATGATAGCAATAGGTAATGACAGGTACTCTTTTTTGAAAAAACTGGGGTCTATTGGACCCTAGATCTTTCCTCTGCCCTCAAAGCATCTGACCACACCAAGATCGGTGTGATAAAATGCTTTCCCAATTTCCCAATGGTGCTTTTTATATCCGGGGGGGGGGACATTCCCTCCCACTGCTTGTAAAAGCAGTCCAGAGGCTAATTAGCCACTAGGATTGCTTTTACATGAAAGCCGGCCGCTGGCTGAAAAGAATGATACCAAGATGATACCTAAACCCGCAGGCATCATTCTGGTATAAACATTCAAAGTCCAGCAACATACCAGTACGTTGCTGGTCCTTGTTGGACATGTATTGTAATCTTTTTTTTCATGCAGCCTGTTGGCTGAACGAAAAAAAAAGATTGATCGGTGGGTATGCCCACCATTAGAATACCTCCCTTCATCCACCCACTTCTAATGATGGGCATACATGCACCATTTATATATGCCGAAGCATGGGGGCATCTTCTCGCAAAAGTTATGCCGCGTACACATGGTCAGACTTTTCCACGGGCAAGCCTCCGTCGGAATTTCGACCGTATGTACGCGGCATTAGGAGCAAAATCGCTCCTCCGCTCCTCCGCCCCTGCTGCCCCAATGCTTCGGCATATATGCTTTTTTTTTTTTAACTGTGGTGGTGAAATCACCTCCTACAGCACTGGAGTCGCAGGGATCAGGCCTGTCTCTGCGAACGCTGCAGTTATGTGTGTTGTGTTTTGCAAGTGACAGTGATCGATCGATACTGCACTTGGGTGGCCTGGGCTGGACGGAGGGGCAAAACGCAGGTGCTAGCAGGTATCTGGGCTGATCCCGCTAACACTGCGTTTTTGGGAACCCTAAACTGCTGGGGACGCTAGTATAGATCTGATCAGATCAGATATTGAGCTGATCAGATACTATACCACTAAGGGGGGTGTATGCTTCACGCGTGGGTGTTAGCGCTACTGGCACTAACCTGACGCTGCCTGGGGTGTGACGCAGACCCTCTCTGACGCTAAAACCTAATTGATATCACCCGCCGGGCGATCAGGGGGTTAAACCTTTATTGGGTTATAATATACGGCGGGTGCCCTAACACTATAAAAAGCAAACTAACTAACCAGCGTCACCCGTAACACTTATATGATTATCACTGGTGAAAGGGTTAACTAGGGGCAATTAGGGGGTTAAAACCTTTATTAGGTAATATATGGGGGTACCTGACGCTATATAAAAACCTGACGGCGAACCTAAAAAAAAATACTGGCTACCGATCTGCATCACCGACGCTAAGACAGCGATCAGAAAAATGATCGCTTAGCGACAGTGGTGATAGGTGGTGAAAGGGTTACCTGGGGGGCGATCAAGGGGGTTAAACCTTTATTAGGTAATATATGGGGGTACCCGACGCTATAAAAACCTGCGGCGAACCTAAAAAAAATTACTGGCTACCGATCAGCATCACCGACGCTAAGACATTGATCAGAAAAATTATCGCATAGCGACGGCGGTGCTAGGGGGTGAAAGGGTTACCTGGGGGGTGATCAAGGGGGTTAAACCTTTATTAGGTAATATATGGGGGTACCCGACGCTATAAAAACCTGCGGCAAACCTAAAAAAAATTACTGGCTACCGATCAGCATCGCCGACGCTAAGACATCGATCAGAAAAATTATCGCTTAGTGACAGTGGTGATAGGGGGTGAAAGGGTTACCTGGGGGGCAATCAAGGGGGTTAAACCTTTATTAGGTAATATATGGGGGTACCCGACGCTATAAAAACCTGCGGCCAACCTAAAAAAAATTACTGGCTACCGATCAGCATCACCGACGCTAAGACATCGATCAGAAAAATGATCGCATAGCGACGGCGGTGCTAGGGGGTGAAAGGGTTACCTGGGGGGTGATCAAGGGGGTTAAACCTTTATTAGGTAATATATGGGGGTACCCGACGCTATAAAAACCTGCGGCGAACCTAAAAAAACTTACTGGCTACCGATCAGCATCGCCGACGCTAAGACATCGATCAGAAAAATTATCGCTTAGTGACAGTGGTGATAGGGGGTGAAAGGGTTACCTGGGGGGCGATCAAGGGGGTTAAACCTTTATTAGGTAATATATGGGGGTACCGGACGCTATAAAAACCTGCGGCGAACCTAAAAAAAATTACTGGCTACCGATCTGCATCACCGACGCTAAGACATCGATCAGAAAAATGATTGCTTAGCGACGGTGGTGCTAGGGGGTGAAAGGGTTATCTGGGGGGTGATCAGGGGGTTAAACCTTTATTAGGGGGGTTAGGGGGCTACACTGGACCTAAAACTAACTTTAGTGACACTTTTACAGTCACAAATGTCACTGATTGCAGTGATCACTAAATAAATGGTCACTGCAATCAGTGACACTGTGACTGGGGGCTGTCTGGGGGGGCCTGGGGGGGCGATTTATGTGCCTATGTGTCCTGGTGTCAGTGTAGTGTTGTGTGCACTAACCTGCATCTTCTCCTGTATGGCGCTCGGTATATGTGAGCGCCGCAGGAGAGATGACATCACTTCCTCCTGCCTGGCAGGCAGGGGAAGCTCTCTCATTCGCCGGGAGCGATCGAGAGGGGGGGGGCCGGAATCGAACGGCCGTCCCCTCATGCCGGATCGCTCCCGAAGGTAAAACGACCACCCACTGTAAAGAAGGGGGGTCCGATCGGACCCCCCAACTATACAAAGGCAATCACGTATATGTACGTGATTCTGCCTGTCGGTGCCATTCTGCCGACGTATATTTACAGTGGGCGGTCGTTAAGTGGTTAAAGTATACCTTGGTACTAGGGATGAGCTTCGAGTTCGAGTCAAACCCATGTTCGACTCGAACATCGTCTGTTTGGCCGTTCGCCGAATTTCGAACATTATGGGCCGTTCGCGCCAAATTCGTGTGGCGCGTCACGGCCCATAATTCACCGCGGCATCGAAGTGCATTGCTGGCTGATGATTGGCCAAGCATCCACTATGACCCGCATGCTTTGGCCAATCACATCGCGGAAAAAAAACGGAGAGCCATAATTGGCCAAAGCCAGGATGGCTTTGGCCAATTATGTCTCAGGGGGTTTAGTACACGCCCCACACTATATAAGGCCGCCTTCATGGCGGCCTTGTGTAGTGTGTTGCGGTGGTTAAAGACAGAAAGAGAGAGAGATAGTGTCATTTAATTTGAGTTAATAGAGCAGGCAGGCGAGTCAGTTAGCTTCAGTTACAGTGTGTAGAGGATATATACGCATCCTAGGTGTTGTATATATATTTACACACGGTATTCAGTTTAGCTAGATCCGTTCCTGTTATTCTCTATACTGACAGACAGGCAGGTGATTGTGCTAGCTGCAGTATTTTCACTTAGTGTACTGTGTCCTTTGCACAGTGTGCACCTAAAGCTTACCTGAATACAATTGCTGGTGTTCTGATACAAATACAGGCAGGGAGCTGCAGTATTTTGCTTTAGTTTCCTTTGCACAGTGTGCACCTAAAGCTTACCTCAATACAATTGCTGGTGTTCTCATACAAATACAGGCAGGGAGTTGCAGTATTTTGCTTTAGTGTCCTTTGCACAGTGTGCACCTAAAGCTTACCTCAATACAATTGCTGGTGTTCTGATACAAATACAGGCAGGGAGCTGCAGTATTTTGCTTTAGTGTCCTTTGCACAGTGTGCACCTAAAGCTTACCTCCATACAATTGCTGGTGTTCTCATACAAATACCACAGGCAGGGAGCTGCAGTATTTTCAGTTAGTGTACTGTGTCCTCTGCACAGTGTGCAACTAAAGCTAACTGAAGACAATTGCTGGTGTTCTCATACTAATAATACTACAGGCTGCCAGTTGATTCTGCTAGCTGCAGTATAATCAGTAAATATATATACATCCCAGCTTTGTGCAGCTACATCTCCCTGCAGGCCATTAGTATGTCTGGAAGAACAACAAGGAGAGGCAGACAGTCACAAGCCAATAAAAGAGGGCAAGCAGGCTCTGTGTCTAGAGGCAACAGTGCTGGTCGTGGACACGGTGCATCCTCATCAGCACGTGGCCGTGGGACACACTTGTCCTTTTATTTGGCAGCTGGCCGTGTTGAGCCACAACATGCCGAAGACTTGGTAGATTGAATGACCAAGCCGTCCTCATCCTCCTCATCCTCTCTCACCCAGGCTCAGGGTACTTTGTCTGGCAAAGCAGCTGCCAAAGCGGCCTCTTCCCTCGGCTCAATGGCATCAGTCACTCCTTCCCTAGCCCCACCATGTCCTCCTGAGGAGTCCCCCGAACTGTTTGACCACAGTGTTGGATACATGCTCCAGGAGGATGCCCAGTGTTTTGAAGGCTTCGATGATGGTACCCAGCTAGAGGAAGGCAGTAACATGAGCCCAGAAAGAGGGGTGCCCAAGAAGGACAGCAATCTGGCAGTCATGTTCGCCCAGCTGCAGCATACTGCCAGGTTTGCTACAGTGATGAGGAGGGAGGGGATGATGAGGTCACGGACTCTACGTGGGTGCCTGATAGGAGAGAGGAGGAGGAGGAGGCACATCTCTAACGAGGCAGGATGCCCTCCAGGGGCCAGCTTAAGGGCAGCACACCGACAGCATCACATCACAGAGCTCCGCATGTGCAGGCCACTGCTGTCTCTGCGCGTTATTCCAAAAGTTCTTTGGTGTGGGCCTTTTTTGAGACGAGTGCATCAGATCGCAGCGCTGCTATTTGCAACATATGTCTCAGGCGTATCTCGCGTGACCAAAACATCACCCGCTTGGGCACCACATGCTTGATCAGACATATGTCAACCTGCCATGCAGTTCGTTGGCAAGCACACCTAAAAGACCCACACCAAAGAACAAAGCGGACCTCTCCTTGCTCGTCATTAGCTGGGATCTCCAACCCCACTATACCTTCAGTCCTCTCTGAAACCTGCACTGAGAGGAATGAAGGTGTAGAATTAGGTGTGTCACAGCCAAGTACTTGTGGGCAATCTGCTATCGGTACACCAACGTCGGATTGTACCAGGAAAATTTCCCTTCCCCAGCTGCTGCACCGCTGAAAGAAGTTCGCTCCCAGCCATCCACATGCCCAGCGGTTGAATGCTAGCTTGGCTAAATTGCTAGCACTTCAACTACTGCCTTTTCAGTTGGTAGACTATGTCCCCTTCCGTGAGTTTGTGGAATTTGCGATTCCTCAGTGGCAGGTTCCCAAACGACACTTTTTCTCACGGAAGGTCTATTTCGGCTCTCTACCGGCATGTGGAAGGCAATGTCTTGGCCTCGCTGGACAGGGCGGTTAGCGGTAAGGTGCATATTATCGCTGACTCATGGTCCAACAGGCATGGACAGGGACGTTACCTATCTTTCACGGCGCATTGGGTGACTCTGCTGGCAGCTGGGAAGGAGGCAGGACAAGGTGCCGTAGTGTTGGAGGTTGTTCCGCCACCACGCCTCCAAAATGCTACTACTGGTGATTCTGACACACCCTCCTCTTCTTCTTCCTCCATGGCCTCTTCCTGTGCTTCGTCCTCGGAACCAGGGGTTCTCCGTAGGCGTTCAAGGGGCTATGCAAGTACGCAGGTGTGCTTGGGGGACAGGAGCCACACTGGGGCAGAGATTCTGTCAACTCTGCAGGGGCATGTTTAGAGGTGGTTTACGCCATGCCAGCTTAAGCCAGGAATATTGGTTTCAGACAATGGCACCAACCTCCTCTCCACCCTCCGACGGGGACACCTGACCCATGTGCCCTGTTTGGCTCACGTCCTTAACTTGGTGGCGCAGCGGTTCTTGGGCAGGTACCCGGACTTACAGGATGTCCTGAGGCAGGCCAGGAAAGTCTGTGTGCATTTCCGCCGGTCATATAATGCCAATGCCAATGCTCGGCTGGCTGACCTGCAAAAGGAATTTAACCTGCCCAAGAACCGCCTAATCTGTGACATGCCCACCAGGTGGAACTCAGCGTTGGCCATGCTGCAGTGGCTGAACACGCAGCAGAGGGCCATCTATGAGTATCTGTGCCAATATGGCACCAGGACAGGGTCAGGGGAGCTTGTTTTTTTTGCCATGCCAGTGGGTCATGATCAGGGATGCATGCACTGTCCTGGAACCATTTGGGGAGGCCACAAGGATGGTGAGCAGTGACAGTGCATGCATCAGTGACACTGTCCCTCTTGTCCACCTGTTGCAGCACACGCTGCATGGAATAATGGACAGGGCACTTGAGGCAGAACCTCTCAAGGCCCCCTTTATCCAGACAATGTTCCTGCTGGCCCGCATATCACACAGGAAGAGGAGGAGGAGGAGGAGGAGAAGGATTGTGTCAGCATGGAGGTGGAGCCTAGCACTCAGCATCAGCAGCAGTCTTCAAGGGATCAATCACAGTCCCAAGACACCCATGGACTTGTACGTGGCTGGGATGAGGTGGCTGCGGATCATGTCGTCCTGAGTGACCCAGAGGACTCCGGACCGAATGCCTCAGCAAACCTACGCTGCATGGCCTCCCTGATCCTGCAAAGCCTGCGGAAGGATCCTCGTATTCGTGCTATCAAAGAGAGGGATCATTACTGGCTGGCAACCCTCCTTGATCCACGTTACAAGGGTAAGGTTGCAGACCTTATCTTGCCGTCGCAGAGGGAGCAGATGATGAAACATCTTTGGGAGGCCTTGCAGAAAGATCTGTGCAACGCGTTCCCAGAGACTGGGAGGTTACAAATTCCTGGTCCTGGACAACGTGTTGCTGAGGCTTCGGTCAGTCAAAGAAGGAGCGGTGGAGAAGGTGGCCGTCTGACCGATGCGTTCAGACAATTTTTTAGTCCGCAGCCCCAAGGTATGATTGGTTCCAGCAACCATCGCCAGTGTCTGGTTTACATGGTGCAGGAATACCTAAGGGCAAGATCAGACTTGGACACCTTTCCCACCGAAAATCCTCTAGGTTACTGGGTCTTGAGGATGGATCACTGGCCAGAGCTTGCACAGTATGCAATTGAGCTACTGGCCTGTCCTGCATCCAGCGTTCTTTCGGAACGCACATTCAGTGCTGCTGGAGGCTTTGTAACTGATCACAGTGTGCGCCTGTCCACCGACTCGGTCGATCGACTGACCTTCATAAAAATTAATCAGTCTTGGATCACCAAGCACCTGATGCTGATGTAACCGAATATTTTTTTTTTAAATGTCTGATCCCTTCAAGACTGCCTATGCTGATGCTGAGTGACTATCCTGTTATGCTGAGAGATTATCCTCTTCCTCCTCAATGATCATGTTGATAGCTTGTAAGAACATTTTTGTTTCTGGGCACCGCCACCAGTGTCTAAGGCCCAATTTTTCAGCCCCTGTTTAACAGGAGCGTGTAATTACAATTTTTGATGCAATACTTTGAAGCAGGGCTCATTCCTGTGCTCCAACTAGAGTATCTGTGAGTGGTTGCAGTGTTGTGGCACCAGCACCAGTGCCTAAGGCCCAATTTTTCAGCCCCTGTTTAACAGGGGCGTGTAATTACAATTTTTGATGCAATACTTTGCAGCAGGGCTCATTCCTGGGCTCCAACTAGAGTATCTATGAGGGGTTGCAGTGTTGTGGCACCAGTGCCTAAGGCCCAATTTTTATGCCCCTGTTCAACATGTTATTACAATTCTTGATCTAATATTTCACAGCAGGGCCCATTCCTGCGCCCACCAAGAGTAACTGTGAGGGCTTACAGTGTTGTGGCAACACCACCACCACCACCACCAAAGGCCCAATTTTTCTGCCCCTGTTCAACAGGGGCATGTAGTTACAATTCTTGATCTAATATTTCACAGCTGGGCCCATTCCTGCGCCCACCAAGAGTAACTGTGAGGACTTACATTGTTGTGGCACCAGCACCACCACCACCACCACCACCACCAAAGGCACAATTTTTCCTACCACTGTTCAACAATGGCATGTAATTACAATTCTTGATATAATAGTTCACAGCAGGGCGTTCCAGCACCCACCAAGAGTAACTGTGAGGGCTTACAGTGTTGTGGCAACACCAACACCTAAGGGCAAAATTCTATAAGGCAGGCCCCTACTTTCAAACATCCAACTTACAAACGACTCCTACTTGCAAACGGAAGGAGACAACAGGAAGTGAGAGGACATCTACCCCTAGGAAGGGAAATTCTCTCCTGTAAGAGTTAATATGGGAAAAAGGTGTCTCCTCTTCACTGATGCTTTACCACCAATCCTTGTTTCACTAAAAACCCCAAATTTTCAAAAAACATTTCTCATTGGGACGGAAAGTGAGGTGAAATGTTCTGAACAGGTGACCAGACAGCAAAACAAATTTTACAGGGGTGATAACCCTTCCCTATGTTTTCCAAAAAGCTTAAAAATAGATTTTTGGGCTGGAGCTACACTTTAAAAATGTACCAGTTCAGAATTACAAACAGATTCTACGTCCCTGTCTTGTTTGCACCGCCTGTATACTGCTGTTCAGAGTATATAGGGCCTGGGGGCCCCACGCCTTTCCTTTTTTTAATTTGGGCGCGGGATTCCCCTTAATATCCATACAAGACCCGAAGGGGCTGGTAATGGGCTGGGGGGGGGGGTACCCATGCCATTTTTTTCAATGATTTTCATCCATATTTCTGGGACCAGACATTACATTAAAGCTGCAAGCAGTTTTAAATTACTTTTTTTCCTTTAGAAATGTCATTTTGTGCAGGGACAGTTCTAAACACAGGAAACACGTGCCACTTCACAGGCATACTATAGACACCCCCCCCAGGTATGATATTTAAAGGAATATTCAATTTTTTTTCACTTTAAGCATCATTTAAGTCACTGCTCCCGAGAAAACGGCTGTTTTTAAAACTTATTTTTGCATTAATACATGTCCCCTGGGGCAGGACCCGGGTCCCCAAAACCTTTTTAGGACAATAACTTGCATATTAGCCTTTATAATTAGCACTTTTGATTTCGAACGTTCGAGTCCCATAGACTTTAAGGGGATTCTAAAGTTTGCGTAAACTTTCGGTCCGTTCGCAGGATCTAGTGCAAACCGAACCGGGGGGTGTTCAGCTCATCCCTACTTGGTACTCAACCCAGCCTCAGTTTTCATGATAGTGAGATCCAAAAAGTTAACACTTACGTCACTGATGACATAATCCAAAACTATATTATTAGTATTCAGATTAAGCTGTTGGACAAAATCAACCGCAGATTCCCTAGACCCCTCCCATATAAACAGGAGGTCTTCTACGACCTATCTTGTAACAGCGGACATCTGTTCGTTGTACACTATCATACAACATGAAGATGCTCTCCTAGCACATAACTGAGCTTTGAGTAGGCGTGAGGATATACCCTATATACAGAAATGTTTTTTGGGTAAGGTTTTAGATTTTTGTATGGCCCATAATTACTTTTGGTTCCATGATCAGTTTTTCTCCCATCAGGTTGGCGTGGCAATGGGAGCTAAATTTGCTCCCAGTCTCGCCAACCTGTTCATGGCAGAATTGGAGGATAGACATGTATTTAACCATAATAGATCAGAGTTAAAACTCTACCATAGATTCATAGATGGCCTTCTGTTTATATGGGAGGGGTCTAGGGAGTCTGCGGTTGAGTTTGTCCAACAGCTTAATCTGAATACTAATAATATAGTTTTGGATTATGTCATCAGTGACGTAAGTGTTAACTTTTTGGATCTCACTATCATGAAAACTGAGGCTGGGTTGAGTACCAAGTTATACTTTAAGCAAACTGATAGAAACAGCTATCTGTCCATTAGGAGTGGACATTATCCTGCCTGGATCAGGAACATTCCAAAGGGACAGATATTAAGGGTTCAACGTAATTGTACTGAATGTAATGATTATTTCACACAGGCCGATCTATTGAGAGAGAAATTTCTGCAGAAAGGGTATAAGGAGGATGTTATCAATAATACCATCAAAAAAATTGCTGAAATACCAAGGGAACAAAGCTTGAGGAAGAAGGAAGATATACCAGTGAATGAGCAACATCAATTGGGCTTCATTTCTGACTTCCATTATCAATATAAGGAAATAGAGAATATTTTCAGCAAATATTGGTATATTCTATGTAGGGATAGACATTTATGTGATGCCCTACCGGATAGACCAAAGTTCATTTATAGAAGGGCCCCGAGTTTCGGGGATCGGGTGGTACAAAAAATCCTTGACCCCCCCCGCAAAAAATCTGTCAATAGATTTTAAAGGCTTTTATTCTTGCCGTAAATGCATTTGCTGCAGAATTGTTAATACTAGTAATGGGGTCGCACCACTATTGCGAATATGGATAATGAAATATTTGAAATAGATAAATTCATAACATGCAATTCATCCTATGTCGTGTACCTCCTGTGGTGTCCATGCGGGCTGTACTATGTGGGAAGAGCTAAGCGCTTATTAAGGGTCCGCATAGCTGAACATCTAGCCAACATTAGGAAAGGTTTTTAGGGATGAGCTTCGTGTTCGAGTCGAACATACGTTCGACTCGAACATCGGCTGTTCGATGAAGATCGAACGATTTGGGCCGTACGCGCCAAATTCGAGTGACGCGAACGGCCCACAATGCACTACGCCATCGCAGTGTCATCCAGGCGCTGTGATTGGCCAAGCATGCACTGTGACCCCGCATGCTTGGCCAATCACAGCGCCGGCAGCGAGGAGAGCAATGATTGGCCACAGGCAGGATGCCTGTGGCCAATTATTGCTGAGGGTGTTTAGTACACGCCCCACACTATAAAAGGCCGCCAGCACGGCGGCCTAGTGTAGTGTGTTCCGGAGCAGGGAAAGAGAAACATAGGCAGGGACAGTGACATTTATTTTTTTCTTGCTTAAACTGGATTCCTTTAGATTAGGGAAAGAGAAGGATAGGTAGGGAGAGTGTCAGTGTGTTTTACTGTGCGAATCCTTGTTTCTAGGGACAGGGAAGGACAGTGAGGGAATTCTCCTTGTGCTATAGTGTGCTTTAAAAAAACATTTTTTCTAGGGACAGAAAACTATAGGTAGGGAGAGTGTCAGTGTGTTTTACTGTGCGAATCCTTGTTTCTAGGGACAGGGAAGGACAGTGAGGGAATTCTCCTTGTGCTATAGTGTGCTTTAAAAAAACATTTTTTCTAGGGACAGAAAACTATAGGTAGGGAGAGTGTCAGTTTCTTTCACTGTGATAATCCTTGTTTCTAGGGACAAAGAAGGAAAGTGAGTGAAATTCTCCTTGTGCTATAGTGTGCTTTAAAAAAACATTTTTTCTAGGGACAGAAAACTATAGGTAGGGAGAGTGTCAGTGTCTTTTACTGTGCGAATCCTTGTTTCTAGGGACAGGGAAGGACAGTGAGGGAATTCTCCTTGTGCTATAGTGTGCTTTAAAAAAACATTTTTTCTAGGGACAGAAAACTATAGGTAGGGAGAGTGTCAGTGTGTTTTACTGTGCGAATCCTTGTTTCTAGGGACAGGGAAGGACAGTGAGGGAATTCTCCTTGTGCTATAGTGTGCTTTAAAAAAACATTTTTTCTAGGGACAGAAAACTATAGGTAGGAAGAGTGTCAGTTTCTTTCACTGTGATAATCCTTGTTTCTAGGGACAAAGAAGGAAAGTGAGTGAAATTCTCCTTGTGCTATAGTGTGCTTTAAAAAAACATTTTTTCTAGGGACAGAAAACTATAGGTAGGGAGAGTGTCAGTGTGTTTTACTGTGCGAATCCTTGTTTCTAGGGACAGGGAAGGACAGTGAGGGAATTCTCCTTGTGCTATAGTGTGCTTTAAAAAAACATTTTTTCTAGGGACAGAAAACTATAGGTAGGGAGAGTGTCAGTTTCTTTCACTGTGATAATCCTTGTTTCTAGGGACAAAGAAGGAAAGTGAGTGAAATTCTCCTTGTGCTATAGTGTGCTTTAAAAAAACATTTTTTCTAGGGACAGAAAACTATAGGTAGGGAGAGTGTCAGTGTCTTTTACTGTGCGAATCCTTGTTTCTAGGGACAGGGAAGGACAGTGAGGGAATTCTCCTTGTGCTATAGTGTGCTTTAAAAAAACATTTTTTCTAGGGACAGAAAACTATAGGTAGGGAGAGTGTCAGTGTGTTTTACTGTGCGAATCCTTGTTTCTAGGGACAGGGAAGGACAGTGAGGGAATTCTCCTTGTGCTATAGTGTGCTTTAAAAAAACATTTTTTCTAGGGACAGAAAACTATAGGAAGGAAGAGTGTCAGTTTCTTTCACTGTGATAATCCTTGTTTCTAGGGACAAAGAAGGAAAGTGAGTGAAATTCTCCTTGTGCTATAGTGTGCTTTAAAAAAACATTTTTTCTAGGGACAGAAAACTATAGGTAGGGAGAGTGTCAGTGTCTTTTACTGTGCGAATCCTTGTTTCTAGGGACAGGGAAGGACAGTGAGGGAATTCTCCTTGTGCTATAGTGTGCTTTAAAAAAACATTTTTTCTAGGGACAGAAAACTATAGGTAGGAAGAGTGTCAGTTTCTTTCACTGTGATAATCCTTGTTTCTAGGGACAAAGAAGGAAAGTGAGTGAAATTCTCCTTGTGCTATAGTGTGCTTTAAAAAAACATTTTTTCTAGGGACAGAAAACTATAGGTAGGGAGAGTGTCAGTGTCTTTTACTGTGCGAATCCTTGTTTCTAGGGACAGGGAAGGACAGTGAGGGAATTCTCCTTGTGCTATAGTGTGCTTTAAAAAAACATTTTTTCTAGGGACAGAAAACTATAGGTAGGGAGAGTGTCAGTGTGTTTTACTGTGCGAATCCTTGTTTCTAGGGACAGGGAAGGACAGTGAGGGAATTCTCCTTGTGCTATAGTGTGCTTTAAAAAAACATTTTTTCTAGGGACAGAAAACTATAGGTAGGGAGAGTGTCAGTGTGTTTTACTGTGCGAATCCTTGTTTCTAGGGACAGGGAAGGACAGTGAGGGAATTCTCCTTGTGCTATAGTGTGCTTTAAAAAAACATTTTTTCTAGGGACAGAAAACTATAGGAAGGAAGAGTGTCAGTTTCTTTCACTGTGATAATCCTTGTTTCTAGGGACAAAGAAGGAAAGTGAGTGAAATTCTCCTTGTGCTATAGTGTGCTTTAAAAAAACATTTTTTCTAGGGACAGAAAACTATAGGTAGGGAGAGTGTCAGTGTCTTTTACTGTGCGAATCCTTGTTTCTAGGGACAGGGAAGGACAGTGAGGGAATTCTCCTTGTGCTATAGTGTGCTTTAAAAAAACATTTTTTCTAGGGACAGAAAACTATAGGTAGGAAGAGTGTCAGTTTCTTTCACTGTGATAATCCTTGTTTCTAGGGACAAAGAAGGAAAGTGAGTGAAATTCTACTTGTGCTATAGTGTGCTTTAAAAAAACATTTTTTCTAGGGACAGAAAACTATAGGTAGGGAGAGTGTCAGTGTGTTTTACTGTGCGAATCCTTGTTTCTAGGGACAGGGAAGGACAGTGAGGGAATTCTCCTTGTGCTATAGTGTGCTTTAAAAAAACATTTTTTCTAGGGACAGAAAACTATAGGTAGGGAGAGTGTCAGTGTGTTTTACTGTGCGAATCCTTGTTTCTAGGGACAGGGAAGGACAGTGAGGGAATTCTCCTTGTGCTATAGTGTGCTTTAAAAAAACATTTTTTCTAGGGACAGAAAACTATAGGTAGGGAGAGTGTCAGTTTCTTTCACTGTGATAATCCTTGTTTCTAGGGACAAAGAAGGAAAGTGAGTGAAATTCTCCTTGTGCTATAGTGTGCTTTAAAAAAACATTTTTTCTAGGGACAGAAAACTATAGGTAGGGAGAGTGTCAGTGTGTTTTACTGTGCAAATCCTTGTTTCTAGGGACAGGGAAGGACAGTGAGGGAATTCTCCTTGTTCTATAGTGTGCTTTAAAAAAACATTTTTTCTAGGGACAGAAAACTATAGGTAGGGAGAGTGTCAGTGTGTTTTACTGTGCGAATCCTTGTTTCTAGGGACAGGGAAGGACAGTGAGGGAATTCTCCTTGTGCTATAGTGTGCTTTAAAAAAACATTTTTTCTAGGGACAGAAAACTATAGGAAGGAAGAGTGTCAGTTTCTTTCACTGTGATAATCCTTGTTTCTAGGGACAAAGAAGGAAAGTGAGTGAAATTCTCCTTGTGCTATAGTGTGCTTTAAAAAAACATTTTTTCTAGGGACAGAAAACTATAGGTAGGGAGAGTGTCAGTGTCTTTTACTGTGCGAATCCTTGTTTCTAGGGACAGGGAAGGACAGTGAGGGAATTCTCCTTGTGCTATAGTGTGCTTTAAAAAAACATTTTTTCTAGGGACAGAAAACTATAGGTAGGAAGAGTGTCAGTTTCTTTCACTGTGATAATCCTTGTTTCTAGGGACAAAGAAGGAAAGTGAGTGAAATTCTCGTTGTGCTATAGTGTGCTTTAAAAAAACATTTTTTCTAGGGACAGAAAACTATAGGTAGGGAGAGTGTCAGTGTCTTTTACTGTGCGAATCCTTGTTTCTAGGGACAGGGAAGGACAGTGAGGGAATTCTCCTTGTGCTATAGTGTGCTTTAAAAAAACATTTTTTCTAGGGACAGAAAACTATAGGTAGGGAGAGTGTCAGTGTGTTTTACTGTGCGAATCCTTGTTTCTAGGGACAGGGAAGGACAGTGAGGGAATTCTCCTTGTGCTATAGTGTGCTTTAAAAAAACATTTTTTTCTAGGGACAGAAAACTATAGGAAGGAAGAGTGTCAGTTTCTTTCACTGTGATAATCCTTGTTTCTAGGGACAAAGAAGGAAAGTGAGTGAAATTCTCCTTGTGCTATAGTGTGCTTTAAAAAAACATTTTTTCTAGGGACAGAAAACTATAGGTAGGGAGAGTGTCAGTGTCTTTTACTGTGCGAATCCTTGTTTCTAGGGACAGGGAAGGACAGTGAGGGAATTCTCCTTGTGCTATAGTGTGCTTTAAAAAAACATTTTTTCTAGGGACAGAAAACTATAGGTAGGAAGAGTGTCAGTTTCTTTCACTGTGATAATCCTTGTTTCTAGGGACAAAGAAGGAAAGTGAGTGAAATTCTCCTTGTGCTATAGTGTGCTTTAAAAAAACATTTTTTCTAGGGACAGAAAACTATAGGTAGGGAGAGTGTCAGTGTCTTTTACTGTGCGAATCCTTGTTTCTAAGGACAGGGAAGGACAGTGAGGGAATTCTCCTTGTGCTATAGTGTGCTTTAAAAAAACATTTTTTCTAGGGACAGAAAACTATAGGTAGGGAGAGTGTCAGTGTGTTTTACTGTGCGAATCCTTGTTTCTAGGGACAGGGAAGGACAGTGAGGGAATTCTCCTTGTGCTATTGTGTGCTTTAAAAAAACATTTTTTCTAGGGACAGAAAACTATAGGTAGGGAGAGTGTCAGTTTCTTTCACTGTGATAATCCTTGTTTCTAGGGACAAAGAAGGAAAGTGAGTGAAATTCTCCTTGTGCTATAGTGTTCTTTAAAAAAACATTTTTTCTAGGGACAGAAAACTATAGGTAGGGAGAGTGTCAGTGTCTTTTACTGTGCGAATCCTTGTTTCTAGGGACAGGGAAGGACAGTGAGGGAATTCTCCTTGTGCTATAGTGTGCTTTAAAAAAACATTTTTTCTAGGGACAGAAAACTATAGGTAGGGAGAGTGTCAGTGTGTTTTACTGTGCGAATCCTTGTTTCTAGGGACAGGGAAGGACAGTGAGGGAATTCTCCTTGTGCTATAGTGTGCTTTAAAAAAACATTTTTTCTAGGGACAGAAAACTATAGGTAGGGAGAGTGTCAGTTTCTTTCACTGTGATAATCCTTGTTTCTAGGGACAAAGAAGGAAAGTGAGTGAAATTCTCCTTGTGCTATAGTGTGCTTTAAAAAAACATTTTTTCTAGGGACAGAAAACTATAGGTAGGGAGAGTGTCAGTGTCTTTTACTGTGCGAATCCTTGTTTCTAGGGACAGGGAAGGACAGTGAGGGAATTCTCCTTGTGCTATAGTGTGCTTTAAAAAAACATTTTTTCTAGGGACAGAAAACTATAGGTAGGGAGAGTGTCAGTGTGTTTTACTGTGCGAATCCTTGTTTCTAGGGACAGGGAAGGACAGTGAGGGAATTCTCCTTGTGCTATAGTGTGCTTTAAAAAAACATTTTTTCTAGGGACAGAAAACTATAGGTAGGGAGAGTGTCAGTTTCTTTCACTGTGATAATCCATGTTTCTAGGGACAAAGAAGGAAAGTGAGTGAAATTCTCCTTGTGCTATAGTGTGCTTTAAAAAAAAATTTTTCTAGGGACAGAAAACTATAGGTAGGGAGAGTGTCAGTGTCTTTTACTGTGCGAATCCTTGTTTCTAGGGACAGGGAAGGACAGTGAGGGAATTCTCCTTGTGCTATAGTGTGCTTTAAAAAAACATTTTTTCTAGGGACAGAAAACTATAGGTAGGGAGAGTGTCAGTGTGTTTTACTGTGCGAATCCTTGTTTCTAGGGACAGGGAAGGACAGTGAGGGAATTCTCCTTGTGCTATAGTGTGCTTTAAAAAAACATTTTTTCTAGGGACAGAAAACTATAGGTAGGGAGAGTGTCAGTTTCTTTCACTGTGATAATCCTTGTTTCTAGGGACAAAGAAGGAAAGTGAGTGAAATTCTCCTTGTGCTATAGTGTGCTTTAAAAAAACATTTTTTCTAGGGACAGAAAACTATAGGTAGGGAGAGTGTCAGTGTCTTTTACTGTGCGAATCCTTGTTTCTAGGGACAGGGAAGGACAGTGAGGGAATTCTCCTTGTGCTATAGTGTGCTTTAAAAAAACTTTTTTTCTAGGGACAGAAAACTATAGGTAGGGAGAGTGTCAGTGTGTTTTACTGTGCGAATCCTTGTTTCTAGGGACAGGGAAGGACAGTGAGGGAATTCTCCTTGTGCTATAGTGTGCTTTAAAAAAACATTTTTTCTAGGGACAGAAAACTATAGGAAGGAAGAGTGTCAGTTTCTTTCACTGTGATAATCATTGTTTCTAGGGACAAAGAAGGAAAGTGAGTGAAATTCTCCTTGTGCTATAGTGTGCTTTAAAAAAACATTTTTTTAGGGACAGAAAACTATAGGTAGGGAGAGTGTCAGTGTCTTTTACTGTGCGAATCCTTGTTTCTAGGGACAGGGAAGGACAGTGAGGGAATTCTCCTTGTGCTATAGTGTGCTTTAAAAAAACATTTTTTCTAGGGACAGAAAACTATAGGTAGGAAGAGTGTCAGTTTCTTTCACTGTGATAATCCTTGTTTCTAGGGACAAAGAAGGAAAGTGAGTGAAATTCTCGTTGTGCTATAGTGTGCTTTAAAAAAAAAAATTTCTAGGGACAGAAAACTATAGGTAGGGAGAGTGTCAGTGTCTTTTACTGTGCAAATCCTTGTTTCTAGGGACAGGGAAGGACAGTGAGGGAATTCTCCTTGTGCTATAGTGTGCTTTAAAAAAACATTTTTTCTAGGGACAGAAAACTATAGGTAGGAAGAGTGTCAGTTTCTTTCACTGTGATAATCCTTGTTTCTAGGGACAAAGAAGGAAAGTGAGTGAAATTCTCCTTGTGCTATAGTGTGCTTTAAAAAAACATTTTTTCTAGGGACAGAAAACTATAGGTAGGGAGAGTGTCAGTGTCTTTTACTGTGCGAATCCTTGTTTCTAGGGACAGGGAAGGACAGTGAGGGAATTCTCCTTGTGCTATAGTGTGCTTTAAAAAAATTTTTTTCTAGGGACAGAAAACTATAGGTAGGGAGAGTGTCAGTGTGTTTTACTGTGCGAATCCTTGTTTCTAGGGACAGGGAAGGACAGTGAGGGAATTCTCCTTGTGCTATAGTGTGCTTTAAAAAAACATTTTTTCTAGGGACAGAAAACTATAGGTAGGGAGAGTGTCAGTTTCTTTCACTGTGATAATCCTTGTTTCTAGGGACAAAGAAGGAAAGTGAGTGAAATTCTCCTTGTGCTATAGTGTGCTTTAAAAAAACATTTTTTCTAGGGACAGAAAACTATAGGTAGGGAGAGTGTCAGTGTCTTTTACTGTGCGAATCCTTGTTTCTAGGGACAGGGAAGGACAGTGAGGGAATTCTCCTTGTGCTATAGTGTGCTTTAAAAAAACTTTTTTTCTAGGGACAGAAAACTATAGGTAGGGAGAGTGTCAGTGTGTTTTACTGTGCGAATCCTTGTTTCTAGGGACAGGGAAGGACAGTGAGGGAATTCTCCTTGTGCTATAGTGTGCTTTAAAAAAACATTTTTTCTAGGGACAGAAAACTATAGGAAGGAAGAGTGTCAGTTTCTTTCACTGTGATAATCCTTGTTTCTAGGGACAAAGAAGGAAAGTGAGTGAAATTCTCCTTGTGCTATAGTGTGCTTTAAAAAAACATTTTTTCTAGGGACAGAAAACTATAGGTAGGGAGAGTGTCAGTGTCTTTTACTGTGCGAATCCTTGTTTCTAGGGACAGGGAAGGACAGTGAGGGAATTCTCCTTGTGCTATAGTGTGCTTTAAAAAAACATTTTTTCTAGGGACAGAAAACTATAGGTAGGAAGAGTGTCAGTTTCTTTCACTGTGATAATCCTTGTTTCTAGGGACAAAGAAGGAAAGTGAGTGAAATTCTCGTTGTGCTATAGTGTGCTTTAAAAAAACATTTTTTCTAGGGACAGAAAACTATAGGTAGGGAGAGTGTCAGTGTCTTTTACTGTGCGAATCCTTGTTTCTAGGGACAGGGAAGGACAGTGAGGGAATTCTCCTTGTGCTATAGTGTGCTTTAAAAAAACATTTTTTCTAGGGACAGAAAACTATAGGTAGGGAGAGTGTCAGTGTGTTTTACTGTGCGAATCCTTGTTTCTAGGGACAGGGAAGGACAGTGAGGGAATTCTCCTTGTGCTATAGTGTGCTTTAAAAAAACATTTTTTTCTAGGGACAGAAAACTATAGGAAGGAAGAGTGTCAGTTTCTTTCACTGTGATAATCCTTGTTTCTAGGGACAAAGAAGGAAAGTGAGTGAAATTCTCCTTGTGCTATAGTGTGCTTTAAAAAAACATTTTTTCTAGGGACAGAAAACTATAGGTAGGGAGAGTGTCAGTGTCTTTTACTGTGCAAATCCTTGTTTCTAGGGACAGGGAAGGACAGTGAGGGAATTCTCCTTGTGCTATAGTGTGCTTTAAAAAAACATTTTTTCTAGGGACAGAAAACTATAGGTAGGAAGAGTGTCAGTTTCTTTCACTGTGATAATCCTTGTTTCTAGGGACAAAGAAGGAAAGTGAGTGAAATTCTCCTTGTGCTATAGTGTGCTTTAAAAAAACATTTTTTCTAGGGACAGAAAACTATAGGTAGGGAGAGTGTCAGTGTCTTTTACTGTGCGAATCCTTGTTTCTAGGGACAGGGAAGGACAGTGAGGGAATTCTCCTTGTGCTATAGTGTGCTTTAAAAAAACATTTTTTCTAGGGACAGAAAACTATAGGTAGGGAGAGTGTCAGTGTGTTTTACTGTGCGAATCCTTGTTTCTAGGGACAGGGAAGGACAGTGAGGGAATTCTCCTTGTGCTATAGTGTGCTTTAAAAAAACATTTTTTCTAGGGACAGAAAACTATAGGAAGGAAGAGTGTCAGTTTCTTTCACTGTGATAATCCTTGTTTCTAGGGACAAAGAAGGAAAGTGAGTGAAATTCTCCTTGTGCTATAGTGTGCTTTAAAAAAACATTTTTTCTAGGGATAGAAAACTATAGGTAGGGAGAGTGTCAGTGTCTTTTACTGTGCAAATCCTTGTTTCTAGGGACAGGGAAGGACAGTGAGGGAATTCTCCTTGTGCTATAGTGTGCTTTAAAAAAACATTTTTTCTAGGGACAGAAAACTATAGGTAGGAAGAGTGTCAGTTTCTTTCACTGTGATAATCCTTGTTTCTAGGGACAAAGAAGGAAAGTGAGTGAAATTCTCGTTGTGCTATAGTGTGCTTTAAAAAAAAAAATTTCTAGGGACAGAAAACTATAGGTAGGGAGAGTGTCAGTGTCTTTTACTGTGCAAATCCTTGTTTCTAGGGACAGGGAAGGACAGTGAGGGAATTCTCCTTGTGCTATAGTGTGCTTTAAAAAAACATTTTTTCTAGGGACAGAAAACTATAGGTAGGAAGAGTGTCAGTTTCTTTCACTGTGATAATCCTTGTTTCTAGGGACAAAGAAGGAAAGTGAGTGAAATTCTCCTTGTGCTATAGTGTGCTTTAAAAAAACATTTTTTCTAGGGACAGAAAACTATAGGTAGGGAGAGTGTCAGTGTCTTTTACTGTGCGAATCCTTGTTTCTAGGGACAGGGAAGGACAGTGAGGGAATTCTCCTTGTGCTATAGTGTGCTTTAAAAAAATTTTTTTCTAGGGACAGAAAACTATAGGTAGGGAGAGTGTCAGTGTGTTTTACTGTGCGAATCCTTGTTTCTAGGGACAGGGAAGGACAGTGAGGGAATTCTCCTTGTGCTATAGTGTGCTTTAAAAAAACATTTTTTCTAGGGACAGAAAACTATAGGTAGGGAGAGTGTCAGTTTCTTTCACTGTGATAATCCTTGTTTCTAGGGACAAAGAAGGAAAGTGAGTGAAATTCTCCTTGTGCTATAGTGTGCTTTAAAAAAACATTTTTTCTAGGGACAGAAAACTATAGGTAGGGAGAGTGTCAGTGTCTTTTACTGTGCGAATCCTTGTTTCTAGGGACAGGGAAGGACAGTGAGGGAATTCTCCTTGTGCTATAGTGTGCTTTAAAAAAACTTTTTTTCTAGGGACAGAAAACTATAGGTAGGGAGAGTGTCAGTGTGTTTTACTGTGCGAATCCTTGTTTCTAGGGACAGGGAAGGACAGTGAGGGAATTCTCCTTGTGCTATAGTGTGCTTTAAAAAAACATTTTTTCTAGGGACAGAAAACTATAGGAAGGAAGAGTGTCAGTTTCTTTCACTGTGATAATCCTTGTTTCTAGGGACAAAGAAGGAAAGTGAGTGAAATTCTCCTTGTGCTATAGTGTGCTTTAAAAAAACATTTTTTCTAGGGACAGAAAACTATAGGTAGGGAGAGTGTCAGTGTCTTTTACTGTGCGAATCCTTGTTTCTAGGGACAGGGAAGGACAGTGAGGGAATTCTCCTTGTGCTATAGTGTGCTTTAAAAAAACATTTTTTCTAGGGACAGAAAACTATAGGTAGGAAGAGTGTCAGTTTCTTTCACTGTGATAATCCTTGTTTCTAGGGACAAAGAAGGAAAGTGAGTGAAATTCTCGTTGTGCTATAGTGTGCTTTAAAAAAACATTTTTTCTAGGGACAGAAAACTATAGGTAGGGAGAGTGTCAGTGTCTTTTACTGTGCGAATCCTTGTTTCTAGGGACAGGGAAGGACAGTGAGGGAATTCTCCTTGTGCTATAGTGTGCTTTAAAAAAACATTTTTTCTAGGGACAGAAAACTATAGGTAGGGAGAGTGTCAGTGTGTTTTACTGTGCGAATCCTTGTTTCTAGGGACAGGGAAGGACAGTGAGGGAATTCTCCTTGTGCTATAGTGTGCTTTAAAAAAACATTTTTTTCTAGGGACAGAAAACTATAGGAAGGAAGAGTGTCAGTTTCTTTCACTGTGATAATCCTTGTTTCTAGGGACAAAGAAGGAAAGTGAGTGAAATTCTCCTTGTGCTATAGTGTGCTTTAAAAAAACATTTTTTCTAGGGACAGAAAACTATAGGTAGGGAGAGTGTCAGTGTCTTTTACTGTGCAAATCCTTGTTTCTAGGGACAGGGAAGGACAGTGAGGGAATTCTCCTTGTGCTATAGTGTGCTTTAAAAAAACATTTTTTCTAGGGACAGAAAACTATAGGTAGGAAGAGTGTCAGTTTCTTTCACTGTGATAATCCTTGTTTCTAGGGACAAAGAAGGAAAGTGAGTGAAATTCTCCTTGTGCTATAGTGTGCTTTAAAAAAACATTTTTTCTAGGGACAGAAAACTATAGGTAGGGAGAGTGTCAGTGTCTTTTACTGTGCGAATCCTTGTTTCTAGGGACAGGGAAGGACAGTGAGGGAATTCTCCTTGTGCTATAGTGTGCTTTAAAAAAACATTTTTTCTAGGGACAGAAAACTATAGGTAGGGAGAGTGTCAGTGTGTTTTACTGTGCGAATCCTTGTTTCTAGGGACAGGGAAGGACAGTGAGGGAATTCTCCTTGTGCTATAGTGTGCTTTAAAAAAACATTTTTTCTAGGGACAGAAAACTATAGGAAGGAAGAGTGTCAGTTTCTTTCACTGTGATAATCCTTGTTTCTAGGGACAAAGAAGGAAAGTGAGTGAAATTCTCCTTGTGCTATAGTGTGCTTTAAAAAAACATTTTTTCTAGGGATAGAAAACTATAGGTAGGGAGAGTGTCAGTGTCTTTTACTGTGCGAATCCTTGTTTCTAGGGACAGGGAAGGACAGTGAGGGAATTCTCCTTGTGCTATAGTGTGCTTTAAAAAAACATTTTTTCTAGGGACAGAAAACTATAGGTAGGAAGAGTGTCAGTTTCTTTCACTGTGATAATCCTTGTTTCTAGGGACAAAGAAGGAAAGTGAGTGAAATTCTCGTTGTGCTATAGTGTGCTTTAAAAAAACATTTTTTCTAGGGACAGAAAACTATAGGTAGGGAGAGTGTCAGTGTCTTTTACTGTGCGAATCCTTGTTTCTAGGGACAGGGAAGGACAGTGAGGGAATTCTCCTTGTGCTATAGTGTGCTTTAAAAAAACATTTTTTCTAGGGACAGAAAACTATAGGTAGGGAGAGTGTCAGTGTGTTTTACTGTGCGAATCCTTGTTTCTAGGGACAGGGAAGGACAGTGAGGGAATTCTCCTTGTGCTATAGTGTGCTTTAAAAAAAATTTTTTTCTAGGGACAGAAAACTATAGGAAGGAAGAGTGTCAGTTTCTTTCACTGTGATAATCCTTGTTTCTAGGGACAAAGAAGGAAAGTGAGTGAAATTCTCCTTGTGCTATAGTGTGCTTTAAAAAAACATTTTTTCTAGGGACAGAAAACTATAGGTAGGGAGAGTGTCAGTGTCTTTTACTGTGTGAATCCTTGTTTCTAGGGACAGGGAAGGACAGTGAGGGAATTCTCCTTGTGCTATAGTGTGCTAAAGCATTCCTCATCAACCATCTTTGAAATCCTTGTTTTTTTGGACAGTCAGGGAAATTGTCGTTGTGCTATTCTGTGCAAAAGCAATCATCCTCAACCATATTTAGAAATCCTTAAGTAAAGGGACAGAGAAGGACACCTGAAGGTAGCCCTTATTGCTTTTTTCCCATCTCCCTGCAGGCCATCTATTAGAATGTCTGGAAGGCAAACAAGGAGAGGCAGACAGTCAGGAGGCAATAAAAGAGGGCAAGCAGGCTCTGTGTCTGGGGGCAACAGTGCTGGTCGTGGACGCGGTGCATTGTCATCAGCACATGGCCATGGGACACGCTTGTCCTTCTTTTCGGCAGCTGGACATGTTGAGCCACATCATGCCGAAGACTTGGTAGAGTGGATGACCAAGCCCTCCTCCTCCTCCTCATCCTCTCTCACCCAGGCTCAGGGTACTGGAAAAGCAGCTGCCAAAGCGTCCTCTTCCCTGGTATCAATGTCAGACTCATCATCAGTCACTCCTTCCCTAGACCCACCATGTCCTCCTCCTGAGGAGTCCCCCGAACTGTTTGAGCACAGTGTTGGGTACATGCTCCAGGAGGATGCCCAGCGTTTCGAAGGGTCTGATGATGAAACCCAGCTAGAGGAAGGCAGTAGCGTGAGAGCAGACAGAGGGGATGCTCAAGAAGGACACCAATCTGGCAGTCATGTTCCAGCAGCTGCAGCATACTGCCAGATTGGCTCCAGTGATGAGGAGGGAGGTGATGATGAGGTCACTGACTCCACGTGGGTGCCTAATAGGAGAGAGGAGGAGGAGGAGGATGAGGAGGAGGCACATCTCCAACGAGGCAGGATGCCCTTTGGTGGCCAGCGTAAGGGCAGTACACCGACGGAATCACACCGCAGAGCTCCGCCTGTGCAGGGCGCTGCCTCTGCCCGTCATTCAAAAAGTTCTTTGGTGTGGGCCTTTTTTGAGGCTAGTGCATCAGATCGCACAGCTGCTGTTTGCAACATATGTCTCAAGCGTATATCGCGTGGCCAAAACATCAGCCGCTTGGGTACCACATGCCTGACCAGACATATGTTGACCTGCCATGCAGCTCGTTGGCAAGCCTACCTCAAAGACCCACACCAAAGAACAAAGCGGACCTCTCCTTGCACCGCATCAGCTGGGATCTCCAACCCCACTATAACTTCAGTCCTCTCTGAAACATGCACTGAGAGGAATGAAGGTGTAGAATTAGGTGTGTCACAGCCAAGTACTTGCGGACACTCTGCTAGCAGT
This sequence comes from Rana muscosa, assembly GCA_029206835.1. Taxonomy (NCBI): domain Eukaryota; kingdom Metazoa; phylum Chordata; class Amphibia; order Anura; family Ranidae; genus Rana; species Rana muscosa. Next base: position 182,342,444 of record CM055121.1, read on the forward strand.
ACACTGACGTCCGATTCTAGCAGGCAAATTTCCCTGCCCCAGCTGCTGGACCGTCGAAAGAAGTTCACTCCCAGCCATCCACATGCCCAGCGGTTGAATGCTAGCTTGGCTAAATTGCTAGCGCTTCAACTGCTGCCTTTTCAGTTGGTAGACTCGGCCCCCTTCCGTGAGTTTGTGCAATGTGCGGTTCCTCAGTGGCAGGTTCCCAAACGCCACTTTTTCTCACGGAAGGCTATTCCGGCTCTCTACCGGCATGTGGAAGGCAATGTCTTGGCCTCGCTGGACAGGGCGGTCAGCGGTAAGGTGCATATTACCGCTGACTCATGGTCCAGCAGGCATGGACAGGGACGTTACCTTTCTTTCACGGCCCATTGGGTCACTCTTTTGGCAGCTGGGAAGGATGCAGGACAAGGTGCAGTAGTGTTGGAGGTTGTTCCACCGCCACGCCTCCAAAATGCTACTACTGGTTGTGACACACCTCTCTCCTCCACCCCCTCCTCTTCTTCTTCCTCCATGGCCTCTTCCTGTGGTTTGTCCTCGGAACCAGCGGTGCTCCGTAGGCGTTCAAGGGGCTACGCAAGTACGCAGGCAAAAAGATGCCATGCCGTGCTTGCGCTGGTGTGTTTGGGGGACAGAAGCCACACTGGGGCAGAGGTCCTGTCTGCTCTTCAGGGCCAGGCCGAGAGGTGGTTGACGCCACGCCAGCTTAAGCCAGGAATGGTGGTTTGCGACAATGGCACCAACCTCCTCTCCGCCCTCCGACAGGGACAACTGACCCATGTGCCCTGTGTGGCTCACGTCCTTAACCTGGTGGTGCAGCGGTTCTTGGGCAGGTACCCGGGCTTACAGGATGTCCTGAGGCAGGCCAGGAAAGTCTGTGTGCATTTCCGTAGATCTTATAATGCCAGTGCTCGCCTGGCTGAGCTGCAAAAGGAGTTGAACCTGCCCAAGAACCGCCTTATATGTGACATGCCCACCAGGTGGAACTCAACGTTGGCCATGCTGCAGCGGCTGCACACGCAGCAGAGGGCCATCAATGAGTACCTGTGCGACTACGGCACCAGGACAGGGTCAGGGGAGCTTGGTTTTTTTTCTCCACGCCAGTGGGGCATGATCAGGGATGCATGCACTGTCCTGGCACCATTTGAGGAGGCCACGAGGATGGTGAGCAGTGACAGTGCATGCATCAGTGACACTGTACCTCTTGTCCACCTGTTGGAGCACACGCTGCGTGGAATAATGGACAGGGCACTTGAGGCAGAACAGAGGCAGGAAGAGGAGGACTTCCTTGCCTCTCAAGGCCCCCTTTACCCAGACAGTGTTCCTTCTGTCCCACCCATCGCACAGGAAGAGGAGGAGGAGGAGGAGGAGGAGGATTGTGTCAGCATGGAGGTGGAGGCTGGCACTCAGCATCATCAGCAGCAGTCTTTTAGGGATGATTTACAGTCCCAAGAAACCAGTGGACTTGTACGTGGCTGGGAGGAGGTGGCTGCGGATCATGTCGTCCTTAGTGACCCAGAGGACTCCGGAGCGAATGCCTCAGCAAACCTACGCTGCATGGCCTCCCTGATCCTGCAAAGTCTGCGGAAGGATCCTCGTATTCTTCGGATCAAGGAGAGGGACCATTACTGGCTGGCCACTCTCCTTGATCCACGGTACAAGGGTAAGGTTGCGGACCTTATGTTACCATCGCAGAGGGAGCAGAGGATGAGACAACTCCGGGAGGCCTTGCAGAAAGGTCTGTGCAACGCGTTCCCAGAGACTGGGAGGTTACAAACTCCTGGTCCTGGACAACGAGTTGCTGAGGCTTCGGCCAGTCAAAGAAGGAGCGGTGGGGAAGGTGGCCGTCTGACCGATGCGTTCAGACAATTCTTTAGTCCGCAGCCCCAAAGTATGATCGGTTCCAGCAACCATCGCCAGCGTCTGATAAACATGGTGCAGGAATATCTAGGGGCAAGGTCAGACTTGGACACCTTCCCCACCGAAAATCCTCTGTCTTACTGGGTCTTGAGGATGGATCACTGGCCAGAGCTTGCACAGTATGCAATTGAGCTACTGGCCTGTCCTGCATCCAGCGTTCTTTCGGAACGCACATTCAGTGCTGCTGGAGGATTTGTCACGGATCACAGGGTGCGCCTGTCCACCGACTCGGTTGATCGACTGACTTTCATCAAGATGAACCAGTCTTGGATCACCACCAGCTACCACACACCTGATGCTGATATAACAGACTAATTGATTTTAACATGTCACATCCCTTCAAGACTGATGCTGATGCTGAGTGCCTGTGCTGTTATGTTGACTGGCTATCCTCCTCCTCCGAGTCCTCAATGATACGATTGATGATGATAGCTTGGAAGATCATTTTTGTTTATGGGTGCCGCCACCAGTGGCTAAGGCCCAATTTTTCAGCCCCTGTTTTACAGGGGCGTGTAATTACAATTTTTTTAGCAATAATTTGCCATAGGGCTCATTGCTGTGCTCCAAGTACAGTATCTGTGAGGGGTTGGAGTGTTGTGGCACCAGTGCCTAAGGCCCAATTTTTCAAGCCCCTGTTTAACAGGGGCGTGTCATTACAATTTTTGAAGCAATACTTTGCAACAGGGCTCATTGCTGTGCTCCAAGTACAGTATCTGTGAGGGGTTGTAGTGTTGTGCCACCAGTGCCTAAGGCCCAATTTTTCAGCCCCTGTTCAACAGGGGCATGTAATTACAATTCTTGATCTAATAATTCACAGCAGGGCCCATTGCTGCACCCACCAAGAGTAACTCTGAGGGCTTACAGTGTTGTGGCAACGCCACCACCACCACCACCACGAAAGGCCCAATTTGTCAGCCCCTGTTCAAAAGGGGCATGTAATTACAATTCTTGATCTAATAATTCACAGCAGGGCCCATTGCTGCACCCACCAAGAGTAACTCTGAGGGCTTACAGTGTTGTGGCAACGCCACCACCACCACCACCACGAAAGGCCCAATTTTTCAGTCCCTGTTCAAAAGGGGCATGTAATTACAATTCTTGATCTGATAATTCACAGCAGGGCCCATTCCTGCACCCACCAAGAGTAACTCTGAGGGCTTACAGTGTTGTGGCAACGCCACCACCACCACCACCACGAAAGGCCCAATTTTTCAGCCCCTGTTCAAAAGGGGCATGTAATTACAATTCTTGATCTAATAATTCACAGCAGGGCCCATTCCTGCACCCACCAAGAGTAACTCTGAGGGCTTACAGTGTTGTGGCAACGCCACCACCACCACCACCACGAAAGGCCCAATTTTTCAGCCCCTGTTCAAAAGGGGCATGTAATTACAATTATTGATCTAATAATTCACAGCAGGGCCCATTCCTGCACCCACCAAGAGTAACTCTGAGGGCTTACAGTGTTGTGGCAACACCACCACCACCACCACCACCACGAAAGGCCCAATTTTTCAGCCCCTGTTCAACAGGGGCATGCAATTACAATTCTTGATCTAATAATTCACAGCAGGGCCCATTGCTGCACCCACCAAGAGTAACTGTCAGGGCTTACAGTGTTGTGGCACCAGCACCACCATCAAAGGCCCAATTTTTACTACCACTGTTCAACAATTATATGTAATTAAAATTCCTGATATAATAGTTGACAGCAGGGCGTTCCAGCACCAACCAAGAGTAACTGTGAGTGCTTACAGTGTTGTGCCAACACCAACAACTAAGGGGCCTATTTCTGCAGAGTATATACGGCAGGTCCCTACTTTCAAACATCCAACTTACAAACGACTCCTACTTGCAAACGCAAGAAGACAACAGGAAGTGAGAGGAAATCTACCACTAGGAAGGAAAATTCTCTCCTGTAAGAATAAATATGGGAGAAAGGTGTCTCCTCTGTACTGATGCTTTATCACCAATCCTTGTTTCAAGAAAAACACCACATTTCAAAAACAGTTGTCATTGGGACGGAAAGTGAGGTGAAATGTTCTGAACAGGGGCACAGACAGCAAAACAAATGTTACAGGGGTGATAACCCTTACCTATGTTTTCCAAAAAGTTTAAAAATAGATTTTTGGGCTGGAGCTACACTTAAACAATGTACCTGTTCAAAATTACAAACAGATTCTACATAAGAACAAACCTACAGTCCCTGCCTTGTATGCACCGCCTGTATACGGCTGTTCAGAGTATATAGGGCCTTTTTTATTTTATGTGCGGGGTTCCCCTTAATATCCATACAAGACCCAAAGGGGCTGGTAATGGGCTGGGGTAGGGGGGGGGGGTCATGGGGTAGCTATGCCATTTTTCTTAAAGATTTTCATCCATATTACCGGGAGCAGACATTACATTAAAGCCGCAAGCAGTTTTAAATGGCTTTTTTTTCCTTTAGAAGTGTCATTTTGTGCAGGGACAGTTCTAAACACGGGAAACATGTGGCACTTCACAGGCATACTTTAGACACCCCCCAGGTACGATATTTAAAGGAATATTTGACTTTTTTTTTTTCACTTTATGCATCATTAAAATGACTGCTCTCGAAAAACGACCGTTTTTAAAACTTATTTTTGCATTGATACATGTCCCCTGGTGCACAACCCGGGTTCCCAAACCCTTTTTAGGACAATAACATGCATAATAGTTGTTATAATTAGCACTTTAGAATTCGAACGTTCGCATCCATTGTATTTAATAGGGTTCTAATGTTCGTACGAACTTTCGGTCCGTTCGCGGGTTCTGGTGCGAACCGAACCCGGGGGTGTTCGGCTCATCACTAAAGGTTTTAAACACCACAGCGTGTCACTACATTTTAAGGATAAACACGACCAAGATCCATCAGTTTTACAATTCTGCGGTATTGATGTTATGCAGCCTTCGTGGAGGGGTTCTAATCAGGTTAGGGACTTGTCAAGAAGAGAAACAAAATGGATTTTTCTTTTAAAAAGCCTCTACCTGAGAGGGCTGAACATTGAACTGGACTTAAATTGTTTTATTAATAATTTTTAATTTTTAATCATGAGTCTCTATACTGTATTTTTATTTTGATTATTTTTTGCCTGGAATTTATGTGCCATATTCTGTTAGGGATGGGTACCATATACTATATACCAGATGTGTCTCTGTCCAATTAGCATATGTTGTTTATATATGGCCTGCTATCATGTAAGATCTGCCCACAGAGTTTTATATTTAGAACTAGTGCTTTCAAATGCCTGTTGATCATTTTTTTTTTTTTTTATATTTTGTATTCATGTATTCATGTACTCCTTGATCAAGCTGCATGGTGTCATAGCTGGGGTATCGCGGTCATGGAGACACAGGTGGCGCGCAAGCGCACTTGGAACCGAGTCGGAAATGAATGAAGGGAGAGTATAAGGGGGAGGTTGTTTAGCCGCACAGCCAATCCCAATGAAGAAGTCCGTATGACGAAACATGTCTGGGCGTGGCTGTGCGGCAATTATCAGTGAAGTGTAACGTTCAGAATCGCTGTTTGTGAAGCAGCTAGGATAGCGAGTGGGCGAGTGGAGGGTGAGACTATCGGTTTATATCCTGGGTCCGCCGTGACCGTGATACACTTTAGTACACCGCTGCAAGCTTCTCTGCTGTGTGAAGTTTTCATCGTTTAAGTTTTATTTGTGAAGTGCCTTGTTGTATTTGGAGTGATGTGATTGCAATAGTTGAAGGTTACGTGTGCCTTTTTAATAAATGATTTACTGACAATATTTCACTATTGGAAGCACTTTTTATTTTTACAATTACATATGGAATTTCCCTGTATTGATTGAGCACCGTTGGAAACGCTGAAGCCACCTTGGTTGGTGCATTTAAGCCTTATTGCCTGAGCATGAGAGTGCTAGGCTATTTTATCTGGTGATTGCAAGTCTTATGGGAGAAGAGTCACAATCACAGCGGTGTGGTGGAAGATTTTGATTCAAGTTAATTAGAGGACTGTTCTACTATTTGAGTTTAAACACTTGAAAACGCACAACTTTTTCTTTTGGACTTGTTTCTTTTTTTCCCAGATTATGCCCTCATTCAAACATCAGTTGACAGGTTTCATGTAATTTCTGCTTCTTCAGGACTGAGCATTGCTTGGACATAACATCTATATGTAGAGGCCTCACCCCCCGTCCCCCTTGTAAATAAAATGGCTGGCTTGTCTAGGGGTATGCGGGAGGAGGATGAGGTTCACTACGGCCCATGTCCTCTAGTATGTAGAGGTGAAGGCCAACACTTATGTTACCTTCGGGTCTGTGTTCTAGACGGAGCCTCTGGCCCTCCTGCAGAGGGGAAGTTTGACTGTCAGTAATGAAGCCCCACACCATAAAAAGTCCAACACTCCTTTATTCTTCTTTCACATGAACTTTTAAAACGAACAGACAGGGTGTGGATACGAGTAGGCCCAGGCACAGTGAACACTCCTATTCCTTTTTCTTGTGAATAGGCTTGGCGCACGGTCTCTGCTACCGACCGTGAGATTGGTCACTGCCACCGACCGGGTGATCTGTTGGGTCCCCTGCCACAGGCCTAAAAGCAGGTCTCTGCCACCAACCTGAGTTGACTAGATGAACCGCTGCCACCAGTCATAGAACATGAATCACCTTCCCTGATGAATTGGCCCTTGTTCGGGAAAGATATCCATCCGGACGGTCTCCAGAGTTTCACCCGGCACTGGCAATATGCTGCACCAGATCTTCGGTTGAATCCCTCCTCTGGTCCCTTACGCCTCTGGATTCGGGTGCCCAACACCTGGGGCACGCTAGGACAATCAATCCCTTGCGGGACCCAGTGGAAGGTACTGGGCCCCAGGCCGCCGGTTGAGTACCTCACCCCAGACTGAAGGTGTCTGGGATGGAACACGAACTCCACGTGTACAGGCCAAGGGCGCCTGGACACCGATCATGGACAGGAGCCCTCAGGCTGAAGGTGCCTGGGACTCGGACCTCGTGATGAAGATGTCCGCCCCCTTTATACCCTCTCCCAGCAAGCACAGCGGGTTTCCCGCCCCGCAGTACAGCTGCTGCGAGAGGTCACAAAGGGTACGGCACTGCAGTAGTGGTTCAACCCCAGCTCAGAATGACAACGCCACCTACTGAGCCGCAGGGAACTCAACACCACTGATGTCCTCACACAAATAAAACATAGCCCTGCTCTACCAATAGTGCATCTGGGTCATACTACCACCCAGTTGCTGCCCCTAAATAGTACATACCCGCTACATATACATCTACAAAGATGTTGATAAAATTGAAATTATATATAGTAATTACAAACAGCAAAATTTGACAATGTATTATTTGTCTTAGTCCAATATACACATAAACTGAACAAGGAAGGTATGTATCTAAAACAAAAAACAACAAATGACCCTCTACTTACTTCCAAAAATCAAATTTAAAGGCTAGGACCCATATCTAGTCCACCACAAATTTAATTGCATCAGGAAAAATTGCATTGTGCCAGGATAGGTATTAATATTGCTTTCTTCCTCACTAAGAAGACAACCAAAATTGCCCAATTGCCCAAATTGCCCAAAGCACATCCTTTAAAGAACCTTTTCTAAGGGGAGAACACAAAACTTCATACACACAATCAAAGTTTATGGTCTATCAACTTTCTGGGGCATTTTTTCTCCATCAAATGTCACAGCATATCTACCAAGAGGAAAAGGATCAAGTCCCTCTTCCCTTATATCACCCTCTGGGTCCTCCAAGGACCACCGCCGAGCCCACCAACCAGAGGATCTGGACCAATGAAGGTCCAGGATTACTCCCAGGCTACAAGGGGTAGTCCTCTCCCCACTATCTCAGACCACCCGAGATCTGGGACCTCCCAACAATGCCTCTGGTGTCCTGCCAAAAACACTGAAAAGGTGTCTATAAAATGCTAATAATTTTGGAGACAGCAGTAAAAGAACAGGGAAATACAAAAACATTTAGAAAGCATTATTACCTTCCCAATGGATTTTTTATTCATTGCAATGGCAAATTCAAAAGTGTCAAGCTACCGTGACAAAACAAACTCACAAACAGATTATATTGTATTGCACATAAAGGAAATTGAACACACAAATTATGAAGCTTTGCAATAAAGCATAAATCATTTTTTCTTTTTTTTCATCTGCATCTCATCCTTTGAAGTTCATGAGAATTATAAATGTACACAGTGATTGTTTAGGTCGCTACTAGGTCAGTTAAATCACAATCATTTAAAAGAAGTCAACAATGTCATGTCTATGGGCACCAACCCAGCTGAAAGATTGAAAATATGAGATACAATTGGGCAGGTTAGAAAGTCTTGTGCAGTTAACAAAAGGTTCCAGACTGCTGAAAAATAAAATAAACAAGATATAATAGCTAATAACAGGGAATAGAAAACCATACAAGAAGCATCAGTTTTTTTTTGTTTTGTTTTGTTTTTTCGGAGCTTCATAAAATATTTGTATTAGCTGGAACACTACAATCAAAATACACAATTATAGTAAAAAAACACCAACAACAGCACATAAAACATGATTGGTATAAAAACTAAATACAGGTTTATGATTAATCTGCTAAAAGCAGTAAATCTAAATAATTCACCAAAGTCAGAGATGTGATTTTCCTGGAGGTAACATATTGTCTGTTAACTGACAGGTAATAACAACAAGCTTGCAATTATCACAGTTAACAAACAGCTATTCTATTTCACCTGAAACCTGAAATTATGTTATCCAATATAATATTTATCTGTTAGCTTTTTAAGTAGACGAGCAGCAGAGATTGTGAAAGCTGACAAAATCTAAAAGAAAATTGCTGAATTACAAATGGTTAAAGAGCATCTGCATTAGGCGTAAAGGTACCTTATATTACAGGTTCATCATCCAAATTGCTTCTGTTATTCGAATAACAGAAATGGTCAGCATATAAAATAATCTCTTCCAAAAATTAAAGGAGGTTTCTACTTTTCCTGTTAGTTGGACCCATATTTCAGTAGCCATTGACAATTGTTCCTCCCCCATTGATTCCTGAGTGAATTCCTGAGTTATCGAAGTGACCAATATGTCTTTACTCAACCATGCAACCATGCATTTGTAAAGGGGATTGGACAGGTGTTGGTGCCCAATTGTACAAGTGCTCACGGATAGGACAACCACCCACCTGTTGTTGAGTAAATCTCTCTGCCATATTGTGTTACAGTCCTGGCCTGAACCTTTTGACATCCCAGGCCAGAGGCCTTATTATTTGAGAATAAAGGAATGTCCACACATGAATGAATTTTTGGGAATTTACTTTAATTATTCTTTGACATATCCCATGTCTACTAAGTCTTTGGTCTTTAGCTTCCCTCATCAAGTCACATAACCTGCAGCTGAGGGTCAGGGGGATCATGGCGCCCTCATTAGAATATACATCTCTTCTCAATGTCATAGCTCTGCTCAGCCAGACATGCTCCCGGAAGGTATATTCATTCCCAGGCTTCCACTATTACTCACAGATGACTCTGTCCAGACCAGTGTTGCCCAACCTACCAGATTGAAATTTACTGACACCACACACAAAATTTACTGGCACAGCCACGTTTTAGCTGGCATTTCCAAAAGTAAAAAAAAAAATCCTGTTTTAGGTGCAAATTTCAGCATTTAGGCTACAAACAAGTACCATGTGCAGTTAGCAATGTGATTTAAGGTAAATATTAATTTAAAAAACATATTTCTTAATTTCAGTATAGTAAAGGCGAATTATTGTAACCCATCAGTATCTTGTCACCTATGCCAAAAAGAGAGATTTGTCCTAAATTCCTGACCCCACAGAGAGAGAGCGAGAGACTGCTCCCACACCACCCCACAGAGAGAGACTGCTCCCACAGAGAGAGAGACTGCTCCACATCACCCCACAGAGAAAGACTGCTCCACATCACCCCACAGAGAGAGAGAGACTGCTCCCACACCACCCCACAGAGAGAGAGACTGCTCCCACAGAGAGAGAATGCTCCCACACCACCCTACAGAGAGAGACTGCTCCCACAGAGAGAGAGAGAGACTGCTTCCACACCACCCCACAGAGAAAGACTGCTCCACATCACCCCACAGAGAGAGAGAGACTGCTCCCACACCACCCCACAGAGAGAGAGACTGCTCCCACAGAGAGAGACTGCTCCCACACCACCCTACAGAGAGAGACTGCTCCCACAGAGAGAGAGAGACTGCTCCCACACCACCCCACAGAGAGAGACTGCTCCCACAGAGAGAGAGAGACTGCTCCACATCACCCCACAGAGAGAGAGACTGCTCCCACACCACCCTACAGAGAGAGACTGCTCCCACAGAGAGAGACTGCTCCACATCACCCCACAGAGAGAGACTGCTCCACATCACCCCACAGAGAGAGACTGCTCCCACAGAGAGAGACTGCTCCCACACCACCCCACAGAGAGAGACTGCTCCCACAGAGAGAGACTGCTCCACATCACCCCACAGAGAGAGACTGCTCCACATCACCCCACAGAGAGAGAGACTGCTCCCACACCACCCCACAGAGAGAGACTGCTCCCACAGAGAGAGACTGCTCCACATCATCCCACAGAGAGAGAGACTGCTCCCACACCACCCCACAGAGAGAGACTGCTCCCACACCACCCCACAGAGAGAGACTGCTCCCACAGAGAGAGACTGCTCCACATCATCCCACAGAGAGAGAGACTGCTCCCACACCACCCCACAGAGAGAGAGACTGCTCCCACACCACCCCACAGAGAGAGACTGCTCCCACAGAGAGAGAGACTGCTCCACATTACCCCACAGAGAGATAGACTGCTCCCACAATAACCCACAGAGAGAGACTGCTCCACATCATCCCACAGAGAGAGAGAGAGAGAGACTGCTCCACATAACCCCACAGAGAGAGAGACTGCTCCACATCACCCCACAGAGAGAGAGAGAGATTGCTCCACATCACCCCACAGAGAGAGAGACTGCTTCACATCACCCCACAGAGAGACTGTTCCACATTACCCCACAGAGAGAGAGACTGGTCCCACATCACCCCACAGAGAGAGACTGCTCCACATCACCCCACAGAGAGAGATACTGCTCCCACAATACCCCACAGAGAGAGAGACTGCTCCACATCCCCCACAGAGAGAGAGAGAGACTGCTCCACATCACCCCACAAAGAGAGAGACTGCTCCACATCACCCCACAGAGAGAGACTGGTCCACATCACCCCACAGAGAGAGCGACTGCTTCACATCACCGCACAGAGTGAGAGACAGACTGCTCCACATCACCCCACAGAGAGAGAGAGAGACTGCTCCACATCACCCCAGAGAGAGAGAGACTGCTTCACATCACCACACAGAGCGAGAGAGAGACTGCTCCACATCACCACACAGAGCGAGAGAGAGACTGCTCCACATCACCCCACAGAGAGAGAGAGAGACTGCTCCACATCACCCCACAGAGAGAGAGATTGCTCCACATAACCCCACAGAGAGAGAGACTGCTTCACATCACCCCACAGAGCGAGAGAGAGACTGCTTCACATCACCACACAGAGCAAGAGAGAGACTGCTTCACATCATCACACAGAGCGAGAGAGCGACTGCTCCACATCACCCCACAGAGAGAGAGACTGCTTCACATCACCCCACAGAGCGAGAGAGAGACTGCTTCACATCACCACACAGAGCGAGAGAGAGACTGCTCCACATCACCCCACAGAGAGAGAGAGACTGCTTCACATCACCACACAGAGCGAGAGAGAGACTGCCCCACATAACTCCAGAGAGAGAGAGACTGCTTTACATCACCACACAGAGCGAGAGAGAGACTGCTCCACATCACTCCACAGAGAGAGAGACTGCTCCACATCACTCCACAGAGAGAGAGACTGCTCCATATCACCCCACAGAGAGAGAGAGACTGCTCCCACATCACTCCGCAGAGAGAGAGAGACTGCTTCACATCACCACACAGAGCGAGAGAGCGACTGATCCACATCACCCCACAGAGAGAGAGACTGCTTCACATCACCCCACAGAGCGAGAGAGAGACTGCTTCACATCACCACACAGAGAGAGAGACTGCTCCACATCACTCCACATAGAGAGAGAGACTGCTTCACATCACCACACAGAGCGAGAGAGCGACTGCTCCACATCACCCCACAGAGAGAGAGAGACTGCTTCACATCACCCCACAGAGCGAGAGAGAGACTGCTTCACATCACCACACAGAGCGAGAGAGAGACTGCTCCACATCACCCCACAGAGAGAGAGAGAGAGACTGCTCCACATCACCCCACAGAGAGAGAGAGAGACTGCTCCCACACCACCCCACAGAGAGAGAGACTGCTCCCACAGAGAGAGACTGCTCCCACACCACCCTACAGAGAGAGACTGCACCCACAGAGAGAGAGAGACTGCTCCCACACCACCCCACAGAGAGAGACTGCTCCCACAGAGAGACAGAGAGACTGCTCCACATCACCCCACAGAGAGAGAGACTGCTCCCACACCACCCTACAGAGAGAGACTGCTCCCACAGAGAGAGACTGCTCCACATCTCCCCACAGAGAGAAACTGCTCCACATCACCCCACAGAGAGAGACTGCTCCCACAGAGAGGGACTGCTCCCACACCACCCCACAGAGAGAGACTGCTCCCACAGAGAGAGACTGCTCCACATCACCCCACAGAGACAGAGACTGCTCCCACACCACCCCACAGAGAGAGACTGCTCCCACACCACCCCACAGAGAGAGACTGCTCCCACAGAGAGAGAGACTGCTCCACATTACCCCACAGAGAGATAGACTGCTCCCACAATAACCCACAGAGAGAGACTGCTCCACATCATCCCACAGAGAGAGAGAGAGAGACTGCTCCACATAACCCCACATAGAGAGAGACTGCTCCACATCACCCCACAGAGAGAGAGACTGCTCCACATCACCCCACAGAGAGAGAGAGAGAGAGAGATTGCTCCACATCACCCCACAGAGAGAGAGACTGCTTCACATCACCCCACAGAGAGACTGTTCCACATTACCCCACAGAGAGAGAGACTGGTCCCACATCACCCCACAGAGAGAGACTGCTCCACATCACCCCACAGAGAGAGATACTGCTCCCACAATACCCCACAGAGAGAGAGACTGCTCCACATCCCCCCACAGAGAGAGAGAGAGACTGCTCCACATCACCCCACAAAGAGAGAGACTGCTCCACATCACCCCACATAGTGAGAGACTGGTCCACATCACCCCACAGAGAGAGCGACTGCTTCACATCACCGCACAGAGTGAGAGACAGACTGCTCCACATCACCCCACAGAGAGAGAGAGAGACTGCTCCACATCACCCCAGAGAGAGAGAGAGACTGCTTCACATCACCACACAGAGCGAGAGAGAGACTGCTCCACATCACCCCACAGAGAGATAGACTGCTCCATATCACCCCACAGAGAGAGAGACTGCTTCACATCACCGCACAGAGCGAGAGAGAGACTGCTCCACATCACCCCACAGAGAGAGAGAGAGATTGCTCCACATAATCCCACAGAGAGAGAGACTGCTTCACATCACCCCACAGAGCGAGAGAGAGACTGCTTCACATCACCACACAGAGCGAGAGAGAGACTGCTTCACATCACCACACAGAGCGAGAGAGCGACTGCTCCACATCACCCCACAGAGAGAGAGACTGCTTCACATCACCCCACAGAGCGAGAGAGAGACTGCTTCACATCACCACACAGAGCGAGAGAGAGACTGCTCCACATCACCCCACAGAGAGAGAGAGACTGCTTCACATCACCACACAGAGCAAGAGAGAGACTGCCCCACATAACTCCAGAGAGAGAGAGAGAGACTGCTTTACATCACCACACAGAGCAAGAGAGAGACTGCTCCACATCACTACACACAGAGAGAGAGACTGCTCCACATCACTCCACAGAGAGAGAGACTGCTCCACATCACCCCACAGAGAGAGAGAGAGACTGCTTCACATCACCACACAGAGCGAGAGAGCGACTGCTCCACATCACCCCACAGAGAGAGAGACTGCTTCACATCACCCCACAGAGCGAGAGAGAGACTGCTTCACATCACCACACAGAGAGAGAGACTGCTCCACATCACTCCACAGAGAGAGAGACTGCTCCATATCACCCCACAGAGAGAGAGACTGCTCCCACATCACTCCACAGAGAGAGAGAGACTGCTTCACATCACCACACAGAGCGAGAGAGCGACTGCTCCACATCACCCCACAGAGAGAGAGACTGCTTCACATCACCCCACAGAGCGAGAGAGAGACTGCTTCACATCACCACACAGAGCGAGAGAGACTGTTCCACATCACCCCACAGAGAGAGAGACTGCTTCACATCACCACACAGAGCGAGAGAGAGACTGCTCCACATCACTCCACAGAGAGAGAGACTGCTCCACATCACCCACTGAGAGAGACTGCTCCACATCACCCCACAGAGAGAGAGACTGCTCCACATCACCCCACAGAGAGAGAGACTACTCCACATCACCTCACAGAGAGATAGACTGCTTCACATCACCCCACAGAGCGAGAGAGAGACTGCTCCCACATCACTCCACAGGGAGAGAGACTGCTCCACATCACCCCACAGAGAGATAGACTGCTTCACATCACCCCACAGAGCGAGAGACTGCTCCCACATCACTCCACAGGGAGAGAGACTGCTCCACATCACCCCACAGTGAGAGACTGCTTCACATCACCCACAGAGAGAGACTGCTTCACATCACTCCACAGAGCGAGAGAGAGACTGCTCCCACATCACTCCACAGGGAGAGAGACTGCTCCACATCACCCACTGAGAGAGACTGCTCCACATTACCCCACAGAGAGAGAGATTGCTCCCACATCACTCCAATTGATTGATTTTATTATTTGTAAAGCGCCCAATACAGTTCAAGAACTGCGCCTAAGCGCTAGATAGACCAAATACATATACTGACCTTCAAAGATAATCATAACAGATAACACATACAGGATAAATGAATAATAAATAACAACAGAGGGAAAAATAAAAAAGTAAGAGAAGCAGAGTAACAGTCCACATTTAGGTAAGCAGCAACAAGTCAGGGCGGGCTAATCAGCTGGTTAGTAGTAAGGTAGCAGACGTCCCTTATCCATATACATTGGAAAGTAAGTGAGTCTTTAGTACCTTGCGAAAGTGAATTAGCGAGTTGATTTTTCGCATATTCTCAGGAAGATTATTCCATAAAAATACACCAAAGACTTGGAGAGTTTTTCCACCAGCTGCTGCACAATTATATAGTTTAGGCATAAGGCGGTTTTGATTTGCCCGAGCGTAAAGATCTTGTGGGAGTATAGTGGGAAACTATACTGGATAAATAAATTGGACCTTGACTCCAGTATGCCTTAAAAACAAGGCAGAGGGCCTTGAATTCGGCCCTTTTAGCAATGGGTAGCCAGTGAAGCTCTCGAAGAGAGCTTGTGACGTGTTCTCTGTAATTTAGTCCTTTAATCAGGCGAGCGGCCTGGTTTTGAACTAGCTGCAGCTTTGCAATCCATTTCTTTGGGCGATTTAATAAGAAAACATTTGAGTAATTCAACCTGGAACGTATAAATGCTTGTACTTGTTTTTTCCGATTCAATTCGGTAAACAGATTTTTCAGCTTTCAAAGAAAATGTAGATAGTAGCTTGCATTTTTCGCGATATATAAGACATGTGGTATAAATGTGAGTTCCGAGTCGAACCAGACCCCTAAGTTCTTAATCTTTTTGGCAGGCGTTGGAGTAGGGCCAAATGATATGGGCCAATTAGAAATTGGTGATATAGATGTAATTTTACCAATTAAAAGAACTTCAGTCTTAGCAGTAGGGATGAGCTTCGTGTTCGAGTCGAACATACGTTCGACTCGAACATCGGCTGTTCGATCGTTCGACGAAGATCGAACGATTTGGGCCGTTCGCGCCAAATTCGAGTGACGCGAACGGCCCACAATGCACTACGCCATCGCAGTGTCATCCAGGCGCTGTGATTGGCCAAGCATGCACTGTGACCCCGCATGCTTGGCCAATCACAGCGCCGGCAGCGAGGAGAGCAATGATTGGCCACAGGCAGGATGCCTGTGGCCAATTATTGCTGAGGGTGTTTAGTACACGCCCCACACTATAAAAGGCCGCCAGCACGGCGGCCTAGTGTAGTGTGTTCCGGAGCAGGGAAAGAGCAGCATAGGCAGGGACAGTGACTTTTATTTCTTTCTTGCTTAACCTGGATTCCTTTAGTTTAGGGAAAGAGAAGGATAGGTAGGGAGAGTGTCAGTGTGTTTTGTGCTTGTGCTATAGTGTGCTTAAAAAAAACATTTTTTCTAGGGACAGAAAACTGTAGGTAGGGAGAGTGTCAGTTTCTTTCACTGTGCAAGTCCTTGTTTCTAGGGACTGGGAAGGACAGTGAGTGAATTCTCCTTGTGCTATAGTGTGCTTAAAAAAAACATTTTTTCTAGGGACAGAAAACTGTAGGTAGGGAGAGTGTCAGTTTCTTTCACTGTGCAAGTCCTTGTTTCTAGGGACTGGGAAGGACAGTGAGTGAATTCTCCTTGTGCTATAGTGTGCTTAAAAAAAACATTTTTTCTAGGGACAGAAAACTGTAGGTAGGGAGAGTGTCAGTTTCTTTCACTGTGCAAGTCCTTGTTTCTAGGGACTGGGAAGGACAGTGAGTGAATTCTCCTTGTGCTATAGTGTGCTTAAAAAAAACATTTTTTCTAGGGACAGAAAACTGTAGGTAGGGAGAGTGTCAGTTTCTTTCACTGTGCAAGTCCTTGTTTCTAGGGACTGGGAAGGACAGTGAGTGAATTCTCCTTGTGCTATAGTGTGCTTAAAAAAAACATTTTTTCTAGGGACAGAAAACTGTAGGTAGGGAGAGTGTCAGTTTCTTTCACTGTGCAAGTCCTTGTTTCTAGGGACTGGGAAGGACAGTGAGTGAATTCTCCTTGTGCTATAGTGTGCTTAAAAAAAACATTTTTTCTAGGGACAGAAAACTGTAGGTAGGGAGAGTGTCAGTTTCTTTCACTGTGCAAGTCCTTGTTTCTAGGGACTGGGACGGACAGTGAGTGAATTCTCCTTGTGCTATAGTGTGCTTAAAAAAAACATTTTTTCTAGGGACAGAAAACTGTAGGTAGGGAGAGTGTCAGTTTCTTTCACTGTGCAAGTCCTTGTTTCTAGGGACTGGGAAGGACAGTGAGTGAATTCTCCTTGTGCTATAGTGTGCTTAAAAAAAACATTTTTTCTAGGGACAGAAAACTGTAGGTAGGGAGAGTGTCAGTTTCTTTCACTGTGCAAGTCCTTGTTTCTAGGGACTGGGAAGGACAGTGAGTGAATTCTCCTTGTGCTATAGTGTGCTTAAAAAAAACATTTTTTCTAGGGACAGAAAACTGTAGGTAGGGAGAGTGTCAGTTTCTTTCACTGTGCAAGTCCTTGTTTCTAGGGACTGGGAAGGACAGTGAGTGAATTCTCCTTGTGCTATAGTGTGCTTAAAAAAAACATTTTTTCTAGGGACAGAAAACTGTAGGTAGGGAGAGTGTCAGTTTCTTTCACTGTGCAAGTCCTTGTTTCTAGGGACTGGGAAGGACAGTGAGTGAATTCTCCTTGTGCTATAGTGTGCTTAAAAAAAACATTTTTTCTAGGGACAGAAAACTGTAGGTAGGGAGAGTGTCAGTTTCTTTCACTGTGCAAGTCCTTGTTTCTAGGGACTGGGAAGGACAGTGAGTGAATTCTCCTTGTGCTATAGTGTGCTTAAAAAAAACATTTTTTCTAGGGACAGAAAACTGTAGGTAGGGAGAGTGTCAGTTTCTTTCACTGTGCAAGTCCTTGTTTCTAGGGACTGGGAAGGACAGTGAGTGAATTCTCCTTGTGCTATAGTGTGCTTAAAAAAAACATTTTTTCTAGGGACAGAAAACTGTAGGTAGGGAGAGTGTCAGTTTCTTTCACTGTGCAAGTCCTTGTTTCTAGGGACTGGGAAGGACAGTGAGTGAATTCTCCTTGTGCTATAGTGTGCTTAAAAAAAACATTTTTTCTAGGGACAGAAAACTGTAGGTAGGGAGAGTGTCAGTTTCTTTCACTGTGCAAGTCCTTGTTTCTAGGGACTGGGAAGGACAGTGAGTGAATTCTCCTTGTGCTATAGTGTGCTTAAAAAAAACATTTTTTCTAGGGACAGAAAACTGTAGGTAGGGAGAGTGTCAGTTTCTTTCACTGTGCAAGTCCTTGTTTCTAGGGACTGGGAAGGACAGTGAGTGAATTCTCCTTGTGCTATAGTGTGCTTAAAAAAAACATTTTTTCTAGGGACAGAAAACTGTAGGTAGGGAGAGTGTCAGTTTCTTTCACTGTGCAAGTCCTTGTTTCTAGGGACTGGGAAGGACAGTGAGTGAATTCTCCTTGTGCTATAGTGTGCTTAAAAAAAACATTTTTTCTAGGGACAGAAAACTGTAGGTAGGGAGAGTGTCAGTTTCTTTCACTGTGCAAGTCCTTGTTTCTAGGGACTGGGAAGGACAGTGAGTGAATTCTCCTTGTGCTATAGTGTGCTTAAAAAAAACATTTTTTCTAGGGACAGAAAACTGTAGGTAGGGAGAGTGTCAGTTTCTTTCACTGTGCAAGTCCTTGTTTCTAGGGACTGGGAAGGACAGTGAGTGAATTCTCCTTGTGCTATAGTGTGCTTAAAAAAAACATTTTTTCTAGGGACAGAAAACTGTAGGTAGGGAGAGTGTCAGTTTCTTTCACTGTGCAAGTCCTTGTTTCTAGGGACTGGGAAGGACAGTGAGTGAATTCTCCTTGTGCTATAGTGTGCTTAAAAAAAACATTTTTTCTAGGGACAGAAAACTGTAGGTAGGGAGAGTGTCAGTTTCTTTCACTGTGCAAGTCCTTGTTTCTAGGGACTGGGAAGGACAGTGAGTGAATTCTCCTTGTGCTATAGTGTGCTTAAAAAAAACATTTTTTCTAGGGACAGAAAACTGTAGGTAGGGAGAGTGTCAGTTTCTTTCACTGTGCAAGTCCTTGTTTCTAGGGACTGGGAAGGACAGTGAGTGAATTCTCCTTGTGCTATAGTGTGCTTAAAAAAAACATTTTTTCTAGGGACAGAAAACTGTAGGTAGGGAGAGTGTCAGTTTCTTTCACTGTGCAAGTCCTTGTTTCTAGGGACTGGGAAGGACAGTGAGTGAATTCTCCTTGTGCTATAGTGTGCTTAAAAAAAACATTTTTTCTAGGGACAGAAAACTGTAGGTAGGGAGAGTGTCAGTTTCTTTCACTGTGCAAGTCCTTGTTTCTAGGGACTGGGAAGGACAGTGAGTGAATTCTCCTTGTGCTATAGTGTGCTTAAAAAAACATTTTTTCTAGGGACAGAAAACTGTAGGTAGGGAGAGTGTCAGTTTCTTTCACTGTGCAAGTCCTTGTTTCTAGGGACTGGGAAGGACAGTGAGTGAATTCTCCTTGTGCTATAGTGTGCTTAAAAAAAACATTTTTTCTAGGGACAGAAAACTGTAGGTAGGGAGAGTGTCAGTTTCTTTCACTGTGCAAGTCCTTGTTTCTAGGGACTGGGAAGGACAGTGAGTGAATTCTCCTTGTGCTATAGTGTGCTTAAAAAAAACATTTTTTCTAGGGACAGAAAACTGTAGGTAGGGAGAGTGTCAGTTTCTTTCACTGTGCAAGTCCTTGTTTCTAGGGACTGGGAAGGACAGTGAGTGAATTCTCCTTGTGCTATAGTGTGCTTAAAAAAAACATTTTTTCTAGGGACAGAAAACTGTAGGTAGGGAGAGTGTCAGTTTCTTTCACTGTGCAAGTCCTTGTTTCTAGGGACTGGGAAGGACAGTGAGTGAATTCTCCTTGTGCTATAGTGTGCTTAAAAAAAACATTTTTTCTAGGGACAGAAAACTGTAGGTAGGGAGAGTGTCAGTTTCTTTCACTGTGCAAGTCCTTGTTTCTAGGGACTGGGAAGGACAGTGAGTGAATTCTCCTTGTGCTATAGTGTGCTTAAAAAAAACATTTTTTCTAGGGACAGAAAACTGTAGGTAGGGAGAGTGTCAGTTTCTTTCACTGTGCAAGTCCTTGTTTCTAGGGACTGGGAAGGACAGTGAGTGAATTCTCCTTGTGCTATAGTGTGCTTAAAAAAACATTTTTTCTAGGGACAGAAAACTGTAGGTAGGGAGAGTGTCAGTTTCTTTCACTGTGCAAGTCCTTGTTTCTAGGGACTGGGAAGGACAGTGAGTGAATTCTCCTTGTGCTATAGTGTGCTTAAAAAAAACATTTTTTCTAGGGACAGAAAACTGTAGGTAGGGAGAGTGTCAGTTTCTTTCACTGTGCAAGTCCTTGTTTCTAGGGACTGGGAAGGACAGTGAGTGAATTCTCCTTGTGCTATAGTGTGCTTAAAAAAAACATTTTTTCTAGGGACAGAAAACTGTAGGTAGGGAGAGTGTCAGTTTCTTTCACTGTGCAAGTCCTTGTTTCTAGGGACTGGGAAGGACAGTGAGTGAATTCTCCTTGTGCTATAGTGTGCTTAAAAAAAACATTTTTTCTAGGGACAGAAAACTGTAGGTAGGGAGAGTGTCAGTTTCTTTCACTGTGCAAGTCCTTGTTTCTAGGGACTGGGAAGGACAGTGAGTGAATTCTCCTTGTGCTATAGTGTGCTTAAAAAAAACATTTTTTCTAGGGACAGAAAACTGTAGGTAGGGAGAGTGTCAGTTTCTTTCACTGTGCAAGTCCTTGTTTCTAGGGACTGGGAAGGACAGTGAGTGAATTCTCCTTGTGCTATAGTGTGCTTAAAAAAAACATTTTTTCTAGGGACAGAAAACTGTAGGTAGGGAGAGTGTCAGTTTCTTTCACTGTGCAAGTCCTTGTTTCTAGGGACTGGGAAGGACAGTGAGTGAATTCTCCTTGTGCTATAGTGTGCTTAAAAAAAACATTTTTTCTAGGGACAGAAAACTGTAGGTAGGGAGAGTGTCAGTTTCTTTCACTGTGCAAGTCCTTGTTTCTAGGGACTGGGAAGGACAGTGAGTGAATTCTCCTTGTGCTATAGTGTGCTTAAAAAAAACATTTTTTCTAGGGACAGAAAACTGTAGGTAGGGAGAGTGTCAGTTTCTTTCACTGTGCAAGTCCTTGTTTCTAGGGACTGGGAAGGACAGTGAGTGAATTCTCCTTGTGCTATAGTGTGCTTAAAAAAAACATTTTTTCTAGGGACAGAAAACTGTAGGTAGGGAGAGTGTCAGTTTCTTTCACTGTGCAAGTCCTTGTTTCTAGGGACTGGGAAGGACAGTGAGTGAATTCTCCTTGTGCTATAGTGTGCTTAAAAAAAACATTTTTTCTAGGGACAGAAAACTGTAGGTAGGGAGAGTGTCAGTTTCTTTCACTGTGCAAGTCCTTGTTTCTAGGGACTGGGAAGGACAGTGAGTGAATTCTCCTTGTGCTATAGTGTGCTTAAAAAAAACATTTTTTCTAGGGACAGAAAACTGTAGGTAGGGAGAGTGTCAGTTTCTTTCACTGTGCAAGTCCTTGTTTCTAGGGACTGGGAAGGACAGTGAGTGAATTCTCCTTGTGCTATAGTGTGCTTAAAAAAAACATTTTTTCTAGGGACAGAAAACTGTAGGTAGGGAGAGTGTCAGTTTCTTTCACTGTGCAAGTCCTTGTTTCTAGGGACTGGGAAGGACAGTGAGTGAATTCTCCTTGTGCTATAGTGTGCTTAAAAAAAACATTTTTTCTAGGGACAGAAAACTGTAGGTAGGGAGAGTGTCAGTTTCTTTCACTGTGCAAGTCCTTGTTTCTAGGGACTGGGAAGGACAGTGAGTGAATTCTCCTTGTGCTATAGTGTGCTTAAAAAAAACATTTTTTCTAGGGACAGAAAACTGTAGGTAGGGAGAGTGTCAGTTTCTTTCACTGTGCAAGTCCTTGTTTCTAGGGACTGGGAAGGACAGTGAGTGAATTCTCCTTGTGCTATAGTGTGCTTAAAAAAAACATTTTTTCTAGGGACAGAAAACTGTAGGTAGGGAGAGTGTCAGTTTCTTTCACTGTGCAAGTCCTTGTTTCTAGGGACTGGGAAGGACAGTGAGTGAATTCTCCTTGTGCTATAGTGTGCTTAAAAAAAAACATTTTTTCTAGGGACAGAAAACTGTAGGTAGGGAGAGTGTCAGTTTCTTTCACTGTGCAAGTCCTTGTTTCTAGGGACTGGGAAGGACAGTGAGTGAATTCTCCTTGTGCTATAGTGTGCTAAAGCATTCCTCATCAACCATCTTTGAAATCCTTGTTTTTTGGACAGTCAGGGAAATTGTCGTTGTGCTATTCTGTGCAAAAGCAATCATCCTGAACCATATTTAGAAATCCTTAAGTAAAGGGACAGAGAAGGACACCTGAAGGTAGCCCTTATTGCTTTTTTCCCATCTCCCTGCAGGCCATCTATTAGAATGTCTGGAAGGCAAACAAGGAGAGGCAGACAGTCAGGAGGCAATAAAAGAGGGCAAGCAGGCTCTGTGTCTGGGGGCAACAGTGCTGGTCGTGGACGCGGTGCATTGTCATCAGCACATGGCCATGGGACATGCTTGTCCTTCTTTTCGGCAGCTGGACATGTTGAGCCACATCATGCCGAAGACTTGGTAGAGTGGATGACCAAGCCCTCCTCCTCCTCCTCATCCTCTCTCACCCAGGCTCAGGGTACTGGCAAAGCAGCTGCCAAAGCGTCCTCTTCCCTGGTATCAATGTCAGACTCATCATCAGTCACTCCTTCCCTAGACCCACCATGTCCTCCTCCTGAGGAGTCCCCCGAACTGTTTGAGCACAGTGTTGGGTACATGCTCCAGGAGGATGCCCAGCGTTTCGAAGGGTCTGATGATGAAACCCAGCTACAGGAAGGCAGTAGGGTGAGAGCAGACAGAGGGGATGCTCAAGAAGGACACCAATCTGGCAGTCATGTTCCAGCAGCTGCAGCATACTGCCAGATTGGCTCCAGTGATGAGGAGGGAGGGGATGATGAGGTCACTGACTCGACATGGGTGCCTAATAGGAGAGAGGAGGAGGAGGAGGATGAGGAGGAGGCACATCTCCAACGAGGCAGGATGCCCTTTGGTGGCCAGCGTAAGGGCAGTACACCGACGGAATCACACCGCAGAGCTCCGCCTGTGCAGGGCGCTGCCTCTGCCCGTCATTCAAAAAGTTCCTTGGTGTGGGCCTATTTTGAGGCTAGTGCATCAGATCGCACAGCTGCTGTTTGCAACATATGTCTCAAGCGTATATCGCGTGGCCAAAACATCAGCCGCTTGGGTACCACATGCCTGACCAGACATATGTTGACCTGCCATGCAGCTCGTTGGCAAGCCTACCTCAAAGACCCACACCAAAGAACAAAGCGGACCTCTCCTTGCACCGCATCAGCTGGGATCTCCAACCCCACTATAACTTCAGTCCTCTCTGAAACATGCACTGAGAGGAATGAAGGTGTAGAATTAGGTGTGTCACAGCCAAGTACTTGCGGCCACTCTGCTAGCAGTACACCGACGTCCGATTCTAGCAGGCAAATTTCCCTGCCCCAGCTGCTGGACCGTCGAAAGAAGTTCACTCCCAGCCATCCACATGCCCAGCGGTTGAATGCTAGCTTGGCTAAATTGCTAGCGCTTCAACTGCTGCCTTTTCAGTTGGTAGACTCAGCCCCCTTCCGTGAGTTTGTGCAATGTGCGGTTCCTCAGTGGCAGGTTCCCAAACGCCACTTTTTCTCACGGAAGGCTATTCCGGCTCTCTACCGGCATGTGGAAGGCAATGTCTTGGCCTCGCTGGACAGGGCGGTCAGCGGTAAGGTGCATATTACCGCTGACTCATGGTCCAGCAGGCATGGACAGGGACGTTACCTTTCTTTCACGGCCCATTGGGTCACTCTTTTGGCAGCTGGGAAGGATGCAGGACAAGGTGCAGTAGTGTTGGAGGTTGTCCCACCGCCACGCCTCCAAAATGCTACTACTGGTTGTGACACACCTCTCTCCTCCACCCCCTCCTCTTCTTCTTCCTCCATGGCCTCTTCCTGTGGTTTGTCCTATGAACCAGCGGTGCTCCGTAGCCGTTCACGGGGCTACGCAAGTACGCAGGCAAAAAGATGCCATGCCGTGCTTGCGCTGGTGTGTTTGGGGGACAGAAGCCACACTGGGGCAGAGGTCCTGTCTGCTCTGCAGGGCCAGGCCGAGAGGTGGTTGACGCCACGCCAGCTTAAGCCAGGAATGGTGGTTTGCGACAATGGCACCAACCTCCTCTCCGCCCTTCGACAGGGACAACTGACCCATGTGCCCTGTGTGGCTCACGTCCTTAACCTGGTGGTGCAGCGTTTCTTGGGCAGGTACCCGGGCTTACAGGATGTCCTGAGGCAGGCCAGGAAAGTCTGTGTGCATTTCCGCAGATCTTATAATGCCAGTGCTCGCCTGGCTGAGCTGCAAAAGGAGTTGAACCTGCCCAAGAACCGCCTTATATGTGACATGCCCACCAGGTGGAACTCAACGTTGGCCATGCTGCAGCGGCTGCACACGCAGCAGAGGGCCATCAATGAGTACCTGTGCGACTACGGCACCAGGACAGGGTCAGGGGAGCTTGGTTTTTTTTCTCCACGCCAGTGGGGCATGATCAGGGATGCATGCACTGTCCTGGCACCATTTGAGGAGGCCACGAGGATGGTGAGCAGTGACAGTGCATGCATCAGTGACACTGTACCTCTTGTCCACCTGTTGGAGCACACGCTGCGTGGAATAATGGACAGGGCACTTGAGGCAGAACAGAGGCAGGAAGAGGAGGACTTCCTTGCCTCTCAAGGCCCCCTTTACCCAGACAGTGTTCCTTCTGTCCCACCCATCGCACAGGAAGAGGAGGAGGAGGAGGAGGAGGAGGAGGAGGAGGAGGAGGATTGTGTCAGCATGGAGGTGGAGGCTGGCACTCAGCATCATCAGCAGCAGTCTTTTAGGGATGATTTACAGTCCCAAGAAACCAGTGGACTTGTACGTGGCTGGGAGGAGGTGACTGCGGATCATGTCGTCCTTAGTGACCCAGAGGACTCCGGAGCGAATGCCTCAGCAAACCTACGCTGCATGGCCTCCCTGATCCTGCAAAGTCTGCGGAAGGATCCTCGTATTCTTCGGATCAAGGAGAGGGACCATTACTGGCTGGCCACTCTCCTTGATCCACGGTACAAGGGTAAGGTTGCGGACCTTATGTTACCGTCGCAGAGGGAGCAGAGGATGAGACAACTCCGGGAGGCCTTGCAGAAAGGTCTGTGCAACGTGTTCCCAGAGACTGGGAGGTTACAAACTCCTGGTCCTGGACAACGAGTTGCTGAGGCTTCGGCCAGTCAAAGAAGGAGCGGTGGGGAAGGTGGCCGTCTGACCGATGCGTTCAGACAATTCTTTAGTCCGCAGCCCCAAAGTATGATCGGTTCCAGCAACCATCGCCAGCGTCTGATAAACATGGTGCAGGAATATCTAGGGGCAAGGTCAGACTTGGACACCTTCCCCACCGAAAATCCTCTGGCTTACTGGGTCTTGAGGATGGATCACTGGCCAGAGCTTGCACAGTATGCAATTGAGCTACTGGCCTGTCCTGCATCCAGCGTTCTTTCGGAACGCACATTCAGTGCTGCTGGAGGATTTGTCACGGATCACAGGGTGCGCCTGTCCACCGACTCGGTTGATCGACTGACTTTCATCAAGATGAACCAGTCTTGGATCACCACCAGCTACCACACACCTGATGCTGCTATAACAGACTAATTGATTTTAACATGTCACATCCCTTCAAGACTGATGCTGATGCTGAGTGCCTGTGCTGTTATGTTGACTGGCTATCCTCCTCCTCCGAGTCCTCAATGATACGATTGATGATGATAGCTTGGAAGATCATTTTTGTTTATGGGTGCCGCCACCAGTGGCTAAGGCCCAATTTTTCAGCCCCTGTTTAACAGGGGCGTGTAATTACAATTTTTGAAGCAATACTTTGCAACAGGGCTCATTGCTGTGCTCCAAGTACAGTATGTGTGAGGGGTTGGAGTGTTGTGCCACCAGTGCCTAAGGCCCAATTTTTCAGCCCCTGTTTAACAGGGGCGTGTCATTACAATTTTTGAAGCAATACTTTGCAACAGGGCTCATTGCTGTGCTCCAAGTACAGTATCTGTGAGGGGTTGCAGTGTTGTGCCACCAGTGCCTAAGGCCCAATTTTTCAGCCCCTGTTCAACAGGGGCATGTAATTACAATTATTGATCTAATAATTCACAGCAGGGCCCATTCCTGCACCCACCAAGCAAGAGTAACTCTGAGGGCTTACAGTGTTGTGGCAACACCACCACCACCACCACCACCACGAAAGGCCCAATTTTTCAGCCCCTGTTCAACAGGGGCATGCAATTACAATTCTTGATCTAATAATTCACAGCAGGGCCCATTGCTGCACCCACCAAGAGTAACTGTCAGGGCTTACAGTGTTGTGGCACCAGCACCACCATCAAAGGCCCAATTTTTACTACCACTGTTCAACAATTATATGTAATTACAATTCCTGATATAATAGTTGACAGCAGGGTGTTCCAGCACCAACCAAGAGTAACTGTGAGTGCTTACAGTGTTGTGCCAACACCAACTAAGGGGCCTATTTCTGCAGATTATATACGGCAGGTCCCTACTTTCAAACATCCAACTTACAAACGACTCCTACTTGCAAACGCAAGAAGACAACAGGAAGTGAGAGGAAATCTACCCCTAGGAAGGAAAATTCTCTCCTGTAAGAATTAATATGGGAGAAAGGTGTCTCCTCTGTACTGATGCTTTATCAGCAATCCTTGTTTCAAGAAAAACACCACATTTCAAAAACAGTTGTCATTGGGACGGAAAGTGAGGTGAAATGTTCTGAACAGGGGCACAGACAGCAAAACAAATGTTACAGGGGTGATAACCCTTACCTATGTTTTCCAAAAAGTTTAAAAATAGATTTTTGGGCTGGAGCTACACTTAAACAATGTACCTGTTCAAAATTACAAACACATTCTACATAAGAACAAACATACAGTCCCTGTCTTGTATGCACCGCCTGTATACGGCTGTTCAGAGTATATAGGGCCTTTTTTATTTTATGTGCGGGGTTCCCCTTAATATCCATACAAGACCCAAAGGGGCTGGTAATGGGCTGGGGTAGGGGGGGGGGGGGTCATGGGGTAGCTATGCCATTTTTCTTAAAGATTTTCATCCATATTACCGGGACCAGACATTACATTAAAGCCGCAAGCAGTTTTAAATGGCTTTTTTTTCCTTTAGAAGTGTCATTTTGTGCAGGGACAGTTCTAAACACGGGAAACACGTGGCACTTCACAGGCATACTTTAGACACCCCCCAGGTACGATATTTAAAGGAATATTTGACTTTTTTTTTTTCACTTTATGCATCATTAAAATGACTGCTCCCGAAAAACGACCGTTTTTAAAACTTCTTTTTGCATTGATACATGTCCCCTGGTGCAGAACCCGGGTTCCCAAACCCTTTTTAGGACAATAACATGCATAATAGTTGTTATAATTAGCACTTTAGAATTCGAACGTTCGCATCCATTGTATTTAATAGGGTTCTAATGTTCGTACGAACTTTCGGTCCGTTCGCGGGTTCTGGTGCGAACCGAACCCGGGGGTGTTCGGCTCATCACTACTTAGCAGTGTTAATACCCATGAGAGAGAGACTGCTCCACATCACCCCACAGAGAGAGACTGCTCCACATCACCTAGTTGATTAGGTAACCTGCGTCAGCTGAACAGTATAAAACACTGCCTCACTCTGAGGGATTTGTCAGTTTATTGTTCTGTCTTTATCGTTGCCAAAGGTTCCTGAATTCCTGAATTCTAGTTACAGCTACAAGACTGACTCTGGCTTCTTACCCTGGCTTTGTTGATCGTTTATTCTGACTTCTGGAATCCCTGACTATGGCTTGCCTTGACTATTCTTTGGAAAAATCCTATCAAGTCCCCGTGCACAGACTCACAGCACAGGTAGCTTCTTACCTTGTTACCGTGGGCTGTGTGTATTTGCAAGGGTGAGCATACATCTCTGCATTATGGACTCCAACGAAGGTAAGCCCTTACACTGCCAGAGAGACAGACAGACTGCTGTGCCGGGTGCCCCCAGAGAGAGAGACTCAGCCTGCCCAGCAAACAGAATCAAGAGACTGCTGCTTACTGCTTCCCATTCCCAGGCCGGCCCACATATGCCGAATGCTGACGATTCAAGTCTGTTTGTTTACCTGATTCAACTTCAGTTCACACACACAGTTATGTGACAAGAAGATCACAGAGTAATGCTAGAATGTACTGGTCTGGTTGTAATGTCACGGTAAAGCACAAGGAAAACAGCAGACTCCTGCCCGCCTCAATACAGTACAGCCACACTTTCGGCTGCCTGGATCTTCTTGTTAAATGTGGCTGGATGCGGAAGGAGAGGCGTTGCAGAGGACAGTTTGGATCGGATCGTCATGGGCAGCTGGCTCTAGGGCATCTCCGGGAACTGCACATGTCATTTTTTACTGGCACTGTTCCCCTGTTACGGGCATTTATGGGCAGGAGAAAAATTGCCCTATTGTTACAGGCTGCCCGTAAATATACGGGCGGTTGGCAACACTGGTCCAGACCTCTAAGGCCTTATGCACCCTGATGTAGGACATGTAGAAGTAGGTCAGGGGAGACAGGGCGATTACAGGTGTTTCTACTGTGTTTTGTACCACCTTACTTGGGACTCTAGCCCTGCAATGGGCCCTTTAGTACTGCAGGAGACTACATCTTAGCAGCTCTGGGGTATCTCGCTCTCATGCTTGTCTACACAGGACTCCACCCCCCCCCCCTTTTATTAATGTGAACACTAACTTCACCCATTACATCACTAGAGGAGGGATTTCTCTAAAAGGGGTACTACTAACTCCTGATTTTATAACTTTCCTCTTTCCATAACATGATGACAACAGAGCCATCTAGTGGAAGGAAAGCTAATTGCACCTGCTAATAAATACTAGAGTACAGAAATAATCGGTGAAGGAAAATTGGACGCACAATATTCAAAATTGCTGAAGAGCACACAGTGCTTGCCACTTTCATCTGGACAATAAAGAATCCCTTTTTGTAATTTTTAGTGGGCATAAAACTTTAAAGAAGAGAAGGATAGGCACCTTTTATAAATGGATAGTGTATTTTCTACCTTTGTATTTTCTAAACCTATTCCCATCTTCTATATGTAATGATGACAGCACAGTGTAGACAATGGTATGTGTTTGGTAAATGCTAAATACTAATGATGTAAATGCTACTATGCCTTTACATGGTCACAAACAGAACAACAGTAGTTGGAAGCTTATGATTCTACAACTGACAGTTATAGCAGTTATTACATTAAAAAATTGCTGTCTATATACAATACATATTTAAATCCTCCCAGCAGATTAGGATAGAATGCTGGAACAGTTCATCATGAGATAATTGCATAATGCTCTGTGACATGTATTAAGCCAATGGCAGCTCCAGAGGGGATGTCGGCTTCAGAGTTTTCTGGCACAGGTTGAGTCCTTGGTTACAAGAATGTCACACTCAAAATATTATGTTTTATACTTTGGGATAGTTCTTTGATAAAGCAGATAGGATTTTCAATTCTTGGAGTTCAGAAGACACTTAAAAGAGAAGTTCATGATTAAAAAATAAACAAAACATATTCACCTAGATCCAATGCTGCGGCTTTCCTCCGCTGACTCTACACTGAGAACTTAGTGATCAAAAAAAAGTAAAGAAAAGGGGACAAAAAGTCCTCTATGTGATTATTTGTTTGGTGACAGGTTCTTTTTAATGAGACATGCAGGGTCTAAAAGACACTGCATGTCTACCCTGTGCTCCCCTGAATGTAATGCAATGCACATCGCACTTGTAGCGCCCTGCTCCCAATGAGTGGGCGCTATGTGTTTAAATTATAGTTGTCTGAGCAATAGTTTGGCTCAGAATAATTGTGTTACAAATTGTACTCTGTTTCAGTTTGGCTGGTTGCATGATTTTCCTCCTGACAGTGGGTGTCGCTGTCACCACTGGTCAGGATAGGAAAGGCTACAGGCTGAACGTATTGGGTATATCTTTTCCAGCAGAAGCCCAGGGGGCGTGGTGAACCCGCTGTGCATGCTGGGAGGGGGTACTTAAATGACAGACACCATTAGGGAAAAGGAGGGTTGGGGGTCGCTCGCTGGTGGCTGGCACCACCCGCCCGATCCCGACCTGAGGGCCCTCATGGCCTCAGGGAAGTGCTGGCAGTTTCTGCCTCGGGGCCACGTTGGCCTGAGTCTCTGTTACTGAGATGTAGGCCCAGGAGTTACTGGGGCCTACTGATCCAGGGATGGTCCTGTGTCGCCTTACCTGCTGTAAGGGACCAAGAAATTGAGGACTCAATTGGAGGATGCATCCGGATCAAAATCTACCTCACAGTGCTGCCGGAATGGCTGGAAGATCCTGGCACTGAGAGCTGTGTTCTTTATTTAGAAGGTAACCCAGGGAAGGGTTATGCCAAGTCTGTGGCAGGGACTGTTCTATTTACACCAATTCTGTGGCAGAGACTAAATGTGATCGAGCTACGCATCGGTTGCTAGGCCAGTGAGATTGGGCCTATCCGGTGTTTGCTGAGTCCAGTGTGGAGACAGTTGTTCCACTGGACCTAGGAAGATTCTTGTGATCCGCAACTAAGGTACCTGAGTCCTCCCCATCCCTTCAACCCCCTCTGTTGAAACTTTATTCAATAAAACCCTTGAAAGAGACTTTGTGTTGGTGCAAACTTCTTCTGAACAACTCTTCAAGGAGAACCCCTGAGACGAGCATACGGAACAGTAAGGCAACGGCAGGCCCAAAATTAAACCAGCAGCTCCTACGGGGGTAGTGTTACATGTGGGGGCTTGTCCGGGATTTGCTGTTACCTCTCGCAACTAAAATAGACTTTTCATTCGGGGACCTATTCTACAGAGGGAGAAGGACTGTGCTAAAATGGGGAAGAAATTGCGATCACTTTCTGGCCGCGTGGGCGGAGTCACGGAAAAGAAAAGCCTGCGAGCTACGTGCCAAGAAGAGCAAGTGGGAGGAGTTCCCGCTTGTTTGCTGCGTGAGATGCCGCATGTGTGTCCAGCACTTAGAGAAACGGAGCACCACCGTGTCTTCAGTGCTATCGTTGCAGTCTGCTTTTGAGCCCAGGATGTTTTCTGTGGGCACCGCTGCAAGTGCCATGATGCAGGAAACCGTGCTGATGGACACTGGAGGCCCTGGGTATGCTGTGTAACAGGTGTGATGGACTGGCTATGCACCCCCGTCCCTTTGATCGATGCTTATGATGCGGGGAGTACCTGTTTTCTGTGGAGCAACCCACCATGCCACCCGGCGCTTACCAAGTGGACTGGGTCACGGGCAACGTGACAGAAGAAGCTGCTGCTTTCAACCAAATTGTCCGGCCCATGCCCGCCGCATCTGCTGCTGTAAGTAATCCAGAAGGGGATGTTACAGTTCCCCCTGTGAGTGGGTTACCAGTGGATGCTACTTCCACTGTTTCTTCGACTGTGTCTATGGTCGCTGCACCAATCTTCACTGCACCTGTACAGAAGAAGGTGGGATACGTGAAGGCCTCCCACGGCAGTGGTAGAGGTCCACCCCAGAGAATACCTGAACCTGACCCCGAGAGAGATAATGTCCCCGGGAGGTCCACGTCAGGAACCGGTAAGACATCTGGGGAAAAAGTGCCTGAGACTGTACTCAACTATTTGCCGGCAGAAGAGTTGGAAGACTCTGAGTTAGACTCTCTGGCAGATGCTGGAGACGATTACTTGTTAGAGTCCATGTCTCAGGAGTTGTTGTGGAACAACATGGAGGATGTTGCCTCCGTACAAAGTTTTCGGCATTAACAGCCATGGATTCCGGGGAAACAACACCCAGAGTGGAAGCCCCGGTTGTTACCAGTGAAATCCTGCCTAAAGTTACCAGTTCATATGGGTCAGGAAAACCGTCTGCAAATCGCATGGTACACAAGTCCGCAGTTTCTGGTATACCGCCTGGATATGGAAGTACCAGATCTTTGCCCAGGCTTGCCCGATCCCAAAGATTGCTAAACAAACGGGTAACCAGGGAGTATGGACTAGAGTTCCCCTATGTTCCCAGGGAAACCATGCAAGAAATTGAGGCCAATAGAGCGGAATGGTACAATGAAGCTGTGTGGGATCACCCTGAAGTACCTAAACTGTTCCAGAAAGTAAGCCATTCCTTTGCCATGGATGAACGCTTCAGAGGGTGTTTGTTGCAGTGGAGTTATAGTCGGCACATCTATGCAGAGAAAATAGTCATCTGCCGGCCTGGAAAGGAGGACTACGTCTATTTTGTTACTACTGTGGACAAACAAGGGAAATCACTGACGCTACCTGACCCTTGCTTTTAATTGTGATGATAAATGGTGACTGTTCCAGTTTTTGCCATTTTACAAAAGAGAAGATTTTCTTTTATTTTTCTTCTTTGAAGGACTTGGGGTGACTAGCTAGTTAGTGCTAGGGCATTGGAGACTTTGAGTCAAGATTCTCTACCCGGTCCAGTGCTTGTACAAAAAAGCAAAAAGGAACTTTGCTATAATGTTCTTCGACCACTAGGTGGCGGAGATGTACTTAGCAGAAACTGGACTTTTCTGCACTTAGCTACATAACTTTTCTTGCACTAGGAAAAAAAATAAAAAAAATATAAAAAAAAAAATATATATATATATATATATATATATATATATATATATATATATATATATATATATATATATTTGGAAAGAAAGTTTTATTTCCCAGGAAGTAAGGCTTTGCTTCCTGATTGTACAGTAATATTTTGCATTGTTGTCTGTGTGTGCTGTTTGTTTTTCAGGTACCCTGGATTATGCTGTCAGACTACTACAGAGCTGGATGGGTTAGATAGAGATAGATAGGAACATTGTAATGTATAGTGATATGATTACTGTGTGTTTATGCTAACTTTTATATCTTCTTGTTACCCCACCTTTCCCTTCCCCCATCTAAGTTTTTTTGGATGAGGGTCATATATTTTTCTCGACGATGGGGACATCATCGTTTTGCGGAGAGGGGAGTATGTAGCGCCCTGATCCCAATGAGTGGGCGCTATGTGTTTAAATTATAGTTGTCTGAGCAATTGTATGACTCAGAAGGATTGTGTTACAAATTGTACTCTGTTTCAGTTCGGCTGGTTGCATGATTTTCCTCCTGACAGTGGGTGTCGCTGTCACCACTGGTCAGGATAGGAAAGGCTACAGGCTGAACGTATTGGGTATCGCTTTCCCAACAGCAGCCCAGGGGGCGTGGTGAACCCGCTGTGCATGCTGGGAGGGGGTACTTAAGTGACAGATGCCATTAGGGAAAAGGAGGGTTGGGGGTCATTCGCTGGTGGTGGGCACCACCCGCCCGATCCCGACCTGGGGGTCCTCATGGCCTCAGGGAAGTACTGGCAGTTTCCCCCTCGGGGGCCACATTGGCCTGAAGCTCTGTTACGGAGATGTAGGCCCAGGAGTTACTGGGGCCTACTGATGCAGGGATGGTCCTGTGTTGCCTTACCTGCTGGAAGGGACCAAGCAATTGAGGACTCAATTGGAGGATGCATCCGGATCAAAATCTACCTCTCAGTGCTGCCGGAATGGCTGGAAGATCCTGGTACTGAGAGCTGTGTTCTTTATTCAGAAGGTAACCCAGGGAAGGGTTACACCAAGTCTGTGGCAGAGACTAAATGTGATCGAGCTACGCATCGGTTGCTAGGCCAGTGAGATTGGGCCTATCCAGTGTTTGCTGAGTCCAGCGTGGAGACAGTTGTTCCTCTGGACCTAGGAAGATTCTTGTGATCTGTAACTAAGGTACCCGAGTCCTCCCCATCCCTTCAACCCCCTCTGTTGTAACTTTATTCAATAAAACCCTTGAAAGAGACTTTGTGTTGGTGCAAACTTCTTTTGGACAATTCTTCAAGGAGAACCCCTGAGACGAGCATACGGAACAGTAAGGCAACGGCAGGCCCAAAATTAAACCAGCAGCTCCTACGGGGGTAGTGCTACACACTGTATTACATTTTTTTTCCCCGCCAGAAAGGATGGGCAGGGAAACTGTCAACGGGGACCCAGAAGTGAAGTTACATGTCACTTCTGGGTCAGAAGCATAAATGGGAGGAGAGTAGACGTGTGTCTGCTCTCCTTCCTCCTCTCTACGCGGTGGCACCTGCTATGATGGTCCAGGGCCCACAGATGGGAAAGCAGAGCCCGGGATACATATCAGGGGGGCACACGGAGTGTATAGAGCATTCGGATCGCAGCCCAGGTACCAGGACGCAATTTCTTGTTGCCATAGTGACCTGGCTCCTGGGGTTTGTTGAGCCCTGTACTATACACTGTGCTTGAGTTAGTAGACAGAATTTAAATGAATTCACTGCGGAAACAACACTGACATGTTTGATTAAAGTTAGTTCACTTTTAATGCGATAAAAAAAAATCCATATGCTTTACAGCTTTGACTGTAAATTAAAACTGTTTTTTTTTTAACTGCTTGCCGACCAGCTTGCCGTTCTATGGCGGCAGGTTGGCCTGCAACATGACGCCTGAACTTATGCACGTAACCAGCGGTCACGATGTCCACGAAACACTGGTTATCATTTAAAGGGACATTTAAATGTGGGGGAACACACTGTGTTTATTGTCCATTCATACAGAAAGGTGACACTATTACATCCATGTCGACTGGCAAAACACATAAGATCGATTCTTTCATCAATTGTAACACTAGCTACATCATATATGCCATCACATGTACACAGTGTTCCATACAATACATTGGGAGAACTACCAGACGCCTCAAAGATCGGTTATACGATCATCTTTACGATATTGATAAGGACCACATGACCAACGTAGCACGACATTGGAAAGAGGTTCATCATAAAAACACCTCCAGCCTCACTATACAGGGAGTGGAAAGGATCACCAGACCCGTTAGGTGTGGGGACAAATTTAATACACTATGCAGACAAGAAGTTCGGTGGATCTTCCTACTAGACACTAGACGCCCCACAGGGTTAAATTATGAATGGGATGTATCACATTTTTATTAAATTACCTGTGAAGATGCATCCCATATGGATAGCATATAAGTTATCATGATAACTTGCTTCATTGTTACAATGATCCTCTCATTTAGTGTTGGTTTTTCCTTATACTGCTTGTCTTCACAATTTGAACAAAAAACATTTTTTTGTCGTTTATTTCCATAATTTACAACTGCAGTTGCGAAATTATGCATCATTGCATTCATATTTCACACTTTTCATGGTCCACACATGCACATCTTTGGGCATATAGTTGTGTGTTTTTTTTTTCTCCAACTCGAAACATGAGCCTGTCTGCACAGTGTCCTGTCCCCTTTTTTTGTAATGAGTACCAGTGTTGTGTTTTTTTGTTTTTTTTTCTCTCCAACTCGAAACATGAGCCTGTCTGCACAGTGTCCTGTCCCCTTGTTTTGTAATGAGTACCAGTGTTGTGTTTTTTTTTTTTCCCATAACTTGTTTTCAAGACTTTCGCACAGAGGACCCCTTTTTTTGAGATTTATAGCATAATTTGCAAGGATGTGCTTTATTGCATTGGAATTTTGCAAATTTAGTACATATCCTGTCCTTTGGTGCGTTAGCCTTGAAACATGAGCCTGTCTGCACAGTGTCCTGTCCCTTTTTTCTAATGAGTATCATTGGTGTTTCTTGTCCTCCAGAGGATTTTTGGAGATCAATCATTGTGAGGCCAAGCATCATTGTATCTGTTCTACCTCTGTTTACATCTACCTTCTCTTTGTGTACACATATTTGTAAACACATATTTGTAAACATTTTTTATTTTCATTTTTTCAAATCAATGATGGCCAATTACTCCAATCATTTGTCGCCGTGTTTGTATGGACATAACTCTAATGTAATATATCTATATAGGATAAAAATATCCTTTTGATTTTTTTCAATTTTTGATATTATATTTTGATATTTTTTTATATTTTTTTACATTTTTGTTTCTTTATAAATGCCCATACACCACGACGACAATTTTCGAGCTATTATCAACTACCAGTCCTCGAACTAATAGTAATTCCGTTCTTAATACATATTTGAAATTCCGTGATTATGAGCATCGGCTTCCAGTACTTAGGTACCATAGTGTCTATGCACATGCCCGGCCACCATGCACACTTTTATATGTTCATATATTATTTAATTTTTAATTTTGGATAAGTGCGGTGATTGACATGTGCATACGCACTATTTTAACAGATTCCCTTGACAATTAAGGTTAATATCATGATTTTATCATTATTTGAATATTGGGTTTACATCTTAAACCGCAGAGATGAGGGTACATCTATGCAAAGATGCATGGTCATCCTGCTAGATAGTATTGTGTGTGGTTCAATACCATTTTCCTATATGGATCTGAACATCCGAATTTCCTTACACACATTTTCATGTACCCCCTTGCATGATTTTATTGTATATTATCGTGCATATCTTTGTACATTCTTATACTCATTTATTACACATTTCTTATTTATGTTTAAAGTTGAAAGTCCAAGGTTCATGTGTGCATACAGGAGAGACATGTGTCTCCGGTAAATGCATATATTCACACATGATATTTATTTAAATTTTATTGATTTATCCATGTTTATTTTGTTCTATGGCATATTGTATTATATCCATTGACCCATTACAAGGTGGATTATATTATGTTATATAGCACATTTATAGACATTCATATATGGACATTTCTTTACACTTTATACACACACATATATCTCCTTCATGATGACTTATTTATTTATTTATTCATATTTATCATTCTTCACATTTCCCTATGTAATTGTCACACAGTCTGTTTGGTAGTAGCACGTATTGTGCACATTTTGTGCATTTAAATTTTATTATTTATTATTTATTAATTAATTCATCAGTATGGTTTTTTGGAGTATTTGTAAATTACTATTATTATTATTTCAATTCACACGAATATCACATAATAATTATTTCACATACATGAATATATTTACATCTATGGCTCACCATCTCCAAAAAACATTTTCACATTTTCACTTTTCATTTATTTTTTCATTTAAAAAGATTTTTCCGTTAATTTTTTGAACTTAATTAATTGACATTCATACTTATCACTGTCATATTCATTCACTTTAAATAATATATAGACACACTTTGGTGTGTCTATGTTTAAGCATTAAGTGTTTAGTTTATAATTTATACACATTTTGTAATTTTGTATTTTTGTGAATGGTCTTCAAAAGAGTGCTATTCCCTTCCCCCCTCACCCTTTCTTGGGAGTGTCGGAATCAAACATAAGGTTATCCCAGTCAGCTGTGTTCTTTCAGTACTGATTGGTGTAAAGTTACTTTATTTTTCATTTATACCTCTATTGATTCCCACACACCCTAGCTATGAGTAAGCGTCAATTCGTGACGTGAAACGCGTTAGCCACCCTTCCCTGCATGCACACTATCTGCATTTGTTGTTTTGGATTTATGGATTTATTTTGAATTTGGATTTTTTACCTGAAATTTTGGAATAAATAACTGTCTATACAGAGTGCGGCAGTCCAGGGTTTCTTTTTCTCCCACACGATGTCCACCGGCGACCCACGATCGCTCCTCAGAGAGCCAGAACGGGGATCTGTCAATATAAACAGACAGATCCCCGTTCTGTCAGGGAAATAGAGAGAGATCTGCTGTTCCTAGTGATCAGGAACAGCGATCTCTCTCTCTCTCTCTACTCCCTGTCAGTCCACTCCCCCCACAGTTAGAAACACCTCCCTAGGGAACACTTAACCCCTTGATTGTCCCCTAGTGTTAACCCCTTCCCTGCCAGTGACATTTATACGGTAATCAGTGGCTAATTTTACCTCTGATCGCTGTATAAATGGCCTGGTCATTAAGAGGGTAAATCCTTCCGGGACTGAAGTGGTTAAATACGATCCTTACTTTTTAAGTTGCTTCTACTGTGGGCTCCCCATCTCTGTCTTGTTATTGGATGTGTAGTCTCAGAACCTCACTAACAGGTACTTGGCTTGCCTTACCAGACATGTGCAGTCCACTTTCTTACTTGAAAAATGCTGAGCTCAGTCGCTGCTGCAACAGAGAGCAGACTCCACATGTGTGGTTAGGCAAGCCAAGTACTTGGGCCGCGCATCTACCATGTGGTTCATCTTACCATTTAGGCAGGACAAGGATAAGGGGTTCCATGGTAGAAGCAGTTTTAGAAGTAAGGTTATTTGTTATTTTTTAAAGAATGGGAGACAGCATTTTAATGTAAATGTCACACTGTAATGCATATGGATTTTTAAAATGTCAATAGAAGTTAACCTAACCTTTTTAAGGATTTAATAACATTTATTGAGCATCCCTAATATTAACTTACTTTTGGAAAAAGGTTAAATGGGTGGGTTTAGTTTTACTTTAAAGATTAGAAGGCTGCTAAGTTCCTGCTGAGAAGGGTGGGAGGGGAACCAGGATGATTTCACTACAACTGTTGTCAGATTTGAGGATGAAATGCTCCACAATGCCTGCAGCTACTGAGGTCAGTGAAGGCTTATTTTAAAGCTCAGATACTACTAGATATGAATATTTGCCTACCTAAAGTGGTTGTTGAGCCTTAAGGTTTTTCACCTTAATGTATTCTATGCATTAAAGCAGAGTTCCACCAATTTTATATACTTGCTTTCTATGGTATCCCCTTTAAGCATCCTTTTCCCAATTTTTTATTTTTGTATGTAAATACCTTTTTATAGTCTTCTTTCAGCCACACTTCTGGCACCCCCCACCTAGGTGATATGCAAGGGCTCCTGGGTTAGCAGCGTCATGTATCCCAGGAGTCCTTGTGAATCGCCTAGTGACAAAATCTTTTTTTTACCTGAGCCTGATCCGGTCCAGCGATGTGCAGCGGTTGCAACCGATGTCGCTCTCCTTATTGGACAGATTTAAAGCAGCTGGAGCCATTGGCTCCCGCTGCTGTTACTCAAAAGCTGTAACATGGGAGAGGGGGGCGGGGCAGAGTCCAGTTTTCTGTGTCAATGGAAGCAGCAGTGGGACTAGGAAGTGAGCCTACACGGGTACCCCCATGGAAAGCGGCTTTCCATGGGGGCACCTGATGAAGAGGAGGGGCCTGGAGCACTGGCAGGGTACCCCAGAAGAAGAGGATCGGGACCGCTCTGTGCAAAACCATTGCACAAAGCAGGTAAGTATAGACATGTTTGTTATTTTTAGAAAAAAATTCAAACGTTTAGTATCACTTTAAATCTCCATAGCCTGGCCACATAGGTGACCCCTAATTATGCTGATAAAGGAGTACTGACTTTTATCTGACGTTTCCATTCTGCATACTTGCTTCAATTATCACTAAACATATTAAAGCCAGTGGATCAGCATCACAACCAGCATTTTCAGAATATCAGCAATGCCAGCATTTTGTTTTTCTCTAACAACAAGTTTACATTAAACCGTGTCTACAGAGCTGTGATTTTTTTCACAACAGAAAAAACTGAATTATAATTGTACACCCTTATTAAATTGCTCTGTAATGAAAAAATAAATAAAAACCCATACATGAATATCTATCTTCCAGATTTATAAAGTGGTAGACCATTTTGACAAATTGTCAGCAAAGTATTTTCACCAGTGAGTTAGTCAGTCACTTATGTAATTGCAGGATTAAATTTGGCAAATTCTATAGACATTTTTATAAGACTAATACAAAGTGAATGTCATTGAAGACGTCCAAACAAGATTAAATGGAATCGCTTTGACTTTGTAATTATGTACACATTTAAAGCAGATTGGTTGACTATACTGTCATCTCCAGAGATAACTGAACAGATGCACAGTTTCTAAGTGAATGTCTTCATCCATTTCATCGGAAGGATTTTAATAATTAGACTTTTGGAACTCTTACCAGAATAATACAAGTTATCACTAAACTGTGAAAAGAAAAAAAAGAAAAAATAGCAAGGAATAAATACAGAGGAAAAATATAGAGGAAAAAAATGTTTTCAATGGCTTTTGAAATGGCTAACCTTGCACAGTTTATTTAATATTATTTATAAAAATATATAGTATTATGTTGGATGTAAGCTCTTAGCGTTTTCTGTCTTTGTATTTTTAAAATATAATTATTATTAGCTCTGTATGCACTATGTATATTGTACAGTGATTCTAAGGTTATCGTTCAATAATAATAATAATCATCAT
Organism: Rana muscosa; assembly: GCA_029206835.1. NCBI lineage: Eukaryota > Metazoa > Chordata > Amphibia > Anura > Ranidae > Rana > Rana muscosa. The sequence continues at coordinate 182,382,744 of CM055121.1, forward strand.
AAAAAATAAGAGGCAACTATGCAGGGTTGCTAATAGTATAGGTAAACACTACAATATAAAAAAGGAAATAAAAGGTTTAAATATGACAGTTGTGTCCTTCATATTTCAAATTACAACCCATGATAATAAGAGAGAAGGAGACATTGAGAGACAATTATATACTGAATTGAGCTGTATGCCGCACTTTACCCTGGCAATTGCAGGAACAATGACATATATGGATATTAAATGATTGAGAACTGTATAAAATGTCACCATCATTAATACATCTAAAGCAATGAAGGAAACCATTTTTAAACTGTAATAGAAAAAAAAACTGACAGGATATTCTGTGTCAAAAACAAAGAGCCAATATTAACTTGCAGAGTCTTAAAATTATCTTAAAGGGATTCACCCATGCATATAGATATACATTTGTTCTATGTGAATAAGCAAAGAAATAAATTTAAATAGGATACATCCTGTGCTGTTCAAATGTAAATAATTGATTTTAAATGGTAAATAATGCATTTGGCCACTAGGTGGGGCTAAGTGTTATAGGAAATACATATGATACTTAGCTCCATCAAGTGGTCAAGTGTGAAATGTCTGCAGAAGCCACGAAGACCACACTAGACATGTGCAGAATGATACAATTTGTTTCGTTTGTTTTCAAATGGATTTGTAAAGTTAAAAATTTAATTTAGTTACATTTGTTATGTTAGAATAATTGGTTTTTGTATTTCTTTTCATTTTTGTTTTATTTTTGTTTCAATTCAAATTTACCATTCATATTCAAATCAAATTTTATTTGAATTCGATTCGAATTGATATTTGTTTGAATCGAATATCCCAAAAAATGTGTTAAGTACTACCTGTTCATAGACTGTTTAAATATTTGTGACTTTATTAGATAAAAATACCTTTTCACAACAGGACAGCCACCATTATTGGCTCAACAGAATACGTAAAATGAAATTATAGGTAAGTTATCATCATTATCATTTATAAAAATTGTTGAACTACAAGAGTATCAATATGTGCTGGATCCCAAACACCTTGATAGTATTTGCAATATAACTAAAATACCACAAAATTATTTTATATGAAATTATGGCGGCAACTTTATGCATTGTATAAAAATGTAATCACGGGATCTAAGAAAATACCTTAAGACACACATGCATAGCAATTATCTTGAGAATAGTCATTACAAGCCTGGTATGCAATGAGTATTAAAATTAGCATTCTTATTCAATGCCATTTAAGATGATCCAATGAGTTAAATGAGGTAATGGATTGGATATGTACTGTACAATAGATTCCCATTTGATATCTGGGACAATTTATGCACAGTAGATCCAATCCACTGCATTTAAAGGCAGCTTATAAAGTAATGTAATCTATAAAAAAAAGAAATATTGACAGTTTGAACTTTGAGACATTAATCTTCTTTGTATTAATAAGGTTTATTCAAAATACGTAAAGTGTTTTAAGTTATAAAAAAAAAAAAAAATCTGACTTTAACATTTTGCTGTTTCTATGTACAGTACAGTGCAAAAGTTTAAGGCAGGTGTGGAGAAATAATGTAATGTAAGAATGCTTTCACAAATATATATTTTACTTAAAAAGTGCAGAGTGAGCGAACAGAATAAAAATCTAATTTAAGTCAATATTTGAATACCCTTTGGCTTTAAAACAGCATCAATTCTTTTAGATACACTTGCACACAGTTTTTGAAGGAAAACAGCAATAATCAGCAATATGTTTACATTTCAAATTTATTTTCAAATTCAAACTCATTTTCAAATTCAAATTAATTTTGACTTCAAATTTAATTTGAATTTAATTTGAATTCGAACAAAATTTAGTTTCTTTATAATAATATAATATAATGATAATAGAGTAGGGATGAGCCGAACACCCCCCAGTTCGGTTCGCATCAGAACATGCGAACAGGCAATAAATTTGTTCGAACATCCGAACACCGTTAAAGTCTATGGGACTCGAACATGAAAAATCTAAAGTGCTAATTTTAAAGGCTTATATGCAAGTTATTGTCATAAAAAGTGTTTGGGGACCCGGGTCCTGCCCCAGGGGACATGTATCAATGCAAAAAAAAGTTTTAAAAAGTCAGTTTTTTCGGGACAGTGATTATAATAATGCTTAAAGTGAAACAATAAAAGTAACATATTCCTTAAAATTTCGTACCTAGGGGGTGTGTATAGTATGCCTGTAAAGTAGCGTTTGTTTCCCATGCTTAGAACTGTCCCTGCACAAAGTGTCATTTCTGAAGGAAAAAAAGCAATTTAAAAGCACTCGCGGCTATAATGAGTTGTCGGCTCCCGGCAATACAGAGAAAAGTAATTGAAAGTCATTGATAAAAAAAAAAAATGCGTGGGGGGGTCCCCCCAAATTCAATTACCAGGCCCCTCAGGTCTGGTATGGATATTAAGGGGAACCCTGCGTCAAAAAAAAATGATGTGGGGTTCCCCCCAAATATCCATACCAGACCCTTCAGGTCTGGTATGGATTTTAAGGGGAACGCCACGCCAAATAAAAAAAAATGGCGTGGAGTTCCCCCCAAAAATCTATACCAGACCCTTTACCCGAGCACGCAACCTGGCAGGCCGCAGGAAAAGAGGGGGGACAAGAGAGCGGCCCCCCTCCTGAACCGTACCAGGCTACATGCCCTCAACATGGGGAGGATGCTTTGGGGGTCTGTGACCCCCCAAAGCACCATGTCCCCATGTTGATGGGGACAAGGGCCTCATCCCCACAACCCTTGCCCAGTGGTTGTGGGGGTCTGCGGGTGGGGGGCTTATCGGAATCTGGAAGACCCCTTTAAGAAAGGGGACCCCCAGATCCCGGCCCCCCTATGTGAATTGTACCCCTATCATTTTACAAAGAAAGTGTAAAAATAAAAAATAAAAAACACACAGACACCGTTGGGATAAGTCCTTTATTAAAAATAAAAAAAATACAAAAAAAGATTCCAGCGGTGGTAATCCACTCTGTCTCCACTCCAACGCTGTCGGTATCCTGCGATGGGTGATCTCCTCTCCGGGGTCCAGCGATGGATGATCTCTCCTCTCCAGGTCCAGGCTCCAACGATGATGTCCAGCACAGTGAGGAACAGCAAGCATCCTGTCTCCACCGGAGACACCCGGGAATCCCGGCAGCCTGACAGGTCTCTTATGTAGCTAAGGAAGGGGCCACCCATCATGTGACCCCGTCCCCCTCTGACGCAAGGGGAAACTCGGGCTTCCCCAGTGATGTGCGGGTGACCCCGCCCCCCTCTGATGTAATGCAGGTTTCCGTTGCATCAGAGGGGGGCGGGGTCAACCGCACGTCACTGGGGAAGCCCGGGTGACCCCTTGCGTTAGAGGGGGACAGGGTCACGTGACAGATGGCCCCGTCCTCAGCTACATAAGAGACCTGTCAGGCTGCCAGGATTCCCGGGGTGTCTCCGGTGGAGACAGGATGCTTGCTGTTCCTCGCTGTGCTGGACGTCTCATCGTTGGAGCCTGGACCTGGAGAGGAGAGATCATCCATCGCTGGACCCCAGAGAGGAGATCACCCTTCGCAGGATACCGACAGCATTGCAGTGGAGACCGAGAGTGGATTACCACCGCTGGAATCTTTTTTTTTTTTTTTTTTTAATATAGGACTTATCCCAACGTTGTCTGTGTGTTTTTTTTTACACTTTCTTTGTGAAATGGTAGGGGTACAATGTACCCCTTACCAATTCACATGGGGGGGCCGGTATCTGGGGGTCCCCCTTGTTAAAGGGGTCTTCCAGATTCTGATAAGCCCCTGCGCCCGCAGACCCCCACAACCACCTGGCAAGGGTTGTGGGGATGAGGCCCTTGTCCCCATCAACAGGAGGACATGGTGCTTTGAGGGGTCACAGGCCTGGTACGGTTCAATCGTACCATGTGGCCTGGTACAGTTCAGGAGGGGGGGCGCTCTCTTGTCCCCCCTTCTTTTCCTGCGGCCTGCCAGGTTGCGTGCTCAGATAAAGGGTCTTGTTTGGATATTTGGGGGAAAACCCACTTCATTTTTTCTTAAATTTGACGCAGGGTTACCCTTAACCACTTCGCGCCCGGGCCGTGGTCAAAAGACGGCCGCATTGTGGCGCTCAATTGCCGGGGGGACGTCCATGGACGTCCTCCTGTTTACTTCCGCGATGCGCGCCGCCGCGGGCGCGCATCGGGGAAAAGCTGTGCCCGCTGTGTCACGCGGGTGCCGATGCGCGTGCCTGGTGGCCGTGATGTCCGCCAGGTACACGCGATCGGCTGTCACGGCTGTTAACCCCTTCCCTGCCAGTCACATTTATACAGTAATCAGTGCATATTTATAGCACTAATCGCTGTATAAATGTGAATGGTCCCAAAAAATGTGTCAAAAGTGTCCGATGTGTCCGCCATAATGTCGCAGTCACAATAAAAATCGCAGATCGCTGCCATTACTAGTAAAAAAAAAATAATACCAAAAAATGTCATAATTCTATCCCCTATTTTGTAGGCGCTATAACTTTTGCGCAAACCAATCACTTTACGCTTATTGCGATTTTTTTTTTTTTTTACCTAAAATACGTAGAAGAATACGTATCGGCCTAAACTGAGAATTTTTTTTTTTTAAATAAAAATGAGGATATTTATTATAGCAAAAAGTAAAAAAGATGTTTTTTTTTCAAAATTGTCGCTCTTTTTTTGTTTATAGCGCAAAAAATAAAAACCGCAGAAATGATAAATTACCACCAAAAGAAAGCTCTATTTGTGGGAAAAAAAGGACGTCAATTTTGTTTGGGAGCCACGTCGCACGACCGCGCAATTGTCATTCAAAGCGTGACAGTGCCGAAAGCTGAAATTTCACCTGGGCAGGAAGGGGGTTATGTGCCCATTAAGGAATTGGTTAATATCCATACCAGACCTGAAGGGTCTGGTAATTGAATTTGGGGGAGCCCCCACACATTTTTTTTTTATCAATGACTTTTCTCTGTATTGACGGGAGCCGACAATTCATTATAGCAGCGAGTGCTTTTAAATGACTTTTTTTCCTTCAGAAATTACATTTTGTGCAGGGACAGTTCTAAGCACGGGAAACAAGAGCTGCTTTACAGGCATACTGTAGACACTCCCTAGGTACGGAATTTAAAGGAATATTTCACTCTTTTTGTTTCACTTTAAGCATTATTAAAATCACTGCTCCCGAAAAAACGTCAGTTTTTAAAACTTTTTTTTGCATTGATACATGTCCCCTGGGGCAGGACCCGGGTCCCCAAAAACTTTTTATGACAATAACTTGCATATAAGCCTTTAAAATGAGCACTTTAGATTTCTCCCATAGACTTTTACAGGGTGTTCCGCGGCTTTTCGAATTTGCCGCAAACACCCCAAATTGTTCGCTGTTCGGCGAACGGGCGAACAGGCAATGTTCGAGTCGAACATGAGTTCAACTCGAACTCGAAGCTCATCCCTACTGCTAACATTTGTGGTTAGTGGAATAATGCAATTACATTAGCAGTCAGCGGGAAGAATGACAAATGCTAAACTAGGAGTCATGGTGTCTCACTGGTTTCCTTTTCTAATTTAGTTTCACTTTGTTACTAGATCCATGTCCTCTGACTTCATGGTTAAGCCCTGCCAATTGGTATTTCACTATTCATAAGACGACCTGTGTGAATAAATAATTTAGACTAAATAACAGCATGCATTGTGTGGAGTCTGCTTATGTCCGACCTCTGGAATACTTGGCCCAGGGAGGCTGTTTTTTGCTCTTATTAGTCCTACTCCTGTAACTATCTCTTTACCTTTTGACAAGATCTGTCACACTCAGATAGCTCCATCTTACTTCTGCCTCTCATCCTGTGATCAGGCAATATACAAAACCAATCACAGTCTCCCAAAGCCTGTAGGCAGGTGCAGTTAGTCTTCTCACCTGCAGGTGGCCTAGTACCATTGTCGCTTAAGAAGGGGAGTCTCATGGAAGAATTGATCCCTTAGTGATTCCGTCCAGTGCTTCAAAATGGGAAGTTATGTGATTGGACACAGAACTCTCAAGAGACTTTGGTGGCCATCTTATGTGAGGGAACCTTTAAAATAAGGAGACCCATGTCATTTGGCACACTTCTGGCGAGTGAATGGTCATGAACAGGCACACGCTTGTGAGGGACAGTACCTAGCACAGGGAGATGTTCCAGAGTAGAAGGAATAGCTTAGGGAAGGCTACTTCTTCAATTCATTCACCCAAATTATCGATGTGGAACCAATGCAGTTTGCAAAAACATCCTTGCACCTTCCTAGAATGGATACTACCCAAGGTAACTGAAGCTGTCTGGTAATAAAAGTTGAAAATGCTGGAACTGTATACTGCCTAGACAGACAGTTATATACTGGTGCTAACAACCAGTTGTTTAGTTACTACCAACTAGAGATGAAAAATTTCCAGGACATTTTGAAACAATGGGATAAGAAAACTTTTTTCCCTGTTTTTTTCCAGGGAAAAATTTACATTTAGGCAAAGTTTAAAAGAAAAATTCAGTGTGGAGTAGTTTTACAAATTGAAAGTCATTTTGTTACAGTGGGAAGGTGAAATGCAGTGTATTTCAAACATTATGTTTGAAATAAAAGTACAGCTTATTCAGTAAATGAACTAAACTTGCTTTTTAAAATTTTATTTATTTTAAATGGAGGAACAAGGATTGTATTTGTCAGGAACATTTTAACTATACATGAGAACAGGTAAACACCCCATTTCTCTCAAAATAATAAAAAATCCTGCAATTATGCATTTTCAGTCATTGACGATTCTGATTCAGAAGAATATCTATCTCTCGCAAGAGCTTGATGAATGTTCTCCTGATTTTCAGGTGTAATTTTATCTATAAATTAAGGCATTGTGTATTTTTGGGAGGCTGTGGTTTGTGATGCTTCCTTACTTGAAGATGCTTCTGGTGAAGAAACACTTTGTGACGATTTCTGAAATGAGGGAAAAGCTACTTGCACTTTCATTCATCATTTCATTCCATAAAATATTTTTTAATGTCTTTAGGGCACCTTTGGTATGCCAGGATGTGTTTTGTCATCCTTGCAGCATTTGGTAAAGAATATTTCTTCTCACATTATTTGCAAATTGCAGCTTTGTTCTCAGCAAAAATTGCACTGTGCAAATGTTTCCAAACTCTAGATGTTGGTCTCACCACCAGGAAAAGAAAAAACTATTTACTGACCAGACTACAGGGGAACATTATGCTGTGATGGTGGAGAACATTAAAAGGAACCACTTAAAGGGTATAAAGTTACACTAATTTGTCAGACAAATTTACCCGCTTACCTCTGCACCATGTGTTACATACTACTGCATTAACCTTTACTTTTTTCAGTTGATAATGCTTCATGTAATTTTTTCAATCTTAGTGTTGCAATTAAAAAAAGGGGGTTTATTTTATTTAAAAAACTTTGCAATCATAATTGTAGTGTTATTTTAAACAGGACAAATTTATATAATTAAAATTACAATTTTCATATATAGTAACAATCATTTTATTAACTATGTATAGAAAGTGTTTTTTTTTTATGATTGTATAAAAATAAAATCATTTAATATATTTCAATATATCAGTATATTTAATATATTTTGTAAGAAAATAAAAAACTATTTACTGACCAGACTATAGGTAAACATTAGTAGACTAATTGAACAAATTTACCCTCTTACCTGTCTATCAATTAAGGCCTGAGAGAACAGAAACTATCATCGACTGTATCCCAACTAACGCTCAACTGCAGGAGGTACAAGATGGAGCCCACAAGCAAACAGAAATGCATATATCTCTTGTTTAAGAACTGCATTGAGAAGTACAGTGGCGCACAGATCAGACACTTTTGACACATTTTTGGGACCATTGACCTTTATACAGCGATCAGTGCTATAAAAATGCACTGATTACTGTGTAAATGTCACTGGTAGGGAAGGTGTTAACACTAGGGGGCGATCAAGGGTTAAATGTGTTCCCTGGGAGGTGTTTCTAACTGTGGGAGTATGGGACTGACTGGAGGAGGAGATCGCTGTTCCTAATCACTAGGAACAGCAGATCTGTTTCCCCTTCCCTGTCAGAATGGGGATCTGCACGCACCCACCTATCGCTCTTAAAGCGACCGACATACACCTACGGCGATTCGCCCAGGAGAGCCAACCTGCCGCAGTATAATGATGGCTACTAGTCCTTAAGCGGTTAAAGAATTCTATTTTATAAAACATTTTAACAGTTTTTAGGTTATGGGGCGTTGGCGAAATATCAAGGGTCTAAACAGACCCCTGATGTTTCACTTTTGAGAAAACTGAGCACAGAGATTTCCCAGTCTCTTTCTCTGTAGCCTGCAGTAAACATAATGCTACAGTTAAGAATGAAGACAGGAGCGATCAGTGCAGGTCACTCATTTCACTCTGTTAATTAAATATTTATCCGCCCCTTTCCTGTTTCTGAGAGGAAGGGAGGAAAGCTGGCAGCACTGCAGGGGGGAGACAGGAAGAAGGGGGAATCAGCAGTGGCGTCTCCAGCTTTCATATTAGGGGGGGGCACATGGGGGGACAGGGACAAAAGTAGGGGGGCCAACTATAAAATGCAATTATATATATATATATATATATATATATATCCTGGGGCCCTTTACTACGGTCCCACAATGGGCCCTTTCACATGTTCTGCAGTGAGCTCCCTTCCTACTATAATGGGGCCCCCCAGGGGTGGCAGAAAACAAGAGATATATGTCACCAGCACACCAAGAAAATATAAGGGTCCAAAGCAGTGGGAGAACTGTCAGGGTTGCAAAGGTTGTCTTGCCACCGGGCCCTGGTGTTCTGCCACTGTGGGGTTACCCAGCTGTCCTGTCCCTGTTATTGACAGCACTGGTCTGGCATCTGTCTCCTTGGCAGCGGCAGCAGTCTATTAGGACCTAGTGCCGGTGACATTATGGGTGCATGCAGGGGAAGGCTGGCACTATTGGTTATAGAGAGCCGAGCCCCCAGTTGGTCCCCTAGCAGCAGTAATGCTGCTTAACCTTCTCTGTTGACATGCTGATCAGGATGTGATCCAGGTGATACTCCCAGTCAGATATAATAAACACAGTATTTATTAGCATCAAGAGTACAACCACATATATATATATATATATATATATATAATCAACCGTATGTTCAGTAGCCATGTGGGCTCTATGCCTGTAAAGTGTGGGCTTTGATCAATAAAATCACTGATATTTAAAACTAGGATTTGACTAGGAGCATCACCTGGATTGCATCACGATCAGCATGTCAGAGAAGGCTCCACTGCTGCTAAGCAACCTGCAGAGAGCTCAACTGTCTACAACCAATAGAGATGGGCTCGGGTGTGTTTGAAATCCCACATGCTTGATCTCCCGCCAGGAAGCCAGTGAGACATTTCCTGATCTGTGCAGCTGAGGACCGGGAAATGTCTGTGATTAGCGCTGTGCAGTGTGGGCTTCCTGGCAGGCTCTGGCATGTGGAATTTTGAACATGCCCAGCCCATCTGTAACAACAAATTGTGCTGGCCCTCCTGTACATCAGCCCCATAAAGTAACCAGCACTGGGTTCCAATGTGCTGCCGCTGCTGCCATGGAGACAGAGACCAGCGCTGTGAATGGCCGGGACAGGACAGCAACTCTAGTTGTTCCAGCACTGGTCCACACTGGGAACATTCCCCCATCCACCTATAATGTGTAGATGGGGGAATTGGATCATTTCTTTTTTTTTTTTCATTCAACCAAATAGTTGAATGAAAAAAGTGATCAATGTATGGGCTGCCTAAGAGCTAAGACCAGCCATAGACAGTTTAAATCTCAGCTGGTTCAGCAGGAACTGGCTGAGATTTGAACCATTAATGAGCAGATTCTCTAATGATTATCACCAGTGGTTGCTATAGCCACTAGTGATAATCACTGTTTGTCGGGAGAATACAATAGCTGGGCAGGAGGGATATTCCCCTGTCAGCACTGTCTGTGTTGATGGGGAAATCATGCAAGTTTCTTTCCTGCACTCTGTGGATGCAGGAAATAAATTTGCTCTGTATATTACCTGCCTAACTGAAAGTGAAAGTAAATTGTGAATGTCTTGAAAGAACAGGAGAGGGGAAGGGAGTCAGATGGGGGAGAGCAGGGATGAAGATAATGCAGTTCAGTGATTACAGTGTACTGCAGTCTGCAGTGCACACACTTACCCACAGCCCAGGCTAGAATCTCAGGCATCATTCACACACAGCCAGGAATGCTGCTGATTTTCATATTTCCAGCCCACACGTCCCCTCTCTTCAGATACAGCACGCCGGGATAGTGTGGGCGGGACTGGAAGGAGGAGGAGCTGTATTCCTCCCTGCTCGTATGTGAGGATAGTGAGGGGGGGTGGCTGGACTCGCTGAGCTGTGAAAGAGTGTCATAGACTGACAATCGACTCAGCTTGCAGTCACCACTCTCAGAATTTACAGGCTGGTTCTCCTGTCATAAGGACGGAAGAAATCAGTCTGTTTTTTCAGTAACTGAGATGCAGGCTTGGGCCCCCCCCCCCCACAGTGCTTGTGGAGTCCTTCCTGCAACTCGCTCTTCTCCGTGCCAATGAGGATGCAGGGGAAGGAGCAGATCGGGCGGCTGTGGTTGTGTGAGTGCTTGCATTATGCAGTGTCAGCGAGCAGAGGGAGGGGGGAGAAATCCCCCACAGGAGCTGACTGAGGACGCTCTCCCTCTCAGGAGAGACTATGTTACCCCAGCAGCAGCCCGAGCGAAATACAAAAATGCAAAAAAAAAAATTTTTTTTTCTGGGGGGGCACATGGTGGGGCACAGCATAATGTTGGGGGGGGGGGCAGGGCCCCCTCTTGCCCCTCCTAGGGATGCCATTGGGAATCGGCACCGCATGAGGTGATTAGAGTTTGCCCAGGCAAAGCCTGTGCGCACGCCTATGGTTGCTACATATATCTGGTCATCCCAGCTGCGGATTCTGACAAGTTGATTGGACAGGCTAAAAAACTTGTTGCAGTTGATACAGGTCCCCGCTTTCTCCTCTACTAACATATTTTAAACAAGAATGCTTGGCGCAGGACATATGATGGAGGGCAGTCTGAACCCCACTCAATTTGACTATCCCCTTATGTATAGTACATGACTTCCCTAAGGTGATGCTTTGTAGTAAGTTGTAGTATACTTTACTACAGCTAATTGCAGCAAATTTATTGCATATATGTATTAAATAAATAACAAAATATAACAAGTAAGTGTATTTGGTGATAAAGGGTAAAGTCTTATTATTTTTATTTCTTAAGCCCTGTACACACGATCGGATAACCTATGGATTTGTCCATCGGAAATCCGATGAAATTGTTTTTCATCAGTCTTGGCCACACACCATCAGTCAAAAAACCGACCGTTCCAAACGCGGTGACGTAAAACCCTCAGATGAGCCGAGAAAAATGAAGTTTAATGCTTCTGAGCATGCGTCGACTTGATTCTGAGCATGCGTGGGTTTTTTAACCGATGGACTTGCCCATAGACGATCGGAAATTCCCATCGGTTTTTTATCCATCGGAAAATTTTAAAACAAGTTCTATTTTTTCCAACCGATGGAAAAAAGACCGATGGGTACCATACATGATCGGTTTGTCTGATGAAAACCATCCATCGGACGGTTTTCATCAGTTAAACCGATCGTGTGTACGGGGCTTAACTCTCTTTGAGCTAGATAAATAAATCGGAAATTTCTTCAGCGTGTCATCTGAGCTTTCCTCTACGTTTTATGCAAGAAAATATGTTAATAGCGTGACATTGTCTGTAAATTCTATTTTAGGTAAAGTCTGTCTCAGTGGTCTATTTAATATTTGCCAACATTTGTCTCTTAAGAGTTAGACAAGCTTAGTCTAAATGTCACACTTAACCGTCTGTTCATTTCAGACCTTGAGGCTGTGATTAAAGGCTAAGAGTAAGTGGAATAACAGAGAACTGCCCATCTGTTTCAAATGTCTAGGCCAGAGGTATCTACACAACTGGAATTTCTGGATATATGCTCTTTTTTTTTATTACTGTATCATATACTTTGTTCAGTTGGTGTAACTGTGCTGTCTCAGAATGGTTATACATTACATCTTAAACACATAAACACTTTAAGATGGCCTCCTAGTTTTCATATAATGTTTCATTTATTTTAAGGTAGCTTTTAAAATCCTTGTATACAATACACTGTTTGCCTTTACAGGGCTACCTACCCTTCCATAATAGCTGACCTGGCTCTTGGCGGCGAGTTTAATCCTATGTATTTAGGCTACTCCTACATATATTGTATAAGATGTTTGGAAGAATAAATAGTCAGGGGCACTATTGGACAGAGAGTAACTGTAACCTGCAGTTTGCTAAATATGTGCAAAGTTAAAAGCAATAATCTAAAAGAGTTTTAGGATGACAAAAAAAAACATGCATACACTGCAGAGTCTGATTATGAAAGCTGCACATACATGGACTCTTCACAGCAATGTCTCTGTAGCTCAATCAGGGCAACATGTGGCTGCTTAGAATAGTCTCAATAAGACTCTATCACAACGGAGTCTAGCTGAGATCCACTGCTTCAGTAAAATAGTCCAAAACAGAGTTACTTCTGATTATACTCATAAACAGCTTCCCTCTTAGTAAAGTTAGCCCTGATAACACAGGCAAAAAAAAAAACTGGAGGGATCCAAGGCCCAAGGCAGAAAGGGTGCCCCACTAGAATTGAGGTACTCTGGTAGCAATCAGAGAGGGGCTTACCACACTAACAATGTCTTCCAGAGAGGCTACATGCTAGGCTAGTAGGCTTTGGCCCAGCTGCCCACATGCTGGTTCTGACAGAGAAGGGCCACTCACCTGGCTGCAGATCACTTGCCTAGCTACTTCTGCCTCATTAGGTGTGGCCTATCTTAGCTGCTAAGGAAGGGATGCAGAGAAATGCATCTTCCCCAGGCGTGTCTACGAAACCAGAGAATTGTAGGAAAAGTGCATGGTCCTGCACCTGCATGGTGTATAGCAGGGGTAAGCAACCTCAGCCCTCCAGCTGTGGTGAAACTACAAATCCCATCATGCCTCTGCCTCTAGGAGTCATTCCTGTGATTGTCAGGGTCTTGCAATGTCTCATGGGACTTGTAATTTTAAAACAGCTGGAGGGCCGAGGCTACCTACCCCTGGTGTATATCTGGACAGCCGCACTCTGAACAATAGTTGCCTTTATTAAAATTAGGACAGCACTACAAGCCACAGCAAACAAAAACTTGGACCACTGACGCGTTTCACACTATATCTAGTGTTTAGTCATAGCTGACTAGCACATTACAACATCACAAATTTATATTACTCTCATGAAACCATGTGACTATGGACACGGGTGGTTAAATGTGTCTAATTAGCTAATCAATTAAGAAAATGCGTGATTTACCAACCCCTGTGAACATAGTGAGGTGATTGTCAAGTGTGAATGTATGAAATGAGAAAACAAAAATTGTGATGTCTAAGGTGAGCAGATACAAATGAATAAAAGAATAAAAGAATCAATCATCGAATAAAAGTGTAAGAAAGAGTTGAAATGAAAATTGAGATTGACATGTTAAAGTTAAAAATAAAAAATAAAAATTTAATTTAGAATCGCAAGTGAAAATGACAGCGATGTGGAATCAAATGTGCATGAGTACAAAAACACCTAATGGAGAAAACCCAAGTGAAAATGATGAATACCCATAAAGGGTGTGTCATACTGTGTGATAAATGTACATGACATGTCACTAAGTAAAACTACTGAAATTAAATTTAATTAAAATTAACTTGATAATGAATGTGCAAATGAACAGATGGATCTGCAAAGCAGAGCAAGGTGTATATGGGAAAAAATAATAATGAACATGGACCGTAATTGTCCAATAAATGAAAATGTCAAGCCTAAAACCGAAAAAGGGGGGGGGAGGGTGTGGCTAACGATGGTAAGATGACTCATTGTAATGTGATAGGCATAAACGAATATAAGTGAAACCAAATGCTGGACTTGAAATGATATAATATGGTATGATATAATACAATGTAAAAATTGTTATTGAGTGTTAAGAGCTGAGATGTTGTGGTCACTAGCCTTCATAGGAAGCCCACGGCCGGTAATGCTTTCTTAAGAACCGATTCCGGCCATCCCAGCCACACTGTCCTTGGGGTCCCATACGGACAATTCCTTAGGCTCAGGCGGTTATGCAGCAAGTCCAAGAGTTATGCAACTGAAGCGGATCAGATGGCCCAAAGATTCATGGACCGGGGGTATTCTAACAAAATCGTTACTAGAGCACGCACGGCCGCCAATGCCATCCCCAGAGACACATTATTAAGTGATCAAATTAAGAGACGAGTCCATATCTCTGCCATGTCCTTTAACAATGTCCCAGTCTTTTCCACCCCTTTTAGTTTGCAATACAATAAAATAAAACACACGGTTACTAAATATTTACCCATTTTACTGAATGACCCAATTTACCAAGAAATTCTTTCTAAGGGCGTTAAATATGTTTCACGGAGAGACCACACTTTGGGGGGTCGGCTTTCACCTAGCCTCTTCCAGAGTAATCTCCCCAATCCTAATTGGTTAAATTTCAAAGGCACATTCAAATGTGGCATCAAGGGGTGTAACTATGGCCAACACATCAAAACAGGCCAGTTCATACATTCCAGTTCTACTGTCAAAAGTTTTGACATCAAACAATTTATTAACTGTAATACCAAATTTATAGTCTATGTCATTAACTGCGATTTGTGCCACATTCAATATGTTGGACTCACTATCCGCAGATTAAGAGATCGATTGTACGACCATCTGTATGACAGAGAAAAATAAAAATACGAATGTTGCTAGACACTGGAATGTAGTATATCATCGGGATGTTTCCAGACTCTACATCCAGGGGATTGAGAAGATTAACACCCCAGTGAGAGGGGGTGACAGATTCAGGATACTGTGCAGACGCGAGGTATACTGGATATTCACGTTACACACGAGAATACCAGTGGGGTTGAATTTTGAATGGGATGTTTCCCATTATTATGACTAGTCCTTCTCATCTTTCCCCATCTCCCCCCCCTCGTGTCTGCGCAGTTCATTCTGATTCTGTTTCTATTTTATTCATTTTTCCATTAGTGTCTTTGTTTCCATGGTGCTCCTAACTCTCAGTGGTTATTTCATGTTTATACACAATATCCCATCTCCTTATATATATATATTTTTGGCTTACATAATTCCCATTACGTCTGCACTTTTGTCACTATGTGTTGTACCCACACATTGGGCGACCATCGGAGCCGATGATATGGGTCTATTAAGAATTTCCCCAGTTACGAGTCCTTTTAGTAGTGTTTTTTTTGGGGGGGGGTATTTTCTATAAAGTTTTTTCTATAAAGTTTTATCTATCCCCCACAGAATATGTGAGTGATACACTCACTTTGAATAAATTTATATAGGTGCTGGAGTTCCTGGCTATCTAGGTTTCTATGGAGTGTCCGACTCGTCCATCTGTGTTATATGTATCTACTCACAGATGTCAGACGATTAGGTCCTTTGTGTGTATGTCTTTGTTCTTTCTTCTTTTTTTTTCGTTTACACAGTTTATGGATCACCTTTCATGGACTTTTTAAAATTTTGGGAGAAGAGGAACTGTTATGCTCATGTACTTGCACATCCGAAATCAGTGCAATGTTGTATATGTAACTATGTAACTATGTAACTATGTTATGTGTTATGTCTGATGGTCTCTATCTTTGGGTCATTGATGTTTGATGTATATTGTGATTTTAGGTTTATCTTTTATTTCATTTTTAGATTTCATGATTTATGGCATTTATGCAATTTCTGTAGCATGTTTATTGATAATATGTTTGAATAATTTGCTGGATATTGATTTGAGTTTTTGATACGTTTTCAATATGTATTACAGCTGTGATGGTTGGACTTTTAGCTACCCACTGTCACATACGCACACATGTACCCACCCACATGGGCCAACATCCGTGGACGCACTGTCCATGTTATGATATATGCGTCCACGGGTGGTGGTTACACCATCTACATTCTGAGGTCTGCTCATGCGGTAGCTACAGCACTCCCACCAGAGTTTAATATGGAGCCTGCAATTGAATCCCATTCCATACGATTTTGATTCCTTTACACTGGCTTCATTGCAAGGTACTCCATTCTCTGTGACTAGATCTCCTTCTGATCCTTGTGATCTCTTTTTTTGATCCTTTTTGACCTCGATCGATTCTTGTGGGGTGCGTTTTACAATACATCTCAGCTCTAAACACTCAATAACAATTTTTACATTGTATTATATCATACCATATTATATAATTTCAAGTCCAGCATTTGGTTTCACATATATTCGTTTATGCTTTTATTCATATATATATCCATGCTACTTTATTACTAGCCACATTCTTCGCAAAATTTATACAGTTATGGTGCCTATCACATTACAATGAGTCATCTTACCATCGTTAGCCACACCCTCTCCCCCCTTTTTCGGTTTTAGGCTTGACATTTTCATTTATTGGACAATTATGGTCCATTTATTCACATGATTCATTATTATTTTTTCACATATACAACTTGCTCTTCTTTGCAGATCCACCTGTTCATTTGCACATTCATTATCAAGTTAATTTTAATTAAATTTAATTTCAGTAGTGTGACAGCAGGAAGGTAAAGTCACCTGGTTGCATCCAGGGGGGTAGATATATTTCGCCCAGATTCAGGCTTTACGCCGACTTATACAACTAGGTGGAGAGTTGTATAAGCCCAGCTAAGGCTAGTGGGCTCATGGGTGACTCATACCTCTAGGGAGAGTGTGGGGCGTCGTGCAGACAGAGATGAGGAGACCAGCTGAACCTTGTCAGCTCATTTAGGCCTCTATAAGAACTCCCAGCTTCATTAGATGTTAGCTCATGCCTGGAACCAGACCTGTGTGGACTGTCTAGGGAGAGTGAACCCCTGTGCGGTGAGAAAAAGCCTGTGTGGCTATTTGCTTGGACATTTAAAACCAGGGACTTAGGGACTAGGACAGCACTAGGCTGATCCCAGTTGTTAGTTAGGAAACCTGTATGTTTAGTCAGAGGTCAAGTTGACCAGGATTTATTTTGTTTATATGTTTCTTTTGGCTTTGCTGTGTTTTGTCACTGTAAATAGAAAATAAACCGCACCTTTTTTTTGATTTTGAAAACCACAACCTCCGTTTGCTGGGCCTGTTTTGTGTGGGGAGCCCATCCCGGGGGTCACACACACCCGCTGCCGAGCTAACCCCCTCACAGTTGGTGGAGAACCAGTGGCAGTTTTTTTTAAGCCAGCATGGAGGAGATACTGAAGCAGCTGGCTCTAGCAAATGCCAATCAACAGCAGACAAATGCAGGTTTGCAAAAGAGCCTTGCAGCTCATCAACAGAGCCTTGCAGCCCAGCAGCAAGCTCACCAACAGAGTCTGGAAGCTCAGCAACAAGCCCAGCAGCAATCTGAGACCCGCTTCATAGACCTGTTACAGAAGCAAGAGCAGAGACTACAACAAATGGAAGCAGTAATGCAGCAACGTCCGCAGACCAGTGAGGAAAGCCGTCCCACTAATACCGCGTCCTTTGGGGTGAGTCGTTTATTGACAAAAATGACTGGAGAGGATGATCCAGAGGTATTTTTGACCACATTTGAAAGGACTGCTGAAAGAGAAAAGTGGCCTGAGGAGCAGTGGGCTGGACTGGTGGCTCCTCTGTTAACTGGTGAATCGCAGAAGGCTTACTATGACCTAGAGCCTGACCAAGCAAAAGACTATGTGATGCTAAAAGCTGAGATATTGGCAAGGCTGGGTGTCACCCAGGCTGTCCGGGCTCAGCGTGTGCATAACTGGACTTTCCAGCTTGGAAAACCCCCCAGGTCTCAAATGTATGATCTCATTCACCTGAGCAGAAAGTGGCTACAGCCAGAGACTTTGTCCGCACCAAAGATTGTGGAACGTGTTGTAATGGATCGGTTTTTGAGAGCTCTTCCTACTGCCATCCAAAAGTGGGTAAGCCATGGAGACCCAGAGACGGCCGATGGTCTTGTGGATCGTGTGGAGAAATACTTGGCTACAGAGAACCTGACGGCCTCTTCCAGAGACACTCGGACTTTCCACCCTAAGACCAGACCATCCCCAGGGGCGGATAAGAGGATTCCAAGGGGTGAGGGTGGAGAGAGTGAGAGGGTGGGAGCTCTACCCCAAGTTTGGCGAGAACAGCCTGGGAAATCAGCGGCTCAAGAGGCGGCAAGAAGGATCGTTTGCTACCGCTGCCGGCAAGCGGGACATATTGCAGCCAATTGCCCGGTTGTGGAGGAACCCATGCAGTGTGACTTTCTGACGGGCAGACGTCAGTCGCTGTGTGCGACAGTCGCATGCACTGCCATTCGAGGAATTGAGAAACATTTATGCAAAATGTGTGTTAATGGTAGAAATGTTGTGGTATTGCTGGATTCAGGTAGCCTTGTGACCCTGATAAAGGCTGAGTTAGTTAAAACAGAGGTCTCTGGGAATAGCAAGGTAGCTGTTATTTGTGTGCATGGGGACACCCGAGAGTATCCAGTGACTACAGTGTGTTTCGAGACCCCCAAAGGTACCCTCTCTCATCCAGTGGGCTTAGTATCTCAGTTACCGTATGACGCCATTGTGGGAAGGGATTTTCCGAAGTTCTGGGAACTGTGGGATGATCCTGAGCCCCCCACTGGTGCCCCTATGTACCAGGAATGTGATAGCCAGAACTCCCCTGAGAGTGGTGAGGACTCTCCGGATTTTCCCTTATCAGTATTGGCAGGGGAGACTCAAGAAACTGGAGAGGAGCCCACCTCCTCAGACGAAAACCTACCGTCTGTGGAGTTTTCTGATCTTGAGGTTCACAGGGAAAACTTTGCCACAGAACAGTTGAAAGACCCCGCCCTAATAAAGGCACGCGAAAACGTAGTGAAAATAGATGGCGAGTTAGTGAACCCAGATAATACCTGCACTTACCCATACTTCAGCGTAGAGAAGGACCTACTGTATCGGGTGGCAAAAAGGGCAGAAGAAACCGTTGAGCAGCTTGTGGTGCCCAAACCTTACAGGAAGTTGGTGTTGGAGTTGGCCCATGGGCACATTCTTGGAGGTCATCTGGGGACAGAGAAAACCCGAGAGAGGGTATTACAGAGATTCTATTGGCCGGGGGTGATGAAGGACATAGAAAATTATTGTTCCTCCTGCCCTGTGTGTCAGAGGTCGGCCCCGATGCCACATTTCCGTAGCCCGCTGGTCCCTCTACCCATCATTGAGGTCCCGTTTGAGAGGATCGCCATGGATTTGGTAGGTCCTATAATCAAGTCCGCTAGGGGGCACCAGTACATATTA
The DNA here is from genome assembly GCA_029206835.1 of Rana muscosa. Taxonomy (NCBI): domain Eukaryota; kingdom Metazoa; phylum Chordata; class Amphibia; order Anura; family Ranidae; genus Rana; species Rana muscosa. The sequence continues at coordinate 182,402,170 of CM055121.1, forward strand.
GTTATAATGGACTATGCCACCCGTTATCCAGAAGCGATCCCTCTCCGAAATACCTCGGCCAAAACCATAGCCAAAGAGCTATCTCTTGTGTTTAGCCGGGTGGGTATTTGTAAAGAACTGCTTACGGACCAAGGTACACCCTTTATGTCCCGGGTTATGAAGGAGCTGTGTAAATTGTTCAAAGTGACGCAATTACGTACTTCTGTGTATCACCCCCAAACCGATGGGCTGGTTGAAAGATTCAACAAAACCCTAAAACAAATGTTGAAGAAAGTGGTGGATAGAGATGGAAAGGATTGGGACTGTCTACTTCCTTATCTGATGTTTGCTATTAGGGAGGTGCCCCAATCCTCTACGGGATTCTCCCCCTTTGAGTTACTGTATGGGAGACACCCAAGAGGGCTGTTGGATATTGCCAAGGAAACTTGGGAAAGTGAGAGTTCTCCCCACAGGAGTGTGATTGAGCATGTCGCCCTGATGCAAGACCGAATTGCACAGGTAATGCCCATCGTGAAGGAACATTTGGCCCAAGCGCAGTTAGCACAGCAGAGAGTGTACAACCGTGGAGCCAAGACCCGTACCTTTTCCCCGGGGGATAGGATACTGGTACTTGTCCCTACGGTTGAAAGTAAATTCCTTGCCAAATGGCAAGGCCCCTACGAGATAATGGAAAAAGTGAGTGAAGTGAATTACAAGGTCAGACAACCAGGAAGGCGAAAGCCCGAACAGATCTATCACGTTAATCTGTTGAAAGCCTGGAGGGATAGAGAGTCCCTAGTCGCAGACACTTGGTCACCAGCTCAAACTGGTTGCGTGATTCCTGAGGTTGGAATAGCAGCCACCTTGTCACAACCCCAACAACAGGAGGTTAAGGAGTTTGTGCTTCGCAACAAGGAGGTATTCTCTGAGCTGCCGGGACAAACATTTGGGGTAGAGCATGACATCATTACCCCGCCCGGTGAAAGGGTGAAGTTAAAACCCTATCGGATCCCAGAGGCCCGACGGGAGGCAATACGGAAGGAAGTACAGAAAATGCTGAACTTAGGGGTGATAGAGGAGTCCCAAAGTGATTGGTCTAGTCCCATTGTGTTGGTGCCTAAACCGGATGGGAGCTGGCGATTTTGTAACGATTTTCGTCAGTTGAACAAAGTTACAAAATTTGACACCTACCCCATGCCACGTATAGATGAGTTGATCGACCGGCTGGGAACAGCCCGATACATGACGACTCTTGACCTCACAAAAGGGTATTGGCAAATCCCCCTGGCCAAATTGGCCAAAGAGAAAACCGCATTTGTAACCCCAGACGGGGCGTTCCAATATAAAAGAATGCCGTTCGGGTTACAGAATGCGCCGGCCACATTCCAGCGGAAAATGGACCAGATGCTGAGGCCCCATCGGAAGTATGCTGCGGCTTACCTGGATGACGTAATTGTCCATAGCACAGATTGGGCCTCACATCTGCCAAAAGTGCAAGCAGTCCTGGACTCTGTTCGGGAAGCGGGGTTTACGGCTAACCCCAAGAAGTGTACCATTGGGCAGGAGGAGGCCAAATATCTTGGGTACACCATTGGGAGGGGAGTAATAAAACCCCAACTCAACAAAGTCGAGGCCATCCAGAGTTGGCCACGTCCCAACAGCAAGAAGCAGGTACGAGCCTTTCTGGGAATCGCTGGGTATTATCGGCGATTCATTCCCCACTTTGCTTCCAAGGCTGTGCCCCTAACCAACCTAACGAAGGGGAAAGGGTCGGTCATGATTAAATGGACCCCCGAGGCTGAGGCAGCATTCCAATTCTTGAAACAAGCCTTATGTAGCCAGCCAGTGTTGTACTCACCCGACTTCTCTAAAGACTTTGTCGTACAAAGTGATGCGTCAGATGTGGGGTTAGGAGCAGTATTGTCCCAGGTCTGGAACGGGGAAGAGCACCCAGTCATTTACCTCAGCAGGAAGTTGAAGTCCCATGAGGTAAATTACGCCACCGTTGAAAAGGAGTGTTTAGCGGTGAAGTGGGCTCTAGATTCCCTTCGGTACTACCTGCTAGGTAGGCACTTTGACATGGTTACGGATCACGCTCCGTTAAAGTGGATGGCTCAAAACAAGGAAACAAATAGAAGAGTGAATAGGTGGTTCCTGGCCCTCCAGGAATTCAACTTCACAGTAAAGCATCGCCCTGGCGTTCAAATGGGGAATGTGGATGCTTTGTCTCGAGTACATGAATGCCTGATTGCTGGTGTTCCAACCCCGAGGTTAAAACAAGAGGGGGGGGTATGTGACAGCAGGAAGGTAAAGTCACCTGGTTGCATCCAGGGGGGTAGATATATTTCGCCCAGATTCAGGCTTTACGCCGACTTATACAACTAGGTGGAGAGTTGTATAAGCCCAGCTAAGGCTAGTGGGCTCATGGGTGACTCATACCTCTAGGGAGAGTGTGGGGCGTCGTGCAGACAGAGATGAGGAGACCAGCTGAACCTTGTCAGCTCATTTAGGCCTCTATAAGAACTCCCAGCTTCATTAGATGTTAGCTCATGCCTGGAACCAGACCTGTGTGGACTGTCTAGGGAGAGTGAACCCCTGTGCGGTGAGAAAAAGCCTGTGTGGCTATTTGCTTGGACATTTAAAACCAGGGACTTAGGGACTAGGACAGCACTAGGCTGATCCCAGTTGTTAGTTAGGAAACCTGTATGTTTAGTCAGAGGTCAAGTTGACCAGGATTTATTTTGTTTATATGTTTCTTTTGGCTTTGCTGTGTTTTGTCACTGTAAATAGAAAATAAACCGCACCTTTTTTTTTATTTTGAAAACCACAACCTCCGTTTGCTGGGCCTGTTTTGTGTGGGGAGCCCATCCCGGGGGTCACACACACCCGCTGCCGAGCTAACCCCCTCACAGTAGTTTTACTTAGTGACATGTCATGCACATTTATCACACAGTATAACACACCTGTTATGGGTATTCATCATTTTCACTTGGGTTTTCCCCATTAGGTGCTTTTGTACTCATGCACTTTTCATTCCACATCACAGTCATTTTCACTTGCGATTCCAAATTTAATTACATTTTTTATTTTTAACTTTAACTTTAATATGTCAATCTCAATTTTCATTTCAATTCTTTCTTACACTTTTATTCGATGATTGATTATTTTATTCATTTGTATCTGCTCACCTTAGACATCACAATTTTTGTTTTCTCATTTCATACATTCACACTTGACAATCACCTCACTATGTTCACAGGGTTTGCTAAATCACGCATTTTCTTAATTGATTAGCTAATTAGACACAATTCACCACACGTGTCCATAGTCACATGGTTTCATGAGAGTAATATAAATTTGTGATGTTGTAATGTGCTAGTCAGCTATGACTAAACATTAGATATAGTGTGAAACGCGTCAGCTGTCCAAGTTTTTGTTTGCTGTGGCTTGTAGTGCTGTCCTAATTTTAATAAAGGCAACTATTGTTCAGAGTGCGGCTGTCCAGAAATACATCTTTGCTATTCCTGCTTTGCTGATTGCATTGTCTTCCCCTGAGATCTCTGTGGGGCGGATCACCACTAAGGTTCCTACCTGGAGCGGCTACCTTCCTTACCCCTGGTGTATAGCATGTCCTAAAATGGAGAAGAACCCCTGCCAATTCTATCTTAAAGGGGGATTCCACCCACAATGTTTTTTTTTAAATGTCAGCAGCTACAAACACTTTAGCTGCTGACTTTTAATAAGGACACTTACCTGTCCTAATCGCCCGCGATGTCAGCGCCCGCCAAGGTCGATCCCTCGATCCTGGCAGCTCCCGGCGCCGCCATCCTCAGTAAGGGAAACAGGCAGTGAAGCCGGCTGCTCTCTGGGATACACCCAGTTCCCAGAAGGCAGCGCGCCCCATTCACCAGAAGACACCGCGAGTAGGATGGAGGAAGCTGACCAGCCGCGGACAATGAAGAGGCAGATTAGGGACTTCTGCATAGCAACCGCTGTTTCTGGTAAGTAAAATTCTTTTATTTTTTCTATTATTTTTTTTCAAATTTTTTTTGGGGATTTTTGGTAAAAATAATTTTTTTAGGGTGGAACTCCACTTTAAGGTAGGCAAAACCATCAAAACGAAAAACAAACACAAAAAAACGAAAAACAAAATGGCAGAAACAAAACTTTGTCTCCAAAGCCAAAATTATATGAATATAGAGATCTTCGGGTGTTTCTCCAATAATCTAGTCAGAAACCAACAAAATATAATTTGCAAACCAAACTTTATATATTAAAGATATAACTTTATTGGCCGACTGGCCCCTAGAAAAATTTCGAATGACCCCTCACTGTTTCAAGCTTACTATATACAGTATAAAAGCAGTAAGAATAAACACATTGGATGAAGTTAATTTTTGATATAGAGTACTGTGCAAAAGTTTTAGGCAGGTGTTAAGAAATGCTGTAAAGTAAGAATGCTTTTAAAAACATATTTTTTAACTTTGCATTTTGTATATTAAAAATAAAAAGTGAGTGAACAGAAAAAAAATCTAAATCAAATCAATATTTTGTGTAACTACCCTTTGGCTTTAAACCAACATAAATCCTTATGCCGCGTACACACGATCGGAAATTCCGACAAGAAATGTCCGATGTGAGCTTTTGGTCAGAAATTCCGACCGTGTGTAGGCTCCATCGGACATTTGCTGTCCGAATTTCCGTCAACAAAAGATTGAGAGCAGGTTCTCTATTTTTCTGACAGAAAAAGTTCCTATCGGAAATTCCGATCAGCTGTATACAATTCCGACGCCCAAAAAAAACACGCATGCTCAGAATCAAACAGAAGAGCCGAACTGCCTATTGAACTTCATTGATCTCGGCTCTTCGTACGTCTTGTACGTCACCACGTTCTTTTTTTGAATCAAAAAGGTTTTTATTGAACACCAGATAGATCACAACAGTTTCCATTGTACAAAAAATAGCAAAGGTTTCCCTCTGCTGGCGAACTGTAAAACAACATATAAGATCACATCAAAAACAGCACCACAATCTTGTATGTATAAGCATATTAATCCTCGGCCGCTTGGTTTCAATTTTACTACAAAAGTCGGGACATCACCAGCTCCCTGGGGCTCAGGCCAGGGGTATCAAGCCATTGGGACCAAATTCTCTCAAACCTGCTCGGGCTTCCCCTGTGCTGGTATATGTACTTTTCCATTATAAGAGTATTCCCCATGTGTGCTACCCAAGAGGTGGTGGTAGGCGGTGAGACTGACTTCCAACCCATCAAAATAAGCTTCCTAGCCTGAAACAGGGCCCTAGAGACCGCGACCCTGGTCAACTCCCCAGGGATCGCTTCCTCCAAGATCCCCAGCAGGCAGCACTTAGGGTCCAAAGGGATCGTAGTTTGAAACACTCTGTTTATTGTACCCACCACCTCAGTCCAATACCTGTGAAGCTTAGGGCATCTCCACAGGAGATGAATGAGATCTCCATTGTGCCTCTGACATCTACCACACACAGGGTCCCCGAGCTTACCCATCTTATATAATTTCAGCGGGGTGTAATGTACCCTCAATAATATATATAGCTGTGACACTTTCTGCGCAACGTTTAAAGAACAAGTAGTGACTGACCGCCACGCCTCCTCCCATTGGTCCCCTGACAGTGTACCTATGTCCTTCTCCCACATGGATTCCGCCCTGCTCGGGAATGCCTGTAGGTGACTTGCCAGTAACATCTGGTAGCATTGTGAGATAAATCCTTTTGTTTCAGTGCTAGTGTGCAGCACCGGGGCGGGCGACTGAACCCATTCCACCGCATTCCCGTGTGCCGCTACCGCATGTTGAAGCTGCATGAAGTAATAATGCATATGAGCTGGGAGGTCAAATCTGGCCTGCAGTTCGGGGAAAGTGAGAAGCCTGCCGTTAACGAAAATGTGGGACAGCAGAGCCACACCATGGGCACGCCATCTGGGCCCCTGCTGCAGCTTCACCAACTCCACATAAGACCTATTGCCCCATATTGGGCTGTCCTCTGTGAATCCCTGCACTCCCTGGAGTTGTCGGCCCTTATTCCAGACTTTCTGGATAAGTGCGAGCGTCGGGGTCCGCTTGTTGGATTTGAGGAACATTTGCGCCTCCAGCCCCATCGGGATAGTCTCAGCGCCAGTGGCCGACAGCATCAGTCATGCCGCCGAGCTCCCCGGGTCCTGGGACATAGAGCCGATCAAATGCTGTAACTGGGCCGCTATGTAGTACAGCCAAGGATTGGGAACCGCCAGCCCCCCACTGTCCTTGGCCCGCTGCAAGTGTTCCAGTCTAATCCGAGGGGGCCTAGTATGCCATAGCAACCGTCGGAAGAGAGTGTTCACTATTCGGAAGATTTTCAGGTGTATCACTACAGGCGAGTTATGAAGAAAGTAAAGTAGTTGTGGCATTAAAATCATTTTGATCAGATTGGCTTTACCTGCAAGTGACATTTTTAGGGTGTTCCAAGTATTAATTTTGTCCCTAAACCGGGACAGCAATGGGTGCACATTAAGGGAGCAGTAGTCCCCCAGCCTGGGCGACACCTGTACCCCCAAATATTTAAAGCTAGATACAACTGGGATGGGACAAGAGTCCGGCAGGGCTACCCCACCATCCTCATCCAACAGCATCAGGGCGGATTTTGACCAATTAATGGTCAATCCCGAGTAGTGGCCGAATTGCTCTATTATTGACATAGCCCCGGGGATGGAGTGCGTGGGGTCCTCCAGGAACAGCAGCATGTCATCCGCGTACAACATGATTTTTTCTTGCAGCGTGCCATATTGGAATCCCCGGACGCGGGCACTAGCCCGTATCAGGGCAGCCAATGGCTCTATAGCGATCGCGAAGAGCAGGGGGGACAGGGGACATCCCTGCCTCGTCCCCCTACCCAGAGCAAAGGCCGGTGATATCCTACCCGCGTCCCTAATGGTCGCCTGGGGGGACGCGTACAGCAGCCTGACCCACTCTATAAACTTGTCCCCAAAGCCAAACTTGGCCAACGTCGCCCAGAGGAACCTCCAACTGACACTATCAAATGCCTTGTTGGCATCAAGGGACAAGAGCGCCCTACGGCCCCCATTGTCTGCCTGCACCTGCATGTTCAAGAACATGCGCCTCAAGTTGGTGGCGGTGGACTTCTGCGGCATGAAGCCAGCCTGGTCTGGGTGGATAATAGACGTGATTATCCCGTTGACCCTGCGCGCCAGGACCTTTGCCAGGATTTTTACATCGCTCTGCAGCAACGATATAGGCCTATAGGAGCCAGGGTCAACCGGATCCTTTCCCGGCTTCAACAGTAAAATAATATTAGCCCTAGCCATGGAACCAGGCAGCTGACCACCCTCTAGTGCGGCGTTAAAGACCTTCAATAGTTCAGGTAACAAGTGCTCCCCAAATTGAGTGTACACTTCTATGGGCAGGCCATCCTCTCCGGGGGCTTTACATGTAGGAAAAGAGCTTGCCGCTAATTGCAGCTCGCCCAGAGTAATTGGTGCATCTAACTGTTCTCTGGCAGATGTGGAGAGAGCAGGCAGATCAATACTAGCCATGTATGTTCCAAGGTCCGCATCCGAGTAGGCATCCCTCGATCCATAAAGGCCTTCATAGAAGGACGCCAGCTCGGATATAATGGTTTCAGGGGTATTAACCACCTTACCCGTAGAGGCGCGTATAGCACCGATGGCCGGGGATTGTGTTTGAGACCTCGCTATCTTGGCCAGCAATCGTCCAGTTTGTTCCCCTTCCTCATAAAATGCAAGTTTGGTAAAGAACCTCTTCCGCTCTGCCTGTGAGGATCGCAGACGGTCCAGAGAGTCCTGGGCCGACATCCAAGCCTCCCTGGCCAAGTCAGTGGGGCTAGTCACATAAGCGAGTTCCAGCTGCCTCACCTGGTCTCCCACCCGCTCCACCAAGGCAGAGGAGTTGTTCCTGACAATTTGTATTTCCTCGATAAATACCCCTCTAAGATAGGCTTTCAAAGTTTCCCATTTTAGCAGTGGGTCTAGGTAGTGCTCATGGGCCCGGAGAAAGACTTCAATCTTGGTTTCAATACGTTCTGGGGATGTAAACAGTTTGAGCCAATAAGCATTCAGTTTCCATGGGGCTCTAGGTAGGGAGCTAGACGGTTGAGTTACCAACCAAAGTACTAGCGGGGAGTGGTCTGATACCCCCCGTGGGAAATACTCCACCTTAGAGGTGCAATTAACCATGTTGGGAGTGCCCAGACACAGGTCTATACGGGAGAGGGAACCATGTGACTTGGAGAAACAGGAGAATTGTTTACACTTGGGGTTCCTAACCCGCCAAATGTCAACCCACCCCACCTCCTCCATCAGGCGTCCAAGAGCCGTACCCCGGTTGCCCTTAGGGGGCATCACCGGGGGGTGTCTGTCCAATTTAGGGTCTAGGTAGCAATTAAAGTCCCCTAGCAACAGTAGTGGGACGTCAGGCTTGTTTGCCAGGTAAGACAGCAGCAACTGCAGCACCTCTCTAGAAAAAGGTGGAGGCACATATACAAACGCCAGAATCATAGTAACGGTAAACAGTTTGCAATAAAGAAATACAAATCTCCCAGATATATCAATAAGCGAATCTAACTCCTGGTATACCAGAGCCTTGTGGATCAATACACTCACTCCGCGTGAATAGGCGGAGTGAGTGGAGTGATAGGCCTGCCTCACCCACGCATATCCCAAGAAACTAGTCGTATCTTTCAATAGATGGGTCTCCTGTAAGCCAATTATGGCCGGGTGAAATTTACGCAATACAGTGGATATCATGGTCCTTTTCAGAGGATCATTTACCCCTCTGACATTCCACGACACTATGGGTGTAGAAGACATGGCGATTGTATACTAAGAGTTCTGTCTGAGTGGGAGGAGTACCCAGAAGAGAGCAACAGTCCTGTATCCCCCCATCCAGCTATCAAAAAACAGCCCTGTGGTTCAAACAGCTTTGACTGTGGTGCATCAGTAAGATCAGTACAGTCCCTTGGGAAAGAAAAAAAAATCCTGCAGAAACTGTGGCAGAGATTCCTGCGCATCGGCGCTGTGGTGTCGATACAGTAAAAATAGAAGTAGTAAGCATAAGAAAAACAAGAACAGTAAAACTTATCTGCATCTGCCGGTGGCTCCTGGACTGCCAACTGGGCGTCACTGGGGACTCCCCACCGGTGTTGAGTAATAGCAACACTGGCATTTCCAATGCCAACAGGGCACAAAAACATAAGCCATGTCCACCATAACAGCAAACGGTACATAGGGGGGGGTGCAGAGACACACTCCACCCATAAACTCAGGTCAGCGAAAAAAAAAAGAAAATTCAGAAAAGTTAGTGGAAAACTATTCGCTGGTAACTTCAAGTAGGTATTGATCCTCTCAAGTGACATCATTTCAGCAACAGCACTTCTTTACCCGGATTGCTCTTGATATAGATAGGATTGTCCACATCAACCTGCACCATTCTCCGGTCCCCTCCTGCGGAAGTCTTGTTCGTTGCGGTCTAGCCAGTCCGCAGCATCCTGTGCATTCTCAAAAAAGTGGGCCTCATCTCTGGCTGTTACGCGAAGCTTGGCTGGGTATAGCATGGCATAGGACAGCTGAAGCCTCTGCAGCCTTTTCTTGACATCCATAAACTTTGATCTTCTGCGTTGCACTTCTGCAGAGAAGTCAGGATAAAAGGAAATCCGGGCTCCGTTATAATGTACAGCCCCCCTTTCTCTGGCCATTCGAAGTATCACTTCCCGGTCCCTGTAGTTAAGGAGTCTAGCAAGCATGGATCTCGGGGGATTACCGGGGGGGAGGGGGCGAGGTGGCACCCTGTGCGCCCGTTCCACCGTGTAAATCGGAGAAAAAGCCTCTTTACCAAAGGTCTCCTGTAGCCAGCCTTCTATGAACGTCGTGGGGTCCCTGCCCTCCACCTTTTCTGGGAGCCCCACAATGCGTACATTGTTGCGTCTCAGGCGATTTTCGATCTCATCATGGCGATCAAAGGCCTGGCGTGCCTGCTGAGCAGCGACTCTCACTTCCCGGGTCATGTGTGGCATCTGATCCTCTATATCACTGACTCTGCCCTCCACGGCCGTGGTCCTCTCCCTGACCTTCTGTATATCATGTCTCAGGAGATTAACTTTCTCCTCCAGCCCCCCAAATCTCTCCTTCAGGGCATCCACTGAGGCAGTGCACCTGTGAACAGCATGCAGGATTTCACTGAGTGTGGGCTGGGGACTATCCTCTGTCTGCTGGTCAAGCAAGGCTGGAACAGAACCAGGGGCTGACTCCATTTCATCATCCTCAGCTTCCAGCATGTCAGTGTGTCCCTGCTCAGCCTGCTCTGCGGGCATTGCATGACCCTGTGCAACAGTCTGCAGGGAATCTTCCGGGCCTGTCAGTTTCCTGGCATAATATAGCATGTCTCTCGTTTGGTCTGTCCCTTTAGGGGCTTTGGTGGACTTACCCCCCAGCTCCGTCTTCTTCTCCTGCCCTCGTGGAGTCCTGGGAGGCAGAGACTGAGACATCCAGGCGCCATCTTGGAAGGCCTGGGAGGCCGCAGCCGCAGCGTCTCCTTTGTTTCCCCGGGTCATCATGCCGGGATTAACGAGCACCGCTGGAACCGAGGGTCTCTGGAGGTCTTTAGGCGCAGGTTGTGGCTGAATCGGGCGTTGTAGGTGGCGAGGAAAGGATCACAAACAGGATCTACAGCGGGAGCTCCGTCGAACAGGTCTGTTCACATGCCGCGTCAGGCCACGCCCCCGTCACCACGTTCTTGACCTTCAAAATTTCCGACAAGATTTGTGCGACTGTGTGTATGCAACACAAGTTTGATCCAACATTCCGTCGGAAAAAAATCCACGTTTTTTTTGTCGGAATTTCCGATCGTGTGTACATGGCACTACACTTGCACAAAGTCAGGGATTTTGTGGGATTAGAGTCAGGTGCACGATTAACTAATTATACCAAGTAGGTCTTTATAGTCATCAATTTCATGTGTAGGTTGAAAAACAGACATTAGCTGAAACAGAAACAGCTGTGTAGGTGGCTTAAATCTGGGTGAGGAACAGCCAAACTCTGCTACCAAGGTAAGGTTGTGGAAGACAGTTCCATGTCACAGTTCATACACCATGGCAAGACTGAGCACAGCAACAAGACACAAGTTAGTTATACTGCATCAGCAAGGTCTCTCCCAGGCTAACATTTTAAAGCAAACTGGGGTTTCAAGATGTGCTGTTCAAGCTCTTTTGAAGAAGCACAAAGAAACGGGCAATTTTGAGGACTGTAGACGCAGTGGTTGGCCAAGGAAAGGTAATGCAGGAGATGAAGCATGACACATCATGCTTACTTCCCTTCAACATCAGAAGTTGTCCAGCAGTGCCAACAACACAGAACTGGTGGAAACCAGTGGGACCCAGGTACACCCATTCATCTATTTATCTGGAGAAGTCAGGTCAGAAATGGTCTTCATTAAATAATTGCGACTAAAAAGCCATATCTCAGACATGTTTACCGGCAAAAGTGAAGCATGGTGGAGGTTCCTTGCAAGTTTGGGGCTGCATTTCTGCAAATGGAGCTTGAGATTGGGTCAGGATCAATGGTGCCCTCAGTGCTGAGAAATACAGACAGATACTTATCAATCATGCCCCACCATCAGGGAAGCATGTGTTGGCCACCAAATTTATTATGCAGCAGGACAATGACTCCAAACATACAGTCAATATTATTAGGAACTACAGTATCTTTAGGGTAAAGAAGAACAAGGAGACCTGGAAGTGATGATTTGGCCCCTACAGAGCCCTGATCTCAACATCATGGAGTCTGTCTGTGATTACATGAAAAGACAAAAGGATTTGAGGCAGCCTACATGCACAGAAGATCTTTAATTAGTTCTCCAAGGTGTTTGGATCTACCTACCGGCCGAGTTCCTTCAAAAACTGTGTGGAAGTGTACCTAGAAGAGTTGATGCTTTTTTTAACCACTTCCATACTGGGCACTTATACAGCTTCCTGCCCAGACCAATTTTCAGCTTTCTGCACTGTTGCACTTTGAATGACAATTGCGCGGTTGTGCTACACTGTACCCAAACAAAATTTTTATCATTTTGTTCCCACAAATAGAGCTTTCTTTTGGTGGTATTTGATCACCTCTGCGATTTTTTTTCTGCTAAAAAAATTAAAAAAAGACTGATTTTTTTTAAAAAAAAACTTTTTTTTTATTTCAGTTACAAAACTTTGTAAATAAGTAAGTTTTCTCCTTCACTGATGGGCACTGATGGGGCTGCACTGACGGGCACTGATAAGGCGGCACTGATGGGCACCGATGAGGCGGCACGGATGGGCACCGATAGGCGGCACAGATGGGCACCGATAGGCGGCACGGATGGGCACCGGTAGGCGGCACGGATGGGCACAGATAGGCGGCACAGATGGGCACAGATGGGCACAGATATGCGGCACGGATGGGCACAGATAGGCGTCATGGATGGGCACCGATAGGCGGCACGGATGGGCACTGGTAGGCGGCACTGTACTGTAATGTGTTACTAATGGATGCCAATCAGTGCCAAACAATAATGCCTGCCAATCAGTGATGCCCATTGTGGGCACTGATTGGCATCCATTGTGGGCACTGATTGGCATCCATTAGGGGCACTGAATGGCATCCCTGGTGGTCTAGGGAGGCATACCTGGTGGTGGGCATCCCTGGTGGTATCCCTGGTGGTCCAGTGGCATCCCTGGTGGTCCAGTGTGGGCATCCTCGGGGGGGCTGCGCTGATAATCGATCAGCACGAACCCCCCCTTTCAGAGGAGCAGCCGATCGGCTCTCCTCTACTCGCGTCTGACAGACGCGAGTGAGGAAAAGCCGATGACCGGCTTTTCCTGTTTACATCGTGATCAGCCGTGGTTGCACACGTGATTGGATCACGTGGTAAAGAGTCTCCGTCATAGATCGGTGTTGCGGGGTGTCAGACTGACACCCTGCAACAACGATTGCCGCGATGCGCGCCCCCGGGGGGCGCGCAGCGGCTCAAAATCCTGATCACGTCATATGACGTCCAGTCAGGATTTTGAAACCACTTTGCCGCCGTCAATCCGCTATAGGGCGGGCGGCAAGTGGTAAATGGCAAAGGGTGATCGCACCAAATATTGAATTGATTTGGATTTTCCTTTGGTTTATTTACTTTTCCATTTTGTTCATTGATAAAAATAAACTATTAACATTTCTATTCCTGAAAGCTATCCTTTTTTACAGCATTTTTTCACACCTGCCTAAAATCTTTGCATAGTAGTGTGTGTTATTTATTTCAAAAGGTAATAATAGCTGCAAACAAGGTCCCTTGTAACAGCCCAAAGGCATATTCACGAGCACAAAATGTTATTTTGGAGCATTTATTTCTATATATGGATCTTACAATCTATATAAAGTATCTGCATCAGGGAACACCGGTATTGAATACTAGACCGTCAAAACATATGTATTCACAAAGGACTCTATCTCAATCCACCAATCATACCCTTGAAATAAAGGTCATATATTTCTGTTGTGTAGCCTTCAGAGAAGAAGTAATCACTTGTGGTGAAGTCTTTCAATGCAAACAATAATAGCAAATACCGGTATCAGGTATCAGTGCATAACACTTGCTACAACTGTAGTATTGTAATCTTGCATATAAACATTTCATGCCAATAAAATAGAGTGTGGGCAGCACAGTGGCTAAGTAGTTCGCACCTCCATCTAGCAGCACTAGGGGCATCAGTTTGAATACCAACCATGGCACTACTTGTACAGAATTTGCAAGTTCTCCCTCTGCCTACGTGGGTTTCTTCCCACACTCCAAAGACATGCTGGCAGGGTAATTGGCTCTAGTATATGTATGTAAGAATTTGAGTTAGGGGCCCTTAGATTGTAAGCTTCTTAAGGGCATGGACTGATGTGAATGTCTAATATGTAAAGTGTTGTGTAAATTGATGGTACTATATACGTTCCTCTAATAAATATTGTTCCTTGAAATGATAGCTGGGTAAGGGGAGCAAATGCATCCGTTAAAGGGTTCCTCAAGGGTCAAATATGTAAAGGATGAAAGGCCAGAGTCGTAAAGGCATAGTCACTGTGGTTGGCAGCATTTAGAAAAATCCTTGCAGTTGTCTTTAAAAGTCTGTCACTGTCAAAATATAAAAATCCACAAAAATAGGACTTTCGTTTAACCACTTGACCTCCGGAAGATTTCCCCCCCTTCATGACCAAGCTATTTTTTTTCTAAACGGCACTGCGTTACTTTAACTGACAATTGCGTTATTGTGAGACGCTGTACCCAAATCAAATGTGTGTCCTTTTTTCCCCCCAAATAGAGCTTTCTTTTGGTGATGTTTGATCACCACTGTGTTTTTTATTTTTTGCGCTATATACAAAAAAAGGCTGACAATTTTGAAAAAAACAAAACAATATTTTTCACTTTCTGCTATAAAACATATCCAATAAAAAAATCGAATTTCTTGATAAATTTAGACCAAAATGTATTCTGCTACATATTTTTGGTAAAAAAAATCCCAATAAGCGGATATTGGTTGTTTTTTGTTTTTTTTTACTTGTAATGGCGGCGATCAGCGACTTATAGTGGGACGGCGATATTGTGGCGGACATTCTGACACTGACACTTTTGATACTTTTTTGGGAACCAGTGACACTAATACAGTGATCGGTGCTAAAAATATGCACTGTCACTGTACTAATGACACTGGCTGAGAAGGGGTTAAACGTCTAGGGCAGTCAAGGGGTTAAATGTGTACCTAGTGTTTTGATGTACTGTAGGAAGTGCTTTTAGTAGGGGAAGTAACAGATTTTATTCCCTGCTGACAGGACAGGGCTCTGCCTTGTTTACATAGGCAGAGCCTTGTCTTGTGTAAATTACGATCCCAGGGTGCCGATGGTAATCCATTGGCCGTCACCCGGTGATCAACATCTGCTGTGTTTATTCACAGCATGGCTGGGTCGCCAGCGGCACGTGCCCCCTACCTGGAAGTGTCAGATTGCTTACTAGCAGAGCCGATTCGCCCTATACGCTCACTACGCAAGCTGCGTAGGGCCCTGCAAATTACTTGAGGCCCCGCCTCCCTCTCGTATCATAGCAAGTCGCCAATTAATGTTTACAACATCCAAATTTGGAGGACTTTTATTTATTTTGCTGACTTTTATTATTAGAGAAGTGTTACAGTCTCTATGGTTATAATGACAGACATGGGTCTCTCTCCGTGCTGTACACTGACGGCGGGTTTGGTCATCACTTCACGTCACATAGAGAGACCTAACAACCCCCTTCCCGCATGCGTAGTACAAGCGGTTGGAGTTTTTGACAGGTTGGAGATTATGATTCAACACCGCCCGTAACTCTGAGGTAACTTTTCGGCCGCGCCTTCCAGGCTGCCGCGTGACGTCACCCCCAACGCACGTGTCGCCTGCCCTCCCAGCACCACCCTCTTCACGTGACCTTTCCTTTTAAAACCTTGGAGGGTGGCGCGCCGGCTCTGCGCACGTGTGCCGGCCGGCAGTTGGAAGGCGAAGGCGCAGGTGCGGCTGGGCGGGGCCGGCACCGGCTCATTAGAGTGACTAGGAAGTGGGCCCCTCCCTGGCTGTGGCGGGCGCCCGGGATTCAGGTGTGTGTTATCATGCGTTAGAACCTCATTCTGTTCTATATTGTTAATATGAAAATAAGGGAATGGGGGGGAAGCACTCACATTGCCACATCCAAAAATTGGGAAATATATTAGGTACTCAAAGAGCGAAGAATAGGACTTTGTAGGCAACACACAGAACATATGGTACAAAAATAATTTTATTATCACAGAAATGTTAAACAAAGATTAAAAGACCATACAGTGTATATAAAGTGACAGTGGAAAGTCCCTTGAACGTCGACGCGTTTCGCCATGAGGCTTCGTCAGGACGGACAAAATAGGGGGGGGGGGACGATTACAAACACACTTGGGACAAAATCTCACTATCTGAAATGAGATACATACAAATTAGTATATGATTTACACAATTAAAAACATATAAAAAATATAGTATAGAAACATCCTTGGTGCTATATGGCCACCCATCCACCCCTCCCTGCACAACAAAAGATCCAAACGCCTTTAGCCCCAAAATAGAAAATGCAAGAATACCTTGGAGAACACTCCAGATAGCAAAGAGATGTACACCAGACTATCAATTCGTATATATTGGTCTGGAATTTGGTGTGAAATTATGATCTGGTAGAGATAAATGAGAACATGTAAAAGTATATGTAAATCTCAGTTTGGGCTTAACACTATTGTATATACAAAATGATGATGAGTTGCAATCATACCTGTTGGTCAGGACAGAAAGTCGCAGGGAAAAAGAAAATCCGCAGAAAAAAGAGTTAGACACACTAGATATTTGCAGCTACAATTGGCTTGGCAGATCTATAGGGACCAAAAGACTGTAATCAGGTATATATTGAGGCCCAAAGTATATATCTATAGGATCAAGAATGAAAAATTACCAGCTATATCCAGGCAAAATTGCCAAAGCGGGAGTAAAAGACGTTGTGGTGGTGAAGTTCTCTAGGGCCAGCAACTCCAACCATAAGCATTCACAATAGAAGTGCAGGTAGATCAGCCAGTATAGTAGAGATTCTGCCACTATACAGAATCTAAAACACAAGTACAGGCTTGAATATTCAAAGTAATTAAGTAAAGCAAATAGTGTCCAATAAGGACCACCATGATGTATGAGATGCTCCTTACCTGGCTATTGGACGTCGCAGTGTTAGCCCCCGGGAGTCAGCCTCGTGCTGAACACAAGGACAGACTCCCATTAGTGTCATACTTATAGTGCCAAATCGCGGCAAAAATGGGCATTAGCGTGCGGCGCGATGACGTCATTCATCTGCGTCATACGCGTTGGCGTCATCGCGGCAGTGCGCCGCCAGCAGAAACCGGAAGCGGCACATACGCCATCTTACAAGAGGGAAAGAGGCAGGGAAAAACAAGGAAAAACATATACGCGCCGCAATCAAATTATTAAGCACATCAACTTATGGAAAAAAGGCAGGACTACACAACAGAAGTAATGCTGATAGAGCCATATGCTAGAGGGAAGGTAGCACAGTAAATTAAGGCACTGGTCATGGCAATTACCATCAGGAATAAAGAATGCGCAGTGAATGGAGTGCTTGCAAGGCCATATACTAAAGATAAAGAAATGAGAAATATATAGTAGCACAGTAAATTGAGGCACTAAACATGGCAATAACCATCAAAAGATGAAAATACGCAGAAAGCAGAGGATAGGCACCAGAGAGCACACAAGGATATCATACAGTTTAACATACATATATAGTGATATATTACACATAATATGAATCTAAATATAGATAAATGTTCCTTGGAACTTAGTTCCATTTTAGTGCGTTACACATATAGTTAATATTAGTTCATATCGCTCTGTCAACACTTAGCAGAGCAATCCAAATATAGGAAGTCTTCTTTTGGTTATGTGTTATACTATTTAGAAACCCTTCAATGAAAATTGGAATAATATCTCTGAAAAAAAGCAGAGAGATATTTCAATCAAGTGGAGATGAATCCATTCAAGGGACAAAAACGGCAGTATTAAGGGAGAGAACCATGACAGAGAATAGTGAGGATGTTATAAGAATGGTTTAAAGCTGACCATATCATTAAGGCCCGGATACTGGGTGGCTTTTAATTTATATATCCATTCCGTTTCTTTTTGGAGGACCCTCTGATCAAAGTTGCCTCCCCGTGGGTCCT
This sequence comes from Rana muscosa, assembly GCA_029206835.1. NCBI lineage: Eukaryota > Metazoa > Chordata > Amphibia > Anura > Ranidae > Rana > Rana muscosa. The sequence goes on from CM055121.1 coordinate 182,419,954, forward strand.
CATAGACCCGCTCCAGGGCGGCAACCTTGAAGACCTGGGGTTCATAGCGGTGCCTGAACGCCACATGATGACCAATAGTGGTGTTCAGGAGACCACTAGTTGCATAGTATACATGATCTTTGATCCTTCTCCAAAAGGCTCGGATAGTTTTGCCGATGTAGAAATATCCACAGCAGCAAAAAATAATGTAGATAATCCCCTTGGTCTGACAGGTGACATGGTGTTTCAAAACATGAACCTGTCCGTTTGGTAAAGTAATCCTGGGGCCCTCAATTAGAAGGTCACAGTAGTCACAGTGGCCACATCTATAGAGTCCTTTTATCTCTTGAGGTGTGCTATCCAATCGCCTATAATTGCTTTGTACCAGACGATCACGAATCGAGTTGGCTCGTCGAAAGGTAATTTCTGGACTGGTTCCAATGTACTTTTTTAGGACATTATCGGCAGCCAAAATGTGCCAATGTTTTTGCATGATTGTCCTGATTTGGGCATGCTGGTCAGAGTATGTAGTTATAAATCTTACTACATCCGGGGTGTTCTTTTTGGGAGTTCTAGCCAGTATAACATTCCTAGGTCTCATAAGGGCTTTTCTGTAGGCACTCTTGAGACATTTTTTGCTGTACCCCCTTATTTTTAGACGTGTATATAGGAGATCAGCTTCCTCTTTGAATTTGGTGTCGTCAGTGCAGTTCCGTCTTAGACGTAGATACTGCCCGAACGGTATACTTTGAATCAAAGAGCGGGGATGCGCACTCGTTGCATGTAAGATAGTGTTTCCCGTCGTGGGCTTACGATACAGGGTGGTTTTGATTACACCATCTCCTGTGACATAGATCAATATGTCCAAATATGCAATCTTTTCTTGACTGTAAGCCATAGTAAATTTAAGATTGTATCTGTTGGTACTCAACATTTGCATAAACTCGTTAAGGGTGGTAAGCGATCCCGCCCATAGCATCAGCACGTCATCAATAAAACGAAACCACCCCAAAACAAAACAGAAAAGGTGTCCAAATTCATCATTGGAAAAAAGTTCACGTTCCCACCCCCCCAGGTACAGGTTCGCATATGAAGGCACACAACATGTGCCCATAGCGACCCCCTGTACCTGGAGGAGGTGGGACCCATCGAACGAAAAGACATTTTTGGTTAGAATATGTTCCAAAAGTTTGAGTACAAAGCAGTTTAGACCAGTGGACTTGGGACCTCGTTCCCTCAGGAACCGAGAAATTACTTGGAGTCCTAATTTGTGTGGAATAGAAGAATAAAGGGCTTCTACATCTATAGATACTAGAAAGCATCCCGGGGGCACATTGAGGATATCAAGAGTTCTAAGGAGATCAGGGGTATCCTGGATGTAAGACGGAAGGGTAATCACATGAGGTTGCAGATATTCGTCGACAAATTTGCTCGCTCGTTCCGTCTTTGCACCTACACCAGATACTATTGGACGACCCGGGGGTCTGGACATATTTTTATGTGTCTTAGGAAGAGAGTAAAAACACAGAGTTTTGGGGTAGGGCACCTGAATGCCCTCAAAGATCTCTTTGGTGATCACGCCCTCGGAGAGGGCAGACTGAATGGTGTCATTATATTGTTGGTTATATTTTTCTATAACATCTTGGGATATTGGGCTATACCAGTCCCGATTTTTAAGGATGTCCCAGCACATATTCCTGTAATTTAACTCTTCCATGACCACCACATTGCCGCCCTTATCCGAGGGCTTGATCACCAAATTCGGATTGTGACTAAGGCTGGCCAGAGCCTGGCGCTGTGGTATCGAGAGGTTCTGGCCGGCTGATCTATTGAGGGCCAGGGATTCAATATCCCCAATAGCCTGAGTCAAAAAGGCCCAGACATTGGAGTTGGTATGAAGTGAAGGAAATTGAGAAGATTTCTTTTTCACTGCCTTGCCTAATGATTCAATATCATTTTGATATTGAGTATTTTGAATACGTTGACCCCTAGCTATATCTGTTTCTAAGCTAATTTCAGAAGTCTCACTTCCCTCACTTTCGTCTAGCAGCAACACCAAATTCTTAAGGGCTCGGAATTCAGCCACTGTGAAGTCTTTCCAAATCTCTTGGTGGGATAGTTCCATCTGTCTAGTGCATCGTTCTTTGTCGTACATAAACTTGAAAGTTAGTTTCCGGGCAAACAAGTACAGGTCCTTTATTAGCTCAAACTTGTTTGAAGAGTTGTTGGGACAGAAACTCAGACCCAGACTAAGGAGGTCTATTTCTACCTCACTCAGTGGGTACGAGGACAGGTGTATCTCTTTTTGAATTTCCCCCTCTGTATTGTGTACAGACGATAGTACGTCAGTAGTGACATCAGTAGAAGGAGTAGAAGGAGTATGATCGAGAAAGCCTGATTCATTGGAAACCTCAGGAGTGCATATGCGGGGAAAAAAGTGATCAATACGTCATCTTTTGCTATCCTTGGCAATGGCACCAGAGGTGGCCAAATTCAGTGTTTTGGCCATCGTCTGTGCTGTTCCAATGATATGTTGGCGGATATCAGATTCAACCCGAGGAGTCACGGTAGGGATGGAGGAAGTCTCAGGGGAGACACCAAGTGTGGAGTTGGGGAACATAGAGACCCCTCTATTATTTAGAGGGTTTGGGTCTAAACCAGTGTTAGAGGGATAGTGTGCTTGAGATCGCTCACATTCCCCTGTGATGTGTTTCTTACTTGGAGTACCCGTCTGATGCCCCCCACCATTTTGAGGTCTTTTCCTTGGATTTCGTCTCCCCTGTCGTCCTCGACCGCCTGTTTGTGAGTTCTGTGAAGTAAGGGTATTGACAGAAGAGTCAGAGTCATATTTGTCCCTGTCATTGGGTTGTCTCCTATTCCTAGGTTGCCCAGGTCCCCTTCGTATAGCACGTTGGCTGTTAGCAAGTGGCCAATTATAGGCATACTTCCCTGCAAACGCCAATCTATCACGCGCAAATTTCTCTTCCTTTTTGAGGAGTAGGTCTTTCGTAAACCCCTGTATGTGTTCCTTAAGGCGCACATCAAAGGGTCCGAAATCTGGATTGCTTAGTGTTACCACATTCTCGTCATATATCCTCTTGATTTCACAATCTACCACCTTAGATTCTTGCATATAATATTCAATCATAAGCTCCATCATTTTCCTTGAGCATAGTTGGAGATTTGCTTCCCATCGAGTCTTAAAGTCCGGATCAAGAGCCCAAATATTTGGGAAGACCTGTACTCTCAGTCCCTTTGGGTTCAAATCATCTACCAAATATTGCTCAAAGTATCTAATATGCCAAAAAAGACTGGATTTTCTTTCAAAGGTCTGAATAAGTTTCTGGTATACAATTTCACATTCAACATCATTGGATTTAAGAGAGGAACACTGTTGTTTGATTCCCATCATAAATCCCTCCCAGTTGTTGCCTGCAAAGTCCGCCATGGATGTATAAACCACAAGATTGAAGCAGTCCACAAAGGGATTGCGAAAAAATGGAATTGGGGAAATAGTCACATCAATAAAAAATGTATTTATTTATTTTTTATCGAAGACAATCAGCCACAATTGTATGGTTGATATAATCAGTGAAGTCCTACGTATAGGGGACTTAACACGAAGAGTGCATAAGTACAAGAAGTTGGTGTTGGTGTAGTAGTGCTTCCAGTTTTTTTTCATTACTGACATATAGTATTCATCTTTTAACTGTGACATGCTTTCTACCCCTCTGCTTAAGCCTCGAGGAGAACTTTATGAAGTAAAAGTTGGTGTCAAGCAAACTGTATTACTAAGAAGCTTGGAAGACGCAATGAGAGAACAATTTGTGAAATATATTGCTCTAGAGATTTCCCTCCCTTCACCTTCCTGTTGATTAGGAAGTGTGCTGGTAGACTACTGTTATGTAAAGTGAATCAATAAATAATTTAATGTACCCTCCAGCTCATGTCTCCGTCTTAGATTTATGACAGCCTAGGATTATGATTTTGCAGGCAGAATAACTGAAAAAATGAGACATGTTTGAATGCAAATTGAGCCAGGCTTTATTTTTGTAAATCCCTAACTTAAAACTGTGAGTGATTACAAAGGTATCACAAATTGTTAAACTCTATATTATTTTAGGAACAAAAGCTATTTACATTAATTTACAGCTGCTAAATTATGATAACACTAGAAATACTAGTGATGAAGTTATTAAAGCTGAACTTCAACCTTTAGTCTTGCATAGTTGTCCAAGTTCCTCTCCTGTCCTGAAATAGTTTACTCTGATTGAACTGCATACGTTTAGTTTCTCACAGTGTGCATTAGAAGCTTCAGCAAGTCAGACAGAACCTGACACATTTCCTGGCTGGAGGACATCCAGCATGATTTAGTAATTTTGTTCCGAGCCTAACTGTTCTTGGTTTGTACCTTTGTAGCACCCTCTACTTTAGGAAGGTGCTATACGTAGGATTTTTGCGAGTGCAGGTACATTTAATCAGGTCTAGCTGTAAGTTATCAAGATATGAGCTCTGGTACATAAATGAATTGAGAGTACAAAACAATAAAAACATTATGTAACATGTAACATCGCTGCTAAAGTGCAATGTAAATGACTACATATATCTTGACGTGTTTCGACCCTGTGGGGTCTTCTTCAGAAGATATGTTTAACTGTAAGGAAAAATGCATTTAATAAATCATACAAGAAATTTTAAAAAAACATAATAGTAGCAATCATGAAATTGTATTCGACATATTTACCAAACAGACTGTTTTGTACACGATCACATGACCAGAAATCCTTCCTTATTAAAAGGGAATCCTCATAGGATCCCATATCCGGCTCGTCGGTCGGCAGAGGAACCTCCACTGGTGATGGGACACCCCACTGGGTCGTACCTGACTTACAAGAAGTCTTCACAGGAGAACAAATTCCTGCGCCTGAAGTGGCGCGGAAAAAGGGGGGGGCCATTGCATCTGAAGTGGATCATAGCAGGACATCAATAGAAGTAATAGTAGATGCATACATCATACGATTGTATAAATGTAAAGGATTACTATATGGTCAAATATTAGGAAGGGGGTTGTGTCAAGCTGGTAGTGGTCAAACCACCTTTTCTATATTGTTGTTATAACTAACATAATAGAGATTTAAATAGTTGGTAGGATGGTGTGAAAAAAGGAAAAAGTGAAAGGGGCCCCTGTGTGATAGGCCTACAGGTGAAGGGGAAAGGAGAAAGTAAGAGAGGGAAGAAAAGGGAAAAAAGGAAAAAGAAAAGAACAAGAGAGGAAAGAGAAGAGGGTGAATGAGGTATATCAGATGGTGAGTGTTGAATGAGTGAGGTGAATGAACAAGTGAAACAATGTGTGAAATGGTGAAAAGGAAAAATGTGAGGATGGTGGTGAGGGATGGGGGAGCTGGAGAAGTGGAAGTGAGAAATGGGTATGTAAAATGAAAATATGTGTGAATATACATGTGTGTATGATGATAAGAAATATAAAGAGGGATGGTAATGGAATAAATAAGATGATGATGAAAGAATATGAAAAAGGGGATAGTGCTAGAATGGGTGCGATGCGTGGTAATGTATGTGAAGGAGACTGTGTGAGCAAAAATTGTGTGAACTAAAAAATAAATAAAATGAATTGGATAAAAAATAAATAAAAATAATAATAATAATAATAAAATTATGAATGAAATAAAAATTTAAAATTAAAAACTTAAAAAATAAAATAAATGAATAAAAAAATTGAAGAAAAATGTGTGTGAAAGAAGAAGGAGAAAGACAGAGGGGGAAGAAAAAGGAACACGGATAAGGTGGGAACAGGGGAAAGGAAAGGGATGAAAGTGAGGGAAGGGAAGGAAAGAGAGGGGGAAAAAAGGAAAACCATGGGGAAAAAGAAAAAATGTATGTAAAATAGCATGTGAAGTGCTAAAAAAGTGAGAGAAAAGGAAAAGAAATTGGTAAAGTAATGGGAAAGAAGTGAGTGGCAGTGGGCTATCATGTGCAGTAAATTGAATGTAATAATAAAGATGCTAACCTTGGTGAAGAAAAAACCATCCAAACTATCAAAGCATGGAATTTGTGGACCAGTGAAATAGTCCCTAAATGGATCCAAGAGGATAAAGAATAATAGATTAGAACGGTAGAGCAAGTGAACTCCCTTTAAAAGTTTAAAGGAGAGTGAAGATTACCTTATCTGACAGGACAGCAAGCACACAACCACATCAGTCAAGAGCCGGGGATCGACTGATGGAGTCAGATCACCCACGGCTTAAGTAGGGAATTTTAGTGATGTCTGATGACCAGCAGGTGAGTGGTGAACCCGCCCCATACTCACCTTCTGATGGCAGACCAAAGGTGAGGTTTCCATGGTGACTCCCTCGGCGTTCTGGAGAATCGCAATCTCGGTGTCTCCCGTCGTCTCCGCCGTAAGAACGCAATGTCGTGACGTCACGCGCGCGCACCGAAGTGCGCGCGCGGGCACGTTCACGGCAGTCGGAGACGATCCAGGACGCCGCTGGCAGAGAAGAAGATGCCGCTATGGGCGGAAATAATCTGCCCCCTAGCGGACATTGTTGGGGGCAACACCCGCCCAGTGCTCAGGGAAGGTGGTAACCCACCGTTCACCGGACAGCAGGCAGGAAATGGCCCCCTCACTCTGCCAGGAAGACAGGACGAGAGGGAAAATCCCCAAAAGGAGGACCAGAGACGACCGGCGAGCCTGGGCAGAGCCAGAGGAACCCCTAATAAAAACAGGAAAGGGATGAAGGAAATTTGTAATATTAACGATCTGCACTATTTACAGACCATAATTTTGAACAATAAACTGTTTGTGTTAAATGTACAAAATTATAACAATTCAAACAGAGCTAATGCAATCGTGATGATCATAGGGACATTCATAGTGACATGTATGGAGAATGGTCATAGGGATAAACACATAGATTTAACAATTACATATTTTAAATTTAAAACATTATAAGATTATATAAAGGAAAACATGTCTAGTGCATTCTAGACAGAAGACGGAACAAAAAACCAAGGGCGAGAGCATGAGGGGTTATTGGAATAACAAAATGGGTCATTAACAAGATATTGATGGTGAAGTGTAATGAACGTGTCACTGAGTCTTCCCAGAAGAAAAACCTTTTAGAAAAGGGGCAAAAGAGATGGCTTCGTTGAGGCCAGGGAATACCGTGGCCTGCAAACGGAAAATCCACCTCTGCTCGATTTGCAATAAAGTTTTATTCCAATCGCCACCACGGTGTGGTATGTGGGTGCGATGGAGTGCTGAAAAGGTGACCTTGGGTACAGTATAGTTGTGTGTAAACACAGCATGCCTTCCAATGGGAAGATAGTAATTACCTATTTGCATGCTATACATGTGTTTGGATATGCGTCACCAGAATTCTTGCTTAGTCTTGCCAATGTAATAGGCACCACATTCACACTCCTTGATATAAACCACCCCACGGGTCTGGCAATTCACGAAGTGTGAAGGTTTGAAGGTTTCTCCATTGGGGAGAGTAAATACTTTTTCTTTTCTTATTAGTGGGCAGTGAGAACAGTGCCCACAGGGAAAGGAACCCATAATCGGGCAGTGTTTAAATCGTTTGTGTTCATCCTTAAACTCACTTTGAACGAGCATATCTTTGATAGACCTAGCTCGTTTGTAAGTGATAGATGGATACAAAGATATGTGAGGTCTGATTTTAGGGTCATCAGTTAAGATGGTCCAATACTTTAACAGGATATTTTTGATGGCAATATGTTGACGAGAAAATCGCATGATAATTCGTGTGATGTATGAATGGGTTTATAATTTAGGTTTAGATTTGGATAGTAAATCCGATCTTAATTTAAGACAAGTTTGATTATATGCTCTGCGTAGGCAGGTTCGACTATAGCCCCGTATAAGTAGTCTGTTTTGAAGTTTTCCGTCTTCCTCCTTAAAAAGAATGTCATTAGAGCAATTGCGCCTGAGGCGCAAGTATTGCCCATAAGGGATGGAGTTTTTGAGTGGAAAGGGGTGGAAACTTGCAGCGTGGAGCACCGTGTTTCCGGCGGTTGCCTTCCGAAACAGGGTGCTGCACAATTGGTTCTCAGAATTGATGTACACTTTTACATCCAGAAAAGTGATGCTAAGACAGTCATAGGTCATCGTGAATTTCAAATTCCGATCATTGTGGTTCAACAATTCAAAAAATTCTAACAGCTTCTCCTCAGGTCCCTCCCAGATGGCGAAGACGTCGTCGATATATCGTAGCCACTTGGTGATGTGGCTCGTGTATTCGACAGGGCCCTCGCCACCCAGGAGGGACTCCTCCCACTCCCCCAGGTACAAATTGGCGTAGGATGGGGCGCAGAAAGTCCCCATCGCTACGCCCTGCACCTGGAGGTAGTGGGAGTGGTTGAAGCTGAAATAATTGTGATCCAATATGTATCTATGGCCGTCCAAAAGGAAATCATTCAAAGCATGGTCGTGAAGTTTGCCTGTTTGCAAAACTCTCTGTACAGTGGCTAAACCCCTAGAATGGGGAATGCAACTGTATAGGGCCTCGATGTCAATGGCGACGAGAATACAGTGGTTAGGTGGTTGAAATTTATCAATAATCTGTAAAAACTGGATGGTGTCTCTGACAAAGGAAGGCAATGAAAGAACGTAAGGTTGTAGATAGGCATCAATGACGCGACTAAGATTCTCGGAAATGTACCCATTCCCGGAGACTATTGGTCGACCGGGAGGGTTTTCTGAGTCCTTGTGAATTTTCGGAAGAGTATAAAAGGTATACCCGTTTTAGGATATTTTGTTCGTATGAATTCAAATAAATTTGTTGGAATGGCCCCTTTATTATAATGGTGGTCCACCATTTTATAAAAGTTGGCATGGTATTGGCCTATGCTAAGTATGGAGATATTTTTATACCAATCGGTATTGTTTAATATCTTTTCACACATAGTAATGTAATTTTGATTATCCATGATAGTGACATTGCCACCCTTGTCAGAGGGTTTCACCACTAACGTGGCATCTTTGGAGAGAGTTTTCAAAGCCTTAAATTCATCAGCAGTCAAATTTTGTGGATTTGGATACAAAAAATTCCGCGCTGCCTTATGGTGAAGCCGCTCACACAACCAATTAAGAAATGGTGAAAAACAAACAAAACAAAAAAAAAAGTGTAGCGCTAAAACTAAATATGAACTGCACTGAAAGTGCAGTAATCAACAATGCATATTCAAATTATACAAACATCTTAAAGAACACAGTGACAAAATGAAAATTAATCCAAAAAAATCCTCAGTGATGTGAGTATTGAATAATAGAAGTCACAATGAAACTAAATCCTTTGGTGTAGAAATGCTGGTGAAGTTGAATTGGTGAAAATCAAAGTCAAAATCAAAATGGTGGTGCTCCTAAAGTGAACTTAACACAAAATAAGTGCTTTCAGAGTGACCGTCACCATACGATAGTAGAAAAGGCTTACCGAAAGGTGTGGACCCCAAAAAACTTGCGTTCAAAGGGTCAACCAAGCATGGGTAAGCCACTATGAACAGCGAATCTCCAACTGTGATTTAAACAGGGGTCTCGAACATCAATCCAATACAGAGGGTGCAGAAAATATCTCTGGCGTTTAAATGGCGATGGAACTTGCAGGAAATGCCCAATGATGGCCAGGTGTTGATTTCAGGCAAGTAATAGAAAATGGAAGGAAAGAAAAAAGCACATAGCGTAATCCTCCTCTGCAGCAGGATGCAAGAAAGTTTTGTGGATTGCACGTGGTAGTGGAAAGTTTTCCAATATCACGTGTAACTAGTTTTAGAAAAATAGCTACATTGGGATTAATGTGAAATGTATTTAAAACAATAAAATAGTAGCGCTAAATCATATACAATAGATATGTAACTAAATTAATATATATATGTCAAATACCACCACGTGATAGTGTACAAAAATATGTATATAAACAAAAATATATATAACGTTCATTTAGTGAATTTCAAAATTGTAAGTGAAACAAAATTCAAAACAGGGAGGTGTTGAAAAACAAGTCCCAAAAGGGAATTCCTTTATGTGTGTATCCAAGTGTTTTAACTTAAAAACGACAATCAAAGTCTTTTAATTGACTTCAATAAAGTAATTCCTTCCACCAACACCGCTGTGACTGTGATTCCTCTCCCAAAGGTCTTGCACTCACCAGAATAAATAGCCTAGCACTCTCATGCATAGGCAATGAAGCTTAGAGACACCAACCAAGGAGATTGAAGCACTTCCAATGGTGATCGATCAATGCCAAAATATTCGATGTGAATATGCAAAAAATAAAGAAGTGCTGGTCATGTGATCGTGTACAAAACAGTCTGTTTGGTAAATATGTCGAATACAATTTCATGATTGCTACTATTATGTTTTTTCAAATTTCTTGTATGATTTATTAAATGCATTTTTCCTTACAGTTAAACATATCTTCTGAAGAAGACCCCACAGGGTCGAAACGCGTCAAGATATATGTAGTCATTTACATTGCACTTTAGTAGCGATGTTACATGTTACATAATGTTTTTATTGTTTTGTACTCTCAATTCATTTATGTACCAGAGCTCATATCTTGATTCAATTTCATTGGTGCAAACCTCCGTTTTCACAATAAAGAACTTTTTTACCATACATTTATCCAATCTCTGCTGCCTTCAAAAACCCCACTTGGGGGAAATTTCCCATATCTCCTTTACCGGGGTGCGCAGCATCACTTTCTTGGTCTCCATGAGTGTCTCCTCTTTGACTAGTGTGGCTCAGTGCAGGCTGGTGATTCACAGATAGCATCATCTTTTGGTTAACTCCCTCTGGCTTCTAGAGGATTCTAGAAGAGAGGAGGGCAAGAGAAGTGGAGCTGTCTGAAGGTGTTTCAGGGAGCCCCGACCAATCACCAACTAGGATTGACAGGGGGAAAGCCTCCTTGATATAGCCAGGGCCAGCCCAGCTGGGGAGAAGTTGTCAGGTGGAATAAGCTGGAGATGGAGCACTAGGTTTTTGGGGCCTTAGAGGCACTCCCCAGTCTGGAGGGGGGGGTGACCTTGGGCCTGAGCGGTTCAGGTGCAAGTCGGAGCCTTTCTGAGTAACAAAAGAGGATCTGGACAGGAGGCACAGAGAGGAACCGAGAACGACAACGGTAGTTAGTTTTGCCGGGCAAGTTTCCAGGAGGGATCCACTGGAGTGCAGCCAGGAGGGCTGGTGAGTTACAAGCACAGTTGGGAGGGCTGGGGAAACATGCCAGAGGGAACTGGGAGTGTGCAGTCTGAGATGGATGTAGAGCCAGCAGGAGAGACTATGATGTCATGGGCAGTGAAGTTGGGCAGCTGCAGCCAGGAGGGCTGGCAGGGCCTGAAAGGGGGATTGCTGGGAGCAGTAGTCCACCTTAGGACAGCTAGCACTAAAAGACTTCCTATTCTATTTTTGCTACATTAAAGGGACCCACGGTCTCTGCCTGCAAATGGCAAGTTTCAGGGCCTGACTGAGTTAGTGTTGGACCTAACCATGTGCTAGCTGTACCTGGAAGTGAAGAGTTGTGCAGGATAAAGGGAGAGAAAGTCATTGTCTGCAAGCAAGTTATGCAGGAGGAGTCTGGGGAAGAAATGTGTACAAAGAGTGTATATAGTTTCGTCCCAATTGATTGCTAAACAATCTGCTAATCGATTGCTATAGAATCATGCAAATTGATTGCCATACAATCTACCAATTGATTGTTCCACTGGGCATCCCATATATTCCTTTACCCATCCAAGTTTATCCCCTCAATAAAAACAACAAAAACAAAGGTATGGACTTCATTGTCTCCAAGGTGATTGGGAAGTGAATGCCCGGGCTGGGCAGGGTGACAGGTGGACCACAACTTTCAGCAGCCCCTATGGGGGTACAGCTACACCTTTATCATTGTGTAGCACACCCCTTGTAAGAGCTGAAAAGTTAGGGTTAACCACTGCTGCACAGCCAGTCACTTAGCATTGCCTTCATTCACTCCAACAGAGAAAATCAGTCCTTTGCTTGTTTTGTTGTTTTATTAGGGGATGATAACTTGGGTGGGGTAAGGAAATTATGGAATGCCCAACCTAGTCAACAGAATAACATCTCTCCTTCTGCTTCCCCTTGGCCACTGATCCCAGTTCCATTGCCTGCAGAATGCTAGCCCACCTGGCTGCCACCAGCCATGCCTGGCTGCTCTTCCTTCTAGTCCTCCCGACTTACTCTCTGCACTAGTCCTGCCCGACTGGCACACACACATGGAGATTTCCCAGGGCAAGGTTAGATGAAGACTTGGCACTATGAGGTCTTCAGGAGCACTGTTACAGCTGACAGTCTCTCCCCTTGTCTGCACCATGCTCATCTACTCACTGTCTCTGCTTGCTGCTTCCCGCTGCTCTCCGGCATGAATGCCTCCAACTGCCTCCTGTAGTGAGATCCTTCTAGGCCAGCTTTCCTGAACTCCCAGCCTGAGGTTCAGCCCCCCGGTAAAGGGTCCCTCAAGGGCCACCGTCGGCCTCCCTCAGTTTCTCCATCTCCCACCCTATTCCCCTGCCTATTTATGGGTTTCTCAGTCCCCTGCCAGGTCCACTCCTGGGGATTGGCTGAGGTCCCATAAATATTCAAGGCAGCTCCTCCTTACCTCCACTCACTAGTTCCAGAAAATTCTCTGATATTCTAGAAAACAGGGGGAGCCACCAGAGAGCTGCCAGGATGAGTCATCCAGCCCTGGCCTCCAATAACCCTGACCCAGATTCAGCAGCTCAGATTTATCCCTGGGCCAGAAAAGTGCTTTTTCCTACACTCACTTCTAATCGCACACACTATAGGGGGCTACAATTGGATTTCAGTTCTTTCAGTCATGGAGGCTCAGCATTTGATATGTGCATAACTCCTCCCAAGGATCCATCTCAATACTTGCATCAGGGTTTAGGGCTCTGAGGAGGAGTACTGAGGCAGGGTACTGTGATCTTTTCAGGAAGCTATGTGCAGCACCCTGCTGTCCCCTCTCACCTGCCACGATCTGCCTGCATTGCACAGTTAAATTCCCCAAGGGACCCTGTGCACATAGCACTTCTCGCCGCTAAAATTAGTGCTTTGGTCCTTAAGCAGATATTAGATATCTAGCCCCTCCCATTGCCCACAGCTATCTGATAACTAGATGGGCTTCTGTCTGATTGCAGAAGAGGGTAGAGTGCAGACACAGAGCACACAGGGCCTGCACAGCCATCCCCTCTGGACATTGAAAACAGATCTTCAGCTCTCCACAACTTTCATCCCTTTGTCTTCTCTGCTTCGTTTGTACAAATAAAGGGCTGAGCTCAAAACCTCCCAAGGCTCCCTCTATATTGTGAAGCCATGCCTCTTTTGCTACTGTTAAAAGTCTGAGCCTCCAATCTCCCACAACCATCAGCTCTTTGTCTGCCCCACGCCCTCTTTTCTGTGCAGTCAGAAGCCTGTCTCCTTTGACAAGGGTTTTCACGCACCAACAGCTACTATATTTGTCTGAGATAAACTTGTGTAGTAGCTGCTGGTGTGGCTGTTGTCAGCTTGTGTTTTTGTGAATCACTGGCCCTGATAACCAGTTGCTGTCATTCACACTACACAAGCTATCAGTTACTATTTTATTCATCTCCTCTGAGCTAGCTGGTGGTTGTAGGAGACTGCCAGCTCAGTATTTTAACAGTAGCAGAGGAGGCAGGGGCGTAACTATAGGGGGCGCAGGAGTCACGACCACGACTGGGCCCTGTGCTGCAGGGGGCCCGTGGGGCCCCCCTTTACACATGGCCGGCGGCAGCATAGGCTAGGAGTACCAGTGTGTGCACCGTGCGCAAGGGTGGCTGGAGGTGGGGGATGACTAGCAGAGCTCCATGCTCGAGTACCGCACTGGCTGCTCTTTAGTTGTGCATTCCCCGCATGATTTATGTCCACAGCCAGCTCCTCCGGGGCCCCCTCTCCTGCCCCATGCAGCGCCACTCAGTCCGGTGTAAGTCCCGCCCCCTGAGTCCAGCTCACACTGCACTGCATGCTTCTCCTGGGCAGGGACCCCATCTCACCTGTGGGCAGACCAGGCCACTTTTTGCGATTCGCATCTGCGTCGCTTTAACTGACAATTGCGCTGTCGTGACTGTGACATTATGGCGGACACATTGGACACTTTTGACACCATTTGGGACCATTGTCATTTTTACAGCGATCAGTGCTATAAAAATGCACTGATTACTGTAAAAATTACACTGGCAGTGAAGGAGTTAACCTGTAGGGGGCACTGAAGGGGTTAAATTTGACCTAGTGAGTGATTCTGACTGTTAGGGGGCGTGGCTTGCCGTGACATGTCACTGATCGCTGTTCCCGATGACAGGGAACAGATGATCAGTGACATGTCACTAGGAAGCACGGGGAGATGTTGTGTTTACACTAACGTCTCCCCATTCTTCAGCTCCCTGGCACGATTACGGGACACCGGCGGACATCGAGTCCGTGGGTCCCGCGGTCACGGAGCTCGCGGCAGGGTCGCGAGCGCACCGCCGGCGGCACGCGCACGACCACGCGGCACCAATTTAAAGGGGACATATATATACTCCCATTTGCCCAGCCGTGCCATTCTGTCGAAATAAATAGTCGTTCGGCGGTCGGCAAGCGGTTAACAATGTAATGACACCGGCAGAAGTTCACAGAAGACAGTGTGAACTGCCTGCGGGAGAGGAGCGATGTGGGAACCGGCGCTGGAATCGCGCTGGTTCCCACATTGCACTAGTCTGAACCTAGGCTAAAGCCCTGTACACACGATCGGATATCCTATGGATTTTCGTCCGATGGATTTGTCCATCGGATATCCGATGAAACTGTTTTCCATCAGTCTTGCCCACACACCATCAGTCAAAAAACCGACCGTTCCAAACGCGGTGACGTAAAACACTCTGATGAGCCGAGAAAAATGAAGTTCAATGCTTCTGAGCATGCGTCGACTTGATTCTGAGCATGCGTGGGTTTTTTATCCGATGGACTTGCCCATAGACGATCGGAGTTTTCGAACATGTTCTATTTTTAAAAACCGATGGAAAAAAGACCGATGGGTCCCATACACGATCGGTTTGTCTGATGAAAAGAATCCATCGGACGAAAATCCATAGGATATCCTATCGTGTGTACAGGGCTTTAGACACCGTTCAAATACCATTCAAATACCATTTTAGTGGTTAGAAATACTGTATTAATTGGCGTATAACACTCACTTTTTACCCTGAAATTAGAGGGTAAACTGTACCTGCGTGTTATACGCAGGGGGCAGTGGAAAGTTTTTTTGCTGAAACTTCCCTTTTAAAGTTAGGGTGCGTGTTATACGCCTGCGCGTGTTATACGCTGATAAATACGGGTAGATTGATTATTTCGTAAAAAATTACACCAGCATCCCTATTCCATTAAAACAATCTATTTTAGAAGTTATAAAACTTTCCACAAATGCCATCTAAAAGTTATAAGATTTGTGTGTATTAAAACAATTTTATTGTATTAGATTTTCTGGATTATTTGTTATATATATACATTTTTTTTCTATTTTTCATCATATGTTTACTTTCTTATATACAGTATAAGTGCGTTAAGAGACTTTTTTTTTAAATTACATTTTGTAATGACTTTTGGTCAAGAAATAAGGTAAATATTATTTGAAACTTCTTACAACAAAGACCTGTCATTTGTCATATGTATGTACTGTATGGTATGTATTCCAACACTAGTTATTTGTATTTGTTCAATTTATTTGTATTTGTTCAATAAAATCTAATTATAATAGAAAAAATGTCTGCCATCTATAATCATGAATGTATTTGGTATGAATTTATGTATTTAATAAACATAGATTATATTGTTGTAAAAAATATCAGGGGCTCAGTTGGAACATTCAGATTTATGATCAGTTTACGCCAGAACATGGTGTGGGAAACTGTCAAAGCAATCAAAATGCACTGCAGCTGCTGTCAATGTTAACTCCAAACGCAGGTTGCAAATGCAGTATGTTTGCCTGCACCATAATTGAATGGTACAGTCATGTCATGCAATCTGGTTGCTGTGTATTTCTTAAAGTAGTGCATGCACTACTATATTTGGTGCGGTCCGGTGTGATTTCAGCCCATTCAAATGAACTCGCATTGCAAACGGATTCATGGTGTGAACCGGTCCTAATTGTTTAAATTGTCTAATGTACAGTATATATTTAAAAATTACTTTTTTTCAAATTCATTTTTGATTGCAGTTGTTTGGTATGGCACCTAAAATATACAATATATCTGGTTTCTAAAGTATGTGTATTTCTCTTGTGCTATCAATTTAAAACAGTACTCCAGCTTTTAAATAAGTATAAAAAAAAACATTTTGGCTATCAAAATATCAAATTAAGAAAAATCAGCTTTTACTGCAACACCCACCTTCAGTTCGGTGTTGTCCCCCCAGAGAAAGACCTCTCTGCCACTAGGTGGTGCTTCTCTTTAAGTTAATGATAGCAGTGTCATTCAACTCTCATTCTCTTAGCCCAGGCTGTCATGGATACACCCTTTGCATGTGTGCCATCACCCCGGTCTGGGCTCAATGTACTACAACACAGAACATAAAAGTACATGAGAGATGTTCTGTAGTATAGCAAGGGCCACCAATCACAACTGCTGTACCAGAAGAGAAAGGGCCGTGATGTCACTGGACTGGCAAGAAGACTGCTAAATATAGGGTAAGTATCTTATGCATTTTTAAAAAATAGGTGCTAGGGGTCTGTACGGAAGGGGAAGAAGGACAACAAGAGATTATTAGAGCTGGAGGAGGACTTTCACTAGTGAAATCAATTGGAAATATATATACTGCCACCATGAAATACAGCTACAGTATCATCCATTTCAGAAAATATTGAAGAACCGCAGATTTGCCTGGATGAAAAAGCACATTCCAAAGGGAGCATTGTGTTATCGGTTGGTTGATTTCAACCCTTTTTCTTCCTACGTCTAATAAGTTGTTAGGTTGAATTAAGGCATCACCATCAATAAAAGGGAGCATGCCTTAGGCCCCTTTCACACTTATACGACTTCAAAGTCGCGCGATTTTCCCGCAAATTTTGCCGCGATTCGCGGACGCGATGTTGTCAAGACAGTCATACGACTGTGGATCCGACTTTGCCCCACGACTTGATGTACGAATTCAATGAGCAGGGACGCGACTTTGATCCCCCAATAATTAGTGGGAACTCCACGCCAATATTTTTTGAAAAAAACCCGGCATGGGTTCCCCTTCATTGGCATACCGGGCCCATCGGTCTGGTAAGGGTTTTAAGGGGAACCCCCACTGAAAAAACGGTGTGGGGTCCCCCCCAAACTCCATACTAGACCCTTATCCGAGCACCAGCCCGGCCAGGCAGGAAAGGGGGTGGGCACAAGTGAGCGCCCCCCCTCCTGAGCCGTACCAGGCCGCATGCCTTCAACATGGGGGGGTGCTTTGGGGAAGGGGGGCACTGCGCCCCCCCACCCTAAAGCACCTTGCCCCCATGTTGATGAGCACAAGGGCCCCTTCCCGACAACCCTGGCCGTTGGTTTCGGGGTCTGCGGGCGGGGGGCTTATGGGAATCTGGGAGCCCCCTTTAATAAGGGGGCCCCAGATCCTGGCCCCCCACCCTATGTGAATGAGTATGGGGTACATCGTACCCCTATCTATTCACCTGGAATAAAAAGTGTAAAAAAAACCACACTAGACAGGTTTTTAAAGTAATTTATTAGGCAGCTCCGGGGGTCTTCTTCAGGCTTCGGGGGTCTTCTTCCGACTTCGGGGGTCTCTTCCGACTCTCCGGCCTCTTCTCCCGCTCTCCGGTTCTCCTCCTGCTCTCTGGTGCTTTCTGCCTTCTGCCGGGCTCCTCCGCTATCTTCTATCAGCTCTTTTGCTAGCGTTGGCCCGGTCTTCTGCGTCGTCTTCTTCCATCTTCTCTTTCTCCAGTGTTGACTCAACGCTCTATCCCGATGTAATGCCATGTGCGCGGTTTGCAACGACTTATATAGGCATAGGGCGTGGTCAATGGGTGATGTCACCCGGTAAACCCCGCCCCATAGGACGTCACAGTCCCATCATTCCACGGGACTGTGACGTCCTATGGGGCGGGGTCACTGGGTAAGATCACCCGGTGACCATGCCCCATGCCTATATAAGTCGTTGTGCACTGCGCACACGGCATTACAGCGGGAGAGATCGTTGTGTCAACATCGGGACAAGAGAAGAGGGAAGAAGACGTGCAGAAGACCGGGCCGCCGCTAGTAAAAGAGCTGGAAGACGATATCGGAGGAGCCCGCAGAAGACAGAAAGCACTGGGCAGGAGAAGAACCGGAGAGCGGGAGAAGAGGCCGGAGAGTCGGAAGAGACCCCCGAAGTCGGAAGAAGACCCCTGGAGCTGCCTAATAAATTACTTTAAAAACCTGTCTAGTGTGTTTTTATTTTTTACACTTTTTATTCCAGGTGAATGGGTAGGGGTATGATGTTGTCGGGAAGGGGGCCTTGTCCTCATCAACATGGGGGCAAGGTGCTTTGGGGTGGGGGGGCGCAAGGCCCCCCTGCCCCAAAGCACCCACCCCCCCATGTTGAGGGCATGCAGCCTGGTACGGCTCAGGAGGGGGGGCGCTCGCTCGTCCCCACACCGTTTCCTGACCGGCCGGGCTGGTGCTCGGATAAGGGTCTGGTATGGATTTTGGGGGTTCATGCACAAGTCGTGTACAAGTCACATGCCAAAGCCGGATCTGTTAATACGGAATCCGACTTTGATCCGATTTCAGAAAAAAAGTAGTGCAGGAACTACTTTGAAGTCGGCAAGACTTAAAGTCATGCCAATATGAATGGTAGTCATTCAAAATCATGGAGAATGACTTATCATACGATTTTGCAGTCCAAAATCGTGGGACAAGTCGTATAAGTGTCAAAGGGGCCTAAGGCACTTATACGACTTGTCCCATGATTTGTAATGGCAAAGTAGCATGACAAGTCATTTCCAATGATTTCCAATGACATCCATTCATATTAGTACGACTTCAAGTCATTCTGACTTCAAAGTAGTCCCTGCACTACTTTGGTCTGATTTTGATGCCACTTACATAGGCATTCCTTGAAATCGTGGCAAAATCGGGCTGCGAATCGCGGCAAAATCGCAGTAAAATCGTGCGACTTTGAAGTCGCACACATGTTAAAGGTGCCTGAGGCCCCTTTCACACTTATACGACTTGTCCCACGATTTGTGATGGCAAAGTAGCATGACAAGTCGTTTCCCATTATTTCCAATGACAACCATTCATATTAGTACGACTTCAAGTCATTCCGACTACAAAGTAGTTCCTGCACTACTTTGGTCCGATTTTGATGCCACTTACACAGGCATTCCATAAAATTGCGGCAAAATCGCGGCCTAAGTCAGATATGGCTGAACTGATGCTTAGGTTTAGGTGGATAATGGTGGGATTTAAAGTGGTTGTAAACCCACTCTGACAACTTGCACCTACAGGTAAGCCTAGATTAAGGCGTACCTGTAGGTGCAAGAAATATCTCCTTAACCTACACGTGAAAAGACTGCACCGGCGCAGGCGCACTGAGCGGGCCGGGTTTTGAATGGGATATTGCCGGGATTATGCCGGTCCCGCGTGCATGCGCGGGATCGTGACAGTCCTGCGTGCATGCGCTGGAGTGACGTCATGGCCGCTCCGGCCAGTCACAGCGCCGGAGCGGCGATACAGAGAAGAGACTCATAGGCAACATGGCGGCAGTGGCGGAGGGGAACGAGGAGAGCTTCGGGGGCTTTGATCTCAGGTAAGTGCCACATAATGAGCTAGTATGCTATGCATACTAGCTCATTATGCCTTTCTCTTGCAGGGTTTTTTTTTGCAGGAAAAAAAATGGGTTTACTTCCTCTTTAAAGGTTCAGGTTTTTAATTATAAACAGTTGGGATGTATGAACATAGGCGGCATATTATGCATATTTTTCTCTATATCTGTTGTGAAAATGTAAGAACTTTCACTTATGGTTTTAATACTGTAGCAAGCAAAATAACAATGCAAAACCCAGAGAATCAGATTTCTGGAGCTTCCCACATCTTTCTTCCCTCTTCCCCTGCATGTCACTTTTTTATCTGCCCTTAACCGGTCTTTATACAGCATATCCTCGTTCTACCTGCTTATCATCATCTTTCTCTCATTCACCTGTACGATGGGAACTGAGAGATTCTGAGCACATACAAAATAAGCACAAACAAGCCAAGTTGAAGGCACGGAGTCTTCCTGCCACAATTGTAAAAGTAATTTTTATGAATACATATTAAAATTCCTGCACTGTTACTATACTGGAAACACTCTCACCATGCATTCTGTTCTAAAAAAAAAAGCTAAAAAAATTCTAAACTAATGAAATTATTACAAATTTTAAATAATAACATTATGAAAAGAATCTAATGATTTACACCAAAGCTGTACCATTTGTAGAAATCTTCTAATACATATTGACTTTAGCATTAAAATTATCCACCTATTGTATTCTTTATGCCTACTGATATCTCTCTGAAACACAAGGCCAAAATAAAATTTTGAGAAATAAAAGTCTGCACACTATTATAATATACACAATTCAGCAACCTACAATAGATTATTGTTCAGGGTGCTTAAACCTCTCCACAGTGCATCAATCTGTTAGTACAATAATTAAATATATAGGGTAAGCACACTACATAACAAACATGCTTTATTAATAGAGCCTTTTAGGCATATACAGTACATGAAATTATACAATAGGTACAAGTATGTCATATCACATAAAGCATAATACAGCATAGGTATTCGCTCCACTGTTGAATCACACCAACAAAAACACTTGCATCTATATAGGCAAAGCGTGTGTAGCGACCTCACCCCTCTCTCCCCTTCTCATTCACTGCTTGTCTGTCTCGTCTAGGGGTTAACACTGGGGGGAGGGATGAGATACACCACGGCCCATGTCATCTACTGTGTAGAGGTGAAAGCCAGAACTATCGGGCTTGTGTATGTGTCCCAGAGTCAAATCCTCTCCTCGGATTGACTCCACTTTGCTCCTAGTAACCAGAGTTCCACACACTGAATAGGTCCAACTCGTATTTATTCTTCTCAATAAATAGTCATAGAGCACAGACAGATTGAGACCCATATACCACTTCAGTATTTGTGGGGAGTAGGCCAAGGCACAATTCTTCTAGATAGAGCTAACCACTGTAGTATCACCAGTGGCGAATAGTCACTGCCACTGACTATATTGAACAGAACATGAATTACCTTCGCTAGCACAGCCCCTGTCAGGGGAAGGTAATTCGTCCAAGGGAGTCACCGGAGGCCTCTCTGTCACCAGCAATGCTGCGCCGGGCTCTCCAGAGAAGTTCCGCTCACCAGTCTTCTCGACCTCAGACACGGGCACCCAAGGAGTTAGGGCCCCCTCGGATTCCTCCACCCTTGCGGAATTTAGTCGAAGGTACTGAGCTCCAGGCTTCCGCCATAGTACCTCACTCCAGGCTAAAGGTGCCTGAGATTGACTCCATCTCTCGCTCCGGCCAGGTCAAGGGCACCTGGGCCCGGAACTCCGGAACGCCAGCACCCAATCTGAAGGTGCCTGGGTGCGGCTGCGTCCTCCGACTCTGAACCCCAAGGTCAGGGCGTCCGCCCCCTTTTTTCCCCTCGCCCTTTGCATCACAGCAGGTTCCCAGGCCCCGCTGTACCAGCGCCAGGAAAGGACAAAAAGGAAACAGTCTTGCGGTGAGTGTTCAACTCCAGCCCACGGCGACACCGCCACCTGCAGGCCGCAGGGAACCTCACACCACCAGAGTCCTCCAAGACCAAAAAAAGGTCTCAGATTCCCTGACAATCAATGCATCTGGGTTACACTACCACCCAGATGCCTCCCCTAAAATCAAATACCCGCTACACGTGCAACACATAAAACATTTTGTGTCTAATGTTCAGAATTACAAAAAAATTGCTCAGTACCCAGAATAGAGTATTGCAAAGGATAGCTCAGCCAGACTCTGGTGAAAAGAGAGAGTAGGAGGAAAAAACAATGTTTTGGGGACGTATGAGCCCCCTTCCTCTAAACGAGGTAGTAGGTTCTTGAGAAAGGGGGTTCTTACATCCTTGAAAAATAGTTTTTTCCCCCTTCCCTCTCTTTTCACCAGGGTCTGGCTCAGCTATTGTTTGCTTTTCTCTATTCTGAGTACTGAACTCCTGTATGTATTTCTGAACATCAGCTGCTATATGTGTTGTTCACTGTACCTATATACATTACAGATGTCCAAAATGAAAATATGTGTTTTGTTTCTGAATCATTCGTTAAGAAAATAATTTTGTTTTGTGATATTTTGTTGGTATATTTGTTGTTCTGAACTGATCGTATTTTTGGTAGTTATTTCGGAAAATTGGTTATTTTCGTCTTAATTTGTTAATTTGTTATTTCAATAGACTACATATGCACTATTATGCCCCATGTACACGGGACGCTGGTGCAAACTCTTCTGAACGAAGGTTAGAAACACCCGTTTTGCCAAGTTTGCATACCGCGTTTAACCTCGTTTAGTGGCGTTTTACCGCATTTGCGTCCAGAAGCGTTTAGTTAAGAAACATCATAAGGACCCTCCCTAAGCTCAAAAAACAGTATTATTAACCATTTCCGCCATTTTGTGAGACCAGAGTGAGTAGCAGCAGCTGAGAAAGCAGCAGTGTACTTGTATTTAGCGTGTCACTTGCCACATCACCTGCCACAAGTTGTGGATTTTCCACTTGCCACGTCACCTGGCCACGTCACCTGCCACAAGTTGTGGATTGTCCACTTGCCATGTCACCTGGCCACGTCACCTGGCCACATCACCTGCCAAAAGTTGTGAATTGTCCACTTGCCACATCACCTTCCACGTCACCTGGCCACATCACCTGCCACAAGTTGTGGATTGTCCACTTGCCACGTCACCTGGCCACGTCACCTGCCACAAGTTGTGGATTGTCCACTTGCCATGTCACCTGGCCACATCACCTGGCCACATCACCTGCCACAAGTTGTGGATTGTCCACTTGCCACATCACCTTCCACATCACCTGGCCATGTCACCTGCCACAAGTTGTGGATTGTCCACTTGCCACGTCACCTGCCACGTCACCTGGCCACAAGTTATGGATTGTCCACTTACCAAGTCACCTGCCACGTCACCTGGCCACGTCCCCTGCCACAAGTTGTGGATTGTCCACTTGCCACAAGTTGTGGATTGTCCACTTGCCACATCACCTGCCACAAGTTGTGGATTGTCCACAATGCAATGCAAGCAATTACAGTTTTTTTTATATTTTTTTAATGGTTTTTCATCATTTGCCATAATTTTTGAGATTTTTAATGTAAAAAAATAGGTCACCTTTAACGGTACCAGCGTTTAGCCGCGTTTGGCGTCTGAAACGTGGAAATCTTTGGCGTCTGAACCCATTTTTTTGCTTTTTAGAAAAACTAGGTTAAACGCAACTGCCTAAAAACGGCAATAAACGAGACTGTGTACATGGACACATAGGATAACATTGAATGAGTTCAGGGGCAGTTGAAAAAAGTGTCCAATTGCCTCTGAACGCGCGTTTAACAGCACACTCTCTGACCAACTCCTGTATCATGTAAGCACAGTTACATAGTTACATAGTTAGTCAGGTTGAAAAAAGACACAAGTCCATCCAGTTTAACCATAAAAAAAATAATATCATACAATCCCATATACCTAATTCTATACCCACAGTTGATCCAGAGGAAGGCGAAAAACCCCAGCAGAGCATGATCCAATTTGCTACAGCAGGGGAAAAAATACCTTCCTGATCCCCCGAGAGGCAATCGGATTTTCCCTGGATCAACTTTACCTATAAATGTCAGTACCCAGTTATATTATGTACATTTAGGGAAGAATCCAGGCCTTTCCTAAAGCAATCTACTGATCTGGCCAGAACCACCTCTGTAGGGAGTCTATTCCACATTTTCACAGCTCTTACTGTGAAGAAACCTTTCCATATTTGGAGATTAAATCTCTTTTCCTCTAGACATAAAGAGTGCCCCCTTGTCCTCAGTGTTGACCGTAAAGTAAATAACTCAACACCAAGTTCACTATATGGACCCCTTATATATTTGTACATGTTGATCATATCCCCCCTTAATCTCCTCTTCTCAAGAGTGAATAAAGTCAGTTCCTCTAATCTTTCCTCATAGCTGAGCTCCTCCTTGCCTCTTATCAGTTTGGTTGCCCTTCTCTGCACTTTCTGCAGTTCCCCAATATCCTTTTTGAAAACTGGGGCCCAGTGTACATGGGGCCTAAGTCATCAATGCTAGTCCAACCAACTAAGAGAAATGGAATGATATCGATATGATATTGCGTGCCTCTAAAAGTGAAAAATGTAACAACATTAATTTTAGATTCATTAGTTAAATTATGATTCTCAGATTCTGATGGATTCATCTTCATATATCCCAAGCACAATAAGTAGGAATCATCTTATTTCACTTTTACACTGTATTTATTGCAATATGTTTTCATTTCATATGTAGTGATTTTTTTATAATAATAAATAATGTTATTGCAAAATAAATTGCCTGATTATCCAAGAGTCAAAGACTACTGCACTGCTCTCATCCAAAACATAAATATTATTTTGTTATGTTCCTAAGTTGTATTTATTTTCTTATTCCCAACTGACTTTGTTTGGTCTCTCAAGTTCAGGCCTAATACCCAAAGAATCCTATTAGAATATTCCCGCTACGCTCACTAGAATAAAAACGAATGGAGCCAAATCTATTGGGATCATTCGTTATATTGTTACGTAGACAAAAGACATCCTCAGTTGGCAGTGAAATACCAGGGTTATGGCTGAAGCAATATTCCATGACCCCAGGGAAAGTGTAAAAATAAAAAAATGTATAAAATAAATAATACATTTTTTTAAGCACCCCCATCTTCCCGTGCTCATGCGCAGTGGTGAACGCATACGTAGGTCACGCCCAGATATGTAAATGGTGTTCAAACCCCACATGTGAGATATCGCCCCAAATGTCAGAGCAAAAGCAATAATTTTAGGACAAGATCTCCTCTGTATCTCTAAACAGGTATTCTGTAGAACATTTTAAACAAATGCCTATGTAGATTTTTAAGCACTTTAGCCTTTCCACGAGCGTGTGCAATTTTAAAGCATGCTGGTTATCTATTTACTCGATATAACATCATTTTGCAAAAAAATTGGGTTATATTATGTGCTTTGTTTTTTTTTTAATTCATTAATGTGTATTTTTTTCCCAAAAAGTTGCGTTTGAACAACTGCTGTGCAAATACCGTGTGACAACAATTGCCATTTTATTCTTTAATAATGTTTGGGGGTTCTAAGTAATTTTCTAGCAAAAAAAAACACAGATGAGAGAAGTGTCAGAATTGGCCCCATGGCAAGTGGCTAACAAAAGGCCCAAACGATATCAGCATGTCACCCGAATGGAAACAGCTAAATTTATTGTTTTCATTATAATTTATTTCAGATTAGTTGAAATTCATTATTATTGTAATTCACATGAAGGGGTTGTAGGCAGAGCTGGACTAAGAGTTTATACTAATCGCTTTTGCTGTATTGCCCGTTGGGCAAAAATAAATAGGACCCGTGTCATCACCAAACTGGATGGAAGAAACCTTGAATTAAAGTATGTATATGGATTTTTTTTTTAATTAAGTGTAACAGGGAAAGCAGCTGGGTGGATAGGGCATGAGCCTGAAGATGAGACTTTACCCTGGTCCACAGTCTTAAAATGTTACAGGTTATCTGGTGCAGTGCTATTTTAAATAAACAATTAGTGGGAGTCTGCTACAGAGTACATTGTGGGTATATACAAAATCCTAGTGTTTTTGTGTATATTGTAAATTTTTTTAACTGAGCTCCAGGGGCCATCTTAGGGCAAAGTGGAATAATTTAAAAAAACACCTAGGTCTAATGAACATGTAAGGCAAAAAGTTAATTGTGACAAAAAATACACACACATACCTCCAAAACTAAAGACAACAGCTTTGGTGGGTAAAAGGATCTGGGACCGAAGCTGTTAAAGGAAACTTAGCCAAAACTTTTTTTTCAGTGATACATGGTTACTGGCAAATTGGATCACATGCTGGTTACCTATCGCTTTCAATAATTTTTTTGGTGAGATATCCCAATGATGTCACACTTCTGTGGGTAGGTTGAAACATTTAGGTAGGTACTGTCCCGGCCGGGAGAGTGAGAGTTAATGCCATGCCTGGTTTCTTGGTCTTTTTTGCGTATTCCTGTCTGGGTCTGGCCCACTTGTCCTGTGTGATATAATTTGGGTCAGTGGTCCGGCTCGAGGAGCTTCTTAGAGAGAGAAAGGCGAGTGAGTCCAGAGAGTTCCAGCGCAGCTGTGAGTTGTAAAACCCGTAAGGGATTGAGACAGAAGATGAGATCCGAAATAACAGAAGGATGTCATGTATCGCTGTCCACATGTAGACCCTTTTACTTGGAGTGCACCTTGAATACACCAGCACTGCCTCCAAAGGACTCACACATGCGTGAGAGAGCCTCTGAAGGACTATGATTACTGGAATACACTTTTAAAGGTATGCTGGGGCAGCACTCAGACTGTAGTGATGAATAGGAATGCATACGACCTTTATCTGTTGGACTGTGAGATGTTCATTTTGCACTTTTTCCATGTATAGTACAGTATGTTGCCCCTGAATAGTCTGACGTTACTAAAGAGGTGTATCGCAGTAGCTGTCACACATATAGTCAACTAGTGGGTCTTAACACATTGGGTTAGGAAGACATCAGCGTGGAATGTAGCAATGTGAAGACATAAGCAGTTACCTAGAGTAATGGTAGTGTAACAAGCAGCCTGTCGATAGCGTGTACTTGTATTGGTGGCACGGCCTCTAGCAGCAAAGGAGATATTGTCGGCATTCCTTCCGCCAGTAGTTTGTCTCCCATAGCAACGGGAGAAGATTTCACCGCAGAGGTTCCCATCCTGTACAGAAGTACAGAAGGTTGAAGAGTTAAGTTGAGTGCATGTGTGGAGCCCCAGGCGGGGCCATTCCACTACTTGGGAGTAGTAGTGAATAATGCTAGACAGGTGAATGTGGACATTCGCTCAGCGTGTCCCTCCTAAATGAACATTACAGAGAAGGTGTACATTGTCACAGGGACCGAAAGTTAACTGGAGACATAGGCGTGCGCACAGGGTGTGCCAGGTGTGCCCAGGCACACAATATTCACCCTGCGCAGAACAGATTCCTTTACTGACCTGGCTCCCCCTCTTTCCCCCCACAGCACTGCCGGCTTCCCTCCTCTCCAACTGGTTGTTGCTGTGGATGTTGTTTTAGGATGAGTGGGGGAAGGGGCCAGTAAATATGCCATTTACCGGCCCCTTCTCTTTCTGAATGAACATCGTGAGTGATCGGTAGAGTGTTTGAGCTTTGGGGTGCACACTCTAATGCCAAAGACTGCGCACACCTATGACAGGAGAACACTTGCAGTGCAAATGTACATGGTGTACGTTCATCTCTAAGTGTAGAGGTCCACCTTAAGATTGAGTATTCCTCCACGGCAACCTCAGCCTTGTTCCAGGGCATTGGTGAAAACGGCACAAAGTAGAGGTACCCCAAATTGTGTGTGCCTAAAGTGACCCTGTACAAAGTGCCTAACGTAGCCCAGAAGAACCTACACGGGGTAGGCCTTCCATGTGACCCAGCACTTGGCACCCAACGAGTTATTGGGAAAACATGGAGGAAGTGACAAACAACCACACTATGGTCCCACCTGTCCACACTTCCACAATGAATGTTTTTAAGTAGAATAAACAAAATGGAGAGACTCCAGCTGTGGGGAAGTCACATTTTAGACATTGTGTTAAGAGAGGAAATGAAAAATGAAAACTACTGGAATTAAGTCTCCAGGAGTAATAGTAATAATCTCACCTGTAATTCTCTGAAGTAATCTGGAAAACAAGAACTTTTTTTGGTCACCAAGGATTGGAGGGAGAAAAACTGAACTGGGAATATTAAATACATTGTATTTGTTTGTTTTTGTTTGTTTGTAAGCTAAACTGATGTACGTATTACATGCGTCATTAGTTACCCAGCATTTCTTTTCTTCAGGTATCCTGTTGTTGCACTTTTACTATTTCCCGTTTGTCTAATCTTTCTACTATTGCTACTGTGCTTTAGCTTTATCTCATCGAACAAATTGCGCTTTTGGACATGCTTGTCTGCCTGGGAGAACATTGCTGTTTATCGCAATTGTATTCTCACTTGGCAGTGTTAGAGACTCATTACTGGGTTCAATGATGTTTTGTAATGGGATTACCTACTTTACCAAACTGCAAGAGTAGACCTGAAACAGACCAGCTTCTTAGATCACACCAGAATAAAAGCCGAATTGGGTATTTTTTACTTATAGATTGTTAAAGGCTTTTTTCCTTGTTAAAAATGAAGTTCACAACAAAGGTTATATTTTAACAATTATATCTTTCAGTGTTTATTTCTTTTTGCGGTAATTACTAGATAGGATACCGGTATATTTGACCCAGAAGCTTTGCCATGATCATCACATGACACTGATGTGCAATTCAGTAAGAATTCTTAATTATTTTGTACTACATCTTAAATTAAAGGGAAAACAAGCTTTTAAAAAAAAGAAAAAAACCTAGGTAAAAGAGCACTGA
Source organism: Rana muscosa (assembly GCA_029206835.1). Taxonomy (NCBI): domain Eukaryota; kingdom Metazoa; phylum Chordata; class Amphibia; order Anura; family Ranidae; genus Rana; species Rana muscosa. The sequence goes on from CM055121.1 coordinate 182,448,678, forward strand.
TGCAGCCACATCTAAGAATTGGTAAGCTGCAATAAAAATACATTTTTGTTTTTGGGTTTAATGCCGCTTTAAGTGCAGAATCACATAGCAATGAATAAGAATCTTGTACTGGCCTCAGTTTAGCAACGCGTTTTCTACGGCGTAGGGATGAAGTTTGCGCTTTTCATATTTTCAACCATGCAGGGTTTGCACTGAACTGAATTTTTGTTACTTTCACACATCCTACATTGTATGCCACTTTTCAGGCAGGTTTAAAGTATTCCTAAGCATGTTATGTAAAATAAGTGTGCAGTTTTAAAGTTTCACAAGTGGTTATAAGCCCGTAGATATACCCAAGTGAAGGGACTGGCCTCAGGTCATACACAGAGATGAAACAAATCCTCCTGCATGTTGTACCTGTTTATCTGCAGCCTTATTTTCTCTACAGCCGTTCAAAGTGCAGAATTTATACAGCTTGTATGAGCTATCAGAAATCAATGGGGAGCTGATGTTGCATCCTGCAGATCTCAGTGAGGAGAGCTGAGAGCTGATTGGAGGGAAGAGACACCTCCTCACTTATCACACAGTCACAGAGTTGAGGCTGTCAATCACAAGCTGTGTGCTTGACCTCTCTCCCCTGTCACCTTTTTGCCACTTGGTGTCAGGAAAACTTGTCAGAAGTGACTCATGTAGATAGCAGAGGAATGTTAATACACCCTTAATACTGACACCTGGGAAAATTCCAAAATTACTCTGGCAGGGGGATTCCCTAATGCAAGGGTTAAAAACGACTTTCTGTCTAGGGTACCTTATAAAAGAAGTTTTACATACCTTACCCCTTGCTCCCCTGGCCGCTTACACTTTCCTCTTCCCTTGCTTAAATTTGTGGAAGGGGCCTCAGGGGGCCTCACATACAATCCAGGACTACCGATCTCATGCTTTCCAGCCTGGAGGAGAGATGTGGGGTCTTATTGACCCCGCATCTCTCCATAAAGAGGACCTGTCACAATAGATTCCTATTACAAGGGATGTTTACATTCCTTGTAATAGGAATACAAGTGATCAAAAAAACTAAAAAGTGAAAAAAAGTGAAAAAGAAAAGTAAAAAACAAAAAAAAATAATAATAATAAAAAAATTAAAATGCCCCTGTCCCCGGTAGCTCGCGCTCAGAAGCGAATACACATTTAAGTCCCGCCCACATATGTAAACGCCATTAAAACCACACATGTGAGGTATTTCTGCGTGCGTTAGAATGAGTGCAACAATTCTAGCACTAGACCTCCTCTGTAATGCAAAAATTGTATCGTGTAAACATTTTTAAAGCATCGCCTATGGAGATTTTTAAGTACTGAAGTTTGGTGTCATTCCATGAGTGTGCGCAATTTTAAAGTGTGACATGTTAGGTATCTATTTACTCAGCATAACAACATCTTTCACATTATACAAAAAAATTGGGCTAAATTTACTGTTTTGTAATTTTTTTAATTCATGAAACAATTTTTTTCCCCCAAAAAAAGCGTTTGAAAATTTATTGCGCAAATAACGAGCGATATAAAAATTTGCAATGACCGCCATTTTATTTCCTAGGGTATCTTCTAAAAAAACATATATAATGTTTGGAGGTTCTAAGTAATTTTATAGCTATAAAATTATGATTTTTACATGAAGGAGAGAAGTGCCAGAATAGGCCCGGTGCTGAAGTGGTTAATATTGGCTTGGATTCTGGTGGTATTTTCTAAATGCCTGGACAGTTGTTGCACCTGTAAGAATCAATATTCACTTTGATTGTCCACTTAGTCTGATGTGTGGGGAAAAAGAACTTTTTTTTTTACTGTATGATATATTAAACAATAGAATAATGATAATGGTCTTGTTTGTATCTTATTAGATTCTAAAAATGTTTTCATATGGGTAAGAACCTGTATAGTGAATAGTAAGAGACATGAAGAGTGAAAAAAAAAAAATCTGTCTTTTTTATGGCACAAGACAATTCAGTTTGCCACACAAATAGACTAAATCCCTTGATTGATAGCACTGTCCAATGCAAGGGACTATCTATAAATTCTACTCATTCCCAATATGTGCCCAGCATCTTCGCTACACATTATCATTGGAAGCATCAGCCATGGCCTGCTTTGACTTCTTATGGACTCTTAACGCTTTCATCTCTTACTTCCTAAATCTAAATTTTTAACAATTTTCACATTTATTTTGAATTACTAACATACAATGTTCAATTGCAGTGAAGATATGGCAATATAACATACAGCTTTTGGTTGCGCACAATGCATGAATGACAAGACAGTAGACAATAGTCATGACAGTATGTAATGCTTACATTAAAATTGCTGAAACAAGTGCAATGTCCAAAGTCCTTATTATACAAGCACAGGTAAATACTAAGAATATGTATAAATTCTAATGGTGAGAATTGACAGAGTATACAATGGTGTACATATGTACTGTCAGTAATATGTGGAACCAAACAATTAACCAAATTAGGATGAGGGAAGAAAGGAGGAGAAGAAAAGGCGGGGGTGGAGAATCCCACTGTCTCTCTCCCTGGGGCACCTAAAGCTTTTCAGTTTGGTTCAAAGGTAAGTATAAAGTGTTAGCGGCATACACAACAAAGGCTACTACTACAAAACGTGTCGCTGATTATTCATACATTTCTGGTATAGACATGTAGCTCTACCCCCATAGGAGCCACAACTTTTGACTGGTTCTTCCTCAAACAGAGCAGAAGCTTCTAATCACACAGGCAACAGTCCATTCATTCCGGCTTTATTAAACAGCCTAAGGGATGTCTTTTTAAGATTTATTGCTTATAGAACTTGTAGGAGAGGGGTTGGGATGGTATAGGATACTCCAAAAATCCTGAGCTCAGGCCAGTATTTACAATGTCCCAGGGCAGCTACACATCTTCCAGCCTTCACCAGGCACTCTTCAGTGCGCTCTCCAGCCAGATCCTTAGGTGAAACTTCTTTGTTAACTCCAAAGATAATTAGAAATAGGCCCCCCAGCTCTGCTATAACTCAGACCTTGATGAACATCGGCAGCTCCAGCAGAACTGCCTCAAAGGGGCAGTAGCCCCTGAGGCTAGGAACTTCTTCAGCAGGACAAGAACTGGGCTGCTCCAGGCCCAAGTCTTTTTATGTCCCCCCTGCCACCTACTGGGCTCACCTCCCTGACCAGTGGCTGCAGCACAACAAATTTTCAAGCTGTGCATTTGACTCTCACAGCCATCTATGTTCTGAGATCTAGAACATCCTAACAACCTACCTATGAGGGATATTCAGACATGTAGGGAGCTTTTCAGCCTTCTGTCTTTAAAGAGATTGGAATGCCCAATTGGGTGCTTCAATTTCAAGCCTATTAAACATTGTGCAGCAGTCAGAATGTGGTTCATTCATTTAATAAAGCATCTAGGTAGATCAGTATTCGAAGGCCCAAAATTAAATCAACCAGCTTAGGAGAAAGAGTTTGGTCAATTAGTGTGTCCAGAAATGATTTAAAGTGGTTGTAAAGCCTTAAAGTTTTCACCTTAACGCATTATATGCATTAGGGTGGAAAACCTTCTGTGCTACAGCTTCCCCCAGAACCCCCCTTTTTCTTACCTGAGCTTGATCTGAACCAGCGATGTGCACGAGTGCAGCAGCTCCAGTCGCTGTCTCTCTCCTCATTGGACAGACTGATAGCAGCAGATAATATTGCAAATAATATCTACCACCTATACATAATCAATCAAAAATCAAATTAAAGCCTAATGTGACAAATCCATGAATCCTTCAATAGTCCATACTGTGCCTACATCCAATGTAGTCATTTAGGGTGACAATAAAAAAAAACAGTCCAGATAGGTACATACTGTAAATCCTGCCGCAGGTATGCAATAAGTTCTCTCAGACCAGCGACATCCACTTCTCTTATACTAAAAGTGCTGAAGTGATTCTTCATACTGAAAAATAATCCACCACCAGTGAATAAATTGGCTGCTCACCTTTAAAATACCATATTTTTTGTTCCATAAGACCAGTGGCAATGCGTCCATAGTGGGCGCAGGAGCGCCGCCCCCTCTCGCTCTTGCGCCCGTCACTCACAACAATACATAGGTTCATGCATTGCATGAACCTATGTATTGTCGCCGCCGCTGCTGCCCACTATTCAGATGGCCGGTCCCCTGTTGAGCGCCGGCCATCTGAATAACAGCGGCTGGTTGGTCTTTGGAAGTGCCTATCAGAGCCAGAGGCTCTGATAGACTTCCCGATTACAGCCTGAGGGCTGTAATCGGCTTCCAAATAGCTAACCAGAGGACGCATGGGGGGTGCGTTCCCTGGTTAACACTGACAGGCGTTTCAGCAAATCAGGTTCACTGGGTCTGGTTACCGGTAACCTGATTGGCTGAAGCGGCATCGAGGGCGGGAGAAGACATCGAGGATGGAAGAAGGACGGCGCTGACCTGAGGAAGGTAAGTGCAGGGATGGGGGGACAAACTGGCTGTATTTGGGGGACAAACTGGCTGCATTAGGGGACAAACTGGCTGTATTTTGGGGGGAAACTGGCTGTATTTGGGGACAAACTGGCTGTATATGGGGGAAACTGGCTGTATATGGGGGAAACTGGCTGCATTTGGGGACAAACTGGCTGTATATGGGGGAAACTGGCTGCATTTGTGGGGAAACCAAGCCGTCCTCATCCTCCACATCCTCTCTCACTCTGGAAAAGCAGCTGCCAAAGCGGCCTCTTCCCTCAGCTCAGTGGCATCAGTCACTCCTTCCCTAGCCCCACCATGTCCTCCTGAGGTGTCCCCCGAACTGTTTGACCACAGTGTTGGGTACATGCTCCAGGAGGATGCCCAGCGTTTTGAAGGCTCCAATGATGGAACCCAGCTCGAGGAAGGCAGTAATGTGAGCCCAGAGAGAGGGGGTAGTAACGTGAGCCCAGAGAGAGGGGGTGCCCAACAAGGACAGCTATCTGGCAGTCATGTTCCCCCAGCTGCAGCATACTGCCAGATTTGCTCCAGTGATGAGGAGGGAGGGGATGATGAGGTCACTGACTCCACGTGGGTGCATGATAGGAGAGAGGAGGAGGAGGCACATCTCCAAGGCAGGATGCCCTCCAGGGGCCAGCTTAAGGGCAGCACACAAACTGCATTACACCGCAGAGCTCCGCATGTGCAGGGTGCTACTGTCTCTGCGCGTTATTACAAAAGTTCTTTGGTGTGGGCCTTTTTTTCAGACGTGTGCAGCAGATCGCACCGTTGCCATTTGCAACATATGTCTGAAGCGTATCTCGCGTGGCCAAAACATCAGCCGCTTGGGCACCACGTGCTTGACCAGACATATGTCGACCTGCCATGTAGTTTGTTGGCAAGCATACCTAAAAGACCCACACCAAAGAACAAAGCGGACCTCTCCTTGCTCCTCATCAGCTGGAATCTCCAACCCCACTATACTGTACCTTCAGTCCTCTCTGAAACCTGCACTGAGAGGAATGAAGGTGTAGAATTAGGTGTGTCACAGCCAAGTACTTGTGGGAAATCTACTATCGGTACACGACGTCCGATTGTACCAGGCAAATTTCCCTGCTCCAGCTGCTGCACCGCCAAAAGAAGTTCACTCCCAGCCATCCACATGCCCAGCGGTTGAATGCTAGCTTGGCTAAATTGCTAGCACTTCAACTGCTGCCTTTTCAGTTGGAAGACTCTGCCCCCTTCCGTGAGTTTGTGGAATGTGCGGTTCCTCAGTGGCAGGTTCCCAAACGCCACTTTTTCTCACGGAGGGCGATTCCGGCTCTCTATCGGCATGTGGAAGGCAATGTCTTGGCCTCGCTGGACAGGGCGGTCAGCGGTAAGGTGCATATTACCGCTGACTCATGGTCCAGCAGGCAGGGACAGGGATGTTACCTTTCTTTTACGGCGCATTGGGTGACTCTGATGGCAGCTGGGAAGGATGCAGGACAAGGTGCAGTAGTGTTGGAGGTTGTTCCGCCACCACGCCTCCAAAATGTTACTACTGGTGATTCTGACACATCTCTCTCCTCCACCCCCTCCTCTTCTTCTTCCTCCATGGCCTCTTCCTGTGCTTTATCCTTGAAACCAGCGGCGCTCCGTAGCCGTTCAAGGGGCTACGCAAGTACGCCGGCAAAAAGATGTCATGCGGTGCTTGAGCTGGTGTGCTTGGGGGACAGGAGCCACACTGGGGCAAAGATTCTGTTATCTCTGCAGGGGCAGGCTCAGAGGTGGTTGATAGGCTTGTGCAATTCGTTTCGTAACTAATCGAAATTCGTCCGAATTTAGCAACTTTCGGACATTCGGAAGCATTCGAATTTCCGAACAAAGCAATTACGAATAAAACCGAATCCGAAATAAATTATACCGCAAAATAGCGAATGCCCGAATGTCTTCGGCATAATTCGTTATGAAAAAAGTTACGAATGTACGAATCCATTCGAAGCACAATAACACTCACTCTGCTCTCTGCTTCTCCCTCACCATGCTGAACTCCCTCTCAAAATGGTGTACAGGGGCGGAGGCTATAGCCGCATGAAAAAACGAAAGTAAAATACGAGATTTCGAATCCATTCGAAGCACAATAACACTCTGCTCTGCTCTCTGCTTCTCCCTCACCGTGCTGAACCCTCTCAAAATGGTGTACAGGGGCGGAGGCTATAGCCGCATGTAAAAAACGAAAGTAAAATACAAGATTTTGAATCGTTACAAATAACCGCTATGTATTTAGAAAAGTACAAATCCATTCGAAGCACATTAGGCATAATAGGCAGCGTCGTTGTGAGAGAGACACGGAAAATTCAGAATCAACGAACCCAAAAAAAGTTACGAAAGTAGGAGTGTTGTCCAGAATCAAAGAAAAACAACGTACCCTACCGAAAGTACGAATTATAAATCAACTAAAAATTCAACGAAAAATGACGCTTGCGAAAATACGAATTAGTCTGAACACAAAAAATCCCGTCTAGCAAAATTACGAATGATTACGAATCAACAGGACCGAAAAGAAACGAACCAAAACTAAATGAATTTTTCCGTTGTGCACAAAAAACGAACCGAAACTAAACAAATTTTTCCGTTGTGCACAAGTCTAGTGGTTGACTCCATGCCAGCTTAGGCCAGGAAAGGTGGTTTGCGACAATGGCACCAACCTCCTCTCTGCCCTCCGACAGGGACAACTGACCCATGTGCCCTGTTTGGCTCACGTCCTTAACTTGGTGGTGCAGCGGTTCTTGGGCAGGTACCCGGGCTTACAGGAGGTCCTGAAGCAGACCAGGAAACTCTGTGGGCATTTCTGCCAGTCATATAAATCCAGTGCTCGGCTGGCTGACCTGCAAAAGGAATACAACCTGCCCAAGAACCGCCTAATCTGTGACATGCCCACCAGGTGGAACTGTACGTTGGCCATGCTGCAGCGGCTGCACATGCAGCAGAGGGCCATCAATGAGTATCTGTTGCAATGTGGCACCAGGACAGGGTGAGGGGAGCTTGGATTTTTCCCCACGCCAGTGGGCCATGATCAGGGATGCATGCACTGTCCTGGCACCATTTGAGGAGGCCACGAGGATGATGAGCAGTGACAGTGCATGCATCAGTGACACTGTCCCTCTTCTCCACCTGTTGCAGCACACGCTGCGTGGAATAATAGACAGGGCACTTGAGGCAGAACAGAGGCAGGAAGAGGAGGATTTCCTTACTTCTCAAGGCCCCCTTTATCCAGACAGTGTTCCTGCTGGCCCGGATATCACAAAGGAAGAGGACGAGGAGGAGGAGGAGGAGGAGGAGGATTGTGTCAGCATGGAGGTGGAGCCTAGCACTCAGCATCAGCAGCAGTCTTCAAGGGATCAATTACAGTCCCAAGACACCCATGGACTTGTACGTGGCTGCTAGGAGGTGGCTGCGGATCATGTCGTTCTGAGTGACCCACAGGACTCAGGACTAAATGCCTCAGCAAACCTACGCTGCATGGCCTCCCTGATCCTGCAAAGCCTGCGGAAGGATCCTCGTATTCGTGCGATCAAGGAGAGGGATCATTACTGGCTGGCAACCCTCCTTGATCCACATTACAAGGGTAAGGTTGCAGACCTTATCTTGCCGTCGCAGAGGGAGCAGAGAATGAAGCATCTTCAAGAGGCCTTGCAGAAAGGTCTGTGCAACGCGTTCCCAGAGACTGGGAGGTTAAAAATTCCTGGTCCTGGACAACGTGTTGCTGAGGCTTTGGTCAGTCAAAGAAGGAGCGGTGGAGAAGGTGGCCGTCTAACCGATGCGTTCAGACAATTTTTTAGTCCTCAGACCCAAGGTATGATCGGTTCCAGCAACCATCGCCAGCGTCTGGTTTACATGGTGCAGGAATACCTAGGGGCAAGATCAGACTTGGACACCTTTCCCACCAAAAATCCTCTGGGTTACTGGGTCTTGAGGATGGATCACTGGCCAGAGCTTGCACAGTATGAAATTGAGCTACTGGCCTGTCCTGCATCCAGCGTTCTTTCGGAACACGCATTCAGTGCTGCTGGAGGCTTTGTAACCGATCACAGGGTGCGCCTGTCCACCGACTCGGTCGATCGACTGACCTTCATAAAAATGAATCAGTCTTGGATCCCCACCAGCTACCAAGCACCTGATGCTGATGTAACCAAATAATTTTTTTGGAAATGTCAGATCCCTTCAAGACTGCCTATGCTGATGCTGAGTGACTATCCTGTTTTGCTGAGTGACTATCCTCTTCCTCCTCAATGATCGTGCTGATAGCTTGTAAGAACATTTTTGGTTCTGGGCACCGCCACCAGTGGCTAAGGCCCAATTTTTCAGGCCCTGTTTAACAGGGGCGTGTATTTACACTTTTTGATGCAATACTTTGCAGCAGGGCTCATTGCTGCGCTCTAACTACAGTATCTGTGAGGGGTTGCAGTGTTGTGGCACCAGCACCAGTGCCTAAGGCCCAATTTTTCAGCCCCTGTTCAACAGGGGCGTGTAAATACAATTTTTGCTGCAATACTTTGCAGCAGGGCTCATTCCTGCGCTCCTAATAGAGTATCTGTGAGGGGTTGCAATGTTGTGGCACCAGCACCACTGCCTAAGGCCCAATATTTCTGCCCCTGTTTAACAGGGGCGTGTAATTACAATTTTTGATGCAATGCTTTGCAGCAGGGCTCATTGCTGCGCTCCAAGCACAGTATCTGTGAGGGGTTGCAGTGTTGTGGCACCAGTGCCTAAGACCCAATTTTTCTGTCCCTGTTCAACAGGGGCATGTAATTACAATTCTTGATCTAATAATTCACAGCAGGGCCCATTCCTGCACCCACCAAGAGTAACTGTGAGGGCTTACAGTGTTGTGGCACCAGCACCACCACCAAAGGCCCAATTTTTCCTACCACTGTTCAACAATGGCATGTAATTACAATTCTTGATATAATAGTTCACAGCAGGGCGTTCCAGCGCCCACCAATAGTAACTGTGAGGGCTTACAGTGTTGTGGCAACACCAACACCTAAGGGCCAGTATATACGGCAGGCCCCTACTTTCAAACATCCTACTTACAAACGACTCCTACTTGCAAACGGAAGGAGACAACAGGAAGTGAGAGGAAATCTACCCCTAGGAAGGGAAATTCTCTCCTGTAAGAGTTAATATTGGAAAAAGGTGTCTCCTCTCCACTGATGCTTTATCACCAATCCTTGTTTCACTAAAAACCCCAAATTTTCAAAAAACATTTGTCATTGGGATGGAAAGTGAGGTGAAATGTTCTGAACAGGTGCACACTGCACAGACAACAAAACAAATGTTACAGGGGTGAAAACCCTTCCCTATATTTTCCAAAAAGCTTAAAAATAGATTTTTTGGCTGGAGCTACACTTAAAAAATGTACCTGTTCCAAATTACAAACAGATTCTACTTAAGAACAAACCTACAGTCCCTGTCTTGTTTGCACCGCCTGTATACTGCTGTTCAGAGTATATAGGGCCTTTTTTTATTTGGATGCGGGGTTCCCTTAATATCCATACAAGTGGGGTGGGGGGTACCCATGCCATTTTTCTCAATGATTTTCATCCATATTGCCGGGACCAGACACTACATTAAACCCGCAAGCAGTTTTAAATGACTTTTTTTCCTTTAGAAATGTCATTTTGTGCAGAGACAGTTCTAAACACAGGAAACACGTGCCACTTCACAGCCATACTTTAGACACCCCCCATGTACGATATTTAAAGGAATATTTTATTTTTTCACTTTAAGCATCATTAAAATCACTGTTCCCGAAAAAAAATACGTTTTAAAACTTTTTATTGCATTGATACATGTCCCCTGGGGCAGGACCCGGGTCCCCAAACCCTTTTTAGGACAATAACTTGCATATTAGCCTTTATAATTAGCACTTTTGATTACATTCGAGTCCATTGTATTTAATAGGGTTCTAAAGTTTGTGCAAACTTTCGATCTGTTCGCAGGTTCTGGTGCGAACCGAACCGGGGGGGGGGGGGGTGTTCGGCTCATCCCTACGCCTGACACTCAGAAGACAGAGCAGCCAAAGCGGCCGCCGCGGCCGTACTCCATTTGACAGCTCGGGCTGCTCTGTATTCCGTCTGTGGCTGAGTGACAGGCCCAGCCGGGAGATTGCGGGAGACGGCCGGCCTGGTATTGTAACATGGCGTCGGCGGTATCGGTGGGGGGCTGGTAAGTATTTGCTCCATAAGATGCACAGACATTTCCCCCCATTTTTGGGGGGGGGGAAGTGTGTCTTATGGAGTGAAAAATACAGTATCACCAGAAGGTCACAAAGCGCCTTTTTTATTTACTGAATCTCCAAACTTCTGTCCAAATGGATCTATGTGTTCCACTAGGAACCCCTCTGTTGGTTAACCTGGTTCACCTCTAGTCACCTCCAGTTTACTCAAATATATAGAAGAAAGAGCTCATAGTGCAATATTGCTAAAGTATAAGACCTTTTAATGAGGTAAAACTATACACTCACAATAAAAAGACTTGACAAACAGCATGTATATACAAAATAGCAGCTGAATGCCTCCTCACCGACTTCTGGAGACACTGGAAGTGACATCACAGGTCCTCCCGACACGTTGCGTCTCTCATCACATGACTTTCTTAGGGTAGGGAGCCTAGTGACGAATGCCGTGGTTTATAGATACCGCTTTTTAATGGGTAACCATAGTGACCGGTGATTAATTGCACCATCTTAATGAAAACAACTTGGAGACAGCATCGTGTCTTGGCATTTCTAATAATACACACTTCATTTGCCAAAGCTTTTAAAACTTAACACAAACTTTATAAGAATAACATCAGTAAAAATGATAGCAGCATACATGAAAACTAGTCTGAAATAGATAATTATCTAAAATTAATTATATTCTATAACCCCACATCCGTTCCAAATTTCAGATATTAAAATGTGTATTCCTATGGGACTAACCTTAACCTAAATATATTTAGACTAATATGTAATAGAGCTCCTAAGTGATGATTTCAAATAAAATAAATTATATTAAAATTAAAAAATACATTGAAAAATGTATATACCAACTATTAAGCCAGAATAGCATCATCTTGTGGATAACCAGGAGAATACACCTACCACAGCTATAACCTGTTTAATAATTTGAAATAAAGCAATTTAGATCAAATTCAATATTCATCCCTTTGGGATGCAAAGTATTTAGTTCTAAAATCCATCTCGATTCGCTTTTACTTAATTCAATGATTTTGTTATTCCCTCTCCAATGTGGCTTATATTTTTCAATAGCCCAAAATTTCAATAATGAAGGATCTTTGGCATGATATTGTGCAAAGTGTTTTGACACACTGGGGCTGATTTACCAAACGTTTGCGCCATGAGTATTGGCGCATCTGCGTGCGCAATGGCTGTTTTGGTATTTACAAAACATTAGCGCCTGTAGCGCAGCCCTATTTCCCATTTACTATAGTGTTGTCGGCGGACGGGAGGAGGCGCTCAGTGCGCCACTATGGACCTGGCGCACGGCATGTTAAACACTAAATATAAAGAAGCTGGAAGTGAGAATATAATGGGGGTGATGTGGGGTGATGTGAGGAAGTGTAGTGACACCTGCCCAAATAACAAACATGGCCAAAATTGAGTGATAAAGTAACTTTTTCAAAACCAGCCCGCTGCGCCGGCAAGTACGATTTGAGCTGCGGGAGGTTTTTTTGAGCTCAGTGCGGGAATTTCAGTGGTTCAAATGCGCCGGGACACTGCGCCGGCAAAATCTTAGTAAATGTCAAGTCACGTAAATCAATTTGCATAAGTTGAACAGGCGCAGCTCTGAACTTTCCATTGCGCCAGCAAAATGACATTTCTAAAGGAAAAAAAAGGCATTTAAAAGCAGCCGCGGCTATAATGAATTGTCGGCTCCCGGCAATATAGAGAAAAGTCATTAAAAGTCTTTGCTAACCCAAAAAAAAAAAGCGTGGGGGTCCCCCCAAATTCCATAACCAGGCCCTTCAGGTCTGGAACGGATATTAAGGGGAACCCCGCTGCAAATAAAAAAAATAAATTACGTGCGGGTTCCCCCAAGTATCCAAACCAGGCCCCTCAGATCTGGCATGGATTTTAAGGGGAACTCCACCCCAAATTTAAAAGAAAAATGGCGTGGAGTCCCCCCAAAAATCCATACCAGACCCTTATCCGAGCACGCAACCTGGCCGGCCGCAGGGGAAAAGGGGGGGACGAGAGCGCCCCCCCTCCCTCCTGAACCGTACCAGGCCACATGCCCTCAACATGGGGAGGATGTCCCCATGTTGATGGGGACAAGGGCCTCATCCCCACAACCCTTGCCCGGTGGTTGTGGGGGTCTGCGGGCGGGGGGCTTATCGGAATCTGGAAGACCCCTTTAACAAAGGGGACACCCAGATCCCGCCCCCCCCCCTATGTGAAATGGTAATGGGGTACAAATGTACCCCTACCATTTCACAAAGAAAGTGTAAAAAATGTAAAAATTGACAAGAGCCGGTTTTAGACAATTCCTTTATTAATGTCATCTCCTTTCTTCCATCTTCTTCTTCTTCCTTCTTCTTCTTTTCTCCATTCGGGTTTCTTCCTCTTCATCTTTATCTTCATCTTCCTTCTTCTTTCGGTCTTCTCGTCCGCATCTTGCTCCGGCGTCTTCCCTTCTTCTTTCTTCTCCGGCCGCTCCGTTTGAATTGGAGGTTCCCGCTGAGCGACGCCTCAGTTCCCCACTTGGTCCGCTGCCCCCCGGTGGCTCCGCCCCCCTCTGACACCACGGGGAAAGTCCCCGTGAAATGCATGTGCATCAGAGGGGGGCGGGGTCACCGGGTGTAAGCGGACCCGATGGGGAACTGAAGAACTGAAGCGTCGCACAGCGGGAACCTCCAATTCAAACGGAGCGGCCGAAGAAAGAAGAAGGAAAGACGCCGGAGCAAGATGCGGACGAGAAGACCGAAGGAAGAAGGAAGATGAAGATGAAGATGAGGATGAAGATGAGGATGAAGATGAAGATGGAAGAAGAAACCCGAATGGAGAAAAGAAGAAGATGGAAGAAGAAGATGGAAGAAGAAGAAGATGGAAGAAAGGAAAACACATTAATAAAGGAATTGTCAAAAACCGGCTCTTGTCATTTTTTACATTTTGACACTTTCTTCGTGAAATGGTAGGGGTACATTTGTACCCCATTACCATTTCACACAGGGGGGGGCGGGATCTGGGGGTCCCCTTTGTTAAAGGGGTCTTCCAGATTCCGATAAGCCCCCTGCCCGCAGACCCCCACAACCACCGGGCAAGGGTTGTGGGGATGAGGCCCTTGTCCCCATCAACATGGGGACATCCTCCCCATGTTGAGGGCATGTGGCCTGGTACGGTTCAGGAGGGAGGGGGGGCCGCTCTCGTCCCCCCCTTTTCCCCTGCGGCCGGCCAGGTTATGTGCTCGGATAAGGGTCTGGTGTGGATTTTTGGGGGGACTCCACGCCATTTTTTTTTTAAATTTGGGGTGGAGTTCCCCTTAAAATCCATGCCAGATCTGAAGGGCCTGGTATGGATATTTGGGGGGAACCCCACGTCATTTTTTTTTTAAATTTGCAGCGGGGTTCCCCTTAATATCCATTTCAGACCTGAAGGGCCTGGTTATGGAATTTGGGGGAACCCCCACGCTTTTTTTTGTGTAATCAAAGACTTTCAATGACTTTTATCTGTATTGATAGGAACCAGCAATTCATTACAGCCGCAAGGACTTTTAAATGACTATTATTTTACTTTAGAAATGTCATTTTGCTCTCCAACTGTTTTAAACATGGAAAGCATGTGCTACTTTACAGGCATACTATAGACACCCCCGGTATGATATTTAGGGCCAGTTCACACCGGATGCAGTGCAGTGTGTTTTTTTGATGCCTGAAAAACGCAAAGAAAGTTGATCTAATTAATGCCAATGGCATAGTTCACACCACTGCAGTCCGTTCCAGTGCGTTTCAGAAAGCAAAAAAAAATTTGGTCATGCTGCATTTTTTAGGAACAAAACTGTACTGGACCGCAGTAAAACACATCAAAAACGCAACGGAATGTACCAAAAATGCACTGGAATGCACCGGAACGCACCTAAATGCACCCAAGACACACTGCAACACACTTGTCCTAAGTGAAAAGAGGGGGAAAAAAACACTGGACTGCATCAAAAACGCCTCATAAATGCACTGGAATGTGTCAAAAACGCGCATGCAGAAAAGCACCTGGAACGCACCCAGACTGCGTTTCTATAGTGTGAACTAGGGCCAGTTCACACCATAGAAACACAATCCGGATGCGTTCCAGGTGCTTTTCTGCATGCACGTTTTTCATGCGTTCCAGTGCATTTTTGTTACGTTTTTGATGCAGTCCAGTGCTTTTTTTTCACCCCTCTTTTTTATTAACCATAGATAAGGACAAGTGTGTTCCAGTGCGTTTTTGGTGCATTTAGGTGTGTTCCTGTGCGTTCCAGTGCGTTTATGATACATTTTGATGCGTTCCAGTACAGTCCAGTGCAGGTAAAATGCAGCATGTTCTACATTTTTGGTGGAACTGGAACGCACTGGAACAAACACTGCCATTTAGAACCATATAACCAACTTTCCATGCATTTTGGATTCATAAAAAACGCAATGCACTGCATGTGGTGTGAAATGGCCCTTAAGCAATTTGGCATATTTAAAGGCACTTCTCCTTGTTTTGTTTTTAGTGTTTTCCAAATTGGTGACATTGATATATGTCCCTTAGGGTGGGACCTGGGCCCCCATTTTAAGGCCAATAACTAGAAGATAAGCCAGCCAAGTGGGGACTAGCAAAATTAACAAGTCAGTTCCCATAGACTGCAATGGTATTTGTTGGTGGGGGGGGAGGGGTGATTGTCCCATCTCTAATTTTGTAGAATGCTGGATGATGTGCTTAATTTTGGACGGGGGACGGGGGGGGGGTTATTTTTTGCTAGCTGCATTGGTGTTGTTATGCACATGCCCAGCCAGTTAGTTTTTTTTTGCGTTCTTTTTGTGTGTGAACAGCACCTGGGTATTTCTGGGCATGCTCAGAGTGTTTTGATGGGTTAGTAATTGAAGGACATCCTTAACAGGTGTGCCCACTTTGAATTTCAGTCTCTACATTGAGTGAACTTGCATTTTGGGTGTTTAATGGACTGTGCATGTGTTTTCAATTGCCTCATTAGCACACAAACCTATGTTATATAAAGCTCACAGAGCATTCGTTCGCTTGCCCTGAGAAGAGGCAAGTGTGTGTGGGGGCAAAATGTACATGTTGGTGTCCTGATCGAGTTTGTAACACATGTATTTTATTTTTTATGTCTTTGCAAAACAAGTGATTGGTTAACTTTTGTTGATTGTATTTTTTTGGTGTGAGGGAGATATGTTCCCCTGAAATAATTCTGATGTTGTTAATGTGTGTTTGTTCACTTTGATTTAATTGTCTGTGCTGCATATTTTTGGCCAAAGATTGCTCAAGATGTTGAGTCTGTAAGAGCCCATTCACACAGGGGCAACACGACTTCCAGCGCGATTTTATGAGGCAACTCAGACACGACCTGAGTATGAATCACAGCGCGACCTGGAGCTATTTACAAGGCAACTCCAAGTTGCCTGCAGGACAAGAGACATTCCAGTGGCCAATCAAACAAGAATCAGCTCTGTGGGAGGGAGGGGGGAGAGAGAGTTTTGCAGGAGAAATGTATGTTTTCTTCCTGGAGAGTTGCTCCTATTAAGACAGGGAGAGGCGACTCCCATTGAAATGAATGGTTACAGGTCGCCTAGTAGTCGGATTGAAGTAGTACAGGGACCTTTTTTGAAGTCGGAGCGACTGCAGTAGTGTGCATAAGGACGGCTCCATTAACTTACATTGATTTCTTCAGCCAGCGCGACCTGAGGCGACTAGGGGCGACCTGGGGCGATTTGGAGTCGGATCCAAAGACGCCCCTGTGTGAATGGGCTCTTACTGTTTCAAATTGACCATGTTTTTTATTTTGCCTTCCCTTTTGTTTTGTTGAACAATAAAATTTGATGCAAAGTTTTGATGTTTGTTTTGTGTTTTCTTTGCAACAAATGTGACAGCTGATTGGCATGTCAAAACAAAACAGGTGTGATTTGTCTAATCTTGTGCCTTCATGCTAGCATATGCATGGATTGTATTGTGTGCTGCCATGGAGCGTCACCAGGAAATGAAAAATACAGAGCGGTAACTATTCAATTTTCCTTTTTTACTGTAGTGGTTCTCAGCCTCAGTCCTCAAGTACCCCCAACAGGACATGTTTTGTGAATTTATCTTATCGAGAATTGCTGTCCAAAAATCAAAACCATTGACTGTGATTTAAAACACATGTGCAAGATGAAGAAAAACCTGCAAACATGGCCTGTTGGGGGTACTTGAGAAGCACTGATTTAGAGCACTGCACTTAAAAATAGCTCAAGGCCATACAATTCCAATTGTGGGCATTTTGAGGGAAACACAGTAAGTGTTAGAACCCCTGCATGTGTTTTTTTTTTTAGATTTTTTTTTTATTTTTTGTAGTTTGGCTTTTGTCTCCTTTTCTTAACATTGGCTTCACTTCCTGTCACACAGCTAAACAGGAAGTGAAGGTAAAACCCTACCAATGTCTTTTCTTGGGGACACACAGATCAATCTAACCAGTGTCCCCATTAAGCAAATTGCACTCTAGCACTTTGTTGGGTACACCCCAAATCATTGGGTAGTTTGGGGTTTTGTAAAGACAAATCCACTCTGCAGTAAAAGTGTAGCTGCTGAAAATCTGAGGGAAAGTACTGGTGATTGGATGTTACAATCATGTAAAAGCAAAGACGTTTTTTTTTTTTGGCTTGCATGTCCCCCTCAGATATACAGCAAGTGCACTTGTAGTGCAAAGTAGATTTGCCTTTAGTAAATAAACCCCAAAGTCCAAACTACCTAATAAATTGTGGTGTACCCCGCAATATGCTGGAGTGCAATGTGCATAATGGGGAAAGTATTTAGACTGACCTGTGTGTCCCCAAGGAAAGACATTGTTAGGGATTTTCCCCTCACTTCCTGTGTGGCTATGTGACAGGAAGTGAATTATTTGGAAGGATAAAGTGGCCAAATTATTTAGTTTAACTTTTCAAAGACTCATTCCTAAGTTGAATTGTGATGCATGTCAATGGCCCATTTAGACCCTCTTTAATCACTTGAGATCAGCGCTATAACTGATTGACGGGCCACAGCATGGTCCTCAATTGCCGGGAGTCCGTCAATAAACGTCCTCCCCTTTGCGCGCGCTGTGGTCACAGACTCGGGTGATGACAGATTCGAGTAAGGGGCCGATCCTTGCCCTTTACCATGTGATCAGCTGTCAGCAAAGGACAGCTGATCACGTGATGTAAACAAAAGCTGGGTAATGGTTTTTGTTTTCTCCTTGTGCCGACAGCGTGAGCATAAAAAAAGGCAATCACCGGCTTATGTGCCAGGGACATGGGGCCCGAAGAGGAAGAGACAATTCTGCATCATCTGTGACAATTAGTAGCCCCTGCCAGTGCCACCTATCAATGCCCACCACTGGTGCCAATCAGTGGCACATAGCAGTGCTGCCTATCAGTGCCCATCACTGCCAACTATCATTGCCACCTAGCAGTGCCACTTCTCACTGCCCACCAGTGCCAAATAGCAATGCCACCTCTCAGTGCCCACCCTTGCCACCTTATCGGTGCCCATCAGTGCAGTCTCATCAGTGTACATAAATGAAGAAGAAAAATTAACTTTTTTAAAAATATTAACCAGTTTCCTACCACCCACCGTCAAATGACATCCTTGGCTTTGTGCGGTGACATCTGAATGTTGGGTGCAGTTGCAGGCATCATTCAGATATCATTCTTTTCAGCCAGCGATTCTGTGCACAATAAAAACGATCATAGTGGCAGTTCCGCCGCTTGATCATTCTTATAGGCGGGGGAGGGGACGTTCCCCCCCCTCTTGCCGCCATCCGGTGCTTCTCCGGGCTCTCCCGTGCCATCTGGGGCTCGGAGAACGATTTGGAGATGACTGGTGACCAGATGGTCATCAGTCATCTCTATCACCGTCGGAGGCACGGGCACGACGTTATGACATCACGCCGTGTTCCCGTATGTTAACCAAGCCGTGATCTCGGCTGTCAGCATGAGATTGGTGGTTTTTTGGACCAATATCATGCTTTCCAGCTTGGAGGAGAGATGCGGGGTCTTATTGACCCCGCATCTCTCCATAAAGAGGACCTGTCACACACATTCCTATTACAAGGGATGTTTACATTCCTTGTAATAGGAATAAAAGTGATCCAAATAAATAAAAATAAATAAAAAAAGAGTAAGAAATACAAAAAAAGTAAAAAAAACAAAATAAAAAAAATAAGCAAAAATAAGAAAAAACGCCCATGTCCCCGGTAGCTTGCGCTCAGAAGCGAACACACACGTAAGTCCCGCCCACATATGTAAACGCCGTTCAAACCACACATGTGAGTTATTGCTGCGAGCGTTAGAACGATTGAAACAATTCTAGCACTAGATCTCCTCTGTAATGGCAAAATGGTAACCTGTAAAAAAATTTAAAGCATCGCCTAGGGAGATTTTTATTTACTGAAGTTTGGTGTCATGCCATGTGTGTGCGCAATTTTAAAGCGTGACATGTTAGGTATCTATTTACTCAGCATAACAACATCTTTCACATTATACCAAAAAATTGGCCGTAACTTTACTGTTTTGTAATATTTTTAGCAAACAAAAGGCGTTTGAAAATTTATTGCGCAAATACCGAGCGAGATAAAAATTTGCAATGACCGCCATCTTATTCCCTAGGGTGTCTGCTCCAAAAACATATATATTTTTTGGTGTTTTGAAGTAATTTTATAGCCATAAATGTATGATTTTTACATGAAGGAGAGAAGTGCTGAAGTGGGTAAAATATAATTTATTTTTTTTTAAACTCGGTCTTTTGTATTTATCGAAAAAAAATAAAAATAAAACACAAAGGTGATCAAATAGCACCAAAAGCAAGCTCTATTTGTGTGCCAACAAATAAAACATTTTCATTGGGTTACAGTGTTGTATGAGCGCGCAATTGTCATTAAAAGTGCATCAGCGCTGAAATGTGAAACTTGGTCTGGGCAGTGCGCAAGTGGTTAACCACTTAACGACCGCCCACTGTAAATATACGTCAGCAGAATGGCACCGACAGGCACAATCACGTATATATACGTGATTGCCTTTGTATAGTTGGGGGGTCCGATCGGACCCCCCTTCTTTACAGTGAGCGGTCGTTTTACCTTCGGGAGCGATCCGGCATGAGGGGACGGCCGTTCGATTCCGGCCACCCCCTCTCGATCGCTCCCGGCGAATGAGAGAGCTTCCATCTCTCCTGGGGCGCTCACATATACCGAGCGCCGTACAGGAGAAGATGCCAGGTTAGTACACACAACACTACACTGACACCAGGACACATAGGCACATAAATCGCCCCCCCAGGCCCCCCCCAGACACCCCCAGATCACCCCCCAGCCCCCCCAGCCCCCAGTCACAGTGTCACTGATTGCAGTGACCATTTATTTAGTGATCACTGCAATCAGTGACATTTGTGACTGTAAAAGTGTCACCAAAGTTTAGTCTTAGGTCCAGTGTAGCCCCCTAACCCCCCCTAATAAAGGTTTAACCCCCTGATCACCCCCCAGATAACCCTTTCACCCCCTATCACCACTGTCACTAAGCAATCATTTTTCTGATCGATGTCTTAGCGTCGGTGATGCTGATCGGTAGCCAGTAATTTTTTTTAGGTTCGCCGCAGGTTTTTATAGCGTCGGGTACCCCCATATATTACCTAATAAAGGTTTAACCCCCTTGATCGCCCCCCAGGTAACCCTTTCACCCCCTATCACCACTGTCACTAAGTTATAATTTTTCTGATCGATGTCTTAGCGTCGGCGATGCTGATCGGTAGCCAATAATTTTTTTTAGGTTCGCTGCAGGTTTTTATAGCGTCGGGTACCCCCATATATTACCTAATAAAGGTTTAACCCCCTTGATCACCCCCCAGGTAACCCTTTCACCCCCTAGCACCGCCGTGGCTATGCGATCATTTTTCTGATCGATGTCTTAGCGTCGGTGATGCTGATCGGTAGCCAGTAATTTTTTTTAGGTTCGCCGCAGGTTTTTATAGCGTCGGGTACCCCCATATATTACCTAATAAAGGTTTAACCCCCTTGATCGCCCCCCAGGTAACCCTTTCACCCCCTATCACCACTGTCACTAAGCGATAATTTTTCTGATCGATGTCTTAGCGTCGGCGATGCTGATCGGTAGCCAGTAATTTTTTTTAGGTTCGCCGCAGGTTTTTATAGCGTCGGGTACCCCCATATATTACCTAATAAAGGTGTAACCCCCTTGATCACCCCCCAGGTAACCCTTTCACCCCCTAGCACCGCCGTCACTATGCGATCATTTTTCTGATCGATGTCTTAGCGTCGGTGATGCTGATCGGTAGCCAGTAATTTTTTTTAGGTTCGCCGCAGGTTTTTATAGCATCAGGTACCCCCATATATTATCTAATAAAGGTTTAACCCCCTGATCACCCCCCAGGTAACCCTTTCACCCCCTTTCACCACTGTCGCTAAGCAATCGTTTTTATGATCGTTGTCTTAGTGTCGGTGATGCCGATAGGTAGCCAGTAATTTTTTTTTAGGTTCGCCGTCAGGTTTTTATATAGCGTCAGGTACCCCCATATATTACCCTAATAAAGGTTTTAACCCCCTAATTGCCCCTAGTTAACCCTTTCACCAGTGATCATCATATAAGTGTTACGGGTGACGCTGGTTAGTTAGTTTGCTTTTTATAGTGTCAGGGCACCCGCCGTATATAACCCAATAAAGGTTTAACCCCCTGATCGCCCGGCGGGTGATATCAGTTAGGTTTTAGCGTCAGAGAGGGTCTGCGTCACACCCCAGGCAGCGTCAGGTTAGTGCCAGTAGCGCTAACACCCACGCGTGAAGCATACACCCCCCTTAGTGGTATAGTATCTGATCAGCTCAATATCTGATCTGATCAGATCTATACTAGCGTCCCCAGCAGTTTAGGGTTCCCAAAAACGCAGTGTTAGCGGGATCAGCCCAGATACCTGCTAGCACCTGCGTTTTGCCCCTCCGTCCAGCCCAGGCCACCGAAGTTCAGTATCGATCGATCACTGTCACTTGCAAAACACAACACACATAACTGCAGCGTTCGCAGAGACAGGCCTGATCCCTGCGACTCCAGTGCTGTAGGAGGTAATTTCACCACCAGTTAAAAAAAAAAAAGCATATATGCCGAAGCATTGGGGCAGCAGGAGCGGAGGAGCGATTTTGCTCCTAATGCCGCGTACATACGGTCGAAATTCCGACGGAGGCTTGCCCGTGGAAAAGTCTGACCATGTGTACGCGGCATAACTTTTGCGAGAAGATGCCCCCATGCTTCGGCATATATAAATGGTGCATGTATGCCCATCATTAGAAGTGGGTGGATGAAGGGCGGTATTCTAATGGTGGGCATACCCACCGATCAATCTTTTTTTTTCGTTCAGCCAACAGGCTGCATGAAAAAAAAGATTACAATACATGTCCAACAAGGACCAGCAACGTACTGGTATGTTGCTGGACTTTGAATGTTTATACCAGAATGATGTCTGCGGGTTTAGGTATCATCTTGGTATCATTCTTTTCAGCCAGCGGCCGGCTTTCATGTAAAAGCAATCCTAGTGGCTAATTAGCCTCTGGACTGCTTTTACAAGCAGTGGGAGGGAATGTCCCCCCCCGGATATAAAAAGCGCCATTGGGAAATTGGGAAAGCATTTTATCACACCAATCTTGGTGTGGTCAGATGCTTTGAGGGCAGAGGAAAGATCTAGGGTCCAATAGACCCCAGTTTTTTCAAAAAGAGTACCTGTCATTACCTATTGCTATCATAGGGGATATTTACATTCCCTGAGATAACAATAAAAGTGATAAAAATAAATAAATATGGAAGCAACAGTTTAAAAATAAAATAAAAAAGCAAAATTAATAATAAAAAAAAAAAAAAAAAAAAAACACCCCTGTCCTGCCCTGCTCTTGCCCAATGGCGAACGCAAGCGTCGGTCTGGCGTCATATGTAAACAGCAATTGCACCATGCATGTGAGGTATCACCGCGAAGGTCAGATCGAGGGCAGTAATTTTAGCAGTAGACCTCCTCTGTAAATCTAACGGGGTAACCTGTAAATGCTTTTAAAGGCTTTTAAAAATGTATGTAGTTTGTCGCCAATGCGCGTTTGTGCGAAATTTTAAAGCATGTCGTGTTTGGTATCTATGTACTCGGCCTAAGATCATCTTTTTTATTTCATCAAACATTTGGGCAATATAGTGTGTTTTAGTGCATTAAAATTAAAAAAAGTGTATTTTTTCCCCAAAAAATGCGTTTGAAAAATCGCTGCGCAAATACTGTGTAGAAAAAAAAATGCAACACCCACCATTTTATTCTGTAGGGCCTTTGCTTTAAAAATATATATAATGTTTGGGGGTTCAACATAATTTTCTTGCAAAAAAAAATATGTTTTCATGTAAACAAAAAGTGTCAAAAAGGGCTTTGTCTTCAAGTGGTTAGAAGAGTGGATGTAAGCTTCCTAATGTTGTGTATAAAATGCCAGAACAGTTCAAAACCCCCCCAAATGACCCCATTTTGGAAAGTAGACACCCCAAGCTATATACTGAGAGGCATGTCGAGTCCATGGAATATTTTATATGTTGACACAAGTTGCGGAAAAAATAATATATATTTTTTTTTTTGCACAAAGTTGTCACTAAATGATATATTGCTCAAACATGCCATGGGCATATGTGGAATTACACCCCAAAATACATTCTGTTGCTTCTCCTGAGTACGGGGATACCACATGTGTGAGACTTTTTGGGAGCCTAGCCGCGTACGGGACCCCAAAAACCAAGCACCGCCTTCAGGCTTTCTAAGGGTGTCAATTTTTGATTTCACTTCTCACTGCCTATCACAGTTTCGGAGGCCATGGAATGCCCAGATGGCACAAAACCCCCCCAAATGACCCCATTTTGGAAAGTAGACACCCCAAGCTATTTGCTGAGAGGTATTGTGAGTATTTTGCAGATCTCGCTTTTTGTCACAAAGTTTTGAAAATTGAAAAAAAAAAGAAAAAAAAAAAATGTTCTTTCTTCATTTTCAAAAACAAATGAGAGCTGTAAAATACTCACCATGCCTCTCAGCAAACAGCTTGGGGTGTCTACTTTCCAAAATGGGGTCATTTGGGGGGGGTTTGTGCTATTTTGGCATTTTATGGCCTTCAAAACTGTGATAGGTAGTGAGGAGTGAAATCAAAAATTTGCGCCCTTAGAAATCCTGAAGGCGGTGCTTGGTTTCCGGGGTCCCGTACGTGGCTAGGCTCCTAAAAAGTCCCACACATGTGGTATCCCCGTACTCAGGAGAAGCAGCAGAATGTATTTTGGGGTGCAATTCCACATATAACCATGGCATGTGTGAGCAATATATCATTTAGTGACAACTTTTTGTAATTTTTTATTTTTTTTGTCATTATTCAATCACTTGGGACAAAAAAAAAATATTCAATGGGCTCAACAGGCCTCTCAGCAATTTCCTTGGGGTGTCTACTTTCTAAAATGGGGTTATTTGGGGGGGGTTTGTGCTATTTTGGCATTTTATGGCCTTCAAAACTGTGATAGGTAGTGAGGAGTGAAATCAAAAATTTGCGCCCTTAGAAATCCTGAAGGCGGTGCTTGGTTTCCGGGGTCCCGTACGTGGCTAGGCTCCTAAAAAGTCCCACACATGTGGTATCCCCGTACTCAGGAGAAGCAGCAGAATGTATTTTGGGGTGTAATTCCACATATAACCATGGCATGTGTGAGCAATATATCATTTAGTGACAACTTTTTGTAATTTTTTTTTTTTTTGTCATTATTCAATCACTTGGGACAAAAAAAAAAAAATATTCAATGGGCTCAACATGCCTCTCAGCAATTTCCTTGGGGTGTCTACTTTCTAAAATGGGGTCATTTGGGGGGGTTTTGTACTGCCCTGTCATTTTAGCACCTCAAGAAATGAGATAGGCAGTCATAAATTAAAAGCTGTGTAAATTCCAGAAAATGTACCCTAGTTTGTAAACGCTATAACTTTTGCGCAAACCGATAAATATACGCTTATTGACATTTTTTTTACTAAAGACATGTGGCTGAATACATTTTGGCCTAAATGTATGACTAAAATTGAGTTTATTCAATTTTTCTTATAACAAAAAGTAGAAAATATCATTTTTTTTCAACATTTTCGGTCTTTTTCTGTTTATATCACAAAAAATAAAAATCGCAGAGGCAATCAAATACCATTAAAAGAAAGCTCTATTTGTGGGAAGAAAAGGACGCAAATTTCGTTTGGGTACAACATTGCATGTCCGCACAATTTACAGTTAAAGCAGCGCAGTGCAAAATTCTGAATTCACCTCTGGTCCTTTAGCTACCAAATGGTCCGGGGCTTAAGTGGTTAATATAAGGCTACATGCACACGGACGTTTTTCAAGCCGCTTGTTTGAGCGTTTTTTGCAGCTTAAAAACATCTCTCCATGTTAGCCTATGGCCTCATGGTCACCATGGCGTTTTTGAGCTGTAAATGGCATAGGCGTTTTTAGGCCCCATGTAGACGGGACGCTGGTGCAAAGTGTTCAGAACTAAGGTTGAAAGTGGCGTTAAGAAAGGCGCGCTTTGTGGCGTTTGCATGCCGTGTTTTACCACATTTGCGTGTATATGATAAGGAGCCGCCCTAAGCTCCAAATACAGTATTATTTACGATTTTAGCTATTTAGTGAGACCAGAGTGATATCAGCAGCTGAGAGCAGCAGTGTAGTTGTATTTAGCGTGTCACTTGCCACATCATTTGCCACAAGTTGTGGATTGTCCACTTGCCACATCAGCTGCCCCAAGTTGTGGATTGTCCACAATGCAATGGAAGCAATTTCTTTTATATATATATATATATATATATATATATATATATATATATATATATATTATGGTTTTTCCTCATTTGCCATAAATTTGGAGTTTACCAATGTAAAAAAATAGGTCACCTTTAAAAACGCTTCTAAACTAAAATGCGGCTAAACGCCGGTACCCGCGTCTGAAACGTGGAAATCTTTGGCGTCTGAAGGCATTTTGAGGGTTTGGTTTGGGTTTGGACCCCCGCTAGCAAAAGAGCTAGCAGAAGATAGCGGGGACCCGGCAGAAAGACCCCTGGAGCTGCCCAATAAATTACTTTTCAAACCTGTGTTGTCTTTTTTTATTGACTTATTTTTCCACCAGGTGAATGGGTAGGGGTAAGATGTACCCCATACTCATTCACATAGGGTGGGGGGCCGGCATCTGGGGGCCCCCTTTTTAAAGGGGGCGCCCTGATTCCGAAAAGCCCCCCGCCCGCATACCCCGACAACCAACGGCCAGGGTTGTCGGGAAGAGGCCCTTGTCCCCATCAACATGGGGGCAGGGTGCTTTGGGGTGGGGGGGCCGCAGGTCGCCCCCCTGCCCCGAAGCACCAAACCCCCCATGTTGAGGGCATGCGGCCTGGTACGGTTCAGGAGGGAGGGGGGGCTGCTCTCTCGTCCCCCCCTTTTCCCCTGCGGCCTGCCAGGTTGCGTGCTCGGATAAGGGTCTGGTTTGGATTTTGGGGGGACCCCCACGCCATTTTTCGGCTTAAGGGGGTTCACCTTAAAATCCAGACCAGACCTAAGGGTCTGGTTTGGATTTTGGGGGGACCCCCACGCCGTTTTTCGGCTTAGGGGGTTCACCTTAAAATCCAGACCAGACCTAAGGGCCTGGTATGCTCCTGGAGGGGAACCCATGCTGGTTTTTTCATAAAAATTTGGCCTGGAGTTCCCCTTCATGATTTATACTAAACATGGGACAGCGAGGCTGCCGAGGACCAGCGCGATGACATCGCGCTGGGGACATTCTCGGCCGGCTAGTCGCCTCTAGGACACGACTTGAGCGGCTGCTTCACGCTCAGGTCGTGTCCAGGTCGCCTCGCAGAGTCGCGCTGTCCCTGTGTCAGCCGGCACACGAGTCGCCCGCAAGTCGGATCTGACTTCCCGGGCGGCCTCTATTCAAATCAATGGGCTCCCATAGGGAACCATTCATTTTCAATAGAGCGCCGCTGACATTTCTATTTACTATAACAGTGCGCCGCTGCTTCCTGGGCCCAGTGAAGGAGTTATCCGGCGCACCAATTAAGGTTAGAAGCAGCGCAGCGCACTGTTATTAGTAAATCAGCCCCACTGTGTTTACTAAAACCTTTTCGGATGTTCTGAATGTTATTTTCCACATCGGGCGCTTGGTTCTTCCTACATATTGCATATCCTTTCAATAATTAATTCTTCATTATAACTTCTTTCTATGAATCTTTTTCCAATTTTCCATGCTTGTTCTTCATAGTCTATACCTTTACTGCAGCTACTTCAAAGTCTTATGAGCTGTCCTTTTGGAATATTTATTAGCCAGGGGGCATAATGACAACTGTCTACTGGAACATAACTATTACAATCAACAATTTTTAAGAAGGTTTTGGCGAATAATTGTTGATTCTCCATGTCAATGCTCAAATCGAGAAAATTGATGGCTTTCCTGTGATACTCAAATGTTAATACTATGTTCTTCTGATTGTTATTCAATTTCTGGAAAAATTTATTTAGGCTCTCCTCGTCTCTTGCCCAGATAACTATCAGGTCATCAATGTATCTTTTATATAGCAGTAGTTTATTTTGGTGAATCTCCATATATTACATCCTCTTCCCATTTTGACATGAACAGGTTAGCGACACTGGGTGCATATTTTGCACCCACTGAAATTCCTTTTATCTGTTTGTAATAATCTGAGTTATGCCAGAAATAATTGTGTTGAAGGCCTTAATCCGATGCCAACTCATTGAGCCCATTTTGATGCTTCTAGTGCTTCTTCATGGTTAATTATCACATATAGTGAGGATATGTCCTCTGTTTCTAGTAGATACTGTTGATTCTCCAATTTCAATCCCTTTAATATTTGTATGAGGCGTTTTGTATCTCTTAGATACAAGTGATTATTCTGAACTAACAGCTGCAGATAGTGATCACTATATTCTCCAGCCTTGTATTTACTGATTGGATGCCATTAACAAGTGATCTTCCAGGTGGTTAGTCTAGATCTCTATGTATTTTGTATTTTGGGGATGGTATACATAATTGGCACTCTACAAGCATCAGGTACCAAATACCTCCACTTCTTTTTTTTATGCCCCTCTGGATTCGTTAATCCAGCTCATTTTTATATTTTTGTTGGATTACCAGTCAATTTCAGGTATATAGTAGAATCCTGCAGCTGTCTCATCAATTCATATTATAAAATTATTTTGAAAGAACCACAATCCACCCCCCCCCCCCCCCCCCCCGTCCGCTGGTCTAATCACTATATTGTTCCTTTCCTCGAGTTTCTTGATGCCAGTCATAATATCTTGTGAATCCTTCATTTTCTTAACCTATAGTTTCTCCAAGTCTTGTAACACTATTTTATTATAACTTCAATATGTTCATTATTGTGGATAGATGGAGTCTGCTGTGTCACAGGGGTGATCTGAGCCTGGTCTGGGAGTCATGAAGGAAATCCTGTTCTATGTGCCTAACAGGTTGTGTCATGGGAGATACAGTGTGGTGGAGAGTGAAATATGTTCAGCATGCCTCTCTTAAATGCTTTACAATATCGAAGTTTCTCTGGACTTTCTACATGAAGAGGTTGCTATTCAAAAAATGCCAAAGTGTGGAGTTCTACTTTAGCCACTTGCTGACCGCCCTATAGCATAATATTTTATGATGTTTATTATTTTATTTCTCATGTGACAACACTGAAGATATTACACTTTGCTACAATGTAAAGTAGTGAGTGTACAGCTTGTATAACAGTGTAAATTTGCTGTCCCCTCAAAATAACTCAACACACAGCCATTAAAGTTTAAACTGCTGGTAACAAAGGTGAGTACACCCCTAAGTGAAAATGTCCCAAAGCTCCTAAAGCACCCCTGCCCATTGAAATCAATGGGCAGCGCCGCCGAACTGCCAGAAAAGCGCTGCAAAAAAGACAGTAAAGCGCGGCTAAAAATAGCGGCGCTTTACCGCTGACGTCCCCAACACCCCAGTGTGAAAGTAGCCTTAAGCCCCATACACACGGTCGGACTTCAAACAAACTTTTTTGTGGATTTTTGTTTGAAGGGCGTTGGCCGTGAACTTGGTATGCATACACACGGCAGGACTTTTTCATCAAAATTTCCCAAAATCACATGGTTTTTATGTTTTTTTCTGCTCTTTACCGCCACCCTTTGGTCAATTTCTGCTATTGTTGGTTGATTTTAACATTGGTTTTGAGCATGCGTGTTTGTACTTTGGACAAAAGTCCGATGGACTTCTGTACACACGATAGGACTTTGCACCATAGGACTTTTGTTGCCGAAAAGTATGTCAGTTTGCAGAGCGAACTTTTGTCCAATGAAAACCGAAAATTTTGTCCGATGGAACATACACACGCTCGGATTTTTTTGAAAACCTGGAAATTTAGAAGTTTGTTGTCAAAAAGTTAGACCGTGTAAATGGGGCATAAGTCTATTTCCCAAAGACAACCTGTGGATATGACGCTGGGCACGTGCACTCAACAGCTTTGGTCGACCATGGCGAGGCCTGTTCTGAGTGGAACCTGTCCTGTTAAACCGCTGTATGGTCTTGGCCACCGTGCTGCAGCTCTGTTTCAGGGTCTTATCAATCGTCTTATAGCAAAATATTTACAAAAATGTGAGGGGTGTACTCGTTTTTGTGAGATACTGTATATTGTGAGGGGGTTAGCTCGGCAGCGGGTGTGTGTGACCCCCGGAATGGGCTCCCCACACAAAAACAGGCCCAGCAAACGGAGGTTGTGGTTTTCAAAATCAAAAAAAAAGGTGCGGTTTATTTCTCTATGTACAGTGACAAAACACAGCAAAGCCAAAAGAAACATAAACAAAATAAATCCTGGTCAATTTGACCTCTGACTAAACATACAGGTTTCCTAACTAACAACTGGGATCAGCCTAGTGCTGTCCTAGTCCCTAAGTCCCTGGTTTTAAATGTCCAAGCAAATAGCCACACAGGCTTTGTCTCACCGCACAGGGGTTCACTCTCCCTAGACAGTCCACACAGGTCTGGGTCCAGGCATGAGCTAACATCTAATGAAGCTGGGAGTTCTTATAGAGGCCTAAATGAGCTGACAAGCTTCAGCTGGTCTCATCAACTCACTGTCTGCACGACGCCCCACACTCTCCCTAGAGGTATGAGTCATCCATGAGCCCACTAGCCTCAGCTGGGCTTATACAACTCTCCACCTAGTTGTATAAGTCGACGTAAAGCCTGAATCTGGGCGAAATATATCTACCCCCCTGGATGCAACCAGGTGACTTTACCTTCCTGCTGTCACATACCCCCCCTCTTGTTTTAACCTCGGGGTTGGAACACCAGCAATCAGGCATTCATGTACTCGAGACAAAGCATCCACATTCCCCATTTGAACGCCAGGGCGATGCTTTACTGTGAAGTTGAATTCCTGGAGGGCCAGGAACCACCTATTCACTCTTCTATTTGTTTCCTTGTTTTGAGCCATCCTCTTTAACGGAGCGTGATCCGTAACCATGTCAAAGTGCCTACCTAGCAGGTAGTACCGAAGGGAATCTAGAGCCCACTTCACCGCTAAACACTCCTTTTCAACGGTGGCGTAATTTACCTCATGGGACTTCAACTTCCTGCTGAGGTAAATGACTGGGTGCTCTTCCCCGTTCCAGACCTGGGACAATACTGCTCCTAACCCCACATCTGACGCATCACTTTGTACGACAAAGTCTTTAGAGAAGTCGGGTGAGTACAACACTGGCTGGCTACATAAGGCTTGTTTCAAGAATTGGAATGCTGCCTCAGCCTCGGGGGTCCATTTAATCATGACCGACCCTTTCCCCTTCGTTAGGTTGGTTAGGGGCACAGCCTTAGAAGCAAAGTGGGGAATGAATCGCCGATAATACCCAGCGATTCCCAGAAAGGCTCGTACCTGCTTCTTGCTGTTGGGACGTGGCCAACTCTGGATGGCCTCGACTTTGTTGAGTTGGGGTTTTATTACTCCCCTCCCAATGGTGTACCCAAGATATTTGGCCTCCTCCTGCCCAATGGTACACTTCTTGGGGTTAGCCGTAAACCCCGCTTCCCGAACAGAGTCCAGGACTGCTTGCACTTTTGGCAGATGTGAGGCCCAATCTGTGCTATGGACAATTACGTCATCCAGGTAAGCCGCAGCATACTTCCGATGGGGCCTCAGCATCTGGTCCATTTTCCGCTGGAATGTGGCCGGCGCATTCTGTAACCCGAACGGCATTCTTTTATATTGGAACGCCCCGTCTGGGGTTACAAATGCGGTTTTCTCTTTGGCCAATTTGGCCAGGGGGATTTGCCAATACCCTTTTGTGAGGTCAAGAGTCGTCATGTATCGGGCTGTTCCCAGCCGGTCGATCAACTCATCTATACGTGGCATGGGGTAGGTGTCAAATTTTGTAACTTTGTTCAACTGACGAAAATCGTTACAAAATCGCCAGCTCCCATCCGGTTTAGGCACCAACACAATGGGACTAGACCAATCACTTTGGGACTCCTCTATCACCCCTAAGTTCAGCATTTTCTGTACTTCCTCCCGTATTGCCTCCCGTCGGGCCTCTGGGATCCGATAGGGTTTTAACTTCACCCTTTCACCGGGCGGGGTGATGATGTCATGCTCTACCCCAGATGTTTGTCCCGGCAGCTCAGAGAATACCTCCTTGTTGCGAAGCACAAACTCCTTAACCTCCTGTTGTTGGGGTTGTGACAAGGTGGCTGCTATTCCAACCTCAGGAATCACGCAACCAGTTTGAGCTGGTGACCAAGTGTCTGCGACTAGGGACTCTCTATCCCTCCAGGCTTTCAACAGATTAACGTGATAGATCTGTTCGGGCTTTCGCCTTCCTGGTTGTCTGACCTTGTAATTCACATCGCTCACTTTTTCCATTATCTCGTAGGGGCCTTGCCATTTGGCAAGGAATTTACTTTCAACCGTAGGGACAAGTACCAGTATCCTATCCCCCGGGGAAAAGGTACGGGTCTTGGCTCCACGGTTGTACACTCTCTGCTGTGCTAACTGCGCTTGGGCCAAATGTTCCTTCACGATGGGCATTACCTGTGCAATTCGGTCTTGCATCAGGGCGACATGCTCAATCACACTCCTGTGGGGAGAACTCTCACTTTCCCAAGTTTCCTTGGCAATATCCAACAGCCCTCTTGGGTGTCTCCCATACAGTAACTCAAAGGGGGAGAATCCCGTAGAGGATTGGGGCACCTCCCTAATAGCAAACATCAGATAAGGAAGTAGACAGTCCCAATCCTTTCCATCTCTATCCACCACTTTCTTCAACATTTGTTTTAGGGTTTTGTTGAATCTTTCAACCAGCCCATCGGTTTGGGGGTGATACACAGATGTACGTAATTGCGTCACTTTGAACAATTTACACAGCTCCTTCATAACCCGGGACATAAAGGGTGTACCTTGGTCCGTAAGCAGTTCTTTACAAATACCCACCCGGCTAAACACAAGAGATAGCTCTTTGGCTATGGTTTTGGCCGAGGTATTTCGGAGAGGGATCACTTCTGGATAACGGGTGGCATAGTCCATTATAACTAATATGTACTGGTGCCCCCTAGCGGACTTGATTATAGGACCTACCAAATCCATGGCGATCCTCTCAAACGGGACCTCAATGATGGGTAGAGGGACCAGTGGGCTACGGAAATGTGGCATCGGGGCGACCTCTGACACACAGGGCAGGAGGAACAATAATTTTCTATGTCCTTCATCACCCCCGGCCAATAGAATCTCTGTAATACCCTCTCTCGGGTTTTCTCTGTCCCCAGATGACCTCCAAGAATGTGCCCATGGGCCAACTCCAACGCCAACTTCCTGTAAGGTTTGGGCACCACAAGCTGCTCAACGGTTTCTTCTGCCCTTTTTGCCACCCGATACAGTAGGTCCTTCTCTACGCTGAAGTATGGGTAAGTGCAGGTATTATCTGGGTTCACTAACTCACCATCTATTTTCACTACGTTTTCCCGTGCCTTTATTAGGGCGGGGTCTTTCAACTGTTCTGTGGCAAAGTTTTCCCTGTGAACCTCAAGATCAGAAAACTCCACAGACGGTAGGTTTTCGTCTGAGGAGGTGGGCTCCTCTCCAGTTTCTTGAGTCTCCCCTGCCAATACTGATAAGGGAAATTCCGGAGAGTCCTCACCACTCTCAGGGGAGTTCTGGCTATCACATTCCTGGTACATAGGGGCACCAGTGGGGGGCTCAGGATCATCCCACAGTTCCCAGAACTTCGGAAAATCCCTTCCCACAATGGCGTCATACGGTAACTGAGATACTAAGCCCACTGGATGAGAGAGGGTACCTTTGGGGGTCTCGAAACACACTGTAGTCACTGGATACTCTCGGGTGTCCCCATGCACACAAATAACAGCTACCTTGCTATTCCCAGAGACCTCTGTTTTAACTAACTCAGCCTTTATCAGGGTCACAAGGCTACCTGAATCCAGCAATACCACAACATTTCTACCATTAACACACATTTTGCATAAATGTTTCTCAGTTCCTCGAATGGCAGTGCATGCGACTGTCGCACACAGCGACTGACGTCTGCCCGTCAGAAAGTCACACTGCATGGGTTCCTCCACAACCGGGCAATTGGCTGCAATATGTCCCGCTTGCCGGCAGCGGTAGCAAACGATCCTTCTTGCCGCCTCTTGAGCCGCTGATTTCCCAGGCTGTTCTCGCCAAACTTGGGGTAGAGCTCCCACCCTCTCACTCTCTCCACCCTCACCCCTTGGAATCCTCTTATCCGCCCCTGGGGATGGTCTGGTCTTAGGGTGGAAAGTCCGAGTGTCTCTGGAAGAGGCCGTCAGGTTCTCTGTAGCCAAGTATTTCTCCACACGATCCACAAGACCATCGGCCGTCTCTGGGTCTCCATGGCTTACCCACTTTTGGATGGCAGTAGGAAGAGCTCTCAAAAACCGATCCATTACAACACGTTCCACAATCTTTGGTGCGGACAAAGTCTCTGGCTGTAGCCACTTTCTGCTCAGGTGAATGAGATCATACATTTGAGACCTGGGGGGTTTTCCAAGCTGGAAAGTCCAGTTATGCACACGCTGAGCCCGGACAGCCTGGGTGACACCCAGCCTTGCCAATATTTCAGCTTTTAGCATCACATAGTCTTTTGCTTGGTCAGGCTCTAGGTCATAGTAAGCCTTCTGCGATTCACCAGTTAACAGAGGAGCCACCAGTCCAGCCCACTGCTCCTCAGGCCACTTTTCTCTTTCAGCAGTCCTTTCAAATGTGGTCAAAAATACCTCTGGATCATCCTCTCCAGTCATTTTTGTCAATAAACGACTCACCCCAAAGGACGCGGTATTAGTGGGACGGCTTTCCTCACTGGTCTGCGGACGTTGCTGCATTACTGCTTCCATTTGTTGTAGTCTCTGCTCTTGCTTCTGTAACAGGTCTATGAAGCGGGCCTCAGATTGCTGCTGGGCTTGTTGCTGAGCTTCCAGACTCTGTTGGTGAGCTTGCTGCTGGGCTGCAAGGCTCTGTTGATGAGCTTGCTGCTGGGCTGCGAAGTTCTGTTGTTGAGCTGCAAGGCTCTGTTGATGAGCTGCAAGGCTCTTTTGCAAACCTGCATTTGTCTGCTGTTGATTGGCATTTGCTAGAGCCAGCTGCTTCAGTATCTCCTCCATGCTGGCTTAAAAAAAAACTGCCACTGGTTCTCCACCAACTGTGAGGGGGTTAGCTCGGCAGCGGGTGTGTGTGACCCCCGGGATGGGCTCCCCACACAAAAACAGGCCCAGCAAACGGAGGTTGTGGTTTTCAAAATCAAAAAAAAAAGGTGCGGTTTATTTTCTATTTACAGTGACAAAACACAGCAAAGCCAAAAGAAACATAAACAAAATAAATCCTGGTCAATTTGACCTCTGACTAAACATACAGGTTTCCTAACTAACAACTGGGATCAGCCTAGTGCTGTCCTAGTCCCTAAGTCCCTGGTTTTAAATGTCCAAGCAAATAGCCACACAGGCTTTGTCTCACCGCACAGGGGTTCACTCTCCCTAGACAGTCCACACAGGTCTGGGTCCAGGCATGAGCTAACATCTAATGAAGCTGGGAGTTCTTATAGAGGCCTAAATGAGCTGACAAGCTTCAGCTGGTCTCATCAACTCCCTGTCTGCACGACGCCCCACACTCTCCCTAGAGGTATGAGTCATCCATGAGCCCACTAGCCTCAGCTGGGCTTATACAACTCTCCACCTAGTTGCATAAGTCGGCGTAAAGCCTGAATCTGGGCGAAATATATCTACCCCCCTGGATGCAACCAGGTGACTTTACCTTCCTGCTGTCACAATATCTATATGTATGTGATCCTGCACTTCTTCCTGCAGGGGCCAAGCACACACCGCCAGCAGGCTGCTTCTGCTATGATAATTCACAGCATGTCCTCCAGCAGCCGCTGATCATTAGTAAAACACAGAGCACTGAGATGCAAACAAGGCTCACCTCAGTTCTGTCAAGGAGGAAGAAACCAACCCTGTGTCTCTGCAAAGCAGGGACTGGAATCCATCACTTCGCCTAGTGAAAGCAGCACACTGTGTACACAAAACACTAGCTAGGCACACAGTTAACCCTTTGATCACCCTGACGTTTAACCCCTTCCCAGCCAGTATCATTAGTACAGCAACAGTGCATATTTTTAGCACTGATCACTGTATTGGTGTCACTGGTTCCCGCAAAGTGTCAAAAGTGTTAGTTAGTTTCACATTGTCCCCCGCAATAGCGCAATCCCTCTATAAGTCGCTGATCGCCACCATTACTAGTATAAAAAAATCCATAAATATAGCCCATAGTTTGTAGACACTATAACATTTGCGTAAACCAATCAATATATGCTTATTGGGATTTTTTTTTACCAAAAACATGTAGCAGAATACATATTGGCCTAAATGTATGAAGAAATTTGATTTATTTTTTATTTTTTATTGAATATGTTTCATAGCAGGAAGTAAAAATATTTTTTTTTTCAAAATTGTCCTTTTTTTGTTTATAGCACCAAAAATAAAAAAACACAGTGGTGATCAAATGCTACCAAAGTAAATCTCTATTTGTGGGAAAAAATGACATACATTTTATTTGGGTACAGTGTTGCATGACCGTGCAATTGTCCGCCATAATTGTCCTTTTTACAGCGATCAGTGCTATAAAAATGCACTGTTTACTGTAAAAATTACACTGGCAGTGAAGGGGTTAACCTGTAGGGGCGCTGAAGGGGTTAAGTGTGTCCTAGGGAGTGATTCTAACTGTTAGGGGGCATAGCTTACTGTGACATGTCACTGATCGCTGCTCCCGATGAGAGGGAGCATTCGATCAGTGACATGTCACTAGGAAGAACGGGGAGATGTTGTGTTTACACTGACATCTCCCTGTTCTTCAGCTCCGTGAAACGATCGCGGGACACCGGTGGACATCGAGGGTCGTGAGCGCGCCGGCGATGGTGCGCGTGCGACCACACGGCGGAAAATTAAAGGGGACGTACCTGTACGCCCATTTGCCTGTCCGTGCCATTCCGTCTACGTAAATCTGCGTGCGGCGGTCCTTAAGCAATTAAGGAGCAGGACCGCCACATCCTTAACAACTGATGACTCCTTCAGCTGTCAGTGGGGTTCTACTGTTGACAGCTGAAGTGTAAACAAAGTCCCGGCAATTGTTGCTGTAAAAAAAAATAACACGCTGCATCGTGTGAGGTGAGGAGTGAGATGAACTTGCCCTGACCCAGCTGTGTGTTTACATTGGCCCTTTATCGCAATCTGTGTTGCTACGGGTCCGGCGGACCCGGCGAACACCGTTGTTTGCGTGTGGACCCGCCCCATCTCATGATGCGGAACATGAGAAGGGGCGGGTCTATACATGTATTACACAGCGAACAAAGTTCCCCATCAGGTCCGCCCCCTCGGTATGTCAGACCCCGCCTACGTCATTGGCCTGAGCGGGAAACTTCCTTCACTGTGTAAATTTAAATTACACAGTGAAGGAAGTTCCCCGCTCAGGCCAATGACGTAGGCGGGGTCGGACATACCGAGGGGGCGGACCTGATGGGGAACTTCGTTCGCTGTGTAATACATGTATAGACCCGCCCCTTCTCGCGTTTCGCATCTGGTCCGCTGAGCGGACCTGATGGTGAACTTTAGAAGGGGCGGTCTATACATTTAAAACCCTGCGGAGGAAGTTCCCCATCAGGTCCGCTAAGGCACAACCAATGGTGGTCAGCGCTGGACATCGGGATCACCGCGGGACACTGGATTTCATCGCTGGAATGTTTTTTTAATTTTTTTTAATAAAGGACTTTTCCAAGGTGTTTGTGTGTTTTTATTTACATTTTTTGACACTTTCTTTGTGAAATGGTAGGGGTACAATGTACCCCTTACCAATTCACATAGGGGGGGCCGGGATCTGGGGGTCCCCTTTGTTAAAGGGGTCTTCCAGATTCCTATAAGCCCCCCGCCCGCAGACCCCCACAACCACCGGGCAAGGGTTGTGGGGATGAGGCCCTTGTCCCCATCAACATGGGGACATCCTCCCCATGTTGAGGGCATGTGGCCTGGTACGGTTCAGGAGGGAGGGGGGGGCGCTCTCTCATCCCCCCCTCTTCCCCTGCGGCCGGCCAGGTTGCGTGCTCGGATAAGGGTCTGGTATGGATTTTTGGGGGGACTCCACGCCATTTTTTTTTTATTTGGGGTGGAGTTCCCCTTAAAATCCATGCCAGATCTGAAGGGCCTGGTATGGATATTTGGGGGAACCGCACTCCATTTTTTTTTAAATTTGCGGTGGGGTTCCCCTTAATATCCATTCCAGACCTTAAGGGCCTGGTAAATGAATTTTTTTTTATCAATGACTTTTCTATGTATTGATAAAAGCTGACAATTCATTATAGCCGCGAGTGAGTTTTAAATGCCTTTTTTTCCTTCAAAAATTACACTTTGTGCAGGGACAGTTCTAAGCACGGGAAACATGCGTGACTTTACATGCATATCATACACACCCCCTAGGTACAAAATTTAACCACTTAACGACCGCCCACTGTAAATATACGTCGGCAGAATGGCACCGACAGGCAGAATCACGTATATGTACGTGATTGCCTTTGTATAGTTGGGGGGTCCGATCGGACCCCCCTTCTTTACACTGAGCGGTCGTTTTACCTTCGGGAGCGATCCGGCATGAGGGGACGGCCGTTCGATTCCGGCCACCCCCTCTCGATCGCTCCCGGCGAATGAGAGCTTCCCCTGCCTGTGTACTCTTTACACAGGCTGGAGGAAGTGATGTCATCTCTCCTGCGGCACTCACATATACCGAGCACCATACAGGAGAAGATGCAGGTTAGTGCACACAACACTACACTGACACCAGGACACATAGGCACATAAATCGCCCCCCCAGGCCCCCCCAGACACCCCCAGATCACCCCCCAGATCACCCCCCAGCCCCCAGTCACAGTGTCACTGATTGCAGTGACCATTTATTTAGTGATCACTGCAATCAGTGACATATGTGACTGTAAAAGTGTCAGTACATTCAGTTTTAGGTCCAGTGTAGCCCCCTAACCCCCCCTAATAAAGGTTTAACCCCCTGATCACCCCCCAGATAACCCTTTCACCCCCTAGCACCGCCGTCGCTAAGCAATCATTTTTCTGATCGATGTCTTAGCGTCGGTGATGCTGATCGGTAGCCAGTAATTTTTTTTAGATTCGCCGCAGGTTTTTATAGCGTCGGGTACCCCCATATATTACCTAATAAAGGTTTAACCCCCTTGATCGCCCCCCAGGTAACCCTTTCACCCCCTATCACCACTGTCACTAAGCGATAATTTTTCTGATCGATGTTTTAGCGTTGGCGATGCTGATCGGTAGCCAGTAATTTTTTTTAGGTTCGCCGCAGGTTTTTATAGCATCGGGTACCCCCATATATTACCTAATAAAGGTTTAACCCCCTTGATCACCCCCCAGGTAACCCTTTCACCCCCTAGCACCGCCGTCACTAAGCAATCATTTTTCTGATCGATGTCTTAGCGTCGGTGATGCTGATCGGTAGCCAGTAATTTTTTTTAGGTTCGCCGCAGGTTTTTATAGCGTCGGGTACCCCCATAAATTACCTAATAAAGGTTTAACCCCCTTGATCGCCCCCCAGGTAACCCTTTCACCCCCTATCACCACTGTCACTAAACAATAATTTTTCTGATCGCTGTCTTAGCGTCGGTGATGCAGATCGGTAGCCAGTAATTTTTTTTAGGTGCGCCGCAGGTTTTTATAGCGTCAGGTACCCCAATATATTACCTAATAAAGGTTTAACCCCCTTGATCGCCCCCCAGGTAACCCTTTCACCCCCTATCACCACTGTCACTAAGCGATCATTTTTCTGATCGCTGTCTTAGCGTCGGTGATGCTGATCGGTAGCCAGTAATTTTTTTTAGGTTTGCCGCAGGTTTTTATAGCGTCAGGTACCCCCATATATTATCTAATAAAGGTTTAACCCCCTGATCGCCCCCCAGGTAACCCTTTCACCCCCTATCACCACTGTCGCTAAGCGATCGTTTTTATGATCGTTGTCTTAGTGTCGGTGATGCAGATCGGTAGCCAGTAATTTTTTTTTAGGTTCGCCGTCAGGTTTTTATATAGCGTCAGGTACCCCCATATATTACCTAATAAAGGTTTTAAACCCTAATTGACCCTAGTTAACCCTTTCACCAGTGATCATCATATAAGTGTTACGGGTGACGCTGGTTAGTTAGTTTGCTTTTTATAGTGTCAGGGCACCCGCCGTATATAACCCAATAAAGGTTTAACCCCCTGATCGCCCGACGGGTGATATCAATTAGGTTTTAGCATCAGAGAGGGTCTGCGTCACACCCCAGGCAGCGTCAGGTTAGTGCCAGTAACGCTAACACCCACGCGTGAAGCATACACCCCCCTTAGTGGTATAGTATCTGAACAGATCAATATCTGATCTGATCAGATCTATACTAGCGTCCCCAGCAGTTTAGGGTTCCCAAAAACGCAGTGTTAGCGGGATCAGCCCAGATACCTGCTAGCACCTGCGTTTTGCCCCTCCATCCAGCCCAGGCCACCCAAGTGCAGTATCGATCGATCACTGTCACTTACAAAACACAACACACATAACTGCAGAGTTCGCAGAGACAGGCCTGATCCCTGCGACTCCAGTGCTGTAGGAGGTGATTTCACCACCACAGTTTAAAAAAAAGCAAATATGCCAAAGAATTGGGGCAGCAGGAGCGGAGGAGCGATTTTGCTCCTAATGCCGCGTACATACGGTCGAAATTCCGACGGAGGCTTGCCCGTGGAAAAGTCTGACCATGTGTATGCGGCATAACTTTTGCGGGAAGATGCCCCCATGCTTCGGCATATATAAATGGTGCATGTATGCCCATCATTAGAAGTGGGTGGATGAAGGGCGGTATTCTAATGGTGGGCATAGCCACCGATCAATCTTTTTTTTTCGTTCAGCCAACAGGCTGCATGAAAAAAAAGATTACAATACATGTCCAACAAGGACCAGCAACGTACTGGTATGTTGCTGGACTTTGAATGTTTATACCAGAATGATGCCTGCGGGTTTAGGTATCATCTTGGTATCATTCTTTTCAGCCAGTGGCCGGCTTTCATGTAAAAGCAATCCTAGTGGCTAATTAGCCTCTAGACTGCTTTTACAAGCAGTGGGAGGGAATGTCCCCCCCCGGATATAAAAAGCGCCATTGGGAAATTGGGAAAGCATTTTATCACACCGATCTTGGTGTGGTCAGATGCTTTGAGGGCAGAGGAAAGATCTAGGGTCCAATAGACCCCAGTTTTTTCAAAAAAGAGTACCTGTCATTACCTATAGCTATCATAGGGGATATTTACATTCCCTGAGATAACAATAAAAATGATAAATAAAAAAAAAAATATGGAAGCAACAGTTTAAAAATAAAATAAAAAAGCAAAATTAATAATAAAAAAAAACAAAAAAACACCCCTGTCCTGCCCTGCTCTTGCCCAATGGCGAACGCAAGCGTCGGTCTGGCGTCATATGTAAACAGCAATTGCACCATGCATGTGAGGTATCACCGCGAAGGTCAGATCGAGGGCAGTAATTTTAGCAGTAGACCTCCTCTGTAAATCTAACGGGGTAACCTGTAAAGGCTTTTAAAGGCTTTTAAAAATGTATGTAGTTTGTCGCCAGTGCGCGTTTGTGCGAAATTTTAAAGCATGTCGTGTTTGGTATCTATGTACTCGGCCTAAGATCATCTTTTTTATTTCATCAAACATTTGGGCAATATAGTGTGTTTTAGTGCATTAAAATTAAAAAAAGTGTATTTTTTTCCCCAAAAAATGCGTTTGAAAAATCGCTGCGCAAATACTGTGTAGAAAAAATAAATGCAACACCCACCATTTTATTCTGTAGGGCCTTTGCTTTAAAAATATATATAATGTTTGGGGGTTCAACATGATTTTCTTGCAAAAAAAAATATGTTTTCATGTAAACAAAAAGTGTCAAAAAGGGCTTTGTCTTCAAGTGGTTAGAAGAGTGGATGTAAGCTTCCTAATGTTGTGCATAAAATGCCAGAACAGTTCAAAACCCCCCCAAATGACCCCATTTTGGAAAGTAGACACCCCAAGCTGTATACTGAGAGGCATGTCGAGTCCATGGAATATTTTATATGTTGACACAAGTTGCGGAAAAAAGAAAATTTTTTTTTTTTTGCACAAAGTTGTCACTAAATGATATATTGCTCAAACATGCCATGGGCATATGTGGAATTACACCCTAAAATACATTCTGGAAAAATGAAAATCATATCCACCCAGAGTGGTACTGGGGATACAATGTAATAAAAAATTGCCACGTCCCGAAATTGTAGATTAAATAAAAATAGGATAAAAAGATGGACTTTATGGGCACGACAAATTGATATAAAATTACTCAAGTTTTATTAAAAATTAACAAAAGAAAGGATAACAAAACATACAAATAAAATGAATAATATATAGAACTATTCATCAACCTAATGTTGACACACTTATACACATCACTCAATAGCCAAAATTCAATGAGAAATTAGAATTTATACTGGGTAGAATGACATCAAGGTCAATTCTTTCAGTATATTGGATACCAGTATTGGCTGGTGGCATTGATTGGTGGTGTGTCGTCAGAAATTCATTCCTAAACCCGACATGTTGCGCGACACAAGTCGCTTCTTCAGGAGTTTTTTTGAATGTCTAAAAATATATAAATACATAACATAAGAACATATAAATAGATTACAAAACACAACAGAACAAGAGAACCTGTATGTCTGGCCAGGTGCCTCAGAAACACGTGATCCCCCAACAGCAATACCACTATTAGAAACGAAATAGAATAAAACAAAACAAAACAAAACAAGACCAGAAGCAGTACAGAGAGTTAAAAAAATAAATAAAAAAAACCCCTCACAGATTGAAAAAGAGTCCATTAGGTGGATGAATCGTTTATCATAACTTACATGGGTTAAAAGGTTTTTCAAGTAAAAACGGAGGTTTATAGATGGTCAGGATGGCAATAGTAGTAGTAGAATAATGCCTCTGGGTATCTTGAAAAAACTAGGCATGAACAAACACATATGGATCAATCATATGATTACATCCAATTACACAACATGTATATAATTTAGAAGCATTGTCAGCATACTAAGAGCTGACCGATTCAGTTCGGTGCATACAGGCTTACCTCTGCTTACCTGAGTAGCATAATATATAGCTCCAATATCCGTGTTTAAACCCCAATTATGGAGAAAAAAATGAAAAATTGATACACGGATATGGGTACTGGTAGTTTCAATTATGCTAGCAGGAATTCGATATTGTCCTAGCTTGCAGAGTTGCCCAGTCTGGACTAAAAAACGGGAGGGGAGGAGAGGGAACAAGGGAAGAAAAGGGAGACACAAAATTGAATGGCATTAATGAGATGTGTGGGTATGCGGAAATCTAATAGAGAGTAACCAATTGCTGGGCTGCTCAAGTGTCACCCCCATAACCAACCAGCAGGGTAAGAGACACTGGCCCATAATGACAGAAAAAAAAACAGTTACCTTGTAATAGATGTTGGTGGGAGTGCCTCCGTTTAGTAGGTAGCAGCCCTCGGTAGTCAGGGATTATCTGCACCCTGGGCGATAATAGGTCCTGTGTTTAAATAGGACCAAATCGCGCCAGGACAACCCCATCCGGAAAAACGCGCCGTCCGCACAGTGCCTCTGATAGGCTGGCGTCATAGCTAGGCGTCGAAATGCCCGCAGTGAGCTAGATAGTGGGCGGGGCCGAAACCGTGACGTGCCCCTGTTATCTAGCAATATGCGAGAAACAGGAAGTGTACATGGGAGGTTGGTGTGGCAACCGCGCATGCGCATAGGTACCCACACACTCATCTCGCAGCGGTGGAAGGGGCAGAGCTCAGGGCGGCGGCCTTAACACTGAAAACAGTCCCGGCTAAATCAAGCCCGCACATCGTCAAGCGATGCAATCAATTCCTTCCTCTAACCAACACACTCAAGG
This sequence comes from Rana muscosa, assembly GCA_029206835.1. NCBI lineage: Eukaryota > Metazoa > Chordata > Amphibia > Anura > Ranidae > Rana > Rana muscosa. Next base: position 182,491,958 of record CM055121.1, read on the forward strand.
GGAGAGCAAGCCCACACCATGCGACACTTAGGGCAATAAAGCAATCAGCCATGGAGCAAGGAAGATCTATATTAACATATAGACTCACAGATCATTATAGGGCAATTACACTTAGTATAATATTAAGTATAAAGCTCAAACCCCGATATTCGCCATCTAGTGGTCATAAAAAACAGAACAAAAACAAAAGGGAAAGTGGCATTGCAACGAGGGGAACAAACTGTCTCAACCAGAACCACCGGGCCAGGCATCTTAACATTGGGTCTAACATTTTCAGCACATGCGATCACCAAGGGGACAAGAGAAACATATCCCCCATGGGGTCACATACAAAAGAAAAGTACATAATGAATAATAATGAAATTATTAATATAAATAATAAAAGAAAAATGGTCAACATATTTAACATAAAAATAGATAATCATATATTACATTTATCTCAACTTCATAATATAGACCTAAGTCTATATATAGTATTATATAATGTTATATTAAGGGAGAGATCCCTTAATCCAGCAATGAATTAAACAGTGACTTACAACAAGAGAGAACCAGAATAACATCTTGGGCCATATTAGGAATCCCAAGGGGGAAAGAAAGAGGAAGGGAGAAAAGAAAGGCTGTATAGAGGTTATTGATTGGGACTTGGAAGATTATAAAGTAGGGACCTACAAAGCGCAATTGATGAAATCATGCGTGTGCGGACAACAGGCTCAAAGAAAAGATTTGTATGATTGAGTTTCATTCAACCCAGGTGGTTGTGTGGCAGCGAGTCGTTCGATCCATATAGTTTCTCTTTGTAAGATTATTTTATCCCAATTACCACCTCGTGGGTCCTTGGGAATAACTGCCAATGCAATGAAGGATACACAGGTGGTGTCAAATTTGTGGTATAGATCTATATGACGGCTGACAGTTGTCAGCATCTTACCACTCCCTGAATAATACACATGGTCTTTGACACGCTGCCAAAATTTACGAACTGTCTTTCCAACATAGAAGGCTCCACACACGCATGTCATCAAATACACGACCCCCTCAGTGCTACAATCGGCTCTAAAACCAGGACAGAACCTCTCCCCATTGGGTAGGGTGAAGCTCTGTCCTGGACAGATCCACGGGCAAAAATTACATTGTCCACATTGGTGAATCCCTTGAGTGGTGTTGTTATTAATAGTAGAGGCCACGTAGTGGCTTGACACCAGTTTGTCTCGTAGGGAATTTGCCCGTCTGAAGGTTATCTCTGGTCTAATGCCTAGATGTTTGCGAACTGTGGGGTCTTGATATAGCACGTGCCAGTGATTGGTAAGTATGGCACGAACTTCTTGATGTTGTGATGAAAAACGTGTGATCATTCGCAGAGGTGCTCGCATATCAGATACACTCTTGTTTTGAAAAAGCAAATTATTCCTTGGTTGTCGCAAGGCTTTATTGAAGGCCTTGCGTAAAAGCGATTTACTGTAGCCTCTGGCTAACAGTCGTGTGCGCAACATTTGTGCTTCCCTCTGAAAATCCTCTGTATGGGTGCAGTTACGACGAAGTCGTATATATTGTGCATATGGTATGCTACGTATTAATGCCACCGGATGTGCACTTGTGGCGTGCAACATAGTGTTGCCAGCCGTTTCCTTGCGATAAAGGCTTGTTGCTAAGCAACCATCATGGTCTTTAAAGATTGTTAAATCTAAAAATGTTATTTTAGAGCGGTCGAAATTGAGAGTGAATTTTAAATTGAAAGAGTTATGATTTAATGCATCAACAAAGGTCCTGAGGGAATCAGGTGTACCCGCCCATACCATGATGATATCGTCAATGTAACGCATCCAGCACACCACCTGTTCAGTATAAACCCCCATCCCCTCATCCGAGAAGATGTAACGCTCCCACCCCCCCAGGTACAGGTTGGCGTAGGCCGGTGCGCAACAAGTGCCCATGGCCACCCCCTGTACCTGGAGGAAGTGGGAACCGTTAAACCCAAACCAGTTGTGGGTAAGGACGAATTGAAGCAATGTGAGTACGAACTCATTGTACTTCCATTGGGTATGGGGTTCCTCATAGAGGAAGGCACGTACCATCCCGATGCCCTGCTCGTGAGGGATACTAGAGTATAGGGACTCTACATCCAAAGTCACGAGCAGGGCATCAGAAGGGATTGCCATTCCCTCAATCTTTTTTAACAAATCTAAAGTATCCCTAGTATATGAGGACAAGCTCGTTACATGAGGCATAAGTGTGGCATCAATGAGCCTGCTGGCATTTTCAGTCAAGGACCCGATACCTGATACAATTGGCCTCCCCGGTGGTTCAATAGAATTTTTGTGGACCTTGGGCAATGAGTAAAAAGTAGCTTCTCGAGGGAATTTGTTATTAAGATAATCATACGTATCCTGGTTGATTAAACCTTTCTGATATCCATCATTGATGATAGATAGATAATCATTTTTGAAGGTTGGGATAACTGTAGCAGGGATTTTATGATACCAACTAGTGTTAGATAGAATGTTATAACACATCCTTTCATAGTTGGCTTTGGTTATCAGGACAACGTTCCCTCCTTTGTCCGATGCCTTGATGACCAAATCAGGATGTTTGCTAAGTTGGAGGATGGCTTTCTTTTGGATAGAAGTTAAATTGCTAGAATGCATTGGAACTGACATCTGCTTGATGTCACTCACAACCCCTATTAAAAAAGCCCATATAGATGGGTTAGTGGAGAGATCAGGGAATCTAGTAGACTTTGGCTTGAATTTGTTCAGTTTAGGGAGAACAGAAACTTGTAGGGGAGTAGTTGAGGACGCACATGTTGTGTTGACAATGGGAGATGCAACTGCATCACTCAAGTCATCAGTTTCATTGTTTTCGTCCAGTAGTAGCATTAAGTCACGAAGGGCTCTAAAATCCTTCATAGTGTAGTGTTTAATGCTTTCAGCAAATTCCCGCTCCTGTCTCATTCGTATGTTGTCTTGATCATAGATGTATCTATATGTCAGATTGCGTACAAACATATAGACATCCTTAATCAGTTCATATTTATCTAAGTTAGCTGATGGACAAAAGCTTAGACCCAGTCTCAAGACTTCCAACTGTTGATCTGTAAATGAATAGGGTGTGAGGTTAATAACATCCAGTGCTAAATTTGTAGTGGTGGAGGCCCCGTCATCTGAAAATTTGGTAGAGGTGTGTAAGGAAACGCTAAGTGGGGGTCTAGAGTACTTTGTTTGGTAAGCACAGGTGTCTGAGGTGGAAGTACAGAGTTCAGAGAAGGTTGAAAATTAGAATTAGAAGGCATAGACAATTGAGTAGAATTGGATGGATCAGAGAAGGACATATTGGAGAAGGTGGGTGCCTGTCCTGATAATATCAGTGGTGTAGTAGATGGTCTCGGATTTTTAGGTTGTATATTTAATAATTGGGCGGCTTGCTGAGCAATAGCCCCCATATATCTTGGTTGTGAACTATTCCCACCACCATTAGAAGCGACGGCACCCCCTTCTTGTGCTTGGTTTCTATTTCTTACATCAAATGAGCTTTTTTTAGAGTAAGGTGTATAGTACCCACCACCATGACCCCGCTTACGTGACTCTTTTACATTTGTAACAGGTGTCGGTGCTCCTCGTCTAATCGGTGGCTGTAATACAGGAACAGACATAGAGATAGATGAGTCAGATTCAGTATCATCTTCCGTGAAACCAAAGTCATTACCAACATTACGAGTTTTAGCAGTTTTCTTTGGCCCTCTCCCCTGGTGGGGGTTTTGCCATTTGTATGCAAAGCCCTCCAAGAAAGCCATTCTATCCTTGGATATTTTATTTTGTTTCTTGGATATTATATCCCTAGTGATTTTGGTAATATATTCCTTGACTTCTTGCCACCGTTTGTTATAGTGGGTGTGGTCCTTAAAAATATCCCCAGTAGATTGTAACAACAAAATATCCTGATCTAAACTATTGAGTTCTGATTGATATTGAATCACTAGTAGATTCATTAGGTCAATACTACATTGTGTAAGGACTTTCTCCCATGATTTTTTGAAAACCTCAGTGTAAGTCTGAAATGAGGGGAATAATTGTACCCGTAATCCAATCGGGCTAATATTCTCACGGGCATATTGCTGTAAAAAGTCAATGTGCCAGTGTAGATTGGCTTTCTTTTTAAGAAGTCTTTTCATTTTGACCATATATTGGTTGATATTGAGCTCTGGCCCAGTATCAGTGTTGACTTTGGTTTGAATTTCCTGCATAAAGCCTATCCAGGCCTGCCCCATAAAGTCCATATTGATCCTAAAGACAAAAAATTCGGAATAATCCGATACCAATAAGGGGGAAAGAATGAATAACAAGGGAAGGGGAAGAGGGGAGACCAAATTCTCTCAGTAGTCACAGTAACAAGGAAATTAAATTAATACCGTAAATACCACTGAGTTGGTTTTGAATGGGTGCTTCCACCCTAGTAATATGGAAAAATGAAAATCATATCCACCCAGAGTGGTACTGGGGATACAATGTAATAAAAAATTGCCACGTCCCGAAATTGTAGATTAAATAAAAATAGGATAAAAAGATGGACTTTATGGGCACGACAAATTGATATAAAATTACTCAACTTTTATTAAAAATTAACAAAAGAAAGGATAACAAAACATACAAATAAAATGAATAATATATAGAACTATTCATCAACCTAATGTTGACACACTTATACACATCACCCAATAGCCAAAATTCAATGAGAAATTTGAATTTATACTGGGTAGAATGACATCAAGGTCAATTCTTTCAGTATATTGGATACCAGTATTGGCTGGTGGCATTGATTGGTGGTGTGTCGTCAGAAATTCATTCCTAAACCCGACATGTTGCGCGACACAAGTCGCTTCTTCAGGAGTTTTTTTGAATGTCTAAAAATATATAAATACATAACATAAGAACATATAAATAGATTACAAAACACAACAGAACAAGAGAACCTGTATGTCTGGCCAGGTGCCTCAGAAACACGTGATCCCCCAACAGCAATACCACTATTAGAAACGAAATAGAATAAAACAAAACAAAACAAAACAAGACCAGAAGCAGTACAGAGAGTTAAAAAAAAAAAAAAAAAAACCCTCACAGATTGAAAAAGAGTCCATTAGGTGGATGAATCGTTTATCATAACTTACATGGGTTAAAAGGTTTTTCAAGTAAAAACGGAGGTTTATAGATGGTCAGGATGGCAATAGTAGTAGTAGAATAATGCCTCTGGGTATCTCGAAAAAACTAGGCATGAACAAACACATATGGATCAATCATATGATTACATCCAATTACACAACATGTATATAATTTAGAAGCATTGTCAGCATACTAAGAGCTGACCGATTCAGTTCGGTGCATACAGGCTTACCTCTGCTTACCTGAGTAGCATAATATATAGCTCCAATATCCGTGTTTAAACCCCAATTATGGAGAAAAAAATGAAAAATTGATACACGGATATGGGTACTGGTAGTTTCAATTATGCTAGCAGGAATTCGATATTGTCCTAGCTTGCAGAGTTGCCCAGTCTGGACTAAAAAACGGGAGGGGAGGAGAGGGAACAAGGGAAGAAAAGGGAGACACAAAATTGAATGGCATTAATGAGATGTGTGGGTATGCGGAAATCTAATAGAGAGTAACCAATTGCTGGGCTGCTCAAGTGTCACCCCCATAACCAACCAGCAGGGTAAGAGACACTGGCCCATAATGACAGAAAAAAAACAGTTACCTTGTAATAGATGTTGGTGGGAGTGCCTCCGTTTAGTAGGTAGCAGCCCTCGGTAGTCAGGGATTATCTGCACCCTGGGCGATAATAGGTCCTGTGTTTAAATAGGACCAAATCGCGCCAGGACAACCCCATCCGGAAAAACGCGCCGTCCGCACAGTGCCTCTGATAGGCTGGCGTCATAGCTAGGCGTCGAAATGCCCGCAGTGAGCTAGATAGTGGGCGGGGCCGAAACCGTGACGTGCCCCTGTTATCTAGCAATATGCGAGAAACAGGAAGTGTACATGGGAGGTTGGCGTGGCAACCGCGCATGCGCATAGGTACCCACACACTCATCTCGCAGCGGTGGAAGGGGCAGAGCTCAGGGCGGCGGCCTTAACACTGAAAACAGTCCCGGCTAAATCAAGCCCGCACATCGTCAAGCGATGCAATCAATTCCTTCCTCTAACCAACACACTCAAGGGGAGAGCAAGCCCACACCATGCGACACTTAGGGCAATAAAGCAATCAGCCATGGAGCAAGGAAGATCTATATTAACATATAGACTCACAGATCATTATAGGGCAATTACACTTAGTATAATATTAAGTATAAAGCTCAAACCCTGATATTCGCCATCTAGTGGTCATAAAAAACAGAACAAAAACAAAAGGGAAAGTGGCATTGCAACGAGGGGAACAAACTGTCTCAACCAGAACCACCGGGCCAGGCATCTTAACATTGGGTCTAACATTTTCAGCACATGCGATCACCAAGGGGACAAGAGAAACATATCCCCCATGGGGTCACATACAAAAGAAAAGTACATAATGAATAATAATGAAATTATTAATATAAATAATAAAAGAAAAATGGTCAACATATTTAACATAAAAATAGATAATCAAATATTACATTTATCTCAACTTCATAATATAGACCTAAGTCTATATATAGTATTATATAATGTTATATTAAGGGAGAGATCCCTTAATCCAGCAATGAATTAAACAGTGACTTACAACAAGAGAGAACCAGAATAACATCTTGGGCCATATTAGGAATCCCAAGGGGGAAAGAAAGAGGAAGGGAGAAAAGAAAGGCTGTACAGAGGTTATTGATTGGGACTTGGAAGATTATAAAGTAGGGACCTACAAAGCGCAATTGATGAAATCATGCGTGTGCGGACAACAGGCTCAAAGAAAAGATTTGTATGATTGAGTTTCATTCAACCCAGGTGGTTGTGTGGCAGCGAGTCGTTCGATCCATATAGTTTCTCTTTGTAAGATTATTTTATCCCAATTACCACCTCGTGGGTCCTTGGGAATAACTGCCAATGCAATGAAGGATACACAGGTGGTGTCAAATTTGTGGTATAGATCTATATGACGGCTGACAGTTGTCAGCATCTTACCACCCTGAATAATACACATGGTCTTTGACACGCTGCCAAAATTTACGAACTGTCTTTCCAACATAGAAGGCTCCACACACGCATGTCATCAAATACACAACCCCCTCAGTGCTACAATCGGCTCTAAAACCAGGACAGAACCTCTCCCCATTGGGTAGGGTGAAGCTCTGTCCTGGACAGATCCACGGGCAAAAATTACATTGTCCACATTGGTGAATCCCTTGAGTGGTGTTGTTATTAATAGTAGAGGCCACGTAGTGGCTTGACACCAGTTTGTCTCGTAGGGAATTTGCCCGTCTGAAGGTTATCTCTGGTCTAATGCCTAGATGTTTGCGAACTGTGGGGTCTTGATATAGCACGTGCCAGTGATTGGTAAGTATGGCACGAACTTCTTGATGTTGTGATGAAAAACGTGTGATCATTCGCAGAGGTGCTCGCATATCAGATACACTCTTGTTTTGAAAAAGCAAATTATTCCTTGGTTGTCGCAAGGCTTTATTGAAGGCCTTGCGTAAAAGCGACTTACTGTAGCCTCTGGCTAACAGTCGTGTGTGCAACATTTGTGCTTCCCTCTGAAAATCCTCTGTATGGGTGCAGTTACGACGAAGTCGTATATATTGTGCATATGGTATGCTACGTATTAATGCCACCGGATGTGCACTTGTGGCGTGCAACATAGTGTTGCCAGCCGTTTCCTTGCGATAAAGGCTTGTTGCTAAGCAACCATCATGGTCTTTAAAGATTGTTAAATCTAAAAATGTTATTTTAGAGCGGTCGAAATTGAGAGTGAATTTTAAATTGAAAGAGTTATGATTTAATGCATCAACAAAGGTCCTGAGGGAATCAGGTGTACCCGCCCATACCATGATGATATCGTCAATGTAACGCATCCAGCAAACCACCTGTTCAGTATAAACCCCCATCCCCTCATCCGAGAAGATGTAACGCTCCCACCCTCCCAGGTACAGGTTGGCGTAGGCCGGTGCGCAACAAGTGCCCATGGCCACCCCCTGTACCTGGAGGAAGTGGGAACCGTTAAACCCAAACCAGTTGTGGGTAAGGACGAATTGAAGCAATGTGAGTACGAACTCATTGTACTTCCATTGGGTATGGGGTTCCTCATAGAGGAAGGCACGTACCATCCCGATGCCCTGCTCGTGAGGGATACTAGAGTATAGGGACTCTACATCCAAAGTCACGAGCAGGGCATCAGGAGGGATTGCCATTCCCTCAATCTTTTTTAACAAATCTAAAGTATCCCTAGTATATGAGGACAAGCTCGTTACATGAGGCATAAGTGTGGCATCAATGAGCCTGCTGGCATTTTCAGTCAAGGACCCGATACCTGATACAATTGGCCTCCCCGGTGGTTCAATAGAATTTTTGTGGACCTTGGGCAATGAGTAAAAAGTAGCTTCTCGAGGGAATTTGTTATTAAGATAATCATACGTATCCTGGTTGATTAAACCTTTCTGATATCCATCATTGATGATAGATAGATAATCATTTTTGAAGGTTGGGATAACTGTAGCAGGGATTTTATGATACCAACTAGTGTTAGATAGAATGTTATAACACATCCTTTCATAGTTGGCTTTGGTCATCAGGACAACGTTCCCTCCTTTGTCCGATGCCTTGATGACCAAATCAGGATGTTTGCTAAGTTGGAGGATGGCTTTCTTTTGGATAGAAGTTAAATTGCTAGAATGCATTGGAACTGACATCTGCTTGATGTCACTCACAACCCCTATTAAAAAAGCCCATATAGATGGGTTAGTGGAGAGATCAGGGAATCTAGTAGACTTTGGCTTGAATTTGTTCAGTTTAGGGAGAACAGAAACTTGTAGGGGAGTAGTTGAGGACGCACATGTTGTGTTGACAATGGGAGATGCAACTGCATCACTCAAGTCATCAGTTTCATTGTTTTCGTCCAGTAGTAGCATTAAGTCACGAAGGGCTCTAAAATCCTTCATAGTGTAGTGTTTAATGCTTTCAGCAAATTCCCGCAAATTCCCGCTCCTGTCTCATTCGTATGTTATCTTGATCATAGATGAATTTGACACCACCTGTGTATCCTTCATTGCATTGGCAGTTATTCCCAAGGACCCACGAGGTGGTAATTGGGATAAAATAATCTTACAAAGAGAAACTATATGGATCGAACGACTCGCTGCCACACAACCACCTGGGTTGAATGAAACTCAATCATACAAATCTTTTCTTTGAGCCTGTTGTCCGCACACGCATGATTTCATCAATTGCGCTTTGTTGGTCCCTACTTTATAATCTTCCAAGTCCCAATCAATAACCTCTATACAGCCTTTCTTTTCTCCCTTCCTCTTTCTTTCCCCCTTGGGATTCCTAATATGGCCCAAGATGTTATTCTGGTTCTCTCTTGTTGTAAGTCACTGTTTAATTCATTGCTGGATTAAGGGATCTCTCCCTTAATATAACATTATATAATACTATATATAGACTTAGGTCTATATTATGAAGTTGAGATAAATGTAATATTTGATTATCTATTTTTATGTTAAATATGTTGACCATTTTTCTTTTATTATTTATATTAATAATTTCATTATTATTCATTATGTACTTTTCTTTTGTATGTGACCCCATGGGGGATATGTTTCTCTTGTCCCCTTGGTGATCGCATGTGCTGAAAATGTTAGACCCAATGTTAAGATGCCTGGCCCGGTGGTTCTGGTTGAGACAGTTTGTTCCCCTCGTTGCAATGCCACTTTCCCTTTTGTTTTTGTTCTGTTTTTTATGACCACTAGATGGCGAATATCGGGGTTTGAGCTTTATACTTAATATTATACTAAGTGTAATTGCCCTATAATGATCTGTGAGTCTATATGTTAATATAGATCTTCCTTGCTCCATGGCTGATTGCTTTATTGCCCTAAGTGTCGCATGGTGTGGGCTTGCTCTCCCCTTGAGTGTGTTGGTTAGAGGAAGGAATTGATTGCATCGCTTGACGATGTGCGGGCTTGATTTAGCCGGGACTGTTTTCAGTGTTAAGGCCGCCGCCCTGAGCTCTGCCCCTTCCACCGCTGCGAGATGAGTGTGTGGGTACCTATGCGCATGCGCGGTTGCCACGCCAACCTCCCATGTACACTTCCTGTTTCTCGCATATTGCTAGATAACAGGGGCACGTCACGGTTTCGGCCCCGCCCACTATCTAGCTCACTGCGGGCATTTCGACGCCTAGCTATGACGCCAGCCTATCAGAGGCACTGTGCGGACGGCGCGTTTTTCCGGATGGGGTTGTCCTGGCGCGATTTGGTCCTATTTAAACACAGGACCTATTATCGCCCAGGGTGCAGATAATCCCTGACTACCGAGGGCTGCTACCTACTAAACGGAGGCACTCCCACCAACATCTATTACAAGGTAACTGTTTTTTTTTCTGTCATTATGGGCCAGTGTCTCTTACCCTGCTGGTTGGTTATGGGGGTGACACTTGAGCAGCCCAGCAATTGGTTACTCTCTATTAGATTTCCGCATACCCACACATCTCATTAATGCCATTCAATTTTGTGTCTCCCTTTTCTTCCCTTGTTCCCTCTCCTCCCCTCCCGTTTTTTAGTCCAGACTGGGCAACTCTGCAAGCTAGGACAATATCGAATTCCTGCTAGCATAATTGAAACTACCAGTACCCATATCCGTGTATCAATTTTTCATTTTTTTCTCCACAATTGGGGTTTAAACACGGATATTGGAGCTATATATTATGCTACTCAGGTAAGCAGAGGTAAGCCTGTATGCACCGAACTGAATCGGTCAGCTCTTAGTATGCTGACAATGCTTCTAAATTATATACATGTTGTGTAATTGGATGTAATCATATGATTGATCCATATGTGTTTGTTCATGCCTAGTTTTTTCAAGATACCCAGAGGCATTATTCTACTACTACTATTGCCATCCTGACCATCTATAAACCTCCGTTTTTACTTGAAAAACCTTTTAACCCATGTAAGTTATGATAAACGATTCATCCACCTAATGGACTCTTTTTCAATCTGTGAGGGTTTTTTTTTTTTTTTTTAACTCTCTGTACTGCTTCTGGTCTTGTTTTGTTTTGTTTTGTTTTATTCTATTTCATTTCTAATAGTGGTATTGCTGTTGGGGGATCACGTGTTTCTGAGGCACCTGGCCAGACATACAGGTTCTCTTGTTCTGTTGTGTTTTGTAATCTATTTATATGTTCTTATGTTATGTATTTATATATTTTTAGACATTCAAAAAAACTCCTGAAGAAGCGACTTGTGTCGCGCAACATGTCGGGTTTAGGAATGAATTTCTGACGACACACCACCAATCAATGCCACCAGCCAATACTGGTATCCAATATACTGAAAGAATTGACCTTGATGTCATACTACCCAGTATAAATTCTAATTTCTCATTGAATTTTGGCTATTGGGTGATGTGTATAAGTGTGTCAACATTAGGTTGATGAATAGTTCTATATATTATTCATTTTATTTGTATGTTTTGTTATCCTTTCTTTTGTTAATTTTTAATAAAACTTGAGTAATTTTATATCAATTTGTCGTGCCCATAAAGTCCATCTTTTTATCCTATTTTTATTTAATCTACAATTTCGGGACGTGGCAATTTTTTATTACATTGTATCCCCAGTACCACTCTGGGTGGATATGATTTTCATTTTTCCATATTACTAGGGTGGAAGCACCCATTCAAAACCAACTCAGTGGTATTTACGGTATTAATTTAATTTCCTTGTTACTGTGACTACTGAGAGAATTTGGTCTCCCCTCTTCCCCTTCCCTTGTTATTCATTCTTTCCCCCTTATTGGTATCGGATTATTCTGAATTTTTTGTCTTTAGGATCAATATGGACTTTATGGGGCAGGCCTGGATAGGCTTTATGCAGGAAATTCAAACCAAAGTCAACACTGATACTGGGCCAGAGCTCAATATCAACCAATATATGGTCAAAATGAAAAGACTTCTTAAAAAGAAAGCCAATCTACACTGGCACATTGACTTTTTACAGCAATATGCCCGTGAGAATATTAGCCCGATTGGATTACGGGTACAATTATTCCCCTCATTTCAGACTTACACTGAGGTTTTCAAAAAATCATGGGAGAAAGTCCTTACACAATGTAGTATTGACCTAATGAATCTACTAGTGATTCAATATCAATCAGAACTCAATAGTTTAGATCAGGATATTTTGTTGTTACAATCTACTGGGGATATTTTTAAGGACCACACCCACTATAACAAACGGTGGCAAGAAGTCAAGGAATATATTACCAAAATCACTAGGGATATAATATCCAAGAAACAAAATAAAATATCCAAGGATAGAATGGCTTTCTTGGAGGGCTTTGCATACAAATGGCAAAACCCCCACCAGGGGAGAGGGCCAAAGAAAACTGCTAAAACTCGTAATGTTGGTAATGACTTTGGTTTCACGGAAGATGATACTGAATCTGACTCATCTATCTCTATGTCTGTTCCTGTATTACAGCCACCGATTAGACGAGGAGCACCGACACCTGTTACAAATGTAAAAGAGTCACGTAAGCGGGGTCATGGTGGTGGGTACTATACACCTTACTCTAAAAAAAGCTCATTTGATGTAAGAAATAGAAACCAAGCACAAGAAGGGGGTGCCGTCGCTTCTAATGGTGGTGGGAATAGTTCACAACCAAGATATATGGGGGCTATTGCTCAGCAAGCCGCCCAATTATTAAATATACAACCTAAAAATCCGAGACCATCTACTACACCACTGATATTATCAGGACAGGCACCCACCTTCTCCAATATGTCCTTCTCTGATCCATCCAATTCTACTCAATTGTCTATGCCTTCTAATTCTAATTTTCAACCTTCTCTGAACTCTGTACTTCCACCTCAGACACCTGTGCTTACCAAACAAAGTACTCTAGACCCCCACTTAGCGTTTCCTTACACACCTCTACCAAATTTTCAGATGACGGGGCCTCCACCACTACAAATTTAGCACTGGATGTTATTAACCTCACACCCTATTCATTTACAGATCAACAGTTGGAAGTCTTGAGACTGGGTCTAAGCTTTTGTCCATCAGCTAACTTAGATAAATATGAACTGATTAAGGATGTCTATATGTTTGTACGCAATCTGACATATAGATACATCTATGATCAAGACAACATACGAATGAGACAGGAGCGGGAATTTGCTGAAAGCATTAAACACTACACTATGAAGGATTTTAGAGCCCTTCGTGACTTGATGCTACTACTGGACGAAAACAATGAAACTGATGACTTGAGTGATGCAGTTGCATCTCCCATTGTCAACACAACATGTGCGTCCTCAACTACTCCCCTACAAGTTTCTGTTCTCCCTAAACTGAACAAATTCAAGCCAAAGTCTACTAGATTCCCTGATCTCTCCACTAACCCATCTATATGGGCTTTTTTAATAGGGGTTGTGAGTGACATCAAGCAGATGTCAGTTCCAATGCATTCTAGCAATTTAACTTCTATCCAAAAGAAAGCCATCCTCCAACTTAGCAAACATCCTGATTTGGTCATCAAGGCATCGGACAAAGGAGGGAACGTTGTCCTGATGACCAAAGCCAACTATGAAAGGATGTGTTATAACATTCTATCTAACACTAGTTGGTATCATAAAATCCCTGCTACAGTTATCCCAACCTTCAAAAATGATTATCTATCTATCATCAATGATGGATATCAGAAAGGTTCAATCAACCAGGATACGTATGATTATCTTAATAACAAATTCCCTCGAGAAGCTACTTTTTACTCATTGCCCAAGGTCCACAAAAATTCTATTGAACCACCGGGGAGGCCAATTGTATCAGGTATCGGGTCCTTGACTGAAAATGCCAGCAGGCTCATTGATGCCACACTTATGCCTCATGTAACAAGCTTGTCCTCATATACTAGGGATACTTTAGATTTGTTAAAAAAGATTGAGGGAATGGCAATCCCTCCTGATGCCCTGCTCGTGACTTTGGATGTAGAGTCCCTATACTCTAGTATCCCTCACGAGCAGGGCATCAGGATGGTACGTGCCTTCCTCTATGAGGAACCCCATACCCAATGGAAGTACAATGAGTTCGTACTCACATTGCTTCAATTCGTCCTTACCCACAACTGGTTTGGGTTTAACGGTTCCCACTTCCTCCAGGTACAGGGGGTGGCCATGGGCACTTGTTGCGCACCGGCCTACGCCAACCTGTACCTGGGGGGGTGGGAGCGTTACATCTTCTCGGATGAGGGGATGGGGGTTTATACTGAACAGGTGGTTTGCTGGATGCGTTACATTGACGATATCATCATGGTATGGGCGGGTACACCTGATTCCCTCAGGACCTTTGTTGATGCATTAAATCATAACTCTTTCAATTTAAAATTCACTCTCAATTTCGACCGCTCTAAAATAACATTTTTAGATTTAACAATCTTTAAAGACCATGATGGTTGCTTAGCAACAAGCCTTTATCGCAAGGAAACGGCTGGCAACACTATGTTGCACGCCACAAGTGCACATCCGGTGGCATTAATACGTAGCATACCATATGCACAATATATACGACTTCGTCGTAACTGCACCCATACAGAGGATTTTCAGAGGGAAGCACAAATGTTGCGCACACGACTGTTAGCCAGAGGCTACAGTAAGTCGCTTTTACGCAAGGCCTTCAATAAAGCCTTGCGACAACCAAGGAATAATTTGCTTTTTCAAAACAAGAGTGTATCTGATATGCGAGCACCTCTGCGAATGATCACACGTTTTTCATCACAACATCAAGAAGTTTGTGCCATACTTACCAATCACTGGCACGTGCTATATCAAGACCCCACAGTTCGCAAACATCTAGGCATTAGACCAGAGATAACCTTCAGACGGGCAAATTCCCTACGAGACAAACTGGTGTCAAGCCACTACGTGGCCTCTACTATTAATAACAACACCACTCAAGGGATTCACCAATGTGGACAATGTAATTTTTGCCCGTGGATCTGTCCAGGACAGAGCTTCACCCTACCCAATGGGGAGAGGTTCTGTCCTGGTTTTAGAGCCGATTGTAGCACTGAGGGGGTCGTGTATTTGATGACATGCGTGTGTGGAGCCTTCTATGTTGGAAAGACAGTTCGTAAATTTTGGCAGCGTGTCAAAGACCATGTGTATTATTCAGGGAGTGGTAAGATGCTGACAACTGTCAGCCGTCATATAGATCTATACCACAAATTTGACACCACCTGTGTATCCTTCATTGCATTGGCAGTTATTCCCAAGGACCCACGAGGTGGTAATTGGGATAAAATAATCTTACAAAGAGAAACTATATGGATCGAACGACTCGCTGCCACACAACCACCTGGGTTGAATGAAACTCAATCATACAAATCTTTTCTTTGAGCCTGTTGTCCGCACACGCATGATTTCATCAATTGCGCTTTGTAGGTCCCTACTTTATAATCTTCCAAGTCCCAATCAATAACCTCTATACAGCCTTTCTTTTCTCCCTTCCTCTTTCTTTCCCCCTTGGGATTCCTAATATGGCCCAAGATGTTATTCTGGTTCTCTCTTGTTGTAAGTCACTGTTTAATTCATTGCTGGATTAAGGGATCTCTCCCTTAATATAACATTATATAATACTATATATAGACTTAGGTCTATATTATGAAGTTGAGATAAATGTAATATTTGATTATCTATTTTTATGTTAAATATGTTGACCATTTTTCTTTTATTATTTATATTAATAATTTCATTATTATTCATTATGTACTTTTCTTTTGTATGTGACCCCATGGGGGATATGTTTCTCTTGTCCCCTTGGTGATCGCATGTGCTGAAAATGTTAGACCCAATGTTAAGATGCCTGGCCCGGTGGTTCTGGTTGAGACAGTTTGTTCCCCTCGTTGCAATGCCACTTTCCCTTTTGTTTTTGTTCTGTTTTTTATGACCACTAGATGGCGAATATCGGGGTTTGAGCTTTATACTTAATATTATACTAAGTGTAATTGCCCTATAATGATCTGTGAGTCTATATGTTAATATAGATCTTCCTTGCTCCATGGCTGATTGCTTTATTGCCCTAAGTGTCGCATGGTGTGGGCTTGCTCTCCCCTTGAGTGTGTTGGTTAGAGGAAGGAATTGATTGCATCGCTTGACGATGTGCGGGCTTGATTTAGCCGGGACTGTTTTCAGTGTTAAGGCCGCCGCCCTGAGCTCTGCCCCTTCCACCGCTGCGAGATGAGTGTGTGGGTACCTATGCGCATGCGCGGTTGCCACGCCAACCTCCCATGTACACTTCCTGTTTCTCGCATATTGCTAGATAACAGGGGCACGTCACGGTTTCGGCCCCGCCCACTATCTAGCTCACTGCGGGCATTTCGACGCCTAGCTATGACGCCAGCCTATCAGAGGCACTGTGCGTTTTTCCGGATGGGGTTGTCCTGGCGCGATTTGGTCCTATTTAAACACAGGACCTATTATCGCCCAGGGTGCAGATAATCCCTGACTACCGAGGGCTGCTACCTACTAAACGGAGGAACTCCCACCAACATCTATTACAAGGTAACTGTTTTTTTTTCTGTCATTATGGGCCAGTGTCTCTTACCCTGCTGGTTGGTTATGGGGGTGACACTTGAGCAGCCCAGCAATTGGTTACTCTCTATTAGATTTCCGCATACCCACACATCTCATTAATGCCATTCAATTTTGTGTCTCCCTTTTCTTCCCTTGTTCCCTCTCCTCCCCTCCCGTTTTTTAGTCCAGACTGGGCAACTCTGCAAGCTAGGACAATATCGAATTCCTGCTAGCATAATTGAAACTACCAGTACCCATATCCGTGTATCAATTTTTCATTTTTTTCTCCATAATTGGGGTTTAAACACGGATATTGGAGCTATATATTATGCTACTCAGGTAAGCAGAGGTAAGCCTGTATGCACCGAACTGAATCGGTCAGCTCTTAGTATGCTGACAATGCTTCTAAATTATATACATGTTGTGTAATTGGATGTAATCATATGATTGAGCCATATGTGTTTGTTCATGCCTAGTTTTTTCAAGATACCCAGAGGCATTATTCTACTACTACTATTGCCATCCTGACCATCTATAAACCTCCGTTTTTACTTGAAAAACCTTTTAACCCATGTAAGTTATGATAAACGATTCATCCACCTAATGGACTCTTTTTCAATCTGTGAGGGTTTTTTTTTTTTTTTAACTCTCTGTACTGCTTCTGGTCTTGTTTTGTTTTGTTTTGTTTTATTCTATTTCGTTTCTAATAGTGGTATTGCTGTTGGGGGATCACGTGTTTCTGAGGCACCTGGCCAGACATACAGGTTCTCTTGTTCTGTTGTGTTTTGTAATCTATTTATATGTTCTTATGTTATGTATTTATATATTTTTAGACATTCAAAAAAACTCCTGAAGAAGCGACTTGTGTCGCGCAACATGTCGGGTTTAGGAATGAATTTCTGACGACACACCACCAATCAATGCCACCAGCCAATACTGGTATCCAATATACTGAAAGAATTGACCTTGATGTCATTCTACCCAGTATAAATTCAAATTTCTCATTGAATTTTGGCTATTGGGTGATGTGTATAAGTGTGTCAACATTAGGTTGATGAATAGTTCTATATATTATTCATTTTATTTGTATGTTTTGTTATCCTTTCTTTTGTTAATTTTTAATAAAAGTTGAGTAATTTTATATCAATTTGTCGTGCCCATAAAGTCCATCTTTTTATCCTATTTTTATTTAATCCAAAATACATTCTGTTGCTTCTCCTGAGTACGGGGATACCACATGTGTGAGACTTTTTGGGAGCCGCGTACGGGACCCCAAAAACCAATCACTGCCTTCAGGCTTTCTAAGGGTGTAAATTTTTGATTTCACTTCTCACTGCCTATCACAGTTTCGGAGGCCATGGAATGCCCAGATGGCACAAAACCCCCCCAAATGACCCCATTTTGGAAAGTAGACACCCCAAGCTATTTGCTGAGAGGTATTGTGAGTATTTTGCAGACCTCGCTTTTTGTCACAAAGTTTTGAAAATTTAAAAAAAAAAGTAGAAAAAAAAATGTTCTTTTTTCATTTTCAAAAACAAATGAGAGCTGTAAAATACTCACCATGCCTCTCAGCATACAGCTTGGGGTGTCTACTTTCCAAAATGGGGTCATTTGGGGGGGTTTTGTTCTATTTTGGCATTTTATGGCATTCGAAACTGTGATAGGTAGTGAGGAGTCAAATCAAAAATTTGTGCCTAGAAATCCTGAAGGCGGTGATTGGTTTTCGGGGTCCCGTACACGGCTAGGCTCCTAAAAAGTCCCACACATGTGGTATCCCCGTACTCAGGAGAAGCAGCAAAATGTATTTTGGGGTGCAATTCCACATATAACCATGGCATGTGTGAGCAATATATCATTTAGTGACAACTTTTTGTAATTTTTTATTTTTTTTTGTCATTATTCAATCACTTGGGACAAAAAAAAAATATTCAATGGGCTCAACAGGCCTCTCAGCAATTTCCTTGGGGTGTCTACTTTCTAAAATGGGGTCATTTGGGGGGATTTTGTGCTATTTTGGCATTTTATGGCCTTCAAAACTGTGATAGGTAGTGAGGAGTGAAATCAAAAATTTACACCCTTAGAAATCCTGAAGGCGGTGCTTGGTTTCCGGGGTCCCGTACGTGGCTAGGCTCCTAAAAAGTCCCACACATGTGGTATCCCTGTACTCAGGAGAAGCAGCAGAATGTATTTTGGTGTGCAATTCCACATATAACCATGGCATGTGTGAGCAATATATCATTTAGTGACAACTTTTTGTAATTTTTTTTTTTTGTCATTATTCAATCACTTGGGACAAAAAAAAAAAAATATTCAATGGGCTCAACATGCCTCTCAGCAATTTCCTTGGGGTGTCTACTTTCTAAAATGGGGTCATTTGGGGGGGTTTTGTACTGCCCTGCCATTTTAGCACCTCAAGAAATGAGATAGGCAGTCATAAATTTAAAGCTGTGTAAATTCCAGAAAATGTACCCTAGTTTGTAAACACTATAACTTTTGCGCAAACCAATAAATATACGCTTATTGACATTTTTTTTACTAAAGACATGTGGCTGAATACATTTTGGCCTAAATGTATGACTAAAATTGAGTTTATTCGATTTTTCTTATAACAAAAAGTAGAAAATATCATTTTTTTTCAAAATTTTCAGTATTTTTCCGTTTATATCGCAAAAAATAAAAATCGCAGAGGCAATCAAATACCATTAAAAGAAAGCTCTATTTGTGGGAATAAAAGGACGCAAATTTCGTTTGGGTACAACATTGCATGTCCGCACAATTTACAGTTAAAGCAGGGCAGTGCAAAATTCTGAATTCACCTCTGGTCCTTTAGCTACCAAATGGTCCGGGGCTTAAGTGGTTAAAGGAAAATTTCACTTTTATTTTTTCATTTTAAGCATTATTAAAATCACCGCCCCCGTAAAAACGTCTAATTTTTTAACCTTTTTTTGCATTGATACATGTCCCCTGGGGCAGGACCCGGATCCCCAAACACTTTTTAGGACAATAAATTGCATATTAGCCTTTATAATTAGCACTTTAGATTTCGAACGTTCGAGTCCATTGTATTTAATAGGGTTCTAAAGTTCACACGAACATTCTGTCTGTTCGCAGGTTCTGGTGCGAACCGAACAGGGGGGTGTTCGGCTCATCCCTGCTGAGGGACTACTAGGCCCAAATAGTCAATTTATATGGAAGTTGAGTTCCTCGGCCACAGCCTTCCATATTGAGTTTAAATAAGATTAGAGTCACTCCTTGTAATATCCTGCTGTGTACGACTGACCGTGCAACATCCCGTCAAAGACACCCCCTTATGTCGTTCAGTTACTAGGGGCAACAGCAGATATTCCCAAGCTCCTTGAACAGACTCCTCTGGTCCCATCACTTGCTGTCGTGTACCCACTGACCTGTTCCATGGTCCCCGGCCCATGGAAGAGACATGGTTAAACCGCACAGTCTAGCAGGAACAGTCCCAGGATGCTTGATCTTAGTTCTTAGTTCATCCTATGCGGTGTTAAAGTGGAAGTAAACCCTCCTATTGTTTTCAGCCAAGGAAGCTGCCATCTTGACCTTTGTTTAATCTTCAACTGCCGTGATGCTGCACATGTGACCAGTTATGACACCAACCATTGGATGGTTTGACAGTTTGGTTGAGAGCACAACCAATGTGACAGTTAGCATTTCCGGCATGCCGGGAATTTAACAGTTTTTTTAAACTGTTAAATCAATGGGTTTACTTCCACTTTAAATAAAGGTGGTCCTCTTCAGCACCGGGTAGGCCCCAGACCCTCAGGCCGGGGCGTTGTCACACAGACACTACTGCTACATTCTCTTTCCTCTCACGACTCCCCCCAGTGGCATGTTACCTCAGGTTATATATCAGTCCCGCCCCCTCCCAACCCTCGTTGGGGATTGGTCAGAGCTGCTAAACAAACTGCCTGTCACTCAAAGCTTCCAGCTCCACCCCTTCTGGGACATTCCTTCCAGAAGCAGGGAGGAGTTTCAGAGTCTGAGCACAGGTGGCCACACCCACTGCTATTCTGACACTCCCAGTCCCAGATCAAAACAATCAGGCCTAGCATAAGGCATAGGCCTGACTAAATTTTGCCTGCACTGACAGTTTAAAACAAATAATAAAAAAGAAACACTATTTAGCACTTCCAAAAAAAAGGTAGTGGGCGCTACATGTATATAAGCTATTATTCTACCATTAAAGTGTAGCGGGGTCTTTAAATTTAGTTGGGGTACACCTGGGGGTAGTGTGACCCAGGTGTGTAATTGTGAAAGGTTCTGGACCCCTTTTGTGATTCGTGGAGGATTGGGTGGTGTATTATTCTCCTTGGCCTGTGGGTGGCGGGGTACCTACAGGCTCAAGGTAGAATCACTGCCGCAGTGCTACCCTTTTTGTCCCTTTCCGGAGATGGTACGGCTGGGGCGGGGAACCCGCCGTGGTGTTGAAGGGAGGAGATAAAAGGGGAGACGCCCTCGCCACGAGGTCTTCGAGGATTTTCTCTTCACGCACCCAGGCACCTTAGGCCTGGGTGCGGGCGGTTCAAGGTTCCGGCCCAGGCGCCCTAGGCCTGACCGGAACGAAGTTGGGGTCCATCCCAGGCACCTTCAGCCTGGGGTGAGGTACTATATCGTAGGCCTGGGGCCCAGTAACTTCGACTGGGTCCCGCGAGGGCGAAGTGATCCGAGGGTGCCGCCTTGCGAGGGGACCCGCATCTGAGGTGAGGAGGCTGGGGAGGTCACCCGTCCGGAGATTCCCGAGCAGCATCAACCCGGTGACGGATGGGCCTCCGGTAACTCCCTTAGAGGGACATCTTCCCCTGATAGGGGCCGCAATGCAGCGAAGGTACTCCCATCTATGTTCTATGGAGTTGCTGGTAGAGACTCACAAGTTCTATGTTCTGTGCTAAGCAAAGTTGCTATAACCCCTGGTGAAACCACAGGGGTTTAGATTGAAATCAGGATAGTGCCTCGACCTGCTCATCCCACCGTTTGCGTTATGTTATGGGTCGCAACCAGTCGGCTGTGAAAGGACTGTTTGTTGTGGAAGTATAATAAACAAGTGTTGGACCCTGCATCGGTGTATGGACTCTGGTTAATGGGAGCAAGGGAGGTTTCAGCATAGCAGGACTGAGCTTCATAACTAACACACATTGGCCCGAGGAATGTACTGATACTGGCCTTCACCTCACCCACAGCTATGGGGAGGACATGGGCCGTAGCGCATCTCACCCTGTCATGTGACATACCCCTAGCAAAAGGAGATGGGGTGAGGCCGCTACACGTGGGGGCTCATCCGGGATAAAATGTGTGTTGACTTTGAAATTTGAAATGGCTGTGTCTGGACTTTGCTGCCCGGAGGAGGTCCGAGCAGGTCGGCCATGTGATTGGCCAAAGTGCGTCCCTGTGCTCGAAGTCGTGGAAATTACCCCAAGACGGGAAAGGCCCTTGCAGAAAGAGCAGGAAGAGGGAAAAGCCCAGCCGTGAGACGTACTACATGTGGGGGTGTTTGCTGCACTGCACCATGAGGCACCCCATGACTGCGCAATTCGTGGGCGGGGACTGTGGGAAGCCCGCGAAAACGTGCAAGTCGTGGGAGGAGTCTGGCCATATGTGGAGATACACGTGGAGACTCCGGCGCGTGGTCAGCGCGTGATGGAGCAGCAGGTGGTTCGGGATGGCCTCAAGCTCCCCGTGGATGCCGGTATCATACCCCACGAAGATGACTGCTTTTGCTGCTCCCCTTACAGACACGGGGATAAGACTCAGGCCCTGAGGACGGTTGGCTTTGTACTCATGCAGAGACACGGAGGCCCTCGGTGTGATCTGTCCCGGATGCTCGGGACTGGTGGTCCAACTAAAGCCATTTGGGCATTGTGAAGCGTGTAAAGAATTTCTGTTTGAGGTTGAACCATCCACAGTAAGGCCCCAGGCCCTTCGCCTCAATTGCATCACAGGTACCGCCACTCCGGAAGGGGAGATCCAGGCCTTTGCGGAGGTCCCCGTACACGCTGACCAGGGCGACGGGACTGCCCAACCAGAGACTGAGAGAGAAAAATCCGAGGATGCTGCTTCGGTCACCACAGATTCCCTGCTGCCACCTCCGAAGAGGAAGATAGGCCTGGTGCAGGCCTCCGGTGGTCGTGGTCGAGCTTTACCCCGTCGCTTGCCGGACCTGGATGGATCCGGTTGGAAGAGTCCTGGACATCCCAGTGCTGAAAAAGGTCCAGGTGAGCCAGGGGCTGAGACTGTGGTGGTGGTTGGAGGTGTCGGGGGTCCACTGGAGGTGGAGCCCGCAAGGGAGGGTAGTTCTCCGTCTACTAAAGACTACCTTCCCGCCGAGATGTATGACACCTCCAACCTGGAATCGCTGTCGGACTGTGGGGATGATGGGGAAATAGATGAACTGTTTCATCGGAAGGGCTGGGACAAACGCCCGCTACCTGTGCTATGCAAACCGCAGGATTCCCCTATGTCTATAGAAGACAGCACGCCCTGGGCGCAGGCCCCGGAGCTCAGGAGGGAGTCTAGTCCTCCGACTGACTTTCCACATTCCACAACATCACCTGCTTTGGTTGTGGGGATGCAGCGCGCGTTATTGCGTGCGCCAAAGGCAAAGCCACCCGAGGTAGTGAAGGTACCTCGGCACCCGGAGGCCATCGTGCAGCCGGGAGAAGGTGAGCGGGATGTCATGCCTCCTTTGGCCAGATTGCAACGACTTTTCTCCCAGAGAGTCGCCCGTGAGTACGGATGGGAATATCCCTACTTGCCTCGGGACTTACTTTACGAAGTTGAGGTCCTGCGACAGAGATGGTGCGACAAATTTGTCTGGGAGAAGCTCAAAGTGCCTCAGGCCCGGCGATACTTGTCCTGTTCGCCGCCTGTGTCCAAGAAATTCAAGGACTGCAGAGCGGATTGGAAGTTGGGGCGCCATATTCATGCTGATAAAGTGCTTATCTGCAGAAAGGAGGGAGAGGATGTTGAATATTCAGTCGAAGTGTTTGATAAGCATCTGAAACCGTTGTTCTTACCTGATCCGAGGTTTTACTTGTGAGGAGAGACTCATGAGTATGTTTTCAGCTACAAATTTTCCTGGAAGAGCCTTTGCTAGAACGTCTGAACAATACCCTGTTTTTTTATTTGGTTTTTTTCTTCCCACTCTCTTTTTCTATGAATCAAGGACAGACTTTGGGGTAAAATTAGTGTAGGGACGCATGAAGAATGAAGGAGCACCAAGTGTCATTACCGCGGCGCTGTCACCAGGTGGCAGTGTTGTGCAACGTTTGTTTGTTTTCTGCACACTTTTGCACCACACTCGTTGGAGCAAGTGGGTCCCTCGGCTGATGGACCCATTCATTCCAAATTTTCACATAATGTTAGGATGTTGTCTGTTTTTTTTTGTTTCCCTTCTGCAGGAGATTCGTCGGGTCAAGACTACTGAGTATGGGGTGGTTCTTAGACAGTGACGGGAGGGATTGTATATGTGTACATGATAGATGTTTTATACAAAAGTTTTATTGTTTTATAGTTCCCTTTCCACTTGAGCAGGTCTTGGCACACACGGGATTCAAAATTTTTAGGGATAGTCTCTGAGGCTCGCTTCATGTCACCACTCCTTGGGAGACGTGGGGTTGCACCAGACGCTGGGGACCAGCGTCAAATCACAGGGGGGGAGTATGTAGCGGGGTCTTTAAATTTAGTTGGGGTACACCTGGGGGTAGTGTGACCCAGGTGTAATTGTGAAAGGTTCTGGGCCCCTTTTGTGATTCGTGGAGGATTGGGTGGTGTATTATTCTCCTTGGCCTGTGGGTGGCGGGGTACCTACAGGCTCAAGGTAGAATCACTGCCGCAGTGCTACCCTTTTTGTCCCTTTCCGGAGATGGTACGGCTGGGGCGGGGAACCCGCCGTGGTGTTGAAGGGAGGAGATAAAAGGGGGAGACGCCCTCGCCACGAGGTCTTCGAGGATTTTCTCTTCACGCACCCAGGCACCTTAGGCCTGGGTGCGGGCGGTTCAAGGTTTCGGCCCAGGCGCCCTAGGCCTGACCGGAACGAAGTTGGGGTCCATCCCAGGCACCTTCAGCCTGGAGTGAGGTACTATATCGTAGGCCTGGGGCCCAGTAACTTCGACTGGTTCCCGCGAGGGCGAAGTGATCCGAGGGTGCCGCCTTGCGAGGGGACCCGCATCTGAGGTGAGGAGGCCGGGGAGGTCACCCGTCCGGAGATTCCGGAGCAGCATCAACCCGGTGACGGATGGGCCTCCGGTAACTCCCTTAGAGGGACATCTTCCCCTGATAGGGGCCGCAATGCAGAGAAGGTACTCCCATCTATGTTCTATGGAGTTGCTGGTAGAGACTCACAAGTTCTATGTTCTGTGCTAAGCAAAGTTGCTATAACCCCTGGTGAAACCACAGGGGTTTAGATTGAAATCAGGATAGTGCCTCGACCTGCTCATCCCACCGTTTGCGTTATGTTATGGGTCGCAACCAGTCGGCTGTGAAAGGACTGTTTGTTGTGGAAGTATAATAAACAAGTGTTGGACCCTGCATCGGTGTATGGACTCTGGTTAATGGGAGCAAGGGAGGTTTCAACATAGCAGGACTGAGCTTCATAACTAACACACATTGGCCCGAGGAATGTACTGATACTGGCCTTCACCTCACCCACAGCTATGGGGAGGACATGGGCCGTAGCACATCTCACCCTGTCATGTGACATACCCCTAGCAAAAGGAGATGGGGTGAGGCCGCTACAAAAGTATTTACACATTTTCAGCGCCCCCTCACACATCTATTCACATTACAAGTAGAACCGAAAGAAAGACTGATAGCAGCAATCATGATTCATAGGATAAGCTGATAAGGACAATCACTGAGCAGAATTTGTACTTGTTTCCTAGTGATATCACTGACACACCTATTCACTGATAACAGCATGGCCATTGAGCACAAACATGTTAGCATGAGGAACCTCCGTGTCTATACATAACATTTAATATATAGAAATAAAATAGACTAGATACCCCAACAAATTCACTTTTCCGCAGAATTTAAATACCATTATTCATCTTGTACCATGCTTTGATTTTTACTGTTTTGCTGTTTTATTTTATTACTAAGCTATGCAGTTGTTAAATGTATTCAGATGTGTTGAGCTTAGTAAGTCTATGCAGGACATTTGAACACACAAAAGAAACAACTTCCTGGTTGACATTGACCTTTAACTGTTCTAGTTTGTCTATTTACAGTGCAGATTGCTTTAACTGTTCTAGTTTGTCTATTTACAATGCAGATTGCTTTAACTGTTCTAGTTTGTCTATTTACAATGCAGGTTGCTTTATACAAGTTCAGCACTTCTTCTTTTGCTGTGTATTATATTTTAGTTATTTTGAACCAATTTAACTTGTTAAACCCTTGTCAGTGTGTCTCCTAAAAATACCGTAAAAATATTGTTTTATCATCTATCCTCACCAGGCGCATCCAGTGCAAAGTTGTGTTTATTAGGCGTCTGTAAATAAACCTCTGTGTCATCATTATTTTCTATAAATGCATTATACCGAATTACTTATGATTGTGCTCTGCAATCTCTTTATATATCATTAGTGCTAACTTTCTCTGAAAAAGTTATTCCTCTCTTGTTTCCTTTTAGATTCTGAACTTTCCTCACTGGTAATAAACAAGTCTAATTATGTTCCAAGAAAGAAAAACAAATCATACAGTAGTAAAATGTGAACTGCTGAATAAGCTTACAAGTAAATAGATTGGAGTAAACAGCATTTAAAATGCCATTGGTACAAAACGTCTCTAAAAGCTCCAGTTTTGTATAGCACTAAAAATTGGAGAATACAGATAATTGTTTGTGATCCGGGTGACAGATGTCATAGGGGTATTTACTGATACATTGCACAAGACAAATATCCTAAAGAACAATTCAATCCAGAAAAAAGCATCTGGTGTCAACCCAGATGTGTCTGTCATAATTTGATATAATTACAGCATGGCAAGTGAAACTTTGAATTGATATTCTCTTTGCTTCTTTCAAAACCATTCAAAAGCCACACCAGGCTGCATAGAAATTGTGCGTGTAGAAGAAAGATGAACTTAATAAACTTTAATTTCTTTATTCCCGTGCTGATAATCTTTTCATTCTTGCATCTCCTTTCAACAACGGAGTGTCCCAAAAGGAATTGCGACAATGAAGCTTCACAGTAGCAGTCACAACACTGAAGAACAACGTTCTGAAGCAATTTGGCTTTATAAGTAGAAAATAAGTACATATATAAAATGTAAAAAAATAATTGTCCATAGGAAGGTAACTCCATGTTCTTGCATTTATAAAATGTTATCACAGATTGCTGTGTCTTCATTGTAGCTCATTAATCAATAAAGAGGGCAGTAGAACCAGCACCAGAAGACAAAAAGATTCAAATTCACTAAAGTGATCTCACTGTAGGGCCACCCCCGTGAGGGCTGCTTGAAAATGGTTGACTCCTAGGATTGCCCAGTCATTGCAAGTCTCCCGACACCTCTGATACCCTGGGTTATACATTCCTGAATGACAATGCAATTGTACAGACACTAGACTGCAATTGATTAACCAAGTGCTATTTTACTTATATTTCTTAAGACAGGTAGTGCAGGAATGACCTAGGCACACAATGTTACAGACTAAATTCTCAACACACTTGAACAGTAAGAAAATCACAGTAAAATAAACAGCAAAAGTATCGGTCTCTTATAGAACCTATGACCCCAGACATAAAAGGGAGAGAAATTACCCTTTTCTCTGTCAGACAGCTCCATCCAACTCCTGGTGTCACAGGCCCAGAACCCTTGTGAACAGATAACAACGATATAATATCAGAACGGTAACACTCAACTTCCAAGAAGGAAGAGTTCCCCTTAAATGTGTGAATATTATGCACAAAGTCCTTTAAGTGGGGGGAAAGATGATATTAGGGATGTTCAGATTAAGGTGGTTTTGCAGAACATGACTGAAGATGGGGTGCAGTATCTGAACCCTATTAAAGTCTATGGGATGTTAAAAATAGTAATGGCCACTTTCTAGTCTAATAGGCATAGGATTGTCAAACAATAACTATAATGCTATATTTTGTCAGCAATTTCATTTTTTAAGTCTGCGTGTACTAGACCTGGGAGCTGTTCTGCAGAAAAGTTTATCACTTCGTGTGAGGTGGACTGGGGACAGCCAGGAAACTCCTTGGACTTTGTGCCTCAGGCCTAAATGTAGAGACACAAGGCAATGAGAACGGGAAGGTGTGGAAGGAGAAATATTAGGAGAATTGTCAGGAGATAGAAATGTTGGCAGCAGCAACAGATAGAATAACAAGAAAACATGTTTTATTCTTTTATTTGTTAACCATTTATACAATAAATGCATTGTTTTTTATCAGTAAAATCTGCACTGGGTATTTGGTAGTCCTATGTGATAGTTGGATTCATTTTATTGAAAGTCAGTTACAAATCCCCACCACTGCACTGATGGCACTCTCTGTCATAACACATGTAGCAGGGCAGGCTAGTACTTTGAATGTATATTGGGCTACTTCCAACCAGTGGTGCCTTCTTGACTCCCAGTAGTACATGATATGATGGCTTGTAAGCTTCTTTCTTTGACCATGGCAGGAATGGCCTTACAAAGAAGATATAAAAAAAAGAAAAACTCCAAACATTAAAAAAAACAAAGGGGTTAAGTTATTAAAGGCAAATAGACCATGCTCATTGCAAGTGCAGTTGCACTCAGCAAGGGCATTTGCTCCAGAGCTTAGTAAATGAGTTGAATCTACACTTTGGAAAGAATACCCGATCAAAAGTTAGAAAAAAAAAAAACTGAATTTTTGCTTGCATTTTTGCTTGTGAGGGGAGGATTAATTATACTGCCACTGACACCAATGCTGAGGGGTTATTATTACAGTCACTGACACTAAAGTAAGGTTTATTATTGCTGTCCACTGACACAAATGCAATGGTTATTTTTGTGAGCACTGACAATAATGCTGGGATTATTATTGTGTCCATTGACACCAATGATGGGATTTTTTATTGCGTCCACTGGCACCAAGTTGTGTTGTGTTTTTCAGGAGCTTGCAGAGGAGTGTGACCCTTGTAGTCCATTCCATAGCAAACAGTAACACGCTTGGGTAAGTAAAGAGAATGTTGCCACTGAACGGTGACTAATGGGTGAAACAGCCCCTTCCTTTAGCTACTGTCCTGGGCACCCCAAAAGTAACTTCCCAACCTCTATACCTTTTTTTTTTACATTTGCTTAAACATTTGATAGGAGATTCATCTCAATCCCCTTTATTCCCTCCTGGCCTTGTCTAAGGACAAGAGGGTAAGGGAAAGCAGCAGAAAAAAATAAGCATACAATCCTATAGCTGTTCATCCTTCTGCAAAGTGAAACCTCAAAACATGAAGCAGTATTCACCAACACCCAACTCACTGTCTCCAGTAACAACCTTCCCAAGCCTGATTTTTGCTGGAGCAGAAAAATAATGTCCCCAAACTATCCTACACAACCAGAGCCTGTATGCCAGCTGCTTTCATACCAGGTGGCTTTATGGTCTGTGCAGTCAACATCAACAGATTTCCACCCACCATCACTATTTGTTTTGTAGATGTTGTAGTTGTTAAAGATTCGTTACAGATTTCTTTTTTTTAAAAACCTTGGGGTTGATTTACTAAAGACAAATATACTGTACACTTTGCAAGTGCAGTTGCACTCTTCAAGGACATTTTTTTCAAAGCTTAGCAAGAAGCGATCTGGAGCTTTCCGTTAGCCACTGGTAACAGTGTTAAGGGCATACTCGGTTAAGAAAAACTTCTTACTATACAAGGCCCCTTTCACACGGGTCCCCCAGCCGTCTGTTTTCGTCAGACAAGATCGGATCAGATGGCGGCATCCACTGACATCTGCTGCTTCATAGAAGAGACTGGGGGGTCTGATCGGGTCCACCTGAAAAACTGAGAGGCGGAACTAATCGGATCGCTCATGTGAAAGGGGCCAAAGAATGAGGTCACAGCTTTCCGTTAGCCACCGATAACTGTGCTGGGAGAGCGCAGGAAGCACTAATTAGCAGCTGTATCTGCTAATTAAGACGCAAATATGCGGCCTATCGGCGCCAAGGCCCACGAGAGGCCACATATTTGTGTTCCATCAGCGCCTAGGAGTTAATCCCCTTCTGCATTGATGGTCAGTTGCAGTAAAATGTAACCCCCCCAACAACGACTCCCCTGCTGCTCTTTCCCTCTCTCCAATCAGACTGGAACTTTACTTGTGCTCTTAGGTGGAGGTCAGTGTGTGTGACAGTCCAATCTTTATTTTCATGCCAGGTGCTGAAATGCAAAGAATGTTTTAGTGCTCCCCACCCCACTGCTGTTGTACTGCCCTCTGGTACCCAACAGGTGGTGAACCCAACCCAACATACAAATGGCCCCACATAGAGAGATGGCAGGTTGCATTTTGGGCACAGGGCATTTAGACGCTATTTTTTTCAGTAGAGAAGTTCGGTGTGATCTCCTGTAGCATTTTTATAACTAGCATGGAAAAAGAGCAAGGGTTAGGCCAGCAATTAGATGGATGGATTCAATTACAACAACATGGTAGCTGCTCTAGAAATAGTAAGAAATAGCATAAATGATTGATCATTTTGGAGACAGTCCATGCAGTCCCTAGGAATCGCATGTGAATCAGTGCCAACATGGTCATTTATACCGCTGTCTTTGTAGCAGATTAAAAGATTTTTAAAGTCATTTTAAAAACAATAAATCTATTTTTTAAACTATAAACAATCCTTGGCATGGGTGCAAGCATTATGTTTTATTTCTAAATGAATTCAATGAATATGGAGGTGGCATTGTTTTCCTCATGAATACAATATTATTTCAAATTAAATGAGTTCCAAAGTGTTCCCATATTTCTGAACAGCAGCCAATACTGAAACATTTAAACACTCATAGTAGTGGAGAGAGAAAAAACTGTCATGTACGCTAAAATTATATTTTCTTTGAAAAGCGTTTTGTGATAGGTTTACAATAACAAACTGTACATCTGGTGAAAATGTACAATCGATATAAGCAGCTGAATTTGTATACAAATCTGCACTCCTCCTCCACCTCCCATGCTCCTGTTTGGTCCTTTGTTTTGATGGATGGACTCACTGACCAATAGGGAAGCTCAGTAAGTGAGAGGGAGCAGAGCCAAATAACTTTTATAGAAAAATATATTTGCATATCGCTTTAGCTTTCTATGTATATGTGTCTATTCATTGCTTAACCACTTAAGCCCCGGACCAATACGCAGCATAAAGACCAGGCCCCTTTTTGCGATTCGGCACTGCGTCACTTTAACTGATGTAGCGCTACCCCCAGTTAAGAGAGCCGCTGGTTTGATTTCGGGCCCTGTATACAGCACTGCCAACCCCCGGCAATCTTACTCGACCCACTCTGGCACAGTTAGTCTAGGGTTAAACTTATATCACATTCAATATAGTGTTGCAAGGAGTAATTTTCCTTGCAATAAGACAATACACCGAGGCGAGAGATCAAATATAACAGTTTTACTTTTATATGAAAAGGCATAGGCAGAACAGAACACATGCAACTTGCTTACAGAGCCCTGCAGCAATAGGTGTAGCACACAACAATGGCCCAGCGTGGTAACCCACCGCGCGCAGCTACTGTATTATGGTGTACGCGCCCTGTGGCGCACTAAACAGTATTATTCTCTCCCCTCCCTAGTCAGGCCTGACATAGAAGAAATCTCAGTCTTTTCACTTAGGATTTCTTCGCATGCAAACTTTCGGTGGTGCACTTGATGAAACAGTATTTGTAATCCACAAGTAGGCAGTCCCAAGGAACACTATACTGGAGACCCTTTAACTCTGTCCTACTACTGGTCTCCTAGTGGAACAACAAACTAACGATCGGTGGGCCAAGGCAGTCTATAGGCCTAAACATGGTACAGTCTACTGGCTTGAGCAAGTGCTCGCTCACCACTCCGGACGCAATCCCAGTCCGGGACTTCCACCTGCTGTGTCTCCGCACACAGCGTCTGCGACTATCGGGTCCCCGATCCAACTGATGTCCTCACTCGACAAGTCTGGTGCCACCCAGGCTCCGCACGCAGTGGGGTGGAAGGCTCTTCGGAAGTTGCGCAAGGCCCCAGGCTTCAGGCCTTGTACTCCAGCAGATCCGCACAGGAAGAAACTGTTGCTTGCAGCGCGGTGTCCAAAGAGGCCGAGCTCCGCCTCGCCTCCTTCTTAAATAGCCCCTCCCATGAGTCTCTGCGGTGGCCAACTGCACTCTGGGTGCCGAACGGGGTTCTGGGTAACGTAGTTCCGGGGCCTTAAAGGAGACCCCGCTACACTGACAATTGCGCGGTCCTGCGACGTGGCTTCCAAACAAAATTTACGTCTTTTTTTCCCACAAATAGAGTTTTCTTTTGGTGGTATTTGATCACTTCTGCGTTTGTTTGTTTTTCGCTATAAACAAAAATAGCGACAATTTGGAAAAAAATTCAATATTTTTAACTTTGGCTATAATAAATATCTCCCAAAAATATATCAAATTTTTTTTTTTACCTGAGTTTAGGCCGATACGTATTCTTCTACATACTTTTGGTAAAAAAAATTGCAATCTGCGTTTATTGATTGGTTTGCGCAAAAGTTATAGCGTTTACAAAATAGGGGGTAGTTTTATGGCATTTTTATAAATTATTATTTTTTTACTAGTAATGGCGGCGATCAGCGATTTTTTTCGTGACTGCGACATTATGGCGGACACATCGGACACTTTTGACACATTTTTGGGACCATTGTCATTTTTACAGCGATCAGTGCAATACAAATGCACTGGTTACTGTAAAAATGACACTGGCAGTGAAGGGGTTAACCACTAGGGACGCTGAAGGGTTTAAGTGTGCCTAGGGGAGTGATTACTACTGTGTGGGGGCATGGCTACGAGTGATACGTGACCGATCTCCGCTCCTATTACACACAGCGGAGATCGGTGACATTGTCAGTCGGTGAGCGGGGAGATGTTGTGTTTACACTAACATCTCCCTGCTCCATGCCTCCGTGAGACGATCGCGGGGATCCCCGCGGCGACCGAGTAAGCGGGACCCACGGTCTGACTCACGGGGAAGGCAGGGGGGTCGCGAGCGGGCAGTTAAAGGGGACGTACAGGTACATGATTCTGCCTGAACGAGCCATTCTGCCGACGTATATATACAGTGGCTGGTCCTTAAGTGGTTAAACATGTGTTTTTACTAATGGCATCTTCAGTATATTGTTTGCA
This sequence comes from Rana muscosa, assembly GCA_029206835.1. Taxonomy (NCBI): domain Eukaryota; kingdom Metazoa; phylum Chordata; class Amphibia; order Anura; family Ranidae; genus Rana; species Rana muscosa. The sequence goes on from CM055121.1 coordinate 182,525,020, forward strand.
TCTTGCCCATTTTGAATTGCCCATGTTTGTGACAAAATATTTGGGGACTAGAGGTCACAGGCCTCGGGACTTTAAAGGTGTTGATTGTAAAAAGAAATAGAGTCACTTATACAACATATAACATGTTAGAACATGTATTACAAAAAGATAAAAAACATGAGACAGCTTTGCATTTTTATCACAAAATCAGTTGTTCCATCCTAGCACACTGAACAGACAATACCACTCTCTCTACATGTTTCGCTCGACAGAGCTTCCTCAGGAGATTTTTGGTGTGGCGTCTATTTGGCTATAAACAACAGAAAATGAATTAAGTGCCTATGTTGAAAAAGTATGGTATACATACAGAATATACAATATTGGCATCAATAGGAAAATGCAATGCATTGAACAGATAAATATACTCTGAAACATCAGAAAATTGGGGCATAAAGACATTTATGAATGTTATGGCTGTCAGAAAACAAAAGAACCTTACCAGGGCTGCTCAGTATGTATGTGTCACTTGTGATTAAGATGTAAAAATACATCTCTTGCATGGATCATCCTATAATTTGCAGTACAGGATAAAAAGTTTATTTGGAAGTTTTTTCTATGAAGAAAAAACAAAAGAACACAAACAAATACATTTCTTTTATAAAGATAGATGGAAAAAACAATTGAACAGATATACAAAAAAAAGTAATTTACCTTCACTAGATTAGCAGGGTTGAATCAATTTAGGACTCTTAAAACCCACTCGTTGGGGTGAGTAAGTATTCACCCCCAAATTTTTTTTTGGAGTGCTCCGTAGGCAGGGCCATCAATCTGCAAGACCCATAATGCAAGGAGATAGAGGTCCAATTGAACGGAGACTGCCATTCCCCAGGTATAGGACCTATGGAAGGTATATGTGTGAAACAAATCAAAGTCTTGTTGATTCAAAAGACAAACTGGCAAGGCTATAAGAAGCATGTATGGAGAAGGGAGATTAGACTTACCGATTGTAGAAGAAGCAGAGGTTTAGGGGATAAATGAAGGGGATGTTATCCCATTCTACTCCTCAGTGTTTCTGACAGAGGATAGCGGGCAAACACCGTTTAAATCTCGTACCGGCGCGGCGACGTCTGACGTCATCACCGCATCGCGGACGTAAGGAAGAGAGCTATTGCGCATGTGCCAAAGTACAAGATGGCACATAGATGACGCGGCAACACGTACATTCTAAGGCAGCCATGTTAAAAAATCTAAAGCCCACAGTAGGTGGGATAGGGCCAGGCGAGTCCACAAAAGCGAGAAACACAGATTCGACTGAGCATCTCCGATCCAGTGCCATGGCAATAGAAAGAATAACAAAACTAGGACAATGGAACCACAGCGGCAAGCTAACGTAAAGTGGACTCAAATGGGTCAGGATTGATTACACAACTGGCCAATAAGTGCCCGGGGCGTCCGTACAAACATAAGGAATGAAACAAGCAGAAGTGAAGGCAGAATAATGGTGCACATAGAGTAAATCTGACAACCAGTATATTTGGAAACAACCCATTATATAAATGGGTAAAAAAATATCCAAAATAAATTTGAGATCAATGCAAATCAAAAAGGTAAATTAACTAATTGGCAGTTATCTGAAAGGTTTATTATTCATAGCAAATATGCAATCATACAGTGCGAATTCAGCAATGTAGTGCAATATACAGTATCCATGATATTTTAACATGGTCAGCAGAACAAGTTGAAAATTTCAATCTACCGTAATAAAATTGACCGAAGAATGTTGTGAAAAACAAGATAAAACTGAATAGAACAGAACAGAGGAATATTAAACACATATGTACACAAAGAAAACATAAAAAAATGAATAATAGGAAAAGACAGTATGAATCATTTGACTAAGCCGCAGATGACTTATAGAAACGGCTTAAAATTGAAAGTGTCATTTAAACCAGGATGCCTGAGAGCACATAGATCCAAGATCCATCTGGCCTCACGTTGTAATAGAATTTTATCATTGTCACCCCCTCTCTCATTGGGGGGGACATGTTCAAGGGCAAAAAAGTGCATTTTTAAGTCATTGAAATTATGGCAGAGGCCCATATGATGGCTAATGGGCGTCTCCATCTTCTTTTTGAATACTAATGAGACATGGTCTCTAATGCGGTGGAAGAAGGGGCGTTTAGTTTTCCCCAAAGAGAAAGCTTTACATTCACAAATCATTAAGTACACCATCCCAATGGACTGGAATGTAACCAAAAATTTGGGTTTATACATGCGTCCATTGGGGAGGATAACATGGCGTGATGCGTGAATGTAACGACAGAAGCCACAATTGTGACATGGCCTGGTTCCTTTGGCACCAACTGTGGTTGTGGGCAAAGGGGCATAATGGCTATGCACAACACTATCCCTGTGTGACCTAGATCTTTTATAGGTTATCTCAGGATATTCCTTGAGCTGTTTAGAAACACTGGGATCTAGCATAAGGAGATCCCAGTGTCTCTGGTTTAATTTGTGCATCTGCTGGTGCTGCCCTGAGAACCGGGTAATCATTCTGATTCCAGTGTTAGTTTTTTGTGTTTTTTGACCACGAAAAAGGTTTGATCGATCCTGATTTTTGGCCTTGATATAGGCTTTTTTAAGGCACTTGCTACTATAGCCTCGTTGTTTCAGGCGACATTGCAAAGCCTTGGCTTCCTGTTCAAAATGAACTTCCTCACTACAATTTCTCTTGAGCCTAAGGTACTGTCCGCAAGGCACACTGGCTTTCAGAGAGGCGGGATGAGAACTCCTGGCATGTAACTGAGGATTACTCACAGAGGGCTTACGATAAAGAGTAGATCCAAATAACTCCTTCCAAATTTAGAAAGATCTGAATGTCTAAAAATGTCAAATTTTGCTGACTAGTTTACATGGTGAATTTAGGGTTGTACCGATTTACCTTGAGACTTTCAAAGAACAGAAGCAAATATTTTTTGCCTCCTGTCCAAATAAAGAAATTATCACCAATGAAGCGTCTCCAGATCGGTATTTGTTCAAAAAATATTTCCTCTCTGAAAAAGAGGTCCCGCTCCCACCCCCCCAGATACAGATTCGCATATGAAGGGGCACATTTGGTCCCCATAGCTACTCCCTGTTTCTGGAGGTAGTGGGACCGTCCAAATAAAAAAAGTAGATCTAGAATGAATCTATTGTAGGCTTTGGGCGCTTCATCATTTTCAGATATAAAGGCCTCCACAACTCCAACACCCAAATCATGGGGGATGGAGTTGTAGAGGGCCTCCACGTCAAGGGCCACCAGCCAGGCCCCCTCAGGAACTGAAAGACCGTCAATAGTTCTAATTAGGTCACTGGTGTCCTGCAAATAGGACACTAAGCCCTCGACATAGGGTCTCAGGAAATCGTCAATCAGCTGGCTGGCCGTCTACATGAGACAACCGTTCCCGGAAACTATGGGGCGACCTGGGGGATTAAAGTGGGGTTCCACCCGCAATTTTTTTTTTTAAATCAGCAGCTACAGACACTGTAGCTGCTGACTTTTAATAAGGACACTTACCTGTCCTAGGCGCCCGCGATGGCGGCCTCCCGAGGCCGATCCTTCGATCCTGGCAGGTCCCGGCGCCGCCATCCTCACAAAGGGAAACAGGCAGTAGAGCCTTGCGGCTTCACTGACCGTTTCCTACTGCGCATGCGCGAGTCTCGCGGCGCTTTGTGAATGGGCGGCTGCTTTCTGGGATACACACAGTTCCCAGAAGGCAGCACGCCCCATTCCCCAGAAGACAACGCGAGGAGGGCGAGGAAGAAGACCTGCTGCTGACTAGGAAGAGGCAGATTAGGAACATCCACATAGCAACCGCCATTTCTGGTAAGTAAAACATTTTTATTTTTTTTTCAATTTTTTATAATTTTTTTGCAGGATTTTGGGTGTATTTTTTTTAGGGTGGAACTACACTTTAAGGTGATCCTTGTGGGTTTTGGGGAGGGCATATAGGGTTGGGGTCCGAGGGCATGGGACATTCCCAGGTGTTTTTTTGGTTGATTAAACCTTGATGATAAGCTGAGCTTAATAATTGTTGGTAACGGATTGCTGTGTACTTGACATGGCTTTTCCGGTACCTTTCTGTACCATTCAGAATTGTGCAACAACCTCATGATTATTGTCTCATATTAATGATTTTCCATGACAAAGAGATTACCTCACTTATAGGATGGTTTTATAATCAATATTTTGTCTGTTTGTAAGGAAATTAAAGCTTCTTTTTGTGTTGATGTTAAATTGGATTGAGATAACCCCTTCCATTTAGTTTTGCGAATTTCATTCGTTACTTGTTGGGTGAAGGCCCACACACTTGGGTTACCCTGCAGGGTGGGAAAAGTCTTAGATTTTGGTTTATAATCCTTAGGTAATGAAATTATGGAAGGAGGGGTCCAACAGGATAAAGCCATTTCCTGATCGTATTGGAGAGATTCTGCCTCCATATATTCTGTTTCATCAATATGCCCCTCTTCCCATAATTCCATTAATTCCTCCAAAGCCCTAATATCATCAATATTCATTTGCTTCCATAAAGGATTTGCTAAAGACTGAGTTTGGGTCGATGACTTTGATTTGTCATACAAAATACGAAACATGAGTTTTCGTGAAAATAAATTAAGATCTTTTATTAATTCAAATTGATAAATTTTCTATGTCGGACAAAAGGTGAGACCCAATTCCAAGACAGAAATTTCATCAATCGTGCTAGGATGGAATCATGCTAGGATGGAACAACTGATTTTGTGATAAAAATGCAAAGCATTCTCATGTTTTTTATCTTTTTGTAATACATTTTCTAACATTTTATATGTTGTACCAGTGACTCTATATCTTTTTACAATCAACACCTTTAAAGTCCTGAGGCCTGTGACCTCTAGTCCCCAAATATTTTCTCCTATATATTGGGATGTGCACCTATACAACAATGTACATAATCTGAAAAAGCAATAAACACACTTAAAAACAATCCCTTGTTCACCTCTGTAGCTATAGATTGCTTGCTGGTGTTTTCTGAACCCATCAATAAGACCCCTTTCACACTGAGGCAGTTTTCAGGCATTTTAGCGCTAAAAATAACACCTGTGAAGTGCCTAAAAACTACCTCTCAAGCCACCCCAGTGTGAGAGCCTGAGTGCTTTCACACTGGGATGCTGCTTGCAGGACAAGAAAAAAAGTCCTGCAAGCAGCATCTTTGGGCCACCCATGCCCATTGGAATGAATGGGCACAGCTTCCACAGCGGATGAAAAGCACTTCGGAAGCGCCTCATCACGGGCACTTTTAACGCCCTTTTAATCCCTTCTTCAGGTTTTGTTGCTAGCGGGAATTATTGTACTTTCTTTGGAAAAAATAAAACAGCTTTCCATTTATTCTACACACGCTTACCTCACTCTCTTCATGGCTGTTCAAAAACACGTATATCACATACTTCTGCCTTACTTTCTGGACAGACTTTAGGTCATGACACAGAAAGGAATTTCACAGCTGATCTCATTAGCACACACCCTGCATCATCTACCCTCAGCTGGTCAACTACTTCCTGTGTCATGACCTAAAGTCTGTCCTGGAAGTAAGCCAGAAGTAATAGATAAGTGTTTTTAATCAGCCATGAAGAGAGTGAGGTAAACGTGTAGAATAAATGGAAAGCTGTTTTATTTTTGCAAAATAAGTACATTAATGCTATATTGGTACATAGGGGAGCTGGAATTTAGAAAAAAAAAAAAGAAAAAAAAAGAAAGGTGAACAGAAGTGAACTTAGCCTTTAATGTAAGTACCTACTTACAGACTGCACTGTATTTAGGCAATAAAGCCTGACCAGTAGGGATGGGCCGAACACCCCTGGGTTCAGTTCGCACAAGAACCTTCGAACGGACCGAAAGTTCGTGTGAATTTTCGAACCCTATTCGTTACAATGGACGCGAACGTTCGAAATCAAAAGTGCTAATTATAACAGCCAATAAGCATGTTAATGTCATAAAACAGGTTTGGGGACCCGGGTCCTGCCCCAGGGCACATATATCAATGCAAAAAGAAGTTTAAAAAACTAACGTTTTTTCGGGAGCAGTCATTTTAATGATGCATAAAGTGAAAAAAAAAGTGAAATATTCCTTTAAATTTCGTACCTGGGGGGTGTCTAAAGTATGCCTGTGAAGTGGCATGTGTTTCCCGTGTTTAGAACTGTCCCTTGCGGCTTTAATGTCATGTCTTGTCCTGGCAATATGGCTGAAAATCCTTGAGAAAAATGGCATGGCTACCCCATCAGCCCCCCCCCACCCCAGCCCATTACCAGCCCCTTTGGGTCTTGTATGGATATTAAGGGGAACCCCGCACACACAAAATAAAAAAGTCCCTATATACTCTGAACAGCAGTATACAGGCGGTGCAAACAAGACAGGGACTGTAGGTTTGTTCTTAAGTAGAATCTGAACAGGTACATTTTTAAGTGTAGCTCCATCCAAAAAAAAACTATTTTTAAGCTTTTTGGAGAACATAGGGACGGGTTATCACCCCTGTAACATTTGTTTTGCTGTCTGTGCACCTGTTCAGAACATTTCACCTCACTTTCTGCCCCAATGACAAATGTTTTTGGAAAAGTAGGGTTTTTATTGAAACAAGGATTGGTGATAAAGCATCAGTAGAGAGGAGATACCTTTTTCCCAAATAAATCTAACAGGATAGAATTTCCCTTCCTAAGGGTAGATTTCCTCTCACTTCCTGTTTTCTCCTTCCGTTTGCAAGTAGGAGTCGTTTGTAAGTTGGATGTTTGAAAGTAGGGGCCTGCCGTATATACTCTGCAGAAATTTGCCCCATTAGATGTTGGTGTAGTCACAACACTGTAAGCCCTCACAGTTACTGTTGGTGGGCACAGGAATTGGCCCTGCTGTAAATTATTAGATCAAAATTTGTAATTGCATGCACCTGTTGAACAGGGCAGAAAAATTGGGCCTTTGGTGGTGGTGGTGGACGGTGTTGCCACAAGACTGTAAGCCCTCACAGTTACTCTTGGTGGGCGCAGGAATGGGCCCTGCTGTGAATTATTAGATCAAGATTTGTAATTGCATGCACCTGTTGAACAGGGCAGAAAAATTGGGCCTTTGGTGGTGGTGGTGGACGGTGTTGCCACAAGACTGTAAGCCCTCACAGTTACTCTTGGTGGGCACAGGAATGGGCCCTGCTGAGAATTATTAGATCAAGATTTGTAATTACACGCCCCTGTTAAACAGGGGCTGAAAAATTGGGCCTTTGGTGGTGGACCGTGTTGCCACAAGACTGTAAGCCCTCACAGTTACTCTTGGTGGGCGCAGGAATGGGCCCTGCTGTGAACTATTAGATCAAGATTTGTAATTACACGCCCCTGTTAAACAGGGGCTGAAAAATTGTGCCTTAGGCACTGGTGCTGGTGCCACAACACTGCAACCCCTCACAGATACTGTACTTGGAGCACAGCAGTCAGACCTGTTGCGAAGCATTGCTTAAAAAATTGTAATTACACGCCCCTGTTAAACAGGGGCTGAAAAATTGTGCCTTAGGCACTGGTGCTGGTGCCACAACACTGCAACCCCTCACAGATACTGTACTTGGAGCACAGCAGTCAGACCTGTTGCGAAGCATTGCTTAAAAAATTGTAATTACACTCCCCTGTTAAACAGGGGCTGAAAAATTGGGCCTTAGCCACTGGTGTGGTGGCACCCAGAAACAAAAATGTTCTTCCATGCTATCAAGGAATGGATCATTGAGGAGGAGGAAGAGGATAGTCAGTGAACATAACAGGACAGTCACTCAGCATCAGCATAGGCAGTCTTGAAGGGATGTGACATTATAAATTATTCAGTTATATCCGTTTCAGGTGCCTGGTAGCTGGTGGTGATCCAAGACTGATTCATCTTTATGAAGGTCAGTCGATCAACCGAGTCGGTGGACAGGCGCACCCTGTGATCGGTGACAAAGCCTCCAGCAGCACTGAATGTGCGTTCGGAAAGAACGCTGGATGCAGGACAGACCAGTAGCTCAATTGCATACTGTGCAAGCTCTGGCCAGTGATCCATCCTCAAGACCCAGTAAGCCAGATGATTTCCAGTGGGAAAGGTGTCCAAGTCTGACCTTGCCCCTAGGTATTCCTGCACCATGTATATCAGACGCTGGCGATGGTTGCTGGAACCGATCATACCTTGGGGCTGCGGACTAAAAAATTGTCTGAACGCATCGGTCAGACGTCCACCTTCCCCACCGCTCCTTCTGCTACTGACCGAAGCCTCAGCAACTCGTTGTCCAGGACCAGGAGTTTGTAACCTCCCAGTCTCTGGGAATGCGTTGCACAGACCTTTCTGCAAGGCCTCCCTGAGATGTCTCATCCGCTGCTCCCTCTGCGACGGCAAGATAAGATCCGCAACCTTACCCTTGTACCGTGGATCAAGGAGAGTGGCCAGCCAGTAATGGTCCCTCTCCTTGATCCGAAGAATACGAGGATCCTTCCGCAGGCTTTGCAGGATCAGGGAGGCCATGCAACGTAGGTTAGTTGAGGCATTCGGTCCGGAGTCTTCTGGGTCACTGAGGACGACATGATCGCCAGCCACCTCCTCCCAGCCACGTACAAGTCCACTGGTTTGTTGGGACTGTACATCATCCCTAAAAGACTGCTGCTGCTGATGCTGAGTGCCAGGCTCCACCTCCATGCTCACACAATCCTCCTCCTCATCCTCTTCCTGTGTGATGGGTGGGAGAGAAGGAACACTGTCTGGATAAAGGGGGCATTGAGAGGCAAGGAAGTCCTCCTCTTCCTGCCTCTGTTCTGCCTCAAGTGCCCTGTCCATTATGCCACACAGCGTATGCTCCAACAGGTGGACAAGAGGTACAGTGTCACTGATGCATGCACTGTCACTGCTCACCATCCTCGTGGCCTCCTCAAATGGTGACAGGACAGTGCATGCATCCCTGATCATGCTCCACTGGCGTGGGGAAAAAAATCCAAGCTCCCCTGACCCTGTCCCGGTGCCGTAGTCGCACAGGTACTCATTGATGGCCCTCTGCTGCGTGTGCAGTCGCTGCAGCATGGCCAACGTTGAGTTCAACCTGGTGGGCATGTCACATATAAGGCGGTTCTTGGGCAGGTTCAACTCCTTTTGCAGCTCAGCCAGCCGAGCACTGGCATTATACGATCGGCGGAAATGCACACAGACTTTCCTGGCCTGCCTCAGGACATCCTGTAAGCCCGGGTACCTGCCCAAGAACCACTGCACCACCAGGTTAAGGACGTGAGCCACACAGGACACATGGGTCAGTTGTCCCTGTCGGAGGGCGGAGAGGAAGTTGGTGCCATTGTCACAAACCACCATTCCTGGCTTAAGCTAGCGTGGCGTCAACCACCTCTCAGGCTGCCCCTGCAGAGCAGACAGAACCTCTGCCCCAGTGTGGCTTCTGTCCCCCAAACACACCAGCGCAAACACGGCATGTCATCTTTTTGCCTGCGTACTTGCGTAGCCCCTTGAACGCCTATGGAGCACCGCTGGTTCCGAGGACAAAGCACAGGAAGAGGCCATGGAGGAAGAAGAAGAGGAGGGGGTGGAGGAGAGAGGTGTGTCACAACCAGTAGTAGCATTTTGGAGGCGTGGTGGCGGAACAACCTCCAACACTACTGCACCTTGTCCTGCATCCCTCCCAGCTGCCAATAGAGTGACCCAATGGGCCGTGAAAGACAGGTAACGCCCCTGTCCATGCCTGCTGGACCATGAGTCAGCGGTAATATGCACCTTACCGCTGACCGCCCTGTCCAGCGAGGCATGGACATTGCCTTCCACATGCCGGTAGAGAGCCGGAATCGCCTTCCGTGAGAAAAAGTGGCGTTTGGGAACCTGCCACTGAGGAACCGCACATTGAACAAACTCACGGAAGGGGGCGGAGTCTACCAACTGAAAAAGCAGCAGTTGAAGTGCTAGCAATTTAGCCAAGCTAGCATTCAACCGCTGGGCATGTGGATGGCTGGGAGTAAACTTCTTTCGATGGTCCAGCAGCTGGGGCAGGGAAATTTCCCTCATAGAATCGGACGTCGGTGTACTGCTAACAGAGTGCCCGCAAGTACTTGGCTGTGACACACCTAATTCTACACCTTCATTCCTCTCAGAGCAGCTTTCAGAGAGGACTGAAGGTATAGTGGGGTTGGAGATCCCAGCTGATGAGGAGCAAGGAGAGGTCCGCTTTGTTCTTTGGTGTGGGTCTTTAATGTGCGCTTGTCAACAAGCTGCATGGCAGGTCGACATATGTCTGGTCATGCTTGTGGTGCTCAAGCGGCTGATGTTTTGGCCACGCGAGATACGCTTGAGACATATGTTGCAAATAGCAGTGGTGCGATCTGATGCACTTGTCTCAAAAAAGGCCCACACCAAAGAACTTTTGTGATAACGTGCAGAGGCAGCGCCCTGCACAGGCGGAGCTCTGCGGTGTGATTCAGTTGGTGTGCTGGCCTCTAGCTGGCCTCCGGAGGGCATCCTGCCTCGTTGGACATGTGCCTCCTCCTCCTCCTCCTCCTCTCTCCCTTTAGGCACCCACGTGGACTCAGTGACCTCATCATCCCCTCCCTCTTCACCACTGGAGCAAACCCGGCAGTAAGCTGCAGCTGGTGGAACATGACTGCCAGATTGCTGTCCTTGAGCATCCCCTCTCTCTGCGCTCACACTACTGCCTTCCTCTAGCTGGGTATCATCATCCGAGCCTTCAAAACGTTGGGCATCCTCCTGGAGCATGTACCCAACACTGTGCTCAAACAGTTCGGGGGACTCCTCAGGAGGACATGGTGGGTCTAGGGAAGGGGTGCCTGATGATGCCATTGAGTACGCGTTGGCAGCTGCTTTGCCAGTACCCTGAGCCTGGGTGAGAGAGGATGAGGAGGATGAGGAGGGCTTGGTCATCCATTCTACCAAGCCTTCGGCATGATGCGGCTGAACATGTCCAGCTGCCAAAAACAAGGACAAGCGTGTCCCATGGCCACGTGCTGACTACGATGCACGACCACGTCCACGACCAGCACTGTTTTCTCTAGAAACAGAGCCTGCTTGCCCTGTGTTCTTGCCTCGGGACTGTCTGCCTCTCCTTGGCGGTCTTCCAGGCATTGTAGTAGGTAGTGTATATTGTGCTGGAGTCACACAGCACACACACTAACTCCTGCAGATGGCTGCCTTAGATGACAGCAACAGGGCCTTACGGCAGATAGAGGCTGCCTTAGATGACAACAACTGGGCCTTACGGCAGATAGAGGATGCCTTAGATGACAACAAATGGGCCTTATAGCAGATAGAGTGACTGAGGTGGTTTTATGTGTGCTGTACTAACACAGCACACACACACACGCTAGCTCCTATAAATGCCTGCCTGCCTTAGATGACAACAACTGGGCCTTACGGCAGATAGAGGCTGCCTTAGATGACAACAACTGGGCCTTATAGCAGATAGAGTGACTGAGGTGGTTTTATGTGTGCTGTACTAACACAGCATACACACACACACGCTAGCTCCTATAAATGCCTGCCTGCCTTAGATGACAACAACTGGGCCTTACGGCAGATAGAGGCTGCCTTAGATGACAACAACTGGGCCTTACGGCAGATAGAGGATGCCTTAGATGACAACAACTGGGCCTTATAGCAGATAGAGTGACTGAGGTGGTTTTATGTGTGCTGTACTAACACAGCACACACACACACGCTAGCTCCTATAAATGCCTGCCTGCCTTAGATGACAACAACTGGGCCTTACGGCAGATAGAGGCTGCCTTAGATGACAACAACTGGGCCTTATAGCAGATAGAGTGACTGAGGTGGTTTTATGTGTGATGTACTAACACAGCACACACACACACACACTAGCTCCTATAAATGCCTGCCTGCCTTAGATGACAATAACTGGGCCTGACGGCAGATAGAGGCTGCCTTAGATGACAACAACTGGGCCTTATAGCAGATAGAGTGACTGAGGTGGTTTTATGTGTGCTGTACTAACACAGCACACACACACACGCTAGCTCCTATAAATGCCTGCCTGCCTTAGATGACAACAACTGGGCCTTACGGCAGATAGAGGATGCCTTAGATGACAACAACTGGGCCTTATAGCAGATAGAGTGACTGAGGTGGTTTTATGTGTGCTGTACTAACACAGCACACACACACACACACGCTAGCTCCTATAAATGCCTGCCTGCCTTAGATGACAACAACTGGGCCTTACGGCAGATAGAGGCTGCCTTAGATGACAACAACTGGGCCTTATAGCAGATAGAGTGACTGAGTTGGTTTTATGTGTGCTGTACTAACACAGCATACACACACACACACGCTAGCTCCTATAAATGCCTGCCTGCCTTAGATGACAACAACTGGGCCTTACGGCAGATAGAGGATGCCTTAGATGACAACAACTGGGCCTTATAGCAGATAGAGTGACTGAGGTGGTTTTATGTGTGCTGTACTAACACAGCACACACACACGCTAGCTCCTATAAATGCCTGCCTGCCTTAGATGACAACAACTGGGCCTTACGGCAGATAGAGGATGCCTTAGATGACAACAACTGGGCCTTATAGCAGATAGAGTGACTGAGGTGGTTTTATGTGTGCTGTACTAACACAGCATACACACACACACACGCTAGCTCCTATAAATGCCTGCCAGCCTTAGATGACAACAACTGGGCCTTACGGCAGATAGAGGCTGCCTTAGATGACAACAACTGGGCCTTATAGCAGATAGAGTGACTGAGGTGGTTTTATGTGTGCTGTACTAACACAGCACACACACACACACACACACACTAGCTCCTATAAATGCCTGCCTGCCTTAGATGACAACAACTGGGCCTTACGGCAGATAGAGGATGCCTTAGATGACAACAACTGGGCCTTATAGCAGATAGAGTGACTGAGGTGGTTTTATGTGTGCTGTACTAACACAGCACACACACACACACACACACTAGCTCCTATAAATGCCTGCCTGCCTTAGATGACAACAACTGGTCCTTACGGCAGATAGAGAATGCCTTAGATGACAACAACTGGGCCTTATAGCAGATAGAGTGACTGAGGTGGTTTTATGTGTGCTGTACTAACACAGCACACACACACACACACACACACACACACGCTAGCTCCTATAAATGCCTGCCTGCCTTAGATGACAACAACTGGGCCTTACGGCAGATAGAGGCTGCCTTAGATGACAACAACTGGGCCTTATAGCAGATAGAGTGACTGAGGTGGTTTTATGTGTGCTGTACTAACACAGCATACACACACACACACGCTAGCTCCTATAAATGCCTGCCTGCCTTAGATGACAACAACTGGGCCTTACAGCAGATAGAGGCTGCCTTGGATGACAACAACTGGGCCTTATAGCAGATAGAGTGACTGAGGTGGTTTTATGTGTGCTGTACTAACACAGCATACACACACACACACACACGCTAGCTCCTATAAATGCCTGCCTGCCTTAGATGACAACAACTGGGCCTTACGGCAGATAGAGGATGCCTTAGATGACAACAACTGGGCCTTATAGCAGATAGAGTGACTGAGGTGGTTTTATGTGTGCTGTACTAACACAGCACACACACACACACACACGCTAGCTCCTATAAATGCCTGCCTGCCTTAGATGACAACAACTGGGCCTTACGGCAGATAGAGGCTGCCTTAGATGACAACAACTGGGCCTTATAGCAGATAGAGTGACTGAGGTGGTTTTATGTGTGCTGTACTAACACAGCACACACACACACACGCTAGCTCCTATAAATGCCTGCCTGCCTTAGATGACAACAACTGGGCCTTACAGCAGATAGAGGCTGCCTTAGATGACAACAACTGGGCCTTATAGCAGATAGAGTGACTGAGGTGGTTTTATGTGTGCTGTACTAACACAGCACACACACACACACACACGCTAGCTCCTATAAATGCCTGCCTGCCTTAGATCACAATAGGACAGAAGGTGATACTGCAATGCTGTACTAACAGCATGCACACACCAGACTAACAGAATCACAACAGTTAGACTCAGCAGCAGTGCAATCAGCAGAATGAATCAGTGATGCAATCAAATGATCAGTATTCAGTACAGTAATGATAATGAATCAGCATCAGCATCAGCAGCCTGCCTATATCAGAATCAAGTACACAGTGCACTAGGCCGACGGCGCGGCGGCCTTTTATACAGTGGGGCGTGTACTAAAGCCCCTGAGCTATAATTGGCTACAGGCGTCCTGCCTGTAGCCAATTATTGCTCTCCTCGCTGCCGGCGCTGTGATTGGCCAAGCATGCGGGGTCACAGTGCATGCTTGGCCAATCATCAGCCAACAATGCACTGCGACTGGCGCAATGCATTGCGGGCCGCTCGCATCACACGAATGTGATGCGAACGGCCCAAATAGTTCTGGGCTCGCCGAGCGGGCGAACGCCCGATGTTCGATTCGAGCGTGGGCTCGAATCGAACACCGGGCCCATCCCTACTGACCAGGATCAATTCCAACCTGAGACTGGACAACAGCACAATGATGGGACTATTCCTTTACTCCTGTAGCTACATTAATAGATATTACTGTAAAAAGCAAAGTTGCAAATGCTGATTGTAACTCTTAATATAAAGTAGGTCATACACCTTGCAACATGACTTTCTACCAACCACCACGTACTAAAATTTACCTAACTACATACAACTATTTAAAAACTTATGGCAAATCTGAAGGAGACCATATAGAGAATGCACAATCAGACTCTAATGTGTTTGGCCAGGTTTAGTCCTACAGTATAGGAGATTATAGTATTTTAATTTTAGGACAGGTACGTATGCTAGCCGCAAATGAAAAATAAATTTAACGATTTTCTAATGAAAGGATAATTAGATTCAGTAGCCTTTTTTTATATATAAAATGTGGACAGAAAATGCTTGTACTTGAAGTTTCTTTGTTTCTGAAGGGTCAAGATGTGCTTGTATCTATCTACTGGGTATGAAGTTATTTTCTTGTTTGTTTTCTATGCTTTACATCCCTGGTTCTAAAAATGATATTTAAAAACAATAAGCTGCGCAAATTACAAAATTATTACCTCTATACTATATACAGTATGCATACAAAGAGGCTATGACCTCTCTCTGTGAAGTGATAAATATACAAACAATATGGAAAATAAAAAATTTGTGAAACGTTCCAGCTAAAAGGAAAAAAATATGTGACCTAATAGGTGCTTATATTTCAAAGTCTCTTTCTGATGTAAAAAGAGAGAAGGACTAGAGAAAACTTCCTCCCATCTGATAATGTCACCATATGATTCCTAGTGGAAGTTCAAAGAAAATTGTTTAAAGTCCTTTCCACCCAAATTCCACAGGTGATCAATAACAAGCACCCAAGAAGAAGTGATGATAGTATGACAGAAGGATCCTCCACCAATAATATGCCAGAAGTCGCAACAGCATACAGGTGCCCCTGGAAGATGTCAATTTTGACGAAACAGCGTAGGGAAAAGCAGCATGCTGACGTGACCGCGTACTGCCAGTCCCGGAAGTCACGGGCTGTGATTAAGAGCCGGCCGGCTCGAATTTTATACACAAACTGCCTATACCATCAGCATAATTGTAAGTGTAATTAATTATTTTTACAATTTGGAGTGTTCGCGGCAAATTCGAAAAGCCACGGAACACCCTGTAAAAGTCTATGGGAGAAATCTAAAGTGCTAATTTTAAAGGCTTATATGCAAGTTATTGTCATAAAAAGTGTTTGGGGACCTGGGTCCTGCCCCAGGGGACATGTATCAATGCAAAAAAAAGTTTTAAAAACTGAAGTTTTTTCGGGAGCAGTGATTTTAATAATGCTTAAAGTGAAACAATAAAAGTGAAATATTCCTTTAAATTTCGTACCTAGAGGGTGTGTATAGTATGCCTGTAAAGTAGCCCTTGTTTCCCGTGCTTAAAACTGTCGGCTTCCGGCAATACAGAGAAAAGTAATTGAAAGTCATATATAAAAAATAAAAAAATGCGTGGGGGTCCCCCCAAATTCAATTACCAGGCCTTTCAGGTCTGGTATGGATATTAAGGGGAACCCTGCGTCAAATTAAAAAACAAAAATAACACGGGGTTCCCCCCCAGTTATCCATACCAGGGGAAGGGGAACTCCGCACCAAATAAAAAAAATGGCGTGGAGCTCCCCCTAAAAATCCATACCAGACCCTTTATCCGAGCACGCAACCTGGCAGGCCACAAGAAAAGAGGGGGGTCAAGAGAGTGGCCCCCCTCCTGAACCGTACCAGGCCACATGCCCTCAACATGGGAAGGATGCTTTGGGGGTCTGTGACCCCTCAAAGCACCATGTCCCCATGTTGATGGGGACAAGGGCCTCATCCCCACAACCCTTGCCCGGTGGTTGTGGGGGTCTTCGGGCGGGGGGCTTATCGGAATCTGGAAGACCCCTTTAACAAAGGGGACCCCCAGATCCCGCCCCCCCCTTTGTGAATTGGTAAGGGGTACATTGTACCCCTACCATTTCACAAAGAAAGTGTAAATTTTTTTTAAAAAACACACAGACACCGTTGGGATAAGTGCTTCATTAAAAATAAAAAAATAAAATAAAAAAAAGATTCCAGCGGTGGTAATCCACTCTCGGTCTCCAGATCGGTATTTGTTCAAAAAATATTTGCATGTCCTCTCTGAAAAAGAGGTCCCGCTCCCACACCCCCAGATACAGATTCGCATATGAAGGGGCACATTTGGTCCCCATAGCTACTCCCTGTATCTGGAGGTAGTGGGAGCATCCAAATAAAAAAATGTTGTTGGTTAAGATAAACCGAAGGAAATCTAGAATTAATCTATTGTAGGCTTTTTGCACTTCATCATTTTCAGATATAAGGCCCTCCACAACTCCAACACCCAAATCATGGGGGATGGAGTTGTAGAGGGCCTCCACGTCAAGGGCCACCAGCCAGGCCCCCTCAGGAACCGAAAGGCTGTCAATAGTTCTGAGGAGGTCACTGGTGTCCTGCGAATAGGACACTAAGCCCTCGACATGGGGTCTCAGGAAATCGTCAATCAGCTGAACACCCCGGGAATAATGTTGCGGCAGCCTGACAGGTCTCGTATGTAGCTGAGCCCGTCCCCCTCTGACGCAAGGCGAAACCCGGGCTTTCCCAGTGACGTGTGGGTGACCCCGCCCCCCTCTGATGTAATGCAGGATTCCCGTTGCATCAGAGGGGGGCGGGGTCACCCGCGCATCACTGGGTAAGCCTGGGTTTCCCTTTTGCGTCAGAGGGGGACGGGGTCACATGACGGGTGGCCCCGTCTTCAGCTATCTATGAGACCTGTCAGGCTGCCGCAACGTTATTCCCGGGGTGTCTCCGGTGGAGACAGGATGCTGTTCCTCGCTGCGCTGGACATCTCATCGCTGGAGCCTGGACCTGGAGAGGAGATCATCCATCGCAGGATACCGACAGGGTTGGAGTGGAGACCGAGAATGGATTACCACCGCTGGAATCTTTTTTTGTGTTTTTTTACAATTTTTTACACTTTCTTTGTGAAATGGTAGGGGTACAATGTACCACTTACCAATTCACATAGGGGGCCGGGATCTGGGGGTCCCCTTTGTTAAAGGGTTCCTCCAGATTCCGATAAGCCCCCCGTCCGCAGACCCCCCACAACCACCGGGCAAGGGTTGTGGGGATGAGGCCCTTGTCCCCATCAACATGGGGACATGGTGCTTTGAGGGGTCACAGACCTCTGCATCAGGAGGGGGGGCGCTCTCTTGTCCACCCCTCTTTTTCTGCGGCCTGCCAGGTTGCGTGCTCGGATAAAGGGTCTGGTATGGATTTTTGGGGGGAATTTTTTTTTTCAATTTGTCGCGGAGTTCCCCTTAAAATCCATACCAAACCTGAAGGGTCTGGTATGGATATTTGGGGGAACCCCACATCATTTTTTTTATTTGACGCAGGGTTCCCCTAATATCCATACCAGACCTGAAGGGCCTGGTAATTGAATTTGGGGGGACCCCCACGCATTTTTTTTTTCATCAATGACTTTCAATTACTTTTCTCTGTATTGCCGGGAGCCGACAATTCATTACAGCCGCGAGTACTTTTAAATAACTTTTTTACCTTCAGAAATTACACTTTGTGCAGGGACAGTTCTAAGCACGGGAAACAAGTGCTACTTTACAAGCATACTATACACACCCCCTAGGTACGAAATTTAAAGGAATATTTCACTTTTATTGTTTCACTTTAAGCATTATTAAAATCACTGCTCCCGAAAAAACTGCATTTTTTAAAACTTTTTTTTTAATTGATTCATGTCCCCTGGGGCAGGACCCGGGTCCCCAAACACTTTATATGACAATATTCTGCATATAAGCCTTTAAAATTAGCACTTTAGATTTTTCATGTTCGAGTCCCATAGACTTTAACGGTGTTCGGATGTTTGAACAAATTTATTGCCTGTTCGCATGTTCTGATGCGAACCGAACTGGGGGGTGTTCGGCTCATCCCTACTCGTTATTAAGGCACAGAGGCTGACTCCAATGCATTTTTACTAAATGCAGTACAGAGGATGTTCTTCCAGTCTTTTGAAGTTTAGGAAGATATGGACTTTCCTGTCTTTGCATTGTATCAGAGAGAGGCAGGAAGTGTAAGAGAACTGCACCAACTATCACCAAAACAATACACTGCAATAACAATCAACAACATAAAGCCGCCTCCCTCCTGATTGGTTGAGACACAACAGCGGCACCATTGGCTCCCGCTTCTGTCAATCAAACTTAGTTAGCCAATCAGGAGAGAGAGGGAGCAGGGCCAGAACCGCAACTTCATGTCTAAATGGATGGATGGAGCTGCAGCTTGCTGTGGGGGCACTCAACAGGAGGGAGGGGCCAAACGCTCCAGCCAGGGACCCGAGAAGAGGAGGATCTGGGCTGCTCTGTGCAAAACCATTTCACAGAGCAGGTAAATATAACATATAATTGTTATTTTAATAGAAAAAAAAACTTTATAATCACTTTAAATTAAAAGTTCAGTTTGACTTTAACAAGGGTGATGTCACAGGTCTCTACATTAGGTAACATCATCACAGACAGAGTATAATCACCACACTTTGCAGTTATGGTGCTTGCTGAGTAGACATGTGCACAACCAAAAAATTAGTTTCCTATCGTTTCGTTTCGTCTCGTTCTGTATGTTCGTAAAGATTCGTAATTTCGTAAGACGCGAGTTTTCCTATTCGGACTTGTTCGTATGTTCGTAACAGTTTAATTTTCGTTGATACTGAATGATTCGTAGTTCTGTCTAAGTTATTTTCGTTGATTTGAAATTCGTAATTTTGTTGATATTGAATGATTCGTATTTCTGTTTAAGTTATTTTCGTACTTTCGTAACAGTTTGATTTCCGTTGATACTGAACGATTCGTAATTCGTAATTTTGTTAGATAATAATTTTCGTTTTTCTGTACACTACTCTGCCGTTTCTGTTGATTCGTAACATTGTTTTGTTTTCCTTGATTCGTGTCTACTACCGTGCTTCGAATGGATTCGTAATTTTTTTATACTTTCGTAAATACATCTCGGCGCGGTCATTCGCAATCTCGCGTTACTAGTTATTTTTATTTTCAACACGTGGCTATAGCCGCGTGTTGAAAATGAAACTAAAATACGTCCACGTGCTTCGAATGCATTCATACTCCCGTAAATACATCGCGGCCATTCGCAATCTCGTATTTTAGTTTAGTTTTCAACAAGCGGCTATAGCCTCCGCCCCTGTACGCCATTTTGAGAGGGTGTAAGTGGTGTGGTGAGGGAGGAGCAGAGAGCAGTGCAGAGAGTGATATTGTGGTTTTTGTAGTTGTTTTTGTGTGGTTTGGTGGTTTTATTGCAATTAGAATGTCATAGTTGCCAACAGTCACGGATTGGCCGGGACGTTCCCGGGATTCAAACCCTTTTCCCGGATTTATTTTGTCCCGGCCAATGTCCCGGCCAATCCGATTTTTCCCGTTTTCCCCGAATTTGGACGCCGCAGGCCGCCGCCGCTAGAGGTCCACGGCTGGCGGAGACAATGTCTCGGCCGGCCGCCATGTTCAAGAAGACCAAAACACGGATGTAGTACAAAAGAAAATAAAGCCGCTGCGGCGCCGCCCACACCCCGCACCTCCCCGGGGGTGGGCGGCGCCGCAGCAGCTTTATCTTCTATTGTACTACATCTGTGTTTTGGCTGGCCGGCCGGCCACCCCCCGCCCCGCCCCGCCCCGCTGCAGGTCTGTCTGTAATGGAAAGGGGCGGGGGTCGGCAGCGCCACAGCTTAATTTTTTATTTTTTTTGCAGCCACACTGTCGGCTCCGCCTCTATTTTGTTCCCCTTCGGGGAAGGGGAAACAATAATGGCGGCCGAGACAGGAGACGCCTGTGGTTAAGGGGGGACTCCGCTGGGGATGCCTGTGGTAACTGGGGACTCCGCTGGGAACGCCTGTGGTAAGGGAGGACTCCGCTGGGGACGGCTGAGGTAAGGGGGGACTCCGCTGGGGACGCCTGATGTAAGGGGGGACTCCGCTGGGGACGCCTGATGTAAGGGGGGACTCCGATGGGGACGCCTGATGTAAGGGGGGACTCCGCTGGGGACGCCTGATGTAAGGGGGGACTCCGATGGGGACGCCTGATGTAAGGGGGGACTCCGCTGGGGACGCCTGATGTAAGGGGGGACTCCGCTGGGGACGCCTGATGTAAGGGGGGACTCCGCTGGGGACGCCTGATGTAAGGGGGACTCCTCTGGGTACACCTGATGTAAGGAAGGACTCCGCTGGGTACGCCTGATGTAAGGAGGGACTCCTCTGGGGACGCCTGATGTAAGGAGGGACTCCCCTGTGGACACCTGATGGCATCTGGTGGCAGGCGACGTGGCAGGTGACACACTCGGGGCTTCCACTGATTCCGCATTTTGGTGAGTTGAATGATTTCATTTTATATTAAAATGTAATAAGAGAAATAATGCACTTCAGTCATCCTGACACCCTAACAACCATGGTGCCGGGATGATTAAAGAGCTAACACCAGATGTTTGGATTATCTTTATCTGTTGATTGTTAAACTCTGGAATACACATATTTCTATTATGGTGTAGGATCTGGGCCTGCTGTCCTTCCATCCTTCCTTCTCTTTCCTTCCCTCCCTCTTTCTTTCTCCCTTCATCCCTCATTCATCTCAGACTTTAACCACACCCCCTTTGAGCCACGCTCATTTAAGCCACTCCCACTACCCGCGTAAACCACGCCCACGCTTCGTGCGCCACTTTTTTCTCCTAAAGTATAACACACCTTCAAATGAATGCCCCACCCCCTAATTATACCAAGGCTCCGCCTACATGCGAAAAAGTGTCACGGATTTTTTTTTTGCAATGTTGGCAACTATGGAATGTCTGGGAGTGAGAATGGACGTGTGAGTCTTGTAAGTGAGAATGTTGGTGTTAGTGAGTGTGTTGGTATGAGAGTTGGTGTTGGTGTGACTGAGAGTGGAGGGATTGAGGACTGGAGTATTCTTATTTTACCGGTCCATGCAAAAAAAAATATATACTAATCTACTTCTCCTACCATGAATACGTAGTATATGCTGCCTGGGCTGACCTAGTAGTGGCACTGGCTAACACAACAAAAAAAATAGGTAGGGGCAGACAGACAGCAATATAATAAAACACAGTCCCAGAAAAGGGAAAAAAACTAACTTTAGAAAATCCTAGGAGTAATAGAAATAGTAAGAAATTTATAATTTCTATATCAATCTCTTTGAATGACTCACAAATCAAACACCACCCACACCCTGTCTAGAATGTAGTCTGACAAAGAAGAAAAATACAATATGTCAGAGATATTACATAAATAAAATTATAAATTAGAATGTAGACTCTAGAATCTCAATCTAATATCCTTAAGAAACAAAGAATTTCTCTCTCCCAAGTAAAAAAATTACTCACAAAATCCAACAGAACAGTGCAACCTACCCAACCACACCCTATCTGGACTCTGGATGGAATGCACTGCAGTCTAACACAGAAAAACACACATACACACACATTATAGCACATGTCTATAAGAAACAAGCTCATTGGGGGAAGAGACGACCTCTTCAGGGGAAGGGACAAGCTTATTGGCCATTGGCCAAAGTCCAGAACTAATTCAGAACTAACGAAATAGAATTTAAGTTTTTACGAATTGTCGTTGTTTTCATTTCCGTTTTCCGAAGATTCGTAATTTTTTTTCCGTTCATTTTTATATTCGTTAATATGGATCTTTGTTCGTTATTCGTTGTTTTGTTTTTCGAATATTCGTAATATCTCGTTTTCGTTCATTTTTATTTTCGTTATTTTTTATCTTTTTTCTGTGTTTTCGTTGTTTTTATGTTTTCGTTTTTCACTTTTTCGTTTTTTGTTTGTTTCAAATTTACTAAATTCGTATTTTATTTGTTTTCCATATTCGTTCGTTTAGATTATTCGTTGTTCGTTTGTAATGTTATCGAACCGTTCGTTCATTCGTATGTTTACGAATCAAGGAATATAACGAATTTTGACGGATAACGAATTCGTAACTAAACGAATTGCACATGTCTATTGCTGAGTAGTCTGTGAAAACATATATGATTCTGCTCCTGAATTCTACAACAGTCGTAGTATTTGTGACCAAATGCTGATAGCTGCCATGAAAACCAACGATGGAAAATGAGAAAACCATATCCTTTTTGCTATGCCTACCAATTGATGACACTTCACGGCACACTTTGTGGGGGAAGTTTCTTTATCTCAATAAAATCTGTCCCTAATATGAAAGACAACTTGGCTGCTTAATAAGCACAGCTAATGCAACATAAATACCGTCAATGATTGGCGAACATGTTCTAGCACTGCTAGCCTTGAACAAAGATTTGATGGCATGTAAATCGCAGCTTCCAGTTTTCATTTTAAAGTTGGTATTTAAAAATGCATTTTGTGATCAGTTACTAGCTTAAACTTGTGCACGCATTTGAAACTAAAAAATGTGTGTCTGTACAAAAATGTGCAGACGTATATTAGGTACATCAGAGAGCTAAAACAGTTAATAAAAAATCTGCTGTGCTAAGCTCAAGTCCTGGAAAGCAATTGGAATGGTCTGTGATTGTGCGAGTAGATAAAAAAAACTGTATGAGAAATTAGTCACACAGGCTTCACTTTGATTTAGTGTCCTCTGCAGGCTCTGAAGAGTTCAAAATAAAATAGCCACTGTTTCTAGATCTAGTCAACAGGAAATTACTTTTCAAAGGCAATAATTCCCCTGCCCTGGGTGATTTTGTGAAATGGGATATTATTTTGTATAATGAATACAGCAATTTTTATTGTGTCTCTCATTTATTGTTCTCTTTTGGGAGTTAGTTTTAGTCTAATCACTCTACTGTTTGCAGACAGTGTTTATTTTTCTATTTAAGTTAAAGTGATTCTGTACTAATAAGAATTCTTTATCAACTAACTCAATCACTCAATGTTTCCCTAAGTGCAGTTTGTTTATCAATGGTGGAACACATCCATAAGCTTTAAGAGGACAGTGTGAGCATAATCTGACATTTGATGTAATGCTAAACCAGACACTGAAGACGATGGCCTCTGGAAGGATTGAGTGCTACAGGAACTTCTATGGGTCACAAATAGGGATGAGCTTCGAGTTCGAGTCAAACTCATGTTCGACTCGAACATCGGCTGTTCGACCGTTCGCCGAATTTTGAACATTATGGGCCGTTCGCGCCAAATACGAGTGGCGCGTCACGGCCCATAATTCACTGCGGCATCGCAATGCATTGCTGGCTGATGATTGGGCAAGCATGCACTATGACCCGCATGCTTTGGCCAATCACAGTGCAGTAAGAACGGAGAGCCATAATTGGCCAAAGCCAGGGTGGCTTTGGCCAATTATGCCTCAGGGGGTTTAGTACACGCCCCACACTATATAAGGCCGCCTGCGGGGCGGCATTGTGTAGTGTGTTGCAGCAGCGGTAAAAGATAGACAGAGACAGTGTAATTTAATTTGAGTTAGATAGAGCAGGCAGGTGAGTCAGTTAGATGCAGTTACAGTGTGTAGAGGATATATATGCATCCCAGGTGTTGTATATATATATATATATATATATATATATATATATATACACTGTATTCAGTTTAGCTAGATCCGTTCCTGTTATTCTCTTCCTAATATACTGACAGGCAGGCAGGTGATTGTGGTAGCTGCAGTATTTTCAGTTAGTGTACTGTGTCCTTTGCACAGTGTGCACCTAAAGCTACCTGAATACAATTGCTGGTGTTCTCATACTAATACCACAGGCAAGGAGCTGCAGTATTTTCAGTTAGTGTACTGTGTCCTTTGCACAGTGTGCACCTAAAGCTACCTGAAGACAATTTCTGGTGTTCTCATCAAAGTAATACCACAGGCAGGGAGCTGCAATATTTTCAGTTAGTGTACTGTGTCTTTTGCACAGTGTGCACCTAAAGCTACATGAATACAATTGCTGGTGTTCTCATACTAATACCACAGGCAGGGAGCTGCAGTATTTTCAGTTAGTGTACTGTGTCCTTTGCACAGTGTGCACCTAAAGCTACCTGAAGACAATTGCTGGTGTTCTTATACTAATACCACAGGCAGGGAGCTGCAGTATTTTCAGTTAGTGTACTGTGTCCTCTGCACAGTGAGCACCTAAAGCTACCTGAAGACAATTGCTGGTGTTCTCATACTAATACCACAGGCAGGGAGCTGCAGTATTTTCAGTTAGTGTACTGTGTCCTTTGCACAGTGTGCACCTAAAGCTACATAAATACAATTGCTGGTGTTCTCATACTAATACCACAGGCAGGGAGCTGCAGTTTTTTCAGTTAGTGTACTGTGTCCTTTGCACAGTGTGCACCTAAAGCTATCTGAAGACAATTGCTGGTGTTCTCATACTAATACCACAGGCTGGGAGCTGCAGTATTTTCAGTTAGTGTACTGTGTCCTTTGCACAGTGTGCACCTAAAGCTACCTGAAGACAATTGCTGGTGTTCTCATACTAATACCACAGGCAGGGAGCAGCAGTATTTTCAGTTAGTGTACTGTGTCCTTTGCACAGTGTGCACCTAAAGCTACCTGAATACAATTGCTGGTGTTCTCATACTAATACCACAGGCAGGGAGCTGCAGTATTTTCAGTTAGTGTACTGTGTCCTTTGCACAGTGTGCACCTAAAGCTACCTGAAGACAATTGCTGGTGTTCTCATAAAAATAATACCACAGGCAGGGAGCTGCAGTATTTTTAGTTAGTGTACTGTGTCCTTTGCACAGTGTGCACCTAAAGCTACCTGAAGACAATTGGTTTTGTTCTCATACTAATAATACTGCAGGCAGGCAGTTGATTCTGCTAGCTGCAGTATAATCAGTATATATATACATCCCAGCTTTGTGCAGCTACATCTCAATGCAGGCCATTAGTATGTCTGAAAGGACAACAAGGAGAGGCAGACAGTCACGAGCCAATAAAAGAGGGCATGCAGGCTCTGTGTCTATAGGCAACAGTGCTGGTCATGGACACGGTGCATCCTCATCAGCATGTGGCCGTGGGACACGCTTGTCCTTTTTTTCGGCAGCTGGCCGTGTTGAGCTGCAACATGCCGAAGACTTGGTAGAGTGGATGACCAAGCCGTCCTCATCCTCCTCATCCTC
This sequence comes from Rana muscosa, assembly GCA_029206835.1. Classification (NCBI taxonomy): domain Eukaryota; kingdom Metazoa; phylum Chordata; class Amphibia; order Anura; family Ranidae; genus Rana; species Rana muscosa. Next base: position 182,550,740 of record CM055121.1, read on the forward strand.
TCTCACCCAGGCTCGGGGTACTTTGTCTGGCAAAGCAACTGCCAAAGCGGCCTCTTCCCTCGGCTCAATGGCATCAGTCACTCCTTCCCTAGCCCCACCATGTCCTCCTGAGGAGTCCCCCAAGCTGTGTGACCACAGTGTTGGGTACATGCTCCAGGAGTATGCCCAGCGTTTTGAAGGCTCCAATGATGGTACCCAGCTAGAGGAAGGCAGTAATGTGAGCCCAGAGAGAGGGGGTGCCCAAGAAGGACAGCAATCTGGCAGTCATGTTCCCCCAGCTGCAGCATACTGCCAGGTTTGCTACAGTGATGAGGAGGGAGGGGATGATGAGGTCACGGACTCTACGTGGGTGCCTGATAGGAGAGAGGAGGAGGAGGCACATCTCCAATGAGGCACAATACCCTCCAGGGGCCAGCTTAAGGGCAGCACACCGACTGCATCACACCACAGAGCTCCGCATGTGCAGGGTGCTGCTGTCTCTGCGCGTTATTCCAAAAGTTCCTTGGTGTGGGCCTTTTTTGAGATGAGTGCATCAGATCACACCGCTGCTATTTGCAACATATGTCTCAAGCGTATCTCACGTGGCCAAAACATCACCCGCTTGGGCACCACATGCTTGACCAGACATATGTCGACCTGCCATGCAGTTCGTTGGCAAGCATACCTAAAATAACCACACCAAAGAACAAAGCGGACCTCTCATTGCTCCTCATCAGCTGGGATTTCCAACCCCACTATACCTTCAGTCCTCTCTGAAACCTGCACTGAGAGGAACAAAGGTGTAGAATTAGGTGTGTCACAGCCAAGTACTTGCGGGCAATCTGCTATCATTACACCAACTCCAGATTGTACCAGGCAAATTCCCCTGCCCCAGCTGCTGCACCATCAAAAGAAGTTCGCTCCCAGCCATCCACATGCCCAGCGGGTGAATGCTAGCTTGGCTAAATTGCTAGCACTTCAACTGCTGCCTTTTCAGTTGGTAGACTCTGCCCCGTTCCGTGAGTTTGTGGAATGTGCGGTCCCTTAGTGGCAGGTTCCCAAAACGCCACTTTTTCTCATGTTACCTATCTTTCACGGTGCATTGGGTGACTCTGATGGCAGCTGGGAAGGATGCAGGACAAGGTGCAGTAGTGTTGGAGGTTGTTCTGCCACCACGCCTCCAAAATGCTACTACTGGTGATTCTGACACACCTCTCTCCTTCACCCCCTCCTCTTCTTCTTCCTCCATGGCCTCTTCCTGTACTTTGTCCTCGGAACCAGCGGTGCTCCGTAGGCGTTCAAGGGACTACACAAGTATGCAGGCAAAAAGATGCCATGCGGTGCTTGAGCTGGTGTGCTTGGGGGACAGGAGCCACACTGGGGCAGAGATTCTGTCAGCTCTGCAGGGGCAGGCTCAGAGGTGGTTGATGCCACGCCAGCTTAAGCCAGGAATGGTGGTTTGTGACAATGGCACCAACCTCCTCTCTGTCCTCCGACAGGGACAACTGACCCATGTGCCCTGTTTGGCTCACGTCCTTAACTTGGTGGTGCAGCGGTCCTTGGGCAGGTACCCGGGCTCACAGGTGGTCCTGAGGCAGGCCAGGAAACTCTGTGTGCATTTCCGCAGGTCATATAATGCCAGTGCTCGGCTGGCTGACCTCCAAAAGGAATACAAGCTGCCCAAGAACCGCCTAATCTGTGACATGCCCACCAGGTGGAACTTAATGTTGGCCATGCTGCAGCGGCTGCACAGGGCCAACAATGAGTATCTGTGTCAATATGGCACCAGGACAGGGTCAGGGGAGCTTGTTTTTTTTTTTTTTGCCACGCCAGTGGGTCATGATCAGGGATGCATGCACTGTCCTGTCACCATTTGAGGAGGCCACGAGGATGGTGAGCAGTTACAGTGCATGCATTAGTGACACTGTCCCTCTTGTCCACCTGTTGGAGCACACACTGCGTGGAATAATGGACAGGGCACTTGAGGCAGAACAGAGGGAGGAAGAGGAGGACTTCCTTACCTCTAAAGGCCCCCTTTATCCAGACAGTGTTCCTGCTGGCCCGCCTATCACACAGGAAGAGGACGAGGAGGAGGAGGAGGAGGATTGTGTTAGCATGGAGGTGGAGCCTAGCACTCAGCATTAGCAGCAGTCTTCAAGGGATCAATTACAGTCCCAAGAAACCTATGGACTTGTACGTGGCTGGGAGGAGGTGACTGCGGATTATGTCGTCCTGAGTGACCCAGAGGACTCCGGACGGAATGCCTCAGCAAACCTACGCTGCATGGCCTCCCTGATCCTGCAAAGCCTGCAGAAGGATCCTCGTATTCGTGTGATCAAGGAGAGGGATCATTACTGGCTGGCAACCCTCCTTGATCCACGTTACAAGGGTAAGGTTGCGGACCTTATCTTGCCGTCGCAGAGGGAGCAGAGGATAAAACATCTTCGGTAGACCTTGCAGAAAGGTATGTGCAACGCGTTCCCAGAGACTGGGAGGTTACAAAATCCTGGTCCTGGACAACGTGTTGCTGAGGCTTCGGTCAGTCAAAGAAGGAGCGGTGGAGAAGGTGGCCGTCTGACCGATGCGTTCAGAGAATTTTTTAGTCCGCAGCCCCAAGGTAGGATCGGTTCCAGCAACCATCGCCAGCGTCTGTTTTACATGGTGTAGGAATACCTAGGGGCAAGATCAGACTTGGACACCTTTCCCACCGAAAATCCTCTGGGTTACTGGGTCTTGAGGATGGATCACTGGCCAGAGCTTGCACAGTATGCAATTGAGCTACTGGCCTGTCCTGCATCCAGCGTTCTTTTGGAACGCACATTCAGTGCTGCTGGAGACTTTGTAACCGATCACAGGGTGAGCCTGTCCACCGAATCGGTTGTTCGGCTGACCTTCATAAAAATGAATCAGTCGTGGACCAAGCACCTGATGCTGATGTAACCGAATGTTTTTTTTTGAATGGGAGATCCCTTCATGACTGCTTATGCTGATGCTTAGTGACTATCCTTTTCCTCCTCAATGTTCATGCTGATAACTTGTAAGAACATTTTTGGTTCTGGGCACCACCACCAGTGGCTAAGGCCCAATTTTTCAGCCCCTGTTTAACAATTGTAATTACAATTTTTGATGCAATACTTTGCAGCAGGGCTCATTCCTGCGTTCCAACTATAGTATATGTGAAGGGTTGCAGTGTTGTGGCACCAGTGCCTAAGGCCCAATTTTTCTGCCCCTGTTTAACAGGGGCGTGTAATTAAAATTTTTGCTGCAATAATTTGCAGCAAGGCTCATTCATGCGCTCCAACTAGAGTTTCTGTGAGGGGTTGCAGGTTTGTGGCACCAGCACCTGTGCCTAAGGCCCAATTTTTCTGCCCCTGTTTAACAGGGGCGTGTAATTAAAATTTTTGATGCAATACTTTGCAGCAGGGCTCATTTCTGCACTCCAACTATAGTATCTGTGAGGGGTTGCAGTGTTGTGACACCAGTGCCTAAGGCTCAATTTTTCTGCCCCTGTTTAACAGGGGCGTGTAATTACAATTTTTGATGCAATAATTTGCAGCAGGGCTCATTCATGCGCTCCAACTAGAGTTTCTGTGAGGGGTTGCAGGTTTGTGGCAACAGTACCTGTGCCTAAGGCCCAATTTTCCTGGCCCTGTTCAACAGGGGCTTGTAATTACATTTTTTGATGCAATACTTTGCAGCAGGGCTCATTGCTGTGCTCCAAGTACAGTATCTGTGAGGGGTTGCAGTGTTGTGGCACCAGTGCCTAAGGCCCAATTTTTCTGCCCCTGTTTCTTGATCTAATATTTCACAGCAGGGCCCGTTCCTGCGCCCACCAAGAGTATCTGTGAGGCCTTACAGTGTTGTGGCAACACCAACACCTAAGGCCCAAATTTCTGCAGAGTATATAGGGCAGGCCCCTATTTTCAAACATCCAACTTACAAACGACTCCTACTTGCAAACAGAGGGAGACAACAGGAAGTGAGAGGAAATCTATTCCTAAGAAGGGAAATTCTCTCCTCTAAGAGTTAATATGGGAAAAACCTGTCTCCTCTTCACTTATGCTTTATCACCAATCCTTGTTTCACTAAAAAAAAACAAATTTTCAAAAACCAATTGTCATTGGGACAGAAAGTGAAGAGGTGCACAGACAGCAAAACAAATGTTACAGGTGCGAACCGAACCGGGGGGTGTTTGGCTCATCCCTAGTCACAAACCAGTGGATTAATGATAAAGGCAACTAGCTGAACAATTCTGGGTCAAAATAGATTTACTGAATCCATTTGGCCCAGTGGTGAATCTTCACCTGTAGAAGGTCAAACCAACATGGGCACAGCGTGACCTCCCTGGGCACTACAGTCCATATTCCCATTGCACACGCTCCTGGAATGAGCACTAAAAGTACTGGGTGCTGTAGCGACTGCCAGCTGGATACTGGAACATGCACGACAATGTAGATATTCGCCAGCACACCAAGGATGTTCAATTTCGTCCAAACGTTTTTTAATTAAAGAAAGATCACATCACAAAACTGTGTAGTGCAAGGTTTCGGAGTCAAGCAGGACCCCTTCGTGAGGCATATGATGGGCACCACAGACTGACCAAGTTCACTGTCCCCTTTGTGTGTGTTAATCCTCACTCCCATAGGAAGTATATTTACTTAAAGTTCATGCATCACATACCATGCTTGCACAATGTCTTTCCAGCAGAACCCAGTAATTTATGAATAGGCCTTAGAGGAAGGAAATGCCAGTCCATGATTTTCCAAAAACTTTACTTGAATAAACTTTATTGAAGTGTAGCGACCTCACCCCTCTCACCCCTTCTCACTCTCGGCTTGCTGGTCTTGTCTAGGGGGTTAGTACTGGGGGGAGGGATGCGATACACCACGGCCCATGTCCTCCAGAGAGACTGGAGGTGAAAGCCAGAACTATCGGGTTTTGTGTGTGTGTCCCAGAGTCAAATCCTTTCCTCGAAATGACTCCCTTGACTCCTAGTAACCAGAGTTCCACACACTGAAAAGGTCCAACTCGTATTTATTCTCTTCCAGCAATAAATAGTCATACAGCACAGACAGGTTGAGACCCATAAAACACTTCAGTATTTGTGGGGAGTAGGTCAAGGCACAATTCTTTAAGTAGAGCTAACCACTGTGGTGTCACCAATGGTTATGATGTATAGTCACTGCCACCTGCTATATAGAACAAGAGCATGAATTACCTTTGCTATCACAGCCCCTGTCAGAGGGAAGACATCCATCCAAGAGAGTTACCGGAGGCCTCTCCGTCACCAGCAAATGCTGCGCCGGACTTTCCGGAGAAGTTCCGCTCACCGGCCTCCTCAATCTCAGACACGGGCACCCAAGGCATTAGGGCCCCCTCGGATTCCTCCACCCTCGTGGAAACCAGTCGAAGGTACTGAGTCCCAGGCTTCCGCATTAGTACCTCACCCAAGGCTAAAGGTGCCTGGGATGGACTCTGAACCCCAAGGTCAGAGCGTCCGCCCCTTTTATCTCCTCTCCCTTTGCTTCACAGCAGGTTCCCCGCCCCGCTGTACCAGCGCCAGGAAAGGACAAAAAGGGATGCAGTCTTGCGGTGAGTGTTCAGCTTTGGCCCAGGGCGACAGCGCCACCTGCAGGCCGCAGGGAACCTCACACCATCAGAGTCCTCCAAGAACCATAAAAGGGTCTCAGATTCCCTAACAATCAGTGCATCTGGGTTACACTACCACCCAGATGCCTCCCCTAAATTCAAATACCCGCTACAGAAGTATACAGAGAACCCATTTCAGAGGCACTACTTCACTCCACTGGCTGTTCAGCAATTTTCACCTTGCGGGTCACTCCTCTCCTCCCCTTACTCTGTTCCCAAGTATGTGCCACACAATCTTGGCTAGTATTTCCCAGCTGGGGAATACCTCTTGCTGGGGAGGCTACATGGCGAATAGGTAGGCCCTGACCAGTCCCATGGGGCAAGGAAAACAGCCAGAAGCTGCTACTTCTCCACCCCTGTGCCCACTCTCACCGACTTTTAGGCTGGGTTCACATATGAGCTCATAGCGTTTCACAGCAGATGTCCGGTGAGTCCTAGTTCACTGCTTCAGGTCCGATTTCAGCTAAAATTTTGGGCTGAATTCGGACCTAAAACGGACCAAATGACGCACAGGGCTCCTGTGCAAATTGCACCAGAGCCATTGCGGAGATATGTCACAATCTCCTGCTGTGCGAATTGAATGCGAATAAAAGAGACTGCCCAACAAAGCGGCACAGAGGAAGTTAGGCTTGATTAATGAACGAGTTTATGTCCTGCGTCCCCCCCACCCAAAGCACCCTGTCCCCATGTTGATGAGGACAAGGGCCTCTTCCCGACAACCCTGGCCGTTGGTTTCGGGGTCTGCGGGCTGGGGGCCCCCAGATCCCGGCCCCCCCACCCTATGTGAATGAGTATGGGGTTCATCGTACCCCTACCCATTCACCTGGGGGGGAAAAAGTATCAATAAAAAAAACACACTAGACAGTTTTTTTAAGTAATTTATTAGGCAGCTCGGAGGGTCTTCTTCTGACTCCGGGAGTCTTCTTCCGACGTCAGGGGTCTCTTCCGACTTCTCCGCTCTCTTCTGCTCTTTTGCCGCTATTTTGCAAGTGTTGACCCGGTCTTCTCCAACGTCTTCTTCCCTCTTCTCTTATTCCGATGTTGGCGTGACACTCTCTCCCGCTGTAATGCCATCAGCGGGACCACGCCCCATGGTCACATCACCCGTGACCACGCCCCATGCCTATATAAGTCATTGTGCCCGTGCACACGGCATTACAGCGGGAGAGAGCGTTGTGTCAACATCGGAATAAGAGAAGAGGGAATAAGACGTCGGAGAAGACCGGGCCAACACTAGCAAAAGAGCGGCAAAAGAGCAGAAGATAGCGGAGGATAGGGATGAGCTTCGAGTTCGAGTCGAACTCATGTTCGACTCGAACATTGCCTGTTCGCCCGCCTACGTCATTGGCTTCAGCGGGGAACTTCCTTCACTGTGTAATTAAAATTTACATAGTGAAGGAAGTTCCCCGCTCAAGCCAATGACGTAGGCGGGTCCGACATACCGAGGGGGCGGACCTGATGGGGAACTGCTCTCACTTTGGTAATACATGTAATACATGTATAGACCCGCCCCTTCTCATGTTCCGCATCTGGTCCGCTGAGCGGACCTGATGGGGAACTTTAGAAGGGGCGGGTCTATACATTTAAAACACTGAGAGGGAGTTCCCCATCAGGTCCGCTCAGGTCCGCTCAGGCACAACCAATGAAGGACAGCGCTGGACATCGGGATCGCCGCGGGACACTGGATTTCACCGCTGGAATGTTTTTTTTTTAAAATAAAGGACTTTTTCAAGGTGTTTGTGTGTTTTTTTTAAAAAAAAATTTACGCTTTCTTCGTGAAATGGTAGGGGTACAATGTACCCCTTACCAATTCACATGGGGGGGCGGGATCTGGGGGTCCCCTTTGTTAAAGGGGTCTTCCAGATTCCGATAAGCCCCCCGCCCGCAGACCCCCACAACCACCGGGCAAGGGTTGTGGGGATGAGGCCCTTGTCCCCATCAACATGGGGACATCCTCCCCATGTTGAGGGCATGTGGCCTGGTACGGTTCAGGAGGGAGGGGGGGCCGCTCTCTCGTCCCCCCTTTTCCCCTGCGGCCGGCCAGGTTGCGTGCTCGGATAAGGGGTCTGGTATCGATTTTTTTTTTTGTAAATTATGTTTTTATTAGTTTTTTCACAGTACAGAAAACAACACTCCACACAGCGTGGAGACAGCCAGCCACAAAATTTGCCGGCGTATACAGTCATAAAACAGAACACAAATTATCACATTAAACCTGTGACACTCCCACCCCTTCCAAAACCAACAAATTATACCTCCCCCCCCCTTGCCTAGATAGGAACACAGATGTCACGGGCCAGCCACCAGATGCGGCCCGCCATGATTGAGAAGTACAGTCCAGTAGCTCCCTGCAAAAACAAGTTAGATAAAGCTTATGAAAACAGTTCTCCCCGCACCCCCAAACCCCCCCACCCCGACACAGGACCTCAGGAAAGGAGACACTACCCCATCCCTACAGTTTTAATAGATCAATCGGATGCCGTATCTATAGTAGCCATCCAACCCCCCCAAACCTTGTCAAATTTAGTCAGTGCCCCCCTACTCAAATAAGTGGCTTTATAAAAGGGTATTGCTCTATTGACCAGCGCTTTCCACGCGTCAACAGTAGGAGCTACAGAACACTTCCATGATAGGATGATGCGCTTTTTAGCGTAATATAACAAAAGCATGAGTAAGGTTCGTATAGCCCTGGTAGTGGCCAGGGGTTCAACCAAATGTAGGAGACAAACCTCAACAGACATGGGGATAGATATAGATGTGACCGACCTAATACAGTCAGCAACGGCCTGCCAGTAGTGTTTAATTGGTGGACACTCCCAAAAGATGTGCATAAAGGTAGCTAAGGGTGCAGAGCATCTCCAGCAGAGAGAGCTCTGCGTCCCATACATCCTTGCCAGTCTTGCCGGAGTAAGATAAACTCTGTGCAGAAACTTATACAGGATCAGTCTGTCCCTACTCGAGACCAAACATTGAAAAGCCGTCCCCCACATGTCATCCCAATCATCTCTGTCCAACCCCGGGGCCACAGCCTCCCAAGCATCTCTGCAGGGTCTGAGTAGGAAAGCAGTTTCCGGGAACAGGTCTTTGTAAAAACTGGAAACTGGTTTTGATAGAGATTCGCTGCGCGCCAATAACTCAAGATCACTGGGCTCCAGGCTAAGGGTCCCCCCAAACTGCGAGTGAAAGGCATGCCTCAACTGCAGATACCTGAAAAAGTGGGAGTTGGGTAAATCATACTTTTGTTTCAGTTCATCAAAGGACAATAGGGTACCATCGGACACAACATGGGCCAAAATCTTAATTCCACACCTCGTCCAAACCGCCGGATCCGGGTAGCAGAAAAAATGTGGTAGGTTAGGGTTCCTCCACAAGGGGAGACTAGGCGATAATCTAGTAGAGCTAGGTGACCGCAATCCCTGGACCACAGCCCAGGCCCTCATCACTGAGCGCATGGAGTGTGTCAAAGAGTAAGGAGCCCTCAGGCCCCTGTAGACCAAATGAGACAATGCCTCATAAGAGCCCACACAGGCAGCCTCCAGGGATACAAACGTATCATCCGGAGGAACAGTTAACCAGCGGTGGGCCACCGCTAATTGCCCAGCCAAAAAATATTTATGGAAGTTAGGGACTGCAAGCCCTCCCTCCCCACATGGCTGCTGCAAAATCGCCAATTTAAGGCGAGGGACGCCTCCCCACCACAAAAAGGAGGAAATCATGGTATCAATGGATTTAAAAAGGGACTTGGGAATCCACACTGGAGAATTTCTAAGGGTATACAGCAATAGTGGCAGAACCTTCATCTTAATCAAATTGATTTTCCCTATGAGGGACAATGGGAGATTTTTCCAAGCCTGAAATTTTTTAGACATTGCAATGAGTAGCGGAGAGATATTGAGATTAACAAAGTCCGTCACAGAGTTAGTGATCTGGAGCCCTAAGTATTTAATTTGGGAGACCCACTGCAAAGGAGCGTCAGGATCAGCCCGGTCAGGGACAGGGTGGGAGCACAGGGGAAGTATCTTAGACTTAGTCCAGTTAACCCGGAGCCCAGAGACTGCAGCGAATTTTTCCAAAAGTGACAACGCCGCCCGTAGAGAAGGCCCAGTATCTCTGATAAACAACACTAAGTCATCCGCATAAAGTGCTGTGGTTTCAGTTAGTGTGCCCACGCAAATGCCCTGGATTTGGGAGGAAGAACGTAGCGCAATCGCCAGAGGCTCCATGACGAGAGCAAACAGGCCGGGTGAAAGTGGACACCCCTGCCTGGTGCCCCTGGACACAGGAAAAGTCCCAGACACCCCTCCATTAAAGCGGAGGGCCGCAACCGGGTGGTCATACAACAACGAAATCCATTTAAGGAACCTGGGGCCGAACCCCATGCGTTGTAGGACATAGGTCATATAACCCCAATCAATGGAGTCAAAGGCTTTTTCCAGGTCAAAGAACACCAGAGCCCCCCCCCGAAGACACCCCAGTCCCCAACTGTGTGTGAGTAAACACCCGTCTCAGGTTTATATCAGTGGCTTTCTGGGGCATGAATCCAGTCTGGTCAGGCGATACCAAGAGGTGTATAATTTCCATCAGTCTATTAGCTATCATTTTGGTGAGGATTTTCAGATCCATATTTAAGAGCGCTATGGGTCTATAGGAAGAACAGCAGAGAGGGTCCTTATCGGGCTTAGGGAGTAACACAACATGCGCCTCGTAAAAAGATGCTGGAAGGTCCCCTAAGTCAAAACAGTCACTATATAGTTTTAAGAGTCTGGGGGATAAAACATCCAAATACTGCCTATACCACTCTGCCGGGAGTCCATCCGGGCCCGGCGACTTAGAGTTAGGGAAAGATGCAATGGCAGACGCCAATTCTTTGTCCGTGAAGGGGGCCTCCAGACTGGCCACCATCTCCTCGGACAACTCCGGGATCTGAAGGGGACCCAGCAGGTCAGTCAGGTCCCGGTGGTCATATGGCGGGATAGCTGAATAAAGTTCCGAATAGTAGGATACAAAGGCCTGCATTATGTCCCCACTATCTCTTATTATGGTCCCATCTGGGGAAGAGACACACGGGACAACGGTATGCGCCCTAGTGTCCGCAGAGAGGCACGCCAACAGCCTCCCATTCTTATCGCCCCTCTCAAACAATTCTTCAGCCCTACTCTTGCGAGTGCAGTGGGCCAAGTCCTGAAAATGTACCAGAAGGGCCCTCCTGGCCATTTGCAGCTCAATCAGAGAAGCGGGGGAAGGCGCATTGGCATGCGTCTGTGCGCACAGAAGTTCATGGGCCTGCAACTCCTCCGATTTTGAGTTTTTCTCCATCCTAGCAGCCTTTATGGCCGACACATATGCCCCTCGTGTAGACGCTTTAAACGCGTCCCACACCACCGGCCCACCCGCTGAGCCCTCATTATGCTGCCAATATTCCTGCAAATGAGGTGAAACCAGGGCCTCGACGGAGGGTTCGTCCACCCAACCAGGGTGCAGCCTCCATACCTTCCTGCGGCCCCGAGCAGCACAAGTCATTGCCACCCACAAAGGGGTGTGGTCAGAAAGACCCCCGGCTAGATAACGGACCTCCTCAACATGGGGCAAGAGAGCAGGATTGGCAAATGCCAAATCAATACGGGAAGAGGAGGTACTGACGTGGGAAAGATAGGAGTAACCTCTCTCACCAGGATGCTTCCACCGCCAGACCTCCTCCAAAGCCGCCGCGTCTGCCTAAAGTCCCAGGTCAAGGTTCCGCGCCCTATTTGGATTTGAGGAATCCAAGGAGTAATCAAGAATATTATTAAAATCCCCAGCAACAAATAGCCTCAGGGGGCCAAATGCGGCCACCTTGTCCAGGACCTGATAGAGAACCTCGTTTCTAAAGGGAGGGGGGACATAGACATTAACTATTGCAATTAATTGAGACTCAACGGTGAGAACCACAATAGCATAACGGCCACCCGGATCCGTCACCACATGTTCAATGTTACATACCAGTTTCTTATGGATTAAAATAGCCACCCCTCTCGCATAAGAAGAGTAGGTGGAGTGTATGGCCCTCTGTATCCAGTTCCTGTTAAGGGACAGTATCCTAGAACCCATAAGATGGGTCTCTTGTAAAAGGATAATGTGGGGACCAAGGGTTTTAAGATATTGCAGGACCAACGGGCGTTTAAATTTAGAGTTCAACCCACGGACGTTCCATGAGATCAGTGTTAGGTCACTCATCACGTTAAAGAGAATACAATATGGGGGAAGGAGAAGAGCACCAGACAGGGGAGGCCGGAGGGGGGAGAACCTGAACACAGAGAGCCACGGACCACCATATAACAGCAGTTACACAATATGAACCATACTAGGCAAGGTACCCACCCACCTGCACCAGCTCGTGAAGCAGGGCACAAGCGGGGTAAAAAAAATAACCCCAAACAACAAAAAAGAAAAAGGAAAAAGAAAAAAAGCAAAACAGTCCAAAAAAATAACAGTTCAACATCCCAACGCCCTGTTTGCTCTAGGCGAACCAAACCAAAAACACGCCCGAGAAACTTTGTTCCCAGAAACCAAAGAAACAGTAGTGGATAGTTCAGAGAGTTCATCCACTCAGTAGGGGGTCACTTCCAGCGGACACGTCGTATCATCCAGCAGGGCTCCCGATGATGAACGGACCAAAGACCCCGGGTAGTAGACACGGTGCCCTCCCCCCAAAAAAAGGATAATTGCAGCTAGATGACCACACAGTATCGGATATTCATGTCGGAAACAACAACCACTTGCCCCAGCAAGGGGACACGCAGTTCCAGAGTCAGGATTCACAACCAACCTGTCACTTGCGCACCTCTCTAGGCAATGGAGTCTAGCCATTCCGCCACCTCCACAGGGGAATCAAAAAATTTTGATGAGCCATGATGAATAACCTTTAGACGACTCGGGTACTGCATACTGTAGACCAGGTTCTTCTCCCTCAATCGCTTGCGGACATCCGTGAAAGAGCGCCTTTTCTTCTGTAAATCCGGAGAAAAGTCAGGATAGAGATGTATGATAGCATTATCATGTTTCAATTCCTGATGCTTGCGGGCCTCCGCCAGGATCAGATCCCTGTCTCTGAAGTTAAGCAGGCGGACCAGAAACGCACGCGGCCATGCACCGGCAGGCCTCCGACCAGTGGGCACTCTGTGGGCACGTTCCACAACATATACTGGTGACAGGTTCTGCAGGCCAAGGAGTTGTTTAAAGAAAGTCTCTGCAAATACAACAGGGTTGGGGCCCTCCGCACCCTCAGGGAGCCCCACCACCCGTACATTATTGCGCCTGAGGCGATTTTCGGCGTCCTCAGAGCGCGCCATAAGGACTTTAACCTGCTGCTGCAGCTCAGACACGGAGCGCAATGTGGTGGCGGTGCTGTCCTCCACAGCAGATATGCGGTGTTCTGCTTCCGTAAGTCGGCCCCTGAACCTGTCCATGTCCTGCCGAATAAGCCCACACTCGATGGCTAGGGTATCAATCTTACCCTCCACAGAAGCCTTACTGTCTGCAATGGCCGCCAGGATCGCCGCGGTGGACTGCTCCCCCAAGGGTTCCGGATCCTCACGAGATGCTGCCGAGGCTCCCTCCAGAGCAGATGTCCCGAGAGCCGCCATCCCTGGGTCCGTCTGTACCGCAATAGAGCTCAGGGACAAGGAGATGGCAGGCAAGATGGCCGCCGCACGAGTGACAGGCGGCGAGAGATGGCCGGATTTCGCTGCTGCCTTCTTAGCCAATTTACGTTTCCCAGTCATGGGGAGGACCGGGGTGTCCCCCCAGACCACAGCCCGGTGCTTGCTGAGCAGGATGGCAGGGGAATAGAAGGATTAAGGCGGATTAAATGGACGGATGGCGGGAGCCTATGCTGCACACGTCCTTCCTCGCTCACATCCCGGCCACGCCCCCCTGGTATGGATTTTTAGAGGGACTCCACGCCATTTTTTTTTAATTTGGGGGAGAGTTCCCCTTAAAATCCATGCCAGATCTGAAGGGCCTGGAATGGATATTTGGGGGAACCCCACGTCAATTTTTTTTTAAATTTGCGGCGGGGTTCCCCTTAATATCCATTCCAGACCTGAAGGGCCTGGTAATTGAATTCTGGGGAACCCCCACGTTTTTTTTTAATTTTTTTATCAATGACTTTTGTATGTATTGCCAGGAGCCGACAATTCATTAATAGCCGCGAGTGAGTTTTAAATGACTTTTTTTCTTTCAAAAATGACATTTTTTGCAGGGACAGTTCTAAGCACGGGAAACATGCGCCACTTCACATGCATATCATACAAACCCCCCAGGAACGAAATTTAAAGGAATATTTCACTTTTATTTTTTCATTTTAAGCATTATTAAAATCACTGCTCCCGAAAAAACGGCCGTTTTTAAAACTTCGTGCATTGATACATGTCCCCTGGGGCAGGACCCGGGTCACCAAACACTTTTTAGGACAATAACTTGCATATTAGCCTTTATAATTAACACTTTAGATTTCGAACGTTCGAGTCCATTGTATTTAATAGGGTTCTAAAGTTCACACGAACATTTTGTCTGTTTGCAGGTTCTGGTGCGAACCGAACAGGGGGGTGTTCGGCTCATCCCTGGCGGAGGAGCCCGGCAGAAGAACTGGAGACCGGGAGAAGAACCGAAGGACCGGAGAGAGCGGAGAAGTCATAAGAGACCCCCGAAGTCGGAAGAAGACCCCCGGAGTCAGAAGAAGACCCCCGGAGCTGCCTAATAAATTACTTTAAAAACCTGTCTAGTCTGTTTTTTTTTATTGATCCTTTTTTTCCCCCAGGTGAATGGGTAGGGGTACAATGTACCCCATACTCATTCACATAGGGTGGGGGAGGCTGGGATCTGGGGGCCCCCTTATTAACGGGGACTCCCGTATTCCGATAAGCCCCCCCACAGAGCCTGACAACCAACGGCCAGGGTTGTCGGGAAGAGGCCCTTGTCCGCATCAACATGGGGACAAGGTGCTTTGGGGTCTGGGGGCCGCATGGCGCCCCCTGCCCCAAAGCACCCACCCCCAATGTTGAGGGAATGCTGCCTGGTACGGTTCAGGAGGTGGGGGGGCGCTCGCTCATCCCCACCCCCTTTCCTGACCGGCCGGGCTGCGTGCTCGGATAAGGGTCTGGTATGGATTTTGGGGGGCCCCCACGCCGTTTTTTCGGCGTTGGGGGTTCCCCTCAATATCCATACCAGACCAAAGGGCCTGGTATGCTCTTGGACCCATGCCGTTTTTTTTTATTTAAAATTTGGCGTGGAGTTCCCCCTCAAGATCAGCAGAGCACAAGTCGCATGCCAAAGACGGATCATGCAAGACGGCGTTCCGACTTGGATCCGACTTCAATGATATTCAATGGGCGGAAGTAGGATCAAAGTCGGACCAAAGTAGTACAGGGAGCATTTTCAATGTCGGACATAGGGAAACTTGATTTTCACACGTCATGCGACATGAACTCCCAACGTTGAAGCGTTTGTCGCACCAGTGTGAACCCGGCCTGAATGACTCATTGTTGCTGACATTTGGGTCCACCAGTCTCGGTAAGAGTGTTTATTCTTATCAATTAGTGAAGATACACCACCTTGGATGTCCTATTCACCTGCTCTTCACATTTTCATTCACTTGAAGATCTCCATTTGTGGACTGTGAATGTGTTTTTCGCTTTAGGTTTTTATTCATGCTCCTGAATTATTCCTTAGGGAGGTTGGCAGAAGAATCACTATTAGTGAGTATTGGTGATGCTTTCACCTACCAGGGTGTTAACATGGCCCCCAGATGAGGGTGCATACCAGGTCTATGGAATATGGCAGGGCATGCAAACATCTCAGAGCTGGCTTCCATTGCTGATTTCCTTCTTAAAATGTTAGTTACCTAAAATATTTGTCATGGTCTTTCCCTCATATCACTGACAAAAAAAATATATATAAATGAAGACAATAGGTTATAAATCTTCATCTGCATACTACTGTGGCTCAGTGACTTTAAAACCAATAGATCGGCATGACATCCAGTCAACAATCCTTTTCAAAAGGAGAGATCAGAAACAGCAGCTATATCACAAAACTCAGCACAGGTTTCCTTTAAGAAGGAGCATAGAAGTAGCATAACAATTCATTTTCTCAGGGGTGATAGCACTATTCTTCTATTATCTACAGCACATCCCGTTTGTTTTCTTGCTAGAAGTTCTGGCCCTGATCTTGATGTGTGTATGTAAATATCATCTTTTTCCAAATGTTGTTTGCCATAGCCGCCACGATCATTAAAATCACAGTTCTCTCTGCTACGAGGCTTAATTTATTCCATTTTTATTGACTAATACATTGCACTTCAATGTGAAAACTGATTTGAACCCTCCTGTAATTCTCCTGGGGTGCACCAAGCCACACTTCTGATTACATTTATAAATGCAGCACAGATGAAAATTTTGAATGTGAGAAATAGACTATTGTATATTCGGTAACCTGATAAACAGCCTAATATTCAGCTCTGTTCAAACCTAGATGGAGTCCTTCAAGACCACTCATTCGAAACACCCATGATGTGAATCCACTGATCCTATTACATGCTGGCAGCATTTTAACAACAAAATCTGTATTGATTCCTTTCATGAAAGTTGTAGCACTGTACAGAGTCTGAAAGTAATTAGAAAATAATCAGCAAAGACAGAGGAAAGTGGGACACTTCAGCCCAGAATGCAATTGATTTTCAAACCAAATTTCTGAACTAGTGGAAGGTAATACAGACTGATGGATCTGATTACCACAAAAGCGCCATTTAGATAAGTGGATTGGCTTAGTTAACATACAGCATTACTGCTGAGATATTGAAGATCAAAATAATAACGGGGCAGAAGATGGTAAAAGCAATCAAATGTAGACCTAAAACATTATAACCCTGCTGTGCAACAATGCATTTATTTTCTACAGAAAAAGGTGAATAAACTTTGTTTCTGCAAATAAAGTGTATAATGGAGCATACTGAAAGCGCATGAACATATTTTCATGGGGGAATACAAGGAAACATGATTATTAAATCATTTATGTTTTCATTATACCCCATAATTTGGGATATCATATTGGTTTCTTGAATTAAACCTGTTGTTTCACCAAGCAGGAAAAAACAACAGATTCAATAAATGCATCTCTCTGGAAGAATTGGGTTGCTGCGGGAAATTACTCACATTATAATAATAACTAAAGAATAATCATCTACCCACTCTACTACACTACTACATCACTACACTACCTAGATATCCAAGTCACGGCACCACTGTAGTGATGTAGTAGTGTAGTAGAGTGGGTAGATGATTATTATTTAGTTATTATTATAATGTGAGTAATTTCCTACAGCAACCCAATTCTTCCAGAGTGCTGCATTTATTGAAACTTCAGACAGAACAAAGTCCATAAGATACTTGCAACAGATGACAAAATCCAACAGAGTAAATATAAAATAGGTGACAGGCACCTTCAGAGAACCCAGTTCCTTCTTTCATGGAGAAAGAAAAGACAGTTGCCAGCTTATACACCTTATACACCGAAGGGCTGAGCAATTTGATTGGCTGTTTCCATTAGGCCTTTGATCTGCTTCTGTCTTTCAGAGTGACAGATAATGACCCCTAGCCGCAAACAGCTGCTTAAACTGCCCTAATTTGCCTTCTTGCATATTAACATTAACATAGCACAGAGTCACTATCTGTCCCCTTTGATATGTGGAGTAAATATTGTTTGGTCAGTATCCCCTTTAATCAAAAAGTCCCCTTTGAAATGCGTAATTAAATTAACAGACCATGCCTCACATACCTAGGTACTGTACTGTATTGTACTGTATGTGTACACATATATAATAATATAATGTAGCGGGGTGTCACTTTAGGAGCTCAAAAGACTACCATACCCAGTGTACAATGGGACACCCAGAGTGCATTGCCCGGCGCAAGGTCTGCTGGGGAAGGGCTATATAAGGAGGAGCGGAGCTACACGTGGGTCTCTTTGGACACCGCCTCCCTAGCAAGTGGAAACAACGCAGAGTCTGCCGCTGGACTGGGCCTAGGAGTTTGGGCCTTGAGATCCAGAGAGCCCTCCGACCTTCACGGGAGAACCCAGGTGTCGTTTCGTCCATCATCCCTTCAAGGACTGTCGGGAGGACCAGAGACTATGGGTGTCGTGAGACGTTGTGCTGAAGCCCCAGCCACGTAAGTCAGTTCTACGGACTGGTCCGGTCGGGTGAGAGAGCACCTGCTCAGAGATTAACTGACTAATTTTAGGTCCAGTGTCCTTAGTTCAGAGACCACCGTTACCAGAGTGTTATATTGCACACCAGAGGGACAGTGTGCGTTGCAGCGTTAGCTGAACTCTTTAGTACATGCCAAGAAGTTAACTGTTTTGTTGCCGGTGGATTACAAATAACCTACAAAGTGCACCACCATTGCTAGTGAAGATCCTTCCCAACGAAAGCACCATATCTGCAATAGTCAGGCCTGACTGTAGAACTTTAGACATTGTTTGGGCGCCATCTTGCCCATGAGGGGGAAGCTCGCGAGCATAGTTAAGTGACATTTAGCGTGTGTAATTGCTATTGGAACATAGTGCTTGTTATATGCTGAATAGTTAACATTGCAGGGCTCTGCATATACACATGTATTGCTGTTTAACCTGATACGATATTCAGTAAAAAGTACTTGTGGTTAAGCCAATGTACTGTGTGGTTATATGTTTATTGCGGCATTGTGATCCCTATAGCTAACAGGTTTCATAATCCCATCTTTACTGCTATCTGTGCCAAGGGAGGTTAGAGCCAGTTAACTGGGGGCTGGCATCAGTGTGTACAGGCCCAAATCTATACCAGCAGCTCTCCTAAGTGGGGGAATTGCTACAATAATATCCTACATAAATCGGCCAACATATTACAACAGCCGCCACTGGAATTACACAGGCTATTCACACAGGGAGAGCACGCCTGCCAGCTCCTGCGGTGGATTCCCCCCTCTCTCTCCTCTCACACACACAGGCATCCGGCTGCTCTGCTTCCTCTTCTGTGTCCCTATGGGCAAGGAGGGGTCCAATGAAGTAAAAGCAGCAAGGAGCCAATAAGCAGCAGCACCAGCAACAGCAAACGACCATGGGACATGAAGTCTCACCACCAGACAGCTCCATTTGCTCTTAAAGGGGACTGAACTACAAATACCAGCCTGTTCTGCTACAGAGGGGCTGGGGAAGGACTCCATCTTGTGGGTCTGGGGAGAGATCACCACAAGGGAGAGAAGGAGAGAGATGAGTCCAGGGAATCTGCAGTGATCTGCTGATCCTGCCACAGCTCCAGAGGTCGGTATACTGATCCTGCCACAGTTCCAGGGGTTGGACAGTGATGAACATCCCATCCTAGAGGGATCCCGGGTGCATCTCCAGGCGTTCCTGAGGGCATGGGCCATTCCCGTTAGGAGGTGGCCAGTTGGGCATTTCGGGGAACCTGTCGCTGGATCCTTTGGTCACTGGACTGGTGAGTGGGCATTTTGCCCACTTTAAAAGACACTGTATTCAGGCAACATTGTCTTACCAGTGCCCACATTTGTAGGAACACTTACACCCTGCTAAACAGTCACTACATTTCATCTGCCTTATCAGGATACTGCTAGCATCCTACATTCCACTTTGCCTTACCAGGATACTTTCAAGTACACTTTGTTTATTTTGCCCAACAGGACACCAAGTGCACCAACGCCAGGCTAGCCGAAGATCCTGGATATCTCCATTGTGAGGACCCTTTCTGTTACTCTTTCAGTATCATTAATTTGGGACGGTAAATCTAAAGCTGCTTCTTTTTATGGTGGCTCTTTTTGAATTTGTTCAACATATGGGTTGCTCTAAAGGACACCTACAGAATCTCAAACTTGTTGACCACCATCAGTGCAGTGCACGGAAACAGTAGCTGCTATGGAATAAAGCTAGGAGAGCAATTTGTGGTTATGGTTTTCATGCATTGCATAGGTGAGGACCAATGTGCTTTTAACAGCTGTCAGCTTTTTGGAGTAAGTGATATAATATTAGACTGTATAATTGGTTCTGGATGCACAGTTGGCCAAGAAATGGTTTGCAACGCTGTACTCAATATTTATTATTCTTGGGATTTGTGATGTGACACTTGTAAATTCTGTGCAGAACAGTAATTTTGAACTGGTTCATTGAAGGACTTGTTGGTTCCTGTTAACCCACCTCATAAAATACCTGAACAGAGAAGACTGCTCAGGTCACCTACTGGACATCATGACATCATGAAGTCTCTGGCTGGAATTGGTAACACAGCTAGATAATATTTAATCAAAGCTTCAATTTACTTTGATAGTTAACATTTGATTCTCTTAACTAAATAAAATATTATGTTCAAGAAAAAAAGGTGCACATCGATGACATCTTGAAAATCTTGTTGACATCTTGTTTAATAAATCAGCAAGCAGTGTCCAGCACACGCTGCAAGTCTTCTATCTAGGCCACGTCCCCAGCCTTGGTCTGAGGTGGAAGGCGTGCAATTGGTACTGGATGCCATTTGGTTGTTTAATAAACAAATTAAAGTTTCAAGATGTCATCGATTTGCACCAGAACTCCTGAACAGGGAAACAGAGTCGCAAACTGTATTAAAGTCTATGGGACCCAAACATGAAAAATCAAAAGTTCCCATTTTGAAGGCTTATATGCAAGTTATTGGCCATAAAAGGGTATGGGGGCATGGGTAATGCCCTGGGGAAATGTATTAATGCATTTTTAAAGGAGAAGTGATTTTAATGATGCTTAAAGTGAAACAATAAAAATGAAAAATGTCTTTAACCACTTCCATACTGGGCACTTATACACCTTCCTGCCCAGACCAATTTTCAGCTTTCTGCGCTGTTGCACTTTAAATGACAATTGCGCGGTTGTGCTACACTGTACCCAAACTAAATTTTTATCATTTTGTTCCCACAAATAGAGTTTTCTTTTGGTGGTGTTTGATCACCTCTGCGATTTTTATTTTCTGCAAAATTTTTGGAAAAAAGACCGAAAATTTTGGAAAAAAAAAGTTATTTTTTTTGTTTCAGTTACAAAACTTTGTAAATAAGTACGTTTTCCCCTTCACTGATGGGCACTGATGGGGCTGCACTGACGGGCACCGATAAGGCGACAGTGATGGGCACCGATGAGGCGGCACTGATGGGCACCGATAGGCGGCACTGATGGGCACCGATAGGCGGCACGGATGGGCACTGGTAGGCGGCACGAATGGGCACAGATAGGCGGCATGGATGGGCACAGATAGGCGGCACAGATGGGCACAGATAGGCGGCATGAAGCGGCACGGATAGGCGACATGGATGGGCACTGATAGGCGGCATGGATGGGCACTGATAGGTGGCACGGATGGGCATGGATGGGCACTGATAGGTGGCATGGATGGGCACTGATAGGTGGCACTGTACTGTAATGTGTTGTACTAATGGATGCCAATCAGTGCCAAACAATAATGCCTGCCAATCAGTGGTGCCCATTGTGGGCACTGATTGGCATCCATTGTGGGCACTGATTGGCATCCATTAGCCATTTCTAATTTGCATCCCTGGTGGTCTAGGGTGGCATACCTTAAGCTGGGCATCCCTGGTGGTCTGGTGGCATCCCTGGTGGTCCAGTGTGGGCATCCTCGGGGGGGCTGCGCTGATAATGGATCAGCACAAACTCCCCCTGTCAGAGGAGCAGCCGACCGGCTCTCCTCTACTCGCATCTGACAGACGTGAGTAACGAAAAGCTGATGACCGGCTTTTCCTGTTTACATCGTGATCAGCCATGGTTGGACACGGCTGATCACGTGGTAAAGAGTCTCCGCCGGAGACTCTTTACCTAGATCGGTGTTGCGGGGTGTCAGACTGACATCCCGCAACAACGATGGCAGCGATGCGCGCCCCCATCATATGACGTCCAGTCAGGATATTGAAACCAATTTGCCGCCGTCAATCTGCTATAGGGCGGGCGGCAAGTGGTTAACCACTTAACGACCGCCGCATGTACATATACATTGGCAGAATGGCACGGACAGGCACATCAACGTACCTGTACGTGCCTGCCTTCCCGCGGTACATGCAGTGGTCCGTTAAGCTGTAGGAGCGATCCGGGATGAGGGGGCGACCATTGGTTTCTGGCCACCCCCTTGTGATCGCTCCCGGCGAATTAAATGCTTCCCCTGCCTTTGTAATGTAAGCACAGGGAGGAGGAAGTGATGTCATCTCTCCTTGTGGCGGTCTTTTCTTCCGGAGTGCTGAGGAGAGAAGACATCAGGTTAGTGCACCAACAGCCCACTGACACCAGGACACATAGGCACATAAATCACCCCCCAGTCACCCCAAGATCACCCCCCAGATCACCCCCCAGCCCCCAGTCACAGTGATCATTTATTTACTGATCACTGCATTTAGTGTCATCTGTGACAGTAAAAGGTTGAAGGGCAGTTAGGTTTAGGCTCCTTTAGGTCCAGGGTAGCCCTCTAACCCCCCTAATAAAGGTTTAACCCCTTGATTGCCCCCCAGGTAACCCTTTCACCCCCTATCGCCAGTGTCACTAAGCAATCGTTTTTCTGATCGCTGTATTAGTGTCGCTGGTGCCGCTAGGTAGCCAGTTATTTTTTTAGGTTCGCCGCCAGGTTTTTATAGTGTCAGGTACCCCCATATACTACCTAATAAAGGTTTTAACCCCCTGATTGCCCCTAGAGTTAACCATTTCACCAGTGATCACCGTATAAGTGTCACTGGAGACACTGGTTAGCCAGTTAGTTATTTCGTTATTTAGGTTACCCGTCAGGTTTTTATATAGCGTCAGGTACCCACATATATTACCTAATAAAGGTTTTAACCCCCTGATTGCCCCTAGTTAACCCTTTCAGCAGTGATCACTGTATACGTGTTACGGGTGACTCTGGTTTGTTAGTTTGCTTTTTATAGCATCAGGGCACCCGCCGTATATAACCCAATAAAGGTTTAACCCCCTGATCGCCCAGCGGGTGATATCAATTAGGTTTGTAGCGTCAGTTAGGGTCTGCGTCGCCCCAGGCAGCGTCAGGTTAGTGCCAGTAACGCTAACACCAACGCGCAAAGCATACACCTCCCTTAGTGTTATAGTATCTGAACAGATCAATATCTGATCTGATCAGATCTATACTAGCGTCCCCAGCAGTTTAGGGTTCCCAAAAACGCAGTGTTAGCGGGATCAGCCCAGATACCTGCTAGCACCTGCGTTTAGCCCCTCCATCCAGCCCAGCCCAGCCCAGCCCACCTAAGTGCAGTATCGATCGATCACTGTCACTTACAAAACACAACACACATAACTGCAGCGTTCACAGAGACAGGCCTGATCCCTGCGATCGCTAACAGTTTTTTTGGTAGGGTTTGATACAGTTGCTGACAGTCAGGTGTTTATTTACCTGTGAATCTTACTAGTGTACCACTAAATTTAGAGCCCAAAATGGCAAATCGAAGGTACACTAGTAAAGAGGCCTACGAGATTCTGAGCATGACAGATAGTGAAGAGGAGGTCACGCATCTGTCAGATTCAGGCTCAGAATCCAACCTCGTAGAAGACAGTGGCTCCATGTCAGATAGCTCTGACGATGAAGATGAGATCCCTGCTAAGGTCAGGCGTACCTGATCCCGATCTTCTGATATTGTTGAGAAGCAAGAACCGCAGGGCTCTTGCTCTTGTATTATGGAGCAGAGAAGTACTAGCGCTGCTATTCCTTCTGGTGAACTGGCAAGCACCAGCGGCCTAGTACACCCTGGACGTACATCCAGCACTGCAGTATCACGTGGTGACGTGGCGAGACCCATAAGTGCAGTTCAAGCTGGCGAGGTGGCAAGCACAAGTAGTGTCCTACTGCCACCAAGAAGAAGACAAAGGCAGGCCCATCGTGCCCATAGTGCCCTTCCTGCAGAATTCGCCTAGCCTGATTGGGTGCCCAACACTTCTGCAGAACCCGTACTTCCCCCATTCACTGGCCAACTCGGTATTCAGGTGGAAACAGCTGATTTTACACCACTTGATTATTATTCATTTGTCTTCCACGTGGAGACCCTGAATACGATTGGCTCTACAAAATTCAGCCCCTTATAAACCACTTCAACGAACGTTTTGCAGCCTTGTTTACTCTCAATAAAGTTGTCTGCATTGATGAGTCCCTGATTACATTTTCTGGCTGATTGTCCTTCAAACAGTACCTTCCCAGCAAGCGTGCCAGATATGGGGTCAAGCTCTATAAGTTCTGTGACAGGGCAACAGGCTATGTATGGAGATTTATGGTTTATGAGGGAAAAGACAGTCACGTAGAGCCGGAGAACTGCCCAGATTACATAGGGAGCGCTGGCAAGATAGTGTGGAACTTGGTGTCACCCTTATTCGGAAAGGGGTGTCACTTGTATGTGGACAATTATTACACGAGCGTGCCACTTTTTAGCCACTTGTTTGATCATCAGATTGGAGCATGTGGCACCGTGCGACCTAATCGCCGGGGCTTTCCCCAGAGGCTTGTAGATTCTTGTCTTAGACTGGGGGAGAGAGCCTGCTTGAAGTGTAATAATTTGCTCGCTGTGAAGTGGAGGGATAATAAGAATGTTTTCGTTCTTACCTCCCTTCACGCAGACACGACAGTCCAAATTCGTACGGCGCCTGGTATTTTGGAGAAACCCCTCTGTGTGCACGAATATAACCAAAATATGGGAGGGGTGGACCTCAACGACCAGTTGTTGGCGCCGTATCACATTGCCCGTAAGGCGAGACGCTGGTACAAAAAAGTGTCTCTTTACTTACTTCAGTTGGCTTTGCTGAACGCTCATGTGCTATAGAGAGCTTCAGGCGGGACTTTATCCTTCCTTAAATTCCAGGATGAGATATTCACAGACCTGTATCCAGACGGTTCTGCACCTCACCATTCCCAACCAAATACAGTAAGCTGGCTGCATGAGAGTCATTTTCCGTATGTCCTCGAGAGTACCCCTACCCAACGAGCCCCCCAAAGATGATGTTGTGTCTGTACCAAGCGCGGATTTAGGCATGACACCAGTTATTATTGTCCACGCTGTCCTGACGATCCTGGTCTTTGCATTGGTAAATGTTTTGAACGCTTCCACACACTAGTGAAGTTTTAGCATAGGGTACAGCAATGCACAGGATAGGACACACTAACACAGGGACTCCCAAGATGCCATCGCATTTTGAGAGACCCGAACCGTTACGGTTGTTACAGTTACAAAAAAAAGTGTAAAAAAAAAAAAAAAACGTAAAAAAAAATATACGGTCGAAATTCCGACGGAGGCTTGCCCGTGGAAAAGTCTGACCGTGTGTACGCGGCATAACTTTTTTGCGGGAGGATGCCCCCATGCTTCGGCATATATATATTTTAGGCACAGGTTGCGTTAAAATTTTATTTTATTTTTTACTATGTTTTTTTTTGTATTTGCTTTGCAGGTATGGTATGGTAAGGTCTTACTGTTATACTGTTATACTGTTTTAATGTTAACCATCATTTGCTTAGCAGGTACGCCATTCAGTTGCAGCGCGGATTTATTTATCTTGACAGCAACAGCGTTTGCTCCCATGATACATAAAGCCGTGACTCCAACGCTGTAGGAGGTGATTTCACCACCACAGATAAAAAAAAGAGCATATATGCCGAACCATGGGGCAGCAGGGGCAGAGGAGCGATTTTGCTCCTAATGCCGCGTACATACGGTCGAAATTCCAACAGAGGCTTGCCCGTGGAAAATTCCGACCGTGTGTACGCGGCATAACTTTTTATGCCGCGTACATACAGTCAAAATTCCGACGGAGGCTTGCCCGTGGAAAAGTCTGACCGTGTGTACGCGGCATAACTTTTGCGGGAGGATGCCACCATGCTTCGGCACATATATATTTTAGGCACAGATTGAGTTCAAAAATGTTTATTATCTGTACATAAAGCCGTGACTCCAACGCTGTAGGAGGTGATTTCACCACCACAGTTAAAAAAAAAGAGCATATATGCCGAAGCATGGGGGCAGCAGGGGCGGAGGTGCGATTTTGCTCCTAATGCCGCGTACATACGGTCGAAATTCCGATGGAGGCTTGCCCGTGGAAAAGTCTGACCGTGTGTAGGCGGCATAACCTTTAATGCCGCATACATATGGTCGAAATTCCGACGGAGGCTTGCCCGTGGAAAAGTCAGACCGTGTGTACGCGGCATAACTTTTTTGCGGGAGTATGCCCCCATGCTTTGGCATATATAAATGGTGCATGTATGCCCATCATTAGAAGTGGGTGGATAAAGGCAGGTATTCTAATGGTGGGCATACCCACCGATCAATCTCTTTTTTTCGTTCAGCCAACAGGCTGCATGAAAAAAAAGATTACAATACATGTCCAACAAGGACCAGCAACGTACTGGTATGTTGCTGGACTTTGAATGGTTATACCAGAATGATGCCTTCGGGTTTAGGTATCATCTTGGTATCATTATTTTCAGCCAGGGGTCGGCTTTCATGTAAAAGCAATCTTAGCGGCTAATTAGCCTCTAGACTGCTTTTACAACCAGTGGGAGGGAATGCCCCCCCCCCAGATATAAACAGCGCCATTGGGAAAGCATTTTATCACACCGATCTTGGTGTGGTCAGATGCTTTGAGGGCAGTGGAAAGATCTAGGGTCTAATAGACCCCAATTTTCAATTTTTTTCAAAAAAAGAGTACCTGTCACTACCTATTGCTATCATAGGGGATATTTACATTCCCTGAGATAGCAATAAAAATGGTAAAAAATAAATAAAAAATAGAGGGAACAGTTTAAAAATAAAATAAAAAAGAAAAATAAATAATTAAAAAAAAAAGCACCCCTGTCCTCCCCTGCTCTTGCGCAAAGGCGAACGCAAGCATCGGTCTGGCGTCATATGTAAACAGCAATTGCACCATGCATGTGAGGTATCACCACGAAGGTCAGATTGAGGGCAGTAATTTTAGCAGTAGACCTCCTCTGTAAATCTAATGTGGTAACCTTTAAAGGCTTTTAAAGGCTTTTAAAAATGTATGTAGTTTGTGGCCACTGTGCGTTTGTGCGCAATTTTAAAGCATGTCGTGTTTGGTATCCATGTACTCAGCCTAAGATCATCTTTTTTATTCCATCAAACATTTGGGCAATATAGTGTGTTTTAGTGCATTAAAATTAAAAAATGTATATTTTTTCACAAAAAAAGCATTTGAAAAATCGCTGCGCAAATACTGTGTGGAAAAAAAAATGCAACACCCACCATTTAAATCTGTAGGGCCTTTGCTTTAAAAAAATATATAATGTTTGGGGTTTCAACGTAATTTTCTTGCAAAAAAAAAGCTTCCTAATGTTGTGCATAAAATGCCAGGACAGTTCAAACCCCCCCCCCCCCAAATGACCCCATTTTGAAAAGTAGACACCCCAATTTATTTGCTGAGACGCATGTCGAGTCCATGGAATATTTTATATTTTGACACAAGTTGCGGGAAAAATACAATTTTTTTTATTTTTTTGCACAAAGTTGTCACTAAATGATATATTGCTCAAACATGCCATAGGCATATGTGGAATTACACCCCAAAATACATTCTATTGCTTCTCCTGAGTATGGGGATACCACATGTGTGAGACTTTTTGGGAGCCTAGCCGTGTACGGGATCCCAAAAACCAAGCACTGCCTTCAGGCTTTCTAAGGGTGTAAATTTTTGATTTCACTTCTCACTGCCTATCACAGTTTCGGAGGCCATGGAATGCCCAGATGGCACAAACCCTCCCCCAAATGACCCCATTTTGGAAAGTAGACACCCAAGCTATTTGCTGAGAGGTATGGTGAGTATTTTGCAGATCTCGCTTTTTGTTACAAAGTTTTGAAAATTGAAAAAAGAAAATAGCTTGGGGTGTCTACTTTCAAAAATGGGGTCATTTGGGGGGGTTTTGTGCTATTTTGGCATTTTATGGCCTTCGAAACTGTGATAGGTAGTGAGGAGTGAAATCAAAAATTTGCGCCCTTAGAAATCCTGAAGGCGGTGCTTGGTTTTCGGGGCCCCGTACGCGGCTAGGCTCCCAAAAAGTCCCACACATGTGGTATCCCCGTACTCAGGAGAAGCAGCAGAATGTATTTTGGGGTTTAATTTCACATATGCCCATGGCAAAATGGGGTCATTTTGGGGGGGTTTGTGCTATTTTGTCATTTTATGGCCTTCGAAACTGTGAATGGTAGTGAGGAGTGAAATCAAAAATTTGCGCCCTTAGAAATCCTGAAGGCGGTGATTGGATTTTGGGGCCCCGTACACGGCTAGGCTCCCAAAAAGTCCCACACATGTGGTATCCCCGTACTCAGGAAAAGCCCAGAAACATTTATTTTGGGGTGCAATTCCACATATAACCATGGCATGTGTGAGCAATATATCATTTAGTGACAACTTTTTGTAAAAAAAAATATATATATATATTTTTTGTCATTATTCAATCACTTGGGACAAAAAACTTAAATATTCAATGGGCTCAACATGCCTCTTAGCAAATAGATGTCTACTTTCCAAAATAGGGTAATTTGGGGGGGTTTGTGCCATCTTGGCATTTTATGGCCTTCAAAACAGTGATAGGTAGTATTAGGTAATGAGGAGTGAAATCAAAAATTTATGCCCTTAGAAATCCTGAAGGCGGTGCTTGGTTTTCAGGGTCCTGTACGCGGCTAGGCTCCCAAAAAGTCCCACACATGTGGTATCCCCGTACTCAGGAGAAGCAGCAAAATTTATTTTGGGGTGCAATTCCACATATAACCATGGCATGTTTGAGCAATATATAATTTAGTGACAACTTTTTTTAAATGTTTTTTTTTGTCATTATTCAATCACTTGGGACAAAAAAATGTAATATTCAATGGGCTCAACATGCCTCTCAGCAAATAGCTTGGGGTGTCTACTTTCCAAAATGGGGTAATTTGGGGGGGGTTTTGTGCCATCTTGGCATTTTATGGCCTTCAAAACTGTGATAGGTAGTGATAGGTAGTGAGGAGTGAAATCAAAAATGTATGCCCTTAGAAATCTTGAAGGCGGTGCTTGGTTTTCAGGGGCCCGTACGCGGCTAGGCTCCCAAAAAGTCCCACACATGTGGTATCCCCGTACTCAGGAGAAGCAGCAGAATGTATTTTGGGGTGTAATTTTACATATGCCCATGGCATTTGTGAGCAATATATCATTTAGTGACAACTTTGTGCAAAAAAAAAAAAGTTTGTAATTTTCCCGCAACTTGTGGCAAAATATAAAATATTCCATGGACTCGACATGCCTCTCAGCAAATAGCTTGGGGTGTTTACTTTCCAAAATAGGGTCATTTGGGGGGTTTTGTGCTATTTTGGCATTTTATGGCCTTCGAAACTGTGATAGGCAGTGAGGAGTGAAATCAAAAATTTGCGCCCTTAGAAATCCTGAAGGCAGTGATTGGTTTTCGGGGCCCCGTACGTGGCTAGGCTTCAAAAAAGTCCCACACATGTGGTATCCCCGTACTCGGGAGAAGCAGCAAAATGTATTTTGGGGTGCAATTCCACATATAACCATGGCATGTGTGAGCAATATATCATTTAGTGACAACTTTTTGTAATTGTTTTTTTTTTGTCATTATTCAATCACTTTGGACAAAAAAAAAATATTCAATGGGCTCAACGTGCCTCTTAGCAATTTCCTTGGGGTGTCTACTTTCCAAAATGGGGTTATTTGGGGGGGTTTTGTACTGCCCTGCTATTTTAGCACCTCAAGAAATGAGATAGGCAGTCATAAATTAAAAGCTGTGTAAATTCCAGAAAATGTACCCTAGTTTGTAGATGCTATAACTTTTGCGCAAACCAATAAATATACGTTTATTGACATTTTTTTTACTAAAGACATGTGGCTAGATACATTTTGGCCTAAATGTATGACTAAAATTGAGTTTATTCGATTTTTCTTATAACAAAAAGTAGAAAATATATTTTTTTTCAAAATTTTCGGTCTTTTTCCGTTTATATCGCAAAAAAAAAAATCGCAGAGGCAATCAAATACCTTTAAAAGAAAGCTCTATTTGTGGAAAAAAATTGGTTTGGGTACAACATTGCATGACCGCGCAATTACCAGTTAAAGCAGCGCAGTGCCAAATTGTAAAAAACATTCTCTGGTCTTTAAGCTGCATAATGGTCCAGGGCTTAAGTGGTTAAATATAGTGTCTGGGGGGTCCCCTTAGTCTGCCTGTATGTATGTGTGTAAGTGGTGTATATGTACCACATATAGGACCTGCTTCAGCAAAACTGACATTTGTAAAGAAAAAAAATATGATGTTTAAATTGATGATCGTGACTGCAAGTTATTGCTGGTAATACAACCAATTTATAAAAAAAAAATGTGTGGGATTCCCCCCTCCATGCATACCAGGCCCTTTGGGTCTGGTATGGATTTGTTAAAAGGGGCTTCCAGATTCCAATAAGCCCCCTACCCGCAGACAGCCCACAACCACTGCCCAGGGTTGTCGGGAAGAGGCCCTTGCCCTCATCAACATGGGGACAAGGTGCTTTGGGGTGAGGAGGCGGAGCCCCCTGCCCCAAAGCACCCCCCCCATGTTGAGGGCATGTGGCCTGGTATGATTCAGGAGGGGGGTGTTAGCTCGTCCCACCCCCTTTCCTGGCCTGCCAGGCTGCAATGCTTGGATAAGGGCCTGGTATGGATTTTGGGGGGCCCATGCTGTTTTTTTTTGTGTGGGGTTCCCCTTAAAATCCACACCAGACCCAAATGACCTGGTATGGGTTGGGGGGGAGCCCTCACGCAGTTTTTTTTTTTTCACTTTCCATTGTCGGCAAATTCGGCAATGTTTTCTTTTTTCATTTAGCTGACAGCTGATGACTCATCTATTGTTATGGACGCAGCAGTTGGCTTCCCAGCCCCGCTCCTTAACAAACTATTGACTGTGTGCTCAGCGGGCAAACATCCCGCAGAGCGAAAAAAAATGTGGGTGTTCGGCAAGCACCTAAACGGGCGATGGTTGGGCTTGAACCGTTCGCCCATCCTTATTAGGGATTTAAAATTCATTGTAAGAGTTATGTAGCAGTACCCCCGTAAGGGCTGCTGAGAATTGTGGTCTGTCTGTCCTGCCCAGCCCTGCATTCACTTTCAGACACTCCGAGACATAAAGCAGTCAGTAAGCAATAATTAATAGTAAAGGTAATACTGCGCTAATGTGAAAAAGCGAAAATAACGTGCTAGTAACAGCTAGGCTGCGACACTAAAAAAATATGTGAAACCATATCAAAAATAAAGTGTAATTAAGGAAATATGTCGCGCACAGACATGTGAAAAATATAACTCTAGTGAGAGTTCATATAAAAATATGAATATAAAATTCAATAAACATAGAAAGTAAATAAACCACGTGAATAAATACCCACAAACTAATAAATGTGCAGATACAGGGACTAAACCCCTACTTAAATAAATGAATGTAGAACCTGCAAGAATAGTACTCATATGTGTAATTAAACAAAAAGATACCTCAATACTGCTGCACAGTATTACTAAACTAATATATGTATATCAAGCATAAGTTACTGAACATTATCACAAATCACTGATGTAATAGTGATCTAAATCATTGCATGCATAACAACAACAGTAAGGAAGTCCATTCCTTAAAGGTTCCAAAGAGGGTTCCAATACAAAAAAACAATTGATTCAGATGAGAAGAAAACAGGAGTCTGTAGGAGAGTGTTGAAAGGAATAGTGCCCAAGATAGATCCACAGATATCGTAAAGAAGCTGCATCCACCACGGTGAGTATAAAATCAAGGTGGGTACCTTACCGCAATAGGTGGACCTCCACTGTGGCAAGGTCGGAAAAAGCCTGCAGATATCACCCTCTGCGGGGTATTGGTGCTGATCCTGGGGGTGTCGCGACTCCGAGATCCTAATGCTCCCTCTGCCTCTAGTTGTACTGTTTCATCCTCTAGGGGCTGATGTGATCAAATATTTTGAAAAGACCCAACAGACCTCTGGTATAGGTACCAACAGAGAAAGAAGAGGGGGGAACTCGGATAGTGTATTACCTCAAAAAAGATCAAAGTAGAAGAGGGACGGTTTATTACCTCTACGTACTTTAAGACCACAGATAGGAACGCTTTCATTCCCCAAGACAGCTGTCATCACCACTCGTGGCTTAATTCAGTTCCAAAAAGCCAATTTGTGCGTCTACGGTGCAACTGTACCAAATTAAGTGATTACAGGGAACAGGCCGAAATTTTAACTGAGAGATTCCTTGAGAAAGGGTACTCTGCCAGAGATCTGGAACAAAGGTCTCTGGAAGTTGAACAGCTGGATAGAAATCAACTGCTAGCCAAAAAAGTAACCACTGAGAACGTAAGGAATCCCTTTGTTAGGCCATTCATTACAGGTTTTTCTAACCAACACTACTTGGTGAAGAAATTGGTCCATAAACATTGGCACATCATCAAGGATGATATAGTGTTGGGACCTATACTTCCTGAGAAACCTCAGGTGGTATTTAGGGGTGACACAAGGGGTTAACCAAGCGCACTCTAGATAAAAGTATGTAAACAAACTAGTATAGGGGCAGAGGGAGAGTAATTTAGGGAATGATAGACGTTTACAGTCCATAACATATTAGTCCATGAGTTCTACAACATAACTAGTCCGCAGAGAAGGCTGCCAGCTGACATATAGAAGAGATCTGAAATAGCAAAAAAGGGGACAAAAAGCAGCGCCTACTAAGTGAAAGGTTCTGGTTCTGTTTGGTTCTGTTGGACCTTCTTGGCTCGAGCTGGACTCAGGATCTGTGGAAGTCTCTCTGACTGGTCGGATATTCAAGACACCAATACACAGTGAATAGGTATACAAGAATATATCGTTTAATGGTTACATGTCCTTTTTTATACACAGCGAGAAAAGTTGCCTCCCTCCTATGGACCTATCAGCAATAAGCAAAAACCTCATGAGTTAGACAAAAATTAATTCTAACAGGTTTTTTGACTTCTGCAAAAGCAGTCAGTTAACATACGTCAATTGTGGTCAAACTAGACATGTTCTGACATTTGAGACAGGAAGATAAGAAACGCCAGATGTCAGTGCGGTCAACCTGTCAGTTAAAAAGCAGAAGTGAGATAAACTTTTTCCCGGAAAAGGCCTAACCACAAAGTCACATTTCAACCTAAATATACATGCCTGTTACACAGAAGAAAGATTAGCTTGACCACAAAAGTCACATCTTGTTCACACTCATGTCAGAGAAACATTTTCTGTAAAATATATTTTTATTTGAGGAGAACTCTAACCATGAATATTGGTTCATGATCTTCTTATACCTTACAACCCCTCCTTATGATCATGGCTTCAAGAATTGAAGCCCATCGATCATTGGATTATTCATTATACCATTTTTGTTTAGTATGTACCGTGGACATCATCAAGATTGTTTCCTTAGAACCCTGTTTCTTTTTACTAGTGATCTTTCCAATTGTCCAGACAATTAATTTAAATACTAAATATAACAGTAGAATGAAGATTAACACCATTACTACTGTTATAGCCATTTGTCTGAGAAATGAGAAAATACCTGTGCCCCCGAATCCTCCCTCTCCAAAGGGGCTCCATGTTTTTGCGATATCCCTCGCCTCCTGTTGCAATTTATTTACCTCTTTCCTATGTTGGGCAATTACATCTTAGTAATCAGGAAACTCAACAGATGTGTTGTGGATCCAAGTGCAGCACTCATAATCCTCCGTAACTTCACACAGGCCAGTGAGTACAGCACTCATGCTTTCAATAGCAAGATCATGAAGTTATAATTGTTTTCTGATTGCTCTAGTTTCAATGTTTAAACTAGTAATATCATCAGAGTTCTTTACTAATACATCATCTATAATATTTGTATAATTATTAAGCCTTTTCATTAAATCTATCCCCCAACCTGTCCAGGAAGGGAACCAGGCCCAAGCCATATATTTTTCGAAAAATAACTCCCTTTTATTTCTGTGTTTGAGGGGGTACCTAGGATGCATGCTAGCTTCAAGGAGGTGTGTTCCCTTGCTATCTCCTACATTGTCCATAATGGGGACTAGGGATGCAAGATAACACCATCCTTGGGGTTCAGTGGGGATCCAAGGGTGACAACTTTTTCCACAACAAATATAAATACTGTCTCCTAGAGCTAAAGGTCGTTTGTTAAATATTGTCATCATTTCATCAGAAAAACCAGAGAAGGTTAAACTTGACAATAATTTTTCTACTGTGGAAGTGGAACTGGAGTTAAGAAAGTTTATTAGAGTGGAGTTTAGGGCAGGTTCTGAAGTATGAAAAAAAGGGCTTTCAATTGAAGTCATTGAAAAGTTAATTGTAGCTTGTTGGCACACTTTAGCTCCCTTTGTGGAGTTTCCCAACCTAAAACACCAGTCTGGGGAATGACTTCTACCAATAATTTGGAAAGTAAGGTTATTATCTGAAAGCGTTCTTGCGACATTTGTAGGGACGACAGGTGGTGTGCCGTTTAGGAGAGGGGTGAAGTTTAGAGGTACTGCCATTAGGGGGATCCTAGCAGTGCTAGGATGGAGTTTACTACATATCCAACATTTTTCATATCCTGATTTTTGAGCATAAGCATACTTAAATTTAAGCAGCAGCATTTTACCACTAAAATTGTCTTCCATACTTCTTTTTGGTCTGTTAGAATTATCTGACCAACAGTGTCCTATGATTATGAGCATTAAAATAAACAATGTAATCATTAAGGAAAAAAGAAAAAGTTTTGCCGAAGTGACCCCTCCTTTTTGACCATTAGTGTCTATGGGTATGGAACTCTGAGTTTCTTGTTTTTTATGGTCCACTAGGGAGTATTTTCCGGATCCTTTTCTGGAATACTCTCCAGAACAGAGGTCTTTGTCTTCTCCTTCACCTTCTTCCAGTTTCCCTTCGGAAATGTCTTTAGTCTGGATGCATGGATCCATTGTCGTCCTTGATCTGTAAGAACAGCTGTTCTGGCAACCTTCAGAATTTCAAATGGTCCTTGGAAGATAGGGCCTGGTTGTTTACGGACGGCAAGTTGTTTTATCAATACTTTGTCTCCTGGGATATACGGATGTGTAGGCTCTGTGGAGAGAGGAGGGAAAGTGACAGCAACCTTGTCCTCTGTTTCACTAAGGCTACTTACCAGATGTTTCACGTACTCTTCCTGTAAAGAATAAAGATTAGCCTCCTCTCCCTCATCAGGTTTCCTCTGTGCTGGCCTACCCATAAGTATTTCAAATGGTGACAATCCTGTTCTAGAATTAGGGGCTGTCCTAATTTGAAACAAAACTGCTGGGAGGTAATCAATCCACCCTTTCATGGTTCCTTCTGTTGCCTTTTTAAGTTTATCCTTTATATTTCTGTTCATTCTTTCCACTATTCCTGCGCTTTGTGGATGATATGGAATATGTAATTTCCATTGAATGCCCAGGAGTTTTGCAAGATCCTGGGTAAGAGCAGCTGTAAATGCTGGACCTTGGTCTGACCAGATTTTGGCTGATAACCCATACCTCGAAATCCAGTGATTTATTAGTGCTCTTGATGCTATTTTGGCTGTCTCTCCTGTAGTTGGGATAGCCTCGACCCAAGAACTAAACTTGTCCACTATAACTAAAAGATATTTTATATTTCCTTTCTGTTTTGGCATATGTGTAAAGTCTATTTGTAGATCTTGGAGGGGGCCTATAGGGGGGGGGGCAAGTTTCCATGTATACCCTGCTTCTTGCACTGTACATTGTTTTGTGCACAAGTAAGACATGAGTCTATCAACTGGGCAACGAGGTGTGTATCATTGACCGTGCTGAAAGACTGTCTGTACATTGTCAAAACTGTTTTCCTTCCTAGGTGACCTGGACCATGTATGTAAGAAATCAAAAGAGGGGCAGCTGACTCTGGTATACCTATTACTCCCTCCTTGCTTGACCCAATGCCACTTGGCACGCTGGTCAAGTTCTGACCTTCCCAGAAAGCTATGTCCTCTCTTGATGCTTTGTCCTGTAACATTCTCACAGTATTTGGGAATTCTGGTGAACTGAAATCTGTGGCAAACAGTGTTAGATTGGGCTTGGCCTCGTGTGCCGAATCGGCTGCTGTTTTAGCAACTCTGTCTGCCAAGGCATTGCCCTGAGCTTCTTTGGACTTGTCAAATGAATGTCCCTTTACTTTTATAACATTGATTTTTCTGGGCATCTGTAGGGCTGCGAGTAGGGCAAGAACAAATTCCTTATTGGCAATTTGTTTGTTGTCTGCAGTTTTAAACCCCCGTTTTTTCCAAATGAGTCCATAATCGAAAATTACGCCAAAAGCATATCTGCTGTCAGTATATATATTTACATCTTTATCTTTAAATAGTTGACATGCTCTGGTGAGTGCATGGAGCTCAGCTTGTTGTGCTGAATTGGCCCCTAAAGGAGAAGCCTCAACCACAACATCAGGTAGCATCACTACTGCATAGCCTGTCTTATATGTGTTATCATTAGGCCTGGAACAACTGCCATCCACAAATACATCCAGGAAATCTGGGTTTGGTTTATCAGTTAAATCCACCCTTGGCAATGTTTGTTGAAGTAAATTGTCATTACAATTATGGTTTACTTCTGGTTCAGTATATGGAAGCTGCAATAGTGCGTGTAGCAATCGTATTGCAGGAGTAGTTTCTGAACAAGATTTTATTTCCAAATGTGTTGTATTCAGAAGTATAATTTCATACCCACTGGACCTTTGGGCTGTCATATGCTGGGTATGCATATTTTGTAACAATTGTGCTACTGAATGTGTGGTATAGAGAATAGTGGGTGTGCCCAGAGTGATTTTAGAAGCTTCCTTAACTGCCATTGCATTTGCTGCAAGAATTTGCAGGCATCCTGGCATTCCCTGTACCTGGAGTGGCAGTTTCTTTGATAGGTATGCCACTGGTCTTAAGTTTGTCCCATGGGGTTGGGCCAATACTGCTGCAAACGAAGGCCCTCGCACCACACAGTAAAGTGAGAACGGTTTGTCATAGGAAGGGAGACCTAAAGCAGGAGCCCGCGAGAGGGAAGTCAGAAGAGCGAGGAAGGCCTCTTTCATATCCTCTGTATATTCAATTGTTTTAGGGGCACCCGCAGCTGTAGCTGGATGTAAAATGGAATCCCAAAAAGAACAGTAAGGTATCCACTGTCGACAGTAGACGATTGAGCCTAAAAAGGAAAGCAATGCAGCTTTGTCCTTTGGTGGGCCGAGACAGCGGAGAGCTTGGACTCGTGCCGGGGATATCAATCTTGTCCCATCTGTGATAATACAGCCAAGATATTCAACTCTGTCCCTACACCACTGGATCTTTTTCCTAGACACCAAGTGACCTTTTAGGGCGAGGTGATTCATCAGGCTTACTGTGTCCTTCTCACACTGTGCCCTGCTCTCACTACAAACAAGTAGGTCATCTACGTACAACAGGATTGTGGAGCCTTCAGAGGGCGTCCAATCGTCCATAGTTTTTTTCAAAACTATGCTAAAAGCCGCGGGGCTATCAATAAACCCTTGAGGGAGGCGTGTCCAGGTCAGCTGACCCCCTCCCCAGACAAATGCAAATAGGTGTTGAAATTGTGGATCAA
The DNA here is from genome assembly GCA_029206835.1 of Rana muscosa. NCBI lineage: Eukaryota > Metazoa > Chordata > Amphibia > Anura > Ranidae > Rana > Rana muscosa. The sequence goes on from CM055121.1 coordinate 182,588,025, forward strand.
CATCAATACTAAAAAATGCATTTGAAAGATCCAACACGGTGTAGCACTTGGAGTTTGCAGGTATATTGGTAAAAATTTAGGTAATATCAGATACCAATGGGGGAAGAGGAATCACACGCTTGTTTACCCCTCTCAGATCCTGAACCAACCTCCAGGTACCATCCGCTTTCCTAACTGGATTAATGGGAGTATTCCAGGGACTGACAATTTCCCTGAGGATTCCCAACTTTTTATATTCCTCTATTTGGGGCTGTATTCCCGATACCTTTTCAGTAGACAATGGGTATTGTTTCTGATAATAGGGGAGTGTATTAGGCCGCATAGTGGGCACATAAGGTGTACAGGGTATGTGTCCTACTTCCGTTTTAGTTCCTGCCCAGATGTCATGGTTTTCTAATGTGGCTTGCAGTGACATAAAGTAACCCAAAAGGTCTTTCCTTTTTGGCATAGTGAGGTCACATTTAGCCGATTTGGCTATGATGCCCCCTTGTTGGTCAAATTTTACAATAATTTGTAATGCAGACATTAAATCCCTTCCCATAAGGGACAGGGGACAGTCTGGTAGAACTGCAAAGGACATTTCAGTAAGGTAATTATCTTGCATGTCCGTTACTAGCAGTGGCGGTGTGATTTTGTGGTTGACGCTTGTCCCATTTATTCCCATAGAGCATCCCTCGGTGCATTCTTTACTTTCAAAGTGGGGGTCTTTAAGACACGAGGTCGACGCCCCTGTGTCTAACAGAAATTTGACCACCCTGCCTTCTACTTTTAAAACCACTTGAGGCAGGGTTTTCCAGTGTGAGGAGAAAAAATGCATCACCAAGGATGGGTACTGCCCCGGGCATCCCTATTGGGGGTTTTCGTCCTGATATCCTGGCCAATGTACCTGTATCTCTTCTGTGGTGTTTCTGGGTGATCTTGTTTGGTATGGCTGCTGCTGTTGCCTATATTGGGGGTGTACTGGAACTGACTGGGATCTCTGTTGTGGCTGCTGTTCTTGTGTGTCATATCTTGGTCGGGGCGGATACTGAGATCTTGGTTGAGATCTCACTCTGTAGCCTCCCCTACCTCCCCTAGGGAAGTTATCCCTGGCTCCCTTTCTTTGGGGACATTCTGATTTCCAGTGGTTTGGATCCCCACAATTAAAACAACCCTGATCCTGATTATGGGGAGGATAATTCCTTCTAGGTATGGCTCCTGAACTTGGTCCACTGACCATAGCTATGTTTGGATTTTCTTCTGTAATAGAGGTGAACAATCCTCCTTTAGTGTTAAATACCCATGAGGATGCCCTCTCCTTTATGTCAGCTATGAATCTATCTGAGGTCATTACCGCCCATTTTATGTTTATCAGTTTGATTATTTGGGTGGCCCTTGGATCTCCATTATTTATGGCTGTACTAACGAATAGTTGATCATTGTCTATTCCACAACTTTCATATAATTTATGTAATCTAGTGACAAAGGTGTAGAAATCCTCTCCTGACTGTTGTTTGCAAGATATCAAATCATGCAACATGGTGGTGTTTTTATATGCCTTGAGCCAAGCCTGTAACAATGAGTTCCAAAAAATATTCCAATCCTCCCCAGCCTCATATAACTTTGCATCCTTGGCCCATTGACCTATATTTATGTCAGCTTGGGAATCGGGGTCTACATTTTGAAGTATGGTATTAAGATCTTCAGGAGACATTCTTGTTCCTGAACAGTATCTTTGCAGAAAGGTCGCCGCCTGTCTGGGGTCCTTTCTTGGTTTGGGACATGTGTCTCTAATTTCCTTGACCGTGCCCAATGGTAATGGTATTTGCACCTGTGTATCTCCCATTGTAATGAAAGGAAAAACCCGACTAATTGGAGCTGTCTGATCCTCTTCATCATCTGATGGTGTGGGTGCCTGGCGTTGAGGGGTCATACTGAAGCTACTCTGAAAATCCTTACTTAACCCATCTCCAGATATATAATCAGCCTTATTCACTAGATTGGTTTCTGGGTAGCCCGAGTTTCTAAGTCCACGTATTATCCCCTTTATTTCTCCTAATCGATCTCTACGTTCCTGTAACTCTCTCAGCTCTCCTTCTATCACTTTTTCTTCATCTTCCTCTTTTTTAATACACTGTTCTTCCTCTTTTACTAATTGACTTAAATGTTCCTGTATCTGTCTTCTATCTTCCCCCTCTCGTAACCAAGTAGTTCCCTTTTGTTTAGCTATGGTTAATACTCCTGCTATAACATTTGGATCTAACAAGGGGTATATTTTCTTTGGGACAAGGGATTCATCTTTTACCATAGCATATGGAGGGGGTTTTTCGTGATAAAAATTAGGGGGAGCTGATGGACTTCCTATTGCGTCTTCTAATTGCTCTTTCTTTTCCATTTTTACACTTGTATATTTCTTTCTATATTCCTTCATACCCTTTGCCCAAATCTTACAACATTTAGTCATGTAATCTTTGTCAAGGTCTTTTATGGGATAATTATACTGTTTATGTTGGCCACTAGTGATGAGCCGAACACCCCCGGGTTCGGTTCGCACCAGAACCCGCGAACGGACCGAAAGTTCGTACGAACATTAGAACCCTATTAAATACAATGGATGCGAACGTTCGAATTCTAAAGTGCTAATTATAACGACTATTATGCATGTTATTGTCCTAAAAAGGGTTTGGGAACCCGGGTTCTGCACCAGGGGACATGTATCAATGCAAAAAGAAGTTTTAAAAACGGTCGTTTTTCGGGAGCAGTCATTTTAATGATGCATAAAGTGAAAAAAAAAAGTCAAATATTCCTTTAAATATCGTACCTGGGGGGTGTCTAAAGTATGCCTGTGAAGTGCCACGTGTTTTCCGTGTTTAGAACTGTCCCTGCACAAAATGACACTTCTAAAGGAAAAAAAAGCCATTTAAAACTGCTTGCGGCTTTAATGTAATGTCTGGTCCCGGTAATATGGATGAAAATCTTTAAGAAAAATGGCATAGCTACCCCATGACCCCCCCCCCCCTACCCCAGCCCATTACCAGCCCCTTTGGGTCTTGTATGGATATTAAGGGGAACCCCGCACATAAAATAAAAAAGGCCCTATATACTCTGAACAGCCGTATACAGGCGGTGCATACAAGACAGGGACTGTAGGTTTGTTCTTATGTAGAATCTGTTTGTAATTTTGAACAGGTACATTGTTTAAGTGTAGCTCCAGCCCAAAAATCTATTTTTAAACTTTTTGGAAAACATAGGTAAGGGTTATCACCCCTGTAACATTTGTTTTGCTGTCTGTGCTCCTGTTCAGAACATTTCACCTCACTTTCCGTCCCAATGACAACTGTTTTTGAAATGTGGTGTTTTTCTTGAAACAAGGATTGGTGATAAAGCATCAGTACAGAGGAGACACCTTTCTCCCATATTAATTCTTACAGGAGAGAATTTTCCTTCCAAGGGGTAGATTTCCTCTCACTTCCTGTTGTCTTCTTGCGTTTGCAAGTAGGAGTCGTTTGTAAGTTGGATGTTTGAAAGTAGGGACCTGCCGTATATACTCTGCAGAAATAGGCCCCTTAGTTGTTGGTGTTGGCACAACACTGTAAGCACTCACAGTTACTCTTGGTTGGTGCTGGAACGCCCTGCTGTCAACTATTATATCAGGAATTTTAATTACATATAATTGTTGAACAGTGGTAGTAAAAATTGGGCCTTTGATGGTGGTGCTGGTGCCACAACACTGTAAGCCCTGACAGTTACTCTTGGTGGGTGCAGCAATGGGCCCTGCTGTGAATTATTAGATCAAGAATTGTAATTGCATGCCCCTGTTGAACAGGGGCTGAAAAATTGGGCCTTTCGTGGTGGTGGTGGTGGTGGTGGTGTTGCCACAACACTGTAAGCCCTCAGAGTTACTCTTGGTGGGTGCAGGAATGGGCCCTGCTGTGAATTATTAGATCAAGAATTGTAATTACATGCCCCTTTTGAACAGGGGCTGAAAAATTGGGCCTTTCGTGGTGGTGGTGGTGGTGGCGTTGCCACAACACTGTAAGCCCTCAGAGTTACTCTTGGTGGGTGCAGCAATGGGCCCTGCTGTGAATTATTAGATCAAGAATTGTAATTACATGCCCCTGTTGAACAGGGGCTGAAAAATTGGGCCTTAGGCACTGGTGGCACAACACTACAACCCCTCACAGATACTGTACTTGGAGCACAGCAATGAGCCCTGTTGCAAAGTATTGCTTCAAAAATTGTAATGACACGCCCCTGTTAAACAGGGGCTGAAAAATTGGGCCTTAGGCACTGGTGGCACAACACTCCAACCCCTCACAGATACTGTACTTGGAGCACAGCAATGAGCCCTGTTGCAAAGTATTGCTTCAAAAATTGTAATGACACGCCCCTGTTAAACAGGGGCTGAAAAATTGGGCCTTAGGCACTGGTGGCACAACACTCCAACCCCTCACAGATACTGTACTTGGAGCACAGCAATGAGCCCTATGGCAAATTATTGCTTCAAAAATTGTAATTACACGCCCCTGTTAAACAGGGGCTGAAAAATTGGGCCTTAGCCACTGGTGGCGGCACCCATAAAAAAAAATGATCTTCCAAGCTATCATCATCAATCGTATCATTGAGGACTCGGAGGAGGAGGATAGCCAGTCAACATAACAGCACAGGCACTCAGCATCAGCATCAGTCTTGAAGGGATGTGACTTGTTAAAATCAATTAGTCTGTTATATCAGCATCAGGTGTGTGGTAGCTGGTGGTGATCCAAGACTGGTTCATCTTGATGAAAGTCAGTCGATCAACCGAGTCGGTGGACAGGCGCACCCTGTGATCCGTGACAAATCCTCCAGCAGCACTGAATGTGCGTTCCGAAAGAACGCTGGATGCAGGACAGGCCAGTAGCTCAATTGCATACTGTGCAAGCTCTGGCCAGTGATCCATCCTCAAGACCCAGTAAGCCAGAGGATTTTCGGTGGAGAAGGTGTCCAAGTCTGACCTTGCCCCTAGATATTCCTGCACCATGTTTATCAGACGCTGGCGATGGTTGCTGGAACCGATCATACTTTGGGGCTGCGGACTAAAGAATTGTCTGAACGCATCGGTCAGACGGCCACCTTCCCCACCGCTCCTTCTTTGACTGGCCGAAGCCTCAGCAACTCGTTGTCCAGGACCAGGAGTTTGTAACCTCCCAGTCTCTGGGAACGCGTTGCACAGACCTTTCTGCAAGGCCTCCCGGAGTTGTCTCATCCTCTGCTCCCTCTGCGACGGTAACATAAGGTCCGCAACCTTACCCTTGTACCGTGGATCAAGGAGAGTGGCCAGCCACTAATGGTCCTTCTCCTTGATCCGAAGAATACGAGGATCCTTCCGCAGACTTTGCAGGATCAGGGAGGCCATGCAGCGTAGGTTTGCTGAGGCATTCGGTCCGGAGTCCTCTGGATCACTAAGGACGACATGATCCGCAGCCACCTCCTCCCAGCCACGTACAAGTCCACTGGTTTCTTGGGACTGTAAATCATCCCTAAAAGACTGCTGCTGATGATGCTGAGTGCCAGCCTCCACCTCCATGCTGACACAATCCTCCTCCTCCTCCTCCTCCTCCTCCTCTTCCTGTGCGATGGGTGGGACAGAAGGAACACTGTCTGGGTAAAGGGGGCCTTGAGAGGCAAGGAAGTCCTCCTCTTCCTGCCTCTGTTCTGCCTCAAGTGCCCTGTCCATTATTCCACGCAGCGTGTGCTCCAACAGGTGGACAAGAGGTACAGTGTCACTGATGCATGCACTGTCACTGCTCACCATCCTCGTGGCCTCCTCAAATGGTGCCAGGACAGTGCATGCATCCCTGATCATGCCCCACTGGCGTGGAGAAAAAAAACCAAGCTCCCCTGACCCTGTCCTGGTGCCGTAGTCGCACAGGTACTCATTGATGGCCCTCTGCTGCGTGTGCAGCTGGTGCAGCATGGCCAACGTTGAGTTCCACCTGGTGGGCATGTTACATATAAGGCGGTTCTTGGGCAGGTTCAACTCCTTTTGCAGCTCAGCCAGGCGAGCACTGGCATTATAAGATCTGCGGAAATGCACACAGACTTTCCTGGCCTGCCTCAGGACATCCTGTAAGCCCGGGTACCTGCCCAAGAACCGCTGCACCACCAGGTTAAGGACGTGAGCCACGCAGGGCACATGGGTCAGTTGTCCCTGTCGGAGGGCGGAGAGGAGGTTGGTGCCATTGTCGCAAACCACCATTCCTGGCTTAAGCTGGCGTGGCGTCAACCACCTCTCGGCCTGGCCCTGCAGAGCAGACAGGACCTCTGCCCCAGTGTGGCTTCTGTCCCCCAAACACACCAGCGCAAGCACGGCATGGCATCTTTTTGCCTGCGTACTTGCGTAGCCCCTTGAACGGCTACGGAGCACCGCTGGTTCAGAGGACAAAGCACAGGAAGAGGCCATGGAGGAAGAACAAGAGGAGGGGGTGGAGGAGAGAGGTGTGTCACAACCAGTAGTAGCATTTTGGAGGCGTGGCGGTGGAACAACCTCCAACACTACTGCACCTTGTCCTGCATCCTTCCCAGCTGCCAAAAGAGTGACCCAATGGGCCGTGAAAGAAAGGTAACGTCCCTGTCCATGCCTGCTGGACCATGAGTCAGCGGTAATATGCACCTTACCGCTGACCGCCCTGTCCAGCGAGGCCAAGACATTGCCTTCCACATGCCGGTAGAGAGCCGGAATAGCCTTCCGTGAGAAAAAGTGGCGTTTGGGAACCTGCCACTGAGGAACCGCACATTGCACAAACTCACGGAAGGGGGCCGAGTCTACCAACTGAAAAGGCAGCAGTTGAAGCGCTAGCAATTTAGCCAAGCTAGCATTCAACCGCTGGGCATGTGGATGGCTGGGAGTGAACTTCTTTCGACGGTCCAGCAGCTGGGGCAGGGAAATTTGCCTGCTAGAATCGGACGTCGGTGTACTGCTAGCAGAGTGGCCGCAAGTACTTGGCTGTGACACACCTAATTCTACACCTTCATTCCTCTCAGTGCATGTTTCAGAGAGGACTGAAGTTATAGTGGGGTTGGAGATCCCAGCTGATGCGGTGCAAGGAGAGGTCCGCTTTGTTCTTTGGTGTGGGTCTTTGAGGTAGGCTTGCCAACGAGCTGCATGGCAGGTCAACATATGTCTGGTCAGGCATGTGGTACCCAAGCGGCTGATGTTTTGGCCACGCGATATACGCTTGAGACATATGTTGCAAACAGCAGCTGTGGAATCTGATGCACTAGCCTCAAAAAAGGCCCACACCAAAGAACTTTTTGAATGACGGGCAGAGGCAGCGCCCTGCACAGGCGGAGCTCTGCGGTGTGATTCCGTCGGTGTACTGCCCTTACGCTGGCCACCAAAGGGCATCCTGCCTCGTTGGAGATGTGCCTCCTCCTCATCCTCCTCCTCCTCCTCTCTCCTATTAGGCACCCACGTGGAGTCAGTGACCTCATCATCCCCTCCCTCCTCATCACTGGAGCCAATCTGGCAGTATGCTGCAGCTGCTGGAACATGACTGCCAGATTGGTGTCCTTCTTGAGCATCCCCTCTGTCTGCTCTCACGCTACTGCCTTCCTGTAGCTGGGTTTCATCATCAGACCCTTCGAAACGCTGGGCATCCTCCTGGAGCATGTACCCAACACTGTGCTCAAACAGTTCGGGGGACTCCTCAGGAGGAGGACATGGTGGGTCTAGGGAAGGAGTGACTGATGATGAGTCTGACATTGATACCAGGGAAGAGGACGCTTTGGCAGCTGCTTTGCCAGTACCCTGAGCCTGGGTGAGAGAGGATGAGGAGGAGGAGGGGGGCTTGGTCATCCACTCTACCAAGTCTTCGGCATGATGTGGCTCAACATGTCCAGCTGCCGAAAAGAAGGACAAGCGTGTCCCATGGCCATGTGCTGATGACAATGCACCGCGTCCACGACCAGCACTGTTGCCCCCAGACACAGAGCCTGCTTGCCCTCTTTTATTGCCTCCTGACTGTCTGCCTCTCCTTGTTTGCCTTCCAGACATTCTAATAGATGGCCTGCAGGGAGATGGGAAAAAAGCAATAAGGGCTACCTTCAGGTGTCCTTCTCTGTCCCTTTACTTAAGGATTTCTAAATATGGTTGAGGATGATTGCTTTCGCACAGAATAGCACAACGACAATTTCCCTGACTGTCCAAAAAACAAGGATTTCAAAGATGGTTGATGAGGAATGCTTTAGCACAGTATAGCACAAGGAGAATTTCCCTCACTGTCCTTCCCTGTCCCTAGAAACAAGGATTAGCACAGAGAAAGAAACTGACACTCTCCCTACCTATAGTTTTCTGTCCCTAGAAAAAATGTTTTTTTAAAGATGGTTGATGATTAATGCTTTAGCACACTATAGCACAAGGAGAATTTCCCTCACTGTCCTTCCCTGTCCCTAGAAACAAGGATTAGCACAGTAAAACACACTGACACTCTCCCTACCTATAGTTTTCTGTCCCTAGAAAAAATGTTTTTTTAAAGATGGTTGATGATCAATGCTTTAGCACACTATAGCACAAGGAGAATTTCCCTCACTGTCCTTCCCTGTCCCTAGAAACAAGGATTAGCACAGTAAAACACACTGACACTCTCCCTACCTATAGTTTTCTGTCCCTAGAAAAAATGTTTTTTTAAAGATGGTTGATGATCAATGCTTTAGCACACTATAGCACAAGGAGAATTTCCCTCACTGTCCTTCCCTGTCCCTAGAAACAAGGATTATCACAGTGAAAGAAACTGACACTCTCCCTACCTATAGTTTTCTGTCCCTAGAAAAAATGTTTTTTTAAAGATGGTTGATGATCAATGCTTTAGCACAGTATAGCACAAGGAGAATTTCCCTCACTGTCCTTCCCTGTCCCTAGAAACAAGGATTAGCACAGTGAAAGAAACTGACACTCTCCCTACCTATAGTTTTCTGTCCCTAGAAAAAATGTTTTTTTAAAGATGGCTGATGATCAATGCTTTAGCATAGTATAGCACAAGGAGAATTTCCCTCACTGTCCTTCCCTGTCCCTAGAAACAAGGATTAGCACAGTGAAAGAAACTGACACTCTCCCTACCTATAGTTTTCTGTCCCTAGAAAAAAATGTTTTTTTTAAAGATGGTTGATGATCAATGCTTTAGCACAGTATAGCACAAGGAGAATTTCCCTCACTGTCCTTCCCTGTCCCTAGAAACAAGGATTAGCACAGTGAAAGAAACTGACACTCTCCCTACCTATAGTTTTCTGTCCCTAGAAAAAATGTTTTTTTAAAGATGGTTGATGATCAATGCTTTAGCACAGTATAGCACAAGGAGAATTTCCCTCACTGTCCTTCCCTGTCCCTAGAAACAAGGATTAGCACAGTGAAAGAAACTGACACTCTCCCTACCTATAGTTTTCTGTCCCTAGAAAAAATGTTTTTTTAAAGATGGTTGATGATCAATGCTTTAGCACACTATAGCACAAGGAGAATTTCCCTCACTGTCCTTCCCTGTCCCTAGAAACAAGGATTAGCACAGTGAAAGAAACTGACACTCTCCCTACCTATAGTTTTCTGTCCCTAGAAAAAATGTTTTTTTAAAGATGGTTGATGATCAATGCTTTAGCACAGTATAGCACATGGATAATTTCCCTCACTGTCCTTCCCTGTCCCTAGAAACAAGGATTAGCACAGTGAAATAAACTGACACTCTCCCTACCTATAGTTTTCTGTCCCTAGAAAAAATGTTTTTTTAAAGATGGTTGATGATCAATGCTTTAGCACACTATAGCACAAGGAGAATTTCCCTCACTGTCCTTCCCTGTCCCTAGAAACAAGGATTAGCACAGTGAAAGAAACTGACACTCTCCCTACCTATAGTTTTCTGTCCCTAGAAAAAATGTTTTTTTAAAGATGGTTGATGATCAATGCTTTAGCACACTATAGCACAAGGAGAATTTCCCTCACTGTCCTTCCCTGTCCCTAGAAACAAGGATTAGCACAGTGAAAGAAACTGACACTCTCCCTACCTATAGTTTTCTGTCCCTAGAAAAAATGTTTTTTTAAAGATGGTTGATGATCAATGCTTTAGCACAGTATAGCACAAGGAGAATTTCCCTCACTGTCCTTCCCTGTCCCTAGAAACAAGGATTAGCACAGTGAAAGAAACTGACACTCTCCCTACCTATAGTTTTCTGTCCCTAGAAAAAATGTTTTTTAAAGATGGTTGATGATCAATGCTTTAGCACACTATAGCACAAGGAGAATTTCCCTCACTGTCCTTCCCTGTCCCTAGAAACAAGGATTAGCACAGTGAAAGAAACTGACACTCTCCCTACCTATAGTTTTCTGTCCCTAGAATTTTTTTTTTTTAAAGATGGTTGATGATCAATGCTTTAGCACAGTATAGCACAAGGAGAATTTCCCTCACTGTCCTTCCCTGTCCCTAGAAACAAGGATTATCACAGTGAAAGAAACTGACACTCTCCCTACCTATAGTTTTCTGTCCCTAGAAAAAATGTTTTTTTAAAGATGGTTGATGATCAATGCTTTAGCACAGTATAGCACAAGGAGAATTTCCCTCACTGTCCTTCCCTGTCCCTAGAAACAAGGATTAACACAGTGAAAGAAACTGACACTCTCCCTACCTATAGTTTTCTGTCCCTAGAAAAAATGTTTTTTTAAAGATGGTTGATGATCAATGCTTTAGCACAGTATAGCACAAGGAGAATTTCCCTCACTGTCCTTCCCTGTCCCTAGAAACAAGGATTAGCACAGTGAAAGAAACTGACACTCTCCCTACCTATAGTTTTCTGTCCCTAGAAAAAATGTTTTTTTAAAGATGGTTGATGATCAATGCTTTAGCACAGTATAGCACAAGGAGAATTTCCCTCACTGTCCTTCCCTGTCCCTAGAAACAAGGATTAGCACAGTGAAAGAAACTGACACTCTCCCTACCTATAGTTTTCTGTCCCTAGAAAAAATGTTTTTTTAAAGATGGTTGATGATCAATGCTTTAGCACAGTATAGCACAAGGAGAATTTCCCTCACTGTCCTTCCCTGTTCCTAGAAACAAGGATTAGCACAGTGAAAGAAACTGACACTCTCCCTACCTATAGTTTTCTGTCCCTAGAAAAAAAGTTTTTTTAAAGATGGTTGATGATCAATGCTTTAGCACAGTATAGCACAAGGAGAATTTCCCTCACTGTCCTTCCCTGTCCCTAGAAACAAGGATTAGCACAGTGAAAGAAACTGACACTCTCCCTACCTATAGTTTTCTGTCCCTAGAATTTTTTTTTTTTAAAGATGGTTGATGATCAATGCTTTAGCACACTATAGCACAAGGAGAATTTCCCTCACTGTCCTTCCCTGTCCCTAGAAACAAGGATTAGCACAGTGAAAGAAACTGACACTCTCCCTACCTATAGTTTTCTGTCCCTAGAAAAAATGTTTTTTTAAAGATGGTTGATGATCAATGCTTTAGCACAGTATAGCACAAGGAGAATTTCCCTCACTGTCCTTCCCTGTCCCTAGAAACAAGGATTAGCACAGTGAAAGAAACTGACACTCTCCCTACCTATAGTTTTCTGTCCCTAGAAAAAATGTTTTTTTAAAGATGGTTGATGATCAATGCTTTAGCACAGTATAGCACAAGGAGAATTTCCCTCACTGTCCTTCCCTATCCCTAGAAACAAGGATTAGCACAGTGAAAGAAACTGACACTCTCCCTACCTATAGTTTTCTGTCCCTAGAAAAAATGTTTTTTTAAAGATGGTTGATGATCAATGCTTTAGCACGGTATAGCACAAGGAGAATTTCCCTCACTGTCCTTCCCTGTCCCTAGAAACAAGGATTAGCACAGTGAAAGAAACTGACACTCTCCCTACCTATAGTTTTCTGTCCCTAGAAAAAATGTTTTTTTAAAGATGGTTGATGATCAATGCTTTAGCACAGTATAGCAAAAGGAGAATTTCCCTCACTGTCCTTCCCTGTCCCTAGAAACAAGGATTAGCACAGTGAAAGAAACTGACACTCTCCCTACCTATAGTTTTCTGTCCCTAGAAAAAATGTTTTTTTTAAAGATGGTTGATGATCAATGCTTTAGCACAGTATAGCACAAGGAGAATTTCCCTCACTGTCCTTCCCTGTCCCTAGAAACAAGGATTATCACAGTGAAAGAAACTGACACTCTCCCTACCTATAGTTTTCTGTCCCTAGAAAAAATGTTTTTTTAAAGATGGTTGATGATCAATGCTTTAGCACAGTATAGCACAAGGAGAATTTCCCTCACTGTCCTTCCCTGTCCCTAGAAACAAGGATTAACACAGTGAAAGAAACTGACACTCTCCCTACCTATAGTTTTCTGTCCCTAGAAAAAATGTTTTTTTAAAGATGGTTGATGATCAATGCTTTAGCACAGTATAGCACAAGGAGAATTTCCCTCACTGTCCTTCCCTGTCCCTAGAAACAAGGATTAGCACAGTGAAAGAAACTGACACTCTCCCTACCTATAGTTTTCTGTCCCTAGAAAAAATGTTTTTTTAAAGATGGTTGATGATCAATGCTTTAGCACAGTATAGCACAAGGAGAATTTCCCTCACTGTCCTTCCCTGTCCCTAGAAACAAGGATTAGCACAGTGAAAGAAACTGACACTCTCCCTACCTATAGTTTTCTGTCCCTAGAAAAAATGTTTTTTTAAAGATGGTTGATGATCAATGCTTTAGCACAGTATAGCACAAGGAGAATTTCCCTCACTGTCCTTCCCTGTTCCTAGAAACAAGGATTAGCACAGTGAAAGAAACTGACACTCTCCCTACCTATAGTTTTCTGTCCCTAGAAAAAAAGGTTTTTTAAAGATGGTTGATGATCAATGCTTTAGCACAGTATAGCACAAGGAGAATTTCCCTCACTGTCCTTCCCTGTCCCTAGAAACAAGGATTAGCACAGTGAAAGAAACTGACACTCTCCCTACCTATAGTTTTCTGTCCCTAGAAAAAATGTTTTTTTAAAGATGGTTGATGATCAATGCTTTAGCACACTATAGCACAAGGAGAATTTCCCTCACTGTCCTTCCCTGTCCCTAGAAACAAGGATTAGCACAGTGAAAGAAACTGACACTCTCCCTACCTATAGTTTTCTGTCCCTAGAAAAAATGTTTTTTTAAAGATGGTTGATGATCAATGCTTTAGCACAGTATAGCACAAGGAGAATTTCCCTCACTGTCCTTCCCTGTCCCTAGAAACAAGGATTAGCACAGTGAAAGAAACTGACACTCTCCCTACCTATAGTTTTCTGTCCCTAGAAAAAATGTTTTTTTAAAGATGGTTGATGATCAATGCTTTAGCACAGTATAGCACAAGGAGAATTTCCCTCACTGTCCTTCCCTATCCCTAGAAACAAGGATTAGCACAGTGAAAGAAACTGACACTCTCCCTACCTATAGTTTTCTGTCCCTAGAAAAAATGTTTTTTTAAAGATGGTTGATGATCAATGCTTTAGCACGGTATAGCACAAGGAGAATTTCCCTCACTGTCCTTCCCTGTCCCTAGAAACAAGGATTAGCACAGTGAAAGAAACTGACACTCTCCCTACCTATAGTTTTCTGTCCCTAGAAAAAATGTTTTTTTAAAGATGGTTGATGATCAATGCTTTAGCACAGTATAGCACAAGGAGAATTTCCCTCACTGTCCTTCCCTGTCCCTAGAAACAAGGATTAGCACAGTGAAAGAAACTGACACTCTCCCTACCTATAGTTTTCTGTCCCTAGAAAAAATGTTTTTTTTAAAGATGGTTGATGATCAATGCTTTAGCACAGTATAGCACAAGGAGAATTTCCCTCACTGTCCTTCCCTGTCCCTAGAAACAAGGATTAGCACAGTGAAAGAAACTGACACTCTCCCTACCTATAGTTTTCTGTCCCTAGAAAAAATGTTTTTTTAAAGATGGTTGATGATCAATGCTTTAGCACACTATAGCACAAGGAGAATTTCCCTCACTGTCCTTCCCTGTCCCTAGAAACAAGGATTAGCACAGTGAAAGAAACTGACACTCTCCCTACCTATAGTTTTCTGTCCCTAGAAAAAATGTTTTTTTAAAGATGGTTGATGATCAATGCTTTAGCACAGTATAGCACAAGGAGAATTTCCCTCACTGTCCTTCCCTGTCCCTAGAAACAAGGATTAGCACAGTGAAAGAAACTGACACTCTCCCTACCTATAGTTTTCTGTCCCTAGAAAAAATGTTTTTTTAAAGATGGTTGATGATCAATGCTTTAGCACAGTATAGCACAAGGAGAATTTCCCTCACTGTCCTTCCCTGTCCCTAGAAACAAGGATTAGCACAGTGAAAGAAACTGACACTCTCCCTACCTATAGTTTTCTGTCCCTAGAAAAAATGTTTTTTTAAAGATGGTTGATGATCAATGCTTTAGCACAGTATAGCACAAGGAGAATTTCCCTCACTGTCCTTCCCTGTCCCTAGAAACAAGGATTAGCACAGTGAAAGAAACTGACACTCTCCCTACCTATAGTTTTCTGTCCCTAGAAATTTTTTTTTTTAAAGATGGTTGATGATCAATGCTTTAGCACACTATAGCACAAGGAGAATTTCCCTCACTGTCCTTCCCTGTCCCTAGAAACAAGGATTAGCACAGTAAAACACACTGACACTCTCCCTACCTATAGTTTTCTGTCCCTAGAAAAAATGTTTTTTTAAAGATGGTTGATGATCAATGCTTTAGCACACTATAGCACAAGGAGAATTTCCCTCACTGTCCTTCCCTGTCCCTAGAAACAAGGATTAGCACAGTAAAACACACTGACACTCTCCCTACCTATAGTTTTCTGTCCCTAGAAAAAATGTTTTTTTAAAGATGGTTGATGATCAATGCTTTAGCACACTATAGCACAAGGAGAATTTCCCTCACTGTCCTTCCCTGTCCCTAGAAACAAGGATTAGCACAGTAAAACACACTGACACTCTCCCTACCTATAGTTTTCTGTCCCTAGAAAAAATGTTTTTTTAAAGATGGTTGATGATCAATGCTTTAGCACACTATAGCACAAGGAGAATTTCCCTCACTGTCCTTCCCTGTCCCTAGAAACAAGGATTAGCACAGTAAAACACACTGACACTCTCCCTACCTATAGTTTTCTGTCCCTAGACAAAATGTTTTTTTAAAGATGGTTGATGATCAATGCTTTAGCACACTATAGCACAAGGAGAATTTCCCTCACTGTCCTTCCCTGTCCCTAGAAACAAGGATTAGCACAGTAAAACACACTGACACTCTCCCTACCTATAGTTTTCTGTCCCTAGAAAAAATGTTTTTTTAAAGATGGTTGATGATCAATGCTTTAGCACAGTATAGCACAAGGAGAATTTCCCTCACTGTCCTTCCCTGTCCCTAGAAACAAGGATTAACACAGTGAAAGAAACTGACACTCTCCCTACCTATAGTTTTCTGTCCCTAGAAAAAATGTTTTTTTAAAGATGGTTGATGATCAATGCTTTAGCACAGTATAGCACAAGGAGAATTTCCCTCACTGTCCTTCCCTGTCCCTAGAAACAAGGATTAGCACAGTGAAAGAAACTGACACTCTCCCTACCTATAGTTTTCTGTCCCTAGAAAAAATGTTTTTTTAAAGATGGTTGATGATCAATGCTTTAGCACAGTATAGCACAAGGAGAATTTCCCTCACTGTCCTTCCCTGTCCCTAGAAACAAGGATTAGCACAGTGAAAGAAACTGACACTCTCCCTACCTATAGTTTTCTGTCCCTAGAAATTTTTTTTTTTAAAGATGGTTGATGATCAATGCTTTAGCACAGTATAGCACAAGGAGAATTTCCCTCACTGTCCTTCCCTGTTCCTAGAAACAAGGATTAGCACAGTGAAAGAAACTGACACTCTCCCTACCTATAGTTTTCTGTCCCTAGAAAAAAAGTTTTTTTAAAGATGGTTGATGATCAATGCTTTAGCACAGTATAGCACAAGGAGAATTTCCCTCACTGTCCTTCCCTGTCCCTAGAAACAAGGATTAGCACAGTGAAAGAAACTGACACTCTCCCTACCTATAGTTTTCTGTCCCTAGAAAAAATGTTTTTTTAAAGATGGTTGATGATCAATGCTTTAGCACACTATAGCACAAGGAGAATTTCCCTCACTGTCCTTTCCTGTCCCTAGAAACAAGGATTAGCACAGTGAAAGAAACTGACACTCTCCCTACCTATAGTTTTCTGTCCCTAGAAAAAATGTTTTTTTAAAGATGGTTGATGATCAATGCTTTAGCACAGTATAGCACAAGGAGAATTTCCCTCACTGTCCTTCCCTGTCCCTAGAAACAAGGATTAGCACAGTGAAAGAAACTGACACTCTCCCTACCTATAGTTTTCTGTCCCTAGAAAAAATGTTTTTTTAAAGATGGTTGATGATCAATGCTTTAGCACAGTATAGCACAAGGAGAATTTCCCTCACTGTCCTTCCCTATCCCTAGAAACAAGGATTAGCACAGTGAAAGAAACTGACACTCTCCCTACCTATAGTTTTCTGTCCCTAGAAAAAATGTTTTTTTAAAGATGGTTGATGATCAATGCTTTAGCACGGTATAGCACAAGGAGAATTTCCCTCACTGTCCTTCCCTGTCCCTAGAAACAAGGATTAGCACAGTGAAAGAAACTGACACTCTCCCTACCTATAGTTTTCTGTCCCTAGAAAAAATGTTTTTTTAAAGATGGTTGATGATCAATGCTTTAGCACAGTATAGCACAAGGAGAATTTCCCTCACTGTCCTTCCCTGTCCCTAGAAACAAGGATTAGCACAGTGAAAGAAACTGACACTCTCCCTACCTATAGTTTTCTGTCCCTAGAAAAAATGTTTTTTTTAAAGATGGTTGATGATCAATGCTTTAGCACAGTATAGCACAAGGAGAATTTCCCTCACTGTCCTTCCCTGTCCCTAGAAACAAGGATTAGCACAGTGAAAGAAACTGACACTCTCCCTACCTATAGTTTTCTGTCCCTAGAAAAAATGTTTTTTTAAAGATGGTTGATGATCAATGCTTTAGCACACTATAGCACAAGGAGAATTTCCCTCACTGTCCTTCCCTGTCCCTAGAAACAAGGATTAGCACAGTGAAAGAAACTGACACTCTCCCTACCTATAGTTTTCTGTCCCTAGAAAAAATGTTTTTTTAAAGATGGTTGATGATCAATGCTTTAGCACAGTATAGCACAAGGAGAATTTCCCTCACTGTCCTTCCCTGTCCCTAGAAACAAGGATTAGCACAGTGAAAGAAACTGACACTCTCTCTACCTATAGTTTTCTGTCCCTAGAAAAAATGTTTTTTTAAAGATGGTTGATGATCAATGCTTTAGCACAGTATAGCACAAGGAGAATTTCCCTCACTGTCCTTCCCTGTCCCTAGAAACAAGGATTAGCACAGTGAAAGAAACTGACACTCTCCCTACCTATAGTTTTCTGTCCCTAGAAAAAATGTTTTTTTAAAGATGGTTGATGATCAATGCTTTAGCACAGTATAGCACAAGGAGAATTTCCCTCACTGTCCTTCCCTGTCCCTAGAAACAAGGATTAGCACAGTGAAAGAAACTGACACTCTCCCTACCTATAGTTTTCTGTCCCTAGAAAAAATGTTTTTTTAAAGATGGTTGATGATCAATGCTTTAGCACAGTATAGCACAAGGAGAATTTCCCTCACTGTCCTTCCCTGTCCCTAGAAACAAGGATTAGCACAGTGAAAGAAACTGACACTCTCCCTACCTATAGTTTTCTGTCCCTAGAAAAAATGTGTTTTTAAAGATGGTTGATGATCAATGCTTTAGCACACTATAGCACAAGGAGAATTTCCCTCACTGTCCTTCCCTGTCCCTAGAAACAAGGATTAGCACAGTGAAAGAAACTGACACTCTCCCTACCTATAGTTTTCTGTCCCTAGAAAAAATGTTTTTTTAAAGATGGTTGATGATCAATGCTTTAGCACAGTATAGCACAAGGAGAATTTCCCTCACTGTCCTTCCCTGTCCCTAGAAACAAGGATTATCACAGTGAAAGAAACTGACACTCTCCCTACCTATAGTTTTCTGTCCCTAGAAAAAATGTTTTTTTAAAGATGGTTGATGATCAATGCTTTAGCACAGTATAGCACAAGGAGAATTTCCCTCACTGTCCTTCCCTGTCCCTAGAAACAAGGATTAGCACAGTGAAACACACTGACACTCTCCCTACCTATAGTTTTCTGTCCCTAGAAAAAATGTTTTTTTAAAGATGGTTGATGATCAATGCTTTAGCACAGTATAGCACAAGGAGAATTTCCCTCACTGTCCTTCCCTGTCCCTAGAAACAAGGATTATCACAGTGAAAGAAACTGACACTCTCCCTACCTATAGTTTTCTGTCCCTAGAAAAAATGTTTTTTTAAAGATGGTTGATGATCAATGCTTTAGCACACTATAGCACAAGGAGAATTTCCCTCACTGTCCTTCCCTGTCCCTAGAAACAAGGATTAGCACAGTAAAACACACTGACACTCTCCCTACCTATAGTTTTCTGTCCCTAGAAAAAATGTTTTTTTAAAGATGGTTGATGATCAATGCTTTAGCACACTATAGCACAAGGAGAATTTCCCTCACTGTCCTTCCCTGTCCCTAGAAACAAGGATTAGCACAGTAAAACACACTGACACTCTCCCTACCTATAGTTTTCTGTCCCTAGAAAAAATGTTTTTTTAAAGATGGTTGATGATCAATGCTTTAGCACACTATAGCACAAGGAGAATTTCCCTCACTGTCCTTCCCTGTCCCTAGAAACAAGGATTAGCACAGTAAAACACACTGACACTCTCCCTACCTATAGTTTTCTGTCCCTAGAAAAAATGTTTTTTTAAAGATGGTTGATGATCAATGCTTTAGCACACTATAGCACAAGGAGAATTTCCCTCACTGTCCTTCCCTGTCCCTAGAAACAAGGATTAGCACAGTAAAACACACTGACACTCTCCCTACCTATAGTTTTCTGTCCCTAGACAAAATGTTTTTTTAAAGATGGTTGATGATCAATGCTTTAGCACACTATAGCACAAGGAGAATTTCCCTCACTGTCCTTCCCTGTCCCTAGAAACAAGGATTAGCACAGTAAAACACACTGACACTCTCCCTACCTATAGTTTTCTGTCCCTAGAAAAAATGTTTTTTTAAAGATGGTTGATGATCAATGCTTTAGCACAGTATAGCACAAGGAGAATTTCCCTCACTGTCCTTCCCTGTCCCTAGAAACAAGGATTAGCACAGTAAAACACACTGACACTCTCCCTACCTATAGTTTTCTGTCCCTAGAAAAAATGTTTTTTTAAAGATGGTTGATGATCAATGCTTTAGCACACTATAGCACAAGGAGAATTTCCCTCACTGTCCTTCCGTGTCCCTAGAAACAAGGATTAGCACAGTAAAACACACTGACACTCTCCCTACCTATAGTTTTCTGTCCCTAGAAAAAATGTTTTTTTAAAGATGGTTGATGATCAATGCTTTAGCACACTATAGCACAAGGAGAATTTCCCTCACTGTCCTTCCCTGTCCCTAGAAACAAGGATTAGCACAGTAAAACACACTGACACTCTCCCTACCTATAGTTTTCTGTCCCTAGAAAAAATGTTTTTTTAAAGATGGTTGATGATCAATGCTTTAGCACACTATAGCACAAGGAGAATTTCCCTCACTGTCCTTCCCTGTCCCTAGAAACAAGGATTAGCACAGTAAAACACACTGACACTCTCCCTACCTATAGTTTTCTGTCCCTAGAAAAAATGTTTTTTTAAAGATGGTTGATGATCAATGCTTTAGCACACTATAGCACAAGGAGAATTTCCCTTACTGTTCTTCCCTGTCCCTAGAAACAAGGATTATCACAGTAAAACACACTGACACTCTCCCTACCTATAGTTTTCTGTCCCTAGAAAAAATGATTTTTTAAAGATGGTTGATAATCAATGCTTTAGCACAGTATAGCACAAGGAGAATTTCCCTCACTGTCCTTCCCTGTCCCTAGAAACAAGGATTCGCACAGTAAAACACACTGACACTCTCCCTACCTATCCTTCTCTTTCCCTAAACTAAAGGAATCCAGGTTAAGCAAGAAAAAAAAATGTCACTGTCCCTGCCTATGCTTCTCTTTCCCTGCTCCGGAACACACTACACTAGGCCGCCGTGCTGGCGGCCTTTTATAGTGTGGGGCGTTTACTAAACACCCTCAGCAATAATTGGCCACAGGCATCCTGCCTGTGGCCAATCATTGCTCTCCTCGCTGCCGGCGCTGTGATTGGCCAAGCATGCAGGGTCACAGTGCATGCTTTGCCAATCACAGCGCCTGGATGACACTGCGATGGCGTAGTGCATTGTGGGCCGTTTGCGTCACTCGAATTAGGCGCGAACGGCCCAAATCGATCGATCTTCGTCGAACGATCGAACAGCCAATGTTCGAGTAGAACGTATGTTCGACTCGAACACCGAGCTCATCCCTATTGGCCACATATTCTGGTCACTTCCTCCCACTCTTCCTCGGAACATGGTCCGTATTCCCCCAAACATGGCACTTCTAACTGATGTGCTCTTTTTAAAACTAGTGACCAAAAAGGATCAGTATAATTTTTCCCATAATTGACTTTAATGTAATCAATCGGAGAGGGTCGGTGCTGCTTACCTTCAGCTTCCTTTCCTGCTTGATTACCCATTATAGCAAACAATAATACTTATACTTTAAAATTAAAAAAATTCTGTCTTGCTTTCTCTATTTCGTTCCAGGGGCGGAAAATGTCCTTAAACTTATGACAATTTATAGATTTATGACAAGGAACCCAGTGTTCTCCTTTTTTAAATACAACCAGACACTGTATTTCTGCTACACTTAGTCCCTCGAACACCAGACTGGGGGGTAGTATGTTGTGTATATTAAACCTTAACATATGTTGTTTTGATCCCTGGAACATAGGACCCTTGCCAATTTTGACATGATACCCCCCTGGAACAATTGCCACTAATGACGTGGTCTTCCCTTTGTAAGCAAACAATAAACCAGTTTTACATTCAGGACAACAATATACAGTTGACATTTAAAAAGGTAACCCTTTTTGTGTACACCTTTAGATATAGAGTTTCCACAGATCCGTCCTATGTAGAGAAGAATTTAAGATTCTTTCTCAATCTAATAACCTGGTCTGGCCAACCTAGCGAGACCCTCTGTATCTATTTTAAATCTACCTTTCAATCTTAACAGAGTCCCAGAAAACTTGTAGTTTTCTCGAGAGTCTACTTTATGGTGAACCAATTGACAAGGCAAGACTGTTGTTCCCAATAATAATTAAAGGGGGTCTTACCTGTTCAATTGGATCATCCCACTTCTGACACCACTGAAAGGTTCTGGTTCTGTTTGGTTCTGTTGGACCTTCTTGGCTCGAGCTGGACTCAGGATCTGTGGAAGTCTCTCTGACCGGTCGGATATTCAAGACACCAATACACAGTGAATAGGTATACAAGAATATATCGTTTAATGGTTACATGTCCTTTTTTATACACAGCGAGAAAAGTTGCCTCCCTCCTATGGACCTATCAGCAATAAGCAAAAACCTCATGAGTTAGACAAAAATTAATTCTAACAGGTTTTTTGACTTCTGCAAAAGCGGTCAGTTAACATACGTCAATTGTGGTCAAACTAGACATGTTCTGACATTTGAGACAGGAAGATAAGAAACGCCAGATGTCAGTGCGGTCAACCTGTCAGTTAAAAAGCAGAAGTGAGATAAACTTTTTCCCGGAAAAGGCCTAACCACAAAGTCACATTTCAACCTAAATATACATGCCTGTTACACAGAAGAAAGATTAGCTTGACCACAAAAGTCACATCTTGTTCACACTCATGTCAGAGAAACATTTTCTGTAAAATATATTTTTATTTGAGGAGAACTCTAACCATGAATATTGGTTCATGATCTTCTTATACCTTACACTAAGCGTAGCAGTCAAATATAATTTAATTGAAATAAAACCAAATGCAAGTATTACACTCACAAACGAACAAATTAGAGAGGCTTATCTGGATGGATGTACAATTCATCCGCTCTTCCCAGGAAGGAGGTGCTGTATGTCCGGATGTAGAGGAGGGATGATGTCTCTAGGTGTCCTCTCGAGTGTCCTCAGCGTTAGGCAGAACCACACACTCACAGCAGCGGGGACGGGGGACAACTTCCCTGGAGAATAACAGTGACTATCACTTCCGGTCGTAGGGTCAGCGGGAGGGTGCGCGCGTTCGAAGCATGCGCGCTTCTTCATCAGGCTCTTATTAGGTATTTAGGGGTGTCCCATCTTTAAGAGATTCATTAGCACCAAGTGTATGCGACCCTCCTATTAATAAACCCATGTTCTTTCAAAATCTGGTGGGTTATCACAAGTGCAAAAAATGCGCAGTTTGCAGTATTAACCATATTAAGGAACGTAAAACTCTTAATTTTGTTTCCAATAGCACTTCACAACAGTTTGACATCAAATCCTTCATTACATGCTCTACCACTCATGTAGTGTACCTCCTTATTTGTCCTTGTGGATTACAGTATATAGGAAGGTCCGTATGGGCCTTTCAAGTTAGGCTCAACGAACATATTGGGAATATAAGGAGAGGGTTCAACACCCTCTCCTACAGACTCCTGTTTTCTTCTCATCTGAAGCAATTGTTTTTTTGTATTGGAACCCTCTTTGGAACCCTTAAGGAATGGACTTCCCTACTGTTGTTGTTATGCATGCAATGATTTAGATCACTATTACATCAGTGATTTGTGATAATGTTCAGTAACTTATGCTTGATATACATACATTAGTTTAGTAATACTGTGCAGCAGTATTGAGGTATCTTTTTGTTTAATTACACATGTGAGTACTATTCTTGCAGGTTCTACATTCATTTATTTAAGTAGGGGTTTAGTCCCTGTATCTGCACATTTATTAGTTTGTGGGTATTTATTCACGTGGTTTATTCACTTTCTATGTTTATTAAATTTTATATTCATATTTTTACATGAACTCTCACTAGAGTTATATTTTTCACATGTCTGTGCGTGACATATTTCCTTAATTACATAAAGCAGTCAGTGAACTTTTTTTTATTTATTTTTTTGAGGGGTATAATCTGGATA
Source organism: Rana muscosa (assembly GCA_029206835.1). Lineage (NCBI taxonomy): Eukaryota > Metazoa > Chordata > Amphibia > Anura > Ranidae > Rana > Rana muscosa. The sequence continues at coordinate 182,611,196 of CM055121.1, forward strand.
GGGATGGGAGATATGGGATGCCAGCATTAATAGATAGCAATAGCAATTGGTTTTGGGACAACTGTGTACACTCCCTGTACATACTCCTTCAACTTCCTCCTGCACAAACATGCTTGAAGCTCATCACTCCTCACTCCACCAGCACATCACTTGTTGCAGACTTTTACTCCTTGTCACCTCCAGCACATCACTTGGTTCCCCAAGAACAGCTAGCACTATTTGTTGATTAGGCCTGACACTGACTCAGCCAGGCCCTAGCAAATGCCCTTTGCAGACTGGGACCGCTGGCCCCAATGGTGTAGCAGAAAAGTCCTTGTGCTAGCTGCCCTAACTATGGCTACTGATCCCAGTTAGCGTTTGTGACAGAACCCACTGTCACTGTGTGCTTTGGAAGGGACTGAGGGCGGGTCTCCTACCCACAGATTATGGCCCAGAAGAGACTGAGACTCGGGGAGAAGCTGGCATTGAGATAATGTAATGTAATTCTACATCCCTTCTCCCCCATCCCCCCACTCTTGTTGCTGTGTTTAGCTGTGTTGAGTCATGGCACATAGACAATGGTCTGGACTGAAGACATCTCTCCGCAGGGGATGTGTATTGAGGGGTTGCCTGCTTACCATAATCCCTTTATGTTTATCTGTAGTCTCTGTTTCAATGTACAAGTGTTCAGTTCCCATTGGTTCTTCCTTGTCCCCTACCCCCCTCTATGACAAGGCTAAGGGGAGTGTCCCTAACTGTGTGTAAAAGTGTATGTTTTGTATTTAATAAACAGTTTTTATGCTCTGCATGTTTAACCCTCAACACCTGTGTGGATTGTCTCGTGATTGAGGGGTTAAGGGCTGGTTATGGCGAATCTGCAGGCTGCGGGTGCGTTTGGAGGACAGGAGACACAGGTCTGGCGGATGTGCCCACCTGGGGTATTTAAGATCCGTCACAGTGGTGGCAGCTGTGGGATGTCTCCTGCAGTCCGGGACATCCAAACCACCACCAGGATTCAAGATCCGGGCAGCCGCCGAGGAGCGATACGGGGACCGGCCAGCATGAGAGCGGAGTATGGGAGGAGGCTGCAAGGCATGCGGAAGCAACATCGGGGACCAGCGACAGAGCGCACCATGCTCGGCTGGGAGGATGTGATCTGCTGGCAACTCTGGCAGGAGACACTAAGCCACGAGCGGCACCATCAGGGGAAGATCCTTCCCTCCTCCACAGAGATGTACTGGACGCAGTACCGTGCGCGAGAGGTGTTCCTGAGGGAACGACCGCGAGATGAGTGTAAGATGGAGCTCGGAAGATTGGTCCAGGAGGAGATGAGGCTGGACGCCAGCTACAGAGCCCTCCGGTGGTTCGCGGCTCAACTGTGGCCAAGTACAGCAGATGGCAGCCCGACAGAAGGCGCTGGCTACGGCAGCGTGGGGCTGCTCCATCAAAAAATGTACGGAGACCCAGACTTTGGGAGCGACGAAGAGTGGTGGCTGGAAGACATCCTGGACTTCCGAGATGAGGTGCTGGACCTTCCCGAAGAGGCGTGTGGCCTGGAGGAATTGGAGTTCCTGGTTGAGCAGGAATGGGAGCTCGAGATTGCCTACAAGCGGCTGTTTGACGGTGATCAGCAGCCTGGCATGGCTCCCGTTGCCTGGGACTGTCCTGGAGAAATAGCGGACAGTCGCGAAGATGCAGAGCAGATGGGGCCAGGAGTGCCCCTACGTTTTCCCGTCCTAACCGCAATGGAAGAAGCGGCGATGATACAGAGGGCACTGCGAGTGCTAGAATGCCAGAATGCACCAGAGGTTTCCCAGGCAGCGAGACAAGATAAAAGCATAAAGGTCTCAGAAGGGGAAGTTGAGACGGGCGCTGGAAGGCTGGTAAATGGTGATCAGCAGCAAGTCCAGAGTATCGAATCCGGTGCCCCAGCAGAAGCGCTGGCTACAGGGCAGAGTGCCGCTGGTCTCTGCCCAGCATCAGAAAAAGAGTTGGACCCAGGGAGTCTGAGAGATGCTCTTCGTGAGCCGTTTCCCCAACAGCAGATATCCCCAACGGGAGTGGAGGAAGCAATTCTCCCTCCCCAGCAATTGGACAGTACCCCAATGTTCATCCCCCCAGCAGAAGCGCTGGCTGCATGGCAGAGTGCCACGGGCCCCTGCCCAGCCCTCAGTATGTCTTTGGAGGGTTTGGGAGACAGCCCCTGTCAGAAATCGCCTCAGCAGCTGGTCACAGAACCAGGAGGGGGAAAAACCCTTCCCCCTCTCCAGCGGCTGAACTCTACCGTTGTATATGTCCCCCTAGCAGAATCGCTGGCTACGGAGCAGAGCGCTGTTGGCCTCTGCCCAGCATCAGAAAAAGAGATGGAGAGTCTGGGAGATAGTCCCTGCAAGATACCTCCTCAGCGGCTGGTAACTACTCCAGGAGAAAAGCAAGAACCTTTTCCTCCCCAACTGCATAGCACTGCCAGCCTATGTTCCCTACAAGCTGAAGCGCTGGCATCGAGGCAGAGGATTATTCAGCTCCCCTCAATATCTGCAACCCAGCCCGGATCACAGGAGTGCGGACAGCTGTTTCCACTCTGCAGCGGCTGTTTTTATTCACGGGAGACCGTATGTGCGATTTTGCTCCCCAGCGCCAGAGACGTACTTTTCCTTTTCCTGGTTGCCTGGGGTGGAAGTTTGTGACTAACACAGGTCCAGACCAGTTGGGGGACAGGAACCTGGTTAATCTGTTTTTAAAAGGGGAGAAATGTGACAGAACCCACTGTCACTGTGTGCTTTGGAAGGGACTGAGGGCGGGCCTCCTACCCACAGATTATGGCCCAGAAGAGACTGAGACTCGGGGAGAAGCTGGCATTGAGATAATGTAATGTAATGCTACATCCCTTCTCCCCCATCCCCCCCTCTTGTTGCTGTGTTTAGCTGTGTTGAGTCATGGCACATAGACAATGGTCTGGACTGCAGACATCTCTCCGCAGGGGATGTGTATTGAGGGGTTGCCTGCTTACCATAATCCCTTTATGTTTATCTGTAGTCTCTGTTTCAATGTACAAGTGTTCAGTTCCCATTGGTTCTTCCTTGTCCCCTACCCCCTCTATGACAAGGCTAAGGGGAGTGTCCCTAACTGTGTGTAAAAGTGTATGTTTTGTATTTAATAAACAGTTTTTATGCTCTGCATGTTTAACCCTCAACACATGTGTGGATTGTCTCGTGATTGAGGGGTTAAGGGCTGGTTATGGCGAATCTGCAGGCTGCGGGTGCGTTTGGAGGACAGGAGACACAGGTCTGGCGGATGTGCCCACCTGGGGCATCTGAGATCCGTCACAGCATTCTTCAGGCCCTGCCAGCCTTCTTGGCTCCAGCTGCCTCTTTTCACGACCCCTTCCACCACAGTCCACACTTCTGGTTCTGCACCCATCTCAGACTGCAAACTCCCAGTCCTCTCAGGCGTGCCTACCCACTCCTCCTGACTGTGCCTCACTCACCAGCCTTCCTGGCTGCGACCAATTGTCCTCCCTGGAGTCTCTTAGCAGTGCTCTCTCCCACTGTCCTCTCCTTGCTCTCTCTTGTGCCTACAGTCCAAGAGCTCCTCATGTGTTCCTGAAAGTGGTCCTGACTGCACAGGCCCTGAAACCCCCCCAGACTGAGGAGCTCCCTCAAGGGCCCTGAAAGCTTCTGAACCCTCTTACTCTAGCTCTGGGTATTTGAGGAGGTATGGCCCTGCCCCTTGGGGATTGGTCAGGGCTCCTAAAACACCCCAGGTGGCTCCACCTCCCCTCCTACCTCTCTTTCCAGAAAGCACCAGCAGATTCTGGAAAGAAGTGAGAGGTCCTGATGACACCACATATGAGTCACCCAGCACTACCCTCAGCCACTTCCAGTCCAGACTGAAAACAAACAGGCCTAGCTACCAGCCAGGCCTGCTTAAATGTACCTATCCTCTCTAGCACATTACTAGAGGGTGCTACAGTTAAGTTGTCAGGCAGGGACAATCAAAATAATTCTAAACCTTGTTTATTTCTTTTTTTTTTAAATAATAAATATGTTGTACTCACCTGCTCTGTGCAGTGGGTTTGAACAGAGCAGCCCCGATCCTCTTCTTCTCAAGTCCCCCGCTGGTGCCCCTGGCTCCTCCTCTTTGGTGAGTGCCCACCATAGATAGCCTACAGAAGCACTTTTGTAAGCTTGATCCCGCACCCCACTGCCTGCCCCCGCACCCTCATCAAAGGATTTGATTGACAGTCAATAGCTCCTGCTGCTATCAATCTGCCCTGTTAAGAGGGAGAGTGCGGCAAGAGCCGCTGCTCTTGTGCACAGCGCTGGATCGAGATCGGGATCAGTAAAGTTTAAGGGGGGGGGGGGTCCTGGACACAGAAGGTTTTTTACTTTAATGCAGATAATGCATTAAGACAAAAAAAAACTTAAGGCTATAGAACCACTTAAAGTGGTTCTACAGCCTTAAGGTTTTTTACACTGAAAGTGTTAACATGAGACTAAACAATATCCTTATTCCCCAAAAATAAGCCATGCACATCCACTACTTAATGGCCCTGTAATCTTTTTTCCATGATCTTGTGAGCTTCCAAACATCTCCTATTCTTGCACAATACAATTCCATTGGTCCATAGTCCATCTTTTGGAGAACAAAAATGGGTAACTACATTCCTATATACAGGGTGGGCATGGAGAATGGACGTAGCCATCCTGGATGAGCCTGGGAGCAATGGAAGGTACTTTTTGGAGTTAAGAATACATACCAGAATTTATACTTCTTTTAAAACAAGAGTTTAGTGTTACTTTATGGTGTGTTTTATAATTAGAATAGTTTAGAACAGAAACACTAATGTAAAAGTTAATTTTACTTTGTTTTTAGTGCTGAAAGCCCAGCGTTAAGAACTACTGGCAGGAAAAGGTAAGGTACCAATATAATTATATCACTGACTAATGGGAACAACTTTATGTGTACTGTTTTGCCATACATCACATGTGCAGCAAGAACCAGCCATCCATTTCTGAAGGCATAAACTGATTTACAGCCAGGTACCTCTCTGCTGTTTTATATCCCCTAATAAACAAAGTGGCTGTTTTCTCACTATGTTCCATTTGTTTTGCACACTTGCTTTCACTCAGGATCAGACAATGCAGCTCTTCTGGGAAATAAATCCCTGAATATGACCAATAAATCACAGATGCACTGCAAACCCGCCAATAAAGTTCAGTGATTGAAAAAGATTGCACACCTCTTTCCAGAATGCAACACTTTTTAGCCAATAAAGCCAGGTTAGAGGAAGATGTTCTTTTGGCTTGCATGATTAGATCTAATTAGGGATGAAGAGACATCAGGGGGTGTTTTGTGGTGTAACACTTCACAGGCTTTGCAGAGACATAAGGTTGAAGACAGAATGCCCTTAACTACCAAAGAGGTGTTTTAATGACCTAATAAAAATATGCCCTGGTGTGTCATGATGAAGGTTAAAGTAATTAGAGAATTAAGTGACTGTAGCCTTACCGTATGTTCAGGTTATAACACAGAGTGGATCTTGAAAAATCAACTTTATTGCTCAAAAGATATTGTTTTAGGTGGGGAATGTTTATATAGGATTTAAATAATTTACTTAATTTCAATAAAAACATTTGCTGCACATTGTATAGAATTGTACAAATTATTTCTCAGGATTTACATACATGAGAAAATCAAGGTGTTCCACGGAGAGGCAACAATACCTAACAAATACAATGTAAAGGGTGTACAATTTGAGATAGCTATGCCATTTAACTATTGTGTGACTCCTAATTATATTCATTTCAACTGCAATCAATACTGCAGGGCAAAGTCTTATGTCTCGTACACACGCACAGTTTTCTCGGCAAGAACCAGCAAGAAAACTGCTGGCAGAGCTTTCTTGCCGAGTAAACCGTGCGCGTGTACGAGGCTTTCAGGTTTCTCGTCAAGAAAACTGCCCAGAATCTCGACGAGAAAAAAAGAGAACCTGCTCTCTTTTTTCTCGTCGGGATTCTTGTCGGCCTGTTTCCCGACGAGAAACCAGATTGTGTGTATACTTAAGGTAGGGAAAAGGGGAGTTGTGCAAAAACTAAATGTGGTGAAACAAACTCAACCACTATACCCAATATATAACTTAATATAAAGTATAAATTTAAAATTATATGTATGGTGTGGTGAACCAAACACATCGATGGGGGTTAACCCAAAAATAAATGACAGTGAATCAATGTGAATGTCCATATAAAAGTCCATATAATCCTGAACGATGGAAAAACTTGCAGTGCAGAATAGCAGAAGGAAAAGTAAACTCCTAGTCACACCAAAAATGCACACGTGCACCACCACCAAAATAATGCGCTTACCAGAGGCAAGCTAAACTGAGAATAGCCCGCTTCCTCGTAGCAGATGGACCCCCAGGGATGGAACTCCTGCGCTGTTTGGAACTCAGTATTTGCCAATCATGGAAATGAAAAGGGGAAACCACATAGTGTATATCGTCCAACAGCATTTATTTAAATAAAACAGATGGCAACTTACATCAAATGGATAAAATCAAACATGGGAAAAGCCGGCCGGCTTGCAATCTCCCGTTCAGCGATGACGTCAGCGCGTCAACCTCCCGGCGTACGTTTCGCTATAGATAGCGTCGTCTGGGGAACGGGGTGTATACTTACCTGTTCGCCATGGAAACCCGTGCATGCTCGAAATGACTTTGACGCATGCGCGGTAGCTTCCTAGGCATAGGTAGGGTGTAGCAAGATGGCGGCGATGGCATCGAATGTGACAAGCGCATGCTCGTCGTACTTGATGACGTCACCGCGTTCGTTCCATTCAAAATAATGGCAGTTCTTTGGAATGGAGTGTGTGTACACTCGGCCGGCACAAGATTCTTGTCACAGAATCTCGTCAGGAAAAACGGCGGGTTTTTTTCTTGACGAGATTCTCGGCCGTGTGTACAAGACTTAAGTTAAACTTTTAGTCTTCTACATCTTTTGAAGTTTAAAAAAAATATTTACCTTTAGCCCTAAAAGAACTTAATAAAAGGTCGATAGTAACACACAAATAATTACATGGCTGAAGCATGACCTGTCTATGAAATTGAAATGTTATACACAAAAATCCATATTTATAGCATAATAACGCCTATTTATCCAGAGGAAGGCAACCAAAAACATCAAATATAGTCCACTTTTCCCACTAGACACCTAATTGTTGGCAGGGAAAACCCATTAAAAATTATCACACACTAAAGGTCTGAAAAAAGGGATTTTTATAACAGCTTACCTGTAAAATCCTTTTCTTGGAGTACATCACGGGACACAGAGCGACTTAGTCATTACTAATGGGTTATATAGATTACCTTCAGGTGCTGGCACTGGCAACTTCCAAACCGGAAGTACCCTCCCCTTTATAAGCCACTCCCATCCGGGAGCACCTCAGTTTTGTAGCAAAGCAATAAGTGTCCCTAAAAGAGGGGTGGGAGCTCTGTGTCCCGTGATGTACTCCAAGAAAAGGATTTTACAGGTAAGCTGTTATAAAAATCCCTTTTTCTTTTTCGTACATCACGGGACACAGAGCGACTTAGTCATTACTAATGGGACGTCCCAAAGCAATGCCAAATGAGGGGAGGGATACACTATACATAAGCTGGGCGCCATCAGGCATGAGGATCTTTTGCGGCCTGCAACACACTGCGCCCAAAGGCGACATCCTCCTGACTTCTAACGTCTACCTGGTAGAATCTAGTAAACGTGTGTACTGAAGACCATGTTGCGGCCTTACAGACTTGAGCCAGGGAGGCCTGGTGATGCACTGCCCATGAAGTTCCAACTGCTCTTGTGGAGTGCGCCCTAACTTTGAACGGAGGCGGTCTCCTTCTCAAGCCATAGGTTTGTATTATGACCTGTCGAATCCACTTGGCTAAAGTAGATTTTGATGCTGCCTGACCCTTTCTGGGGCCTTCCGGCAGAACAAACAAAGTATCCGTTCTACGAATCTGAGCAGTGGCTTTTAGATAAGCTTTAACTGCTCTTACTACATCCAAAGAATGCAATAACTTTTCCTCTACCGAACTAGGTTTGGGGAAAAAAGAAGGAAGAACCACATCTTGGTTCAAATGAAACCTCGATACCACCTTAGGAAGAGAGGCTGGATGAGGACGTAATACTACTCTGTCCTTATGGACAACCAGATATGGCTCCTTACAGGACAAGGCGGCTAATTCCGATACTCTTTTAGCCGAACAAATGGCTACTAAGAAAATCAATTTCCTGGTGAGAAGAACCAAGGAAATGTGCTGCAATGGTTCAAATGGTTGTTTCTGTAGAACCGACAGAACCAGGTTTAAGTCCCATGGACATATGGGAATACTAACCGGAGGGCTAATACGCATCACTCCTTGTATGAAAGCTTTGACTAATGAATGCAAAGCCAAGGGCCTTTGAAAGAATATTGACAAGGCCGAAATCTGACCCTTGATAGTACTCAAGGCAAGCTTCCTATCTACAGCCCACTGTAGGAAGTCCAGAATCCTACCTATTACGTACTTACGCGGATGCCATTTCCTGGCTTCACACCACGCGATGTACGCCTTCCAGATCCTATAATAGATCTGCCTGGATACCGGCTTCCTGGCATTGATCATGGTAGATACCACAGGATTAGAGAGCCCTCTCTTTCTTAGAATGTGGGCTTCAATAGCCAGGCCGTCAAACCCAGGGCTGGTAAGGAAGGGTGGTATATCGGTCCCTGCGAAAGCAGGTCCGGTCGATGTGGGAGGGTCCAAGGACTCCCCACTGACATTTTTACGATCTCCGCGTACCATGCCCTTCGGGGCCACGCTGGAGCCACCAGAATCACCGGTTTCTTTTCTACCCGGATTCTGCGGATTAATCGCGGTAACAACTGTGGCGGTGGGAATGCATATATCAGCTTGAACTGATCCCAAGGGAACACTAGGGCATCCGAGCCGCAAGCTAGGGGATCCCTTGTGCGAGACACAAATCTGTCCACCTTTGCGTTGAATCTGGATGCTAGCAGATCTACATCCGGTGTTCCCCACCGCTGGCATATTGCCTGGAAAACCCCGGGGTGAAGAGACCATTCCCCCGGGCATAATTGCTGGCGACTTAAAAAGTCCGCTTTCCAATTTTCCACTCCTGGGATGAAAACCGCGGATATGGCTGGGACATATCTTTCTGCCCATTCCAGGATGCAATTCGCTTCCCTCTGGGCTGCACGACTCCTGGTGCCACCCTGGTGATTGATATATGCCACTGCTGTGGCATTGTCTGATTGAATTCTGACAGGGGACCCTTGGAGTTTGGATGTCCATGCTACTAGGGCATACCGGGCTGCTCGTATCTCTAAGAGATTGATGGGCAGGGCCTTTTCTGCATCCGACCATCTGCCCTGGAGAGACCATTGCTCCAGTACTGCTCCCCAGCCTATAAGGCTGGTATCTGTAGTGACCACCTTCCAAGAAACCGGACTGAAGGGTTTCCCTTTTTCCAGATTCTGGGGCACCAACCACCAATGGAGGCTTTTGCGAACGGAAGGGGACAGGGACATTGGTAAGTCTAAAGCCTGAACTTTTTTGTTCCAGGCTGACAGTATGGCCCTCTGCAAGTTCCTTGAATGGAATTGACCGTAGGGTACTGCTTCGAATGAAGCCACCATTTTTCCCAGCAGCCTCATGCACAGACGTATGGATGGTTTTCTTTTTGTACCCACTAAGTGGGTCAAATCTTTCAAAGACGACACCCTTTTTGGAGGTAAGAAAATCTTTCTCTGATTTGAATCCAGCCTTAGCCCCAAGTATTCCAGACTTTTGACTGGTCTTAGGGCTGACTTGTCTCGGTTGATAATCCAACCGTGATATTCCAGATACTTGATTGTCTCGTGAATAGCTACTTCCAGTTTTTCCACTGAGTGGTCTATTAGTAGCAGGTCGTCTAAATATGCCATTATCGTTACACCCCGTGTTCTTAGATTGGCCAATAGTGGGGCCAGAATCTTTGTGAACACTCGTGGTGCTGTGGCCAGACCGAAAGGTAAGGCTCTGAACTGAAAATGGCGCCCTTCTACTGCAAAGCGTAGAAATTTCTGGTGGGCCGGAAAGATGGGAATATGCAGATAAGCATCTTTTATGTCGATCGAAGCTAACCATTCCTGCCCTTGTAGGGCGGTGGCCACTGATCGGATCGACTCCATCCGAAAAGTCCTGATATGTAGGAACTTGTTTAGCCCTTTTAGATTTAATATGGGCCTCACGTCCCCATTTGGCTTGGGGACTGTGAAGAGGTTCGAGTAAAACCCGAACCCGCTTTCTTCCAAGGGAACCTTCATGATTACACCTTGGAGCAATAGTTGTTCTAGTGCCAGAAGGAGGGAACCTCTCTTCTGGGGATCGCTTGGCACGTTTGACCTCATAAAATGGGCAGGAGGAGTGTCTTTTAACTCCAGCTTGTATCCCAGACTTACTGCGGAGATCACCCATTTGTCTCTGATGGTGTCCCGCCAGGTCTCTGTATCAGGCTACGTACTTACCGAGGCCGAGATGCCGAGAGTGGTTCACCCTTACACCCAAGCGCACTCCGCCCCCTGGAGGTGAGACAGGGAGAGGACAGCACGAGGGAGCACTGGCCACCAGCAGGTAGAGGTGTCTTGCTGAAGAATCTAGCAGGGATGAGTCTGAAGAACAGGCCAGGAGTCAAACACCAAGGGTAGACAGGGTCAAACAGCAAGCAGTAGCAAAGGTACAAGTCCGTTTAGGAGTTTAGCAGAAGGCACCAGAATAGTCAGGTTAGGCAAGAAGTCCAGGGTACAGGCAGAAGGTAGAGGGCTGGAGACAGGCAGCAGATCCGGGTCACAGGCCGAGGGTCAAGCACAAGGAGAGAGGTAGAAGTCCGTTTAGCAAGCCAAGGGGTCAGGTTCAGGAGAAGCAGAAGCGTAGTCAAATCCGGTCCGGGTCACAGCAGGAGAACTTTAACTTCTTTCAGGCACAAGGAAACACAGTAAAGCTGACAAACCAGCAACCAGATAGTGTTACTGCGTCTGTTTAAATAGGCCCGCCTGTAGTCCCATTGGCGAGCTATTGCGCATGCGCATTCGTCGTTGCGCCGGTGCGCGCACTCGAGCACGCCGAAGCGCCGTCCCGCCACGCACGCGCATGCGCCGATGCGCCGTTTTGCCGCGCATGCGCACTGAGCGCAGATTGGTGACAACAGACGGGGAATTTCCCTGACACTCTGTGAACAACTGAAATCTTCCCCCCACCCGATTGAGTGGGGGCAAGCCTTCATGACTTGGGGGGAGGTTTTGTACCTCTCTTGACCCAGGGTTTCTTGTTACCCTGTGATTGTCCCTGATTTCTGCCCCCTGGATTTGACCGCGGAGGCCGTCGGAACTGTTTCACAGCCGATGTGCCAGGGACTGGAGAAGTAGGCCTCTTAAAAGAAGGACTTCTACCCTTGTTCTTAACCGGCAAGAGTGTACTTTTACCGGCAGAAATTTTCTGGATATACTGTATTTATTGGCGTATAACACTCACTTTTTTACCCTGAAAATAGAGGGTAAACTGTGCCTGCGTGTTATACGCAGGGGGCTGTGGAAAGTTATTTTCCTGAAACTTCCCTCTTAAAGTTAGGGTGCGCGCTATACGCCTGTGCGTGTTATACTCCGATAAATACGGTACTTGTCCAGATCTTCTCCAAATAAGCGTTCTCCATGAAATGGGAAGCTAATCAGCAATTTCTTACAGGGAGCCTCAGCAGACCAGTTTTTGAGCCATAGAAGCCTACGCATATGTACTACAGACAGCGTACAGCGGGAGGCCTGTTGGATTGTATCCTTTATGGCGTCTACCGCAAAACACAAGGCTCTAGGTAGGTCAGCTAGGGCAAGAGCCTGCTGATCTGGTAAGTCTCTTAAGACTTGTTTCAACTGATCTTTCACTGCTTGGCAGACTCCAATCGCTGCTACTGCAGGTTGTGTCACCATGCTTGCTGTAGAGAAAGCAGATTTTATTAAAGACTCCAATTTTTATCTATTGGGTCTTTGAACATTGGAACATTATCTACTGGACATGTCAGTGATTTATTCACACAAGAGATGGCTGCGTCCACTGTAGGGACCCTCCATTTTTTTATGAACTTATCCTCCATGGGATAGATCACTGGAAATCTCTTGGGGGGAGTAAATATTTTATCAGGATGCTCCCAATCCTGGTAAATAAGCCCTTCCAATAAAGGGTGGATTGGGAAGGAACAGACAGCCTGGGGAGCCTTCAGCGACCCCAGCGAGGAAACCGTAGTGGTTGATGGTTCCGCCAGAGGCATTTTAAATGCTGATCGGACCATGTTAGTCAGAGACTGAACCCATAATCTTTCAGCCTGAGATGCTGAGAAAGGTTCTTCCACTGTTGATTCCTCTATAACCGAATCAACCTCATCCTGATCCCCTTCAGGTAGGTCGATCTCTGTGTGGGGCTGTTCCTCCACTAACAGGCACTCTGAAGGAGGAGACGGAGATCGGACGCGCTTTCCCTGTGACAGGGAAGCAGCGATCAATGCTGTTAATCTCTCTTCCAATCCTCCCAGAGTTGAGGATAAAACCTCCTCTGTTATATATACAGGAGCAGGTGGACTGGGGACAGCCGCAGCACCAGGTACTCCTGCGGGGTTCCTACGGCTACTGACCTCTGAATTTTCAGGGGAGATTGGTGCAGTACAAGCATGCCCAAAATCCTCAGAGCCCGATGGAGACCCCTTTGGCTTCCTGGAAGACTTATTTCCGGAGCGTCTGGACGACATATCCTTTAAGCACAAAGCTGAGGTATTCCCGTCGTCATACACCAATTTTGCTGGTAATAGTCTAACACAGTTGCTGCTATATACCAGCTGGTGTCCACTAAAGTGCCTTTCTATGGGGATGCCTGCATCAACCGCCTCTGTGTGCCACCGTTTTGTTGCTAGCTCTGTTTGCATCCAGCTGACACTTGTACTGTGTCTTTTATCCATGCTGGGACGCCTGCACATGCACAGAAGCGCCGCGGCGCGCATCGAGCGTCATGCACCCGCCCCGCCCCTTTCCTTTCATAGGAGGCACGTGCACGCGCCCGCGCGCGTGCCCGTGCGCCTTCGGCGCCCTTTTTTGAAACCAAGCAGGGACTAGGAGCCAGGGCCCTTTTTGCCGGAGGGCCTGTGTGGTGGATGAGCGCAGCAACAGGGCAGAGGAAGTGGATTCCCACAGGGAAACTTACCAACTGCCTGGATCTTTTGACTTTAAAAAACCAAAGATCCACATGACAAGAAAAATGGACTACAGCGGCCTCTAGTGGTTTAACACAGGTACCGCGGTCTCCTTTTTTTTTTTTTTTCTTGACTACTATTACAATTTTACATTTTCCAGTAGTTACAGGCATACACAGATATCAGCGGGAATACCAAGTTCCTGGGGGCCCCCACTTACCTGTTCCCCGCCGCAGGACTTTGTTTGGTCCACAGAAGCCCAAACTTCACCTATCACGGCAGGCATTGTAATTAAACCTTCAGGGACCGGGTTCCCAAGGATTCCACTCCCCTGGACCTGTATAGCACCCTGCACAGACAACATCTTGGTCGTGGGTATGACCAGAGCTCTGGATCCCAGGGTCCAGCCCTCCTAAGAGAGGCATTACAGGCAAAACCTTGCTCTTCTGCTGCAAGGCCCGGGTAGCTTTTTTGGTGGGATCCGGAACAGCTTACTAAGGCCCGTAAAAGAACCTGTACGCAAGGCCAGTGAAAACACATGTTACTCTTTGGCCAACACCTTAGACACTGGCAAAAAACTGAGGTGCTCCCGGATGGGAGGGGCTTATATAGGGGAGGGTACTTCCGGTTTGGAAGTTGCCAGTGCCAGCACCTGAAGGTAATCTATATAACCCATTAGTAATGACTAAGTCGCTCTGTGTCCCGTGATGTACGAAAAAGAAATGTCCTTACTAAGAACTGGATTTACTTCTACTTTAATCTGACTCCAGGTGTTAGTGAAAGCCAAGCATTTGGTCAGTGTCAGTGGCGGCTGGTGTAAAACATTTTTTGGGGGGGAGGCAAATAGTGCACCCACAGCCACCCCAGTCAGTCGGGTCTGGAGCACTTACCCCGCCTATGGCGGGCATCGCTTCACCCGGGCGACAGGCGGCGGGCATCATGGCGGCTTCCGTCTCCTCCCTCCAAATCCCTCCTCCTTGGTGGCCAATTATAACACTTCTCCTTTTGGCCAATCGGAAAATGGGTCTCAGAATCACTGGAGAATCAGTGTGAAAATTGTGAATATTCATTCGCTATTGTCACACAACTGGGTGGGCTCAGTTTGCAGTGCTCTGCATCCCGAGCCCACCTTTTTTGAAGCCTATTCGAGCCTCTGGCTCTAATCACGTGCTTCAGAAAAACACCCCCGCCGATGGAATTCATGCATCCGCTGTCCTGCATTGGGGCCGGACGCATGGATGGGGGGAGCGGCGCCCGTGCGCTCTTAATGGACGGGTGGCCCCTGGTCAGTGTCACTTTTCATGTGTTTTGGAAAGCCTTTGTGTGCCATAAAAGTGAATCAGGAAGAACAGAGGACGTTCTCAATTTTAGCGATTGATAGAAAAATAGCTTCTTTTGTTTTTGTTTTACCTATCACATTTTCCTGTTCAAACTTTTATATTGCATTGGTAGAAAAAATGCAAGAACAGTTCCCCCTTCTGTCTCTAACAAACAAGTTTGGAGGTAGATAGATTTGCCCAATGCCGTATTAGGAGACACAGCTTAACCGCTTGCCGACCGCTGCACAACGATATACGTCGGCAGAATTGCACAGCTGCGCAAAGGGACGTACCTGTACATCCCCTTTAAATCGCTGCATAGTGGGTGCGTGCCCGCCGCGTGCTCCGTAAGCGTGTTTGCAGGTCCCGCAGGTTCGATGTCCACCGGGTGCCCGCGATCGTGTCACGGAGCTGTGGAACGGGGAGATGCCTATGTAAACAAGGCATTTCCTGTTCTGCCTAGTGACAGGACAGAGATCTACTGCTCCCTGTTATCGGGAGCAGTGATCACTGTCGTGTCACTTGAAGCCCAGCCCCCCTACAGTTAGAATCACTCTCTAGGACACACTTAACCCCTTCATCACCCCCTGGTGTTTAACCACTTCCCTGCCAGTGTCATTTAGACAGTAATCAGTGAATTTTTATAGCACTGATCGCTGTATAAATGACAATGGTCCCAAAATAGCGTCAAAAGTGTCTAATGTGTCTGCCATAATATCGCAGTCACGATAAAAATCGCAGATCACCGCCATTACTAATAAAAAAATAATAATAAAAAAAATGCCATAAATCTATCCCCTATTTTGTAGACGCTATAACTTTTGCGCAAACCAATCAATATACTTGTCATGGACCTTGGAACACTGAAGTATATCTCCTTTGAGTCTATTACACAGTGGTGGGTCTTCTGTCGGTTGCCTTCTATAATGTAAAAGAGTCTAGTGTGAATGCTCTGCATCTAATTGTGGCTTGTGCTAATGTATCCTGCAATTGTGTGAAGGTATGACAATGTATGACAATGTGTATTGTAAGTTAGGAGTCGGCCAGTCTAGGGAACTCAAAGGTCAGGTCTCTGAGTCATTTTGTCTGCTAAAGGATGTATTGACACTCAGAATAATGTGTATTGGGAACTCGTTATGTAAACATTGTGTGATGTTGTGGGTGGATCCGTGTCATATCTCCTGTGAACTGCAGTATCCTAAATTGTATATAAGAGCCTGTATTTCTCAATAAAGGGTGTCATTCCTGTTTGAACTTACATACAGCCTGCCTGGTGTTTGTTCTGAGCTATCCCAACTGGATTCGAATGGCACATAGCTGTAGTTTGAATCCCGGAGCATCGGATGACCGAACCATCAGACGTTGCGATCTGCAATCTGATCCAATAGCAGCAGAGGAGTGTCGGGAGAGTGGAACCGAGCGAGCAGGGGCTCGTTACATTGGTTGGCAGTGGTGGGATTTGCTCTCCAGTTACACTCCAAACCACCACAGTGAATGACCAGCTATGCAGCTTGCAGGAGAGCCACGCTGAAAGACTTACTTGAGAGCTGTGGAAGGACTGGTGGGACAAAGAACAAGGCCACCCTGATTAGTGAGCTAGCCGAGATGGATCAGAGGGATGGTGATGCAGGACCCCGGTCAGTTGAAGACTTGTTTCAGCAACGAGTTAGAGAGTGGTTGGCATTATATGGTGCTAACCCATCAGAGACCGCTATACAGAATGCCATTAGAGACATCCAGCTGCAGGATGAGCGACAAGAGAGAGAACTAGAGCGGCAACAATGGCGGAAACACCTAAAGATGCAGCGCCTTTCCGTAAGTTGCCATTTCGGGCGTTCAAACTACTTAACCACTTCAATACAGGGCTTTTTATACCACTTCCATACTGGGCCTATTCTAGCACTTCTCTCCTACATGTACAAATCATCATTCTTTTGCTAGAAAATTACTCAGAACCCCGAAACATTATATACGTTTTTTAGCAGACACCCTAGGGAATAAAATGACGGTCATTGCAACTTTTTTCTTGCACGGTATTTGCGCAATAATTTTTCAAACGCCTATGGTTTCATGAATTAAAAAATAACAAAACTGTAAAGTTAGCCCAATTTTTGGGGAAAATATGAAAGATGATGTTACGCCGAGTAAATAGATACCTAACACGTCACGCTTTAAAATTGCGCACACTCATGGAATGGCGCCAAACTTCGGTACTTAAAAATCTCCATAGGCGACGCTTAATTTTTTTTACAGGTTACCAGGTTAGAATTATAGAGGAGGTCTAGTGCTATAATTGTTGCATGCGCTCTAACGCACGCGGCGATACCTCACATATGTGGTTTGAACGGCGTTTACATATGTGGGCGACTTACGTGTGCATTCGCTTCTGATCGCGAGCTACCGGGGACAGGGGCGTTTTAATTTTTTTTTTTTTATTATTATTATTATTTTTTTACTTATTTATTTATTTTTTTAAACTTATTTTACTTTTTTTTTTTTTGATCACTTTTATTCCTATTACAAGGAATGTAAACATCCCTTGTAATAGGAATGTGTGTGACAGGTCCTCTTTATTGAGAGATGCGGGGTCAATGAGACCCCACATCTCTCCTCCAGGCTGGAAAGCATGAGATCAGTGAAATTTTTTTCACTGATCTCATACTTACTAGCCGCAATGGCGTCTTTGTTTACATTTGAGGACTCGGGCGTGACGTCATCACATCGCGCCCGGGCCTCCGACGATCATAGAGATGACTGGTGACCATCTGGTCACCAGTCATCTCTATGCTCGTCACGTGACCCACCACCGGCGCCGGAAGATTCCCTCCGGGTCCCCGATCGCACAGGAGAGCCCGGAGAAGCACCGGATGGCGGCGGGAGGGGGGATGTCCCCTCCCGCCGCCTATAAGAACG
The DNA here is from genome assembly GCA_029206835.1 of Rana muscosa. Taxonomy (NCBI): domain Eukaryota; kingdom Metazoa; phylum Chordata; class Amphibia; order Anura; family Ranidae; genus Rana; species Rana muscosa. The sequence goes on from CM055121.1 coordinate 182,628,663, forward strand.
ATCAAGCGGCGGAACCGCCGCTATGATCATTCTTATGGTGCACAGAATCACCGGCACTTCAAAAGGATATCTGAATGATGCCTCTAGCTGCAGGCATCATTCAGATATCCCCCTACAAAGCCGAGGACGTTATATGATGTCCACACAGGATGGGAGATCCCATCTGTGGACGTTATTTGACTATGGCTGGGTAGGGAAGTGGTTAAGGAAGGAGAGGAGGAAATTGAAGCGTTCCTCCAGGACTTTGAGAGACTATGCCAGATACATGAAGTACTGTCCCAAGATTAGGTCACCTTACTGGTGTGTAATTTAACTGGCAGAGCGGCGGATGCGTATCGGGCCCTGGAGGACGAGGACGCTAAAGACTATGACTGGGTAAAAGAAGCTCTGCTAGCCCGATTTGCCATTACACCTGAAGCCAGCCGGATTAAGTTTCAAGAATCCCGGAAACAAACCAACATAACATACGTGGAGTGGGCACATCGTCTGCAGCAGAACCTTAAGTGCTGGTTCCAGGGAAGCCACGCTCATACCATAGAGGACATCACCCAGCTAGTACTCTTAGAACAGTTCTTTAACCACACCCCTCCGGTAGTACGGGATTGGGTGCGAGATAAGCAACCACGGACTGTACAGCAAGCAGCTACATTGGCCGATGAATATCTGGACTCTCGAAGGTCAGGCGAAAGCGAGCGCTATCCACTATCTCGGCCCAGTTTACCAGCCTCTAACCCAACTTCAGTACCTCAGTGGTCTGCCTCTAGACCCTCAGCCCGACTTAACCCTCCTACCAGACCTTAGTGCTACACCTGTAACCAAACTGGTCATCTGCAGCGATATTGCCTTACCCGATCCACGAGGTACCGAGAGACTGCTCATCGATCCAGACCAGCTGCTCATCGCTTCGAAAACGAGCCCAACCATCGAGATGTTCAGGAAGAGTGCGGCAAACTTTTTGAGGCTGATCCTGTCCAAGCTGCTACGATTACCCTCATCCAGCCTCACATGATTCCCCAGTTGGCCCGGACCGGCCAGACTGTTGCAGTCAGGGTAGCAGGTGGCAAGGTGCTACGTTTATCCACCGCCCAAGTCCTCTTGGATTGGGGTTTAGGGGAGCGACAAGTGCGAGTGGGATTACTATGTGTGTTACCCGCAGAAGTACTTTTGGGGAATGATTTGGGGCATTTAACTTCCTCATATGCCCCATAGGCTGCCATGGCCGTGACCACCCGACGTCAGAGCCAACTTCAAGGCAACTCCACTCCTATGGGGACCCAGATGCCTCCATGTTCGGGCTGGGAGCTGTACTAAGTTGGTGATGACGGGACAGAGCACCCGGTGGCGTATTTCAGCCGCAAGTTGTTACCCCGTGAAGTTGGATTTGCTGCCGTGGAAAAAGTATTTGGCCTTAGTCTGGGCTTTAAAGAAATTGCAGCCCTACGTGTATGGATGCTCTTTTACCATCATGACGGACCACAATCCCTTGATATGGCTTAACCGGGGGGGCGGGAGTGTCATGTACCTGGGTGTATTTGAACCGGGATCTTCCTGGTCCCAAAGCTGCAGCCTTACCTGTTGCGCTACTGAGCAGATCTGGACTTTTGGAAATGTCCTCTCAGTGTTAAACATTACCTTGGACTCACTAGCCCCACCTGCTGCCAGCTGTGGACAATTTTCAATCAAAGCAGCCCTTAAAAAGGAAGTGATGCTATCTCTCAGCGTCTGTTTGTGTGTAATTGCTCCCTGGGTGTTGTGACTGCTTTTTGATCCTGATTTTCGTGTTGAACTTCTGCCTGAATTCCTGACTACTCTCCAGCCTGCTGATGTTGTACTTCACTGCCAGCTCGTGTATGACCTTTGCCTGCCTGACCACTCTCTGGATTTTGATCGTGTACCATTTTGCCTGATCTGTTGCCAACCTAATCTGCCTGACTACGTTTTCGCCTGAATCCTCAGCACACAAGTTCCACTTCGGACACTACCTATCACAGGTACCTTACATTACAAACGGGCCACAATGACAGTGGACCCTGCTGAGATTGTTAAGGCGATTCCACGTCAGGGACAATTGATTGGAGCTCATGAACAGCATCTTTCTTCCCTGGACGCCAAGTTAGATGAACTTTGTACTATGCTTAAATCTTGTTTGCCTGCTTCCTCTGCAACGGTCCAGACTCTGGATCCTACTCCTGCTACGATCTAACCCACCTCTTCTGTACCACCCAAACTTCCTATGCCTGACAAATTTGGTGGTGATACTGAGGACTGCAGAGGCTTTTTAAATGTTTGCCGTTTGCATTTCCGCAACAACCCTGGGACCTTTAGCACTTCTTCTGCCAAAGTGACTTTTGTAATTTCCTTGTTAAAGGGGAAGGCCCTGGCCTGGGTCTCTCCTTATCTGGAACGCAATGATCCTGTGCTGCAAGACGCTGACAAATTTCTGGCTTCTCTCCAGACTGTATTTGACAAGCCAGATAGAGCTTCTGCAGCTGAGTACTCACTCTTGGACATGCAACAAGGCACCAGGTCTGTGGCACAATATGCTATTGAGTTTCGTACCCTTGCTGCTGAGACTACTTGGGACTCAAGGGCATTACGTGCAGCCTTCCGAAAAGGTCTTGCAGATCGCATAAAAGACGAATTAGTCTATAAGGATTCCCCAGAAGACCTAGAGAAATTCATAGAGCTCTGTGTTCGTCTGGATGTCCGGTTTCATGAAAGGTGCCAAGAGAGACTTAGAACTCGCAAGTTTCCTCAGCCAGTCTACCGTTTGGCCCCTAACTTCCAAGTACCACCTCAGCCAGAACCTGAAATCTCAGTTGAACCCCAGACACCTGTGGAACCCATGGATGTAAGCCGTCTCCACCTAACTGAGTCTGAGAAACAAAGGAGGCGTGCATTGGGCCTATGCCTATACTGTGGACTTAAAGGACATTTATTATCTGTCTGCCCTTCCCGTCCAGTAAAAGGCAGGGTCTAACCAGTGTTGGAGGAGCTGGCTTAGACCTTACAGGTATATCCTCCAAGACCAAGATTACCATTCCTGCAATTATCCATTTACCCTCTAAACTTGTCTCCTGTGAGGCTTTTGTGGATTCTGGAGCTGCTGGGCTGGCATATTCTTGGACTACACTTTTGCTAAAAAAAATAATATCCCATTTGTTCCAAAATCTAGACCCCTGAACATTACCACCGTGAATGGACAACCCTTGGGAGATGGCATTGTAAAATTTGAGACTATAACAATCACCCTTCAGGTAGGCGTACTCCACAAAGAGGAAGTTGTCTTGTCTCTTATTGATTCTCCACTTCTGCCTGTTATCCTTGGTTACCCATGGTTACAACAACATAACCCTTCTTTTGATTGGGAAGATGGAGAACTAACCTCTTGGGGGTCGTTCTGTCATTCAAACTGTTTGTCTCAACCCAAAAGACTTCCTGCTTGTATGTTGGCTTCCGTGGCCGTCCCACCTACCTTGCCTCATGAATACCATGCGTTTGCAGACGTATTTTGCAAGCAAAAGGCAGAGGTTTTACCTCCACATCGTTCTTTTGACTGTGCAATTAAATTGATTCCTGGAGCACCTCTTCCCAAAGGAAGGACCTATCCCCTGTCTTTGCCTGAACAAAAATCCATGGAGGAATACGTAAAAGACAACTTGGAAAGAGGTTTTATCCGACCCTCTTCTTCTCCAGTAGGGGCAGGTTTTTTCTTTGTTGAAAAAAAAGATGGGGGTCTTCGACCATGCATAGACTATCGAGGGTTAAATCAAATCACTGTAAAAGACTCCTACCCTTTGCCTCTCATTCTTGAACTGTTTGATGTACTTAAGGGGGCTGTTATCTTCTCCAAGCTAGACCTACGAGGGGCTTATAATCTAATTCGAATTAAAGACGGGGACGAGTGGAAGACAGCATTCAACACTCGTAATGGACATTTTGAATATCTGGTTATGCCATTTGGGTTGTGTAATGCCCCTGCTATCTTCCAATGTTTCATGAATGAAATTTTCCATGATTTCAGCAACAGTTTTGTGATCATCTACTTGGACGACATTTTAATCTTCTCCAAGACTCATCTAGAGCACATCTCGCATGTAAAGCAGGTATTGCAACGACTGAGAGAAAACCATCTTTACGCGAAGATTGAGAAATGCAGTTTCCATCAAAGCCGTATTCCTTTCCTTGGATACATTATAAGTGCTGCCGGTTTCCAAATGGACCCTCAAAAACTTTCCGCTGTCTTGCAATGGCCCCAACCGACCACTTTAAGAGGGCTCCAAAGCTTTCTAGGGTTCGCAAATTACTACAGACGCTTCATCAAAGGTTTTGCCTCCATTGCGGCCCCCCTTACTGCTATGACTAAGAAAGGTACAAATTGCAAGGTATGGTCCTCAGAAGCAGAATCGGCTTTCCAGCAATTAAAAGACATGTTCAGCAAAGCTCCAATTCTTCAGCATCCAAATCCCGATCTCCAGTACATAGTTGAGGTTGATGCCTCTGAGGTAGGAGCAGGTGCCGTGCTCTCCCAGAGACAGCCTAAGTCTGGTAGAATCCATCCAGTAGCATTTTTTTCTAGAAAGTTTTCTCCAGCGGAGATGAATTATGATGTTGGGAATCGAGAACTACTGGCCATCAAATTGGCATTGTCTGAATGGCGACATCTTCTGGAAGGGGCTCCCAAACCTTTTTCTATCCTCACTGACCATAAAAACCTACTGTACCTTCAGACTGCAAGACGTTTGAACTCACGTCAGGCTCGATGGGCTCTGTTTTTCTCCCGTTTTAATTTTGTTCTTTCTTATGTTCCTGGGCATAAAAACAAGAAAGCCGATGCTCTTTCCAGACAGTTTGCTACCTCTGAAGAAGACCAACCTACCGAGCAGTATATAATCCCACCTCACAAAATTGTTGCACAGATCTCTACGGCTCTTTCCCAACAGTTACAAGAAACCCAGAATTGTGTTCCCCAAGGCTTGAAGATACCACCAGGTCACCTGTTCGTAGCCCCTAGCCTCAGAAAACCTGTACTCCTCTGGGCACATGATGGTGTTTTATCTGGTCATCCTGGTGTCACCATCACTCTTAAGACCTTGCAGCGTCATGTCTGGTGGCCTCATATGAAAAGGGATGTTACTGACTATGTGGCTGCCTGCCCAACTTGTGCTGCTAATAAAGTACCCCGTACATTGCCTACTGGACTGTTACAACCACTTTCAGCACCTCATCAGCCTTGGACCCATTTGACTATGGACTTCATTACAGACTTACCCAAGTCCGAGGGCATGACTGCTATATGGGTCATAGTGGATCGCTTTTCAAAAATGTCTCATTTTGTGCCGCTCCCGGGATTACCTACAGCGGAAGCACTGTCTACTCTCTTCCTTTCCCATATTGTGAGATATCATGGCATACCTACCAATGTCGTCTCAGACCGCGGATCCCAGTTTGTTTCCCGATTCTGGAGAGCGTTCTGCAAGAAACTGGGAGTAACGCTTTCACTCTCTACCTCACATCACCCTCAAACAGATGGTCAAACCGAACGCATGAACCAGACCCTAGAAACCTATCTTCGACATTATGTCAATGCCTTACACTCCAACTGGTCTGAGTATTTGCCTTTAGCTGAGTTCGCCATTAATTCCCGTTGGCACAGTGCTCTTCATACCACACCATTCTACGCAGCCCTAGGCTATCACCCTCAGACTTTTCCCCTACTTCAGCCTTCTTCTGGTGTACCAGCAGCAGATCAGCGGGTTAAAAATATTCTGCTACATTGGAAAAAGATTCGCTTATTACTACGGAAGTCAGCAGGCAAGTATGCACTTTTTTCCAACAAACGAAGACGCCATATACCACCATATGTGGTGGGGGACAGAGTTTGGCTATCAACCAAATATGTGAGACTGAAACAATCTTCTACCAAATTGGGCCCTCGATTCATTGGTCCTTACAGAATTATTGCTCGAGTCAGGCCAGTCTCCTATCGGTTGAAATTACCCTCCTCTCTCCGGATTCATCCTGTGTTCCACGTTTCCCTCCTCAAAAAAGCAATTTTCAATCGCTACTCCAGAACGCAACAGCTACCTCCTCCTGTTCTTGTTGATGGACAAAATGAGTTTGAAGTCTCCAAGATTCTTGATTCTAGAAGACAGGGTCGTGGCCTTCGGTATCTGGTTCATTGGAAGGGATATCCTGTCACAGACCGTTCCTGGGTTCCAGCCAAAGATCTGCATGCCCCTTCTCTTATTCAAGACTTCGAAGCCTCCTTTCCCACTAAGCCCCGCTAGGCCCCCGGAGGGGTCCACTGGGGAGGGGGCCCTGTCATGTACCTGGGTGTATTTGAACCGGGATCTTCCTGGTCCCAAAGCTGCAGCCTTACCTGTTGCGCTACTGAGCAGATCTGGACTTGTGGAAATGTCCTCTCAGTGTTAAACATTACCTTGGACTCACTAGCCCCACCTGCTGCCAGCTGTGGACAATTTTCAATCAAAGCAGCCCTTAAAAAGGAAGTGATGCTATCTCTCAGCGCCCGTTTGTGTGGAATAGCTCCCTGGGTGTTGTGACTGCTTTTTGATCCTGATTTTCGTGTTGAACTTCTGCCTGAATTCCTGACTACTCTCCAGCCTGCTGATTTTGTACTTCACTGCCAGCTCGTGTATGACCTTTGCCTGCCTGACCACTCTCTGGATTTCGATCGTGTACCATTTTGCCTGATCTGTTGCCAACCTAATCTGCCTGACTACGTTTTCGCCTGAATCCTCAGCACACAAGTTCCACTTCGGACACTACCTATCACAGATACCTTACAGGGAGAGAACGGCCGATTACTAAGGTGGAGCCTGGCTTTGCAACCGTACAATTTCACCATACAATATTGGCCAGGGCCTCAAAACGGGAATTCGGATGGGTTATGCTGGCAGACGGACCTGGGACCTTAAGACTACTTTTCCAACATCCTCGAGTTGACCCGTTCGGGGTCCCACTGTGGCTGTTGGACTATTTCCCAGGGGGGAGTATTGTCATGGACCATGGAATACTGAAGTATATCTCCTTTGAGTCTATTACACAGTGGTGGGTCTTCTGCCCTGTCTTAAGACTAACCTGTCGGTTGCCGTCTATAATGTAAAAGAGTCTAGTGTGAATGCTCTGCATCTAATTGTGGCTTGTGCTAATGTACCCTGCAATTGTGTAAAGGTGTATGTATGACAATGTGTATTGTAAGTTAGGAGTTGGCCAGTCTAGGGAACTCAAAGGTCAGGTCTCTGAGTCATTTTGTCTGCTAAAGGATGTATTGACACTCAGAATAATGTGTATTGGGGGCTCGTTATGTAACCATTGTGTGATGTTGTGGGTGGATCCGTGTCATATCTCCTGTGAACTGCAGTATCCTAAATTGTATATAAGAGCCTGTATTTCTCAATAAAGGGTGTCATTCCTGTTTGAACTTACATACAGCCTGCCTGGTGTTTGTTCTGAGCTATCCCAACTGGATTCGAATGGAACAGCTGTAGTTCGAATCCCGGAGCATCGGATGACCGAACCATCAGACGTTGCGATCTGCAATCTGATCCAATAGCAGCAGAAGAGTATCAGGAGAGTGGAACCAAGCGAGCAGGGGCTCGTTACAATACTCTTATTGCGATTTTTTACCAAAAATATGTAGAAGAATACATGTCTGCTGCTGGTACAATGTGATCACTGTGACCAATAACAGCAGATCACATTGCTGTAAAAAATAAATGGCTTCCTTGCATGCCATTCATTGTAAACAATTGAGTTGCTAGCTGTGATTTGTGATAGTGATCACATGGTACAAACAGGGCCAATCACAGCCCATTTGTACCATGTGATTAACTGTGGCTAATCACAATAATACACAGTGTCTTTACACTGTCATTCAGTAAAAATATTTGCTTATAGCAGTGAAATTCACTTTTTTTCTTCTTAATTTTCCCAAAAATTGGGACAAAAAATGTAAACTTCAAAACACATGCCATTCCTCTAAATAAACACCTCAGACTGTCTACTTTCCTTTGGGGGTATTTGTACTGTCCTGGCGTTTACGAGACTCACAAAATTAGATAGGCCGTCAGTACATTATTGATTGATCAATTTTCATATATATATATATATATATATATATATATTATAGTTTGTGAACTCTATAACTCTTTCCTACAGACTACATAATATACAGTGGGTATAGAAAAGAATCCCCCCTCTTTAATCACTTGCCGACCTGCCGGCAGGTCGGCACGATCCCGCGAGCTGTCGTAGCGGTACGTCGGCTCCTTTAAGTGGTATAGCAGGCGCGCGCCATCGAAGGCGCACACCTGCTGCACTGCGGGGGTGCCGATGCTCTTGACCGGCGGTCGCGATGACCGGCAGTCGCGATGACCGCCGGCAACGCGCGACCGCAGGCACGAGAGGAAGTACAAAATATTGTGTTTTTTTCAAAATTGTCGTTCTTTTTTTGTTTATAGCGCAAAAAATAAAAACTGCAGAGATGATCAAATACCACCAAAAGAAAGCTCTATTTGTGTGAAAAAAAAGGACGTCAATTTTGTTTGGGTGCAAAACCACACGGGCGCGTAATTGTCAGTTAAAGCGACACATTAGCGAATCGCAAAAAATGGCCTGGTCATTGGGCAGCCAAATCTTCCAAGGTTGAAGTGGTTAAAGTGGTTAAAGTGGTTAAAAAAACACTGTGTGATATTGCTACAATCTCCTCTGTTACATTAGCCACTTAAACTGGTTGTAAACCCTCAGATAAAAAAAACAAAAAAACCCCCTGCAAGACAAAGGCATAATGAGCTAGTATAACAAAAAGAATGAAGTTCCCTCAAGAAGGTCACTAATAAAGGGCACTATGATTGATTCAATAGTTTATTAAGTAGAAAAAACGGAAGAGCTTATCCTTTTCTCCCACATCTCTCATGAACAAATTTGAGGTATTCAAGGACATAAGTCTTTTCCTAAGAAAGGTCCTTTTTAAACGTTGGCATACAAAGAAACCAACTAATCAGGACACCCCAGGGGAGAATTTAGATAGGGAGGATAAGGAAGCCTTAGAAAACCTTCTATCGCTGTTGGATGACAACATCGATAGCGATTTTAGAAGAGGAGACAAGCCAACCCATTAGGAGAACAGCAAATCTGAGAATCAGATCCATTAAGATGCCAACACTGTCTAAACATAAATGGCTCAAAGGTTTCCTAGACCTGGTACAAAATGATTTAAGTAAGGTCAACTAGGACTGGGTGGGTCCTAATAACTTAACAAGTGAGGAAAGAAAGGAAAGAAAGGCCTTAAATGAATTGGAGGAAGCTCCTTATTTGGTGGTCAAGAAAAGTGACAAGGGAGGGAATGTGGTCCTAATGAGTGAGAAAGAGGCTTTAAGACTGCTTGGCGATAGATCTACTTATAAAAAACTCAGGGTGACCCCATTCCCAGCCCTTGTCAAGATTTTGAACACCAAACTAATAGGGAAGAGCCGAACACCCCCCGGTTCGGTTCGCATCAGAACCTGCGAACGGAGCGAAAGTTCGCGCGAACTTTAGAACCCTATTAAATACAATGGACGCAAACGTTCGAAATCAAAAGTGCTAAATATGACGGCTAATATGCAAGTTATTGTCCTAAAAAGGGTTTGGGAACCTGGGTCCTGCCCCAGGGGACATGTATCAATGCAAAAAGAAGTTTTAAAAATTACAGTTTTTTTGGGAGCAGTGATTTTAATGATGCATAAAGTGAAAGAAAAAAGTGAAATATTCCTTCAAATATCGTACCTGGGGGGTGTCTAAAGTATGCCTGTGAAGTCGCACGTGTTTCCCGTGTTTAGAACTGTCCCTGCACAAAATGACATTTCTAAAAGGAAAAAAAGTCATTTAAAACTGCTTGCGGCTTTAATGTAATGTCAGGTCCCCGCAATATGGATGAAAATCATTGAGAAAAATGGCATGGGTACCCCCCCACCCCCAGCCCACTACCAGCCCCTTTGGGTCTTGTATGGATATTAAGGGGAACCCCTTACCCAAATTTAAAAAAGGCCCTATATACGCTGAACAGCAGTATACAGGCGGTGCAAACAAGACAGGGACTGTAGGTTGGTTCTTAAGTAGAATCTGTTTATAATTTGGAACAGGTACATTTTTTAAATGTAGCTCCAGCCAAAAAAATCTATTTTTAAGCTTTTTGGAAAACATAGGGAAGGGTTATCACCCCTGTAACATTTGTTTTGCTGTCTGTGCACCTGTTCAGAACATTTCACCTCACTTTCCGTCCCAATGACAAATGTTTTTTGAAAATTTGTTTTTTTTATTGAAACAAGGATTGGTGATAAAGCATCAGTGGAAAGAAGACACCTTTTTCCCATATTAACTCTTACAGGAGAGAATTTCCCTTCCTATGGGGTAGATTTCCTCTCACTTCCTGTTGTCTCCTTCCATTTGCAAGTAGGAGTCGTTTGTAAGTTGGATGTTTGAAAGTAGGGGCCTGCCATATATACTCTGCGGAAATTTGGCCCTTAGGTGTTGGTGTTGCCACAACACTGTAAGCCCTCACAGTTACTCTTGGTGGGCCCTGCTGTGAATTATTAGATCAAAAATTGTAATTACATGCCCCTGTTGAACAGGGGCAGAAAAATTGGGCTTTTGGTGGTGGTGGTTGTGGTGTTGCCACAACACTGTAAGCCTTCACAGTTACTCTTGGTGGGCGCAGGAATGGGCCTTGATGTAAATTATTAGATCAAGAATTGTAATTGCATGCCCCTGTTAAACATGGGCAGAAAAATTGGGCTTTTGGTGGTGGTGGTTGTGGTGTTGCCACAGCACTGTAAGCCCTCACAGTTACTCTTGGTGGGCGCAGGAATGGACCCAGCTGTTAAATATTAGATCAATAATTGTAATCACATGCCCCTGTTGAACAGGGGCAGAAAAATTGGGCTTTTGGTGGTGGTGTTGGTCTTGCCACAACACTGTAAGCCCTCACAGTTACTCTTGGTTGGCGCAGGAATGGGCCCAGCTGTGAAATATTAGATCAAGAATTGTAATCACATGCCCCTGTTGAACAGGGGCAGAAAAATTGGGCTTTTGGTGGTGGTGTTGCCACAACACTGTAAGCCCTCACAGTTACTCTTGGTGGGCGCAGAAATGGGCCCAGCTGTGAAATATTAGATCATGAATTGTAATTACATGCCCCTGTTGAACAGGGGCAGAAAAATTGGGTTTTTGGTGGTGGTGGTGGTCTTGCCACAACACTGTAACCTCCAGCAGCACTGAATGTGCGTTCTGAAAGAACGCTGGATGCAGGACAGGCCATACTGTGCAAGCTCTGGCCAATGATCCATCCTCAAGACCCAGTAACCCAGAGGATTTTTGATGGGAAAGGTGTCCAAGTCTGATCTTGCCCCTAGGTATTCCTGCACCATGTAAACCAGACACTGGCGATGGTTGCTGGAAACGATCATACCTTGGGGCTGCGTACTAAAAAATTGTCTGAACGCATCGGTCAGACGGCCACCTTCTCCACCGCTCCTTCTTTGACTGACCGGAGCCTCAGCAACATGTTGTCCAGGACCAGGAATTTGTAACCTCCGAGTCTCTGGGAACGCATTGCACAGACCTTTCTGCAAGGCCTCCCGAAGATGCTTCATCCTCTGCTCCCTCTGCGACGGCAAGATAAGGTCCGCAACCTTACCCTTGTAACGTGGATCAAGGAGGGTTGCCAGGCAGTAATGATCCCTCTCCTTGATCGCACGAATACGAGGATCCTCTCACAGGCTTTGCAGGATCAGGGAGGCCATGCAGCGTAGGTTTGCTGAGGCATTCAGTGCAGAGTCCTCTGGGTCACTGAGGACAACATGATCCGCAGCCACCTCCTCCCAGCCACGTACAAGTCCATGGGTGTCTTGGGACTGTAATTGATCCCTTGAAGACTGCTGCTGATGCTGAGTGCTAAGCTCCACCTCCATGCTGACACAATAATCCTCCTCCTCCTCCTCCTCTTCCTCCTCTTCCTGTGTGATAGCCGGGCCAGCAGGAACACTGTCTGGATAAAGGGGGCCTTGAGAGGTAAGGAAGTCCTCCTCTTCCTGTCTCTGTTCTGCCTCAAGTGCCCTGTCCATTATTCCACGCAGCGTGTGCTCCAACAGGTGGACAAGAGGGACAGTGTCACTGATGCATGCACTGTCATTGCTCACCATCTTTGTGGCCTCCTCAAATGGTGCCATTACAGTGCATGCATCCCTAATCATGGCCCACTGGCATGGGGGAAAAAATCCAAGCTCCCCTGACCCTGTCCTGGTGCCATATTGCAACAGATACTCGTTGATGGCCCTCTGCTGCATGTGCAACCGCTGCAGCATGGCCAACGTAGAGTTCCACCTGGTGGGCATGTCACAGATTAGGCGGTTCTTGGGCAGGTTGTAATCCTTTTGCAGGTCAGCCAGCTGAACACAGGCATTATATGACCGGCGGAAATGCCCACAGAGTTTCCTGGCCTGCTTCAGGACCTCCTGTAAGCCCGGGTACCTGCCCAAGAACCGCTGCACCACCAAGTTAAGGACGTGAGCCAAACAGGGCACATGGGTCAGTTGTCCCTGTCGGAGGGCGGAGAGGAGGTTGGTGCCATTGTCGCAAACCATCTTTCCTGGCTTAAGCTGGCGTGACGTCAACCACCTCTGAGCATGCCCCTGCAGAGCTGACAGAATCTCTGCCCCAGTGTGGCTCCTGTCCCCCAAGCACACCAGCTCAAGCACCGCATGGCATCTTTTTGCCTGCGTACTTGCGTAGCCCCTTGAACGCCTACGGAGCACCGCTGGTTCCGAAGGCAAAGCAAAGGTAGAGGCCATGGAGGAAGAAGAAGAGGAGGGGGTGGAGGAGAGAGGTGTGTCAGAATCAATCAGTAGTAACATTTTGGAGGCGTGGTGGCGGAACAACCTCCAACACTACTGCGCACCTTGTCCTGCATCCTTCCCAGCTGCCAGCAGAGTCACCCAATGCGCCGTGAAAGATAGGTAACGTCCCTGTCCATGCCTGCTGGACCATGAGACAGCGGTAATATGCACCTTACCGCTGACCGCCCTGTCCAGCGAGGCATGGACATTGCCTTCCACATGCCGGTAGAGAGCCGGAATCGCCTTCCTTGAGAAAAAGTGGCGTTTGGGAACCTGCCACTGAGGAACCACACATTCAACAAACTCACGGAAGGGGGCAGAGTCTATCAACTGAAAAGGCAGCAGTTGAAGTGCTAGCAATTTAGCCAAGCTAGCATTCAACCGCTGGGCATGTGGATGGCTGGGAGCGAACTTCTTTTGGCGGTGCAGCAGCTGGGGCAGGGAAATTTGCCTGGTACATTCGGACGTCGGTGTACCGAAAGGAGATTGCCCGCAAGTACCTGGCTGTGACTGTGACACACCTAATTCTACACCTTCATTCCTCTCAGTGCAGGTTTCAAAGAGGACTGAAGGTATAGTGGGGTTGGAGATCCCAGCTGATGAGGAGCAAGGAGAGGTCCGCTTTGTTCTTTGGTGTGGGTCTTTTAGGTACGCCTGCCAATGGACTGCATGGCAGGTCGACATATGTCTGGTCAAGCACGTGGTGCCCAAGCGGCTGATGTTTTGGCCACGTGAGATACGCTTCAGACATATGTTGCAAATGGCAAAGGTGAGATCTGCTGCACATGTCTGAAAAAAGGCCCACACCAAAGAACTTTTGGAATAACGCGCAGAGACAGCAGCGCCCTGCACATGCGGAGCTCTGCGGTGTGATGCAGTCGGTGTGCTGCCCTTAAGCTGGCCCCTGGAGGGCATCCTGCCTCGGTGGATATGTGCCTCCTCCTCCTGCTCCTCCTCCTCTCTCCTATCAGGCACCCATGTGGAGTTAGTGACCTCATCATCCCCTCCATCCTCATCACTGGAGCAAATCTGGCAGTATGCTGCAGCTGGGGAACATGACTGCCAGATAGCTGTCCTTGTTGGGAACCCCCTCTCTCTGGGCTCACGTTACTACCCCCTCTCTCTGGGCTCACGTTACTGCCTTCCTCTAGCTGGGTTCCATCATCGGACCCTTCAAAACGCTGGGCATCCTCCCGGAGCATGTACCCAACACTGTGGTCAAACAGTTCGGGGCACTCCTCAGGAGGACATGGTGGGGCTATGGAAGGAGTGACTGATGCCATTGAGCCGAGGGAAGAGGCCGCTTTGGCAGCTGCTTTGCCAGACAAAGTACCCTGAGCCTGGGTGAGAGAGGATGAGGAGGATGAGGACGGCTTGGTCATCCACTCTACCAAATCATGGGCATGTTACGGCTCAACATGGCCAGCTGCCGAAAAGAAGGACAAGCGTGTCCCACGGCCACGTGCTGATGAAGATGCACCATGTCCACGACCAGCACTGTCGCCTCTAGACACAGAGCCTGCTTGCCCTCTTTTATTGCCCCGTGACTGTCTGCCTCTCTTTGTTTCCCTTCCAGACATACTAATGGCCTGCAGTGAGATGTAGCTGCAGAAAGGTGAGATGTATATATATATATATATATATATATATATATATATATATATATATATATATATATTGCAGCTATCAGACTCCACTGCCTGCTGTGGTATTAGTATGAGAAAAGCAGCAAAGGTCTTCAGTTAGTTTTAGGTGAACACTGTGCAGAGGACACAGTACACTAACTGAAAATACTAGCAGCTCTCTGCCTGTGGTTTTATTATGAGAACACCACAAATTTTATTCAGGTTCCTTTAAGTGAACGCTCTGCAAAGGACAGAAGTACTGCAGAACACTACATGAAATTAATGCAGCACTCTGCCTGTGGTTTTATTATGAGAACACCACTTACTGTATTCAGGTAAGCTTTAGGTGAACGCTATGCAAAGCACACAGTACACTAAGTAAAACTCTGCTGCAGCTAGCACAATCACCTGCCTGCCTGTCACAGTATAGAGAACAGCAGTAACGGATCTAGCTAAGCTAAATACAGTGTATAAATATATTTACAACACATAGGATGCATATATATCCTCTACACACTGTAACAGCTGCTAACTGACTCGCCTGCCTGCTCTATCTAACTCAATATAAATGACACTGACTCTCTCTCTGTAACTCTCTCTTTCACAAACGCCAACACACTACACAAGGCCGACTTCCAGGCGGACTTATATAGTGTGGGGCGTGTACCTACTCCTCTGAGCCATGATTGACCAAAGCCACCCTGGCTTTGGCCAACTACAGCTCTCCGTTATTACCGAGCTGTGTTTGGCCAAAGCATACGGGTCATAGTGCATGCTTGGCCAATCATCAGCCAGCAATGCACTGCAATGCCGCAGTGATTTATGGGCCGTGACATGCCACTCGAATTTGGCGCGAACGGCCCATAATGTTCGATCTTCGTCAAACGATCAAACAGCCGATGTTTGAGTCGAACATGAGTTCGACTCGAACATGAAGCTCATCCCTACAAACTAAAGCTGGGCCTGGAAGCGGGTTTACTCTCAAGGAAAGAATATGACTATTTAAAGTAGAAGATCTGACTATCCCTACATTCTATATCATACCGAAACTGCATAAGTCAATCACCCAGCCATCTAGGAGACCCATTGTTTCAGCCATCAAGGGTCCACTAGAGAATGTAGGGAGATATGTGGATTAACTTATAAAATATATGGTCAATCAACTTCCCTCTTTTGTAAGAGACACCAGGGATGTCCTCCTGAAATTACTACATCAGACCCTACCAGAAGATGTTCTCCTGGTGGGGATTGATGTTGAATGTCTGTATACCTCAATCCCCCATCACTGGGGGATTGCGACAACAGTACATTTCCTGGAACAAGAACACCCCCTAATGGGGGCACATAATGAATTTGTAGCTGAACTGCTAGAATTTATGTTAAATAATATTTTTTTTCAGTTCCTGGGAATTTACTATCATCAACAGAGGGGCACATGTATGGGGGCCCCATGGACCCCATCCTACGCGTGCCTCTACTTGGGTCTCTGGGAGGAGGAAGTGGTGTTCAAATCCTCGATGTACCTCAGTCACTTCATGCTGGGGCTGAGGTACATTGATGATGTCCTCATGATATGGAGGGGTACAGTAGAACAACTGACGGAATTTTTGTCACAGCTTAATGTTGGAATTTAGCCGATGCACTGGTCCATTCGGAATATCAAAGGACACAAACTAAAAATTTACTTACGATCTCTAAACTCATAGCAGGTATGCATGCCTGTGGGCACTGTAATATCTGAAAATACATACACAAAATGGATGTGTTCGCCAATTCATGCAGAAGTAAAGAATATAAAATTAATCAATTTGTAAACTGCTCGACAAGTTATTTACATGTTTACCTGTCCATGCAACAAAATGTATGTCGGTAAAACTAAGCAACAACTCCGCATCAGAATTGGCGAACACATCGGTAGTATTAAAAGAAGGACGATGATCGCCCCATTTCATTTAATTTTGCACAATTTCATGGTGGTGACCCTAAGGGGTTAAAGGTAAAAGGAATTTATGTACTTAACCTACCCCTAAGCAGAGGTGACTTCGATACAATTCTCTTACAGAAAGAGAAAATGTGGATTTACTATTTAAATTCCATGACGCCGCAAGGCATAAACATTGAGTGCAACTCACAGCCCTTCTTGGAAAAGTAATATACAGTGGAACCTCGGATTGCGAGTAACGCGGTTAACGAGCATTTCGAAATACGAGCACTGTATTTTAAAAAATCCTAACTCGGTTTGTGAGTGTTGTCTCACAAAACGAGCAGGATTCAGGCCAAAGCAGTGTGCAGTACCACGTTTGGCCTGAGGTGGCGTTGGAGCCAAACGGTGTCGTTCGGGAGTCCCCGGAAAGACTCGGAAAGACACAAAATTCTCCGTTCCCGAGCCTTTCCGAGGTTTGCTGAGGTCAGCCGTGCTGTCCTCAGGCCTTTCCGACCGTTTCCGAGGCTCTCCGGCGCCCCCCCACTTCTGGCTTGATGCGGTATTTCTACCATTGAAGTCAATGCGGAACAAATTATTTTCGTTTCCATTGAGGAAACTCGCTTCTATATGTGAGTACTTTGGATTACGAGCATTCTCCTGGAACGGATTATGCCCGTAATTCGAGGTTCCACTGTATATAGAATGATAAGTAAATAGAGATAATCTGTATGGTTTCTATGGGCGGCACAGTGGTGTAGTGGGTAGCACTCTCACCTCGCAGTAAAAAGGGTCGTTGGTTCGAATCCCAAACACGACACTACCTGCCTGGAGTTTGCATGTTCTCCCTGTGCCTGCGTAGGTTTCCTCTGGGTACTCCGGTTTCCTCCCACATTCCAAAGACATGCTGGTCTAAATTGGCCTTAGTATATGAATGTGAGTTAGGGACCTTAGATTGTAAGCTCCTTGACGGTAGGGACCGACAGAATGTACAATGTATATATAAAGCGCTGTGTAATTTGACAGCGCTATATAAGTACCTAAATAATAATAATGTCCAAGTTCTATTTTCTTACTTCTCGGTCGGAATAGACAAGCCTGTGCACTCAATGATGCCAATGCTAAAAGTTATATATATATGGGAGAGGTTGTGTGGATTATAATAATAATGTTACGCCGAGTAAATTGATACCCAACATGTCACACTTCAAAGTTGCCCCCGCTCGTGGAATGGCGACAAACTTTTACCCTTAAAAATCTCCATAGACAACATTTAAAACATTCTACAGGTTACATGTTTTGAGTTAAAGAGGTTTATTTTCTAACGATCGCAGTGATACCTCACATGTGTGGTTTGAACACCGTTTTCATATGCGGGTGCTGCTCACGTATGCGTTCGCTTCTGCATGCAAACTCTTTTATTTTTTTATTTTGACACTGTTTTTTGAAAAAAAACATTTGGGTCACTTTTATTCCTATTACAAGGAATGTACACATCCCTTGTAATAGAAAAAAGCATGACAGGTCCTCTTAAATATGAGATCTGGGGTCAAAAAGACCTCAGATATCATATTTAGGCAAAAATGCAATAAAAAAAGAAAAAAAAAATGTAATTTAAAAAAAAAAAATGTCCCTTTAAGAGCATTGGGTGGAAGTGAAGTTTTGACGTCGCTTCCGCCCCGACGGCTCCAGTAAGCGGCGGAGGGCACTGGAGAGCGGCGGGAGGGGGGCCCTCTCCCGCCGCCGATAAAAGCGATCTTGTGGTGAATCCGCCGCAGAGACCACTTTTATCTTGTAGCGGACCGCCCACTGAAGAAGAGGGTACCAGGGTTATGGTAGCTAGCTGCTACCATAAGAACGGTACTCCTCTTCAAAGTGCCGACGTATCTGTATGGAGGGCAGTCCGTAAGTGGTTAAGTGATGTACCCCAATGTTTTAAAAAAAATAAGCTGCTGTATACCTTATTTTATAGCACCACTTGCCTCTCTCCTCTCCCAGTCTGAAAACGACAGAGGGAGCGGCTGAGAATCCCTCGCTGATGTTAGCCAGGAGGAGGACAGGAGAGAAGGAGAGCGGTGGGCGGTAAATTTTTAAAAAAAAACACATACACTGGGGCACATCATTTAATGTAATAGAGGAGATTGTAGCAATAAGACTCTGTTATGATAGCAGCAGGAGGGGAGGGTCGGGTGGGGTACAGATCAGAGCAGACGGGCGGGGAGGAGTGGGTAGAGGAGGACAGAGGAGAGACAGCAGATGGTGGAGGCATGTAAACTGACCACAGTGTCAAGCCTTGTACACACGAACGGTTTTATCGTTCGTGTGTATGTTTTATCGTCGAGAAAACTGCCGGGAATCTCAACGAGAAAAATAGAGAACCTGCTCATCGTTTTTCTCATCAGGATTCTCGTCGGCCTGTTTTACGACGAGAAAACCGGTCGTGTGTATGCTTTTCCGAGTCTTAAAAAATCGCGCATGCTCAGAATCAAGTATGAGACGGGAGCGTTTCTTCTGGTAAAATGAGCATTCGTAATTGAGATAGCACATTCGTCACGCTGTAAATTATTGCACCGTTTAAATGTTAAGGAAGAGAAGGGAGCTGCGCAAAAATAATAAACTTTTACAGTGTACCATCAGTGAACAAAAATGTACATTAATATATATATGAAGAAATCACCATAGATAGTGACTACCAATCAAAAAGATCTTAATTAATGGGTGTGACCCACGAAAAAAAATTATTAAGTTGAAAAATGCAAAAATGCAAAATAACAAATAAGTCCAATTTAAAATGAAAGTAAAGAGTCCATAATATGATCCACAGTGAAATCTTAAAGTAAGTATAAAGTGGAAAAGGTGAATCTTGAAAATTAACACCACTCTGCACTCGTGTACCACCACCAATTGAATGCGCTTACCAGAGGCAAGCTGGTTACAAGCCCAAAACACATGAAAAGCCACCTTCCTCACGATAAATGGAAATCCGGGGAATGACACACTCCAAGGTTAGGACTCGGTAGCCCAGCAATGTCCGAGAACAGAAAGAGAGACCCACATAGTGTATATCGTCCAATCAATACATTTATTGAATTTAAAAATGGCAACTTACATCAATGTGATGAATTTAAGGCATAAAATACCGAGGAGAGCCGGCCGGCATGCAATCTCCCATCCTTTAGCGATGACGTCAGCACGTCTGCCTTCCAACGTACGTTTCGCTACACAATAGCGTCGTCTGGGGATCGTTTAAATGTTGCGCATTTAAATCTTCTTTAGAATGGTACAATAATGAAAAATAATGAACTTGTTTTGCTGCTGATATTCACACAGAGTTCTGACTAACTTTTTAAAACATTTTTCATGCTGATCTCATGAATATTTTGTTGTATTATATAGAGCAAGATCTCCTTAATATTTATATATTTTTAATTTTGAATACAGATCTTCATTTTAACCACTTAACGACCGCTCACTGTATATATACGTCGGCAGAATGGCACCGACAGGCACAATCACGTACAGTGTACGTGGCTGCCTTTGTATAGTTGGGGGGTCCAATCGGACCCCCTTCTATACAGTGAGCGGTCGTTATCCGTTGGGGAGCGATCCGGGATGAGGGGACGGCCGTTCGATTACGGCCACCCCCTCACGATCGCTCCCGGCGAATGAGAAAGCTTCCTCTGCTGTGTAGTGTTTACACAGGCAGAGGAAGTGATGTCATCTCTCATGCAGCGCTCACATATACCGAGCGCCGTACAAGAGAAGACACACAGGTTAGTGCACAAACAGTACACTGACACCAGGACACATAGGAACATAAATCGCCCCCCCCCCAGGCCCCCCCATATCACCCCCCAGATCACCCCCAGCCCCCAGTCAAAGTGTCACTGATTGCAGTGACCATTTATTTACTGATCACTGCAATCAGTGACATTTGTGACTGTAAAAGTGTCACTACAGTTAGTTTAGGTCCAGTGTAGCCCCCTAACCCCCCCTAATAAAGGTTTAACCCCCTTATCACCCCCCAGATAACCCTTTCACCCCCTAGCACCGCTGTCACTAAGCGATCATTTTTCTGATCGCTGTTTTAGTGTCGGTGATGCCGATCGGTAGCCAGTTATTTTTTTTAGGTTCGCTACAGGTTTTTATAGCGTCGGGTACCCCCATATATTACCTAATAAAGGTTTAACCCCCTTGATCGCCCCCAGGTAACCCTTTCATCCCCTATCACCACTGTCGCTAAGCGATCGTTTTTCTGATCGCTGTCTTATTGTCGGTGATGCCGATAGGTAGCCAGTTATTTTTTTTAGGTTCGCCGCAGGTTTTTATAGCATCAGGTACCCCCATATATTACCTAATAAAGGTTTAACCCCCTTGATCGCCCCCCAGGTAACCCTTTCACCCCCTATCACCACTGTCGCTAAGCGATCGTTTTTCTGATCGCTGTCTTATTGTCGGTGATGCCGATAGGTAGCCAGTTATTTTTTTTAGGTTCGCCGCAGGTTTTTATAGCGTCAGCTACCCCCATATATTACCTAATAAAGGTTTAACCCCCTTGATCGCCCCCCAGGTAACCCTTTCACCCCCTATCACCACTGTCGCTAAGCGATCGTTTTTCTGATCGCTGTCTTATTGTTGTTTATGCTGATAGGTAGCCAGTTATTTTTTTTAGGTTTGCCGCAGGTTTTTATAGCCTCTGCTACCCCCATATATTACCTAATAAAGGTTTAACCCCCTTGATCGCCCCCCAGGTAACCCTTTCACCCCCTATCACCACTGTCGCTAAGTGATCGTTTTTCTGATCGCTGTCTTATTGTCGGTGATGCCGATAGGTAGCCAGTTATTTTTTTTAGGTTCGCCGCAGGTTTTTATAGCGTCAGGTACCCCCATATATTACCTAATAAAGGTTTAACCCCTTGATCGCCCCCCCAGGTATCCCTTTCACCCCCTTTTGCCAGTGTCACTAAGCGATCGTTTTTCTGATCGCTGTATTACTTATGCTGGTGCCGATAGATAGCCAGTTATTTTTTGTAGGTTCGCCGCAGGTTTTTATAGCGTCAGGTACCCCCATATATTATCTAATAAAGGTTTTAACCCCCTAATTGCCCCTAGTTAACCCTGCGTCACACCCCAGGCAGCGTCAGGTTAGTGCCAGTAACGCTAACACCCACGCGTGAAGCATCCACCTCCCTTAGTGGTATAGTATCTGAACAGATCAATATCTGATCTGATCAGATCTATACTAGTGTCCCCAGCAGTTTAGGGTTCCCAAAAATGCAGTGTTAGCGGGATCAGCCCAGATACCTGCTAGCACCTGCGTTTTGCCCCTCCGTCCAGTCCAGGCCACCCAAGTGCAGTATCGATCGATCACTGTCACTTACAAAACACAACACACATAACTGCAGCGTTCACAGAGACAGGCCTGATCCCTGTGACTCCAGTGCTGTAGGAGGTGATTTCACCACCACAGTTAAAAAAAAAAAGCATATATGCCGAAGCATTGGGGCAGCAGGGGCGGAGGAGCGGAGGAGCGATTTTGCTCCTAATGCCGCATACATACGGTCGAAATTCCGACGGAGGCTTGCCCGTGGAAAAGTCCGACCATGTGTGTGCGGCATAATTTTTGCGGGAGGATGCCCCAATGCTTCGGCATATATAAATGGTGCATGTATGCCCATCATTAGAAGTGACAAAAAATATAGAAAAACAAATGCGCTACAATGTGAGTATTTAACCGATAATAAAGCCAGTTAAGTGAAATTCACAAACACACTAATGAATCAAAAAGTCCATAATATGATGACAGGTGAACAAAGTGAAATGTGACGTGTGTCAGTGAATAAAAAGTTCCATCAGGGCCAAAGATGAGGAGAGAATAGGCAGTTATAAACTTGATGAATGGTGCATGCAACACCCGTGTCCACCACCAACGATATAAACTGCTTACCAGAAGTAAGAAACATATGAGCCCATCTGCAATCCCAGAGAATGGTCCAATGAAGTCCAATAGACGGCCTAAATCACAGCAGACATTCCCAAAAAGACAGAAGGAGCTCGATAGTGCATTACCCAATATCAAATTTATTTAAGAAAAGGGTTAAAAACACTTACAATTAGAATGTAGTAAATAGACAAATCGACCGGCCGGTCCGCTGTAACCTGTCCCGTAGTGATGACGTCAGCACGCACACCTCCCGACGTACGTTTCGTGTTCCTACAATCATTCCCATTGACGACGTGTAGGAACACGAAACGTACGTCGGGAGGTGTGCGTGCTGACGTCATCACTACGGGACAGGTTACAGCGGACCGGCCGGTCTATTTGTCTATTTACTACATTCTAATTGTAAGTGTTTTTAACCCTTTTCTTAAATAAATTTGATATTGGGTAATGCACTATCGAGCTCCTTCTGTCTTTTTGGGAATGTCTGCTGTGATTTAAGCCGTCTATTGGACTTCATTGGACCATTTTCTGGGATTGCAGATGGGCTCATATGTTTCTTACTTCTGGTAAGCAGTTTATATCGTTGGTGGTGGACACGGGTGTTGCATGCACCATTCATCAAGTTTATAACTGCCTATTCTCTCCTCATCTTTGGCCCTGATGGAACTTTTTATTCACTGACACACGTCACATTTCACTTTGTTCACCTGTCATCATATTATGGACTTTTTGATTCATTAGTGTGTTTGTGAATTTCACTTAACTGGCTTTATTATCGGTTAAATACTCACATTGTAGCGCATTTGTTTTTCTATATTTTTTGTCTTTTTTTATGTTATCACATAATCACAGGTGCTGCTGTTATTTTATTGGTGTAGATAGCGCAGTTTTTGCTTTAGTTTTTTCCCATCATTAGAAGTGGGTGGATGAATGGCGGTATTCTAATGGTGGGCATACCCACCGATCAATCTCTTTTTTTGTTCAGCCAACAGGCTGCATGAAAAAAAAGATTACAATACATGTCCAACAAGGACCAGCAACGTACTGGTATGTTGCTGGACTTTGAATGGTTATACCAGATTGATGCCTGCGGGTTTAGGTATCATCTTGGTATCATTCTTGTCAGCCAGCGGCCGGCTTTTATGTAAAAGCAATCCTAGCGGCTAATTAGCCTCTGGACTGCTTTTACAAGCAGTGGGAGGGAATGTCCCCCCCCGGATATAAAAAGCGCCATTGGGAAATTGGGAAAGCATTTTATCACACCGATCTGGGTGTGGTCAGATGCTTTGATGGCAGAGGAAAGATCTAGGGTCTAATAGACCCCAGTTTTTTCAAAAAAAGTGTACCTGTCACTACCTATTGCTATCATAGGGTATATTTACATTCCCTGAGATAACAATAAAAATGATAAAAAAATAAATATGGAAGGAACAGTTTAAAAATAAAATAAAAAAGCAAAATTAATAATTAATAAAAAAAAAAGGACCCCTGTCCTGCTCTTGCACAATGGCGAACGCAAGCGTTGGTCTGGCGTCATATGTAAACAGCAATTGCACCATGCATGTGAGGTATCACCGCAAAGGTCAGATCGAGGGCAGTAATTTTAGCAGTAGACCTCCTCTGTAAATCTAACGTGGTAACCTGTAAAGGCTTTTAAAAATGTATGTAGTTTGTCGCCAATGCGCGTTTGTGCGAAATTTTAAAGCATGTCGTGTTTGGTATCTATGTACTCGGCCTAAGATCATATTTTTTATTTCATCAAACATTTGGGCAATATAGTGTGTTTTAGTGCATTAAAATTAAAAAAAGTGTATTTTTTCCCCAAAAAATGCGTTTGAAAAATTGTTGCGCAAATACTGTGTGGAAAAAAAATGCAACACCCACCATTTTAATCTGTAGGGCCTTTGCTTTAAAAAAAAATATAATGTTTGGGGGTTCAACATAATTTTCTTGCAAAAAAAAAAAAATGTTTTCATGTAAACAAAAAGTGTCAGAAAGGGCTTTGTCTTCAAGTGGTTAGAAGAGTGGATGTAAGCTTCCTAATGTTGTGTATAAAATGCCAGAACAGTTCAAAAGCCCCCCAAATGACCCCATTTTGGAAAGTAGACACCCCAAGCTATATACTGAGAGGCATGTCGAGTCCATGGAATATTTTATATGTTGACACAAGTTGCGGAAAAAATACAATTTTTTTTTTTTTTTGCACAAAGTTGTTACTAAATGATATATTGCTCAAACATGCCATGGGCATATGTGGAATTACACCCCAAAATACATTCTGTTGCTTCTCCTGAGTACAGGGATACCACATGTGTGAGACTTTTTGGGAGCCTAGCCGCGTACGGGACCCCAAAAACCAAGCACCGCCTTCAGGCTTTCTAAGGGTGTAAATTTTTGATTTCACTTCTCACTGCCTATCACAGTTTCGGAGGCCATGGAATGCCCAGATGGCACAAAACACCCCCAAATGACCCCATTTTGGAAAGTAGACACCCCAAGCTATTTGCTGAGAGGTATGGTGAGTATGTTGCAGATCTCGCTTTTTGTCACAAAGTTTTGAAAATTGAAAAAAAAAGAAAATTATTTTCTTTCTTCATTTTCAAAAACAAATGAGAGCTGTAAAATACTCAACATGCCTCTCAGCAAATATCTTGGGGTGTCTACTTTCCAAAATGGGGTCATTTGGGGGGTTTTGTGCTATTTTGGCATTTTATGGCCTTCGAAACTGTGATAGGTAGTGAGGAGTGAAATCAAAAATTTGTGCCCTTAGAAATCCTGAAGGCGGTGCTTGGTTTTCGGGGCCCCGTACGCAGCTAGGCTCCTAAAAAGTCCCACACATGTGGTATCCTCGTACTCAGGAGAAGCAGCAAAATGTATTTTGGGGTGCAATTCCACATATAACCATGGCATGTGTGAGCAATATATCATTTAGTGACAACTTTTTGTAATTTTTTTTTGTCATTATTCAATCACTTGGGACAAGAAAAAAAAAATTCAATGGGCTCAACATGCCTCTCAGCAATTTTCTTGGGGTGTCTACTTTCTAAAATGGGGTCATTTGGGGGGGGGGTTGTGCTATTTTGGCATTTTATGGCCTTCGAAACTGTGATAGGTAGTGAGGAGTGAAATCAAAAATTTGCGCCCTTAGAAACCCTGAAGGCGGTGCTTGGTTTTCGGGGGCCCGTACGCGGCTAGGCTCTCAAAAAGTCCAACACATGTGGTATCCCCGTACTCATGAGAAGCAGCAAAATTTATTTTGGGGTGCAATTCCACATATAACCATGGCATGTGTGAGCAATATATCATTTAGTGACAACTTTTTGTAATTTTTTATTTTTTTTGTCATTATTCAATCACTTGAGACAAAAAAAAATACTCAATGGGCTCAACATGCCTCTCAGCAATTTCCTTGGGATGTCTACTTTCCAAAATGGGGTCATTTGGGGGGGTTTTGTACTGCCCTGCCATTTTAGCACCTCAAAAAATGAGATAGGCAGTCATAAATTAAAAGCTGTGTAAATTCCAGAAAATGTACCCTAGTTTGTAGACGCTATAACTTTTGCGCAAACCAATAAATATACGCTTATTGACATTTTTTTTACTAAAGACATGTGGCTGAATACATTTTGGCCTAAATGTATGACTAAAATTGAGTTTATTCGATTTTTCTTATAACAAAAAGTAGAAAATATCATTTTTTTTCAAAATTTTCTGTCTTTTTCTGTTTATATCGCAAAAAAAAAAAATCGCAGAGGCAATCAAATACCATTAAAAGAAAGCTCTATTTGTGGGAAGAAAAGGACGCAAATTTCGTTTGGGTACAACATTGCATGTCCGCACAATTTACAGTTAAAACAGCGCAGTGCAAAATTCTGAAAACACCTCTGGTCCTTTAGCTACAAAATGGTCCGGGGCTTAAGTGGTTAAATGATTATTTAATTTCTAGTGATCTCCATGATTAGAATTTTAATTTTGTTGTGTCAAGTTTACCAAATTAATTTTATTATCTTGTATTTTTGGACCTTCAAGGAGATTGTTTTGTGTTATCTGTCCTTTTTTTTTTTTTTTTTTATAAATGTACTGTATCTGCCTACTCCAAAGCTAATTTTTAGATTTTTAGAAAAACACATAGTCTAGTATTAACTGTAAAAAAAAAAAAAAAAACATTTATTATGTTATATAACAAAATAAATAGAAGGCAGTGCTGGAGAACCTGCTGCCATTTGTGCATCCATAGGACCCCAGAGCACACATCAACTCTGTGTGGACAATAAAATTGGGAGCTTGAGAAGGACATCAGTTGTGAGCACAATCTGATGCTGGCCTCCCAGAGGTCAGGAACAGCAGCAGATGAGATATATATATGTCCAAAGTCTGTGGTACTACAACAGGCTGCCTTCTGTCAGACCACATTGAAGCAAGGCCATCACTTCCTGGTCTTCTTGGCAGCCTTCCCTGCAGCCTTCCCTGCAGCCTTCTCTGCAGCCTTCCTTCTGCGTGTGGCTGGAGGCTGTGCCACTGGAGGTGTACTTGTGTCAGAAGGAGGAGAAGGAGGTGGAGGAGAAGAAGAAGTTGGAGGAGGAGGAGGAGGTTGAGGTTGTGAAAGCTGGGCGACCTCACATAAGGCTGTATTGGGGGTAATTCTCCCCATCACCCCCTTGTTCAGTAAGCTGAGCAACAGGGGCTCACACAGGAGGCGTTGTTCCATGCTCATAGATTGAAATTTGGCCCCAACTAGGCCGGCATAGGCCTCTTCGGTGGTTGTTGGCTCCTGGAGGGTGGCATGTGCCTCTCTAATCAGGGCCATTGCTGCCTGGCTGGTGGTCCTCTCCCTCTTGGTCCTTCTTGTAAGGCGGATGAGAGGCACCTGCAATCTGGTCCTGCTACTTGGCCCGGCCACCTCCTGTGTGCCACTGGGCCCTGCCACCTCCTGGCTCACAGTGGGCACTGCCTCCTCCTGGCTCACAGTGGGCTCTGCCTCCTCATGGCTCACAGGGGGCCCTGCCTCCTCCTGCCTGACACTTTCCAGACCCTCATCCTGGCTGATGTCATCCTGTGTATGAAAAAGGGACATAGTTTTAATTTTTGGTTCATCAATCACACAATTTTCAGCTCATGACTGTTGCAAATTGAATGTAAATCAATAGAAAAGATTATCATTATGACACCAGCAGTTTTTATTCTTCTCCCCAAATTTTTGGGCCACTACTGTCTATTGAAATTTAGAACACTTTTGGATCAAACATTGTTTTTTTCTTTCCATATTAACATTTTTTTTTTTGCTGCATTAATTTTATCACAATAAATGTTTATAAAATACTATATCTGGCTCCAGATGTCCAAATCAGGTTCTTCCAGAATGGCTGCCTCCTCTTGCTCCAGAGAAGGCTCAGGTTGGCTGCAGGGAATTCTGGGGGGAAGACTGGACAGTGATGTCCTTGCTTCAAGGTGGTCATTCAGAAAGGACATCCTGCTGTAGTACCACAAATTCGGGACATATACATCCGCTGCTGCTGCTCCTGACCTCTGAGAAGCCAGGACCCTAAAGTGCTCAGTCCTGTATGTGCCTCTCAAGCTCCCAATTTTACTCCCCACCTGTTGGATGGTTGCTGTGGGTACCCTGGTATGCACAAATGGGAGCAGGCTCTCCAGGGCTGCTTTCCTTACACCTTTTGTCCGGTGAATAGGGGTCTTTGGTATCTCCCTTGCCCGATCAATAAATTCCCCCAGGAAATCTTTTTCCAAGAAAGCATTCATTTTGTCTGCAAGACAAAACACAAGACAAAAATAGTAATGTCAGTCACACAGTCTAAACTCAAGCAAATCTTTATCCCCATATATATCCTCAAACAATCTCTAGGCAGTATAGGCCACCAATTTCACAAAGTATAAAAATCATACCTTCGGTCTGACGTCCGTCACTTTTCCTCCTCTCTTCACACACAGATTGTATTAACGTCACATGTGTGTTTGCTTTATATACACTATGCATGCGTGAAACTCCGCACATGTTGCCCGCCCATGACGTTCACATTATCAACTTTTCCCCGCCCCTTCTCTTTCGGCGCGCAGACGATATGGCGGAGTCAGAGCAGGTGTCTGGTAATTCATCTAATAACGATGAGTCAAGCCCAGAGCCTGAGGAGGAGGAGATTCAAGGTATCTAATATGTCCTTCGCGGAGATGGCGGACATATTGCTAATGTCGGATTATGATGCAAAGCATGGGCCGTATACCCACCCTAATCTAAGGAATGCCAAAATTATGAAGAAAGTAGTGAAAAGTCTGAAGAGACATTTTGGGGTGAAAAGATCAAAGGAGCAGCTTAGAAATAGGTGGTCTGACCTGAAACTGAGGGAGCCGGAGCAGTTAAGGAGTATTAAGAGTATGCTAGAAAAAAGTAAGTACTTCACCTGTGTTCCTATTATTGTATTTCAGAACTTGCATGTTTCTCCATGTTGTTGCTTTTTACTATTGGACCTTAGAAAATGTCATCTCGCCAAATTTAGTGGGCCCAGTAATCGGTCGTTACAGACACATCGTTCACCCACTACATACAATGTTTTGAGAAGATACAGGGTTAAAATAATTTAGACATGCCTATTTTTATTCCATAAATGTTATTACATTGTTGTCTAGATGATGTTTTTGGAACTAGAATGAAATGCAAACTTGAATCAGTGTAAAGGAGAGGACACTCAGCAGCTGTTTACACATCTGCACTCTGGAGCACTATAGTGTGGGCCACCAGAACAACCTTTTTAGGGTGCCCCACACAGGTGCATCAGTGTATTCTTGGGGTGTCTCCATGTGTAAAACTTGTCCCAAAAAGGTGAATAGTCAAGATTTGTTTATTTTTAAATAATGTCTTCAGCTTGTAACTCTGCCCAAACAGTAACTTGTACCCCACTTCCAAGCAATGTATCATGTTCCTATTTTTTCCATGAAATATCTGTGTGCTAATTATACCTTTTGTTTCATTCTCATAGGGGAGAGAAGACTGGGAGGACACCACTCCAGGGAGCACAGGAACCCCATACCTCAGAGAGAACCCCAACCTCACCAAGAACCCTAAACTGAGGATGTGGAAGTAGAAGTGGAGGAAGGAGAAGTGGAGGAAGGAGAAGTGGATGACGTGGTGGAACTTGTCACCACAACAGGTCAGTGTCTGTCACCACAGCTTCAGGTAAGAGATGTAGGCCTGCAGAGTTATAATACCTTTTATTTTATTTTTTAGGGGATGAAAATGTTGTTGTTGAAGAAAGTCCTCGTTTCTCTAGTAATAGTGGCCAAAGAATCATCCAGCAAGTTATGGAGTATAGTAGTGAACTGGACAGAATGACGAAAAGGATGAATGTTATGGAGCAAACATTTAAGGACATCATTGATGTTTTGGGGCGAGTTGAATGAAGCACAAAACCCCCCTTTTTCTAGTTTTCTATGTTTTATAGTCTAAATTTTTTCAGTTTTACAATCAAGCCAAAATTTGAAGATGCACACAGTGTGTCAACATGTGCCATCTGCCATCAGGGGATATTCATGTACGGGTTTTGTGGGTGCAACCCCTTCCTCGCATCTCAAGTAGGTGAAAGGAAGAAGGGGTTGCACCCCCAAAACACGTCCATTGATCACCCATGATGGCAGATAGCACATGTTGACAATAGGGATCAGGAGGGAAATACCCCTTTTTAAAAACCCACTAAATTGTGTGCATCTTTAAATTTTGGCTTGTTCTGGGGTGACAACACCACATATTATGAAGGGCAGATAGAGACATTGTTACTAAAATAGAATGTCTGATATTGCCGAGAGGTTTACAATGTTGTATTTTGTTGTATGGTAATGAGAGTTTTGTAAAAAGGCCTGTTTATGCCCAAAAAAAAAAAAAGAATCTTTTATAACAGCAAAAATGTTAGATTTACCATGTGTGAATGTGCACAGAGTAAAATTTACGAACAACAAAGTGTAGCTTCTTTATCAAATCCGCTATAACCTTTTTTGTGTATATTTTTGGTGTTACCAGTGAAATGGTTGTTATTTACTAAAGGAAAATACACTTGGCACTGCAAGTGCACTGGGAAAAACTAGGAGACAGCTAAAAGAAACACAAGCAATACATCCAAAAAACTGATTAAACCAGATTTTTATTTTTTGTTTGTAAAAAAGCTTTTATGCATTGCCTGGCATAGGAATTGCCCCCCTACCCGTGAAATATACAACATATTTCTGCCAAACTTCACGGGCGTTTTGGGGGGGCAAGCCAGGACGGCCAGATTCAAGGCCCGGCAAAAGATTGTCCCCCGAAAGTCCAGCCTCAGGCCCAATTGAGGCCATATAATTTGGGGATTTTATGCGCAAATAATTATGCAGCACGCAGCAACAGAACACTATGTAGTTCAGTTTGTACTCCGCCAAGTTAATTGGTGTCATGAAAAGGTGGAACCGGCTGGCCATTATCCCGAAGGCATTCTCCACAACTCTTCGGGCCCTGGCCAGCCGGTAGTTGAACACCCTCCTCTCCGGGGTCAGGGTCCTTTGGGGAAATGGCCTCATGAGATGCAGTCCAAGTCCAAAGACTTCATCAGCCAAAAACACAAAGGGGAGTCCTTCAACATTCCCTGCATCGGGTGGCAATGCTAGGTCGTCACTCTGGAGACGGAGGGCAAACTCCGTCTGGCTGAAGGCTCTCCCATCGGACATCCGGCCATTCTTCCCCACATCCACATATAGGAATTCATACTTTGCTGACACCACCGCCATCAGCACGATGCTATGAAACCCCTTATAATTGTAGAAATAGGACCCAGACCGGGGTGGTGGCACGATGCGGATGTGCTTCCCATCTATTGCCCCTCCGCAGTTGGGGAAGTCACACCGCGTGGCAAAATGAGATGCCACAGTCTGCCATTACTGTGGCATGGAAGCAAGCTGTGGAGTCAAACAAGATAAACAAATATTACTACTTTTGCACATAACATTGCAAGCAGATTATACAAAAATACATTCTTGGCCAAAATCAGTAGAACTTTCAGTTTAATGTGTTTTTAAATACTAAAATAGAAGGCTCAAGTATCATATTCCTCACCCCCTCGGATGGCCCATTGTAAAAATATTTTGGGGGGGCTAGATGAGTTTGTGAACCCCCCAAAAAAAAGGAAAATATACATTTGTAATCATTTTAGGGGAGTTTGGGGGGGGGGGGGTAAAGCACTACAATGGAGCTGACAAAATACATTGGGAAGTGACTAGGCTAGGTGTGTATGGGCCCAGGATAGCATTCTGGAGAGGTTAGTGAATGGAAATATGCATGGAGGACAAAAAAGGGGCATTAAAAGCTTACAGCATGCATGGGGACAAAGGGGACATTCCAAGCATATTACAATCATGGTAATTAGGGAAGGATGAAAGAAATATAAAATATTAGCATACATGAAGTACATAGAATGTGATGTTAAAGGAGAAAACTTACCCTAATATAGTCCTCCTGCAGGACTTGGATGATGGCAGAACTGGTGTCTGGGATTATGAGGCCCAGAGCCTGGGGGGAGATGCCTGTCGTAAACTTCAGGTCCTGCAAGCTTCTCCCAGTCGCCAGGTAGCGTAACGTGGCGATGAGCCTCTGCTCAGCACTGATGGCTTCCCGCATAACGGTGTCCTGCCTGGTGATATAGGGGGACACCAAAGCCAAAAGATGCTGAAAAACGGGGTCAGACATCCTAAGAAAATTCCTGTAGTCATCAGGATTATTCTCCTGGATCTCCCGCAGCAGAGGCATATAATAGATTTGGTCCCGCTAGAGCAACCAATTCTTGGTCCATGAACTCCTCCTCACCCTGTTCATGGACTCGTCTTGGTCCAAGACAAGAAGACCAACACCAAGCGCCCGCACAGTACGAACTCTACGTCGAGAAGGTACCCGCGACATGGCGAGAAGACGGTCGTCTGATCAGAACGTACTAAACAGAACGCATTTAAGAACAGCAAGGCCTATGAAGAACGACCTGAAAATCAGAAACGAGTGGACAAGAACGCACTGTAAAACAGATACGACCTGACTACATGCCCTGAAAGACAAATACGAACCCACAAGCACAAACTGAACCGCAGAAAACAAACTGAAAGCACGAAGACTGAAAAGCGCGAATCGTCTCTTCCCAAAGTTTTACTAACACGCAGTAACACAAGATCAGCAAAAGCAGCCTAAGGGGTGGCACCATTGAAATCGAACTTCCCCTTTATACTGCCGTCGTACGTGCTGTACGTGACCACACTTTACAACGACGAGATTTGGAATTGACAGTGTGTATGCAAGGAAAGCTTGACAAGATTATCGGTCGTGTGTACGAGGCTTCAGGGATTCACAGTCATAATAAACGTGGTCAGTTTACAGAGGGGAGGGCAGAACCAGGCAGGATCAGCCAGGTATTTTAGATTATACAAGAGGCCAAATTACACAGCACAAGCACTGTGCTGTTATTCATGCTTTAAAGGAACAGGATCCATTTTTTCTTTTTTTAGGGTTACAACCCCTTTAAATGCTGTCTAGCATAGGGGTTGGGTCTGGCTGCATCTGCTATGCCTCAGCCTACCACTGCACTGAACCCCAACTCTTAGCTACCATAATAAAATGTCTTGCATTTCAGAGATAACCAAGGTTATTGATTTGATAAAGCCCGAAATATAACTGTATCTAGTATAAAAAAATGCTTTGGAGAATAAATAACAATAATATGCTTTACTCAGAAGATTTTGCTATATTCAATATCTTATTGTATAGAAAAATCTTCAACAATGGCGCACCAGAAACACCTCATTGCAAATCTATTTTAGGGCCAAATCCAACATGCATAAAATTGGAGCGCTCTTTTTGTTTGATAATGCCCTCCTATCTCACTTCCACTCCTTGTTACAGCTTGTGATAGCTAGACAAGAAATGAGGGGATCGGTTGTCGCTGCAGCAGGAAGACACATACAGTAATAATAACCTGATATAGATTTTAACCCTTTCCTATTCTACTGAAAAGAAAATGCTTTGTTGCAATCAGTGGCCACACTTGAGAGATTTTCTATCACATCCTATTCAGGATTTCAAGGATATCTCAACAATGGGGTAAAAGAATGCAAACAAAGGTTCTATCCCTTCTCCAATCTGTCCAAAACTATAAAAAGCAGTTTGTGCTGACATTGAGCATTAAGAAGAAGAGGGACTGTATTGTCTAGATCAGGGGTCTCCAAACTGTGGCCCGGGGGCCAGATGTGGCCCTTTGCTTGCTTTTATCTGGCCCTTGGGGCACTAATTCCATCCACTGATACCAACAATGGGGCATAATTTCCCCCACTGACACCAATTAAGGGGCAGAATTCCTACCAATGACACCAATAATGGGGCACAATTTTACCCAATGTCACCGACAATGGGGTCCGATGACACCAACAATGGGATGCTATTCTTCCCACTGCAGTTGAGACCTTTTCTACTACCAATGTCCACAGTCTGGCCCTCCTTAAGCCTGAAGGACAGTAAACTGGCCCTTTGTTTAGAAAGTTTGGAGACCCCTGGTCTAGATCATCTATTCTCAACCAGAGATCTGTGGAACCCTAGGGTTCCTCAAGGAGTAGCTGGGGGTTCCTTGTGCTTTAGCTAACTGACATCCCATCTGATGGTGCCTGCATACCAGGGACATACAGTCAGGGGAGGCAGGAGAGGCAGAGCCATGAACATAAAAATAAATCGAGCTTCGAGGGTCGTAGCTTGGCGACCTGAGGTCACAGAGACCCCAAATGTGGGGGGTAGATAGCCTAGGTCCTACCCCACCACTGGGGCTCCTACGACCTATGGTTTCCAGAGATCCTTGCACAGCCTGTCAGAAGCTACATGCAGAGCGGCCAATTTAAATACAAGCTGGCACACTGTTTGCAGCAGACTGAGAGGTTGAACTCACAGTGCCTCTAACTTCTTGTCAGAAGCACTGAGCTCAATGGACAGCTTGGAGTCTTGGACCAATCGTAAAGTACCATTAGCCCCAGCTGTCCAATAAAAATGCTGCAGTGGAGGCACGCCTCTCACTGCAGTGTAATAGAAGGGGCATGTGTCTAAAAGACAAATGCTCCATTCCAGCTCAGCCCTCTTAACTACAAGGAAATACATGGGTTTATGGGTATAAGATTTACCCACAATCCCATGTTTTTCTCACAGTTAAGAGGGAGAATGAGAATCTGCTGCTGTTAAAAAGGTACTGTTATAATCAAGCTAAATCATATATATACTGTATATATATATATATATATATATATATATATATATATATATATATGTGTAGTGGACCCCCCAAATTTGGGGTCGCTATGCTTTAAATTTAAGGGTAGCCTGAACAATAGTTTGGCTCAGGTTCTCTAATTCTGTTAATTTGGACTCTGCTCTGCTGTGGTGTTGCCTGGAGTGTAGTTCCCCTTGACCTGTGGGTGGCACTGTTGCCTAGGTATCGGGTTGACCCACAGGTGGCGTTGCAGGATTGGGTGTCCCCTCTCGAGTGCCGTGCGGTGGGTGGGTTCTGCCTGCTGTGCATGCCAGGAGAGGGTACATAAGGGGCAGACGCCATGATCTGGGGTGGTGTGCCGGGGGAATTCCAAGAGGACCCCTGGTGGTGAAGTCGCGCCCTTTGGCCTTGCTGGCTGGGGGGGTGCCAGAATTAGTCGAGGAGTCTCGGGCACCTTTAGTCCGAGGCTATAGAGTTCCAGGTAGGCCCAGTACCTTCAACTGGGTCTACAACCAACCACTGGAGTCCCAGGGAGCCCGAGTGAGGGTGGCCCGCTCTGAAATAGAGGAAACCAGGGGAGGACCTGTCCGGAGGACCTGTGATGGAAGTCACTGTCTCAGGAAGGCCTGGTTGCCTATCATAGGGAAGGATTCGTGAGTTGCAAGATAGCTCCTGTAGTGTGCCCCATTGGCACCTATGGTCTCTAATAATCTACAGGGGTTTAAAGTTCTAATTTTGGGAATTAAAGGACTCTGTGGCAGAGGATCTCCTGAACTTGTCCATGAAGGGGACGAAATCAAAGTAACAGTTCGTGCTTCATTCCGGCTGCTAGAACCATGAGAGGGGACTATCCGGATGAGCAAAGCCCACTCAGGCTTGAGTGGCAAAGTGTAACGATAGGTGTTGTGTGCCTGAATCTACCTCCTTATTCAACTTCTTTTTCTCTTCCACCTCCCCCTGTTGTTATCAAGCAAAGGAAAAATAAACTCTTTTGTTGGAGTTGACACTGTGTGGACATTAGCCTTCTTACGCAGGAAAGATAGACTCTTCCCTACACTCTAGGGACGAGAACCATTGGAAGGGGGTAACTCGCCGCAGGACCCAAAAATTACAAGAACACCGCTCCACCTCTTATACCAGGAGGATACGGGCATGTGGCATGGTGTGCCTTAAACCTGCGAGTGAAGGTAAGCAGGAAAAAAAGGTCTGTGTGCTACATATATATATATATATATATATATATATATATATATATACACACAGTATATATATATATATATATATATATATATATATATATATTGTGACAGCAGGAAGGTAAAGTCACCTGGTTGCATCCAGGGGGGTAGATATATTTCGCCCAGATTCAGGCTTTACGCCGACTTATACAACTAGGTGGAGAGTTGTATAAGGCTAGTGGGCTCATGGATGACTCATACCTCTAGGGAGAGGGCTGGGCGTCGTGCAGACAGGGAGTTGATGAGACCAGCTGAAGCTTGTCAGCTCATTTAGGCCTCTATAAGAACTCCCAGATTCATTAGGTGTTTGCTCATGCCTGGAACCAGACCTGTGTGGACTGTCTAGGGAGAGTGAACCCCTGTGCGGTGAGACAAAGCCTGTGTGGCTATTTGCTTGGACATTTAAAACCAGGGACTTAGGGACTAGGACAGCACTAGGCTGATCCCAGTTGTTAGTTAGGAAACCTGTATGTTTAGTCAGAGGTCAACTTGACCAGGATTTATTTTGGTTATGTTTCTTTTGCTTTGCTGTGTTTTGTCACTGTAAATAGAAAATAAACCGCACCTTTTTGATTTTGAAAACCACAACCTCCGTTTGCTGGGCCTGTTTTGTGTGGGGAGCCCATCCCGGGGGTCACACACACCCGCTGCCGAGCTAACCCCCTCACAGTTGGTGGAGAACCAGTGGCAGTTTTTTTTTAAGCCAGCATGGAGGAGATACTGAAGCAGCTGGCTCTAGCAAATGCCAATCAACAGCAGACAAATGCAGGTTTGCAAAAGAGCCTTGCAGCTCATCAACAGAGCCTTGCAGCTCAACAACAGAACTTCGCAGCCCAGCAGCAAGCTCATCAACAGAGCCTTGCAGCCCAGCAGCAGACAAACGCAACTTTGCAACAGAGTCTGGAGGCTCAGCAACGAGCCCAGCAGCAATCTGAGGCCCGCTTCATAGACCTGTTGCAGAAGCAAGAGCAGAGACTACAACAACAGATGGAAGCAGTAATGCAGCAACGTCCGCAGACCAGTGAGGAAAGCCGTCCCACTAATACCGCGTCCTTTGGGGTGAGTCGTTTATTGACAAAAATGACTGGAGAGGATGATCCAGAGGTATTTTTGACCACATTTGAAAGGACCGCTGAAAGAGAAAAGTGGCCTGAGGAGCAGTGGGCTGGACTGGTGGCTCCTCTGTTAACTGGTGAATCGCAGAAAGCTTACTATGACCTAGAGCCTAACCAAGCAAAAGACTATGTGATGCTAAAAGCTGAAATATTGGCAAGGCTGGGTGTCACCCAGGCTGTCCGGGCTCAGCGTGTGCATAACTGGACTTTCCAGCTTGGAAAACCCCCCAGGTCTCAAATGTATGATCTCATTCACCTGAGCAGAAAGTGGCTACAGCCAGAGACTTTGTCCGCACCAAAGATTGTGGAACGTGTTGTAATGGATCGGTTTTTGAGAGCTCTTCCTACTGCCATCCAAAAGTGGGTAAGCCATGGAGACCCAGAGACGGCCGATGGTCTTGTGGATCGTGTGGAGAAATACTTGGCTACAGAGAACCTGACGGCCTCTTCCAGAGACACTCGGACTTTCCACCCTAAGACCAGACCATCCCCAGGGGCGGATAAGAGGATTCCAAGGGGTGAGGGTGGAGAGAGTGAGAGGGTGGGAGCTCTACCCCAAGTTTGGCGAGAACAGCCTGGGAAATCAGCGGCTCAAGAGGCGGCAAGAAGGATCGTTTGCTACCGCTGCCGGCAAGCGGGACATATTGCAGCCAAATGCCCATCGTGAAGGAACATTTGGCCCAAGCGCAGTTGGCACAGCAGAGAGTGCACAACCGTGGAGCCAAGACCCGTACCTTTTCCCCGGGGGATAGGATATTGATACTTGTCCCTACGGTTGAAAGTAAATTCCTTGCCAAATGGCAAGGCCCCTACGAGATAATGGAAAAAGTGAGCGAAGTGAATTACAAGGTCAGACAACCAGGAAGGCGAAAGCCCGAACAGATCTATCACGTTAATCTGTTGAAAGCCTGGAGGGATAGAGAGTCCCTAGTCGCAGACACTTGGTCACCAGCTCAAACTGGTTGCGTGATTCCTGAGGTTGGAATAGCAGCCACCTTGTCACAACCCCAACAACAGGAGGTTAAGGAGTTTGTGCTTCGCAACAAGGAGGTATTCTCTGAGCTGCCGGGACAAACATCTGGGGTAGAGCATGACATCATTACCCCGCCCGGTGAAAGGGTGAAGTTAAAACCCTATCGGATCCCAGAGGCTCGACGGGAGGCAATACGGGAGGAAGTACAGAAAATGCTGAACTTAGGGGTGATAGAGGAGTCCCAAAGTGATTGGTCTAGTCCCATCGTGTTGGTGCCTTAACCGTATGGGAGCTGGCGATTTTGTAACGATTTTCGTCAGTTGAACAAAGTTACAAAATTTGACACCTACCCCATGCCACGTATAGATGAGTTGATCGACCGGCTGGGAACAGCCCGATACATGACGACTCTTGACCTCACAAAAGGGTATTGGCAAATCCCCCTGGCCAAGTCGGCCAAAGAGAAAACCGCATTTGTAACCCCAGACGGGGCGTTCCAATATAAAAGAATGCCGTTCGGGTTACAGAATGCGCCGGCCACATTCCAGCGGAAAATGGACCAGATGCTGAGGCCCCATCGGAAGTATGCTGCGGCTTACCTGGATGACGTAATTGTCCATAGCACAGATTGGGCCTCACATCTGCCAAAAGTGCAAGCAGTCCTGGACTCTGTTCGGGAAGCGGGGTTTACGGCTAACCCCAAGAAGTGTACCATTGGGCAGGAGGAGGCCAAATATCTTGGGTACACCATTGGGAGGGGAGTAATAAAACCCCAACTCAACAAAGTCGAGGCCATCCAGAGTTGGCCACGTCCCAACAGCAAGAAGCAGGTACGAGCCTTTCTGGGAATCGCTGGGTATTATCGGCGATTCATTCCCCACTTTGCTTCTAAGGCTGTGCCCCTAACCAACCTGACGAAGGGGAAAGGGTCGGTCATGATTAAATGGACCCCCGAGGCTGAGGCAGCATTCCAATTCTTGAAAAAAGCCTTATGTAGCCAGCCAGTGTTGTACTCACCCGACTTCTCTAAAGACTTTGTCGTACAAAGTGATGCGTCAGATGTGGGGTTAGGAGCAGTATTGTCCCAGGTCTGGAACGGGGAAGAGCACCCAGTCATTTACCTCAGCAGGAAGTTGAAGTCCCATGAGGTAAATTACGCCACCGTTGAAAAGGAGTGTTTAGCGGTGAAGTGGGCTCTAGATTCCCTTCGGTACTACCTGCTAGGTAGGCACTTTGACATGGTTACGGATCACGCTCCGTTAAAGTGGATGGCTCAAAACAAGGAAACAAATAGAAGAGTGAATAGGTGGTTCCTGGCCCTCCAGGAATTCAACTTCACAGTAAAGCATCGCCCTGGCGTTCAAATGGGGAATGTGGATGCTTTGTCTCGAGTACACGAATGCCTGATTGCTGGTGTTCCAACCCCGAGGTTAAAACAAGAGGGGGGGGTATGTGACAGCAGGAAGGTAAAGTCACCTGGTTGCATCCAGGGGGGTAGATATATTTCGCCCAGATTCAGGCTTTACGCCGACTTATACAACTAGGTGGAGAGTTGTATAAGGCTAGTGGGCTCATGGATGACTCATACCTCTAGGGAGAGGGCTGGGCGTCGTGCAGACAGGGAGTTGATGAGACCAGCTGAAGCTTGTCAGCTCATTTAGGCCTCTATAAGAACTCCCAGATTCATTAGGTGTTTGCTCATGCCTGGAACCAGACCTGTGTGGACTGTCTAGGGAGAGTGAACCCCTGTGCGGTGAGACAAAGCCTGTGTGGCTATTTGCTTGGACATTTAAAACCAGGGACTTAGGGACTAGGACAGCACTAGGCTGATCCCAGTTGTTAGTTAGGAAACCTGTATGTTTAGTCAGAGGTCAACTTGACCAGGATTTATTTTGGTTATGTTTCTTTTGCTTTGCTGTGTTTTGTCACTGTAAATAGAAAATAAACCGCACCTTTTTGATTTTGAAAACCACAACCTCCGTTTGCTGGGCCTGTTTTGTGTGGGGAGCCCATCCCGGGGGTCACACACACTCGCTGCCGAGCTAACCCCCTCACAATATATATACTGTGAGGGGGTTAGCTCGGCAGCGGGTGTGTGTGACCCCCGGGATGGGCTCCCCACACAAAACAGGCCCAGCAAACGGAGGTTGTGGTTTTCAAAATCAAAAAGGTGCGGTTTATTTTCTATTTACAGTGACAAAACACAGCAAAGCAAAAGAAACATAACCAAAATAAATCCTGGTCAAGTTGACCTCTGACTAAACATACAGGTTTCCTAACTAACAACTGGGATCAGCCTAGTGCTGTCCTAGTCCCTAAGTCCCTGGTTTTAAATGTCCAAGCAAATAGCCACACAGGCTTTGTCTCACCGCACAGGGGTTCACTCTCCCTAGACAGTCCACACAGGTCTGGTTCCAGGCATGAGCTAACATCTAATGAAGCTGGGAGTTCTTATAGAGGCCTAAATGAGCTGACAAGCTTCAGCTGGTCTCATCAACTCCCTGTCTGCACGACGCCCAGCCCTCTCCCTAGAGGTATGAGTCATCCATGAGCCCACTAGCCTTATACAACTCTCCACCTAGTTGTATAAGTCGGCGTAAAGCCTGAATCTGGGCGAAATATATCTACCCCACTGGATGCAACCAGGTGACTTTACCTTCCTGCTGTCACATACCCCCCCTCTTGTTTTAACCTCGGGGTTGGAACACCAGCAATCAGGCATTCATGTACTCGAGACAAAGCATCCACATTCCCCATTTGAACGCCAGGGCGATGCTTTACTGTGAAGTTGAATTCCTGGAGGGCCAGGAACCACCTATTCACTCTTCTATTTGTTTCCTTGTTTTGAGCCATCCACTTTAACGGAGCGTGATCCGTAACCATGTCAAAGTGCCTACCTAGCAGGTAGTACCGAAGGGAATCTAGAGCCCACTTCACCGCTAAACACTCCTTTTCAACGGTGGCGTAATTTACCTCATGGGACTTCAACTTCCTGCTGAGGTAAATGACTGGGTGCTCTTCCCCGTTCCAGACCTGGGACAATAC
Organism: Rana muscosa; assembly: GCA_029206835.1. Classification (NCBI taxonomy): domain Eukaryota; kingdom Metazoa; phylum Chordata; class Amphibia; order Anura; family Ranidae; genus Rana; species Rana muscosa. The sequence continues at coordinate 182,669,680 of CM055121.1, forward strand.
TGCTCCTAACCCCACATCTGACGCATCACTTTGTACGACAAAGTCTTTAGAGAAGTCGGGTGAGTACAACACTGGCTGGCTACATAAGGCTTGTTTCAAGAATTGGAATGCTGCCTCAGCCTCGGGGGTCCATTTAATCATGACCGACCCTTTCCCCTTCGTCAGGTTGGTTAGGGGCACAGCCTTAGAAGCAAAGTGGGGAATGAATCGCCGATAATACCCAGCGATTCCCAGAAAGGCTCGTACCTGCTTCTTGCTGTTGGGACGTGGCCAACTCTGGATGGCCTCGACTTTGTTGAGTTGGGGTTTTATTACTCCCCTCCCAATGGTGTACCCAAGATATTTGGCCTCCTCCTGCCCAATGGTACACTTCTTGGGGTTAGCCGTAAACCCCGCTTCCCGAACAGAGTCCAGGACTGCTTGCACTTTTGGCAGATGTGAGGCCCAATCTGTGCTATGGACAATTACGTCATCCAGGTAAGCCGCAGCATACTTCCGATGGGGCCTCAGCATCTGGTCCATTTTCCGCTGGAATGTGGCCGGCGCATTCTATAACCCGCACGGCATTCTTTTATATTGGAACGCCCCGTCTGGGGTTACAAATGCGGTTTTCTCTTTGGCCGACTTGGCCAGGGGGATTTGCCAATACCCTTTTGTGAGGTCAAGAGTCGTCATGTATCGGGCTGTTCCCAGCCGGTCGATCAACTCATCTATACGTGGCATGGGGTAGGTGTCAAATTTTGTAACTTTGTTCAACTGACGAAAATCGTTACAAAATCGCCAGCTCCCATCCGGTTTAGGCACCAACACGATGGGACTAGACCAATCACTTTGGGACTCCTCTATCACCCCTAAGTTCAGCATTTTCTGTACTTCCTCCCGTATTGCCTCCCGTCGAGCCTCTGGGATCCGATAGGGTTTTAACTTCACCCTTTCACCGGGCGGGGTAATGATGTCATGCTCTACCCCAGATGTTTGTCCCGGCAGCTCAGAGAATACCTCCTTGTTGCGAAGCACAAACTCCTTAACCTCCTGTTGTTGGGGTTGTGACAAGGTGGCTGCTATTCCAACCTCAGGAATCACGCAACCAGTTTGAGCTGGTGACCAAGTGTCTGCGACTAGGGACTCTCTATCCCTCCAGGCTTTCAACAGATTAACGTGATAGATCTGTTCGGGCTTTCGCCTTCCTGGTTGTCTGACCTTGTAATTCACTTCGCTCACTTTTTCCATTATCTCGTAGGGGCCTTGCCATTTGGCAAGGAATTTACTTTCAACCGTAGGGACAAGTACCAATATCCTATCCCCCGGGGAAAAGGTACGGGTCTTGGCTCCACGGTTGTACACTCTCTGCTGTGCCAACTGCGCTTGGGCCAAATGTTCCTTCACGATGGGCATTACCTGTGCAATTCGGTCTTGCATCAGGGCGACATGCTCAATCACACTCCTGTGGGGAGAACTCTCACTTTCCCAAGTTTCCTTGGCAATATCCAACAGCCCCCTTGGGTGTCTCCCATACAGTAACTCAAAGGGGGAGAATCCCGTAGAGGATTGGGGCACCTCCCTAATAGCAAACATCAAATAAGGAAGTAAACAGTCCCAATCCTTTCCATCTCTATCCACCACTTTCTTCAACATTTGTTTTAGGGTTTTGTTGAATCTTTCAACCAGCCCATCGGTTTGGGGGTGATACACAGACGTACGCAATTGCGTCACTTTGAACAATTTACACAGCTCTTTCATAACCCGGGACATAAAGGGTGTACCTTGGTCCGTAAGCAGTTCTTTACAAATACCCACCCGGCTAAAAACAAGAGATAGCTCTTTGGCTATGGTTTTGGCCGAGGTATTTCGGAGAGGGATCGCTTCTGGATAACGGGTGGCATAGTCCATTATAACTAATATGTACTGGTGCCCCCTAGCGGACTTGATTATAGGACCTACCAAATCCATGGCGATCCTCTCAAACGGGACCTCAATGATGGGTAGAGGGACCAGCGGGCTACGGAAATGTGGCATCGGGGCCAACCTCTGACACACAGGGCAGGAGGAACAATAATTTTCTACGTCCTTCATCACCCCCGGCCAATAGAATCTCTGTAATACCCTCTCTCGGGTTTTCTCTGTCCCCAGATGACCTCCAAGAATGTGCCCATGGGCCAACTCTAACACCAACTTCCTGTAAGGTTTGGGCACCACAAGCTGCTCAACGGTTTCTTCTGCCCTTTTTGCCACCCGATACAGTAGGTCCTTCTCTACGCTGAAGTATGGGTAAGTGCAGGTATTATCTGGGTTCACTAACTCGCCATCTATTTTCACTACGTTTTCCCGTGCCTTTATTAGGGCGGGGTCTTTCAACTGTTCTGTGGCAAAGTTTTCCCTGTGAACCTCAAGATCAGAAAACTCCACAGACGGTAGGTTTTCGTCTGAGGAGGTGGGCTCCTCTCCAGTTTCTTGAGTCTCCCCTGCCAATACTGATAAGGAAAATTCCGGAGAGTCCTCACCACTCTCAGGGGAGTTCTGGCTATCACATTCCTGGTACATAGGGGCACCAGTGAGGGGCTCAGGATCATCCCACAGTTCCCAGAACTTCGGAAAATCCCTTCCCACAATGGCGTCATGCGGTAACTGAGATACTAAGCCCACTGGATGAGAGAGGGTACCTTTGGCGGTCTCGAAACACACTGTAGTCACTGGATACTCTCGGGTGTCCCCATGCACACAAATAACAGCTACCTTGCTATTCCCAGAGACCTCTGTTTTAACTAACTCAGCCTTTATCAGGGTCACAAGGCTACCTGAATCCAGCAATACCACAACATTTCTACCATTAACAGACATTTTGCATAAATGTTTCTCAGTTCCTCGAATGGCAGTGCATGCGACTGTCGCACACAGCGACTGACGTCTGCCCGTCAGAAAGTCACACTGCATGGGTTCCTCCACAACCGGGCAATTGGCTGCAATATGTCCCGCTTGCCGGCAGCGGTAGCAAACGATCCTTCTTGCCGCCTCTTGAGCCGCTGACTTCCCAGGCTGTTCTCGCCAAACTTTGGGTAGAGCTCCCACCCTCTCACTCTCTCCACCCTCACCCCTTGGAATCCTCTTATCCGCCCCTGGGGATGGTCTGGTCTTAGGGTGGAAAGTCCGAGAGTCTCTGGAAGAGGCCGTCAGGTTCTCTGTAGCCAAGTATTTCTCTACACGATCCACAAGACCACCGGCCGTCTCTGGGTCTCCATGGCTTACCCACTTTTGGATGGCAGTAGGAAGAGCTCTCAAAAACCGATCCATTACAACACGTTCCACAATCTCTGGTGCGGACAAAGTCTCTGGCTGTAGCCACTTCCTGCTCAGGTGAATGAGATCATACATTTGAGACCTGGGGGGTTTTCCAAGCTGGAAAGTCCAGTTATGCACACGCTGAGCCCGGACAGCCAGGGTGACACCCAGCCTTGCCAATATTTCAGCTTTTAGCATCACATAGTCTTTTGCTTGGTCAGGCTCTAGGTCATAGTAAGCCTTCTGCGATTCACCAGTTAACAGAGGAGCCACCAGTCCAGCCCACTGCTCCTCAGGCCACTTTTCTCTTTCAGCAGTCCTTTCAAATGTGGTCAAAAATACCTCTGGATCATCCTCTCCAGTCATTTTTGTCAATAAACGACTCACCCCAAAGGACGCGGTATTAGTGGGACAGCTTTCCTCACTGGTCTGTGGACGTTGCTGCATTACTGCTTCCATTTGTTGTAGTCTTCGCTCTTGCTTCTGTAACAGGTCTATGAAGCGGGCCTCAGATTGCTGCTGGGCTTGTTGATGAGCTTGCTGCTGGGCTGCAAGGCTCCTTTGCAAACCTGCATTTGTCTGCTGTTGATTGGCATTTGCTAGAGCCAGCTGTTTCAGTATCTCCTCCATGCTGGCTTAAAAAAAACTGCCCGCATTCTCCACCAACTGTGAGGGGGTTAGCTCGGCAGCGGGTGTGTGTGACCCCCGGGATGGGCTCCCCACACAAAACAGGCCCAGCAAACGGAGGTTGTGGTTTTCAAAATCAAAAAGGTGCGGTTTATTTTCTATTTACAGTGACAAAACACAGCAAAGCAAAAGAAACATAACCAAAATAAATCCTGGTCAAGTTGACCTCTGACTAAACATACAGGTTTCCTAACTAACAACTGGGATCAGCCTAGTGCTGTCCTAGTCCCTAAGTCCCTGGTTTTAAATGTCCAAGCAAATAGCCACACAGGCTTTGTCTCACCGCACAGGGGTTCACTCTCCCTAGACAGTCCACACAGGTCTGGTTCCAGGCATGAGCTAACATCTAATGAAGCTGGGAGTTCTTATAAAGGCCTAAATGAGCTGACAAGCTTCAGCTGGTCTCATCAACTCCCTGTCTGCACGACGCCCAGCCCTCTCCCTAGAGGTATGAGTCATCCATGAGCCCACTAGCCTTATACAACTCTCCACCTAGTTGTATAAGTCGGCGTAAAGCCTGAATCTGGGCGAAATATATCTACCCCCCTGGATGCAACCAGGTGACTTTACCTTCCTGCTGTCACAATATATATATATATATATATGCGCTAGATGTTATAACATAATAATTAATTATTTATCTATTTACTGTGAAATTACTGGTTTGAGTTATAACTTCAAACTTCAGTAATTTCTCCGTTAAGCCACCTGCTTGAGTACAGTTTTTATAGAAAATAAAGTAAATTACCTTAAAAACAATATATAATAATTATTTGTATATTACTTATGGTAATTAATCCCTTGCCACCCAGGCCAATTCTGACACTTCTCTCCTACATGTAATAATCATAATTTTTTTGCTAGAAAATTACTCAAAACCCCCAAACATTGTATATTTTGTTTTAGCAGACACCCTAAGGAATAAAATAATGGTTGTTGGAACTTTTTATGTTACACGGTATTTGCGCAGCAATTTTTCAAACGCATTTAAAAAAAAAATAACTTTCACGAATATACAAAAAAAACCCACTAAAGATAACCAAATTTTTTTGTATAATGTGAAAGATGATGTTACGCCAAGTAAATAGATACCTAACATGTCACACTTTAAAATTGCGCACATTTGTGGAATGGTGCCAAACTTCACTACTTAAAAATCCCCATAGGTGACCCCGCCAACCGAACCAACCCCCCCCCAAATCAATGGAGAATGGCAACCGGATGGCAGGGGCAGCACGGTTAGTTCAAATATTGTTTGTTTCTTTTTTTTTACTTTTTTATCACTTTTTTTATTTTTATTTATTTGTAGTTTGTCGTTTACTTTTTTTTATTTTTGTATAATTTTCTTATTATTTTTAATATTATTTTTCTTATTCTTTACTTTTTAATTACTTTTTATTTTATTAATTTTATAATTATTTCTTATTATTTTTTTATTTTTATTTATTTTTATCTTTTTTTTCACTTAACTTTATTGCTATCTCACAGGAGAAAACAATTCCCTGTGTGATAGCAATTGGAGGTGACAGGTTCTCTTTATTGACCCTGTCACCTCCAAAACAGGAGTCCTAGCACTGTGCTAGAACTCCTGTCACAGCTGAGATGGGAAGAGCACAGCTCACCCCTCTCACTGTGTACATCGGCAGGAGGGACAGGAGACAGACTCGGCGGCCGGGGGGAGGGGGGAGTCCCAAAGGCAGAGCTAGCAGAGAGAGGTGGGTGGGAGAGGGGAGGACGGACGGCAGCACACATTTTACAAGTGATTTTGGCGACATCGCCGTAATCACTTGTTAATGAGCGAGCGGGTTCCCCCACACTACATTTAGTCCTGCTAGAAAGCAACTTACCGCCCTTAACTGTATGTTCCAGGCGTTGGGGGACTCCATGCCGCTGCCGCCCCTCAGCACCCTGCCGCCCCGAGGCATGGCCTTGGTGGCCTTGTGGGAAATCCGGGCCTGCTTGTAGGGTGGATACTCTTCCCACTTACAACTATGCTTTCCCAATGATCAACCTTGTCAGGGGTTCCCTAAAACCTGAAAAAAAATGTTAAGTGTTTCTCAGGGGTAAAAGGTTGAGAAAATCTAATCTAGATACCTTTGACACAAACCCACTGCAACCAATTAAGCATCCAATCTTCTTATTTGCTACACTTTGTTGATCATCATTGTGCTTTACAGTACACTGCCATAGTAAGGCATGAATATGTCTTATGTATACTTTGTACACACTCTTAAAATATGTGTTTCCTTGTAGTGCTTAAAGTGTCTTTAAACCAGAAAAGAAGAGTCATGGATATTGTCTCTGGATAAGACTGGAGCAGTAGTTCAAAAACGGACTCGTTTTTAATATAGAACAATCATTTTTATAAAGTAATACAGTTAGCCTTATTACTGAACTCAGAAAGCTGCAAAACATGTTCTATGATGACTGTTAAACTTAACCAAGCTTAAAGTACCCATAAAAATATTATTCCGGTATAAAAAAAATGTGCAGCACTTTCTTTTCCATCGTATTCCACTTGAGTAATACCAGCATACAAAAAGAGCAAACATAAGCTTGTAATAATTTCATACAAACTTATAAAAAGCATATCAACAAAAATGTTTTTTATCACAAGGCTTAACATTTTAGTTTTGCTGTTTATTTGGGTTCTTTTGAACACAATGATAGCAGTGGGAATAGCGGGCAGATATATATTATACCCACTAAACATATCGATCAGCTAACAGTATGAATCATACAGAGATATTGCCTTTGAAAAGTGCCTTGTAGATCGTTTGAGAGTATTGATTCATATGTCTACATTGAGAACTATTAATTATATCCACTAACGGTCTCCTAAAACGATTTCTAAATGTGAACACTTACTGGATAGAAGCAATTTTTTTGGTAAGTCCATTAGAAAAACATAATTCTGAAAGCAGACTGATGTTAGTGGTCAGTAGATAAGAAAATATAGAGCAAGCACTTTGAAAGAAAAGTTTCAGCACCTACATCCCTGTAAAAATGTATGTGGAAACCCCAAACCGGGAAAGTGCATGGGACTTTTAAGGGTGCTTAGTGCCGGTTCACACTTGTGCGAGTTGATACCGAATGCGATGCGTTAAACACAAAATAGAATTGCATGTCATCCAAAAAGTAATTGTTTTCAATGATGGTGGTTCATATCTATGCGTTGCTATTCCTCTCTGAATGCGATGCAATGAAAAAAAGGGTCTTGTGCGAGTTTAGACCGTTGCGTTGCGAATTTAGTCTCCATAGACATGAATGTAAATCGTTCTGGAATCGCATTGGTGGTTCACATATATGCAAATTCTTTACCTCCAGCTCCTCCTTCCAGTTCTGCCCCCTCACTTCCTGTTTCCTGTCTCGTGTCCATCTGTAAACAGAGAAGATGGCCCCCAGGCGTCGGAACAGCATTGATAATGAGGAGCTCATCAGGCTTGTCCGTGACAGGCCATATATATGGGACAGCCGGATTGAAGAATACAAAAATAATGCCCGGAAGAGCAGAGGCTGGGTTGAAATTTGTCAAACTCTGTATGCAGACTGGGATGACTTTACACCTCAGGTTCACAAAATTAAATGTAAGTACATTCCTATTTATTCATCCCACTGACCACCAATGTAAGGTCATGCATCCCACTGACCACCAATCCTACTGACCACCAATGTAAGGACATGTATCCCACTGACCACCAATCCCACTGACCACCAATGTAAGGTCATGCATCCCACTGACCACAAATCCCACTGACCACTAATGTAAGGACAGGTATTCCACAGACCACCAATCCCACTGACCACCAATCCCACTGACCACCAATGTAAGGATATGTATCCCACTGACCACCAATCCCACTGACCACCAATATAAGGACATCTATCCCACTGACCACCAATCCCACTGACCACCAATGTAGGGACATGTATCCCACTGACCACCAATCCCACTGACCACAAATGTAAGGACATGTATCCCACTGACCACCAATCCCACTGACCAACAATGTAAGGACATGTATCCCACTGACCACCAATCCCACTGACCACCAATATAAGGTCATGCATCCCACTGACTACCAATCCCACTGACCGCCAATGTAGGGACATGTATCCCACTGACCACCAATCCCACTGACCACCAATGTAAGGACATGTATCCCACTGACCACCAATGTAATGTTGTGGGATGATATTGCATGCTCAGTATGTTGACACAAAGCACAAAAAATACACGGACACACTGTTGAACAATAAAACATTATCACATTTATTGAAAAAAGTTAATTAGACGATGCAGCAATGACAGGGAAAAAAGTTATTGATCTTTATGCAATGGCATCAAGCTGCCATGATACTTGACCTGCAGGACTCATAAAGAAGTCAATAAACTTCTCACGGACGCTGGCCCCTCTGTAATTGCCAATTGTATGTGTCCAATCTGCGCCTTCCATCTCATCCAACACAGAGTCTTTAAAAAGGTATCCATCTCTTTCCCAGACAAAATTGTGGAGTGCACAGGCAGCTTTTACGGCAATTATGGCGTTTTCCATGTTTAGAGTAATTGGGGTGTGCATAAATTGCCATTTGTTTGCCATGATTCTGAAAGTACACTCCACAACTCTTCGTGCTCTTGTTAGCCGATAGTTAAAGACTCTTTTCTTTTTTTTTTTTTTTTTTTTTTTTTTTCTTTATTTATATTTCAAAAAGGGATACATACAATACATCGTTTATACATTTTCCATTACATTTCTATTCATATTATTTTCCTCATCCCATTCCATTAATTAGATCCTCTCACCTCTAAACCTCAATGTCAATGGGTTCCCTTCCCTTTTGGCCTTCACGTGTCTCCCTGTGACAGGAGGGACACATAAAGTTCCTTTCCTCTATTAAACGTCTTTGATTCTCACGCCCTTGTTTTCTTCTCCCTTACATTTTTATCCATTCCCCCTCTACCTCCCTCCCAAATCAAACCCCAAAAAAGAAAGAAAGAAAAAAAGGAAAAGAAAAAAAAAAGAAAAAAAAAAAAAAAAAAAAAAAAAAATTAAATAGATAAGTAGATAACTAACTAAATAAATCTCTCTCTCCCCTCCTCACCCCAACCTCCTCCCCCGTTAGGTAAACCATAACCTCCTCAATACTTCTCTGGCTAGGTGGACGGACTTACTTCCCCATTAATCTTTTCCCTTCTTCTGTCTGCGTAAATTTTTCCCATGTTGACCAGATTTTAATATGTTGCTCTTTTCTGTCTTGGGCCGAGGCCACCAACTCCTCTATCGCCCCCACTTGTCTGACCCTGTTGAGCCATTCTGCGATTGTTGGAGGGCTAGAGCTTTTCCAGCATCTCGCTATACACGCCTTAGCCTCATTGACCAAGTGACATAATACTGACTTTTTATAGGTCTGTGTGGGTATTTGCGTTATATGCAATAGGAAAAAACCCGGATCGTCCGGCACCGGGTAAGGCTCAATTTTTTGAGCGATCCTTCCTACCTCTAGCCAGTATTGTCTGATCTGAGGGCATGTCCAATATATATGAAACAAAGTTCCCCGCTCCCCCTTACATCGCCAGCACTGATCTGATGCATCCGGGTAGAACCTGCCTAATTTTGATGGTGTATAATACCACCTCATCAGTAGTTTATAATTTAATTCTTGCATTTTAGTGCATATTGATGAGTTTAATGCCAAATATATTATCTTCTGGTATTGAGCTGGTGTAAAGGTCTTATTTAGGTCCCTTTCCCATTTTCTAAATACTGGCAGCTCAAAATTCTCTGGTGGGGTCATTAACATCGTATATATTTTAGATATTATTCGGTTGGTGGGTTCCTTCTCCTCACAGTATGTTTCAAACCTAGTTAGTTCCCGTTTAAAATTACTCATTGGGCCCAATGTCTCCAGGTAATATCGAAGTTGTATTGCCTGCCAGTGTTCTACTTCAAATTGACCTCCTGATTTCGTCAGGTCTACCATTGTGGGCCAAGTTTCGGATTGCATAAAATGCGATACCTGAGTATAGCCCTTCTCTCGAAGTCTCCGAAATGCTCTTGTCTCCATCCCTGGATCAAAGCTTGGGTTTCCCAATATTGGATATAATGGGGAATGTCTTGATGAGTATTTAGGGTTCAGACATATTTTTGCCCCTATAGATAATGTTGGTCCTATCAAAGGGTGTTTTTTAAGTGAGTCAGGTAACCTTGAATAACACCAGAGTGCCCTGCTCAAAGGCACCTGGCTAAATTCTTGCTCCAGTTTTATCCATAGTTTGAATTCTACATGTCTGCACCAGTCTATGACCCTTCCCAAATGGACTGCTTGGTGGTATTTAGACACGTCTGGGACTGCTAAGCCCCCATGGCATTTGGGGAGGGTCATTTGACTTCTGCTAATCCTTGGTCGCTTGTTGGCCCATATAAACTTAGTGAAAAGTGCATTTACTTGCCGAAAGTAGGCCCTATTAATTCCTATTGGTACAGCTTGGAATAGGTACAAGAATTTTGGCAGAATGTTCATTTTGATGGCGTTACATCGGCCGAACCATGAATGGAATCCTTGTTTCCATTTGTCTAATAGGGAGCTAACTGCATTATATAGTAAGGGGAAGTTTGCAGCAAAAACCTTCTCTAGTCTTGATGGTATATTTATTCCTAGATATTTTAGTGACGACCCTACCCATTTAAAGTTGAAATTGGGTTGTATGTTTTGCTGGACTTCTGGGGGGAGGGCAACCCCCATCGCTTCCGATTTTGCATAATTAATTTTTAAATTTGCTAGTCTCCCATATCCTTCTATTTCCTTCATCAGGTTTGGCAGTGAAATGTGAGGTTGTGATAGGGAGAGCATCATATCATCTGCATAGGCAGATATTTTATATTCTTGGGCACCTATTTGGAGACCCTGAATATCTGAATTTTGCCGAATCCTATTCAGTAGGGGTTCCAGGGAGAGAGAAAACAGCAACGGAGAGAGTGGACACCCTTGGCGCGTTCCATTTAAAATTTTAAATGTCTCCGAATAGACTCCATTCACTTTTACCGAGGCCTGGGGTGTAGCATACACCCCGGCTATCCAGCTCCGCATATGTTCTCCCAATCCCATTTGCCTCAATACTTCGAACATAAATCGCCAACTAACCCTGTCAAACGCTTTCTCCGCATCGGTACTCAAAAAAATACAGGGCGTTTTTGATATGTTAGCATGGTGTACCAGATTGAGGACTTTTACGGTATTATCCCTGGCCTCCCGGGTTGGGATAAACCCAACCTGGTCTTGATGTACCATTTGATTCAAAAGCGGCTGAAGACGGGAGGCAAGTATTTTAGTGAAAAGTTTTAAATCTGTGTTTAACAATGAGATCGGGCGGTAGCTCCCGCACTCCGCCGGGTCCTTCCCTTCTTTCGGAATAACCGAAATATATGCCATAAGGGCATCCGGCGGCAGTGCGGGGGCCCGGCCGATCCCATTGAATGTCTTTGTCATGTACACCCCTAGTATTGGGAGAAAATATTTGTAGTATTGGATAGTAAAGCCATCTGGGCCCGGTGCCTTCCCTCGTTTAACTGTTTTTATCACTGTCTCTAGTTCCCCCACTGAGATAGGTATCTCCAATTTATTACGGTCCGCTGGTGACAAACAAGGTAGATGTGCTGATAGAAGGTATTCTTCCATTGTGGCCTGAGACGTCTGAGTTGGGGTCAGGTTATAGAGGGATGAATAGTATTCTCTAAATCTCTGGACAATATTTTTAGGAAGTGAAATCAGTTGTCCATTCTTTCCCTTTATATGGGGTACGTATACTGTCTTCCCTTTCTCTCTAAGTTTCCCTGCTAATATTTTACTACATTTTTCCCCAAGTTCATAGGTTACCTTTTTCCCTATTTGTATTGCCGCTTCTGCTTTGTATCTAAGTAGCTCTGTCAGTTGTCTCCTCAAATGGGCCAGTTCTATCCCCACTGACGGCATCTGTATTTTCTTATGTTGTACCTCTAGTGCCTGGATTTCTCTTAACAGTTTAGCTATTTTTCTTTCTCGTGCTTTTTTTAATCGGGAGCCATGTTTTATTAATACCCCTCTCATTACTGCCTTATGCGCCTCCCATATCATTCCCGGGTCACTCCCCGGGGTGTCATTCGTCAGGAAATATGCCTCCATTTCTTTTGCTACATCTTCCCGAATTTCGGGGATCTGCAGTAGGCTCTCGTTCAGACGCCAACGCCACTCCGGTGCGGTAGATGAATCAGACAGCACAATATGTAGCGTCACTGGCGCGTGATCTGACCATGTTATATTCTCAATTTTTACTTCCTTCACCGCCGTCAACAGATAGTGTGGCACCATGAAGAGATCTATACGGGAGTACAGTTGGTGAGGGTTGGAGAAGAATGTATAGTCCCTTTCCCCTACATGTAGTAATCTCCAAACGTCTACCATCTGCAGGTCCCGCAACTTCTGCAGAATATTCTTCCGGACCCCCCCTGGTGTGGATGAGGTCCCCGTTGATGTGTCAACCTTAGGTTCCAATGTTATGTTAAAATCTCCCCCTAGGATCAGCTTCCCTTCTGCAAACCCCGCCAGTTTATCCAAAGTTTTGCTCAAGAAGGCGTCTTGATGTATATTTGGTGTGTAAACAGTTGCCAATGTCACCTTTGTACTTCCAATCTGTCCCTTTAAGAATAAGAAACGACCCTCTACATCTACTATTTTGTCCACCAGGGACCAAGATATTCTATTGGAAATTAGGATTGACACCCCTTTTGACTTTGATATCTGACTACATGCGTGGTATGTACATGGATAGAACCTATTTTGTAGGTATGGTAGTCCGCCCATCTTGAAATGTGTCTCCTGCACGAATGCTACATCTGAGCGGGCTCGTTTTAACTCGCTCAGGAGCATTCTCCTCTTTTCTGGGACGTTAAGTCCTTTAGCGTTGATGGTAGTTATCCTTATTTCCTCCATCCCGGTAGATTCAGAGGGTGAAGCACGGAGAGAGAGAAGAAAAAAGAAAAAAAAAAAAAAAAAAAAAAAAAAAAGAAAAAAGAAAATTGCAAACCCCCCCCCTTTCCAATCCCCCCCCCTAAATATTCAACTAACCCCTCCCCCCTTACCCCCACCCCAAAGGGAGGCACCCACTTCTGAACCTTTACCCTACGGTTCACGTGGGCGCAAGCCTAATTGGGGTGTTGTGTTGGTACAGCAGAGGTGCACCCCCAACCCTCCACCCCGGACGCCCCTTTCGTCTATCTCACTCCAGCTCCTCTCTCCATTTTTTTCCCTTCTTCCCCTCTCTTCTTCCCTCCCCTTACTTTATATTATCCTAGTTTCGAGGGGGCATCCATCATTCAGTTTTATCCTAATTTATCCCAGTTTTTTCTTCCTTTCTCTCCTCTTTCTTCCCCTCTTTCCTCTTCCCTTTTTCCCCATTATCAACCATATATCTAAACAGCTAGTGTTTACTGTATATAGAATTTAAATTCCCTTACATAGGTTACATTTTGCTTTTTAGGAATTTAATATAACTAATTTTAAATAAGATATGCCAGGACCACTTTCCCTCCTTTCTCCCCATTCCCCCATTCCATCTGTTTTGTTTTTCCTTTGCTTCCTATATCCTAATCCCTCGACCCCCCCCTTCTCATTTTCCTTCCCTAATGATAGATCTTCCGAGTACTAGCTTATTCCTATTCCTGCCTGGGGTTCCTTTCTCATTCTAACCATTAACCTCCTCAGTTGTATCCAAGTGTGTGTACCTTCTATTCTATCCTATTGTGTACAAGTGTAATGTGATATATACGTGCCCCCCTCCTCCTACTCTCTAAATATCCCTTTCTTCTCATTAACCCCTTATTTTCTACCCCCCCCCTCCCTTACCTATTATCTCCCCTCCCTCCTATATTATCTCGATCTACCCTCAGTCTACCCACTTATTATCCTAATCCCTCCCTGTGTCTCTGTGTTTAACTCCTAGCTACTCCTTTACTACCCAATACCTCCCCCCTATTTCCTTTATTATATATGTACGTGACTATATGTGTATCCCTAAATCTACTAGGGAAAAAAAAAAAAAAAAAAAAAAAAAAAAAAAGGTGTGGCACTTATACAGTACCTAAAACATTCACACCCCTCACACTTGGGAATTTCTTCCCTCTTTTCCATTCAGGCCTCTGCCTTCCCTAAAACATTCTGTTTAATTATAGGGAACCCTGTCTAGTTACTTTTACCTAGTACTCCTATTGGTTTCTTCTCATTTCTTCTAAATTTCTAAACCTCCCCTCTTATTGATATCTCCTTCCCATATTCCCTCCTTTCCAGAATTAAACCGAATCACATCCTTCTCCCCCTTCCCTTCATCATATATCATCATACATTATTTATACCTTATATATACCTTATTTATACATTTATATATTATATCCTCTGAACCCCTTCTAACCTCACCCCCGAAAAAATAAAGAAAAAATAAAAATTGTTTCCCAACACACAAAAAAAAAAAAAAAAAAGGAGCCCAGTGATCTCCAGTGTTATATAGAAACATTAAATAAATTGGGGGGGGGGGCAGGGGGTGAAACCCCCCAGTCCATCCCTCCCTCCCTCCTACGGGCACCCCTCCGTCTTGAAGGGGGCCAATATGTGTATACATGTGTATATAATTTTAGAGGATACTCACATATATCATACATTACATCTTATAGTATATTCCGCTGCAACACATCCTCTCCCATTACCCTTAACATTATCCCCTTTACCCCCACATCTAATAATCAACAACACACAAAAAAATAAATAAATAAATAAGTAAATAAATAGTTTCCCCTCCCCCTTCTCCTAAAAGAAAAAAAAAAAAAGGGGAGGGGGAAGAAAAAAAAAAAGGGATTTATCACCCGTATTTGCCAATATATATAAAAAAGGGGTCAGAGGACAAAGCGATAGCAATCCCCCATATTTCCGTGTTCCCCAAATCTTGAAGGGGGGGGACCAGAAAAAAAAAATGGAAAAAGGGGTGCATGTAATTACACCCCGACCATATCTGTCTCCCGTCAGTTAGATCATCTCCTGAAACACCCGTTCCCTTCCCTCTTGAGTCTCTCTCAAAAAGAAAAAAAAAAAGGGGGGAGGGGGAGGGCAAACGGAGACATCCTCCCCAAAAGAAAAAGAAGGGGAAAAAAAGAAAAAAAAGAGGGATATGAATACCTCTTCAAGGCAAGACCCACCAAAAGTTCAGAAAATAGAATTCTCCCACATAAGGGGGACAAGGGGGAGATAAAGGGGAAACAAAATAAGAGAGGGGACTCCCCCCTCCCCTCTCCCAGGGGGGCTGGTGGACCAGGTTGAATCTCCCACCAGGGGGGTCCTCTGATTCTAGCCCCATTGTTACTATTAGGGGGTCAGGAGCTAGAGAGGAGAAAAACAGAGAGCATTGTTCCTATCTTCACTTCTTTAGAGGAGGGGGGATAGTAGAGTGTTTCTTGCTTCCTTCTCCCTTTCCCCTTACAGCCTCGAGTCTCCTATCCCTCATTGTCTCCATTCTTCTCCCAGTTCCTGGGATTTCCTGCAGCCAGTTTGGGATCTCTATAGCTTCCATCTCCATGAAGGAAAAAAAGTCTAATAATTCCCGCGGGTGCCGCAAAGTAAATGTATGGGAGTCTTTCTTCACTATTAATGCAATGGGGTACCCCCATCTATACGATCCCCCCAATGATTTAATTTTATCCAGGAGCGGGCGTAGCATAGCCCTACGTTGCAATGTAGCCCGTGAAAGATCTGGCAGGATTTTTACCCTAAATCCTTCTTGTTCTATTTCACCTTTTTCCCAGGCCATGCGACTTATTAGTTCCTTGTGTGCGTATCGGTGAAAACGGCCTATAACATCCCTTGGTCTGTCTATGTTTACTGAGGGGGGTCCCAGGGCTCTGTGTAGTCTCTCAAATTCCAATGTTTGAGGTGGCGCTGGGGTAGCCAACTGCTGACATATTGCTAGGACTGTTGCCTGTAATGTCTCTCCCCCTACTGTCTCGGGGATCCCCCTAAACCGTAGGTTCAAACGACGTCCCCGGTCCTCAATTTCCTCCAATTGCAGCTGTATTGAGGTAACATGTAATGAGTTAAGACCCTGTCCCAGCTCCAGTTGCTGTACCCGATTCTCTAGGGTAGTTACCCGACCCTCCTCCCCTGACAATCTCTCTGAGAGAAGCTTCACTTCAGTATGTACTCGATCCCACTCTTTTCGGTGCATTTCTTCCAAACGTAGCATCATTGTTTGTATGTCAGCGCGGGTCGGGAGGGATTCTATGTCTGCACGCGTTGGCAGGGCTTGCAGCAGAGCTCTAAGGTCCAGTTCACCAAAGTCAGGAGTTCCCTGTATCATCCTGTCCTGGGGGCTATGCTCCTGCCCCCCTTGCCTACTCTGCTTCCCCCCTTCCATAGACCCCCGTACCTGCACCTGTGGGGTGAGTGCTGTCGCTGCTGCCGATGCTGCCGACTCCTCCAGTGCTTCGGGACCGTGTGTCTCTTCGTTCTGGTGTCTCTCTGGGCGCTTACACTGTTCTGTCTCACCGCTCGCTGCCCCACGTGACTCCACCGCTTGTAGCCTGGTCAGCGCGGCTCGTGTGCGGGGGAAGAAGGATTCAATCTCCGGCTGCGACCCCGTTTTTTTCGCTGCTCTTTTCTAGAGACTCTTTTCTTCACAGACAGTGACCGGTTAGCATATGGCCTTAGCATTTTTTCAGAAAGAGCGAAAGCCTCATCACCGACAAATATTAAAGGGAAAGAGGGTTCAGATGTTCCAGGGAGTGATCGTTCGTTTGGGAGGTCCAGTGTGTTCTCCCGAATCATTCTTCCAAAACTAGAGTGGGAAAAAATGCTGGAGTCAGAACTACTCCCATAAGAACCAATGTCTATGTATGTGAACGAGTAGTTTGCATCAGCCACTGCCAGAAGCATGAAAGAAAAATATTTTTTATAATTAAAACATTTTGTACCACTACCGACTGGCCTAACAATTCTGATGTGCTTGCCGTCTATGGTACACACACAGTTAGGGAAGTTGCAGCGATCCCAAAACAACTGAGCTTTGGAGTTCCATTCGTCTTTGTTTGGCTTTCTCATGACCACATCTCTTAAGACCTCCCAGATGGCCATACAGGTGTCCCGTTCAATTGTGCTGACCGTAGATTTTCCCAGTTTGACTCGTATTGCAAGCTGGCAAATGAATTTCCAGTTGCTAGGAGCTAGGCGGAGCCTCAAGGACACACTTCAGAGACACCAGAGACTGGAGCGTGAAGCAAGGAGTGGGTCTGGTGGCCCCCCCCAAAGCGTCCCTATGCCTTCGCCAGATACATGGATTTTTTGAAGCCTGTTCTAGAATTGAGGAAGTAAGTTATCTTACAAGAATCGGTCACTCTACCATCTCTATCTAATTACCCTGTCCTACCCCTAACCTTTACTCCCCCCCCCCCCTATCATCTTTTCACTTTTTTTTTCATAAAAGAGTTCTAATTTCAAATTTTTGTATTGCGGCATGGAAGCAAGTTGGGAGGAGGAGGAGGGAGAGAAGGAGGAGGGGGAGGAGCATGCTTCTACTGCTGACGCTGATGAAGGAGTATCATTTGCTTGCACAAATCATGAGGATTCATCTATGGCGCTCTAGGGTGAGGTGATCGAGGTTCATGTGTCCTCTTCTCTGGAGCTGGATAATGAGGATACTGACGTTTTGACACCTTCCAGCAGAAGGCAAAGGCAAGCATCTACTTCCCGCAGGAAGCAAAGCAGCAGGGCAGCAGAACAGGTTGAAGACGAAGACCAGACCAATAAATTACTACACATAGTGTCAGGGACCACTGAACAAATTGATGCCCAACAATGCCCTCATACTATGTTTGCCATTAGTTTGGTGCCTCTTCTCAAAGAGGTCTTGCCAGACCATTACTTTAATATGAGGATTGCAGTGCAACATTGCATCCATTCCTTCACTGTGCCACGCCATGTTTCTGTGCCAACGCACCAGAGTCCTATTACCCAAATATTTAGCCCCATTTCTACTGCTTCAAACACTGCACCAAACCCTCATCCCTCTAGTTTTGCGGAACCCTCTAGCATCTATGAGACCCCCAGATCACAAATCCCATATCCCATGCCTTCACCAGTTGCCTCAGTAATTTCACCCCCAAGTACAACCACAGATATTACTAGACCAATGGATATGAGACCACTTGAGTCAACATCTTATCATGTCCTGTCACAAAACAGACCACCGCAGCTCTACGAGCAAATACCGTCCATGCCAAATCAATTTCCACCTGTAGCAAGACCAATGGAACAGCACAAATCGATAATTCCAAGTCATTATCCATATGACAATCGGGCGCTTGACGTTGCCTCTAACATGCCTAGGCCCTATAGACAATATGGGCCCCCAAGTGTACCACCGGATACCGAGATATCCCCACCTGTGCCATTGAGGAAATATCCCTCAACACAAGATGAAGCCTTGCAGCTAACACCACCGAGCTCTTCAACACTACAACGGCATGATTTAACCAAGCATGGTGAACATAATTCACCAAGATTTTTGAATTTGTAGATGACTACCTGCTAATGTCGCTACCAAGTTCATGTTGAAATTCAATACTTTCTTAGTAAACGTCATGTTTTTTGTTAAATTATCTATCCTATTTTGAATATCTCAGGGAAAAAGAGATGGAGAGAAAAAATGTTAGTGGGGGAAGTGGAGATGAAGATGCGAGGAAGGGAGGATGAGAGAGTTGGAGATGAGAGGGAGGATGAGGTGGAGAGCTAGAGTTTAAGTTAGTAAAGTTTTGTAAGTTATAATTAAAGTTACGTTAAGTTAGAGATAGACAGTGAGAGCAAGTTATAGAGTCAGAGGAAGTTGGAGAGTCAGAGGAAGTTAGAAAGTCAGAGGAAGTTAGAAAGTCAGAGGAAATTGGAGAGGCAGAGGAAGTTGGAGAGTCAGAGGAAGTTAGAGAGTCAGAGGAAGTTAGAAAGTCAGAGGAAGTTGGAGAGGCAGAGGAAGTTGGAGAGTCAGAGGAAGTAAGAGAGGCAGAGGAAGTTAGAAGGTGATGGAAAAGGGGAAAGAAAGTGCATAGTGTGTTTAAAAAGTCAAAAATAAAAGGTGAAGGAGAGTGTTGTCTCCTCTTTATGTTGTTCTTGATATGTAAGAAGAAATTTGAAAGTTTCTCCAATGGTTGGTGCAAAGCATGTAGTTGGAGAGTCAGAGGAAGTTAGAGAGTCAGAGGAAGTTAGAAAGTCAGAGGAAGTTGGAGAGGCAGAGGAAGTTGGAGAGTGAGGCCTCGTACACACGGCCGAGATTCTCGTTGAGAAAAACATGTCGTTTTTTTCGACGAGATTCTTGGACAAGAAACTTGTCCCGGCCGAGTGTACACACGCTCGTTTCAAAGAACCCGCGGTTCTTTGAAAGGAGTGTACGCGGGTGACGTCATCGACTACGTCGAGCATGCGCTCGTCACATCTTGGTATACCCTACGTATGCCTAGGAAGCTACCGCGCATGCGTCGAATTCATTTCGAACATGCGCGGGCTTCCGGGCGGACAGGTAAGTGTACACACACTCACTTTTCTCGTCGAGAAACACGCCGAGGAGAATCTCGACGAGAAAATAGAGAGCAGGTTCTCTATTTTCTCGTCGAGGTTTCTTGTCGGTTTTCTCGACGAGGAACACGCTAGCAGCGTACACACGACCGATTTACTCGGCAAGACCTCTCTGCCAGCAAGTTTCTTGCTGGTTCTTGCCGAGAAAATCGGTCGTGTGTACGAGGCCTCAGAGGAAGTAAGAGAGGCAGAGGAAGTTAGAAGGTGATGGAAAAGGGGAAAGAAAGTGCATAGTGTGTTTAAAAAGTCAAAAATAAAAGGTGAAGGAGAGTGTTGTCTCCTCTTTATGTTGTTCTTGATATGTAAGAAGAAATTTGAAAGTTTCTCCAATGGTTGGTGCAAAGCATGTAGTCACAAACTGATTACAAGTTTAAAAAAAAAAAAACTTTTTTTGGAAGACAATTTTGTTGTGATATCTGTCTGCATTATTTGCATTACTATAGCTTACTATGGTGCATAGCATAAAATTCACAAAGTATATCTATGACATTTACCTTAATGTAACAAGCAACCTTTCCGCTAGTTCCACACTTTTCCGAAAGGTGGTGTTCTGATACTCCAATCGTGTACCAAGCAACCAAAGTAATTAATCAAAACTAAGAAATAAAACCACAAAACCAATGTAAGTGACACGGTAAAGCCCATACACAATCACATGGTAAGAGGCAAGAGTTCTAGTGAAAGGAGAAAAGATATGGAAAGTGGGATTGGTGGTCAGTGGCATTGGTGGTCAGTGGCATTGGTGGTCAATGGGATGCATGCCCTTACATTGGTGGTCAGTGGGATGTATGCCCTTACATTGGTGGTCAGTGGGATTGGTGGTCATTGGGATTGGTGGTCAGTTGGATGTATGCCCTTAAATTGGTGGTCAGTGGGATTGGTGGTCAGTGACATTAGGTCAGTGGCATTGGTGGTCAGTGGGATTCATGCCCTTACATTGGTGGTCAGTGGGATTGGTGGTCATTGGGATTGGTGGACAGTGGGATGTATGCCCATACATTGGTGGTCAGTGGGATTGGTGGTCATTGGGATTGGTGGTCAGTGGGATGCATGTCAGTGATAGATAGAAAGGAAGAGGGAGGAGGAGAAGGAAGAGGGGTACAGGTACTAACCTATTTACTGACATCCGGGAATAGTTGAAGAACTTCTCCTCATGCTGCCTGAGATGATTGTAGAGGATCCTAAACTGACCTCTCTCTTCCCTATTTTGAATAATTGGATGGACCCAATATCTTCTTGTACTCATCAGTCTCTTGGTCCTCCTCCTCCTCCTCTTCCTCCGGTATTTGTCCATCAGTACTGCAGCAGTAGCAGTAACAACTGCTGCCATTATCAACGGCACATGTTGAAACATAATGACCAAAAAACAAAATCCTCACTGACTACTCACAAAAACCACATTCTTCCAATGACAATACTCTCCCCACAAGAGAAAACAGGGAAAGCACAGGAAGGTAACACCCATTTTTTTTCTTGCCTTTTCAATTGGCCTGAGCACAAATCGCATCTGTGCCGAATTTACATTCTAAACGCATTAAATTTGCATTGGATTTGCATTGCAATCGCGCTGGTAATTAACAAACACGCAATGAAAAAATAAACATCATAATCGCATCGCACAAGTGTGAACCGGCACTAAGACATGTTCGTTGCAAATATCGAAGAAAGAAAAATATTTATAAAAATAGATAATTTTATTCATGTATATATACATGACATTAAAAGCATACGGAGAGAGATACAACGCAGTGCACTTCATCCGTAAAAAGTCACAAACTTGCTGTCCTACATGTTTTGCCCAAAAGTGGGCTTCTTCAGGGACGCTTGAGGACTTTAATTATCTAAGACAAATATATTCCTGGGGGATACCTCAAACACATTATCGGAACTTATGAGCCTTATCTCCATATATGGGTCATTTTCGGGTTTCCAGATAAATAGGGACAAATCTATACTTTTACCACTAGATGAAAACAACAGGAGAGGGGTGGGGGCAAGAGGATAGTTGCTGAGGCTAAACCTTGAACAACCCACCCAAATAATTTGTGGACTATCTCGGTACTGATACACATGATAAACATTATTGAATTAAAAGATTTTTATTACAGATAAAAATTGTACAAAAAATGGACAGTAATGCACATCAAGGATTGGTTGAAGTCTCTACTAGTTTCACGGGAATACCGCTTCTTCAGGAGAGCCAATCTATACAATGGATAGTATAATAAAAATTATATAATACAGTTCAGCAATAGTGTAAATAATGCATAAGAAAAATTTATAATAAAGGCTTACCCGATGAGTAATAAAACAGGCGCGGAAATGGGCCGCCCATGTAGTGCCCCCTGCGGCGGACAGGGGGGATAATGCGTCGATCTCTAGGTATAAGGCGTACAAATAGTTTATTTAAAGACCCAATAAGTAACCCATGCTAAGGTGGGGGGAGGGGGTATGAGAAGGAAGAGTGTAGACGGACGAGGGAAGGGAGGGGGGAAGAAAAGAAGGGTAGAAAGGAAAGGGGGAAGACAGGGAGGGGGGGTTTGTGGTGGGGGGAGAGGGGAAGTAGGGAAGGGGGGGTAAGGAAGGGGAGGGAATCAGCAAGGGGGGGAGGGGATAGGTAGAATGAGGAAAGAAAGGGAGGGTAGGGAAGGATAGTGGGAAGGAGAAAAAAAGGGGGGGAAGCCGGCAGAAGGAAAGGGGAAGGGTGGAGAAAGGAGCAAGGAAGGGGGGACAGGAAAGGAGGGGGAGGGGAAGGGAAGAAAAGGGGGGAAAGGGGGGGAAGGGAGGAGGGAAAGGGGAGCAGAAGGGGGGAAAAAAGGGGGGATGAAAGGGGAAATGGGGGGGAGAAAGGGGAGGGGGGAAAAACAACCCTAGGGGTGTTAATAGGGGATAGAACTTACGACAGTAGTTACGTCTGTGGGTACATAGAAGGCCAGCGCCATGTAGGGAAGGAATTCCCAATGGTGTGAAGGTGGATGGACAGGTGGAGAACCCTAGGTGCAGGTACACAAGGGGCCACAAGAGGTGCAATGTCCAGTGGTGCTGGTAAAGAAACCAGTATGCGGTCATCCATGGAGGTATCCATATCTGTGACCAAGAATGCAGGGTAGTGCATAGACCAAAAGGGGAACACCTGTGACGGTCCCCCATGCACAGCGGAGGCGTCCAATAGATCACCGCCACACCACAGGAGAGATCCTAGGTGTACTGTACATGGCCAGGGCGAGATCCACGCTGCTCATCCAAGGGTGAAGCCCATTAAATGAGCTCCCCAACCAGGACACGTCCAGACGTCACCAGAGTGGCTACGTCCAGCGTCACTGGGTCTGTTTCCCCGCACTACGCAGGTGCGCGATGTGCGGTACTGCGCATGTGCGCTGAAACCAAGCCAGGGGGCGGGTTGCCCCGAGCCAGGAAGAAGCAAGAGGGGATGGACCTTTATTACCTAATAAAGGTTTAACCCCCTTGTTTGCCCCCCAGGTAACCCTTTCACCCCCTATCACCACTGTCGCTAAGCGATCGTTTTTCTGATCGCTGTCTTATTGTCGGTGATGCCGATAGGTAGCCAGTTATTTTTTTTAGGTTCGCCGCAGGTTTTTATAGCGTCAGGTACCCCCATATATTACCTAATAAAAGTTTAACCCCCTTGATCGCCCCCCAGGTAACCCTTTCACCCCCTATCACCACTGTCGCTAAGCGATCGTTTTTCTGATCGCTGTCTTATTGTCGGTGATGCCGATAGGTAGCCAGTTATTTTTTTTAGGTTCGCCGCAGGTTTTTATAGTGTCGGGTACCCCCATATATTACCTAATAAAGGTTTAACCCCTTGATCGCCCCCCCAGGGTAACCCTTTCACCCCCTTTTGCCAGTGTCACTAAGCGATCGTTTTTCTAAACGCTGTATTAGTTATGCTGGTGCCGATAGATAGCCAGTTATTTTTTTTAGGTTCGCCACAGGTTTTTATTGTGTCAGGTACCTCCATATATTATCTAATAAAGGTTTTAACCCCCTAATTGCCCCTAGTTAACCCTGCATCACACCCCAGGCAGCGTCAGGTTAGTGCCAGTAATGCCAACACCCACGTGCAAAGCATACACCTCCCTTAGTGGTATAGTATCCGAACAGATCAATATCTTATCTGATCAGATCTATACTAGCGTCCCCCACAGTTTAGGGTTCCCAAAAACGCAGTGTTAGCGGGATCAGCCCAGATACCTGCTAGCACCTGCGTTTTGCCCCTCCGTCCAGCCCAGGCCACCCAAGTGCAGTATCGATCGATCACTGTCACTTGCAAAACACAACACACATAACTGCAGCGTTCGCAGAGACAGGCCTGATCCCTGCGACTCCAGTGCTGTAGGAGGTGATTTCACCACCACAGTTAAAAAAAAAAGCATATATGCCGAAGCATGGGGCAGCAGGGGCGGAGGAGCTGAGGAGCGATTTTGCTCCTAATGCCGCGTACATATGGTCGAAATTCCGACGGAGGCTTGCCCGTGAAAAAAGTCTGACCATGTGTACGCGGCATAACTTTTGCGGGAAGATGCCCCCATGCTTCGGCATATATAAATGGTGCATGTATGCCCATCATTAGAAGTGGGTGGATGAAGGGCGGTATTCTAATGGTGGGCACACCCACCGATCAATCTTTTTTTTTCGTTCAGCCAACAGGCTGCATGAAAAAAAAGATTACAATACATGTCCAACAAGGACCAGCAACGTACTGGTATGTTGCTGGACTTTGAATGGTTATACCAGATTGATGCCTGTGGGTTTAGGTATCAACTTGGTATCATTCTTTTCAGCCAGCGGCCGGCTTTCATGTAAAAGCAATCCTAGTGGCTAATTAGCCTCTGGACTGCTTTTACAAGCAGTGGGAGGGAATGTCCCCCCCTCGGATATAAAAAGCGCCATTGGGAAATTGGGAAAGCATTTTATCACACCGATCTTGGTGTGGTCAGATGCTTTGAGGGCAGAGGAAAGATCTAGGGTCTAATAGACCCCAGTTTTTTTTAAAAAAAGAGTACCTGTCACTACTTATTGCTATCATAGGGGATATTTACATTCCCTGAGATAACAATAAAAATGATAAAAAAAAAATATGGAAGGAACAGTTTAAAAATAAAATAAAAAAGCAAAATTAATAATAAAAAAAAAGCACCCCTGTCCTGCCCTGCTCTTGCGCAATGGCGAATGCAAGCGTTGGTCTGGCGTCATATGTAAACAGCAATTGCACCATGCATGTGAGGTATCACCAAGAAGGTCAGATCGAGGGCAGTCATTTTAGCAGTAGACCTCCTCTGTAAATCTAACGTGGTAACCTGTAAAGGCTTTTAAAGGCTTTTAAAAATGTATGTAGTTTGTCGCCAATGCGCGTTTGTGCGAAATTTTAAAGCATGTCGTGTTGGTATTTATGTACTCAGCCTAAGATCATCTTTTTTATTTCATCAAACATTTAGGCAATATAGTGTGTTTTAGTGCATTAAAATAAAAAAAAGTGTATTTTTTCCGCAAAAAAATGCGTTTGAAAAATCTCTGCGCAAATACTGTGTGGAAAAAAAAATGCAACACCCACCATTTTAATCTGTAGGACCTTTGCTTTAAAAAAATATATAATGTTTGGGGGTTCAACATAATTTTCTTGCAAAAAAAAAATATGTTTTCATGTAAACAAAAAGTGTCAGAAAGGGCTTTGTCTTCAAGTGGTTAGAAGAGTGGATGTAAGCTTCCTAATGTTGTGTATAAAATTCCAGGACAGTTCAAAACCCCCCCAAATGACCCCATTTTGGAAAGTAGACACCCTAAGCTATATACTGAGAGGCATGTCGAGTCCATGGAATATTTTATATGTTGACACAAGTTGTGGAAAAAAGACAATTTTTTTATTTTTATTTTTTTTGGGCATATGTGGAATTGCACCCCAAAATACATTCTGTTGCTTCTCCCGAGTACGGGGATACCACATGTGTGAGACTTTTTGGGAGCCTAGCCGCGTACGGGACCCCAAAAACCAATCACCGCCTTCAGGCTTTCTAAGGGTGTAAATTTTTGATTTCACTTCTCACTGCCTATCACAGTTTCGGAGGCCATGGAATGCCCAGATGGCACAAAACCCCCCCAAATGACCCCATTTTGAAAAGTAGACACCCCAAGCTATTTGCTGAGAGGTATGGTGAGTATTTTGCAGATCTCGCTTTTTGTCAAAAAGTTTTGAAAATTGGAAAAAAAAAAAAAGATTTTCTTTCTTCATTTTCAAAAACAAATTAGAGCTGTAAAATACTCTCCATGCCTCTCAGCAAATAGCTTGGGGTGTCTACTTTCCAAAATGGGGTCATTTGGGGGGGGGGGTTGTGCTATTTTGGCATTTTATGACCTTCGAAACTGTGATAGGTAGTGAGGAGTGAAATCAAAAATTTGTGCCCTTAAAAATCCTGAAGGCGGTGCTTGGTTTTCGGGGCCCCGTACGCGGTTAGGCTCCTAAAAAGTCCCACACGTGTGGTATCCCCGTACTCAGGAGAAGCAGCAAAATGTATTTTGGGGTGCAATTCCACATATAACCATGGCATGTGTGAGCAATATATCATTTAGTGACAACTTTTTGTAATTTTTTTTTTTTTTAGTCATTATTCAATCACTTGAGACAAAAAAAATACTCAATGGGCTCAACATGCCTCTTAGCAATTTCCTTGGGATGTCTACTTTCCAAAATGGGGTCATTTGGGGGGGTTTTGTACTGCCCTGCCATTTTAGCACCTCAAGAAATGAGAGGCAGTCATAAATTAAAAGCTGTGTAAATTCCAGAAAATGTACCTTAGTTTGTAGACGCTATAACTTTTGCGCAAACCAATAAATATACGCTTATTGACATTTTTTTTACTAAAGACATGTGGCTGAATACATTTTGGCCTAAATGTATGACTAAAATTGAGTTTATTCGATTTTTCTTATAACAAAAAGTAGAAAATATCATTTTTTTTCAAAATTTTCAGTCTTTTTCCGTTTATATCGCAAAAAATTAAAATCGCAGAGGCAATCAAATACTATTAAAAGAAAAAAAATGATATTTTCTACTTTTTGTTATAAGAAAAATCGAATAAACTCAATTGTAGTCATACATTTAGGCCAAAATGTATTCAGCCACATGTTTTTAGTAAAAAAATGTCAATAAGCGTATGTTTATTGGTTTGCGCAAAAGTTATAGAGTTTACAAACTAGGGTACATTTTCTGAAATTTACACAGCTTTAAATTTATGACTGCCTATCTCATTTCTTGAGGTGCTAAAATGACAGGGCAGTACAAAAACCCCCCAAATGACCCCATTTTGGAAAGTAGACACCCCAAGGAAATTGCTGAGAGGCATGTTGAGCCCATTGAATTTTTTATTTTTTGTCCCAAGTGATTGAATAATGACAAAAAAAAAAAAAATTACAAAAAGTTGTCACTAAATGATATATTGCTCACACATGCCATGGTTATATGTGGAATTTCACCCCAAAATACATTTTGCTGCTTCTCCTGAGTACGGGGATACCACATGTGTGGGACTTTTTGGGAGCCTAGCCGCGTACGGGACCCCGGAAACCAAGCACCGCCTTCAGGATTTCTAAGGGCGCAAATTTTTGATTTCACTCCTCACTACCTATCACAGTTTCGAAGGCCATAAAATGCCAAAATAGCACAAAACCCCCCCAAATGACCCCATTTTAGAAAGTAGACACCCCAAGGAAATTGCTGAGAGGCCTGTTGAGCCCATTGAATATATTTTTTTTGTCCCAAGTGATTGAATAATGACAAAAAAAAAAAAATACAAAAAGTTGTCACTAAATGATATATTGCTCACACATGCCATGGTTATATGTGGAATTACACCTCAAAATACATTTTTCTGCTTCTCCTGAGTACGGGGATACCATATGTGTGGGACTTTTTAGGAGCCTAGCCGCGTACGGGACCCCGAAAACCAAGCACCGCCTTCAGGATTTCTAGGCACAAATTTTTGATTTCACTCCTCACTACCTATCACAGTTTCGAAGGCCATAAAATGCCAAAATCGCACAAAACCCCCCAAATGACCCCATTTTGGAATATAGACACCCCAAGCTATTTGCTGAGAGGAATGGCGAGTATTTTACAGCTCTCATTTGTTTTTGAAAATGAAGAAAGAAAATATATATATATATTTTTTTTTTTTCAATTTTCAAAACTTTGTGACAAAAAGCGAGATCTGCAAAATACTCACAATACCTCTCAGCAAATAGCTTGGGGTGTCTACTTTCCAAAATGGGGTCATTTGGGGGGATTTTGTGCTATCTGGGCATTCCATGGCCTCCGAAACTGTGATAGGCAGTGAGAAGTGAAATCAAAAATTTACACCCTTAGAAAGCCTGAAGGCGGTTTTTGGTTTTTGGGGTCCCGTACGTGGCTAGGCTCCCAAAAAGTCTCACACATGTGGTATCCCCGTACTCAGGAGAAGCAACAGAATGTATTTTGGGGTGTAATTCCACATATGCCCATGGCATGTTTGAGCAATATATCATTTAGTGACAACTTTGTGCAAAAAAAAAAAAATTGTCTTATTTCCGCAACTTGTGTCAACATATAAAATATTCCATGGACTCGACATGCCTCTCAGTATATAGCTTGGGGTGTCTACTTTCCAAAATGGGGTCATTTGGGGGGGTTTTGAACTGTTCTGGCATTTTATACACAACATTAGGAAGCTTACATCCACTCTTCTAACCACTTGAAGACAAAGCCCTTTTTGACACTTTTTGTTTACATGAAAACATTTTTTTTTTGCAAGAAAATTATGTTGAACCCCCAAACATTATATATATTTTTAAAGCAAAGGCCCTACAGATTAAAATGGTGGGTGTTGCATTTTTTTTTTCTGCACAGTATTTGCGCAGCGATTTTTCAAACGCATTTTTTGGGTTAAAAAACTACACTTTTTTAATTTTAATGCACTAAAACACACTATATTGCCCAAATGTTTGATGAAATAAAAAAGATGATCTTAGGCCGAGTACATAGATACCAAACACGACATGCTTTAAAATTTCGCACAAACGCGCATTGGCGACAAACTACATACATTTTTAAAAGCCTTTAAAAGCCTTTACAGGTTACCCCAGTAGATTTACAGAGGAGGTCTACTGCTAAAATGATTGCCCTCGATCTGACCTTCGCGGTGATACCTCACATGCATGGTGCAATTGCTGTTTACATATGACGCCAGACCGACGCTTGCGTTCGCCATTGGGCAAGAGCAGGGCAGGACAGGGGTGCTTTTTTTTTCTTTTTTTTTTTATTATTAATTTTGCTTTTTTATTTTATTTTTAAATTGTTCCTTCCAAGTATTTTTTTTTTTTATCATTTTTATTGTTATCTCAGGGAATGTAAATATCCCCTATGATAGCAATAGGTAGTGACAGGTACTCTTTTTTTGAAAAAACTGGGGTCTTCTAGACCCCAGATTTTTCCTCTGCCCTCAAAGCATCTGACCACACCAAGATCGGTGTGATAAAATGCTTTCCCAATTTCCCAATGGCGCTTTTTATATCTGGGGGGGGGCATTCCCTCCCACTGCTTGTAAAAGCAGTCCAGAGGCTAATTAGCCACTAGGATTGCTTTTACATGAAAGCCGGCCGCAGGCTGAAAAGAATGATACCAAGATGATACCTAAACCCGCAGGCATCATTCTGGTATAAACATTCAAAGTCCAGCAACATACCAGTACGTTGCTGGTCCTTGTTGGACATGTATTGTAATCTTTTTATTTCATGCAGCCAGTTGGCTGAACGAAAAAAGAGATTGATCGGTGGGTATGCCCACCATTAGAATACCGCCCTTCATCCACCCACTTCCAATGATGGGCATACACGCACCATTTATATATGCCGAAGCATGGGGGCATCCTCCCGCAAAAAAGTTATGCCGCACACACATGGTCGGACTTTTCCACGGGCAAGCCTCCGTCGGAATTTCGACCGTATGTACGCAGCATTAGGAGCAAAATCGCTCCTCCGCCCCTGCTGCCCCAATGCTTCGGCATATTTGCTTTTTTTTTTTAACTGTGGTGGTGAAATCACCTCCTACAGCACTGGAGTCGCAGGGATCAGGCCTGTCTCTGCGAACGCTGCAGTTATGTGTGTTTTTGTTTTGTAAGTGACAGTGATCGATCGATACTGCACTTGGGTGGCCTGGGCTGGACGGAGGGGCAAAACGCAGGTGCCAGCAGGTATCTGGGCTGATCCCACTAACACTGCGTTTTTGGGAACCCTAAACTGCTGGGGACGCTAGTATAGATCAGATCAGATATTGATCTGTTCAGATACTATACCACTAAGGGGGGTGTATGCTTCACGCGTGGGTGTTAGCGTTACTGGCACTAACCTGACACTGCCTGGGGTGTGACGCAGACCCTCTCTGACGCTAAAACCTAATTGATATCACCCGCCGGGTGATCAGGGGGTTAAACCTTTATTGGGTTATATACACGGCGGGTGCCCTGACACTATAAAAAGCAAACTAACTAACCAGCGTCACCCGTAACACTTATATGGTGATCACTGGTGAAAGGGTTAACTAGGGGCAATCAGGGGGTTAAAACCTTTATTAGATAATATATGGGGGTACCTGACGCTATAAAAACCTGCGGCGAACCTAAAAAAAATTACCAGCTACCGATCTGCATCACTGACACTAAGACAGCGTTTAGAAAAACGATTGCTTAGCGACAGTGGTGGTGGGGGTGAAAGGGTTACCTGGGGGGGCGATCAAGGGGGTTAAACCTTTGTTAGATAATATATTGGGGTACCTGACGCTATAAAAACATGCGGCGAACCTAAAAAAAATTACTGGCTACGATCTGCATCACCGACACTAAGACAGCGTTTAGAAAAACAATTGCTTAGCGACAGTGGTGATAGGGGGTGAAAGGGTTACCTGGGGGGCGATCAAGGGGGTTAAACCTTTATTAGATAATATATTGGGGTACCTGACGCTATAAAAACCTGCGGCGAACCTAAAAAAAATTACCGGCTACCGATCTGCATCACAGACACTAAGACAGCGTTTAGAAAAACGATTGCTTAGTGACAGTGGTGATAGGGGGTGAAAGGGTTACCTGGGGGGCGATCAAGGGGGTTAAACCTTTATTAGATAATATATTGGGGTACCTGACGCTATAAAAACCTGCGGCAAACCTAAAAAAAATTACTGGCTACGATCTGCATCACCGACACTAAGACAGCGTTTAGAAAAACAATTGCTTAGCGACAGTGGTGATAGGGGGTGAAAGGGTTACCTGGGGGGCGATAAAGGGGGTTAAACCTTTATTAGATAATATATTGGGGTACCTGACGCTATAAAAACCTGCGGCGAACCTAAAAAAAATTACCGGCTACCGATCTGCATCACAGACACTAAGACAGCGTTTAGAAAAACATTTGCTTAGTGACAGTGGTGATAGGGGGTGAAAGGGTTACCTGGGGGGCGATCAAGGGGGTTAAACCTTTATTAGATAATATATTGGGGTACCTGACGCTATAAAAACCTGCGGCGAACCTAAAAAAAATTACTGGCTACGATCTGCATCACCGACACTAAGACAGCGTTTAGAAAAACAATTGCTTAGCGACAGTGGTGATAGGGGGTGAAAGGGTTACCTGGGGGGCGATCAAGGGGGTTAAACCTTTATTAGATAATATATTGGGGTACCCGACGCTATAAAAACCTGCGGCGAACCTAAAAAAAATTACCGGCTACCGATCTGCATCACAGACACTAAGACAGCGTTTAGAAAAACGATCGCTTAGTGACAGTGGTGATAGGGGGTGAAAGGGTTACCTGGGGGGCGATCAAGGGGGTTAAACCTTTATTAGATAATATATTGGGGTACCTGACGCTATAAAAACCTGCGGCGAACCTAAAAAAAATTACTGGCTACGATCTGCATCACCGACACTAAGACAGCGTTTAGAAAAACAATTGCTTAGCGACAGTGGTGATAGGGGGTGAAAGGGTTACCTGGGGGGCGATAAAGGGGGTTAAACCTTTATTAGATAATATATTGGGGTACCTGACGCTATAAAAACCTGCGGCGAACCTAAAAAAAATTACCGGCTACCGATCTGCATCACAGACACTAAGACAGCGTTTAGAAAAACATTTGCTTAGTGACAGTGGTGATAGGGGGTGAAAGGGTTACCTGGGGGGCGATCAAGGGGGTTAAACCTTTATTAGATAATATATTGGGGTACCTGACGCTATAAAAACCTGCGGCGAACCTAAAAAAAATTACTGGCTGCCGATCGGCATCACTGACGCTAAGACAGCAATCAGAAAAATGATCGCTAAGCGACAGTGGTGATAGGCGGTGAAAGGGTTATCTGGGGGGTGATCAGGGGGTTAAACCTTTATTAGGGGGGGTTAGGGGGCTACACTGGACCTAAGACTAAACTTTGGTGACACTTTTACAGTCACAAATGTCACTGATTGCAGTGATCAGTAAATAAATGGTCACTGCAATCAGTGACACTGTGACTGGGGGCTGGGGGGTGATCTGGGGGGTGATCTGGGGGGTGATCTGGGGTGTCTGGGGGGGCCTGGGGGGGCAATTTATGTCCCTATGTGTCCTGGTGTCAGTGTAGTGTTGTGTGCACTGAACTGATATCTTCTCTTGTACGGCGCTCGGTATATGTGAGCGCCGCACCAGAGATGACATCACTTCCTCCTGCTCCCTCTGTCTGACACAGACAGAGGGGGCATTTCCATTCGCCGGGAGCGATCGCGAGGGGGTGGCCAGAAACGAATGGCTGCCCCCTCATCCCGGAACGCTCCCGGACACTTAGCCACCGCTCACTGTACAGAAGGGGTGTCCGATCGGACCCCCCAACTATACAAAGGCAATCACGTATGCTCTACCTGATTGTGCCTGTTGGTGCCATTCTGCCGACGTATATATACAGTGAGCGGTCGTTAAGTGGTTAATAATTCACCCGTATGGATTACAGCTTTTTGGTTTAGAAATTTGGAATCTCTCTTCAGAGAGTTGATTTGGAGGAATAAACGACGATAAAGTTAACAACCTTAATGTTAAATAAGGAAGAGGGTGGTCTTGCAATCCCCCATCCCAAAAACTATTTCTTAGCCTCACAAATTCAACATTTTAGTGGATGGACTAAAGTATTACTCTCTGACCCTATACAGAATCTACTATTATCAGTATATGAGGCTTACCCACTAATTTATTTATTAGAATCGAGAAATCAATCGAGTGATAAAGGATTCCATACGGGTAAATTATTTGACATGGTATGGCAGGAAATTAGGAAAATTACTGAAGTAAAGAGATTTACTTCATATACGCCAATCTGGAATAATGGTAGATATGTGGAATTGGAGAAATTGGAGGGGTTTCAGTTTTGGAGGCAGAAGGGAATAAGGTACATGCCACAGCTATTCGAGGAAGATGTGATGAAAACCCTCAGTGAACTAAGCAAAGAATATAATATTCCAAATCAAAGATTTTTTCAATACCTTCAGCTTAGGCATGCGATAAAAACACAGGGGCGCACACAGGAATTGAAGCTTAATAAGTCAGTGGTGATAGCCTTGTTGGATAAGATGGGGCAAAAAAAAAGGGTCTGATATCACAACTATATGACATATTATTTGATAAATTAAAAAAAAACTGTGGACATACCAGCAAGATTAGCTTGGTCACTGGATATTGGAACAATTTCAGATGAACAGTGTGCACAGGCACTATCAGTAATACCTCAGGCCTCCTTATCTCCAACACAAAATTTAACACAACTATTTATCCTACATAGGGCACATTACACATCAGAGAAGTTATTTAAATGGAAATGTAGAGATACAGATCGATCCCCCAGATGTAAAGGGAGAGGAACTTATCTAATACACATGATGTGGAGATGCCCCAAGCTTCACCGCTATTGGTCTGGGGTGATATCTATGATTAATAGGGTATTTGAGAGTAGGATGCTCATGGAGCCTGGGGGATGTCTTCTGGGTATACTGGATGAAACGATGATCCCAGTGGAATATATTGTTTCAATAAATAGAAGTCTATTCCAGGCTCGTAAGCTTATTGCGCAAAAGTGGCTTTCACCACACCCACCCACTATAGAAGAGTGGAAAAAACAAGTAAGGGAAACGATAATTAAAGAAAAGTATATTTTCTTACGTAGGGGTTCCCTAGAAAAATGTAAAAAGTTATGGAGAGGGTGGTGTGATATTTTGGAAGTATGAGGGGAGGGGGGATGGGTGAGGGGAGCTGAGGGAGGGCGGAGAGTACGTGAGCTAGGGGTAAGGGGGATTTAACCTGTGTCTTTTTTTTCCCCTCTCAATGCAGGCATGGGTTGTATGTTGTATTTGATGTTTTTGTTTGTATGTATGTAAAGGAAAAAAAAAACAATAAAAAGACGATTTGATAAAAATAAAAAAAAAGACAAATATAAACAGTTTATGAGTACATGACAATGATTTTTTCACATTTGTATATTCACAAAGCATTTGAAAAACAGTTTATGTCAAATTTTTTAAATAAAGAACACCAGTACCTTGAAATCTATGGGAAACCCCCCAGATATCGGAAAATGCTCTTGAATACTATATATAAGGAAACCCTGGGCACTGGAATATGGTAAAAAGGGCATCAGAGTTCACAAGGGTTCACATTTGATATATCATGTGTGAAATACCAAGAGGTCCAAATGAGGATATCAGAGACTTGATCCTTATGATATTCTAAAAAGAGACACATGATTTGATTGGTCAAACACGACCGGTAACTGAGTACTCAAACTGAAAATAGAATTAGTATACATTGTACACTTACATAGTAACTTCAAATTAACTTTTATCTGGGAGCCTCATGAGCACCAGGCAGCAAGCAAGGAGCCCATATAGGACTTAATACTAGTGTTATGATCTGTCAAAAAAATACAGATAAAATGTGTGTGAGTGGTAGTGAAAATGCTAACTATTTATAAAGATATATATTTGTTTTTTAATAAAGCAAAAAAAGAGGGAAGGTTAGTGTAATAAATGAATACCTGTGGGTGACCGTGATGGTGTTTGTATACTCTCAGGCGAGATATGCTGAGATAACTGTGAAGCAGTGCTCAGCCCGTCAGGTCTGTATGAGTGAACAGTTAAAGGATAATAAGTAATGGGTTCACATAGTAAAAAAGCCTCCGTTATAGTGCCAATAATAATCCTAAGTGTGTGGTACAGTACCTGTTTGCTGCTGTGCGAGTGCCAGGCTCCCAGAAAGACCCCGTTGTGGCCATCTTGGCCACGTGGGTCCTTTTATATCCTCAATGTGTGTCAGGATGACAGCACTGCGTGTGATGTCACTGCAGCGCGACACACCTGCGGGCGCTTGTGAGTGACATACTATGTGGTGTGGAATGCATGTCCAAGCACAGTGCCTGATGGTATTCCTATGATGCGGGAACCGCGTCATCACAGCAGCGTCAGATGTGACACCGATGGGCGTGCATGGAGGCGGCGTGATGTATAACGCCAATGGGCATACCTATGCACAAAATCGCCTGAGCGGGGGAATTCCGTCCACCGCCCTGGGGCTGTCACTGGAGATGCGGACAGGCATAACATCCGGGTTCAGTGATGGATAGGCCATACTGATGCCCGCCCACAGTGAGCTCTTGGTATATTGCATGATCATCAAAGGGATCCAGTGAGAACTAAGACACACCTTGGATGAGTGGGGAAAAAGGATGAAGGAAATGAAAAAATGATAATAAATAAAGAAAATACCTATTGTTCATACATAAAATCTATGAAACATTCAATGGTGATATATGTAGTTGAAAGATGAGAATGCAGAAATAGCAACCATATAGGTTGCTATAATGAATGATGACACCATGGACCTGCACCCAGCGAACAGGACACGACATCCGGCCACCGAGGCACACAGTGACCACAGGAATGCTGAGACACTACCTGCCTGGAGTTTGCATGTTCTCCCTGTGCCTGCGTGGGTTTCCTCCGGGTACTCCGGTTTCCTCCCACACTCCAAAGACATGCTGATAGGTTAATTGGCTTCTGTCTAAATTTGCCCTAGTATATGAATGTGAGTTAGGGACCTTAGATTGTAAGCTTCTTGAGGAGCGCTGCTAATGTAAAGCGCTATATAAGTACCTAAAATAATAATAATAATGGGTAGGGGGCAGAGACTAGAGGTCAGCTGACTGGTGAGGAATGTGAAGTGGAAGGGGCTGGAGGAGACCCTATCTGCTGATTTTGGCATAGGTGTCACTGCTACGGGACACGTCGGAGACACAGTGAAGCCAGAGACACAGTGAGTAACACTACTACTAGAGTTGCCATTAAAGGTCCCCACTACAGTTCTCAGATCAGCAGATGACCTTGATCCAGAGCACCTAATTTGGCTGATCAGAACTCCCCCCAGCATTGCCATTCATCCCAACCCCCCCCCCCCAAGGAATAAAAATTGAGAATACATGGAAGGGAGAGAAAAGAATAAGAGAAAGAACAAGAAAGACGGCTAGATAGAGGGATGGGGAAAACAAACAAGAAATAAGGATAGAGGCAGATAAAAGGGAAAGAAAGGAGAACAAAAGAGAAAGAGTGGTACATCCTAAAATGTACCATAAGGGGGTTTTAATACTGTACGAGTGGAAGGGACTCGGGGAGTACTAAATGTCCATGGGTTGGGGGCGCAAATTACTTGCCTTGCCTTGGGTGCTGACAACCCACGCTACAAAAATAATTTTACTGTTAGGGGTCCCCACAACTTGGGAAATTTTATCATAAGGTCACGGCACTAGAAAGGTTGAGAACCACTGCTTTAAAGTAAATGGTTTCACTTTATATAACACATGACTAATTAATTTAAAGCGAAGCTTCACCCTAAAGTGGAACTTCCGCTCATCGGAACCCTCCCCCCTCCGGTGTCACATTTGGCACCTTTCAGGGGAGTGGGGGGTGCAGATACCTGTCTAAGACAGGTATTTGCACCCACTTCCGGGAGTCCTCTCTGTGGGTATTCTGCGAGTAGTACGTCACTTCCCGCAGAATACCCGTTGTGTTCTGGGAAACACTCGGCTCCCAGAACACAACGGGGACCAGTGAGAACGGCGCAGCGTGACTCGCGCATGCGCCGTAGGGAACCGGGCAGTGAAGCCGCAAGGATTCACTTCCTGGTTCCCTCACCGAGGATGGCGGTGTGGGCAGCAGAGTGATGAGCGATTGCTCGTCTTCTGCTGCCGATGTCGCTGGACTCCAGGACAGGTAAGTGTCCTAATATTAGAAGTCAGCAGCTGCAGTATTTGTAGCTGCTGGCTTTTAATATATTTTTTCCGGCGGAGCTCCGCTTTAAGAGCATATTATAAGGGCTGCGGTGCCTATGTGGTCATCGCTAGTCCTATCAGCAAATGACATTAAAGGAAGGGAGACTTATAGGGCCCTCTCAGATCTACATTGAGAGGGGCCGACACAAAGCAGGGCCCACACCCTGTCAGACTCGTGACAGAGCATCAATTGGACCGTGGAAAGGAAAGGGAGTGTGGAGGAGTTTGAGCATCGTCAAGACATACATATCGTATAGATGAGGCACTGACGCAGCTGGTAAAAGCCAGTTACAAAAAAGGTTTGTAGCTTATTCCTTTGTTTAGGCCAGGATACTTAGTTGCCTGGAGGAGATAAATCCATTTGGCTTCAATTTGAAGCAACCGTCGGTCCGCATCACCTCCTCTCTCATTTAATGGAATGTGCTCAAGGCCAAAGAAGCCAATCATTTTGAGATTGTGGTTATGGAAAAGACCCAGGTGTCGGCTGATGGGTGTTTCCATCAGTTTCTTAGAGATGGCCGACACATGGTCACAGATTCTGCAGAAGAAATTTATTTTTGTTTTCCCTACATAGAATGCGCCGCAGCAACATTTCATGAGGTAGATGATTCCAATTGTTTGACAGGTAACTCTACGTTTGGGTGCCCAGGTGTCACCATTGGGCAAATTAATATTGGGGCCTGTAATTATGAAGCGACAATAGTTACATTTACCACATGGGTAAGTACCCGTTTTCTTGGACCTAGAGATGGTACTAGTTGTATAATGGCTTGAAACTCGTGTCTTTGATAGACCGTGAACGTTTATATGTTATTTCTGGATAAGTTTGAATGTACTTATTGATTCTATCATCTGAAGTCAAAAGATACAAGAACTTATTATAGATTTTTCGAATGGACGCATGTTGTCTATGATATCTTGTTATGATTCTGGTCGTATCTGACTTCTTTTTTTTCTTTTATGTTATAGATTAAAGTGTTCCTATCTAATACTCTTACTTTGTTGTAAGCCCTTCTTAAGCACGTTTTAGTATACCCCCTTGATCTCAG
This sequence comes from Rana muscosa, assembly GCA_029206835.1. Taxonomy (NCBI): domain Eukaryota; kingdom Metazoa; phylum Chordata; class Amphibia; order Anura; family Ranidae; genus Rana; species Rana muscosa. The sequence goes on from CM055121.1 coordinate 182,707,698, forward strand.
ACGATCATAGAGTTGATTAGACTCTTTTCTGAAATCTGCTTGTTGAGCACAATTGCGTTTAAGTCTCAAGTATTGGCTGTAAGGGATACTGGTGATAAGTGGTTTTGGATGTGAATTTGTAGCGTGCAGTAAAGTGTTCCCTTTAGTGGGCTTTCTATAGAGTGTGGAACACAAATTACCTTTATTGTTCACAAACAGTTCCACATCCAGGAAGGTAATCCTCTCCTGGCTGAAGCTGTAAGTGAATTTTAAATTATAGGTATTAAACTCTCCAAAAACAAAATAAGTTCTTCCTTTGATCCTGCCCAAATCATTAGGACATCGTCAATGTAACGGTGCCATGTGAGCACATTCTCAAGATTGACGTCCATATTTTCACTAGAAAAAAGGTCACGCTCCCACCCCCCAGGTACAAGTTGGTGTATGTGGGGGCGCAGCCCGCCCCCATAGCCACACCCTGCACCTGGAGGTAGTGGGAGCGCTTGAAAACAAAAGTATTGTGGGTAAGGATAAATTCTAACATTTCTGTAATGAAATTGTTATATTTACGGGAATTCTTGTTTCGCTCGTTTAAGAAGCTTCGTATCACCTGTATTTCCAAGAGCTGTGGAATAGAGTTATACAGTGCTTCTATATCAATAGCCACGAGCCATGCGTCTCGTGGTATTGATAAGCCATCTGTTATTTTTAACAATTCTAAGGTGTCTTTTACGTGCAAAAATAAACTACGTACGTGGCGGTAAAGGTACTCATCAATTATTCAGCTTGCGTTTTCCGTTAAAGAACCACAACTCAAAATGATCGGACTTCCAGGAGGTGGTATAACTCCTTTCTGCACTTTAGGAAGTGCATAAAAGGTAGGTGTGCGTGGATTTTCTATATTAAGAAATTGAAAAGTATTAGCATCAATGACTCCTGATGTATGTGCATGATTCAAAATGTCTCTGTATTTTCTAATGCTGAGAGAGATAAAGGAAGCTGGTACAGGCCTGAACCCTTCTTTATTTTGGATTATGTCGTAGCACATTTTTTCATAACCTTTTCCATTCATTAAAACTATATTCCCTCCTTTGTCTGATGGCTTTACAACCATATCATCATTGTTACGTATGGTGTTGAGTGCTAGTTTTAGATTAGGACTCAAATTGGAAGGAGGTCCTATCTTCCAATTTGTGGCCTCAATTTCTCTGGTTACCTGCAGGACAAACGCCCAAATATTGGATTTGCCCTGCAGGACCAGGAAGGAGCGTGATTTGGGTTTATATGTTTTTGGTGTGACGTAGATGGGTTTGTTAGATCTAGACTGTACTGAGCCTCCTGGAGTGACTCCTGGTACTGAGAAGGTCCAACCATCCTCTTCCGGATTACTCTCGTCCCACAAGTCCATAAGATCTTGCAGAGCTTGGAGTTCCTGAAGGGTGACGTCTTTGAGGGCCGGATTGTAATTTTCTACGGAAATGGCTGCATTTTGTGGTTTATCATATAAAATTTTATACATGAGGCTCCTCGTAAATAAGTGCAAATCTTTAACCAGCTCAAATTTATCGGCTTCTCCGTCTGGGCAGATTGTCAAGCCCAGACGTAAAACCGTTTCTTGATCACTTGATAAGGGATAGGTTGACAAATTGACTATGTCTTGTTGGTCCCGGCCTCCATCATGGTGGGGGCGGGACTAGTTATTTTAAATCTTGTTGTGAGGTGCGAGCTGTTGCTATGGTAGTTTTCTTCTCTATAGTAAAAATAGGTGCAGTGCGTATGTCCACTGAATTACTAGGACCCGAAGGACCAGGGTCAGCAAATAGTTGTTGTGTGAGTGGAGCTGCCGGTGTGGACACTGAAATCACTTCCGCTAGGGGTGATAGCAGGGATACTGTGGTGTTACTGAGCACGCTAGCTGTATTTGGAGTAGGTGTGGTGGACTTGCGTGTTCTTTGTAAACATGGTCGCTTGTCTTTAAGGGGAAACTGTGCCCTAGAAACTCCCTGTAAACTACAGTCTGTCTCATTTTTTCTTTTTTTGGTTGTATCCATAGGTTGTTCTGTTCGGCGACCTACAGGAACATAGGTAGCTGACAAAACCGATGAGGAATCTGATTCTCTTCTATCTAAATTCGTTGGGGGAAAGTCCCTGGCTTCAAACGTTTTTTTATTATAGTTACGTTGCTGATTTTGTGTAGTCCATTTGTACGCTTGTGCATTATCATATGCCCGCTTGTCACGTAAAAGTTTTGTTTCTTTGGTTTTGATTATGTTCATTGCATATTTGGTTAAGTGTTCTTTCAATTTTTTATCACAGGCATCATATTCTGCATAAGAGCTCACATTACTGTGACTCTCTTGCCATTCCCGAATTTCAATATCTATGTTCTCTATATCTGTACCATATTGACCACACAAGATCTGAATCATCCTGCATGAACAGGATTGAAGATCGGCTTCCCAAGCTTCTTTGATTTTACCATCAACTTTTTTGATATTAGGGAAAATTTGTATACGTAGACCCCAAGGGACTATCTTATTTTCTATGTATTGTTCAAAAAAGTCTTTATGCCAAAATAAACGGGTCTTTTTTTCCACCAATCTCTGAAGCCCCAGAAAAAACTTCTTCAGATGCCTCATCTTTGTACCTGGACCTCTTGACATCCGCCACAAACCCCTCCCACTCCTTACCACAATATTCTGCCATGATGCCGGGCCTCCGCCAGGTGTCAGCCACTCCCGATGAGGGCACGATGTTGGTTCCTTAGTGTCGTCGCTATATGCTCATCTGCCCACTAAGGGTACAAAATAATAATCAATAAGAAAAAGAGGAAAGGAAGAAAAGAAAAAAGTAGGAATTTCAATTACTCATGACATATTGATCACAACAATCAAATTATTGTTTCAAAGAAAAAAATTAGTTTTGCTACAAAGTATCTTATGTTGTCTTGTGAACTGTGGTTGCTCTATAAAGGTTGGTTGATGGGTGTTTAAATCCACCCTGTAGTATATAGATAAGAAAATATAGAGCAAGCACTTTGAAAGTGGTCCTGTAGGTTGCCATGCTTTGTCAAACATATTAAGATTTTCACTTTAGATGCACAAGGGCACTTTGGTAATGGACTAAATTAAGGTGATGTTTTTGAAATTGGATTTTTTTTTTAATACTTTGTACTCTAAAAACTTACCATGTGTTTTAAATAAACAAAAAAATAATGTAAAGGGGTTTTCTATACAAGGTATTGTACGGTATATTCAAGTGTCTAGAATAGCCAGGGTTCCTTTAAAGCTGTTAAGGGAAAAGTGACACTGACCTCCAATGTTAAGGAAAAGCACAATTTTTACTGTCTGTGCTTCTTTTCTCTTATTATTACTCATTTATTTTCAAGATTATTGCTTAGAAAGTTGGAGCTCAAGTGATACTCTTCAATAGCTAATTAAAATGTTAAAGATGCAAACTTTTGGGATACCTTAGATCTTTATTTGGGCTTTATACAATTTGATTAAGATTATTATATATAAAATAGTATAAAAAACTAAAACACTGATCTGTGTTAGTCAATACTACAAACAGCGCTGGTGTTGAGTAGAAATGGTGGCCAACACCACATAGAGTCTTTAGACAGATGATAGATATATTCAGTGCTTCAAAATAGTGTCCATGGGTGATCCTAAAGAAATTGCAGAGTGCACCTTCCACTGAACTCTCCAGATCCACCACGTGAAAACACACACCCCTTAGGGGTTAACACTCACCAGAGCAGGCCTTGAACAAAAGATGATTCATCAAAAAACCAAACACTAAAATCTGCATCAGTCAGGGGGATATCAGAGTGCAGTGGGCTCTTTAAACTTTAAGGCAAACTCGTAGGGGTTGTACAACGTTAACACTTGCTTGTGTGTTGACTGATCATCGGCGTAAAATATTAGTTCAGTCGGAAAGACAAACACAGGAAGGTTTCCTTCCACTAGCTCTGGCTGCCGTTTCTGCTGCTGCATTGGCACAGAATCCGTATTTCCTCTTCAGCTCCTTTTGTCTCCCGAAATTTCAAGTTTTATTTTTTGGTGCTGGGAAGACCTATAGTGCATCCTGTCAGTTCTTCACCAACCACCTGCCTATACCTCCTCACCACCTGATTAAGATTATTACTAAAAATAATTTTGTTGTATAAAGCAGGGGGGTGTAAACAATTGTTTTTGCCTGAGTATCAAACACTTTAGCAAAGCAAAGCAAAGCAAAACTCCAGCCAAAAAAAAACAAAAACAAATGTGAAAAGGTCATTTAAAAAAAAAATACAATTTTGCTGTTTTTTGTTTTCAAATCTAGAGCTGTCCCCTACAGTGCTTCTCGTATTCAACAAGATGTCCCTAGTTTTCTGCTTTTGAAAGACTGCCAGCATCATTCCACCCACCTCATTTAGGCTGAGACAGTCATAGGCTCACCCTCAGCCTGTGATTGGACAATAAATTAGAAGCAGCACATTGAGGAGCTGCAGACATAGTGGGACTGTATTTCTACACAGTCCTACTCATACCTTCAATTTTGAACATTTTTCTCTGTTATGCAGTCCTCTCTGACCTTAGATCGCCCTATAAAATTCAAATTTGATATACAAAACACTCCTTGAGGATGCTCATTTAACAAGAGATTACATTTCATGCATGAAAAAATAGGAACTTGTTATTTGAGAGATATATGGCATTATCCTTGAATTTTCACAGAACTGTTTTTCGATATAGGGGTCGTTTTATTGCCACCTCATTGGCTTCCCGTATTAAGGGACAAACATTCCCCTTTTGGTCCTATTTTCCTCTGGGGTATTTCTTTGGGTCGTCTCAACCTCCTTTCTATCTTGACGCAACCCCATACATCCTTTGAAGCATTATGCACCAGTAAAGATCCACAAAACCCCTCTGATCTCAAACATTTACACAATCCTCTTCTCTATCAGCCTAAGACTAGAAACGCATCTCAAAAATGGGAATTTGACATAGCTTTGGACCTCTCTGAGGAAGAATGGGAGCACATTTTTACATACTTTCACAAGGGCACAGCAAAAGGATGGCAATGTCATGATGAAACGGGTACCCTTTTACACATATGGTGGTCATGCACGGTAATCAGAACCTTTTGGTCGGAAGTCCATCATCTTATCACCTATATCAAGCATGAGAGACACCTTCAAAATATATGACCACTTGGGCCTGCTGGGACTAATTTGTGGGGTCTTCAGAACACACCCATCTTGTTCGCGCAGTCCGAAGAAGGTAGAGGAATAGTTTTCTTTCCTGTCATTTGTCTCTTTCTCTCACCCCCTACCCCTCTCACTCCTTTCACCTTCCCCCTTACCCCAATCTCCCCTCTTCTTCTTCTTTACCCCCTTCCCCTTACTCCCTGTATTATACCCTCCCTACTATCCTACTTCTCTGGCCCTATACCCTCCTAGATGGGCCACCTAGGATAAGTCAATAGGTAATAGAGATTAGAAAAATGGAACACATTACAGCAACAGTAAGAAGTGCTATGGATCTGTATAATAAATACTTATCCTCTTTTGGTATGTTACCATCACTCTCTACCTCTCTCTGATCTACCCTCATGCTGCATTATTAACACAGGCTGAAGTTTAATAGGTTACTATGGGGTTTATTCTTAATACTAATGTTACGGAAACATGAATTGAGTAAGTGCTGTAGAAAGGCTGGAGATACTCGGGTAGTCCTTATCAGTCCCTATCCATCCTTAGCAACAGCAGTGTATGTGTAACTTCTCTCTTGATTATATATTTTTTCTCTTTACTTGTAAGGTTACAACTTTAAATTGTTCATTGTATAAATCCTAATGCTTTCCATTAGGTGAATCCGCTTTATTATTGTTTTGTACATATTATTTGTACATATGATTCACTGGACTTAATATGACACCTGTACTTGTTACTAATTTGTACTGTGTAGTTTGATATAAAACCTTAATAGAAATTACGATTATAAAAAACAAGTATAAGCAGCACAATGATAAGCTAACCACTTTGTCACTCTGCTTCCACCTCCAGACAATATTATCCTTGTGAGCACAAAAAAAATATTTTGCTGCTTCTCCACCTCCCACCAAATCACATTCAGGTACTTACACTGATTGCATTTAAAAACACATGTATTTATGTATCAATGAAGGTAGAACTGGAGTAATTGGTGTTTATTAGGCTTGTGCAATTAGTTTCGTAACGAATCGAAATTCGTCCGAATTTAGCAACTTTCGGACATTCGGAAGCATTCGAATTTCCGAACAGAGCAATTACGAATAAAACCGAATCCGAAATAAATTATACCTCAAAATAGCGAATGCCCGAAGGTCTTCGGCATAATTCGTTATGAAAAAAGTTACGAATGTACGAATCCATTCGAAGCACAATAACACTCACTCTGCTCTCTGCTTCTCCCTCACCATGCTGAACTCCCTCTCAAAATGGTGTACAGGGGGCGGAGGCTATAGCCGCATGAAAAAACGAAAGTAAAATACGAGATTTCTAATCCATTCGAAGCACAATAACACTCTGCTCTGCTCTCTGCTTCTCCCTCACCGTGCTGAACCCTCTCAAAATGGTGTACAGGGGCGGAGCCTATAGCCGCATGTAAAAAACGAAAGTAAAATACGAGATTTCGAATCGTTACAAATAACCGCTATGTATTTAGAAAAGTACAAATCCATTCGAAGCACATTAGGCATAATAGGCAGCGTCGTTGTGAGAGAGACACGGAAAATTACGAATCAACGAACCCAAAAAAAGTTACGAAAGTAGGAGTTGTGTCCAGAATCAACGAAAAACAACGTACTCTACCGAAAGTACGAATTATAAAGCAACAAAAAATTCAACGAAAAATGTCGCTTGCAAAAATACGAATGAGTCCGAACACGAAAAATCCCGTCTAGCAAAATTACGAATGATTACGAATCAACAGGACCGGAAAGAAACGAACCGAAACGGAACGAATTTTTCCGTTGTGCACAAGTCTAGTGTTTATTATATCTGCATAGAGTTTGGCTCTAAAACTTGCTACAAATTGGTCATACAGGCATACCCCACTTTTAAGTACACAATGGGACCAGAGCATGTATGTAAAACGAAAATGTACTTAAAGTGAAACAATACCTTTTTTCACTTCTAGGGTGTAGTGGGGGGTCAGGGGCTGTAGTGGGGGTGTCAGGAGCTGTAGTTGAGTCTCAGGGGCTGTAGTGGGGGTGTCAGGGGCACACTGGAACAGGGCGGGCTATGCTCTCGGAGCTTCAGCTCCTTCTACTGTGGCTGCAAAATATCTGTACAGTACTTGTGAGGCATTTTACATACCCTAGCGGGTATGTCCTTACTCGCGAGTGTATGTAAAGTGAGTGTACTTAAAGCGGGGTATGCCTGTACTGTACTTCCTTGACATTTCTTAATAATTCTTAGGAGGGGTTTCTATTGGGACCTGACATTTAACCTTGAAGGTAGGGATGAGCTTCGAGTTCGAGTTGAACTCATGTTCGACTCGAACATTGCCTGTTCGCCCGTTCGCCGAACAGCGAACAATTTGGGGTGTTTGCGGCAAATTCGAAAAGTCTATGGGAGAAATCTAAAGTGCTAATTATAAAGGGTTATATGCAAGTTATTGTCATAAAAAGTGTTTGGGGACCCGGGTCCTGCCCCAGGGGACATTTATCAATGCAAAAAAAGTTTTAAAAATGTCCGAAAACGGGGAACTTCCTCCGCAGTCTATTAAATGTATAGACCCGCCCCTTCTAAAGTTCCCCATCAGGTCCGCTCAGCCAATGACTAGGTGTAAGGCCAAGCGGACCAGATGCGGAACATGAGAAGGGGCGGGTCTATTCATGTATTACACAGTAAAGGAAGTTCCCCATCAGGTCCGCTCAGGCCAATGATGTAGGCGGGGTCTGACATATGAGGGGGCGGAATGTAAAAAGTGTAGGAATACTGCGCTGTCTGCAAAAACTGAATGTGATAACTCAATATCTGTGCTGCAACTAAAAAATGTGAGACACACACAAATAACAATATTATAAGGAAATAAAGCTGCGCAACTACGTAAAAATTGTGAATAAAAATAACCGAAAATTATTAAGTGTGAAATCACAATGTGATATCACCTCAAAGGTGACGTGACTGAACAATATAACATGTAAATGTAACAATGAATGATATACTTTGAGCCTCTGGGTAATAAATGATGTTACACTCTATTCCTTGGTATTAACACAAGAGAATTCAATAGCAGTTCATAAATGGCATAAAGTCCCCAGAAAAAGAATAAAGTGTATAAGGGTTCAATCTCTTCAAAATTGAATTTGTGACTTCAAAACTGAAACACCATGGAAGAAGTGCTGATACGACAGAAAGGAATCCACCACCTTATCTTTCTCAGGCTGCTTACCAGAAATCCTGATCCCTGAGAGAGATCAGTCTGAGTAGATGGCTATTATCCCCGCCAGGGTCTCTAATTGGCTCTCTCTGTACTTATATTCCTCTAGGCTTCAGTCTGTAGTCCCCAGATATCTCCACGAATCGCATTTAGGGTGAAAAAGAAAGCCCCATAGCGTAATCCAATATTATAAAACGTTTATTAAAATAAAAAGATGCACTTACAGCATGTTGAATAAAAAACAGCAGTGGTTGTGTATAAGGCCGGCCGGCTCTCACTACCCGTTGCTTCCGGGATTCGTATTGTGGTGACGTCAGCACGCCGCTCCTCCCTACGTCGTTTCGACAAACCTGTCGTCATCCAGGGGCACTGGATGACGACAGGTTTGTCGAAACGACGTAGGGAGGAGCAGCGTGCTGACGTCACCACAATACGAATCCCGGAAGCAACGGGTAGTGAGAGCCGGCCGGCCTTATACACAACCACTGCTGTTTTTTATTCAACATGCTGTAAGTGCATCTTTTTATTTTAATAAACGTTTTATAATATTGGATTACGCTATGGGGCTTTCTTTTTCACCCTAAATGCGATTCGTGGAGATATCTGGGGACTACAGACTGAAGCCTAGAGGAATATAAGTACAGAGAGAGCCAATTAGAGACCCTGGCGGGGATAATAGCCATCTACTCAGACTGATCTCTCTCAGGAATCAGGATTTCTGGTAAGCAGCCTGAGAAAGATAAGGTGGTGGATTCCTTTCTGTCGTATCAGCACTTCTTCCATGGTGTTTCAGTTTTGAAGTCACAAATTCAATTTTGAAGAGATTGAACCCTTATACACTTTATTCTTTTTCTGGGGACTTTATGCCATTTATGAACTGCTATTGAATTCTCTTGTGTTAATACCAAGGAATAGAGTGTAACATCATTTATTACCCAGAGGCTCAAAGTATATCATTCATTGTTACATTTACATGTTATATTGTTCAGTCACGTCACCTTTGAGGTGATATCACATTGTGATTTCACACTTAATAATTTTCGGTTATTTTTATTCACAATTTTTACGTAGTTGCGCAGCTTTATTTCCTTATAATATGAGGGGGCGGACCTGATGGGGAACTTCCTTCACTGTGTAATATATGAATAGACCCGCCCCTTCTCATGTTCCGCATCTGGTCCGCTTAGCCTTACACCTAGTCATTGGCTGAGCGGACCTGATGGGGAACTTTAGAAGGCTCAGGCTCAGCCAATGACGGACAGCGCTGGACATCGGATCACCGCGGGACACTGGATTTCATCGCTGGAATGTTTTTTTTTAATAAAGGACTTTTCCAAGGTGTTTGTGTGTTTAAATTTTTTTACACTTTCTTCATGAAATGGTAGGGGTACAATGTACCCCTTACCAATTCACATGGGGGGGGCGGGATCTGGGGGTCCCCTTTGTTTAAGGTGTCTTCCAGATTCCGATAAGCCCCCTGCCCGCAGACCCCCACAACCACTGGGCAAGGGTTGTGGGGATGAGGCCCTTGTCCCCATCAACATGGGGACATCCTCCCCATGTTGAGGGCATGTGGCCTGGTACGGTTCAGGAGGGGGGGCGCTCTCTCGTCCCCCCCCTCTATTCCTGCGGCCTGCCAGGTTGCGTGCTCGGATAAGGGTCTGGTATGGATTTTTGGGGGGACTCCACGCCATTTTTTTTTTAAATTTGGGGTGGAGTTCCCCTTAAAATCCATGCCAGACCTGAAGGGCCTGGTATGGATATTTGGGGGGAACCGCACGCATTTTTTTTTAAATTTGCGGCGGCTTCCCCTTAATATCTATACCAGACCTTTTTTTTTTATCAATGACTTTTCTATGTATTGCCGGGAGTCGGCAATTCATTAATAGCCGCGAGTGAGTTTTAAATGACTTTTTTTCCTTCAGAAATGACATTTTGTGCAGGGACAGTTCTAAGCATGGGAAACAAGCGCAACTTTACATGCATATTATACACAACCGTCAGGTACGAAATTTAAAGGGAAAATTTCACTTTTATTTTTTCATTTTAAGCATTATTAAAATCACTGTTCCCGAAAAACGTCAGTTTTTAAAACTTTTTTTTGCATTGATACATTTCCCCTGGGGCAGGACCCTGGTCCCCAAACACTTTTTAGGACAATAACTTCTAGACATGTGCATTCGTTTTCATCCGGATGCATTTTCGTCCGAATTTCAGTTATTTTCGTTATCGTTTTAACAAACGAAAACGAAAATGCAGAATCCGAAAACCGAAAGATCTGACATAAACAAATGCTTAATTTTCGTTTTCGTTGCAACAACAGTTCGATATAGATAGGAGATTCGACATGAGGCTGACAATAACAATCTGTGTCCATCGAACCTGTGGTCAAATGTGCCTAACCTTAACTCTATTAGTCCAAGATTATTCTACAGTAGAGAGAAAAGATTCGACATTATAGAGAGAAAAGATTCAACATCATAAAGAGAAAAGATTCGACATAGAGAGAAAAGATTCGACATAGAGAGAAAAGATTCGACATAGAGAGAAAATATTTGACATAGAGAGAAAAGATTCGACATAGAGAGAAAAGATCGCTGCTGGAATTGGGTGGGGGAAGTAAAATAAAAATAATGATGAAGATGAATGTTATTGGCTGATTGTAACCAAAGAGGAGGAGCAGTAAAATAGCTAGAACTAACTTGACAATTGAACGTGAACGACGAAGATTCTACAAAGCATCGAAAAACATACAAACGTCGAATCTGTCATTGAAGGCTTATGGTGTCTGTTTAAAGTTCTAAGAAGATTCGACGGAGCAGATAAACTGTACGACGCTGCATTGCTGCAATCGTACATTTCCAGTCAAATACTCTGCCCATAGGCTATAGAAAAATTCTAATGTTGGTTGACTAGTAATAATAATTAATAAATATAATTATTACTAGTCATACAACATTATAATTCTACTATAGCTAGCTTGTAGGCAGAACATTCAACCGGAAATGTACGATTGCGGCGTCGTACAGTTTCGCTGCTCCGTCGAATATTCTTTGAACATTCGACAGACACCAAAAGCCTTCAATGACAGATTCAACCTTAATTAATTCAGATTTTCGGACGAATGCAATTTCTAACGAAAAACGAAATAAATAAAAACGAATTTCGGGAGTAACTTAATACATTTATTTTTCGAACGAAAACGAAATTCCGAAACAAAATATTTCAGTGTGCACATGTCTAATAACTTGCATATTAGCCTTTATAATTAGCACTTTAGATTTCGAACATTCGAGTCCATTGTATTTAATAGGGTTCTAAAGTTCACGCGAACATTCTGTCTGTTCGCAGGTTCTGGTGCGAACCGAACAGGGGGGGTGTTCGGCTCATCCCTACTTGAAGGTATTAATACTACCAAGATACTCTAAAATTGCTCAAATGTGCTCTCCAATTTACCAAGTTTCTCAACCTGAACACTCCAGATTCAAAAGACACGGGTAGATGTTTTGTAGCACTTTTTACAGCCTCTTATCTATTTAAATATATTGACCGTTGTAGGAAAACTGCATATAAAATAGTAACAAGTGGTGTGTAAAGAATATAAGAGGTCAATATTTTCCAAAATTTGGAACACAGAAGGAGAGCCAAGGCTTTGCCCAATGATAAAAACTAGGTTTCATCTTTATTCTACACTTAAGGCCCTGTGGTAATGGGTTTTGTGCTTGTGGCGATGGACAAATGCAGCTTTCTTTCACCGCCTTCCCGATTGTTTGAGTGAGCGCCAGGGAGGGGGTCGTGTGAGTGGATCACTGCCTACCTGATCGATCGAGCGCTGGGGGTGTTATGAGAGTGGATCGCCACCCTCCCGTTCGATCGATCACCGGAGAAGGGGGGTAATGTGAGTGAGGGGGCAGGTTTATTTGCCACCCCCCCAACATATTGAGCACCAGACAAATGGAGGGGATGTGGGATTATAGCGGTGCCAATGAAAGATTCACAAAAAACTTTGTTTATATTTATTTTGATTATCAAATTTTTTTTTTAATAAATATGAAAGATAACAATAATAATGAGTTACATATATTGGTTACATACAATCAATCATGGTAGCCCAACATGTTTCACTAATACATTGGCTTCCTCAGGGGAAATCGATTAGACCAATACAGTATTAAAACGGTCTAGAGAGAAAGACATACAATTAGTTCATTACATAAATATATTGTCATAATCGCAGATAAAGAGGCAAAGGAAAATCAAAACCAAAAGGCCAAAAATGGGACATGTTGGCTGCCATGCTATAGCACATGGTCGAACATACCTACAGGGAACACAAGCACCAGCAGTCCACAGCGTCCAAATGCCGACAACCGAAAATAGCGACCATACATGTGACTGCAGAGGGCTTGAGAGCAACTAAGAGACAAAATATTAAAAATTAATATGGGGTTAGTTTCCGGGGCATAAACCTCAACAGAAATAAGCCAACATGGGCTAACATAGCCTCCAATTACATACCCATATAGAGGAATAAAAAAAAAATTGAAGCAGGGGTGCTGAATCATGGAGCCTACCAATTGCACATGGTAATGAAAAAGTTTGCCTATTGAAGTGAGACAAGGAAAAAAGGAAAAAAAGGGATAAACAATAAAAGAAAGGAAAAAGGGGGACATTAACATCCCATAAACCAGTGTTTCTCAACTCCAGTCCTTAAGGTGCCCCAACAGGTCATGTTTTCAGGTTTTCCATTATTTTGCACATGTGATTTAATCAGTTTCACGGCCTTAGTAATTACCACAGCCATTTCATCTAAGGGGAATCCTGAAAACATGACCTGTTGGGGCGCCTTGAGAACTGGAGTTGAGAAACACTGCCATAAACAATATAAATGTAATTCAATAAAAAAAAAGAAGGATTGGGAATAAAACAGTTATACAAAAAATCTTACCAAAATAGGAGTCAAAATTTAATTAAATTTGGTTCAGAATGATTGTATCAAGGGATAGATGGAAGCTGTCAATTCTTAAGAGAAGAAGGAGACCGGAGAGATCCCAGGAAGGAGGTGTTACAAGCAGACATCCAGATACACTAACGTGGAACTTGGCAATCCAGGTAAGCCTATAGATAACCAACAGGTATCAGATCCATAGGTACATACTAATAGCAAAGCATGATGCAAGGTCATATTGAGCACCAGCCGCCACTGATACAGGGGTAAGCACACAAAATATATTTTAAGAGGCTGGCTGGAGTTCGGCTTTAACCTGCTTCAAGCAAAAGTCTGTCAACACAGTTTCTTAAACTCCAGGAATTAAACTTCAGAAATTACTTGTATTGCATACTTGCACTGTTCTAGCTTGGCACTTGTAAGTATAAATATCTCTTATCTGATGGACCACCGTAGAAGCTGGAAATCCATGTAGCAGTTGTGCTGCAATTTTATGGGTTCATCTTAGTTTTTATGTGAATGGCTTCCCCTCTGCACACTGACCTGAAGCAGTTGCTCAGCAATGCTGCCACTTATAGAACACTATGTTTTTTTTTAAATAAATACAAGACACTCTCTGATTGGTCCAGGTGGAGATTGTGATGCCACTACCCTTCCTCTCCATCTCGTCCAATCAGAGAATGCTGTGTATCCTTTACAAAAAACAAGGTGTTCTATGTTATATTTGGTGGCAGTGTGCATTGGAGGATTCACTCGCATAGGAACCTAATCAGGACCTGAAAGATCACAGCTATCACTGTAGTAGTGCCAACTACTTCAGTGATTTTCAGCTTCCCTAGGGGTCCACCGGGAATGAGATATAAGTGTTTACATTGTGCTAAGCTGGACCAATGTAAGTAGGCATATCAATTAATTCCTAGAGTTTTGCTTTACATACAAAAATTATTATTTTTTTGTATGTAATATAAACATTAACAAAAAACAAAAACAAAAATTATTTGATTAAAAAAAAAAGAGTTTTGCTTTAAAGGGAAAAAAATAAATAATTATTTGTGGACAGGATATTTTTTAACCTACTTTTCTTGACCTTTTTCAGGTCATGGATATCTAGTCGTAATAAATCAAACACAACTTGAAACCTTCCCACCTCACCAACTGTCTTTTTGAGGTCTTTTTGAAGTCTTTTATAGTACCAAACAATAGATTTAACACATTGATAGAAATATCATTTAGAGTTACAATAAATACACTAATCAGAACTATTAGTATAATAAAACTCCTTTTACGCAAGGAAGTTCCGCAACATATAATTCATAGACAATGTGCACAGCAGCATTCTCTATACACTATGACTAATACCCTTAATATGTGTTACACCATGATGTTAGGCATAACAGTCTTTAATTCATATGAAGAAATAAGGAAATAAGTCTTTTCCACACTTAACCTGCCTCAGGAGGATGAGGGTTGTTTTTTATTATCACTTCTATAACAATAAAACATAGTCATCAAATTATATCATTCATCGACTTAGTGAACTTGCACCATTGCCATGAATCAATAATGGCTGCCGGTAATGGACGAGCTGAAAAAATCCGGAAAGCCTGGAGTCCCTGGGCCTCCGGATCTAGAGCTGTACCACCTCCTTAAATCCAACTAACCTACCATATGCCACGTGTTACTTTCTCTTGACCGAGCAACCTGTACCAAACCCACTGCAAACCATAGATGATACTACCTTACTATTTTAAAGGGTCCAATCCCTACGAGAGGCTTAACCTCTCTCAGCTGATGCAACAATGGGGCGTTCTCCTCTTGGGTCACTATTTGTTCCCAGTTGGGGTGATCCGGGAGGAGATTAGCCCCCGAAAGTCGATACTCGCACTACTGTTTGAATATGTTATCTCTTACAAACTGGATATTAATCGTGTTATCATTACTACTAGTGTATGCTTGTTCTCTTTTTGTACCACCTGTCAAGTCGTTACACGTCCAATGTACAATGTAATGCATATTACCCTGCTTTATATTTCTCAATAAAAATTATTGAAATAAAATCATATCATTCACTAGCTTTTACACTGAACATTTTCCTATCTGAACATTACAGTGGAGAATCAGTGAACAAATCAGTCCCCACCATAGGGGAAAATGGGAGCACCTGGGATATTTTATGAGACCCCAACATGAATGAGCATGCCCACTGGATTTTAAAAAAAAACAAAACATAATTTTGTACTTATACCACATTCCATTTTAAATCTTCTAGTTTCAAAAGGGCAAATTCCCCATGCACTTTCAGATATTACCACTGTGGGTGCCTATGTAGATTACAGGTTTGAATGGTTGTTTTCTTGTAGCACCTACGGATGCTTTTACATTGGGTGCTACAACAATTTATACAATTTATAATAGGTCAGAACGAATAAGTATATAGTATATCTCTCATTATAGATCCACTTTTGTTGTTATCTTATAGTATTACCTGTTATCAAATGCGTTTTTGAGAACAGCATTTGACCCTTTTAGCGCTGAGGGAATCCCACTACAAAGGTTTGTGTTACTCAGAGTTCAACTTTAATGTGTCTTCTTTTATTTGAAAAGGTCTGCAGATATATTACTGATATTATTAACTATACAGCAAGACTTTTTTTCCTCTTGTTAAACTGAAGGCTCTATAAACATGTATTTGCAGTATTTTAGAATTGCAAGCTGATTGAATTGGGCATTCAAGTTGTTTTTCCCAGTAAATAATTTATTTTTTTCCTGTAGCAAACTAAGAAACATTTATTTTTCCTCACTCCAGAGAACTAAAACATTCATTACTTTGTAGTTTCATCTTTATTATAACTAAGTAGCAAAGCAAGTACATTGTTCAGTATTGAACTGATTAGTGTTTTTACCTGTGTATTATTTAAGCCAAATAATTTTTATTAGGGTATTTCAGATAACAGGAAATAGAACAGTAGGTTCGTTTTAGAGGAAACAATATTGTACTTACAGAGTATGGTCAAACTGGACTGCATCCACAAAATACTTTCATGAATTTCACTGTTCTCAATTGACATACCATGAACTATTAACTGTAAGGGTGTACCAACGTATGTATCAATAGCATGCAAAATTATGTTCTAATGCTCTTTACGTCATTATAATTACAATGCAAAGCAGCATTTAGTATTGAAAATAAACCAACAATCAATAATACCAGAAAACAGGAAGGGAGAGAAAGTGATATCACATCGAACATCCGGAAAACCGGATACAGGACTACTTCTCAGAATTGAATGCGGCTTGCCAAGATGACCAGTTGGCAGTATATCTTACATGTGAGCTATCCTTATATGCTAGAATCTTTTCGTATTCTGCCACAACATTAATTTTTGCTATTAGTTCTCGTCTACTGGGGATTTGGTCAGTTTTCCATTTACTTAGCACCAGAGACCTTGCAGCAAATATGATATGCATTGATATTGACCTAACTGAGATTGTGCATTCTAAACATTTTAATGCTCAGAATTGCTTTCTCAATAGAGGGTTGAGTGAAAACCCTTGTAATTTTTGCAATGAGCTTAAAGATCTCAGTCCTGAAGCCTCGAAGGTGAGGACATGCCCACACCATATGGGCCAATGTCCTCACCTGTCCACAACCCCTCCAGCAGAGGTTTGAGTTGTCTGATGAGAACTTGGCGACTATATAAGGGGTAAAGTGCCACCTTGCAGGAAGTTTCGTCGCCAATTCCTCATAGTTCGAGCACCTCAAAAACTGACGATTATTTTGAATCGCTAAGAGCCATTGTTTATCCGTGAAGGTCATGCCTAGGTCTTTTTCCCATTTGATAAAAGGAGTAAGTTTGAAAAAGGTTGATTTGGAGCTAAGTAGGTCGTATATTAGAGATATTCCTTTCGCTTTGGGATTGGATGAATGTGCTTCCATATTTGAGTGGGGACTTGGACATATGTTGTACCTAATTGTTGAATCAGGGAAGATAACTGCATGTATGTCAGGAACTCTGATGGATGAATATTAAATCTGGTTTGGACCTCCTGAAATTATGTAAGTTTACCTTTCCTCAGGAGGTCTTTCAAAAGTATTATATATTTTTTCAGCCAGTGGTTCATAGATATGTTCGGGATCAGCCAAAGCACAGACTCCAGAGGGATGGGGACATCTGTAGTGTGAGTGCTTGGATGATATGATTCTTTTAGGTATGTCCAAGCATTGAGTGAAGCTTATATAGTAGGGTGATCTACAGAGATATTTGTAGAACATTTATTGTGTGCCAGTAGTAGGGACTTTAATGTTTTAGGGTGTAGCCATGCCTGCTCTAGTTGGCACCATGGTTTGGTTTCAGAAGTGTCTATCCAACTTCTGAGCTGGTCTAGAATTGCCGTCATATAGTAGTCTTTCAGGATTGGGATGCCAATCCCTGCTGCAGATTTATGTTTCCCTAGCATTGGAGAGGGGAATCTTACTCTTTTTCCTGTCCAGACAAAGTGTGTTAATTGTTTCTGTACAGATTTAAAAAAGGACGATGGTATAGGGATCGGGAGTGCCCTAAAAAGGTATGTTAATTTCGGTAGCAGTAGCATCTTGTATGCTGCTAGGCGACCGCTCCATGAAATAAAGTGTTTTTGGATTCTGGTAATTTCCTGTTGAAATGTATTCAATAGGGGAATGAAGTTAGTATGGAACAGATTACTGACAAATGAAGTTTGCTGGATTTCTAGATACGATATGGAGTTCGGGGACCAGGGGTATGGAAGGTCCTTTTGTATGGCTGCTTTAGTGGATTTGTCAATTGCTATGCCTAAAATACTAGATTTGGATGTGTTAACCCTACTTTGCTAAAAAGTGAAAGGGTTTCGTGAGCTGCGGTAAAAGAATTGTAGGGGTCAGACAGAGTCAATATTACATCATCTGCAAATAGGGAAATTTGGTGTTGTTTATTTAGAGATGGGATGCCCTGGATCAAGGGGTGTGTTCTGATCTTTTCCGCTAGGGGTTCCATAACCATTGCGATAATTAAGGGAGATAATGGACACCCCTGCCTCGTTACGTTGGTTATTTGAAAATTTCTAGAGAACATGCCCTCTGTAAATACATATGCAGATGGAGAAGAGTATAGTGCTAATATTGCCTTTTGAATTGGACCAGTCATGCCAAATTTTCCAAGACTTTAGATAGGTATCCCCAATGCACTCCGTCAAAGGCCTTCTCTGCATCCAGCGTAAGAAGCAGAGAAGGTCTTTTGTTTTTTTCAGCTAAGTGCAGGATGTTTATCATTCGTCTGGTTGCATCATTTGCTTGGTGACCAGATACAAAGCCAACCTGATCATGGTTAATAAGATCGGGAAGTAGAGAGGATAACCTGTTAGCAAGTATTTTAGCATATAGCTTGATATCGACTTTCAGTAAAGAAATAGGTCTGAAGTTTTGTGGGGATGATGGATCTTTACTCGGTTTTGGCAATGTCAGCATTTCTGGTGGAAATGTGTCTTTGGACATAGCGACATCAAAGACCTGTTTCAAATACGGTGATAGTTCATGTTGGAACAACTGGTAATACTCAGATGAGTATCCATCAGAGCCAGGTGACTTGTTGTGAGGCATGTTTCTGATTGTCTTTTCAATTTCGGTGGCTGTGAAAGGTGCATTGAGTGTGGATAATTCTGTTTGAGATATTTTAGGAAGGTGAATCGATGCTACTGTAGGAACTCAGATATCAAGCTATCAGGTGGTTGGAAGGTGTCTGGGTTATCCTTAAGGTTATATAGTGCCTCATAATAGTCGCTGAAGGCGTCTGCTATCTCTTTGGGGTTTGACACTACTTTTCCTGATTTGGGATTTGTCATATGAAGTATTTTTTGTTTTATTATTTTGTCTTTCAACTGATTCGCCAGCAGTTTCCCTGCTTTATTACTGCAGTGGTAGGTGTTTGCCTTCAGAATGCGGAAGCGGTTTTCCTGCTGGGAAATCAGATGTGTGCGTAATTCTTGTCTGGTGTAAAATAGTGAGTCCTCAATTTTTTGTGTGGTATTTTATTTGTTTAGGGATTCCAAATTTTGTATTTTAGCTAACAGGTCGTTAAGTCGCTTTGACTGCTGCCTTCTAAGATTAGTGCTCCTTTGTATGATTAGACCTCGTATATATACCTTATGAGTATTCCAAAGGGTAAAGGGATCACTAACCGAAGGAGCATTTATATCAAAGAATTATTTCAAAGCAGATCTAAGTGATTTTAGATTCTCAGGTTGAGAAATTGTGGAAATGTCGATTCTCCACCTATTTGCTCTTGTTTCAGAACTGCGATCCCCCACTCCAATGGAAATGGGAGCATGGTCAGACCAGGATATGACATGTATATCATATTTCTAAATTTTTTGCAACAGAAATTTATCCACTAAAAACATGTCTATACGTGAGTACGTATGATGCGCGTTTGAATAAAATGTAAAATCTTTTTCGGAAGAATGTTGGCACCTCCATACATCAAATAAACCTGAAGATGTAATAAATTGAGCTAAAGTTGGTCGTCGGAAAAGCTGGTGCTTTCGGTCAGACAGGTCCAGGACATTGTCCGAAATTACATTGAAGTCTCCACACAGAATTATATGACCCTGCTTTATGGTCTCCACATTTTTCCATATCTTCTTTAACCACTTAAGCAAAGGACCATTTGGTAGCTAAAGGACCAGAGGTGAATTCAGAATTTTGCACTGCGCTGCTTTAACTGTAAATTGTGCGGACATGCAATGTTGTACCCAAACGAAATTTGCGTCCTTTTCTTCCCACAAATAGAGCTTTCTTTTAAAGGTATTTGATTGCCTCTGCAATCTTTATTTTTTGCGATATAAACGGAAAAAGACCGAAAAATTTGAAAAAAAATGATATTTTCTACTTTTTGTTATAAGAAAAATCGAATAAACTCAATTTTAGTCATACATTTAGGCCAAAATGTATTCAGCCACATGTCTTTAGTAAAAAAAATGTCAATAAGCGTATATTTATCGGTTTGCGCAAAAGTTATAGCGTTTACAAACTAGGGTACATTTTCTGGAATTTACACAGCTTTTAATTTATGACTGCCTATCTCATTTCTTGAGGTGCTAAAATGACAGGGCAGTACAAACCCCCCCCAAATGACCCCATTTTAGAAAGTAGACACCCCAAGGAAATTGCTGAGAGGCATGTTGAGCCCATTGAATATTTTTTTTTTTTTGTCCCAAGTGATTGAATAATGACAAAAAAAAAAATTACCAAAAGTTGTCACTAAATGATATATTGCTCACACATGCCATGGTTATATGTGGAATTGCACCCCAAAATACATTTTTCTGCTTCTCCTGAGTACGGGGATACCACATGTGTGGGACTTTTTAGGAGCCTAGCCACGTACGGGACCCCGGAAACCAAGCACCGCCTTCAGGATTTCTAAGGGCGCAAATTTTTGATTTCACTCCTCACTACCTATCACAGTTTTGAAGGCCATAAAATGCCAAAATAGCACAAACCCCCCCCAAATGACCCCATTTTGGAAAGTAGACACCCCAAGCTGTTTGCTGAGAGGCATGGTGAGTATTTTACAGCTCTCATTTGTTTTTGAAAATGAAGAAAGAACATTTTTTTTTTCTTTTTTTTTTTCAATTTTCAAAACTTTGTGACAAAAAGCGAGATCTGCAAAATACTCACAATACCTCTCAGCAAATAGCTTGGGGTGTCTACTTTCCAAAATGGGGTCATTTGGGGGGGGGGGTTTGTGCCATCTGGGCATTCCATGGCCTCCGAAACTGTGATAGGCAGTGAGAAGTGAAATCAAAAATTGACACCCTTAGAAAGCCTGAAGGCGGTGCTTGGTTTTTGGGGTCCCGTACGCGGCTAGGCTCCCAAAAAATCTCACACATGTGGTATCCCCGTACTCAGGAGAAGCAACAGAATGTATTTTGGGGTGTAATTCCACATATGCCCATGGCATGTTTGAGCAATATATCATTTAGTGACAACTTTGTGCAAAAAAAAAAAAATAATAATATTTTTTCCGCAACTTGTGTCAACATATAAAATATTCCATGGACTCGACATGCCTCTCAGTATATAGCTTGGGGTGTCTACTTTCCAAAATGGGGTCATTTGGGGGGGTTTTGAACTGTTCTGGCATTTTATACACAACATTAGGAAGCTTACATCCACTCTTCTAACCACTTGAAGACAAAGCCCTTTTTGACACTTTTTGTTTACATGAAAACATATTTTTTTTTGCAAGAAAATTATGTTGAACCCCCAAACATTATATATATTTTTAAAGCAAAGGCCCTACAGAATAAAATGGTGGGTGTTGCATTTTTTTTTCTACACAGTATTTGCGCAGCGATTTTTCAAACGCATTTTTTTGGGAAAAAATACACTTTTTTTAATTTTAATGCACTAAAACACACTATATTGCCCAAATGTTTGATGAAATAAAAAGATGATCTTAGGCCGAGTACATAGATACCAAACACGACATGCTTTAAAATTTCGCACAAACGCGCATTGGCGACAAACTACATACATTTTTAAAAGCCTTTAAAAGCATTTACAGGTTACCCCGTTAGATTTACAGAGGAGGTCTACTGCTAAAATTACTGCCCTCGATCTGACCTTCGCGGTGATACCTCACATGCATGGTGCAATTGCTGTTTACATATGACGCCAGACCGACGCTTGCGTTCGCCATTGGGCAAGAGCAGGGCAGGACAGGGGTGCTTTTTTTTTTTTTATTATTAATTTTGCTTTTTTATTTTATTTTTAAACTGTTGCTTCCATATTTATTTATTTTTATCACTTTTATTGTTATCTCAGGGAATGTAAATATCCCCTATGATAGCAATAGGTAATGACAGGTACTCTTTTTTGAAAAAACTGGGGTCTATTGGACCCTAGATCTTTCCTCTGCCCTCAAAGCATCTGACCACACCAAGATCGGTGTGATAAAATGCTTTCCCAATTTCCCAATGGCGCTTTTTATATCCGGGGGGGGACATTCCCTCCCACTGCTTGTAAAAGCAGTCCAGAGGCTAATTAGCCACTAGGATTGCTTTTACATGAAAGCCGGCCGCTGGCTGAAAAGAATGATACCAAGATGATACCTAAACCCGCAGGCATCATTCTGGTATAAACATTCAAAGTCCAGCAACATACCAGTACGTTGCTGGTCCTTGTTGGACATGTATTGTAATCTTTTTTTTTCATGCAGCCTGTTGGCTGAACGAAAAAAAAAGATTGATCGGTGGGTATGCCCACCATTAGAATACCGCCCTTCATCCACCCACTTCTAATGATGGGCATACATGCACCATTTATATATGCCGAAGCATGGGGGCATCTTCCCGCAAAAGTTATGCCACGTACACATGGTCAGACTTTTCCACGGGCAAGCCTCCGTCGGAATTTCGACCGTATATACGCGGCATTAGGAGCAAAATCGCTCCTCCGCTCCTGCTGCCCCAATGCTTCGGCATATATGCTTTTTTTTTTTTAACTGTGGTGGTGAAATTACCTCCTACAGCACTGGAGTCGCAGGGATCAGGCCTGTCTCTGCGAACGCTGCAGTTATGTGTGTTGTGTTTTGCAAGTGACAGTGATCGATCGATACTGCACTTCGGTGGCCTGGGCTGGACGGAGGGGCAAAACGCAGGTGCTAGCAGGTATCTGGGCTGATCTCACTAACAGTGCGTTTTTGGGAACCCTAAACTGCTGGGGACGCTAGTATAGATCTGATCAGATCAGATATTGAGCTGATCAGATACTATACCACTAAGGGGGGTGTATGCTTCACGTGTGGGTGTTAGCGCTACTGGCACTAACCTGACGCTGCCTGGGGTGTGACGCAGACCCTCTCTGACGCTAAAACCTAACTGATATCACCCGCCGGGCGATCAGGGGGTTAAACCTTTATTGGGTTATATACACGGCGGGTGCCCTGACACTATAAAAAGCAAACTAACTAACCAGCGTCACCCGTAACACTTATATGATGATCACTGGTGAAAGGGTTAACTAGGGGCAATTAGGGGGTTAAAACCTTTATTAGGTAATATATGGGGGTACCTGACGCTATATAAAAACCTGACAGCGAACCTAAAAAAAAATTACTGGCTACCTATCGGCATCACCGACACTAAGACAACGATCATAAAAACGATTGGTTAGCGACAGTGGTGATAGGGGGTGAAAGGGTTACCCGGGGGGCGATCAGGGGGTTAAACCTTTATTAGATAATATATGGGGGTACCTGACGCTATAAAACCTGCGGCGAACCTAAAAAAAATTACTGGCTACCGATCAGCATCACCGACGCTAAGACATCGATCAGAAAAATTATCGCATAGTGACGGCGGTGCTAGGGGGTGAAAGGGTTACCTGGGGGGTGATCAAGGGGGTTACACCTTTATTAGGTAATATATGGGGGTACCCGACGCTATAAAAACCTGCGGCGAACCTAAAAAAAATTACTGGCTACCGATCAGCATCGCCGATGCTAAGACATCGATCAGAAAAATTATCGCTTAGTGACAGTGGTGATAGGGGTGAAAGGGTTACCTGGGGGGGCGATCAAGGGGGTTAAACCTTTATTAGGTAATATATGGGGGTACCCGACGCTATAAAAACCTGCGGCGAACCTAAAAAGAATTACTGGCTACCGATCAGCATCGCCGACGCTAAGACATCGATCAGAAAAATTATCGCTTAGTGACAGTGGTGATAGGGGTGAAAGGGTTACCTGGGGGGCGATCAAGGGTGTTAAACCTTTATTAGGTAATATATGGGGGTACCCGACGCTATAAAAACCTGCGGCGAACCTAAAAAAATTACTGGCTACCGATCAGCATCACCGACGCTAAGACATTGATCAGAAAAATTATCGCATAGCCACGGCGGTGCTAGGGGGTGAAAGGGTTACCTGGGGGGTGATCAAGGGGGTTAAACCTTTATTAGGTAATATATGGCGGTACCCGACGCTATAAAAACCTGCGGTGAACCTAAAAAAAATTACTGCCTACCGATCAGCATCACCGACGCTAAGACATCGATCAGAAAAATGATTGCTTAGTGACAGTGGTGATAGGGGGTGAAAGGGTTATCTGGGGGGTGATCAGGGGGTTAAACCTTTATTAGGGGGGGTTAGGGGGCTACACTGGACCTAAAACTAAATGTAGTGACACTTTTACAGTCACAAATGTCACTGATTGCAGTGATCACTAAATAAATGGTCACTGCAATCAGTGACACTGTGACTGGGGGCTGGGGGGTGATCTGGGGGTGTCTGGGGGGGGGCGATTTATGTGCCTATGTGTCCTGGTGTCAGTGTGCTGTTTTGTGTACTAACCTGCATCTTCTCCTGTACGGCGCTCGGTATATGTGAGCGCCCCAGGAGAGATGACATCACTTCCTCCTTCCTGGCAGGCAGGGGAAGCTCTCTCTCATGCCGGATCGCTCCCGAAGGTAAAACGACCACCCACTGTAAAGAAGGGGGGTCCGCTCGGACCCCCCAACTATACAAAGGCAATCACGTACATATACGTGATTCTGCCTGTCGGTGCCATTCTGCTGACGTATATTTACAGTGGGCGGTCGTTAAGTGGTTAAGTATCCTAGTTGGTTTGTATTTGGTAGGTATAAGTTCACCAGTGTATATTTGATTTTGGATATTTCGTAGACAAGAATGAGGTATCTACCCGAAGGATCTAGGTGAGACTCAATGTGTATGAAGGGGACAGAGTCCGGCGCGGCAATTCAAATAAATCTGTCATCTTCCCCGGTCTGGTGCCCTCCTTTCTTTTGCGGGATGGCATCAGAGATTGTGCCCGCTCTGTGTCTGCTGAAAGGTGGTGAAAAACGAGGCTTGTAGTCTCTATTTTTCCCCTTTGCAGGCCCGGATGTGTCAGAGCTGTCCTAGTGTGCTTCCATCCGCTCCGCTGGCTAGCCACGCCCCCACCTGTGTATTTTTTAATAGAACTTGAAAAGCATTTTAGGAACATTTCTGAGATTTTTATATGTATTTAATTTTTTATATAAAATAAAATAATTTCAGTATCCCTAAGAGCAGAATGATGACCTCATTCAGTGTGTTGTGGGTCCTAGTCCAGGCTGTGTTGCTCAGCTGCCGTGTTCGCAGAGAGTTCTAAAAGCTGTCCAGCAGGTCTTTCTGGATCATAAGACAAGCTTCAATATTTACAATATTTTCTCAAAATTAAATTGCTTCAGGCAGACCTGCAACTTACTACTAGTGGCTATGGGTGCTAAAGTCCACCAGGATCAGCCTGCTTCCCAAAAGCAGATAAGTGTAGACAATATTAGAGAATAGAGGATTGGAGTTTGGAGTTTGGCTCAGGTTGTCATCCTCTATGAACAATAAAGCTTTTTTTAAATAAAAGAAAAAAAAAGTTTCAGTAGTATGTGGCTATTTTGTACATCCATTTACATAATTACAAATCTTTTGACAGGTAAGACATTAAAGCATGTCTAACCCTAACTGAATGACATTTATTTTGATAAAGAACTATGCATCATAAACAAATGCCATTTTTTAAATAAAATGCTTGTGCAAATAGACTCTGCACTTTTCAAATGCAGTTGCATTAATTTTCCCCAGAGTTTAGTAAATGTGGTAAAGTTCTGTTTTCCATCATCCAATCATGTGCAAGCAAAAATGCTTTTTTAAATTTTCCTTTCACATGATTGGGTATTCTTTACAAAGGGAAGCTTTACCACATTACATATGTAGCGCCCTTCCCAAATGGTTGGGACGCTATGTGTAAATTTAGGGGTGGTCTGAGCCAGTAGTTGGGCTCAGACCTGGATAATTGTGTTGAAATTTGCTTTTGCTCTGTTCGCCTGTAGGTGGCACTGCCACCACCGACCCAGGCTGGAATACAGGGGTATCACACCACATTGGGTGTCCTCTCTCAGCAGCCGTGCAGTGGGCGTGGTTAACCCGCTGTGCATGCTGGGAGAGGGTACATAAGGGGCAGACGCCATTAGCAGGGGTCGTTACTGTGTGCGCGCCTCGTGGCGCCCAAGCTGCCCACTTGCGGGAAGCCCAATCTTAGGGAAGGAGGCCTGGGGAGGATCTGCCCCAGAGGAGACTGGCGACGGTACTGCTGTCTCGGGAGGAGGCCTGGAGACTCACCTAAGAAGGGATCCATTACTACAAGCCCTGCAATACGTCAATTCAGCATAAAGGTACTCTCTATTGCTTGGCTGGGAGGTTCGGGACTTTGATAATCCTGTGGCAGAGGATTCCTGATCGCATCCCTAAATTCTCAGATAAAGTTGATCCGTGCATCATCCCGGCTGCTAGGACCAGTGAACGGGACAATCCGGGTGAGCAATACCCACTCAGGCTTGAGTGGCGACGTTGTGCCTTTAGTGTTGTGTGCCTGAACCTTCCCCTATTCTTCTCTCGTTTACTACTTTCTCTACAAGTTCCCACAGCAAGAAAAAAAGAAGAAAATAAAGCCTTCCTGTTTAGGTTTTACATTTGTGTGGACATTGACTTTTTTTCCAAAGACTTTCTATACCCTGACAACGGAAGCCATGGAGGTAGTTTGCGTGACCCAAAACAAAACCAGCCGGTCCCTTAAATGGGGGTAAGTGCTACACATATACTAAGGAAAATTAGTGCAACTGCACTTGCAAAGTGCACAGTCTATTTGCCTTTAGTAAATTAACCACCAAGACTTGTTTTTAGGGCTGCAGTTAAAAATCACGAGGCCCCATACAGCCTACCTGACAGGCATCCCCCCCGGCTGGAAGTCCAGCCCAGGACGTTGTATATCTTGTCCATTGTTATACAGTTAACATGGATATTTGCAAATACAGTAGTAGTAATATGCACTGTTAGGCCCCTTTCACACGGAGGTCCGTTCAGGTCCGCCTGTCAGTTTTTTAGGCGGACCTGAAACGGATCCTCCATGCACCCCTATGGAGGCACGGATGTCAGCGGAGACATGTCCGCTGACATCCGCTCCGCTCCGCCAAAGTGTGACGGAGGAAAACCCTATTTTTCCTTCCGTCGGTGGAGCGGATCGGATGACAACGGACTCTACGGTCCGTCATCATCCGATTCCCCATAGGGGAGAGCGGCGCTCTGACAGGGCGGTCCCTGCACAGTGTGCGGGGACCGCCCAGTCATCCGTCGGCTCAGCGGGGATCAACGGAGCGATCCCCGCTGAGCAAGCGGAGCTTCACGGGGCGGATCTGCACGGATCCGCCCCGTGTGAAAGAGCCCTAAATCAAGTAATAAGCTGTAGGATGTTTATACAGTTGCAATATAACACTTATTAAAGGTACAGAATTGCAGCAGTATATTACTTGTCATCGGCACAGTATTGCAACAGTATATCACTCAGTAATGGCACAGTATTGCAGCAGCGTGTTATATGGCAATGGCACAGAAGTTCAGCAGTGTATTACTCAGCAATGGTACAGTATTGCAGCAATATATTACTTAGCAATGACACAGTATTGCAGAGTGGCAGTGTTCCAGGCTTAGCCTGTTTTACCAGAGGATGGCTTTTGCTGGAGGGGTGGAAAACTACAGTACAAGGTAGTGTAGCACTATGACCATAGGATCTGTTGGTAATTTGGGTCTATTTCCCTCCACCATGTACTTACTCAGCCAGTGGTGGCTGGTGCTCTAAAAAAAATTTTTTTGGGGGGGGGGGGCAAACAAACTGAAAGATTCTAAAAAAAAAACATCAATTGCAGCCTCACTGTGCCCATCAAATGCAGCCACTGTACCAAACGCAGCTACTGTGCCATCAAACGCAGACACTGTGCCATCAAACGCAGCCACTTTGCCATCAAAAGCTGCCACTGTGCCATCAAATGCTGCCACTATGCCATCAAATGCTGCCTCTGTGCCCCAAATGCTGCCACTGTGCCCATTAATCGCTGCCACTGTGCCCATTAATTGCTGCCACTGTGCTCATTAATCGCTGCCACTGTGCTCCACATGCTGCCACTGTGCCCCAAATGCTGCCACTGTGTCCATTAATCGCTGGCACTGTGCCCCAAATGCTGCCACTGTGCCCCCCACTCGCCGTCTGCCCGGCACTTACCCTGTCTCGGGTGGGCAGCGGGTGACGGCGGCAGGCGGCGATGTCCGGTGTCCTCCATGTCTTGGGTGCAGCGGGTGACGGCGGCAGGCGGCGATGTCCGTTGTCCTCCATGTCTCGGGTGCAGCGTGTGACGGCGGCAGGCGGCGATGTCCGGTGTCCTCCTCTATGTCTACTGTCCTATGATTGGACGTCGGATAGGCGGCGCCCAATCACAGCGCTTGACGTTTCAGCCAATCAGGTGACAGGTAACAGACCTGGCCGAGCACCTGATTGGCTGAGAGGCGGGTCAGTGTTAGGAAAGCGATGTATTCGGCTCCCTAACACAACACTGAGCAATCAGCGAGCGCAAAGCATTGCACCCGCTGATTACCATTTTGGAAGCCTATTAGAGCCCACAGCTCTAATCAGGAGCTTCCAAAAAAAAACGCTGCTGTAATTCATATGCCCGGCGCCCGACAAGGGGTCGGGCACATGAATAGGGGGCGGCAGCGGCGACCATAGATAGATTCATGCAATGCATGAATCTATCTTTGGTGGGAGAGAGTGACAGGAGAGGGGGGATGGTGCTCCTGCGCCCTTTATGGAAGCAACGCCACTGTACTCAGCCCTAGAGTGATTAAGCTTCCTTACACCATCTCTTCTGGCTCTACTCAGACTCTGATCCAGGCTCTCTCTCTTCAGTAGGCCCCCAGATAGGCAGTGGTGGCTGGTGGGGTTTTTTTGGGTGGGGGGCAAACAACCCCCCCTTGGGCCGCCGGTGGAGCAGCACTAGCACAACTGCCAGCTTGCCCCCCAGGCGCATCGCGGCATGGCACTAGCACCCCCCTTCACCACTAGCTGTCCTTCCCGTGGATGCGTGGATATTCATTCACTGTTGCAACACACCTGGGTGGTCTCCAGGTTGCATGATCTGTGACCTGAGCCCACACTATTCTGTGACATCTACAGGATCTCTCAAGGAACAATTTTCCTCTAAAGATTCCACTCTACTGGTAAAAAGGCACAGTACCACCTGCTGAATGGAGGCAAAGTTGCACCTGCCTAGACCCCCCCCCCTTAAAGTAGAACTTCACTCCTTCAATCAACATTGGCTATATTTAACCCTTATGCTGCTAGCATTAGTAAATAGATAGGAAAATATATACAATTTACTTGTTTTAAACTTTTTTTTTACATTTATTCAGTTACTTTCTGATTTGCAGGCCTAGGCAAATGATGTCATACATTCTAAGGAAAATGGAAAAATTACTTGCAGTTTTATTAAACAAAATATCTAAGGCATAGATTTCCAATTGTCACTCCATTTTTAGAGTTTCCACAGTTTTATCCACAACTGTTCCTTTTCTAGATCAGAAGCCGGACTCCAGCAGCCACCCTGTGTAAAAGTTGGAGGGCTCCTCTTCCTCTTCCCTGGCCAGTCAGTTTAGCAGGGACTTGGAAAAGTCAAGCTGCACTCTCAAATCTTTTCTCCCATTCTGCCAAAGGAATGTCCATGACATTAAATTTTGGAATCAGTTCCAGAGCTGCTCCTAGAGGTACCATGGTGGTGATAAGGCCCTTGTCCTCAGAAGAGAACTGACTTTCCATATCATGCCAACTGCACCAAGTTTGGCAGAGGCTCTGTGGTACCCAACCTGGGAAAGATCACACACATACAGTCCAGGATGTTAATAACTGGTTCGGGTACTGGAATGCCTGTAGAGAACAAGATGTGTCCTTGCACTGACCCTACTCAATCTGACCCTACTCCCTGCGCTGATAGCTCTCTCTGACAAACAGGGTCCTTACCGATCCACATACTCCAGGAATGCCAAAATGACGTGGGCACCCTATTTTATACAGTCCCACAACAAGATGGCTGCCAGAGGCCATCAGAATTTACAGTGTCAAATCAGAGAGCTTCAACCTTTGTGACAACTGCTGTATGTGATTTCTCAATGAACAATTTTCCTCTAAAGATCCCCCTCCATTGGTATAGCGGCACAACACAACCTACTAAATGGAGGCCAAGTTGCACCTGCCTATAAGTTACATTAACATGTTAAAGTTTATATGAGATTTTTGTGATTGAGTTTACATATACTTTAGGCATCAAAAGACTAATGCACGGACTTGGGCTGTCTGCCATCATAAGATTCCCGGATCAGTTCCGGGGACGGTCACTTTTGTGCCACCATGGTGCGGAAACCTTGACTTGGGGGGTCCTGGGTGGAGGCGCGTTGCGGGGGGAGGTCTGCTGGAGGCACGAAGTCGCTCCCCTCACCTCGAGCGTGCCTGCCTGGTTCGCCCCTGACTTCATACGATACACTATAATTAGTGTGTGGTCCGGGGAGTCGGGTTGGTCTGCTTGCGCACCCAATAACTCCTCTTCGGAGGATAATTCAGTCCTAAATTCTGAAACCCGGCGGTCAGGGCTCAGCTCACTCGATGTGTGGGTGGAGGACTCGCCGCCGACCCGTTATCTGATCATTGCATCCCCTATGCCTTTGGCTGATTTATCTGTTTTTCTTTTGTGATCGTATGTCATTTACGTTTTTATATTATTCTTTCTCTTTTTTTTTTCTTATGGATAAACTAAAAAGAGTAATGATCGGTGCACTACTTGACATCTCTATATCTTTCAACTGTATATTGCGATGTATTGCCTTGTCTTTCATAAACAAAGATTTAAAAAAAAAAAAAAAGACTAATGCACAAAGTAGTACAAAGAACAGCGATGGTGTATAAATTATAGCAAACAGGTTAAAATAAGCTAAAGCCTGATTGGTTGCTATGAGTTTCAAAACTTTGTCCATAACCACTGCCTTGTTAAATAATTATATCTGAATAATGCAAACTTTGTTAGGAACATTGATTAAATGTTGTACTATGAATATTAATTTGTTTTCGTAATCACAGAAGTAAGGAATGGAAAGCAATATTTGGAAAGAAGCTCTGAAGGTATTTAGCCATTGAAGAGAAGAAGCTGCAATCTGATTTTCCATGAGCCACAGATAAAAGACCTCTCTAATTTCCCTTTAAATGAGCAAAGCCCTGGGTATTCTGTTTGCATTAATGGATTTCCATTACTTTAATGTTTGCAAAATATCATTTAAAAATAAATACGTTTAGTTATGCAGCAAGTGAGAAGGTAAGATATGAGATAGGCGCTTTTCTTAAATTCATTATTTTATCTTGATTTTAGGGGGAACAAAATGTTTTCCATTCTCTTTTGCCATTATTGCCATAAAACAAATAAAGTAATATTTCTCAACATTGTTACATTTTATTGGCAGCTCAGGAAAACAGGAGACATCTGTTTTTGCAGTCAGTCTTATAAAGCTTCTCTAGGCAGCTTCTCCATATATTTTAGACATTTTTTAAAGTTAATGTACAATACCTTTATATAGCTTTCTATTATGGTCAGGGCTAAAACACAAATTGGTTGTAAGCCCTGTCTATTATTATTTTTAACTAAGTATTTTAGATCTGTAGTGAACAAATAATTAGCCATTTCATACATTTTTATATGGGGATAGTTTGTTGATATTATGTATACAACTTTGTGGCTTAGGAAGGGCTAATTTAGGACTGACACACATACCTAGGACCAGCTATTTGTCATCCAATAATCTTTCATGGATACTGCATGCTTTGTTTCAAACTTTATACAGTCTAAATATCTGTATATGTGTATGACTAATTTTAATCATGCTGCAGCTTTGTCATTCCTCACAGGTAGTGTGCTGGGACCCTTACAGTGTTACTAAACCCACAATAGTAAAATCAGTCTGTATACGCAGTAAAGCATGCTTGTTATAGTCACTGTGGAACCTAAGGGGTTAATCCTCTGCATTGTGTAAAAAGACTGTTTGATCCTGTCTTCTCTGAACCTCCCTTTCTTCCACTGTCCCCTTATTATTTTCCTGATACCACAGCGTCTATGGAGTCAGGCTGCACATGATCAGTTAGATGAGTATTGCTAGAGAAGTTGTTTTTTTTTTCTAGGGAGAGTGCATG
Source organism: Rana muscosa (assembly GCA_029206835.1). Taxonomy (NCBI): domain Eukaryota; kingdom Metazoa; phylum Chordata; class Amphibia; order Anura; family Ranidae; genus Rana; species Rana muscosa. The sequence continues at coordinate 182,740,143 of CM055121.1, forward strand.
TGATCAGCATAGGGCAAATCAGCACTGTCCAGAAAGAGGGTCAGGGGTCTTGCAGTCTCATAGGACAGTAGAAAACTCCTCCTACAAGCTTTAACCAGTACTTGGCTGGACACTGATACAGCCACACGAATGCTCTAACTGCTGATGAGAAGAGGTATTTAGAAGTTTATATTTCCTAAAATAATTGCATTTCCATGTTCTGTGTACTGTGGGAGAGCAGATATAGTGAATGCAGGGTCCTGGGTTAAGTAACACTTTAAGTGTTATCTATCACATGACCACTTGATTTAGAACCCTGCAGAGGGGCAGGGGGCAAGCCAACCTCATAGAGATGCTAAACTACTGAACCGCCAAAAGGTAAAAATAGTTTACTTTTTTATATATTTAAACAGGCAAAAGTTATATGTTTTTCCATACAGTGCCTACAGATAAAGACAGGGCCATGGGGCGGTGGGTAGGAGGTACAGTATATTTATGTGGGGAGTTGCTGCATAACAAGCTGAACTGCATCCTCCATACCATCTTCTCTTGCTGGGTGCCAAGGCAACCCTCCTGCCATGTTTGTTTTCACTGCTGCTTAAATGGGAGAGAGCTGGTGTGCACTGTGTGAGGGAAAAAAAGCTGTGATCTTGAGCGGTACTAGGTCCAGGCTGGCTGCTATAAGAAAAAGAGATGCTTTTTGTAAAAGATGGGTAAGCTTTGCAGGAGAGAAGAGTATGGACGTGAGGGCTGGGAAGGGGAGTTATGCAGAGGCCAGAGTTGTGGAGGGGAGGGTGCAGAAGTGAGTTGTATGTTGGGGATGCAGAGGTGAGCTTTGGAGGAGAGGTGCAGAGGTCAAGGTGGTGAAGGGATGGGAGGAAGGGGGTGTGTAGAGGTGAGAGCTGTGGATGGAGGTATAGAAGTGAGATGTAGATGGTGGATTCTGACGCAAGCTGTGGAAGAGAACAGCAGAGATTTGCAGTTGACAGGTGTTGCAGAGATGAGCTGCAAAAGAGGTGGGGAAGTGCAAAGGTGAGCTACAGACAGGAGGTGCAAAGGTGAGCTGTGGACAGGGTTAGCTATGGGCAGGTGTTCAGAGGTGAGCTGTGGAAGAGGGTGCAGAAATGAGATGTAGATAAGGAAGTGCAAAGGTAACTTGTAGCTAGAGGTGAGTTGTGGACAAGGGGTGCTACAGTGAGCTGTGGATGGGAAGTGTAGAGCCAAACTATGGATAAGGGGAGAAGAGGTGAACTGTGGACAGAGGGTGCAGAGCAGAGCTATGGATAAGAGGTATATAGGTGACCTGGACAGGAAGAACATACTGTAGGTGAGCTGTGGACAGGGGCAAATGCTGTGAATGGGGAGTGCTATCACATTCCTGGTTGGAGGCCGAGAACACAAGAGGGCTATCCTTATATCTTTTGACCAGACACCTTTGGAACAAAAGGGCACAGAGTGGCATGGGTGCCAGAAGTGCAGGTAAAACTAAAGGATGGCAGAGACAAGCCATGGTAAGGAACTAGCTAAACCCAATAGTAAGAAGGCAGAGCAGACACAAGTCCAAGGGCTGGCTAGGTCAGCAAGAGGCAAATCAGATCTCAGAAACAGATTCAGGGTTCAAGTCACAGTGTACCAGCGGAAGACCATCTAGTAACTTTCCAGCTCAGTTCTGTTCCTTAATTAGACCACTTGGAGCCAAAACTAGCAATAAGACATGCATGCCCTGGTGATGGATACTGTACATCCAAGCAGAGTTCCTGAGTAAATTAGCATGCTCATAGAAAATTGCATGCACACGCACCTAACTGAAAGTTATCTTTGTTCAGTGCACTGATACCGTCCTAAGAGGTGAAGGGGGATTGCAATTTTCGTGGGGTTTGCAGGAAAATAGTTTTTTACTAGGGAAGTATTTTGCTTCATGGTGGTGATGATGGTATGGGGATAGCTACAGAGTTTAGTGGTCAAGAGTAGGTAATGCAGCAGTTAGGATTTTTTAATGTACTGTGTACTTTACGTACCCCTACCCACCATACTCTGTATGCTGTGTTATTTGTTACATACCCCTCACTTTGGTATGCTACATACTAATGGCTGCTGTATGGACGTCAGCCAGTATGGTATGATGGGGTGTACATATTACTGCACCTTGCACTCTGTTTGCTAGGCTGCACATTACATACTCTTGATCACTGCACTCTATATGCTGGGCTGTATGTTACACACTCTCATGACCACTGCACACTGTACACTGAGTTACATAACCCTTCACTATCCAGGGCAGCTGAGACTGCAGAGAAAGGGACTGGGGAGTCTCTGTCCTCTGAATCTGTCTCAAAAAGTGAGACATCAGGAGCAGAGGCGTAACTAGAAACCTCTGGGCCCCGGTGCAAGAAATCACAAAGGCCCCCCCTCGAAAAAGCATGATTTTGATACTTTTTTTTGAGGGGGGTTGCAACGGCGGTAGTTGAGGGGGGATGGCAGCTGTGGTACTTGAGGGGGGTGGCTGCAGTGGCAGTGGTGGTGCCATCCTCTCCCACCACCACCTGTGCCTCTTACTGATCCCATCCTCCCACCACTGATCTCATCCCTATCCCCCCCATCACCTCTGTTGTAGAAGTAATGGGGGGATAGGGATGAGATGAGTGGTGGGGGGATGGGATCAGTAAGAGGCACAGGTGGTGGAGGTTGGCATCGATTGCTTAGCTCTGCAAAATGTCACTTACCGTCAATCAATCGATTCCCCGGGAATTCCGTTCGATCGGTCACGGTCGCCGTGCCTTCTAATCTCCCGCCAGGATGCCTTCTTGCCTCATGGGTAGACCGTATAGGTATTCCACGCAGAGAGGAAAGCTCCTCCCTCGCCTTCTCTCATTGGTGTCAGCAGGTCTGCTGACTTAATTTTTCAGTGTCTGCCCCCAGTCTCATTGCTGCCTCTGCCCAGGCCCAGATTTACTCACTTTGCCGCCCCAAGGCCAGGTCCTTCAATACCGCCCCTCCACACACACCATCACATAGGGGGACTCCCCAGAGAGCCCCCTTACATCAGGGACCCCACAGAGCCTCCCTACTTACATCAGGGTCCCTAGAGAGCCTCCTCCTACATTAGGGTCCCCAGAGAACCTCCCCTTACATCAGGGTCCCTAGAGAACCTCCCCTTACATCACGGTCCCCAGAGAACCTCCCCTTACATCACGGTCCCCAGAGAACCTCCCCTTACATCACGGTCCCCAGAGAACCTCCCCTTACATCAGGGTCCCCAGAGAGCCTCCCTACTTACATCAGGGTCCCCAGAGAGCCCCCCCTTACATTAGTGTCCCCAGAGAGCCTCCCCTCCTACATTAGTGGCCCCAGAGAGCCTCCCTTCCTACATTAGTGTCCCCAGAGAGCCCCTCCTTACATCAGAGTCCCCAGAGAGCCTCCCTACTTACATCAGGGTCCCCAGAGAGCCTCCCTATTTACATCAGGGTCCCCAGAGAGCCTCCCCTTATATCGGGGTCCCCAGAGAGCCTCCCTACTTACATCAGGGTCCCCAGAGAGCCTCCCCTTATATCGGGGTCCCCAGAGAGCCTCCCTTACATTAGTGTCCCCAGAGAGCCTCCCCTCTTACATTACATTAGTGTCCCCAGAGAGCCCCTCCTTACATCAGGGTCCCCAGAGAGACCCTTCTTACATCAGGGTCGCCAGAGAGCCTCCCCTTACACCAGGGTCCCCAGAGAGCCTCCCCTTACACCAGGGTCCCCAGAGAGCCTCCCCTTACACCAGGGTCCCCAGAGAGCCTCCCCCTTACATCAGGGTCCCCAGAGAGCCTCCCCCCTACATCAGGGTCCCCAGAGAGCCTCCCCCTTACATCAGGGTCCCCAGAGAGCCTCCCCTTACACCAGGGTCCCCAGAGAGCCCCCCCTTACACCAGGGTCCCCAGAGAGGCCCCCCCTTACACCAAGGTCCCCAGAGATCCCCCCATACACCAGGGTCCTCAGAGAGCCCCCCTTACACCAGGGTCCCCAGAGAGCCCCCCCTTACACCAGGGTCCACATAGAGTCCCTTGTTACACCAGGTTCCTCAGAGAGCCCCCCTTACACCAGGGTCCCCGGAGAGCCCCCCCTTATACCAGGGTCCCCAGAAAGCCCCCCTTACACCAGGGTCCCCAGAAAGCCCCCCTTACACCAGGGTCCTCAGAGAGCCACCCCCCTTACACCAGGGTCCCCAGAGAGCCTCTCCTTACATCAGGGTCCCCAGAGAGCCCCCCTTACACCAGGGTCCACATAGAGCCCCCCGTTACACCAGGGTCCTCAGAGAGCCCCCCCTTACACCAGGGTCCCCAGAGCGCCTCCCCTTACACCAGGGTCCTCAGAGAGCCCCCCTTACACCAGGGTCCTCAGAGAGCACCCCTTACACCAGGGTCCCCAGAGAGCCTCCCCCTACATTAGGGTCCCCAGAGAGCCCCCCCTTACCCCAGGGTCCCCAGAGATCCCCCCTTACACCAGGGTCCTCAGAGAGCCCCCCCCCTTACACCAGGGTCCACATAGAGCCCCCCCTTACACCAGGGTCCACATAGAGCCCCCCCTTACACCTGGGTCCCCAGAGAGCCCCCCCTTACACCAGGATCACCAGAGAGCCCCCCCTAACATTAGTGTCCCCAGAGGCCCCCTTCCTTACATTAGTGTCCCCAGAGGCCCCTTTCCTTACATTAGTGTCCCCAGAAAGACCCCCCCTCTTACATCAGGGTCCCCAAACAGCTGACTCCCCCCTTGCAGGGGTTCCCCTGTACCTGGCTGGTGGAGGTGGCGATTGGCAGCTCTATGGTGTCCACAGGCAGGGGGGTCTTGCTGGGGCTAGTAGTTCTATATCCGAACCATGTGAGGGGGGAGGGGCCTCTGACCCGGGCATCAGCAACATTGTGCAAGCAGAGTGAAAGTGAAACTAATACCTGCCCGGGTCAGAGGCCCCTCCCCTCCCCTCTGTATACACACTGACACTCAAGTACTACAAGCCCCAGGGGGATCTTGCTGCCCACACAGGCACCATAGAGCTGCCGATCGCCGCCTTCCACCTCCTCCCACATCTCCCCACTGCACTCTAAACGGCCAGTCAGAGGTGCAGGCAGGGGAGATGTCTTGGGGGGTTGCCGCGGTGCCGCCCCTGCATCCACTGCCTTGTCAGCACCCGATCCCTGCGGCGGAACGGCTCCTCATACTGGCGGGCGGTGGGCGGGCCCCTCACACGGGCGGCGGGCGGGCCCCCCGGACTTCACGGAACTACAGGGCCCAGTCGCAGCTGCGACTGCTGCGACCCTGAAAATTCCGCCACTGATCAGGAGTGGGTTTAGACCCCAGTTTCTGTATTTCACCAATGGCCCCAAATGGGGCTCCTAATTTTTTTTTTAATAGCAATGTAAATAAAACAATGTAAAAAAAGAATAAATTAAAAAAGAATAAATAAAAAAACTGACACCACCCTCTGCTCTACTGACACATCCACATTTCAACATGTTTTACTTGTTTTACCTTTAAATGTTTATGCAATAGGCTGCTCACACCTATGGGAACAATATCAGATTGCAGTGGTCAGCAATAGACTTGTGCACAACGGAAAAATTCGTTCCGTTTCGGTTCGTTTCTTTCCGGTCCTGTTGATTCGTAATCATTCGTAATTTTGCTAGACGGGATTTTTCGTGTTCGGACTCATTCGTATTTTTGCAAGCGACATTTTTCGTTGAATTTTTTGTTGCTTTATAATTCGTACTTTCGGTAGAGTACGTTGTTTTTCGTTGATTCTGGACACAACTCCTACTTTCGTAACTTTTTTTGGGTTCGTTGATTCGTAATTTTCCGTGTCTCTCTCACAACGACGCTGCCTATTATGCCTAATGTGCTTCGAATGGATTTGTACTTTTCTAAATACATAGCGGTTATTTGTAATGAAATCTCGTATTTTACTTTCGTTTTTTACATGCAGCTATAGGCACCGCCCCTGTACACCATTTTGAGAGGGAGAAGCACGGTGAGGGAGAAGCAGAGAGCAGAGTGAGTGTTATTGTGCTTCGAATGGATTCGAAATCTCGTATTTTACTTTCGTTTTTTCATGCGGCTATAGCCTCCGCCTCCTGTACACCATTTTGAGAGGGAGTTCAGCATGGTGAGGGAGAAGCAGAGAGCAGAGTGAGTGTTATTGTGCTTCGAATGGATTCGTACATTCGTAACTTTTTTCATAACGAATTATGCCGAAGACCTTCGGGCATTCGCTATTTTGCGGTATAATTTATTTTGGATTCGGTTTTATTCGTAATTGCTCTGTTCGGAAATTCGAATGCTTCCGAATGTCCGAAAGTTGCTAAATTCGGACGAATTTCGATTCGTTACGAAACGAATTGCACAAGCCTAGTCAGCAGTACGCAACATAAAGAGAGCAGGGTTGAGGATTATATAATATATAGCTCACTATACATGGAGATCAGCAAAAAAGATCAGCAAATTATTTGAAATCAATAATTACACTTTAAATAAAATAACCTACTAGTGACATACATTTCAATTGACCGCTAAATTGATCAGGACTGTCCAGCTCAAAAAATGTAAAAAGGGTAACTAAACTGCATCTGAGCACCAGAAGCCAAAACTATTCAACTAATTTTTAATATTCAAAGCAAACACACTATTCCATCCATGTCTCCATGCTTAATTTTGCTGAGAAATTACTTTGAAAACACCCCATAGCGTTTCTGGCTGTGGCCAGCTTGAGTAAAGGTAGATGATTCATGTAGCATTTACATCATGGAATCCATCTGCCCTTAGCTTATGCATGCAGGCAGGAGGGTGTGCTTATCTGAGAAAACCCCTCTTCCCTTTCTGAAGACTCCTGGGTTGTATGCAATCATTTGCTTAGGCCTGCAAACCAGGGAGTAACTGAAAATGTAAAAAAAAGTTTAAAACAAGTAACTAGTATATACTTCAACGTCCAATCATGTTCAAGCAAAAATTACATTTTTTTTTTTTTCCTGGCACATACTGTATTCTTTTCAAGGTTAATTTTCATCTCATTTATGATGCTGTGGGGATAATTCCCATGCAAAGTGAAAATTAACTTACAAAGTGAAGAGCCTATTTACCCTTGGTAAATCAACTCCATTGTGTTGTGGATTGATAAATCAAAGATGTTGAAGAAGAGTTGTTTGGCGCCAGTAACAGTGGACATGTTTGTCACAACCCAAAGACAGTTTCCAACATTACAACTGTGAAGCATTGTGGTGGAAGTGTTATGGTTTAGGGTTGCTTTGCTGTCTCAGGGGCTGGACAGCTTACTGTTATCAAGTCAACTATAAATTCAGCATCGTATGAAAATGTGCTTGATGAAATGTAAGGCCATCTGTTGAAGTTGAGCCAGAAATGTATCTTTCAACATGGATCTTTCCACACAATAATGATTCAAAGTGCACTAGCAGATCAATTAAAATGGTTCAAAAATAATCAATGTAGGATTATGCACTGGCCTAATCAAAGCCATAATTTCATCTAAATGTATATGATGTGGGGGGGGGGATGGAAAGGGGCAATTATTGTAATGAGACTAAATAAATTTTGCATGTGGTCAAGAATGTCACAGAGTCAATGCCAGAGATTGGTGGGCTGTTATAAAAAAAAGCCTACACAATGTCATTGTTGTTTGAAGGGGCAATACTACCTAATATAAGAGATACATTTTTTACCCTACTATTCCCAAATGTGCTGTTCTTTACCTCTGTAGATAGAAGGTGTGGTTGTTCAAAATCGTAATAAGAAAATATATGATTTGCACCAGGATTTTCTAGTGTTCTCCTTCTTAAAACTTGATAAGCGACTTTGGGAGTAAGGGAATATAATGTTATCAGGCATTAATACTAACTACTGAGGTCAAGGGTGTAAGTATTTTTTTTCCATAGTGCACCATTACAGTGCATCCGGAAAGTATTCACAGCACTTCACTTTTTCCAAATTTTGTTATATTACAGCCCTATTGCAAAATGGTTTAAAATCATTATTTTCCTCAAAATTCTACAAACAATACCCCATAATCACAATGTGAATGAGTTTGTTTTAAATCGTTGCAAATTTACTGTATTTATCGGCGTATAACACACACTTTTTTCCCCTTAAAATCAGGGGAAAATCGTGGGTGCGTGTTATACGCCAATCCCTGCTGTCTGAGGGAAGAGGAGCGAGTGCCGCTGAATTACAAAGAGCCGCGATCTCCTGTGTACCCAGCTCTCCGTCACACACAGCCACGCCTCCTGGCCCCGCATTGGACCACTGTACTGTCTATCATAAGAGCAGGGCCAGGAGGCGTGGCTGTGAGTGACAGAGCGCCGGGTACATAGGAGATCGTGGCTGTGTAAATACAGCGGCACTCGCTCCTCCACAGGATGATCAGTGAAAACAGGATGCACCTGAGCTCAATTTTGAGTGTCATGACAAAGGCTGTGAATACTTCTGTACATGGGATTTTTTCATTTTTGTATTATTAATAAATTTGCAAATATTTCAAACAAAGTTCTTTCACATTGCCTTATGGAATATTGTTTGTAGAATTTTGAGGAAAATAATGAATTTTATCAGTTTTCACAGGAATAAGGCTGTGACATAACAAAATATGGGAAAAGTGAAACACTGTGAATACTTTCCAGATGCACTGTACAGCAATTGATTTTTTTGTTGAATACACAAGAAAAATCTATATTTTCATTAATTTATTTAAATATAATCACATTTATCTGTAGGCACTGTTTAAATAAAGATCTTTTTTGCTTGTTCAAATATGTTGAAAAAGTCAATCGGGGTGTTCTAACTTTTTACATGACTGTTGTTGTCACAGATCCAGTGCATCTTTCATGGATCCTGACACAGGACTTTAGTCCTTGAGAAGCCTCTGAAGGCAGCTGAAGAATGAAATACACAAATCATGAGGATAACTTGAGTAAACTGAGTCTCAGTAACTATGGCAGTCATAAATGGAAAGATCCCTAAAAATTCTTGTAATTACATGTAATACATTGAGTTTTGGGGTATGTATGGGGTACTTGATCAGGCTTTTGTATCTCTTGATCCTCCCTCTAAGATTGTAAGCTCTAACAAGCAGGTCCCTCTGATTCCTACTGTTTTAAATGGTATTGTACTGCTTGTTCTTAGGTTGTAAAGTGCTGCGTAAACTGTTGCTATATAAATCTTGTATAATAATAATAATGTAATAAATAAACATGAATAATTACCGTATTTATCGGCGTATAACACGCACTGGCGTATAACACGCACCCTAATTTTAAGAGGGAAGTTTCAGGAAAAAAACTTTCCACAGCCCCTTGCACAGCACACAGCACTGCACAGCACAGCACTGCACAGCACAGCACTGCACAGCACACAGACCCCTGCACAGCACTGCACAGCACACGGACCCCTGCACAGCACAGCACTGCACAGCACACAGACCCCTGCACAGCACTGCACAGCACACGGACCCCTGCACAGCACTGCTAAGCACAGGGACCCCTGCACAGCACTGCACAGCACATGGAGCCCCTGCACAGCACACGGACCCCCTGCACTCCCAGGAGACCCCCAGACACCTGGGACAGCATTGCCAGCCTACTCTAGAGTTGAGAGAAGATCACTGCCAGCCCCTTCTACATCACTCCTGTGTCACTGTCATTTGTAAAACAAAGCTTCTGTGTACCTCGATTGATGCCGCTCTCTCATGGACCCGGTCATGTGACTCTCCTCGGCTGTTTCATTGATGGTCACATGACTGCTCTCCTCCTCCAATCAAAAGCTACACTCGAAGAGGATGCGGAGCAGGAGAAGAGTGGCGTCTTGGTATTACAGAATTCCATTTGTATTGAGAGTGACACAGGAGGAAGGGCTGGCAGTGATGTTTTCTGTCCCAGGGCCAGGAGAGGTGGGGCGGCCGGCCTGACACCCCCCCAATGGGTGGCACTCCGGGGGCGGACTGCCCGATCCCCGCCCACCCGCTGGTAAAAAATATATATATCGGCGTATAACACGCAGGTTTACCCTCTATTTTCAGGGTAAAAAAGTGCGTGTTATACGCCGATAAATACGGTAACCTCCAAATCACTGTAGTTCCCATTAAACGTGTGATTACTGAACTACAGGGTAGGAGTTGACTCTGAATTATGTAACATCAGCATTTCTTTAACCTAAATGTGTTCAAAGCAAAATTCTGTCACTTGCCGACCGCGATACGTATATATAGGTTGCGGTTTGAAAGTAGTAATGAATAAGCGCTAACATTTGCGCAAAATGCATCTACCTCTTTGTCCCCTGCTCCATCTGTCAACCACTTGTCATATGAAGCTTCAATAAAAGGATTTTTGAAAGTGCAGCCACCCGGAATTATTTCTTTACTTTATTAAGCAAAATGAAAGATAAAAAATCATCACAAGAAGATTGATAAAACATAAATTGACATAAAACACAAATACAGATAATAAATTGCCTTGTAATAGAACATAAAGCTACGTATATTGAGTAGTTGCTCTCCAGTATCCAAAAATACTTTCCAGTAACCAACATTCAAGAAAAGCTTTCCGGTCACCAACGCATTTCAGGTTCAAAGCCCTTTCATCAGGGGAATTTATATAGGAGAATTTGAATTCAAGATAGGGTGAATGGCACAGCAATCAAGTACATAGAATATTCAGGCAAGGATGGAATTTTCATTGTCAGTGGATGGCGTATATGGGAGTCTAATTCAGCCTACGGGTTGAAAGTGTCATAGTCCACAGGTAATAATGTGTCGCTAGTCCCTCAGGCAAGAGGATGTACAGTTAGGAACAGGAGCTGAAAGGCTATTATAGAGGTCTCTCAATAGAAACTGGGTCATGCTTATGTCACAGTCCTATATCAACGTAAGAAGCTGTTTTTGTAGTGATGTCTATCGTTTCTTAGGCTGTATACAGGGGGTTCGTGAAGTGTACCATCCAGTCTGGCAAAGACTTATTTTTTTTACTGAATGTGTTTACGACATGCTGTAATGCATTGCATTGATAAACATTCTGCACTGCACGAAAATGATACATTTCTTTTTTTAAGCACACATCAACACGGTGTTCTTTTGTGACCTAAAAGTGGTATTAAACCCAAAACCAAAAATTTTATATATTGCAGCTTGCCAATCATTAGATGTGGTGGCTGCATTAGCTTTCTATTGTTTAGGCTTTTTTCCCTCTGCTTTTACTTGGTGATTTGGTCAGTAACACACCTCCTGTATTAGAGTGCCCCTACTCTGGATGAAGGAGCACAGGGGGCACCTTTGGACACCAGTATTGTCAGTCTAGGGCAGTGATGGCGAACCTTGGTACTCCAGATGTTTTGGAACTACATTTCCCATGATGCTCATGCACTCTGCAGTGTAGGTGAGCATCATGGGAAATGTAGTTCAAAAACATCTGGGGTGCCAAGGTTCACCATCACTGGTCTAGGGGAAGGGGAGTGTTAGATATACTAGCAGATTTAGATACACTAACAAATTGAAGCCTACAGCAACAGTTTTTTTTCTTTTGGATTAACTTGTTCAAAACCCGCACCCCTCCAACACTCCACCCCCCCATCCCCTGCCCGCTCTGCTCTGTAAGACTCTATAGAAGTGTCAGAGAAGGAGTTTTTCAAAGAAAAATATTCCTGCTGGGCTTTTAAAACCCAGTGTTATTGGTGCATTGTGTATTTAGTTGTTTGAAAAATAAATATTTTTTAGTAGAAACATAAAAAGAAAGTTAAAAATGTAAAAACTTAATAAAAAAATAAAAAAAATTGACCTAAAATCATTAAAGTTTCCCTTTAATGTTTCCCCCAGTCTTGTCTTTTCATCCTTCTTACAGCAATGAAAAATGATTATCCTTTTTATATGAAACAAGAAAAAACTTTCATCTCACACTTAATATTTGAAATTACATTATAATTTTGCCTATTCCTTGATACTTTCTAATTTGAATGATTAACTGAAGAACAGTTACATTTTACTTTTGAACATTACTGTCATTGCGGAATTAATATGTGTGAGGCTCCTAATGACAAGTGCAAAGAACTTGTAAAAGACTGTAAAAAAAAACTCTCTTCAGCAAGATAAGTTAGAAAAGAGCTCCACATAGAAGGTAGACATCTTTATATTGCAATGGCTCAGTGGTTTCCATTTACAATCAGCTGCCATTGCTGTAACATGTGACTGTGGTACACATGGCAATTTAAATGAAATAATTTATGGCAACAATATACTATCCATAAAATGTAATGTGAATGTTCTTTTTTGTTACTATACTCACAGGGATTTATAATTGGCAACCCTTATGATCTTTTGGTTCACTGTACAGAAACAGAAAGAAGTCTAATGCCTCGTACACGCGATCCGATTATCGTACAACGTATCGTTCCCATTTTGTTGCATAAAACTAATATCCAATACAACAGTGCAAAATGTGTTCTACGAAAAGTAAGATTTTTGTCGTACAATTCTGGAAAAACCTTCCGGTGTGCGTAGCTACGTATCTGAAATGATGTCAAATACGTGTGACCCCCTGTGTCCTTCTGGTTTATTTTAACGTTTCCGATCATGCGTAGTGTTCATCTATCAATTTTTAACGGACGCATACTGTACTGATTAAACGATTGTAGTACGATGGGCTGTCGTCCGAGCAAAGTTTTCGTGTTTGTCCCTTCGGATTTTGTTGGAGGGACTGTCGTGATCGGCTGTCGAAAGCTGTGTACTAACGATCAGATTATCGAATGATCAATCCGAAAGCGATTTTTATCATCCGATAATCGGATCGTGTGTACAAGGCATAAGGCTTGAATAAGGTTGAATTTCAAAAGAATTTTCTTTTGAAAATCTAAAATTTTGTGCGTTTTGTGATCCTATTGATTTCAAAATTCAACCAACCAAGCCTTCAATTTCACCTCCTGTTGCTACAGAAAATAATTTTCGTGGCTGGGAATCTTCTTTTCTTTCCGGGAATTTTCTTTTCTTGCACATGCGCATTTATTTTTCAATTACATTTCTCACACGATTCTCCTATCATTCGTTTTTGAAAAAAAAATTCAAGATGCCTGATTACTCAAATTCGATGGCCGCACAGTGGTCAGAAGGGGATCGAAGGGAGACTTACGCATAAATCAAAATATCTCATCTGAATTTTTTTTTTTATTATTTGTTAACACAGGGAGCATTTGGATATATGCCCAACTGGAGAACAAGCTTTAAAGAGCAACTCCACTTTTGTGGAGAAAAAAAACATTCTCCCCCTGGGTGATTGTCAGGGTCACCTGTGGCCAGGTGACAGATGCACACCGTAGGGGGACAGGAGTGCACCGCGAGGTAGTGAACCCTATGGCTGGCTTCTGCGGATAGGAAACTGGGTGGTTGTGGAAAGCGGGACCAGAGGAGCACAACCGGGATCCTAACGGAAGCTAGAGCCAAGATTCCCCAGGGCGCGGAGTCTAAGACCCAGCTGGTCTTCTCCAGGGCCTCTAGTGGTGAGGATGTTATGCTGCAGGCTGGGACCAGGTCGCGGCCCCTGGAGTTTCCTAGCTCACGCCCCGTAGGATAAGGGGAAAAGAGGGGAAGCAGCAGCACACGATAAGAGAGAACCGAATAACAAGCTGAAGGTCAGGGGCCACAAGCAGACAAGGATAACGAAGAACGAGCCGAAGGTCAAGGGTCACGAGCAGACAGGGATAGTCGGGGACAAGCCAATAACGTAACAGAGAGACAGACGTAGCACACGGCAGGCAGGAACCCAAACACACAATGCCTAACAAACACGTTGATCAGCAAAGCAGGCTTGCAGTGCACAGGTTAATATAGTGTTCTGTGATAGGGCCTGGGGTGGAGTCAGGCTGGGAGGAGATTATAAAGGAAGCCAGGTGAAGGAGGTCTGGTCTCTAGATGAACACATGAGGAGAAAGGTAAGATGGCAGACAGACATTAATGCATATCCATGACAGTACCCTCCCTCTTACGAGGCCTCCCCCTTCCCCGCCTGGGCCCAGGTTTAGAGGGAAACTTCAGATGAAACTCCTTTAACAGACGAGGTGCAAAGACCTCAGATGCAGTGATCCAAGACCTCTCCTCAGGACCAAACCCTTTCCAATGAACGAGGTACTGAAGAACGCCTTTACAGAGTCGGGAGTCCAGAATTTGACTGATCTCGTACTCCTGATTATCCTCAGAGACAGGCGCCACGGTAGGGAGAGGACGAGAGAATTTATTGAGGACTAAAGGCTTTATAAGAGCAACATGAAAGGAGTTAGTGATTTTAAGGCTCTTAGGAATCTGGAGTTTGAAACAAACCGGATTCAGTTTAGCAGTTACCGTGTATGGACCGATGAATCGTGGAGCAAACTTAAGAGAAGGAACTCGGAGCTTGATGTTCCTGGTAGAGAGCCAGACTTTGTCCCCTGGCTGAAGAGAAGGCGGTTTACGCCTGCGGCGGTCGGCAAAGCCTTTGAATTTTTCAGCAGCTGCCCGGAGGGAATCATGAACGTGACCCCAAACGGAATTGAGAGACTCCTGAACCGAAGCCAAAGCTGGAAAGTCTTGAGAACAGATCATGGGAAGAGGAAGTTGAGGGTGTTTTCCATAAACTGTGAAAAAGGGTGTCTTCTGCGAACTGGTATTCACATGATTGTTATGGGAGAATTCTGCCCACGGGAGTAGAGAGGACCAATCGTCATGGTGAGAAGACACAAAGGTGCGAAGAAAGACCTCTAACTCCTGATTAACCCTCTCAGTCTGTCCATTGGATTGGGGATGGTAAGAAGAAGAAAAATCCAAGACAATATTGAGGGATTTGCAAAAGGCTCTCCAAAAACGAGACGTGAATTGGACTCCCCTGTCGGAAACAATATGAGAAGGGACCCCATGTAGGCGGAGAATTTCCCGAATGAAAATGGGAACCAAGGCAGGGGCAGAAGGAAGACCAGGAAGAGGAACAAAATGAGCCATCTTGGAGAATCGATCGATTACCACCCAAATGACTGTATTATTCTCAGACAGTGGGAGATCGGTGATAAAATCCATGGCAATATGGGCCCAGGGTTCCTTAGGAATGGGCAAGGGCATGAGGAGACCAGCAGGAGCTTGTGTGGAGGATTTGGACTGAGCACAGACATGACAAGCTTTAACGTAGTCTTTGACGTCTGAGCGGAGATTAGGCCACCAGTAGTGACGACTGATGAGTAGGAAGGATCGGAGGAATCCAGAATGCCCTGCCACCTTGGAATCATGTCCCCAACAAAGGATCTTAGCTCTTAGCTCAGTGGGGACAAAGGTCTTACCAGGCGGAATTTTTGACTTCAGGGTGGTAGAGTGGGCAACAATGCATGAGGTGGGAATGATCGGCTCAGGTTCAGGGGCGGACTCCTCGTCCAAAGTGTCAAATGACCTAGAGAGCGCATCAGCCCGACCGTTGCAGGAACCAGGTTTGTAGGTAATCGTGAAATTAAAATGGGCAAAGAAGAGACTCCACCTGGCCTGTCTAGGATTCAGACGTTTAGCATTCTGTAGATACTGTAAATTCTTGTGATCGGTAAAGATCGTTATGGAGTGAGGGGAACCCTCCAAGAGATGACGCCACTCCTCTAACGCCAATTTAATTGTGAGAAGTTGCCGATCACGGATGGCATAATTCCTCTCTGCCTGAGAATTTTTTTTGGAGAAGAACGCACATGGTTGGCGTCTCTTCTCAAAGATTTGAAGAAGCACAGCTCCCACCC
Source organism: Rana muscosa (assembly GCA_029206835.1). Classification (NCBI taxonomy): domain Eukaryota; kingdom Metazoa; phylum Chordata; class Amphibia; order Anura; family Ranidae; genus Rana; species Rana muscosa. Next base: position 182,755,874 of record CM055121.1, read on the forward strand.
CCATTGAGGAAGCGTCCACTTCAATAAAAAATGCATTCCCAGGATTTGGTCTCCTCAAGAGGGGGCCAGAAACAAAGGCCTGTTTCAGGTTGTGAAATGCAGAGACAGCTTCGGGAGGCCAGTCTCTGGCATTCACACCCTTCTTGGTCAAAGCGATAATAGGCGCGGCAATGGAAGAGTAATTCCTTATGAACTGCCTATAATAATTAGTGAAGCCAAGAAAGCGCTGTGTGGCCTTGAGGCTAGCAGGAAGAGGCCAGTTGGTGATAGCCAAGACCTTCCCAGGGTCCATACGAAGACCCGAACATGAGACGAAGCACCCCAAAAACAGGACCTCAGAACATTCAAAGGAACATTTCTCCAGCTTGGCATAGAGATTGTTCTCTCTAAGACGTTGAAGTACAGTGCGGACATGGTTTCTGTGGACGAGCAGATTTTCAGAAAAGATCAGAATGTCATCCAGATAGATGACAACAAACTGGTACAGCAGATCTCTGAAGATTTCATTGACAAAGTTTTGAAACACGGCTGGAGCATTACACAGACCAAAAGGCATCACCATATATTCGTAATGCCCGTCTCTAGTGTTGAATGCAGTCTTCCATTCGTCACCCTCCCGTATTCGAATGAGATTGTACGCGCCTCTGAGATCCAACTTGGTGAAAATGGAGGCACCCTTCAACCTATCGAATAGCTCAGATATTAAGGGTAAGGGGTATCGATTTTTAATAGTAACCGCATTTAAACCCCGATAATCGATGCAGGGTCTTAAGGTACCATCCTTTTTGGCAACAAAAAAGAACCCTGCCCCTGCAGGCGATGAGGATTTCCGGATGAAACCTCTCTCCAGATTCTCTGCGACATACTCCGACATGGCCTGGGTCTCTGGGATGGACAGAGGGTAGGTACGACCCCTGGGTAGAGTTGCTCCGGGGACAAGATCAATAGCACAGTCAAAAGACCTGTGGGGAGGAAGCACCTCAGCTGATTTCTTACAGAACACATCCCGGTAATCGCTGTATGCAGCAGGAAGATCAGAAGAAACAGAAGTGGCAGCAACCGGAAGACTCTCCTTGGGGGTCACCTTGAGAAGACACGACGAGAAACATGAGGAACCCCAGGCCAGGATCTGCCCAGAGACCCAGTCCACATGTGGAGAGTGGAGCTGTAGCCAAGGGAGGCCCAATACAACTGGGGTAGAGGCCTTGGGTAGAATAAGAAAGGATATCCACTCCTGGTGGAGAATCCCTACCGACATCCTAATGGGTAGCGTCTGGAAGCGCATAGGGCCCCCTGGGAGAACAGTGCCATCAATTGCCGAGACTACCAATGGGGTAGTGAGAGGTGAAAGGGTAAGCTTCATAGAAGAAGCAGTTCTCCAATCCATAAAATTGCCGGCAGCCCCGGAATCCAGGTATGCAAGGGTTGACTGAGGAGAAGTGCCTACATGAAGGAACACCGGCAAGAGCAGGCGAGAAGGTGATGTTTCTGGGTCCAATACTCCACCTTCCAAATGTATTAGACCCGAGCGTTTCCCGGACGAAGCGAGCAGGAGTCACGAAAATGACCCTTGCCCCACAATAGAGGCACAAGCCCAGAGTTCTGCGCCTAGCACGTTCTTCGGGGGTTAGTCTGGTCCGGCCCAGCTGCATAGGTTCTTCAGCAGGTAGAGGATGCTCCACGGAATGAAGGGAGGGGAGCTCAGACTGGCTAGGACCCAGAGAGTGCTGGCGTCTTTTTTCTAAGGACCTCTCTTGAAAACGAATGTCGATCTGGTTGCATAATGAAATTACATCGTCCAGACCGACGGGAATGGCTCTTCCCGCTAATTCGTCTTTCACTCGGTCAGAGAGGCCATGTAAACAGGTAGCGACCAGGGCCTCATTATTCCAGCTCAATTCAGCTGTGTGGATACGGAACTGAAGAGCATATTGCCCCACTGAACTAGATTCTTGGCAAAGACGTAAGACAGCACTAGCCGCTGAAGAAGCCCGAGCCGGCTCTTCGAAGATATTACAAAAGAGCTTCAAGAAATCGGACAGACTGGAAACCACCGGATCGTTCCTCTCCCACAGGGGGGCAGCCCAGGCCAAAGCTTCACCGGAGAGGAGGGAAATGATATAGGCTACCTTAGCCCGGTCAGACAGGAAGCTTTGAGGCTGAAGCTCAAAATGAATTGTGCATTGGCTGAGAAACCCCCTGCAGGCCTTGGAGTCCCCAGAGAAATGGGACGGAGCTGGCAATCTTAGTGAGTGTGAGGCTGCGACTGGTGCGATAGGTACAGCCGCTGGTTGTACTTGGGGTTGCGGATTCGGGGTTCCCAAGGAGACCTGAAGCTGCTCGAATCGAGAAGCCAGATCCTGGAGGAATCGCATCACCTGAGTCTGATTTGATTCCTGGGTCTCAAGTCTGCGAACTATGCCCTGCAATGGATCATCCGCGGGGAGCGGGATGTCAGCCGGGTTCATGGCTGATCAAACTGTCAGGGTCACCTGTGGCCAGGTGACAGATGCACACCGTAGGGGGACAGGAGTGCACCGCGAGGTAGTGAACCCTATGGCTGGCTTCTGCGGATAGGAAACTGGGTGGTTGTGGAAAGCGGGACCAGAGGAGCACAACCGGGATCCTAACGGAAGCTAGAGCCAAGATTCCCCAGGGCGCGGAGTCTAAAACCCAGCTGGTCTTCTCCAGGGCCTCTAGTGGTGAGGATGTTATGCTGCAGGCTGGGACCAGGTCGCGGCCCCTGGAGTTTCCTAGCTCACGCTCCGTAGGATAAGGGGAAAAGAGGGGAAGCAGCAGCACACGATAAGAGAGAACCGAATAACAAGCTGAAGGTCAGGGGCCACAAGCAGACAAGGATAACGAAGAACGAGCCGAAGGTCAAGGGTCACGAGCAGACAGGGATAGTCGGGGACAAGCCAATAACGTAACAGAGAGACAGACGTAGCACACGGCAGGCAGGAACCCAAACACACAATGCCTAACAAACACGTTGATCAGCAAAGCAGGCTTGCAGTGCACAGCTTATAATAGTGTTCTGTGATAGGGCCTGGGGTGGAGTCAGGCTGGGAGGAGATTATAAAGGAAGCCAGGTGAAGGAGGTCTGGTCTCTAGATGAACACATGAGGAGGAAGGTAAGATGGCAGACAGACATTAATGCATATCCATGACAGTGATATATGTACATTGCAAGGATTTTAACAAACGTTGTTGCAGATTCCTACCTTTTGTTATTCTGAAGAAATCCCTCTGTGTTTCCCTGTGCCCATGTGGGAAAGTGAGTCTAATGGGAGTGGTTTCATAATTATCAATCAGCTGTGCCCCTGCAAGGCACTAATGAGGAAAGCTGATGGGCCTGCATCCCTTTAGACATGTTCCTATTGGAAATATCTCACCAAAAATTATATTTTTGTTGCAGGAGATGCCTGAAATCTGACTTGTATCCTAGTGTAGACTTCTGGGAAAATCGGTCAGCCAATCACACAAGCAGGAAATGGCATATCTGGGGTCTGTTCAGTACACATTCTGTGTACAGAACACCTCCAGGTTGCCATATTGCATTGCATTTTCGGAAACTTATAGTGGCTGCAGATTGAAAAGGAAAGGTAATTTTTAATAAAATTGAATTACAATATGACTTGTGTCACAATTGTATACACTATATTATTTTTTCTTTATTTACAATTTTTTTCCCCACAAAAGTGGAATTACCCTTTAAGCATCACATGTGTGCTCTTAATGCTCATGCCCATAGCTGCAGATGCTTAATTATGTCCACTGCAGGGCTGGAGAATTTCCCAGTGCATACACACCATTCAGTGCATGGTCTGCTGTTGTACTTGAATGTGGCTGTAATGCAAGAGTGGAGATCCTAAGTATACTGTACATCTCCTTTTATATTAATCAGGCCTTCATGTGTAGAAGTGGCCAGTGCTAAAAAGAATTGCAATGCTAAAGATGAACACTAGACCAGGCCAAGGCCCTGCAGCGAAGGTAAGTAAGCAGCTGAGGTTTGGAGGGGAGTTACTGCTTGCAGTTTAGCTGAGGAGGGATGGGCCATTAGTGTTTGCTTAGTAATACTTGAACATGCCCTTGATTTATTGTAATTTTGATCATTAAAATAAATCATAGTTGTTTTTGGTCAATTATATTTAAATTTTTGTTGTTCGGTGTATATGTTTATACATTCAATTTTACTACATAACAAATTATTGCCAGAGGGTTATCTAAAGAGATAGCAAAATAGTAGTATTACCTTTTTAGACACAATGGGGTTGATTTACTAAAGCTGGAGAATGCAAAATCTGGTGCAGATGTGCATGGTAGCCAATCAGCTCCTAACTTCAGCTTGTTCAATTAAGCAAGCTTTGGCAATAAAACCTGGCAGCTGATTGGTTTATATGCAGAACTGCACCTGATTTTGCACTCTTCAGTTTTAGTAAATCAACCCCAATGTCTCTCATTGACACCTCAGATTGAGTCATCGAATAAATAAGGAATTGCTCCTCTCACTTACTTAGTTGTGTAACTTTCAGGTTGAGCTACTGATCTCTGTAAATAGTAGACTTTAGACTTAGACTTAGAGTTTATATTCGTTAATCTAGGTACCGGTATTTAGTTTCGTTAAATTCGGTTGATTCGTTCTATTCGTATTCAGGATTCTTATTCGGAATTTGTATTTGGAATTTGCTTTATGTCTTTTTCTAATTTTCTTCGAATTTACCGATTTTTTTTCGATTCAAAATGTTAGAATCGATAAATTTTGAATCGGCCGAATCGAAAACTTTAGATTTTTTTTCTTTTTTGCGATTTGAATGTGGCAAAGTGAACAAATAAAAGAAAAATCTTCATCAAATGATTACAATGATTAAAATGATTATTTAAATCCCCTTTTGGCCTAACTAAAACAGCATTATTTTGAAATGGTACTCTAATAACACACACAGTCTTTGATTTCAGAAACATGTTTACAGTTCAATTTCGACTGGAATTCAATGTAAAATTCGATTTAAATTTCAATTCGAATTTCAGAAATCAACCCCAATGTCTTTCAATGGCACTTCAGCTGGAGCCATCCAATAAATGAAAATTGTCCTCCCATTTAATTATATTTGAAAGTTTAGATTGAGCTTTTCAGTTTGATCTCCGTAGACAGACTTTTTATAATGCAGGGAAAAGTAACAGAGAAAAAATATGCAAACAATGTTGGTTGAATAAAAAACAACACACTATACATATAAAATATTTTATATTTATCTGATTAAAAATAATTTTATAAAGTCTCTATTTTTAGTCTTGAGCATCATTTTAAAGGAATGTAGAAAACCACTCCACTGAACAATCCGTTTGCAGGACTGAGATGCAATTCAGTAAAGACAGCAAATAATTTATAAACAACAAGGCAAATCTGTAGTAGTTTTGTTTCAAATTTAAAGAAGAACCGCAGTCTGCTCACATAATTTGTAATAAAAACATCTTTGCCATTCTGAAGCTTCCCTCCAACCACTTTGCATATTATTTTATATATACTGCGATTCTGTACTTGCCAAATATGCTGTCCCTATTTCTGTTGCTGTGACATGTAGTGCCTGTTTTCATTTTACTTTGTGAATAAAGCCACGTTGGATTGGAGTGCGGCTGTCCAGATCATCATTTTTCCTCAATTACCCAATCAAATGCAAAGAAAATAAAAAACAGCATTTTTTTCTTGCACATGATTGGATGATGGAAGTCAGCAGAACTCTCCCTCATTTATTAAATTTTGGAGCAACTGTACATACAGAGTGAAACTGCGCTGCAAAAGTGCACAGTCTTTTTTGCCCTTAGTAAATCAGCCCCATTGTCTCTCAGCAACACCTCAAATGAAGCCATCCAATAAATCACTCTTCCCACTTATTTGTGTAAGTTTCAGTTTAAGTTACTGATCTCCGTAAACAGGCTTTATATAACACACAAAAAAGAGGCAATGCAAAACATGAAAAAACTGTACACACGTAATATTTCATATTTGTCTAATTAAAAGTACATTTACATTCTAAAAAGTACATTTTATAGAAACATAGAAGAGTGACAGCAGAAAAAAGGTCCAAGTTGTCCATCAAGTTTCTTTTTTATACCCTTGACCATAATAAACAAAATATGTAGAAAACCACTCTACTGAATTATCCACTTGCAGGTTTGAGATGTCATTCTGTAAAGAAAACAGTACCCAAGGCAACTTCAGTAAAATAAAAGCATGTGGCTAAAGGTTATTTTTCCTTGAATATCATCAACGTCATCATCATTGCTTTTTCATTATCTTTTAAGCTGCAGGCATGGTTTTTGTCAATAAACATTACTGCAGATGCAAAGGTACAGAGACAAGGTAGGAGTCAGTTATACACAATATCACTGCAAATCGCATATGACTAAATCTACATAAATATGCTGTGAGTTATATGGCTGGTAAAGCTTTTCAACATTATTGTACTTCAAAATAGTCAATGTTTACCAAGTGCTACTGCTGTGGGTCACTTCGGGATAGACATGTACATTTATTGTCGCTAATGCCTAATTATTTATAAAAAAAATTAAATAATCGCATGTGCTTAACAACATGTGCTTACTGAGATCTTTTTCATACATAAGTTATATGTTCCTAAAAGGATGTATTGTTTTAATTTATTTATTTTAATTATTTTTTTAACGAGAAGATGTCCCGCCTGTACCTGTTAGCTGGCAACCCAGTGCTTTACAGCATCACTTTTTTTGCTTTACCTTTGTCCAGGTTTGTATGAGGTAGTTGTCGCTTTGGTCAGTGGCGGCCCGTCAATAGGGGGGCGCAGGGGCGCCGCCCCCCAAAGCTACTTATTAAAAAAATAAAAAATGAAAAAAATAATTGAAAAAAAAATGTCCCTTTAAGTGGGTGTGTTAAGGGCGCCTGACACGGGGTGCTATTGGAGGCATGCCCCGTGTGTAAACACGTGATTGGGGCTAAGAAGCTCTATTGGCATAGTTTAGAGTGTGTTCGGGGCGCAAAGCTTGTAGCCACGAAAACTCCACCTCTAGCATTAGGTTTCCAGTGCTTGTAATTGATTGGGTCCATAGGGTGGGGCTTTATTCAGATCTGCAGCATCATTGGCTCACAGGCTGCCTGTCTCCTTCAGTAAGTGAGGGGGAGAATCACCAGCAGAAGAGAACTGGTCAGGGCAGACAGGGAGCGATGTGCAGAGGCAGCTCCATTCATCTCCCTGTGACACAGACTCGGCATCCAGCAGTGCACACAGAAATCTTCAGGTACACTACATGCCAGGACTGGAGGGGGGAGGGGGCAGAAGGGGCTATTATCACTGTGTCCTGAGTGACTGTACAGCAGCATTTTAATCTCCAACTTTACTTCACCTCTCTCCATGGGGAGAGAAACAAAAGGCATTGTTCTGAAATTAACACTATTCTCATGTAAATCGTGCGGGCATTGTTATGCAAATTAGACTGGCCGCCGCGATTCATATGCAAATCACGCCCCATCCTCTGCATGCCGCCCACCTAGACAGCATATAGGTGAGCATAGGGGGCATGTAGAGGTAATCAAAAAGGGGGGCTTGAGGTGCAGAGGTGAGCAGAGGAGGTGTGCAGTCAGAGGTGGTGTACAGAGGTGCAGAGTGGATGGGAAGGAAGGGTTGGATTGCAGAGGTTAGCAAAGTAGAGGTTTGGGAGACAGAGGTTAGCAGATGATGAGTTAGGGGCAGAGTTGTACTGATGGGAGATAAGAATGCAGAGATTAGTAGACAGATGGGGGGGGCTACTGTAAATACACCTGTTATATGGCTAGTCACTGTAAATGTCTCAATTACATTGGTGGTTGATGAAAATACTCCTGTTGTGTTGGGGTCAGTGTAACTGTCCCAGTTACATTGGGGATCAGTTTAGGGTGCCCCCTTACATTGGTTGTCAGTGTAGTTGGTTATATTTTAATAAATATTTTAGTCCACCATTTGGTTCAGATTTTTTTTTCATATTTTCCTCCTATAAAACCTAGGTGCGTCTTATGGTCAGGTGCATCTTATGGAGCGAAAAATACGGTAGATATTCGCTGCTCACATCCTGCAGCCTCCCGGTCTCAGATCTGACCATTCCAATCACAGACTTGAAGAATACACATAGTCTCTGCGCAATCCTCTGCCACAGGATTGTATGATCCAGAACTTTTGCAAAGTCTAAGGGGATAGATTTATGGTATTTTTATTATTTTTTTTTTTTACTAGTAATGGCAGCGATCTGCGATTTTTATCGGGACTGCAATATTGCAGCGGACACTTTTGACACATTTTTGGGACCATTGACAATTACAGTTGCAAACAAAAGTATGTGAACCCTTTTGGAATGATATGGATTTCTGCACAAATTGGTCATAAAATGTGGTCTGATCTTCATCTAAGTCACAACAATAGACAATCACAGTCTGCTTAAACTAATAACACACAAAGAATTAAATGTTACCATGTTTTTATTGAACACACCATGTAAACATTCACAGTGCAGGTGAACCCCTAGACTAATGAGATCTCCAAGAGCTAATTGGAGTGAGGTGTCAGCCAACTGGAGTCCAATCAATGAGATGAGATTGGATGTGTTGGTTACAGCTGCCCTGCCCTATAAAAAACACACACCAGTTCTGGGTTTGCTTTTCACCAGAAGCATTGCCTGATGTGAATGATGCCTCGCACAAAAGAGCTCTCAGAAGACCTATGATTAAGAATTGTTGACTTGCATGAAGCTGGAAAGGGTTATAAAAGTATCTCCAAAAGCCTTGCTGTTCATCAGTCCACGGTAAAACAAATTGTCTATAAATGGAGAAAGTTCAGCACTGCTGCTACTCTCCCTAGGAGTGGGCGTTCTGTAAAGATGACTGCAAGAGCACAGCGCAGACTGCTAAATGAGGTGAAGAAGAATCCTATAGTGTCAGCTAAAGACTTACAAAAGTCTCTGGCATATGCTAACATCCCTGTTAGCGAATCTACTATGCGTAAAACACTAAACAAGAATGGATTTCATGGAGGGATACCACAGAGGAAGCCACTGCTGTCCAAAAAAAACATTGCTGCACATTTACAGTTTGCACAAGAGCACCTGGATGTTCCACAGCAGTACTGGCAAAATATTCTGTGGACAGATGAAACCAAAGTTGAGCAGTTGAAAAGAGAAACCAACATTTGCAAAATTGTAAAGTTGAGCAGTTTGGAAGAAACACACAACACTATGTGTGGAGAAAAAGAGGCACAGCACACCAACATCAAAACCTCATCCCAACTGTGAAGTATGGTGGTGGGGGCATCATGGTTTGGGGCTGCTTTGCTGCGTCAGGGCCTGGACGGATTGCTATCATCGAAGAAAAAATGAATTCCCAAGTTTATCAAGACATTTTGCGGGAGAACTTAAGGCCATCTGTCCACCAGCTGAAGCTCAACAGAAGATGGGTGTTGCAACAGGACAACGACCGAAAGCATAGAAGTAAATCAATAACAGAATGGCTTAAACAGAAGGAAATACGCCTTCTGGAGTGGCCCAGTCAGAGTCCTGACCTCAACCCGATCGAGATGCTGTGGCATGACCTCAAGAAAGCGATTCACACCAGACATCCCAAGAATATTGCTGAACTGAAACAGTTCTGTAAAGAGGAATGGTCAAGAATTACTTCTGACCGTTGTGCACGTCGGATCTGCAACTACAGGAAATGTTTGGTTGAAGTTATTGCTGCCAAAGGAGGTTCAACCAGTTATTAAATCCAAGAGTTCACATACTTTTTACACCTGCACTGTGAATGTTTACATGGTATGTTCAATAGAAACATGGAAACATTAAATTCTTTGTGTGTTATTAGTTTAAGCAGGCTGTGATTGTCTATTGTTGTGACTTAGATGAAGATCAGATCACATTTTATGACCAATTTGTGCAGAAATCCATATCATTCCAAAAGGGTTCACATACTTTTTTTTGCAACTGTATACAGCGATTAGTGCTATAAAAAAGATTACTGTATAAATGTCACTGGCAGGGAAGGGGGTTAACACTAGGGGGCGATCAAGGGGTTAACTGTGTTACCTCACTGTGTTCTAACTGTAAGGGGGGTGGGACTAACTAGGAGAAGAGAGAGATCGGTGTTCATGTGTGTCGGTTACTTGCATCACACCTCTTTAGTGCCTTCAGACCAAGCAGTGACAACGTTTCAATACTTTACTTAGAAAAAGTGCAAAAATGAACATTCCACAGTCCAAATGCAAAGTTTTTTCTACATCCCTACTCCTAACTACAGGCTTGTACCACCCTGGCATCCCTGCAAGAGTGAAGTCCAAGCAATTACAGTCCTTCAGAGGCCCTCTCATGCAGATATAATGCCGCGTACACACGATCGGACCTTTGTCCGACCAAACTCACATCGGAATTCCGACAGAATTCCATCGGAGAAAAATAGAACATGTTCTATATTTAAACTCCGATGGAATTCATATGAATTTCTCTGATGGGGCACACACACGGTAGGAATTTCTGATGGAAAAAGTCAGTCGGACGTTTTCCATCGGAAATTCCTATCGTGTGTACAAGGCATAAGTCTTTCGGAGGCATGCTTCAGTGTTGGTGTCCTCAGACCGAACCCCAGGTTCCGAGGACTCTACATTTAAATGCTGAATGATTACCTTCTTCTACTTCTTGCGGGTTTCATATTCTATGTATAAGCCCAGGTTCACACTGGGGCTGCGGGAGTGAAGCCGTGCGAGTTCAGCTGAACTCGTACGATTTCACTCCTGCCTGTCAGTCCCGATTTCAGCTCGATTACAGAGACATCTGACACAGATGTCAATGTAAATCGCGGCTGAAATCGCAAAAAGTAGTACAGAAACTACTTTTTGAAATCGGTGCAGTGCCGCAGATGCGGTGTCGCACCGATTAGGATGGTGCCATGCCCGCAATTTGCGGCAAATTTCGCCGATTTGACATGCGATTTGACATGTCAAATCGCATGTCAAATCGCACCAGTGTGAACCAGGGCTAAAGGATTATGATCCCTGCGCTATAACCTTATTCTGCTTTTCTGTGATTAAATTACCTAATTGACTGCTGCTGCGGTATAAGGTGTAGGTGCCTTAAAATTAATTTATAACATGTGCTGTCTTCACATAAACAATATTTTTCAAAAATCATAATATATCATAAATACAAGTGCAAATTAATCTTAAGTGCCAAGCCCAGGACTCTACATCTCAATGTTGAAAGATGATCTTCATCTATTCCTTGCGGGTTTCATATTCTGTCTCTCTCCCGTATGGGCTCTCCACAGAGAAAACCCCAAACTCCCCAAGTGCTCTCTACTTGCGAACATCCTTGCAGGGCCCCCCTTTACTGGACCATTTTCCCTCTTATATATCACAGCACCAGTGGGCTGGACCCAGAGTGAAACCCGCCAAAAAGTGTTTAAACATAGCGCCTACTCAATGGGAACAGAGCGCTACACCGGTAACTAAATATTTCAACATGCCCACAGGTGGCAAATCAGTGGAAACCATTGCAAGTATAGCATGTTTGATAATTTAATTAAAAAACTAGCATTTACAATTATTTTAAAGCTCGTGTTATTGTACTGAACAGATTTAAATGGAGCCTAAGGGATACAGACACTGCAGCTTTTCCCATTACAATGCTGAGATTGTATAAGTGTTAGAAATTAAGGCTGACTCTCCCGTTCACAAATATCTTTAATAAATAGTGAAAAAAAGCAGAAATTTCTTTGGAAGAGAAGACAATATAAATCTGTTAAAAAAAATGCTAAAATTCTTTCCATGTACAAAGCTTATATCGTGTTTTTTTTTTTTTTCTCAACATCACTATAGCTATACCTTAACTAACAAAGGTCTTTTATTGTGTCTATTTGTACTTTGCAACATGGGAAAGCAAATGTAATGACTTTTTTTTGCGATTTACGAGAATTGTCGGCAAGATATGACCTTGTCCGTTGATCCCTTATGACATTTGCTGTTTTGCATATGACTACTATCCTTGCTCTAGAGTAATAAAGTGCCATGTAAGTAAATTATGCTGTGTAAGTAGTGTCTTGTGTGCAACCATTTCCAGAAATAATGAGAACGGATATAAATGGATCTTACCCATAATGTCATTTTCTTTCCTTAATGACACATAGGCAGAATTGATATTCTTGTCATGTATTTTTATAGTACATTAAATATATCTGTCATATGAGAAACGTTGGTACTTTCTTCGTACCAATGGCTTATTTCTAATTATGACTTTTATCTCTTTTCTGTCTGGACAAGATATTCAATTAATGAAAAAAGATCACCGCTCTGAAGCCTCTGAATCCATGTAATGCTTCCGCCCCACTCCAAGTACACACAGGTGCTGGCTCTGCACAAAATTAGGTGAGGAAGGAAAAATATTCTGGATGGCCGCACTCTGCAAAGGATGCTGGTTTATTGATAAAATCCACAAATACAGCAAAGGCACTCAAAAATAAACACAGAAGTAGGCTAACGCGTTTCACATCGTGAGATGCTTACTCATAGCTAAAGAAAACAAAGGAAACAAACATATTATATGCAAGGAGTGAGCCTAGACATCTACCAATAGGGAGGATATGGGGCAGGTGTGGCCATTACCGTATAATGAAAGCATGATTGAAACCAATGAGGTCAAAAAACACATACAAAAAAGAAAGGAAACACATGTGAAATATAAATCAAAATCAGAGAGTGAAACATGGATTAATGAAACCCACATGTGCACATGTACGCACATATGTGCATACATATACAAAAGTGCATGTAATAACATGTGTGGTAAGAAATAATATATCATGTTAAATACTCAATGTGTGGTGACATAAGAAATATATTTTTGGATAGACCAATATAAAATATGTGTGGATAGTATGTGAGCAAGACCTATGGAAAAAAGAAGAAAAAAGAAAAAAGATAAAAGAAAAAGAGAAAAGATGTATGTGTGAAAAAATATATAGTAAAAATAGAAGGATAAAAAAATAAAAAAAATAAAAATTGAAATATGATTAATGAACCAAAAAACAACAGAAAGGAAGGGAAGGAAGTGAAAAAATGATGAAAAATATATATGTATATATATATGTGAATGAATGCATGTGTGTGCGTGTGAAAATAAATAATGAATATAAAAAAAACGAATATAAATATGGGAATAAATAAATAGAAAATGAATGGGGAATGTGCAAAAATTCATGTGAAAGTGAAAATAAGTAAAAAAGAAATAAAAAATGAATAAAGGATGAGTAAGGAATGTGCGGAAATGCATGTATAGCCATCCATAAAGTACAATACAATAAAAATATATATATAAGAACATATTTAAGAACATATTTTGAAAATCATTCTGCAAAGTCATATATGTGTTAAAAAGAGATTAAATGATTGCAATAAATCTATCATAATAATGCTCATGTGCGACTGTTGCAAAGATGGATATTAAACACAAAGGTAAATTGATTGGTCATAATATCCCTAAAGCAGAAAACTTTCTTGTTAAAGCTGCTGTGTGAAGGCGGTGTGCAGCGATATATCGCACCGTCTGTATAAATTACCTATATAGATGCCAAAAAAGGCTATAAATACAGTTGTAAAGTAATAGGGTTTCATAAAGAATATCAAAACCGCCTATAAGGGAAGTGCCAATATATATAAGGACATATTTGGGAGCATATATTAGAAATTATTCTGCAAAATCATGTATGTGTAGAAAAAAGATTGAATGATTGCAATAAATCTATCATAATGATGCACATATACGACTGTCACAAAAAATAGGTATTAAACACAGAGGTTACTTGATTGGTTATAGTTTCTCTAAGGCAGAAAACTTTCTCGTTAAAACTGCTTTATATAGGCGGTGTGCAACAATATGTCGCACCGTCTGTACAAATTACCTGTATAAATGCCAAAAAAAAGGCTATAAATACATTTGTATTAGGGTTTCATGAAGGATATCAAAACCGCCTATAAAGGAAATACCAGGAAGGAGAAAAGATAAAGAAAAGAAAAAAGGGAAAAAAGGGGAAAGATAAAGATAAAGATAATTCAGCCGAAACAATGTTACTCCACTGGATAAATATGAAACTGGATGGACCTGAGCGATGAAGTGCCAGGAAGCCATGGAAAGTAAAAAGACGGAGGGAGCACAAAAAGCTCCCAGTACAAGAAGACCCTTATTGGTTTATAAGAGGAAAATTGTTGTTATTATAAGCAGGGTAAAACTAGATAGAACTGTGGATGGGAGATGATGGTATAATAATGATAACAAATAATCAAATCTGAATTTTATCCGGTTAACTCTAGAGGTAAAGATATGGACCTTTATCAAAAATTGGTGGAAAGAGACTTAATTAATTTAGCCAGAAGTATATCTAATAACACATCTGGCAATATTTCTACACAAGAAAAAATATCCCTAGAAAATCTGAGACAAGACTCTTCTATCGTTATTAAAAATGCGGACAAAGGTGGTGCAGTCGTCATATTAGATGCCACACAATATAGGGATGAAGCACTAAGACAACTATCCAATCCCAATACATATACAAAATTAAAAGGTGACCCCACCATTGCCTTTTCTAAGGAACTTTCCTCCATTTTAGATACAGCAATATCTATTGGAATTTTTACATCTAAAGATAAGGAAATGCTTCTTCCTGCTTCTCCGGTCACACCGATATTTCATCATTTGCCAAAGCTACATAAAGGGCTTTCTCCATTAACAGGCAGACCTATTGTGGCAGGTATAAATTCCCTAAATGAACGTTTGGGACAATGGGTGGATCAACAACTGCAACCCTTGGTTATGGAACTACCTGGTTACTTACGTGATAGCAAGCAATTATTGTCTAAATTGGAACACATACCTTGGAATGAAAATTACAGATGGATAACATGCGATGTCTCCAGCCTGTATTCCTCCATTCCTCATAACCTTGGTTTACAAGCAGTGTCCCATTTTCTGAAGAAATCAGGACGTTTTTCTCCAGTCTTACAAGAATTTATCATTATATGTTTAGAGTACCTTTTGACTCATAATTTCTTTATGTTCGACGGGGTCTACTACCTCCAGAAATGCGGTGCCTCCATGGGAGCTAAATTCTCACCATCTTTGGCCAATCTATACATGGGATGGTGGGAGAGGCTCCGCATTTTTGGACCTAGTAGTCCCCGTCGCAAAGATACTGTATTTTTTTGTAGGTACATTGATGACCTCTTGTTTATAGTTTCTGACCCGTTAATCAATTTGGATACATGGCTGTCATATATGAATGACAATACGCTCAACCTAGCATTCACGGGCACCATGAATAACGAATCCATAGAGTTCCTAGATGTCCTATTGTCAGGTGAAGGAAACACCATTGTTTCTACCCTGTATAGGAAAGCCAGTGCAGGTAACACCATTCTCAGGGCAGACTCTAGTCATCCAGGTCACACTATTAAAAGCATCCCTGTAGGACAGTTTCTTAGGCTAAAAAGAATTTGTAGTACAGAATCGGAATTTGAACAACAAGCAAGTCAAATGGCACTAAGGTTTGCAGAACGAGGATACCCCAAATCTGTTATTGATAGAGGTATGGCCATTGCTAAGTCGGCATCACGCAGTAGTCTCCTGAGTGACAAATCTATCAATAAATCTAAATTTAGATCCAAACATATGGAGAAATCCCAATGCATTCCTACCTTTTCCACTCCCTATAGTATTGAATTCAATAAGATACAAAAAATTGTTACTAAATATCTTCCTGTTCTGTCTCATGACCCCATATATTCACTTGTTCTAGAGAGGGGCATCCGCACTGTGTCCCGCAGAGCTCCATCTCTTAGTAACATGTTATCACCTAGCCTTTTTTCTAGCACGATCAAAGCCAATAATTGGCTATCATTTAAAGGCACATATAAATGTGGTGGTCGCATTTGTGCCTATTGTCCCTTCATAAAAAAAGGCGATTCTGTTACCTCTGCCACCACAGGTAAGACGCATAAAATCCACTCTTTTATAAACTGTAATACACGGTATATTATCTATGCCATAACCTGTACAATCTGCTCTATCCAATATGTAGGTAGAACAACACGCAGATTAAAAGATCGCCTTTATGACCACTTGTATGACATAGACAAAAACCATGCTACCAATATCGCCCGACACTGGAATACAGTCCACCAAAAAGACACATCCAGTTTAGTTATACAAGGCATTGATAAAATAACTAGACCTCTTAGAGGAGGAGATACATTTAATTCTCTTTGTAAGCAGGAAGTCCGGTGGATTTTTCTTTTAGATACTAGATATCCCAAAGGACTTAATTTCGAATGGGATGTATCGCATTTCTATTAAGTATTGATACTCAACACTTCATGTGTTGTTGCGATGCAAAATGTATGGATGCAATCTCTATATATACTTATTATTTGTGTATCACTACACATAATTGTGGACTCTATAGGGCCCGCTGATATATATAAATATATATTTTTTCACGTGCCGCCTCTTTTCTATGCATTCCATCCATACCTTTGCATTGCACATCCTTTGTTATCATTATTATACCATCATCTCCCATCCACAGTTCTATCTAGTTTTACCCTGCTTATAATAACAACAATTTTCCTCTTATAAACCAATAAGGGTCTTCTTGTACTGGGAGCTTTTTGTGCTCCCTCCGTCTTTTTACTTTCCATGGCTTCCTGGCACTTCATCGCTCAGGTCCATCCAGTTTCATATTTATCCAGTGGAGTAACATTGTTTCGGCTGAATTATCTTTATCTTTATCTTTCCCCTTTTTTCCCTTTTTTCTTTTCTTTATCTTTTCTCCTTCCTGGTATTTCCTTTATAGGCGGTTTTGATATCCTTCATGAAACCCTAATACAAATGTATTTATAGCCTTTTTTTTGGCATTTATACAGGTAATTTGTACAGACGGTGCGACATATTGTTGCACACCGCCTATATAAAGCAGTTTTAACGAGAAAGTTTTCTGCCTTAGAGAAACTATAACCAATCAAGTAACCTCTGTGTTTAATACCTATTTTTTGTGGCAGTCGTATATGTGCATCATTATGATAGATTTATTGCAATCATTCAATCTTTTTTCTACACATACATGATTTTGCAGAATAATTTGTAATATATGCTCCCAAATATGTCCTTATATATATTGGCACTTCCCTTATAGGCGGTTTTGATATTCTTTATGAAACCCTATTACTTTACAACTGTATTTATAGCCTTTTTTGGCATCTATATAGGTAATTTATACAGACGGTGCGATATATCGCTGCACACCGCCTTCACACAGCATCTTTAACAAGAAAGTTTTCTGCTTTAGGGATATTATGACCAATCAATTTACCTTTGTGTTTAATATCCATCTTTGCAACAGTCGCACATGAGCATTATTATGATAGATTTATTGCAATCATTTAATCTCTTTTTAACACATATATGACTTTGCAGAATGATTTTCAAAATATGTTCTTAAATATGTTCTTATATATATATATTTATTGTATTGTACTTTATGGATGGCTATACATGCATTTCCGCACATTCCTTACTCATCCTTTATTCATTTTTTATTTCTTTTTTACTTATTTTCACTTTCACATGAATTTTTGCACATTCCCCATTCATTTTCTATTTATTTATTCCCATATTTATATTCGTTTTTTTTTATATTCATTATTTATTTTCACACGCACACACATGCATTCATTCACATATATATATACATATATATTTTTCATCATTTTTTCACTTCCTTCCCTTCCTTTCTGTTGTTTTTTGGTTCATTAATCATATTTCAATTTTTTTTTTTTTTTTTATCCTTCTATTTTTACTATATATTTTTTCACACATACATCTTTTCTCTTTTTCTTTTATCTTTTTTCTTTTTTCTTCTTTTTTCCATAGGTCTTGCTCACATACTATCCACACATATTTTATATTGGTCTATCCAAAAATATATTTCTTATGTCACCACACATTGAGTATTTAACATGATATATTATTTCTTACCACACATGTTATTACATGCACTTTTGTATATGTATGCACATATGTGCGTACATGTGCACATGTGGGTTTCATTAATCCATGTTTCACTCTCTGATTTTGATTTATATTTCACATGTGTTTCCTTTCTTTTTTGTATGTGTTTTTTGACCTCATTGGTTTCAATCATGCTTTCATTATACGGTAATGGCCACACCTGCCCCATATCCTCCCTATTGGTAGATGTCTAGGCTCACTCCTTGCATATAATATGTTTGTTTCCTTTGTTTTCTTTAGCTATGAGTAAGCATCTCACGATGTGAAACGCGTTAGCCTACTTCTGTGTTTATTTTTGAGTGCCTTTGCTGTATTTGTGGATTTTATCAATAAACCAGCATCCTTTGCAGAGTGCGGCCATCCAGAATATTTTTCCTTCCTCACCTGTCTGGACAAGAACCGGAATAGTTGCTTAGACAATTAGAATGGTAAAATCAACCTTTAGCTCCACAGTTCGTGTTTGAATAGACATCATGCATTGTACAATTGGTAGATATGGGAAAAAAGATAGTCACTGCGATGGTCAAAAAGTATCCACTGCATTGTTCAAAACTCATACCATGGCTGAACAGGAGTTTGATAGAGTACACTACAAGCTCTTCTACATGTATGATCATCTGCGTTGGGGTGTCCTTAGGTTTGGACTGCTACAGCCAAGGTTTGCATTATAGGTTAAGCTGGACATAAACATTGCAATCTGATTATTTGATTGATAGTAAGAAATAATTGTGCTGTGAGTGTTCCTAGCTAATTTGGTATAAATAAAATTAATTGATTCAGTTTGTTCTCATATTACATAATTGTCAGTAAATCCAAAACAGATTGTGCCATCAGATTGTAACATATACTGTATGTTCATTAAAATGAAGTACTTGATCTCCAGTAAAGTGATTTTGCCTAGGTTGAGATGATGTCATCAGTCTGCTGCAGGCAGGAGGAAGCATTACCTCAGTCTCCTATCCCAAGTGTCACACAGATGAAAGGCATTAGAAGAACTGTGATAAAGGATGAGCCCAAGGTTCAATCTGAGCAGAAGTTTGAACTAAACTCTGGCTGTTCAGGCCCTGTCCAAATGCCAGACTTTTTGCTTGTTCAGCTGGAGCTCCCCTTAACCCCCCTTTCACCCTCTCCCCTCCCTCTTCCCCTTTTCTACTGCTTTTTCCCCTATTTCTCTTCCCTCTTCCTTTCTCCTTCCCCCAAAAAATGAGGGTACTTCACTGTGGAGATCATTCAAGATAGTTTATGATATTATCAGCGGCGGCCCGTTTATAAGGGACGCGGAGGCGTCGCCCCCCTAATCTCTATGCGCCAGCCCCTGATCTCCATACGGGGTGCCGGACGAATAGATCTATGTTTTTTTTTGTGAAGCACATGATTAGAGCTGGAGGCTCTAATTAGCTTTAAAAAAATGACACTCAAAAAAAGACACTCATGGACATTGCTGGACAGAGATGGGGCTCAGGTAAGTATTAGGGGGGCTGAGGTGGGGAGCTGCACACATAAGGCTTTTTATCTTAATGTATACATCCCTGTTCTGTTCTGTGAGGAAAGACAGATCGTGAGTTCCTAATAGCTAGGAACCACGATCTGTCATTTCCTCTAGGTCAGTCCCCTCCGCCCACAGTAAGAAACACACTAGGGAACACAATTAACTCCTCGATCGCCCCTAGTGTTAACCCCTTCCCTGCCAGTGACATTATAACAGTAATCAGTGCATTTTTGTAGCACGGATCGCTGTATAAATGCCAATGGTCCCAAAAATGTGTCAAAAGTGTCCGATGTGTCCGACATAATGTCGCAATCCTGATAAAAAATGCAGATCGCCGCCATTACTAGTAAAAAGTATCGGCCTAAACTGAGAAAAATTTTGCTTTTTTTAAAAAACAATTGAGGATATATATTAAAATATTGTGTTTTTTTCAAAATTGCCGCTATTTTTTTATTTATAGTGCAAAAAATAAAAATCGCAGAGATGATCAAATACCACCAAAAGAAGGCTGTATTTTTGGGAAAAAAGGACGCCAATTTTTTTTGGGTACAGCGTAGCACGACCGCGCAATTGTCAGTTAAAGCGACGCAGTGCCGAATCACAAAAAATAGCCCGGTCATTGGGCAGCCAATTCTTCCGGGGCTGAAGTGGTTAAACAACACTTAGGGAATGTGATTACACATGGAAAACCCAGCAGGGGTTACCAACAATTAGCTGTGGGAACAGGTGTGTTAGTGCTTCTACCTACCAACATTCCAGCTCCGCCCAGTGTTCAGACTATCAGGCTGCTGATGCCTCTATTATAGATAATTATATATTAGCTTTGGGAGGTAGCCCTATTGACAACAATAGGAGGCTGAAGCCTCGTACACACGATCGGATTTCCATCTGACAAATCCTTGGAATTTTGTCCGAAGGGTGTTGCCCGTGAACTTGGTATGCATACAGACGGCAGAACTTTTTCAGACAACATACACAAAACTACGTGGTTTTTCAGCTCTTTAGCGCCACCCTTTGGGTAACTTTGGGTAACTTCTGCTAATGTTGTCTTATGGTTAGCATTGGTTCGGAGCACCAATGCTTGTACTTTGGATTTTACACACGATCGGATAATCCGACAAGACACATTTGCTGTCGGAGAATTTGAAAGCATGCTATAAAACATTTGATGTCGGAAATTCCGACAACAATTGTCCGATGGAGCGTACAAACGGTCGGATTATCTGACAAAACCCTGCCATCACACATTTGTTATAGGAAAATCCAATCGTGTGTACGAGGCTTAAGGCTGGCCATACACTATACAATTTTCTTGTTCAACTCTACTTTAAGCCTCATACACACGATCGTATTTTCCTACAACAAATGTGTGATGGCAGGGTTTTGTCGGATAATCCGACCGTTTGTACGCTCTATCGGACAATTGTTGTCGGAATTTCCAACAACAAATGTTTTATAGCATGCTTTCAAATTTTCCGACAACAAACGTGTGTTTATCCGATCATGTGTACACAAGTCCGTCGGAAAAAAAAAATCCAAAGTACAAACACGCATGCTCCGAACCAATGCTAACCATAAGACAACATTAGCAGAAGTTGCCAAAAGGGTGGCGCTAAAGAGCTGAAAAAACACGTTGTTTTGTGTATGTTGACTGAAAAAGTTCTGCTGTCTGTATGCATATCAAGTTTACGCCAATGCCCTTCGCACAAAATTCCACGTATTTTTCTGATGGAAATCCGATCGTGTGAACGAGGCTTTAGATTTACCAAAACCATATAATATGAGTTCAGACCTAAACCCTTTAAATTTGTATGCAATCAGGCAGACCCTTGCACTACATAGTTGAAGGTAAATCTAAAGAAAATTGAATGAGAAAATTGTATAGTGTATGGCCAGCCTAAAGGGGGCTAGAGCACCTGCATCAAGAAGATACACTGGTAGTGAATGTTTAGTGAATGTTACATTCACTACTTTATACTGTAAGTACACCCTGAGTAGATGCACATAAAATTAAAGAATATAGCTGATGCTAGGTCCGCTTTAGACTGCAGGCACTTTCTAGCTGAAATGTCACACCAATTATGCTGATGACCAATTCCTTGTATTCTGAAACCTACATTTAGTTATGTATAAAGAAAAATAAAATAACAACAAACATTAATTTTAATAGTAAATACCAACTCCCCCACAGTACAAAGAGTAAATTATTATTTTTTACATATACATAAATCACAAAAATGGAAAAAAACTATAGTAAAGACCAAACTAAAATGAGCTTGCAAACTAAAAGGAAAGTTGATAAATTAGACAATTAAGAACATTCAGAGTGCCAGAAAGTTATAAATCATACTGTGAGGGCAGGAGTTTGGGCAGATAATGTGACTGTAGAAAGACGTTATACATCTAGGTGATATTCATTTCTGGAAACATATTTTAATGTATATCAGACTTGGTAACTTGTGTATTGTGTAATCAAACTGCAGAGGCAAGAAACACCACCAGAAAAAAAAGCTGGAGGCTTTAGAGATAAGTGACTCCTTAGCTCTTGGAGACCCTATAGGATCTACTATATAAATACCCCCTCCAATCACGTTAAAGAGGAATTAACCCCTGTGTGTTTGAATCTGGGTCAGGGTGAGTGATCCAGGGAGGCTTGGATGACTCATCAGGCAGCATCTCTGTTAACTTCCTCTACTTGCTGGAACTTTGCAGAAACTTCCAGAAGAATGGGAGGGAGGTCAGGAGGAGCTGCCTGGAGTATTGATGGGGGCCCCAACCAATCCCCAGCCAAATGGGATGGCAGGGGGAGGGACCTCTTAAATACTTAGGGTCAGGCCAGCAGGGGCAGTGGAGTTTGGGTGGAAGATGGAGATGGAGTGCTGAAGAGGCTGTCAGAGGCCCTTGAGGGTAGCCTCTTAGTCTGGGTGGGGGGTGACCTCAGGCCTGGGTTTTGGGTGCAGGAGGAATCCTCTCACAACACAAGGAGGAATCCTGTCCAGTGGCACGGCAGCAGGTGTGAGGCTCCCGTGCCACTGGACTCTAAGGCAGAGGGGCTGTTTTTTTTGTTGAAGCACCTATTAGAGCCAGATGCTCCAATAGGCTTCAAAATAGGGTGAGCTCGGGTCACAGAGAGTGCGCTCCAAGCCCACCCAGGTGTGTTACAACAGCGAATCAATATTCACTGTTGTAACACCGATCCTCCTCCCGGCCAATCAGGAAGCAGGTTTTGACACCGGTCACCCGATTGGCTGAAAGGACAGGTGATCCTATTAGATGCCTAGGAGGAGGAGGGGAGGATCTGGAAGCCACCATGGAGGAGAGGACTCGAAGCGGAGCTGCTGCACAACGCTGCCTGCCGGGGTAAGTGCCGGACCGACCGGCAAACGGGGGGTGCCACTCGGGAGGCAAACCATTAACACTAGCTGCCACTGGAAACCATTAACAGCAGGAAGTTGTCTACAGCGAAGGGCATAAAAGTTTTGCATTTAGACAGACCTCAGACTGAACACTCTGCTCATCCCTATTCAGAATACTTTAGTGTGCATGATCTGAGCACAGGTTCACATTATAGTGGTTGTAAACCCTTTTTGACTACTTCTACCTATAGGTAAGCCTAGAATAAGGCTTACCTATAGGTAGTGGAAATATCTCCTAAACGTGCGCCGTTTAGGATATATTTCACTTGTAGTCTGCTGAAAATCCCAACGGCGCATGCGCAGGGAAGAAACTAAACAAAGTGCCGTTTCTTCCCCAGCCTGTGCCGTGAATCGCGGCTTCCATGCGCATGTGTGGGAGTGACGTCACGCGACTCTGGCAAATCACAGAGCCGGAGTCCGCTGCCCGGAAGGAAGAGGAGACAGAACATGGACGCTGCCTACTCTGGGGACAATACTGGATTCTTTTGCAGGTAAGTGACACATAATGGGCTAGTATGCGATGCATACTAGCCCATTATGCTTTTCATTTGCAGGCTTTTGCAGCGGGCTAAAGAGGAAGTAAAACCCATCAGGCTTGGCTACCACCAAAACCAAACAATTTACCCACACTACAGAAAAAATCTATCACACTAAGCTAGAGGGTGCTACACCAACAAAACACCATTGACACAGGTTCCAAATCTTCCAATGTGGACACCTGTTTTGGTGACATCTGACTTAAAGGTGAATTCCTAAACCTTTGTAGATATTTCCTCTCTCTTTCTGCTGTGTTTCTGGGACAGAAAGTGAAGGAAAAGCTCCCCAACAGACAGGTGGCAAAAACAAAATTGACAGGGCTTTTAGTCATTCTCTACCCAATCTAGTACTAAAAAACAAAACTTTTGTATATGCTAGCTTGTTAGGTATATGTGTAGTTGTGGGGGTGTTTTAAAGGTTGAGGATTTAAGGAACCAGAAATAATTTGGTGGTCATGCCAGCTGTAAGGGTAGTCATAAGGACTGATGAAAATAAAGACTGTCACAGAGGGTACAGGATTGAAGCTCAGGCCCTTGACTTATCTCTTTAACCGGGGCCCAGGTGTGTCAAACTGTTTCACCGGTCAAAGATTGTTTTTGAAAAAAACACAGGACATAAGGTTGTTGTTTGTATTCTGGACTGTGGTACTGAAGTCTGGGTTTAACATTTGGTAAACAAAAGCACTTTGCATAACAGTTAAAGTGGTTGTAAACCCAACCACACAACTTGCACCTACAGGTAAGCCTAGATTAAGGCTTACCTGTAGGTGTAAGAAATATCTCCTTAACCTACACGGTTAAGGAGATATTTGCTGAAACCCCAGCACCGATGTCTATGGCGCATACGCGCCGTAGACAACGGCGCATATGCGCCGTGTATATAGGCGCAGTCCCACTGAGCTTGCCGGATTTATGAATGAACCCTGCCGGCTCAGTGAACTCTGCCGGTCCCGCGCACATGCGCGGAAGTGACGTCATCGCCTCTCTGGCCACTCACAGCGCCGGAGCAGCGATAACAGGAAGAAGCTAGCTCATTATGCCTTTCTCTTGCAGGGGTTTTCTTATTAGTATTTTTTCAAGAGGGTTTACTTCCTCTTTAAGGTGTATAGTTGAGATCTCTACATTATCCGAACTGGCGTTGTTGTCACATCAGTGGTCAGACTCATTGGCATGGCCGGTATGTACAGTTAATTGTAACATAACCAATTTGCCAAGCTGTCAGATACCCTCTGTTCAAATGAAAAAAAGATCTATTCCTGACAATCTGTTGCAGTGATTAAACAGAAACGCTATAGGCTTTGCAGATATATGGAAGCAATGGATAGACATGCTAAGGTTAAACAATAACATGACCAAAAAGTACATTAACTATATTCTTTTGATTGAATGGCATATTATACATGAAAAAAACATGATGTCTCAATAATTTTTGAGCATTTCGGTTTTCTTCCCTCCCGTTTCATGCATTGCACAGATGAGTGCTTCCTGGCTTCTGGATCTTTTGGAACTGCACTCTACAACAGATGGAGCTTTGAATCAAAGCTGCATATGTTCATATGGAAGAAGGTTTTTGTTCAATAGGACCATTCTGAAGAAACAGATTATTATTGTTATTTTTCATTAATAAAAAAGAAAGCACCACATGTTCCAAATAGATTCCCACTCAAATGCCTCCTTAAGGCAAAATCTTTATTTAAAGGTCGCTATTTTTTATTGACCATTTACTTACTTTCCTAAAGGACCAATTAATTAGAATGCAGTGTTCTGTTTCAGTGGTTGAGTTTGAATTGATAGTTAACAAAAGAAAAAATCACTGTGTGCATACAAATTAAATACATTATATTTTGCTTGTACTAAATGTTTTTTTTTTCAATCTCTTATTGAACATGAACTCTAGATTGTAATTTTTTTTTAACACTGTAAAATCCAGTCTTTTAATAATAAAAACTCAGTGCAAGAGGTTAAACCAATCGATGAACTGCTTGTGCAATCCAGCGTGTAAGCAGGGTCATTTAGCTAGTCTGCCACTAAGTGGTTCTGTCCGAGAAGAGAGTGTGGTTACAGAGAATGGTGTAATCAGGTGCTAGGACCCTTTTAGCTAGAGCTCTCCTGTAGTCAGTTCCCACATTTAAGTTAGCTTGGGAGGAGCCATAGTGCAGTTGGGGCATGAGAGCCAGAGATCCTGAAATGCAGCAGATGTAGTCAGCAAGTGGAGGCCCTGGACAGGGCTGGAGGGCAGGGAAAATTAGACCTGCACCCAGAGGAGCTGGCTGTAGACTTCCTGACCTTTATGGTACCGTAGACTAGAGTGAGTTGCAAAAGGCCTTAGTCCAAATGTTCCCTGGAGGTAGACTATCATCCTTGAGAACTGGGGGGGAGAGGTGTACCCATCTAGTGGTGTCTGCAGTGATCATATTTCAGAGGGACTATCAGCAAAAAACAGTGAGTGGACACAGATAGCCTAAGGCAAACCAGAACCTCTGAGTGAGTACTAATGACCCCGGGTGGAGAGAGACTGAGCTAGGGAAATGGCTTGTTATATGTGCTACTGGATGCTTTCACATGCGACTGCTGTGGATTGACTGCTATATGTGATCAAAATACTATCCAGGGTCACTTGACAGTACATTGTTAATGTGACGTGACTGTATTTGCCATCTTTCAACTACCATCAGTAAAGTGCAGCAATCCTATTTACAGTATGTGCAGACATTCCTCCCTTTGGGATATAAAGGTTAATGGTCAGGAATGTCGTGAGGAGGCCTCTGGCATGTAGAATGCACACAATGGCCTCAGGCAAGTGGGTTGTTGTTCTGGAAGGGAAGAAGCGGGGCAGGTACTTGTGCTTATGGCACCCTTACATAGTCATTCACAAGCCCCCTTACAAGTGAATAGTGCAATACATAGAAACACACTGGAAAGCAAGATAATGACTGGGCAACACATTTGCTATCCTGAAGATACATTGTTAAAATTTGTGATCATCACACTGGTAGTCAAAGCAATATGTGCTCATCAGATCAGCAAGTGTGGCAACATGTTGGCAATACTTTTTCTGAGAAAAAGAAAGGGAACACCCCGAAAGCCTGTCCTGAAAATTTAAAGTAATATTAAACCCAAAAGCAAACATTTATTATATTGCAGCTTACCAATTCTTAGATGTGGTGGTGATCTGACCAGTAAGTCTGTGATCTTTCAAAAGAACAAGCTGTTCTGCAGATCTAGCAGTTACAGGGTTGAGAAAAACAATTTACCGCTGACAGGGGTACTTACAATGATCGGCTTTTATTTTAGTCTACTATAACAGGTTATAAAGTGTTAGCTGGAGTTTGAATTCAATTTGTTGGTGTATCTAAATTTGCTAGTACATCTAGCGCTCCACTACTCCCAGACTGATACACTGCAGTGCATGTGACAAGTGACGCAACGCGTCGGGGAGGAGCCAACTGACGAAACCCATTGTGTCTTATCATAGGAGATACGGAGTGAGGAGCTCGTTATTGTATCTAATCTAACAAACACGCTGGTCATATGACCGAATGTGAGTCATACTCTTTTACATCTCAGACGTAGCAACCAGTACTAGCATATTGCGCTATGTTTTACTTTTTATGTTTTGTTTGAGAGCCACGCTACATCAGGCAATCTAGAAAGGAACATATGTGAAAACACCTGAAGCCTTTACCAATTGGTCTTTGAACAGTATTGTATCCAAACAGCAGGGACATTTTCAGTGATTACATCCCACCAGGCAAGCTCATTCACGCCAGTTTGTGGACGGTGTTATTTTGTTTTTGATTTTGATTTTTCCAACAGAATTTGCACATTTATTAGTTGTATTATATGGCATATGTCATTAGTTGGATTTTATCACGTGTAGCGCCCTGCCCCTATTGGGTCGGCGCTAGTGTAAATTTAGTTGTCTGAAGTTATAGTTCAACTCAGAATAATTGTACCAAATTATGGGTCTCTGTTCCAGTTCAGCTGAGTTGCACATTGTCCACCTTCCTCTGGGTGTCGTTGTCACCACAGGTCAAGGTTGGAACTGCAGCTGGCTGGATGTATTGGGTACCTCTTGCCCAGAAGCAGCTCAGTGGGATTGGTCACCCCGCTGTGCATTCTGGGAGAGGGTACTTAAGGGGCAGACACCGTTTTGGCGAGGTCTTCCGATCAGGGATGTGTTAGCAGTTTTCTGCCTCGGGGCCTGCAGACCCCCCCGAGGCTCCGTTACTGAGAGTAGGCCCAGGAGTTGCTGGGGCCTACTGATCCAGAGATGGTCCTGTGTCGCCTTGCCTGTGGGAAGGGACCGAGCAATTGAGGACTCAATTGGAGAACGCATCCAGATCAAATCTACCTCACAGTGCTGCCGGCATGGCTGAAAGATCCTGGCACTGTGTGTTATGTTTCAGAACATTACCAAGTGTGTGATTACATAAGTCTGTGGCAGAGACTTTTGAACAAGCTTGCACCGGCTGCTAAGTCAGTGAGAGAGGCCTATCAGGTGGATGCTACATCCAGTGTGGAAGTTATTGGTCCTCTGGATAAAGGAAAGTACCCGTAATCTGCAAAACCTAAGGTACCTGAATCTCCCCTAACCCTCCATCCCTGTCTGAAGTTCTTGAAATAAACCCTTGAGAAAAAGAGACTCAGGCCCCGTTCACACCTATGTGAATTGGTTGCGGCTTAAACCACATCCAATTTGCATAACATATATTGATTTCAATGAGGCTGGTTCACATATGTGCGATGCATTCATACTGCGCATTGCCCAAAAAACGTGTGCGTTTTCTAGGCATTGCGGTGCGAATTGTCTGCCCATTATGTTCTATGGGAACGCATCTGAGTACGTATGAATCATGAGGGGGAACTCCACGCCAAATTTCAAATAAAAAACCGGCATGGGTTCCCCTTCAGGAGCATACCAGGCCATTAGGTCTGGTATGGATTTTAAGCGGACCCCCATGCCGAAAAAACGGCGTGGGGGTCCCCCCAAAATCCATACCAGACCCTTATCCGAGCACGCAGCCCGGCCGGTCAGTGAAGGGGGTGGGGACGAGCGTGCGCCCCCCCTCCTGAACCATACCAGGCCGCATGCCCTCAACATGGGGGTGGGTGCTTTGGGGCAGGGAGGTGCCCTGTGTGCGTTTTTGGTGCATTTTTGCTGCGGTTCCCATTGACTTCAATGGAAGGTGCATCTTTGGTGTGCTTTTTAAAAGCGCACCAAAGATGCAGCATGCAGGACTTTTCAAACCGCAGCGCAAATGCAGCTCAACTATGTGAAAAGTCTTGTAGGCTTTAAAGGCAAATCATTTTTGATGTGCTTTTGTTCCGCTGGAAAGGTACATTCCAGTGCGGCAAAAGTGCCTCAGTAGGAAAGGGCCCTAAATGTGCCTCTGTGCTTCTTCATCCAAAGGAGGTGTGTTACTGGCAGGATCACCAGGTGAAAACAGAGGAAAAAAACCCCCCAAAAAATAAAACCTAAACAGCCATCACATCTAATGACTAGTAAGCTGCAATATATAAAATAATCTTTTGGTGGTATTTAATCACCGCTGGGTTTTTTATTTTTTGCAAAAAAAAGACAGAAAAATTTGAAAAATAATGTTTTTCTTATTTTCTGTCGGAGAATTTTGTAATAAAGTATTTTTTTTCCTTCACTGATGTGCGCTGATGAGGCTGCACTGATGGGCAATGATAAGGCGGCACTGATGGGCACTGATGAGGTTGCACTGATGAGGAGGCACTAATATGCAGCACTGATGGGCACTAATAGGCAGCACTGATAGGTGACACTGACGGGCACTGATAGGCAGCACTTATGGGCAATGATAGGCGGCAGGGATGGGCGGCACTGATGGGCACTGAAAGGCAGCATTGACTAGAATCACTGATGGGCACAGATTGTCATCACTGATGGGCACTGACTGGCATCACTGCTGGGCACTGTTGGGGCTGCACTGATAATCAGGGTGCTAATGATCAAGCCCTGATTATCTGTATAGGTCTCCCCTGTGAGGAGATGCCACTGATCGGCTCTCCTCTCCTCACACACTGTCAGTAAAAAAAAATCATAAAAAAAAAAAAAAGAAAGAAAATATCACAGATGTTTTTGTTGCAGGTACAACAATATACCAACCTCAAGTGTTTTTTCATATGTTTGTACACACACACACACAGTGTGTATAGAAAAGAATCACCCCCCTTTAAAATAATCACATTTTGTTGCTTGGCCCTCTGAAATGAAGACAGACTCTGTTTTTATTTTATTCAGCTGTATTTACTCTTGCAATTTATAACATCCAAGTGAAAGATATAACATCAACATTTCAGAAGCAAAATCAAAAACAGAATCGCTGAGTTGGAAAAAGGATTGCCCCCTTATGTCAGTATTTAGTTGAACCACATTTTGCTCTAATTACAGCCTTTAGTCTGTTGGGATATGTCTCCACTGTCTCATTTTATTATAATTTTTTCTCAATCTCATAAACCCGGGAACTGAACAAGCAGCATTTAACCCTTCCCCCAGTCTGGGCCGACTGCCGAATAGCTAACTGTTCAATCTGCCTACATACAATTCTCTAAACTGAACACAATTATATTTCAGAGCATCTAAAAATAAAATCCAGCGTGCAACTCTGTATCATCCAGAGCAAGCTTATATAGTAATTGTAAACGTAAAATAATGAACGACTTTAAGGTATCCTCTGCAAAAAAAAATCCGAATGCAGTATTTTCTTTTCTTCTTTAAAGTTCTTACACAGAAATGCAACTGCTCTAATTGTATAATGCTGTAACAAACATTATAAGTTTTATAATGTAATGTAAAGTGACAATGAGCACCTGATAAACCCTAAAAATGAGCAGACTTAATTGACTGTGGACAAAACCTAATTATTTGCTTACAACTACTGCCTTGTAGACCATTAAAAAGGTGTTTATATTCCTAATCAAACAGTACAGACATATAGGCAAACTGTTATGACAACAGTCATAAAAGTCAGCATTGCATTAATGAAGACAAGTGATTTATATTAATTATCCAGTGCAGAATCATTTATCTTTTTGCCCAGCGCTGCTATCCCCATGATGGTGATAATGGTGGTTGCACAGGAGGTAAGAGGCTTCTAGGTAGACAATGAAATAATTAGCTAAATGTTTCCTGGTGCTATGTGATGGGAGCAATAATTCACACATGAAAGTGATGAAGTAGTGAACAGTTAACAAATGAAGGCACTATAGCATAGACAGATGAGTGACCAAGCCTGGTGGTAGGTAATCCAGATCGATGTCAGATATCAACAGGCCTTCCACGGAAATGAAAAATTCAATGTTTGCAATAATATGGCATATAAAATACATACCCAGAGCAACCTTTTAAATGAAACATCAACCAAGCCTTTGCTTATAGGTGAAGCTGTCATGCAATTTTGAAAAGTTATTTTTAAAGCGGTAGTAAACCGCACCAATTTTTATTTATTTTTTTTTAAAACCTGCAAGGTAAAGGCATAATGAGCTAGTATACATCGCATACTAGCACATTATGAAATACTTACCTTAGAACGAAGCCCTCCAGCGGCGCACTGTCACTAGGGTTGCCACCTCATCCCTTTAAACCCGAACACATACTAATTACACAGGTTCCGAGGCTATTTTAATGTGGATAAGGCACCAAGCGAGTTTTATTACCTCCTTAATCAACCACAGAACCTGTGTAATTAATATGTGTTGAGTTTTAAAGGGATGAGGTGGCAACCCTAGCTGTCACCGATGAAGGCGCTTCTATTTTGACTCAGTTTTCCTTCTGGGTTTGTGTCCTCTAGCCATCTTTTTGGCTGCGATACGATGGCATCACTCCCACGCAGGAGTCACGGACCTTGGCACGGAGCTCTGAAGGGACGGTACGGGTATTCTGTCCCTTCAGAGAGCATGCGCCGTTGATGTCACCAGCTGCATGCAGTGTGAATATCTCCTAAACCGTGCAGGTTTAGGAGATATTTACTGTACCTACAGGTAAGCCTTATTATAGATTTACCTGTGGGTACAAGTGCCAAAAAAGGGTTTACTTCCACTTTAAGGCCCCATTTACACACAGCTATTTGGAATTGCAGGCAGAATCGGTGCAATTTGATTTCAAATTGTTCTAAAATCTCAGGAAAATTTGAAAAGTGCATTTGGGTGCCGTTCTTTTTTATTATAAGAAGGACGCTGATTAGACATGTGCATTTCGTTTCGTTCCGAATCGAAATTCGGATGAATTTGTCATTATTCGGAAATTCGTATGCATTCGAATTTCCGAATTACAAGTGTAACGAATTTAAACAAATCCGAAAAAACGATTCAATTCGAAAAAAAATGCAAACAAAATTCGATTTGAATCGAATTCGAAACAAAATCGAATTCGAAACAAATTCAAATCGAATTTATAAACAAATTTGCATCGAATTCGAAAACAAAATCGAATTCGAAAAAATAGAAATAGATTTTCTAAAGAATACAATAAAATAGAATATAAAACAATAAAGCAATAGAATAAAAAAAGAATAGAAAAGAATGGAATAGAAATTAAAAGAATGTAATAAAATAGAACATGACCGTCTTCCAAAATTCGAATAGCATAAATTCGAATTCGAGAATAGATTGGAAAATAATTCAAAACAATGGAAACTAAAATAGAAAAGAATAGAAAAAGAATAGAAAAACAAAAGAACAGAATAGAATAAAATATAATATATATTATATTTTATTCTATTCTGTTCTATTGTTTTTCTAGTCTATTCTTTTCTATTATTTTCTATTCAAATCTTTTCTATTCAAATTCATTCAATACGAAATTTGAACTTCTGAAGCCATCTTCTAAAATTTGAATTTCGTACAGAATGAATTTGAATAGAAAAGATTACAATATTATAGAAAAGAAAATAATAGAAAAGAATAGCATAGAAAAACAATAGAACAGACTAAAAAAAAATATTAAATATATATATATATATATTTTTTCTGTTCTATTGTTTTTTTATTCTATTCTGATCTTTTCTATTCAAATTCGAATTCATTCTATACAAAATTCGAATTTCGGAAGATGGCTTCTGAAGTTCCAAATTGTATAGAATGAATTTAAATTTGAATAGAAAAGATTTGAATAGAAAAAAATAGACTAGAAAAACACTAGAACAGAACAGAAAAATATATAATATATATATATATATATATATATATATATAAATAAAACATCTTCCGAAATTTGAATTTCATATAGTTCAAATAGAAAAGAGTAGAATAAAAAATATTAGAAAATAATAGCATAGAAAACCATAGAACAGAATAGAAAAATATATTATATATATATATCCACTTCTCTACTGTGCACGAAAACCCCCTTCCTGCCCAAGCCATTTTTCAGCTTTCAGCGCTGTCACACTTTGAATGACAATTGCGCGGTCGTGCGACGTGGCTCCCAAACGAAATTTGCGTCCTTTTTTTCCCACAAATAGAGCTTTCTTTTGGTGGTATTTGATCACCTCTGCGGTTTTTATTTTTTGCGCTATAAACAAAAGAAGAGCGTCCAGTTTGGAAAAAACACACTTATTCTTTCGTCCATGGACCGACACAGCTTCTCTATTGACAAAGTGGGTATTATCCGTTAATTAGGAGTGACTAGGCAGAAAAACTTGTAAAAAGTGTTGCATCACACCTTCTACAGTACCGCCCAGGGGGCGGACCCTCTGGGTATACCCTCTCAGTCTGCATCTTCGCAGATCAGTTTTTTTCTGTCTAGCAAGGAGTAGGACATGGCTCCCTTCGGGCCCATTGGTCCGGGGGAAAAAGATATATATATATATATATATATATATATATATATATATTTTTTTTTTTTTTGCTACATTTGTTGTTTCCTGCGATCTTCGATCAACTGCCGACTGGGTGACAGGCTGGATCCTCGATCCTTGTAGTCTCCCCAGTTTCGGCCATCGAGCATGTGCCGACCCTAGCTACGAGCTGGGTTTTCCACGACATGCCCGTCGCTCCACGGGTGGCCGGTGAGCTTACGCTCCAGGGCCTTCATCGGACCGCTCAGCTTCGGCTGACCTTACGGCCGAGTCGCAGCAGCCTGGCTGGTGAGCTTACGCTCCAAGGCTTGCATCGGACCGCTCAGCTTCGGCTGACCTTACTGCCGAGTCGCAGCAGCCTGTCCGGTGAGCGTCATGCTCCAGGGCATACATATGATCGTCCCTTCTGGGTCCAATCACAGCATGCCTGGCCAACAGTCACCTTCCGTGCGTGGACGATGATCTGTTTGGAATGTCTTCCAGCAGAATACATGCAGGATAGGTAAGTAAAACTCCCCTGCCTCGGCTGGGTGATTTAGCTGGACATTCCTGGAGAGATCAAGTAAGTGGTTGTGGCCCCTTTCTTCCCTCTCTCCCTGCCTTTCCCTCCTCCCTGGGCTTCTAGCTAAAGGTTGCTGGGTGCTGGGGGTCACCTAGGGGGTCCCACTGGAGCGGGGCTGGCTGTAACTAACATTTAAAAGAAATGTCATTTTTTCTTACCTGTGTTTGTGTCCTTCCTCCTCCATGCTGTCGGCGGCCATTTTGAGGTGGTCCATGCCAAGTTTGGCCTCTTGTGACTGCCCGGCGGCCATCTTCCTGTAGTTCGGCCACACCCACTGGCCCCTATCAGCTGATCGGCGGCCATGTTTATCCACCCTGTATGCAGATATTGCCATTCGGCGGCCATCTTTTTGTGGGCTATGGCTGCTTGACCTCTATCTTCTGTCGGCGGCCATTTTCTTAGAGCCCACATTATCTTCCATACAGACGTTTTTGGCAACCATTTTTCAAGAGCCTCCGGCCTCTAGGGTGCATTACACTGGTGCGAAAATTCACACAGGAAGTGCTGATAAAAGAAGCAGACTGACACAGCAGCAGTGGGACAGCATCACAGGCGCAGCATAGCAGTACCTATCCAGGGTGGTGAGTCCTCTGGGTGACCCGGCCTCTCTGCAGCACAGGAGGGTGGCCTATTGATATCTTGCCTGGAGCCCTGTGAGTGTCAGTGTGTGGTCAGCATGGCATCTGAGCCAGATGTCTTCTCCCCTGAAACACCAGATTTAGCAGCTGGTGCCCCTGAGGTGTCTATGAACGCTATGACTGCAATCCTAGAGGCGTTTGCTGCCAGGGTGGAAGCAGCACACGGGAATACAGGGGGTAGTAAACGCCCCATCCCCTGCAAGCTTCTGGGGATAATTCTGGTGCAGAACCAGGTCCAGCTACGGCTCGGGGCCCAGATTCTGACGCATCAGAGACTGCAGACCGTGACCGGACAGTGAGAATGACTCAAAGTCCAGGTCAGTACGCGAGACGGCTTTGGTATCTGACCTTATTACTGCAGTGCGGGATATGCTAAAATTGGAAAATACTGCAGAAGCAGCAGAGACTCCGGTCCACTTGGGTTTCATAGACCTGCCCGCACTGCTAAGGTGTTCCCTTGTGTGTCTTTTGATAAACTCTTATACAAGGAATGGGAGAACCCACTGAGGGTCTTTACAGCCCCAAAGAGGTTTGCGGTACCCCTTTTGAGGAGAGTTTTCTGAAGAAATGGACCTCTCCCCCCTATAGTGGACCCTCCGGTGTCCAGACTTAATAGAGCCACCACAATTCCTGTAGAAGGGGCTCCTGTTTTCTAGGACCCTGTGGATAAGAAGGCTGAAGCACTCGCTTGCTACCTATACTCAGTGGTAGGCTCGGCAGTACGCCCGGCATTGGCGGGGGCCCTAGTGTCTCACACACTTACTGAATGGGCAAGATTGCTACTCCAGGGGTTAAGGAGCGAGATGCTCCTCCTGATGAGATAACATTGGCCGACCTGTTGGTCCAGGGCCTTAGGTTTGTCTGCGAGTCAGACATGAATACTATTCCCCTGCTGTCTAAAACTTTGGTTTATGCAGTAGCAATACGCCGCCTGATCTGGCTAAAAGGCTGGTCTGCGGACCAGACTTCCAAGAAAGCCCTGTTGGATCTGCCTTTTAAGGGCGACAGACTTTTTGGGGCTTCTCTGGATGACATCATCAAGGATGCCACAGAAAGTAAAAGCACTTTGCTTCCCCAAATTAGCAAGGGTAAGGGGCCACAGCAAGGGCCCTCCTTTACTGCACACAAGTGGTTTTTTCGTCCCCCTAGGGCGACAGGGAAAAGACCCCAGGCCGATAAAGCGCCTGCCCAAGGACAAAAGTGTCCCTGGTCCCGCATACCCAATAAGCCTGCGGACAAATTTGCGTCCGCATGAAGGTCCACCCCCACCCAGCTCTCGGGTGGGGAGACATCTTCGCAAATTCGCGACTCAGTGGACAGCACTAATCTCCGACAGGTGGGTTTGCGAAGTAATCTCCTCAGGCTACAAGATAGAGTTTCTCTCTTGTCCACCGGACAGATTCAACACCTCCAATCTCCAGCTACTACCGACCCGTCGGGAGGCCCTGTATGGGGCGGTCCAGGGTCTACTGGAACGCGGGGTAGTTATTCCAGTTCCAGAACTGGAACGGGGTTTTTACTCAAATCTGTTCATTGTGCCGAAGAAGGAGGGGGTTCGTCCAAGCTTGGATCTCAGAGCCCTCAATTGCTTTGTGAAGGTACAAAGTTTTCGGATGGAGTCGGTTCGATCTGTAGTCACGGCTCTCCATCCGGGGGACTTTCTGGCCTCCTTGGACATCAACTACGCATACCTGCATGTCCCTATATACTCCAGACACCAGAGGTTTCTGCGATTTGCTATCGGGAAGGACCACTACCAGTTTGTGGCCCTCCCGTTGGGCCTTGCCTCAGCACCCAGGACGTTCACCAAGGTGCTCGCTCCGATTCTGGCACTTCTAAGACAGCGGGGTATCGCTATCACAGGCTACTTATACGACCTTCTGCTGAAGGCCCCTTCAAGCTCAGCATTAGAGGTAAGCGTGTCCATTACCTGTCAGACTCTTCGAGACTGTGGTTGGATACTAAACACGCAAAAGTCACTATTGGTGCCCACTCAATGCCTAGGGTACCTGGGGTTGATTCTGGATTCTTCAGAGGCAAAGGTATTCCTCCCTGTGGAGAAGTTGCAGACCCTCCGGGCTGCAGTACGGCAGCTGACTTCCAGGAATTGGTCGTCACTCCGTTTTTTGCATGCGAGTGTTGGGCCTCAGGGTAGCCTCCTTCGAGGCGGTTCCATATGCTCATTACCACACTCGAGTGTTACAGAAGGAAGTTCTGTCCAGATGGAACAGATGTCCATCATCTCTGGATTATCAAATCCGAGTGAGCCACATAGTCAGGAGATCCCTGGTATGGTGGCTGACAGCACCGGCTCTAATGGCCGGGAAGTAATTTCTTCCGGTTTACTGGATACTGATCACGACGGACGCCAGCCTTACAGGTTGGGGGGGAGTCTGGGCTGTCCACTCGGCGCAGGGTCACTGGACCCCAGAGGAAGCCCTCCTGCCGATCAATGTCCTGGAGATCCGGGCGATCAAGCTGTGCCTCTTCAAATGGTCTCAGGGCGTCCAGTCAGGATCCAGTCAGACAACGCCACAGCAGTGGCATATGTCAATCATCAAGGAGGAACAAGAAGCTCAGCTGCAGCATCGGAGATCGCTCGCATCCTGAAGTGGGCAGAGAGGAGCGTACCAGCACTGTCGGCCGTGTACATTCCAGGTGTGGAAAACTGGCAGGCGGACTACCTGAGCCGCCAGATGCTGGACTAGGGAGAATGGTCCTTACACCCGGAGGTGTTCCAACTCCTCTGCCAAAGATGGGGCACACCAGACGTAGATCTTCTGGCTTCCCGACTCAATCGGAAGGTATTGAGATTTGTGGCCCGGTCAAGAGACCCATGGGCAGTAGTAACGGACGCGTTGGTAGCATCGTGGGGTCAGTATCTGCTAATCTATGCCTTCCCTCCCTTAAGGCTTCTTCCTCTTCTGCTCCGCAGAGTGGAGGCAGAGGGAATTCCAATGATCCTAATCGCTCCAGATTTGCCTCAGTGTCCTTGGTACGACGATCTAGTACGTCTGGTAGCAGACGTCCCCTGGCGCCTACCACTACGGAAGGACCTGCTATCGCAAGGTCCCATATTCCATCCTGCTTTACAGTCATTGACTTTAACGGCATGGCTGTTGAGAACCAGGTACTGAGAGACCGGGGCCTGTCAGACTCAGTAATCACTACTATGAGAAGTGCTCGAAAACCGTCCTCTAGGAAGGTCTATCACCGCACTTGGAGGGCCTACATCTCCAGGTGTGAGGAAATGAAATGGCATCCGCGTACCTATTTGGTTTCCAGAATCCTGCTGTTTTTACAGCATGGGGTGGACCAAGGGCTTGCCCTAAGTACGATTTAAGGGACAGATATCTGCCCTGGCTGTCTTTTTTCAGCGACCCCTGGCGACTCACTCTCTCGTGAGTACATTTGTGCAGGGGGTCCGCCAGGTGGCCCCTCCGGTCCGTCCCCCGTTACCTCCGTGGGACTTGAACCTGGTCCTCTCGGTGCTTCAGAAGGCACCGTTTGAGAATATTAGAGATATTCCCCTGTTGACACTTTCTCAGAAAGTGGTCTTTTTGGTGGCTGTTACGTCAGTTAGACGAGTCTCTGAGCTGGCAGCCTTGTCCTGCAAGGCTCCCTATTTGATTTTCCACAAGGCTAAGGTGGTGCTGCGGCCGCAGCCTTCCTTTCTTCCGAAAGTCGTTTCGGCTTTTCATCTCAACAAAGACATTGTACTTCCATCCTTGTGTCCTCAGCCGTCGAATCCTAAGGAGTCGGCGTTGCATTCCTTGGACGTTGTCCGAGCTTTGAGAGTATACCTATCTGCTACTTCCCTGTTCCGGAAGTCAGACTCACTGTTTGTTTCGGTGGCTGGTCCCAAGAAGGGCCAAGCAGTCTCATCGGCCACCATCTCTAGGTGGATCCGACAGATAGTAATCCAGGCTTACGCCTTAAAGGGTCAGGCGCCCCCCTTTCCTGTCACGGCGCATTCGACCAGGGCAATAGGTGCCTCTTGGGCTTTCCGACATCAAGCGTCTGTTTCCCAATTATGTAAAGCGGCGACTTGGTCGTCCGCTCACACTTTCACAAAATTCTACAAAATTGATGTAGGTACATCTTCGGATGCCTCTTTTGGCCGCAAGGTTTTGCAAGCGGCTGTTTAGAGTTGCAACTCCTTCGTTGGAGGAGTGCTGTTTTGTGTTTGGGGTGAAGTTTATTTTTATGCTGTTACCACCCCTCGTTTTTTCTGACACTGCTTTGGGACGTCCCACTTTGTCAATAGAGAAGCTGTGTCGGTCCATGGACGAAAGAGTAAATAGGATTTTTTACTCACCGTAAAATCCTTTTCTCTGAGTCCATGGACCGACACAGCACCCACCCCTCCTTTTAAGTTTGTACTGCTTTTTGACGAACTGATCTGCGAAGATGCAGACTGAGAGGGTATACCCAGAGGGTCCGCCCCCTGGGCGGTACTGTAGAAGGTGTGATGCAACACTTTTTACAAGTTTTTCTGCCTAGTCACTCCTAATTAACGGATAATACCCACTTTGTCAATAGAGAAGCTGTGTCGGTCCATGGACTCAGAGAAAAGGATTTTACGGTGAGTAAAAAATCCTATTATTTTTGACTTTTTGCTATAATAAATACCCATTTTTTTTTTAAATAAAATTTTCCTCAGTTTAGGCCGATACGTATTCTTCTACATATTTTTGGTAAAAAAAAAAATCGCAATAAGCGCGTATTGATTGGTTTGCGCAAAAGTTATAGCGTCTACAAAATAGGGGATAGATTTATAGCATTTTTTTTAAATTTTATTTTATTAGTAATGGCGGCGATCTGCGATTTTTATTGTGACTGCGATATTGCGGCGGACACATCGGACACTTTTGACACATTTTTGGGACCATTCACATTTATACAGCGATCCCTGCTATACAAATGCATTGATTACTGTATAAATGTGATTGGCAGGGAAGGGGTTAACCACTAGGGGGCGGGAAGGGGTTAAATATGTTCCCTCAATGTGTTCTAACTGTGGGGGGAGGGGACTGACTGGGGGAGGTGACCGATGGTTGTCCCTATGTACAAGGGACACACCATCGGTCCCCTCTCCCTCACAGGACGTGGATCTCTGTGTTTACACACAGAGATCCACTTTCCTGCTCGTTTTCCGGGCAATCGCGGGTGCCCGGCGGCAATCGCGGCCGCCGGGCACGCGCATTGGGGCCTTGGGAACGCGGCGCGCGCGCCTCCTAGCTCATTTTAAAGGGAGGACGTCATATGACGTCCTCCCAGAACGAGAGTGTCCTCCGCCCGCCGTCAATTGACAGTGGGCGGGGGACTAGTGGATATATATATATATATATATATAAATAAAACACCTTCCAAAATTCGAATTTCATACAGAATGAAATCGAATTTGAATAGAAAAGATTAGAATAGAATAGAAAAGAATAGCATAAAAAACAATAAAGCTGAACAGAAAAAATATATAATATATATGTGTGTGTATATACCATCTTCCGAAATTCGAATTTCGTATAGAATGAATTTGAATTTGAATATAAAAGATTAGAATAGAAAATAATAAACTAGAAAAACATATATTATATTTTATTCTATTCTGTTCTATTGTTTTTCTATTCTATCCTATTCTTTTCTATTTTCTATTCTATTCTGATCTTTTCTATTCTAATTCAAAATCATTCTAACCCTAACCCTAATCCTATTATATATATATCTAACCATTTTCCGAAATTCAAATTTTGTATGGAATGAATTTGAATAGAAAAGATTAGAATAGAAAATAATAGAAAAGAATAGACTAGAAAAACAATAGAATAGAATAAAATATAATTAATATATATATAAAACACCTTCCGAAATTCGAATTTCGTATAGAATGAAATCGAATTTGAATAGAAAAGATTAGAACAGAAAATAATAGAAAAGAATAAACTAGAAAAACATATATTCTATTTTATTCTATTCTGTTCTATTGTTTTTCTATTCTATTCTATTATTTTCTATTTTCTATTCTATTCTAATCTTTTCTATTCTAATTCAAAATCATTCTATATGAAATTTGAATAAATATTAGGGTTAGGGTTAACCCTAACCCTAACATATATATATATATATATATATATATATATATATCAAAACTTTGGGTGGGTTACTTCCCTCTTACTTTTTTGGAATCCAATGGAGAACCGTCAGGATGGACTCCCAATTTCCACCATTAATCAAATAGTCACGACAAAGGGACAGTCACTCCAATTTGCAAAAAACGATTTATTTACTTGTATATCTTCAGTCAATGCCATGTACAGACAGAAAAATCAAAAGCATAGCTACTGTACAGTTGCGAGCATCCCTGCTCTTCCTCAGGCTAACAGGCTAGGTGTAAAATAGTGATGAGCCGAACACCCCCGGGTTCGGTTCGCACCAGAACCCGCGAACGGACCGGAAGTTCGAACGAACATTAGAACCCTATTAAATACAATGGATGCGAACGTTCAAATTCTAAAGTGCTAATTATAACAACTATTATGCATGTTATTGTCCTAAAAAGGGTTTGGGAACCCGGGTTCTGCACCAGGGGACATGTATCAATGCAAAAAGAAGTTTTAAAAACGGTCGTTTTTCGGGAGCAGTCATTTTAATGATGCATAAAGTGAAAAAAAAAAAGTCAAATATTCCTTTAAATATCGTACCTGGGGGGTGTCTAAAGTATGCCTGTGAAGTGCCACGTGTTTCCCGTGTTTAGAACTGTCCCTGCACAAAATGACACTTCTAAAGGAAAAAAAAGCCATTTAAAACTGCTTGCGGCTTTAATGTAATGTCTGGTCCCGGTAATATGGATGAAATTCTTTAAGAAAAATGGCATAGCTACCCCATGACCCCCCCCCCCCCTACCCCAGCCCATTACCAGCCCCTTTGGGTCTTGTATGGATATTAAGGGGAACCCCGCACATAAAATAAAAAAGGCCCTATATACTCTGAACAGCCGTATACAGGCGGTGCATACAAGACAGGGACTGTAGGTTTGTTCTTATGTAGAATCTGTTTGTAATTTTGAACAGGTACATTGTTGAAGTGTAGCTCCAGCCCAAAAATCTATTTTTAAACTTTTTGGAAAACATAGGTAAGGGTTATCACCCCTGTAACATTTGTTTTGCTGTCTGTGCCCCTGTTCAGAACATTTCACCTCACTTTCCGTCCCAATGACAACTGTTTTTGAAATGTGGTGTTTTTCTTGAAACAAGGATTGCTGATAAAGCATCAGTACAGAGGAGACACCTTTCTCCCATATTTATTCTTACAGGAGAGAATTTTCCTTCCTAGTGGTAGATTTCCTCTCACTTCCTGTTGTCTTCTTGCGTTTGCAAGTAGGAGTCGTTTGTAAGTTGGATGTTTGAAAGTAGGGACCTGCCGTATATACTCTGCAGAAATAGGCCCCTTAGTTGTTGGTGTTGGCACAACACTGTAAGCACTCACAGTTACTCTTGGTTGGTGCTGGAACGCCCTGCTGTCAACTATTATATCAGGAATTTTAATTACATATAATTGTTGAACAGTGGTAGTAAAAATTGGGCCTTTGATGGTGGTGCTGGTGCCACAACACTGTAAGCCCTGACAGTTACTCTTGGTGGGTGCAGCAATGGGCCCTGCTGTGAATTATTAGATCAAGAATTGTAATTACATGCCCCTGTTGAACAGGGGCTGAAAAATTGGGCCTTAGGCACTGGTGGCACAACACTGCAACCCCTCACAGATACTGTACTTGGAGCACAGCAATGAGCCCTGTTGCAAAGTATTGCTTCAAAAATTGTAATGACACGCCCCTGTTAAACAGGGGCTGAAAAATTGGGCCTTAGGCACTGGTGGCACAACACTGCAACTCCTCACAGATACTGTACTTGGAGCACAGCAATGAGCCCTGTTGCAAAGTATTGCTTCAAAAATTGTAATTA
The DNA here is from genome assembly GCA_029206835.1 of Rana muscosa. Taxonomy (NCBI): domain Eukaryota; kingdom Metazoa; phylum Chordata; class Amphibia; order Anura; family Ranidae; genus Rana; species Rana muscosa. The sequence continues at coordinate 182,798,408 of CM055121.1, forward strand.
CACGCCCCTGTTAAACAGGGGCTGAAAAATTGGGCGTTAGGCACTGGTGGCGGCACCCATAAACAAAAATGATCTTCCAAGCTATCATCATCAATCGTATCATTGAGGACTCGGAGGAGGAGGATAGGCAGTCAACATAACAGCACAGGCACTCAGCATCAGCATCAGTCTTGAAGGGATGTGACATTTTAAAATCAATTAGTCTGTTATATCAGCATCAGGTGTGTGGTAGCTGGTGGTGATCCAAGACTGGTTCATCTTGATGAAAGTCAGTCGATCAACCGAGTCGGTGGACAGGCGCACCCTGTGATCCGTGACAAATCCTCCAGCAGCACTGAATGTGCGTTCCGAAAGAACGCTGGATGCAGGACAGGCCAGTAGCTCAATTGCATACTGTGCAAGCTCTGGCCAGTGATCCATCCTCAAGACCCAGTAAGCCAGAGGATTTTCGGTGGGGAAGGTGTCCAAGTCTGACCTTGCCCCTAGATATTCCTGCACCATGTTTATCAGACGCTGGCGATGGTTGCTGGAACCAATCATACTTTGGGGCTGCGGACTAAAGAATTGTCTGAACGCATCGGTCAGACGGCCACCTTCCCCACCGCTCCTTCTTTGACTGGCCGAAGCCTCAGCAACTCGTTGTCCAGGACCAGGAGTTTGCAACCTCCCAGTCTCTGGGAACGCGTTGCACAGACCTTTCTGCAAGGCCTCCCGGAGTTGTCTCATCCTCTGCTCCCTCTGCGACGGTAACATAAGGTCCGCAACCTTACCCTTGTACCGTGGATCAAGGAGAGTGGCCAGCCAGTAATGGTCCCTCTCCTTGATCCGAAGAATACGAGGATCCTTCCGCAGACTTTGCAGGATCAGGGAGGCCATGCAGCGTAGGTTTGCTGAGGCATTCGCTCCGGAGTCCTCTGGGTCACTAAGGACGACATGATCCGCAGCCACCTCCTCCCAGCCACGTACAAGTCCACTGGTTTCTTGGGACTGTAAATCATCCCTAAAAGACTGCTGCTGATGATGCTGAGTGCCAGCCTCCACCTCCATGCTGACACAATCCTCCTCCTCCTCCTCCTCCTCCTCCTCTTCCTGTGCGATGGGTGGGACAGAAGGAACACTGTCTGGGTAAAGGGGGCCTTGAGAGGCAAGGAAGTCCTCCTCTTCCTGCCTCTGTTCTGCCTCAAGTGCCCTGTCCATTATTCCACGCAGCGTGTGCTCCAACAGGTGGACAAGAGGTACAGTGTCACTGATGCATGCACTGTCACTGCTCACCATCCTCGTGGCCTCCTCAAATGGTGCCAGGACAGTGCATGCATCCCTGATCATGCCCCACTGGCGTGGAGAAAAAAAACCAAGCTCCCCTGACCCTGTCCTGGTGCCGTAGTCGCACAGGTACTCATTGATGGCCCTCTGCTGCGTGTGCAGCCGCTGCAGCATGGCCAACGTTGAGTTCCACCTGGTGGGCATGTCACATATAAGGCGGTTCTTGGGCAGGTTCAACTCCTTTTGCAGCTCAGCCAGGCGAGCACTGGCATTATAAGATCTGCGGAAATGCACACAGACTTTCCTGGCCTGCCTCAGGACATCCTGTAAGCCCGGGTACCTGCCCAAGAACCGCTGCACCACCAGGTTAAGGACGTGAGCCACACAGGGCACATGGGTCAGTTGTCCCTGTCGGAGGGCGGAGAGGAGGTTGGTGCCATTGTCGCAAACCACCATTCCTGGCTTAAGCTGGCGTGGCGTCAACCACCTCTCGGCCTGGCCCTGCAGAGCAGACAGGACCTCTGCCCCAGTGTGGCTTCTGTCCCCCAAACACACCAGCGCAAGCACGGCATGGCATCTTTTTGCCTGCGTACTTGCGTAGCCCCGTGAACGGCTACGGAGCACCGCTGGTTCATAGGACAAACCACAGGAAGAGGCCATGGAGGAAGAAGAAGAGGAGGGGGTGGAGGAGAGAGGTGTGTCACAACCAGTAGTAGCATTTTGGAGGCGTGGCGGTGGGACAACCTCCAACACTACTGCACCTTGTCCTGAATCCTTCCCAGCTGCCAAAAGAGTGACCCAATGGGCCGTGAAAGAAAGGTAACGTCCCTGTCCATGCCTGCTGGACCATGAGTCAGCGGTAATATGCACCTTACCGCTGACCGCCCTGTCCAGCGAGGCCAAGACATTGCCTTCCACATGCCGGTAGAGAGCCGGAATAGCCTTCCGTGAGAAAAAGTGGCGTTTGGGAACCTGCCACTGAGGAACCGCACATTGCACAAACTCACGGAAGGGGGCCGAGTCTACCAACTGAAAAGGCAGCAGTTGAAGCGCTAGCAATTTAGCCAAGCTAGCATTCAACCGCTGGGCATGTGGATGGCTGGGAGTGAACTTCTTTCGACGGTCCAGCAGCTGGGGCAGGGAAATTTGCCTGCTAGAATCGGACGTCGGTGTACTGCTAGCAGAGTGGGCGCAAGTACTTGGCTGTGACACACCTAATTCTACACCTTCATTCCTCTCAGTGCATGTTTCAGAGAGGACTGAAGTTATAGTGGGGTTGGAGATCCCAGCTGATGCGGTGCAAGGAGAGGTCCGCTTTGTTCTTTGGTGTGGGTCTTTGAGGTAGGCTTGCCAACGAGCTGCATGGCAGGTCAACATATGTCTGGTCAGGCATGTGGTACCCAAGCGGCTGATGTTTTGGCCACGCGATATACGCTTGAGACATATGTTGCAAACAGCAGCTGTGCGATCTGATGCACTAGCCTCAAAAAAGGCCCACACCAAAGAACTTTTTGAATGACGGGCAGAGGCAGCGCCCTGCACAGGCGGAGCTCTGCGGTGTGATTCCGTCGGTGTACTGCCCTTACGCTGGCCACCAAAGGGCATCCTGCCTCGTTGGAGATGTGCCTCCTCCTCATCCTCCTCCTCCTCCTCTCTCCTATTAGGCACCCACGTGGAGTCATTGACCTCATCATCCCCTCCCTCCTCATCACTGGAGCCAATCTGGCAGTATGCTGCAGCTGCTGGAACATGACTGCCAGATTGGTGTCCTTCTTGAGCATCCCCTCTGTCTGCTCTCACGCTACTGCCTTCCTCTAGCTGGGTTTCATCATCAGACCCTTCGAAACGCTGGGCATCCTCCTGGAGCATGTACCCAACACTGTGCTGAAACAGTTCGGGGGACTCCTCAGGAGGAGGACATGGTGGGTCTAGGGAAGGAGTGACTGATGATTTGTCTGACATTGATACCAGGGAAGACGACGCTTTGGCAGCTGCTTTTCCAGTACCCTGAGCCTGGGTGAGAGAGGATGAGGAGGAGGAGGAGGGCTTGGTCATCCACTCTACCAAGTCTTCGGCATGATGTGGCTCAACATGTCCAGCTGCCGAAAAGAAGGACAAGCGTGTCCCATGGCCATGTGCTGATGACAATGCACCGCGTCCACGACCAGCACTGTTGCCCCCAGACACAGAGCCTGCTTGCCCTCTTTTATTGCCTCCTGACTGTCTGCCTCTCCTTGTTTGCCTTCCAGACATTCTAATAGATGGCCTGCAGGGAGATGGGAAAAAAGCAATAAGGGCTACCTTCAGGTGTCCTTCTCTGTCCCTGGAAACAAGGACTTGCAGAGTGAAAGAAAAAAAACACTCTCCCTACCTACAGTTTTCTGTCCCTAGAAAAAATGTTTTTTTTAATCACAATATAGCACAAGGAAAATTAACTCACTGTCCTTACAGGTCCCTGGAAACAAGGACTTGCAGAGTGAAAGAAAAAAAACACTCTCCCTACCTACAGTTTTCTGTCCCTAGAAAAAAATGTTTTTTTTAATCACAATATAGCAAAAGGACAATTCACTCACTGTCCTTCCAGGTCCCTGGAAACAAGGACTTGCAGAGTGAAAGAAACTGACACTGTCCCTACCTAGAGTTTTCTGTCCCTGGAATAAATGTTTTTTTCAGCACAATATAGCACAAGGACAATTAACTCACTGTCCTTACAGGTCCCTGGAAACAAGGACTTGCAGAGTGAAAGAAAAAAAATACTCTCCCTACCTACAGTTTTCTGTCCCTAGAAAAAAATGTTTTTTTTAATCACAATATAGCAAAAGGACAATTCACTCACTGTCCTTCCAGGTCCCTGGAAACAAGGACTTGCAGAGTGAAAGAAACTGACACTGTCCCTACCTAGAGTTTTCTGTCCCTAGAATAAATGTTTTTTTTAATCACAATATAGCAAAAGGACAATTCACTCACTGTCCTTCCAGGTCCCTGGAAACAAGGACTTGCAGAGTGAAAGAAACTGACACTGTCCCTACCTAGAGTTTTCTGTCCCTAGAATAAATGTTTTTTTTAATCACAATATAGCACAAGGAAAATTAACTCACTGTCCTTACAGGTCCCTGGAAACAAGGACTTGCAGAGTGAAAGAAAAAAAACACTCTCCCTACCTACAGTTTTCTGTCCCTAGAAAAAAATGTTTTTTTTAATCACAATATAGCAAAAGGACAATTCACTCACTGTCCTTCCAGGTCCCTGGAAACAAGGACTTGCAGAGTGAAAGAAACTGACACTGTCCCTACCTAGAGTTTTCTGTCCCTAGAATAAATGTTTTTTTTAATCACAATATAGCACAAGGAAAATTAACTCACTGTCCTTACAGGTCCCTGGAAACAAGGACTTGCAGAGTGAAAGAAAAAAAACACTCTCCCTACCTACAGTTTTCTGTCCCTAGAAAAAAATGTTTTTTTTTATCACAATATAGCAAAAGGACAATTCACTCACTGTCCTTCCAGGTCCCTGGAAACAAGGACTTGCAGAGTGAAAGAAACTGACACTGTCCCTACCTAGAGTTTTCTGTCCCTGGAATAAATGTTTTTTTCAGCACAATATAGCACAAGGACAATTAACTCACTGTCCTTACAGGTCCCTGGAAACAAGGACTTGCAGAGTGAAAGAAAAAAAATACTCTCCCTACCTACAGTTTTCTGTCCCTAGAAAAAAATGTTTTTTTTAATCACAATATAGCAAAAGGACAATTCACTCACTGTCCTTCCAGGTCCCTGGAAACAAGGACTTGCAGAGTGAAAGAAACTGACACTGTCCCTACCTAGAGTTTTCTGTCCCTAGAATAAATGTTTTTTTTAATCACAATATAGCAAAAGGACAATTCACTCACTGTCCTTCCAGGTCCCTGGAAACAAGGACTTGCAGAGTGAAAGAAACTGACACTGTCCCTACCTAGAGTTTTCTGTCCCTAGAATAAATGTTTTTTTTAATCACAATATAGCACAAGGAAAATTAACTCACTGTCCTTACAGGTCCCTGGAAACAAGGACTTGCAGAGTGAAAGAAAAAAAACACTCTCCCTACCTACAGTTTTCTGTCCCTAGAAAAAAATGTTTTTTTTAATCACAATATAGCAAAAGGACAATTCACTCACTGTCCTTCCAGGTCCCTGGAAACAAGGACTTGCAGAGTGAAAGAAACTGACACTGTCCCTACCTAGAGTTTTCTGTCCCTAGAATAAATGTTTTTTTTAATCACAATATAGCACAAGGAAAATTAACTCACTGTCCTTACAGGTCCCTGGAAACAAGGACTTGCAGAGTGAAAGAAAAAAAACACTCTCCCTACCTACAGTTTTCTGTCCCTAGAAAAAAATGTTTTTTTTTATCACAATATAGCAAAAGGACAATTCACTCACTGTCCTTCCAGGTCCCTGGAAACAAGGACTTGCAGAGTGAAAGAAACTGACACTGTCCCTACCTAGAGTTTTCTGTCCCTGGAATAAATGTTTTTTTCAGCACAATATAGCACAAGGACAATTAACTCACTGTCCTTACAGGTCCCTGGAAACAAGGACTTGCAGAGTGAAAGAAAAAAAATACTCTCCCTACCTACAGTTTTCTGTCCCTAGAAAAAAATGTTTTTTTTAATCACAATATAGCAAAAGGACAATTCACTCACTGTCCTTCCAGGTCCCTGGAAACAAGGACTTGCAGAGTGAAAGAAACTGACACTGTCCCTACCTAGAGTTTTCTGTCCCTAGAATAAATGTTTTTTTTAATCACAATATAGCACAAGGAAAATTAACTCACTGTCCTTACAGGTCCCTGGAAACAAGGACTTGCAGAGTGAAAGAAAAAAAATACTCTCCCTACCTACAGTTTTCTGTCCCTAGAAAAAAATGTTTTTTTTAATCACAATATAGCAAAAGGACAATTCACTCACTGTCCTTCCAGGTCCCTGGAAACAAGGACTTGCAGAGTGAAAGAAACTGACACTGTCCCTACCTAGAGTTTTCTGTCCCTGGAATAAATGTTTTTTTCAGCACAATATAGCACAAGGACAATTAACTCACTGTCCTTACAGGTCCCTGGAAACAAGGACTTGCAGAGTGAAAGAAAAAAAATACTCTCCCTACCTACAGTTTTCTGTCCCTAGAAAAAAATGTTTTTTTTAATCACAATATAGCAAAAGGACAATTCACTCACTGTCCTTCCAGGTCCCTGGAAACAAGGACTTGCAGAGTGAAAGAAACTGACACTGTCCCTACCTAGAGTTTTCTGTCCCTAGAATAAATGTTTTTTTTAATCACAATATAGCAAAAGGACAATTCACTCACTGTCCTTCCAGGTCCCTGGAAACAAGGACTTGCAGAGTGAAAGAAACTGACACTGTCCCTACCTAGAGTTTTCTGTCCCTAGAATAAATGTTTTTTTTAATCACAATATAGCACAAGGAAAATTAACTCACTGTCCTTACAGGTCCCTGGAAACAAGGACTTGCAGAGTGAAAGAAAAAAAACACTCTCCCTACCTACAGTTTTCTGTCCCTAGAAAAAAATGTTTTTTTTAATCACAATATAGCAAAAGGACAATTCACTCACTGTCCTTCCAGGTCCCTGGAAACAAGGACTTGCAGAGTGAAAGAAACTGACACTGTCCCTACCTAGAGTTTTCTGTCCCTGGAATAAATGTTTTTTTCAGCACAATATAGCACAAGGACAATTAACTCACTGTCCTTACAGGTCCCTGGAAACAAGGACTTGCAGAGTGAAAGAAAAAAAATACTCTCCCTACCTACAGTTTTCTGTCCCTAGAAAAAAATGTTTTTTTTAATCACAATATAGCAAAAGGACAATTCACTCACTGTCCTTCCAGGTCCCTGGAAACAAGGACTTGCAGAGTGAAAGAAACTGACACTGTCCCTACCTAGAGTTTTCTGTCCCTAGAATAAATGTTTTTTTTAATCACAATATAGCAAAAGGACAATTCACTCACTGTCCTTCCAGGTCCCTGGAAACAAGGACTTGCAGAGTGAAAGAAACTGACACTGTCCCTACCTAGAGTTTTCTGTCCCTAGAATAAATGTTTTTTTTAATCACAATATAGCAAAAGGACAATTCACTCACTGTCCTTCCAGGTCCCTGGAAACAAGGACTTGCAGAGTGAAAGAAACTGACACTGTCCCTACCTAGAGTTTTCTGTCCCTAGAATAAATGTTTTTTTTAATCACAATATAGCAAAAGGACAATTCACTCACTGTCCTTCCAGGTCCCTGGAAACAAGGACTTGCAGAGTGAAAGAAACTGACACTGTCCCTACCTAGAGTTTTCTGTCCCTAGAATAAATGTTTTTTTTTAAGCACACTATAGCAGAAGCACAAAACACACTGACACTCTCCCTACCTATCCTTCTCTTTCCCTAAACTAAAGGAATCCAGGTTAAGCAAGAAAGAAATAACAGTCACTGTCCCTGCCTATGCTACTCTATCCCTGCTCCGGAACACACTACACTAGGCCGCCGTGCTGGCGGCCTTTTATAGTGTGGGGCGTGTACTAAACACCCTCAGCAATAATTGGCCACAGGCATCCTGCCTGTGGCCAATCATTGCTCTCCTCGCTGCCGGCGCTGTGATTGGCCAAGCATGCGGGGTCACAGTGCATGCTTGGCCAATCACAGCGCCTGGATGACACTGCGATGGCGTAGTGCATTGTGGGCCGTTCGCGTCACTCGAATTTGGCGCGAACGGCCCAAATCGTTCGATCTTCGTCGAACGATCGAACAGCCAATGTTCGAGTCGAACGTATGTTCGACTCGAACACGAAGCTCATCCCTAGTGTAAAAGTAAAATCCAAAATAGACCTCACTATATCCTGACACCTGAGGGTGTAACCCAACAGGTGAATCCCATCTCGCTGGATCGAGGAGCGATCCAACCAGATGGTTGAAACTCAATTAACCCTGTGCAGGTTTGAAAACGAAAACATGCTACCCCACACTAAACCATACATCATACATAATAAACCCATACAGTGTGCCTGTAGACATAGAAAAATGAATTTTTAGAAGATCTACCAATAAAGAACTCAATACTGCAAAAAATTATACAAGACATATAAAGAAACAAAAAATAAATAATAAATATCTTCAAGAAACACTGCAAAAAGATTTAGAATGGATTTTTTTTTTCATAATTCAAAGAGATAGTTCATATCTGTCAAGGAGCGATATTCCAATATAAATATACATTTTCTTTCATTTCACGGTCCCCATCGGAACATACTTGGTCATCATCTACAAAAAAGATGCATAAGAATTCTAAAATAATCAAAAAGCATTACAAAAATAAATACAGGTCATAGTCCCTGTTCATCCCCTCCGGATGCAGGGACTGTAACCTGTTAATCCACCAAACCTCTCTTTGTTTCAATTTCAGTATCCTATCACCCCCTCTTCTGTCTTGTGGAATCTCTTCCAAAACCATGAAACGTAAATCTGAGTCCCGGTGTCCCTTCTCCAGGAAATGCCTGGAGACTGGCAAACCAGGCTGTTTGTGTCTAATAGTACTGCGATGTTGAGCAATTCTGTCCTTAATCTTTTGGGTGGTTTCCCCAACATAAATAATATTGATTGATGGTGGAAATTAGGAGTCCACCCTGACGGTTCTCCATTGGATTCCAAAAAAGTAAGAGGGAAGTAACCCACCCGAAGTTTTAATTTATATAACTCCCCGCGAGTAAGTTACTTCTACCAATATGGAAGCTAGTGGTTCCACTTTCTCATAACCATTTTCCAAAATTCGAATTTCATATAGGATTAAATCGAATTTGAATAGAAAATATTAGAAAATAATAGAAAACAATATCATAAAAAAAACAATAGAACAAATCAGAAAATATATATATATATATATATATATATATATATATATATATATAAAACCATGTTCCGACATTCGAATTTCGTATAGAATGAATTTGAATTCCAATTAGAAAAGATTAGAATATAAATAGAAAATAGACTAGAAAAACAAATAGAACAGAATAGAATGAAATATCATATATTTATTGTATTTTATTCTATTCTGTTCTATTGTTTTTCTATTGGATTCTTTCCAATATTTTCGATTCTATTCTAATCTTTTTGATTCTAATTTGAATTCATTCTATACAAAATTCGAATTTCGGAAGATGGTTTTATAAATATATAAATACCGTGTGATGTCATCACCCCCCCTCCTCCATCTATAGAGAGACAATCACCTCCATACACCATCCAATCAGAGCTCAGCATCTCCATCCATCCCCCACACTCACTAATACCCCACACATTATTTTAGCACATCTCCTGTAGTCTATTAATAGCTATTTCATTTTTTTTTACAGATTACGATCCATTTCCTTTATTTCCAGCAGATCTCCTGCAGACTATTAGCATCTATTTAATTTATGAATGGAGGAACGGTTTGAGGAAGAGACAACAAGAGAGACATCATCACCGCTTATATCTCTATACACAGGGAAATGGCTGCTAATAGTTTGCAGGGGACCTGCAAAAAAAATTAAATAGATGCTTATAGTCTGCAGATCTGATAAGAAAATGAAATAGATACTAATAGTCTGCAGGAGATCTGCAAAAAATATATATATGCTAATAGTCTGCAGGAGATCTGATGGAAATAAATAGTAATCTGTAAAAAAAGAAAATGAAATAGATGCTAATAGTCTGCAGGAGATCCGCTGAAATAAAGAAAATGGCTGCTCTAATGCAAAAAAAGAAAAGAAAAATGAAATAGATGCTAATAGTCTGCAGGAGATCTGCAAAAAATGAAATAGATGTTAATATACTGCAGGAGATCTGATGGAAATAAATAGAAATCTGCAAAAAAAAAAAAAGTGAAATAGATGCTAATAGTCTGCAGGAGATCTGCTAAAAAAGAAATAGATGCTAATAGTCTGCAGGAGATCTGGTGAGAAAACGAAATAGATACTAATAGTCTGCAGGAGATCTGCAAAAAAATGAAATAGATGCTAATAGTCTGCAGGAGATCTTATGGAAACAAATAGTAATCTGCAAAAAATAAATAAAAATGAAATAGATAGTATCTATATTCTATTCTATTTCTATTCTAATCTTTTCTATTCAAATTCGAATTCATTCTATACGAAATTCGAATGTCGGAAAAAAATATATATATATAACCATCTTCCGAAATTCGAATTTAGTATATAATGATTTTGATTTTAATAGAAAAGATTTGAATAGAATATAAAAGAATAGAACAGAATAGAATAAAATATAATATATTCTATTCTGTTCTATTGTTTTTCTAGTCTATTCTCTATTTTTCTATTTTATTATAACCTTTTCTATTAGGTTGAAATAATTTGAAATAATTTCGAATCTGGTTGAAATATTATCGGAATTGGTTGAAATATTATCGAATCCGGTAGAAATATTTTCGAATTTGGTTGAAATATTTTCGAATGCGACCGATTTTTCGAATTTGGTCAAAAACTGAACTAATTCCGAAAACAAATTTAACGAATCCAACTAAATGAAATTAATTAATTAACGAATTAAAACAAAACAAATTCTTTCCTTTTTCACATGTCTAACGCTGATAGGTATTATAATGATAGTGGTGGCATCATCACACAATAACTTAAATGAAAGTGTATCTCCAGGCAAAACTGAAGGGAAGACGGCTTAAAACATGTGCTGGCATCCTGTGCAGAAATGACAGCTACAGAATTTCTTCTCTTGTGTGTAACGTTCTGCTCCAAATAACTAGGATAAGATCTCAGATATGATGTTAAATATCACGGAAATCTTTGTGAAGTTACAGTTAAGTGCGAAAAGTGCATGTTATGTGTGGACATTCCTTTTTTCATAAATATTAAGGCCTATGGCCAGGGATATTGGGAATGGACCTATGGCCAGGAGTTTGGCACAATATGGTGGAAGGTTCAATCAACTACAGGTGGGTAGCTGTCCTCTCTAAGAAGAACCGATGAAGGAATTTGTGCAATTTGGCACCAACATCTAGCCAATCGTAAGCCCCCTTACACAGGGACAGAAAGGCTAAGAAGAAAAGGGGCTAGACGATGCTGGACATTCTGCAGCCAAGAAATGAGCAGGCTCTATCTGACTTGCTGCAGCTTGTAAAGCTTCTAATGCACATTATGAGAAGGCTCACAGTGTGCAGTGAAATCAGAGTAAGCCATTTCAGTACAGAAGAGGAGCTTATACAACTGTAAAACACTAAAGGAAAGGCTAGAATAAAGCTTAAACACTCAATTTCAATATTTTTAAATGAGTCTTAAAACAGGCAGCAGGATTTCAATTCTATCCATCTCCTAATTGGGAAGCTTTCCCCCCCATTTCTTGTGACACCAGGACGAGGGATAGCTGCGTGATTAGTGCAGGGAGGCACAGACAGCAATACATTTTTCAGAAGTTCTGTGTTTTCCCCCAATCTTAAAACTATTTCTCTGTCCCCACTTCAGAGATTCCCGTCGCTTCCTGTCCATCTGACCCCCTGTCACCAGGACAGGAAGTGATTGGAAATCTCTCTGATGTGGACACAAAGATCAATAAAAACATGGGTCTAATTTTTCCATTCTCCACTGAAATAATACGAGGTCAACAAGCTATGAGCACCCAGAGGAACTAATGCACTTTGCATTTCATGCTATGAAAAAGTTAAACAAGAATTCTGATTGTCCTTATCTTCTTTTCTCCCATCTTTATGAATCAGCTCCTTAGTGTTGTAGTTGTTCTGCTGTGTTACAGTATATGCGTCATCCCATCCAGTTCTTCAAACATCTTTTTCTTGTCATCTATGATTGATGCAAAATATTGCAGATACGGTACAGTTTCTTGCTAATTTATCATTGCTAGCTATGTTTCTTTCATTCATATTACATGCAAAAAATGAGTCAGACATTTGCCATCAGCTTATTAAAACGGAACATTTATTAAAAAATATTAACTTATGAGGCCTATCAGAATGCACCTTTTGATGCATTTTTTATTTCTGCTTGTAAACGTTCCTCTTCAAATACACCTGTAAATGTCTGTGTGTGCATGGCCACATATGGTAACATAGAGGTGCTTTTATAGATGTAAAAGAAAACCAAAACGCTAAACGCCTGTATAAACAGTGCGTACATGAGACCTATAGGAATGTAGAATAGTAAATATAACTACTGTTAGTCCATGATCCCTGTGTTCTTCCAGATTTAGCTCTATGCCTATGTCATTCTTATCACTATTTATACTCATATAATACAGTGAGGGAAAAAAGTATTTGATCCCCCGCTGATTTTGTACGTTTGCCCACTGACAAAGAAATGATCAGTCTATAATTTTAATGGTAGGTTTATTTTAACAATGAGAGACAGAATAACAACAACAAAAAAATCCAGAAAAACGCATTTCAAAAAAGTTACAAATTGATTTGCATTTTAATGAGTGAAATAAGTATTTGACCCCTACGCAAAACATGACTTAGTACTTGGTGGCAAAACCCTTGTTGGCAATCACAGAGGTCAGACGTTTCTTGTAGCTGGCAAACAGGTTTGCACACATCTCAGGAGGGATTTTATCCGGTGCTCTTTGCAGGCCTTCTCCAAGTCATTAAGATTTTGAGGCTGACGTTTGGTAACTCAAACGTTCAGCTCCCTCCACATATTTTCTATGGAATTAAGGTCTGGAGACTGGCTAGGCCACTCTAGGGCCTTATTGTGCTTCTTCTTGAGCCACTGCTTTGTTGCCTTGGCCGTATGTTTTGTGTCATTGTCATGCTGGAATTTCCATCCACGACCCATTTTCAGTGCCATGGCTGAGGGAAGGAGGTTCTCACCCAAGATTTGGTGGTACATGGTCCATTGTCCCTTTGATGCAGTGAAGTTGTCCTGTCCCCTTAGCAGAAAAACACCCCCAAAGCATAATGTTTCCACATCCATCTTTGACGGTGGGGATGGTATTCTTGGGGTCATAGACAGTATTCCTCCTCCTCCAAACATGGCGAGTTAAGTTGACGCCAAAGAGCTTGATTTTGGTCTCATCTGACCACAACACTTTCACCCAGTTCTCCTCTGAATCATTCAGATGTTCATTGGTAAACTTCAGACAGGCCTATATATGTGTTTTCTTGACCTTGCGGTCGTCCTTCACGGCGTAGTGTGTTACCAATTGTTTTCTTGGTGACTATGGTCCCAGCTGCCTTGAGGTCATTGACAAGATTCTCCCGTGTAGTTCTGGTCTGATTCCTCACCGTTCTCATGATCATTGAAACTCCACAAGGTGAGATCTTGCATGGAGCCCCAGACCGAGGGAGATTGACAGTTATTTTGTGTTTCTTACATTTGCGCATAATCGCACCAACAGTTGTCACCCTCTCACCAAGCTGCTTGGCGATGGTCTTGCAACCCATTTCAGCCTTGTGTAGGTCGACAATCTTGTCCCTGACATCCTTGGACAGTTCTTTGGTCTTGACCGTGGTGGAGAGATTGGAATCTGATTGATTGATGGCTTGCTTGTGTGGACAGGTGTCTTTTATACAGGTAACAAGCTGAGATTAGGAGCACTCCCTTTAAGAGAGTTCTCCTGATCTCAGCTCCTTACTTGTATAGAAGACACCTTGGAGCCAGAAATCTTGCTGATTGATAGGGGATCAATAACTTATTTCACTCAATAAAATACAAATCAATTTGTAACTTTTTTTAAATGCATTTTTCTGGATATTATTGTTGTTATTCTGTCTTTCACTGTTATAATAAACCTACAAATAAAATTATAGGCTGATCGTTTTTTTGTCAGTGGGCGAACATACAAAATCAGCAGGGGGTCAAATGCTTTGATCCCCTGCTGTAGTTCATAAAAAAACATTTAAATTGTTTTTTAATGATAATATTGTAATGGATATGAAACCACAGTGTGTGTTCCGGACCATACACCAGCACCCACACGGATGTCCATGTGGTCACTGCATTCTAATTGACATCAGTGGGACTGCCTGTGCAAAGAAGCATGGAACACCTGTGCATCCCCGTGCATGTAAACACAGTACAGGCGTATGCTGTAGCATGCCCATGTGAACGAGGCCTAACTCTTTATCGTCATTCAGAAGACAGGTGGACATCGGCTGCTTTTAATGGAGAGGTGGATTTACCACGAGTAAAGGAAAGGGTGAAAGTGGTTAAATGCTAAAGAAAATATGGAAGCAGCCATTGTTGACCCTTCCTTATGAAAATGCTAGGGCCCCCCTGGCAAGGTGCTCTCCCCATGCTCACAGAGTCCCAGGAGCCACCTGGCATCCAAGGGTAGATCTTCAGTGAGGGAGACAACAAAGACCCTTCTCCAGACCTAGACTCCAGAATAGTGCTCTCCAGCACATAATCCTCTAGTAATTATCCCCAGGCCCTCTGCCCAGCAGCTACTGAGAACTGATGTCCAAACTGCAGTTTCTTGTCTCTCTGGCTATCTTCCAGCCCCCCAGGTGACTGGAACCCTCCATGAAGAGAAAAGCAAAACCTGTTTAGGCCTCCTCCACATTTATCCCCTCCCCAGCGAACTTCTGGATGCCTCCTTTCTGGGATTGGCTTGCGCATGATAAACATTCAACTGATCATCTGAATCTTCCTGACCTATGTTCTGGAAACTTCTTCCAAAAGCAGGGGGAAGTAATCAAACTCTCAGATCAGAAAACCCTGAACAGATCTACACAATCAATTACTGCTCCACTCACTACAATGGAGCCAAAAACTAAATGTACCTAGATATCTAACCAGAAGAGGGAGCTACATTTGTAAATGTCACTTCTGCCTTAGTAGGTTGCATACATTATACAGATGTCCAACCTAACAGGCAGGCTAAGGGTATCCCCCAGTATTTAAAGGAATTTTGCATTGTTATTGTTTCACGTTCAGCATTTTTAAGATCACTGCTCCAAAACAATGGAATTTAAAAAAATAATAATTTTGCTTTGGTGATAGGTGAGTGGTTCAAATGACATAAGTTTGTTTTTACCTTAATGCGTTCTATGCATTAAGGTAAAATAAACTTCTGGGTACAGCTCCTGCCCCCAGCACCCCCCCCGCCCCCTTATACTTACCTAAGCCCCATCTCGATCCAGGGATGTGCATGAGAGCAGCGGCTCTCCCGGGTCTCTCTCTCCTCATTGGCTCACACAGCCACGGAAGCCATTGGCTCCTGCTGCTGTCAATATCAGCCAGTGAGCCAATGAGAGGGCAGGGGGTGGGGGCTGAGCTGAATTTCATTCCTCAGGGGCACGGTTTAGGAGGCTTGCTATAAGGGCACTCAGCAGGGGGCCAGGACCACTGGCTGGGAACCTAAAAAGAAAAGGATAAGAGCTGCTCTGTGTAAAACCACTATGTTTTAAAATGGGGGATACTTTCTGTCCAATAGTATTCCAAAAAATATAAAAGGGAGTAAATAAATATACTTCATATTCATAAAATATGACAAGTAGCTATGGTAATTTTTTTAATTTATCTTATGTAAAGGGCAGCTGCAATATTTTTGGTCCTGATGGAGCCTATAGGCACATAACTGGATTAAGGTTTAGTTATAAACCTTTGATGGTGTAATAACCTAAGTAGACACTTTTTAGGAGATATATGATATATTGTGTATATATTGCAAGCTAAAAAACAAACTCTTAACTCATGTTTGAAGTTTAGCACACTCTGTATTGCTGAAGAAACTAGTAATAGCCCAAATTACAAGTTGAAACAGAAAAGAACATGTCTTAGAATTTGCAACGTATGGGTCTGGGTTATCGAAATGACCACAAATGAGTAAATCATTATAGCAAATTTAGAATATTGGAAATGTTAATGTTTGCACCAAATGACCTGGTTTATGGAGGTCACACTGAAGAAGGTTTCAGAATTCAGCACAAAGCTGAAAACTCTTTGTGCAAATGTGTCTTTTAAAATTAGGTTTAAAATAGCAAAACACCTGGTACCCGAAGGTACGGTGGAGAACCTCTTGTCTATTCACTATTTGGGTCAGACAGACCAAACTTTATTCACACACAGTCCCATCCCTCTCCCTATTTTTGGTTTTAAAATTAAGTTTAGTCATCAAGAGAGCTAATAAGCTAGCCATAAACAACATAATAACAGTACTGTACACTAGAAATGTATTTGTTATGTTAATAATGTAGTTTTGGAACCTTTTTGCTTTAATTTTAAAACTTAAATTAGAACTATAGGCAAAACTTCATTTAGAATGGAGCAAGATTTTTTATCGCCATCTGTGTTCCATTTCATTTTGGAGATTTCCCTTGACTTTCTGTCCCATAGCCAAACAGGAGGTTAGAGCAAATCCCTATAAACTAAGGGAATCCCTTGAGGACCCCCAGGTCACCAGAACTAGTGTCCCCATTGGAAGATTTTCCTTCTTTTACCCTTCTGGGGAAAACCCAACATTTGTGATTTTCTTAACTTTCACTGATAATGGTAAACAGGAAAAATACAGTAGAGAGGGTGAATCTCCTTAACCTCTCTAAGCAATAACAACTCTCCAATCTATCCAAAATAAAAAAGTTTTGCCTTTAGTTATACTTTGAGTTATAAGTTTGAATCGTCCTTACACTTTTAATTAGTTTATGGTGAATAATGTGTAGAGCTGTGATTAGAAGCAAGGGGTCTAAATGTGGTCATTTATAAAAAAAATACATTTGAAAGATGCACTTTAGATTCCAACTCCAGCTAAAACATATTTTTTTACTTTTGGTAAGAGTTGGGAGGAGTTAAACTATCTGTTGGGTATTCATTGCTGTGTCTATGGTGGCGAGATTTCTTCTGACTTTATGCCCTTATGACAAACAGAAAACAAGGAGATCTCCCTGATGAGATGGTCCCTTTTAAGGTGTCTCATTGGCTGTACCTTGGTGGGGTCCTGAAGCTTACATTGGCTTAGTGATTGGAAGTGTTTCTAGACAGGTTCTCATAGCAAAGGATGGACTGCAAGAGGGATGCAGAGTTTTTTTTTTTTTTCCTGGAGATGGACTTTAGGGATTCAGTGTTGGTAACAGGGTTACGTCAAGGGTTCAAACAGAAACATAGAGGTGAGCTGTATGATTCACATTAGCATTTGTAAAAATGAAAAATCAGTTTTTAAAAAAAAGCATATAACACCTACTTTAAAATATCTTATCAATGCCATTTGCACAATTTTAGAAACCAATTGTTGTTTTCAGATAAGTTATGATGAGATTGAATCTGGGTAGAAGGATATTAGATTCAGAAAGGGAAGAAGGATGAATTATTTGTCATCACTGGATTTCCACAGTGATAAAGTGTGCTTTCAGCATTTCACTTCCCTGTTTGTGTAACATTGCAGCAATAAGGGGATATCAGACTAAAGCTTTCCAGCTAATCTCTAAACCATATTTTACCTAGTTTATTGAATTTAAGTATCAATCTACAGGTTTTTATACAGAAAAGATGTATGCATGTTTGTATGTAAAATGTATACTAAAAATTCACTTGTATATTTTTTTTATTATCTGGATTATTAAAGTTAATATTATGCATTTTTTCCTTGACCTATAGTCTAATTAATGAAAACAGCTTGCAGCTAATATGTAGGGGTGTTGCTGTTGCCCCAGCAATTAGGGCCAATTAACACCTATACCTGCATGATTTAACGTGTATTACAATGCATTTAAATGCTCATTGCATTCTATCTCTATTCATTTCTAATTGGTCTTTAACAATGTTACACCTCCATAAAATTTCTGACAATTTATGTGCATTTAGAGATAAACAAAAGAAGGAGATTGAGGTCCCCTCTCTAGTGTGAGGTAAAACACATTTTATCATAAGTTGCAGTGTGCATGCATGGAGATAAGTGAAGTACACTGCAGTTCCATTCAATTTGGATGACCCTCTATGCACTTAGCCAGCAGAAGCATTTTAGTGCAATGCAATGCACAAATGTGAGCCATCTGTGCATTGTAGTGTGTTCCATTAAAAACAAAATGGTGCGTGCTTGCTTCGGCAGCACATATACTAAAATTGGAACGATACAGAGAAGATTAGCATGGCCGCTGGGCAAGGATGACATGCAAATTCGTGAAGCGTTCCATAAAAAAAAAAAAAAAAAATGGTGCAGGTATGTTATTGCATCATCAGTGTTTGTGGCATTGTGTTGTACAGACCTAGAGAGTGAGAAGTTGTGTCTGAATAGCTATGTGAGCAGTTGGTTGATGAGAGGACACTATATAGCCAGGCTTTGGATTTTAGTCCATGGGAATTTGGCACCTTTGACCATGCTCCTCCCAGGGAGTCGTTTGGTGCACCACCTCTGTGAAGTTAAAGCACCAGAGAAGGAAATGTAATTCTTTATTTCGAAGAGGCCCAAGGAATAATGCCCCTGAAGAAGTTTGAATTATACTGTTAGATGGTTCTTGCATCTTCAGACATGTTACCACTCTTGACTCCCATAATAAAGCAGTTCTATGGTTATCACAGCTGTGTGGACATTGATCACTTCTTCACACCATACAAGATAACATAGACTAGAAATAATTCTAGTACACAAGAAGGATAAGGAATTTGATGTTGGTTGGAAGAAGGTTGATGGAACCCTGAGAGAAAGAGGATGAGTGTGAGGACAAAGGGTCCACAGGCACAGAGAGAGAGAATAGATGGGCAAGTGACTGTCCATTCTGGAGGTATCCTTGAGGGTGGAATCCATTTCATGGCCTAGTGGAAACCTGGCTAGCCAGAGGAGGTCTGTAGAGATAGGTACACTAAAATAAACGTGGTCCTGTTGAAAAACCATCAGTGATTCCACAGTGCTGGATGCGTCTGGATTGCTGGATAGTCACCTGTCGATATGATACCACTCAGAAATGTCAAGAATGTCCTGGCGAATGCTCTCCCTTTTCTACACTGCCCTTCACCACCACAGGGTACACATATAGTATATATAAACTGTTTTATAAGTCAAAGGATTTATAAATCTGTGCAGCTGGTTTTGTGACCCAAGATGCTCTCCCCTACATGCAGCCAAAAAATCTATTTCCACCACAGGAGTAGCACAGCTTGTTTAAGAACACACTGCTTTCTTATTAGAAAATTAAGGACCAGCAGCACATTGATGAGTCCTCATTGGCTCGTTCCTCCTTTCAGCTCATTCACTGTGAGCAAATGTGCTCTGCAGCAAAGCCTGTTTAGCACTCATCACTGCACTCCCTTTGACTGGTCTGTACGATGCTGTGAAGGAGATTACAGAAAGCTGACATCAAGTTAAATTCAGGTATTTACCACAACGACAATCCAATAAATATAAACATATTTAAATAAATACATATCTGCAATAAAAACTGGAGGGCATTTTTATGTTTGCCTAGAGTTAAGCTTTAAGTATGGCTTCTGAATCTATACAAATATTACTTTTTGTAAATACACACAAAAAAATTCTGACCTGTAAAAGAAACAGTATAAAATGATACATATATACACCAGATAAGAAGTGGGCTGTTATCTGATTGTTGTCTGGCTGTTGTGACGGTGGGACCGTGTGCATCCTTAAAGTGTGTTGGTTTACACCAGATTTGGTAGAGAAAGACATGCTGATTGAACAGCTGTGTGTTCGGCTATTTAGTTCTGACATGACTATGGATCAGGGCCCCACCCAACAGACAGGAAGTCTGTGTGCCTGGGAGTCAGGTGGACTCCCATCCCTCTGGGGAGTCAGAGACTATCTATGCTGCATGGGTAAAGCCAGAGTATGCATGTCTGCAGGAGACAGATGTCATTGCTGAAGTAAGCAAGAAGGTGCTAACAGGGAGTAAGCGAGGAGTGAGCTTATCTCTAGGAAACTCTGTTTGTTCTGAGGAGCAGACTTTAGGCCTAGGCTAAAGGCCTGAGACAGCCGGATCGCTAGAATGAAAGCCATAAGGTTAAACTGTTGAGTATGCAAGATACAGTACTGGTGGAACCCCCTGATGTATTTGTGAACTTTTTGTGCTTTTAAATAAAAGTGGGCTACCATGCCCTTAAATAGAGTTCCTGACTGGCTTGAATCACTGGAAAAACGCATCTACTACGAGAGCTAATGGTCCCCAACCTCACACTGTATAAACATATTATTTTTCAGTGTCAAGTAGAGCTATGGCAGAACATGAAGGTTATGATGAATAAACCTTTCTACTGAATTGACAGCTGGCATATGTACCAATATGTTGTTTTTACTATAGTTTTTACTGTTGGGGCGAAGTAAATGAGACTGTTACGTTAATGTGTGAACCAGGGCTAAAAGTGATTGTAAAGTCTATTTTTTCCCATAAAAATAACAAACATGTTATACTTACCTGCTCTGTTGCAGTGGATTTGCACAGAGCAGCCCAGATCCTCCTCTTCTCGGGTCCCTCTTCTGCGCTCCTGGCCCCTCCCTCCTGTTCAGTGTCCCCACAGCAAACAGCTTGCTATGGGGGCACCCAAGCCTTTCAGACACAGAGTCCTGACCCGGCCCTGCCCCCTCTCTCCCCTGATTGGCTAGCTGACTTTGATTGACAGCCAATCAGGAGGGAGAATCTCAGACAGCTGAGACACTCGTGGACATCGCTGAACAGAGAGAAACCTCAGGTAAGTGTTAGGGGGGCATAGAATGTATTAAGATAAACAACCCTCTGCCCTTACAACCCCTTTAAACTTCTACATATGCATGGACACATTGGCTAACATGCAGGTCCATTCAGAGGTAAAAAAAATCCAATTGTCCTTAAAAGCGGCGTTTTTTGCATCCATATGCATGAGGCCCAAAAAGACAGTTTGACTGCTCTGCATATAAACTTCTCCAACCAACCTCTGGAAGAGAGAAACCAACTGGAACCCTATTCTTGTAACAGTTCATTGTCTGTGAATAGAGTGCAGAAAATGAACAGTAGATTGTTCAACATTTAGTACAATATAATTTCCAGGCATTGTGTACATTATGGATGCACCAATACCCTTTTTATCGTTGAGTACCGATACTTTCAATCAAGTACACGCCAATACCGAGTACCGATACTTTGCGGTGCGACTTGAGTCCATACAGAATGAATGGGCGAAAATCGCACCGAAAAAAAATAAAAAGCTATTTGAACAGGAATGCAGTGCGATTCCTGTCCAAATCGTATGCAGTTTCCCCACTGCTCCTGTGTGAATCCAGGCTTGTCATAGTGATTTCAGCCTTGGTTTACACAGGAGTGGTACGGGAAAAACTGCAAGCGATTCAGGCAGGCATCGCACCACATTCCTGTTCAATCTTTGCAGTGCAATTTGCGTCAATTCATTTTGTATGAACGCAAATCGCACCGCAAAGTATCGGCTTCGGTATCGGGAGCATTTTCACAAGAATGAGTACTTGTGAAAATACTCTGTATCAGTGCATTAGTGTACATAGTACTAAATATGCAAGATCACAAGTGTATATTTTTTCATTTCGATTTTTTATTTTATTTTTTTATAGTAAACTGTTGAATTATTTTATAAAATGAAAAAAATAGGGGGGCGGCCAGGAAGTTGTTCTCAAAAAGGCAGAGCCAACGGTCTCAGATGATCAGGGAAAGATGTATCGGAACATAGGGCACTGAAAATATACAAGAAATCAATAAACATTAAGGAAGGGGGTATTTATATGGGAAGGGGAGAGGAACTTTGTAGAGAATGGAAATGGAAAGGTTTTACATATTAAACTGCCATGGCCAACAAAGACCCCCAGCTCCTCTATGGGGAACAGGGGGTTATTTAAAAAGGGGGAAGGGAGAGAGGAATAAGAATAGTTATAACCAGGTTGGTGATGTTAAGAGCATTCCAGCTTATAGAGAAAGGGAAAGGGGAGGGGGGGCGCGATGGCGCACAGCATATAGCATATATATCACAATGATTACACTTATAAGTGGTCCTGTCATGTCATAGGGGAAAGGAGGCTTGATATGCCCAGCACATAAGACCCATCTGGTTATTCAAGAAGGCTCAGTTAAAGCATCAAAGAGATGGGCAATAAAAATGTAGAGTTGAAAGAGGCAGGTAAGTACTGTGATAGCTAAAATGAGGGCTAAGAGACAATTACCTGAGAGAGGAACGAATACCGTGTGGTAGCCCCCGTGTTCCAGCAAAGTTGTGCTGGTAAAAGCCGGCATTTTGTATCCCCCACTCGCTCGGGCTTCTGATGTCACAGAGCGAGCACGAATGAGAGGATGCCCATTGCATATGTGCCAAACGGGTGCCGCGCCGCCAAGCCCACTATCCCCATAACAGCTAGCAGCTATATGGAGCATCGCCGTGACGTCGGCAGAGCCAACCTCCACAGGGCGTCAAATGACGCCGCGGGCGTGGCCAGCCGGTGAATGTGGGTGCAGTCTAGAGGTCTGGGAGGAGAGGGGCGGAGCTGGAAGTCACAGCGGACCAGTCATTATTCATTGGCATGCAAGTGAAATGACGGCATAGGTCGGGCTTCATTAGGATTAAGCCCTTGGGCGTCCATGCGACCAGACACCAGGCCCCCCAAAGCACAGAACCCCAAGTAAATGGAAAGGAGGAAGGGGAAGGTAGGAGAAAAAGCTCCCATCGTCCCTAACACTACCCACAAGTGTCTGGCCGGGGACATCCCTCACCCTGCACCGAAACCAAAGGGATGAACCTGCCCCTGGGGTGCACAGGAGTGAGGAGAGATGGGAAGACGGGTGCCCCAGTCAGAGGCAAGACAGCACACACACAATTAAAAATGAAATAAAGTACGGATATATACAATGCAAAAAAATCAACAAAGCTGTAATACACAAAAGTGAACCATTACAAAGAAAATAAGTAACACAATGAAAATTAACAAGCTGATCAATCATATATAATAGAATTGAAAACAAATAAATCTCATTAATTGGAGAAAATAAAAGGAAGAAAAAAAATAAGAAAAAAAGGAAGAAAAAAAAGGAAGAAAAAAAGGGAGAAATAAGGGAGAATATAGAAAGAAAAAAAGGGGAAGGAAAGGTGGGAAAGGGAAAAGAAGGGGGAGGGGGTAAAGAAAAGAAGGGGCCCATACGGTAGCAGAACACCAGTCATTTAAGGCCCATTGCCGCAGAAGCAGCAAAGGGGGGTTTTTCATATGAAAGACATAGGAAAATAATAAAAAATAGAAAATACATATTTAAGATGGAAATAAATGATCATGGCAATTATATAGAATGAGAACAAGATAAATTAAAGCCTAAAGCATAATGAAACCGGATCTGCCCAGAAATATATAAAAAAAATCCTGAGTTTCAAATCCTTTCTCTGATACTATACTACTGAGATCCGGTTTCATTACGCTTTTCCCTTTCCCACCTTTCCTTCCCCTTTTTTTCTTTCTATATTCTCCCTTATTTCTCCCTTTTTTTTCTTCCTTTTTTTCTTTCTTTTTTTCTTAGTTTTTTTTCTTTGTTTTATTTTCTCCAATTAATGAGATTTATTTGTTTTCAATTCTATTATATATGATTTGATCAGCTTGTTAATTTTCATTGTGTTACTTATTTTCTTTGTAATGGTTCACTTTTGTTTATTACACCTTTGTTGATTTTTTTGCATTGTACTGTATATATCCGTACTTTATTTCATTTTTAATTGTGTGTGTGTGCTGTCTTGCCTCTGACTGGGATGCCCGTCTTCCCATCTCTTCTCATTCCTGTGCACCCCAGGGGCAGGTTCAGCCCCTTTGGTTTGGCGCAGGGTGAGGTATGTCCCCGGCCAGACACTTGTGGTAGTGTTAGGGATGATGGGAGCTTTTGCTCCTATCTTCCCCTTCCTCCTTTCCATTTACTTGGGTCCATGTGCTATGGGGGGCCTGGTGTCTGGTCGCATGGCCGCCCAAGGGCTTCATCCTACTGAAGCCCGACCTATGCCGTCATTTCACTTGCATGCCAATGAATCTTGACTGGTCCGCTGTGACTTCCAGCTCTGCCCCACTCCTCCCAGACCTCTAGGATGCACACACATCGATCCATTCACCAGCTGGCCGCACCCAGCGGCGTCATTTGATGCCCTGTGGAGGTTGGCTCTGCCGACGTCACGGCGATGCTCCATCTAGCCGCTAGCGGTTGTGGGGATTCTTTGCTTGGCGGCACGGCGCCCGTTTGGCGCATGGGCATCCTCTTGTCCGCGCTCGCTCTGTGACATCAGACGCCTGAGCGAGCGGGGGATACAAAATGCCGGCTTTTACCAGCACAACTTTGCTGGAACACGGGGGCGACCACACGGTATTCGTCCCTCTCTCAGGTAATCGTCTCTTAGCCCTCATTTTAGCTATAACAGTACTTTTCTGCCTCTTTCAACTCTACATTTTTATTGCCCATCTCTTTGATGCTTTAACTGAGCCTTCTTGAATAACCAGATGGGTCTTATGTGCTGGGCATATCAAGCCCCCTTTCCCCTATAACATGACAGGACCACTTATAAGTGTAATCATTGTGATATATATGCTATATGCTGAGCGCCATCGCGCCCCCCCTCCCCTTTCCCTTTCTCTATAAGCTGGAATTCTCTTAACATCACCAACCTGGTTATAACTATTCTTATTCCTCTCTCTTCCTTCCCCCTTTTTGATTAACCCCCTGTTCCCCATAGAGGAGCTGGGGGTCTCTGTTGGTCTTGGCAGTTTAATATGTAAAACCTTTCCATTTCCATTCTCTACAAAGTTCCTCTCCCCTTCCCATATAAATACCCCCTTCCTTAATGTTTATGGATTTCTTGTACATTTTCAGTGCCCTATGTTCCGATACATCTTTCCCTGATCATCTGGGACCGTTGGCTCTGCCTTTTTTGAGAACAACTTCCTGGCCGTCCCCCTATTTTACTCCTTTCTATATTAAGCAGAGTAAGTTGCTTTCTGAGCCTTTTGGACCCAAAGCTATACTTTATTTTGCTTTTTTATTCCCTGGAACATAGCATTTATTTATGCTTCTTGTCCCCCATAGCTGGGTCCTTTTTGTATCCCCTGTGACCGACACGGCTCTCCTTCCCACTCGACCCCGTATCTGAACGGGTTAATACACACTCCATGTGGGGCTCCACATGCGACTTCCCTCCATCTTGACTGGGTGAAGGTGGGTTCTTTAATGGTCTCCTTCAAGGTTGGTGGCAGAGCACCACACACCAATGTGTACTTTATAATTACATGATCTTTGATATGTCTTTTTCAATGTATTCACATTCTGTCTTTATATTTTTATGTTAGAGCTGGTTTGTGAATTGGTGGTCCCAGTTTAATCCCCTGAGGAAGCCAAAATGGTGAAATATACAGGGATGGGACATCATCTGTGACCACTGCCTCATTCAATTTGGGAACACCAGCGACCCACATATTCCCTATGTCTGCCCCGATAATTGTTTTTATTGAACCCCTTTTTTTGTACAATTTAAATGTGTATGCTATCTTAATAAAAATTCTAAATCTTTTTATACAATACTTGTTTATTTCAATAGATTGTTCTCAGCACCGCTACAATCCCACTTTCCTCTTTTACCTTTATTAGATATGTTATTTACCTGGTTATGACCAGGTGTGACAGAGGTGCGCAAATCACAGCAATGGCTGAACAGCGTCATGAATGTCTTGGTAAAATAAATTTTAGCAGTTTGAATAAAGTTTCACTTTAATCACAGATGTCTCGTTTTATACTTTTGTGAATCTCAAATGTACAGGTTCAGTCATTAGCATCATCATTGGTTGGTATATCCAGAGAAGCCAAATAATAATCGTGCAAACTTTTGTGTCAATTCTGCCCCACAAGGGGGGGGGGCATTCTTTGTGACTCTCAGTAAGGTCACAATATTTTAAGGGCAAAAGGGGCAGCTGTGCCAGACCCACTTCGTCCAGGAGGCCCACCGAAGAATCAAAGCCTAGGTCCTAAGTCATTAAAGCTAATTTGTAAAGTAAAGACCTTCTGTCATGGATATGCAGTAGTGTTTGTCTGCCATCTTACCTTCCTCCTCATGTGTTCATCTAGAGACCAGACCTCCTTCACCTGGCTTCCTTTATAATCTCCTCCCAGCCTGACTCCACCCCAGGCCCTATCACTGAACACTATATTAACCTGTGCACTGCAAGCCTGCTTTGCTGATCAACGTGTTTGTTAGGCATTGTGTGTTTGGGTTCCTGCCTGCCGTGTTCTACGTCTGTCTCTCTGTTACGTTATTGGCTTGTCCCCGACCATCCCTGTCTGCTCGTGACCCTTGACCTTCGGCTCGTTCTTCGTTATCCTTGTCTGCTTGTGGCCCCTGACCTTCGGCTTGTTATTCGGTTCTCTCTATCGTGTGCCGCTGCTTCCCCTTATCCTACGGGGCGTGAGCTAGGAAACTCCAGGGGCCGCGACCTGGTCCCAGCCTGCAGCGTAACATCCTCACCACTAGAGGCCCTGGAGAAGACCAGCTGGGTCTTAGACTCCGCGCCCTGGGGAATCTTGGCTCTCGCTTCCGTTGGGATCCCGGTTGTGCTCCTCTGGTCCCGCTTTCCACAACCACCCAGTTTCCTACCCACAGAAGCCAGCCATAGGGTTCACTACCTCGCGGTGCACTCCTGTCCCCCTACGGTGTGCATCTGTCACCTGGCCACAGGTGACCCTGACAGTTTGATCAGCCATGAACCCGGCTGACATCCCGCTTCCCGCGGATGATCCATTGCAGGGCATAGTTCGCAGACTTGAGACCCAGGAATCAAATCAGACCCAGGTGATGCGATTCCTCCAGGATCTGGCTTCTCGCTTTGAGCAGCTTCAGGCCTCCTTGGGAACCCTGAATCCGCAACCTCAAATACAACCAGCGGCTGCACCTATTGCACCAGTCGCAGCCACACACTCACTACAACTGCCAGCTCCGTCCCGTTTCTCTGGGGACTCCAAGGCTTGCAGGGGGTTCCTTAGTCAATGCACAATTCATTTTGAGCTCCAGCCCCAAAACTTCCTGTCTGATCGGGCTAAGGTAGCCTATATCATTTCCCTCCTCTCTGGTGAAGCTTTAGCCTGGGCAGCCCCTCTGTGGGAACTGAATGATCCAGTGGTTTCTAGCCTGTCTGGCTTCTTGAAACTTTTTCGGAATATCTTCGAAGAACCGGCTCGTGTCTCTTCAGCGGCCAGCACCCTTTTACGTCTCCGCCAAGAGTCTGCTTCTGTGGGACAGTATGCCCTTCATTTCCGCATACTGTCGGCTGAGTTGAGCTGGAACAATGA
Organism: Rana muscosa; assembly: GCA_029206835.1. Lineage (NCBI taxonomy): Eukaryota > Metazoa > Chordata > Amphibia > Anura > Ranidae > Rana > Rana muscosa. The sequence goes on from CM055121.1 coordinate 182,825,900, forward strand.
GGCCTTAGTCGCAACCTTTTTGCATGGCCTGTCTGATAGAGTGAAGGATGAATTAGCAGGAAGAACCATCCCCACTGATCTGGCCGGCGTTATCTCCTTGTGTAACCAGATCGATATTCGCTTTCAGGAGAGGACCTTAGAAAAGCAACGCCAGCACTCCTTGGTTCTTAGTCAGCCTGAGCTCCCCTCTCTTCGACCCGTAGAGCATCTCCTACCAGCTGAGGAACCCATGCAGCTGGGTCGGACCAGGCTATCCCCCGAGGAACGTGCTAGGCGCAGAACTCTTGGTCTGTGTCTTTACTGTGGGGGCAAAGGTCATTTTCGTGACACTTGCTCTCTTTGTCCAGAAAAACGTCCGGGTCCACTTCATCTGGAAAGTGGAGTATTGGACCCAGAAATATCACCTTCCCCTTCTCGTCTTCTGCTTTCTGTGTTCCTTCATGTTGGTGCTTCTTCTCATTCGGTCTCAGCATATCTGGATTCCGGAGCCGCTGGTAATTTCATGGACTGGGAAATCGCATCGTCCATGAGACTTACTCTTTTGCCCCTCACCACGCCATTGGTGGTCTTGGCGATTGATGGTACTGTTCTCCCAGGGGGACCTATCCGCTTCCAGACCCTCCCTGTTAAGATGTCGGTGGGTACACTCCACCAGGAGTGGATATCCTTCCTTATCTTACCCAAGGCCTCAACGCCTATAATTTTGGGTCTCCCATGGTTACAGCTCCATTCTCCTCATGTGGACTGGACTACTGGACAGATCCTGGCTTGGGGTCCCTCCTGTTCCTCGTCCTGCCTACCCAAGGTTGCCCCCTGTGAATCTGAGCCGGTCATTCATTCCAGGTTGCATAACCATTTACATTTCTCTGTCCCTAACCACCCTTGGACGCACAGCCAGGCTAGCTTGTCTACAAGTCCTGCAGTCGCTACGTCTTGCGATGCGATTCAGGTAGTCGCTACACCTGACTCAGCTATTCACTCTGCCTCTGTACTAGTTATGCCAGTCCAGCCCATGCCCAGTGAGCCTCTCACTTTTTCTTGTTCGGGACATTCTGCTTGTCCTTCAGCTATTCAGCTTGACTCCAGCGACATGTCACCTTCTAACCAACCTGACTTCAGGGTTCCACTGACATCTGCCCAGTCTGATGGTCCTGTGCAAGATGACCAGTTCCCCTTTAAGGGTCTAGGGGACCCTCCTCAGATTCCTGTTGATCTTCTCATGCCCTTGCTTATTCCTAGAGAGCCTTTGGTCCTCAATAGATCTTCTTGTCATCTCCCTACCTCGTTTTCAGTCTCTGAGGATAATCTTAAGTACGAGGTTAGACAAGTTCTGGATTCTCGGCTCTGCAGAGGCATTCTTCAGTACCTTGTGCATTGGAGAGGTTTTGGTCCTGAGGAGGCGTCTTGGATCGCTGCATCTGATGTCGCTGCACCTCATCTGTTGAGAAGGTTTCATCAGAGATTTCCCTTTAAGCCTGGGTCCAGGCGGGGGAGGGCCCATAAGAGGGAGGGTACTGTCATGGATATGCAGTAGTGTTTGTCTGCCATCTTACCTTCCTCCTCATGTGTTCATCTAGAGACCAGACCTCCTTCACCTGGCTTCCTTTATAATCTCCTCCCAGCCTGACTCCACCCCAGGCCCTATCACTGAACACTATATTAACCTGTGCACTGCAAGCCTGCTTTGCTGATCAACGTGTTTGTTAGGCATTGTGTGTTTGGGTTCCTGCCTGCCGTGTGCTACGTCTGTCTCTCTGTTACGTTATTGGCTTGTCCCCGACCATCCCTGTCTGCTCGTGACCCTTGACCTTCGGCTCGTTCTTCGTTATCCTTGTCTGCTTGTGGCCCCTGACCTTCGGCTTGTTATTCGGTTCTCTCTATCGTGTGCCGCTGCTTCCCCTTATCCTACGGGGCGTGAGCTAGGAAACTCCAGGGGCCGCGACCTGGTCCCAGCCTGCAGCGTAACATCCTCACCACTAGAGGCCCTGGAGAAGACCAGCTGGGTCTTAGACTCCGCGCCCTGGGGAATCTTGGCTCTCGCTTCCGTTGGGATCCCGGTTGTGCTCCTCTGGTCCCGCTTTCCACAACCACCCAGTTTCCTACCCACAGAAGCCAGCCATAGGGTTCACTACCTCGCGGTGCACTCCTGTCCCCCTACGGTGTGCATCTGTCACCTGGCCACAGGTGACCCTGACACCTTCCTTTAGATCAGAGACGTGTGGTGAGGCCAGTGGCTGGAGCCCGATACACACGTTTACATACGCGGCAAACGTTAGATTGAGAACAATAATTCTAGCACTAGATCGCCTATGGAGATTTTTAAGTACTGAGTTTGATGCCATTCCACAAGTGTGCACAATTTTAAAATATAACACGTCAGGTATCTATTTACTCGGCATAAACTCATTTTTCATAGTGTACAAAACATTTGGGCTAACTTTAGTGTTTTTTTTTTATTTTTTATTCATAAAACAGCTTCTTTCCAAAAAAAAAAATACATTTGAAAAATTGCTGCGCAAATACCGTGTAACATAAAAAGTGGTTGCAATGACCACCATTTTATTCCCTAGGGTGTCTGCTAAAACAATATATATAATGTTTGGGGGTTCTGAGTAATTTTCTAGCAAAAAAATTATGATTTTTATATGTAGGAGAGAAGTGTCAGAATTGGCTGGGGTGGCAAGGGGTTAATTAACATAAGTAAGCAATATACAAATAATTATTATATATTATTTTTAAGGTAATTTACTATATTTTTAAAAACTGTATTAGACAGGTGGCTTAATGGACAAATTACTGAAGTTTGAAGTTATAACTTCAAACCAGTAATTTCACAGTAAATAGATAAACAATAAATGATTATAATATATGATTTAGCTTGTACCTTTTCTGCAGCAGCAGATTCTCATTCTCCCTCTTAACTGTGTGCGAAAGACATGGGATTATGGGTAAATCTTATACCCAGAAACCCATGTTTTTTCCTTGTAGTTAAGTGGGCTGCAGTATTTTTATTGGACAGCTTGGGCCAATGGTACTTTATGTACAAAAAATAGATGCGCAACCCAAACAAACTTATAGTGTGTAAAAAAACAAACATGTACTGTGATTAAATGTGTGCAAAAATAAACATGTGCTGAGATTAAATAATTGCAATATTGTATGTTTAGTCCATAACAATGCTTTGATCCGTGCAATTCAGTGAAAACCAAACTCTTCAGTTGGTCAACGATTACTCTGTTCACCAAAACTTCCAAGGAAAAGCCAAAACAGGCAAATAAACAAAGCGCCGCTTATCAGATATGATGGATCTCAAGTTATAGAGATCATATGGGCACACACAGGAGGGATCACTCAGGCTAAGACGGTGTATCCACAGGTTTATCCAATATCAGGATCCTTCCTCCTACGGCTGCTCTTCCAATGCTGCAATATGCTTAGTTGAGCCCTTAACAAGGCAGGTTCACTCGTGGAGTATTATAGAAGGTATAAAAGAGGCTTCATGGTGCAGTCCAAATAAACGATTTTTTTGTGTATTCAAAAAATCACAGTCGAGGCTTAAACCAGCCAGCTAGTGCGTGGTGATGTCAGGTCCTATAGCTCCACCTGACACGTTTCTCCGTATTAGGCATCTACTGGGAAAGGAGGCTAGGTACATTACCATTGGTCCAAGACTCCAAGCTGTCCATTGAGCTCAGCGCCTCTGAAAAGAAGTGAGGAGAGGTACTGAGAGGCTGCACAAGAAGCCCCGTGTCTCCGGAACCATAGATGATAAGAGCCAAAAATGTTGATCAGTGGTGGGGTAGGCCTTCAGCTACCTACCCCCTAAATTTGTCTTTGTGACCCCAGGTTGCCGAACTACAACCCTCAAAGTCGATGATTTTTTTTTGTTTTTTGCTCTGCCTCATCTGCCTCCCCTGACTGCATGTCCCTGACACAGATTGGCTGCATTTCAGGAAATTAAGTAAAACTGTTATCTTTTCCAGCCTGTTCCAGTCATGTCAGCTTCCTGCTGGGACCTCACAAAAAGGCAGGATCCATCAACATCCTGTTTCAAAGTCAATCATTGTACAGCATTGCATACAAGTTATTATTATTATTATTTTATTTAAAAGCCTTTTAGCTTGGCATATGTGGGTTTCATTGCTTAGTGTGCTGGACAAAGTATTCATTTTTGAATTTGTTTGTTTTTAGTGTGCTCATTCTGCGGTATTTGTGAACATTGTAGGAACAGCTGGCTTTGTAAAAGTCACATTATTTGGGTGTTCATGCACAGCAAATAGGGACCATCTTATATGCATTAAAGAACCATGTATGATTAGCTAGATATGTTAATGATTGTATTCTCCTTATAAGTGAACATCCACTCACACCAGGGGGCCTATGATCCAACTGTACCCAAGCGGTTTATCCCTGCTTTTATTATCCTTAGTGAATGATCCTCACTGTGTGCATGTCAAACAAAGAAATAATTCAAGAAAATTATCTTAAATCAGAACCCCAGAAATAACCCCAAATTTAACTAATATGCCAGAAAAAAATCTGATTACTATGTGTGTTCTTTTTTAAGCACTGGTTGCCAGAAAAGCCAAAATCTTCACATTTAAGATTGCAGCTCCCAAAGTCAGCTTGGGCTTAGGACCATGATAGTCATGGGAGATTTATATGATCTGACCAAGCACCAAATTCACTTAACGTAATCGGTAGTTGGGAACTGAGAACATTAAAAAGACCATTATTATTATAGTATTACAGAAATCTATAGAACACATAAGCAAATCCCTTAGGTGGGATCACCACTCTCTCATTATATTAATTAATGACTTCTACTCAAACTCTACCATATTAGCATACATATCTAATCCACTTCTCTTTCAGCTAATCTCTACTTTCCTAATACGAACGCCAACCTCTAATAACTATCATTTCCCACAACTATAATAGTCCCAGCTCAGCTCTCCCCCTCTCAAAAGGGAATTTATATTACTGAAACACTTTTTTAATTTTATAAATCTAATTTACAGTATATAGAATCAGATTCTTAAGATCAGTTACACACACTGCAGTTGTCCTATAAAAGATAATGAACTAGTGAACAGCGCACACTATGCTATTAAAATAGAGATGGCATAGTGCAGAGCAATTGTAATTTTGTTTGGGTCACATTACAGTACAGTATAGCACATGGCAAAAGCACAGACTTTTAAGGCCTTATGCACACAGGGCTTAAAAACGCATCCTTTACAGGTGTTTGATTATTTTTTTTCTGCCTGTAAGCCTGCAGTCACATCGGGTACGATTTAAAGTAGCGCAATGCCGACTTTAGCACTACTTCTGTGAGATTTGTAACGATTTGATAAGACTTCAGGGCAACTTCAGTGAGGGGGGCTGTCCATGTCACATTGTTTAACTAGCAATATTTAATTTAATTAATATTTAACTTATTTCAGGCTCAAGTAGTGGTGATATTTATTCAGGCTCAAGTAGTACTGATATAGACACAGGTACGATTTGCAGCACGATTTACATTACAATTCATCGAAGTGAAATCGTGCTGAAGTCCTGAAAAAGTAATAAATGAGCTACTTCTCAAATCGTACTACTTGAAATCATATCTATTAAAGAGGTTGTAAACCTTGAGAGAAAAAAATAAAACAAAAATAAACCCTGTAAGACAAAGTCATAATGAGCTAGTATCGATCGCATACTAGCCTATTATGAAACACTTACCTTAGAGCGAAGCCCTCTAGCGTTGCCCACACACCGCTGACACAGCGGACTTCTTCCCTGGTCTTTCATGTGTTGCGGTGGTTAAAGAGAGAGGTTAAAGAGAGAGACAGTGTCATTTATTTTGAGTTAGATAGAGCAGGCAGGGGAGTCAGTTAGCTGCAGTTACAGTGTGTAGAGGATATATATGCATCCTAGGTGTTGTATATATATTTTCACACTGTATTCAGTTTAACTAGATCCGTTCCTGTTATTCTCTTTATTGACAGGCAGGCAGGTGATTGTGCTAGCTGCAGTGTTTCACTTAGTGTCCTTTGCACAGCGTGTACCTGAATACAATTGGTGGTGTTCTCATACCAATACCACAGGCAGGGAGCTGCATTAATTTCATTTAGTGTTCTTCTGTCCTTTGCACAGCGTTCACCTAAAGGTACCTCAGAACAATTACTGGTGTTCTCATACTAAAACCACAGGCAGGGAGCTTCATTGATTTCATTTAGTGTACTGTCACTGTGTCCTTTGCACAGCGTTCACCTAAAGGTACCTGAATACAATTGGTGGTGTTCTCATACCAATACCACAGGCAGGGATCTGCTTTATTTTCACTTAGTGTACTTCTGTCCTTTGCACAGCGTTCACCTAAAGGTACCTCAATACAATTAGTGGTGTTCTCATACCAATACCACAGGCAGGGATCAGCTTTATTTTCACTAAGTGTGCTGTGTCCTTTGCACAGCGTTCACCTAAGGGTACCTGAATACAAGCACGCAGTTGATTGTGCTAGCTGCAGTATAATCACTATAGATCTATATATATACATCCCACCTTTGTGCAGCTACATCTCACTGCAAGCCATTAGTATGTCTGGAAGGCAAACAAGGAGAGGCAGACAGTCACGAACCAATAAAAGAGGGCAAGCAGGCTCTGTGTCTAGAGGCAACAGTGCTGGTCGTGGATGCTGTGCAACCTCAACAGCACGTGGCCGTGGGACACGCTTGTCCTTCTTTTCGGCAGCTGGCCATGTTGAGCCACAACATGCCGAAGACTTGGTAGAGTGGATGACCAAGCCATCCTCATCCTCCTCATTCTCTCTCACCCAGGCTCAGGGTACTTTGTTTGGCAAAGCAGCTGCCAAAGCGGCCTCTTCCATCGGCTCAATGGCATCAGTCACTCCTTCCCTAGTCCCACCATGTCCTCTTGAGGAGTCCCCCAAACTGTTTGACCACAGTGTTGGGTACATGCTCCAGGAGGATGCCCAGCGTTTTGAAGGCTCCGATAATGGTACCCAGCTATAGGAAGGCAGTAACGTGAGCCCAGAGAGAGGAGGTGCCCAACAAGGACAGCAATCTGGCAGTCATGTTCCCCCAGCTGCAGCATACTGCCAGATTTGCTCCAGTGATGAGGAGGGAGGGGATTATGAGGTCACTGACTCCACATGGGTGCCTGATAGGAGAGAGGAGGAGGAGGAGGAAGAGGAGGAGGCACATCTCTAATGAGGCAGGATGCCCTCCAGGGGCCAGCTCAAGGGCAGCCAACCGACTGCCTCACACCACAGTCTTCTGCATGTTCAGGGCGCTGCTGTCTCTGCGCGTTATTCCAAAAGTTCTTTGGTGTGGGCCTTTTTTGAGACGTGTGCAGCAGATTGCACCGTTGCTATTTGCAACATATGTCTGAAGCGTATTTCGCGTGGCCAAAACATGAGCCGCTTGGGCACCACGTGCTTGACCAGACATATGTCGACCTGCCATGCAGTCCGTTGGCAAGCATACAAAAAAGACCCACACCAAAGAACAAAGCGGACCTCTCCTTGCTCCTCATCAGCTGGGATCTCCAACCCCACTATACCTTCAGTCCTCTCTGAAACCTGCACTGAGAGGAATGAAGGTGTAGAATTAGGTGTGTCACAGCCAAGTACTTGTGGGCAATCTGCTATCGGTACACCGACGTCAGATTGTACCAGGAAAATTTCCCTGCCCCAGCTGCTGCACCGCCAAAAGAAGTTCGCTCCCAGCCATCCACATGCCCAGCGGTTGAATGCTATCTTGGCTAAATTGCTAGCACTTCAACTGCTGCCTTTTCAGTTGGTAGACTCTGCCCCCTTCCGTGAGTTTGTGGATTGTGTGGTTCCTCAGTGGCAGGTTCCCAAACGCCACTTTTTCTCACGGAAGGCGATTTCGGCTCTCTACCGGCATGTGGAAGGCAATGTCTTGGCCTCGCTGGACAGGGCAGTCAGCGGTAAGGTGCACATTACCGCTGACTCATGGTCCAGCAGGCATGGACAGGGACGTTACCTATCTTTCATGGTGCATTGGGTGACTCTGCTGGCAGCTGGGAAGGATGCAGGCAAGGTGCAGTAGTGTTGGAGGTTGTTCCGCCACCATGCCTCCAAAATGCTACTACTGGTGATTCTAAAAACACCTCTCTCCTCCACCCCTCCTCTTCTTCTTCCTCCATGGCCTCTTCCTGTGCTTTGTCCTCGGAACCAGCGGCGCTCTGTAGGCGTTCAAGGGGCTACGCAACTACGCAGGCTAAAAGATGCCATGCGGTGCTTCAGCTGGCGTGCTTGGGGGACAGGAGCCACACTGGGGCAGAGATTCTGTCAGCTCTGCAGGGGCAGGCTCAGAGGTGGTTGACGCCACGCCAGCTTAAGCCAGGAGTGGTGGTTTCCGACAATGGCACCAACCTCCTCTCCACCCTCCGACAGGGACAACTGACCCATGTGCCCTGTTTGGCTCACGTCCTTAACTTGGTGGTGCAGTGGTTCTTGGGCAGGTACCCGGGCTTACAGGAGGTCCTGAAACAGGGCAGGAAACTCTGTGGGGATTTCCGCCGGTCATATAATGCCAGTGCTCGGCTGGCTGACCTGCAAAAGGAATACAACCTGCCCAAGAACCGCCTAATCTGTGACATGCCCACCAGGTGTAACTCTACGTTGGCCATGCTGCAGTGGCTGCACATGCAGCAGAGGGCCATCAATGAGTATCTGTTGCAATATGGCACCAGGACAGGGTCAGGGGAGCTTGGATTTTTTTCCCCATGCCAGTGGGCCATGATCAGGGATGCATGCACTGTCCTGGCACCATTTGAGGAGGCCACGAGGATGACAGTGCATGCATCAGTGACACTGTCCCTCTTGTCCACCTGTGTGGAATAAGGGACAGGGCACTTGAGGCAGAACAGAGGGAGGAAGAGGAGGACTTCCTTACCTCTCAAGGCCTCCTTTATCCAGACAGTGTTCCTGCTGGCCCGCCTATCACACAGGAAGAGGACGAGGAGGAGGAGGATTGTGTCAGCATAGAGGTGGAGCCTAGCACTCAGCATCAGCAGCAGTCTTCAAGGGATCAATTACAGTCCCAAGACACCCATGGACTTGTACGTGGCTGGGAGGAGGTGGCTGTGGATCATGTCATCCTCAGTGACCCAGAGGACTCTGCACCGAATGCCTCAGCAAACCTACGATGCATGGTCTCCCTGATCCTGCAAAGCCTGCGGAAGGATCCTCGTATTCGTGCTATCAAGGAGAGGGATCATTACTGGCTGCCAACCCTCCTTGATCCACGTTACAAGTGTATCGCACCCACCTCTCCCCAACCTGCATTTAATTAGGCTCCTCGCAGGCAGAGAGAGGCAGACCGCACCACAAGCCCGTACCCTCTTGAGTAAAGAGGTTGAGCGGTGTTAGTTTTGGGACTTGTCTATGGCCAGGGTCAAAGTCCTCAAAGTTCTCCCAAGAATGACCTCACTTCTACTTTAGATGGAACAGGAACTCCACCTCCGGGCCTAAGGCACCCGGAGACGATCCCAGGCCGAAGGTGCCTTGGCGCGGACGAGCCACACACACCCAGGCTGAAGGTGCCTGGGCGTGGACGAACGAACGCACGACCCCAATGGAAGATGTCCGCCCCCTTTTATACCCTCTCCCGACAGGCACATCAGGTTCCCCGCCCTGCCGTACTACTGCCGAGAGGGGACACAAAAGGTGCAGCCCTAGATTGGTGGTTCAACCCTGGCCCATGGCAACAGCGCCACCTGTAGGCCACAGGGAACTGTGCACCAACACTATCTCCCATTGACAAAAAATGGTCCATTAACCCTAACAATCAATGTGTCTGAGCCTAATTACCACTCAGACACTACCCTTAAATTGAACACCCCGCTACACATTCCCCCCTCTCTATCTCTGGAACAATCTCTTCTGTGACTTCCTCCGAAGTCCCGACAGTGCGCGCAGGGGTGGCTGTGTAAGCTCTGATTCCTCCTTCCAGAGGTGTGGCGTCCGTAAAGCAATTGAGGTGGAAAGCCCGAGGCTTTTCTGTAGGTTGCTCCACCTCAAACAAGAACTTCTTACATAGCTCGCATCGCCCGAATGGCTTTAGATGTACCACCAGTCCCGAGCAGCCGGGACAAATCACTCCGAGGGCCTCCACATCTTTGCAAACGTAGAGGGCAAAACATCCTCGGGGCTTGAGCTGAATCCCTGTATCCGTTAAGGGAGCAGCAAATGAAGTCATCTTCATGGTAGTAGTAGCCGGAACCCATGAGGCATGAGAAGCCATGTTATCCATTCGCTGTTCCATCGCGCACTGTCCCTTTCGCGCCAAAATCCCCACGTGCAACTCTACACATGGCCAGACTCCTCCGATCTCCTGCATCGTTCGCGGTCTTTCTCTCTGTCACGCCCACGAACTACGCAGTCAGGGTTCTCCTCGTGGCGCAGTTCTCAATATGGCCGACCTCCACGGAAGTTCACTGGGGAATAAAGTTCAAACTCTGGGGGGTCTTTAACACTTCCAACCGCAAACAAATCCGGGACGAACCCCCACGTGTAGCGCACCCAGCTCTCCCCAACCTGCATTTAATTAGGCTCCTCGCAGGCAGAGAGAGGCACACCGCACCACAAGCCCGTACCCTCCTGAGTAAAGAGGATGAGCGGTGTTAGTTTTGGGCCTTGTCTGCGGCCAGGGTCAAAGTCCTCCCAAGAATGATCTCACCTCTACTTTAGATCGATGCAAGTCCTCGTTTTCCCCAGGAATGTGAATGTCCACACTAGCTGAAAGTCCAACTCAACATTTATTTCACACAGGATAATAAACAGCTTCTTTGAGAGCAGACAGGTTAGAGCGAAGATACAGGACAGCTTAGGTGTGGAGGAGGTCCAGGCACAAACGTAGCTTAACTCTTTAGACTGTTTAGGTTTCTCAAACAGCTTTGGCCCACGATCTCTGCCACAGACCGTGTGGTTGGTCTCTGCCACAGACCGGGTGAATAAAGTCACTGCCACTGACTTGATGCATAGGGTCACTGCCACAGACCTGGTGAATAGGGCCTTGCCCTATGAAGTCACTGCCACTGACTTGAAGCGAGTAGGGTCACTGCCACTGACCTGAACAAGTATGGTCACTGCCACTGACCTGGTGAACTTCCTTCTTAAAGTATTGGCCCATGTCAAGGAGAAAACATCCCTCCGGAGAGTTACCAGAGGCCCTCACCGTAACCACGACTCTGCGCTGGGTCTTCGGAAAGGGTTACCTCCCTGGCCTCCTCATCTCAGTGACAGGTCCCCTCGCAAGGCGGCACCCTGGGAATCCTCGATCCCTAGCGGACCCCAGCCGAAGGTTGCTGGGCCCCAGGCCTTCAAAATAGTACCTCACCCCAGACTGAAGGTGTCTGGGATGGAACAGGTACTCCACCTCCGGGCCTAAGGCACCCGGAGACGACCCTCCACACGGCCAAGCCAAAGGTGCCTGGGCGCGGATGAGCCACGCACACCCAGGCTGAAGGTGCCTGGGTGTGGACTAATGAACTACCCCAATGGAAGATGTCCGCCCCCTTTTATACCCTCTCCCGACAGGCACAGCAGGTTCCCCTCCCTGCCGTACTACTGCCGAGAGGGGACACAAAAGGTACAGCCCTAGATTGGTGGTTCAACCCTGGCCCATGGTGACAGAGCCACCTGTAGGCCACAGGGAACTGTGCACCAACACTATCTCCCATTGACAAAAAATGGTCCATTAACCCTAACAATAAATGTGTCTGAGCCTAAATACCACTCAGACACTACCCTTAAATTTAACACCCCGCTACACAAGGGTAAGGTTGCAGACCTTATCTTGCCGTCGCAGAGGGAGCAGAGGATGAAGCATCTTTGGGAGGCCTTGCAGAAAGGTCTGTGCAATGCGTTCCCAGAGACTGGGAGGTTACAAATTCCTGGTACTGAGGCTTCAGTCAGTCAAAGAAGGAGCGGTGGAGAAGGTGGCTGTCTGACCGATGCGTTCAGACAGTTTTTTAGTCCGCAGCCCCAAGGTATGATCGGTTCCAGCAACCATCGCCAGCGTCTGGTTTACATGGTTCAGGAATACCTAGGGGCAAGATCAAACTTGGACACCTTTCCCACCGAAAATCCTCTGGGTTACTGGGTCTTGAGGATGGATCACTGGCCAGAGCTTGCACAGTATGCAATTGAGCTACTGGCCTGTCCTGCATCCAGCGTTCTTTCGGAACGCACATTCAGTGCTGCTGGAGGCTTTGTAACCGATCACAGGGTGCGCCTGTCCACCGACTCGATCGATCGACTGACCTTCATAAAAATGAATCAGTCTTGGATCACCACCAGCTACCAAGAACCTGATGCTGATGTAACAGAATAATTTTCTTTGAAATGTCAGATCCCTTCAAGACTGCCTATGCTGATGAAGAGTGACTATCCTGTTATGCTGAGTGACTATCCTCTTCCTCCTCAATGATCATGCTGATAGCATGTAAGAAATTTTTTGTTTCTGGGCACGGCCACCAGTGGCTTATGCCGCGTACACACAATAGTTTTTAATGTCATTTAAAAAAATGATGTTTTTCTCGACGTGATTTTTCTCGTTTCCTCTCAAGCCTGTCTTGCATACACACGTTCATGAAAAAAAACGCTCGAGCAAAGCGCAGTGACGTACAACACGTACGACTGCACTATAAAGGGGAAGTTCCGTTCGAATGGCGCCACCCTTTGGGACGCTTTTGCTAATTTCGTGTTACCGCGTGTTAGTAAAAGTTTGGTGAGAGACGATTCGCGCTTTTCAGTCTTCGTGCTTTTAAGAACGTTTTGTGGAGTTCAGTTTGTGCTTGTTGGTTCGTATCTGTCTTTCAGTGCATGTAGTCAGTTCGTATCTGTTTATTCAGTGCGTTCTTGTCCGCTCGTTACTGTTTTTCAGCTCGTTCTTCATAGGCCTTGCTGTTCTTCTGTGCGTTCTTTTAGTTCGTTCTGACCAGCCGACCATTATCTAGCCATGTTGCGGCTACGTACTCGTCGTAGAGTTTGTGCTGTAGTTGGAGCAGGGGTTCTTTCTGTATCCCGACTCCAGTCCATGAACAGGGTGAGGAGGAGTTCATGGACCAAGAATTGGTTGCTCCAGCGGCACCAGTTCTGTCACATGCGAATAATCCTGAGGACTACAGGAATTTTCTCAGGATGTCTGACCCCTTATTTCAGCATCTGTTGGCTTTGGTGTCCCCCTATATTACCAGGCAGGACATCGTTATGCGGTAAGCCATCACTGCTGAGCAGAGGCTCATCGCTACGTTGTGATACCTGGCAACTGGGAGAAGCCTGCAGGACCTCAAGTTCTCAACAGGCATCTCCCCCCAGGCTCTGGGGATCATTATACCAGAGACATGTTCTGCCATCCTTCAAGTTATGCAGGAGGACTATATTAAGGTAAGTTTTCTCCTTTAACATTACATTTTATGTATTTATTGCTTAATAATGTTTAATATTTCTTTCATCAGTCCCTAATTACCATGATTGTAATATGCTTTGAATGTCCCCTTTCTCCCCATGCATGTTGTATCATTTTTTATGCTCCTTTTTTGGCCTACATGCATATTTCCCCTAACTAACCTCTCCAGCATGCTATGCTGGGGCCATACCCACCTAGCCTAGTCACTAGACATGTGCAATTCGTTTCGTTACGAATTCGTTTTTTAACAAATTTCGACAAATTCGTTAATTCGGAAATATCCGAATTAACGAAAACTCATTTAACGAATTTTAACGAATATTCGTAAATTCAAATTTACGAATGTACGAATTTACGAATATACGAATTTACCAATGCACGAATTTACGAATGTACAACTATCCGGAAATTCGTAAATTTGAATTTACGAATTTCCGAATATTCGTACATTCGTAAATTTGTACATTCGTACAATCGTAAATTAGTAAATTCGGAAATCTGAAATAATAATTAACTAATAACTTAACTATTTTTACTAACTATTCAATTATAGGTATTGTAATTTCCTTTCAAATTTGGCTGTTAGTGAACTTAACGAAGTTACAAATTGTTTTCCGACATAATGAATGCCGTATCTAAACGAATGGAACGTAATGAATTAATAATAATAATAAATAACAATAATAATAATAAAAACGTTTTATTATTATTATTATTAATTTGTTCCGTTCCATTTGTTTAGATGCGGCATTTGTTATTTCAGGTTATGCGTAACTTCAGATAAATTTGTATTCGTTACGTTCGCTAACAGCCAAATTTGAAAGGAAATTACAACTATAATTTAATAGTTATTTTTTCAGATTTTCAAATTTTCGGGTTTTCGAAAATATCGAATTTCCAAATTTCCGAAATTACGAATGTATAAATTTACGAATGTATAAATTTACGAATGTACAAATTTACGAATGTACAAATTTACGAATGTACAAATTTACGAATGTATAAATTTACGAATGTACAAATTTACGAATGTACAAATTTACGAATGTATAAATTTACGAATGTACAAATTTACGAATTTACGAATTGCGATCATAACGAATGACCCGAAAAACGAAAAAAAAACAAACGAATGAAACGAAAACGAAAACTAACGAATTTTTTGGCAGTGCACATGTCTACTAGTCACTTCCCTTTTTTTTCTGCTCCATTATAGTGCTTTACCCTAAACGCCCCCTAAAGATTTCTTAGGAATGTTATATTTTCTTTCAATTCATACAGAGTGCTACAGCCTTGATTTGTGAGGTCCCCAACTAATCTTCAAACCCCCACCCCAATAAAATTTATGAAATGGCTCATCAGAGGGGTTGTTGAATTTGATAAGTGACTGTGTTTTTTTTGTTTTTTTTGGAGGTTACAAATCATTTAAAAATCTATCTAAGTTTATCCTGATGTTGGCCAGGAATGATTTTGTCAAATCTGCTTGCAATGTTTATGTATGAAAGTATTAACATTTTTTTTTTAACTCCCCAGTTCCCTTCTACGCCACATGAATGGCAGAATGTGGCATCTCAGTTTGCCCAGCGATGGAACTTTCCAAACTGTGGAGGGGCCATTGACGGCAAGCATGTACGGGTCATACCACCACCCCATTCGGGATTCTATTACTTCAATTATAAGGGGTTCCACAGCATCGTCATGATGGCAGTGGTGTCGGCCACCTACGAATTTCTTTATGTGGACGTTGGTAAAAATGGACGTATGTCCGATGGAGGAGTCTTTGCTCAGACTGAGTTTGGCCAACGGCTCCTATCAGATGAGCTGGCCTTGCCACCAGCGGACCAGAATGTGGAGGGACTCCTGTTCGTCTTTGTTGCGGATAAGGCGTTTGGGCTGGGTCCCCATTTAATGAGGCCATTTCCTCAATGAACCCTCACCCCTGAGAGGAGGGTGTTTAACTATCGGCTGGCCAGAGCCAGAAGGGTGGTGGAAAATGCATTTGGCATCATGGCAAGCCGATTCCGCTTGTTCCTCACCTCCATCCATCTTGCCCCATACAAATGGAACCATGTGGTCATGACCTGTTGTGTCCTACACAATTTTTTACGGGTACATTCCCCGAATTATCTTTCTTTGAGTGGGCCTGAGGCCTCATTACAGGACGGTACTAATTTAGTGGCCCTGGAAGCTGGCCATCTAGGCTTGGCCCCCCAAACCGGCCGTGATGTTCGGCAGCAATATTTGGATTACTTTGTGGGTAGGGGGGCCATTGATCCTGTGGATTCTTCATTTTATTCTGTTGAAAAATAAAATCTTTCTGCCAAATAATTTTTGTATTGTCTTTTTGGTTGTGTTTCTTTTATGTTTCTCCTCGGTTCTCCTAGTGCACTTGTAGTGCCATGTGTATTTTCCACTATTATTACCCATCATTGTCAGTGTAAACACAAAACATAATTTTGCTTACTTTGGGCAACATTTAGATAATAAGCCACACATTTTTTAGTTTTAAAATCTTTTTAATCTTTGCACATAAATATTTTTTTTTTGTTTTGTTTTTATTAAACAAAAGTAGGTTTTAAATTTGCAGTGTTATAAAATATTTTTGGGGGTAAAACGCATGAACAGGCACGCTTAAAAAACGTACAAAAAATTATTTATCTAAATTTCTATATGTAGTATTAATTAAACATTAAACCAAAAAAAAACCTTTGAAAACAAAGCAAGTTCAAAGTTCTTTTGTGGCAAAAAATTAAACCCGCCCAAGCACAGCCATGATATTTTGGAGCCTTTGCTCCACCCGCTTGGTATTTTGCCTGATCTGTATCAAGTCTCCCTTTATTTTTTCAAGGTCCCGACAGCAGACCATTAGGCATTGTATCAGGATCTGTGCACTGTGACTTGTAAAATTGTCGGGGTCTTCAGGCAGAACAGCACCTAAAAAATTAAAAAACAACATGTAGTATAAATATGTAGGCCTACATCTATTAACCTGAATCTGTGGTGTTTGAAACTGACCTGTTGTGGTGCCACTTCCTCCACTTCACGTTCCTCTACATCATGTGGTTCTGGGGGTCTTGTTGGAGGTGTGGGATTTATGGGCTCATGTCTCGAACCTTTTTGAAGGCCTTTTGAGATTGCAATAAAAGGTATAGCTTAGTTCCTAAATAATAATTATCTTAAAAAATAAGCCCTGAAAGAGGAATATGAAACATTCTTTGGAAGTGTGGTACAATTGTCTTTTTAGCTCAAGTTACAAGCTGAACACATGATTGGATCCATACCCAAAACAGGAACATATAATTAGTTTTACAAAGTTTCAGGCTGGGTTCACACTGGTCCGACAAACGCTCCGACATTGGGAGCTCATGTCGCATGACGTGTGAAAATCAATGTTTCCCTATGGGAGCCGTCTTAACTGGTCCGACACAATTTGGTCCGACTTTGAGAATGCTCCCTGTACTACTTTGGTCCGACTTTGATCCTACCTCAGCCCATTGAATATCATTGAAGTCGGATCAAAGTAGGATACTTGTCCTAACCATCCGACATTTGACATCCGACATGGTGATTACAGCAGCAGTAAAAGGAATTTATCTCACCCTGTATTGATTGGTCAAAGGACAAGTCAGACTAGCACAAAGTCGGATCAAAGTAGTATCCTGTTCATGAATGTCGGATGGATGTCGGACCAATGTAGGATCAATGTAGGACTGATGTCGCAGAGCAAAGAAGGATGAAAGTTGTATGACTGTCGTGTCGTATCAGTGTGAACCCAGCCTCACACATGGAAACACACCCAAGTATATACACTGTTTCACCTGTGTGTGACACCCTAAAAAGGTTGTTCTGTTGGGCCACACTTGTGCTACTGAGTATAGATGTTCAAACAGCTGCTGAGCATTCTCTCCTTAACATTACAATGCATACACTTAATATTTAAAAAATATATTTCCCGAAAAATCTATTCAAACATCATGTCCCAAAAATCATCTCCCCAAAATATTCATGGTAACTTTTTTTGCAACGCTGGATCAGCCAAAAACATTGTATTATTAAGTGTACGTATGAAAGAGATTTACTATGACCGTTTACTGTGCCCACAAACATGAAAGTTGCTATCTTTAACTGTACTACATTAAATAAAAAAACACACAGCAACATGCAAGTATTAATAATTTGAAGTTCAAAGACATGAAAATTACTAACTTTTTCCTATAACTTTCTTGATTCTTTTGTATTGGTCAGGCTCACGCAACTTGAGATCAGACCACCATTTTCTGAGCTGTTCCTTAGTTCTGCACACCCCAAATTTTTGGTGAAGAGTTTTAACCACTTTCCCCATAATTTTTGACTTGACAAGATTAGGCCTTTTATACGGCCCATGCTTGGCATCATAATCCTCCCTCCTCAAAATGGCGACCATCTCCACCATTTCGTCGAATGTCATGTTGGATGCCTTATATCTCCGGGATCAGGTCTTTGGTTGCTCCGGAATTTCATCCTCTGTTGATGTAATATCAGCCACTTGAGTCTCCGCCATGTTGTGTAGCACTACGACGAGCGAGAAGGGGTGGGGAAAGTACCATATCGAACGTCAGGGGCGGGGAAAACGTGCAGAGTTTCACGCATGCGCAGTGTATATAAAGATAATACGCATGTGTCATAAATACGTTCATTGTGCGGAAGAAGGAGTAAGCAACGAACGTGATAACGAAGGTACATAACATTTTTCTGATTTTGGTTTCATCAGTGGATGAGATTGTGGCCTATATATGGTCCTAAAGATTATTTAAAGAGTCTTGACTGACACTAGTATTTTTGTGTTGTTTTTGACTTTCAGCAAACATGCAGGCTTTCAAGAGTCCAGAGTTTATGGGGGAGTTCCTGGACAGATGGAAGGAACTTCCTGTTCTGTGGCAAACTAAAACAGGCAAAAATAAAAATAAAACAGCCAGGACAGCAGCTCTGGAGAGCCTGCTCGAATTTGTAAAGACCCAGATCCCCACAGCAACCATCCAAGAGGTGAACAACAAACTAGCTACCATTAAGGGCACATATAGGACTCAGAGGAATATGGTCCTGAAGTCCCAGAGGTCAGGAGCTGCAGCAGATAAAGTTTATAAACCCAGTCTGTGGTACTACAGCATATTATCATTTCTGGATGACCATCTGGAAGTCAGGGAATCTCTGTCAACCCTTCCCCCCAGACATCTCTCCAGCCTTCCTTGCAGCCAACCCTCCAGCCTTCCTTGCAGCCAACCCTCCAGCCTTCCTTGCAACCCAGCTCTGGCTTCTTCTGAAGAACAACCAGAGGTCCTTGAGGAGCCAGATTTGGACATATGGAGCCAGGTGTAGTATTGATATCAAGATTTATATGTAACAAAAGTAATAATGTAAAATAGATGTTACTATTGCTAACTATTTAATGCTTGAAAAGAAAGTGGTTTAAATAGCAATAGACAGTAGTGGTCAAAATTGATGGGGACAAGAATAAATAATGCAGGGGTCAGAATCATTGTATTTTTAATTTCTTTTGGCATTCAATTTTCAAATGTCTTGAGGTGAAAAAAGTGTGTGATTGATGAAGCAAAAAATATAAGTATGTCCCTTTTTTATACACAGCCAGAGCAGAGCTAGGAAGAGGGTGACGTTGGGGACCAGGAGGAGGCAGGGCCCAGTGGCACACAGGAGGAGGCAGGGCCCAGTGGCACACAGGAGGAGGCCAGGCCCAGCACAAGAGCCCAGATGCCTCCCCTGAAAATCCAACAAAGAATGCCCAGGAGGGTTAGGCAGGTGGAGGAGTAAACCCGGGCCTTTATTCAAGAGGCTACTGCAGCCCTCAGAGAGCCCCCCTCCGTTGAAGAGGGCTATGCCGCAGTACTGGCACATAATGTTGAAGCTAATCAACAGGGGATTGCTGGGTGAACTAACCCAGTTCACTGACCCAACAGAGGTCGTCCCTCCTCCTCCACCTCCTCCTCCTCCTCCTGCCACAAGCTCTCCTCCTGAGACACAGCCTCCGAGGAAGCGCTTAACAAAGGCTGCAGAGAAGGCTGCAGAGAAGGCTGGAGAGAAGGCTACAAGGAAGAGAAAAAATAATGACTGTTCTAGTACCACAGACTGGGGACATATATCTGACTTACCTGCTGCTGTTCCTGACCTCTGGGAGTCCAAGACAAGATTGTGCTCCTATTTTTTGATTTTTGGAATTACATAGTTTGGTGTTCTATTCTTGGATGTTTGCTGTGGGGTCCAAAGGATGCACAAATTCAAGCAGGGTCTCCAGTGCTGCCTTCCCCTTTAATTTCTTATCTGCCAAAATAAAGGATTTTTTGATTTACAGCAAATACTTGACTATGTGTTTTAAATTCAAAAAGAGAGTTTGCTAGTGAGGAGGCAGGGACATTTAAAAAAAAATCATTTTATAATTAACAAGGGACACAAACCTCCTTGAGGGGAAATAATACAAATTTATAATGTTGGTGTGGTAACTTGACACACAAAAGAAATAAAAAAAACAAAAAAAAATTCCTAAATATAAAAGAAAAAAAAAACATTCCTAAATATAAAAGTAAAAACAAAAAAAAATATTTGATTTAAGATATTTAAAATGAGTTTATTATTTATTACGGAGATCTGGCTTACCACCAAAAATTTCAATTCATGAGATCACTAACAATTAATAATAAACAAGTTTGTCATAACATAAGAAGTTCATTATTTTAGCATTATATCAAGAAGAAATGAATGCGCTGCATTAAACGATGCAATAATTTACAGCGTTACGAATGTGCTATCTCCATTACAAACGCAAATTTTACCAGAACGAGCGCTCCCGTCTCATACTTGATTCTGAGCATGTGCGGTTTTTTTTCCCTCGTAAAAGCATACACACTACCATTTTTCACGACATTAAAAAAAACAACGTGAAAAACGAAATGAAAAAATAGAGCAGGTTCTAATTTTTTAGGGCATTTTTCACGTCGTTAAAAATGCTCTGGAACCTACACACGATCGTTTTTAATGCCCATTTTTAAAAATGGCATTTTTAACGTCATGAAAAACGATCGTGTGTACGCGGCACAAGGCCCAATTTTTCAGCCCCTGTTTAACAGGGGTGTGTAATTACAATTTTATTGCAATACTTTGCAGCAGGGCTCATTCCTGCACTCCAACTAGAGTATCTGTGAGGGGTTGCAGTGTTGTGGCACCAGCACCAGTGCCTAATGCCCCATACACACGATCATTTTTCATGCCATTTTTTAAACCAACGTTTTTCTTGTCGTTTTTTTTTCATGTTTCCTCTCAAGCCTGTCTTGCGTACACACGATCATTAAAAAAACTGCTCGAGCAAAGCGCAGTGACGTACAGCACGTACGACGGCACTATAAAGGGGAAAGTTCAGTTCGAATGGCGCCACCCTTCATGTTAGTAAAGTTTGTTGAGCGACGATTCGCGCTTTTCAGCCTCGTGCTTTTCAGTCCGTTACTGTGTGATGAGTGTGCTATCTCCATTACGAACGTTAGTTTTACCAGAACGAGCGCTCCCGTCTCATACTTGATTCTGAGCATGCGCGTTTTTTTCACGTCGTTAAAGCATACACACTATTGTTTTTCACGTCGTTAAAAAAAACGACATGAAAAACGACGTGAAAAAATAGAGCATGTTCGAAATTTTTAATGGCCGTTTTTCACGTCGTTAAAAATGCTCTGGAGCATACACACGATCGGTTTTAATGCCCATTTTTAAAAATGGCATTTTTAACAGCAAGAAAAACGATTGTGTGTATGGGGCATAAGGCACAATTTTTCTGCCCCTGTCTAACAGGGTCGTGTAATTACAATTTTTGATGCAATACTTTGCAGCAGGGCTCATTGCTGTGCTCCAACTACAGTATCTGTGAGGGGTTGCAGTGTTTTGGCACCGGCACCAGTGCCTAAGGCCCAATTTTTCAGCCCCTGTTTAACAAGGGCGTGTAATTACAATTTTTAATGCAATGCTTTGCAGCAGGGCTCATTCCTGCGCTCCAACTAGAGTATCTGTGAGGGGTTGCAGTGTTGTGGCACCAGCACCAGTGCCTAAGGCCCAATTTTTCTGCCCCTGTTTAACAGGGGCGTGTAATTACAATTTTTGATGTAATACTTTGCAGCAGGGCTCATTGCTGCGCTCCAACAACAGTATATGTGAGGGGTTGCAGTGTAGTGGCACCAGTGCCTAAGGCACAATTTTTATGCTCCTGTTCAACAGGGGCATGTAATTACAATTCTTGATCTAATATTTCACAGCTGGGCCCATTCCTGCGCCCACCAAGAGTAACTGTGAGGACTTACAGTGTTGTGGCACCAGCACCACCACCAAAGGCCCAATTTTTCATTCCACTGTTCAACTATGGCATGTACTTAAAATTCTTGATATAATAGTTCACAGCAGGGCGTTCCAGCGCCCACCAAGTGTAACTGTGAGGGCTTACAGTGTTGTGAAAACACCAACACCTAAGGGCCAAATTTCTGCAGAGTATATACGGCAGGCCCCTACTTTCAAACATCCAACTTACAAACGACTCCTACTTGCAAACGGAAGGAGACAACAGGAAGTGAGAGGAAATCTACCCCTAGGAAGGGAAATTCTCCCCTGTAAGAGTTAATATGGAAAAAAGGTGTCTCCTCTCCACTGATACTTTATTACCAATCCTTGATTCAATAAAAAACCCAAATTTTCAAAAAACATTTGTCATTGGGACGGAAAGTGAGGTGAAATGTTCTGAACAGGGGCACAGACAGCAAAACAAATGTTACAGGGGTAATAACCCTACCCTATGTTTTCCAAAAAGCTTAAAAATAGATTTTTTTGACTGGAGCTACACTTAAAAAATGTACCTGTTCCAAATTACAAACAGATTCTACTTAAGAACAAACCTACAGTCCTTGTCTTGTTTGCACCGCCTGTATACTGCTGTTCAGAGTATATAGTGCCTTTTTTTAACTTCTTGAGGCCCTGCGCTATAGCCAAATGACGGCTTCAGCACGGACCTGAAAATCCGGGAGGACGTCAATAGACGGCCTCCCCTTTGCGCACTCCCCACGCGCCCCTGCAGGAGGAAAAAAAGCAGATAACCGGCTCTTTCACAAGGGACATCGGTCCCGAAGAGGAAGGAGGCAGAAGGATCCTCATCAGTGCCAGGTGCCAGTGCCTGCCATTGTGAATAGAATTGCTCCCTGCCAGTGCCCACAGTGCCACCTATCAATGCCCACAGTGCCACCTATCAATGCCCACAGTGCCACCTATCAATGCCCACATGTGCCGCCAATCAGTATCCCATCAGTGCCACCTAGCAATGCTGCCTATCAGTGTAACCTACCAGTGCCCATCACTGGCACCCATCAGTGCCCATCACTGCCACCTATCAGTGCCCATCACTGCCACCTATCAGTGCCACCTATCAATGCCACCTATTAATGCCACGTCTCAGTGCTTACCAGTGCCACCTATCAATGCTCTTCAGTGCCACCCATCAGTGCCACCTCTCAGTTCCGCCTATCATTGCCCACCAGTGCCGCCTATCAGTGCCCACCAGTGCCGCCTATCAATGCCCACCAGTGCCACCTTATCGGTGCCAAACAAAACAGCCGCCTTATCGGTGCCCATCAGTGCAGCTCATCGTGCTCATCAGTGCAGCCCATCGGTGCCTATCAGTGCAGGCCATCAGTGCCCATCAGTGCAGCCTCATCAGCGTACATCAATGAAGGAGAAAAACTACCTGTTTACAAAATTTTATAACAAAATATAAAAAATATATATATAGATTTTTTTTAAATCAGTCTTTTTATTTTTTTTTTAACAAAAAATAAAAGCCGCAGAGGTGATCAAATACCACCAAAAGAAAGCTCTATTGGTGGAGAAAAAATTATAAAATTTTCATTTGGGTACAGCATTGTATGACCGCGCAATTGTCATTCAAAGTGCATCAGCGCTGAAAGCTGAAAATTGGTCTGGGCAGGAGGGGGTTTAAGCAAGTGGTTAATTTGGGTGCAGGGTTCCCCTTAATATCCATACAAGACCCAAAGGGGCTGGTAGTGGGCTGGGGGGGTACCCATGCCATTTTTCTCAATGCTTTTCATCCACATTGCCGGGACCAGACCTTACATTAAAGCCGCAAGCAGTTTTAAATGACTTTTTTCCTTTAGAAATGTCATTTTGTGCAGGGACAGTTTTAAACACGGGAAACACATGCCACTTCACAGGCATACTATAGACACCCCCCAGGTACGATATTTAAAGGAATATTCCACTTTTTTATTTTTTTTTACTTTAAGCATCATTAAAATCACTGCTCCCGAAAAAACGGGCGTTTTTAAAACTTTTTTTTGCATTAATACATGTCCCCTGGGACAGGTCCCGGGTCCCCAAACCCTTTTTAGGACAATAACTTACCGTATTTATCGGCGTATAACACGCACCCCAAGTTTAGGAGGGAATTTTAAGGAAAAAAACTTTTAGGAGGGAAGTTCAAGGAAAAAAACTTACATTTAAATGCAGCCTTGTCCATCATTGCAGCCTTGCCCAGTGTCCATCTGCAGCCTTGCCCAGTGTCCATCACTGAAGCCTTGCCCAGTGTCC
Source organism: Rana muscosa (assembly GCA_029206835.1). NCBI lineage: Eukaryota > Metazoa > Chordata > Amphibia > Anura > Ranidae > Rana > Rana muscosa. The sequence goes on from CM055121.1 coordinate 182,849,965, forward strand.
ATCTGCAGCCTTGCCCAGTGCCTTTGCAGCCTTGCCCAGTGTCCATCTGCAGCCTTGCCCAGTGCCTTTGCAGCCATGCCTTGCCCAGTGCCTTTGCAGCCATGCCTTGCCCAGTGCCTTTGCAGCCTTGCCTTGCCCAGTGCCTTTGCAGCCTTGCCTTGCCCAGTGCCAGTCTCTGCCATGTTTAAATTTGGCGCCGATTTCCGCTGTGGAGAGGAGCGAGCGGAGCCGAGTGTACTTCAGCTAGACTCGGCTCCTCTCGCAGTCCCGCCCATCTCCACTGATTGCGCCGCTGACATACAGAAAGCCGAGTGTACTTTGGCTAGACTCGGCTCTGCTCACAGTCAGGGGCGGGACTGCGAGAGGAGCCGAGACTAGCCGAAGTACACTCGGCTTTCTGTATGTCAGCGGCGCAATCAGTGGAGGTGGGCGGGACTGCGAGAGGAGCCGAGTAAAGCCGAGTGTACTTCGGCTTTGTGTATCTCGGCTCCTCTAGCTCGCTTCAGCGGGGGATCGGCGCGGGATCGGTGTATTAACACGCACCCATGATTTTCCCCTATTTACGCCGATAAATACGGTACATATTAGCCTTCATAATTAGCACTTTTGAACGTTCGAGTCCCATAGTATTTAATAAGGTTCTAAAGTTCGCGCAAACTTTCGGTCCGTTCGCAGGTTCTGGTGTAAACCGAACCGGGGGGTGTTTGGCTCATCCCTAACGGTAAGTTGGACTTTCTGACATCATTGGCTGCATGCACTCTGAATATCTCCTAAACTGTGCAAGTTTAGGAGATTTTCACAGTACCTAATGGTAAGCCTTATTATATTAAGGCTGTGAAAATCTCTAAGGCCTCATGTACCCTGCTGCTGGTAAACAGATGTTTAGGAGTAGTGGAAAATGTAACAGAAATGGAACTTCTGCTTATCCGGTTCAGATACCTGTCTAATACAGCAGGGACCAGTCAGAACACGCAGCGCGACTTCCTGATTCCCTTACTGAAGATGCCGGCGCCTCCACCGAGGCCGAGGGACGGGTTGGCTTCGGGTGAGGACATCGCGGACGCTCTTGGACAGGTAAGTGTCTTTATTTTAAAAGTCAGCAGCTGCAGTATTTGTAGCTGCTGACTTAAAAAAAAAAAAAAATGTACAAGTAAAAAAAAAAAGACTTTACTTCCTCTTTAACCACTTAACAACCACCTGCCGACAAATAACGTCGACAAGGTGGTTGCTTAACTCTGGGAGGACGTTATATAACGTCCTCCCAGAATCGCGCTCCCGCGCGCCCCCTGGGGTGCGCACACGGGAAACTCCGTGACCGCCGGGTCCAGAGGACCCGGCACATCACGAATCGCGGTAAATCGCCACCGATAGCGGCCGTTTACCACGTGATCGCTCCGTCAAATGACGGAGCAATCACTTGTAAACAGACCGGCGTCATTTGATGACGCCGGTTCCTCCCTCCCCTCTCTGTACCGATCGGTACAGTGTGAGAGGAGAGGGGAGGGAGCGGATGGCAGCAGCAGCTCTGTGGGCTGGATCTGTGACAATTGCAGTCACAGATCCAGCCATCCATCCATCCCTGCTCAGCCATCCCTGGTGCAATACCCTGCCAATACTCTGCAATACACCCTGCCAATACTCTGCAAAATACCCTGCGCAATACTCTGCAAAATACTCTGCAATACCCTGGTGCAATACTCTGCAATACCCTGGCGCAATACTCTGCAATACTCTGCAATACCCTGCAAAATACTCTGCAATACCCTGCGCAATACTCTGCAATACCCTGCGCAATACTCTGCAATACCCTGCAAAATACTCTGCAATACCCTGCGCAATACCCTGCGCAATACTCTGCAATACCCTGCGCAATACTCTGCAATACCCTGCGCAATACTCTGCAATACCCTGTGCAATACTCTGCAAAATACTCTGCAATACCCTGCACAATACTCTGCAATACCCTGCGCAATACTCTGCAATACCCTGCGCAATACTCTGCAATACCCTGCGCAATACTCTGCAAAATACTCTGCAATACCCTGCACAATACTCTGCAATGCCCTGCGCAATACTCTGCAATACCCTGCGCAATACTCTGCAATACCCTGTGCAATACTCTGCAATACCCTGCACAATACTCTGCAATACCCTGCACAATACTCTGCAATACCCTGCACAATACTCTGCAATACCCTGCACAATACTCTGCAATACCCTGCAATACCCTGTGCAATACCCCGTGCAATACCCTGCCATACTCCGCAATACCCTGCCATAGTCCGCAATACTCCGCAATACCCTGCCATAGTCCGCAATACTCCGCAATGCCCTGCAATGCCCGGCAATACTCCGCAATGCCCACTTCCCGCCCGCCGGCCGTCATATGACGTCCTTGACTTTGTACGGGGATATCTGAATGATGGGGGCAGCTACAGGCATCATTCAGATATCAGCTTTTTCAGCCGGCGATTCCCTACACCATAAGAACAATCATAGCGGCTGTTCTGCTGCTTGATCATTCTTACGGGAGGCGAGAGGGGATGTCCCCCTCCCCCCCCGCCGCCCTCCGGTGCTTCTACCGACTCACCGCTACGATCAAAGCCAGGATTGTTGTTTTTTTTTTGTTTTTTTTTCAGGCTTCCCAGCCTAGAGGTGAGATGTGGGGTCTTATTGACCTCATATCTCACTGTAAAGAGGACCTGTCATGCCATATTCCTATTACAAGGGATGTTTACGTTCCTTGTAATAGGTATAAAAGTGATCAAAAAAATTTTGGGGCGGAAAAACATGTCAAACTAAAATAAATAAAGTAAAATGAACAATAAAAAAATATATATTTTTTTTAAAGCGCCCCTGTCCCCGTGAGCTCGCATACAGAAGCGAACGCATACGTAAGTCCCGCCCACATATGAAAAAGGTTTTCAAACCACACATGTGAGGTATCTCTGCGAACGTTAGAGCGAGAGCAATCATTTTGTCCCTAGACCTCCTCTGTAACTAAAATCATGTAACCAGTAAAAATATTTAAAGCGTCGCCTATGGGGATTTTTTTAAGTAGCGAAGTTTGGCGCCATTCCACGAGTGTGTGCAATTTTTAAGGGTGACATGTTAGGTATCTATTTACTCGGCGTAACTTCATCTTTCACATTATGCAAAAACATTGGGCTAACTTTACTGTTTTTTTTTTTTTTTAAGCACAAAACATTTTTTTCCCGTAAAAAACGCGTTAAAAAAATTGCTGCGCAAATATCGTGCGAGATAAAAAGTTGCAACAACCACCATTATATTCTCTAAGGTCTTTGCTAAAAAAACATATATAATGTTTTGGGGTTCTATGTAATTTTCTAGCAAATAAATGATGATTTTTACATGTAGGAGAGAAATGTCAGAATTGGCCTGGGTGCTCCAGAACGCCTGAAGGGGCTCCCTGCATGTTGGGCCTCTCTATGTGGCCACGCTGTGTAAAAGTCTCACACATGTGGTATCGCCATACTCGGGAGGAATAGCAGAATGTGTTTTGGGGTGTAATTTGTGGAATGCATATGCTGTGTGTGAGGAATAACCTGCTAATATGACAATTTTGTGAAAAAAAAAAGAGAAAAAAAAAATCTTGATGTTGCAAAGAATTTTGGGAAAAAATGACAACTTCAAAAAACTCACAATGACTCTTTCTAAATACCTTGGAATGTCTTCTTTCCAAAAAGGGGTCATTTGGGGGGTATTTGTACTTTTCTGGCATGTTAGGGTCTCAAGAAATGAGATCGGCCGTCAGTACTTCAGGTGTGATAAATTTTCAGATATTGGCACCATAGCTTGTGGACTCTATAACTTTCACAAAGACCAAATAATATCCACCAATGTGTACTTATTTTTACCAAAGATATGTAGCAGTATAAATTTTGGCCAAAATTTATGAAGAAAAAATAGTAATTTGCAAAATTTTATAACAGAAACGAAAAAATAATCATTTTTTTACAAAATTTTCAGTCTTTTTTCTCTTATAGCGCAAAAAATAAAAAACCCAACAGTGATTAAATACCACCAAAAGAAAGCTCTATTTGTGTGAAAAAAAGGACAAAAAATTCATATGGGTACAGTGTTGTATGACTGAGTAATTGTCATTCAAAATGTGAGAGCACCGAAAGCTGAAAATTGGTCTGGTTATTAAGGGGGTTTAAGTGCCCAGTGGTCAAGTGGTTAAGGCACTGCCAAAGAAACACATTAGATGCTACTTCAGGTACGATTTTTAAACCGTATGTCGTGCTTGAAGTCGTAGTAGTGTGATCGAGGGCTAAAAGCACCTCTATGTTAGCCTATGGTGTCGATTTAAAAAAACTGGAGAGTGCAAAATATGGCGCAGCTTTGCATAGAAACCAATCAGCTTCCAGTTCTTTTTTTTGTCAAAGCTTACTTGAACAAGCTGAAGTTAAACCCCGGTTCACATCTATGTATTTTTTAGTGCGTTTTCAGTTTTGTAGAAACACACTACAGTCCCTTTAATATGGTTTCCTATGGGTCATGCTCACATCTGTGCATTTTATGGAAAGGGCCAAGGACCTGCAGGTTGTGTTTTTGGTTCCATAGTCTTCAATGAATGAAAAACGTCTATTGAAAAACGCAAAATGCACCAGAAATATGCATCAACTGCAACCTGCATAGGTGTGAACCGGGTCTTAGAAGCTGATTGGCTACGATGCACAGCTCCACCAGATTTTGCACTCTCCAGTTTTAGAAAATCAACCTCTTTGGAGGGGATTCAATAATTTATTGGCTCATAAAAAAAACAAAAAACAAACAAAAAAAATAAATTGTTCAATAGAGAAGCTTTTGGTCAGAAAAAAATACTTACACTTAAGCGTTAGACACATTTAGTGCTTAAGAGTTCATTCTAATAGCCTGATTAAATTAATGTTCTGGCCAATGCAATTCATAAATGCTCAGATGCTTGACGTGCCCAAAATGTGACTAAACGCCTTTGCCATAAGCAGCTTTAGCCACGTTTTTGTAAGCTGCTTTTTCCTGCAAGGTGTAAAAGATGATCAAGGGACAAATTCAAATGGCATTTGTGCATGAGGCCTTAACCTGAATTACAATAAGGCTTGATTCACGCTTATGCTTTTTTTAGGCTTTTTGCATTTTTGCAGATTTGCTCTACAGAACGTGTTCCATAGGAAACCATGTTAAATGGACTGTAGTGCAAATCTGCAAAAAGCACTAAAAATGCATAAGTGTGAATCAAGCCTTAATTCATAGAGCTGAAAGAGATTCATAGAGATGAAATACATGTAAGGGAGCTGCCTGACTGACTGATCCAGTGTTCACTTCTCCCCTTACATAAATATAATTATAAATAACCAAACTGACAATTCAATTCTTTTTCGACAGGGTTGATTCTTTTATTAGGTATCAGCCATAACTTGATACAGTATAACATGTAAATAATAAATCCAAAAGCACATGATCAAATTAAGAATCCAATTTGCAGTGCTTAGTGGTTTATCTTAAACTCTACTCTGAAACCAATTTTACCAGGAGCCAATTCAGCCCTCAGGGGCTTACTTGGGCTTTCTGCCACCAGTTCTATTAATGATTCAATACCTAACCAAGTAAATGGCCTAACGTAAGATTGCATCTACTCTAGTGGCTCACAAACACCGCAGTTTTTTGGTATATGGGCACTCCAGTTGCCTGCAGCGTCTGTGCACATGCACAGAAAACCCTGGGCACAGGGTGCAGGACTTAAAGTGATTATACACCCAGTACAACCACTTTTAGCCACAGGTAAGCCTAGATTAAGGCTTACCTGTAGGTGCTAGAAATATCTCCTAAACCTACACGGTTTAGGAGATATTTACAATTGAGACTTACGCCGATGTCTATGGCGCATGCGCCGTAGACAACGGCGCGGGCACACTTTAGAAGCGGCGATCCTGCTGTTTCTAAAGAAGGATGTGCCGTGACTGGCGCGGGAGTGACGTCATTGCGGCTTCGGGCCAATCACAGCGCCGGAGCCGCGATACCCGGAAGTAACGTCGCTGTCCGGTGTTGTGTCGGACACCGCAGCGGGGGCTCCGATCCCAGGTGAGTATTACATAATGAGCTAGTATGCTATGCATATTAGCTCATTATGCCTTTGTCTTGCAGGTGTTCGTTTTTTTTTTCTAAAGTGGGTTTGCACCCACTTTAAAGGATCTGCTACTGATGGCTTGGTGCCACAGCATACCTGTAACGTCTTGTAACGTCCATGCCTCAATGAGTCAGGACTGTTTTGGCAGCAAAATGTCATCTACTCAATTATAGGCGGGTAATCTTAAAGTTATGGCAGATCGGCGTAAGTTCTGCTTTATGACCAGAGCTGAAAACCCTAAGTCAACCAACTGTACCAGCATCATTAATTACCTTCTATTCAATTGGTATAATATTCAGGCTTATTAACAACATTTGTTTACAGAGCTGCAAAGTGCAAATACACCGATCCATCAATCAGCTTTAGTTCACTGTAATTGGCTCTGTTTAAGGGTTAACTGGGTTTGCTATGGGTTACTGCACTGTGCATAATGTCATTACTTTTATCAGACTTACTGTATAAACCCACCACAACTAGAGATAATACAGATTCTGTGCAAGTGTAATATAAAATAATACAACTACTATACTTTAGAGTGGATGTCTCTGTTATATACAGCGGAGGAACTGATTCATTATTGGTAGAATTAACATTTTGAGAATGCTCTCTATTGCAGACTGTTTAATATAAAGTTCCTACTTGGCTAGTCATTTACCAGACTGGCCAATAAAATTGGATTTAGCAGAAAAATCACATTATTTTCCATAGAAGAGAGGCTGTGTAAAATGTCACTTTATTCATGGGCATGCCTCCTTAGACCCAGTCTGTCCGTACAGTATGGTCACCTGCTGACTGGCACCATCAACAGTGAGCATAATTTCTTAATAAGGCACAGAATCTGAATCCCAAAACAATTTCATTTCAGAAAATTAAAGACTGGGAAAAACATTTTCTGTACTGCAAAATGTAAGAAGACAATGGCTTACCTAAACCCTGTCTCTGCAAAGAACTAACCATAAGTGTGCGCAGCCTATTGCATTAGGGTGTACATCCCAAAGCTGAAACACACATATGTCTTTCTCTGCAGTCTCAGCTGCTTTGGGCAGGGAATAAATGGGAAGTGCTCTGTGCTGAGTGGTTTCCTGGTCATTCACAAACTGAAGCATAGTAAACAGTTTAATATGCTTCAGTTATGATTGAACACAGTGAGTTAGTGTGTTCACTGTGTTCATTTAGAAAAGGAAGAGGCCGGTAAATGACATTTATTTATTAGAGGTACTTTTATAGCGCCATCAACTTATGCAGCACTTTACACAATATTGTCTTCAAAATTGCCTTCAAGGAGCTTACAATCTAAGGTCCCTAAATCACATTTATACACATACTAGGGCCAATTTAGACAGAAACCAATTAACCTATAAGCATGGCTATTGATTAGCCCTTTCCCCCGCTCTCCATCCTGAAACATCCCCCACAGCAGCCGGGGGAGAGGAAAGGAGGGAAGGCAGCAGCACTGCCGTGGGGGGCATAACACTGGGGGAAGCCCGGGCAGTAGTGGGAATCTGCACCGTAAAGAGTGATTAGGGTGTGCCTGGCACACCCCCTGCACACACCTATGGAACTAACACTGATGAGGGAACATGGAAGAAACTAGGGAGGGTCTAGCTAGGACTAAACAAACTATCCTTAAACAGGTGGGGAGGGCAGAAAGAGGTACCAAATCACATAAGTAAACAAGTTATAGTGGCCCAAAACTGCCACTAGATGTCAGCATTAGGGATGAGCTCGGTGTTCGAGTCGAAAATAAGTTCGACTCGAACATCGGCTGTTCGACCGTTCGGCGAACATCGAACGATTTGGGCCGTTCGCGCCAAATTCGAGTGACGCGAATGGCCCAAAATACACTGCGCCATCGCAGTGCAATCCCGGCGCTGTGATTGGCCAAGCATGCATTGTGACCCCGCATCCTTGGCCAATCACAGCGCCGGCAGCTAGGAGAGCCATAATTGGCCACAGGCAGGTTGCCTGTGGCCAATTATAGCTCAGGGGGCTTAGCACACGCCCCACACTATAAAAGGCCGCCAGCGCGGCGGCCTTGTGTAGTGTGTTCCGGCGCAGGGAAAGAGTTACATAGGCAGGGACAGTGTCAGTGCTATTTGTACCCCAAACTTGTGTGTAGGGAGAGAGAAGGATAGGCAGGGAGAGTGTCAGTGTCATATTCTTTGCTAAACCTTGTGTGCAGGGAGAGAGAAGGATAGGCAGGGGACAGTGTCAGTGTCACATTCTTTGCTAAACCTTGTGTGCAGGGAGAGAGAAGGATAGGCAGGGAGAGTGTCAGTGTCATATTCTTTGATAAACCTTGTGTGCAGGGAGAGAGAAGGATAGGCAGGGAACAGTGTCAGTGTCATATTCTTTGCTAAACCTTGTGTGCAGGGAGAGAGAAGGATAGGCAGGGAGAGTGTCAGTGTCATATACTTTGATAAACCTTGTGTGCAGGGAGAGAGAAGGATAGGCAGGGGACAGTGTCAGTGTCATTGTTGCTAAGCCTCCTGCACATTATACACCTGAAGTTAGCCCGTATTGCTGCTTTTTCCTGGTGTGTTACACCAACAGGCATTTGCAGCACTTACAGCGGGCGGAGTGTGCCTCCTGATCATATTACACCTGAAGTTAGCCCGTATTGCTGCTTTTTCCTGGTGTGTTACACCAACAGGCATTTGCAGCACTTACAGCGGGCGGAGTGTGCCTCCTGATCATATTACACCTGAAGTTAGCCTGTATTGCTGCTTTTTCCTGGTGTGTTACACCAACAGGCATTTGCAGCACTTACAGCGGGCGGAGTGTGCCTCCTGATCATATTTCACCTGAAGTTAGCCTGTATTGCTGCTTTTTCCTGGTGTGTTACACCAACAGGCATTTGCAGCCTTTACAGCGGGTGGAGTGTGCCTCCTGATCATATTACACCTGAAGTTAGCCTGTATTGCTGCTTTTTCCTGGTGTGTTACACCAACAGGCATTTGCAGCACTTACAGCGGGCGGAGTGTGCCTCCAGATCATATTACACCTGAAGTTAGCCTGTATTGCTGCTTTTTCCTGGTGTGTTACATCAACAGGCATTTGCAGCACTTACAGCGGGCGGAGTGTGCCTCCTGATCATATTACACCTGAAGTTAGCCTGTATTGCTGCTTTTTCCTGGTGTGTTACACCAACAGGCATTTGCAGAACTTACAGCGGGCGGAGTGTGCCTCCTGATCATATTACACCTGAAGTTAGCCTGTATTGCTGCGTTTTCCTGGTGTGTTACACCAACAGGCATTTGCAGCACCTACAGCAGGCGTAGTGTGATTCCTGCAAAATATACTCCTGAAGCTAGGCCTTATTGCTGGTTTTCCCATTTCCCTGCAGGCCATTAGAATGTCTGGAAGGCAAACAAGGAGAGGCAGACAGTCAGGAGCCAATAAAAGAGGGCAAGCAGGCCCTGTGTCTAGAGACAACAGTGCTGGTCGTGGACGCGGTGCATCGCTATCAGCACGTGGCCATGGGACACGCTTGTCCTTCTTTTCGGCAGCTGGACGTGTTGAGCCGCATCATGCCGAAGACTTGGTAGAGTGGATGACCAAGCCCTCCTCATCCTCCTCATCCTCTCTCACCCAGGCTCAGGGTACTGGCAAAGCAGCTGCCAAAGCGTCCTCTTCCCTGGTATCAATGTCATCATCAGTCACTCCTTCCCTAGACCAACCATGTCCTCCTGAGGAGTCCCCCGAACTGTTTGAGCACAGTGTTGGGTACATGCTCCAGGAGGATGCCCAGCGTTTCGAAGGGTCTGATGATGATACCCAGCTAGAGGAAGGCAGTAGCGTGAGAGCAGAGAGAGGGGATGCTCAAGAAGGACACCAATCTGGCAGTCATGTTCCAGCAGCTGCAGCATACTGCCAGATTGGCTCCAGTGATGAGGAGGGAGGGGATGATGAGGTCACTGACTCCACGTGGGTGCCTAATAGGAGAGAGGAGGAGGAGGAGGATGAGGAGGAGGCACATATCCAACGGGGCAGGATGCCCTCGGGGGGCCAGCGTAAGGGCAGCACACCGACGGAATCACACCGCAGAGCTCCGCCTGTGCAGGGCGCTGCCTCTGCCCGTTATTCAAAAAGTTATTTGGTGTGGGCCTTTTTTGAGTCGAGTGCATCAGATCGCACAGCTGCTGTTTGCAACATATGTCTCAAGCGTATATCGCGTGGCCAAAACATCACCCGCTTGGGCACCACATGCTTGACCAGACATATGTTGACCTGCCATGCAGCTCGTTGGCAAGCCTACCTTAAAGACCCACACCAAAGAACAAAGCAGACCTCTCCTTGCACCGTATCAGCTGGGATCTCCAACCCCACTATACCTTCAGTCCTCTCTGAAACCTGCACTGAGAGGAATGAAGGTGTAGAATTAGGTGTGTCACAGCCAAGTACTTGCGGGCACTCTGCTAGCAGTACACCAACGTCCGATTCTAGCAGGCAAATTTCCCTGCCCCAGCTGCTGGACCGTCGAAAGAAGTTCACTCCCAGCCATCCACATGCCCAGCGGTTGAATGCTAGCTTGGCTAAATTGCTGCCTTTTCAGTTGGTAGACTCGGCCCCCTTCCGTGAGTTTGTGCAATGTGCGGTTCCTCAGTGGCAGGTTCCCAAACGCCACTTTTTCTCACGGAAGGCGATTCCGGCTCTCTACCGGCATGTGGAAGGCAATGTCTTGGCCTCGCTGGACAGGGCGGTCAGCGGTAAGGTGCGTATTACCGCTGACTCATGGTCCAGCAGGCATGGACAGGGACGTTACCTTTCTTTCACGGCCCATTGGGTCACTCTTTTGGCAGCTGGGAAGGATGCAGGACAAGGTGCAGTAGTGCTGGAGGTTGTTCCACTGCCACGCTTTCAAAATGCTACGACTGGTTGTGACACACCTCTCTCCTCCACCACCTCCTCTTCTTCTTCCTCCATGGCCTCTTCCTGTGCTTTGTCCTCGGAACCAGCGGTGCTCTGTAGGCGTTCAAGGGGCTACGCAAGTACGCAGGCAAAAAGATGCCATGCCGTGCTTGCGCTGGTGTGTTTGGGGGACAGGAGCCACACTGGGGCAGAGGTTCTGTCTGCTCTGCAGGGGCAGGCCGAGAGGTGGTTGACGCCACGCCAGCTTAAGCCAGGAATGGTAGTTTGCGACAATGGCACCAACCTCCTCTCCGCTCTCCGACAGGGACAACTGACCCATGTGCCCTGTGTGGCTCACGTCCTTAACCTGGTGGTGCAGCGGTTCTTGGGCAGGTACCCGGGCTTACAGGATGTCCTGAGGCAGGCCAGGAAAGTCTGTGTGCATTTCCGCAGATCTTATAATGCCAGTGCTCGCCTGGCTGAGCTGCAAAAGGAGTTGAACCTGCCCAAGAACCGCCTTATATGTGACATGCCCACCAGGTGGAACTCAACATTGGCCATGCTGCAGCGGCTGCACACGCAGCAGAGGGCCATCAATGAGTACCTGTGTGACTACGGCACCAGGACAAGGTCAGGAGAGCTCAGGTTTTTTTCACCACGCCAGTGGGGCATGATCAGGGATGCATTCACTGTCCTGGCACCATTTGAGGAGGCCACGAGGATGGTGAGCAGTGACAGTGCATGCATCAGTGACACTGTACCTCTTGTTCACCTGTTGGAACATACGCTGCGTGGAATAATGGACAGGGCACTTGAGGCAGAACAGAGGCAGGAAGAGGAGGACTTCCTTGCCTCTCAAGGCCCCCTTTACCCAGACAGTGTTCCTTCTGTCCCACCCATCGCACAGGAAGAAGAGGAGGAGGAGGAGGATTGTGTCAGCATGGAGGTGGAGCCTGGCACTCAGCATCATCAGCAGCAGTCTTTTAGGGATGATTTACAGTCCCAAGAAACCAGTGGACTTGTACGTGGCTGGGAGGAGGTGGCTGCGGATCATGTCGTCCTTAGTGACCCAGAGGACTCCGGACCGAATGCCTCAGCTAACCTACGCTGCATGGCCTCCCTGATCCTGCAAAGTCTGCGGAAGGATCCTCGTATTCTTCGGATCAAGGAGAGGGACCATTACTGGCTGGCCACTCTCCTTGATCCACGGTACAAGGGTAAGGTTGCAGACCTCATCTTACCGTCGCAGAGGGAGCAGAGGATGAGACAACTCTGGGAGGCCTTGCAGAAAGGTCTGTGCAACGCGTTCCCAGAGACTGGGAGGTGACAAACTCCTGGTCCTGGACATCGAGTTGCTGAGGCTTCAGTCAGTCAAAGAAGGAGCGGTGGGGAAGGTGGCCGTCTGACCGATGCGTTCAGACAATTCTTTAGTCCGCAGCCCCAAGGTATGATCAGTTCCAGCAACCATCGCCAGCGCCTGATATACATGGTGCAGGAATACCTAGGGGCAAGGTCAGACTTGGACACCTTCCCCACCGAAAATCCTCTGGCTTACTGGGTCTTGAGGATGGATCACTGGCCAGAGCTTGCACAGTATGCAATTGAGCTACTGGCCTGTCCTGCATCCAGCGTTCTTTCAGAACACACATTCAGTGCTGCTGGAGGATTTGTCACGGATCACAGGGTGCGCCTGTCCACCGACTCTGTTGATAGACTGACCTTCATAAAGATGAACCAGTCTTGGATCACCACCAGCTACCAAACACCTGAAGCTGATATAACAGACTAATTTATTTTCAAATGTCACATCCCTTTAAGACTGATGCTGATGCTGAGAGACTGTCCTGTTATGTTGACTGACTATCCTCCTCCTCCTCAATGATCCGATTGATGATGATAGCTTGGAAGAACATTTTTGTTTCTGGGTGCCGCCACCAGTGGCTAAGGCCCAATTTTTCAGCCCCTGTTTAACAGGGGCATGTAATTACAATTTTTTATGCAATGCTTTGCAGCAGGGCTCATTCCTGCACTCCAACTAGAGTATCTGGGAGAGGTTGCAGTGTCGTGGCACCAGCACCAGTGGCTAAGGCCCAATTTTTCAGCCCCTGTTTAACAGGGGCGTGTAATTACAATTTTTGATGCAATACTTTGCAACAGGGCTCATTGCTGTGCTCCAAGTACAGTATCTGTGAGGGGGTGCAGTGTTGTGGCACCAGTGCCTAAGGCCCAATTTTTCTGCCCCTGTTTAACAGGGGCATGTAATTACAATTCTTGATCTAATAATTCACAGCAGGGCCCATTCCTGCGCCCACCAAGAGTAACTGTGAGGCCTTACAGTGTTGTGTCAACACCACCACCACCACCACCAAAGGCCCAATTTTTCAGCCCCTGTTCAACAGGGGCATGCAATTACAATTCTTGATCTAATAATTCACAGCAGGGCCCATTCCTGCGCCCACCAAGAGTAACTGTGAGGCCTTACAGTGTTGTGTCAACACCACCACCACCACTACCAAAGGCCCAATTTTTCAGCCCCTGTTTAACAGGGGCATGCAATTACAATTCTTGATCTAATAATTCACAGCAGGGCCCATTCATGCGCCCAGCAAGAGTAACTGTGAGGACTCACAGTGTTGTGGCAACACCAACATATAAGGGGCAAATTTCAGCTGAGTATATACGGCAGGCCCCTACTTTCAAACATCCAACTTACAAACGACTCCTCCTTGCAAACGGAAGGATACAACAGGAAGTGAGAGAAAATCTACCCCTAGGAAGGCAAATTCTCTCCTGTAAGAGTTAATATGGGAAAAAAAGTGTCTCCTCTCCACTGATGCTTTATCACCAATTCTTGTTTCAATAAAAACCTCAAATTTTCAAAAAACATTTGTCATTAGGACGGAAAGTGAGGTGAACTGTTCTGAACAGGTGCACACTGCACAGACAGCAAAACAAATGTTACAGGGGTGATAACCCTTCCCTATGTTTTCCAAAAAGCTTAAAAATAGATTTTTTGGCTGGAGCTACACTTAAACAATGTACCTGTTCAAAATTACAAACAGATTCTACATAAGAACAAACCTACAGTCCCTGTCTTGTATGCACCGCCTGTATATGGCTGTTCAGAGTATATAGGGCCTTTTTTATTTTGTGTGCGGGGTTCCCCTTAATATCCATACAAGACCCAAAGGGGCTGGTAATGGGCTGGGGTGGGGGGGGGGCTGTGATGGGGTAGCTATGCCATTTTTCTTGAAGATTTTCATCCATATTACCGGGACCAGACATTACATTAAAGCCGCAAGCAGTTTTAAATGGCTTTTTTTCCTTTAGAAATGTAATTTTGTGCAGGGACAGTTCTAAACACGGGAAACACGTGGCACTTCACAGGCATACTTTAGACACCCCCCAGGTACGATATTTAAAGGAATATTTGACTTTTTTTTTCACTTTATGCATCATTAAAATGACTGCTCCCGAAAAACGGCTGTTTTTAAAACTTTTTTTTGGATTGATACATGTCCCCTGGTGCAGAACCCGGGTTCCCAAACCCTTTTTAGGACAATAACATTCATAATAGTCATTATAATTAGCACTTTAGATTTCGAACGTTCGCATCCATTGTATTTAATAGGGTTCTAAAGTTCGTGCGAACTTTCGGTCCGTTCGCGGGTTCTGGTGCGAACCGAACCCGGGGGTGTTCGGCTCATCACTAGTCAGCATACATAGAACAATAATAAATAACACAGAAAAATTACATAATAGTAGGAAATAACAGTGGCAACTTAAAGAATATCTAAACCCAAGAACAAAAATTAGATTTTTTAGTCTTTTTTCACCTTTTTATTTAGCAACCCAAGTCAGTACTACACTGCAGTGGCTGAGAGATCACCGTGCAGCGCTCACTCCTCAATGTAGACCTGTTGAATTTGCCAGAAATCTTGTGATCAAATAAATTCCTGTGCTCTTTGACTGTGCATAAGGTGGTGGTGGTTTTGAGGTTCCTTGAAATCTTTCAGAAATGAAGACACTGCGCCCTTAAGAATTCAGTGCTGAAAAACAATCAAAAACAAAGAAAAATTCCCAGCTCAACTTACAAGCCAGCATGAAAAAAAAACAAAAACAAATTGTCCTGTCTAACAATTCATGTTAAAAATAGGGGTTTGGTTTGCACACATTTTCAAATACATGTGTAAACTGTAGAGGCCGCGACAAGGCACTCCAGAATTATCTGCAATCCTAATGCCGCGTACACACGGTCGGAATTTCCGCCAGCAAAAGTCCGATGAGAGCTTTCGGTCGGAAATTCTGACCGTGTGTATGCTCCATCGGACTTTTGCTGTCGGAATTTCCGCCAGCAAAAGATTAAGAGCAGGTTCTCAATTTTTCCGACGGAAAAAATTCCGATCGGAAATTCCGATCGTCTGTAGCAATTCCGACATGCAAAATTCCGAGGCATGCTCAGAAACAATTTGACGCATGCTCTGAAGCATTGAACTTCCTTTTCTCGGCTCATCCTAGTGTTGTACGTCACCACGTTCTTGACGGTCGAAAGTTCATTGAACTTTTGTGTGACCGTGTGTATGCAAGCCAAGCTTGAGTGGAATTCCATCCGAAAAACCATCCAAGGTTTTTCCGTCAGAATTTCCGCTTGTGTGTACGGGGCATAACTCTAAAAAAATTTAAAGAGCCTCCATAGTTAAAATGTTAAAAAAAAACACTGTATATTCCAGGCTTAATAGATCATGGGGCCCCTGATGGCATGTATCTGTGGCTCCTGACAGTGTTAACTGTGACAACACTGCCATTGATCTTAAAGCTGAAGTTTAAAGCTAAAGAGAAGATTTTTTTTAGCTAGTGACCCACATTTTGAAGTATATCCCATGTTGTGCAGGCAGCTGTATCCTGTAGAAATCTTCTGCGTGGGGATGCCCTGTCCTCTTACTATCACAGAACTTGTCGTGCTGTAATGGTTAGTTGCTTGGTCTTTGGGCTGAACTGTAGTGAAGATGGTCCCATGGGAATCCATCCCTTCCTCCCTCTCAACCACTGAAAAAAGGTCTTTAATTGCTTAAACTGCATTTAGTGCAATCTTTGAATAGGGGAAAGTTGGATGAGTCACAGAATTCTCTCTCCTATCCGTCTACGGATCAGTGTTTCTCAACTATTGCTTTAAATGTAAACCCAGTCAGTAGAATATCCATAACCTTTAACATTTTAATGGAAATCAAAAATTATTTTCATAGCTAATTTACTGCTGTTATAACCATCGGGAAGCTGGTCCTGTGCAATGATATGCAGTCAGCGTTGGAGTACATGCATGTAGACAAGAAGTTGCGGCAAAGAGTATACAGAAAAATCGGTAGCATTGGGATGCAAAAAAAAAGAATGAAAAAAACTGTAATTTCTAGAAGAAAAATATATTGCCATTACAGATTTTTGTCCAGTTACAGCTTAGGTTTACTTTAATGATAGATGCAAGATATCCAGACAGAACTCTTCCAAAATTGTATTTACCATTTTCTTAATGTAATTGGGTAGGCAAGGTAAGTAGAGCAGTAGGTAAATATACAAAAATGGTGTGAGTCAATTATTCCAAAAATTATATCTGAAATAGTAAGATATTATTTGGAGTTTGGGCTCAGCAGGAGGCAGGGCCTTGGGTGACAAGGTACTATAAATAGGGAAGTAGACAGAGATACACAAGCAGAGTGATTCACTCATTTTTAAATACTGCACCAGGGATACTATGATATTATTTGGAGTTTGGGCCAGGTAGGTAGCAGTAACTCTGGGGTGACAAGGTAACTAGAGCAGTAGGCATAGGTGCACAAGTATTCATTCCAAAAATTGCACCAGAGAAAGTAAAATATTGCTCATGGTTTGAGCTTGGCACTTGGCAGAAGCTTTGAGGTGGCAAGGAGTAGTAAGAAAACAAAACACAGGTAGCGCAAGCTGCCAAATTGCCATCATTTAGAAGTTGACTTAGGACATCTTAATTCATTAAATTCAGCCTGAATTTAATGCTTTTCACAATTTGAGATCAACTTTATGGGGTTGATTTTCTAAAGACAAATAAGCTGTTCACTTTAAAATTTATTTTCTCCCGGGCTTAAAGGGGTTGTAAAGGCTCGTTTTTTATTTTCTAAATAGGTTCCTTTAAGCTAGTGCATTGTTGGTTCACTTAACTTTTCCTTTGATTTCTCTTCTAAATATTTTTTTTCTTTGTTTTCTTTGTCTGAATTTCTCACTTCCTGTTCCTCCTCAGTAAGCTGTTCAGTAACCAGCGCTCCCTACCCTTAAGATGGCATAGTCCGTCCTTCCGTCCTCCAGCATGTAACCTTCCTCTGGCCCGACGTTTCTCCACCAGAGTGTGTCATCAGGGGCGGGGGTAGGGAGCGCTGGTCGCTCTCCTATATACACAAATGCTTATCTTTTTATTTTACCATGTGAGTGCATTCTATTTTAAATAATAAATTTGCATTGGGTTTGGACGTCTGCGCAATGAGGTGTATTTCTTTGTTTTCCATCACATGCACTTTCCCTGCTGCTGGAGTCGCTGTGTCTTTTGTCTACTGCTGAATTAAATTAAGTGCAGCTGGATTCATTCTGTCCATAGAAGGAGGATTGGTGGAATTTTTTTTGATTGAACATAGCTTTGAATAAGATTTACTGCCAGGATTGGAATATCTTTCATGTGCATTTAATATGCACTGACGGTAAGAGTCAGTGTGTGTGGGTGCTGGTGGTGGTCTTCTCTTCTTCATTGCAAGTTTTTCTCCCTTTTTTTTGGACTTTACATCACCTTTGGATCTACACACCATCTGAATCTGGAGTGTTTATGAACTTTCTTGTCTTTTTTACTTTTATTTTTTAGCGCTGCACCACAAATTTCAGCATAGTGAAAGCCAGGCCGAGGTCATACACAAGGGGATTGAAGCAGATGGGTATGGATGGGAATCAAACAGGAAGAGGGAGGGGACAGATGGATTGGCTGCAGAGCAGGGATCCAGGTAACAGGAGGGACAGATGCAGGATGGGCTCAAGGTAGGAATCAGGTCAGATCGGGTAAAGCAGGATGCAGGTTCAAGTCCAGATCACAGGTCCTAGATCAGGGAGAGAGATACCAGGGCAAGGAGTGTTTGTATTTGCGGCTATTTATAGGAAGTCTTGTAATCAGGCTTCAGGTCACAGCTGAGCGCAGGAAGTGCTGCCTGTCCCACACTGCCGGAATACACCCTATGGTGGAAGCCGGTACTACAGTCCATGGATCATGCATTACCACCAGCAGGTGAGATCCTCCAACAAAGATATTGGCTGCAAGAGGACACCTGCTGGCGGACACTAGTACTGCAGTCCATAGAACCAACAGCACCACCAGTGGGTGAAGCCTTTCCTGACAGTACCCCCTCTCAAAGGAGCGGCCTCCGGACGCTCCAACTAACTGTTGCTGGGGAAAGTTCATGGCAACAAGCTGGGCAACAGGCAAGGTCACATCCGGGCAGACAGCGGGCACATCCGGGCAAACAGTAGGCACATCCAACTGGGAAGCAGGCACATCCGGGCAGGAGACAGTCCCATCAAGCTGGGCAGCAGACAGGGGCACACCAGACAGGGCAGCAGTCAGGAACATCTCAGGCTTGGCAGCAGGCTCCTCAGGCCGGGAAACTGGCACCATAACTTCAAGCCGGGAAACGGGCACCACAACCTCAAGCCGGGAAACGGGCACCACAACCTCAAGCCGGGAAACGGGCACCACAACCCCAGGCTGGGAAACGGGCACCACAACCTCAAGACGGGACACGGGCACCAGATCTTCAGGCGAGAACACAGGCACTGAATCTTCCGGCGGGGACACCGGATCTTCAGACTGGGACACTGACATCAGGACTTCTGGTTGGAAGGCAGGCACCGGAACATCAGGCTGAAACACTGGCTCTGGCACTTCAGGCTGGATGACTGGCACAGGAACCTTAGGCCGGCAGATTTGCACAGGGACTTCAGGCTGGCAGGCTGGCACAGGAACTTTAGGCTGGCAGGCTGGCACAGGAACTTCAGGCTGGCAGGCTGGCACAGAAACTTCAGGCTAGCAGGCTGGCACAGGAACTTCAGGTTGGCAGGCCGGCACAGGAACTTCAGGCTGGCAGACTGGCACAGGACCTTCAGGCTGGCAGGCTGGTACAGGAACTTCAGACTAGCAGGCTGGCACAGGAACTTCAGGCTGGCAGGCTGGTACAGGAACTTCAGGCTGGCAGACTGGCACAGGAACCTCAGGCTGGCAGGCTGACACAGGAACCTCAGGCTGGCAGACTGGCACAGGAACCTCAGGCTGGCAGACTGGCACAGGAACTTCAGGCTGGCAGGCTGGTACAGGAACTTCAGGCTGGCAGGCTGGTACAGGAACTTCAGGCTGGCAGGCTGGTAGAGGAACTTCAGACTGGGTAAAGGGCACTGGGACGTCAGACTGGGTAAAAGGCACGGGGACATCAGATTTAGGTGGGTCGTCAAGATCTACTGGCATGAACGCAGGCTGGAGCAGGTTGGTGGGTGTGGATGTAGGTTGGGTTACTGGTTGGATTGTGTGGGTCGAGAAGTACTTCCGCTTCTTCTTAGACTTAGTCACTGCAGGCTTGCAAATAATGGGGGGAATGTATGAAAAAGATGGAATCGAGTAAGTGGAAGGACTAGAATGTGGCAGAGATATGGGGATAGTGGCTGGAGGAGGTTTTTGTGGATTGGCTACAGGTAGAAGGGAAGAAGCAGGTTGATTGAAGGCAGGGTAGATGCGACAGGTAGAGACTGGGTAGTAATATTTGGCGGGGGGCTGAGTAAACTGGGCTGTAGCTGGGGTTGCCATAGGTGATGGGCGGATACATTCTTGGGGAGGCAGGTGATTAATGGCAGGGCTGGAATGTTGTGGCTTGACTAAGTTCAGGAGATCTGACCATTCCTGCAGCACAGGTTGAGCAAAAACTGTCTTACACACAGCCTGTCTGACCAGGGATTGCACTAAATGGATGCAATCGGACAACACCTGCTGGGAACAGGAGGAATAATGATCCCAAAAATAGGCTGGATCATCCTCTAACAACCACACTGATGCCGTGTACACACAATCGTTTTTTTCGACGGTGAAAACACAGTCGAGAAAATCGACGTGAAAAACGAGGAACAGCTTGTTCCCCTACACGCGGCCGTTTTAAATGACATTTTTTTTCTTGGTCGAAAAAAACAACTGTGTGTAGGCTCCCCGGCAGTGTTTCCCTAAGGGAAAACTGCAGCGGAAAAAAATGACGAGAATCACAACGAGAAAAATTAGAGCATGTTCTAATTTTTCTCGTCGTGATTAATGCCGCTTTTCCCGTCGGGAAAAATGACAAAAAGCCCACACACGGTCGTTTTTCTCATCCAAAAGAAAAAATTTAATTTTTCCCGACGGGAAAAATGATCGTGTGTACGCGGCATAAGGATTCAACCTGGTCAAAACTGAAAGGGGGTGAAAAATCGTCACTCCCATCGGGAATAGATGACAGGGCTGGCTTTTCACATAACCGAACTAACGGCTGAATATCCTCAAAAGATATATAACCCTGCCCCACTAGGGATTAAGCTGATCGGATGGTTTCTATCAGCTGGTCACTGGTCCAATCTTTTAGAATCTGACGACAATATTCGTTATCCTCTGCTGCCAGCAGAGAATAATAAATGATTTTGTTATTATCCATCTCCGGGTTTAACAAACCAGGATGGTCCCTCAATGCAGCCACGTCTGGTTTAGGGATGTCCCTGGTATACTATCATAGAATGCTAGAAAACCAGACTGTGTGACTGCACAGAGGAGACCAAACAGGTGTAGGTGAAAGTAAAAATTTATTAAGGAAAGTAAACAGACAAATAAACACCTCCAACAGAACACAGTGCAGTAACCTAACCAAATAACAGTGACTTATAGAAGATATATACAATAAGGGGGAATATCGGAATTGTAGTGAAAGCCAGGCCGAGATCATACACAAGGGGATAGAAGCAGATGGGTATGGATGGGAATCAAACAGGAACAGGGAGGGGACGGATGTATTGGCTGCAGAGCAGGGATCAAGGTAACAGGAGGGACAGATGCAGGATGGGCTCAAGGTAGGGATCAGGTCGGATCAGGTAAAGCAGGATGCAGGTTCAAGTCCAGATCACAGGTCCTAGATCAGGGAGGGAGATACCAGGGCAAGGAGTGTTTGTATTTGCGGGTATTTATAGGAAGTCTTGTAATCAGGCTTCAGGTCACAGCTGAGCGCAGGAAGTGCTGCCTGTCCCACACTGCCGGAATACACCCGCTGGTGGATGCCGGTACTACAGTCCATGGATCATGTATTAGCACCAGCAGGTGAGATCCTCCAACAAAGATATTGGCTGCCCTGCTGGCGGACACTAGTACTGCAGTCCATAGGACCAACAGCACCACCAGCGGGTGAAGCCTTTCCTGACACTGTGTGTGTAGTGTGTGGTCTTGTCCCCTTGTGAGTCCCCTCCCCCTACAGTTAGAATCACTCACTAGGGAACATACAGTAATTAACCTCTTGATCGCCCCCTAGTGTTAACCCCTTCCCTGCCAGTCACATTTACACAGTAATCAATGCAGTTTTATAGCACTAATCGCTGTATAAATGTGAATGGTCCCAAAAATGTGTCAAAAGTGTCCGATATGCCTGTCGCAATGTCACGGTCACAATAAAAATCGCAGATCGCCGCCATTACTAGTAAAAAAAAAAAATGCAATAAATCTATCCCCTATTTTGTAGACGCTATAACTTTTGCGCAAAGCAATCAATATACGCTTATTGCGATTTTTTTTACCAAAAATATGTAGAAGAATACATATCGGCCTAAACTGAGGAAAATGTTTTTTTTTTTTCTTTTACATTTTTAAAATTTATTAAATCAAAAAGTAAAAAATATTGTGTTTTTTTCAAAATTGTCGCTCTTCTTTTGTGTACATTGATTGGTCCATTTATCCAGTTGTGTGCCTCATATAAATTCCCACCAATTTAGCCTTCTTGTTCCAAAACATTGGGGATGGAGGTATATATAGTTATTTCCTCATTTAAAGTCCCAACCTTAGTTTTAGATTTAGTTCCCTTTTTTCATATTTTTGGGGATGGAAGCACACGACTCTACCATTTCAACCTTTGATATAACCTGTGACAATTTTTTGGCCAATACATTTGCACCCCCTCAGTGATCAGTCGGGGACAGGCTATCTTCCGTCAACTTCCAGGAGCTGTGACGCGCACCGAGGCTTCCCCTCTCCCCCCCCTCTAGGGGGCGAGGTGGTGCTCTCGATGCGTGTCGACGCCACGCCCACATGCCCAGCGGCTGACGTCATCTCCTTGGCGTCGTGCCGCTGACATGTTTGTCCATCTTGCGTCCACCACGAGGGAGGTTTGCGCGCCAAACGCTGAGCACAGTGTGTTGCTCTGGCGGCGGCGCCGCCTCCCTCATTGACGCTAGCATGACGTTGGTGGCTATCATTGGTTAACGGCTGCTACTTATATCACATATGCACAGCGCCAACCCGCCACTTTGTTTCACTCACCCAACATTGGTGCACCGTTCTGGACTCTTTTCCTGTCTATTATCCCTACAGGTAAACTTAGTTTCACTACACTTTTTACTCATCCCTACACTTTTACTGTGGGTTCCTTACTGGGCCCCTTCCTTACTCAGCTATTCAGCTGCACCATCGACCTTAACCCTGCATGAGGTCAGGGGTTATCCTATTCACTTTTTATGTTCACTTTATGTCACCTTATCCAGTTGTGTGCCTCATATAAAGTCCCACCAATTTAGCCTCCTTGTTCCAAAACATTGGGGATGGAGGTATATATAGTTATTTCCTCATTTAAAGTCCCAACCTTAGTTTTAGATTTAGTTCCCTTCTTTTGTTTATAGCACAAAAAATAAAAAACGCAGAGGTGATCAAATACCACCAAAGGAAAGCTCTATTTGTGGGAAAAAAAAGAACGTCAATTTTGTTTGGGAGCCACGACCACACAATTGTCATTCAAATTGCGACAGCGCTGAAAACGAAAAATTGGTCTGGGCAGGAAGGGGGTGAAAATGCCCTGTATTGAAGTGGTTAATATTCTGCGTAAACAAATATAGTATAACGGCATTTTATATGAGAGTATTCAGACATGGCACAAAGAAATTTGAATATTACAATTGAAGGAAGAAGTCTTTTTTATGCAGTAAAGAAAAATCAACAAATTGTCAAAAATAAATTATTATATTATTAAATATATGTACTGTCTAGGGATGAGCTCGGTGTTCGAGTCGAACGTACGTTCGACTCGAACATCGGCTGTTTGATCGTTCGACGAAGATCGAACGTTTTGGGTCGTTCGCGCCAAATTCGAGTGACACGAACGACCCAAAATCCCGGCGCTGTGATTGGCCAAGCATGCACTGTGACCCTGCATGCTTGGCCAATCACAGCGCCGGCAGCGAGGAGAGCCATAATTGGCCACAGGCAGGATGCCTGTGGCCAATTATAGCTCAGGGGGGTTTAGTACACGCCCCACATTATAAAAGGCCGCCAGCACAGCGGCCTTGTGTATTGTGTTGGCGTGCAGGGAAAGACGTACATAGGCAGGGACAGTGTTAGAGAAATTGTGTGTAGGGAGAGAGAAGGATAGGTAGGGACAGTGTCAGTGATATTGTGTGTAGGGAGAGAGAAGGATAGGTAGGGACAGTATCAGTGATATTGTGTGTAGGGAGAGAGAAGGATAGGTAGGGACAGTGTCAGTGATATTTTGCTAAACCTTGTGTGCAGGGAGAGAGAACGATAGGTAGGGACAGTGTCAGTGATATTTTTGCTAAGCCTCCTGCACAGTATACAACCGAAGCTAGCCCTTATTGCTGTGATTTCCTGTTGTGTAACACAGGCAGGCATCTGCAGCACTTAAAGCAGGCGTAGTGTGATTCCTGCAAAATATAAACCTGAAGCTAGCCCTTATTGCTCATAGTTTTTTTTCTTTTGTGTTACACTAAGGGCTCTTTCACACAGGACGGATCAGTAATGATCCGCCCCGTGAAGCTCCGCTTGCTCAGCGGGGATCGCTCCGTTGATCCCCGCTGAGCCGGCGGATGACTGGGCGGTTCCCGCACACTGTGTAGGGACCGCCCTGTCAGAGCGCCGCTCTCCCTCATGGGGGGATCGGATGATGACGGACCGTAGAGTCCGTTGTCATCCGATCTGATCCGCAGACGGAAGGAAAAATAGGGTTTTCCTCCGTCACACTTTTGCGGATCGGAGCGGGTCGGATGTCAGCGGACATGTCACCGCTGACATCAGTGGCTCCATAGGAGGACATGTAGCATCCGTTCAGGTCCGCCTAAAAAACTGACAGGCGGACCCGAACGGACCCTCCGTGTGAAAGAGCCCTAACAGGCATCTGCAGCACTTAAAGCAGGCGTAGTGTGCTTCCTGCACATTATACACCTGAAGCTAGCCCTTATTGCTCGTAGTTTTTTTTCTTTTGTGTTACACTAACAGGCATCTGCAGGGGCATATAAAAAATATATAATGTGGCGCTGTGAGAGAAGTAGTAAAAAACCCTACTTCATGTATAGCACAATGGTGCACATAACAATATGTTGTCAAACAAAACGTTTGTACACAATAGGTGTACACAAATGAATGTGATAAAAATGTAAGTGAATACTAACAGTGAAATAATTGGTATGGGGTATAGGTGCACAACAAAAATCAGCAATTAAACTGGAATATTGATCATACCCATAATAAACAAAAATAAAAATGAAAATATAATGTAGGTGGAGACAAACTCATATAAGGCATCACAGATGAGTATGTAGAATAATGTCCAATCTTATCACATATGAAAAGAAGTTCATAGGTCAAAATCCAACAAGGAGCTGCATCGTTTGCAAATAGGTTTGAAGGGTGCATCTATCACATTTTCCCCTTTTTACATGGCTTGTTGTCACCATATTGGTTTGGATTTCTTCCTTTTCGGGTTGGAAATACGGACCAGTGGTGCTGTCGGCATAAGAAAGGAGGTGTCTTGCAGATCCTGACTGTTCCTTCGGTCCACAGAGTGGACAAAGCTTTGTTGATCCACCACCGTACGGTGAGCTGGGTCCACTCTGTCCAGTAAGAGAATTTACTTCTCCCCCATTGGCCCAAGGTGAAGGCACTCCCGGGTGATGTCATGTATCCTATATGCCTATAAAGAAAATGTGATAGATGCACCCTTCAAACCTATTTTCAAACGATGCAGCTCCTTGTTGGATTTTGACCTATGAACTTCTTTTCATATGTGATAAGATTGGACATTATTCTACATACTCATCTGTGACGCCTTATATGAGTTTGTCTCCACCTACATTATATTTTCATTTTTATTTTTGTTAATTATGGGTATGATCATAATTCCAGTTTAATTGCTGGTTTTTGTTGTGCACCTATACCCCATACCAATTATTTCACTGTTAGTATTCACTTACATTTTTATCACATTCATTTGTGTACACCTATTGTGTACAAACGTTTTGTTTGGCACCATATTTTTATGTGCACCATTGTGTTATACATGAAGTAGGGTTTTTTACTACTTCTCTCACAGCGCCACATCATCTATTTTTTATACGTTCTATATATCCTGTCTGATTTTATGTTTGGCTGCTTCATTTAGTATTTAGAGTTGGCGCAGTATTATTATTATTTAATCTGCAGGGGCATGTAATTACAATTATTGATCTAATAATTCACAGCAGGGCCCATTCCTGCGCTCACCAAGAGTAACTGTGAGGGCTTAAAGTGTTGTGGCAACACCACCACCACCACCAAAGGCCCAATTTTTCAGCCCCTGTTCAACAGGGGCATGCAATTACAATTCTTGATCTAATAATTCACAGCAGGGCCCATTCATGTGCCCACCAAGAGTAACTGTGAGGGCTTACAGTGTTGTGGCACCAGCACCACCACCAAAGGCCCAATTTTTCCTACCACTGTTCAACAATGGCATGTAAATATAATTCCTGATATAATAGTTCACAGCAGGGCGTTCCAGCGCCCACCAAGAGTAACTGTGAGGGCTCACAGTGTTGTGGCAACACCAACATGTAAGGGGCAAATTTCAGCAGAGTATATACCGCAGGCCCCTATTTCAAACATCCAACTTACAAACGACTCCTACTTGCAAACGGAAGGAAACAACAAGTGAGAGGAAATCTACCCCTAGGAAGGAAAATTCTCTCCTGTAAGAGTTAATAGGGGAAAAAGGTGTCTCCCCCTCTACTGATGCTTTATCACCAATCCTTGTTTCAATAAAAAACCCACTTTTCAAAAACAGTTGTCATTGGGACGGAAAGTGAGGTGAAATGTTCTGAACAGGGGCACAGACAGCAAAACACATGTTACAGGGGTGATAACCCTTCCCTATGTTTTCCAAAAAGCTTAAAAATAGATTTTTTGGCTGGAGCTACACTTAAACAATGTACCTGTTCAAAATTAAAAAAACAGATTCTACTTAAGAACAAACCTACAGTCCCTGTCTTGTTTGCACCGCCTGTATACTGCTGTTCAGAGTATATAGGGCCTTTTTTTTTGGGTGCGGGGTTCCCCTTAATATCCATACAAGACCCAAAGGGGCTGGTAATGGGCTGGGGTAGGGGGGGGGGTGATGGGGTAGCTATGCCATTTTTCTCAAAGATTTTCATCCATATTACCGGGACCAGACATTACAGTAAAGCCGCAAGCAGTTTTAAATAGCTTTTTTTCCTTTAGAAATGTCATTTTGTGAAGGGACAGTTCTAAACACGGGAAACACGTGGCACTTCACAGACATACTTTAGTCACCCCCCAGGTACGATATTTAAAGGAATATTTGACTTTTTTTTTTTCACTTTATGCATCATTAAAATGACTGCTCCATAAAAAACATCAGTTTTTAAAACTTCTTTTTGCATTGATACATGTCCCTTGGTGCAGAACCCGGGTTACCAAACCCTTTTTAGGACAATAACATGCATATTAGTCGTTATAATTAGCACTTTAGATTTCGAACGTTCGCATCCATTGTATTTAATAGGGTTCTAACGTTCGTGCAAACTTTCGGTCCGTTCGCGGGTTCTGGTGCGAACCGAACCTGGGGGTGTTCGGCTCATCACTAGTACTGTCTTTCACTGGCTTACATGTCATTTTAATTAGCAAGAGTAATTTCTAAATGTAATATATTAACTTGTTTACATGACTTTGAGAGGCCCAGTTTATCTTTTGTTGCTGCATTCACCATTGTTTTGACAACTATCCCGTGTACACACAATCAATTTTTTCGACGGTGAAAACACCGTCGAGAAAATCGACGTGAAAAACGAGGAACAGCTTGTTCCCCTACACACGGTCGTTTTAAATTACATTTTTTTTCTTGGTCGAAAAAAATGACTGTGTGTAGGCTTCCCGACAGTGTTTCCCTATGGGAAAACTGCCGCGGAAAAAAATGACGGGAATCACGACGAGAAAAATTAGAGCATGTTCTAATTTTTCTCGTCGGGAAAAATTACAAAAAGCCCACACACGGTAGTTTTTCTCGTCCAAAAGAAAAAAAATTATTTTTCACGACGGGAAAAATGATCGTGTGTACGCGGCATAAGGCCTCGTACACACGGCCAGTTTTTTCATCAAGAAACGACAAGAAAACTGCTAGCAGAGCTTTCTTGCCATGTGTACGAGGCTTTCAGGTTTCTCGTCAAGAAAACTGCCCAGAATCTCGATGAGAAAAATAGAGAACCTGCTCTCTATTTTCTCGCCGGGATTCTTGTCGGCCCGTTTTCCGACGAGAAACCCGAGCGTGTGTATACTTACCTGTCACCGTGGAAACCCGCGCATGCTCAAAATGACTTTGACGCATGCGCGGTAGCTTCTTAGGCATAGGTAGGGTGTAGCAAGATGGCGGCGACGGCATCGAATGTGACGAGCGCATGCTCGTCGTAGTCAATGACGTCACCGCGTTCGTGCCATTCAAAAGAACGGTGGTTCTTTTGAAGTGTACATGTGTACACTCGGCCGGGACAAGATTCTTGTCAATAATCTCGTCAGGTTCGATCTATGGATTTGAAACTGTTATCATGGAACGTTAGAGGGCTCAATGATAAGTTTAAGATGGCGCTAATATTCAAATATCTAAATTACCACAGACCCCATATCCTTTTTTTTACAGGAAACCCACTCGACAGGTAACAGGATCTTGGCATTACGCAGGTCATGGGTTCAACAGGCCTTCCACGCTACCTACTCAGGTTACGCTAGGGGTGTGGCAGTCCTCCTGAACAAATCACTGCCGTATAAAGTGTTGCATCTCACTACAGACCCACTGGGAAGAAATATTATCCTGTTATTAGAAATACATGCTATGGTATTTGCCCATGTCAATATTTACATACCTCCTCCCTTTAACCAACAGGTCATGTACACCGTACATGATAAATTGGCATCTCTATCTTTCTCCCGGCTGTATATAGCTGGGGACTTTAATTCCGTTATGGATGTAAAGCTTGACTCCTCCAATCCTTTCGGGGCTCACACTCCTGATCTATGTAACTGGGCTCAACCTTTAGACTATACCGAAATTTGGAAACGCCCGGGAATCAAGACCTACTCCTGTTTCTCCTCTACCCACAAATCAGGTTCTCAGATTGACCTAGCCATTGGCAATGCATCAGCATTGACTATAATTAAAAGTGAATCCTATCTTATCTCTGGTCTTTCTGACCATGCCCCCTAGAATTGTGTATTGCTTTGGGGGAGGCTAGAGGTGCCAATTGCTGGCGTCTAGTGCCCAAGTGGATACAGGACCAGAAGGTGGGAGATCTGGTCTCACCCAAACTGAACCAATACTGGGAAACTAATTAGGGATCCGCCTCACATGCTATGGTATGGGATGCCTTTAAGGCACATATACGGGGAGAATACATATCTGCCATTAAAGAAGTCAAGTCAGATTTATCATCACAAATACAACACCTAGAAGAGAGTGAGGGGAAAGCAGCGGAAACCTTTTCTGGCTCACCGACTCTGAACCACTTTGAGCTACTTGCGCAGACGAGACGCGAATTGTCTTTACATATGGCCTCGGCATTTGGGTCTGCGCCGAGAAGCAGGCAGAGTGTTTGAGTCCGGAGACAAAAATGGGAAACTGCTGGCTAATCTAGTGGCAAATCATAAGTTTCAAATGGTGATTTCAAACATACGATGTGCTGATGGAATGGTGACGTCAGATCCCACTCGTGTTCTACACAAGATCACTGACTATTTCAGCCAGTTGTATTCCGCAGTCCCAGGCCCATCAAATACCGCTATCAGGGAATTACTCAGTACCCTAGACCTCCCCACACTTTCACCAGAAGAAGTGGTACTTCTTGATAAACACATCTCCTTAGAAGAAATTGAAGCGGCTATACGCTCTTTTCCCGGTAAAGAAACTCCGGGTCCAGACGATATCCCAGGAGAGTGGTATAGGATGTACAACTCAACCCTGGCACCCAAACTACACAGCCTATTCACTGAATCCTTAGTAAAAATGACGCTACCCCCCTCTATGTATCAGGCCCATATTGTCTTAATTCCTAAACCAGGAAAGGACCACTCCAAATGTGCCTCATACAGGCCAATTTCCTTGTTGAATTATGATCTGAAGATATTAACTTTAATTTTAGGCACTAGATTGATGAAAATTATTCCTGACCTACTCAGCATAGATCAAACAGGGTTTATACCGGGGAAGTCCACAGATATCAACATCCGCCAAGTTTTCACACATTTACAGCTACCTCCAACTGAATCCGCTTCTAGAGTCTTGGCAGCACTCGACATTAAGAAGGCCTTTGACTCTGTGGCCTGGCCTTATATGCTCTCAGTGCTGGAGGCTATGGGGTTCAGGCCCGAGTTTTTAAAGTGGGTGCAGTTGCTTTATTCCTGCCCTTCTGCCCAGGTTAAACTAGGGGGCAAGCTCTCAGACTCCTTTCCTATTAGGAGGGGCACGAGACAGGGTTGCCCATTGTCCCCGGGTCTGTTCGCTATTGTGATGGAACGGGTGGCAGTGGCCATAAAGAGGGCCTCTGCTGTTGTCGGGATCCATGTGGGGACCTTGGTGGAAAAGATAGCAATGTATGCTGATGACCTCATATTGTTTCTCAATGACCCAGGGCCATCTCTTAAAGAAGCGTTACATATACTGTCTGAATTTTCCATTTATTCTGGACTACAAATTAATTGGAGGAAATCACAAATTTTACCTATCAATAAAGAGACCCGAGACAAAGCTGATCCTACCCTACCCCTATTATGGTCTTCTAGGATTAGATACCTGGGCATTGGGATTTCCCCGGATACTTCAGAATATTGTGTCTTAAATTTAGATCCACTTCTTGACGTTATGAAATCTAAATTGAGGGCATGGGCCAATCTCCCCTTCACTTTAATAGGGCGCATAAACCAGTTCAAAATGAAGTTGTTACCTGGTTTTCTCTATGTGCTCCGCCATGCGCCAGTGTGGATACCCAAAAAATAGTTTAAATTAATTAATTCAAGTTTAACTTCTTTCATTTGGGGCTCACAACAGCCGAGGTCTACGGTCTTGCAGCGACCATGGCTGCAGGGAGGTTTGGCGTGCCCAGATCTCTACAAATAATTCCTGACTACCATGCTCACACACGCCCATAACTGGCTTGCACAGACTGAAACCAATGCGGCGGTAGTGTTAGAAGCTTCCTGTATAGGTTCCTTTGAGGCTCTTAAAAACCTCTTTTACAGAGGGGCCTCCGCTCCCCTCTCTTTGACTGCAGCCATGAAGGCTGTATTGAAGGCCTGGTCGCAGGACCAAGTCCTGCATCCTAGCCCCCCGATCATATATCACAATACACCCCCCTATGGCTCAATCCATTATTACCAGAATTTGCTACTATACCTGACCCGCAGATCTGGGCAGTGAAGGGTATTAAATATTTAGAGCAGATATGTATAGCGGGAGAACTGAAACCCTCTGACACCTTAAAATTGCAATTTGACACCTTAAAATTGCAATTTAAACTGCCTAATGTATACTATTTTAGATATTTACAATTGAGACACGCCTTCCAAATGCAATTTAAACACCGACCAGTAGCTTTTTATACCTCAAACCTAGAAGATGTAATTAGAGATGATACCCTCACTAAACCCCTCTCGACTATTTATAAGACAATGTCTCCCTCTGTCCACTCAGGGTTGGAAGCTCTTAAATCTAAATGGGTGCTGGATGTCCCTGACCTGGATGATGAAGGGTGGGAAGAAATATGGGAATGTGCATTTTCACAACTGGTTTCCACACGGGACAGGTTGATTCAGTACAAACTCCTACATAGGATCTATCTCACGCCTGCGCGTTTACACAAAATATATCCCTCTGTATCTGCGGAGTGTTGGCAGTGTGCAGCGGACTCAGCAGACTTTATCCACATAATTTGGCAATGCCCTAACATTCAAATCTTTTGGGAAGCGGTGGTCTCGGACATTCACTCTGTAACCACTATTCATGTGCCCCGGACGGTGGGGGTTTGTTTTCTGGGTCTGGTGGACACTCTGGCTCCCCTTCGGGCCTCCAGGACGCTTATAGGATTGCTATTGTTTTATGCAAGGAAAATTATTCTTCTCCAATGGAAATCCCCATCGGCTCCAACCCTATATTTGTGGAAACATTTTATTAATATCAACTTACCACTATACAAAGCCACCTATCTAGCTAGAGGTTGCTCCAAAAAATGCCACAAGGTCTGGGACATTTGGGTAGAGGACCTATCTACCAATACTGACCCTGATTAGTAGATTACCTTGCAACAGACCAGGCGAACACGCATATTGTATGTAATTGAACCCACGTCCAATCCACATACCTAATAACTGTGACTTCCTTCTTTTTTTATATGGCTTACTACTACCTATGAGCAGCTGATACCTGCAATACTCTAACAATCTCGGTTGCTACTGGAGCATAGAGCTTTGTTCTAGTGCCAATAACGGCACTGCGGTTAAGAGTTTTTGTTATGTTTTTTTCATAACATTGTTTTCTTGTGATGTGTGTGGACCGAGCCTGGGTATGCCTATTGTTTTGTATCTAAACTTGAAACTCAATAAAAATAATTTTCAAAAAAAAAAAGAATCTCGTCAGGAAAAACAACGTTTTTTTCCTGACGAGATTCTCGGCCGTGTGTACTAGGCTTAACTCTTGGGTAATGCTCTGCGTGTTACTGATGATTTGTGAAGATGGAAGTGGAGAGATTGGAGATGAGCTCCAGGTGGTGCTGGAGGGGCACACAGCTGCTGGAAAGGTACAAGCTGACAGCTCATGCTGACAGCTACCATATGCAATACTTACTTTATGCAATCAGAATTTGCCACAGGGACAACTTTCAGGAAAAAATTAAAAATGCTGTTTCTATGTAGTATTCCTCACTTTATTTTTATACTTTAATGGCAATCTTTTTTCCATGGTGTACATACAAGCAATTTCACAGCTCCCCTTTTCTATATTTCCCTGGTATTTCTCAGATACTGTATACTGTAGGCTGTTGGAAGGCTTAAACAGACCCTGAACTGTGATAGTAGAGTTTACCTGGGTGGATGATATCACCCCCTCCCCCACGTGACAGTGTTCAGGCCACATTATTAGCTGCTTGCAACCCAGCATTGTCACAAAGATTATATACCCACCCACCCCCTTCCCCACATATCTAGATGTCCTGCTTTCTTTAGGAAATGGAGTGTGGGGTCTGACAAATAGTGGAAATGGCACAGGGGTTGTGATGGATGAGTATACCTTGCTTGGGTCAGTGGTCTCTCAGGGGAAGCAGTATAATCACCCCGAATGGACAATGTGACAGTGTCTCTTTGAGCATCTGCCTCATTATTATGTGCAACCTTATGCTGGCTGATCGGAGGGTCCCACATCATTATCTTCATGGATAGGTAGATTTGCAATCATTAGCTGGCCTGTTTTTGGAGATAAAAGATTGTTGGAATACATTGTTCATGTAGTTTGTGCAACAACTACATCAGCCAGTAGGTGGCAGTGTTTATAGGTTTGTAGCTAAATCTATGGTATGCTCAATGTCTTTTCTCTGGTAATAAAGTTCCTGTTTCCTGTTTGCAGTTAAAGCGGAGCTCCACCCAAAAGGGGAAGTTCTGCTTTAAGGACTTGTTCCCGTCTCCTCTTAAACAATTGGCACTTTTGAGGTACCCCATTTTGACAGGTACTCCCTTCCTGCCAAGGCGCTCGGAAACTGAAGTTCTCCTCCCTGCCCTTGCAGTCTTCTGGGACACTGACAGGTCACAGAAGACTGCATCCACCATTCACGATGCGCAGCGTGACTCACGCATTATCGGTAGGCACCCGGCTGTGAAGCTGCAAGCTGTCACAGCCAGGTGCCCATAGTGAAGATGCCGGGACTGAGGACAGCGGGTGAGACCGACTGGGGTGAGCACACCGCTGGATCATGGGACAGGTGAGTGGCTGTTTTTTTAAAAGTCAGAAGCTACAGTTTTTGTAGCTGCTGACTTTTATTTTTTCCATAGGTGACTGGAACTCCACTTTAAGCAAAAAAGCCCACGTGGACCATGCACTGTCTGTTCTGTAGGGCTATATACAGAATTTCTAACAAAAATAAATAACATATGTCTATGCACCACAAGGTAATAGCGAATATACCAGAGATTTCCCAATTCAATAGATTTACAATAACCAGAGAAATTAAGGACACGTTCTCACTGTTGCATTACAATGTAAGGTGCCTTTTTGGTGTGCTTTTGAAAAACTGCACCAATGATGCAGCATGCAGGACTTTTCAAACATCAGCTCACCTGCAATGTGAACAGTTGCATAGGGTTTAATAGGGAATAGATTTCATGTGCTTTTGTCACCCCTGGAAAAGTGTGGCAAAAATGCATCAATGTAAAGCCTCATACACACGATCTGACTTCAAACAAACTTTTCCGTTGATTTTTGTCCGAAGGGAGTTGGTCGGGCACACCCATAGCATACACACGGCAGGACTTTTCTGCAAACTTTCCCAAAACTTTCCCAACATCACGTGTTTTTTCTGCTTTTTTCTGCTCTTTACCGCCACCCTTTGGTCAACTTCTGCTATTGTTGGTTGATTTTAACATTGATTCTGGGCATGCGTATTTGTACTTCGGACAAAAGTCCGATGGATTTCTGTACACACGATAGGACTTTGCACCGTAGGACTTTTGTTGCCGAAAAGTTTGTCCGTTTGCAGAGCAAACTTTTGTCCGATGAAAACCGAAAAAGTTTGTCCGATGGAGCGTACACACAGTAGGATGTTTTTGAAAACTTACTCACTTTAAAATTTGTTGTCAAAAAGTCCTACCGTGTATATGGGGCTTTAGAGTGGCCTAAAGCCCTGTACACATGATTGGATTTTCTATGGATTCTAATCCGATGGATTTTTACATCGGGAATCCGATGAAGCTGACTTCCATCAGTCTTGCCTACACACCATCAGTCAAAAATCCGACCGTCCCAAACGCTGTGACGTAAAACACTCCGACAAGCCGAGAAAAAATTAAGTTCAATGCTTTTGATCATGCGTCGACTTGATTCTGAGCATGCGTGGGTTTTTTCTCCCATGGAGTTCCACACAGACGATCGGAATTTGCTATCGGCTTTTTTCCCATCGGATAAATTTAAAACATGTTCTATTTTTTCTCACCGATGGAAAAAAGACCGATGGGGCCCATACACGATCGGTTTGTCCGATGAGAAAAGTCCATCGGACTGTTTTCATCGGTAAAATCGATCGTGTGTACACGGCATAAGAGTAAAAAAATTATTATTTCAAATGTCAACCACGAAATATGAATAGCAGATATATTTATAGTTGTTCTTTAAAGCCTATCTCCAACAAAATAATTTCTCCACTCTCTCAAACAAATGTATTTTTTATTTTGTGTCCCACAAGTCGAGATATTATACTCACTTCCTGTCCTGTGGGACCCCACTGGAAGTGAAATCTCCCTAATGAGACCATAAGCAGATGTCACCAGCAATCTATTTGCTCAATAAGAGCTTTTATTAGTCACTAACCATATAGTACTGTGCAAAAGTTTTAGGCAGGTGTGAAGAACTGCTGTAAAGTAAGAATGCTTTCAAAAATATATATTTTAATTGTTTGTTTTTATAAATGTACAAAATGTAAAGTGAGCAAACAGAAGAAAAATCGAAATCAAATAAATATTTGGTGTGACTACCCTTTGGCTTCCAACAAGCATCAATTCGTACACTTGCACACTTTGTACAATTGCACAAAGTCAGGGATTTTGTAAAATTAGAGTCAGGTGTATGATTACCCAATTATACCAAAGCAGGTGCTAATGATCATCAATTTCATTTGCAGGTTGAGGCCTGGTTCACACTGGGGCGACAAACGCTCCGACATTGGGAGCTCATGTCGCATGACGTGTGAAAATCAATGTTTCCCTATGGGAGCCGTCCTAACTGGTCCGACACATGTCGGTCCGACTTTGAAAATGCTCCCTGTACTACTTTGGTCCGACTTTGATCCGACTTCAGCCCATTGACTATCATTGAAGTCGGATCAAAGTCGGACCGCAGTCTTGCATGGTTCGACTTTGGCATGCGACTTGTGCTGTACTGCTCTTGAGGGGGAACTCCAGGCCAAATTTTAAATAAAAAACCGGCGTGGGTTCCCCTCCAGAGGCATACCAGGCCCTTGGGTCTGGTCTGGATTTGAACGGGCGCCCCTACGCCAAAAAAACGGCGTGGGGGGTCCCCCCAAAATCCAAACCAGACCCTTATCCGAGCACACAACCTGGCAGGCCGCAGGGGAAGAGGGGGGGACGAGAGAGCGGCCCCCCCTCCCTCCTGAACCGTACCAGGCCGCATGCCCTCAACATGGGGGGTTTGGTGCTCTGGGGCAGGGGGGCGACCTGCGGCCCCCCCACCCCAGAGCACCCTGCCCCCATGTTGATGAGGACAGGGCCTCTTCCCGACAACCCTGGCCGTTGGTTGTCGGGGTCTGCGGGCGGGGGGCTTATCGGAATCCGGGAGCCCCCTTCAATAAGGGGGTCCCCGGATCCCACCCCCCCACCCTATGTGAATGAGTATGGGGTACATCGTACCCCTACCCATTCACCAGGTGGAAAAAAAATTGCAATAAAAAAACACTACACAGGTTTTCAAAGTAATTTATTGCACAGCTCCGGGGGTCTTCTTCTGACTTCCGGGGGTCTTCTTCCGACTTCCGGGGGTCTTCTTCCGACTTCGAGGGTTTCCAGTGTCGTCTCCCGCTCTCCGGTTCTTTCTTCCGCCGGGCCTCCGCTAACTTCTTTTTAGCTCTCTTGCTAACAGAGGCCCGGTCTTCCCGTTGTCTTGTCCGGCTCTCCGTTGTCCTTCTGCCGGCCCCTCCACTAACTTCTTTTTAGCTCTTTCGCTAGTGGAGGGGCCGGTCTTCCCGTCGCCGTCGGCTTCTTCTTCCCTCTTCTCCTCCTCGATGTTGACGCGTCGCTTCTTCCCGCTGTAATACTGGCTCTCCGCTCCGCTCCGCATTAATATAGGCTTCTCATGACGTCACAGTCACATGTTCCAGGGCACATGGCCCCGGAGCATGTGACTGTGACGTCATGGGAACATGTGACTGTGACGTCATGAGAAGCCTATATTAATGCGGAGCGGAGAGCCAGTATTACAGCGGGAGGAGGCGACGCGTCAACATCGAGAAGGAGAAGAGGGAAGAAGACGCCGACGGCGACAGCGACGGGAAGCCCGGCCCCTCCACTAGCGAAAGAGCTACGAAGAAGTTAGTGGAGGGGCCGGCAGAAGAACAACGGAGAGCCGGACGAGACAACGGGAAGACCGGGCCTCTGTTAGCAAGAGAGCTAAAAAGAAGTTAGCGGAGGCCCGGCGAAAGAAAGAACCGGAGAGCGGGAGACGACACCGGAGACCCTCGAAGTCGGAAAAGACCCCCGGAAGTCGGAAGAAGACCCCCGGAGCTGTGCAATAAATTACTTTGAAAACCTGTGTAGTGTTTTTTTATTGCAATTTTTTTCCACCAGGTGAATGGGTAGGGGTACGATGTACCCCATACTCATTCACATAGGGTGGGGGGGCTGGGATCCGGGGGCCCCCTTATTGAAGGGGGCTCCCGGATTCCGATAAGCCCCCCACCCGCAGACCCCGACAACCAACGGCCAGGGTTGTCGGGAAGAGGCCCTGTCCTCATCAACATGGGGGCAGGGTGCTCTGGGGTGGGGGGGCCGCAGGTCGCCCCCCTGCCCCAGATCACCAAACCCCCCATGTTGAGGGCATGCGGACTGGTATGGTTCAGGAGGGAGGGGGGGCCGCTCTCTCGTCCCCCCCCTCTTCCCCTGCGGCCGGCCAGGTTGTGTGCTCGGATAAGGGTCTGGTTTGGATTTTGGGGGGACCCCCCACGCCGTTTTTTCGGCGTAGGGGCGCCTGTTCAAATCCAGACCAGACCCAAGGGCCTGGTATGCTCCTGGAGGGGAACCCGCGCCGTTTTCTTAATTTAAAATTTGGCCTGGAGTTCCCCTTCAAGATTCATACCAAACACAGTGCCTGATATTGGCGGGGATCCAAGTCGGATCCCCGTTCATTGAAAGTCGGACATATGTCGGCTTCATGCCGCAGGGCAAAGTCGGATCCAAAGTAGGACAGATGTCGTGTCGCACTAGTGTGAACCCAGCCTGAAACACAGTCAATAAGTGAAACAGGAAACAGCTATGTAGGAGGCTTAAAACTGGAAGAGGAACAGCCAAACTGTGCTACCAAATTGAGGTTGTGGAAGACAGCTTCATGTCACGGGTCATACATCATGGCAAAGATTTCAAAGCATACTGGCGTTTCAAAATGTGCTGTTTAAGCTCTTTTGAAGAAGCACAAAGAAACGGGCAACTAAGATGTCAGGAACAACCTACCTGCCAAGTTCCTTTACAAACTGTGCAAGCAGTGTTGGAGTGCTGTTGACTTCTGCCTATCATATGAACTGTGAACAATGTCACCATCTGTTTACATTTTTCATCATTTACAGGTTTGTATACTGTAAGGCTTGTGCCAGGTTTCTACTAATTTAATTTCCTCAAAGGGGTCACAAACAGAAATTAAAACCTTAATATAAGATTTTCATACTTTGTCCACAATCAGTGGTAAAACGTTTTTCTAGCGTTGGAATTTAAAGTACAAATGTAGTTGCTCCTTCCCCCTTGAGGGCTTTTCATTTGGACTTACTCTTATCGTCATGCCTTATCCAGTGATCTTTACTGTGTGGCCCCAATATGTGCAACACAGTCTTTCCTCCAAAATAAACAGCCATACCCATTTTGGCCTTAAAATGGCCACCAGAACAGAATAAACATATATTTGAAACCCATGGTGGTCTTAGGTAGCTATTCGAAGTATTGCTGTCATGTAGTGCACAAGCCACTTGCTATGGGGACACAGAGCATGGCTCAGCCCTGCCCCCTGCTCCCTCCTCACTGGCTGTCATTGACAGCAGTGGAAGTGAAAGAAGAGGGTGAGGGTCTCTGCTCTTGTGCAAATCGCTGGATCAAGATTGGGCTTAGGTAAGTATAAGGGGGGCTGGGAGGGAGCTGCATGCTCCCTTAATGCAGAGAATGTAATAATGTAAAAAAAAACCTTCAGCCTTTAGAACCACTTTAAAGTATAGTTGTCCTTTAGGTCTACTTGTCTAAGTAAATGACACAAAACCTTAACACTCTCTCCAATAGCCCATCTGGGAGTAGGATGGGCTAAGTAATAAATACATCTTACCATAGTGTTTTTTAGGATCACTGATGTTCTATACATTATACTGCTCCAGGGATTAATATGGTGAGTGATATAAAACCACCCATTGCATGTCAATTTTATTAGATAGAAAAGGGGTAAGTGGAATTGACGCTGTTTCAATATGTAAATACCATAAATATATTCAAGTAAAAGTGCTAATAGTAGCTGCTGCCTCCACTAATGTTAACCACAATAAGGCAGATGACAGAGAATAGTGAGTGGAATTGTCGCTGCTAATAAATAAAGTACTATATGTGCAATAATTAACATGAACCAAAAAATCGAATTAAGTCAATAAGCTGATCATCAGTGACAATTGCTAAAAGTGCTATGTGCAGAAACATGAAACATGAGTGTCCATATAAAAGTGCTAAGTGCAATAAGTTCAAGTGGAGCCACTGCATCATTGTTTCAGATGGAGCCACTGCGTCACACCTGGTTTTAATCCGTGGAATGCACCGCGATCCGGACTTCCTGGTTTATGATTATACACGCTTGTAATCTGCTGGAATAATGTAAGTGTTCACTTTTATGCACTAAATTAATGAGTTTTATGGAGTTACGCTATTAATACCATTGATATCTTTTCATGACAACACTGGGGCAGGGGAGACCATAGGAACAGTGGAAATCTCTACTTCAGTCAGGTGTAGTGTGAAGGCTTGCTGCCCCTTGGTGGGTGAGATTTTCTAGTGAGTGCGGCATTAGAGGGGGGCACGAATGTTACACACCACCACTGCCCGATTGCATGCACCTTCTTGAAGCACCAATTTTACTGTGTGGAGAGAATTTATTCATTGCTTGATATGATTTTATGAACTTTTTATCTGATGATACCATGCACTTATGATTGTTTTATTTAGATTGTAGTACTTTAATTTATTGCACTTAGCACTTTTATATGGACACTCATGTTTCATGTTTCTGCACATAGCACTTTTGGCAATTGTCACTGATTCACTACTCACTCTTTTACATGTGAAATTTAAGCTAGCCATACTTGGCTCCAATTTTAGTTGATTTCTTATGAATCTGATGAAATTCAAGAAGTGGGTAGTCCTGTCGGCACCACCTAATTCAACAAAAGCTGATTTAAATCCGACTGAGCCAGGTGGACAGTCACCGCAGCCGTGGCTGTTTGAATACAATATCGGGTAGTGCAGATTCCACCATTTATATTGTTTTGTGTGGATGGAGAAATCTATTAAGGGCTAGCCTTAAAGTAGTTGTAAAGACACACATTTTATTACATTGATGCATTCTACATGCTGAAAACAATTGCTGATAACAGAGGAATGAAGCATCAGAGAGAAATTACACTTAGAGCTTTGGAGGGAGATAAGTAAACCTTACAGATATGTGTGCTTTTCTCTAATTCCATGACTGGGGTTTAAAACCACTTTAATAATTATGATGGAACAACCGCAATACTTTTTTATACTACATGTAGTTTTACGTAAAGTTACCTCTGATTTCATTGTGTTCTTTGACCTCATAGAGAAGAGCTTCATTGATGGTGATCACTGAGACAGGAAGTGGGAAATTTCAAACTGGGACAGCAATAAAAACATTTTTTTTTGAAGGGTGGGGAAAAGTCAGTATTATTGTTGTCTTTGTCTCCTCACAATCTCTCATGATGCATGCTTTATGAAGGCAGAACCAACATCAATTTATCGGGGTTATTTTGTAAGTAGAAGGATGGTAAATGTATGTTACTAGCTTTAAAAAAATAAAATAGTTTCAGGTAGAAAGCATACTATACAACTGCACTGCTTTAAATAAAATAAATAAGACTGGGAATTGTAGCTAATTCGGTAACATAAAGCTGGAGCTCAAGCACGCCAAAAATAAATGATTCTAGCACAGTGGGATGGGAATGTTTGAATATTCAAGAGTAACAAAAATGCAAGAAACACATTGTAATCATTTCCCACAGTAATTGGAACGTGTTTCACACAACATCAACTACTGACACATGCTGTGCCTCTTCTCAAACTCATGTATTTGGTAGAAATAAAAATGATAGTGTGGCCCCTCTCTTTATAAACATGGAAAAGGGTCCACAAACCCATTTAATTGTTCCTTATGGGTTTTTTTTCAAAAAAAAAATGAAAAAAAAAAATGGAATTCCATGTTCTATGAAAACTGTTAAGCGCATAGGCTAGAAATATTTAGAGAACAGCTTACATCTCAGTTTGTTTATGTACAGTATATACAGGTCCTGTGGTGGAATCGCTGCCCGCCATACATGAAATTGCTTGATGCAGAGGGTTGCTGTGACAAAACCAGTGACATGAATGAAGGGTTGCATGACAGAAAAGTTTATTCTCCCAAAATGTTTTCAAGTGTTCCAGTAGCATAGCTACAATAATCTTTATTCATAACATTTTTGTGTGAATGCCGGTCACTGTGAAGCCCTGCCCATGCCTAAAGCCAAGTCTAAGCCAGGTGCAGTGGTATGCATAAGGTGGTAAATATAAAAGGCAAGTGCAGAACTCACCATTCCAACCAATAAATGGTAGAGAGACCACAGTTCATACAACTCCTCTGTTAAATATAAATGTGTTTGCATCTAAACACATTTTTGGGGTTTCTTTTGTTTAATTTTTTTGGACAAAGTGGCGAGGGACCTCAGTAAGGTTTTAATTGCTGTTTGTGTTCCCACAGGGGATAGTCACTTTCTATTTTTCCTGATGATAGCTGGCAATGGGACTAATAGTGTCTGATTTTCTAAATGTATTTGTAAATTCACATTGAGGACTTTCAAGCTACTACAACAAAAATAATACGAAAATTTCCCCTTGGGACCGGAACTTTATAGGCACAGATTGTGAAACACTGTGGGGCTGATTTATGAAACGTTTGCTCCATGAGTATTTGCGCATCTGCGTGCGCAATGGCTGTTTTGGTATTTACAAAACATTAGCGCCTGTAGCGCAGCCCTATTTGCCATTTACTATAGTGTTGTCGGCGGACGGGAGGAGGCGCTGAGTGCGCCACTATGGACCTGGCGCACGGCATGTTAAACACTAAATATAAAGAAGCTGGACGTGAGAATATAATGGGGGTGACATGGGGTGATGTGAGGAAGTGTAGGGACACCTGGCCAAATAACTAATATGCCCAAAATAGAGTGAGAAAGTAACTTTTTCAAAACCAGCCCGCTGCGCCGGCAAGTACGGTTTTTTTGAGCTCAGCGCGGGAATTTCAATGGTTCAAATGCGCCGAGACACTGCGCCGGCAAAATCTTAGTAAATGTCAAGTCACCTAAGTCAATTTGCATAAGTTGAACACGCACAGCTCTGAACTTCCCATTGCGCCAGCAAAATTACACTTCTAAAGGAAAAAAAAAAACATTTAAAAGCAGCCGCGGCTATAATGAATTGTCGGCTCCCGGCAATATAGAGAAAAGTCATAGAAAGTCTTTGCTAACCAAAAAAAAAAGCGTGGGGGTCCCCCCAAATTCCATAACCAGGCCCTTCAGGTCTAGAATGGATATTAAGGGGAACCCCGCTGCAAATTTTAAATAAAAATAACGTAGGGTTCCCCCCAAATATCCAAACCAGGCCCTTGACACTTTTATGGATGAGATTATTGGAAGAGATTTGAATATCTAAGAAACAGATTGGAAAAAAAAAAAAAATCCAAACCA
The DNA here is from genome assembly GCA_029206835.1 of Rana muscosa. Lineage (NCBI taxonomy): Eukaryota > Metazoa > Chordata > Amphibia > Anura > Ranidae > Rana > Rana muscosa. The sequence goes on from CM055121.1 coordinate 182,892,488, forward strand.
GGCCCTTCAGATCTGGCATGGATTTTAAGAGGAACTCCACCCCAAATTTAAAAAAAATGGCGTGGAGTCCCCCCAAAAATCCACACCAGACCCTTATCCGAGCACGTAACCTGGCCGGCCACAGGGGAAGAGGGGGGAACGAGAGAGTGGCCCCCCTCCCTCCTGAACCGTACCAGGCCACATGCCCTCAACATGGGGAGGATGTCCCCATGTTGATGGGGACAAGGGCCTCATCCCCACAACCCTTGCCCGGTGGTTGTGGGGGTCTGCGGGCGGGGGGCTTATCGGAATCTGGAAGACCCCTTTAACAAAGGGGACCTCCAGATCCCGCCCCCCCTATGTGAAATGGTAATGGGGTACATTGTACCCCTACCATTTCACAAGGAAAGTGTCAAAAATGTAAAAAATTACAAGAGCCGGTTTTTGAAAATTCCTTTATTAATGTCTTTTCCTTTCTTCCATCCTCTTCTTCTTCCATCTTCTTCCATCTTCTTCTTCCATCTTCTTCTTTTCTCCATTCGGGTTTCTTCCTCCATCTTCCTCTTCATCTTTATCTTCATCTTCCATCTCCATCTTCATCTCCACGCTTCAGTTCTCCACTTGGTCCGCTACCCCCTGTGGCTCCGCCCCCCTCTGACACTCTGAAATTCCCCGTGAAATCCATGTGCGTCAGAGGGGGGCGGGGTCACCGAGTGTAAGCGGACCCAGAGGGGAACTGAAGAACTGAAGCGTCGCACAGCGGGAACCTCCAATTCAAACGGAGCGGCCGGAGAAGAAAGAAGAAGGGAAGACGCCGGAGCAAGATGCGGACGAGAAGACCGAAGGAAGAAGGAAGAAGGAAGATGAAGATGGAGGAAGAAACCCGAATGGAGAAAAGAAGAGGATGGAAGAAGATGGAAGAAGAAGATGGAGGAAGATGGAAGAAGAAGATGGAAGAAGAAGATGGAAGAAGAAGATGGAAGAAAGGAAAAGACATTAATAAAGGAATTGTCAAAAACCGGCTCTTGTCATTTTTTACATTTTTTACACTTTCTTTGTGAAATGGTAGGGGTACATTTGTACCCCATTACCATATCACATAGGGGGGGGCCGGGATATGGGGGTCCCCTTTGTTAAAGGGGTCTTCCAGATTCCAAAAAGCCCCCCGCCCGCAGACCCCCACAACCACTGGGCAAGGGTTGTGGGGATGAGGCCCTTGTCCCCATCAACATGGGGACATCCTCCCCATGTTGAGGGCATGTGGCCTGGTATGGTTCAGGAGGGAGGGGGGGCCGCTTTCGTCTCCCCCTCTTTTCCTGCGGCCGGCCAGGTTATGTGCTTGGATAAAGGGTCTGGTGTGGATTTTTAGGGGGACTCCACGCCATTTTTTTTTTAATTTGGGGTGGTGTTCCCCTTAAAATCCATGCCAGATCTCAAGGGCCTGGTATGGATATTTGGGGGGAACCCCACATCATTTTTATGAAAAATTTGCAGCGGGGTTCCCCTTAATATCCATTCCAGACCTGAAGGGCCTGGTTATGGAATTTGGGGGACCCCCACGCATTTTTTTGGGGGTTAGCAAAGACTTTCAATGACTTTTATCTGTATTGACGGGAACCAGCAATTCATTACAGCCGCAAGGACTTTTAAATGACTATTATTTTACTTTAGAAATGTCATTTTTCTCTCCAACTGTTATAAACATGGAAAACATGTGCTACTTTACAGGCATACTATAGACACCCCCCGGGTATGATATTTAGGGCCAGTTCACACCGGATGCAGTGCAGTGCATTTTTTTGATGCCTGAAAAACGCAAAGAAAGTTGATCACATTAATGCCAATGGCATAGTTCACACCACTGCAGTCCGTTCCAGTGCGTTTCAGAAAGCCCAAAAAAATTGGTCATGCTGCATTTTTTAGGTACAAAACTGTACTGGACCCCAGTAAAACACATCAAAAACGCAACGGAACGTACCAAAAATGCACTAGAATGCACCGAAACGCACCTAAATGCACCAAAGACGCACTGCAACACACATGTCCTAAGTGAAAAGAGGGGGAAAAACACTGGACTGCATCAAAAACGCATCAAAAATGCACTGGAATGTGTCAAAAACGTGCATGCAGAAAAGCACCTGGAACGCACCCAAACTGCATTTCTATAGTGTGAACTAGGGCCAGTTCACACCATAGAAACACAATCCGGATGCGTTCCAGGTGCTTTTCTGCATGCACGTTTTTCATGCGTTCCAGTGCATTTTTGGTACATTTTTGATGCAGTCCAGTGCTTTTTTTCCCCCTCTTTTTTATTAACCATAGATAAGGACAAGTGTGTTCCAGTGCGTTTTTGTTGCATTTAGGTGTGTTCATGTGCGCTCCAGTGCGTTTATGATGCGTTTTGATGCGTTCCAGTACAGTCCAGTGCAGGTAAAATGCAGCGTGTTCTACTTTTTTGGTGGAACTGGAATGCACTGGAACAAACACTGCCATTTAGAACCATATAACCAACTTTCCATGCATTTTGGATGCATAAAAAACGCAATGCACTGCATGTGGTGTGAAATGGCCCTTAAGCAATTTGGCACGTTTAAAGGCACTTCTCCTTGTTTTGTTTTTGTTGTTTTCCAAATTGGTGACATTGATATATGTCCCTTAGGGTGGGACCTGGGCCCCCATTTTAAGGCCAATAACTAGAAGATAAGCCAGCCAAGTGGGGACTAGCAAAATTAACAAGTCAGTTCCCGTAGACTGCAATGGTATTTGTTGGTGAGGGGGGAGGGGTGATTGTCCCATCTCTAATTTTGTAGCATGCTGGATGATGTGCTTAATTTTGGACGGGGGGAGGGGGGGTTATTTTTTGCTAGCTGCATTGGTGTTGTTCTGCACATGCCCAGCCAGTTAGGTTTTTTTTGCGTGCTTTTTGTGTGTGAACAGCACCTGGGTATTTCTGGGCACGCTCAGAGAGTGTTTTTATGGGTTAGTAATTGAAGGACATCCTTAACAGGTGTACCCACTTTGAATTTCAGTCTCTACATTGAGTGAACTTGCATTTTGGGTGTTTCATGGACTGTGCATGTGTTTTCAATTGCCTCATTAGCTCACAAACATATGTTATATAGAGCTCAGAGGGAACATTCGTGCGCTTGCCCTGAGAAGAGGCAAGTGTGCGTGTGTGGGGGGCAAAATGTACATGTTGGTGTCCTTATCGAGTTTATAACACATGTATTTTATTTGTTATGTCTTTGCAAAACAGGTGATTGGTTTATTTTGTGGATTGTATATTTTTTGTGTGGGGGAAATGTTCCCCTAAAATAATTCTGATGTTGTTAATGTGTGTCGTTTGTTCACTTTGATTTAATTGTCTGCTGCCTTTTTTTTTTTGGCCAAAAATTTCTTAAGATGTTGAGTCTGTAACTGTTTCAAATTGACCTTCATGTTTTTTTATTTTGCCTTCCCTTTTATTTTGTTGACCAATAAAATTTGATGCAAAGTTTTGATGTTTGTTTTGTGTTTTCTTTGCAACAAATGTGACAGCTGATTGGCATGTCAAAACAAAACTGGTGTGATTTGTCTAATCTGGTGCCTTCATGCTAGCATATGCATGGATTGTATTGTGTGCTGCCATGGAGCGTCACCAGGAAATGAAAAATACAGAGCGGTAAGTATTCAATTTTCCTTTTTTACTGCAGTGGTTCTCTGCCTCAGTCCTCAGTCCTCAGTACCCCCCAACAGGATATGTTTTGTGAATTTATCTTATAGAGAATTGCTGTCCAAAAATCAAAACCATTGACTGTGATTTAAAGCACGTGTGCAAGATGAAGGAAAACCTGCAAACATGGCCTGTTGGGGGTACTTGAGAAGCACTGATTTAGAGCACTGCACTTAAAAATAGCTCAAGGCCATACAATTCTAATTGTGGGCATTTTGAGGGAAACAAAGTAAGTGTTAGAACCCCTGCGTGTGTGGTTTTTTTTATAATTTTATTTTTATTTTTTTTGTAGTTTGGCCTTTGTGTCTCCTTTTCTTAAAATTGGCTTCACTTCCTGTCACACAGCTAAACAGGAAGTGAAGGTAAAACCCTACCAATGTCTTTTCTTGGGGACACACAGATCAATCTAACTAGTGTCCCCATTAAGCAAATTGCACTCTAGCACTTTGTTGTGTACACCCCAAATCAATGTATAGTTTGGGGTTTAGTAAAGAGTAAGACAAATCCACTCTGCAGTAAAAGTGTAGCTGCTGAAAATCTGAGGGAAAGTACTGGTGATTGGCTGTTCCAATCATGTAAAAGCAAAGATGGTGTATTTTTTTGGCTTGCATGTCCCCCTCAGATATACAGCAAGTGCACTTGTAGTGCAAAGTAGATTTGCCTTTAGTAAATAAACCCCAAAGCCCAAAAAAACTAATAATTTGAGTTGTACCCCGCAATATGCTGGAGTGCAATGTGCATAATGGGGAAAGTATTTAGACTAACCTGTGTGTCCCCAAGGAAAGACATTGTTAGGGATTTTCCCTCTCTTCCTGTGTGGCTATGTGACAGGAAGTGAATTATTTGGAAGGATAAAGTGCCCAAATTATTTAGTTTAACTTTTCAAAGACTCATTCCTAAGTTGAATTGTGATGCATGTCAATGGCCCATTTAGACCCTCTTTAATCACTTGAGATCAGCGCTATAACTGATCGACGGCCACAGCATGGTCCTCAATTGCAGGGAGTCCGTCAATAAACGTCCTCCCCTTTGTGCGCGCTGTGGTCACAGAGTCACTGAGACTCAGGTGATGACAGATCTGAGTAAGGGACCCGATCCCTACCCTTTACTATGTGATCAGCTGTCAGCAAATGACAGCTGATCACGTGATGTAAACAAAAGCTGGGTAATGTTTTTTTCTCCTTGTGCTGACAGCGTGAGCATAAAAAAAAGGCAATCACCGGCTTATGTGCAAGGGACATGGGGCCCGAAGAGGAAGAGGCAATTCTGCATCATCTGTGACAATTAGTAGCCCCTGCCAGTGCCACCTATCAATGGCCACCACTGGTGCCAATCAGTGGCATCTAGCAGTGCTGCCTATCAGTGCCCATCACTGCCAACTATCATTGCCACCTAGCAGTGCCACTTCTCACTGCCCACCAGTGCCAAATAGCAATGCCACCTCTCAGTGCCCACCCTTGCCACCTTATCGGTGCCCATCAGTGCAGTCTCATCAGCGTACATCAATGAAGAAGAAAAATTACCTTTTTTTAAACTATTAACCAGTTTCCTACCGCCCACCGTCAAATGACATCCTTGGCTTTGGGCGGTGACATCTGAATGATGCCTGCAGTTGCAGGCATCATTCAGATATCATTCTTTTCAGCCGGCGATTCTGTGCACAATAAAAACGATCATAGTGGCAGTTCCGCCGCTTGATTGTTCTTATAGGCGGGGGGAGGGGACGTTCTCCCCCCTTTTGCCGCCATCCGGTGCTTCTCCGGGCTCTCCCGTGCCATCTGGGGCTCGGAGAACGATTTGGAGATGACTGGTGACCAGATGGTCATCAGTCATCTCTATGACCGTCGGAGGCGCGGGCACGACGTTATGACATCATGCCGTGTTCCCGTATGTTAACCAAGCCATGATCTCGGCTGTCAGCATGAGATTGGTGTTTTTTTTGGACCAATATCATGCTTTCCAGCCTGGAGGAGAGATGCAGGGTCTTATTGACCCCGCATCTCTCCAAAAAGAGGACCTGTCACACACATTCCTATTACAAGGGATGTTTACATTCCTTGTAATAGGAATAAAAGTGATCCAAAATAAAAAAAAGAGTAAGAAATACAAAAAAGTCAAAAAACAAAATAAAAAAAATAAGCAAAAATACGAAAAAACGCCCATGTCCCCGGTAGCTCGCGCTCAGAAGCGAACACACAAGTAAGTCCCGCCCACATATGTAAACGCCGTTCAAACCACACATGTGAGTTATTGCTGCGTGCGTTAGAACGAGTGCAACAATTCTAGCACTAGACCTCCTCTGTAATGCCAAAATGGTAACGTGTAAAAAAATTTAAAGCATCGCCTAGGGAGATTTTTAATTACTGAAGTTTGGTGTCATGCCATGTGTGTGCGCAATTTTAAAGCGTGATGTGTTAGGTATCTATTTACTCAGCATAACAACATCTTTCACATTATACCAAAAAATTGGCCGTAACTTTACTGTTTTGCAATATTTTTAGCAAACAAAAGGTGTTTGAAAATTTATTGCGCAAATACCGAGCGAGATAAAAATTTCCAATGACCGCCATCTTATTCCCTAGGGTGTCTGCTCCAAAAACATATATAATGTTTGGTGTTTAGAAGTAATTTTATAGCCATAAATGTATGATTTTTACATAAAGGAGAGAAGTGCCAGAATAGGTCCAGTGCTGAAGTGGGTAAAATAAACATTTTTTTTTTTTTTTAAACTCGGTCTTTTGTATTTATAGAAAAAAACTAAAAATAAAACACAAAGGTGATCAAATAGCACCAAAAGCAAGCTCTATTTGTGTGCCAACAAATAAAACATTTTCATTGGGTTACAGTGTTGTATGAGCGCGCAATTGTCATTAAAAGTGCATCAGCGCTGAAATGTGAAACTTGGTCTGGGCAGTGCGCAAGTGGTTAATATAAGGCTACATGCACACGGACGTTTTCCAAGCCGCTTGTTTGAGCGTTTTTTGCAGCTTAAAAACATCTCTCCATGTTAGCCTATGGCCTCATGGCCACCATGGCGTTTTTGAGCTGTAAATGGCATAGGCGTTTATAGGCCCCATGTAGACGGGACGCTGGTGCAAAGTGTTCTGAACTAGGGTTGAAAGTGGCGTTTAGAAAGGCGCGCTTTGTGGCGTTTGCATGCCGTGTTTTACCACATTTGCGTGTATATGATAAGGAGCCGCCCTAAGCTCCAAAAACAGTATTATTTATGATTTTAGCTATTTTTGGAGACCAGAGTGATATCAGCAGCTGAGAGCAGCAGTGTAGTTGTATTTAGCGTGTCACTTGCCACATCACTTGCCACAAGATGTGGATTGTCCACTTGCCACGTCAGCTGCCCCAAGTTGTGGATTGTCCACAATGCAATGGAAGCAATTTCATTGAGATATATATATATATATATATATATATATATATATATATATATATATATATTGGTTTTTCCTCATTTGCCATAAATTTGGAGTTTATCAATGTAAAAAAATAGGTCACCTTTAAAAACGCTTCTAAACTAAAATGCGGCTAAACGCTTGTACCACGTCTGAAACGTGGAAATCTTTGGCGTCTGAAGGCATTTTGAGGGTTTGTGAAAAACGATTTTAAACGCAACTGCAGATTTTTTTTTGTAATAGAATTCAATGGACCCGCATCCAAAACGCAAGTACCGCAATTTTGCGGCGATTTTTTGTTTTACCCGTTTATAGCTGGTTGTTAAAGGAAATGTAACAACAAAAAAAAAAACGGTTAAAATAAATAAATAAATAAATAAAATAAAAAACAGCGTGTGGGTCCCCACCCCAGGTCCATACCAGGCCCTTGGGTCTAGTATGGATTCAAAGGGGACCCCCTCAAAAAATTGAAAAAAAAACTGGCGTGGGGGTCCCCCCAGAATCCATACCAGGCCCTTCAGGTCTAGCATGTGTTTTAAGGGGAACCCCGCGCCAAAAAACAAAAAAAATTGCGTGGGGTCCCCTAAAAATACACACCAGACCCTTAATCCGAGCACTCAACCTGGCAGGCTGCAGGGGAAAAGGGGGGGACGAGAGAGCGCCCCCCCTCCCTCCTGAACCGTACCAGGCCGCGTGCCCTCAACATGGGGGGTTTGGTGCTTTGGGGCAGGGGGGCGACCTGCGGCCCCCCACCCCAAAGCACCCTGCCCCTATGTTGATGGGGACAAGGGCCTCTTCCCGACAACCCTGGCCGTTGGTTGTGGGGGTCTGCGGGCGGGGGGCTTATCGGAATCCGGGAGCCCCCTTTAATAAGGGGGACCCCAGATACCTGCCCCCCACCCTATGTGAATGAGTATGGGGTACATCGTACCCCTACCCATTCACCTGGTGGCAAAATAAGTCAATAAAAAAAGACAACACAGGTTTGAAAAGTAATTTATTGGGCAGCTCCGGGGGTCTTCTTCTGACTTCGGGGGTCTTTCTGCCGGGCCCCCGCTATCTTCTGCTAGCTCTTTTGCTAGCGGGGTCCCGGGCTTCCTCGCCATCTTCCGGTGCCACTTTTTTTGGCAAGGGGCGTGGTCACCGGGTGATGCCACCGCTAACGCCGCCCCCGTTTCACGTCACAGTCCCATCATTCCCCGGGACTGTGACATCATACGGGGCGGGGTCAGCGGTGGCATCACCCGGTGACCACGCCCCATGCCAATAAAAGTGGCGCCGTGCTCGGACAGATCATTGCAGCGGTGGACAGCGACGAGGCAACATCGGGCGAAGAGAAGAGGGAAGAAGGCGACGAAGAAGACCGGGACCCCGCTAGCAAAAGAGCTGCGAGAAGATAGTGGGGCGCCCGGCAGAAGGCAGAAAGAACCGGAGATCGTGGAGAAGACACCGGAGAAGAACCGGAGAACAGAACAAGAGACCCCCGAAGTCAGAAGAAGACGGCGAGGTAGCCCGGGACCCCGCTAGCAAAAGAGCTAGCAGTAGATAGCGGGGGCCCGGCAGAAAGACCCCCGAAGTCGGAAGAAGACCCCCGGAGCTGCCCAATAAATTACTTTTCAAACCTGTGTTGTCTTTTTTTATTGACTTATTTTGCCACTAGGTGAATGGGTAGGGGTACGATGTACCCCATACTCATTCACATAGGGTGGGGGCCGGCATCTGGGGGCCCCCTTTTTAAAGGGGGCGTCCGGATTCCGAAAAGCCCCCCGCCCGCAGACCCCGACAACCAACGGCCAGGGTTGTCGGGAAGAGGCCCTTGTCCCCATCAACATGGGGGCAGGGAGCTTTGGGGTGGGGGGGCCGCAGGTCGCCCCCCTGCCCCGAAGCACCAAACCCCCCATGTTGAGGGCATGCAGCCTGGTACGGTTCAGGAGGGAGGGGGGCCGCTCTCTCGTCCCCCCCTTTTCCCCTGCGGCCTGCCAGGTTTTCGTGCTCGGATAAGGGTCTGGTTTGGATTTTGGGGAGACCCCTACGCCGTTTTTCAGCTTAAGGGGGTTCACCTTAAAATCCAGACCAGACCTAAGGGTCTGGTTTGGATTTTGGGAGGGACCCCCATGCCGTTTTTCGGCTTAGGGGGTTCACCTTAAAATCCAGACCAGACCTAAGGGTCTGGTTTGGATTTTGGGGGGGACCCCCACGCCGTTTTTCAGCTTAGGGGGTTCACCCTAGAATCCCGACCAGACCTAAGGGCCTGGTATGCTCCTGAAGGGGAACCCATGCCTGTTTTTTCATTAAAATTTGGCCTGGAGTTCCCCTTCATGATTCATTCCAAACATGGGACAGTGAGGCTGCCGAGGACCAGCGCGATGACATCGCGCTGGACACATTCTCGGCCAGCTAGTCGCCTCTAGGACACGACTTGAGCGGCTGCTTCACGCTCAGGTCGTGTCCAGGTCGCCTCGCAAAGTCGCGCTGTCCCTGTGTCAGCCGGCACACGAGTCGCCCGCAAGTCGGATCCGACTTCCCGGGCGACCTCTATTCAAATCAATGGGCTCCCATAGGGAACCATTCATTTTCAATAGAGCGCCGCTGACATTTCTATTTACTAAACCAGTGCGACGCTGCTTCCTGCGCCCAGTGAAGGAGTTATCCGGCGCACCAATTAAGGTTAGGAGCAGCGCAGCGCACTGTTATTAGACTATCAGCCCCAGTGTGTGTATATAAAGAATTTGTATTTTTTTTTAACAAGTATCATAAAGCCCACGTTCACACTGGGGCTGCGGGAGTGAAGCCTGCGAGTTCAGCTGAACTCGCACGATTTCACTCCCGCTGGCAGTCCCGATTTCAGCCACGATTTCAAAGACATCTGAAACAGATGTCAATGTAAATCGCGGCTGAAATCGCAAAAAGTAGTACAGAAACTACTTTTTGTAATCAGTGCAGCGCCGCAGATGCGGCGTCGCACCGATTAGGACGGTGCCATTGCCCGCAATTTGTGGCAAATTTCGCCGATTTGACATGCGATTTGACATGTCAAATCGCATGTCAAATCGCACCAGTGTGAACCAGGGCAAAGAGTAACAAACAATTATTAAAACATAAGTGGTTGGGTTGTTGTAGAGAACACTTAAGATGCACATATTACCCGTAAAATTCCAATCATACATGCACCGATATTGTAAACATAGAATAAAGCTAATATGCAATCGTGTTTCCTACGCGTTACAGAGTATAGTGAATTCCTTCTTCAGGGATAGGGATGAGTCCGATGTTCGAGTCGAACGTAAGTTCGACTCGAACATCGGGTTTTCGCCTGTTCGCCGAATAGCGAACAATTTGGGGTGTTCGCGGCAAATTCGAAAGCCGCGGAACACCCTTTAAAAGTCTATGGGAGAAAAGTGATCATTTTAAAGGTTAATATGCAAGTTATTGTCAAAAAAGTGTTTGGGGACCTGGGTCCTGCCCCGGGGGACATGTACCTATGCAAAAAAAGTTTTAAAAACAATAAAATTGAAATATTCCTTTACATTTCGTACCTGGGGAGTGTCTATAGTATGCCTGTAAAGTGGCTCGTTTTTCCCGTGTTTAGAACAGTCCCTGGGTAAAATGAAATTTCTAAAGGAAAAAAAAGTAGTTTGTGAAATCTATAACTTTCCTACAGACTAAATAATATACAGTGGGGATAGAAAAGAATCACCCCTCTTTAAAATATTAACATTTTGTTGCTTTGAGGCCTGAAATGAAGACAAACACAGTTTTTGTTTTATCCAGCTGTATTTACAATTTATAACATTACATCCAAGAGAAAGATATAACACCAATGTGTCATAAAAATAAAATCTAAGACAGAATCACTGAGTTGGAAAAATAATCACCTCTCTTATATCAGTGGTTTGTTGAACCACCCTTTGCTTTAATTACAGTCTTTAGTCTGTTGGTATATGTCTCTACTAACTTTGCACATCTAGACTTTGCAATATTTTCCCACTCTTCTTTGTAGGACTGCTCAAGTTCAGTGAAATTTGATGGTGAACATTTGTGGACTGCAGTCTTCAAGTCATTCCACAGATTTTCAATGAGGTTTAAGTCTGGGCTCTGACTATGCCATGCAAGGACACTCACCTTTTTTCTCCTTTAACCCCTGTGTGGTAATTTTTGCTGTGTGCTTTGGGTCATTGTCATGTTGGAAGGTAAACCTTCTTCCCATTGCCAACTTTCTGGCAGAGAGCAGCAGATGGTGGACACGTTTTTCCACGTAGCCTCAGAATCCAGTACAGCTCAACATGGGTGGCACAGTGGTGTAGTGCATAGCACTCTCACCTAGCAAGTAAAAAGGGTCACTGGTTCGAATCCCAACCATGACACTACCTGCCTGGAGTTTGCATGTTCTCCCTGTAGCTGCGTGGGTTTCCTCTGGGTATTCTGGTTTCTTCCCACACTCCAAAGACGTGCTGGTAGCTTAATTGGCTTCTGTCTAAATTGGCCCTAGTATATGAATGTGAGTTAGGGATCTTAGATTGTAAGCTTCTTGAGGGTAGGGACCAATGTATATGTAAAGCGCTGTGTAAATTGACACGCTAGATAAGTACCTTAAATAATAATAACATCATTCCTACAGTAAAGCATGGAGGTGGTAATATTTTATGTATATGTTATGGAGGTGTTTCTCTGCAGCAGGAACTAAAGCACTTGTCAGTAGGGATGAGCCGAACATCCCCCGGCTCGGTTCGCACCAGAACATGCGAACAGGCAAAAAATTAGTTCGAACACGCGAACACCGTTAAAGTCTATGGGACACGAACATGAAAAATCAAAAGTGCTAATTTTAAAGGCTTATATGCAATTTATTGTCATAAAAAGTGTTTGGGGACCCGGGTCCTGCCCCAGGGGACATGTATCAATGCAAAAAAAAAGTTTTAAAAATGGCAGTTTTTTCAGGAGCAGTGATTTTAATAATGCTTAAAGTGAAACAATAAAAGTGAAATATTCCTTTAAATTTCGTACCTGGGGAGTGTGTATAGTATGCCTGTAAAGCAGCACGTGTTTCCTGTGTTTAGAAGTGTCCCTGCACAAAATGTCATTTCTGAAGGAAAAAAAGTAATTTAAAACCACAGAAAAGCAATTGCAATTTTTTTATTGACTTTTATCTGTATTGCCGACCCGACAATTCATTAATAGATGCAGTAGTTTTAAATTACTTTTTTCCCTTCAAAAATGACATTTTGCGCAGGGAACCAAAATTAAAAAAAAATATGGCGTGGGGTCCCCCCAAAAATCCATACCAGACCCTTCAGGTCTGGTATGTATTTTAAGGGGAACCCCGCACCAAAATTCAAAAAAAAAAATACGGCAATAAATTAGAGCGCCCCCCCTCCTGAACCGTACCAGGTCACATTCCCTCAACATGGGGAGGATGTCTCCATGTTGATGGGGACAAGGGCCTCATCCCCACAACCCTTGCCCGGTGGTTGTGGGGGTCTGCAGGCGGGGGGCTTATCGGAATCTGGAAGCCCCCTTTAACAAAGGGGACCCCCAGATTCTGCCCCCCCTATGTAAACTAGTAACGGGTATAGTGTACCACTACCATTTCACAAAGAATGTTTAAAAAATTGTAAAACAACACACAGACACAGTTGGGGAAGTCCTTTATTAAAAATAAAATAAATAAAAATAAAAAACCCATTCCAGTGATGTAATCCAGTCTGTCCAGCGTTGTTCTCTATGTCCCGGGGTGATCCGATGTCTAGCGCTGCAGTCTTCTCCAGTCTCCACTCCACACAAAACCCCCATGACTTACGAGGGGGCGGGGTCACCCGTCACATCATAGGGTAAGCCCCAGCTTTCCCCGCTTGCCGGGGAATAGCCAAATGACGTAGGAGGAGTCCCGCCTACGTCATTGGCTATTCCCCGGCAAGCGGGGAAAGCTGGGGCTTACCCTATGATGTGACGGGTGACCCCGCCCCCTCGTACGTCATGGGGGTTTTGTGTAAAGTGGAGACTGGAGGAGACTGCAGCACTGGATATCCAATCACCGCGGGACATACAGGACAATGCTGGACAGACTGGATTACATCGCTGGAATGTTTTTTTTTTTTTTTTAATAAAGGACTTTTCCAACTGTGTCTGTGTGTTATTTTTTTTTTTTTTTTACACTTTCTTTGTGAAATGGTAGGGATACAATGTACCCGTTACCAATTCACATAGGGGGGGCGGAATCTGGGGGTCCCCTTTGTTAAAGGGAGCTTCCAGATTCCGATAAGCTTCCTGCCCGCAGACCCCCACAACCACCGGTTAAGGGTTGTGGGGATGAGGTCCTTGTCCCCATCAACATGGGGACATCCTCCCCATGTTGAGGGCATGTGGCCTGGTACGGTCCAGGAAGGGGGGGCGCTCTCCTATCCCCCCCTTTTCCTGCGGCCTGCCAGGTTGCATGCTCGGATAAGGGTCTGGTATGGATTATTGGGGGGACCCCACGCCATTTTATTTTAAAATTTTGGAGCGGGGTTCCCCTTAAAATCTATACCAGACCTGAAGTGTCTGGTATGGATTTTGGGGGGGACCCCACGCCATTTTTTTTTATTTTGGTGCGGGGTTCCACTTAATATCCATACCAGACCTGAAGGGCCTGATATGAAATTTGGGGGGACCCCCACACATTTTTTTTACATTTTGGTTCCCTGCGCAAAATGTCATTTTTGAAGGAAAAAAGTAATTTAAAACGAATGCATCTATTAATGAATTGTCGGGTCGGCAATACAGATAAAAGTCATTAAAAAAAATGTCAGGGGTTCCCCTTAATATTTATACCAGACCCAAAGGGCCTGGTAATGTACTGGGGGGGGACCCCTGCAGTTTTTTTCAATGACTTTTCTCTGTATCGCCAGGGACCCGGGGATTCATTATAGCCGCGGGTGGTTTTAATTGACTTTTTTTCCTTCAGAAATGACATTTTGTGCAGGGACAATTCTAAACACGGGAAACACGCGCTGCTTTACAGGCATACTATACACACCCCCAGGTACGAAACTTAAATTAATATCTCACTTTTATTGTTTCACTTTAAGCATTATTAAAATCACTGCTCCCGAAAAAACTGACGTTTTTAAAACTTTTTTTTGCATTGATACATGTCCCCTGGGGCAGGACACAGGTCCCCAAACACTTTTTATGATAATAACTCGCATATAAGCCTTTAAAATTAGCACTTTAGATTTCTCCCATAGACTTTTACAGGGTGTTCCGCGGCTTTTCGAATTTGCCGCGAACACCCCAAATTGTTCGATGTTCGGCGAACAGGCAATGTTCGAGTCGACCATGAGTTCGACTCGAACTCGAAGCTCATCCCTACTTGTCAGGATAGAATAAAAATGGATGGGGCAGAATGCCATCAAATTCTTGAGGAAAATCTGCTGCCCTCTGCCAGAAAGTTGTCAATGTTAAGAAGGTTTACCTTCCAACATGACGATGACCCAAAGCACACAGTAAAAATGACCACACACTGGTTGAAAGAGAAAAAAAGAGGATGTCCTTGCATGTCCTAGTCAGAGCCCAGACTTAAACCTCATTGAAAATCTGTGGAATGACTTGAGGACTGCAGTCCACCAACGGTCACCTTCAAATTTCACTGGACTTGAACAGTTCTGCAAAAAAGAGTGGGCAAATATTGCAAAGTCTAGATGTGCAAAGTTAGTAGAAACATATCCCAATAGAATAAAGGCTGTAATTAAAGCAAGATGTGGTCCAACAAAATTAGGTGGGTGATCCTTTTTCCAACTCAGTGACTCTGTTTTTAATTATTTTCTTTTTTTTTCTGACATGTTGGTGTTATACTGTATCTTTCACTTGGATGTTATAAGCTGCACTAGTAAACCCAGCTGGATAAATACAAAAACTGTGGCTGTCTTCATTTCAGGCTGCAAAGTAAACAAAATGTGATTATTTTAAAGCGGGTGATTCTTTTTTATACCCACTGTACACTGATTTGGGTTATTTTCACCAAAGAAATGTAGAAGAATACATATTGATCTAAATTTATGAAGAACGATAATTTTTTTGCAAAATTTTATAACAGAAACAAAGAAAATCGTGTTTTTTTCAAAACTTTTGGCCTTTTTTCATTTATTTATCAAAAAAAAAAAAAATGTGGTGATTAAATACCACAAAAAGAAAGCTCTATTTGTGTATTGCATGACCGCGCAATTGTCATTCAAAGTGTGACAGTGCTTAAAGCTGAAAACTGACATCGGCAGGAAGGGGTAAAAGTGTCCAGTATTGAAGTGGTTACAATTTTTCAGCTTGATTTTAAAATGTAATTATAAAATATATTTTTTTTTTGCTTTTAAATATATTTGTGTTATGGTGATTTTACAAAAACATTTTTTGGATGGGGTCCTCTAACAAGCCATCAGCCAATTATTAATTGAATTGGTTTACTATAGGCAAATAGGCTATCCACTTTGCAAGGGAATTTGTATTTTGCAAGGGAGTTTGCCCCCAGAGCTAGGTAAATGTGGTGAAGTTTCCCTTTGCAAAGAATACCAACTCACAAGCAAGTAACATTTAAAAAAATGTCATTTTGCTTGCACATGATTGTGTAGCACACAGACCCTTTTTCTGCCGTCCTTCGTTGCAGTCGGGCACACCTGCTACTTGCCCGGTATCCCCCCTTGTGTAGAGGGGCGAGCGGTGTTATTGTTTGGGCCTTGCAGCAATTACCTCTCTCAAATGGATCCCTTGCTCCATTGTCTAGGTAGAAGTTTCTCAGAATAAGGCCAATGTCCACACAGGAGTAAAACCTAAGCAGTAAGGTTTTATTCTTTATCTTTGCAGAAAACTTGGAGAGAAAGTAGGAAACAAGAGAAGTAGGGGAAGGTTCAGGTACGCAGCACTTAAAACACAATGCAACTCTTTCGTCGCCACTCAAGCCTGAGTGGGTACTGCTCACCCGGATAGTCCCTTTGTAAGCGATCCTAGCAGCCGGGATGGAGCACAGATAAATTGTGAACTTTTTAGGGGATGCGATCAGGAATCCTCTGCCACAGGATTGTTAGTCCCAAACCTCCCAGCCAAGTAATAATGAAGAACCTTTAAGCCGGATTGGCATATTGCAGGGCTTGCAACGATGGATCCCTCCTTCGGTGAGCTCCAGGCCTCCTCCCGAGACAGCAGTACCGTCGCTAGTCTCCTCCGGGGCAGATCCTCCCCTGCTCTCCTTTCCTAAGCGTGGCTTCCCTACAGTTGGCAGCCTGGGATCCTTCTTCAGTTAGAGTCTCTAGCTGAAGGTGCTGGGCCTACCAGGTAGCGATGTAGCCTTGGGCTGAAGGTGCCCGGGGCTATTCCAAACAAGCGCACCCCTGGCCTGGAGGGCCATGAGGCGCACAAGCGGGTAGACCACGCCCACTGTACGGCTGCCAAGAAAGGACACCCAAGGTGTTGTGATACCCCCTGGGGTTCAACCTATGCTGGTAATGACAGTGCCACCTACAGGCAAACAGGGAACACTACTGCCAGGCAGTATCACACCCAGAGCAGAAGCAAATCCAGAACAAACAATTGATCTGAGCCCAATTACTGGCTCAGATTACCCTTACATTTACACATAGCGCCCCCAAATATTGGGGTGGGCGCTACACACACCCCCTCCTAGAAAAGACACTGTCCCCAGTGGCTGGGGAAATCAAAATCCTTCAATCCTGAAGGCTGTTGATTTACTAATAATTAAAAAAAAAAAATTTGAACTTGGTACCTGAACCAAAAAAATTTTGGGAGGGGAGAAAGAAAAGAAAAGAGAGAATACACAGAATAACATTACATTTTCCAAAGAAGACATTTAAATTTCACGTTCAAATATACAATCCACCCATCACTGACTATCTATCCCACCTTATTCTCTTGTGGTCTTGATAGTAGCTTCCGGTACCTGCAAGAAATCACAAACAACAGGCATAATAAAAAAAAAACATCCTAACTCACAAAAGAAGCAGACTGTTTCCCCGAGAGGAGACAGTTTCCTTCTATAAAGTTTTTAATGCTAAGCCTAGCATAAAATTTCCCTAAGTGCCATATCATCGTTAAAGTCTCTTCATTCCTGCAGACCACTGCCACCTAGTTTTAGCAGAGTCTCACCAAAAAAAAAAATTCTTGCGCAAGGGGTTTGTAACACAACACACTGAACATCCCACTGTTGAGTGCAGCGTCTTCTTACCACAACACTCTAACTAACTACCCCAGAGTTAGCTCAGAGAAAAAACTGTCCTTTTTCCGGAGAGAAGGAAAAAAACAAACATACTCTCCTTTAGAGCGGACATCCTCTTTTAACAGAGGGCAAAGTCACTTTGATCCAAGATTCAGTTCACCCGGAAGGGGCAGGATATAAAAGCAAAGTCAAACTCCGGTCTTTTAGTTCTCAAAGACAGAAACTTGGATCCGGAAGGGTCACTGATTTCCACTGCTTGTCCAGAGTCGTTATGAAGTAAGTCACATCATCTCTCCCTGGGCAGCAAATCACAACTCGGTCAGCGTGGATGTGCCAACCATAATTCCAGTCCCTGCGGCAACATTTGAACCAATCTTTCATGGCAGCTGAGTGGGCAAAGTTCCTGTATGGCTTGGGCACTTTAAGGTAGTCCCAGATAGCTTCCCCGTACCACCATTAATAGTTCCTTGGGCACATAGGGGTACTCCAAGCCATGCTCACCAGCCACTCTTCTCATAAGGATCCGCTGCAGGCGAGCAAGTTTGGGCAGGGTCTCCTGCTCCAGGCATCACATAAGAATCCAAAACCGTAACAGGCTCTGGCGAAAGTCTCTCATTTGTCACAATGATAGCCTTCTCTGTTATAGCTCAGATTACCCTTAAATTTACACATAGCGCCCCCAAATATTGGGGGGGGCGCTACAATTGGATGATAGAAGTCAAGAGAACCTCACCTCATTCCCTAAGCTCTGGGGAATTTCCCTTGCAAATTGAATGGTTTATTCACCTTTAGTAAATCAAAAGCGATATTGATAATCACTATTGAACAGTGAATAGTGAGTGAAAATTCAAATCTTTGGAGAGATTTTGTCTCACTTTTTCTTCTACGGGACAGGAAGTGAAGGAAGACATATCAAATGGGATTCAGATGGGAAAAAATCTGACAGGCTGGTTTTAGCCATTTCTTACTTGATTTAAAAATCGAATAATTTACCTATTGCATGTTGTCAAAGGGCTTGTAAATAGTATATTTTTGACAAGTGGTATGTAAAATAATTCCTGAAAAAAGTTGCCAGCTTGGAGGGCTGGTTTTTCTTTAAATAATTTTTTCTATCTTCTGTATTTTGTTTCCCTTTTTTACCTAAGCACTAAGAAGTCTCTGAATGTTCAATTTAAACCAACTGCCTTTCAAAATGTGCCTGCCACAACAATTTGCAATATAAAAATATGTTTTATTACAAAAGCAAAAACAAAAAAAAGTCCTTTACAAAGTAAACTTGCAGGGGTCCTGATTATTGCACACCATACAATGTATTGTAGGTGTCTTTGATATGAGGAATCCCCAGTGCTACTCACTCCTCAGGCTTACAGGACATAGCTGAAATGAGTGATATGTATAGTCCAGCAATAGATTCCTCCCTTTCTATTAGTAACTGAAAAAATCATGATTGCCCAGGGGAGTAAAGGACTACTTGTGTAGGACATATTATTGTATTTTTTTTTAAATTGCTGACACATCTTAAAAAGTAATGAGTTGCAGTTGAAATGATGACTGCCTTCATTTCAATATTACAGACTTGTCACTTCTGAAGGAATCTCATGCTAAACTGATAAGTTAAAAAGAATAACTTTAAGGCCAAGTAAATTTAGCCAAAAAACTGTTTTAAAATTGTTACTTTTTTTTTAACTGAAAAAGTTGGTAGATTGAAGATTGAAAATGTTTAAAAAAATGTTTGTTTTTTGTTTTTTATTTTTATATGAACATTACTCCTAATTTTTTTACATGTACTTCACCAGGCCTCAATAAAATATCTTAAATGTTAATAAAACCAATGAAGCTGAATATTTTTGATAAAACGAAATTGCTTTTATTTCTATAGAGCTTGAGAAAAGTTATCTACAGAGGACACCTACATGATTCAGTATGCTGTCAGTTGCCCTTTACTCAGCAGTCAATGGGCAGATTAGAGCACAGTGTTATACCTAGAGTGCAATATTTAAAGAATATGTTACCCCACCAATTCTTATTTCTGATATGTGCCCGTTGTACCATGTACTTGTATGACAAATTAACCTGTTCTGTTTGTATAGCTTCTTTTGAATGAAATTCTTTGTGTTATTATTATACAGGATTTTCAAAGCGCCAACAGTTTGCACAGAGCTTTACAATATAAAGGGATACAGCACAGTTACAATACAATAAAACACAAGAAGGTTAGGAGGGCCATGCACATAAGACTTTACAATCTAATATAATGGGGCAAGTGGTACAAAAAGTTATAACTGTGAGGGAGGAGCTGATGGAAGTGATAAAAGTTCAGTTAGTTGGAGGCGTGATAGGCTTCTCTGAAGAGATTAGTTTTTCATGGAACGCCTAAAGGCAGCCAGAGTAGGAAATAATCAGACAGACTGAGGTAGAGAGTTCCAGAGGATGGGATATTGTCATGGATATGCAGTAGTGTTTGTCTGTCAGCTTACCTTCCTTCCCATGTGTTCATCTTAGAGGCCAGAACCCTTTCACCTGGCTTCCTTTATAATCTCCTCCCAGCCTGACTCCACCCCAGGCCCTATAACAGAACACTATATTAACCTGTGCACTGCAAGCCTGCTTTGCTGATCAACGTGTTTGTTAGGCATTGTGTGTTTGGGTTCCTGCCTGCCGTGTGCTACGTCTGTCTCTCTGTTACGTTATTGGCTTGTCCCCGACTATCCCTGTCTGCTCGTGACCCTTGACCTTCGGCTTGTCTTTCGTTATCCTTGTCTGCTTGTGGCCCTTGACTTTCAGCTTGTTATTCGTTACTCTTATATCTCGTGCTGCTGCTTCCCCTCTTGTCCCCTTATCCTATGGGGCGTGAGCTAGGAGACTCTAGGGGCCACGACCTGGACCCAGCCTGCAGCATAACATCCTCACCACTAGAGGCTCTGGAGAAGACCTGATGGGTCTTAGACTCCGCGCCCTGGGGAATCTTGGCTCAAGCTTCCCATAGGATCCCGGTTGTGCTCCTCTGGTCCCGCTTTCCACAACCACCCAGTTTCCTATCCGCAGCAGTCAGCCATAGGGTTCACTACCTTGCGGTGCACTCCTGTCCCCCTACGGTGTGCACCTGTCACCTGGCCACAGGTGACCTGACAGTTTGATCAGCCATGAACCCGGCTGACATCCCGCTCCTCGCGGATGATCCATTGCAGGGCATAGTTTGCAGACTTGAAACCCAGGAATCGAATCAGACTCAGGTGATGCGATTCCTCCAGGATCTGGCTTCTCGCTTCGAGCAGCTTCAGGCCTCCTTGGGAACCCTGAATCCGCAACCTCAAATACAACCAGCGGCTGCACCTATTGCACCAGTCGCAGCCACACACTCACTACAACTGCCAGCTCCATCCCGTTTCTCTGGGGACTCCAAGGCTTGCAGGGGGTTCCTTAGCCAATGCACGATTCATTTTGAGCTCCAGCCCCAAAACTTCCTGTCTGATCAGGCTAAGGTAGCCTATATCATTTCCCTCCTCTCTGGTGAAGCTTTAGCCTGGGCAGCCCCTCTGTGGGAACTGAATGATCCAGTGGTTTCTAGCCTGTCTGGCTTCTTGAAACTTTTTCGGAATATCTTCGAAGAACCGGCTCGTGTCTCTTCAGCGGCCAGCGCCCTTTTACGTCTCCGCCAAGAGTCTGCTTCTGTGGGACAGTATGCCCTTCATTTCCGCATACTGTCGGCTGAGTTGAGCTGGAACAATGAGGCCTTAGTCGCAACCTTTTTGCATGGCCTGTCTAATAGAGTGAAGGATGAATTAGCAGGAAGAACCATCCCCACTGATCTGGCCGGCGTTATCTCCTTGTGTAACCAGATCGATATTCGCTTTCAGGAGAGGACCTTAGAAAAGCAACGCCAGCACTCCTTGGTTCTTAGTCAGCCTGAGCTCCCCTCTCTTCAACCCGTAGAGCATCTCCTACCAGCTGAGGAACCATGCAGCTGGGTCGGACCAGGCTATCCCCCGAGGAACGTGCTAGGCGCAGAACTCTTGGTCTGTGTCTTTACTGTGGGGGCAAAGGTCATTTTCGTGACACTTGCTCTCTTTGTCCAGAAAAACGTTCGGGTCCACTTCATCTGGAAAGTGGAGTATTGGACCCAGAAATATCACCTTCCCCTTCTCGTCTTCTGCTTTCTGTGTTCCTTCATGTTGGTGCTTCTTCTCATTCGGTCTCTGCATATCTGGATTCCGGAGCTGCTGGTAATTTCATGGACTGGGAAATCGCATCGTCCATGAGACTTACTCTTTTGCCTCTCACCACACCATTGGTGGTCTTGGCGATTGATGGTACTGTTCTCCCAGGGGGACCTATCCGCTTCCAGACCCTCCCTGTTAAGATGTCGGTAGGGACACTCCACCAGGAGTGGATATCCTTCCTTATCTTACCCAAGGCCTCAACGCCTATAATTTTGGGTCTCCCATGGTTACAGCTCCATTCTCCTCATGTGGACTGGACTACTGGACAGATCCTGGCTTGGGGTCCCTCCTGTTCCTCGTCCTGCCTACCCAAGGTTGCCCCCTGTGAACCTGAGCCGGTCATTCATTCCAGGTTGCATAACCATTTACATTTCTCTGTCCCTAACCACCCTTGGACGCACAGCCAGGCTAGCTTGTCTACGAGTCCTGCAGTCGCTACGTCTTGCGATGCGATTCAGGTAGTCGCTACACCTGACTCAGCTATTCACTCTGCCTCTGTACTAGTTATGCCAGTCCAGCCCATGCCCAGTGAGCCTCCTACTTTTTCTTGTTCAGGACATTCTGCTTGTCCTTCAGCTATTCAGCTTGACTCCGGCGACATGTCACCTTCTAACCAACCTGACTTCAGGGTTCCACTGACATCTGCCCAGTCTGATGGTCCTGTGCAAGATGACCAGTCCCCCTTTAAGGGTCTAGGGGACCCTCCTCAGATTCCTGTTGATCCTCTCATGCCCTTGCTTATTCCTAGAGAGCCTTTGGTCCTCAATAGATCTTCTTGTCATCTCCCTACCTCGTTTTCGGTCTCTGAGGATAATCTTAAGTACGAGGTTAGACAAGTTCTGGATTCTCGGCTCTGCAGAGGCATTCTTCAGTACCTTCTGCATTGGAGAGGTTTTGGTCCTGAGGAGGTGTCTTGGATCACTGCATCTGATGTCGCTGCACCTCATCTGTTGAGGAGGTTTCATCAGAGATTTCCCTTTAAGCCTGGGCCCAGGCGGGGGAGGGCCCATAAGAGGGAGGGTACTGTCATGGATATGCAGTAGTGTTTGTCTGTCAGCTTACCTTCCTTCCCATGTGTTCATCTTAGAGACCAGAACCCTTTCACCTGGCTTCCTTTATAATCTCCTCCCAGCCTGACTCCACCCCAGGCCCTATCACAGAACACTATATTAACCTGTGCACTGCAAGCCTGCTTTGCTGATCAACGTGTTTGTTAGGCATTGTGTGTTTGGGTTCCTGCCTGCCGTGTGCTACGTCTGTCTCTCTGTTACGTTATTGGCTTTTCCCCGACTATCCCTGTCTGCTCGTGACCCTTGACCTTCGGCTTGTCTTTCGTTATCCTTGTCTGCTTGTGGCCCTTGACTTTCAGCTTGTTATTCGTTACTCTTATATCTCATGCTGCTGCTTCCCCTCTTGTCCCCTTATCCTACGGGGCGTGAGCTAGGAGACTCTAGGGGCCGCGACCTGGACCCAGCCTGCAGCATAACATCCTCACCACTAGATGCTCTGGAGAAGACCTGCTGGGTCTTAGACTCCGCGCCCTGGGGAATCTTGGCTCAAGCTTCCCATAGGATCCCGGTTGTGCTCCTCTGGTCCCGCTTTCCACAACCACCCAGTTTCCTATCCGCAGCAGTCAGCCATAGGGTTCACTACCTTGCGGTGCACTCCTGTCCCCCTACGGTGTGCACCTGTCACCTGGCCACAGGTGACCTGACAGATATGCTCTGGAGAAAGCCTGGAGACAAGCATAGGAAGAGGAGACAAGGGGGCTAGAGAGCAGGAGGTCTTGGGAGGAGTGGAGAGGACGGTTTTGGTGATATTTGGAGACAAGATTGGTGATGTTATAAATGGCTTTGTATGTTGTTAGTGTTTAGAATTTTATTCGCTGGGCAATCAGAAGCCAGTCGACAGATTGGCAGAGAGGGGTGGTAGACACTGAGCAGCTAGCAAAGGTAGATGAGTCTGGCAGCAGCATTCATGATAGACTGAAGAGGGTATAGCCTATGGAGAGGAAGGCCTATAAGAAGGGAGTTGCAGTAGTGAAGGTGAGAGATAAAAAGGGAGTGAATGAGTAGCTTGGTGGTTTCATTAGTTAAAAAGGGAAGAATTTTAGAGATGTTGCGGAGGTGAAGACTACAAGTCTTCCTGAAATCATCCTGACAGTCCCTCTGCTTTTCTATTTCAAACTGAGAGGTAGAGATGAGTTTTATGTTTGGGTCGAACATGAGCTATATAAGAGCTGTCAGGCTGGAGCGCGTCATTCATCGGGTGCCTCCCGTGGAGGCAGGATCGTGTCGGCGTCGTATCCTCGCTGGAGATCGAGACTGGATTACACCACTGGAATCATTTTTTTCTTTCTTTTTTTTTCTTTTTAATAAATGACTTGTCCCAAGCTGTGTACTGTGTTTTTTTTTAAAAATTACACTTTTTTTTGTGAAATGGTAGGGGTACAATGTACCCCTTACCAATTCACATAGGGGGGGGTGGGATCTGGGGTCCCCTTTGTTAAAGGGGCTTCCAGATTCCGATAAGGCCCCCGCCCGCAGACCCCCACAACCAGCGGGTAAGGGTTGTGGGGATGAGGCCCTTGTCCCCATCAACATGTGGGTTGAGGGCCTGGCCTGGTACGGTTCAGGAGGGGGGGCGCTCTCTCGTCCAGTGTGTTTCCTGCCGGGAAAACCATGAATGTGCCCCCGGAGCATGTGACTGTGACGTCATGGGACCATGTGACTGTGACGTCATGAGAAGCCTATATTAATCTCTGCGGACCGAAGATTTATCATTACTGCGAGAGGAAGCGACGAGTCAACATCGAGGAGGAGAAGAGGGAAGAAGACGCCGACGGCGACGACGGGAAGACCGGCTCCTCCACTAGCAAAAGAGCTACCAAGAAGTTAGTGGAGGGGCCGGCAGAAGGACAACGGAGAGCCGGACGAGACGACGGAGAAGACCGGGCCTCCGCTAGCAAAAGAGCTAAAAAGAAGTTAGCGGAGGCCCGGCGGAAGAAAGAACCGGAGAGCGGGAGAAGAACCGGAGAGCGGGAGAAGAAGAAGGCGACGGAGAAGACCGGGCCTCCGCTAGCAAAAGAGCTAAAAAGAAGTTAGCGGTGGCCCGGCAGAAGAAAGAACCGGAGAGCGCGGCGACGACACCGGAGACCCCCGAAGTCGGAAGAAGACCTCCGGAGCGGTGCAATAAAATACTTTTAAAAACTGTGTTGTGTGTTTATTACCATTTTTTTCCACCAGGTGAATGGGTAGGGGTACGATGTACCCCATATTCATTCACATAGGGTGGGGGCCGGTATCTGGGGGCCCCCTTATTAAAGGGGGCTCCCGGATTCCGATAAGCCCCCCGCCCGCAGACCCCGACAACCAACGGCCAGGGTTGACGGGAAGAGGCCCTGTCCTCATCAACATGGGGGCAGGGTGCTCTGGGGTGGGGGGGCCGCAGGTCGCCCCCCTGCCCCAGAGCACCAAACCCCCCATGTTGAGGGCATGTGGCCTGGTATGGTTCAGGAGGGAGGGGGGCCGCTCTTGTCCCCCCTCTTCCCCTGCGGCCTGCCAGGTTGCGTGCTCGGATAAGGGTCTGGTTTGGATCTTGAGGGGGACCCCCACGCCGTTTTTTCGGCGTAGGGTTCCCCTTTAAATCCAAACCAGACCCAAGGGCCTGATATGCTCCTGTAGGGGGAACCCACGCCGTTTTTTTCTTTAAAAATTGGCGTGGAGTTCCCGCTCAGGATTCATACCAAACGCAGTGCCTGGTATTGGCGGGAATCCGCGTCGGATCCCCGCCTATCGGCAATGCGTGTCGCTCATCGTGAAAGGAACATTTTTTCCTTTCCCGATGACGAGACAGCTCGGCGCTGGCTCTCGCGACTGAGCTCATAGGGTGTCAATATCGGCGGCACCTACTGTACTTACCTGTCCATGGTAAACCCGCTCCTGCTCGAAAAGACTTTGACGCATGCGCGGTAGCATACAAGGGTAGTGTAGGGTGTAGCAAGATGGCGGCGACGGCATCGAATGTGACAAGCGCAGGCTAGTCGATGACGCCACCACGTTCTTGCCATTCAAAAGAACGGCGGTTCTTTTGAATGGTCGTGTGTACACTCGGCGTGCAAGGCAAGCTTGCCGGGAATCCCATCGGGAAAACCAATGTTTTTTTTCCCGACGGGATTCCCGCCCGTGTGTATGAGGCTTAAGTTGCCATTTTGTATGCTTTTCTTTCGAAACATGTTCGTATGCTTTCTTCCAAAGATTTTGATTTGATTCAGGTCAGGCTTTATCATTTTCCAAGTAAATAGTTTTGGATATACCAGGCTGTGATCATTGCCTTTCCCAGTATGCTATTGGCATATCTGTGCTTCTTCTACTTTCACATAAAGTGTGGATAATTCTTTCTGCAACATCATTTATCCAGGATTGTATGGTACAGTAATCTGGAACATCATTTCACAATTCCTTAGTATAGTCTGGGCTTTACCATTTGTGTACTCTGTTGCATTGTTTATGCAGAGTATTTTAGGCAATTTGCAAAACTTGTTAGTTACTTGAGTAATATATGAATTAACTAAAATTATTTAAAATTAACTAATTTAATAAAATAATTAACCACTTCAATACAGGGCACTTTCCTCCCTTCCTGCCCAGGACAATTTTCAGCTTTCAGAGCTGTAACACTTTGAATGGCAATTGCGCGGTCATACAAAACTGTACCCAAACAAAATTATTATCATTTTCTTCCCACAAATTTTGGTGGTATTTAGTCACCAATGGGGTTTTTATTTTTTGATAAACAAATTAAAAAATACCCAAATTTGGGAAATAAAAAAGGTTTTTCTTTGTTCCTGTAAGAAAATCTTGTTTTCTCCTTCACTCACGGGCACTGATGAGGCGGCACTGATGAGGGGGCACTGGTAAGGTGGCATTGATGGGCACTGATGAGGAGGCACTGATGGGCACTGATAGGCAGCACTGATATGCAGCATTGATGGGCACTGATATGCAGCACTGATGGGCACTTATAGGCGTCACTGATGGGCACTGACAGGCAGCACTGATGGGCACTGACAGCCCAAACTGATGGGCACTGTCATGCGGCACTGATTGGCACTGACAGGTGGCAGTGATGGACACTAATAGATAGCGCTGATGGGCAGCACTAATGATGAGGTACTGACATGTATTACTGATGGGCATTGATTGGCACTGTGATGGGCACTGATTGGCACTGTGGTAGGCACTGATTGACACTTGTGTGGGCACTGATTGGCACTTTTATGGGTACTGCCTGGCGTTAATGATGGGGCACTGACTGGCAGCTGCTCTGCACCTCTCATGAGGGCTGTGCTGTTAATCAATGTGCTGATTATCAGCACAGACCCCCCCCCTCTGACAGCGCGAACTGAGGAAATCTGTTTACCGGCACTTCCTGGTTCACATTGTGATCAGCTGTGATTGGTCACAGCTGATCACGTGGTAAATAGCCTCCGTCAGAGGCTCCCTACTATGATCGAAAATGCAGTGTGTCAGACAGACACACAGCACCACTGATCGCTACGCTCCACGCCCCCGCAGGTGCACGCCGGCATGTTATCCTGCTGGACATCATATGACACCCAGTCAGGATAACGGAACCACCGCCTGGCCGTCATTCTGCTATAGGCCTGGCGGGAAGCAGTTAAAATAAGAGCAGTTTCACTTTTTGCACTTTCTGTTTTTCACTTACAGTGTATTCATTCATTGGCTTTCATTTAACATATGTAACTACCTTGTAGCTACCTGAGTAGCAGTGCTGCTAGATGAAAGTCATTTACAGTGACTTGAAAAAGTATTCATACCCCTTGTAATTCTCCACATTTTGTCATGTTACAACCAAAAACGTAAATGTATTTTATTGGGATTTCATGTGATAGACCAACACAAAGTGGCACATAATTGTGAAGTGGAAGGAAAATTATAAACGGTTTTCAACATTTTTTACAAATAAATATGTGAAAAGTGTGGCATGCATTTGTATTCAGCCCCCTTTACTCGGATACCCCTAACTAAAATCTAGTGGAACAAATTGCGTTCAGAAGTCACCTAATTAGTAAATAGAGTCCACCTGTGTTTAATTTAATCTAAGTATAAATACAGCTGTTCTGTGAAGCCCTCAGAGGTTTGTTAGAGAACCTTAGTGAACAAGCAGCATCATGAAAGCCAAGGAACACACCAGATAGGTCAGGGATAAAGTTGTGGAGAAGTTTAAAGCAGGGTTAGTTTATAAATAAAATATTCCAAGCTTTGAACATCGCACGGAGCACTGTTTAATCCATCATCCGCAAATGGAAAGAGTATGGCACAACTGCAAACCTACCATGACATTGCCGTCTATCTAAACTGACAGGACGGGCAAGGAGAGCATTAATCAGAGAAGCAGCCAAGAGGTCCATGGTATTTCTGGAGGAGCTGCAGAGATCCACAGCTCAGATGGGAGAATCTGTCCATAGGACAACTATTAGTCGTGCACTCCACAAATCTGGCCTTTATGGAAGAGTGGCAAGAAGAAAGCCATTGTTGAAAGAAAGCCATAAAATGTCCAATTTGCAGTTTGCTAGAAGCCATGTGGGGGGGGGGGGGGACACAGCAAACATGTGAAAGAAGGCACCCTGGTCAGATGAGACCAAAATTTAACTTTATGGCCTAAAAGCAAAACACTATGTGTGGCGGAAAACTAACACTGCGCATCACCCTGAACACACCATCCCCACCTTGAAATATGGTGGTGGCAGCATCATGTTGTGGGGATGCTTTTCTTCAGCAGGGACAGGGAAGCTGGTCAGAGTTGATGGGAAGTTGGATGGAGCCAAATACAGGGTAATCTTAGAAGAAAAGCTGTTTGAGTCTGCAAAAGACTTGAGATTGGTGCAGAGGTCACCTTCCAGCAGGACAACGACCCTAAACATACAGCCAGAGCTGCAATGGAATGGTTTAGTTCAAAACATATTCATGTGTTAGAATGGCCCAATCAAAGTCCAGACCTAAATCCAATTGAGAATCTGTGGCAAGATTTGAAAATTGCTGTTCACAGACGCTCTCCATCCAATCTGACAGGGCTTGAGCCATATTGCGAAGAAGAATGGGCAAAAATGTCACTCTCTAGATGTGAAAAGCTGGTAGATACATCCCCAAAAAGACCTGTAGCTGTAATTGCAGCAAAAGGTGGTTCTACAAAGTATTGACTCGGGGGGGCTGAAAACTAGGCATGGACAAACGGTTCGGCTTGAGCATGAGTTCGGGCCGAACTTTGGCTGTTCGGACTTTATCCGAACAACCGAACGACCACAATGCACTGCGCCGCTGCACAGTGCACTGAAAGCCCTGATTGGCTGAAGCAATTAAAGCTTTGCCCAATCTGGGCACAGAGCACTGTCAGAGCCATGATTGGATGCTGTCATGATGATTGTATCCAATCATGGCTCATTGCTCTTAATCCCGCCCCACACTATAACAGTATTCTTTCCATAGCAGCCATTTGTAGTGTGATAGCGGCATGGAGAGAGATAAAACAGGGCTCTGTTTAGTGCTATTAGACAGTTAGTGTGTTATAGTGTGCTGTTCTGATTCTATTGTCAGTGTAGAATATCAGTTTAGTGTGCATCTAGGGATAGTTCAGTGTGAGTGTAGTGCGACCATTCATCTTTACGTTAGTGTGAATAAAGGGATAGTTCAGTCATTGTGAGTGTAGTGCGACAATTCATCTTTACATTAGTGTGAATGTAGGCATAGTTCAGTCAGTGTGAGTGTAGTGACCGTTTAACAAAGTATATTTTATTGCGTTACTGCAAGTTTAACGCCGTATAGTTCTGTGCGTTACTGCAAGTTTACGGCTGTATAGTTCTGTGCGTTACTGCAAGTTTAACACTGTATATTTCATTGCGTTACTGCAAGTTTAATGCCCTATATTTCATCGTGTTACTGCAAGTTTAACGCTATATAGTTCTGTGTGTTACTGCAAGTTTAATGCTATATATTTCATTGCGTTACTGCAAGTTTAATGCTTTATATTTCATTGCATTACTGCAAGTTTAACGCCATATACTTCTGTGCGTTACTGCAAGTTTAACACTTTATAGTTCTGCGCATTACTGCAAGTTTAACGCTGTATATTTCATTGCTTTACTGCAAGTTTAACACCCCATATTTCTGTGCACTACTGCAAGTTTAACGCTTAAAAGTTCTGTGCCTTACTATAAGTTTATTGCCGCATATTTCATTGTGTTACTGCAAGTTTAACGCTGTATATTTGCTTGCGTTACTGCAAGTTTAACATTGTATATTTCATTGCGTTACTGCAAGGTTAACGCCATATAGTTCTGTGCGTTACTGCACGCTTTTTTGACGCAGTATATTGCAGTATAATATGGTGTATCTGGGGAGTGTGTCTGTGTAGTGAATACTCAAATTAAAGTGCACCGAACACCACTTTCCATTGATTAAAGTGCATTCACTTACCCATTTACACATATCTTTATTACTTTTTTTCTAATAAGCACCCCCCACTCCCCCCCATCATGTCTGGGAGGACAGCAAGGAGAGGCAGACGTTCCCATGGCAATATAAGGGGGCCGTGCAGTGTATGTGTCCACAAGCAAAGGTGGACGTTGTCAGTTCTCAGGCAGGGCATTATTTCCTCTGTTTAATGATGTTGCCCGTGCTATTCAGCCACAGAATGAAGAGGAGGTGCTGGACTGGCTTACTAATCCATTCTCATTCTCCGTCACCCAAGCAGAGACTAGTGCGCAATCCCCTGCAGCTGCCAGAGTAGCAAAACCTGCCTCTTTGTCCACAGCTATTCCTGCCAAAGCCCCAGCGTCAGGCATGGAGGAGTCAGCGGAGTTATTTGAACACAGCGTCAGCCACTTGCACCTTGATGATGCACAGCCCTTACTCTATTCAGATGTTGATTCTGAAGTTGAGGAAGGCAGGAACATGAGCCTACAGAGAGGGGAGAACACTGGTTCACAAATTGGCATTCATGTTCCCCAAGCTGCAGCGTATTGCCAAGTTGTCTCTAGTGGTAATGAGGGTGGAGGAGATGATGAGGTTACTGACTCGACTTTGGGTGCCGGGTAGAGCAGAGGAGCAAAGTGAGGATGAGGCACAACCCCAACGATCCAGCTATCATGGCAGTGTAGAGAGCAGCCACCCTATTTCATCACATTGTGGAGCTGTTATCTCCCGAGTCCCGACCCACTTCCCACAGCTCAGCTGTCTGGGCCTTTTTTAGTACATGTGCAGCTGATCGCACTGTTGCTATTTGCAAACTTTGTCTCAAGCACATCAAGTGTGGCAAAAACACCAACCATTTGGGTACCACGTGCTTGACAAGGCATTTAACCTCCCCACCACTCAGCCCATTGGCAACAGCACCTAAAAGCCACACAAAAAGGGCACAAATCTGTCCCTCCTCCTTACTCACCTCAGTCTGTCCCTGCTATACCTCATGACCTCTCAGCAGCCTCCACTGACAGGGATAATGGTATAGCGCAGGGTGTCCCAGGTCCTTGCAGCACATCTGCCAGCAACACACCACCAGCTTTAGACTATAGCTGGCAAATTTCTCTGCCCTATCTGCTGCAGTGGAAAAATACAGTCCCTGCCACCCATATGCCTACCGTCTAAAAGCAAACTTGTCAAAGCTGCTGGCTCTACAACTTCTGCCTTTCCGCCTGATGGATTCTGCCCCCTTCCGTGAAATTGCAGAATGTGCTGTACTACAATGGCAGGTTCCCAGTCGCTATTTCTTTTCAGGTAAGATCATTCCAGCTCTCTACCATAACTAGGGATGAGCCGAACACTAGACTTGTGCACAACGGAAAAATTAGTTCCGTTTCGGTTCGTTTCTTTCCGGTCCTGTTGATTCGTAATCATTCGTAATTTTGCTAGACGGGATTTTTCGTGTTCGGACTCATTCGTATTTTTGCAAGCGACATTTTTCGTTGAATTTTTTGTTGCTTTATAATTCGTACTTTCGGTAGAGTACGTTGTTTTTCGTTGATTCTGGACACAACTCCTACTTTCGTAACTTTTTTTGGGTTCGTTGATTCGTAATTTTCCGTGTCTCTCTCACAACGACGCTGCCTATTATGCCTAATGTGCTTCGAATGGATTTGTACTTTTCTAAATACATAGCGGTTATTTGTAACGATTCGAAATCTCGTATTTTACTTTCATTTTTTACATGCGGCTATAGGCTCCGCCCCTGTACACCATTTTGAGAGGGTTCAGCACGGTGAGGGAGAAGCAGAGAGCAGAGCAGAGTGAGTGTTATTGTGCTTCGAATGGATTTTAAATCTCGTATTTTACTTTCGTTTTTTCATGCGGCTATAGCCTCCGCCCCTGTACACCATTTTGAGAGGGAGTTCAGCATGGTGAGGGAGAAGCAGAGAGCAGAGTGAGTGTTATTGTGTTTCGAATGGATTCGTACATTCGTAACTTTTTTCATAACGAATTATGCCGAAGACCTTCGGGCATTCGCTATTTTGCGGTATAATTTATTTCGGATTCGGTTTTATTCGTAATTGCTCTGTTCGGAAATTCGAATGCTTCCGAATGTCCGAAAGTTGCTAAATTCGGACGAATTTTGATTCGTTACGAAACGAATTGCACAAGCCTACCGAACACCCCCCCGTTCGGTTCGCACCAGAACCTTCGAACGGACCGACCGTTCGCACGAACTTTAGAACCCTATTAAATACAATGGACGCGAACGTTCGAAATCTAAAGTGCTCATTATAACGCCTAATATGCATTTTATTGTCCTAAAAGGGGTTTGGGGACCTGGGTCCTGCCCGAGGGGACATGTATCAATGTAAAAATAATCTTTTAAAACGGTCGTTTTTTTCAGGAGTAGTGATTTTAATGATGCATAAAGTGAAAAAAAAGTGAAATATTCCTTTAAATATCGTACCTGGGGGGTGTCTAAAGTATGCCGGTAAAGTGGCACGTGTTTCCCTTGTTTAGAACTGTCCCTGCACAAAATGACATTTCTAAAGGAAAAAAAGCCATTTAAAACTGCTTGCGGCTTTAACCACTTAATGACCGCCCACTGTAAAAATACGTTGGCAGAATGGCACCGACAGGCAAAGTCACGTATATCTACGTGATTGCCTTTGTATAGTTGGGGGGTCCGATCGGACCCCCCTTCTTTACAGTGAGCGGTCGTTTTCCATTGGGGAGCGATCCGGGATGAGGGGACGGCCGTTCGATTCCGGCCACCCCCTCGCGATCGCTCCCAGCGAATGATATGCTTCCTCTGCTGTGTAAATGTAAACACAGGTGGAGGAAGTGATGTCATCTCTCCTCGTGTCGGTCTTTTCGATCCGGCGCGAGGAGTGAAGACATCTCACAGTAAGTGCACCAACAGCCCACTGACACCAGTACACGTAGGCACACTTTTCACCCCCCAGTCACCCCCAGATCACCCCCCAGATCAACCCCAGTACCCCCAGTCACAGTGCACTGTTTGCAGTGGTCATTTTTTTACTGATCACTAGTGATGAGCCGAACACCCCCGGGTTCGGTTCGCACCAGAACCCGCGAACGGACCGAAAGTTCGAACGAACATTAGAACCCTATTAAATACAATGGATGCGAACGTTCGAATTCTAAAGTGCTAATTATAAAAACTATTATGCATGTTATTGTCCTAAAAAGGGTTTGGGAACCCGGGTTCTGCACCAGGGGACATGTATCAATGCAAAAATAAGTTTTAAAAACGGTCGTTTTCCGGGAGCAGTCATTTTAATGATGCATAAAGTGAAAAAAAAAAAGTCAAATATTCCTTTAAATATCGTACCTGGGGGGTGTCTAAAGTATGCCTGTGAAGTGCCACGTGTTTCCCGTGTTTAGAACTGTCCCTGCACAAAATGACACTTCTAAAGGAAAAAAAAGCCATTTAAAACTGCTTGCGGCTTTAATGTAATGTCTGGTCCCGGTAATATGGATGAAAATCTTTAAGAAAAATGGCATAGCTACCCCATGACCCCCCCCCTACCCCAGCCCATTACCAGCCCCTTTGGGTCTTGTATGGATATTAAGGGGAACCCCGCACATAAAATAAAAAAGGCCCTATATACTCAGAACAGCCGTATACAGGCGGTGCATACAAGACAGGGACTGTAGGTTTGTTCTTATGTAGAATCTGTTTGTAATTTTGAACAGGTACATTGTTGAAGTGTAGCTCCAGACCAAAAATCTATTTTTAAACTTTTTGGAAAACATAGGTAAGGGTTATCACCCCTGTAACATTTGTTTTGCTGTCTGTGCCCCTGTTCAGAACATTTCACCTCACTTTCCGTCCTAATGACAACTGTTTTTGAAATGTGGTGTTTTTCTTGAAACAAGGATTGCTGATAAAGCATCAGTACAGAGGAGACACCTTTCTCCCATATTTATTCTTACAGGAGAGAATTTTCCTTCCTAGTGGTAGATTTCCTCTCACTTCCTGTTGTCTTCTTGCGTTTGCAAGTAGGAGTCGTTTGTAAGTTGGATGTTTGAAAGTAGGGACCTGCCGTATATACTCTGCAGAAATAGGCCCCTTAGTTGTTGGTGTTGGCACAACACTGTAAGCACTCACAGTTACTCTTGGTTGGTGCTGGAACGCCCTGCTGTCAACTATTATATCAGGAATTTTAATTACATATAATTGTTGAACAGTGGTAGTAAAAATTGGGCCTTTGATGGTGGTGCTGGTGCCACAACACTGTAAGCCCTGACAGTTACTCTTGGTGGGTGCAGCAATGGGCCCTGCTGTGAATTATTAGATCAAGAATTGTAATTACATGCCCCTGTTGAACAGGGGCTGAAAAATTGGGCCTTAGGCACTGGTGGCACAACACTGCAACCCTTCACAGATACTGTACTTGGAGCACAGCAATGAGCCCTGTTGCAAAGTATTGCTTCAAAAATTGTAATGACACGCCCCTGTTAAACAGGGGCTGAAAAATTGGGCCTTAGGCACTGGTGGCACAACACTGCAACTCCTCACAGATACTGTACTTGGAGCACAGCAATGAGCCCTGTTGCAAAGTATTGCTTCAAAAATTGTAATTACACGCCCCTGTTAAACAGGGGCTGAAAAATTGGGCGTTAGGCACTGGTGGCGGCACCCATAAACAAAAATGATCTTCCAAGCTATCATCATCAATCGTATCATTGAGGACTCGGAGGAGGAGGATAGCCAGTCAACATAACAGCACAGGCACTCAGCATCAGCATCAGTCTTGAAGGGATGTGACATTTTAAAATCAATTAGTCTGTTATATCAGCATCAGGTGTGTGGTAGCTGGTGGTGATCCAAGACTGGTTCATCTTGATGAAAGTCAGTCGATCAACCGAGTCGGTGGACAGGCGCACCCTGTGATCCGTGACAAATCCTCCAGCAGCACTGAATGTGCGTTCCGAAAGAACGCTGGATGCAGGACAGGCCAGTAGCTCAATTGCATACTGTGCAAGCTCTGGCCAGTGATCCATCCTCAAGACCCAGTAAGCCAGAGGATTTTCGGTGGGGAAGGTGTCCAAGTCTGACCTTGCCCCTAGATATTCCTGCACCATGTTTATCAGACGCTGGCGATGGTTGCTGGAACCGATCATACTTTGGGGCTGCGGACTAAAGAATTGTCTGAACGCATCGGTCAGACGGCCACCTTCCCCACCGCTCCTTCTTTGACTGGCCGAAGCCTCAGCAACTCGTTGTCCAGGACCAGGAGTTTGCAACCTCCCAGTCTCTGGGAACGCGTTGCACAGACCTTTCTGCAAGGCCTCCCGGAGTTGTCTCATCCTCTGCTCCCTCTGCGACGGTAACATAAGGTCCGCAACCTTACCCTTGTACCGTGGATCAAGGAGAGTGGCCAGCCAGTAATGGTCCCTCTCCTTGATCCGAAGAATACGAGGATCCTTCCGCAGACTTTGCAGGATCAGGGAGGCCATGCAGCGTAGGTTTGCTGAGGCATTCGCTCCGGAGTCCTCTGGGTCACTAAGGACGACATGATCCGCAGCCACCTCCTCCCAGCCACGTACAAGTCCACTGGTTTCTTGGGACTGTAAATCATCCCTAAAAGACTGCTGCTGATGATGCTGAGTGCCAGCCTCCACCTCCATGCTGACACAATCCTCCTCCTCCTCCTCCTCCTCCTCCTCCTCCTCTTCCTGTGCGATGGGTGGGACAGAAGGAACACTGTCTGGGTAAAGGGGGCCTTGAGAGGCAAGGAAGTCCTCCTCTTCCTGCCTCTGTTCTGCCTCAAGTGCCCTGTCCATTATTCCACGCAGCGTGTGCTCCAACAGGTG
Organism: Rana muscosa; assembly: GCA_029206835.1. Lineage (NCBI taxonomy): Eukaryota > Metazoa > Chordata > Amphibia > Anura > Ranidae > Rana > Rana muscosa. The sequence continues at coordinate 182,928,331 of CM055121.1, forward strand.
GACAAGAGGTACAGTGTCACTGATGCATGCACTGTCACTGCTCACCATCCTCGTGGCCTCCTCAAATGGTGCCAGGACAGTGCATGCATCCCTGATCATGCCCCACTGGCGTGGAGAAAAAAAACCAAGCTCCCCTGACCCTGTCCTGGTGCCGTAGTCGCACAGGTACTCATTGATGGCCCTCTGCTGCGTGTGCAGCCGCTGCAGCATGGCCAACGTTGAGTTCCACCTGGTGGGCATGTCACATATAAGGCGGTTCTTGGGCAGGTTCAACTCCTTTTGCAGCTCAGCCAGGCGAGCACTGGCATTATAAGATCTGCGGAAATGCACACAGACTTTCCTGGCCTGCCTCAGGACATCCTGTAAGCCCGGGTACCTGCCCAAGAAGCGCTGCACCACCAGGTTAAGGACGTGAGCCACACAGGGCACATGGGTCAGTTGTCCCTGTCGGAGGGCGGAGAGGAGGTTGGTGCCATTGTCGCAAACCACCATTCCTGGCTTAAGCTGGCGTGGCGTCAACCACCTCTCGGCCTGGCCCTGCAGAGCAGACAGGACCTCTGCCCCAGTGTGGCTTCTGTCCCCCAAACACACCAGCGCAAGCACGGCATGGCATCTTTTTGCCTGCGTACTTGCGTAGCCCCGTGAACGGCTACGGAGCACCGCTGGTTCATAGGACAAACCACAGGAAGAGGCCATGGAGGAAGAAGAAGAGGAGGGGGTGGAGGAGAGAGGTGTGTCACAACCAGTAGTAGCATTTTGGAGGCGTGGCGGTGGGACAACCTCCAACACTACTGCACCTTGTCCTGAATCCTTCCCAGCTGCCAAAAGAGTGACCCAATGGGCCGTGAAAGAAAGGTAACGTCCCTGTCCATGCCTGCTGGACCATGAGTCAGCGGTAATATGCACCTTACCGCTGACCGCCCTGTCCAGCGAGGCCAAGACATTGCCTTCCACATGCCGGTAGAGAGCCGGAATAGCCTTCCGTGAGAAAAAGTGGCGTTTGGGAACCTGCCACTGAGGAACCGCACATTGCACAAACTCACGGAAGGGGGCCGAGTCTACCAACTGAAAAGGCAGCAGTTGAAGCGCTAGCAATTTAGCCAAGCTAGCATTCAACCGCTGGGCATGTGGATGGCTGGGAGTGAACTTCTTTCGACGGTCCAGCAGCTGGGGCAGGGAAATTTGCCTGCTAGAATCGGACGTCGGTGTACTGCTAGCAGAGTGGGCGCAAGTACTTGGCTGTGACACACCTAATTCTACACCTTCATTCCTCTCAGTGCATGTTTCAGAGAGGACTGAAGTTATAGTGGGGTTGGAGATCCCAGCTGATGCGGTGCAAGGAGAGGTCCGCTTGGTTCTTTGGTGTGGGTCTTTGAGGTAGGCTTGCCAACGAGCTGCATGGCAGGTCAACATATGTCTGGTCAGGCATGTGGTACCCAAGCGGCTGATGTTTTGGCCACGCGATATACGCTTGAGACATATGTTGCAAACAGCAGCTGTGCGATCTGATGCACTAGCCTCAAAAAAGGCCCACACCAAAGAACTTTTTGAATGATGGGCAGAGGCAGCGCCCTGCACAGGCGGAGCTCTGCGGTGTGATTCCGTCGGTGTACTGCCCTTACGCTGGCCACCAAAGGGCATCCTGCCTCGTTGGAGATGTGCCTCCTCCTCATCCTCCTCCTCCTCCTCTCTCCTATTAGGCACCCACGTGGAGTCATTGACCTCATCATCCCCTCCCTCCTCATCACTGGAGCCAATCTGGCAGTATGCTGCAGCTGCTGGAACATGACTGCCAGATTGGTGTCCTTCTTGAGCATCCCCTCTGTCTGCTCTCACGCTACTGCCTTCCTCTAGCTGGGTTTCATCATCAGACCCTTCGAAACGCTGGGCATCCTCCTGGAGCATGTACCCAACACTGTGCTGAAACAGTTCGGGGGACTCCTCAGGAGGAGGACATGGTGGGTCTAGGGAAGGAGTGACTGATGATTTGTCTGACATTGATACCAGGGAAGACGACGCTTTGGCAGCTGCTTTTCCAGTACCCTGAGCCTGGGTGAGAGAGGATGAGGAGGAGGAGGAGGGCTTGGTCATCCACTCTACCAAGTCTTCGGCATGATGTGGCTCAACATGTCCAGCTGCCGAAAAGAAGGACAAGCGTGTCCCATGGCCATGTGCTGATGACAATGCACCGCGTCCACGACCAGCACTGTTGCCCCCAGACACAGAGCCTGCTTGCCCTCTTTTATTGCCTCCTGACTGTCTGCCTCTCCTTGTTTGCCTTCCAGACATTCTAATAGATGGCCTGCAGGGAGATGGGAAAAAAGCAATAAGGGCTACCTTCAGGTGTCCTTCTCTGTCCCTTGAAACAAGGACTTTCACAGTGAAAGAAACTGACACTGTCCCTACCTAGAGTTTTCTGTCCCTAGAATAAATGTTTTTTTTAATCACAATATAGCACAAGGACAATTCACTCAATGTCTCTCCAGGTCCCTGGAAACAAGGACTTGCAGAGTGAAAGAAACTGACACTGTCCCTACCTAGAGTTTTCTGTCCCTAGAATAAATGTTTTTTTTAAGCACAATATAGCACAAGGACAATTAACTCACTGTCCTTACAGGTCCCTGGAAACAAGGACTTGCAGAGTGAAAAAAAAAAAACACTCTCCCTACCTACAGTTTTCTGTCCCTAGAAAAAATGTTTTTTTTAAGCACAATATAGCACAAGGACAATTAACTCACTGTCCTTACAGGTCCCTGGAAACAAGGACTTGCAGAGTGAAAGAAAAAAAACACTCTCCCTACCTACAGTTTTCTGTCCCTAGAAAAAAATGTTTTTTTTAATCACAATATAGCACAAGGAAAATTAACTCACTGTCCTTACAGGTCCCTGGAAACAAGGACTTGCAGAGTGAAAGAAAAAAAACACTCTCCCTACCTACAGTTTTCTGTCCCTAGAAAAAATGCTTTTTTTAATCACAATATAGCACAAGGAAAATTAACTCACTGTCCTTACAGGTCCCTGGAAACAAGGACTTGCAGAGTGAAAGAAACTGACACTGTCCCTACCTAGAGTTTTCTGTCCCTAGAATAAATGTTTTTTTTAAGCACAATATAGCACAAGGACAATTAACTCACTGTCCTTACAGGTCCCTGGAAACAAGGACTTGCAGAGTGAAAGAAAAAAAACACTCTCCCTACCTACAGTTTTCTGTCCCTAGAAAAAATGTTTTTTTTAATCACAATATAGCACAAGGAAAATTAACTCACTGTCCTTACAGGTCCCTGGAAACAAGGACTTGCAGAGTGAAAGAAACTGACACTGTCCCTACCTAGAGTTTTCTGTCCCTAGAATAAATGTTTTTTTTAAGCACAATATAGCACAAGGACAATTAACTCACTGTCCTTACAGGTCCCTGGAAACAAGGACTTGCAGAGTGAAAAAAAAAAACACTCTCCCTACCTAGAGTTTTCTGTCCCTAGAAAAAATGTTTTTTTTAAGCACAATATAGCACAAGGACAATTAACTCACTGTCCTTACAGGTCCCTGGAAACAAGGACTTGCAGAGTGAAAGAAACTGACACTGTCCCTACCTAGAGTTTTCTGTCCCTAGAATAAATGTTTTTTTTAATCACAATATAGCACAAGGAAAATTAACTCACTGTCCTTACAGGTCCCTGGAAACAAGGACTTGCAGAGTGAAAGAAACTGACACTGTCCCTACCTAGAGTTTTCTGTCCCTAGAATAAATGTTTTTTTTAATCACAATATAGCACAAGGACAATTAACTCACTGTCCTTACAGGTCCCTGGAAACAAGGACTTGCAGAGTGAAAGAAACTGACACTGTCCCTACCTAGAGTTTTCTGTCCCTAGAATAAATGTTTTTTTTAAGCACAATATAGCACAAGGACAATTAACTCACTGTCCTTACAGGTCCCTGGAAACAAGGACTTGCAGAGTGAAAGAAAAAAAACACTCTCCCTACCTACAGTTTTCTGTCCCTAGAAAAAATGTTTTTTTTAATCACAATATAGCACAAGGAAAATTAACTCACTGTCCTTACAGGTCCCTGGAAACAAGGACTTGCAGAGTGAAAGAAACTGACACTGTCCCTACCTAGAGTTTTCTGTCCCTAGAATAAATGTTTTTTTTAATCACAATATAGCACAAGGACAATTAACTCACTGTCCTTACAGGTCCCTGGAAACAAGGACTTGCAGAGTGAAAGAAACTGACACTGTCCCTACCTAGAGTTTTCTGTCCCTAGAATAAATGTTTTTTTTAAGCACAATATAGCACAAGGACAATTAACTCACTGTCCTTACAGGTCCCTGGAAACAAGGACTTGCAGAGTGAAAGAAACTGTCACTGTCCCTACCTAGAGTTTTCTGTCCCTAGAATAAATGTTTTTTTTAAGCACACTATAGCAGAAGCACAAAACACACTGACACTCTCCCTACCTATCCTTCTCTTTCCCTAAACTAAAGGAATCCAGGTTAAGCAAGAAAGAAATAACAGTCACTGTCCCTGCCTATGCTACTCTATCCCTGCTCCGGAACACACTACACTAGGCCGCCGTGCTGGCGGCCTTTTATAGTGTGGGGCGTGTACTAAACACCCTCAGCAATAATTGGCCACAGGCATCCTGCCTGTGGCCAATCATTGCTCTCCTCGCTGCCGGCGCTGTGATTGGCCAAGCATGCGGGGTCACAGTGCATGCTTGGCCAATCACAGCGCCTGGATGACACTGCGATGGCGTAGTGCATTGTGGGCCGTTCGCGTCACTCGAATTTGGCGCGAACGGCCCAAATCGTTCGATCTTCGTCGAACGATCGAACAGCCAATGTTCGAGTCGAACGTATGTTCGACTCGAACACGAAGCTCATCCCTACTGATCACTGCAATCAGTGTCATTTGTGACAGTAAAAAGTTGCAGGGCAGTTAGGTTTAGGCCCCTTTAGGTCCAGGGTAGCCTCCTAACCCCCCCTAATAAAGGTTTAACCCCTTGATCGCCCCCCAGGTAACCCTTTCACCCCCTAACGCCAGCATCACTAAGCGATCGTATTTCCGATCGCTGTATTTAGTGCCGGTGGTGCCCTAGATAGCCAGTTATTTATTTTTAGTTTCGCCGCAGGTTTTTATAGCGTCAGGTACCCCCATATATTATTTTAACCCCCTGATTGCCCCTAGAGTTAACCCTTTCACCAGTGATCACCGTATAAGTTTTACTGGTGACACTGGTTAGCCGGTTAGTTATTTAGTTATTTAGGTTACCCGTCAGGTTTTTATATAGCGTCGGGTACCCCCATATATAACCTAATAAAGGTTTTAACCCCCTGATTGCCCCTAGTTAACCCTTTCACCAGTGATCACCATATAAGTTTTACCGGTGACGCTGGTTGGTTAGTTTGCTTTTTATAGCATCAGGGCACCCGCCGTATATAACCCAATAAAGGTTTAACCCCCTGATCGCCAGGCGGCTGATATCAATTAGGTTTTAGCGCCAGAGAGGGTCTGCGTCACCCCAGGCAGCGTCAGGTTAGTGCCAGTAACGCTAACACCCACGCACAAAGCATACACCTGCCTTAGTGGTATAGTATCTGAACAGATCTATACTAGCGTCCCCAGCGGTTTAGGGTTCCCAAAAACGCAGTGTTAGCGGGATCAGCCCAGATACCTGCTAGCACCTGCGTTTAGCCCCTCCTCCCAGCCCAGCCCAGCCCAGCCCACCCAAGTGCAGTATCGATCGATCACTGTCACTTACTAAACACAACACACATAACTGCAGCGTTCGCAGAGACAGTCCTAATCCCTGCGATCGCTAACAGTTTTTTTGGTAGCGTTTGATACATTTGCTGACAGTCAGGTGCTTTTTTTACCTGTGAATCTTACTAGTGTACCCCTAAATTTAGAGCCCAAAATGGCAAGACGAAGGTACACTAGTAAAGAGGCCTACGAGATTCTGAGCATGACAGATAGTGAAGAGGAGGTCACGCATCTGTCAGATTCAGGCTCAGAATATCTTCCCGTAGAAGACAGTGAAGTCAGTGGCTCCTCGTCAGATAGCTCTGATGACGAAGTTGAGGTCCCTGCTAAGGTCAGGCGTACCCGATCCCGATCTTCTGAGGTTGTTGAGGAGCAAGAACCGCAGGTCTCTCGTATCATGGAGCAGAGTAGTACTAGTGCCGCTATTCCTTCTGGTGAATTGGCAAGCACCAGCGGCCTAGTACAGCCTGGGCGTACATCCAGCACTGCAGTATCACGTGGTGACGTGGCGAGTCCCATAAGTGCAGTTCAAGCTGGCGAGGTGGCAAGCACAAGTAGTGTCCCGCTGCCACCAAGAAGACAAAGGCAGGCCCGTCGTGCCCATAGTGCCCTTCCTGCAGAATTTGTCTATCCTGAATGGGTCCCCACCACTTCTGCAGAACCCGTACTTCCCCCATTCACTGCCCAACCCGGTATTCAGGTGGAAACAGCTGATTTTATGCCAATTGATTTTTATTCACTGTTTTTCACGGAAGATCTCTATAGATCTATTGTGGACTAGAGTAATTTATATGCTGGTCAATTCATCGCCGCTAACCCCCAGTTGCCTTCCATTGCCAAAGATTGGAAACCAATTACGGTTTCTGAATTTAAGACCTTTCTGGGCCTTTCCCTCAACATGGGCACACATAAATTCCCGTCATTGCGTGCTTATTAGTCCACGCACCCAATTGACCACATGCCCGTGTTCTCTGCCTCCATGCCCAGGACACGATACGAGCAGATTTTGCGGTTCATGCACTTCAACGACAATGAACTTTGTCGTCCACGTGGAGACCCTGAATACGACCGGCTCTATAAAATTCGGCCCCTCATAAACCACTTCAACGAAGGTTTTGCAGCCTTGTTTATTCCCGATCAAGTTGTCTGCGTTGATGAGTCCCTGATTACATTTTCTGGCCGCTTGTCTTTCAAGCAGTACCTTCCCAGCAAGCGTGCCAGATACGGGGTCAAGCTCTATAAGTTCTGTGACAGGGCAACAGGCTATGTATGGAGCTTTACGGTTTATGAGGGAAAAGACAGACAGGTTGAGCCGGTCAACTGCCCGGATTACATAGGGAACGCTGAATAGTGTGGAACTTGGTGTCACCCTTATTCGGAAAGGGGTACCACTTGTATGTGGACAATTATTACAAGAGCGTGCCACTGTTTAGTCACTTGTTTGATCATCAGATTGGAGCATGTGGCACCATGCGACCTAATCGCCAGGGCTTTCCCCAGCGGCTTGTAGATGCCCGCCTTAGGCTGGGGGAGAGAGCCTGCTTGAAGTGTAATAACTTGCTCGCTATGAAGTGGAGGGACAATAAGAATGTTTTCCTTCTTACCTCCCTTCATGCAGACACGACAGTCCAAATTCGTACGGCGACTGGTGTTGTGGAGAAACCCCTCTGTGTCCACGAATATAACCAAAATATGGGAGGGGTGGACCTCAACGACCAGTTGTTGGCGCCGTATCTAATTGACCGTAAGGCGAGACGCTGGTACAAAAAAGTGTCTCTATTCTTATTCCAATTGGCTTTGCTGAACGCTCATGTGCTATACAGAGCTTCAGGCGGGACTTTATCTCTTCTAAAATTTCAGAATGAGATAGTCACAGACCTCCTGTATCCAGGCGGTTCTGCACCTTACCATCCCCAACCAAATGCAGTAAGCCGGCTGCATGAGAGGCATTATCCGTATGCCCTCCCGAGCACCCCTACCCAACGAACCCCCCAAAAAAGATGTCGTGTCTGTAGCAAGCGCGGATTTAGGCATGACACCCATGTTTCTTGTTCATACATCACGGGACACAGAGCAGCATAGTCATTACTATGTGGGTTATATAGAATTACCTTCAGGTGCTGGCACTGGCAACTTCCAAAACAGGAAGTACCCTCCCCTATATAAGCCCCTCCCATCCGGGACTACCTCAGTTTTTTACCAGTGTCTAAGGTGTTGGCCAAGGTTAACATGTATTCATCTGGGCTTGTGTACAGGTTCTCTGGGCCTTAGCAAGCTATTCCGGATCCGACCAAAAAAGCTTCATAGCTAAACGGTCGGTACCCGGGCCTTGCAGAGAAGAGCAGGGTTTTGCCTGTAATGCCTCTCTTAGGAGGGCTGGACCCTGGGATCCAGAGCTCTGGTCATACCCAAAACCAAGAGGCTATCTGTGCAGGGTGCTATACAGGTCCAGGGGAGTGGAATCCTTGGGAACCCGGTCCCTGAAGGTCTAGTACAATGCCTGCCGTGAGAGGTGAAGTTTGGGCTTCTGTGGACCAAACAAAGTCCTGCGGCGGGGAAAAGGTAAGTGGGGGCCCCTCAGGAACTTGGTTCTATTGAGGGGACCCCCAAGCCTAATATGTCTTTCTGCCTGTTACCTAAAGGGTATTCCCGCTAATAGCTGTATATGCCTAAGAAATCCTAAGAAATGTTTTTTCATAAGGGAAGTTTTAAAAAAACTGTAAACCTGGAAATGTTTTTTCATAAAGGAGGTTTTAAAAAAAAAAAAAAAAAAAGACAAAAGTGCGGTACCTGTGTTTGTCCACTAGAGGCCGCTGTGGAACGTCTTTTTTCTTGGGACTATTCCTTCCATGGTGAAAGTCCAGGCAGATGAGTGAGCTCTCTATCAGGGAAGCTGCATTCCTCTGTCATGCTGCCAAGTAGTTTCCTTCCATCCCCGAGTCCTGGTGAAACAGGGACCCTGGCTCCTCTCCCTACATGGCGCCAAGAGCGCACACGTGCACGCGCGCACACATGCTTTCCTTTTATAAGGTTTAGCTTCAAAAAAGGGGGCGGAGCCTGGCGGATGACGCGCTCTGTGCGCCCAGCGCTTCTGCGCATGTGCGGGCGTCCCAGCAAGATAAAAGGACTCAGTCCACGCTGCTTGCTATGGACACAGAGCATGAAAAGGAGCTGGTAGCATGGTATAGGGGCTTACAGCGGGCGGTTGATACAGGCATCCCCAGAAAGACGCATTAGTAGACACCCACTGATGTACATAGCAGCAAATTGCATTAGACTATTTCAGTAAGGGGTGTATTGCGGCTGGAATACCTCAGCTTTGAACTAAGGAATATGCCGCCTAAAAAACTCCGAGATATACCTCTCAGGAAGTGTAGGGGGTCTCCATTGGGCTCTGAGGATCTGGAGCAGTCATCTGCACCCTCCTCCCCTGAGAAATCAGAGGTTAATACCCATAAGGAACCCCCGGGAGTGCCAGGTACTGCGGCTGTCCTCAGTCCACCTGCTCCTGCATATATAACAGAGGAGGTTTTTTCCTCAACTCTGGAGTAGTGATGAGCCGAACACCCCCGGGTTCGGTTCGCACCAGAACCCGCGAACGGACCGAAAGTTCGTACGAACATTAGAACCCTATTAAATACAATGGATGCGAACGTTCGAATTCTAAAGTGCTAATTATAACAACTATTATGCATGTTATTGTCCTAAAAAGGGTTTGGGAACCCGGGTTCTGCACCAGGGGACATGTATCAATGCAAAAAGAAGTTTTAAAAACGGTCGTTTTTCGGGAGCAGTCATTTTAATGATGCATAAAGTGAAAAAAAAAAAGTCAAATATTCCTTTAAATATCGTACCTGGGGGGTGTCTAAAGTATGCCTGTGAAGTGCTACGTGTTTCCCGTGTTTAGAACTGTCCCTGCACAAAATGACACTTCTAAAGGAAAAAAAAGCCATTTAAAACTGCTTGCGGCTTTAATGTAATGTCTGGTCCCGGTAATATGGATGAAAATCTTTAAGAAAAATGGCATAGCTACCCCATGACCCCCCCCCCTACCCCAGCCCATTACCAGCCCCTTTGGGTCTTGTATGGATATTAAGGGGAACCCCGCACATAAAATAAAAAAGGCCCTATATACTCTGAACAGCCGTATACAGGCGGTGCATACAAGACAGGGACTGTAGGTTTGTTCTTATGTAGAATCTGTTTGTAATTTTGAACAGGTACATTGTTGAAGTGTAGCTCCAGCTCAAAAATCTATTTTTAAACTTTTTGGAAAACATAGGTAAGGGTTATCACCCCTGTAACATTTGTTTTGCTGTCTGTGCCCCTGTTCAGAACATTTCACCTCACTTTCCGTCCCAATGTCAACTGTTTTTGAAATGTGGTGTTTTTCTTGAAACAAGGATTGCTGATAAAGCATCAGTACAGAGGAGACACCTTTCTCCCATATTTATTCTTACAGGAGAGAATTTTCCTTCCTAGGGGTAGATTTCCTCTCACTTCCTGTTGTCTTCTTGCGTTTGCAAGTAGGAGTCGTTTGTAAGTTGGATGTTTGAAAGTAGGGACCTGCCGTATATACTCTGCAGAAATAGGCCCCTTAGTTGTTGGTGTTGGCACAACACTGTAAGCACTCACAGTTACTCTTGGTTGGTGCTGGAACGCCCTGCTGTCAACTATTATATCAGGAATTTTAATTACATATAATTGTTGAACAGTGGTAGTAAAAATTGGGGCTTTGATGGTGGTGCTGGTGCCACAACACTGTAAGCCCTGACAGTTACTCTTGGTGGGTGCAGCAATGGGCCCTGCTGTGAATTATTACATCAAGAATTGTAATTGCATGCCCCTGTTGAACAGGGGCTGAAAAATTGGGCCTTTCGTGGTGGTGGTGGTGGTGGCGTTGCCACAACACTGTAAGCCCTCAGAGTTACTCTTGGTGGGTGCAGCAATGGGCCCTGCTGTGAATTATTAGATCAAGAATTGTAATTACATGCCCCTTTTGAACAGGGGCTGAAAAATTGGGCCTTTCGTGGTGGTGGTGGTGGTGGCATTGCCACAACACTGTAAGCCCTCAGAGTTACTCTTGGTGGGTGCAGCAATGGGCCCTGCTGTGAATTATTAGATCAAGAATTGTAATTACATGCCCCTTTTGAACAGGGGCTGAAAAATTGGGCCTTTCGTGGTGGTGGTGGTGGTGGCGTTGCCACAACACTGTAAGCCCTCAGAGTTACTCTTGGTGGGTGCAGCAATGGGCCCTGCTGTGAATTATTACATCAAGAATTGTAATTGCATGCCCCTGTTGAACAGGGGCTGAAAAATTGGGCCTTTCGTGGTGGTGGTGGTGGTGGCGTTGCCACAACACTGTAAGCCCTCAGAGTTACTCTTGGTGGGTGCAGCAATGGGCCCTGCTGTGAATTATTAGATCAAGAATTGTAATTACATGCCCCTTTTGAACAGGGGCTGAAAAATTGGGCCTTTCGTGGTGGTGGTGGTGGTGGCGTTGCCACAACACTGTAAGCCCTCAGAGTTACTCTTGGTGGGTGCAGCAATGGGCCCTGCTGTGAATTATTACATCAAGAATTGTAATTGCATGCCCCTGTTGAACAGGGGCTGAAAAATTGGGCCTTTCGTGGTGGTGGTGGTGGTGGCGTTGCCACAACACTGTAAGCCCTCAGAGTTACTCTTGGTGGGTGCAGCAATGGGCCCTGCTGTGAATTATTAGATCAAGAATTGTAATTACATGCCCCTTTTGAACAGGGGCTGAAAAATTGGGCCTTTCGTGGTGGTGGTGGTGGTGGCGTTGCCACAACACTGTAAGCCCTCAGAGTTACTCTTGGTGGGTGCAGCAATGGGCCCTGCTGTGAATTATTAGATCAAGAATTGTAATTACATGCCCCTTTTGAACAGGGGCTGAAAAATTGGGCCTTTCGTGGTGGTGGTGGTGGTGGCGTTGCCACAACACTGTAAGCCCTCAGAGTTACTCTTGGTGGGTGCAGCAATGGGCCCTGCTGTGAATTATTACATCAAGAATTGTAATTGCATGCCCCTGTTGAACAGGGGCTGAAAAATTGGGCCTTTCGTGGTGGTGGTGGTGGTGGCGTTGCCACAACACTGTAAGTCCTCAGAGTTACTCTTGGTGGGTGCAGCAATGGGCCCTGCTGTGAATTATTAGATCAAGAATTGTAATTACATGCCCCTTTTGAACAGGGGCTGAAAAATTGGGCCTTTCGTGGTGGTGGTGGTGGTGGCGTTGCCACAACACTGTAAGCCCTCAGAGTTACTCTTGGTGGGTGCAGCAATGGGCCCTGCTGTGAATTATTACATCAAGAATTGTAATTGCATGCCCCTGTTGAACAGGGGCTGAAAAATTGGGCCTTTCGTGGTGGTGGTGGTGGTGGCGTTGCCACAACACTGTAAGCCCTCAGAGTTACTCTTGGTGGGTGCAGCAATGGGCCCTGCTGTGAATTATTAGATCAAGAATTGTAATTACATGCCCCTTTTGAACAGGGGCTGAAAAATTGGGCCTTTCGTGGTGGTGGTGGTGGTGGCGTTGCCACAACACTGTAAGCCCTCAGAGTTACTCTTGGTGGGTGCAGCAATGGGCCCTGCTGTGAATTATTACATCAAGAATTGTAATTGCATGCCCCTGTTGAACAGGGGCTGAAAAATTGGGCCTTAGGCACTGGTGGCACAACACTACAACCCCTCACAGATACTGTACTTGGAGCACAGCAATGAGCCCTGTTGCAAAGTATTGCTTCAAAAATTGTAATGACATGCCCCTGTTAAACAGGGGCTAAAAAATTGGGCCTTAGGCACTGGTGGCACAACACTACAACCCCTCACAGATACTGTACTTGGAGCACAGCAATGAGCCCTGTTGCAAAGTATTGCTTCAAAAATTGTAATGACACGCCCCTGTTAAACAGGGGCTGAAAAATTGGGCCTTAGGCACTGGTGCCACAACACTCCAACCCCTCACAGATACTGTACTTGGAGCACAGCAATGAGCCCTATGGCAAATTATTGCTAAAAAAATTGTAATTACACGCCCCTGTAAAACAGGGGCTGAAAAATTGGGCCTTAGCCACTGGTGGCGGCACCCATAAACAAAAATGATCTTCCAAGCTATCATCATCAATCGTATCATTGAGGACTCGGAGGAGGAGAATAGCCAGTCAACATAACAGCACAGGCACTCAGCATCAGCATCAGTCTTGAAGGGATGTGACATGTTAAAATCAATTAGTCTGTTATATCAGCATCAGGTGTGTGGTAGCTGGTGGTGATCCAAGACTGGTTCATCTTGATGAAAGTCAGTCGATCAACCGAGTCGGTGGACAGGCGCACCCTGTGATCCGTGACAAATCCTCCAGCAGCACTGAATGTGCGTTCCGAAAGAACGCTGGATGCAGGACAGGCCAGTAGCTCAATTGCATACTGTGCAAGCTCTGGCCAGTGATCCATCCTCAAGACCCAGTAAGCCAGAGGATTTTCGGTGGGGAAGGTGTCCAAGTCTGACCTTGCCCCTAGATATTCCTGCACCATGTTTATCAGACGCTGGCGATGGTTGCTGGAACCGATCATACTTTGGGGCTGCGGACTAAAGAATTGTCTGAACGCATCGGTCAGACGGCCACCTTCCCCACCGCTCCTTCTTTGACTGGCCGAAGCCTCAGCAACTCGTTGTCCAGGACCAGGAGTTTGTAACCTCCCAGTCTCTGGGAACGCGTTGCACAGACCTTTCTGCAAGGCCTCCCGGAGTTGTCTGATCCTCTCCTCCCTCTGCGAAGGTAACATAAGGTCCGCAACCTTACCCTTGTACCGTGGATCAAGGAGAGTGGCCAGCCAGTAATGGTCCCTCTCCTTGATCCGAAGAATACGAGGATCCTTCCGCAGACTTTGCAGGATCAAGGAGGCCATGCAGCGTAGGTTTGCTGAGGCATTCGCTCCGGAGTCCTCTGGGTCACTAAGGACGACATGATCCGCAGCCACCTCCTCCCAGCCACGTACAAGTCCACTGGTTTCTTGGGACTGTAAATCATCCCTAAAAGACTGCTGCTGATGATGCTGAGTGCCAGCCTCCACCTCCATGCTGACACAATCCTCCTCCTCCTCCTCCTCCTCCTCCTCCTCTTCCTCTTCCTGTGCGATGGGTGGGACAGAAGGAACACTGTCTGGGTAAAGGGGGCCTTGAGAGGCAAGGAAGTCCTCCTCTTCCTGCCTCTGTTCTGCCTCAAGTGCCCTGTCCATTATTCCACGCAGCGTGTGCTCCAACAGGTGGACAAGAGGTACAGTGTCACTGATGCATGCACTGTCACTGCTCACCATCCTCGTGGCCTCCTCAAATGGTGCCAGGACAGTGCATGCATCCCTGATCATACCCCACTGGCGTGGAGAAAAAAACCAAGCTCCCCTGACCCTGTCCTGGTGCCGTAGTCGCACAGGTACTCATTGATGGCCCTCTGCTGCGTGTGCAGCCGCTGCAGCATGGCCAACGTTGAGTTCCACCTGGTGGGCATGTCACATATAAGGCGGTTCTTGGGCAGGTTCAACTCCTTTTGCAGCTCAGCCAGGCGAGCACTGGCATTATAAGATCTGCGGAAATGCACACAGACTTTCCTGGCCTGCCTCAGGACATCCTGTAAGCCCGGGTACCTGCCCAAGAACCGCTGCACCACCAGGTTAAGGACGTGAGCCACACAGGGCACATGGGTCAGTTGTCCCTGTCGGAGGGCGGAGAGGAGGTTGGTGCCATTGTCGCAAACCACCATTCCTGGCTTAAGCTGGCGTGGCGTCAACCACCTCTCGGCCTGGCCCTGCAGAGCAGACAGGACCTCTGCCCCAGTGTGGCTTCTGTCCCCCAAACACACCAGCGCAAGCACGGCATGGCATCTTTTTGCCTGCGTACTTGCGTAGCCCCGTGAATGGCTACGGAGCACCGCTGGTTCATAGGACAAACCACAGGAAGAGGCCATGGAGGAAGAAGAAGAGGAGGGGGTGGAGGAGAGAGGTGTGTCACAACCAGTAGTAGCATTTTGGAGGCGTGGCGGTGGAACAACCTCCAACACTACTGCACCTTGTCCTGCATCCTTCCCAGCTGCCAAAAGAGTGACCCAATGGGCCGTGAAAGAAAGGTAACGTCCCTGTCCATGCCTGCTGGACCATGAGTCAGCGGTAATATGCACCTTACCGCTGACCGCCCTGTCCAGCAAGGCCAAGACATTGCCTTCCACATGCCGGTAGAGAGCCGGAATAGCCTTCCGTGAGAAAAAGTGGCGTTTGGGAACCTGCCACTGAGGAACCGCACATTGCACAAACTCACGGAAGGGGGCCGAGTCTACCAACTGAAAAGGCAGCAGTTGAAGCGCTAGCAATTTAGCCAAGCTAGCATTCAACCGCTGGGCATGTGGATGGCTGGGAGTGAACTTCTTTCGACAGTCCAGCAGCTGGGGCAGGGAAATTTGCCTGCTAGAATCGGACGTCGGTGTACTGCTAGCAGAGTGGCCGCAAGTACTTGGCTGTGACACACCTAATTCTACACCTTCATTCCTCTCAGTGCATGTTTCAGAGAGGACTGAAGTTATAGTGGGGTTGGAGATCCCAGCTGATGCGGTGCAAGGAGAGGTCCGCTTTGTTCTTTGGTGTGGGTCTTTGAGGTAGGCTTGCCAACGAGCTGCATGGCAGGTCAACATATGTCTGGTCAGGCATGTGGTACCCAAGCGGCTGATGTTTTGGCCACGCGATATACGCTTGAGACATATGTTGCAAACAGCAGCTGTGCGATCTGATGCACTAGCCTCAAAAAAGGCCCACACCAAGGAACTTTTTGAATGACGGGCAGAGGCTGCGCCCTGCACAGGCGGAGCTCTGCGGTGTGATTCCGTCGGTGTACTGCCCTTACGCTGGCCACCAAAGGGCATCCTGCCTCGTTGGAGATGTGCCTCCTCCTCATCCTCCTCCTCCTCCTCTCTCCTATTAGGCACCCACGTGGAGTCAGTGACCTCATCATCCCCTCCCTCCTCATCACTGGAGCCAATCTGGCAGTATGCTGCAGCTGCTGGAACATGACTGCCAGATTGGTGTCCTTCTTGAGCATCCCCTCTGTCTGCTCTCACGCTACTGCCTTCCTGTAGCTGGGTTTCATCATCAGACCCTTCGAAACGCTGGGCATCCTCCTGGAGCATGTACCCAACACTGTGCTCAAACAGTTCGGGGGACTCCTCAGGAGGAGGACATGGTGGGTCTAGGGAAGGAGTGACTGATGATGAGTCTGACATTGATACCAGGGAAGAGGACGCTTTGGCAGCTGCTTTGCCAGTACCCTGAGCCTGGGTGAGAGAGGATGAGGAGGAGGAGGAGGGCTTGGTCATCCACTCTACCAAGTCTTCGGCATGATGTGGCTCAACATGTCCAGCTGCCGAAAAGAAGGACAAGCGTGTCCCATGGCCATGTGCTGATGACAATGCACCGCGTCCACGACCAGCACTGTTGCCCCCAGACACAGAGCCTGCTTGCCCTCTTTTATTGCCTCCTGACTGTCTGCCTCTCCTTGTTTGCCTTCCAGACATTCTAATAGATGGCCTGCAGGGAGATGGGAAAAAAGCAATAAGGGCTACCTTCAGGTGTCCTTCTCTGTCCCTTTACTTAAGGATTTCTAAATATGGTTGAGGATTATTGCTTTTGCACAGAATAGCACAACGACAATTTCCCTGACTGTCCAAAAAACAAGGATTTCAAAGATGGTTGATGAGGAATGCTTTGGCACACTATAGCACAAGGAGAATTCCCCTCACTTTCCTTCTTTGTCCCTAGAAACAAGGACTGGCACAGTGAAAGAAACTGACACTCTCCCTACCTACAGTTTTCTGTCCCTAGAAAAAATGTTTTTTTAAAGCACACTATAGCACAAGGAGAATTCCCCTCACTTTCCTTCTTTGTCCCTAGAAACAAGGACTGGCACAGTGAAAGAAACTGACACTCTCCCTACCTACAGTTTTCTGTCCCTAGAAAAAATGTTTTTTTAAAGCACACTATAGCACAAGGAGAATTCCCCTCACTTTCCTTCTTTGTCCCTATAAACAAGGACTGGCACAGTGAAAGAAACTGACACTCTCCCTACCTACAGTTTTCTGTCCCTAGAAAAAATGTTTTTTTAAAGCACACTATAGCACAAGGAGAATTCCCCTCACTTTCCTTCTTTGTCCCTAGAAACAAGGACTGGCACAGTGAAAGAAACTGACACTCTCCCTACCTACAGTTTTCTGTCCCTAGAAAAAATGTTTTTTTAAAGCACACTATAGCACAAGGAGAATTCCCCTCACTTTCCTTCTTTGTCCCTAGAAACAAGGACTGGCACAGTGAAAGAAACTGACACTCTCCCTACCTACAGTTTTCTGTCCCTAGAAAAAATGTTTTTTTAAAGCACACTATAGCACAAGGAGAATTCCCCTCACTTTCCTTCTTTGTCCCTAGAAACAAGGACTGGCACAGTGAAAGAAACTGACACTCTCCCTACCTACAGTTTTCTGTCCCTAGAAAAAATGTTTTTTTAAAGCACACTATAGCACAAGGAGAATTCCCCTCACTTTCCTTCTTTGTCCCTAGAAACAAGGACTGGCACAGTGAAAGAAACTGACACTCTCCCTACCTACAGTTTTCTGTCCCTAGAAAAAATGTTTTTTTAAAGCACACTATAGCACAAGGAGAATTCCCCTCACTTTCCTTCTTTGTCCCTAGAAACAAGGACTGGCACAGTGAAAGAAACTGACACTCTCCCTACCTACAGTTTTCTGTCCCTAGAAAAAATGTTTTTTTTAAAGCACACTGTAGCACAAGGAGAATTCCCCTCACTTTCCTTCTTTGTCCCTAGAAACAAGGACTGGCACAGTGAAAGAAACTGACACTCTCCCTACCTACAGTTTTCTGTCCCTAGAAAAAATGTTTTTTTAAAGCACACTATAGCACAAGGAGAATTCCCCTCACTTTCCTTCTTTGTCCCTAGAAACAAGGACTGGCACAGTGAAAGAAACTGACACTCTCCCTACCTACAGTTTTCTGTCCCTAGAAAAAATGTTTTTTTAAAGCACACTATAGCACAAGGAGAATTCCCCTCACTTTCCTTCTTTGTCCCTAGAAACAAGGACTGGCACAGTGAAAGAAACTGACACTCTCCCTACCTACAGTTTTCTGTCCCTAGAAAAAATGTTTTTTTTAAAGCACACTATAGCACAAGGAGAATTCCCCTCACTTTCCTTCTTTGTCCCTAGAAACAAGGACTGGCACAGTGAAAGAAACTGACACTCTCCCTACCTACAGTTTTCTGTCCCTAGAAAAAATGTTTTTTTAAAGCACACTATAGCACAAGGAGAATTCCCCTCACTTTCCTTCTTTGTCCCTAGAAACAAGGACTGGCACAGTGAAAGAAACTGACACTCTCCCTACCTACAGTTTTCTGTCCCTAGAAAAAATGTTTTTTTAAAGCACACTATAGCACAAGGAGAATTCCCCTCACTTTCCTTCTTTGTCCCTAGAAACAAGGACTGGCACAGTGAAAGAAACTGACACTCTCCCTACCTACAGTTTTCTGTCCCTAGAAAAAATGTTTTTTTAAAGCACACTATAGCACAAGGAGAATTCCCCTCACTTTCCTTCTTTGTCCCTAGAAACAAGGACTGGCACAGTGAAAGAAACTGACACTCTCCCTACCTACAGTTTTCTGTCCCTAGAAAAAATGTTTTTTTAAAGCACACTATAGCACAAGGAGAATTCCCCTCACTTTCCTTCTTTGTCCCTAGAAACAAGGACTGGCACAGTGAAAGAAACTGACACTCTCCCTACCTACAGTTTTCTGTCCCTAGAAAAAATGTTTTTTTAAAGCACACTATAGCACAAGGAGAAATCCCCTCACTTTTCTTCTTTGTCCCTAGAAACAAGGACTGGCACAGTGAAAGAAACTGACACTCTCCCTACCTACAGTTTTCTGTCCCTAGAAAAATGTTTTTTTAAAGCACACTATAGCACAAGGAGAATTCCCCTCACTTTCCTTCTTTGTCCCTAGAAACAAGGACTGGCACAGTGAAAGAAACTGACACTCTCCCTACCTACAGTTTTCTGTCCCTAGAAAAAATGTTTTTTTAAAGCACACTATAGCACAAGGAGAATTCCCCTCACTTTCCTTCTTTGTCCCTAGAAACAAGGACTGGCACAGTGAAAGAAACTGACACTCTCCCTACCTACAGTTTTCTGTCCCTAGAAAAAATGTTTTTTTAAAGCACACTATAGCACAAGGAGAATTCCCCTCACTTTCCTTCTTTGTCCCTAGAAACAAGGACTGGCACAGTGAAAGAAACTGATACTCTCCCTACCTACAGTTTTCTGTCCCTAGAAAAAATGTTTTTTTAAAGCACACTATAGCACAAGGAGAATTCCCCTCACTTTCCTTCTTTGTCCCTAGAAACAAGGACTGGCACAGTGAAAGAAACTGACACTCTCCCTACCTACAGTTTTCTGTCCCTAGAAAAAATGTTTTTTTAAAGCACACTATAGCACAAGGAGAAATCCCCTCACTTTCCTTCTTTGTCCCTAGAAACAAGGACTGGCACAGTGAAAGAAACTGACACTCTCCCTACCTACAGTTTTCTGTCCCTAGAAAAAATGTTTTTTTAAAGCACACTATAGCACAAGGAGAATTCCCCTCACTTTCCTTCTTTGTCCCTAGAAACAAGGACTGGCACAGTGAAAGAAACTGACACTCTCCCTACCTACAGTTTTCTGTCCCTAGAAAAAATGTTTTTTTAAAGCACACTATAGCACAAGGAGAATTCCCCTCACTTTCCTTCTTTGTCCCTAGAAACAAGGACTGGCACAGTGAAAGAAACTGACACTCTCCCTACCTACAGTTTTCTGTCCCTAGAAAAAATGTTTTTTTAAAGCACACTATAGCACAAGGAGAATTCCCCTCACTTTCCTTCTTTGTCCCTAGAAACAAGGACTGGCACAGTGAAAAAAACTGACACTCTCCCTACCTACAGTTTTCTGTCCCTAGAAAAAATGTTTTTTTAAAGCACACTATAGCACAAGGAGAAATCCCCTCACTTTCCTTCTTTGTCCCTAGAAACAAGGACTCGCACAGTAAAACACACTGACACTCTCCCTACCTATCCTTCTCTTTCCCTAAACTAAAGGAATCCAGGTTAAGCAAGAAAGAAATAAATGTCACTGTCCCTGCCTATGCTTGTCTTTCCCTGCTCCGGAACACACTACACTAGGCCGCCGTGCTGGCGGCCTTTTATAGTGTGGGGCAAGTACTAAACACCCTCAGCAATAATTGGCCACAGGCATCCTGCCTGTGGCCAATCATTGCTCTCCTCGCTGCCGGCGCTGTGATTGGCCAAGCATGCGGGGTCACAGTGCATGCTTGGCCAATCACAGCGCCTGGATGACACTGCGATGGCGTAGTGCATTGTGGGCCGTTCGCGTCACTCGAATTTGGCGCGAACGGCCCAAATCGTTCGATCTTCGTCGAACGATCGAACAGCTGATGTTCGAGTCGAACGTATGTTCGACTCGAACACGAAGCTCATCCCTACTCTGGAGGGATTGGAGCAGAGATTGGCTGCATTGATCGCTTCTTCTCTACAGGAAAGAAAGCGCGCCAGATCTCCATCACCTCCATTAGAGTGCCTGTTGGCAGAGCAACAGTCCCAGGAAGGGACCGACCTACCTGAAGGGGATCAGGAGGAGGTTAGCTCTGTTTTTGAGGAATCGACAGTAGATGAACCATTTTCAGCATCACAGACTGAAAGATTGTGGGTCCAGACCCTAACTGACATGGTTCGATCTGCATTTAAAATGCCTCTTGTTGAACCATCAACTACTGCTGTCTCCTCATTGGGGTCGCTAAAAGCTCCCCAGGTTAATTGCTCCTTTCCAATACATCCATTATTGGAAGGACTTATATACCAGGACTGGGAACATCCTGATAAACTATTTGTTCCGCCTAAAAGGTTTCCGGTGATCTATCCCATGGAGGAAAAGTTCACCCAGAGATGGAATGTTCCTACGGTGGATGCAGCCATCTCTTCTGTGAACAAATCACTGACATGTCCAGTAGATAATGTTCAAATGTTCAAAGATCCAGTGGATAAAAAATTGGAATCTTTATTAAAATCTGCTTTTTCCACAGCAGGGGCTGTTACACAGCCAGCAGTGGCAGCTATTGGGGTCTGCCAAGCTTTAAAGGATCAAATGAAAATGGTCCTGAGGGATTTGCCAGACCAGCAGGCCCAGGCTCTGGCTGATCTGCCTAGAGCATTATGCTTTGCGGTTGACGCCATCAAGGATTCTATCCATCAGGCCTCCCGCCTCACGCTGTCTTTGGTACATATGCGTAGGCTTCTGTGGCTCAAAAACTGGTCTGCTGAAGCTCCCTGTAAGAAGCTCTTAGTTAGCTTCCCATTTCATGGGGAACGCCTTTTTGGCGAAGACCTGGATAAGTATATCCAGAAGATTTCCAGTGGTAAAAGTACTCTCTTACCGAGTAAAAAGAGGTCTAGGGGTCCATCTTTTAAGAGGACTACCTCTCCTATCCCTGCGTCGTCTGCTACTAAGCAGTTCCGACGGCCTCCTCGGTCAAACTCAGGAGGTAAAAATCAGGGACAGCCACAGGGTAATAAAAAGCCCTGGATCCGAAGAGGTACTAAACCAGCCTCCAAGTCAAGCCTATGAAGGGCTGCCCCCACTCAAACGGGTGGGGGGAAGACTTCAGTTGTTCGCAGAGACCTGGCGGGAGACGATCAAAGACAGATGGGTGCTCTCCGCAGTAACTCTGGGATACAAGTTGGAGTTAAATGAGTCTCCTCCGTCCCATTTTATGTGGTCAGGCATGCCAAGAGACCCTCTGAAAAGAGGGTCTCTCCTATTGGCGTTAGAACAACTATTGCTCCAAGGAGTAATTATGGAGGTTCCTATGGAAGAGTGGGGGTTGGGTTTCTACTCAAACCTTTTCACAGTCCCGAAGCCAAACGGGGACATAAGACCCATATTGGACCTAAAGAGTCTAAACAAATTTCTAAACGTCCGGTCTTTCCAGATGGAGTCGATCCGATCGGTCACCGCTGCCCTACAAGGGGAGGAATGGTTAGCCTCGATCGACATCAAAGATGCTTACTTGCATGTTCCCATCTTTCCAGGTCATCAAAAATTCCTACGCTTTGCAGTAGAAGGGCGCCATTTTCAGTTCAGAGCCTTACCATTCGGTCTGGCCACAGCACCACGAGTGTTCACAAAAATTCTGGCCCCACTGTTGGCCGATCTAAGAACACGGGGTGTAACGATAATGGCATACCTAGACGACCTGTTGTTGATGGACCACTCAGTTGCCAAGCTAGAAGTGGTAATTGTCGATACAATCAAGTATCTAGAGTCTCACGGTTGGGTCATCAACCTGGACAAGTCAGCCCTACAGCCAGTGAAAAACCTGGTATATCTAGGGCTACGGCTGGATTCAGACCAGAGGAAGATTTTCTTACCTCTAGACAAGGTATCCTCTTTGAGGGCCTTGGTCCGTCTGCTTTGTGCAAAAAGACAGCCGTCCATACGCCTGTGCATGAGGCTGCTAGGAAAGATGGTAGCATCATTCGAAGCTGTGCCATACGCCCAATTCCACTCAAGGAATTTACAAAGGGCCATATTGTCAGCCTGGAACGGAAAAGTTCAGGCTCTAGACTTCCCGATGGCTTTGTCCCCTTCCGTTCGGAAGAGTCTCTGCTGGTGGTTGATCACCCAGAATCTCCAGAAGGGAAAACCCTTCAGCCCGATATCTTGGAAGGTGGTCACTACAGATGCCAGCCTTATAGGCTGGGGGGCAGTACTGGAGCAATGGTCTCTCCAGGGCAGATGGTCAAATGTAGTAAAAACCCTGCCCATCAATCTCTTAGAGATACGAGCAGCCCGGTACGCCCTAGTAGCCTGGACATCCAGACTCCAAGGGTCCCCTGTCAGAATTCAATCAGACAATGCCACAGCAGTGGCATATATCAATCATCAGGGAGGCACCAGGAGTCGTGCAGCCCAGAGGGAAGTAAGTCACATCCTGGAATGGGCAGAAAAGCATGTCCCATGTATATCAGCTGTCTTCATTCCAGGGGTGGAGAATTGGAAGGCGGACTTTCTGAGTCGCCAACAGTTATGCCCAGGGGAATGGTCCCTTCATCCCGAGGTCTTCCGAGCAATATGTCAGCGGTGGGGAACACCGGATGTAGATCTGCTAGCATCCAGATTCAACGCAAAGGTGGACAGATTTGTCTCCCGGACAAGGGATCCCCTCGCTTGCGGCTCGGATGCTCTGGTGTTCCCTTGGGATCAGTTCAGACTGATATATGCATTCCCTCCGCTACAATTGTTGCCTCGACTCCTTCGCAGAGTCAGGTTGGAGAAGAAGCCGGTGATCCTGGTGGCTCCAGCGTGGCCCCGAAGGGCCTGGTACGCGGAGATCATCAAAATGTCTGTGGGGAGTCCTTGGACCCTTCCACGTCGTCCGGACCTGCTTTCGCAAGGACCGATATACCACCCTTCTTTACTAACTCTAAGTTTAACGGCCTGGCTATTGAATCCCACATCCTAAAGAAGAGAGGTCTCTCTAACTCTGTGGTATCAACTATAATCAATGCCAGGAAGCCTGTATCCAGGCAGATCTACTATAGAGTTTGGAAGGCGTACATCACTTGGTGCGAGGCCAGAAAATGGCATCCACGTAAGTACGTTATAGGCAGAATTCTGGACTTCCTGCAGTGGGCTGTAGACAGGAAGTTTGCCTTAAGTACTATCAAGGGCCAGGTTTCGGCCTTGTCAATACTATTTCAAAGGCCCCTGGCTATGCATTCACTTGTCAAATCCTTTATGCAAGGTGTGACTCGTATTTGTCCACCGATTAAGGCTCCCATATGCCCATGGGATCTAAATTTGGTTCTGTCGGTTCTGCAGAAGCAGCCATTTGAACCTTTGCGGCACATTTCCTTGGTTCTACTCACCAGGAAATTGATATTTTTAGTAGCCATATGCTCGGCTAGAAGAGTGTCGGAATTAGCCGCCATGTTCTGTAAAGAGCCATATCTGGTTATCCATAAAGACAGAGTAGTATTACGTCCTCACCCAGCCTTTCTTCCTAAGGTGGTATCGAGGTTTCACTTGAACCAGGATGTGGTTCTTCCTTCTTTTTTCCCCAAACCAAGCTCGGTAGAGGAAAAGTTATTGCATTCTTTGGATGTAGTAAGAGCAGTTAAAGCTTATCTAAAAGCCACTGCTCAGATTCGTAGAACGGATTCTTTGTTTGTTCTGCCGGAAGGCCCCAGAAAGGGTCAGGCAGCATCAAAATCTACTTTAGCCAAGTGGATTCGACAGGTCATAATACAAGCCTATGGCTTGAGAAGTAGACCGCCTCCGTTCAAAGTTAGGGCGCACTCCACGAGAGCAGTTGGAACTTCATGGGCAGTGCATCACCAGGCCTCCCTGGCGCAAATTTGTAAGGCCGCAACATGGTCTTCAGTACACACGTTTACTAGGTTCTACCAGGTGGACGTTAGAAGTCAGGAGGATGTCGCCTTTGGGCGCAGTGTGTTGCAGGCCGCAAAAGATCCTCATGCCTGATGGCGCCCAGCTTATGTATGGTGTATCCCCCCCCTCATGTGGCATTGCTTTGGGACGTCCCGCATAGTAATGACTATGCTGCTCTGTGTCCCGTGATGTATGAACAAGAAAGTAGGATTTTTAAAACAGCTTACCTGTAAAATCCTTTTCTTGGAGTACATCACGGGACACAGAGCTCCCACCCCTCTTTTGGGGACACGTATTGCTTTGCTACAAAACTGAGGTACTCCCGGATGGGAGGGGCTTATATAGGGGAGGGTACTTCCTGTTTTGGAAGTTGCCAGTGCCAGCACCTGAAGGTAATTCTATATAACCCACATAGTAATGACTATGCTGCTCTGTGTCCCGTGATGTACTCCAAGAAAAGGATTTTACAGGTAAGCTGTTTTAAAAATCCTACTTTTTTGTCCACTCTGTCCTGACAAACCTGGTCTTTGCCTTGGTGAATGTTTTGAACGCTACCACTCAAAAGTGAAGTTTTAGTGTAGGGTACAGCATTTCACAGACTAGGACACACTTACACAGGGTCTCCCAAGATGCCATTACATTTTGAGAGACCCGAACCATTACAGTTGTTAAAGTTACAAAAAAAAGTGTAAAAAAAAAAAAACGTAAAAAACAAAACACAAAAAAAATATAAAATAAAAAAAACAAAAATAGTTGTAGTTTTATTGTTCTCTCTCTTTCTCTATTTTCTCTCTATTGTTCTGCTTTTTTTTTTTACTGTATTGTATTCTGCAATGTTTTATCATGCTTGCTTTTCAGGTATGTAATTTTTTGTTTTCAGGTGCGCCATTCAGCTGCAGCGCGGAATTATTTATCTTGACAGCAACAGCGTTTGCTCCCACGATACATAAAGCCGTGACTCCAGTGCTGTAGGAGTTGATTTCACCACCACAGTTAAAAAAAAAGAGCATATATGCAGAAGCATGAGGGCAGCAGGGGCGGAGTAGCGATTTTGCTCCTAATGCCGCGTACATACGGTCGAAATTCTGACGGAGGCTTGCCCGTGGAAAAGTCCGACCGTGTGTACGCGGCATAACTTTTTTGCGGGAGGATGCCCCCATGCTTCGGCATATATATATTTTAGGCACAGGTTGCGTTAAAAAATTTTTTTCTTTTTTACTAGGTTTTGTTTTGGTATTTGCTTTGCAGGTATGGTATGGTAAGGTCTTACTGTTGTACTGTAATGTTACTTTGTTTTAATGTTAACCATCATTTGCATAGCAGGTACGCCATTCAGTTGCAGAGCGGATCTATTTATCTTGACAGCAACAGCGTTTGCTCCCACGATACATAAAGCCGTGACTCCAACGCTGTAGGAGGTGATTTCACCACCACAGTTAAAAAAAAGAGCATATATGCCGAAGCATGGGGGCAGCAGGGGCGGAGGAGCGATTTTGCTCCTAATGCCGCGTACATACGGTAGAAATTCCGACGGAGGCTTGCCCGTGGAAAAGTCAGACCGTGTGTACGCGGCATAACTTTTTTGCGGGAGGATGCCCCATGCTTCGGCATATATATATTTTAGGCACAGGTTGCGTTAAAAAAGTTTTATTTTTTACTAGGTTTTGTTTTGGTATTTGCTTTGCAGGTATGGTATGGTAAGGTCTTACTGTTGTACTGTAATGTTACTTTGTTTTAATGTTAACCATCATTTGCTTAGCAGGTACGCCATTCAGTTGCAGAGCGGATCTATTTATCTTGACAGCAACAGCGTTTGCTCCCACGATACATAAAGCCGTGACTCCAACGCTGTAGGAGGTGATTTCACCACCACAGTTAAAAAAAAGAGCATATATGCCGAAGCATGGGGGTAGCAGGGGCGGAGGAGCGATTTTGCTCCTAATGCCACGTATATACGGTCAAAATTCCGACGGAGGCTTGCCCGTGGAAAAGCTTGACCGTGTGTACGCGGCATAACCTTTTGTGCCGCGTACATATGGTCGAAATTCCGACGAAGGCTTGCCCGTGGAAAAGTCAGACCGTGTGTACGCGGCATAACTTTTTTGCGGGAGGATGCGCCCATGCTTTGGCATATATAAATGGTGCATGTATGCCCATCATTAGAAGTGGGTGGATGAAGGGAGGTATTCTAATGGTGGGCATACCCACCGATCAATCTCTTTTTTTCGTTCAGCCAACAGGCTGCATGAAAAAAAAGATTACAATACATGTCCAACAAGGACCAGCAACGTACTGGTATGTTGCTGGACTTTAAATGTTTATACCAGAATTATGCCTGCAGGTTTAGGTATCATCTTGGTATCATTCTTTTCAGCCAGTGGCCGGCTTTCATGTAAAAGCAATTCTAGCAGATATTTAGCCTCTAGACTGCTTTTACAAGCAGTGGGAGGGAATGCCCCCCCCGGATATAAACAGCGCCATTGGGAAATTGGGAAAGCATTTTATCACACCGATCTTGGTGTGGTCAGATGCTTTGAGGGCAGAGGAAAGATCTAGGGTCTAACCCCCCAATTTTTTTCAAAAAAAGAGTACCTGTCACTACTTATTGCTATCATGGGGGATATTTACATTCCCTGAGATAACAATAAAAATGGTAAAAAAAAAAAAGTATGGAAGGAACAGTTTAAAAATAAAATAAAAAAGCAAAATAAATAATAAAAAAAAAAAAAAAAAAGCACCGCTGTCCCCCCCTGCTCTTGCGCAAAGGCGAACGCAAGCGTCGGTCTAGCGTCATATGTAAACAGCAATTGCATCATGCATGTGAGGTATCACCGCGAAGGTCAGATCAAGGGCAGTAATTTTAGCAGTAGACCTCCTCTGTAAATCTAACGTGGTAACCTGTAAAGGCTTTTAAATGCTTTTAAAAATGAATGTAGTTTGTCGCCGCTGCGCGTTTGTGCGCAATTTTAAAGCATGTCGTGTTTGGTATCCATGTACTCGGCCTAAGATCATCTTTTTTATTTCATCAAACATTTGGGCAATATAGTGTTTTTTAGTGCATTAAAAATAAAAAAAAGTGTGTTTTTCCCCCCAAACATGCGTTTGAAAAATCGCTGCGCAAATACTGTGTGGAAAAAAAAATGCAAAACCCACTATTTTAATCTGTAGGGCCTTTGCTTTAAAAAAATATATAATGTTTGGGGGTTCAACATAATTTTCTTGCAATTTTTTTTTTTTTCATGTAAACAAAAAGTGTCAGAAAGGGCTTTGTCTTCAAGTGGTTAGAAGAGTGGATGTAAGCTTCCTAATGTTGTGTATAAAATGCCAGGACAGTTCAAAACCCCCCCAAATGACCCCATTTTGGAAAGTAGACACCTCAAGCTATTTGCTGAGAGGCATGTTGAGCCCATTGAATATTTTTTTTTTGTCCCAAGTGATTGAATAATGACAAAAAGGAAAAAAAAATGTACAAAAAGTTGTCACTAAATTATATATTGCTCAAACATGCCATGGGCATATGTGGAATTGCACCCCAAAATACATTCTGTTTCTTCTCCTGAGTATGGGGATACCACATGTGTGAGACATTTTGGGAGCCTAGCCACGTACAGGACCCCGAAAACCAAGCACCGCCTTCAGGATTTCTATGGGTGTAAATTTTTGATTTCACTCCTCACTGCCTATCACAGTTTCGGAGGCCATGGAATGCCCAGATGGCACAAACCCCCCCCAAATGACCCCATTTTGGAAAGTAGACACCCCAAGCTATTTTCTGAGAGGTATGTTGAGTATTTTGCAGATCTCGCTTTTTGTCACAAAGTTTTAAAAATTGAAAAAAAAAATGTCTTTCTTCATTTTCAAAAACAAATGAGAGCTGTAAAATACTCACCATGCCTCTCAGCAAATAGCTTGGGGTGTCTACTTTCCAAAATGGGGTCATTTGGGGGGGTTTTGTGCTATTTTGGCATTTTATGGCCTTCAAAACTGTGATAGGTAGTGAGGAGTGAAATCAAAAATGTACGCCCTTAGAAATCCTGAAGGCGGTGCTTGGTTTTTGGGGCCCCGTACGCGGCTAGGCTCCCAAAAAGTCCCACACATGTGGTATCCCCGTACTCAGGAGAAGCAGCCGAATGTATTTTGGGGTGCAATTCCGCATATAACCATGGCATGTTTGAGCAATATATAATTTAGTGACAACTTTTTGTACATTTTTTTTTCTTTTTGCCATTATTCAATCACTTGGGACAAAAAAAATATTCAATGGGCTCAACATGCCTCTCAGCAATTTCCTTGGGGTGTCTACTTTCCAAAATGGGGTCATTTTGGGGGGTTTTGTGCTATCTTGGCATTTTATGGCCTTCAAAACTGTGATAGGTAGTGAGGAGTGAAATCAAAAATGTATGCCCTTAGAAACCTTGAAGGCGGTGCTTGGTTTTTGGGGTCCCGTACGCGGCTAGGCTCCCAAAAAGTCCCACACATGTGGTATCCCCGTACTCAGGAGAAGCAGCAGAATGTATTTTGGGGTGTAATTTCACATGTGCCTATGGCATGTGTGAGCAATATATCATTAAGTGACAACTTTGTGCAAAAAAAAAAAAAGTTTGTCATATTCCCGCAACTTGTGGCAAAATATAAAATATTCCATGAACCCAACATGCCTCTCAGTAAATAGCTTGGGGTGTCTACATTCCAAATTGGGGTAATTTGGGGGGGTTTTTGTGCTATTTTGGCATTTTATGGCCTTCAAAACTGTGATAGGTAGTGAGGAGTGAAATCAAAAATGTACACCCTTAGAAATCCTGAAGGCGGTGCTTGGTTTTTGGGGCCCCGTACACGGCTAGGCTCCCAAAAAGTCCCACACATGTGGTATCCCCGTACTCAGGAGAAGCAGCAGAATGTATTTTGGGGTGCAATTCCACATATAACCATGGCATGTGTGAGCAATATATCATTTATTGACAACTTTTTGTACATTTTTTTTTCTTTTTGTCATTATTCAATCATTTGGGACAAAAAAAAATATATTCAATGGGCTCAACATGCCTCTCAGCATATAGCTTGGGGTGTCTACTTTCCAAAATGGGGTAATTTGGGGGGTTTTGTGCCATCTTGGCATTTTATTGCCTTCAAAACTGTGATAGGTAGTGAGGAGTGAAATCAAAAATGTATGCCCTTAGAAATCCTGAAGGCGGTGCTTGGTTTTCGGGGTCCCGTACGCGGCTAGGCTCCCAAAAAATCCCACACATGTGGTATCCCCGTACTCAGGAGAAGCATCAGAATGTATTTTGGGGTGTAATTTCACATATGCCCATGGCATGTGTGAGCAATATATCATTTCGTGACAACTTTGTGCAAAAAAAAAAAAGTTTGTCATATTCCCGCAACTTGTGGCAAAATAAAAAATATTCCATGGACTGAACATGCCTCTCAGTAAATAGCTTGGGGTGTCTACTTTCCAAAATGGGGTCATCTGGGGGGGTTTTGTGCTATTTTGGCAATTTATGGCCTTCGAAACTGTGATAGGTAGTGAGGAGTGAAATCAAAAATTTGCGCCCTTAGAAATCCTGAAGGCGGTGCTTGGTTTCCGGGGTCCCGTACGTGGCTAGGCTCCTAAAAAGTCCCACACATGTGGTATCTCCGTACTCAGGAGAAGCAGCAGAATGTATTTTGGGGTGCAATTCCACATATAACCAAGGAATGTGTGAGCAATATATCATTTAGTGACAACTTTTTGTATTTTTTTTTTTGTCATTATTCAATCACTTGGGACAAAAAAAAAATATTCAATGGGCTCAACATGCCTCTCAGCAATTTCCTTGGGGTGTCTACTTTCCAAAATGGGGTCATTTGGGGGGTTTTGTACTGCTCTGCCATTTTAGCACCTCAAGAAATGAGATAGGCAGTCATAAATTTAAAGCTGTGTAAATTCCAGAAAATGTACCCTAGTTTGTAAACGCTATAACTTTTGCGCAAACCAATAAATATACGCTTATTGACATTTTTTTTACTAAAGACATGTGGCTGAATACATTTTGGCCTAAATGTATGACTAAAATTGAGTTTATTCGATTTTTCTTATAACAAAAAGTAGAAAATATAATTTTTTTTCAAAATTTTCGGTCTTTTTCTGTTTATATCGCAAAAAATAAAAATTGCAGAGGCAATCAAATCCCATAAAATAAAGCTCTATTTGTGGGAAGAAAAGGACGCAAATTTCGTTTGGGTACAACATTGCATGTCCGCACAATTTACAGTTAAAGCAGCGCAGTGCAAAATTCTGAAAACAGCTCTGGTCCTTTAGCTACCAAATGGTCCGGGGCTTAAGTGGTTAATGGATGAAAATCATTGAGAAAAATGGCATGGCTACCCCATCACCCACCCCTACCCCAGCCCATTACCAGCCCCTTTGGGTCTTGTATGGATATTAACGGGAACCTCGCACCCAAAATAAAAAAAGGCCCTATATACTCTGAACAGCAGTATACAGGCGGTGCAAAAAAGACACGGACTGTAGGTTTGTTCTTAAGTACAATCTGTTTGTAATTTGGAACAGGTAAATTTTTTAAGTGTAGCACCAGACAAAAAATCTATTTTTAAGCTTTTTGGAGAACATAGGGAAGGGTTATCACCCCTGTAACATTTGTTTTGCTGTTTGTGCACCTGTTCAGAACATTTCACCTCACTTTCCATCCCAATGACAAATGTTTTTGGAAAGTTTTTTTTTTTTTTATTGAAACAAGGATTGGTGATAAAGCATCAGTGGAGACACCTTTTTCACATATTAACTCTTACAGGAGAGTATTTCCCTTCCTAGAGGTAGATTTCCTCTCACTTCCTGTTGTCTCCTTCCGTTTGCAAGTAGGAGTCGTTTGTAAGTTGGATGTTTGAAAGTAGGGGCCTGCCATATATAGTCTGCAGAAATTTGGCCCTTAGGTGTTGGTGTTGCCACAAAACTGTAAGCCCTCACAGTTACTCTTGGTGGGCACTGGAATGCCCTGCTGTCAACTATTATATCAGGAATAGTGATGAGCCGAACACCCCCATGTTCGGTTCGCACCAGAACCCGCGAACGGACCGAAAGTTCGCACGAACATTAGAACCCTATTAAATACAATGGATGCGAACGTTCGGATTCTAAAGTGCTAATTATAACGACTATTATCCATGTTATTGTCCTAAACAGAGTTTGGGAACCCGGGTTCTGCACCAGGGGACATGTATCAATGCAAAAAGAAGTTTTAAAAACGGACGTTTTCCGGGAGCAGTCATTTTAATGATGCATAAAGTGAAAAAAAAAAGTCAAATATTCCTTTAAATATTGTACCTGGGGGGTGTCTAAAGTATGCCTGTGAAGTGTCACGTGTTTCCCGTGTTTAGAACTGTCCCTGCACAAAATTACATTTCTAAAGGAAAAAAAGCCATTTAAAACTGCTTGCGGCTTTAATGTAATGTCTGGTCCCGGTAATATGGATGAAAATCTTTAAGAAAAATGGCATAGCTACCCCATCACCCCCCCCCTACCCCAGCCCATTACCAGCCCCTTTGGGTCTTGTATGGATATTAAGGGGAACCCCGCACACAAAATAAAAAAGGCCCTATATACTCTGAACGGCCGTATACAGGCGGTGCATACAAGACAGGGACTGTAGGTTTGTTCTTATGTTGAATCTGTTTGTAATTTTGAACAGCTATATTGTTTAAGTGTAGCTCCAGCCCAAATACCTATTTTTAAGCTTTTTGGAAAACATAGGGAAGGGTTATCACCCCTGTAACATTTGTTTTGCTGTCTGTGCCCCTTTTCAGAACATTTCACCTCACTTTGCGTCCCAATGACAACTGATTTTGAAATGTGGTGTTTTTATTGAAACAAGGATTGGCGATAAAGCATCAGTAGAGAGGAGACACCTTTCTCCCATATTAATTCTTACAGGAGAGAATTTTCCTTCCAAGGGGTAGATTTCCTCTCACTTCCTGTTGTCTTCTTCCGTTTGCAAGTAGTAGTCGTTTGTAAGTTGGATGTTTGAAAGTAGGGACCTGCCGTATATACTCTGCAGAAATTGGCCCCTTAGGTGTTGGTGTTGGCACAACACTGTAAGCACTCACAGTTACTCTTGGTGGGTGCTGGAACGCCCTGCTGTCAACTATTATATCAGGAATTGTAATAACATATAATTGTTGAACAATGGTAGTAAAAATTGGGCCTTTGATGGTGGTGCTGGTGCCACAACACTGTAAGGCCTGACAGTTACTCTTGGTGGGCGCAGCAATGGGCCCTGCTGTGAATTATTAGATCAATAATTATAATTGCATGCCCCTGTTGAACAGGGGCTGAAAAATTGGGCCTTTGGTGGTGGTGGTGGTGGTGGTGGTGGTGGTGTTGACACAACACTGTAAGGCCTGACAGTTACTCTTGGTGGGCGCAGCAATGGGCCCTGCTGTGAATTATTAGATCAATAATTATAATTGCATGCCCCTGTTGAACAGGGGCTGAAAAATTGGGCCTTTGGTGGTGGTGGTGGTGGTGTTGACACAACACTGTAAGGCCTGACAGTTACTCTTGGTGGGCGCAGCAATGGGCCCTGCTGTGAATTATTAGATCAATAATTATAATTGCATGCCCCTGTTGAACAGGGGCTGAAAAATTGGGCCTTAGGCACTGGTGGCACAACACTGCAACCCCTCACAGATACTGTACTTGGAGCACAGCAATGAGGCCTGTTGCAAAGTATTGCATCAAAAATTGTAATTACACGCCCCTGTTAAACAGGGGCTGAAAAATTGGGCCTTAGCCACTGGTGGCGGCACCCATAAACCAAAATGATCTTCCAAGCTATCATCATTAATCGGATCATTGAGGAGGAGGAGGAGGATAGCTAGTCAACATAACAGCACAGGAACTCAGCATCAGCATCAGTCTTGAAGGGATGTGACATTTTAAAATCAATTAGTATGTTATATCAGCATCAGGTGTGTGGTAGCTGGTGGTGATCCAAGACTGGTTCATCTTGATGAAAGTCAGTCGATCAACCGAGTCGGTGGACAGGCGCACCCTGTGATCCGTGACAAATCCTCCAGCAGCACTGAATGTGCGTTCTGAAAGAACGCTGGATGCAGGACAGGCCAGTAGCTCAATTGCATACTGTGCAAGCTCTGGCCAGTGATCCATCCTCAAGACCCAGTAAGCCAGAGGATTTTCGGTGGGGAAGGTGTCCAAGTCTGACCTTGCCACTAGGTATTCCTGCACCATGTATATCAGACGCTGGCGATGGTTGCTGGAAACGATAATACTTTGGGGCTGCGGACTAAAGAATTGTCTGAACGCATCGGTCAGACGGCCACCTTCCCCACCGCTCCTTCTTTGACTGCCCGAAGCCTCAGCAACTCATTGTCCAGGACCAGGAGTTTGTAACCTCCCAGTCTCTGGGAACGCGTTGCACAGACCTTTCTGCAAGGCCTCCCGGAGTTGTCTCATCCTCTGCTTCCTCTGCGACGGTAACATAAGGTCCGCAACCTTACCCTTGTACCGTGGATCAAGGAGAGTGGCCAGCCAGTAATGGTCCCTCTCCTTGATCCGAAGAATACGAGGATCCTTCCGCAGACTTTGCAGAATCAGGGAGGCCATGCAGCGTAGGTTAGCTGAGGCATTCAGTCCGGAGTCCTCTGGGTCACTAAGGACGACATGATCCGCAGCCACCTCCTCCCAGCCACGTACAAGTCCACTGGTTTCTTGGGACTGTAAATCATCCCTAAAAGACTGCTGATGATGATGCTTAGTGCCAGCCTCCACCTCCATGCTGACACAATCCTCCTCCTCCTCCTCTTCCTGTGCGATGGGTGGGACAGAAGGAACACTGTCAGGGTAAAGGGGGCCTTGAGAGGCAAGGAAGTCCTCCTCTTCCTGCCTCTGTTCTGCCTCAAGTGCCCTGTCCATTATTCCACGCAGCGTGTGCTCCAACAGGTGGACAAGAGGTACAGTGTCACTGATGCATGCACTGTCACTGCTCACCATCCTCGTGGCCTCCTCAAATGGTGCCAGGACAGTGCATGCATCCCTGATCATGCCCCACTGGCGTGGTGAAAAAAACCCAAGCTCCCCTGACCCTGTCCTGGTGCCGTAGTCGCACAGGTACTCATTGATGGCCCTCTGCTGTGTGTGCAGCCGCTGCAGCATGGCCAACGTTGAGTTCCACCTGGTGGGCATGTCACATATAAGGCGGTTCTTGGGCAGGTTCAACTCCTTTTGCAGCTCAGCCAGGCGAGCACTGGCATTATAAGATCTGCGGAAATGAACACAGACGTTCCTGGCCTGCCTCAGGACATCCTGTAAGCCCGGGTACCTGCCCAAGAACCGCTGCACCACCAGGTTAAGGACGTGAGCCATACAGGGCACATGGGTCAGTTGTCCCTGTCGGAGGGCGGAGAGGAGGTTGGTGCCATTGTCGCAAACCACCATTCCTGGCTTAAGCTGGCGTGGCGTCAACCACCTCTCGGCCTGCCCCTGCAGAGCATACAGGACCTCTGCCCCAGTGTGGCTCCTGTCCCCCAAACACACCAGCGCAAGCACGGCATGGCATCTTTTTGCCTGCGTACTTGCGTAGCCCCTTGAACGCCTACGGAGCACCGCTGGTTCGGAGGACAAACCACAGGAAGAGGCCATGGAGGAAGAAGAAGAGGAGGGGGTGGAGGAGAGAGGTGTGTCACAACCAGTAGTAGCATTTTGGAGGCGTGGCAGTGGAACAACCTCCAACACTACTGCACCTTGTCCTGCATCCTTCCCAGCTGCCAAAAGAGTGACCCAATGGGCCGTGAAAGACAGGTAACGTCCCTGTCCATGCCTGCTGGACCATGAGTCAGCGGTAATATGCACCTTACCGCTGACCGCCCTGTCCAGCGAGGCCAAGACATTGCCTTCCACATGCCTGTAGAGAGCCAGAATCGCCTTCCGTGAGAAAAAGTGGCGTTTGGGAACCTGCCACTGAGGAACTGCACATTGCACAAACTCACGGAAGGGGGCCGAGTCTACCAACTGAAAAGGCAGCAGTTGAAGCGCTAGCAATTTAGCCAAGCTAGCATTCAACCGCTGGGCATGTGGATGGCTGAGCGTGAACTTCTTTCGATGGTCCAGCAGCTGGGGCAGGGAAATTTGCCTGCTAGAATCGGACGTCGGTGTACTGCTAGCAGAGTGCCCGCAAGTACTTGGCTGTGACACACCTAATTTTACACCTTCATTCCTCTCAGAGCAGGTTTCAGAGAGGAATGAAGGTATAGTGGGGTTGGAGATCCCAGCTGATGCGGTGCAAGAAGAGGTCAGCTTTGTTCTTTGGTGTGGGTCTTTAAGGTAGGCTTGCCAACGAGCTGCATGGCAGGTCAACATATGTCTGATCAAGCATGTGGTGCCCAAGCGGCTGATGTTTTGGCCACGCGATATACGCTTGAGACATATGTTGCAAACAGCAGCTGTGCGATCTGATGCACTCGCCTCAAAAAAGGCCCACACCAAAGAACTTTTTGAATGACGGGCAGAGGCAGCGCCCTGCACAGGCGGAGCTCTGCAGTGTGATTCCGTCGGTGTGCTGCCCATACGCTGGCCACCCAAGGGCATCCTGCCTCGTTGGAGATGTGCCTCCTCCTCATCCTCCTCCTCCTCCTCTCTCCTATTAGGCACCCACGTGGAGTCAGTGACCTCATCATCCCCTCCCTCCTCATCACTGGAGCCAATCTGGCAGTATGCTGCAGCTGCTGGAGCATGACTGCCAGATTGGTGTCCTTCTTGAGCATCCCCTCTCTCTGCTCTCACGCTACTGCCTTCCTCTATCTGGGTATCATCATCAGATCCTTCGAAACGCTGGGCATCCTCCTGGAGCATGTACCCAACACTGTGCTCAAACAGTTCGGGGGACTCCTCAGGAGGAGGACATGGTGGGTCTAGGGAAGGATTGACTAATGAAGATAATGATACCAGAGAAGAGGACGCTTTGGCAGCTGCTTTGCCAGTACCCTGAGCCTGGGTGAGAGAGGATGAGGAGGATGAGGTGGGCTTGGTCATCCACTCTACCAAGTCTTCGGCATGATGTGGCTCAACATGTCCAGCTGCCGAAAAGAAGGACAAGCGTGTCCCATGGCCATGTGCTGATGACAATGCACCGCGTCCACGACCAGCACTGTTGCCCCCAGACACAGAGCCTGCTTGCCCACTTTTTTTGCCTCCTGACTGTCTGCCTCTCCTTGTTTGCCTTCCAGACATTTTAATGGATGGCCTGCAGGGAGATGGGAAAAACAGCAATAAGGGCTACCTTCAGGTGTATACTGTGCAGGAGGCTTAGCAACAATGACACTGACACTGTCCCCTGCCTATCCTTCTCTGTCCCTAAACACAAGGATTTGCAATATGCTTCAGCAAGATTGGTTTAGCACAGAATAGCACACTGTCAGTTTCACTCACTGTACCTCTCTGTCCCTACAAACAAGACTTAGCACAGAATAGCACACTGATAGTTTCCACGAGTGTCCTTCTCTGTCCCTAAACTCAAGGATTTCAAATATGGTTCAGCAAGATTGGTTTAGAACAGAATAGCACACTGTCAGTTTCACTCACTGTCCTACTCTGTCCCTACAAACAAGATTTAGCACAGAATAGCACACTGACACTTTCCCTCACTGTACCTCTCTGTCCCTAAACTCAAGGATTTCAAATATGGTTCAGCAAGATTGGTTTAGAACAGAATAGCACACTGTCAGTTTCACTCACTGTCCTACTCTGTCCCTACAAACAAGATTTAGCACAGAATAGCACACTGATAGTTTCCACGAGTGTCCTTCTCTGTCCCTAAACTCAAGGATTTCAAATATGGTTCAGCAAGATTGGTTTAGAACAGAATAGCACACTGTCAGTTTCACTCACTGTCCTACTCTGTCCCTACAAGCAAGATTTAGCACAGAATAGCACACTGATAGTTTCCACGAGTGTCCTTCTCTGTCCCTAAACTCAAGGATTTCAAATATGGTTCAGCAAGATTGGTTTAGAACAGAATAGCACACTGTCAGTTTCACTCACTGTCCTACTCTGTCCCTACAAACAAGATTTAGCACAGAATAGCACACTGAGAGTTTCCACGAGTGTCCTTCTCTGTCCCTAAACTCAAGGATTTCAAATATGGTTCAGCAAGATTGGTTTAGAACAGAATAGCACACTGACACTTTCCCTCACTGTACCTCTCTGTCCCTAAACTCAAGGATTTCAAATATGGTTCAGCAAGATTGGTTTAGAACAGAATAGCACACTGTCAGTTTCACTCACTGTACCTCTCTGTCCCTACAAACAAGATTTAGCACAGAATAGCACACTGATAGTTTCCACGAGTGTCCTTCTCTGTCCCTAAACTCAAGGATTTCAAATATGGTTCAGCAAGATTGGTTTAGAACAGAATAGCACACTGTCAGTTTCACTCACTGTCCTACTCTGTCCCTACAAACAAGATTTAGCACAGAATAGCACACTGACACTTTCCCTCACTGTACCTCTCTGTCCCTAAACTCAAGGATTTCAAAAATGGTTCAGCAAGATTGGTTTAGAACAGAATAGCACACTGTCAGTTTCACTCACTGTCCTACTCTGTCCCTACAAACAAGATTTAGCACAGAATAGCACACTGACACTTTCCCTCACTGTACCTCTCTGTCCCTAAACTCAAGGATTTCAAATATGGTTCAGCAAGATTGGTTTAGAACAGAATAGCACACTGTCAGTTTCACTCACTGTCCTACTCTGTCCCTACAAACAAGATTTAGCACAGAATAGCACACTGACATTTTCCCTCACTGTACCTCTCTGTCCCTAAACTCAAGGATTCCAAATATGGTTCAGCAAGATTGGTTTAGAACAGAATAGCACACTGTCAGTTTCACTCACTGTCCTCTGTCCCTACAAACAAGATTTAGCACAGAATAGCACACTGACACTTTCCCTCACTGTACCTCTCTGTCCCTAAACTCAAGGATTTCAAATATGGTTCAGCAAGATTGGTTTAGAACAGAATAGCACACTGTCAGTTTCACTCACTGTCCTACTCTGTCCCTACAAACAAGATTTAGCACAGAATAGCACACTGAGAGTTTCCACGAGTGTCCTTCTCTGTCCCTAAACTCAAGGATTTCAAATATGGTTCAGCAAGATTGGTTTAGAACAGAATAGCACACTGACACTTTCCCTCACTGTACCTCTCTGTCCCTAAACTCAAGGATTTCAAATATGGTTCAGCAAGATTGGTTTAGAACAGAATAGCACACTGTCAGTTTCACTCACTGTACCTCTCTGTCCCTACAAACAAGATTTAGCACAGAATAGCACACTGATAGTTTCCACGAGTGTCCTTCTCTGTCCCTAAACTCAAGGATTTCAAATATGGTTCAGCAAGATTGGTTTAGAACAGAATAGCACACTGTCAGTTTCACTCACTGTCCTACTCTGTCCCTACAAACAAGATTTAGCACAGAATAGCACACTGACACTTTCCCTCACTGTACCTCTCTGTCCCTAAACTCAAGGATTTCAAATATGGTTCAGCAAGATTGGTTTAGAACAGAATAGCACACTGTCAGTTTCACTCACTGTACCTCTCTGTCCCTACAAACAAGATTTAGCACAGAATAACACACTGATAGTTTCCACGAGTGTCCTTCTCTGTCCCTAAACTCAAGGATTTCAAATATGGTTCAGCAAGATTGGTTTAGAACAGAATAGCACACTGTCAGTTTCACTCACTGTCCTACTCTGTCCCTACAAACAAGATTTAGCACAGAATAGCACACTGACACTTTCCCTCACTGTACCTCTCTGTCCCTAAACTCAAGGATTTCAAATATGGTTCAGCAAGATTGGTTTAGAACAGAATAGCACACTGTCAGTTTCACTCACTGTCCTACTCTGTCCCTACAAACAAGATTTAGCACAGAATAGCACACTGACACTTTCCCTCACTGTACCTCTCTGTCCCTAAACTCAAGGATTTCAAATATGGTTCAGCAAGATTGGTTTAGAACAGAATAGCACACTGACACTTTCCCTCACTGTACCTCTCTGTCCCTACAAACAAGGTTTAGCACAGAATAACACACTGACACTCTCCCTACCTATCCTTATTTGTCCCTAAACACAAGGAATCCAGGATTAGTAAAGGGAAAAAAATGACACTGTCCCTGCCTATGCTTCTCTTTCCCTGCTCCGGAACACACTACACAAGGCCGCCGCGCTGGCGGCCTTTTATAGTGTGGGGCGTGTACTAAACCCCCTCAAGAATAATTGGCCACAGGCATCCTGCCTGTGGCCAATCATTGCTCTCCTCGCTGCCGGCGCTGTGATTGGCCAAGCATGCGGGGTCACAGTGCATGCTTGGCCAATCACAGCGCCTGGATGACACTGCGATGGCGTAGTGCATTGTGGGCCGTTCGCGTCACTTGAATTTGGTGCGAACGGCCCAAATCATTCGATCTTCGTCGAACGATCGAACAGCCGATGTTCGAGTCGAACGTATGTTCGACTCGAACACGAAGCTCATCCCTAATCAGGAATTGTATTTACATGCCACTGTTGAACAGAGGTAGGAAAAATTGGGCCTTTGGTGGTGGTGCTGGTGCCACAACACTGTAAGCCCTCACAGTTACTCTTGGTGGGTGCAGGAATGGGCCCT
This sequence comes from Rana muscosa, assembly GCA_029206835.1. Lineage (NCBI taxonomy): Eukaryota > Metazoa > Chordata > Amphibia > Anura > Ranidae > Rana > Rana muscosa. Next base: position 182,968,337 of record CM055121.1, read on the forward strand.
GCTGTGAAATATTAGATCAAGAATTGTAATTGCATGCCCCTGTTGAACAGGGGCTGAAAAATTGGGCCTTAGGCACTGGTGCTGGTGCCACAACACTGCAACCCCTCACAGATACTGTACTTAGAGCGCAGCAATGGGCCCTGTTGCAAAGTATTGCATCAAAAATTTAGGCTTTAGGTGAATGCTATGCAAAGCACACAGTAGTACACTAAGTGAAACACTGACTGTCTGCAGTTAGCACAATCACCGGCCTGCCTGTCACAGTATAGAGAATAACTGTATCCAGGTGAGCTTTAGGTGATCGCTATGCAAAGGACACAGTAGTACACTAAGGCCCCTTTCACACTGGGGCGGTTTGCAGGCGCTATTGTGCTAAAAATAGCGTCTGAAAACCGAGCCTAAACAGCGGCTGCTGTCTCTCCAATGTGAAAGCCCGAGGGCTTTCACACTGGAGCGGTGCGCTAACAGGACGTGAAAAAAAGTCCTGCTAGCCGCATCTTTGGAGTGGTGAGAGGAGCGGTGTGTTTACCGCTCCTACATCGCTCCTTCCCATTGAAAGCAATGGGAAACCGCGGTAATACCGCCGGCAATGCGCCTCTACAGAGGCGCATTGCCGGCGGTATTAACCCTTCGTTGGCCGCTATCGGGGGTTAAAACCGCACCGCTAGCGGCCGAATACCTCCGCAATTCCGACGGTATAGTGCCGCTAAAAATAGCGGCGCTATACCGCCACCGCACCCACCGCCCCAGTGTGAAACCAGCCTTAGTGAAACACTGAGGCTGGTTTCACACTGGGGCGGTGGGTGCGGTGGCGGTATAGCGCCGCTATTTTTAGCGGCACTATACCGTCGGAATTGTGGAGGTATTCGGCCGCTAGCGGCCGAAAAAGGGTTAATACCTCCGGCAATGCGCCTCTGTAGAGGCACATTGCCGGTGGTATTACCGCGGTGTAGGAGAGGTAAACACACCGCTCCTCTCACCGCTCCAAAGATGCGGCTAGCAGGACTTTTTTTCACGTCCTGTTAGCGCACCGCTCCAGTGTGAAAGCCCTCGGGCTTTCACATTGGAGAGACAGCAGCCGCTGTTTAGGCCCGGTTTGCAGGCGCTATTTTTAGCACAATAGCACCTGCAAACCGCCCCAGTGTGAAAGGGGCCTGACTGTCTGCAGCTAGCACAATCACCTGCCTGCCCGTCACAGTATAGAGACTAACAGGAACAGATCTATCTAAACTCAATACAGTGTATAAATATATATACAACACCTAGGATGTATATATATCCTCTACACACTGTAACAGCAGCTAACTGACTCGCCTGCCTGCTCTATCTAACTCAATATAAATGACACTGTCTATCTCTCTGAAACTGCCTCTTTCACGAACGCCAACACACTACACAAGGCCGACTTCCAGGCGGCCTTATATAGTGTGGGGCGTGTACTAAACCCCCTGAGCCATAATTGGCCAAAGCCACCCTGGCTTTGGCCAATTACGGCTCTCTGTTTTTTCCGCGCTGTGATTGGCCAAGCATGCGGGTCATAGTGCATGCTTGGCCAATCATCAGCCAGCAATGCACTGCAATGCCACAGTGAATTATGGACCGTGTCGCGCAACACGAATTTAACGCGAACGGACCGTAAGGTTCGTTCTTCGTCGAATGATCGAACGGCCGATGTTCGAGTCGAACGTGTGTTCGATGCGAACGCGAAGCTCATCCCTAACCATTACGTGGAAGGCAATGTTGTGGCATCGTTGGGCAAGGCAGTCAGCCGCAAAGTCCACGTTACTGCTGACAAGTGGTCCAGTAAGCATTAGCAGGGACAATATATTTTGTTGACAGCATACCGGGTAACTCTGCTTGCAACAGGGCTCAGTGCTGCAGCTTGTTGTGCCCCCATGTCTCTATACAGCTGGTGATGATGCAAGATTTGTCAGCTCTATCCCCTCATCCTCCTCCTCTATGCCCTCCTCTGCTGAATTGTCCTATGAACCTAAAGTATCCCTAAGAATTCAAAGGGCTATTCAATGAGTCAGGCTAAAAGGTGCCATGCAATGCTTCAGCTGGTCTAGGGTACAGGAACCACACCGAAGCAGAGATTCTTGCAGCCCAAAGGTGGTTCACACCACACCAGCTGGAGCCAGGAATAGTGGTGTGTGATAATGGCACAAACCTCCTGTCCGCCCTTAGACAGGGAAAGTTGACACATGTGCATGCCTCAATTTGGTGGTGCAGCGTTTTATAAATAGGTACCCAGGGTTGGAAGATATACTAAAGCAGGCCAGAATTGTCTGTAGCCATTTTAGGCAGCCATACACAGCCAGTGCATGGTTGGCTAAAATTCTGTGGGAATTTCACCTGCCCGTAAACCGCCTGATTTGTGACATACCCACCAGGTGGAACTCGACTTTGGCAATGCTTCAATGGCTGCATATGCAGCAGAGGGCCGTCAACGAGTACCTGTGTTCATATGGCACTACAAAAAGCTCAAGTCAGCTCAGCTTTTTTTCCCCATGCCAATGGCTGCTCATAAAGGATGCATGCACTGTGCTGTCACCAGTTGAGGAGGCCACAAGGATGGTGAGCCGTGACAATGCATGCAACAGTGACACAATCCCTGTTGTGTTCCTGCTGGAGCAGACTCTGCATGGCATTATGGACAGGGCACTCGAGGCAGAGCAACGGGAGGAAGAGGAGGACTTCCTTTCCTCTCAAGGCCCACTTTATGCAGACACCATTGTTCCTATGCCACAGAACACACAAGAGGAGAGAGAGGAGGAGGAGGAGGATTCTGGCAGTTTCAGAGGCATTTAAGCAGAGGAAGACATACGTCAAACAGTAAGAGATGGTTTTCCATCCGCAGAACCCTTGGGAGTAGTATGTGGCTAGGAGGAGGCAGGTCCAGATACTATAATCCTCAGTGACCCCAAAGAGTCTGCTTCTCATGCCTCTGCAAATTTGTGGTGCATGGGCTACCTCATGCTTCAAAGCCTGCGAAAGGACCTAAGAATATGTGGCATAAAGGAAAAGGATCACTATTGGTTGGCAACCCTCCTTGACCACTGTTATAAGGGGAACGTCTCAAAACTCATCCCGTCCCCACAGAGAGTGCAGACGATGACATCTCTTGAGGACACCTTAAGTTTATCGAATGCTTTTCCTGACTCTGGTAGGTTACAGTGTCGTGGAAAACATAGTTTTGAGGCTTCTGTTGGTCAAGAGAGGAGCGGTGAAGAAGGCGGCTGCCTAAGTGATGCATTTCTCAGTTTTTTAGTCCTCATCGCCTAAGGCTGTAAGCTTCCAAATCCCATCGGCAGCGTCCGCATCACATGGTGGACAATTATCTAGGGACAAAAGCAGAGTTGGAGAGATTTCCAGTCGATGATCAACTGGCTTACTGGGTCATGAGAATAGACCACTGGCCAGAATTTGCCCAGAATGCTATTGAGCTGCTTGGCTGCCCTGCATCCAGCGTACTTTCGGAACAGGCCTTCAGTGCTGCTGTAGGTTTTGTTACTGATCATAGAACGCGTCTGTCCACAGACTCTGTGGACTGTCTGACTTTTATCAAAATGAATCAGCCCTGGATTACCAGCAGCTATGAAGTCACTGATGCCGATGTCACTGAATACGTGTTTTTGGGATGTAAAATCTCTGCAGAACTTCTAGGCTGCCTAGTGTTGTGGGTGTTGATTTCATCTGGAAGAATGTTTTTGGTGTAGGTTTCATGGGCACAATTAACACCCAAAGACCAATTTTTATGCACCTGTCAAACAGGTGCATATCATTACAATTTTTGACAGCAAGGCCAATTCTTGCTTTCATCAAGAGTACCTCTATAGGGTTACGGTGTGAAGGCGCCACCGACACCCAAAGAACAAGAAGTAGAAATCCAAAGTCTGTGGTAAAGACACCAGAATTTATCCAAAAAATCTCTAATCTTGTTCCCAGTGCACTACATTGTAGCCTTACAAAATACAGACTGGCTCCCAAAGCCGTTGCTTACAAAATAAAGAAAGCTTGCAGGAAAAATGTCATTTTTTGGGCTTTATAAATGCAATTATTATTGACGCAGCTTCTATACACAGTACAGATGAAAAAATGTAACACCTCATGCAACCCAACATGTAATTGCCATCATCCCAAATATGTATAAAATGAGAAAAAACCTCTAGTTTGTGGGATTTTGGAGGCAATGTAAAAAATATGAAAAAACCTCAATTAAAATTTTGAAATATTTATTTATACACATGCCACATAACGCGGACACATATATGAAAAAAGAACAAATGGTACAATAAAGCACATATATATGAAAATTGTACAGAAACTACATAGATCTGACATAATACAAATCTTCCGAAGATGAATACAATAGCCTGAGTTGACTGCTCCAGCCAGAAGCAGATCAAGGGAGGCTTGTCCAACGCGTTTCAAACTGTAAACGTCCTTCTTCAGGGAATTCAAATGCATTCACTTCTACGAGAATAAATTTTCTATTAAATACAGAAACAATAAAATAAATTTCCACTTTAATTTCAACTGTTATATGGAATACAGCGAAACAGCAAAAAAACTTACACAAAAAACTCATATGAAAAAATGTTCCATCAATGCTCCCATATGTGCATCTCAGGTTCCAGTAACACTGTGTTGTGGATTCCCCGATGCCCTCAAAGTTCCAGGAAAACTTTTCCATCAGAAACAAGTCCATATAAGAAGTGCGGACATATGAAAAAATTGGTCCAAGATAGGTGCCTTAAATAAAAAATAACATATATAGGTATGAAAGTAATTCCATTGGGGAGTAAAAATAAATCTCCCTAAAGAAAATGGATATGGTACCTGTAGATGGAAAGTGGAAATCTACAATTCGGATTCATCAGGTAATATAACTCATATAGGAGGACAAAAAAACAGTGGATTCTTGAGTCCAAAGATATATGTCCTAAAACATCAAAAAATATATATGAAATAAGATAAAAAATTATTCTATCCATCAAAAAGAGAGAGAAGAAATTCCTCCCTCTCCTAGGTGGAACTTTTAAAATATTACCTGTCAAGAGGATCAAGAATCACGATTGATATCCAGAAAAGGTTCCATGCAACAGAGGTCCATATGGAAACATCCTCTGCCTGCCAGCAGAGGGAGAGAATGACACCATATAACTTCTCTGGCGTCCTATATATCCCTCTGCTGTGTCTGATTGGTCCAGACAGGGTCACATGACGCACCTGCTCATAAAGCAGAGCGTCATGTTGCCATGGATACGCCGCATTTGCCACGCCAGATCACGTCCAGCGCCGGTCACATGACGCAACCGCACCAATCAGCGGCGCGTCTGCCCTCGGCGCATATAGGCAGCAAAACAAGGCAGCGAAGCCAAAAAACTGGCTCACGGTCCCATTACATGCCCGATGTGAAGCCATCCATCGCGCCCCGCTAAAGAGAAGGGCACGATGAGTGACCACAGAGGCCCGATCAGCCCCAATTCTGGTCCGTTCCGCACCGCAGGAAGTGCAGAAACGGCCATCTTGAATGTGGGCAAATTTAGGGGATACCGATATAAAGGGTAAAAAAGATGGTACTGGGTTGTGATGGGACAGTCAGACATGGAGTAACAGTGTGAACTGGTACCCAGGATATAGATCCTTCTCCCAGAACAATGATATGGACGGGGAGCGGGCCATGGACTAATACCACCGGTGCCGTTTTTAACCTATGATAGGAAAATGTCCCTAACAAGGAAAAAATTGATAGGGGGCAATTTCCAATGGGGAAAGCCCCCTCCCCGGCACCGGATATGAACATGTAAAGTCGGAAAAAAAAGGAATACTGGATGGAGAGATATGACGGGCCACCCCAAAGACATACCTCTGGTTGTGTCACTGACCAATTGGATGCATACATGGGAGCATATCAAGAAATCCCTTCCGCCCAGGGGATCATATATACCTCCGCAGAAAAGACTGTTAAGAACATTCAACATACAAAATACATATAAACAAACATCTATATATATCTCAAACCCCACATGTGTGTCAATGTGTCTAGAAAAAAGAGAGATCATCCTATATCCATTGATATGGAGAAAAGCTGGAATAACAGAGATAATTAAAAATTGAGAAATCAATTTCAAACACGGATGGGTGGGACATCAGGGTATATCAATAAAAGGAAAAAACCCAAAACAGAAACAGAAACAAAACTAATCAGTCTTTCCAGAGCTGAAGCCCTCCAGGAATGGACGAAAACTTTCGACCTCATTCAGACCTGGGGGCGTGGTTGCCCTAAGGTGCCTGATCCAGCGCATTTCCCGCTGGAGCAGGACCTTATTCCAATCCCCCCCCCCCTACATGGAATATGAATCCTTTCAATGACTGAAAAAATTACATTAGGCATTCTATACCTATGTTTTTTAGCTACGTGTCTCCTAAGAGGCAAGTAGAGATTCCCTATCCTCATGCTATGTATATGTTTTTCCACTCTCTTCCCTAATTCCTGTCTTGTTTTTCCGACGTAAAAGGATCCACACTGACAGACCATCAAGTAGACCACACCTTGTGTCTTACAATTGGCAAAATGCCTAAATGTGAAGGTCTCCCCATTGGGTAAAGTGAGCGTGGATCCTCCGCCAATGACAGTACATTGAGAGCATGCCCCACAAGGATAGGTCCCAAAGATTTTGCATGGGTCCTTTCTAGCCTCTCCCTTGTATTCACTTTTGACTAACATGCCACCGATGGATTCTGCCTTTTTGAAAGTGATCACTGGTTTGGATGGTACCAGTGTCTTAAGGATTGGATCCTCAGTAAGGATGGGCCAGTATTTAGTTAGAATCTGTCTGATTTTCTTATGCTCATTGGAGAATTTGAAAATTATCCTTGAAGTATTATCTTCCTGAGTTTTTTTCTTTTTCTTAGAAGTTTTGAAAATCAAAGTGTGTCTTTCCATTCCCTTTACTCTGTTGAAAGCTTTCTTTAAGGTGGATCTACTATAACCTCTCGCTAGTAGGCGGTTACTTAGCTCATTAGATTCAAATTGAAAATCCTCATCTGATGTACAATTCCTCCTAATTCGGAGGAACTGGCTAAAAGGTATGGATTCTTTGAGTGTTGTTGGGTGGAAACTGGCTGCGTGCAACATCGTGTTGCCAGCCGTCTCCTTCCTAAACAGTCTGCTTTGGACTTTTCCCTGTATATCTTTAGATATAAGGATATCGAGAAAGCTGACTTTCTCAAAGTCGTAGGACATAGTAAAGAATAAATTTAGGTTGTTGGTATTCATAAGTTCCAAAACTTTCCCTGAAATAAAAAAATATTATGATGTAAAATAAAATCAAGCATCTGTATGATGAATTGATTAAACTTCCAGTCAGTGGTTGGGCGTTGTCGTAACACTCTTTGGACAGCTGCAATACCAAGATCGTGTGGTATGCTGTTATAGAGTGACTCTACGTCTACAGTCACCAAAAAGGCCGAGTAGTAGATTTAGGTCCCTCAGGGCCTTGAAGTCGGCCGCTTTAAGATTCGGTGCCACTTCATTTTCTTGATTCTCTTGTTTAGCATACAAGCTCTTATAAAAGAGCTTATGAGCAAACAGATGAATGTCCTTCACTGTTTCAAAACTGTCCGTATTGCTGGTTGGGCAAAAAGAAAGGCCCAAAGACAATACTTCATGTTCCAAATCAGATAACTTGTAGGAGGATAGATTTATAATATTAAGTTTTCCCCCGGAGTTATTTTGGTCACAAAGGGTTCCATGACTAATTGTGTCATGGGCGAGGGTGGAAAAGGTTGTATTTTGCCCTTCTCTAAAAAATCCTCTACTGGAAGTGACTGGACTCGAGAGATGGCCCCAGATTTGGGTATTGCCCCCAATTCCCTCTGAGAAGCCGTTTTACTTCGAGTGGTAGATCCCTTGGGGTTATTTTTATATGTACCCCGACTATGTCCACTCCCTCTTCCATTTTGTGTGGAGAATACCTTGGAATCCGTTGTTGCTTTTTTGTTGCATTGTAGGACCTCTCCATCAGTTCCATTGGATCTAGGTGAAGGACCTTTCCTTTTAGTCCCAAACAGACGACCTGTGTTTGAGGAGACTGAGGAGGAAGAGTTAGACGGGGTGTCAGACGAATAATCATTTTGTGCATTGGTATCTCCCCCTCGATTTTTATATTTATTGAATTGATTGTTTTTATATTTTTTCTCTTGATTCCATCTATATGCTCGACCCTCACTGAACGCATTTTTATCTCTCCAATACTTTTTCTCTTTTTTCACAAGTATTGTTTTACCAAAATTTTCCAAATGTTCTTTGAGATTTTTTTCAAAGTTACTATATTCTTTATGCGTTTTTAGGAGTGAGAGGCGAGCATATAGTGATTCTATTTCTATATCCAAAACAACCAGCTGCTGTCTATACTCCTCCTGCAATAACATCATCAAATTCATTGAACATTCATTTAACTTGGTTTCCCAGTTCAACTTGAGGTTTTTACTGATATTTTCCAAGATCGGAAATATCTGAATCCTCAAGCCGATAGGATTAATATGTTCTTTAATATACCTATCAAATGAATTAATGTGCCAATATAGGGCAGATTTTTTCTCTAGTGTTTTCCTAAGATTGAAAAATAAAGATGACAGATCTGAGATTGGCTGTTCAGTCCCTTGATAGTTCTTCTTAATCCCTGACATAAGCTCCTCCCATCCATCTCCCTGAACATCCCCCATATTCAATGATTGAAAGGAGAAACAAAACAAATTTCAGAACACAAAAGACATATGTTATTATAGCTGTATTTCCAAAATAAATATCAGCTCTCAAAAAATGTGCACCACACTCCTGCCAATGTTGGATTTCTCCAAGATGGCAGATATATGGGAAAAATAGTGCATCAAGTTATTTATAATTATAACACAAAAATGGGGTCCATGTATGGGTGCATGGGTGTGAGGACGAGGTTTATAGGTGTATTGTCCACCCTATGATACGTGAAAAAATGTAACACCTCATGCAACCCAACATGTAATTGCCATCATCCCAAATATGTATAAAATGAGAAAAAACCTCTAGTTTGTGGGATTTTGGAGGCAATGTAAAAAATATGAAAAAACCTCAATTAAAATTTCGAAATATTTATTTATACACATGCCACATAACGCGGACACATATATGAAAAAAGAACAAATGGTACAAAAAAGCACATATATATGAAAATTGTACAGAAAATACATAGATCTGACATAATACAGTTTGAAACGCGTTGGACAAGCCTCCCTTGATCTGCTTCTGGCTGGAGCGGTCAACTCAGGCTATTGTATTCATCTTCGGAAGATTTGTATTATGTCAGATCTATGTAGTTTCTGTACAATTTTCATATATATGTGCTTTTTTGTACCATTTGTTCTTTTTTCATATATGTGTCCGCGTTATGTGGCATGTGTATAAATAAATATTTCGAAATTTTAATTGAGGTTTTTTCATATTTTTTACATTGCCTCCAAAATCCCACAAACTAGAGTTTTTTTCTCATTTTATACATATTTGGGATGATGGCAATTACATGTTGGGTTGCATGAGGTGTTACATTTTTTCACGTATCATAGGGTGGACAATACACCTATAAACCTCGTCCTCACACCCATGCACCCATACATGGACCCCATTTTTGTGTTATAATTATAAATAACTCGATGCACTATTTTTCCCATATATCTGGAAAACACTAGAGAAAAAATCTGCCCTATATTGGCACATTAATTCATTTGATAGGTATAATAAAGAACATATTAATCCTATCGGCTTGAGGATTCAGATATTTCCAATCTTGGAAAATATCAGTAAAAACCTCAAGTTGAACTGGGAAACCAAGTTAAATGAATGTTCAATGAATTTGATGATGTTATTGCAGGAGGAGTATAGACAGCAGCTGGTTGTTTTGGATATAGAAATAGAATCACTATATGCTCGCCTCTCACTCCTAAAAACGCATAAAGAATATAGTAACTTTGAAAAAAATCTCAAAGAACATTTGGAAAATTTTGGTAAAACAATACTTGTGAAAAAAGAGAAAAAGTATTGGAGAGATAAAAATGCGTTCAGTGAGGGTCGAGCATATAGATGGAATCAAGAGAAAAAATATAAAAACAATCAATTCAATAAATATAAAAATCGAGGGGGAGATACCAATGCACAAAATGATTATTCGTCTGACACCCCGTCTAACTCTTCCTCCTCAGTCTCCTCAAACACAGGTCGTCTGTTTGGGACTAAAAGGAAAGGTCCTTCACCTAGATCCAATGGAACTGATGGAGAGGTCCTACAATGCAACAAAAAAGCAACAACGGATTCCAAGGTATTCTCCACACAAAATGGAAGAGGGAGTGGACATAGTCGGGGTACATATAAAAATAACCCCAAGGGATCTACCACTCGAAGTAAAACGGCTTCTCAGAGGGAATTGGGGGCAATACCCAAATCTGGGGCCATCTCTCGAGTCCAGTCACTTCCAGTAGAGGATTTTTTAGAGAAGGGCAAAATACAACCTTTTCCACCCTCGCCCATGACACAATTAGTCATGGAACCCTTTGTGACCAAAATAACTCCGGGGGAAAACTTAATATTATAAATCTATCCTCCTACAAGTTATCTGATTTGGAACATGAAGTATTGTCTTTGGGCCTTTCTTTTTGCCCAACCAGCAATACGGACAGTTTTGAAACAGTGAAGGATATTCATCTGTTTGCTCGTAAGCTCTTTTATAAGAGCTTGTATGCTAAACAAGAGAATCAAGAAAATGAAGTGGCACCGAATCTTAAAGCGGCCGACTTCAAGGCCCTGAGGGACCTAAATCTACTACTCCAAGAAAACGCCCCTTTGAGTCAGATAGGGGAGGAAAATTTGGAGGAAGAGGAGAGTGATGATGGGGAAAATAATCAGACACTTTTTACCCCCAAAAAATTTAAAAGGAAGTCTCATAACTTCCCACCAATCAACCAGAATCCTGCTTTAGCTCTGTTTGTAAGACAAACATCTAAGGAAATTGAGGTCCTGAGGAAAGAGACTTTACATTGCAATCTCAATCCAGAGCAAAAACGTGCCCTAAAAACCCTTAAGAACAATGTTAACATCACGATTAAAGGCTCAGATAAAGGGGGTAACATCGTCCTTATGGACAACCCAGATTACGAGGAGATGTGCATGAAAATTCTCAGGGATCCTAAATGCTATCGCAAAATCTCCTCATCCACAGTGGATAGAATGAATAGTGAATTCTATCAATTGGTTGATGAATCCTTCAGAGACGGTGCCATAAACCAAGATACCTGGGACTTTATTAGAACCCGACACCCACGTACCCCTACGATGTATGCACTTCCCAAAGTGCACAAAAACCTGTTGAGGCCACCAGGTAGGCCCATCATATCGGGTAATGGTTCCATCTCTGAAGGTGCTAGCCGAGTCATTGACCAGCACCTCAGATCCCATGTGATGGATCTCCCTTCGTACACCAAAGACACAATCCACCTTCTGCAAATATTGGAAGGTCTTGTCGTACCTCCATCTGCCTTTTTGGTGACTGTAGACGTAGAGTCACTCTATAACAGCATACCACACGATCTTGGTATTGCAGCTGTCCAAAGAGTGTTACGACAACGCCCAACCACTGATTGGAAGTTTAATCAATTCATCATACAGATGCTTGATTTTATTTTACATCATAATATTTTTTTATTTCAGGGCTCCCACTACCTCCAGGTGCAGGGGGTGGCTATGGGGACGTGCTGCGCACCCTCATATGCCAACCTGTACCTGGGGGAGTGGGAGAAGGATTTCCTCCTGGGAGATGATGCGTCTATGTGTGCCTGCCACATTCTTATGTGGCAGCGCTACATAGACAACATCTTCATTATTTGGGATGGGCCTGAAGATATGCTCAAGAAAGTTTTGGAACATATGAATACCAACAACCTAAATTTATTCTTTACTATGTCCTACGACTTTGAGAAAGTCAGCTTTCTCAATATCCTTATATCTAAAGATATACAGGGAAAAGTCCAAAGCAGACTGTTTAGGAAGGAGACGGCTGGCAACACGATGTTGCACGCAGCCAGTTTCCACCCAACAACACTCAAAGAATCCATACCTTTTAGCCAGTTCCTCCGAATTAGGAGGAATTGTACATCAGATGAGGATTTTCAATTTGAATCTAATGAGCTAAGTAACCGCCTACTAGCGAGAGGTTATAGTAGATCCACCTTAAAGAAAGCTTTCAACAGAGTAAAGGGAATGGAAAGACACACTTTGATTTTCAAAACTTCTAAGAAAAAGAAAAAAACTCAGGAAGATAATACTTCAAGGATAATTTTCAAATTCTCCAATGAGCATAAGAAAATCAGACAGATTCTAACTAAATACTGGCCCATCCTTACTGAGGATCCAATCCTTAAGACACTGGTACCATCCAAACCAGTGATCACTTTCAAAAAGGCAGAATCCATCGGTGGCATGTTGGTCAAAAGTGAATACAAGGGAGAGGCTAGAAAGGACCCATGCAAAATCTTTGGGACCTATTCTTGTGGGGCATGCTCTCAATGTACTGTCATTGGCGGAGGATCCACGCTCACTTTACCCAATGGGGAGACCTTCACATTTAGGCATTTTGCCAATTGTAAGACACAAGGTGTGGTCTACTTGATGGTCTGTCAGTGTGGATCCTTTTACGTCAGAAAAACAAGACAGGAATTAGGGAAGAGAGTGGAAAAACATATACATAGCATGAGGATAGGGAATCTCTACTTGCCTCTTGGGAGACACGTAGCTAAAAAACATAGGTATAGAATGCCTAATGTAATTTTTTCAGTCATTGAAAGGATTCATATTCCATGTAGGGGGGGGGGATTGGAATAAGGTCCTGCTCCAGCGGGAAATGCGCTGGATCAGGCACCTTAGGGCAACCACGCCCCCAGGTCTGAATGAGGTTGAAAGTTTTCGTCCATTCCTGGAGGGCTTCAGCTCTGGAAAGACTGATTAGTTTTGTTTCTGTTTCTGTTTTGGGTTTTTTCCTTTTATTGATATACCCTGATGTCCCACCCATCCGTGTTTGAAATTGATTTCTCAATTTTTAATTATCTCTGTTATTCCAGCTTTTCTCCATATCAATGGATATAGGATGATCTCTCTTTTTTCTAGACACATTGACACACATGTGGGGTTTGAGATATATATAGATGTTTGTTTATATGTATTTTGTATGTTGAATGTTCTTAACAGTCTTTTCTGCGGAGGTATATATGATCCCCTGGGCGGAAGGGATTTCTTGATATGCTCCCATGTATGCATCCAATTGGTCAGTGACACAACCAGAGGTATGTCTTTGGGGTGGCCCGTCATATCTCTCCATCCAGTATTCCTTTTTTTTCCGACTTTACATGTTCATATCCGGTGCCGGGGAGGGGGCTTTCCCCATTGGAAATTGCCCCCTATCAATTTTTTCCTTGTTAGGGACATTTTCCTATCATAGGTTAAAAACGGCACCGGTGGTATTAGTCCATGGCCCGCTCCCCGTCCATATCATTGTTCTGGGAGAAGGATCTATATCCTGGGTACCAGTTCACACTGTTACTCCATGTCTGACTGTCCCATCACAACCCAGTACCATCTTTTTTACCCTTTATATCGGTATCCCCTAAATTTGCCCACATTCAAGATGGTCGTTTCTGCACTTCCTGCGGTGCGGAACGGACCAGAATTGGGGCTGATCGGGCCTCTGTGGTCACTCATCGTGCCCTTCTCTTTAGCGGGGCGCGATGGATGGCTTCACATCGGGCATGTAATGGGACCGTGAGCCAGTTTTTTGGCTTCGCTGCCTTGTTTTGCTGCCTATATGCGCCGAGGGCAGACGCGCCGCTGATTGGTGCGGTTGCGTCATGTGACCGGCGCTGGACGTGATCTGGCGTGGCAAATGCGGCGTATCCATGGCAACATGACGCTCTGCTTTATGAGCAGGTGCGTCATGTGACCCTGTCTGGACCAATCAGACACAGCAGAGGGATATATAGGACGCCAGAGAAGTTATATGGTGTCATTCTCTCCCTCTGCTGGCAGGCAGAGGATGTTTCCATATGGACCTCTGTTGCATGGAACCTTTTCTGGATATCAATCGTGATTCTTGATCCTCTTGACAGGTAATATTTTAAAAGTTCCACCTAGGAGAGGGAGGAATTTCTTCTCTCTCTTTTTGATGGATAGAATAATTTTTTATCTTATTTCATATATATTTTTTGATGTTTTAGGACATATATCTTTGGACTCAAGAATCCACTGGTTTTTTGTCCTCCTATATGAGTTATATTACCTGATGAATCCGAATTGTAGATTTCCACTTTCCATCTACAGGTACCATATCCATTTTCTTTAGGGAGATTTATTTTTACTCCCCAATGGAATTACTTTCATACCTATATATGTTATTTTTTATTTAAGGCACCTATCTTGGACCAATTTTTTCATATGTCCGCACTTCTTATATGGACTTGTTTCTGATGGAAAAGTTTTCCTGGAACTTTGAGGGCATCGGGGAATCCACAACACAGTGTTACTGGAACCTGAGATGCACATATGGGAGCATTGATGGAACATTTTTTCATATGAGTTTTTTGTGTAAGTTTTTTTGCTGTTTCGCTGTATTCCATATAACAGTTGAAATTAAAGTGGAAATTTATTTTATTGTTTCTGTATTTAATAGAAAATTTATTCTCGTAGAAGTGAATGCATTTGAATTCCCTGAAGAAGGACGTTTACAGTTTGAAACGCGTTGGACAAGCCTCCCTTGATCTGCTTCTGGCTGGAGCGGTCAACTCAGGCTATTGTATTCATCTTCGGAAGATTTGTATTATGTCAGATCTATGTAGTTTCTGTACAATTTTCATATATATGTGCTTTTTTGTACCATTTGTTCTTTTTTCATATATGTGTCCGCGTTATGTGGCATGTGTATAAATAAATATTTCAAAATTTTAATTGAGGTTTTTTCATATTTTTTACATTGCCTCCAAAATCCCACAAACTAGAGGTTTTTTCTCATTTTATACACAGTACAGATGTGCCACTTTACAGGTGGATTAAGGGGACCCCCCAGGCACTATATTGAAAGGAATTTTTCATTTGTATACTTTCACTTTAAGCATCAATAAATCACTGCTCATTCAAAAGTGAAGTTTTTTACATTGATACATGTCCCCCAACGCAGTACCCGGACCCCTATAACCATTGTATGCCCAATTACTTGCACATAAGCCTTCAAAATGGGCACATGATGTTTCACGTTCGGGTCCGATAGACTTCAATGGGGTTCGTTATTTGGTTCCGAACTTTCTCGATGTTTTGAAAGTTGTGGTGCGAACCGAACAGGGGGTTGTTCAGCCCAACCCTAGTGAATACAAATGCATGCCACACTTTTCACATATTTATTTGTAAAAACGTTTCAAAACCATTTATCATTTTCCTTCCACTTCACAATTATGTGCCACTTTGTGCTGGTCCTATCATATAAAATCGTGAAATGGTGATTAAAATAAAGAAATACGGTAATGGTTAAACTCAAAATCAGTGTGTTCACTGATCGTGCAACAAACAAACTCATGTAAAACATGTAAATGCAAAATTGGCTGGCATGTGATCCTAAAATCTAAATTTGTATATACACACTGTAGCCAAATAATATCTATATTTAAGATTTAATATCTCAAAGATATGATATGGGTTAAACAAGAGTTATTTTGACCAGAAGTGAAAGCTTTAACATAATGAACATTTATTATGTATTTGTTGAAGTCTAATCTAATACACAGAAACTATCTATATAGTCTTAGACTAGCAGGAAATAGTAGGTTAAAATATACAAAGTATTTACATGGAGGAACATAGAGCTTATTCCTCTGAAAACATTACAGTACAAGCATGTGTAGCTAATGCTATAGGTCAAACAGACTTTTCGCATAATTACCCCTTTAGACCCATCCTTTAGGCCATCCTTCCATAGTCTTTCTGGGAACTATCATCTGCTTTCCAGTATTAATGCCCTTGGAGGACTTGATGATATGATAGTTGAGCCAACCAGTGTTTATTTATTTATTTTGTGTGAAGTTTTTACTACAGCACTTTTGCACTTGAATTGGACTTTCGTTGAAATGTGGAATGTTTACGTCACTATTTAGACTAATTAATGGTTGATTTATATGTCTGATTTACATTAGTGTTTTTATGTACTATCAGTGTGTATATACAGATTTTGATTTTAGGATCACATGCCAGTCAATTGTGCATTTACATGTTTTACATGAGTTTGTTTGTTGCACGATCAGTGAACACATTGATTTTGAGTTTAACCATTATTTCTTTATTTTAATCACCATTTCAGGATTTAACCCTTGATTTGTTTCTATACACATTTGTCGCCACTGATTTAATCATTACATACACTTCTTGCACAGTATATGTTGCACTTCCCTACCGCTGCACTTCTCTGTTCACAGTCTTTTATACAAATAATCTTTTTGTTAGCACCAGCAGCTCTGTCACGTCCATAGGCAGGGCAGTAATAACCCGTATTTTCCATATCATATAAAATCCCAATAAAATACATTTACGTTTTTGGTTGTAACATGACAAAATGTGGAAAATTTTTATAAAAGTCAGCAGCTATAGTATTTGTAGCTGAGTGCTGACTTTTATTTTTTTTCTAATGACTGAAGATCCTCTTTAAGTACAGTTTATTGATAAGATTTGCTCTCTCGTGTACTTTTAGGTGAGTTTGGTCTGGGTTCCCTAATGAGCAGCATTTTCATTTTAAATTTCCATAACTGGTAGGTCTGGTTTGCCAGATTATACACTGAAAACTTTGAAGAAACACTGTTAGTAGCTATTATTCATGCATTCTGACTTTTTTTTGTGACTGTTTTTCTGTAACTCTGAGCTGTTTCTGTATCTGCAGCAGTGTTTAATACTTTAACTGTAGCTGGACCCATACCACATTGGAAAGCCTATGCAGATATGATTCTTACCAGGCAAAATGTTGCTAGACACATGGCTGAGCCCCGCTTACAGTGCCTTGCAAAAGTATTCACCCTCTTGGCTTTTTACCTATTTTGTTACATTACAGCCTTTAGTTCAAAGTTTTTTTTTAATCTGAATTATATGTGATGGATCAGAACACAATAGTCTAAATTGGTGAAGTAAAATGAGAAAAATATAAACATAAAACTATTTTTCAGAAATAAAAAAATGATTATTGGCATAATTAGTGAAATGATGTCCACCTGTGTGCAATCTAAGTGTCACATAATCTGTCATTATATCTAAATCTTTGGTGAACCCTAGGAGCACATTTAAATCTATCATAACCAAGTGGAAAGAACATGGCACAACAGCAAACCTGCCAAGAGACGGCCGCACACCAAAACTCACAGTCCGGGCAAGGAGGGCGTTAATCAGAGAGGCAGCACAGAGACCTAAGGTAACCCTGGAGGAGCTGCAGAGTTCCCCAGCAGAGACTGGAGTATCTGTACATAGGACGACAATAAGCTGTACGCTCCATAGAGTTGTTTTTTTGGCATAGTGGCCAGAAGAAAGCCATTACTTTCAGCAAAAAACAAAATGGCACCTTTTGAGTTTGCAAAAAGGCATGTAGGAGACTCCCAAAATGTATGGAGGAAGATACTCTGGTCTGATGAGACTAAAATTTAACTTTTTGGCCATCAAAGAAAACGCTATGTCTGGCACAAACCCAACACATCACATCACTCAAAGAACACCATCCCCACAGTGAAGCATGGTGGTGGCAGCATCATGCTGTGGGGATGTTTTTCAGCAATCGGGACTGGGAAACTGGTCAGAGTTGAGGGAAAGATGGATGGTGCTAAATACAGGGATATTCTTGAGCAAAACCTGTACCACTCTGTGTGTAATTTGAGGCTAGGACGGAGATTCACCTTCCAGCAGGACAATGACCCCAAAGACACTGCTAAAGCAACACTTTAGTGGTTTAAGGGGAAACATGTAAATGTGTTGGAATGGCCTAGTCAAAGCCCAGACCTCAATCCAATATAAAATCTGTGGTCAGACTTAAAGATTGCTGTTCACAAGTGCAAACCATTCAACTTGAAGGAGCTGGAGCAGTTTGCAAGAAGGAATGGGCAAAAATCCCAGTGGTAAGATGTGGCAAGCTCATAGAGACTTATCCAAAGTGACTTGGAGCTGTGATAGCTGCAAAAGGTGGCTCTACAAAGTATTGACTTTAGGGGGGTGAATAGTTATGTACATTGACTTTTTCTGTTATTTTGTCCTATTTGTTGTTTACTTCACAATAAAATAAAAAAAGTTTCTTCAAAGTTGTAGGCATGTTCTGTAAATTAAATGATGCAAATCCTCAAACAATCCATGTTAATTCCAGGTTGTGAGGCAACAAAACACGAAAAATGCCAAGGGAGTGAATACTTTTGCAAGGCACTGTATATACACACACTATATTACCAAGTATTGGGACTCCTGCCTTTACACGCACATGAACTTTAATGGCACCCCAGTCCTAGTCTGTAGGATTCAATATTTTGTTGGCCCACCCTTTGTAGCTATAACAGCTTCAACTCTTCTGGGAAGGCTGTCCACAAGGTTTAGGAGTGTGTCTATGAGAATGTTTGACCATTCTTCCAGAAGTGCATTTGAAAGGTCAGGCACTGATGTGGATGAGAAGGTCCATAAAGACATGGATGAGCGAGACAGTGGACAGTCTTCCCAGAAGAGTTGAGGCTGTTATAGCTGCAAAGAGTGGGCCAACTCAATTTTGAACCCTACGAACTAAGACTGGGATGTCATTAAAGTTCATGTACATTTAAAGGCGGGCGTCCCAATACGTTTGGTAATATACTGTATATATGGCATGGATAATAGGCTTATCCAGTCAAGATTATCAGGAGGCAGCCTGATAATTGGTACTTCTATACAAAATGCGCTATTTGCACCAGAAACCATTAAGGATGCTTTTAAGCATACAACATGCTAGGCCCCTTCTGAACACTGGGTGTCTATAGCCCTACTACCTGGGTAGGAGAATATCACCAGCAAGTCCAAAGCTTTATTCAGCGATCATATCGTTACAGCAGATTGCAATGTCTCAAAGGCACAGGGGACCCCTTCATCAGGCATGTGACGTCACATGCCTGATAAAGGTGTTCTGCGTGGCTCTAAAACATTGTAATCTGTTGTAACGATGTGATCGCTAAATAAAGCTTTGGACTCACACTGGAGATCCTTGGTGCACTGGTGACAGTCTTTTGCTCTGGTTAGTCACGGTTCCAACCAATAGTCATTTCAGCACCCACTTATATGCACAGTCATTTCTACAGGAACGTGTACATTGGGAATAGTGCGTTGGAATCTACTACCTGGGTAGTCTCCATTTACAACATTCTTTCGCCTAAAAGACACTGACACATCCTTACAGAACTTGTGTATTTAATGAGCTTTTATTCATTTTAATTTTCAAACTTAAAGAAATGTTCTAATTACATACATAAACATTTTGAGGCTTGTCCATATACACACATTTAGTGTTTTATAGAACGGGAGGCCTCTGCGAAATCATGTTATGGGATAACAAGTGGCCAAGCCAAATTACAAATTGAATTTCAAAACTCAATTAATATATTATGCATGTAAACTAAAGTATTCATTATTATCAACTTTGAATTTGTGAAAGATCATTAGCAAAGGAAAGAAAAGAAATGTAGCCTGAAGCTATGTTTAGCATTTTCAACAAAAATAGAAGTTACTAAATGCAATTCCAAAATTTTAAGTATTTCACCAAAACCCTTTCAACTCATAACAAGAAGAATCAAATCAGATAAACCCCTAAATCACACAGCCTGCAAGCCCTAAGAGTAACGCTCCAAGTGCGGTCTCATCTGCTACTACTGGAAGAGTGTCACACTTGTTCAACTTCATTGCTTCATTTTTCATCACCATCTCTTTCGTCATCCATATCTCCTAAAAAAAAAGAAAAAAGAATATTATTGTAACTTTTAAATATTGCATGTACATGTTGGAAAGTCCACCAAAACTGACATTTCCCTGCTTGGTAGATGACCCCACAAGCTTTTTGTATCTCATAGACAACCAGAGCAATATCTCTGCATTTGTGTTCTTAGCTCCCATCTGCCAAAATAGTCATGATGATGTCTCACTGATCCTGCGTTTTTTTTTAATTGATTACATAGTCATTTTGGAAAAAGACACCTGTCTGTTAAGATCAGTTTCTACACCTTACATCCTCAGAATCTAAATCTGCAGTTGATCTACAGGAAAGAACCAAAACAAGTATGTACAGATCTGTTCCAACAGGGCAAAAATTACTTCTGTTCACCAAAGACAATTTGATTATTTTGTTATTACTAAGACTCTATTGATGGGGCATCAAAACTCTCTTTAAATCTTTGCCTCTTTTAGTACAAGAAAGTATCTGTCTCACTCTGGAAGCTGCAGATTGGCATAACATGCTGTTGGTAATTCAATGATCTACCAGGACAAATCAGTTCCTTCATCATTGATATACCCAGAGCGTTAATAAGTAAGCATTTAAATATCAGCTTTGTGTGTTCTGACCCCTTTTAGATCCAAGATACTTTAAATAATTTATCCTAACCTAGAAAAAAAAACGAATTTTAATACTTTCAGAAGATATAGCTATGGACAGATATTTGGACACATATCACCTGCTAGAACATCATCACCATCAATAACCAAAAAGAGATTGTATAAGGGTATATTTCAAGAAAGCAATTATTTGATACTTATCAAAATATGTATTTTATGAGTAATAGGGATACAATTGCAACTGTATCTCAATTTTATCAGTATACATACACAATGATAATGTAACAAATATGTCATATGACAGAATTTAAATTTTCTGTCGCTTTGAGGGAAACTGGGAAAAATATTTTGCATCTTTGTTAGTTTAACGTTCCCTTGGTTTAAATTAGATTGGACAGCCTTGAGCTGAGGGCAGTAAAACCACCACAATCTTTTAACTTTCCTGGAAACCAGGAGTCATTGCTGAAAGAGGTCACGTTTTAGATTATATGGTATAAACGGTTTGTTTTTGGACAGTTACTATATAAAAATCCATTCAGTTATTGACGTAATCTGTCATCAAGTCTTTCACTTCTTTAATAAGCTGTGTGAACATGTAACAGCCCAGAGAGCAATGATGTATAATTATCCATGGTAACCATAAGTCAGCCTAAAGCCGCTCGAATCCTACAGACTATTAAAGGCTGGTTTCTAACGGTAAGAACATATTGCTAAAGGCATCTTATTTAATCTAACATACATGACAGAACTGTTAAATTTAATGTGTAACTTCAACAAAAAGAGTTTTTTTTCATTATAGATTTATTTTCAGTATATGGACCCCAGGTATCCATAATGTCCAGGTGTTCTGACATGAACATACTTCATGAGTCAATAGGCTTTTACACTAGTCCTTCCACCTCCTTTGCCTCCCCACCCATCACAGTAATGGGCAAATAATGAGGTTAGGAAATGAGAGCTGTAAGGACAGACTTTTCAAACCCTTAACCAAGAAAATGGGTGCACATTAGACTACTTAGGGATTCTAGGCATCCAAGGTATTGAAAGTGGATATAAGGTACAGCATCCTGGAGGTGCCTGCTAAGTGCTTCTAATGCCGCGTACACACGGTCAGAATTTCCAAGGAAAAAAGTCAGACGGATTTTTTTTTCATCGGATATTCTGACCGTGTGTATGCCCCATCTGACTTTTTCCGTCGGAAATTCCGTTCGTCTGTATGGAACTCCGACGCAGAAAAAAACATGCATGCTCAGAATCAAGTCGACGCATGCTCGGAAGCATTGAACTTAATTTTTCTCGGCTTGTCGTATTGTTGTACGTCACCGTGTTCTTGACAGTCGGAATTTGGTGTGACAGTGTGTATGCAAGACAGCTTAAGCGGAATTCCGTCGGAAAAACCCGTCTGAGTTTATTCCGACAGAAAATCCGACTGTGTGTACAAGCCATGACAGCACTTGATTAGGTAGGTTTTATATACTTCAAGTTTGCTATAAAATAAAAATAAGTGCGCAACCTGTTATTATCTAATAGTGAAAAACATTCAGTTGTGAACCCTCTAAAAATAAAACAATATACAGTGCCTTGAAAAAATATTCATACCACTTGAAATTTTCCTCATTTTGTCATGTTACAACCAAAAACGTAAATGTATTTTATTGGGATTTTATGTAATAGACCAACACACAGTGGCACATAATTTTGAAGTGGAAGGAAAATGATAAATGGTTTTCAATTTTTTTAATAAATAAATATGTGAAAAGTGTGGTGTGCATTTGTATTCAGCCCCGCTGAGTCAATACTTTGTAGAACCACCTTTTGCTGCAATTACAGTTGCAAATCCTTTTGGGTATGTCCCTACCAGCTTTACACTTCTAGAGAGTGAAATTTTTGCCCATTCTCCCTTGCAAAATAGCTCAAGCTATGTCAGATTAGATGGAGAGCATCTGTGAACAGCAATTTTCACATCTTGCCACAGATTCTCAAGTGGATTAAGGTCTGGACTTTGACTGGGCCATTCTAACACATGAATATGGTTTGATCCAAACCATTCAATTGTAGCTCTGGCTGTATGTTTAGGGTCGTGGTCCTGCTGGAAGGTGAACCTTCGCCCCAGTCTCAAGTCTTTTGCAGACTCTAACAGGTTTTCTTCTAAGATTGCTCTGTATTTTGCTCCATCCCTCTTCCCATCAAGTCTGACCAGCTTCCCTGTCTCTGCTGAAGAAAAGCATCCCCACAACATGATGCTGCCACCACCATGTTTCTCGGTGCAGATGGTGTGTTTATAGTGATGTGCAGTGTTAGTTTTCCCCCCACACATAGCGTTTTGCTTTTAGGCCAAAATGTTAAATTTTGGTCTCAACTGACCAGAGCACCTTCTTCCACATGTTTGCTGTCCTACCCCCCCCCCCCAAGGTTTCTCGGAAACTACTAATGGGACTTCTTATGGCTTTCTTTTAACAGTGGCTTTCTTCCTACCACTCTTCCATACAGGCCAGATTTGTGGACTGCACTACTAATAGTTGTCCTGTGGACAGATTCTGTAACCTGAGCTTACCATGGGCCTCTTGGCTGCTTCTCTGAATAATCCTCTCCTTGCCTGGTCTGTCAGTTTAGGTGGCCATCTCTTGATAGGTTTGCAGTTGTGCCAAACTCTTTCCATTGTTTCATGATGGATTGGACAGTGCTCCGTGAGATGTTCAAAGCTTGTGATATTTTTTTATAACCTAACCCTGCTTCAAACTTCTCCACAACTTTATCCCTGACCTGTCTGGTGTGTTCCTTGGCCTTCATGATGCTGTTTGTTCACTAAGGTTCTCTAACAAACCTCTAAGGGCTTCACAGAACAGCTGTATTTATACTGAGATTAAATTACACACAGGTGTTCTCCATTTACTTATTAGGTGACTTCTGAATGCAATTGGTTCCACTAGATTTGAGTTAGGGGTATCAGAGAAAAGGGGCCTGAATTCTAATGCATGTCACACTTTTCACATATTTATTTGTAAAAAACTATTTAAAACCATTTATCATTTTCCTTCCACTTCACAATTATGTGCCACTTTGTGTTGGTCTATCACATAAAATCCCAATACAATACATCTACGTTTTTGGTTTTAACATGACAAAATGTGGAAAATTTCAATGGGTATGAATACTTTTTCAAGGCACTGTAAGTGGTAAAATCAATATAAATATATTCTGTCCACAGTGGTAAAAGTAGAATTCCAATTGTTTGTGCTCTTTTAATGAACAGTGATTCACAGACTGGTGCTTCAGCAAGGTGCTTTCTCCACATAAACACACGCCTCTTACCAGAAGAATTGGATCTCAAATTATAGAGATCTAACTCGCTCCAACAGGTTCCAACCACCAGAGATATTTCACTTTAAAAGCACTCCTCCTATGTAAGATTACAATGTATCCCAAGTATCCATGGGATCCATGCAGAGCACACTTCTGTAAATTCTCTCATGCATAGAGGGTGACAGATGGAAGAGGCTTCATAGAGCAGTACATAAAATCATCACTTATTAAATAAGGTATCAATGCACTTACATGTATAAAAATGATCAGAAGTAAAGCAAACATCCCACACAGCCTGCAGGCTCCACGTGATGCGTTTCCCCATAAGAGGCATCGACTAGGAACAAACGCCTTTTTTATATCTTATGAGGTATGCAATTCAGCTATTATTGCATTTTTTTAATCTCATGAATATCCCTCTAATACCATTAGATTCTGGGTTGGTTTTATCAAAGACCTCCTCAGGGTTAATTCTTCTGGTCTTGTGATACTCAAAAATATCCATTTGTATAAAAGTGACAGGATATAAAGGGTAACTGGAAAATATTGTGTAGCCACAAAAACTAGGCCAAAAAGTATTGATGCCTCTTACTGGGAAAGGCGTCACGTGGAGCTGTTTTGTGTGACGTCACTACACACCAGCCTGCATGCGAGGTCCGCGGCTGTGTGGGGTATTTGTTTGCTTTGCCTAATGTAAGTGCATTGATACCTTTTTTAATAAGTGAGTATTTTATGTGATGCACTATGAAGCCTCTTCCATCTGTCATCCTATATGCATGAGAGAATTTACAGCGGCACGCTCTGCTTGGATGCCGTGGATACTTATATTGTTTGATATTTATAGGGTTCACAACTGAGTCTTTTTCCCTATCATATAATAACAGGTTGTGCACTTATTTCTTGTATATATACTTTAACATTTACCGGTACATTTTCATGTACAATTTATATACACATTTTTTGGACACAGTCATGGTGAGCACAGAATATTTATACACTTTTTGACAGACTGTCCTTTAGGATTTGAGATATGAAATTGGTTTGAACAAAGAAAACTTCTGTGTTCACTGCATGCCTGTCCATCTATCAGAATAGGAAGTGATGGGAAATCTCTCCAACTGGGACACAGACAAAAACCCATTGTAATGCCTTGGGTACAAGTCTGACACTGTTTTTATTGTTGTCTGTTGCAATCACACCCCCTATTTGATGTAGCTGGGGATCTCTATAAAATCTCCAAGCGGGTGCATTCGCAAGTGTAAATGCATAATAATACATGTAAGTGTCAACCCAAAGATGCCTGGGTGTATCTTTTATTATACTCATAAACACATTTGCTGGTAGACAACATGCACAGCTAGACTATTAGTCCTTTACTGAGAAAGTATAGGCTGGACCACCCCCCCCCCCCCCTCACCTCTGGCAAATCCCAAAAAGTTATTTAAAGAAATGGGTGACAGCGATCTTCGAAGGTATTTTGCACAAGACAGAAGGGGGTGGGACAGCCCTCAACTTGCTGAGAAATGTTGAGATTTGCATATCAGAATGCCCCTTGTTTATTGGGTCTTGGGGCATTTATGAAGACAATAAAAACATACGCAGGCAATTAACCGTTTCCCGGCCTGGCTCACACAGATGTAGTGCAGCAGAATTGCTCCCCTGGGCAAAATCCTGTACGTGTACGCCCTTCCCTTCTTGGCCACCAGAGGGCGCCCACTGCATGGCAGGGGACCAGCCAGCCACGCGCGAGTGCATGCATGAGTGCCAGCACGGGGATTTGTGTGTGTAAACACACAAATCCCTGTGCTGTCAGTGAAAGAAGCCATATCGTTTGTTCCTACTAAGTAGGAAAAATTATATGTCTCTTCTCCTAGTCAATCCTATCCCCATACAGTTAGAACACACCCAGGGAACACAATTTACCCATTGATCGCCCCCTAGTGTTAACCCCTTCCCTGCCAGTGACATTTACACAGTAATCAGTGCAATTTTATAGCACTGATCGCTGTATAAATGCCAATGGTCCCAAACAAGTGTCAAAAGTCTCCGATCTGTCTGTCGCAATACTGCTTAAAATCGCAGATCACCGCCATTACCAGTGAAAAAAAATGCCATAAAAATGCCATAAATCTTTCCCATAGTTTGTGGACACTATAACTTTTGCACAAACCAATCAATATACGCTTATTGCATTTTTTTTAACCAAAAAATATGTAGAAGAATATATAGTGGCCTAAACTGATGAAGAAATTAGTTTTTTTTAAACATTTTTGGGGCATATTTATTATAGCAAAAAGTAAAAAATATATATATTTTTTAAATTGTTGCTTTTTTTTGTTTATAGCGCAAAAAATAGAAACTGCAGAGATGATCAAATACCACCAAAAGAGAGCGCTATTTGTTTGGAAAAAATAATGCAAATTTTGTTTGGGTACATCGTCAAACGACTGCGCAATTGTCAGTTAAAGCGACACAGTGCCAAATTGTAAAAAGTGCTCTGGTCAGGAAGGGGGTAAAATCTTCCAGGGCTGAAATGGTTAAGGATGCATTGAAACTCTTGTTTTAGGAGTATCACAGTAAGGCAAGGTTTGCTTTAAGTGTTTAGGCATTCATTGTGCATGGCTCATTTTGCACCAATTAAAGCTTACTTTCCTGTTTGGTTGATGAGGATATTCTCTTTTTGCGTGCAAGGTGTATTACATTATGGATATATTTTATAGGCAAGCTCAATCCAAGATAAAACTGTCAGCATTAAAAGACTCATAAAATGAAAATGACAAAGGATTATTTCAGGACATCCGGGAGAGCTGATAATGCTCAGTCCACAGTGTAAACATTGCTCATCTAGTCTGTATAAGCTGCATAATCATAAAATGTATATTTAATATATACGCAATAACTGAAATCATTTTTATATTAGGCACATAACAATGAAATATTCAAATAATGCTATGCATAAACAGGAGATACTGATTTCACTTGTTTTGCATTTATTTCTGTTGTCATAGATATATAATATGTACAATGCACACAGATATTTTTATGAGCAGTGATCATTAGCTGGGTGAACTTGTAAAATAAGAGAACAAAATTGCTAAAGTTGTGATTTTAATTGTTAAATCAATGATGAACTTTTCTGAACCTAATGTTGGATACACTAATAAAATGTTCTTTTCCACAGTCCCTTCACAGGGCCTGATTTCAAAGCCTTCCCTCTGACCACAGATCTTATTGGTCAAACCCTCATATAAATAACTGCACAACTTCTAAGGCAAGTAGTAGTTAGTCACATCCAAGTGGCCATGTTCTATAATGTTGAAGACATTTCAGCACTTACCCAAGTGGCATTCTCAGTTCAAGTTATTGTAAGGAGCATATCCCAGCATATACAGTATCGTCACATGGGTAACTCAGAAACTTTAATTGAATCACCATGGTGTGAAGGCAGATGTTAAATGTCCAAGAACTTTATTATTATTATACAGGATTTATATAGCGCCAACAATTTATGCAGCACTTTACAACATAAGGGCAGACAGTACAATACAATTTAGTACAGTAGGAATCAGGGGGCACCACTCGTTAGAGCCTACAATCTAAGAAGAAGGGTCAAGAGATCGGCTGATGGAGAAAATAAATGTGCAGTTGTTAGGTGGGGGCAGGATAGGCTTCTCTGAGGAGTTGAGTTTTCAGGAATTGTCTAAAAGTGGACAGAGTAGGACATAGTCGGACAGATTGGGGTAGGGAATTCCAGAGAATGTGAGAGGCTCTGGAGAAGTCCTACAGGCAAGCATGGGAAGGGGTGACAAGGGAGCTAGAGAGCAGGAAGTCTTGGGAGGAATAAAGAGATTGATTTGGTTGGTATTTTGAGACAAGGTTAGTGATGTAGCTGGGGGCAGAGTTGTGGATGGCTTTGTAAGTTATTGTTAGTATCTTGAAATTGTTGGGTGAGCGGAAGCCAGTGGAGGGATCGGGAAAGAGGGGTAGTAGATACTGAGCAGTTGGTAAGGTTGAGTCTGGTGGCAACATTCATGATGGACTGAAGGGGGCATAGCCTATGTAGAGGTAAGCCAATGAGGAGGGAGTTGCAAGTGCAGGATGACCAGAAAGTGAATTCAAAGCTTTGTGGTGTCATTAATTGGGAAGGAGCATATCTTGGAGATGTCACGAAGGATGAGGCAGCAAGCTTTGGACAGTAATTGGATGTGGGGCCGAAACAATAGCGAGACATGACAGAACGTCATGAAAGGGAAACCACTCAGTTCTAATATACCGTGTAGCGGCCTCACCTCACCTCACCCTTGCTTTATCGGTTATATGGCTGTTGTCTAGGGGTACCTGGGAGAAAGAGATGATACACACCACGGCCCGTGTCCTCCTTTTACTAGGAGATGAAGGCCAGAAGATTGGGCTTTCGTGTAGGTGTCCTAGAGTCAAGTCCAGTCCTTCGTCCCTGACTCCTTCGCTTAGTAACCCAAGTTCCACACAGTGAATAGGTACAACTCAGTTTTATTCTTCTTGCCAAGCAATAAAACAATCTTTCTCCTTTTGAATAATGGGGGGGACAGATCGAGGCACAATCCTTTCCCTTCTTGCTGCTGCCCACTGTGCTGTCACCAGTGGTGAATAGTCACTGCCACTGACTAGGTAATATAGAACGTGAATTTACCTTCGCTCACTTTGCCCGTCAGGGGAAGAAATCCATCCAAGGGAGAAATGGAGGCCTCTCCGTCACCAGCGATGCTGCGCTGGACTCTCCGGAGAAGTTACTGCGCACCAGTCCTCACGAACTCAGACACGGGCACCCAAGGCGTTAGGGCCCCCTCGGATTCCTCCACCCTCGCGGAACCCAGTCGAAGGTACTGAGCCCCAGGCATCCGCCATAGTACCTCACCCCAGGCTAAAGGTGCCTGGGATGGACTCCATCTCTGCTCCAGCTAGGCCAAGGGCGCCTAGGCCTGGAACACCAGCACCCAAGCTGAAGGTGCCTGGGTGCAGCCGCGTCCTCCGACTCTCCCTTAAAATCAGGGCCTCCGCCCCTTTTATGACCTCTCCCTTTGCATCACAGCAGGTTCCCCGCCCCGCTGTACCAGCTCCAGGGGAGGACAAAAAGGCACGGTTCGCGGTGTATGTTCAGCTTGGGCCCAAGGCAACAGCGCCACCCAGGGACCCTAAGGAACTTCACACCACCAGAGTCCTTACAAAATTCAAATACCCGCTATAACTGTATATAATCCAATCATCATGGTGTGATGAACAAGGAGTGAGCAAGGGCTGCATGCCATTCATACTGGCCAGTAAGGTAGTCCATAATAGTGATTGGTTGTTAGGAATGTGTTGGAGGCAAGAAAAATTAGCCAATCCTTGGTAATTTTGGCCTAAGCACACCTCTGAATGTGCAGTCAATTATAATGTGTAGTGTACAACCAAGAAACCAAAATGATTATTATTATCCGAAATTAATGGAAAAGGGAGGTGGTTATGATCCAGCGAAAATAAACATTTAAGCCCTGTACACACGGTCGGACTTCCATCAGACTTTTCCTTGGATTTTTGTCCGAACGGAGTTGGCCGGGCACACCCATAGCATACACACCACAGGACTTTTCTGCAAACTTTCCCAAAACTTTTTGCAACATCACATGGTTTTTCTTCTCTTTTCTGCTCTTTACCACCACCCTTTGGTCAACTTCTTCTATTGTTGGTTGATTTTAACATTGGTTGTTTTGTCCATCGGACAAAAGTCCTATGGTTTTCTGTACACACAGTAGGACTTTGCTCCATAGGACTTTTGTTGGGCAAAAGTTTGTCCGTTCGCAGACCCAACTTTTGTCCGATGAAAACAAAACCAAACTCAAAAAAGTTTGTCCGATGGAGCGTACACACGGTCGGATTGTTGGTCCAACTTGCTTAAAACTAAGTTTGTTGGGCAAAAGT
The DNA here is from genome assembly GCA_029206835.1 of Rana muscosa. Classification (NCBI taxonomy): domain Eukaryota; kingdom Metazoa; phylum Chordata; class Amphibia; order Anura; family Ranidae; genus Rana; species Rana muscosa. The sequence continues at coordinate 182,998,230 of CM055121.1, forward strand.
CCGACCGTGTGTACGGGCCTTAAGAAAAAAAAAAAACACTTCAAGGTGCATTTTTTTCAGCTGGCTAGAGTTCAGATTTAAAGCGAAACTTCACTATCTTAAACAACAATTACTATTTTGAATCCTTATGCTGCTAGCGTTAGTAAATAACTAGGAAAGTATATTATACTGTAGTTTTTTTTTTTACATTTCTTTAGTTACTTCCTAGTTTCCAGGTCTAGGCAAATTATGTCATACATCCCATGAGTCTTCAGGAGTGGAGGAGGGGTTTTCTCAGCAAAGCACACCTTCTTGCCTGCACGACTAAACTAAGGGCAGATGGATTCCAGGAAGTAAATGCTGCACAATTTAATCATCTGCCCTTACTCAAGATGGCCACGACAAGAAATGCTAGAGAGCTTTTCAGTGATTTGTCAGCAAAATAAAGCATGGAGACATGGATGGATAGGTGAATTTGCTTTGATTATTAAAAATAAACTAACTAGCGCTTTTGGTTTGTGGTGCTCAGATACAACGTACGTCCACTTAAGAATTAGGATTAGAATGTTGTTGTTTTTTTTATAGTTATATTAGGCATTTTAAGTGGAAGGATAAGGATAAGATTGAACTAGGTCAAGTTATGTGTTATGGCTTTCTTTTGAGACTTAAGTTATACTTTGGGGCTATAAAAGTTATTTTTATGGCATCAAGTAGTAGAGAATGTTAGGGTTAGCTTAAGGGTGAGATTAAGGTTAGTGGTTAGTGAGTTTCAGAGCTGAAACACATTCTGCAAAAAACAAAGCACCAGTTTACCAGGACTGAAGACCAATGTACTGCACACTGTGTTGTAGTATCCTAATTTGTAGAAGGGAAAAAACCTTGCCTGCTCTGTTGCAGTAAGCTTTCAAGGTGCTGTGATGGTTTTTATTGATGAAATGGGGTGGGCCCCCAAAAATTGTCATGAGGTGCAATATAGAGCAACGTATATGGTTAGCTATAATCACTACTTTATACAAGAATTTTTTATTTTATTTTTTATTTAAGTAAGCTGATGTGCTGGCACATGCAAAACAGCAGAAACTGCAAAATCTGATTTTCCTATTCAAATATGCATTGCATATTGTTTAAACTTTTCTGATTTACATGAGAAAGATATGTGAGTAGATATAAAACAAAGGGCAACTTGTTCCCCCTGGCAATTTTGCACTGTGAGCCCTGAATCTAGTTTGAAGAAGTGTTGAGGAATACTGAATCTGATTCAACACTATCAGGCAAGTCATCATGTCAAGAATATGCAAGAAAATACATTCCAAATTATTGTTAGACAATAATAAAAAATATATTACAGCGGAGATCTTTCTGGAAATTTGTTGTACAGATCACTGTGCATAACAAGTCCTAGCAGCTGGCATAATTCTTAAAGCAGAACTAAACTGTATCTCAGCAGCACAAACTGAAAATGCTTTTTTATTAATTTTATTCAAAGCAAACTCACCCATCCATCCATGTCTCCACGCTTTATATTTTTATAAAATTGCTTTACCCCCCAACATTTTTAGCCACAGACATTTTGAGTAAAGGCAAATGATTCATGTAGCCTTTGCTTCCTGAAATCCATAGGCCTTTAGCTCAAGCATGTAGGTGGGTGTGTTTAATGGGAAGCCACCTCCTCGAAATGGGCCCCTCCTCACCTCCTACAGATGAGCCCCTCCTCCCCTCCTCCAGATGGGCCCCTCCTCCCCCAAAAAAATGGCCATGAGGACTCTGAGGATATATGACATCATTTTGGCCTAGGCCAGAAACCAGAAGGCAACTGAAGAAATAATTAAAAAAAAAGATTAACCACTTGCTCACTAGCCGTTGCAGTTATACTGCGGCCAGGTGGCTCGGCTGCGTGACTCGCAGTACCGGTACGGCTTTTCGTGCATGAGCTTCTGGCCAGTGGGGGAGCCAATCAGCGGGTCCGGTGGACTCGATGTCCGCCAGACACCCATGATCATTCCCCGCAGAGACAGAACGGGGATCTGCCTAAGTAAACAAGGCAGATCTCTGTTCTGACAGGGGATTACACTGAGACCCTGTTGTTCTGCTTTGCAGGAAGAAGAATCTCTGTTATCCCAGGCTGCCTATCCCCCATACATTTAGTAAACACACCCAGGGAACACATTTACCCCTTGATCGGACCTGATGTTAACCCCTTCCTTACCAGTGCAATTAGCACAATGTCAGTTCAAATTTTTAGCACTGATCACTGTAATAATGTCACTGGATTTTAAAAATGTCAGTTAGGTGTCCGATCTTTCTGCCGCAATGTTGCAGTCCTGCAAAAAAAATCACTGATCGCCGCCATTACTAGTAAAAAAATAATAATAAAAATGCCATAAATCTATCCCCTATTTTGTAGACACTATAAATGTTGCACAAACCAATCAATATACACCTATTGGTTGTTTTTTTTTTACCAAAAATACGTAGCAGAATACATATTAGCCAAAATTGATGAAGAAATTTGATTACATTTTTTTTTATGGGGTATGTTTTACAGCAGAAAATAAAAAATATATATATAAAAATATAAAATTGAGGGTCTTTTTTTGTTTATAGCGCAAAAAATAAAAACTGCAGAGGTGATAAAATACTGCCAAAAGAAAGCTCTATTTGTGGGAAAGTAAGGACATACATTTTATTTGGGTACAGCGTCGGGCAATTGTCAGCTAAAGTAACGCAGTGCTGTATCGCAAAAAATGGCCTGGTCATTAAGGGGGTAAAACCTTCCGGGGCTGAAGTGGTTAAAACAAGTAAATATAATATACCTTCCTTTCTATTTACTAATGTTAGCAGCATTAATGTTGATTTAGACAGCAAATGAAAATCTCCGCTCCAGGTGAGAAACTCCAGGCACAATGGATAGTGTGAGACTCCTCGCATGGGTAGAAGCCCCGACTTGCCTGCCGTAGAAGACTGAATATGGAAAGAAATTGGCTGCACACTGACGTTCTTGAAGTCCATTTATTGAATGTTCCATACAAACAATGACACACACCACGGTTGCAGTAGCCGGATCAGAGGTGGACTAGTTTTGCACAGCGACACGACACTGTGCTTACACTTAACCAATGTTAATTGAGAGAATTTAGTTCCACTTTAAAGCTCTACTCTGGGATAGAAAATAAATATCCTTGAGATAGTCCCTCTCCACAGTGCATGGGTTAAAAGCTCACTATCGGCGGAATTGTGGCAGAAGATGCTGCATTGCCTACCACGTTCCTTTCTCTGACAAGCTCTGATGCTCTCCTCCCTGATACTCCAGGCTGTGGACGATCTCTCCGAATCACCATGTACAATACAGGGTTATTGATCCTGCATTGTATGTGAAGAGGTAAGGGTATGACCACTGGTTGGAGCGCCTTAGTGAGAAAGCTGCTGGGGACAAATCACATAGCTAGAGGGAGCCTGCTGGAGCGAGGAATACATTACAGCACTTATTACTCTACACCTTTGAATAAAGTATAGTTTACTCCTAAGAACTACCTTACTCTTTCGTCCATGGACCGACACAGCTTCCCTATTGACAAAGTGGGTATTATCCGTTAATTAGGAGTGACTAGGCAGAAAAACTTGTAAAAAGTGTTGCATCACACCTTCTACAGTACCGCCCAGGGGGCGGACCCTCTGGGTATAACCTCTCAGTCTGCATCTCGCAGATCAGTTTTTTTTCTGTCTAGCAAGGAGTAGGACATGGCTCCCTTCGGGCCCATTGGTCCGGGGGAAAAAGATATATATATTTTGCTACATTTTTGTTTCCTGCGATCTTCGATAAACTGCCGACTGGGTGACAGGCTGGATCCTCGATCCTTGTAGTCTCCCCAGTTTTGGCCATCGAGCGTGTGCCGACCCTAGCTACGCGCTGGGTTTTCTACGACATGCCCGTCGCTCCACGGGTGGCCGGTGAGCCTACGCTCCAGGGCCTGCATCGGACCACTCAGCTTCGGCTGACCTTACGGCCGAGTCGCAGCAGCCTGGCCGGTGAGCTTACGCTCCAAGGCTTGCATCGGACCGCTCAGCTTCGGCTGACCTTACGGCCGAGTTGCAGCAGCCTGTCCGGTGAGCGTCACGCTCCAGGGCATACATATGATCGTCCCTTTTGGGTCCAATCACAGCATGCCTGGCCAACAGTCACCTTCCGTGCGCGGACGATGACCTGTTTGGAATGTCTTCCAGCATAATACATGCAGGATAGGTAAGTAAAACTCCCCTGCCTCGGCTGGGTGATTTAGCTGGACATTCCTGGAGAGATCAAGTAAGTGGTTGTGGCCCCTTTCTTCCCTCGCTCCCTGCCTTTCCCTCCTACCTGGGCTTCTAGCTAAAGGTTGCTGGGTGCTGGGGGTCACCTAGGGGGTTCCACTGGAGCGGGGCTGGCTGTAACTAACATTTAAAAGAAATGTAATTTCTGCTTACCTGTGTTTGTGTGCTTCCTCCTCCATGCTGTCGGCGGCCATTTTGTGGTGGTCCATGCCGAGTTTGGCCTCTTGTGACTGCCCGACGGCCATCTTCCTGAGGTTTGGCCACACCCACTGGCCCCTATCAGCTGATCGGCAGCCATGTTTGTCCACCCTGTATGCTATATTGCCATTCGGCGGCCATCTTTTTGTGGGCTATGGCTGCTTGACCTCTATCTTCGGTCGGCGGCCATTTTCTTAGAGCCCACATTATCCTCCATACAGACGTTTTTGGCAACCATTTTGCGAGAGCCTCCGGCCTTTAGGGTGCATTACACTGGTGTGAAAATTCACACAGGAAATGCTGATAAAAGAAGCAGACTGACACAGCAGCAGTGGAACAGCACCACAGGCGCAGCACACGGCAGCATAGCAGTACCGGTCCAGGGTGGTGAGTCCTCTGGGTGACCCAGCCTCTCTGCAGCACAGGAGGGTGGCCTATTGATACCTTGCCTGGAGCCCTGTGGGTGTCAGCGTGTGGTCAGCATGGCATCTGAGCCAGATGTCTTCTCCCCTGAAACACCAGATTTAGCAGCTGGTGCCCCTGAGGTGTCTATGAACGCTATGACGGCAATCCTAGAGGCGTTTGCTGCCAGGGTGGAAGCAGCACACGGGAATACAGGGGGTAGTAAACGCCCCATCCCCTGCAAGCTTCTGGGGATAATTCTGGTGCAGAACCAGGTCCAGCTACGGCTCGGGGCCCAGATTCTGACGCATCAGAGACTGCAGACCGTGACCGGACAGTGAGGATGACTCAAAGTCCAGGTCAGTACGCGAGACGGCTTTGGTATCTGACCTTATTCCTGCAGTGCGGGATATGCTAAAATTGGAAAACACTGCAGAAGCAGCAGAGACTCCGGTCCACTTGGGTTTCATAGACCTGCCCGCACTGCTAAGGTGTTCCCTTGTGTGTCTTTTGATAAACTCTTATACAAGGAATGGGAGAACCCACTGAGGGTCTTTACAGCCCAAAGAGGTTTGCGGTACGGTACCCCTTTGAGGAGAGTTTTCTGAAGAAATGGACCTCTCCCCCTATAGTGGACCCTCCGGTGTCCAGACTTAATAGAGCTACCACTATTCCAGTAGAAGGGGCTCCTGTTTTTAAGGACCCTGTGGATAAGAAGGCTGAAGCACTCGCTTGCTACCTATACTCAGTGGTAGGCTCGGCAGTACGCCCGGCATTGGCGGGGGCCCTAGTGTCTCACACACTTACTGAATGGGCAAGATTGCTACTCCAGGGGTTAAGGAGCGAGATGCTCCTCCTGATGAGATAACATTGGCCGACCAGTTGGTCCAGGGCCTTAGGTTTGTCTGCGAGTCAGACATGAATACTATTCCCCTGCTGTCTAAAACTTTGGTTTATACAGTAGCAATATGCCACCTGATCTGGCTAAAAGGCTAGTCTGCGGACCAGACTTCCAAGAAAGCCCTGTTGGATCTGCCTTTTAAGGGCGACAGACTCTTTGGGGCTTCTCTGGATGACATCATCAAGGATGCCACAGGAAGTAAAATCACTTTGCTTCCCCAAATTAGCAAGGGTAAGGGGCCACGCCAAGGGCAAGGGCCCTCCTTTACTGCGCGCAAGCGGTTTTTTCGTCCCCCTAGGGCGACAGGGAAAAGACCCCAGGCCGATAAAGCGCCTGCCCAAGGACAAAAGCGTCCTTGGTCCCTCATTCCCAATAAGCCTGCGGACAAATTTGCATCCGCATGAAGGTCCACCCCCACCCAGCTCTCGGGTGGGGGGACGTCTTCGCAGATTCGCGACTCAGTGGACAGCTCTAATCACCGACAGGTGGGTTTGCGAAGTAATCTCCTCAGGCTACAAGATAGAGTTTCTCTCTTGTCCGCCGGACAGATGCAACACCTCCTGTCTCCAGCTACTACCGACCCGTCGGGAGGCCCTGTATGGGGCGGTCCAGGGTCTACTGGAACGCGGGGTAGTTATTCCAGTTCCAGAACTGGAACGGGGTTTTTACTCAAATCTGTTCATTGTGCCGAAGAAGGAGGGGGTTCGTCCAAGCTTGGATCTCAGAGCCCTCAATTGCTTTGTGAAGGTACAAAGATTTCGGATGGAGTCGGTTCGATCTGTAGTCACGGCTCTCCATCCGGGGGACTTTCTGGCCTCCTTGGACATCAAGGACGCATACCTGCATGTCCCCATATACTCCAGACACCAGAGGTTTCTGCGATTTGCTATCTGGAAGGACCACTACCAGTTTGTGGCCCTCCCGTTGGGCCTTGCCTCAGCACCCAGGACGTTCACCAGGGTGCTCGCTCCGATTCTGGCACTTCTAAGACAGCGGGGTATCGCTATCACAGGCTACTTGGACGACCTTCTGCTGAAGGCCCCTTCAAGCTCAGAATTAGAGGTAAGCGTGTCCATTACCTATCAGACTCTTCGAGTCTGTGGTTGGATACTAAACACGCAAAAGTCAGTATTGGTGCCCACTCAACGCCTAGTGTACCTGGGGTTGATTCTGGATTCTTCAGAGGCAAAGGTATTCCTCCCTGTAGAGAAGTTGCAGACCCTCCGGGCTGCAGTACGGCAGCTGACTTCCAGGAATTGGTCGTCACTCCGTTTTTTGCATGCGAGTGTTGGGCCTCATGGTAGCCTCCTTCGAGGAGGTCCCATATGCTCAATACCACACTCGAGTGTTACAGAAGGAAGTTCTGTCCAGATGGAACAGATGTCCATCATCTCTGGATTATCAAATCCGAGTGAGCCACCTAGTCAGGAGATCCCTGGTATGGTGGCTGACAGCACCGGCTCTAATGGCCGGGAAGTCATTTCTTCCGGTTTACTGGATAGTGATCACGACGGATGCCAGCCTTACAGGTTGGGGGGGAGTCTGGGGTGTCCAGTCGGCGCAAGGTCGCTGGACCCCAGAGGAAGCCCTCCTGCCGATCAATGTCCTGGAAATCCGGGCGATCAGGCTGTGCCTCTTCAAATGGTCTCAGAGGCTGCAAGGGCGTCCAGTCAGGATCCAGTCAGACAACGCCACAGCAGTGGCATATGTCAATCATCAAGGAGGAACAAGAAGCTCAGCTGCAGCATCAGAGATCGCTCGCATCCTGAGGTGGGCATAGAGGAGCGTACCGGCACTGTCGGCCGTGTACATTCCGGGTGTGGAAAACTGGCAGGCGGACTACCTGAGCTGCCAGATGCTGGACCAGGGAGAATGGTCCTTACACCCGGAGGTGTTCCAACTCCTCTGCCAAAGATGGGGCACACCAGACGTAGATCTTCTGGCTTCCCGACTCAATCGGAAGGTATTGAGGTTTGTGGCCCGGTCAAGAGACCCATTGGCAGACGCAACGGATGCATTGGTGGCATCGTGGGATCAGTATCGGCTAATCTATGCCTTCCCTCCCTTAAGGCCTCTTCCTCTTCTGCTCCGCAGAGTGGAGGCAGAGGGAATTCCAATGATCCTAATCGCTCCAGATTGGCCTCAGCGTCCTTGGTACGCCGATCTAGTACGTCTGGTAGCAGACGTCCCCTGGCGCCTACCACTACGGAAGGAACTGCTATCGCAAGGTCCCATACTCCATCCTGCTTTACGGTCACTGGCTTTAAAGGCATGGCTGTTGAGAACCAGGTACTGAGAGACCGGGGCCTGTCAGACTCAGTAATCTCTACGATGAGAAGTGCTCGAAAACCGTCCTCTAGGAAGGTTTATCACCGCACTTGGAAGGCCTACATCTCCATGTGTGAGGAAATGAAATGGCATCCGCGTACCTACAGTATTTGGTTTCCAGAATCCTGCTGTTTTTACAGCATGGGGTGGACCAAAGGCTTGCCTGGCGGCTCTCTCTCTCATGAGTACATTTTTGCAGGGGGTTCGACATGTAGCCCCTCCAGGCCGTCCCCCGTTACTTCTGTGGGACTTGAACCTGGTCCTCTCGGTGCTTCAGAAGGCACCGTTTGAGAATATTAGAGATATTCCCCTGTTGACACTTTCTCAGAAAGTGGTCTTTTTGGTGGCTGTTACATCAGTTAGACGAGTCTTTGAGCTGGCAGCCTTGTCCTGCAAGGCTCCCTATTTGATTTTCCACAAGGATAAGGTGGTGCTGCGGCCGCAGCCTTCCTTTCAAAAGTCGTTTCGGCTTTTTATCTCAATGAAGACATTGTACTTCCATCCTTGTGTCCTCAGCCGTCGAATCCTAAGGAGTCGGCGTTGCATTCCTTGGACGTTGTCCGAGCTTTTAGAGTATACCTATCTGCTACTTCCCTGTTCTGGAAGTCAGACTAACTGTTTGTTTCGGTGGCTGGTCCCAAGAAGGGCCAAGCAGTCTCATCGGCCACCATCTCTAGGTGGATCCGACAGATAGTAATCCAGGCTTACACCTTAAAGGGTCAAGCGCCCCCCTTCACGGTCACAGCGCATTCGACCAGGACAATAGGTGCCTCTTGGGCTTTCCGACATCAAGTGTCTGTTTCCCAATTATGTAAAGCGGCGACTTGGTCGTCCGCTCACACTTTCACAAAATTCTACAAAATTGATGTAGGTGCATCTTCGGATGCCTCTTTCGGCCACAAGGTTTTACAAGCGGCTGTTTAGAGTTGCAGCTCCTCCGTTGGAGGAGTGCTGTTTTGCGTTTGGGGTGAAGGTTATTTTTATGCTGTTACCACCCCTCGTTTTTTCTCTGACACTGCTTTGGGACGTCCCACTTTGTCAATAGAGAAGCTGTGTCGGTCCATGGACGAAAGAGTAAATAGGATTTTTTACTCACCGTAAAATCCTTTTCTCTGAGTCCATGGACCGACACAGCACCCACCCCTCCTTTTAAGTTTGTACTGCTTTTTGACGAACTGATCTGCGAGATGCAGACTGAGAGGTTATACTCAGAGGGTCCGCCCCCTGGGACATACTGTAGAAGGTGTGATGCAACACTTTATACAAGTGTTTCTGCCTAGTCACTCCTAATTAACGGATAATACCCACTTTGTCAATAGAGAAGCTGTGTCGGTCCATGGACTCAGAGAAAAGGATTTTACGGTGAGTAAAAAATACTATTTTCTTCCCTGTATTCCCCTCCCCTTTCTGTTATGTCAAAATTCTGAATTTTTTTTGTTGTTTACATTTTTAAAACTGTTTTACTATGGCCCCGTACCCCACAGCCATTGCCATCTAGGTGAGAATGACCTGTACCTGTTCCTGCAGGCTCCTGGGATACCCTTATAACAAATTCCAAGAGGCTGCAGAAGCAAGGCCTCAAAGCAGTCGGTGGGCATCACTGGGGGAAGAGGATTCACGCTTCCAGTAACATCAGAGGAGAAGGTGGCAGTGTGGGATCCAAGATGTTGCACCTGAGCAGCGAAGTGCAGCAGGACAACCCTGAGTATGTTGGCCAGCTGAGTACGGAGATCAAAGACAAGCTTAAACAACAGGTAAGGGGAAGGTAGATGAAAATCATCTCTATAACAAACATCTAACCCTTGCAGGGGGGGTAGGAAAGGCAATTTGTTTATCATATGCACAGAGTTGGACTTTAAAGTATGACTTTTTCTTTTACAAAATCCAAGAACACCAGGGAACTGTCAGTATCGATAATGACTCATGCAGGTATGTGGTGCAGATACTTTTCATGGTCTGCAGCTTCAGTGCAGACACAGGACGGGTTGAATACAAACAAGACAATGGGGGTAATTTACTATAGCGCCACGGCGCTAATTAGCGCAAATTGCCGCGAATTCGCACTAATTAGCGCAAATTGCCGCAAATTCGCCCTAATTAGCGAAAATCGCGGCAATTTGTGCTAATTAGCTCTAAAACGGTATTCACTATAGCGCTGGAGGAAAAATACTTACCAAAATCGAATTTACTATAGCTCCCAGAATCCAAATAGCGCCCAAATCCTTACTCTACTAAAAGCTGGAGAATTGCACATGAAAATAATGTTTAGAGCGTGATATAATTGCCTAAATGGTACTGAAATATGCGGTATATTATTTAAAGATAATCTGCTTTTAAACTGTGTGAAAAAGTGATTTCTACACTTAAATATCTTTAAAAGTCTGAGAAGTAAAAAAATGCCCGTTTTTGGACAACTATTTGCAAGCTAAACTGAGCATGCCCAGAACTAATATAACTCAAATTTTAACTCAAGTGACTTTTTTCACAAGAGTTTTAGTAAATACCGAAATGAGAGCTAATTAAAGAGCATGTTTTGGAAGTAAAAATCTGAGCTATTTTAGTCCAATGCAAGTTTTAGCCATTGATTCTAATGATACAATTGTAACTTTCACAAATAAATCCTTTTAATGTTGAGATGAAATGTATATTTCTCTGAAATTTTTTTTCCTTTGCAACAATGTTGCTTCTAACTAAAATATTTTGTTTTTAAAGAAAGCTAGAATGTGGAATGTTTTGATAAAATATATTTTTCTCTGTCATTTTCACTAGTTACTCTCCATATCACAACAATCTTTACCCAAACTCACACAGGTGTCTTTACAAAGCACAAACAATACTATTGCTTATGCAAATTTAAAATTAGTCACATTTTTTTTTTGTGCTTTTTATTATTTCTAAATAATCATAATTTGAGCCCCAAAAAATATGATATGTGTTCCAACATCAGAAATAAAAATGTAATTCCCCAAAATTTGAGGGTAATATCACTATTCTAAACTCACCCCCAAAAAAACACCAAATATCACAGAATAAATCAAGAAGAATAACTCTTGAGTAATGTAATTCCATCACCTGTATGTCCAAAGAAATGCAGTATTTATATGTATTTACGTGTAGGAGGATTCCACATGTGGCAGCTCTGTGGCTTAGAGGTTAGAACTTCTGCTTAGCATCCCTGAGTGTCTGGGTTCAAATCCCAAGCATGCCGCTTCATGTAGAGAAGTTGTCTCAAATCCCAGGTCCTAAAACTATGGCTAAATCTTGTATTTATGTGTAGGAGGGTTCCACCACCACTGTAAATCTTGCCAGATACACTATTTAGCCCAAAGTATTGGGACGCCTGCCTTTACACACACATGAACTTTAATGGCAGCCCAGTCTTAGTCCGTAGGGTTAAAATTTGATTTGGCCCACCCTTTGCAACTATAACAGCTTCTGGGAAGGCTGGGAAGGCTGTCCACAAGGTTTAGTGTGTCTATGGGAATGTTTGATCATTCTTCCAGAAGTGCATTTGTGAGACCAGGCACTGATGTTGGATGAGAAGGCCTGGCTCGCAGTCTCTGCTCTAATTCAGCCAAAGGGAGTTCTATCTGGTTGAGGTCAGGACTCTGTGCAGGCCAGTCAAGTTTCTCCACCCCAAACTCACTCATCCATGTCTTTATGGACCTTGCTTTGTGCACTGGTGTGCAGTCATGTTGAAACAGGAAGGGGCCACCCCCAAACTGTTCCCACAAAGTTGGGAGCATGAAATTGTCCAAAATGTCTTAGTATGCTGATGCCTTAAGAGTTCCCTTCACTGGAACTAAGGGGCCAAGCCCAACCCCTGAAAAACAACCCCACACCATAATCCCCCTCCACCAAATGATTTGGACCAGTGCACAAAGCAAGGTCCATAAAGACATAGATGAGTGAGTTCAGGGTGGAGGAACTTGACTGGCCTGGACAGAGTCCTGACTTCAACACAACAGAACACCTTTGGGATGAATTAGAGCGGAGACTGCAGGACAGGCCTTCTCGTCCAACATCAGTGCCTGACCTCACAAATGCACTTGGAAGAATGGTCAAACATTCCCATAGACACACTCCTAAACCTTGTGGACAGCCTTCCCAGAAGCCTTCCCAGAAGACTTGAAGCTGTTATAGCTGCAAAGGGTGGGCCAACTCAATATTGAACCCTAGGGACTAAGACTGGGATGCGATTACAGTTCATGTGCGTTTAAAGGCAGGTGTCCCAATACTTAGGCCAATATATTGTATATTGCTTGGAGACACGGAACTTGGCTATGGACTTAGGGCTGGTTCACACCACAGAGATGCAGAGAACATGTGTGAGGCTGCCTGGTGGCTAAGTGGGCAGCAATTCTGTCTAGCAACACTGGGGTTGCTGGTTCAATTCCCCAACATGCTAATGCTTATGTTGAAGTTTATATGTTTTCCATGTGTGGGTTTCTCACCACAATCCAAAGACATGCTGCCATTTTATTTGTCTCCTGTCAAAATAGTCTCTAATGTAAGAAAGTTTATTTTGGACTTTAGATTGGAAGTTCATTGGAGCTAGGGCCTGATGTTAATGTTTGTTAGCACTAATCATGCCCAGGGATTTGGACATTTAAAATTGTAGGGTTTACACTGCACAGGTACATATGCTTAGAAAACTGTTGCTTTGTTTATGTGCATGCAAATGGACTTGGATCTTTGGCCTGTAGTTGGAGATTTGATGCACATAGCCAAGGGCTAACACAGTTGTAAATAGTATTAGTTGTTCCTGCCCATCAGGTGAAATCACTTTAGACATACATGAAGAGACAGATTGAAAGATACTGGTGGGCGTGTACTTCTATTGGGCGTGTATCAGTTTGCTAACAATACAACCTCTCTTATATAAAGGGCTGCAGTATGGGGGATCGTTTGGTCTGAGAAGGCCGGGTTTTTTGCTGTGATTTGTGGGGGGAGAAGAAATGATATTGCGCTGATTGACAAACCCCCCAACTAGTGTTATTTGCTGAAATTCTTGTGCATTTTTTCAATCAAAAATTGTGTGTGTATTGTTCCTGTCTGACCATGCAAAATCGTTTGGAAGCATCTGCTTCTTGGATCTCATTGCTTAATCATGTACACAGAAATGCAGCTTCCAGCAGAACATGGTCACCAATGTATGTATATGTGGATTGTGGGGTGGGGGTGGGTGTTTTGAACATGTGTCTTTTTTAATATTATGTTGGAATGCTTTGTAAGAATAATGACTTGAGTATGTTTCTATATTCTTGCAGATAAAAATGTGATGTGTTGCCCGTTATACACTAAAAGTAAAGCTGTGTGCACTCTAAGGTTTTGACAAATTTTAGATCGTAAGCTCCTATGAGCAGGGCCCTTAAAATCCAATTGCTAAATGTAGCACCATGTATCCTGTCCAAATTTTTTTGAAGCTAGTAAATGAATGTACTTAATTTTGTTTCTGCTAGCAAAATAAAAGAACGTTATTGAGCTTTGGTGTGTGCCTTTTTTTTTTTTTTTTGGCAAAGTGCAAAATCCTTAATATTTTATTTCTATATGAATTTGTGCACCAAAAAATTAATCGCTTCGCCCTTGTTCACATTGATGCTACTTTGAAATCGCGCTACTTCACTTAAGCTAGCGCGATTTTAGGTACTACTTGATAGACATCTGTGTGGCTTCATACACAAATGTCTATTGAAGTCGCACCTGAAATCGGCAAAAGTAGTGCAGGAACTACTTTTGAAATCGGTGCAGCGCCACAAAATTGGGGTTGCATCGATTGGAACAGTGCCATTGCCACCAATAGTCATGCGATTTGATTTCTGAAAGTGCATGACAAATCGCCCCAATGTAAACCCAGGCTTTGGCACACCTGCAAGTAAATGATAAAGGTGCAATCTTTCTAACAGCTGTGGAGAATTGCAGGTAATGAATTCAGCTGGAAGATAGGCAGTGTTGTATGTGTCAGCTCTGGTTCACATTAGTGCGATATGACATGTCAGATCGGTGGCAATTGCGCTGTTCTAATTGGTGTGATTTGTATTGATATAAGTGCAGAAACCTGCACAGATGTCTCTGATGTCCCCCCCCGCAGTCAGGACTGACATGCGGGAATGAAAATCGTATGAGTTCAGCTGAACGATTTCCTCCCGCTGTCAGTGTGAAGCAGGGCTCAAACCGGGCCTTTTGTCTTTGTAATTCACCTGCTGCTATGGCAGAGACACCATTCCTTTTCAAACTCCCTTAAGTTTACCTTCAAATATCATATGTAGAAATACAGATTTGCATATCTGCAAATAATCAAAAATAATAAATTCTAATTGTGATTGAGATCAAATTTTCGCAGCTGCAATCAACAGAGCGTGGTTTCACCTCCTGACCCGGAAATGAGTAATTGTAATCACCCGGAAGTTCCTGTGCTGGTCAGGATCTCCATCTAGGTGAACATGGCAAGCTCCCTCTTTAGCATAGAGGAAGTGCTGCTGATTTGCGGGGTAAGTGTAGGATATGTACTTGTCCTTACTCAAGGTGGGGGTAGATTTGGTGTGGGTGGGCTTCATTCATTTGTTTGGTATCACTACACATTTGCTTCTGGCCCATGTGCACACATCACTACTTCCTGCATTTGTTCTGCTGATGTAAATCAGTAAGGACTATGCAAGTATAAATGAGAGCTCCTTTCTATTAAAATATATATGACTTGATTCACAGTTGGGCGACTTTTCATGATTCTCAATGATAACCATTCATATCTGTGCTACTTTAACCACTTAAGCCCCGGACCATTTGGTAGCTAAAGGACCAGAGGTGAATTCAGAATTTTGCACTGCGCTGCTTTAACTGTAAATTGTGCGGACATGCAATGTTGTACCCAAACGAAATTTGCGTCCTTTTCTTGCCACACATAGAGCTTTCTTTTAATGGTATTTGATTGCCTCTGCAATTTTTATTTTTTGCGATATAAACGGAAAAAGACCGAAAATTTTGAAAAAAAAAGATATTTTCTACTTTTTGTTATAAGAAAAATCGAATAAACTCAATTTTAGTCATACATTTAGGCCAAAATGTATTCAGCCACATGTCTTTAGTAAAAAAAATGTCAATAAGCGTATATTTATTGGTTTGCGCAAAAGTTATAGCGTTTACAAACTAGGGTACATTTTCTGGAATTTACACAGCTTTAAATTTATGACTGCCTATCTCATTTCTTGAGGTGCTAAAATGGCAGGGCAGTACAAAACCCCCCCAAATGACCCCATTTTGGAAAGTAGACACCCCAAGGAAATTGCTGAGAGGCATGTTGAGCCCATTGAATATTTTTTTTTTTTTTGTCCCAAGTGATTGAATAATGACAAAAAATAATAAAAAATTACAAAAAGTTTTACTAAATGATATATTGCTCACACATGCCATGGTTATATGTGGAATTTCACCCCAAAATACATTCTGCTGCTTCTCCTGAGTACGGGGATACCACATGTGTGGGACTTTTTAGGAGCCTAGCCACGTACGGGACCCCGGAAACCAAGCACCGCCTTCAGGATTTCTAAGGGCGCAAATTTTTGATTTCACTCCTCACTACCTATCACAGTTTTGAAGGCCATAAAATGCCAAAATAGCACAAAACCCCCCCAAATGACCCCATTTTAGAAAGTAGACACCCCAAGGAAATTGCTGAGAGGCCTGTTGAGCCCATTGAATATTTTTTTTTTTGTCCCAAGTGATTGAATAATGACCAAAAAAAATAATTACAAAAAGTTGTCACTAAATGATATATTGCTCACACATGCCATGGTTATATGTGGAATTGCACCCCAAAATACATTTTGCTGCTTCTCCTGAGTACGGGGATACCACATATGTGGGACTTTTTAGGAGCCTAGCCGCGTACGGGACCCCGAAAACCAAGCACCGTCTTCAGGATTTCTAGGCACAAATTTTTGATTTGACTCCTCACTACCTATCACAGTTTCGAAGGCCATAAAATGCCAAAATAGCACAAAACCCCCCAAATGACCCCATTTTGGAAAGTAGACACCCCAAGCTGTTTGCTGAGAGGCATGGTGAGTATTTTACAGCTCTCATTTGTTTTTGAAAATTAAGAAAGATTTTATTTATTTTTTTGCCCATGGCATGTTTGAGCAATATATCATTTAGTGACAACTTTGTGCAAAAAAAAAAAAAAAAATTGTCTTTTTTCCGCAACTTGTGTCAACATATAAAATATTCCATGGACTCGACATGCCTCTCAGTATATAGCTTGGGGTGTCTACTTTCCAAAATGGGGTCATTTGGGGGGGTTTTGAACTGTTCTGGCATTTTATACACAACATTAGGAAGCTTACATCCACTCTTCTAACCACTTGAAGACAAAGCCCTTTTTGACACTTTTTGTTTACATGAAAACATATTTTTTTTGCAAGAAAATTATGTTGAACCCCCAAACATTATATATATTTTTAAAGCAAAGGCCCTACAGAATAAAATGGTGGGTGTTGCATTTTTTTTCCCACACAGTATTTGCGCAGCGATTTTTCAAACGCATTTTTTGGGGAAAAAATACACTTTTTTTAATTTTAATGCACTAAAACACACTATATTGCCCAAATGTTTGATGAAATAAAAAAGATGATCTTAGGCCGAGTACATAGATACCAAACACAACATGCTTTAAAATTTCGCACAAACGCGCATTGGCGACAAACTACATACATTTTTAAAAGCTTTTAAAAGCTTTTAAAAGCCTTTACAGGTTACGCCGTTAGATTTACAGAGGAGGTCTACTGCTAAAATTACTGCCCTCGATCTGACCTTCGCGGTGATACCTCACATGCATGGTGCAATTGCTGTTTACATATGACGCCAGACCGACGCTTGCGTTCGCCATTGGGCAAGAGCAGGGCAGGACAGGGGTGCTTTTTTTTTTTTTTATTATTAATTTTGCTTTTTTTTTTTTTTTTTAATTGTTTCTTCCATATTTTTTGTTTTTTTTATCATTTTTATTGTTATCTCAGGGAATGTAAATATCCCCTATGATAGCAATAGGTAGTGACAGGTACTCTTTTTTTGAAAAAACTGGGGTCTAGACCCTAGATCTTTCCTCTGCCCTCAAAGCATCTGACCACACCAAGATCGGTGTGATAAAATGCTTTCCCAATTTCCCATCTGCGCTTTTTATATCCGGGGGGGGGGGGACATTCCCTCCCACTGCTTGTAAAAGCAGTCCAGAGGCTAATTAGCCACTAGGATTGCTTTTACATGAAAGCCGCCCGCTGGCTGAAAAGAATTATACCAAGATGATACCTAAACCCGCAGGCATCAATCTGGTATAACCATTCAAAGTCCAGCAACATACCAGTACGTTGCTGGTCCTTGTTGGACATGTATTGTAATCTTTTTTTTTCATGCAGCCAGTTGGCTGAATGAAAAAAGAGATTGATCGGTGGGTATGCCCACCATTAGAATACCGCCCTTCATCCACCCACTTCTAATGATGGGCAAACATGCACCATTTATATATGCCGAAGCATGGGGGCATCCTCCCGCAAAAAAGTTATGCCGCACACACATGGTCGGACTTTTCCACGGGCAAGCCTCCGTCGGAATTTCGACCGTATGTACGCGGCATTAGGAGCAAAATCGCTCCTCCGCCCCTGCTGCCCCAATGCTTCGGCATATTTGCTTTTTTTTTTTAACTGTGGTGGTGAAATCACCTCCTACAGCACTGGAGTCGCAGGGATCAGGCCTGTCTCTGCGAACGCTGCAGTTATGTGTGTTTTTGTTTTGTAAGTGACAGTGATCGATCGATACTGCACTTGGGTGGCCTGGGCTGGACGGAGGGGCAAAACGCAGGTGCCAGCAGGTATCTGGGCTGATACCGCTAACACTGTGTTTTTGGGAAGCCTAAACTGCTGGGGACGCTAGTATAGATCTGATCAGATCAGATATTGATCTGTTCAGATACTATACCACTAAGGGAGGTGTATGCTTCACGCGTGGGTGTTAGCGTTACTGGCACTAACCTGACGCTGCCTGGGGTGTGACGCAGACCCTCTCTGACGCTAAAACCTAATTGATATCACCCCCCGGGCGATCAGGGGGTTAAACCTTTATTGGGTTATATACGGCGGGTGCCCTGACACTATAAAAAGCAAACTAACTAACCAGCGTCACCCGTAACACTTATATGATGATCACTGGTGAAAGGGTTAACTAGGGGCAATTAGGGGGTTAAAACCTTTATTAGATAATATATGGGGGTACCTGATGCTATAAAAACCTGCGGCGAACCTAAAAAAAATTACTGGCTGCCGATCTGCATCACCGACGCTAAGACAGTGATCAGAAAAATGATCGCTTAGCAACAGTGGTGATAGGGGGTGAAAGGGTTACCTGGGGGGCGATCAAGGGGGTTAAACCTTTATTAGATAATTTATGGGGGTACCTGACGCTATAAAAACCTGCGGCGAACCTAAAAAAAATTACTGGCTACCGATCTGCATCACCGACGCTAAGACAGCGATCAGAAAAATGATCGCTTAGCGACAGTGGTGATAGGGGGTGAAAGGGTTACCTGGGGGGCGATCAAGGGGGTTAAACCTTTATTAGATCATTTATGGGGGTACCTGACGCTATAAAAACCTGTGGCGAACCTAAAAAAAATTACTGGCTACCGATCTGCATCACCGACGCTAAGACAGCGATCAGAAAAATGATCGCTTAGCGACAGTGGTGATAGGGGGTGAAAGGGTTACCTGGGGGGCAATCAAGGGGGTTAAACCTTTATTAGATAATTTATGGGGGTGCCTGACGCTATAAAAACCTGTGGCGAACCTAAAAAAAAAATACTGGCTACCGATCTGCATCACCGACGCTAAGACATCGATCAGAAAAATGATCGCTTAGCGACAGTGGTGATAGGGGGTGAAAGGGTTACCTGGGGGGCGATCAAGGGGGTTAAACCTTTATTAGATAATTTATGGGGGTACCTGACGCTATAAAAACCTGCGGCGAACCTAAAAAAAATTACTGGCTACCGATCTGCATCACGGACGCTAAGACAGCGATCAGAAAAATGATCGCTTAGCGACGGCGGTGCTAGGGGGTGAAAGGGTTATCTGGGGGGTGATCAAGGGGTTAAACCTTTATTAGGGGGGGTTAGGGGGCTACACTGGACCTAAAACTAAACTGTAGTGACACTTTTACAGTCACAAATGTCACTGATTGCAGTGATCAGTAAATAAATGGTCACTGCAATCAGTGACTCTGTGACTGGGGGCTGGGGGGTGATCTGGGGGGGCCTGGGGGGGCGATTTATGTGCCTATGTGTGCTGGTGTTAGTGTAGTGTTTGTGCACTAACCTTGATGTCTTCTCTTGTACGGCGCTCGGTATATGTGAGCGGCGCACAAGAGATGACATCACTTCCTCCTGCTTCCTCTGCCTGTGTGTACATTAAACAGACAGAGGGGGTATTTCCATTCGCCGGGAGCGATCGCGGGGGGTGGCCGGAATCGATCGGCCGTCCCCTCATGTCGGATCGCTCCCCAACGAATTCCGACCGCTCACTGAACAGAAGGGGGGTCCGATCGGACCCCCCAACTGTACAAAAGCAATTACGTATGCTCTACGTGATTGTGCCTGTCGGTGCCATTGTGCCGACGTATATATACAGTGAGCGGTCGTTAAGTGGTTAAGTCAGACCAACTTCAAAGTAGTCCTTGTACTACTTTGGTGTGACTTTCAGGCTCGGTTTCCACTAGTGTGACTTGTCATGCAACTTGGGACTGCAAAGTCGCATGACATGTTATACCCTATGATTTCCAATGAGTATGGTTCATATCTGTGCAACATCAAGTCGCAGCGACTTCAAAGTAGTCCCTGCACTACTTTGGACCCACTTTGATACAACTTGAGGTCCATAGACCTCAAGAATATACAGGCATTGCTCCAAGTCGCATCAAAATCGCTGCAAAAAATTGCGGCAAAATCATGCGAATTTAGGGTTGCAATAGTGGAAACAGAGCCTCATGTGACTTGAGGTACATAGGCCGCAATATTACACAGGCATTCCCAGAAGTTGGGGCCAAGTTGCAGCGACAAAGTGGCAGCAAATTAGGGTGACTTTCAGGTCGCAGCAGTGTGAAAGAGATTCAAGGATATCTTTGAATTTGGCCCTATTGTCACTTGTGCATCCTGAAAGTGGGGAAAATTCATCCCTGCACTACCTTGGTTTGACTTTGATGCGATTTGAGGTCCATACACCACAAGATTACACAGACATTGCTTCAAGTCATGACAAAGCTGTGCAATTTTAAGGTCGCACAAGTGCAAATGGGGCTTTATTCAAAGGTGTTATCATTTAATCTCATTAGGTTACTTTCACACTTATGTGACTTTTCATGCAGCTTTGGACCTCAGAGTTGCATTAAAAGTATCCCCCCCATGAGTTCTATTCATATCTATGCAACTTCACCCATGTTCACATAGCTCTGAATTGACATGTCAAATTGCAGGCCAAATCGGCGCCTATTGACGGCAATAGAACTGTCTGAATTGGTGGGACTCCACACAGATTCCCAAAAGTATTTCCTACACTACTTTGGGCGACTTCAGGAGGCGATTTCTTACCTCCCAACTTTTTGAGATGGGTATAAGGGACAACTATTAGCAAAAGTATGTAGGCATAGTACACACCTCCTAAAACACCTTCTTAAAGGAGAATTATTTAAAAATATATATATATTAGTTAAACCCCCAAGTGTTTTTTTTAAACAATAATATCCCTTTAGATTGGCTTTGAGAGTTTACAAACAAAGCAATTTAGAAATTAGATGAAAGGTTTAGCGCTGGGAAACCCTTTTTGAAAGATAAAAATTGCATTTTATATCAAACTATACAGATCCGGACAAAATGAGGGACAAATGAGGAGGAAAGAGGGACAGAGGGACTTTGGTCCAAATCAGGGACAGTTGAGACCTATGTGATTTCACTAGACATCTGTGCAGGAAAGTGCACTGATGTCTCTGAAATCGCTCACAAAGTCGGGCTGAGGCCCCTTTCACATTTGAGCGACTTTTCCTGCGACTTTGGTCATCAGAGTTGCATGACAAGTCATACCCCATGATTTTCAATGTGTACCATTTATATCTGTGAAACTTCAAGTCACACCGACTTCAAAGTAGTCCCTGTACTACTTTGGTCCGACTTTGATACGAGTTGACAGGCATTCCCTGGGATCGCAGAAAAAATGCAGACGGAAGTTTGCGCGCCTTTCCCTGTGACTCCTGCGTCCATAGACCTCAAGATTACAAAGGCATTGCTTAAAGTCGCATCAAAATCACACAACTTTCAGGTCGCACAAGTGTGAAAGGGGCCTAAGTCACTGTGTTGAGTACTATTATACCTAGAATATAAAGTAGTCCAACCATCAAACACTCAGCAGCATATGCAGCAATGCCTATTAGCCAATGCACATCAGCATGAGCATGGTTGTTACAATAATATTAAAGTGGTTGTAAACCCACTTAGACAACTTGCATCTACAGGTAAGCCTAGATTAAGGCTTACCTGTAGGTGCAAGAAATATCTCCTTAACCTACACACACTAGTAGACGTTTGTGCTACACTCAATAGGCTAGTGGTCAGCACTTCTACCTTGAAAAACTCAGGCTTTGAAGCACTCATGAGTTCAAATCCCACAGAGAGATACTAAAAGTTTGTATTGGTGAAAAAAGGCAAATGCCAATTAGCCAAAGCAGCGTATGCTAAAAATAGGTGAATGCCAATTAGCCGATGCACTTTTATTCAATAATATTATGGTGTGGACTTCCAAACATCACACACTAGCTAACGGGCAGTTTACATTTCTTTTTTTGTTTATTTTAATTTGTTTGTGCAAATAATAAACTAGCTGTTGGATGGTAGGTTGACTGGTATTTGAACTTGTAACATGAGAGCTGTATAGACATGGGAGCAGACCACTAAGCCATTGTGCTAAGTACAAGACCTGCATAATAGTGTAGTATGATTAAAGAATGAACATAAATAATTACCGCTTTATAGCCACCTAAATAAAAAAATAAAAACATGAAAAAAACAATATACAACAAATAGGTAACCTAAATGTTTAATACATGTAATTTTACATAATAGCAGACATTACTATGTAATAATCCTTCATAACTGCATTTGTTAGCAAAAGAAGGAAAAAAACTAGGAATACTAATTGCAATATACATCAATAGATAGAGCACATCTCATATAAAAATGTTTCTTTCACATACATGGATCATGGTTACAGTGCAGTGCTATATAAAAACTTAGTGGAAATTGGCATTTGCGCGTACGCGGATTCGCTAATTAGCGCTGATTTCACATTTACTAACACTTGTTTGCTGCTAATAGCGCTCTTTTTCATTCGCAAATTCGCGCATTGAATTTTTAATTGTCAAAAATTTGAGCTATTTTTTGCGATGTGCTCAGTACTTCCTGCAGTTATAGTAAATCAGCCCCAAATGTTTACACTATTCTTGTGATAAAAATACTCAAGTACCGGGAAGGTAACAGGTTATATTGGCAAACTGCTGTCTCTGGATATAGTAAAAATATGTGTTTAAAGTATATTCTACTTTAACAAAAATGCAAACAATCAAAAGTCACAAACCCCTTTCTGTTTACTATTCCTTCTCTATAGGGATTTAAAAAAAAAATTTTTTTAATTAAAACAAAACAAAATAGAATTGTTAACCATAGCAACGGGTCAGGATTTCTTTATCATTTTCTAACCTTTACTGGAAATAGAGAATGTGGATTACAGTTTTCATAGACAACATCTTCTCATTTATTGGCACTAGTTTTCAAAAATTAAACCATTTAATTTATAACTCAGTATATACGGTACTGAAAAGATTGAAGCACCATTGATAATGTTTAATCAGACAATATTAAGAGATTACTGGACAAGAATTGTAGTATCATTCCTGTTTTTTTTTTTTTTTTTTAAGTAATGTGACTACAAATGTATACTGCAGTTAGAAAAGGAATGTAAAGTGTTGATTTTTAAACAACATAAATATTACATTGATGATAATTATAAAGAGCCTACCATCTTGGGTGTCTGATTGTGCTGGCTTGCATGTATCATTGCTCTGCTCCATCACTTGTGACTCAGAGTTTGACTCTACTAGAAACAAAGAAAAAGTAATTATATTGCTATACAAAATACCCCGACAATACCGATTCCTATGTTAAAATACTTTTAAAATTCCATTCAAAACTGATATTTCAGTTTTTGTTAATGCCGGATAGTTCAAATATTTCTGCCCTACACCCCAATTATCTCTTTTTGGAAAACCATGAAAAAAACAAGACTTTAGACTTGCACAGAAAATCGCCTATCCTGACCAAAAGGCTGAGCAGAAAAATACCATATGCAAATACGGGTGAGAAAAAGTCTATAATGAAGAAAACAAATCTTCCTGGTAAATCCATTTATTGGAAGAGAAAAAAAGGGGTTTACAGGCACCCTCACACTACTAAATCTCATAGGTGATCTAGCTGGAGTAAAGATGGATCTTTAGGTGTGGATGTTTCAACTTCGATGTCATACAGTCATGCAGCTTTGTTTTTTGGCTACATTTTTGACACAAAAACAAGCACAGCACAGATGCTAAATCAGTCACAGTATGCTACATGATCTCCAAGCCTAATGACCCACAACTGCTCCAACCAGCTTTGAGATCTAATGCCCCATACACACGATCGTTTTTCATGCCGTTAAAAATGCCATTTTTAAAAATGGGCATTAAAACCGATCGTGTGTATGCTCCAGAGCATTTTTAACGATATGCTCTATTTTTTCACGTCGTTTTTCATGTCGTTTTTTTTAACGACGTGAAAAACGATGGTGTGTATGCTTTGACGAGGTGAAAAAAAACGCGCATGCTCAGAATCAAGTATGAGACGGGAGCGCACGTTCTGGTAAAACTAGCATTTGTAATGGAGATAGCACATTCGTCACGCTGTAACGGACTGAAAAGCAGGAGGCTGAAAAGCGCGAATCGTCGCTCAACAAACTTTACTAACATGAAGGATGGCACCATCCGAACGGAACTTCCCCTTTATAATGCTGTCGTACGTGTTGTACGTCACTGCGCTTTGCTTGAACATTTTTTAAAATGATCGTGTGTACGCAAGACAGGCTTGAGAGGAAACATGAAAAAAAACGACGAGAAAAACGTTGGTTTAAAAAATGGCATGAAAAACGATCGTGTGTATGGGGCATAACAGTCCTAAAGAAGAGGGTGACAATAAAACAAGAAAAGCAGTGTCTCTGTTTGCTACCATAAAAGGAAGGAAGATTTGTGTTCTTGCTTTATTTATTTTTTGTGTGCCCCACCCATGCTTATATATGATACAATCCTGGTGGGTCCACCAGTTTGGATCCCCTCATAAGTTGAACTGCCTTCTCATGATTTTATCAGTAAACCCCTGGTCCCTTATGTCAGAACATCCTGGAAACATCTAGATCCAGCTCCATCAACATCAGCCACAATTACTTTTAGAAAGAAAAATGATTGGGAAACGATGTTCACCTGTTTTCTACTTGGGGTTCAACAAATTAGGATGCCTTGTGGACAGCATATCTTTCCTAAATATTTGAACAACAATCAATAAGAACTTCATATAATACCACTAACCCATTCCTACAATTTTTTGTACTTTTTCAACCTGATTTACAAACTGATAGCCATGTGCACAAAGCATTATCAATCTCAAAATGATAGGTATAGTACACTACATGGTATAGTTGCTTATATGTATACAATATATGGTGCTAAAGATTGCTCTATTGAATAAAACTGGACATTGTTTAGGCTATCTGGCCTAATATGACAAGCTTAGGCAGGTGCCTACAGGTATCCTTTGGCTTGTAGTAGGAGTTACTGTACTGTATATGTCTTTTTTTGTCCTTGTTGTACCCACTAAAAATATGTACTATTTTAAGCAAAACTTTCAAGATTGGATTATTGTTGTACCATAAAAGTCCCAATTGGTTGGTTTTTGGTCTATAGTTTGATATTAGAAATAATCTTACAAAAGATGTGTATATGTAATGTGGCTCTAGCAACTATAGTTTGTAATGTTTTTAGATATACTGTACATGTCAAAGAGGTCAGCTTAATGCAAACAATAACTTGTTTCTATGTATAGTACAGTATGAAAATATCACAGACGATAAAAAATAAATGTTGCCAGACGTTGTGTGTTGCCAGGTAGACCACACCGTAGAGTTCTCTAGACATCGCTGTTGCAATTACATGTGTAGCAGGTTGTTCAATTTAGGGGAAGTGTCTGAGTGATAACCAGGCTCAGCACATTAAATTGATAGGATTCAAGGACCATTTTTGTTCTCAGGGGTTAATGCTGGTGATGTGTTCCCTGTGGCCGGTGGGTGGCGCTGCCATTCTGGGCCAGGGTTGAACCGCGAGCGCAGTGCTGTGCCTTTTGTGTCCCCTCTCAGCAGCCGTACAGTGGGGCGGGGAACCTTCTGCGCATGCCGGGAGAGGATATAAAAGGGGCAGACATCTTCGGAGAAGGGTCTTCATTCATCCACACCCAGGCACCTTCAGCCTGGGTGTGTGTGTGGTTCGTCCACACCCAGGCGCCTTTGGCCTGGGTGTGTGTGGGAGTCATCTCCAGGTGCCCTAGGCCCGGAGGCCTTGTTCCGGTTCCACCTCAGGCACCTTTAGCCTGGGGTAAGGTACTACTTCACCGTTCCTGTTCGCCTGGGCACGGAGGCCCAGGAGTTGCAGTGACGGCCTGGAGCCCAGCAGCCTTCGGCTGGGGTCCACAAGGGATCGAGAAGTCCAGGGTGCCGCCTTGCGAGGGGACCCGCACCCTAAGAGAAGGGAGGATCTGTTCCGAAGGACCGGTGCTGTGGACACGGTGAAGGAAGGGGTCTGTTGACTCTATGGGGGGACGTTTTCTCCCTGAACAGGGGCTATGTTCTAGGAAGGAACTAAGATTCACCAGGTCAGTGACAGTGACCCTGTTCGCCAGGTCAGTGGCAGTGACCTTATCCACAGGGTCTGTGGCAGAGACCAACCTCATGGTCTGTGGCAGAGACCATGCGCCAAAACTGTTTGAGAAATCTGAACAGTCCTAAGAGTTTGAGCTACGTTTGTGCCTGGACCTCCTCCACACCTTAAAGCTGTCCTGTGTCTTTACTCCAACCTTTCTTCTATCCAAGAGACTATGTGTTGTGCAAGTGGAAAATAAATACTGAGTTGGACTTTCAGCTGGTGTGGACATTTACGTTCCTGGGAAAGTCAAGGACTTGCATCTACACACTGTAGAGGTGAGAATGATTCTCAGGAGGACTTTATACCCCGGCTGCAGACAAGGCCCAAAAACAACACAGCCTAACCTCTTAACACAGGAGGGTACGGGCTTGCGGTGCGGTGTGCCCCTTTTTCCTGAGAGGAGCCGAAGCAGACAAGAAAAAGGGGGTCTGTGCGCTACACATGCTATGTTTAAAGCACTGGAGGAGGGGAGGAAGGTGTAGAAATGCACGAATAATGCATTAATGGTTTATCATACTCATTGCCATAGAATGCTGTAAGCCAAGTTCAGTCTATTGAAACAATGGATGTAAACTGAGTTCTAGCCAGAGCACTGCATTTATTTCTGCTCCAATGCTCTAGAGGTTTGCAGATATATACTAATCCATTTACATATTTTATACTATATGTTATTAGTATTAATTTGCTGGAAACGAAAAGCAGTCTAGCTAATTATATGAACATGAACAGAGAATGAGTAATGTCTTAAGTGCCCTCTCTTCCCTGCTGTGCAGGAATATTAAGATGCAAAAGGAGAGATGTCTGTCAAATGTAAACCTCAATGATGTAATAAAATGACAGTATCAGAAGATATAATGAATTGCTGTATGTATTTTAAATAAGCTAATTCTCACAAATTGTAGCATGTACCACTGATCTTAAATTTAAAAGGTAAGTAACATTATTATACTATTGTTTGAAGTGAATCTTGCAATAGTCATCTCAACAAACTTGCCTGCCGCCCAGCATACAATTATTGAGATTATGTTTGGTTAGGGGGCGTGTGAAATTGAAAATTAGGCTTAATCTATAATGTGGGGCCTATCACATTAACCAGCAACTTGTTTTGTAGTTAATAGCCTATTTTAGGAATATGGCTTAAACAGATAGAACTTTATCGTTTTCCTTGTATTGCACCTACCCATTTTTGCCTTGGTTGTTGATGACACTTATCAAAGTGATGGAGCAATGTTGCACGATAGGTAGAAAGGGGTGGGTCAGAGCCATTAACATAGAATATTGTTGCCATTTACAGAGCACAATAGGTTTTAGGAGCTTTACAAGTGAATTGGAGGCAGTCTATAGGAAACTGATGACACCTACTTTTCAGAGTGAGTGTTGCTTAACTTTTATTTTAGAGGATCACAGCACAAAGCAGGTCAAACACAGCCTTGGAACATTCAACTGTACTGTACTGTTAAGGTAATGAGGAAAAATCTGACCATGTTTCACGGTAAAATGCAAGTCGAGTTCAGGTAATAAACACCAACATACACAAGCCCTTAGTAATTTTCGTAAGATCGGTGCCTATGTAAAGAAAGCCCTGATCTTGAAAAATGACTGAATCCTGCAAGATTCATAGGAAATCAACACATTTGGGGGTCTAGTATGTGAACATAACTTTTTTATGTTTGGAGCTCTGAGGAAGGGGCCATAGATTCGCAAAACACATTTATTTCTTGTGAATTGTTGTTGATATAGCAGCATGTTCCTTCTTTTAGACCGTATTGAAGCCAACCCTTTCACTTAATTGTCTTTTGCCTATGGTAGAAAAAATCAAATGGATAGCTGCACTCTTATTCGGCTTATTCTTGAATTACAGATAAGACCATAAGCAGCACATTGACACCTTTCGCACTATACAAGCACTTACTAGTAGCCTGTTGAGGCACATTTTATGTTTTGTTTCTGTTTTTGATTTATCAATGTGAAGTGCACCTGATTGATGAACTTGCAGAAGCTGTAGTCTGTGGGCTTTTTATAATTTTATATTGCAGCTTGGAGGGGTGCCTCAACAGGTTACGAGTAAGCGATTGTATAGCGTGAAGCTCGTCAATTTGCTGCTGTATCCCCGCTATGAGATGGTCTTATTTGTAATTCAAGAATAAGGCAGAGTAACAGTGCAGATATCTGTTTGATGTTTTCTACTATGATATGCGGCGGAGGAGCCGAGCTGGCACCTTTACGGAACAAACAGCAACTGCCCCAACCTATAACTGGCCTTAACAGCATGGAGCACATGAAAGTGTGACGCATGTCAAACAAAAACAAAGAAAAATTCCTAGCTCAACTTACCAGCCAGCCTGCAACAAACAGAATTGTCCTGTCTAATGCCCCATACACACGATCGTTTTTCTTGCCATTTTTTTTCTTGCCGTTTTTCACGTCGTTTTTTTTCATGTTTCCTCTCAAGCCTGTCTTGCGTACACACGATCATTTAAAAAAACGATCAAGCAAAGCGCAGTGACGTACAACACGTACGACGGCACTATAAAGGGGAAGTTCCGTTCGAATGGCGCCACCCTTCATGTTAGTAAAGTTTGTTGAGCGACGATTCGCTCTTTTCAGTCTCATGCTTTTCAGTCCGTGACTGCGTGACGAATGTGCTATCTCCATTACGAACGCTAGTTTTACCAGAACGAGCGCTCCTGTCTCATACTTGATTCTGAGCATGCGCGTTTTTTTTCACGTCGTTAAAGCATACACACTATCGTTTTTCACGTCGTTAAAAAAACGACATGAAAAACGACGTGAAAAAAGAGAGCATGTTCGAAATTTTTAATGGCCGTTTTTCACGTCGTTAAAAATGTTTTGGAGCCTACACACGATCATTTTTAATGGCCATTTTTTTTAATGGCATTTTTAACGGCATGAAAAACGATCGTGTGTATGGGGCATAACAGTCCACATTAAAAACAGGGATTTAGTTTGCACACATTTGCAAATACATGCGTAAGCTGCAGAGGCTGCGACAAGGCACCCCAGTATTAACTGCAGTCCTAACTCTATAAATTTTGAGAGCCTCCGTACAGAGCACATATATAATAATGGATAGATGGAGGGCAGGTTTGACTGGAGGGAGTCAACTCTTCCTTAAAGACACAGAGGCACACTGGACACTGGACACCCAGCGAATAGCACAATGGCGCCCCCCTCACCAAACAACCATTCATACAAATGGCAACTGCCCCAATCTATAACTGGCCTTAACAGTAATGCCGTGTACACACGATCGGTTTTACCAATGAAAACAGTCCGATGGACTTTTCTCATCGGACAAACCGATCGTGTATGGGCCCCATCGGTCTTTTTTCCATCGGTGAGAAAAAATAGAACATGTTTTAAATTTATCCGATGGGAAAAAAAACTATAGCAAATTCCGATCGTCTGTGTGGAACTCCATCGGTCAAAAAACCCACGCATGCTCAGAATCAAGTCGACGCATGCTCAGAAGCATTGAACTTAATTTTTCTCGGCTTGTCGGAGTGTTTTACGTCACGGCGTTTGGGACGGTCTGATTTTTCACTGTTGGTGTGTAGGCAAGACTGATGGAAGTCAGCTTCATCGGATTTCCGATGGAAAAATCCATCGGATTAGAATCCATAGGAAATCTGATCGTGTGTGTACAGGGCTTAAGGAGAACATGGAAGGGCGACACATATCAAACAAAAACAAAGAAAAATTCCCAATTCAACTTATCAGCCAGCCTGCAACACCTTTATAGAATATTGGAGCAAAAGAGCAGTAAAAGAGAGCTGTATCACCTGGAGCAGTGTATAGCTGTCCTTTCCCTATGGTAATGTATACTGACCACATATAGGAGCCAAGAATCAAAACTCTACATCTGTAGATGATGGTAAGAGGCATCTGGACACAAGAAACATATTTTCGTTCCAAAAATGTATATCTTTTTTAAAGAAAATGTGTACTCAATTACAGTAACTTCTCTCATTTGCTCCACTTTGGTCTGTTAACTGTACCAATGGAAGTGTTTTGCTATATATTTTTAAAAATTGCAAAAAATACCTGTTCATCTTGCCAGAAATGTTGATAAGGTTTAGCATTGCACCGATACTGGTTTTTTATTGACGAGTACGAGTACCGAAGTACTTACGGATACCGACTTCCGATACTTTGCGGTGCGATTTGCGTGAATACAAAATAAATGGCCACAAATCGCACTGCAAAGAATAGCACGCAGTTTGAAAAGGAAAGCAGTGCGACTCCTGTTCGAATTTCATTTTTGATTTCCCCCACCGCTCCTCTGTGTGTGTGTATAGAAAGGGAAGCATGATAACTAACATTAGGTACACATCTGGTCAAATGCAAAATCTGCATAGTGTCCCAGTCCCACCGATGATAGAAATTCATGGTTGCTGGAGGTGCTCACAGGGCTGCAGGAGAAGTTCTGGGACCCCTGTAGGTATGGGGCAGAAGTGATGTCAGCTTGGGGGCAGACCGCCTCTACATCTCCTCCAGCCCTGTGAGCACCTCCAGGGGCCGTGATTTGCTATTATCGGTGGGACCGAGACACTTATTGCATATGACCAGATATGTATTTAATGTGAGTAAAATAAATTTTTAGTGCGATTTGCGCCCATTCGTTTTGTATCAACGCATATCACACTGCAAAGTACTGTATAGTTTTCAGTTTCGAACATTTTCACGAGTACGAGTACTCGTGAAAATGCCCAGTATCGGTGCATCCCTCTAGTAAGTGTGCTACTGGCAGAATCTCCAGGGGGAATAAAAGCATAGAAAAAGGAAACAAATGCAGCCACCATATCTACAGACTGGCAAACTGCAATATATTAAATTTTTGTTTTTCTGGTTTAGATACACTTTAAGTAGGGTCACAATGTGTTCCTTGCCCACTTTAGATGCAAATAATGCATATTACAGTTCTTGGTCTTACCCTGCATGACAAAAAGATGGGGATTTGTAGATAGGTTTAGAGGGATAGGGAGGGAGGACTAATGTGCAGTGACTCTTTAATTTGTCCATTAGAGAGAAATACAGAGGCTGCCACTAAGCATGTAAAAAGTGAAGTCACAATAAAGGTATAACCAGTGGCAGCTAGAGGTCCATTTTTTGAAAGAGGGGGGGCCGCAAACAACCCCCCTTCCCTGCCAGGTTCGTACTCACCCCCATCGGGTCGTGAGCGACTTCCCCGGCTTCCCCTCCTGCCCAATCCGGTCTTAAGACCCGCTTCCTGTCCTGATTGGCCCAGAGGAGAAGCAGGAAGACAGCCTCAGGCTCTAATCATGTGCTTAAAAAAAAACAAGTTCATAGAAATCTATGCATGTGGCGCCCCACATGGAGATTAGGGGGACGGCCCTTATGGCCGCTGGTTGTAACCCTCTTACTTGCTTAGAGTTTGAATAAAAGTTATAGCCATGCAGCATCTTCAGAAGGTAAGGTCAAAAATGGCATGCTGTGTTTTTTTTTTTCCATCAAAGTTTATTTTAAGAAAGCGGAGTATAAAATATGCAAATTGCAGTCAGTGGCTTATAAACCATATACCACCTGTAAAAAAAAAAAACAGACACCAAGTGGAAGACGTGATTAATTAGCAATAAACGTGCGCATGGTAATTGGATTTTTTTTATGTACATAGATAAGCTTTCAGAGAAAAGTATATCTGCCTTGCATTTTTAATTAATAGTTTGACTTCTGGCCACTCACAGTTTTTTTAGAAATAATAAATATTGTGACTGCCCTATCCTTTTTACAAGGTTAATGCAAGCCTAAACATTCATACAAAAAACTTTGCTGGTTTAAATTAGCGCTTACATCTGATATGTATATATATATATATGTGTATATATGTGTGTGTATATATATATATATATATATATATATATATATATATATATATATGCCACTGACCACCATAAAACTGCAGCATAATATAATGCTATAATTTAAATTTTCTATCTAAAGCCAGAACGTTTTTTTAGTTTTTGATAAAGTCTTAAAGTATTAAAAATTTCTCTCAGATTTTTATTGCTGTCTGTGACCCTGCATGGAGTGACGCAACCTCCCTATTTGTCCTAGTAACTGTTGTCAGCTGGACAGAACGAGAAAGATTTGAAAGATTTTAATGCAGCATAAAACCAAAAGCAAACATTTGTTATGTCGCAGCTTACTTATTCTAGCTTTCTTTTTTTTTTTAGGCTTTCTTTAACTTATTTTTACCCGGTGATCTGGCCAGTGAGTCTGGTTTTTAACCAAACAAGCTGTTCTGCAGATGTAGCAGTCACAGGGTTGAGACAAGTCATTTACCTCTGATAGGGGTGCTTACAATGATCAGTTTATGTTCAATTATGTAAAACTTCTATTCCAAAATGAAAAAACTGTTTGCTGTAACTGTTAACTATTAGTGGAATTGGCCTAAATTTGTTAGTACATCTAACACTCCCCTACCTCCAGACTAACAATGCTGCTGTCTGCTGTGCCCCTGTGTTCCTTTATCCAGAGTGGGGGCACTATAATACAGGAGGTGTGTTACTGGCACCAGGTGAAATCGGGGGGAAAAAAAATCTAATGATTGGTAAGCTGCAATATATTACACTTTTGGTTTTTAGTTTAATACCGTGTTAAGGCTATCACAAGAATCACATTCAATGTGTGTCAATGCAACATCACAGATTGGCTCTGAGGAAGAGGGGGATCTCCCCTCAAAACGCGTCAGCCAACTGGAAAGTTCTCCGGCGTGCTGGACATGGTCCTGGTGACCTGGTCGCTTTGTGTCCATTGTAGACTTTGAAATGTTTTTATGACCTACTTGTTTGTGAGTAAATTTTCTTTCTTTTTATACCATAAACACCACTTGGGTAATGCGCAAGGTTGGTGCCCCCTCTTTTTGTTTTTTCTACATTATCTCATAAATTATCTTCCATGGACTTGGGACTGAATTTGTTGTTAGGTATTAATAATTGCTGAAAGACCTTTTTGGGCAAACACCCTCTGTGTGCCAGTAACCACTCCCTTTTTACATTACTTTAAGTTGTATGTTACTAGTTTTCACTTTGCTGCAATTTAATAAATCAGGACATTTTGACAAAATTCACTATGATGGTGAAATGCATTGCCATCAATGAGGAAAGTAGAATTAAAGTGTTTTTTTAAATGTGCACTGGGCCATAAATGGCTCCTGAGGGTTAGGGATGTTCCTTCCAACTGTACTGGACTTGTTCTTATGCAAAAAAAAGGCACATCGTTACCTTGGGAAAATATCTTCGGTACTGAGAAACCCTTCAAACAAACGGGCTGAATTTTTTATTTTTATTTTTATTATTTTGTTCTTTCTTGACATTTTCTAAAATCTGAATTTTTTTTTCTCTGTCTTCTCTAAGGAAAGTATTTCATGGTGTGTACCCAGAAAGAAACATTGTGACTGTTGTTGGTGACATTGCATTGTGTATCAACAAAGCCAAGTGATAACCATTTCAGCGCTAACATGGTGATCATTTAGCTTTGTAAAAAAACAAAGCCATATGATTTTTTTTAAGCAATCTTTGCTCGGTGGCGGTTGGTGATCCATTTTTTTTTTTGAGGGGGCGGCAAAACCGCAAGCCTCCCCTGGCTGGTAGGTCGGTCGCACCCCCGTTGCTCGATTGTCAGCCCATAAGCCCCGCACTTAGGTTGCGGGCAGCACTTCCTCCTCGTTGGCTTCCCCCCTTGTCTCCTCCTCCTTCCTGGTTTTACAGCGGCTTCCCCTGCATCTTTTCATCCTCCACGGTGGTCAATACCATCGCTTCTCCTCTCGGCCAATCGGGTCTCAAGACCCACTTCCTGATTGACCGGGAGGGGAATAACGAAGACAATAGCGAATATTAGTTCGCTATTGTCACACAACTAGGTGGGCTCAGGGCACAGTGCTCTGCACACCGAGCCCACCCCTTTTTGAAACCAATTAGAACCTCTGGCTCTATTCACGTGCTTCTAAAAAAAAAACATTGGAATCCATGCGTCCGGTGCTCTGCATGTAGATTAGGAGCAGGACGCATGAATTAGGGGGGCGGTACCCCTGTGCCCCTTATGGACAGGCTGCCACTGCCTAAGCAGTCTTCATGGCAAAATATGTAGCTAACTTCATTGGAGTTTCAGCAAGGATAAAATCAATAATGTGTAACCACCTCTACACATTGTGCAAAAAAAGGCACAGTGAGTCAATAATGGGGAAAAGATCAACTACAGGGAGACAACAGGCAAAATTGGTGACTAGTAGTGATGAGCCGAACACCCCCGGGTTCGGTTCGCACCAGAACCCGCGAACGGACCGAAAGTTCGCACGAACATTAGAACCCTATTAAATACAATGGATGCGAACGTTCGGATTCTAAAGTGCTAATTATAACGACTAATATCCATGTTATTGTCCGAAACAGAGTTTGGGAACCCGGCTTCTGCACCAGGGGACATGTATCAATGCAAAAAGAAGTTTTAAAAACGGACGTTTTCCGGGAGCAGTCATTTTAATGATGCATAAAGTGAAAAAAAAAAGTCAAATATTCCTTTAACTATTGTACCTGGGGGGTGTCTAAAGTATGCCTGTGAAGTGCCACGTGTTTCCCGTGTTTAGAACTGTCCCTGCACAAAATAACATTTCTAAAGGGAAAAAAGTCATTTAAAACTGCTTGCGGCTTTAATGCAATGTCTGGTCCCGGTAATATGGATGAAAATCTTTAGGAAAAATGGCATAGCTACCCCATCAACCCCCCCCCCCCCCCACCCCAGCCCATTACCAGCCCCTTTGGGTCTTGTATGGATATTAAGGGGAACCCCGCACACAAAATAAAAAAGGACCTATATACTCTGAACAGCCGTATACAGGCGGTGCATACAAGACAGGGACTGTAGGTTTGTTCTTATGTAGAATCTGTTTATAATTTTGAACAGCTGCATTGTTTAAGTGGAGCTCCATGGCAAATTCCTTTTTTTTAGTTTTTTGTAAAACATAGGGAACGGTTATCACCCCTGTCACATTTTTTTGCTGTCTGTGCCCCTGTTCAGAACATTTCACCTCACTTTGCGTCCCAATGACAACTGTTTTTGAAATGTGGTGTTTTTATTGAAACAAGGATTGGTGATAAAGCATCAGCAGAGAGGAGACACCTTTCTCCCATATTAATTCTTACAGGAGAGAATTTTCCTTCCAAGGGGTAGATTTCCTCTCACTTCCTGTTGTCTTCTTCCGTTTGCAAGTAGTAGTAGTTTGTAAGTTGGATGTTTGAAAGTAGGGACCTTCCGTATATACTCTGCAGAAATTGGCCCCTTAGGTGTTGGTGTTGGCACAACACTGAAAGCACTCACAGTTATTCTTGGTGGGTGCTGGAACGCCCTTCTGTCAAGTATAATATCAGGAATTGTAATAACATATAATTGTTGATCAGTGGTAGTAAAAATTGGGCCTTTGATGGTGGTGCTGGTGCCCCAACACTGTAAGGCCTGACAGTTACTCTTGGTGGGCGCAGCAATGGTCCCTGCTGTGAATTATTAGATCAATAATTATAATTGCATGCCCCTGTTGAACAGGGGCTGAAAAATTGGGCCTTTGGTGGTGGTGGTGGTGGTGATGGTGGTGCTGGTGCCACAACACTGTAAGGCCTGACAGTTACTCTTGGTGGGCGCAGCAATGCTCCCTGCTGTGAATTATTAGATCAATAATTATAATTGCATGCCCCTGTTGAACAGGGGCTGAAAAATTGGGCCTTTGATGGTGGTGGTGGTGGTGATGGTGGTGCTGGTGCCACAACACTGTAAGGCCTGACAGTTACTCTTGGTGGGCGCAGCAATGCTCCCTGCTGTGAATTATTAGATCAATAATTATAATTGCATGCCCCTGTTGAACAGGGGCTGAAAAATTGGGCCTTTGGTGGTGGTGGTGGTGGTGATGGTGGTGCTGGTGCCACAACACTGTAAGGCCTGACAGTTACTCTTGGTGGGCGCAGCAATGGGCCCTGCTGTGAATTATTAGATCAATAATTATAATTGCATGCCCCTGTTGAACAGGGGCTGAAAAATTGGGCCTTAGGCACTGGTGGCACAACACTGCAACCCCTCACAGATACTGTACTTGGAGCACAGCAATGAGGCCTGTTTCAAAGTATTGCATCAAAAATTTTAATTACACGCCCCTGTTAAACAGGGGCTGAAAAATTGGGCCTTAGCCACTGGTGGCGTCACCCATAAACCAAAATGATCTTCCAAGCTATCATCGTTAATCGTATCATTGAGGAGGAGGAGGAGGATAGCCAGTCAACATAACAGCACAGGCACTCAGCATCAGCATCAGTCTTGAAGGGATGTGACATTTTAAAATCAATTAGTCTGTTATATCAGCATCTGGTGTGTGGTAGCTGGTGGTGATCCAAGACTGGTTCATCTTGATGAAAGTCAGTCGATCAACCGAGTCGGTGGACAGGCGCACCCTGTGATCCGTGACAAATCCTCCAGCAGCACTGAATGTGCGTTCTGAAAGAACGCTGGATGCAGGACAGGCCAGTAGCTCAATTGCATACTGTGCAAGCTCTGGCCAGTGATCCATCCTCAAGACCCAGTAAGCCAGAGGATTTTCGGTGGGGAAGGTGTCCAAGTCTGACCTTGCCCCTAGGTATTCCTGCACCATGTATATCAGACGCTGGCGATGGTTGCTGGAACCGATCATACTTTGGGGCTGCGGACTAAAGAATTGTCTGAACGCATCGGTCAGACGGCCACCTTCCCCACCGCTCCTTCTTTGACTGCCCGAAGCCTCAGCAACTCGTTGTCCAGGACAAGGAGTTTGTAACCTCCCAGTCTCTGGGAACGCGTTGCACAGACCTTTCTGCAAGGCCTCCCGGAGTTGTCTCATCCTCTGCTCCCTCTGCGACGGTACGATAAGGTCCGCAACCTTACCCTTGTACCGTGGATCAAGGAGAGTGGCCAGCCAGTAATGGTCCCTCTCCTTGATCCGAAGAATACGAGGATCCTTCCGCAGACTTTGCAGGATCAGGGAGGCCATGCAGCGTAGGTTAGCTGAGGCATTCAGTCCGGAGTCCTCTGGGTCACTAAGGACGACATGATCCGCAGCCACCTCCTCCCAGCCACGTACAAGTCCACTGGTTTCTTGGGACTGTAAATCATCCCTAAAAGACTGCTGCTGATGATGCTGAGTGCCAGCCTCCACCTCCATGCTGACACAATCCTCCTCCTCCTCCTCCTCCTCTTCCTGTGCGATGGGTGGGACAGAAGGAACACTGTCTGGGTAAAGGGGGCCTTGAGAGGCAAGGAAGTCCTCCTCTTCCTGCCTCTGTTCTGCCTCAAGTGCCCTGTCCATTATTCCACGCAGCGTGTGCTCCAACAGGTGGACAAGAGGTACAGTGTCACTGATGCATGCACTGTCACTGCTCACCATCCTCGTGGCCTCCTCAAATGGTGCCAGGACAGTGCATGCATCCCTGATCATGCCCCACTGGCGTGGTGAAAAAAACCGAGCTCCCCTGACCCTGTCCTGGTGCCGTAGTCGCACAGGTACTCATTGATGGCCCTCTGCTGCGTGTGCAGCTGCTGCAGCATGGCCAACGTTGAGTTCCACCTGGTGGGCATGTCACATATAAGGCGGTTCTTGGGCAGGTTCAACTCCTTTTGAAGCTCAGCCAGGCGAGCACTGGCATTATAAGATCTGCGGAAATGCACACAGACTTTCCTGGCCTGCCTCAGGACATCCTGTAAGCCCGGGTACCTGCCCAAGAACCGCTGCACCACCAGATTAAGGACGTGAGCCATACAGGGCACATGGGTCAGTTGTCCCTGTCGGAGGGCGGAGAGGAGGTTGGTGCCATTGTCGCAAACCACCATTCCTGGCTTAAGCTGGCGTGGCGTCAACCACCTCTCGGCCTGCCCCTGCAGAGCAGACAGGACCTCTGCCCCAGTGTGGCTCCTGTCCCCCAAACACACCAGCGCAAGCACGGCATGGCATCTTTTTGCCTGCGTACTTGCGTAGCCCCTTGAACGCCTACGGAGCACCGCTGGTTCCGAGGACAAACCACAGGAAGAGGCCATGGAGGAAGAAGAAGAGGAGGGGGTGGAGGAGAGAGGTGTGTCACAACCAGTAGTAGCATTTTGGAGGCGTGGCGGTGGAACAACCTCCAACACTACTGCACCTTGTCCTGCATCCTTCCCAGCTGCCAAAAGAGTGACCCAATGGGCCGTGAAAGAAAGGTAACGTCCCTGTCCATGCCTGCTGGACCATGAGTCAGCGGTAATATGCACCTTACCGCTGACCGCCCTGTCCAGCGAGGCCAAGACATTGCCTTCCATATGCCTGTAGAGAGCCGGAATAGCCTTCCGTGCGAAAAAGTGTCGTTTGGGAACCTGCCACTGAGGAACCGCACATTGCACAAACTCACGGAAGGGGGCCGAGTCTACCAACTGAAAAGGCAGCAGTTGAAGCGCTAGCAATTTAGCCAAGCTAGCATTCAACCGCTGGGCATGTGGATGGCTGGGAGTGAACTTCTTTCGACGGTCCAGCAGCTGGGGCAGGGAAGTTTGCCTGCTAGAATCGGACGTTGGTGTACTGCTAGCAGAGTGCCTGCAAGTACTTGCCTGTGACACACCTAATTCTACACCTTCATTCCTCTCAGAGCAGGTTTCAGAGAGGAGTGAAGGTATAGTGGGGTTGGAGATCCCAGCTGATGCGGTGCAAGAAGAGGTCAGCTTTGTTCTTTGGTGTGGGTCTTTAAGGTAGGCTTGCCAACGAGCTGCATGGCAGGTTAACATATGTCTGATCAAGCATGTGGTGCCCAAGCGGCTGATGTTTTGGCCACGCGATATACGCTTGAGACATATGTTGCAAACAGCAGCTGTGCGATCTGATGCACTCGCCTCAAAAAAGGCCCACACCAAAGAACTTTTTGCATGACGGGCAGAGGCAGTGCCCTGCACAGGCGGAGCTCTGCGGTGTGATTCCGTCGGTGTGCTGCCCATACGCTGGCCACTCAAGGGCATCCTGCCTCATTGAAGATGTGCCTCCTCCTCATCCTCCTCCTCCTCCTCTCTCCTATTAGGCACCCACGTGGAGTCAGTGACCTCATCATCCCCTCCCTCCTCATCACTGGAGCCAATCTGGCAATATGCTGCAGCTGCTGGAGCATGACTGCCAGATTGGTGTCCTTCTTGAGCATCCCCTCTCTCTGCTCTCACGCTGCTGCCTTCCTCTAGCTGGGTATCATCATCAGATCCTTCCAAACGCTGGGCATCCTCCTGGAGCATGTACCCAACACTGTGCTCAAACAGTTCGGGGGACTCCTCAGGAGGAGGGCATGGTGGGTCTAGGGAAGGATTGACCAATGAAGATAATGATACCAGAGAAGAGAACGCTTTGGCAGCTGCTTTGCCAGTACCCTGAGCCTGGGTGAGAGAGGATGAGGAGGATGAGGTGGGCTTGGTCATCCACTCTACCAAGTCTTCAGCATGATGTGGCTCAACATGTCCAGCTGCCGAAAACAAGGACAAGCGCGTCCCATGGCCATGTGCTGATGACAATGCACCGCGTACACGACCAGCACTGTTGCCCCCAGACACAGAGCCTGCTTGCCCTCTTTTTTTGCCTCCTGACTGTCTGCCTCTCCTTGGTTGCCTTCCAGACATTTTAATGGATGGCCTGCAGGGAGATGGGAAAAACAGCAATAAGGGCTACCTTCAGGTGTATACTGTGCAGGAGGCTTAGCAACAATGACACTGACACTGTCCCCTGCCTATCCTTCTCTGTCCCTAAACACAAGGATTGAAAATATGGTTCAGCAAAATAGTTTTAGAACAGAATAGCACACTGACACTTTCCCTCACTGTCCTACTCTGTCCCTCCCTACAAACAAGATTTAGCACAGAATAGCACACTGATAATTTCTACGAGTGTCCTTCTCTGTCCCTAAACTCAAGGATTGAAAATATGGAACAGCAAAATTGGTTTAGAACAGAATAGCACACTGTCAGTTTCACTCACTGTACCTCTCTGTCCCTCAACTCAAGGATTGAAAATATGGTTCAGCAAAATAGTTTTAGAACAGAATAGCACACTGACACTTTCCCTCACTGTCCTACTCTGTCCCTCCCTACAAACAAGATTTAGCACAGAATAGCACACTGATAATTTCTACGAGTGTCCTTCTCTGTCCCTAAACTCAAGGATTGAAAATATGGAACAGCAAAATTGGTTTAGAACAGAATAGCACACTGTCAGTTTCACTCACTGTACCTCTCTGTCCCTCAACTCAAGGATTGAAAATATGGAACAGCAAAATAGGTTTAGAACAGAATAGCACACTGTCAGTTTCACTCACTGTACCTCTCTGTCCCTCAACTCAAGGATTGAAAATATGGTTCAGCAAAATAGTTTTAGAACAGAATAGCACACTGACACTTTCCCTCACTGTCCTACTCTGTCCCTCCCTACAAACAAGATTTAGCACAGAATAGCACACTGATAATTTCTACGAGTGTCCTTCTCTGTCCCTAAACTCAAGGATTGAAAATATGGAACAGCAAAATTGGTTTAGAACAGAATAGCACACTGTCAGTTTCACTCACTGTACCTCTCTGTCCCTCAACTCAAGGATTGAAAATATGGAACAGCAAAATAGGTTTAGAACAGAATAGCACACTGTCAGTTTCACTCACTGTACCTCTCTGTCCCTCAACTCAAGGATTGAAAATATGGTTCAGCAAAATAGTTTTAGAGCAGAATAGCACACTGACACTTTCCCTCACTGTCCTACTCTGTCCCTCCCTACAAACAAGATTTAGCACAGAATAGCACACTGATAATTTCTACGAGTGTCCTTCTCTGTCCCTAAACTCAAGGATTGAAAATATGGAACAGCAAAATTGGTTTAGAACAGAATAGCACACTGTCAGTTTCACTCACTGTACCTCTCTGTCCCTCAACTCAAGGATTGAAAATATGGTTCAGCAAAATAGTTTTACAACAGAATAGCACACTGACACTTTCCCTCACTGTCCTACTCTGTCCCTCCCTACAAACAAGATTTAGCACAGAATAGCACACTGATAATTTCTACGAGTGTCCTTCTCTGTCCCTAAACTCAAGGATTGAAAATATGGAACAGCAAAATTGGTTTAGAACAGAATAGCACACTGTCAGTTTCACTCACTGTACCTCTCTGTCCCTCAACTCAAGGATTGAAAATATGGTTCAGCAAAATAGTTTTAGAACAGAATAGCACACTGACACTTTCCCTCACTGTCCTACTCTGTCCCTCCCTACAAGCAAGATTTAGCACAGAATAGCACACTGATAATTTCTACGAGTGTCCTTCTCTGTCCCTAAACTCAAGGATTGAAAATATGGAACAGCAAAATTGGTTTAGAACAGAATAGCACACTGTCAGTTTCACTCACTGTACCTCTCTGTCCCTCAAATCAAGGATTGAAAATATGGTTCAGCAAAATAGTTTTAGAACAGAATAGCACACTGACACTTTCCCTCACTGTCCTACTCTGTCCCTCCCTACAAGCAAGATTTAGCACAGAATAGCACACTGATAATTTCTACGAGTGTCCTTCTCTGTCCCTAAACTCAAGGATTGAAAATATGGAACAGCAAAATTGGTTTAGAACAGAATAGCACACTGTCAGTTTCACTCACTGTACCTCTCTGTCCCTCAAATCAAGGATTGAAAATATGGTTCAGCAAAATAGTTTTAGAACAGAATAGCACACTGACACTTTCCCTCACTGTCCTACTCTGTCCCTCCCTACAAACAAGATTTAGCACAGAATAGCACACTGATAATTTCTACGAGTGTCCTTCTCTGTCCCTAAACTCAAGGATTGAAAATATGGAACAGCAAAATTGGTTTAGAACAGAATAGCACACTGTCAGTTTCACTCACTGTACCTCTCTGTCCCTCAGCTCAAGGATTGAAAATATGGTTCAGCAAAATAGTTTTAGAACAGAATAGCACACTGACACTTTCCCTCACTGTCCTACTCTGTCCCTCCCTACAAACAAGATTTAGCACAGAATAGCACACTGATAATTTCTACGAGTGTCCTTCTCTGTCCCTAAACTCAAGGATTGAAAATATGGAACAGCAAAATTGGTTTAGAACAGAATAGCACACTGTCAGTTTCACTCACTGTACCTCTCTGTCCCTCAAATCAAGGATTGAAAATATGGTTCAGCAAAATAGTTTTAGAACAGAATAGCACACTGACACTTTCCCTCACTGTCCTACTCTGTCCCTCCCTACAAACAAGATTTAGCACAGAATAGCACACTGATAATTTCTACGAGTGTCCTTCTCTGTCCCTAAACTCAAGGATTGAAAATATGGAACAGCAAAATTGGTTTAGAACAGAATAGCACACTGTCAGTTTCACTCACTGTACCTCTCTGTCCCTCAGCTCAAGGATTGAAAATATGGTTCAGCAAAATAGTTTTAGAACAGAATAGCACACTGACACTTTCCCTCACTGTCCTACTCTGTCCCTCCCTACAAACAAGATTTAGCACAGAATAGCACACTGATAATTTCTACGAGTGTCCTTCTCTGTCCCTAAACTCAAGGATTGAAAATATGGAACAGCAAAATTGGTTTAGAACAGAATAGCACACTGTCAGTTTCACTCACTGTACCTCTCTGTCCCTCAACTCAAGGATTGAAAATATGGAACAGCAAAATAGGTTTAGAACAGAATAGCACACTGTCAGTTTCACTCACTGTACCTCTCTGTCCCTCAACTCAAGGATTGAAAATATGGTTCAGCAAAATAGTTTTAGAACAGAATAGCACACTGACACTTTCCCTCACTGTCCTACTCTGTCCCTCCCTACAAACAAGATTTAGCACAGAATAGCACACTGATAATTTCTACGAGTGTCCTTCTCTGTCCCTAAACTCAAGGATTGAAAATATGGAACAGCAAAATTGGTTTAGAACAGAATAGCACACTGTCAGTTTCACTCACTGTACCTCTCTGTCCCTCAACTCAAGGATTGAAAATATGGAACAGCAAAATAGGTTTAGAACAGAATAGCACACTGTCAGTTTCACTCACTGTACCTCTCTGTCCCTCAACTCAAGGATTGAAAATATGGTTCAGCAAAATAGTTTTAGAACAGAATAGCACACTGACACTTTCCCTCACTGTCCTACTCTGTCCCTCCCTACAAACAAGATTTAGCACAGAATAGCACACTGATAATTTCTACGAGTGTCCTTCTCTGTCCCTAAACTCAAGGATTGAAAATATGGAACAGCAAAATTGGTTTAGAACAGAATAGCACACTGTCAGTTTCACTCACTGTACCTCTCTGTCCCTCAACTCAAGGATTGAAAATATGGTTCAGCAAAATAGTTTTACAACAGAATAGCACACTGACACTTTCCCTCACTGTCCTACTCTGTCCCTCCCTAGAAACAAGATTTAGCACAGAATAGCACACTGATAATTTCTACGAGTGTCCTTCTCTGTCCCTAAACTCAAGGATTGAAAATATGGAACAGCAAAATTGGTTTAGAACAG
This sequence comes from Rana muscosa, assembly GCA_029206835.1. Lineage (NCBI taxonomy): Eukaryota > Metazoa > Chordata > Amphibia > Anura > Ranidae > Rana > Rana muscosa. Next base: position 183,041,998 of record CM055121.1, read on the forward strand.
AATAGCACACTGTCAGTTTCACTCACTGTACCTCTCTGTCCCTCAACTCAAGGATTGAAAATATGGTTCAGCAAAATAGTTTTAGAACAGAATAGCACACTGACACTTTCCCTCACTGTCCTACTCTGTCCCTCCCTACAAACAAGATTTAGCACAGAATAGCACACTGATATTTTCTACGAGTGTCCTTCTCTGTCCCTAAACTCAAGGATTGAAAATATGGAACAGCAAAATTGGTTTAGAACATAATAGCACACTGTCAGTTTCACTCACTGTACCTCTCTGTCCCTCAAATCAAGGATTGAAAATATGGTTCAGCAAAATAGTTTTAGAACAGAATAGCACACTGACACTTTCCCTCACTGTCCTACTCTGTCCCTCCCTACAAACAAGATTTAGCACAGAATAGCACACTGATAATTTCTACGAGTGTCCTTCTCTGTCCCTAAACTCAAGGATTGAAAATATGGAACAGCAAAATTGGTTTAGAACAGAATAGCACACTGTCAGTTTCACTCACTGTACCTCTCTGTCCCTCAACTCAAGGATTGAAAATATGGTTCAGCAGAATAATTTTAGAACAGAATAGCACACTGACACTTTCCCTCACTGTACCTCTCTGTCCCTAAACTCAAGGATTGAAAATATGGTTCAGCAAAATAGTTTTAGAACAGAATAGCACACTGACACTTTCCCTCACTGTACCTCTCTGTCCCTACAAACAAGGATTAGCACAGAATAGCACACTGTCACTGACACTCTCCCTACCTATCCTTATTTGTCCCTAAACACAAGGAATCCAGGATTAGTAAAGGAAAAATAATGACACTGTCCCTGCCTATGCTTCTCTTTCCCTGCTCCGGAACACACTACACAAGGCCGCCGCGCTGGCGGCCTTTTATAGTGTGGGGCGTGTACTAAACCCCCTCAGCAATAATTGGCCACAGGCATCCTGCCTGTGGCCAATCATTGCTCTCCTCGCTGCCGGCGCTGTGATTGGCCAAGCATGCGGGGTCACAGTGCATGCTTGGCCAATCACAGCGCCTGGATGACACTGCGATGGCGTAGTGCATTGTGGGCCGTTCGCGTCACTCGAATTTGGCGCGAACGGCCCAAATCGTTCGATCTTCGTCGAACGATCGAACAGCCGATGTTCGAGTCGAACGTATGTTCGACTCGAACACGAAGCTCATCCCTAGTGACTAGTCATGTTTCCTCTGCTTGATGCTGAAACACATACATGGAAAAATGTTTTGCAACATTATGAAAAAAAAAAAAAAAAAAAAAAAAAGTTAGCTTTAAATCAGACATATCATTGAATGTGGTTGCTATGGAAAGCACAAATGTTTTATGTTAGAAAATAAAATCCTGTTTAAGTGATTGTGCTTTTAAAGTGTCTTCTTTATTGTAGATGTGGCTTGTGTCAAGGTCACCTGTGGCCAGGTGACAGATGCACACCGTAGGGGGACAGGAGTGCACCGCAAGGTAGTGAACCCTATGGCTGACTGCTGCGGATAGGAAACTGGGTGGTTGTGGAAAGCGGGACCAGAGGAGCACAACCGGGATCCTAACGGAAGCTAGAGCCAAGATTCCCCAGGGCGCGGAGTCTAAGACCCAGCAGGTCTTCTCCAGGGCCTCTAGTGGTGAGGATGTTATGCTGCAGGCTGGGACCAGGTCGCGGCCCCTGGAGTTTCCTAGCTCACGCCCCGTAGGATAAGGGGAAAAGAGGGGAAGCAGCAGCACAAGATATGAGAGAACCGAATAACAAGCTGAAGGTCAGGGGCCACAAGCAGACAAGGATAACGAAAGAACGAGCCGAAGGTCAAGGGTCACGAGCAGACAGGGATAGTCGGGGACAAGCCAATAACGTAACAGAGAGACAGACGTAGCACACGGCAGGCAGGAACCCAAACACACAATGCCTAACAAACACGTTGATCAGCCAAGCAGGCTTGCAGTGCACAGGTTAATATAGTGTTCTGTGATAGGGCCTGGGGTGGAGTCAGGCTGGGAGGAGATTATAAAGGAAGCCAGGTGAAAGGGTTCTGGCCTCTAAGATGAACACATGGGAAGGAAGGTAAGCTGACAGACAAACACTACTGCATATCCATGACAGTACCCTCCCTCTTATGGGCCCTCCCCCGCCTGGGCCCAGGCTTAAAGGGAAATCTCAGATGAAACCTCCTCAACAGATGAGGTGCAACGACATCAGATGCAGCGATCCAAGACGCCTCCTCAGGACCAAAACCTCTCCAATGCACAAGGTACTGAAGAATACCTCTGCAGAGCCGAGAATCCAGAACTTGTCTAACCTCGTACTTTAGATTATCCTCAGAGACCAGAACCGAGGTAGGGAGATGACAAGAAGATCTATTGAGGACCAAAGGCTCTCTAGGAATAAGCAAGGGCATGAGAGGATCAACAGAAATCTGAGGAGGGTCCCCTAGACCCTTAAAGATGAACTGGTCATCTAGCACAGGACCATCAAACTGGGCAGATGTCAGTGGAACCCTGAAGTCAGGTTGGTTAGAGGGTGACATGTCACAGGAGTCAATCTGAATAGCTGAAAGACAAGCAGAATGTCCTGAACAAGAAAAAGTAGGCGGCTCACTGGGCATGGGCTGGACTGGCATAACTAGTACAGAGGCCGAGTGAATAGAGTCAGGTGTAGCGACTACCTGAATCGCATCGCAAGACGTAGCGACTGCAGGACTTGTAGACAAGCTAGCCTGGCTGTGCGTCCAAGGGCGATTAGGGACAGAGAAATGTAAATGGTTATGTGACCTGGAATGAATGACCGGCTCAGGTTCACAGGGGGCAACCTTGGGTAGGCAGGATGAGGAACAGGAGGAACCCCAAGCCAGGATCTGTCCAGTAGTCCAGTCCACATGAGGAGAATGGAGCTGTAACCATGGGAGACCCAAAATTATAGGCGTTGAGGCCTTGGGTAAGATAAGGAAGGATATCCACTCCTGGTGGAGTGTCCCTACCGACATCTTAACAGGGAGGGTCTGGAAGCGGATAGGTCCCCCTGGGAGAACAGTACCATCAATCGCCAAGACCACCAATGGCGTGGTGAGGGGCAAAAGAGTAAGTCTCATGGACGACGCGATTTCCCAGTCCATGAAATTACCAGCGGCTCCGGAATCCAGATATGCTGAGACCAAATGAGAAGAAGCACCAACATGAAGGAACACAGAAAGCAGAAGACGAGAAGGGGAAGGTGATATTTCTGGGTCCAATACTCCACTTTCCAGATGAAGTGGACCCAAACGTTTTTCTGGACAAAGAGAGCAAGTGTCACGAAAATGACCTTTGCCCCCACAGTAGAGACACAGGCCTAGAGTTCTGCGCCTAGCACGTTCCTCTGGGGATAGCCTGGTCCTGCCCAGCTGCATGGGTTCCTCAGCTGGCAGGAGATGCTCCACGGGTCGAGGAGAGGGGAGCTCAGGCTGACTAAGGACCAAGGAGTGCTGGCGCCGCTTTTCTAGGGTCCTTTCCTGAAAGCGAATATCGATCTGGTTACACAAGGAGATAACTCCGTCCAGATCAGTGGGGATGGTTCTTCCTGCTAATTCATCCTTCACTCTATCAGACAGGCCATGCAAAAAGGTTGCGACTAAGGCCTCATTGTTCCAGCTCAACTCAGCCGACAGTATGCGGAAATTAAGGGCGTACTGTCCCACTGAAGCAGACTCTTGGCGGAGACGTAGAAGGGCGCTGGCCGCTGAAGAGACACGAGCCGGTTCTTCAAAGATATTCCGAAAAAGTTTCAAGAAGCCAGACAGGCTAGAAACCACTGGATCATTCAGTTCCCACAGAGGGGCTGCCCAGGCTAAAGCTTTACCGGAGAGGAGGTAAATGATATAGGCTACCTTTGCCCTATCAGACAGAAAGTTTTGAGGCTGAAGCTCAAAATGAATCGTGCATTGGCTAAGGAACCCTCTGCAGGCCTTGGAGTCCCCAGAGAAACGGAACGGAGCTGGCAGTGTTAGTGAGTGTGTGGCTGCGACTGGTGCGATAGGTACCACCGCTGGTTGTACTTGAGGTTGCGGATTCGGGGTTCCCAAGGAGGCCTGAAGCTGCTCGAATCGAGAAGCCAGATCCTGGAGGAATCGCATCACCTGAGTCTGATTCAATTCCTGGGTTTCAAGTCTGTGGACTATGCCCCGCAATGGATCATCCGCGGGGATCGGGTTGTCAGCTGGGTCCATGGCTGATCAAACTGTCAAGGTCACCTGTGGCCAGGTGACAGATGCACACCGTAGGGGGACAGGAGTGCACCGCAAGGTAGTGAACCCTATGGCTGACTGCTGCGGATAGGAAACTGGGTGGTTGTGGAAAGCGGGACCAGAGGAGCAGAACCGGGATCCTAACGGAAGCTAGAGCCAATATTCCCCAGGGCGCGGAGTCTAAGACCCAGCAGGTCTTCTCCAGGGCCTCTAGTGGTGAGGATGTTATGCTGCAGGCTGGGACCAGGTCGCGGCCCCTGGAGTTTCCTAGCTCACGCCCCGTAGGATAAGGGGAAAAGAGGGGAAGCAGCAGCACAAGATATGAGAGAACCGAATAACAAGCTGAAGGTCAGGGGCCACAAGCAGACAAGGATAACGAAAGAACGAGCCGAAGGTCAAGGGTCACGAGCAGACAGGGATAGTCGGGGACAAGCCAATAACGTAACAGAGAGACAGACGTAGCACACGGCAGGCAGGAACCCAAACACACAATGCCTAACAAACACGTTGATTAGCCAAGCAGGCTTGCAGTGCACAGGTTAATATAGTGTTCTGTGATAGGGCCTGGGGTGGAGTCAGGCTGGGAGGAGATTATAAAGGAAGCCAGGTGAAAGGGTTCTGGCCTCTAAGATGAACACATGGGAAGGAAGGTAAGCTGACAGACAAACACTACTGCATATCCATGACAGCTTGTTACAAGTGTCTGTATGCAGAAAACATATTTTTTAATTTTCAAAGTTGATGGAAATATGACTAGATCTTGTTTGCCTAGACAGTTTGGTGCTAAAAGTATTTTTTTCATTTTCAACGGTATAAAAATAGGTGATTACCAAGGATGTACCACATGGTTATGATTTGCAGGGGGTTAGTGGAATCCTGAAATTCATGAAACCTGAACTTAACAGCAAATTCAACGGAAATCTACCGTGGTGAATCTTCATACTAAATTCTGGACAATTTATCGGGCCCATTGGCAGCGTGACATTCTGGAATTGGACAACGATGACTGGGATGATATTTGGGATCCTCCCTTCCGAACCTTGGTCTCATTGCGAGACTTACTTGAACAATTTAAAATAGTACACAGCCTACTTCACCCCCTACAGAGTCCACAAGATGAACCTATCCAGTTGGTTGAAGTCTTGGAGGTGAGCTAACTCTCTGGAAGATTTTTCCCACATATTTTGGTCCTGCTCTAGGGTTGTGGGATTTTGGGAGGAGGTGTTGGCCTTGGTTTACCTAGTTATATCTATCTCAATACATCCCTTAATGAGTGTATGCTTGTTAGGCCTGGCTGAAAATCTAGTTCCAACTGTAGTGTAGCGAACTCTGGTTAGTTTGCTCCTTTTTTACGCCAGGACGACAATCACGATGCAGTGGAAAAAGCCCTTCCCCCCCATCCCTCTAGTCTGGAAACAGTACATGAACAACAGCCTACCTCTGTACAAAGAAACCTAGGCAAATAGAGGTTGCCCCAAAAATACGATAAGGTATGGCGTAAATAACTAGCGTAGCCTTCAACCACCTTAGACATGTCACAAAGAAATTCTACCAATTAAAAAATCTGGACATTTTCATGGCTAACTATTGTCACAAAAAGGGCATGGGGAGCTGGACCCTGACATTTGGGACATTTAACAAAGCAAACATTATAATATAAAAATACGGTACTGCGAGGAGCGGATTAATTTATTGTGAGATCAAGGGTGACATGGAAAAATCACCAGTCTGTTAAATTACAGGCTTGGTAGGTGGTGTTACGGAACAGTAAAATTTTCTCAGATAGCATAATCAACACTGCATTTTAGCATCTGATATTTTAGATGTGTTAATTCATTTTTTAACTTTTAGCTTGGCTAAAATACAATAGTAATTAACTTAACCAATTAAGGGCCGCTCACAGCATATATACGTCGGTAGAATGGCACGTACAGGCACAATCACGTACCTGTACGTCCCCTTTAACTGCCTGCCGTGTGGTCACGCGCGCGCCGCCAGTGGCGTGCTCGTGACCCTGCAGTCATCCCTGTAAGTCGGACCGCGGGTCCCGCGGACTTGATCGCCGCGGGGATCCCCGTGATCGTCTCACGGAGGGATAGAGCGGGGAGATGTTAGTGTAAACACAACATCTCCCCGCTCGCCTACTGACACTGTCACTGATCTCCGCTCTGTGTAATCAGAGCGGAGATCGGTGACGTGTCACTCATAGTCACGCCCCCTCAGTTAGAAACACGCCCCTAGGCACACTTAGCCCCTACAGCACCCCTAGTGGTTAACCCCTTCACTGCCAGTGTCATTTTTACAGTAACCAGTGCATTTTTATTGCACTGATTGCTGTAAAAATGACAAATGTTCCAAAAATGTGTCAAAAGTGTCCGATGTGTCCGCCATAATGTCGCAGTCACGAAAAAAATCGCTGATCGCCACCATTACTAGTAAAAAAAAAAAAAATAATAAAAATGCCATAAAACTATCCCCTATTTTGTAAACACTATAATTTTTGCGCAAACCAAAAATATGTAGAAGAATACGTATCAGCCTAAACTGAGGAAAAAAAAATTATATATTTTTTGGGGATATTTATTATAGCAAAAATTAAAAAATATTGCATTTTTTTTTCAAAATTGTCGCTCTATTTTTGTTTATAGCGCAAAAAATAAAAACCGCAGAGGTGATCAAATACCACCAAAAGAAAGCTCTATTTGTGGGAAAAAAAGGACATCAATTTTGTTTGGGAGCCACGTCACACGATCGCGCAATTGTCAGTTCAAACGACGCAGTGCCAAATCGCAAAAAGGGGCCTGGTCTTTATGCTGTGTATTGGTCCGGGGCTTAAGTGGTTAAAGTGGAGCTCCACCCAAAAGTGGAAGCTCTGCTTATCTGCCTCCCCCCCTCCGGTGCCAAATTTGGCACCTTGTGGGGGGGGGGAGTGGGGAGCGGGTTTTGACAGGCACTTGCTCCCACTTCCTGCTGATTTTGCTGTCGCTGCAGCCGGCTCATTGAGAAAGCGCATGCGCAGTAGGAAACCAGCTGTGAAGCCGCAAGGCTTCACTGCCGGCTTCCCCTATCTAAGTTGGCAGCGCTAGCACCCCAGAGCTGATTCAAGAATCGGCTTGACGAGGACACCGCGGAGAGGTAAGCTCCCTAACAGTAAAAGTCAGCAGCTACAGCTGGAGCTCCACTTTAAATACAATAGCTGTGATTCAATCTGATTAAAAGCAGTATAGTAATGATTATAAGACAAATGGAGGGACCTTAATGAACTCCTTAAAAGGCATTTTACAGTAAGTTAAAAATCCAGTTTTCATAATTATTTATTAAGGGACACGGAGTCAGAAGGATTCTGAGACATACAGGATATCCTAAAGCAGGCCAACTGAGAAAAGACTAACAAACTCAAAAAACAAAACAATGTCAGTCTACAGCTCAATGAGCCACCTGAAATACCTGGCTGGCTTTATTCTTACATACAGTTGGACATGGAGGAGGCTAAAAGCAATACAAGGTACTTTTTGAGTTCAGAATACATACTTGAATAGTTGTTTTTTTTTAAAAAAACAGGGCTTAGTGTCAATTCAATGGCAGTTATTGAATAGTGGTAAAAAATAGGTGTTGTTTTCACCCTATTTTATCACACAAGTATGCAGTAATGTGCTGTAACTGTAAATGCTGAAATAAAAAATATATATATACTCCCCTAAAAAAAAAAAAAAAGAATAAACATTGAAACACGAAATCCCAACCCTTTTTAAACCTAGCAGAAAATAAAAAATATAGGTAAAAAGGAAATAAAACAAAAAACAAAAACCAAGCAAACAAAAAAGACTGTATGGGGCAAGAGAGCAGCAGATAAACTGTGACTACAGTTGTTATTGACACACACAAATGTAGTCATAAAAGAGACTGTTGGTTCTTTAAAATATGAACCACGTGGGGGAAGGGGGGTACAGTGAGGGGGTGGCACATATCAAAGCCCTCCTTATTGGCCCTTCTAATTCAGCTCACATAAGTTTAAAGGCCAGGCCGTGCATTATGATTACAAAGAATTTAGTCTAGTGAATTTCCACATCAAGCTGCTGGGGCTACAACTTTTGAGCATGCTGGATCTGCCACAAACCCATAGTACAGGCGATCCCCGGGTTACAAACATCCGACTTACAAATGGAGGGAGACAACAGGAAGTAGGAAGGGAAGGGAAATTCACTCCTGTAAGAGTTATCACGGGGAAAATGGGGTCTCCACTGATGATTTATCACCAATCCTTGTTTCCACGACGACCCCAAATTTTCAAAATCTAATTGTCACAGGGACAGAAAGGGAAGTGAAATCTTCTGAACAGGGACACAGACAGCAAAACAAATGTTACAGGGGTGTTAACCCTTCCCTATGCTATACAAAAAACGTCCAAAAATTTGTTTTGGCTGGAGCTCAACTGAAAAATTGTACCTGTTCCGACTTACAAAAAATCCAACTTAAGAACAAACCAACAGACCCTATCTTGTTTGTAACCCGGGGACTACCTGGAGTGTTGAATCTGAATCTCATCCCTAGTTTTTACACTTGCACAGAGTAAAGCATTTGTAATGCGTATTAAAAATAATCACTTTCATAGCAGAAGACTGTCTTTGCCATCTACATTCATGACATTTTTATATATTCTTATGGGGATCCTTTAATTTATGTAAATTAGCAAGAATCTATTTGGCAGCCTGTGACAGCACAAAGATACTGCTTATACCGGGCACTACAAGCTGTTTATAACCTTTATATATGACACTACAGAACTCATTTGTTTTGTTTTTAAAGGATGCAATTACCCCCTTTTCAGCAAGGTGCTGTACACAATCAATCATTATGAAGAAAGAAAAGCAGAATACAGTAGACTGAGTGAAGTCAGACCATTCTTATATTTGATCTATAAAGGCTCTGTGTAGTTAGAGTAAATTGACTGTCTGAAAACCTCCCAGGGTGCTTCAAGACTGAAATGTGTCTTGCCTGATATTTTAATATAAAATGTTAATATAAAATGTTCAGGCTTCATTCTAAGAATGTATGACTGTTGGCAACGGGTGTAGCTAAGTGGACCTTTGGACAGCCACAATAGTGGGTTGGTTGGAAAGGTATTACCATAGGAGAACAAGACTTGACTTACATTTTTTTTACTTTTTTTTTTAATTATTTAAAAATTATGGTTTTAAGATTTAAGTAAGAATGTATGACTCTTGGCCATGGATATAGCTAAGTGGACTTTTGGGCAGCCATTATAGTGGATTGGGGGGGGGGTCAGAGGGCATTGATTGGATGTATGGAGCATAGCATGGTTATTATTAAAGCCGGCCATACACAATACATTCCTATTATACAGTCTCAGCATGATCTTCTCTCAATTTATGAAAAAAAAAATAATAGTACAATGGACTACTTAATCAATTCACTTAACCTGTATCCATTATGAATAAAGCTTTTATCCTCTCCTAACTACTGCATGCACATGCAAAAAGAAAACCATATCCTTCTGCAGGGTCCAACCCCATCTTTCAGGAGATGCATTGCCTGGCACCGAAAATAATAAGACCGGGAATGGGTAAAATCTGCAGCTACGCAGGGTATCTCAGAAGTGGGCTTAAGGATGGACCTTTGGGAAGGTGGTTGGAATAGATCAGCTCTGTAGCAAGGGTGGCAGAAAAGGTAGAAAGACATTTGGAAAAAAAAAATTGGAATGCTTTATTTACTCTTTATAATGTCTTCATACCTATTTGTTTCTGTATTTATGCATGTTTTCATGGTTTTGTCAAAGTGCAAACGGTATTCACTATAGCGCTGGAGAGAAAATACTCCCAAAATCAAATTTACTATAGCTCCCAGAATCCAAATAGTGCCCAAATCCTTACTCTACTAAAAGCTGGAGAATTGCACATGGAAATAATGTTTAAAGCATGATATAATTGCCTAAATGGTACTGAAATATGTGGTATATTATTTAAACATAATCTGCTTTTAAACTGTGTGAAAAAGTGATTTTTACACTAAAATATCTTTAAAAGTCTGAGAAATGAAAAATTCCTTGTTTTTTGGACAAATAGGTGCAACACAACTGAGCATGCTCAGACCTAAAATAACTAAAATTTTAACTCAAGTGTCTTTTTTAACAAGAGTTATAGTAAATATCAAAAAGAGTGCTATATAAAGAGCATTTTTTGTAGGTGAAAATCTGCTCTATTTTAGTCCAATGCAAGTTTTAGCCATTGATTCTAATGATACAATTGTAACTTTCACAAATAAATTATTTTAATGTTGAGATTAAATGTATCTTTCTCTGAAATAAATTTTCCTTTGCAACAATGTTTCTTCTAATTAAAATATTTTGTTTTTAAGAATGCTAGAATGTGGAATGTTTTGATGTTTTGGTAAAATATATTTTTCTCTGTCACTTTCACTTGTTACTCTCCATCTCACAACAATCTTTACCCAGAATCACACAGGTGTCTTTAAAAAGCACAAACAATACCATTGCTGATGCAGATTTAAAATGAGTCACTTTTTTGTGCTTTTTATTATTTCTAAAAAATCATAATTTGAGCCCCAAAAATGTGATATGTGTTCCAACATCAGAAATCAAAATGTAATTCTTCAAAATTTGAGGGTAATATCACTATTCTAAACTCACTCACAAAAAAACACCAAATTTCACAGAATAAATCAAGAAGAATAACTCTTGAGTAATGTAATTCCATCACATGTATGCCCAAAGAAATTCAGTATTTATGTGTATTTATGTGCATGAGGATCTCACATGTGGTGGCTCCGTAGCTTAGAGGTTAGAACTTCTGCTTAGCATCCCTGGGTGTCTGGGTTCAAATCCCAAACATGCTGCTTCATGTAGAGAAGTTGTCTCATCTCCCAGGTTTTAAAACTATGTCTAAATGTCATATTTATGTGTAGGAGGGTTCGACCACCATTGTAAATCTTGCCAGATACAAAATTTAGCCAAAAGTATTGGGACTCCTGCCTTTACACACACATGAACTTTAATGGCAGCCCAGTCTTAGTCCGTAGGGTTAAAATTTGATTTGGCCCACCCTTTGCAGCTAGAACAGCTTCTGGGAAGGCTGGGAAGGCTGTCCACAAGGTTTAGTGTGTCTATGGAGATGTTTGATCATTCTTCCAGAAGTGCATTTGTGAGGCCAGGCACTGATGTTGGATGAGAAGGCCTGGCTTGCAGTCTCTGCTCTAATTCAGCCAAAGGGTATTCTAGCGGGTTGAGGTCAGGACGCTGTGCAGGCCAGTCAAGTTTCTCCACCCCAAACTCACTCTTTTATGTCCTTATGGACCTTGCTTTGTGCACTGGTGTGCAGTCATGTTGGAACAGGGAGGGGCCATCCCCAAACTGTTCTCACAAAGTTGGGAGCATGAAATTGTCCAAAATGTCTTGGTATACTGATGCCTTAAGAGTTCCCTTCACTGGAACTAAGGGGCCAAGCCCAACCCCTGGAAAACAACCCCACACCAATATACCCCTCCACCAAATGATTTGGACCAGTACACAAAGCAAGGTCCATAAAGACATAGATGAGTGAGTTCGGGGTGGTGGAACTTGACTAGGCCTGGACAGAGTCCTGACCTCAACACAACAGAACACCTTGGGGATGAATAAGAGTAGAGACTGTAGGCCAGGCCTTCTCGTCCAACATCAGTGCCTGACCTCACAAATGCACTTGGAAGAATGGTCAAACATTCCCATAGACACACTCCTAAACCTTGTGGACAGCCTTCCCAGAAGAGTTGAAGCTGTTATAGCTGCAAAGGGTGGGTCAACTCAATATTGAACCCTACAGACTAATACTGGGATGCCATTACAGTTCATGTGCATTTAAAGGCAGGCGTCCCAATACTTAGGCCAATATATTGTATATTGCTTGGAGACACTGAACATGGCTATGGACTTAGGGCTGGTTCACACCACAGAGCTGCAGAGAACATGTGTGAGGCTCCCTGGTGGCTAAGTGGGTAGCAATTCTGTCTAGCAGCACTGGGGTTGCTGGTTCAATTCCCCAACATGCTTGTGTTGAAGTTTTTATGATCTCCCTGTGTGGGTTTCTCACCACAATCCCAAGACATGCTGGTATTTTATTTGTCTCCTGTCAAAATATTCTCTAATCTAAAAAAGTTAGTTTTGGACTTTAGATTGGAAGCTCATTGGAGCCAGGGACTGATGTTAATGTTTGTTAGCACTAATCATGCCCAGGGACTTGGACATTTAAAATTGTAGGGTTTACACTGCACAGGTACATATGCTTAGAAAACTGTTGCTTTGTTTATGTGCATGCAAATGGACCCTGTTCTTTGGCCTGAAGTTGGAGATTTGATGCACATAGCCAAGGGCTAACACAGTTGCAAATAGTATTATGTGTTCCTGCCCATCAGGTGCAATCACTTTAGACATACACGAAGAGACAGATTGAAAGATACTGGTGGGCGTGTACTTCTATTGGGCGTGTATTTCTATTGGGTGCGTACTTCTATTGGGCGTGTGTCAGTGTGCTAACAATACAACCTCTCTTATATAAAGGGCAGCAGTATGGAGGATCGTTTGGTCTGAGAAGGCCAGGTTTTTTGCTGTGATTTGTGGGGGGTGGGGGGGGAGAAGGAATAATATTGTGCAAATTGACAAACCCCCCAACTAGTGTAATTTGCTGAAATTCTTGTGCATTTTTTCAATCAAAAATTGTGTGTATTGTTCCTGTCTGACCAAGCAAAATCGTTTGGAAGCATCTGCTGACCTGTTACTCTTGGATCTCATTGCTTAATCGTGTACACAGAAATGCAGATTCCAGCAGAACATGGTCACCAATGTATCTATATGTGGATTGTGGGGTGGGGGTGGGTGTTTTGAACATGTGTCTTTTTTAATATTATGTTAGAATGCTTTGTAAGAATAATGACTTAAGTATGTTTCTATAACGTGCAGATAAAAATGTGATGTGTTGCCCGTTATACACTAAAAGTAAAGCTGTGTGCACTTTAAGGTTTTGTCAAATTTTAGATTGTAAGCTCCTATGAGCAGGGCCCTTAAAATCCAATTGCTAAATGTAGTAACATGTGTCCTGTTCAAATTTTTTTGAAGCTAGTAAATGCATGTACATAATTTTGTTTCTGCTGGCAAAATAAAAGTACATTATTGAGCTTTGGTGTGTTTTGTTTTTTTTTTGTTCTTTTTAGTTTTTTGGGTGGTGATTTTGGCAAAGTGAAAAATCTTTTTTATATTTAATTTCTATATGCATTTGTGCACCAAAAAACGAATCTCTTCGCCCTGGTTCACATTGATGCTACTTTGAAATTGTGCTACTTTACTTGAGCTAGCACAATTTTAGGTACTACTTGATAGACATCTGTGTGGCTTCATACACAAATGTCTATTGAAGTCGCACCTGAAATCGGCAAAAGTAGTGAAGGAACTACTTTTGCAAATTGGTGCGGTGCTACAAAATTGTGGTTGCATCGATTGGAACAGTGCCATTGCCACCAATAGTCATGCGATTTGATTTCTGAAATTGCATGACAAATCGCCCCAATGTAAACCTAGGCTTCAGCACACCTGCAAGTAAATGATAAAGGTGGAATCTTCATATACAACAGCTGTGGAGAATTGCAGGTAATGAATACAGCTGGAGGATAGGCAGTGTTGTGTGAGTCAGCTCGGGTTCACATTGGTGCAATTTGACATGTCAAATCGGTGGCAATTGCGCTGTTCTAATTGGTGCAATTTGTATTGATATCAGTGCAGAAACCTGCACAGATTTCTCTGATGCCCCCCCCTCCCCCCTGCAGTCGGGACTGACATGCGGGAATGAAATCATGTGAGTTCAGCTGAATGATTTCCTCCCGCTGTCAGTGTGAAGAAGGGCTCAAACTGGGCCTTTTGCCTTTGTAATTCACCTGCTGCTATGCAAGAGACACCATTTCTTATTAAACTTCCTTAAGTTTACCTTCAAATATATGTAAAAATACAGATTTGCATATCTGCAAATAATCAAAAATATTAAATTCTAATCGTGATTGAGATCAAATATTCGCAGCTGCAATCAACAGAGCGTGTTTTCACCTCCTGACCTGGAAATGAGTCATTGTAATCACCGGAAGTTCCTGTACTGGTCAGGATCTCCATCTAGGTGGACATGGTGAGGTCCCTCTTTAGCAAAGAGGAGGTGCTGCTGATTTGCCAGGTAAGTGTAGGATATGTACTTGTGCTTACTCAAGGTGGGGGTGGATTTGGTGTGGGTGGGCTTCATTGATTTGTTTGGCATCACCACACATTTGCTTCTGGCTCATGTGCACACATCACTACTTCCTGCATTTGTTCTGTTACTGTAAATCAGTAAGGACTATGCAATTATAAATGAGAGCTCCTTTCTATTAAAATATATATGACTTGATTCACAGTTGGGTGACTTTTCATGATTCTCAATGATAACCATTCATATATGTGCTACTTTAAGTCACTCCAACTTCAAAGTAGTATCTGTACTACTTTGGTGTGACTTTCAGGCTCAGTTTCCACTAGTGCGACTTGTCATGTGACTTGGGACTGCAAAGTCGATTGACATGTCATACCCCATGATTTCCAATGAGTATGGTTCATATCTGTGTGAGTTCAAAGTAGTCCCTGCACTACTTTGGTCCCACTTTGATACGACTTGAGGTCCATAGACCTCAAGAATATACAGGCATTGCTCCAAGTCGCATCATAATTGCGGCAAAATCATGCCAATTTTGGGTTGCAATAGTGGAAACAGAGCCTCATGTGACTTGAGGTACATAGGGCGCAATATTTCACAGGCATTCCCAGAAGTTGGGGCCAAGTTGCAGCGGCAAAGTGGCAGCAAATTAGTGTGACTTTCAGGTTGCAGCAGTGTGAAAGAGATTCAAGGATATCTTTGAATTTGGCCCTATTGTCACTTGTGCATCCTGAAAGTGGGGCAAATTCGTCCCTGCACTACCTTGGTTTGACTTTGATGCGATTTGAGGTCCATACACCACAAGATTACACAGACATTGCTTCAAGTCATGGCAAAGCTGTGCAATTTTAAGGTCGCACAAGTGCAAATGGGGCTTTATTCAAAGGTGTTATAATTTAATCTCATTAGGTTACTTTCAGACTTATGTGACTTTTCATGCAGCTTTGGACCTCAGAGTCGCATTAAAAGTATCCCCCCATGAGTTCCATTCATATCTATGCAACTTCACCCATGTTCACATAGCTCTGAATTGACAGGTCAAATTACAGGCCAAATCTGCGCCAAATTGACAGCAATAGAACTGTCCAAATTGGTGCGACGCCACACAGATTCCCAAAAGTATTTCCTACACTACTTTGGGCGACTTCAGGAGGCGATTTCTTACCTCCCAACTTTTTGAGATGGGTATAAGGGACACCTATTAGCAAAAGTATGTAGGCATAGGACACACCTCCTAAAACACCCTCTTAAAGGAGAATTGTTAAAAAAAAGGATTCGTTAAACCTCCAAGTTTTATTAAACAATAATATCCCTTTAGATTTGTTTGTAAATTCCCAAAGCCAAGCAATTTAGAAATTAGATGAAAGGTTTAGCGCTGGAAAACCCTTTTTGAAAGATAAAAATTGCATTTTATATAAAACTATACAGATCAGAACAAAATGAAGGACAAATGAGGAGGAAAGAGGGACAGAGGGACTTTGTTCCAAATCAGGGACAGTTGAGACCTATGTGATTTTACTAGACATCTGTACAGGAAAGTGCACTGATGTCTCTGAAATTGCTCACAAAGTCAGGCTGAGGCCCCTTTCACACTTGAGCGACTTTTCTTGTGACTTTGGTCATCAGAGTGGCATGACAAGTCATACCCCATGATTTTCAATGTGTACCATTTATATCTGTGCAACTTCAAGTCACACCGATTTCAAAGTAGTCCCTGTACTACTTTGGTCCGACTTTGATACGAGTTGAGGTTCATAGACCTTAAGTTTACAGGCATTCCCTGGAATCGCAGAAAAATTGAAGACGGAAATTTGAGCGCCTTTCCCTGCGACTCCTGCGTCCATAGACCTCAAGATTACACAGGCATTGCTCTAAGTTGCATTAAAATCACAAAACTTTCAGGTCGCACAGGTATGAAAGGGGCCTAAGTCACTGTGCTGAGTACTACTATACCTAGAATATAAAGTAGTCCCACCATCAAACACTCAGCAGCATATGATGAAAAGAGGCGAATGCCTATTAGCCAATGCCACATCAGCATGGGCATGGTTGTTACTATAATTTTAAAGTGGTTGTAAACCCACTTAGACAACTTGCACCTACAGGTAAGCCTAGATTAAGGCTTACCTGTAGGTGCAAGAAATATCTCCTTAACCTAAACACACTAGTAGATGTTTGTGCTACGCTCAATAGGCTAGTGGTCAGCACTTCTACCTTCAAAAACTCAGGCTTTGAAGCACTCATGGGTTCAAATCCCACAGAGAGATACTAAAAGTTTGTATTGGTGAAAAAAGGCAAATGCCAATTAGCCAAAGTAGCATATGCTGAAAATAGGTGAATGCCAATTAGCCAATGCACTTTTATTCAATAATATTATGGTGTGGAATTCCAAACATCACACACTAGCTAACGGGCAGTTTACATTTCTTTGTTTGTTTATTTTAATTTGCTTGTGCAAAAAATAAACATAGCTGTTGGTTGGTAGGTTGGCTGGTATTTTAACTTGTACCATGAGAGCTGTGGAGACATCTGAGCAGACCACTAAGCCATTGTGCTAAGTACAAGACCTGCATAATAGGGTAGTATGATTAAAGAACGAACATAAATAATTACTGCTTTATAGCCACCTAAATGAAAAAAGAAAAAAAAAAATACATGAAAAAAACAGCATACAACAAATAGGTAACCTAAATGTTTAATACATATAACTTTACAGAATAGCAGACATTACTATGTAATAATCATTCATAACTGCATTCGTTAGCAAAAGAAGGAAAAAAACTAGGAATACTAATTGCAATATACAGGAATAGATGCACACGGGGTAGAGCACATCTCATATAAAAATGTTTCTTTCACATACATAAATCATGGTTACAGTGCAGTGCTATATAAAAACTTAGTGGAAATTGGCATTTGCATGTACGCGGATTCGCTAATTAGCGCTGATTCCATATTTACTAACACTTGTTTGCTGCTAATAGCGCTCTTTTTCATTCGCAAATTCGCGCATTGAATTTTTAATTGGCTAAAATGGCAGCTATTATTTGCAATAGTGCTCAGTACTTCCTGGAGTTATAGTAAATCAGCCCCTATGTGTCCTCATGAGCACCAATTTACTTATAAACTATCTTCCATGACATGGTGCACTTTAATTCCCTCGTACACACGACCGGGTTTTCCAACGGGAAAAAGTCTGTCGGGAATCCCGACGGGAAAATAGAGAACCAGTTCTCTTTTTTTTGCCGGCCGTTTTTTGCCAGTTTTCCCGTCGGAAAAACTCTGATGGAGCATACACATGGTCGGGATTCCCGGCCACAATCTCTTATCAGAGTTTTCCCGTCGGAAAACCCAGTCATGTGTTACGGGGCATAACATGTAAAATCAGACCTATTAAAAACAATGGTTGACCAGTAGCATACATTTTGTTGCATCTAAACACTTGTATTATAAGGTGTGAACAGAGCCATAAAGAAAACCTGTAAGAACAATATATATATTATAGGCTGCCAATTCCAACCTTTCTTTCAAATCTTAGTAGCATTCTACTCAGTATCGGTTTTAAAATAATATTTTGCATTATATAACCACAGATCTTTTACATGGATAGGATATATTGACTTTGCTGAAGTTCAAAGTACAGATGGGAAGACTTCAGGCAATGCTCTGTGAAGAATGTATGCCAGTGCCCCAGGATTTCTGGGTAAGTGGCATTTTACATGACAGGCATTTATGTGCAATAAATGAAGTGAAGCAATGGTGGGCGATTCTGAAATAGCTGAGCTCACTGGATAATGTCACTTTTTTTCAAACTCTGTTTCAGCTTCAGCTTTGCAGGCACACTTTTAAGAACACTACCTTTATCAGATGAAAGGACTGCCTTTGTCTATTACTTAACAGTTGGAGCCATGTCATTAAATCATAATGATTACCCACTGCATTAAAAAATCCTCATCCTGATACCATTAGAAAATCTCTTTTTTTAATTTTAATT
Organism: Rana muscosa; assembly: GCA_029206835.1. Classification (NCBI taxonomy): domain Eukaryota; kingdom Metazoa; phylum Chordata; class Amphibia; order Anura; family Ranidae; genus Rana; species Rana muscosa. The sequence continues at coordinate 183,060,459 of CM055121.1, forward strand.
ATATTGGGGGAGCTTTAATAGGTTTTTATTATACCCGCTGTGCATCGTTAATTTACTGTGTTAATTTTCTCATGTAACTCAGAAATAAATAGCATATAACAGTGCTATATGATATATTTAAAAAGTATTCAATTAACTCAAATGATACCCACACTAATCTAACTGTTTAATAATAAGATTGTTTCAATATTTCTAAGTGTATGAAAAACAAATGTAATAATCTGTGGCCATTTTTTGCCCCTTTTATTTTTTTATTGGGTTTTAGAGTGTGTGTGTGTATGCATGTGTGCTATAAGCATTTTTTTTTCCTTTCAGAGTGATCAACAGGCATTTTCATGACAGGTTAGCATGGCAAAAACCAGGAAAAATTCAATAAAGAGTGAATGATATAAATGTTACTATATGTAGTCTTAGCTCAGGTGCTGACATCCCTTTTGCAAAATGTATAGATTGGATAAATAAATAGGATTTTAATTTCCAACACTTGAGGCCATACACATCAGATCATAAAAGCCATAAATATTTATTGACAACTTTATCACAAAAAAACATATGGAAAAACATCCACTCCAATTATTAAAATGAATTGTGTTGCATATAAATATACAATCACTGGCCACATCAGCTAACAGATTGTAGGTAATCAAAGTTTAGCCAACAGAAAATAAAAATAGAATTCCTTTATATATATATATACCATGCTACAGTTGTTCCAGTGTCAACAAATTTTGCAAGCAACATCTGCTTCTTCAGAATCAAGTAGTCAGCAAGTCCACTATGTTTGTAGTCAGTTGTCTTTAAACATGTTTTACATTTTTTAAAACTATTTGAGACGGGTTTGCTGATGTAGTCAGTGATTGTATCTTCACATGTAAAACAACTCATTGGCTGTCCATGTGTTTTTTTAAATAACGTCATTAATAAACATTAATAGCTTTTATGATCTGTTCCCAAGTGCTGGAAATTCGTTTTATTTATCTGCTATATATATCCTAAATATCTCAAAAGCGATGTAATGTACCACATTGTTATTGGTAAATGCATCAGGGATGCTGGATTTCTTCTGCACCCTACTAGAAAGTGCTGGGAGGCATCAGGGTGACCAAACAGGGCTTTTACACGATTTGTCTATACTCCTGCAAATAGAGGAATGTGCCTTCAATTGAAAGACTAAGTTCACCTTTTGGGAAAAAATAATAAATGCTTATTAAAAAAAAAAAAAAATGTGCATTTATTATTTTTCCCCAATGAGGTTGCAAAGCATTGCACCCACAATCAGTGGGTTGTGGGTGACGTATCAGGCTCCTGCAGAGCCGTCCTACAGATTTCAGCCCATACTTCTATAAAAGCTGTCAGTTTGAAAACTGCAGGGCTTGTGAATGAACTATGAGGGCGCACATCAGTGCCCTTGGAGCTCATTGAGAACTACAAGATATCTGCCTTGGTGGATGACAAGACTTGTAGTTTTCTCATTCACAGATTGCTGACGCTGTTTTTAAAATGTGACAGTGTGTGCGGGGAGAAGAATCCCTGACCACTGAATATGTGCTGCGGTACACCCAAAATATGGGTGTACAATGTAACATGCTTCAAAAGATGAACTTTTACAATTAGAGATAGCCAGACAACACATACTTTTTCTCATAAATGACAATCTTCTCACACATGAAACTACTCAATATGGTATACATGCTCTTCACCATTCTATGGGGTGACAGGCAGGGCAGGCCCAAGGATTTTTGACACACTAGGCAAAACCTCATTTTGCTGCCCCCATTGGTTCCACCCCTGACTCCACCCCGTTTGCCCTGCCCATGTGACAGCAGGTGGCGCTATACAGGAAGCATCGGCTCTGCTTTCTCTAGCGCTGGCTCCAGTGCTGCACTGCACCTCTAATTACACTACTGGTCAGACGGAGCAACTGCCTGAGACTGAGACTGAGTTAGTTACATGCTGCAGCCCGCAGAGCATGCAGACGCAGAGGGAAAACAGTGGCCAGGCGCCACTAGGCAGCAGTGTGCCCTAGGCGGTTGCCTAGTTTTCCTAGTGGTAGCACCGGCCCTGGTGACAGTCCTATGCTGAGATGACCTAGATGATGCTTGGAATAGACTACAAACAGATGTTAGTAAGTCAATCAGCATATATATTTATATATATATATGAAAAAAATGGGGCAGACTCCATGGACCACTTTATGTTATGTTTCTATCTACCTGATTTAACAAACCGCATTCTGTATTGCTCATGCGTACATTGTAGGTGGATGCAGCATCGATCTGATGCTGCATCTGTCCCCCGCCGGCTCGAAGACCAAACGATTGGAGAACAAAGTGATTAGACACTGCTGATTGCTCAGTCTTCAGTGCTCCATGAGCAGAGACCTGGTGACTGTCAGTCACCGCTCTCTGCTCTGCCCGCCTGCGCTTACTTAGGTGCTGGGCTATGGAGGGGGTGGGAGCGGCTGGCTCAGGCTCTCAGAGTCTCGCTGAGAGGCTGAGTCAGGTGCCTGTTCAGGGTTCTGGGCAGATCCCGACCATATGGTTGCGATCTTTCCCCAGTCTGAACCGGCTCTGTGACGTCAGCTGACATCAGGCTGTCAGCTGAAAACAGGTCACATCAGTGCAGCGCTCATGATCCACAGGAGAAGTACAGCCAATTGACCTTTGGCTGTACCTCTTCTTTAATGCATTTCCAATTAATTGTGCTTATTCATAAATTTGCATATCAGGATCTGGCAAGATCTCGGGCACAAGTGTTGCCTCTGCAGCATTGCATGGGGAGCCCTAAAACTACACTGCAGCAGCATGTTGTAAAGAAACAAATACAAAGTAATTAACACACAAAAGATGCTCTTTTTTTTTTAATACAGAGGAACAGGCTTAGTATCCTTACTACCAAGAAATGTCTTATGTAAAACAGAAACATTCAATTATAAATAATACAAATTATTACTTAAAGAAGGCTTCCAGATAGACTGGACATTTTTTTTTTTCTGAATCCTCCACGTTATGATACCAAGAGGTCCCTACTCCAAGCTTCTGCGTTCTGCAACATCACTTGCTGGTGAAATCTGTTATCACAGAATGACCAACAAAATGTTTTCAGATTTCTAAGAGGAATTATATTTTAATTTTTGGATGTATGGCCTCCAAACATTGTGAAAATAATTGGGTAAAACACTATTATACTTTGCCATGCAGGCCATATGCAACATTTTTTTTAAATCCCCCTTTCTCCACCAAAATACTTTTCTCTCCTTCAGTCACCCAGCACTCTATTCAGCCCATGTGTAAGGCATTGCAATCAGAGCTTACACAGGCAGGAGATCCCTCTTTGCCCCATGTCCAAGCATTAGGTCAATTAGTAAGGACCAGTGGTGTCATATAGAGTAGGTCACTTGCTCTCTATACCTGGTAGTGCCATGCATTTTCTTTACTTTTTGACCACTGGGTAGTGGAATAGAAAAGCAATGTGCAACTGCATGGACAAGGTTTGCCTAAATCACATACAGTAGGTTAATCCAGAATATGGTTCTTTACAGGTATGGCAACTTTAATATCATGTTTGACCAAAAAATAATTATATTCTAAACATGCTACTAAATAATTGTATCATTCACATACTATACTGTAACTTAATTTCCATTTAAAAGACCCACCTATAAACCACATCTGTACATAATTTAATCATACTTTCAATGACTCATTTCGGTAAGAAGCCTATTGGTGCTTTTCAGTTTCATACAGTAAGTACCGATATAATATATCTTGGAGAGGATTTGATGTGTATGACATCCATTCTTTATTTTACAAAAAAAAAAAAAAATCTCTCGAAACTCTTATTTTCTATCTCATATTGATATGTTAACAGGAGTGCCAACATGTGTTTCATTTTTATCCCGCTTCTTAACTTTCTAGGAGACATTGTAAGCATTTGAGTTGGAATCTGAAGTGTCATAAACCACTGAACTATGTAACAATCCGTCAGAATGACAGCCATAGTATCCCATGCTTCACTGCTTTCACTTTAGAAGAAACTCTTGTGTTTAGTGTGGTTTTATCTTAAAGAATATAGTTGAATAGAAAAAAATTACATTTTGATATACAGTCTATATATATGTAGCGGGGTCCCCATATTTGGGGCCGCTATGTTTGAAATTTAGGGGGTAGCCTGAGCAATAGTTTGGTTTAGGCTATTGAAATTCCTTAAATTGGACTCTGCTCTGCTGTGGTGTTGCCTGGGTGTATAGTTCCCCTTTGACCTGTAGGTGGCATTGTTGCCCAGGTCTTGGGTCGAGCCATAGGTGGCATTGTGGTGTGATTGGGTGTCCTCTCTCTGCGGTTGTACAGTGGGCGTGGTCTACCTGATGTGCATGCCGGGAGAGGGTACTTAAGGGGCAGACGCCATTGGGTCTTGTTCTTCGTCCTCAGCACGTACCCCACCTTCGGTGGCCCTCATGGTCAGGGGTGCGTGTGAATGTGCTGGGTCCCGGGCACCTTTAGCCCTAGGCCCCATCGTTTCAGGTAGGCCCAGTACCTTTAACTGAGGCCTACAACCAAGCAATGAAATCCCAGGGTGCCCGTGGGAGGGTGACCCGCTCTGAAGGAGAGGCAACTGGGGGAGGACCTTTCTAAGGGGATCGGTGAAGGATGTTGCCATCTCGGGAGAGGCCTGGTTACCTGCAGAGGGAAGGATTCTGTGATATACCTTAAGCCCTTGTAACGTGCCCCATTGGCACCTATGGTCTTTAGTTACAAGTGCTGGAAAGTTCGGGACTTAGGAGCTTAAAGGTTCTGTGGCAGAGGATCTTCCTAACACGTCCCTAGGAGAAACCAAGCTAAAGTAATTGTTCGTGCTTCACTCCAGCTGCTAGGACCGTGAGAGGGAACTATCCGGGTGAGCAAAACCCACTCAGGCTTGAGTGGCAACGAGGGTAAATAAGTGCCGTGTGCCTGAACCTGCCTCCCTATCCAACTCTATCTCTATCTTCAACTTTCCTACTAAGTTACTAGCAAAGAGAAAATAAACTCGTCTGTTGGAGTTTAACACTGTCTGGACATTGGCCTTCTTTATTAGAGAAAATAGACTTTTCCCTACACTCTAGGGACGAGAACCAGCGGAGGGGAGGTAACTCGCTCCAGGACCCAAAAACTTTTAACACCGCTCACCCTCTACAAAATGGAGGAAACTGGGCATGTGGCATGGTGTGTCCTATCCTGCAAGTGGAGGTAAGCAGGACAGGGATCTGTGTGCTACATTATATATATATAACTGTATATAGTAAGGGAGACAGGTTCAACTGGTATTGGCAGCAGTCATACACAAAGCATAGACACCTAGGAACGGTCTAGCAGGTTTGCCCTGTTAATTTATTTAGCAAGGAAGCAAACAAAACAATTTTAATAAAGAAGGGCTTTGTATAGCAAGTCAATATCATAAAACAAAACAAATATCTGCTTGTCCGAGCCACCAACTAAACTCCTGCTAAGGCCTGGTCCACACCTATGCATTTTTTAGTGCATTTTCAGTTTTTCAGAAACACACTACAGTCCATTTACCATGGTTTCCTATGGATGTAGTTCACATCTGTGCATTTTATGGAAAGGGCCAGGGACTTTTTTCTGTTTTTTGGTTCCATAGACATCAATGGATCAAATGCGTGTATTGAAAAACAAAATTCGAACTGCATGGGTGTGAATCAGGCCTTATACAGGGCCTCCTGATGGGTCCCCCACCCCTTATCTTAGTAATGTTTGTCAAAACAAAAACCAATAAATCCAATGATCTTCTGTTTCTAATAAAAGAATAACAGACTATGAATGTGTCTGCTTCTCTGGTTTGTGCCAATATCTGGACTGAGCTGGATTTATTCCTTTCTAGTTTCAACCTAAAATGTGAGTACGTGTACTCAGTTTTAGCGTGGACCTAAAGACCTTGACCTTGGGGTGTCTAATGTCATAATACAAAAATATCTTCTTTGAGTCAGTGCCTTAGGGAACTTTCTAGTAACAAATAGTTATAAACCCAATTAAGATTTGCATTTAAATCAGGTAAATACATTACAAGTACTGTATATACTCGAGTATAAGCCGAGTTTTTCAGCCCTTTTTTTAGGGCTGAAAGTATACCCCTCGGCTTATACTCGAGTCAGTACCTCAAAATCGTGAAATTCCGCGGCCGGCGTCTATTGTTTATATCTCGCGCCGTTCTCCCTGTCCCTTCGGCGATAGGCGTTTCCAGAAAACACTGTGATGAGTGTTTGCGCCTATCACGGAGGTCCTCTTGTCCGACGTCCGTGATTGGCCGAGCACTGAACACAGTGCCTGCTGGGAAACGGAGTCGGCGAATGAGAGGACCTCCGTGATAGGCGCAAACACTCAACACAGTGTTTGCTGGAAATGCCTATCACGGAAGGGACAGGGAGAACGGCGTGAGATTTGAACAATGGACGCCGCCGCGGAATTACAAGATTTTGAGGTACTGACTCGGGCACAGGGAGGCGGAATCGACACAGTAAGGGGGCACAGTGAGGTGACAGTGGGCAGTGAGATGGCAATGGGCACAGTAAGGGGGCACAGTGAGACGACAATGGGCACAGTGAGGTGACAATGGGCAGTGAGGTGGCAGAGTGAGATGCCAATGGGCACAGTAAGGTTGGGCAATGGGCACATCCCCCCCCCCCCTCGGCTTATACTCGAGGCAATAAATTTTCCCAGTTTTTTTGGTAAAAGTAGGTACCTTTGCTTATACTCGAGTCGGCTTATACTCGAGTATATATGGTACATGAAACTTTGGGCAGCAGAACATAATACCCTTGCAGTGGTGTCCTCCCCCTAACTGCAAGGCTTAAATGCTTGTTTATTCTAAGGGGATAGGAATAAGTAGCAATACCTACCGACCTGTAAAGAGTGGCTGCAATAATCCATAGAATGTGCCCAGTAGACTAGCTGGCGATTTATTGACAAAATATTTGAAGGATTTGAAGCATTAAAAACAATACATAATCCATGGAACACTTCCAACACTTCTTTTCTTGTTTGTTTGTTTTTTTATTGATTATTATTATTTTTATATATTTTTATGCTTTATTTAATTTTGTTTATATTTTGTATTTATGATTTCTCATTTTTATAACAATTTAGTTCAATATAGTAATATATTTATACATTCAGATTTTTTTTACATATGTAGCGCCCTCCCCAAAAGGTCGGGACGCTATCTCAGATTTAGAGGGATGTCTGGGCCAGTAGTTGGGCTCAGACTGGTGAATTATATTGAGATTTGCCTCTGTTCTGGCTGTGGTGCTGCCTGGTAGCATTTTCCCTTGTTGCCTGTGGGTGGCGCTGCCAACTCGGGCTCATGTTGGAACGCAGGCAAACCATGGTGTATTGAGTGACCCCTCTCGGCGGCGGTTAAGTGGGAGTGGTCAACCCGCTGTGCCTGCTGGGAGGAGATACTTAAGGGGCAGGAGACATTGTTCGGGGTCTTCGCCTCGTGGCCCTCTGGGCGCTAGGTATGTTGTGTGTGGTTTTGGTCTCGGGGCCACGTTGGCCCGAGGCTGCATCGCTATCTAGTAGGTCCAGCTAGTCTGGCTGGGGCCTACATTCGGAGAGGGGATCCCAAGCTGTCCATCCAAATGGGAAGGAAAGCAGGGGAGGACTGGCAAAGTGCTGACGTCTTGGGTGAGGCCTGGTAACTTTGTTGAGGAGGGATCCACTATACCACAAGCCCTGCAGTTTGCCGGATTGGCTTAAAGGCTCTTTTACTGCACGGTTGGAAGTTTGGGACTTTGAAATCTTGTGGCAGAGGATTCCTGGACTATCCATTTGCTCAACTTTAAAAGGTCTGTGGCAGAGACTTTGTTCACTTAAAAGAAGGTCTGTGGCAGAGACCCACTTCATCTTGGGCAGTCTGTGGCAGAGACTGCCCTGTTGCTGGTTTGTGTGTCACTCCGGCTGCTAGACCATGTGAGACGGGACTATCCAGGTGACCAATACCCACTCTAACATTGAGAGTGGTGGGTGACTTTGAACTGATGTTTTGCATTTTTGTGCCGAGTGCCTGAACCTTCCCCTGCTTTCTTCTACTTTCTACTTTCTCTCAAAGTTATACATGCAGAAGAAAATAAAGCCTGACTGTTGAAGTTTTTACATCTGTGTGGACATTGCACATTTACTACAGACTTTCCTACCTGGACAACGAAGCTGAAGAGGTAACATGCAAAACCCAAAACTAACCAGCAGCTCCTACGGGGGTAGTGATACACACATATAAGTATATTTTTTATTGATTATATATTTAAAAGCCTCATGTTTTTATTAAATAGGTTATATGTTCTTCTTATGGAAAGGGCACTGATGAGTTAACGATCAAAAGATCTTCCCTTCGGCTCTGCCCACTCCCTGCCCCTACATCGGGTTTAGAAGCCTCTGTTAGCCGTCATTCCCTTGACTTGACAAAGCGCATGTGCGCCAAACGTATTGTCACGGCAGCAGGGACGCATGTGTTCCACGCTGGCCACGGTGGCTTCCTTTTCTGGGTACTGTGCTTCCACCTAGGGCTCCAGTGACGCCATTGTTACACGCCGGCAGGTCCAGCTTAGATATAATGTCTGCTTGCTCCACCTTGCAGCCACGACGATCGGCGTCTCCCTATGGATTTCCCCATTTCGGACGCAGTGATCCATCAGTGCCCGAGCCAGCCTTACATTCAGCGTGGTAACGTTGCAACCAGATGTTCCATGGATTATGTACTGTTTTTAATCCTTCAAATATTTTTGTCAATAAATCACCAGCTAGTCTACTGGGCACATTCTGTGGATTATTGCAGCCACCCTTTACAATTAATCACTTTAGCCCCTGAGCGCTGTTTGTCTTCAGCTTTTTAGCATCCAATCCTTTGCTACTGGAACGCAGCACAGTTGAGCTTTGATCATACAAACCCCACATTGGGTGACTTTACAGCCTGGAACCCAGTTTCTATAATACTTACCTAATTGCTTACTTCTGCAGGCTTCCCCCGAAGTAGCTTTTCTTTACTGCTCCTCTGGTTGTAGGATCTCTGATTTCAACATGTACAGTACAGGATCAGAACTGCAAGGGATCTTTTTAAAGTGGACTTCAAAAACAAAACAAAAAAAGAGTGTGCAAAGTCTGTTCATTTCAATTTGAAAGCAGCCACATCCTGAGTAGATATGCCTGTCCCCTGCCAGGATGTTGCAGTGCCCCCTGCTAAATATGGTAAAGCTCATTAATCACTGGGTAGTATGAGCTTTGGTGATTGCAGAACTACTGATCTGACTCAGCAAGGTGTGTGGGAACTTTGCAGAGAGACCACTACTTCAATGCTGAGAGCAAGGGTCCTTCTCTGCAGCATGCCGGCAGAGGGCAGGGTTTTCTGCTCAAGCTGTGACTTCTTTCTAAAGAAAACAAACTGCAAGAGATAACGGATTCCTAAGCGTATAACTGAGCTTCATGTATTGTTTCAACAAAGGTTCAAACTGTTAAGCCAATAAGATAATTTTAAAATTATTATGCATGGATGTTCTTATTTAGCTTTTAAGTTTCCAAACTTTCGTGTTATTCCAAATTTCTCACATTCCCCACCATTTTCCCCTGTTCTTTAGACAATTTTATTCATAATTACAGTGCATATCTCTGTCAACAAGACTGACATAGCAATTAGCTCTGCGTGAAACTTTTTGTTCGTGTTAATTTAGCAAACAAACCTTATTTTTTTCCAAAATATAATATTAAAAATAATAGTGTTAATAATAACTGCCTTGTTCCACTGAGACACCAATTTAGACAAAAAAAAGTCTATGTTTGTGTTGCTAATTAATCCCACTTTCTTTTACCCATTTATATGTATATTTATAAAACCACTGAACTTCCACTATTCAGAAAACAAAGATTTAACATTGTTTTATTCTTTTATTCTTGCCACTTAATCAATGAATCTGAAAAGGGGTCTATTACTACAATTAATTGAGAGCATAAGCTGTTTCACCCCCGTTTAAAGGTAAGAGCACTTAGGTACAGAGTACAGCAAAGTTGAAGCTTTGTTATACAAATACAACAAAATCCAAAAGGGATTAAGTTGGAGCCCAATAGAAAACAACACAGTGATAAAGATCACTAAATAAAGTTTGGCAAATTAAACCGTAACATTAGGCTTTATCTCAGAAATGTCTAACCTTCTGATTTTAAAAGCTTTATTGAAACTTTAACTGATCTCAAGTGAGGATTTCGAAGCTTAGGCTAATTACATTTGGCAGAGACATGCTTGATGAGATGGGAATAAAATGAAACTTTTGAAAGGGTGAAAAATCTCTGACCATCTGCTAGCAACATTACACAGGGAACAACAGTCAAAAGCAGAAGGGCAGCTAGCCAGAGAGAAAAGGTGCATGAGGCTTTTAATTGCTTAGTCAATGAAACTAGACAGAGCATTTTGAAGGTAGTAAATCAAAGAAAAAAGAAAAACACAAGGGTTGTTGGATTGGATTGCGACTCACAAAACTGAGATTAGTTAGAAACAAGATACAGCAGCTCTAAACTAGCGAGAGTGGATGGGGCCCGAGCTGACATGACCACAATAAAGAATCATGAACCTCGAAAATCCCCAGCTAACAAAGGAGGTCATCAAAAGTCTTCCCAAGGAACAGATGATGTGTGGAGGCTTTGATATCCAACTTTGGCCTTGTACTTATGCTAATCTATGTAGATGTAGTCTTTTTATACAGTTACAGCAACAAACTATAAGCCTTCTAGTACACCCACTATTTACAACAGTTTCCACTTTTGCATAGTAGTTCAGTTCTGGCTTCAAAGCCCATAAGAAAAATTACCTGCATGGGGTTTCAATGTTCTTTCGTTGTTTGCATGGGTTTCTACTGAGTGTTCTGGTTTCTATCCACTATCCAAAACATAATGTTGAGTAAAAATAAGCCAAACTGCCCTGCGGTTAGTTTAAACAGGATTTCGCAAACTTCAGAAAAGTTTGGATGCCGAAACCAAACCTCATTAAAAATGCCCATTTACTGGGCTATTAGGCAAGCGTTTGTCAAAAAAAAAAACTCAAGGGGTGGGCACTGCCCTGGGGAACATGTACCAATACATTTTTTTTTAAAGCAATTATCCATTCAGCCATTAGCAGCTACTATTTTTTAATTGCTTAAATTGATTAAAATACCCAATTCCTTAAACCACTTGCTGACTTCCTCCTGTAGCTTTATTTCCTATATATGTATGTGATTTGCATTTCCAGGTCGGGGGCGGGCCCACCACCCCAGCCGTGCTGTCCCACCACCCCAGCCGTGCTGTCATTAACTACAACACAAGCTGATCAGTGGGTTCCGGACAATGATTTATGGCTGGAACCCGCTGATCGGCTGAGTGAATGACAGAAGAGAGTCCTGTGTAGGTAAACAACACAGGGCTCTCTACTGACAGCAGTGATGTGCCATTTTTTTCTCCCTGCAGGGAGTAAAAATCAGCACATTACTTTGTAAAAACAGCACACAGTACACACAGTGAACATTTATTAACCCTTTGATAGCCCTAGATGTTAACCCCTATCTCAGCCAGTGTCGTTAGTACAGTGACAGTGCATATTATTAGCACTGAGCACTGTATTACAGTCATTGGGGGGGGGGGGAAGAGTCATTGGTGATGTCAGTGGCAGTTAGTCAGTTCCCCCCCCAGCATCAGTTAGTGTCAGATTGCCTGCCGCACTATCTCAGTCCCATTATTAATCGCTGATCAGCATATGTCACTGACTGTGGGTTCCACTTTGATCCACTACAGGGAGCCGTGACGCACCCTGCGGGCCCCCGCCCCCTTCCCCACCCTCCACAGGCATGGGGTGGGCGGATGCTTCAGCATCGCGCCTCAGCACCATGTCATCCACGCTAGACCTACGGCATCCTCGCGGACGCTGCTGCGTCTATGCGTTGGCCCTATACATTCAGTAGGCCAATGGGAGGTAATCTGGGCGCCGATTGGCCGGAAGTACTCTCCGACTGACGGCATCCCTATACCTCCACAGTGCCTCACGACATGACGCTGGTGGGCAGGACCGTGGCGACGCCTTTATAGGCTCCATCCGGGCGGTATTGGGTCACTTGGCGTCCTGTTCACCACACTACCTGGTTCTCGGCTCTCCTCCGCTCTGGACGATCACTTCGCAGCTGTGAGGTACCCCCCACTCTGGCACTCTCTGCATTTATGCATTTACCCACACCCACCTATTTCCTTTTGGCACAAACGCGGCTTCACTTCACTAACTTGGTTTCCTCTTCCTCTGGACGGTTACCTCACACCCATACCCACTCAACCGGTTTATTTCCCCACAGGATTGCCCCGTTCCCCTACCCGCTCGGTGAAGGCCTGTCTGGGTTGCTCTCCTGGTCCGTCTGCCACGGCTCCCGCAAGGGGATACCTATGTGTTGCCCATGCCTAAACCTGATTTCCATCTTATAGTCATTATAATGTAAGTATGCACCTTGGTGCCGGGGCATTTTTTGTACCCCCTAAATACTTATAGCCTATTTAATATTTTTTATACTTATTTGTATCTCTATATTTATCCATAGCTATCACGCGCATGCTCCTGATGAGCGGCCAAGAAGCCGCGAAACGCGTCGAGCTACCAGATGCCGTGTCAACCAATTGTAATCTGTTAACCCTTATTACCAAGCGACCCCTACCACACAGGTTTATTAGGCCATAGATCCTGCAGGCAATACAATCTATAGTACCAATTATACTCTCTCATTGTGGTGACCAACCGGAATTGCTCTTGTCTTACTTTTTGACTATTATGCCATTACCATGTCTATTGTTCTACAATGTTTACTGTTTACCCTCTCAGCGGTGGCTGTGCTACCAGGTCCACTGCTGTTACAATTATTACAATGTTTACTATGCCAATTCATATACATGTGTTGTATGATGTATTAATAAAATTCCTCTGGTCTACCCTATTAACCTTCTTGTACATATATGCTTCAATTAAAGTCCCAATTCTTGCTCTTCCCCAACCCTTTTTAATGGTGTAGTGTCTTCACTCAGGGCCACCAACCCAATATATCCTATTAGTACTGGCCCAGTGGGCAAATGCTTCCCCCTACCCAGTTTTCTTTTGGCTCATTAAAATAAGGATGAATGCAACACAAATGGCAACCCCCGCCCCATCGCCATCACACTCCTTTTGAAGATGATAGTTCTCTTGACCTTCTTCTAGGTCCTGATCCTGAGTTGACCTCCATCTGAAAATGTTAGTGGCCTGGCTATTACACTGAACGAAGGCTTTAGTACTTTCTGAGTCATAAACCTAACACCCAAGTGGGTTAGATATTGAAAGTATTGAAGCAACAGGGTCAGTTTGGTTACCCAATGAATCAACTGGCATTTGCAGAAAAAGAAGTCAGCAATGGCAGCTTCCACATCTTCTATGAAATGGTTTCCATTAATATACTGTAGGCTAAAAAGACATTAATTCATACTGTATATGTCTGTATGTCCAATACTGCCATACACAGTAAATGGATTATATAGATGCCATATTGTATATTTTTGTAATCTCTTGTATAGTCCTAACTGTCATGACATACTTCTAGCAGTGTTCCTTAAAACAGGCATATTAAAAACGCAATTTCAGGTTCAACTTCTGAAATGGAAATAATTGATTGCTAATCTACTGTGATTAATATATATATGGAAAAGTACATTAATAACGAAATAAGCTCTGAATGGTTAAGTCTGTATGTAAATGTGGAATACTTAAGTGGAGAACATTATACATACTGTAGAGTAAAGCAGGCAACACTCACAGTTATGGAAATATGATTAGAAGTTGATGCAAATATTGAAAAAACATGAGATTATTATGTTGCCTGTCACAGATTACTTCTATGATTACTATACTGAGCTGCTTAACATGACTTTATATACCGTAATCATGTAGCACTACAAGTGGATCATTAAGCAATGATTTAAGAGATGTATAATATTAGAAGCTTATCATATCTCATGACATTTCAGTGAACACAGAGCACTTTAAATTTTTTTTTAAATAATTACATGAATGTATTCTATGTTGTATATTTATATCTATCAGGTTTTTACTTTGTAAACTTTATATAAATAAAAACTTATTTCTAAAACAAGACTTTCCATCAGCCATTAATTGAAACAATATATTATTATTAAGTAATGGGAGACAGTACAGTTACAATACAATTAAATACAAGAGGATTAAGAGGGCCCACCCCAAAAGATCTTGCAATTTAAGGTGGGGCAAGCGGTACAAAAGGTAATAACTGGGGGCAATGAGCTGATGGAAGAGTTAAAAGTTCAGTTGCTAGTCAGAGGTGTAAGAGAGAGTAGACTTTTCAGGGATTGCCTAAAGATGGCCAGAGTAGGAGATAACCAGACAGATTGAGGTAGAGAGTTCCAGAGGATGGGAGAGGTTCTGGAGAAGTCCCAGAGACAGGCATGGGAGAAAGAGACAATAAAGTCTTGGGAGGAGCAGGGAGGATGATCTGGGTGATGTTTGGAGACAAGATTGGTGATGTATCTCAGGGCAGAGTTGTGAATGGCTGTGTATGTTTTTGTTAGTCTTTTGAATTTAATTCTCTGGGCAACCAGAACATATAAGGACATGACTAAATTTATCAGCTCTTGTTACTGTAAACTTGACATTTCTCATACCATAGTATTTAAATACAATAAAGTGCTGCGCTCCCCTTATATACATAAACAATGTGCTCTTGTAATCAAAAACAAATGTGATAAATCTTGTAATCAAAAACAAATGTGAAAAAAAACATATGTGATAAATAATCAACTCATTTAACATGGTCTGTCTCTGACAACGACAATTAGTCGAAACATGTTTGGCGGGGGCTATTCATCACGTTATCATTTTCGCCTGCATTACTTCTGGTCTGTGGAGCACATGTAGGAAACAAACAGAAAGTTGGGTCAGAGGTTTTTATGTATATAAGGGGAACACAGCACTTTACTGCATTAATCACAAAATAACTATTAATTATCCCCTTAGATAGGTTAGATATGGTTCATAGTGCTAGCAGCCTCCAAGGAGTAGGAACACAACAGTAGAAGCATACGCATAGGATCGTTTTTCACACCATAACATTTGACCAGGGGTGTACCTAAACTTCTATGAGCAATTACTAGAATTAATTGTGGACTTTATGGAGTATATCATCACAGTGCATTTCATCCTGTAAAACTGCATGTATGTTTGTTCTCTGCATATACCAACAAAACTAAATGTCGCTAGGCTAATTTCTCTTCAGGACAGATGTTCTTCATTTATAAGAATATTGTGAATCAGGAAAGTACCACATTATGGCTACTAGATAGAGTTGATCATAGTAAAGAAGTATTTCTTTCCTATGATCATCAGCTCCATCTAGTGGCTATAATGAGGTATTTTCTGACTCATGCTATTCTTATAAATAAAGAACATCCACCTTGAATAGAAACTGGCCTAGTAAAATTCAGTTTCGCCAGCATTCACACAGAATGACCATACATGCAAGACAAATGGCATTTTTTTTTACAAATACAACCCTATGTGTAGGTGAGTGCAGGATATTGGCATTCACTCGCTGGTGTAAATTGAGCAGTCACTGGGATGGGAGCTGCCTAAACTGCCTAAGCTGCTTGGCAACCATGCCCAGCCATATATACTGTATATATGAAGATTGGCAGAAGTTGAGTTATTTAGTGACTGAAAAACTCTGCTGTGACTAAGATGCATCACCTTGTCTGATTTAATGTCTGCCTACTAGGAATGATTTAGCCAGGAAGCCATTATACATCTGGGGGGAGGGTGTAGGGACTCCCATATGGGAGGTAAGACTGATTTTACCTCCCATTTGGAGGAATGCTAGATTCATTACCCACTGCCAGGGCGTAAGCTTCATTCCGTTAGACACTTCTCTTTATGTGATATTAAGGATGTTTGAAACTCATCCACATGTGGTGTCGTCATGGTATGGCTATTTGTACATATTGACTTTCACAGTGAAGCCTGTTTTGTCCATTGAAAAAGCCTGGTGTGGACTCGGTTATTCTTTACCATTGGGTATGGACTTTCAACTTTCAGCAAAACCAGCAGTATGGGGGAGGCAGAATGGGCATGAACATGTTACCTGAACTCCAGATATGCTAGGCTGGGCTACCCCTTAGGATTCCCAAGCTAAAAGGACTACCAGTTGCCATGCGTGTACCTGAGACAGCATAAATAATTAATTTATCAGAATATACAGTATATATTAACACTGGTAGGCTTGGATACTCCCAAGGCATGTCAGCTTTTAGCCTGGAGTGGGGCTTTAATGTTCCCCTTCTATCTGGACATCATAGGCATGTGCATAGGGTGTCCTGGATGTGTCTGGGCACACCCTGATCACCCTGTGCAGTGCCAATTTCCCCTGCTTCCTTGCACCTCCTGTCTCCCCCTGCAGTGCTGCCAGCTTCCCTCCTCTCCCGCCTGCTGCTGCTGGGTTGTTTCAGGATAAAGAGCAGGTGAAGGGGCCGGTAAATATTTCATTCACCAGCCCCTTCCTTTTCTGAATGAACACAGTGATCTGTACTGGTCGCTCCTGTGTTCATCCTTAACTGTTTGTAAATGAACAGATAGTTGCTCAGCACAGAGCACTTCCCATTAGTTCACTGTTCAGTGCAGCTGAGGCTGCAGAAAAAATAACTGGGAAAGCTCTGTCCTCTGTATCAAAATTGAGACATCAGTGGTCTGTTTAGACCCCTGATATTTCACCAAAACTCCCCAACAGGGTTTATATAAAAACTGTAAAAAAATAAAAAATAAAAACTACGGGCACAGTCCACTGCTCTGCTGATATACACATGTGTTTGTGCTCTGGGGTGCACACTCTAATGCAATAGGCCATGCACACCAATGCTGCACATATTTATCTATCTGCCACTTTCATACTGTTCCATTCAGTGCTGAATACTCCACAACGCTGCTATTATATGAGAGAAAGGAAATTGAGGCACATTCCCCTCCACACCCAGATATACAGATATCAAATTTAAGGAAATGTTTACATATTTAGACCTAGGTGCTCCCTGTTTAAACAGCATGCATATGGACAAACACATTTTAATAAGGTTCACACTACAGGTGCAGCCAAGCGCGCACGCGTCTTCATGCGTTCATTTCAGTGGGCTGCCCAATGCACAAGAAACCTGGAAAAGAAGTCTGTAACCCTTTACCAAAAAAAGGCGCAGCACCATGCACATTCACATTTTTTAGCAGATACATGAAGGTGCCATTAACAATTAATGTCACTGCCATCTGCTAAAGGACAGCACATTTCTGTGAAAATCGGGAAAGTGCGCAGCTTTGTCCATTTTCCTGACACATAGAAGTTTGAAAATAGCTTTAGGCAAAACCTTTCATGATTATTGAACTGTCAAATAAAAGCCCTGCTCCATCTAAAATGAAGAAAGAAAAACATCCTGGACTGCCGCACTCCATCAAAAGGCATCTTTATTGTGTAAAATCAAAATAATCCAACGTAATGCAGTCAAAATAATAGTGGACAACAGGAAACCAAAATGGCTAACGCGTTTCACATCGTGAGATGCTTACTAAATTTGTAGGTACAAAAAGCGTGTTTAAGAAGAGGTGAAACATCTTTCCGCCAATCAAAACCTTTCTTAGGGCGGAGCGTGAATAAATTGAATTAAACACTTAATTGGATCCCACAAATTACACAAATTCCAAAGATAGGGTGCACCTGCTTGAAAGACAGATAAACCAGAAATCCATTTAAACTAAGCGAAACAAGCCATATAAATTAATATAAATTAATGTAAATGAATTTATGGAGAGGGCCATCATAATTCCAAAAATAATTTCAAAAAAATGAAATAAAATAAAATGATTTGAAAAATAAAAAATGATGGCCATGTGTATAAAGGCCCAAGCAGGATTTCTGGCATAACAAATGTCTCCAGTTCAGACATGCACTCACATGTGGAATAGTACAACAACCAAAAAATGCGTATGTGTGCGCAAAGCCCTGCTCCATCTGAAACTTTTTCTTTTGGTTAGAACGGGGGAGGATTTTCTTGACATTTGTATCCCTGTTGGCAATATTAACAGGTTTAACCACATGCTATTGGTTGAGGCTAGTTCACACTATAGAGCAACCATTCCCAACCAGGGTCCCATGGAACCCTGGGGTTCCCCCGGAGGTTGCTAGGGGTTTCTTGAACAAAAGGAACAATTGAGTACTGCCTGTGATACAATACTCAATTGTTTCTGTCACAAGCACACTAATATGGCTACAATCACCTCAAACCTTGAACAATACACAACTCCTGCCTCTTAGATGACTAACCACTGAGCTGACACCAATGATCTTTTTTAGCTACTTGCAAAGAAGAAATCCTCCCAATGACCACAAATATAAGGAACATTCTTCCCAAAGCTGTAGATCGAGAATTAGCAGGAGTTCCCTGAAAGTTATTTTAGTGGTTCCTCCGTCTTAAAAGGTTTGAAAAAAGCTGCAATAGAGGTATATGCATTATTTTTTTTCATTTCGGAGGTTTACAGCCACTTTAAGAATTCTGACCATCACGCTTTTCCATTTATTGCTATTATTCTGCAGGCAGGGTATTAGAGGAAGCTAATATCTAGAAAAACAGTTCTTATGCCGTGTACACACGACCGTTTTTAATGACGAGAAAAATTACATTTTTTTAAATGGTCATTAAAAATGATCATGTGTGGGCTTCAGAGCATTTTTTCACAACGTGAAAAACGGCCATGAAAAAATTGGAACATGCTCTAATTTTTAATGTCGTTTTTTACATCGTCGTTATACTCGTCATGAAAAACGGTCGTGTGTGGGCTTTAACGACGTGAAAAAAAATGTGCATGCTCAGAATCAAGTATGAGACGGGAGCGCTCGTTCTGGTAAAACTAGCGTTCGTAATGGGGATAGCACATTCGTCACGCTGTAACGGACTGAAAAGCACGAGGCTGAAAAGCGCGAATCGTCGCTCAACAAACTTTGCTAACATGAAGGGTGGCGCCATCCGAATGGAACGTCCCCTTTATATTGCCGTCGTACGTGTTGTAAGTCACCGTGCTTTACTCAAACATTTTTTTCCACGATAGTGTGTAGGCAAGGCAGGCTTGAGAGGAAACATGAAAAATCACGTCGAGAAAAATGCATTTTTTTTTCAATGACATTCAAAACGGTCATGTGTACCCGGCATTACACTTGTTTCCTTTAACATAAATACCGTTTGTTTTTTTTAATAAATTACTCATATAGACAGTCCTCTGGTGTCTCCTTCTGGTGTCTGGAAAGTTGGAGAACATTCTGGAACTAGTGGGTAGAAATGAGAAGGGGCTGTTCTGCATATTTATGGGGCCATAGCCAATACCCAGGAGTGGGCCTGGCAGGGGATTGAGGGGCCCATTAATTGGAATGAGGCATGCTGGCAGAAGAGTTGGGTGGAAGATGGAGAAGCAGTGCTGAGGGAGGCTGTCGGTAGCCCTTGAGAGCCCCCTTACCGGTGGGGGGTTTACCTCTGACTGGAGCTCAGGAGGCTGGCCTGGAAGGATCCCACCACAGGAGGCCATTGGAGGGATTCAAGCCAGAGTGGCAGCAGAGAGAGCAAGGATAGACAGTGAGTAGATCAGCACAGTGCAGGGACAGACAAGGGGAGAGACTGCCAGCTGTAGCAGTGCTCTCTTGAAGACAACGGTGTACCAAGTCTTCATCAAACCTTGCGCTGGGAAATCTCCACGTACATGTCAGTCAGGAGGACTGGGAAGAGAAAGGCATCCAGATGTGGTTGTTGGCAGCCAGGTGGGCTAGTAAGCAGCGGAACTGGGACCAGTGGCCACAGGGAAACAGAAGGTAATATGGTGTGCTGTTCATTGGTTATGTGCTACTTTGCTAAGGGACTGAGAGTTCCTGCCTGTGATGGGCTGTTGCTGAACTGACAATAGACTGATAGTTTCCCCAGGAGTGAACCAACAGAAGCTGTGCAAAGATGATGAGCAGGTGGAAGGAAGAAGAGAAGTCTTTGGGTAAGGAACGAAGAGTCCCGGAAGGATTGTTGTTGTCACACTGAGAATCCCATAATTCCATACCCCATCCAAGTTATCATCCCCTAATAAAACTACAAAAACAAGCCAAAGACTGATTTCTGTCTCCGGATGAAAGAATGAAATGCTGCATGACTGGTTGTGCAGCAGTTGGGAACCCTGACTTCAGCAACCCTTATGGGGGTAGTGCTACATACCATACTATTATTAACAGGTCCTTCCATTGGCATACTTTGAAAAAATTGTGCCAAGGCATCTGGTGTGAATAGACACTTAACCAATGCCTGCTTTATAATATGATCAAACAACTATAATAAATAATTGAAGAATTACAGAAATACACTACAGAAAAAACATCTGTCATCTGTAATACAAACATCTTTGCAGAACTTTTTCCAGTTTTCTGCTGAAAGTGATGACATCTTAAAATTGTTTTTGTTATCCATAACAAAAAACAGATGTGTTTATACAGAGCTAAATCTAAACCCAAGTTGCCATAATTGTGATAATGGAATATAATTTTGAAAAATTCAATTTTCAGCTGCCTACCAGGACAATTCAATAGAATCCATTTGGGACTGATGTTATGTTATAAAACACGGCCATTTTGCATCAAACAGCAAAATGTTAATTCTTTGTTAATAGGACAATAAAACAGAGAACACAGAAACTGCAATTAGTGTATAATAGGGCTACCAAATGATTGTGCAATTCAAGCATATCCAAACCATTTACCTAAATTTAATATAAGAGCTTTAACTAAAACAAAGCAGTCATGATGTGAGTATGATTTCCAATGTGGGTTGAATTATATTATTGTACAACGCGGTTTTTGAAAGCAGAAATTAAAATATCGGAGTGCTCCAAGACAACTATAATTAATCGGGTCAGGCAAACGGAGGCATCAGTGCAGTAAACGTAATTCTGGAGGTGTAGACAGTCACATGTGAGTCAAGATCATGGAGAGAAGGGAGAGAAATAGCGCACAGAACACTTTTAATTTTTAATCTGCTGCTGCCATTGCCAAGTAATCAGCAATTGAAAATCAACAGCTTTGGTGTCCTTTTTTAATATCTCTAACAATTTTCCAAAAAGATGAAGTAAGAGCTTTAGACACAGCTCTGTGTCCGCACACTGCAGACGGGGCCACATTTCTGCTTGACAACATACTCTATATTACCAAAAGTATTGGGACACCTGCCTTTACACACACATGAACTTTAATGGCATCCAAGTCTTAGTCCGTAGGGTTCAATATTAAGTTGGCCCACCCATTGGAGCTATACCAGCTTCAACTCTTCTGGGAAGGCTGTCCACAAGGTTTAGGAGTGTGTCTATGGGAATGTTTGACCATTCTTCCAGAAGCGCATTTGTGAGGTCAGGCACTGATGTTGGAAGAGAAGGCCTGGCTCGCAGTCTTTGCTCTAATTCCTCCCAAAGGTGTTCTATCGGGTTGAGGTGAGGACTCTGTACAGGCCAGTCAAGTTCCTACACCCAAAACTCGCTCATCCATGTCTTTATGGACTTTGCTTTGTGCACTGGTCCAAATCATTTGGTACAAAAATTAGGACACCGCGCTATATGTTACCTAAAAAGCAGCAACTAAAAAGTAAGATACACCAAAACGTAAATAGAAAAAATATAAAGCTGCACTCCCCTTATAAATAAAGTGAATTAGAACCAAGCATTAATGTTAGATAGGTGATAGTTGA
Organism: Rana muscosa; assembly: GCA_029206835.1. Lineage (NCBI taxonomy): Eukaryota > Metazoa > Chordata > Amphibia > Anura > Ranidae > Rana > Rana muscosa. Next base: position 183,082,301 of record CM055121.1, read on the forward strand.
CAATGAATAGGTGACAATTAATGGTTCAATTAATAAACCCCTAAAGATTAACACATATTACCACATGAAATGGCATAAAGAAATTGTGAAGAAAAAATATTGAAATCCTTATTGATAATGAGTCAGATGAAAAAAGTCCATAAGCCCAGAAAAATTGAGGTCCGCAGATTGAATAAACAAATGACAGATGTCCACCAAAGTCTCCGTGCACCACCACCATAAGAATTGCAGGCTTACCAGAAGCAAGCTTTAGACAAGCGTGCGGCCTTAACCCAGCCCGGGTCCTATACCAGGAAGTAGCAGGCGCTATGATCAACCACAACTCTCTTTAGGCAGATAGTCCGGCTGGAAGCCCCCGGTACACCAGCAAACCAAAACCAAAAAGAAAACTCACATAGTGTGAATAGGGATGAGCTTCGTGTTCGAGTCGAACATACGTTCGACTCGAACATCGGCTGTTCGATCGTTCGACGAAGATCGAACGATTTGGGCCGTTCGCGCCAAATTCGAGTGACGCGAACGGCCCACAATGCACTACGCCATCGCAGTGTCATCCAGGCGCTGTGATTGGCCAAGCATGCACTGTGACCCCGCATGCTTGGCCAATCACAGCGCCGGCAGCGAGGAGAGCAATGATTGGCCACAGGCAGGATGCCTGTGGCCAATTATTGCTGAGGGTGTTTAGTACACGCCCCACACTATAAAAGGCCGCCAGCACGGCGGCCTAGTGTAGTGTGTTCCGGAGCAGGGATAGAGCAGCATAGGCAGGGACAGTGACTGTTATTTCTTTCTTGCTTAACCTGGATTCCTTTAGTTTAGGGAAAGAGAAGGATAGGTAGGGAGAGTGTCAGTGTGTTTTGTGCTTGTGCTATAGTGTGCTTAAAAAAAACATTTATTCTAGGGACAGAAAACTGTAGGTAGGGACAGTGTCAGTTTCTTTCACTCTGCAAGTCCTTGTTTCCAGGGACCTGGAAGGACAGTGAGTCAATTGTCCTTGTGCTATATTGTGCTTAAAAAAACATTTATTCTAGGGACAGAAAACTGTAGGTAGGGAGAGTGTCAGTTTCTTTCACTCTGCAAGTCCTTGTTTCCAGGGACCTGGAAGGACAGTGACTGAATTGTCCTTGTGCTATATTGTGATTAAAAAAAACATTTATTCTAGGGACAGAAAACTGTAGGTAGGGAGAGTGTCAGTTTATTTCACTCTGCAAGTCCTTGTTTCCAGGGACCTGGAAGGACAGTGACTGAATTGTCCTTGTGCTATAGTGTGCTTAAAAAAAACATTTATTCTAGGGACAGAAAACTGTAGGTAGGGACAGTGTCAGTTTCTTTCACTCTGCAAGTCCTTGTTTCCAGGGACCTGGAAGGACAGTGAGTGAATTGTCCTTGTGCTATATTGTGCTTAAAAAAACATTTATTCTAGGGACAGAAAACTGTAGGTAGGGAGAGTGTCAGTTTCTTTCACTCTGCAAGTCCTTGTTTCCAGGGACCTGGAAGGACAGTGACTGAATTGTCCTTGTGCTATATTGTGATTAAAAAAAACATTTATTCTAGGGACAGAAAACTGTAGGTAGGGAGAGTGTCAGTTTATTTCACTCTGCAAGTCCTTGTTTCCAGGGACCTGGAAGGACAGTGACTGAATTGTCCTTGTGCTATATTGTGATTAAAAAAAACATTTATTCTAGGGACAGAAAACTGTAGGTAGGGAGAGTGTCAGTTTATTTCACTCTGCAAGTCCTTGTTTCCAGGGACCTGGAAGGACAGTGACTGAATTGTCCTTGTGCTATATTGTGATTAAAAAAAACATTTATTCTAGGGACAGAAAACTGTAGGTAGGGAGAGTGTCAGTTTATTTCACTCTGCAAGTCCTTGTTTCCAGGGACCTGGAAGGACAGTGACTGAATTGTCCTTGTGCTATATTGTGATTAAAAAAAACATTTATTCTAGGGACAGAAAACTGTAGGTAGGGACAGTGTCAGTTTCTTTCACTCTGCAAGTCCTTGTTTCCAGGGACCTGGAAGGACAGTGAGTGAATTGTCCTTGTGTTATATTGTGATTAAAAAAAACATTTTTTCTAGGGACAGAAAACTGTAGGTAGGGAGAGTGTTTTTTTTCTTTCACTCTGCAAGTCCTTGTTTCCAGGGACCTGTAAGGACAGTGAGTGAATTGTCCTTGTGCTATATTGTGCTTAAAAAAAACATTTATTCTAGGGACAGAAAACTGTAGGTAGGGAGAGTGTCAGTTTATTTCACTCTGCAAGTCCTTGTTTCCAGGGACCTGGAAGGACAGTGACTGAATTGTCCTTGTGCTATAGTGTGCTTAAAAAAAACATTTATTCTAGGGACAGAAAACTGTAGGTAGGGACAGTGTCAGTTTCTTTCACTCTGCAAGTCCTTGTTTCCAGGGACCTGGAAGGACAGTGAGTGAATTGTCCTTGTGCTATATTGTGCTTAAAAAAACATTTATTCTAGGGACAGAAAACTGTAGGTAGGGAGAGTGTCAGTTTCTTTCACTCTGCAAGTCCTTGTTTCCAGGGACCTGGAAGGACAGTGACTGAATTGTCCTTGTGCTATATTGTGATTAAAAAAAACATTTATTCTAGGGACAGAAAACTGTAGGTAGGGAGAGTGTCAGTTTATTTCACTCTGCAAGTCCTTGTTTCCAGGGACCTGGAAGGACAGTGACTGAATTGTCCTTGTGCTATATTGTGATTAAAAAAAACATTTATTCTAGGGACAGAAAACTGTAGGTAGGGAGAGTGTCAGTTTATTTCACTCTGCAAGTCCTTGTTTCCAGGGACCTGGAAGGACAGTGACTGAATTGTCCTTGTGCTATATTGTGATTAAAAAAAACATTTATTCTAGGGACAGAAAACTGTAGGTAGGGAGAGTGTCAGTTTATTTCACTCTGCAAGTCCTTGTTTCCAGGGACCTGGAAGGACAGTGACTGAATTGTCCTTGTGCTATATTGTGATTAAAAAAAACATTTATTCTAGGGACAGAAAACTGTAGGTAGGGACAGTGTCAGTTTCTTTCACTCTGCAAGTCCTTGTTTCCAGGGACCTGGAAGGACAGTGAGTGAATTGTCCTTGTGTTATATTGTGATTAAAAAAAACATTTTTTCTAGGGACAGAAAACTGTAGGTAGGGAGAGTGTTTTTTTTCTTTCACTCTGCAAGTCCTTGTTTCCAGGGACCTGGAAGGACAGTGACTGAATTGTCCTTGTGCTATATTGTGATTAAAAAAAACATTTATTCTAGGGACAGAAAACTGTAGGTAGGGAGAGTGTCAGTTTATTTCACTCTGCAAGTCCTTGTTTCCAGGGACCTGGAAGGACAGTGACTGAATTGTCCTTGTGCTATAGTGTGCTTAAAAAAAACATTTATTCTAGGGACAGAAAACTGTAGGTAGGGACAGTGTCAGTTTCTTTCACTCTGCAAGTCCTTGTTTCCAGGGACCTGGAAGGACAGTGAGTGAATTGTCCTTGTGCTATATTGTGCTTAAAAAAACATTTATTCTAGGGACAGAAAACTGTAGGTAGGGAGAGTGTCAGTTTCTTTCACTCTGCAAGTCCTTGTTTCCAGGGACCTGGAAGGACAGTGACTGAATTGTCCTTGTGCTATATTGTGATTAAAAAAAACATTTATTCTAGGGACAGAAAACTGTAGGTAGGGAGAGTGTCAGTTTATTTCACTCTGCAAGTCCTTGTTTCCAGGGACCTGGAAGGACAGTGAGTGAATTGTCCTTGTGTTATATTGTGATTAAAAAAAACATTTTTTCTAGGGACAGAAAACTGTAGGTAGGGAGAGTGTTTTTTTTCTTTCACTCTGCAAGTCCTTGTTTCCAGGGACCTGTAAGGACAGTGAGTGAATTGTCCTTGTGCTATATTGTGCTTAAAAAAAACATTTATTCTAGGGACAGAAAACTGTAGGTAGGGAGAGTGTCAGTTTATTTCACTCTGCAAGTCCTTGTTTCCAGGGACCTGGAAGGACAGTGAGTGAATTGTCCTTGTGTTATATTGTGATTAAAAAAAACATTTTTTCTAGGGACAGAAAACTGTAGGTAGGGAGAGTGTTTTTTTTCTTTCACTCTGCAAGTCCTTGTTTCCAGGGACCTGTAAGGACAGTGAGTGAATTGTCCTTGTGCTATATTGTGCTTAAAAAAAACATTTATTCTAGGGACAGAAAACTGTAGGTAGGGAGAGTGTCAGTTTATTTCACTCTGCAAGTCCTTGTTTCCAGGGACCTGGAAGGACAGTGACTGAATTGTCCTTGTGCTATATTGTGATTAAAAAAAACATTTATTCTAGGGACAGAAAACTGTAGGTAGGGAGAGTGTCAGTTTATTTCACTCTGCAAGTCCTTGTTTCAAGGGACAGAGAAGGACACCTGAAGGTAGCCCTTATTGCTTTTTTCCCATCTCCCTGCAGGCCATCTATTAGAATGTCTGGAAGGCAAACAAGGAGAGGCAGACAGTCAGGAGGCAATAAAAGAGGGCAAGCAGGCTCTGTGTCTGGGGGCAACAGTGCTGGTCGTGGACGCGGTGCATTGTCATCAGCACATGGCCATGGGACACGCTTGTCCTTCTTTTCGGCAGCTGGACATGTTGAGCCACATCATGCCGAAGACTTGGTAGAGTGGATGACCAAGCCCTCCTCCTCCTCCTCATCCTCTCTCACCCAGGCTCAGGGTACTGGAAAAGCAGCTGCCAAAGCGTCGTCTTCCCTGGTATCAATGTCAGACAAATCATCAGTCACTCCTTCCCTAGACCCACCATGTCCTCCTCCTGAGGAGTCCCCCGAACTGTTTCAGCACAGTGTTGGGTACATGCTCCAGGAGGATGCCCAGCGTTTCGAAGGGTCTGATGATGAAACCCAGCTAGAGGAAGGCAGTAGCGTGAGAGCAGACAGAGGGGATGCTCAAGAAGGACACCAATCTGGCAGTCATGTTCCAGCAGCTGCAGCATACTGCCAGATTGGCTCCAGTGATGAGGAGGGAGGGGATGATGAGGTCACTGACTCCACGTGGGTGCCTAATAGGAGAGAGGAGGAGGAGGAGGATGAGGAGGAGGCACATCTCCAACGAGGCAGGATGCCCTTTGGTGGCCAGCGTAAGGGCAGTACACCGACGGAATCACACCGCAGAGCTCCGCCTGTGCAGGGCGCAGCCTCTGCCCGTCATTCAAAAAGTTCCTTGGTGTGGGCCTTTTTTGAGGCTAGTGCATCAGATCGCACAGCTGCTGTTTGCAACATATGTCTCAAGCGTATATCGCGTGGCCAAAACATCAGCCGCTTGGGTACCACATGCCTGACCAGACATATGTTGACCTGCCATGCAGCTCGTTGGCAAGCCTACCTCAAAGACCCACACCAAAGAACAAAGCGGACCTCTCCTTGCACCGCATCAGCTGGGATCTCCAACCCCACTATAACTTCAGTCCTCTCTGAAACATGCACTGAGAGGAATGAAGGTGTAGAATTAGGTGTGTCACAGCCAAGTACTTGCGCCCACTCTGCTAGCAGTACACCGACGTCCGATTCTAGCAGGCAAATTTCCCTGCCCCAGCTGCTGGACCGTCGAAAGAAGTTCACTCCCAGCCATCCACATGCCCAGCGGTTGAATGCTAGCTTGGCTAAATTGCTAGCGCTTCAACTGCTGCCTTTTCAGTTGGTAGACTCGGCCCCCTTCCGTGAGTTTGTGCAATGTGCAGTTCCTCAGTGGCAGGTTCCCAAACGCCACTTTTTCTCACGGAAGGCTATTCCGGCTCTCTACCGGCATGTGGAAGGCAATGTCTTGGCCTCGCTGGACAGGGCGGTCAGCGGTAAGGTGCATATTACCGCTGACTCATGGTCCAGCAGGCATGGACAGGGACGTTACCTTTCTTTCACGGCCCATTGGGTCACTCTTTTGGCAGCTGGGAAGGATTCAGGACAAGGTGCAGTAGTGTTGGAGGTTGTCCCACCGCCACGCCTCCAAAATGCTACTACTGGTTGTGACACACCTCTCTCCTCCACCCCCTCCTCTTCTTCTTCCTCCATGGCCTCTTCCTGTGGTTTGTCCTATGAACCAGCGGTGCTCCGTAGCCGTTCACGGGGCTACGCAAGCACGCAGGCAAAAAGATGCCATGCCGTGCTTGCGCTGGTGTGTTTGGGGGACAGAAGCCACACTGGGGCAGAGGTCCTGTCTGCTCTGCAGGGCCAGGCCGAGAGGTGGTTGACGCCACGCCAGCTTAAGCCAGGAATGGTGGTTTGCGACAATGGCACCAACCTCCTCTCCGCCCTCCGACAGGGACAACTGACCCATGTGCCCTGTGTGGCTCACGTCCTTAACCTGGTGGTGCAGCGCTTCTTGGGCAGGTACCCGGGCTTACAGGATGTCCTGAGGCAGGCCAGGAAAGTCTGTGTGCATTTCCGCAGATCTTATAATGCCAGTGCTCGCCTGGCTGAGCTGCAAAAGGAGTTGAACCTGCCCAAGAACCGCCTTATATGTGACATGCCCACCAGGTGGAACTCAACGTTGGCCATGCTGCAGCGGCTGCACACGCAGCAGAGGGCCATCAATGAGTACCTGTGCGACTACGGCACCAGGACAGGGTCAGGGGAGCTTGGTTTTTTTTCTCCACGCCAGTGGGGCATGATCAGGGATGCATGCACTGTCCTGGCACCATTTGAGGAGGCCACGAGGATGGTGAGCAGTGACAGTGCATGCATCAGTGACACTGTACCTCTTGTCCACCTGTTGGAGCACACGCTGCGTGGAATAATGGACAGGGCACTTGAGGCAGAACAGAGGCAGGAAGAGGAGGACTTCCTTGCCTCTCAAGGCCCCCTTTAACCAGACAGTGTTCCTTCTGTCCCACCCATCGCACAGGAAGAGGAGGAGGAGGAGGAGGAGGAGGAGGAGGAGGAGGATTGTGTCAGCATGGAGGTGGAGGCTGGCACTCAGCATCATCAGCAGCAGTCTTTTAGGGATGATTTACAGTCCCAAGAAACCAGTGGACTTGTACGTGGCTGGGAGGAGGTGGCTGCGGATCATGTCGTCCTTAGTGACCCAGAGGACTCCGGAGCGAATGCCTCAGCAAACCTACGCTGCATGGCCTCCCTGATCCTGCAAAGTCTGCGGAAGGATCCTCGTATTCTTCGGATCAAGGAGAGGGACCATTACTGGCTGGCCACTCTCCTTGATCCACGGTACAAGGGTAAGGTTGTGGACCTTATGTTACCGTCGCAGAGGGAGCAGAGGATGAGACAACTCCGGGAGGCCTTGCAGAAAGGTCTGTGCAACGCGTTCCCAGAGACTGGGAGGTTGCAAACTCCTGGTCCTGGACAACGAGTTGCTGAGGCTTCGGCCAGTCAAAGAAGGAGCGGTGGGGAAGGTGGCCGTCTGACCGATGCGTTCAGACAATTCTTTAGTCCGCAGCCCCAAAGTATGATCGGTTCCAGCAACCATCGCCAGCGTCTGATAAACATGGTGCAGGAATATCTAGGGGCAAGGTCAGACTTGGACACCTTCCCCACCGAAAATCCTCTGGCTTACTGGGTCTTGAGGATGGATCACTGGCCAGAGCTTGCACAGTATGCAATTGAGCTACTGGCCTGTCCTGCATCCAGCGTTCTTTCGGAACGCACATTCAGTGCTGCTGGAGGATTTGTCACGGATCACAGGGTGCGCCTGTCCACCGACTCGGTTGATCGACTGACTTTCATCAAGATGAACCAGTCTTGGATCACCACCAGCTACCACACACCTGATGCTGATATAACAGACTAATTGATTTTAACATGTCACATCCCTTCAAGACTGATGCTGATGCTGAGTGCCTGTGCTGTTATGTTGACTGGCTATCCTCCTCCTCCGAGTCCTCAATGATACGATTGATGATGATAGCTTGTAAGATCATTTTTGTTTATGGGTGCCGCCACCAGTGCCTAACGCCCAATTTTTCAGCCCCTGTTTAACAGGGGCGTGTAATTACAATTTTTGAAGCAATACTTTGCAACAGGGCTCATTGCTGTGCTCCAAGTACAGTATCTGTGAGGAGTTGCAGTGTTGTGCCACCAGTGCCTAACGCCCAATTTTTCAGCCCCTGTTTAACAGGGGCGTGTAATTACAATTTTTGAAGCAATACTTTGCAACAGGGCTCATTGCTGTGCTCCAAGTACAGTATCTGTGAGGAGTTGCAGTGTTGTGCCACCAGTGCCTAAGGCCCAATTTTTCAGCCCCTGTTTAACAGGGGCGTGTCATTACAATTTTTGAAGCAATACTTTGCAACAGGGCTCATTGGTGTGCTCCAAGTACAGTATCTGTGAGGAGTTGCAGTGTTGTGCCACCAGTGCCTAAGGCCCAATTTTTCAGCCCCTGTTTAACAGGGGCGTGTCATTACAATTTTTGAAGCAATACTTTGCAACAGGGCTCATTGCTGTGCTCCAAGTACAGTATCTGTGAGGGGTTGCAGTGTTGTGCCACCAGTGCCTAAGGCCCAATTTTTCAGCCCCTGTTCAACAGGGGCATGTAATTACAATTCTTGATCTAATAATTCACAGCAGGGCCCATTGCTGCACCCACCAAGAGTAACTGTCAGGGCTTACAGTGTTGTGGCACCAGCACCACCATCAAAGGCCCAATTTTTACTACCACTGTTCAACAATTATATGTAATTAAAATTCCTGATATAATAGTTGACAGCAGGGCGTTCCAGCACCAACCAAGAGTAACTGTGAGTGCTTACAGTGTTGTGCCAACACCAACAACTAAGGGGCCTATTTCTGCAGAGTATATACGGCAGGTCCCTACTTTCAAACATCCAACTTACAAACGACTCCTACTTGCAAACGCAAGAAGACAACAGGAAGTGAGAGGAAATCTACCACTAGGAAGGAAAATTCTCTCCTGTAAGAATAAATATGGGAGAAAGGTGTCTCCTCTGTACTGATGCTTTATCAGCAATCCTTGTTTCAAGAAAAACACCACATTTCAAAAACAGTTGTCATTGGGACGGAAAGTGAGGTGAAATGTTCTGAACAGGGGCACAGACAGCAAAACAAATGTTACAGGGGTGATAACCCTTACCTATGTTTTCCAAAAAGTTTAAAAATAGATTTTTGGTCTGGAGCTACACTTCAACAATGTACCTGTTCAAAATTACAAACAGACTCTACATAAGAACAAACCTACAGTCCCTGTCTTGTATGCACCGCCTGTATAGGGCTGTTCAGAGTATATAGGGCCTTTTTTATTTTATGTGCGGGGTTCCCCTTAATATCCATACAAGACCCAAAGGGGCTGGTAATGGGCTGGGGTAGGGGGGGGGTCATGGGGTAGCTATGCCATTTTTCTTAAAGAATTTCATCCATATTACCGGGACCAGACATTACATTAAAGCCGCAAGCAGTTTTAAATGGCTTTTTTTTCCTTTAGAAGTGTCATTTTGTGCAGGGACAGTTCTAAACACGGGAAACACGTGGCACTTCACAGGCATACTTTAGACACCCCCCAGGTACGATATTTAAAGGAATATTTGACTTTTTTTTTTCACTTTATGCATCATTAAAATGACTGCTCCCGAAAAACGACCGTTTTTAAAACTTCTTTTTGCATTGATACATGTCCCCTGGTGCAGAACCCGGGTTCCCAAACCCTTTTTAGGACAATAACATGCATAATAGTTGTTATAATTAGCACTTTAGAATTCGAACGTTCGCATCCATTGTATTTAATAGGGTTCTAATGTTCGTTCGAACTTTCGGTCCGTTCGCGGGTTCTGGTGCGAACCGAACCCGGGGGTGTTCGGCTCATCACTAAGTGTGAACCAGTTTAAAACGTGATTTAATTAAAAAAGGTTACACTTACCGTATATACTCGAGTATAAGCCGACCCAAATATAAGCTGAGGCACCTAATTTTACCACAAAAAAATGGGAAAACTTATTGACTCGAGTATAAGCCTAGGGTGTCCATCTGCATGCCTCACTGTGTCCATGTGCATGCCACACTGTGTCCGTGCCTCACTGTGTCCATGACTAGACTGACTTTTAACATAGGAGTCTATGGAAGGGGTGCCCAGCTTTGAAAAATCGGTGCTCCCCGGCCGTAGGTCCCCCAGACAACAAACTTTGCACACTTGTAGAGGAGACATGGGACTACATGTGTGCCAGGTCCAAGGGACCTAGGATCGGCCGGTACTGGGTCCCCAAAGTTACCAGAGAAATTACCGTTTAACATGGGAGTCTATGGAAGGGGTGCCCGGCTTTGAAAAATTGGTGCTCCCCGGACATAGGTCCCCTGGACAACAAACTTTGCAAACTTGTAGAGGAAGAGTAGGGCTACATGTGTGCCAAGATTGGGGTACAGGAAACCTACGACCTGCCGGTACCGGGTCCCCAAATTCTGAGAGATCAGGCACAAAAAGGTGACTCGAGTATAAGCCGAGGGGGCATTTTCAGCAAAAATGTGCTGAAAAACTCGGCTTATACTCGAGTATATACAGTACATGGTTTACAAAGTCGAAGAGCATGAATAAAAAGCCAGCCGGCACACAGGCATACACCTGTCCACAGCGAGGGTAGCGTGATGGTGTCAATACGTCCACGTCCCAAATCATTTGGTGGAGGGGGGATTATGGTGTGGTGTTGTTTTTCAGGGGTTGGGCTTGGTCCCTTTGTTCCAGCAAAGGGAACTCTTAAGGCTTCAGCATACCAAGACATTTTGGACAATTTCATACTCCCAACTTTGTGGGAACAGTTTGGGGTTTGCCCTCTCCTGTTCCAACATGACTGCGCACCAGTGCACAAACAAGGTCCATAAAGACATGAATGAGCGAATTTGGGGTGGAGGAAATTGACTGGCCTGCACAGAGTCCTGACCTCAACCGATAGAACACCTTTGGGATGAATCAGAGCGGAGCCTGCGAGCCAGGCCTTCTCATCCACATCAGTGCCTGACCTCACAAATGCGCTTCTGGAAGTATGGTCAAAAATTCCCATAGACACACTCCTAAACCTTGTGGAGAGCCTTCACAAAAAAGTTGAAGCTGTTATTGCTGGAAAAGGGTGGGCCAACTCAGAATTGAACCCTACGGACTGAGACAGGGATGCCATTAAAGTTCATGTGCATGTAAAGGAAGGTGTACCAATACTTTTGGTAATTTAGTGTAGGTCTTTGCCTAGTGCAGCATACAGTCACCAATACATTACGTTGACCAATGTTGATAACCCATTTCTGTGTTTAAAGAAAGACTCCAGCTTGATGCCCTGTGTGTGTACATTTGCTGGTGGGATGGTTTGCTGGGTCTGTAAATGTACAATTAAACTTAAAGAGCTTTTAAAGGGTGCAGCCCCCTCAGCCCCACTTCTTCTACTTACCTGAGTCCCATTGTGATCCAATGATGTGCATGAGAGCAGCGGTTCTCCAGGGTCTCTCTCTCTTCAATGGTTCACACAGCAGTTGGGGCCATTGTTTTTTTCTGCTGTCAATCACAGCCAGTTAGTCAATGAGGAGAGAGTGGGGGGCTGGGCTGAGCCGTGCTTTCTGTGTGAATGGATACACATAGCACGGCTCTGGAGTGAGCCTGCTCAAGTGCCCCCTTAACAAGATGTTTGTTATGGGGGGCACTTGGCAAGGGGGGAGGAGCCAGGAGCGCCAGCAGGAAACCCAAACAAAAAAGAACAGGATTGGGGCTGCTCTGTGTGAAACCATTGCACAGAGCACATAAGTATAAATGTTTGATTATTATTTTTTTTGAGTGTGCAAAATTTGGTGCCGCTGTGCATGGTGGCCAATTAGCCTCTAACTCCAGCTTGTTCAATTAATCTGAGCAAATGGGAGCTGATTGGTTTCTATGCAGAGCTGCACCAAGTTCCACATGCTCCTGTAAATGAACTGCAATATATGAATGAAGCATTTACCTCTATTATATGTACGATTCTCAATCCAGAGCACTAAAACCCCGTACACACGGTCTGACTTTTGCCCAACAAACTTCATTTTGAGCAAGTTGGACCAACAATCCGACCGTGTGTACGCTCCATCGGACAAACTTTTTTTGCTTTTTTCTTGTTTTCATCGGACAAATGTTGGGTCTGCAAACGGACGAACTTTTGCCCAACAAAAGTCAGATGGAGCAAAGTCCGACCGTGTGTACAGGAAACCATCGGACTTTTGTCCAATGGACTAAACAACTAATGTTAAAATCAACCAACAATAACAGAAGTTGACCAAAGGGTGGCGGTAAAGAGCAGAAAAAGAGAAGAAAAACCACGTGATGTTGCCAAAAGTTTTGGGAAAGTTTGCAGAAAAGTCAGAGCGTGTGTATGCTATGGGTGTTCCCGACCAACTCCGTTCGGACAAAAAAACACGGAAAAGTCCCATGGAAGTCCGACCATGTGTACGGGGCTTAAGTGTCATTTTTGTTTGCTGCCTCAATCCTCTTCTATCAGCATTAATCACTTCTGACAAGTTTTCCTGACACCAAGAGAAAATGGTGACAGGGGAGGGACCTCCAGCTGATTGACATCCTCAGCTTTGTTCCTGTGTGTAATTTCAACTCTTCGTCCCCTTTTTTCTGACTGCTCAGACAAGCTATATATATATATATATTCTGCACTTTAAACAGATGTAGAAAAGGGTAGATGACAAATAAACATGTTCAACTTATGTAGGAGGATTTGTTTTATCTCTGTGTATCACCCAGTCACTTCACTGGGTATATGTAAGGGTAAGCAGAACTAAACCCTCCTATTCTTTTTATCCATGGAAGCTGCCATCTTATGCCCCATACACACGATCGTTTTTCATGCCGTTAAAAATACCATTTTAAAAAATGGGCATTAAAACCGATCGTGTGTATGCTCCAGAGCATTTTTAACGGCGTGAAAAACGGCCATTAAAAATTTCGAACATGCTCTATTTTTTAACGTCGTTTTTCATGTCGTTTTTTTTAACGACGTGAAAAACAATAGTGTGTATGCTTTCACGAGGAGAAAAAACGCGCATGCTCAGAATCAAGTATGAGACGGGAGCACACGTTTTGGTAAAGCTAGCGTTGGAAATGGAGATGGCACATTCGTCACGGTGGAATTAATAGCATTGTTTTAATGCTGCGCATTCCGTTCTTCTTTTGATAATGCTTAAATAATTACCTTCTTTTGCTAATGATATTCAGAGTTATGGCAAACTTGTTTCTTAAGTAATTCCTAATTGATCTAATGATTGTAAAATATTCTTGTTAAGCCACATCTCCCTCATAAATTCATAACTAAATGTCAAGCTCACAAAATTTGTGATTTTTAAATAAAAAAAAATTGTTTATTTTTGTAATTAAGTTAGCTTTATTAATTTTTTTTGTGCTTCTTTGATATATGTAGGCTTTTTTTTTTTTTTTGATTTAGAAAAAATTATTTGTGTCTAAAGTTACCACACCAACCTTCTAAATTTTTCTCATTTTGCCTCAAGGAGGTTTGTGTCCCTTGTTAATAACAATAATATTATTTGAAATGTCCCTGCCTACTCCCTAGCAAACTCTCTTTTAAACTAGAAATCACATAGTCAAGTATTTTAAGCAAAAAAAAAAAGAATCCTTTATTTAGGTACATTACAAATAAAGGGGAAGGCAGCACTGGAGAGCCTGCTTGCATTTGTGCATCCTTTGGACCCCACAACAACCATCCAAGATGTGAAAACTAAACTCTTGAATTCCTAAAACAAAAAGGAGCCCAATCTTGGCTTGAACTCCCAGAGGTCAGGAACAGCAGCAGATAAGTCAGATATGTCCCCAGTCTGTGGTACTACAGCAGGCATTATTTTTTCCTCTTCCTTGTAGCCTTCTCTCCAGCCTTCTCTGCAGCCTTTGTTGCTTGCTTCCTCGGAGGCTGGGGATCAGGAGGAGAGTTTGTGGCAGGAGGAGTAGTAGGAGGAGGTGGAGGAGGAGGGACAACCTCAGTGAGGTCTGTGAACTTGGTCAGTTCCCCGAGCAACCCCCTGTTAATGACCTTCAGCATAAGGTTCTCACTATATAGGTGTTGCCTTAAGTCCATTTGGCTTAACTTATGGGCCAGGACTGCGGCATAGCCCTCCTCATCAGAGGGTGCCTCTCTGAGGGCCGCAGTAGCCTCTTTTAGGAAGGCTCTTGTTTCCTCCTCCACCTGCCTAGCTCTCCTTGGCCCTCGTTGGATAATTTTCAGGGGAGGCATCTGGGCTCTTGTGCTGGGCCCAGCCTCCTCCTGTGTGCCACTGGGCCCTGCCTCCTCCTGGTCCCCAACATCACACTCTTCCTGGCTCTGCTCTGGCTGTAAAAAAAGAAAGGGACATTCTTTATTTTTTGCCTCCATCAATCACACACATTGTTTACCTCCAGACATTTTTAAATTGAATGGCAAAAGGGATTACATTTCCATAGATTCCGCCTCATGATATTGTTGCCTTGTCCCCATCAAATTTGACCACTACTATCTCTTGCTCTATAAATCCAAATTTTTTCGAACATTAAATAACTAACAATACTAACATCAATTTAAAATCATCACTTTTGTAACATATAAATGTAGATATCAATACTTTACCTGGCTCCATATATCCAAATCTGCCTCCTCAAGGACCTCATCTTGATCTTCAGAGGAAGCCAGAGCAGGGTTGCTAGGAAGGCTGGAGGGCTGGCTGCAAGGAAGGCTGGAGGTTTGGCTACAAGGAAGGCTGGATTGACCTCTGGGGGGAAGGGTGGACAGAGATTCCCGCACTTCCAGCTGGTCATCCAGAAAAGATAACTTGCTGTAGTACCACAGACTGGGTTTATAAACCTTATCTGCTGCAGCACCTGACCTCTGGGACTTCAGGACCATATTCCTCTGGGTCCTGTATGTCCCCCTGATGGTAGCAATTTTGGTTTTCACATCTTGGAGAGTTGTTGTGGGTATCTGGGTTTGGACAAATGCAAGCAGGCTCTCCAGTGCTGTTGTCCTGGCCGCTTTATTTTTATTGACACCACTTTTGGTCTGCCATAGGATAGGGAGTTCCTTCCGTTTATCTATGAACTCCCCCATAAACTCTGGATTATTGAAAGTATTCATTCTCTCTGTAAAATCAAGAACCAAGAAAATACATATGTTTCAGGCAACATTCATCAAATCAGCATTTTGGACAGATATAAAAGCCCCAAATCTCCTCCTCTGATGAAACCCAAATCCTTAAAATGTTATGTACCTTGGTCAACACGTTCGTTGCTAACTCCCTCTCCCGGCAAATGAACGTATTTTCGACACATGGATCCTCACTTGATATACACTGCGCATGCGTGAAACTCCGCACGCTTTACCCGCCCCTGACGTTCGATATTGTACTTTCCCCGCCCCTTCTCGCTCGTCGTAGTGCTTAACAACATGGCGGAGACACAGGTGGCTGAGATTACCTCTGCAGAGGAGGAAATTCCTGAGGAGCCCAAATCCTGATCCTGGAGATATAAGGCATCCAACATGTCATTCGAGGAAATGGTGGAGATGGTCGCCATTTTGAGGAGGGAGGATTATGATGCCAAGTATGGGCCGTATAAAAGGCCTAATCTTGTCAAGACAAAAATTATGGGCAAAGTGGTCAAAACTCTTCACCAAAAATTCGGGGTGTGCAGAACGAAGGAACAGCTCAGAAAACGATGGTCTGATCTAAAATTGCGGGAGCCCGACCAATACAAAAGAATCAAGAAAGTTTTAGGAAAAAGTAAGTAATTTTTATACATTTTCCCTGCTAAAGATTATTACTTGTATTAAGTCGTGTATATTTGACTTTGATATAGTACAGTGAAAGATACCAACTTTCATGTTCGTCCGCACAGTAAACGGACGTAGTAAACCTCTTTCTCCGTACAGTTCATAAAACGATGTTTTTGGATCATCCAGTGTGAACACCCAAATTTCTAAGTTTTTTTTGGGGAGCTAATTTTGTAAACAAGTTGCTTTATTTTTATAATCCAAATGACATGTTAAAAAAATTAAAAGGGTATGCATTGTAATGTTAAGGCAGAGAATGCTCAGCAGCTGATTAAACATCTGAACGCAGTAGTACAAGTGTGGGCCAAAACCCCAAAATTTTTAGAGTGTCACACACAGGTGATCCTGTGTATATACTTTGGGGTGTTACAATGTGTCAAACTTTATTTTAAAAAGTATATGCTCTGGTTTTGGCTATGTATCCAATCATGTGTTCAGGTTGTCACTGGGGGTACATTTAAAAATGGACCACACTTCCAAATAATCTTTCAAAATTAACTTTTCAGGGTTTTTGTTGGAAAATAATTATTATTTACTAATGAAACTATACCTTTTATTGCAATCTCCATAGGGCTTCAAAAAGCTACGTCAGATGAGCCTATAAATCCAACACCTTCAACAATACCCCCAGAACCACATGATGGAGAGGAACGTGAAGTTGAGGAAGTGGAAAGTGGCACCACAACAGGTCAGTGTCAAACCAGACAGATGCAGGTTAATAGATGTAGGCCTACATATTCTATACTACATGTTTTTTTTTATTTAGGTGCAGTTCTGGCCGAAGACCCCGAAAAGTTTACACATCATAGTGCCCAGATCCTGATCCAATACCTCATGGTCTGCTGTCGTGACCTTGAAAAAATAAAGGGAGACTTGATAGAGATCAGGGAAAATACCAAGCGGGTTGAGGAAAGGCTACAAAATATCATGGCTGTGCTTGGGCGTGTATAATGTTTTAACACAAAAGAACATTGAACTTGCTGTGTTTTTGCAGTTTTTTTTTGCTTTTAAGCTTTAATGAATAGTACATGTTTACATTTACACAAAAAAATTTAAGATTGTTTTTTTATGCATGTCTGTTCATGCGTTTTACCCCCATAAATATTTTTCATACATCTACATTTAAAAGGTATTTTCTTACCAATAATTTGTGGCTTCATTATGTAAATGTTGTGCAAAGTGAACTAATCAATGTTTTGTGTTTACACTGACAATGAAGGCTAATTAAGAATGCTAAATACACATGGCACTACAAGTGCACTAGGTAAACCTACGAGAAACCTAAAAGAATATTAAATTAAAACACAATACCAATATTTTCTCTTAAAAAAGTTTTATTTTAACAAATAATAATGTTAAACATCCTCAGGCATATCAATGGTCCCCCTACCCACAAAATATTCAACATATTTTTGTCTGACATCACGTCCGGTTCGGGGGGCCAAGCCTGGACGGCCAGCTTCCAGGGCCACTAAATTATATGATTCCAATAATGAGGCCTCAGGCCCACTCAAAGTCATATAATTTGAAGAATGCACCCTCAGAAAATTATGGAGCATGCAACAAGTCATTACTACATGGTTCCATTTATAAGGGGCAAGGTGGATGGAGGTGAGGAACAGGTGGAATCGGCTGGCCATGATGCCAAAGGCATTTTCCACCACCCTTCTTGCTCTGGCCAGCCGATAGTTGAACACCCTCCTCTCAGGGGTGAGAGTGCGTTGCGGGAATGGCCTCATCAAATGGGGACCCAGCCAAACGCCTCATCCGCCACAAAAACAAATGGGAGTCCCTCCACATTCTGCTCCGCTGGTGGCAAGGCCAGCTGATCCAATAGGAGCCATTCCCCAAACTCAGTCTGTGCAAAGACTCCTCCATCTGACATCCTGCCATTCTTGCCAACGTCCACATACAGGAATTCGTAGGTGGCCGACACCACTGCCATCATGACGATGCTGTGGAACCCCTTATAATTATAATAAAAGGATCCCGAATGGGGTGGTGGGACGACCCGAACATGCTTGCCGTCGATGGCCCCTCCACAGTTTGGAAAGTTCCATCGTTGGGCAAACTCAGATGCCACATTCTGCCATTCATGTGGCGTAGAAGGGAACTGTGGAATTAAATTAAAAATTAATTAATACTTTGAGACAGAAACATTGAAAGCAGATTTAAGAAAAACATTCATGGCCAACATTAGGAGAAGCAGAAAAATTAAAACATTATTAGTAAGCAACAACAAACCAAAAACAAACCCAAAAGAAAAACTGGGGGGGGGTGAAGATGAGTTGGGGAGATCACTAATGAAGGCTGTAGCACTCTGTATGAAGTTTAAATAAATATAACATTCCTAGGCAATCTTTAGGGTGCGTTTAGGGTAAAGCACTACGATGGAGCATAGAATAAAATACATGGAAATGACTAGGCAAGGTGGGTATGGCCCCAGGATAGCATGCTGGAGAGGCTAGGTAAGGCAAATTTAAATGTAGGCCTAATGAAAACATTCCAAAAAAATAAAATAAAAAACATGTGGAGAAAGGGGACATTCCCTGCAGCTAAGAATCATGGGAATTAGGGACTGCCAATAAACCCAAAAAAAAGAAATACATACAATGTGAGGTTTTAAATAAGAACACTTACCTTAATATAGTCCTCCTGCAAAACTTGAAGGATGGCAGAACACGTCTCTGGTATAATGATACCCAGAGCCTGGGGGGATATGCCTGTGGAGAACATTAGGTCCTGCAGGCTTCTCCCAGTCGCCAGGTATCGCAACGTGGCAATGAGCCTCTGCTCAGCACTGATGGCTTCACGCATAACGGTGTCCTGCCTGGTAATGTAGGGACACACCAAAGCCAACAGATGCTGAAATACAGGGTCAGACATCCTGAGAAAATTCCTGTAGTCCTCAGGATTATTCTCCCTGATCTCCCGCAACAAAGGCATATGACAGAACTGGTGCCGCTGGAGCAACCAATTCTTGGTCCATGAACTCCTCCTCACCCTGTTCATGGCCTGGAGTCAGGATACAGCATGAACCCCGGCACCAACTACAGCACGAACTCTACGACGAGTACGTAGCCGCAACATGGCTAGAAAACGGTCGGCAGCTCAGAACGAACTAGAAGAAAGAACGGAAGAACAGCAAGGCCTATGAAGAACAAGCTGAAAAACAGGAACGAGCAGACAAGAACGCACTGAGTAAACAGATACGAACTGACTACAAGCACTGCAAGACAGATACGAACCCACAGGCACAAACTGAACTCCACAAAACGATCTTCAAAGCACGAAGACTGAAAAGCGCGAATCGTCTCTCACCAAACTTTTACTGACACGCGGTAACACGAAATTAGCAAAAGCGTCCCAAAGGGTGGCGTCATTAGAACGGAACTTCCCCTTTATAGTGCCGTCGTACGTGTTGTACGTCACTGCGCTTTGCTTGAACGTTTTTTTAATGATCGTGTGTATGCAAGACAGGCTTGAGAGGAAACATGAAAAAAAACTACGAGAAAAACGTTGGGTTAAAAAATGGCATTAAAAACGTACGTGTGTACGCGGCATTAGCTTCTGTTTGATCTGCAACTGCCATGGTGCTGTCCATGTGATCAACCAATTGATGATTTCACAATTTGTTTGAGAGCACAAGCAAGAGTGACAGTTAGCATTCCTGGCATTCTGGGAATGTAACCGTTTTTTAAAACCTTTAAATCAGTGGGTTTAGTATTGCTTTAAAAGACAATCAGATGACGGCTTATGGATACAGATCTTGGTGGATGTAGCAATTATAGCGAAATTAGACCCCCAAAAATACTCACCTCCACCTTCCAGTGATGCAGCGGCTACATCTATTGTCAATGTCATCTTCTCATCATCCGGGTGTCATGTTTTTGAGGTCTTGATTGGGGGAATGACATCATCCCATGCATGCGCATGAAAGTCAGTGGTTCCTGCGTAGCCGGAGTGTGCAGAGAACAAGACTGTGAGCAGGCATGTGTTTGTTATTACAGCAGAGACATAACAGGGTTAATTTACTAAAGCTGGAGAGTCCAAAATCTGGTGCAGCTCTGCATAGAAACCAATCAGCTTTCATGTTTATTTTGACAAAGCTTACCGGTAATTGAACAAGCTGAAGTTAGGTGCTGCACCAGATTTTTCACTCTCTAGCTTTAGAAATTTTTACCTCAACATGTCTGCCTGTTCAAAAGTATTTACTAGTTAGGTTTAGTTCCACTTTAAATGAGAATATTCAAGGCTTTCTCTGAGGACGTCAGTTGATCATATGTCAATTGGTCCTAAGAGATCTTCTACTCATCAGTTCTAAAATGTACTGGTGAAGAACAGGCAAACTTTATTTTGTCTTTCTATCCCCACCCTTCACCTGCCTTGTGTTTTTGGTATTATGTCTGATCTTGTCAATGTGATCTTATCCAGTTGACTGCAATAGGGAAGTAGGGTGGTACAAGTCAGCTGGCCTAGGAGTATAGGAAGTATAAATCTGGCTCCGAATACAGACAAGGATTCACCAAGGTTGTACAAAAGGTCAGTTTTGTAGCAGACTGTAACAAAACCCCAAACACTAACAAACCCCGAAAAAATGTATTACTTGAAACCTTCCCTTCAGTCTTGCATAGTTGTACAGGCTTGTCTAATTGCTGCTACCTGTGGAAACTTTTTACTTTGTGAACCTTTCAGCTACACTTGTGAGTAGTTTTAATTTATCTTTTTTAACCACTTAACGACCGCTCACTGTATATGTACGTCGGCAGAATGGCACCGACAGGCACAATCACGTACAGTGTACGTGATCGCCTTTGTACAGTTGGGGGGTCCGATCGGACCCCCCTCCTATACAGTGAGCAGCCGTTTATCGTTGGGGAGCGATCGGAGATGAGGGGACGGCCATTCGATTCCGGCCACCCCCTCGCGATCGCTCCCGGCGAATGAAAATGCTCCCTCTGCCCGTGTAATGTAAACACAGGCAGAGGAAGCAGGAGGAAGTGATGTCATCTCTCCTCGCGGCGGTCTTTTCGTCCGCAGCGCCGAGGAGAGAAGACGCAGGTTAGTGCACCAACAGTCCACTGACACTTAGGTACATATAGGCACAAATTTCACCCCCCAGTCACCCCCAGATCACCCCCCAGGTCACCCCCCAGCCCCCAATCACAGTGTCACTGATTGCAGTGATCATTTATTTTACTGATCACTGCATTTAGTGTCATCTGTGACAGTAAAAAGTGTCAGGGCAGTTAGGTTTAGGCCCCTTTAGGTCCAGGGTAGCCCCCTAACCCCCCCTAATAAAGGTTTAACCCCTTGATCGCCCCCCAGGTAACCCTTTCACCCCCTAACGCCAGCGTCACTAAGCGATCGTATTTTCGATCGCTGTATTTAGTGCCGGTGGTGCCCTAGATAGCCAGTTATTTATTTTTAGTTTCGCCACAGGTTTTTATAGCGTCAGGTACCCCCATATATTATTTTAACCCCCTGATTGCCCCTAGAGTTAACCCTTTCACCAGTGATCACCGTATAAGCGTCACTGGTGACACTGGTTACGCAGTTAGTTATTTAGTTATTTAGGTAATCCGTCAGGTTTTTATATAGCGTTGGGTACCCCATATTTAACCTAATAAAGGTTTTAACCCCCTGATTGCCCCTAGTTAACCCTTTCACCAGTGATCACCATATAAAGGTTATGGGTGACGCTGGTTGGTTAGTTTGCTTTTTATAGCATCAGGGCACCCGCCGTATATAACCCAATAAAGGTTTAACCCCCTGATCGCCCGGCGGGTGATATCAATTAGGTTTTAGCGCCAGAGAGGGTCTGCGTCACCCCAGGCAGCGTTAGGTTAGTGCCAGTAACGCTAACACCCACGCGCAAAGCATACACCTCCCTTAGTGGTATAGTATCTGAACAGATCAATATCTGATCTGATCAGATCTATACTAGCGTCCCCAGCAGTTTAGGGTTCCCAAAAACACAGTGTTAGCGGGATCAGCCCAGATACCTGCTAGCACCTGCGTTTAGCCCCCCTGCCCAGCCCACCCAAGTGCAGTATCGATTGATCACTGTCACTTACCCAACACAAAACACATAACTGCAGCGTTCGCAGAGACAGGCCTGATCCCTACGATCGCTAACAGTTTTTTTTGTAGCGTTTGATATATTTGCTGACGACAGTCAGGTGCTTTTTTTCCTGTGAATCTTACTAGTGTACCCCTAAATTTAGAGGCCAAAATGGCAAGTCGAAGCTACACTAGTAAAGAGGCCTACAAGATTCTGAGCATGACAGATAGTGAAGAGGAGGTCACGTATCTGTCAGATTCAGGCTCAGAATATCTTCCCGTAGAAGACAGTGACGTCAGCGGCCCCACGTCAGATAGCTCTGACGACGAAGTTGAGGTGCCTGCTAAGGTCAGGCGTATCCGATCCGATCTTCTGAGGTTGTTGAGGAGCAAGAACCACAGGGCTCTCGTATCATGGAGCAGAGTAGTACCAGCGCCGCTATTCCTTCTGGTGAATTGGCAAGCACCAGTGGCCTAGTACAGCCTGGGCGTACATCCAGCATTGCAGTATCACGTGGTGACGTGGCGAGTCCCATAAGTGCAGTCCAAGCTGGCGAGGTGGCAAGCACAAGTAGTGTCCCGCTGCCACCAATAAGAAGACAAAGGCAGGCCCGTCGTACCCATAGTGCCCTTCCTGCAGAATTCGCCTATCCTGATTGGGTCCCCACCACTTCTGCAGAACCTGTACTTCCCCCATTCACTGCCCAACCCGGTATTCAGGTGGAAACAGCTGATTTTATGCCAATTGATTATTATTCGCTGTTTTTCACGGAAGATCTCTATAGATCTATTGTGGACCAGAGTAATTTATATGCTGGTCAATTCATTGCCGCTAATCCCCAGTTGCCTTCCATTGCCAAAGATTGGAAACCAATTACGGTTTTCGAATTTAAGACCTTTCTGGGCCTTTCCCTCAACATGGGCACACAAATTCCCGTCATTGCGTGCTTATTGGTCCACGCACCCAATTGACCACATGCCCGTGTTCTCTGCCTCCATGCCCAGGAAACGATACAAGCAGATTTTGCGGTTCATGCACTTCAACGACAATGAACTTTGTCGTCCACGTGGGGAGCCTGAATACGACCGGCTCTATAAAATTCGGCCCATCATAAACCACTTCAACGAACGTTTTGCAGCCTTGTTTATTCCCGATCAAGTTGTCTGCGTTGATGAGTCCCTGATTAAATTTTCTGGCCGCTTGGCTTTCAAGCAGTACCTTCCCAGCAAGCGTGCCAGATATGGGGTCAAGCTCTATAAGTTCTGTGACAGGGCAACAGGCTATGTATGGAGCCTTATGGTTTATGAGGGAAAAGATAGTCAGGTTGAGCCGGTCAACTGCCCGGATTACATAGGGAGCGCTGGCAAGATAGTGTGGAAATTGGTGTCACCCTTATTCGGAAAGGGGTACCACTTGTATGTGGACAATTATTACACGAGCGTGTCACTGTTTAGTCACTTGTTTGATCATCAGATTGGAGCATGTGGCACCGTGCGACCTAATCGCCGGGGCTTTCCCCAGCGGCTTGTAGATGCCCGTCTTAGGCTGGGGGAGAGAGCCTGCGTAAAGTGTAATAATTTGCTCGCTATGAAGTGGAGGGACAATAAGAATGTTTTCCTTCTTACCTCCCTTCATGCAGACACGACAGTCCAAATTCCTACGGCGACTGGTGTTGTGGAGAAACCCCTCTGTGTCCACGAATATAACAAAAATATGGGAGGGGTGGACCTCAACGACCAGTTGTTGGCGCCGTATCTAATTGACCGTAAGGCGAGACGCTGGTACAAAAAAGTGTCTCTATCCTTATTTCAATTGGCTTTGCTGAATGCTCATGTGCTATACAGAGCTTCAGGCGGGACTTTATCTCTTCTAAAATTCCAGAATGAGATTGTCACAGAACTCCTGTATCCAGGCGGTTCTGCACCTCACCATCCCCAACCAAATGCAGTAAGCCGGCTGCATGAGAGGCATTATACATATGTCCTGCCGAGTACCCCTACCCAACGAGCCCCCCAAAAAAGATGTCGTGTCTGTAGCAAGCGCGGATTTAGGCGTGACACCCATCATTATTGTCCACTCTGTCCTGACAAGCCTGGTCTTTGCCTTGGTGAATGTTTTGAACGCTACCACTCAAAAGTGAAGTTTTAGCATAGGGTACAGCATTTCACAGACTAGGACACACTTACACAGGGTCTCCCAAGATGCCATTACATTTTGAGAGACCCGAACCATTACAGTTGTTAAAGTTACAAAAAAAAAGTGTAAAAAAAAAAAAAGGAAAAAACAAAACACAAAAAAAATATAAAATAAAAAAACTAAAAATAGTTGTCGTTTTATTGTTCTCTCTCTCTCTCTCTCTCTCTCTCTCTATTGTTCTGCTCGTTTTTACTGTATTCCATTCTGCAATGTTTTATCATGCTTGCTTTTCAGGTATGCAATTTTTTGTTTTCAGGTGCGCCATTCAACTGCAGCGCGGAATTATTTATCTTGACAGCAACAGCGTTTTCTCCCACGATACATAAAGCCGTGACTCCAGTGCTGTAGGAGGTGATTTAACCACCACAGTTAAAAAAAAGAGAGCATATATGCCGAAGCATGGGGGCAGCAGGGGCGGAGGAGCGATTTTGCTCCTAATGCCGCGTACATACGGTCGAAATTCCGACGGAGGCTTGCCCGTGGAAAAGTCTGACCGTGTGTATGCGGCATAACCGTTTATGCCGCGTACATACAGTCGAAATTCCGACAAAGGCTTGCCCGTGGAAAAGTCCGACCGTGTGTACGCGGCATAACTTTTTTGCGGGAGGATACCCCCATGCTTCGGCATATATATATATATATTTTAGGCACAGGTTGCGTTAAAAAAATGTTTTATTTTTTACTAGGTTTTGTTTTGGTATTTGCTTTGCAGGTATGGTATGGTATGGTCTTACTGTTATACTGTAATGTTACTTTGTTTTGATGTTAACCATCATTTGCTTAGCAGGTACACCATTCAGTTGCAGAGCGGATCTATTTATCTTGACAGCAACAGCGTTTGCTCCCACGATACATAAAGCCGTGACTCCAACGCTGTAGGAGGTGATTTCATCACCACAGTTAAAAAAAAGAGCATATATGCCGAAGCATGGGGGCAGCAGGGGCGGAGGAGCGATTTTGCTCCTAATGCCGCGTATATACGGTCGAAATTCCGACTGAGGTTTGCCCGTGGAAAAGTCCGACCGTGTGTACGCGGCATAACTTTTTTGCGGGAGGATGCCCCCATGCTTCGGCATATATGCCCATCATTAGAAGTGGGTGGATGAAGGGAGGTATTCTAATGGTGGGCATACCCACCGATCAATCTCTTTTTTTCGTTCAGCCAACAGGCTGCATGAAAAAAAAGATTACAATACATGTCTAACAAGGACCAGCAACGTACTGGTATGTTGCTGGACTTTGAATGTTTATACCAGAATGATGCCTGCAGGTTTAGGTATCATCTTGGTATCATTCTTTTCAGCCAGTGGCCGCCTTTCATGTAAAAGCAATTCTAGCAGATAATTAGCCTCTAGACTGCTTTTACAAGCAGTGGGAGGGAATGCCCCCCCCCCCCCGGATATAAACAGCGCCATTGGGAAATTGGGAAAGCATTTTATCACACTGATCTTGGTGTGGTCAGATGCTTTGAGGGCAGAGGAAAGATCTAGGGTCTAACTCCCCAATTTTTTTCAAAAAAAAGAGTACCTGTCACTACTTATTGCTATAATAGGGGATATTTACATTCCCTGAGATAACAATAAAAATGGTAAAAAAAAAAAAATATGGAAAGAACAGTTTAAAAAAAAAAAAAAAAAGCAAAATAAATAAAAAAAAAAAAAAAAAAAAAACACCGCTGTCCCCCCCTACTCTTGCGCAAAGGCGAACGCAAGTGTCGGTCTAGCGTCATATGTAAACAGCAATTGCATCATGCATGTGAGGTATCACCGCGAAGGTCAGATCGAGGGCAGTAATTTTAGCAGTAGACCTCCTCTGTAAATCTAACGTGGTAACCTGTAAAGGCTTTTAAATGCTTTTAAAAATGAATATAGTTTGTCGCCGCTGCGCGTTTGTGCGCAATTTTAAAGCATGTCGTGTTTGGTATCCATGTACTCGGCCTAAGATCATCTTCTTTATTTCATCAAACATTTGGGCAATATAGTGTTTTTTAGTGCATTAAAAAGTGTGTTTTTCCCCCAAAAAATGCGTTTGAAAAATCGCTGTGCAAATACTGTGTGGAAAAAAAAATGCAACACCCACTATTTTAATCTGTAGGGCTTTTGCTTTAATATATAATATTTGGGGGTTCAACATAATTTTCTTGCAAAAATTTTTTTTTTTTCATGTAAACAAAAAGTGTCAGAAAGGGCTATGTCTTCAAGTGGTTAGAAGAGTGGATGATGTGTGACATAAGCTTCCTAATGTTGTGCATAAAATGCCAGGACAGTTCAAAACCCCCCCAAATGACCCCATTTTGGAAAGTAGACACCTCAAGCTATTTGCTGAGAGGCATGTTGAGCCCATTGAATATTTTTTTTTTGTCCCAAGTGATTGAATGACAAAAAAAAAAAAAAAAAGTTGTCACTAAATTATATATTGCTCAAACATGCCATGGTTATATGTGGAATTGCACCCCAAACTACATTCTGTTGCTTCTCCTGAGTACGGGGATACCACATGTGTGAGACATTTTGGGAGCCTAGCCGCGTACAGGACCCCGAAAACCAAGCACCGCCTTCAGGATTTCTATGGGTGTAAATTTTTGATTTCACTCCTCACTGCCTATCACAGTTTCGGAGGCCATGGAATGCCCAGATGGCACAAAACCCCCCCAAATGACCCCATTTTGGAAAGTAGACACCCCAAGCTATTTGCTGAGAGGTATGTTGAGTATTTTGCAGATCTCGCTTTTTGTCACAAAGTTTTGAAAATTGAAAAAAGAAAAAAAATAAATAAATGTCTTTCTTCATTTTCAAAAACAAATGAGAGCTGTAAAATACTCACCATGCCTCTCAGCAAATAGCTTGGGGTGTCTACTTTCCAAAATGGGGTCATTTGTGGGGGTTTTGGGCTATCTTGGCATTTTATGGCCTTCAAAACTGTGATAGGTAGTGAGGAGTGAAATCAAAAATTTGTGCCCTTAGAAATCCTGAAGGCGGTGCTTGGTTTTCGGGGGCCCGTACGCGGCTAGGCTCTCAAAAAGTCCCACACATGTGGTATCCCCATACTCAGGAGAAGCAGCCAAATGTATTTTGGGGTGCAATTCCGCATATAACCATGGCATGTTTGAGCAATATATCATTTAGTGACAACTTTTTGTAAATTTTTTATTTTTTTTTCCTTTTTGTCATTATTCAATCACTTGGGACAAAAAAAAATATTCAATGGGCTCAACATGCCTCTCAGCAATTTTCTTGGGGTGTCTACTTTCCAAAATGGGGTCATTTTGGGGGGTTTTGTGCTATCTTGCCATTTTATGGCCTTCAAAACTGTGATAGGTAGTGAGGAGTGAAATCAAAAATTTATGCCCTTAGAAACCTTGAAGGCGGTGCTTGGTTTTTGGGGTCCCGTACGCGGCTAGGCTCCCAAAAAGTCCCACACATGTGGTATCCCCGTACTCAGGAGAAGCAGCAGAATGTATTTTGGGGTGTAATTTCACATATGCCCATGGCATGCGTGAGCAATATATCATTTAGTGACAACTTTGTGCAAAAAAAAAAAGTTTGTCATATTCCCGCAACTTGTGGCAAAATATAAAATATTCCATGAACCCAACATGCCTCTCAGTAAATAGCTTGGGGTGTCTACTTTCCAAAATGGGGTCATTTGGGGGGGGTTTGTGCTATTTTGGCATTTTATGGCCTTCAAAACTGTGATAGGTAGTGAGGAGTGAAATCAAAAATTTACGCCCTTAGAAATCCTGAAGGCGGTGCTTGGTTTTTGGGGCCCCGTACGCGGCTAGGCTCCCAAAAAGTCCCACACATGTGGTATCCCCGTACTCAGGAGAAGCAGCAGAATGTATTTTGGGGTGCAATTCCACATATAACCATGGAATGTGTGAGCAATATATCATTTAGTGACAACTTTTTGTAATTTTTATTTTTTTGTCATTATTCAATCACTTGGGACAAAAAAAAATATTTAATGGGCTCAACATGCCTCTCAGCAATTTCCTTGGGGTGTCTACTTTCCAAAATGGGGTCATTTGGGGGCGGTTTGAGATAGACAGTCATAAATTTAAAGCTGTGTAAATTCCAGAAAATGTACCCTAGTTTGTAAACGCTATAACTTTTGCGCAAACCAATAAATATACGCTTATTGACATTTTTTTTACTAAAGACATGTGGCTGAATACATTTTGGCCTAAATGTATGACTAAAATTGAGTTTATTCGATTTTTCTTATAACAAAAAGTAGAAAATATCATTTTTTTTCAAAATTTTCGGTCTTTTTCCGTTTATATCGCAAAAAATAAAAATCGCAGAGGCAATCAAATACCATTAAAAGAAAGCTCTATTTGTGGGAAGAAAAGGACGCAAATTTCGTTTGGGTACAACATTACATGTCCGCACAATTTACAGTTAAAGCAGTGCAGTGCAAAATTCTGAAATCACCTCTGGTCCTCTAGCTACCAAATGGTCCGGGGCTTAAGTGGTTAATAAAATCCATCCGAAGGATAATGCACTAGGCTGGTGCACCCTTTCTTTTTATAGTTGTACAGGCTCCTCTCCTGCAGTGGTGGCCCAATCATTAGGGGCACAAGGGTGCCGCCCCCCCCATCAATGCGTCCAGCCCCCTGATCTACATACAGAGCGCTGGACCATGGATTCCAATGGGGGGGGTGTTTTTGTTTTTTTAAGCACGTGATTAGAGCCAGAGGCTCTAAGAGGCTTAAAAAAGGGTGGGCTTGGGGGGCGCAGACCACTGCGCTCCAAGCCCACCCAGTTGTGTGATAATAGCAAATTAATATTCGCTATTCCCACACTGAATCTCCTCCCAGCCAATCAGAAAATGGGTTGTGAGATCCGTTTCCCGATTGGCCAAAAGTGATGTTATTGCCCAAGGGGGGTGAGGTAGGTAACACGCGGCCGAGTAGAAGCAGGAGAAGTCTGACAGACCCACCAGCCGCCACTCCAGGGATAGCTCACCATCCAGCTCAACCATCCAGCACTCCCCGGCTCAAGGAGGGGATGGGCAGGACAGAGATAAGGCAGCCATCTGTCTATTGCGGCGGCAGGGTGGCAGTGG
The DNA here is from genome assembly GCA_029206835.1 of Rana muscosa. Classification (NCBI taxonomy): domain Eukaryota; kingdom Metazoa; phylum Chordata; class Amphibia; order Anura; family Ranidae; genus Rana; species Rana muscosa. Next base: position 183,111,376 of record CM055121.1, read on the forward strand.
TTTGCCCCCTTCCGAAATATCAAGAACCAGCCGCCACTGCTCTCCTGTACTGAAATTTGCTTACTTTAATTTTGCTGCACACTGTGAGCTTCTCATGGTCCACTTTAGAAGTTGCAGCACTTCTGATAGAGACCCCTTAATTTCCTGGCTGGGTGATGTCCAGCATCATCTAACACTTTCTTCCACATCCTCTTTTATTAATTTAAGTTCAGAATTTTTCTTTCAGTCTTCATAAGCACCACATATGGATGTTACCTAGGGTAGTCTGCATGCAAATGAAGTCTGCCTAGGAATATCCACTCCTTTGGACTGACACCCACCTATCAAGGTATCTTGATATTTGCATACCTCCTCCCAGAGCCAGCCTACCATTTGAATCAGGCTAAAGGTCTTTAAGAAGTTTATTGAGACAGGATTCTGTGCTGTTTTCAGGAAAATATGTATAGCACCCTTGTAGGCAGATGCCCAATTCATTGAGTGGGTTTGTGCTATGTGTTTTGCTATTTTGTTATGTTTAGCACTATTTAGCACTGTAACTTTAAATTCTGCCTGGTGCATAGCTTGCTGAGTCATGCCGTGCCCTATGTGTGTGTGAGCTGGTGTTACTACAGCTACAGTATATATAGGGCAAGTCAGTCTCGAGGGAGGGGGTCAGATGTCTGGTGTGGGAAGTGTTGCTGAAAGGACCTGTTGAGGTAGACTTTTCTATGAGGACTTGTTACTAAAGACGTTTCTCAGATTTCAGCTATGGGCAGAACTGGTTCTCTTTATTGAACCTAAGTTACTCTGTGTACTGATAAAGAATATCTAGTCAATGCACAGCCAAGTTGTCTCAGCAATTTATCTGTAAACCATTGTTTATGTACTGTATATGAAGAATGATCTGAGATTCATAGGTGTGCACAGTCATTTGCATTAGGGTGTACACCTCAAAGCTCAAACACATATGTGAGCGTGCATGTGTATATATCCTGACAATGTCAGTAGAGCAGTGGACGGTGTCAGTAGGGCAGAGATTGGTGTAAGTAGAGAAGTGGACGGTGTCAGTAGGGTAGAGATTGGTGTCAGTAGAGCAGTAGATGGGGACAGTGGATATTGTCAGTAGTTTTTATTTTTATTATTTTATTTTTTATTATTATTTACAGTTTTTTTTTTTACATTTTACTCATTTTTTAGGAGCCCCGGGCTTTGGTGAAATATCAGGGGTTTAAACAGGGGTAATCTACACCACACAGGGTGTGAGATGTATATAAAGAGCTCAAACTTTTCAGTAAAATGGAACTTTATTCAAGCGAAAAGTTGCTGGTATCTCTTATTAACATAAGTGTAACTTTGGTGTACTAGAAGAACCTTACTTTGGGAGTCAAGCCATTCAACAATTCAGGTTGATCAACTTTGCTGTGACATAACAGCTGTACTGAGAAATTCTGTGAGACAAGTACAACTGAATAAATGTACACTTTAACCTTCAAAGTAGGGGTACTCTCTCCAGTGATGGCAGCCAGTCTGAAGTGGAAGCAGGTGATGGTGGCTCTGTTGGGTGGGAGGACAGGTGCACTTTGGGTTCCTCACCTTATGGTGGAATATTCTTTTTGGGATTAGTTGTGGCACACTGTCCACCAAGGGACCTGGCCTGGATGGTCAAAGAAGCAGAGCCTTGCACTAAATACAAAACAATAGCTTCCTATATTTTGGGTTATGAGGTGAATATCTGCCCAGAGTTCAGTTTTAAGTATGTGCATCAACCCCCTTCCTCGTCATTATTCAGACCCGAACCCAAGAAGTGGCCATTTCTTACACTCATCTAGAAAAAAAACACTAGACTACCAATGTATGAAACGGTATTTCCTTAAACCCCATCCCCTTCCCACACTCAGTTCAAAGCACTGTGGGCAGAGAGAGATAGAGATAAATCTAAACATTAAAAAAGTAAGGCACTACTATACCACTCAAATACTTCATATAAATTAAAACAAATATAACATAATCAACCATCAATCCATAATTAATATCTCAATTCATATACTGTATATGTGCAAAAAGGTCCCATAAGAAATATAATCCTTTTAAGATTCTCCACCACAGTGTGTATAAAATGCACCCTCGCCAACCATAAATACAGTATTTAACACACCTCAAATAATTTGGGATGATAACCAATGTCAATCCACAGCTCATAATTCCGATATTCCACATGTGACACCGTATGAGGTTCACCAACACCAGGCCCTCCAGATATCTTTCTCTCATTCCATGGCAAAGGAATCCAAAAAGTATAATAGATTGTGATAGTGTAGTGTTTTTTATTAAAAATTTAATATAAAATAACAGATGTGCCCTTACATTTAATGGTGCTACCATCAACACCAACACAAACAGCCTTGGTATAGATGCAATCCGCTCCTTTAGAGCCGGCGTGCGTACTAACAACCGGAAGTGATGCCCAAGACCCAACAGGAAGTGACGTCAACGATGGCAGACGTGCAGCCTTGATGCATTTTGCTAAATCTGCATTATCAGGAAGCTCCTGGAGTTCCCACTTCACATCTTTAAACACAGTGGCTGGGGAATCTTAAAAGGACTATGTTTCTTATGGGACTTTTCTTGCACTTGAGATATTAATTATGGATTAATGGTTGATTATGTTATATTTCTTTCATTTATATGAAGTATTGGAGTGGTATCTACTTAAAGGGACAGCTGCACTTATATACACACATTTTGTATTTTTCACGTTGTTTGCACCATAATTATCAAGTTTTTTAACCTAGAGATGAATCTAAGTCCCAGCATTATTTCATAAAGCATGTAGCTCTCTTTCTGTCTTTCCAAAGAAGCATATATGTGCGCTTTCAGGGAATCAGATCAAAAAGGCAATGCACCACTAACCATAACTATCATACATAAACTTAAAATAAACTATAAAATAACCTTACACATATGAACAGCTACATTACCTATAGGTTCATCTGCTAGAGGGTTAGGAGATAGTAGTTCTTGTGAATCCATGATCACGCTTTGCGCTGCAAAATAAATAAAACAAATTGTTAGCAGTAATGCAAACACACATTTTATAGATATGTGTGTGTGTGTGTGTGTGTGTGTGTATCATGGGGTTGCAGAGTGTCATGGATAACACATTTAAATTAGATTTGTTTTAATCAAAAACACATTAACCTCCCTGGCGGTATGATTCTGGCAGATTTTAGGTGCTGAAAGCGGTACCATTATTCTGCAAGGAAATTTGGCGTTTTATATTGCAGGCCTGTAATTCTTAGGAATAACTCACTTAAATCTGTCCAAACCAGAGTCTAGTAGACATCCCGGGTATGATAAAGTTCAAAAAACAAAATCATAAATTATAATATAATAAATAACTATAAAATAATTCTAACAAATAATAATATAATAATAATAATAATAAAAGTGTTTTTCAGTGTTTGATGACGAATTTCCCCACAAATCGCTATCGCTTAATTCTGCGAGTGATTCTAATTTATTATTGCTGTTTTCTAGCTGGTCTAAAACCACTTTTGACATAAAGGGACACTTTTTGGTTGCTATGGACAATCTCCAAATTCCAGGCAGAAAGAACAGTTTTTATTATATAAAGGTGCATGCAGGACACTGGGCAGACCACTAGGGACAAAAGGGGTGTGTAATTTTTTTTATACAGTACTGTAATCTGTAAGATTACAGTGTACTGTATGGGTACTGTGTTTTAAATTTTTTGAATTTGGCGCCGATCTCCGCCCCTGTGCGTCGTAACGTCGCAGGGAATGGAGCTCGGCGGCACTCGGGCACTGTGTGAATCGAGCGAGGAGACAGCTCGATCACACAGCGGGGAGACATCGCAGGATCCAGGGGACAAGGTAAGTAACTCTGCCTGGATCACTGCGATGCAATCCCGAGTCTGGCTCGGGGTTACCGCTTTTGGTGCTGAAACTTCACCCCAGCCAGAATCGGGAATACCGCTAGGCAGGTTAAGGACCCATTTGTATTTCTGCCTGCAGCCACAAAAAAAAAAACTTTCTACTACTGTCCAGGTCTATTTAAAGTCAGTTCTCCTGCAGAATGGAGTGATAGGGACACAGGCAGCATGTAAAATTTTACAGAAAATCTTAACAGGGGCACAGAGAGTATTAAAAACCTGACAGAGGTTCCAATGCTTCTCTGCTGTACTCCAAAAAAAAAAAAAAGGTTTTTGCTGGAATTGGACTGCTCCAGGGCCAGCTTTAAAGTCCAACTCTAGTTTAGTTTCTCCCTCCTTTAGCAACCTATCTATCCGTCTCAGAGGTATCTTCTTTCTAAAGCCCTGTACACACGATCGGATTTCCTATGGATCCTAATCCAATGGATTTTACCATCGGAAATCCGATGAAGCTGACTTCCATCAGTCTTGCCTACACACCATCAGTCAAAAATCAGACCGTCCCAATGTAAAACATTCCAAAAAGCCGAGAAAAATTAAGTTCAATGCTTCTGAGCATGCGTCGACTTGATTCTGAGCATGCGTGGGTTTTTTGTCCGATGGAGTTCCACACAGACGATCGGAATTTGCTATCGTTTTTTCCCATCGGATAAATTTAAAACATGTTCTATTTTTTCTCACCGATGGAAAAAAGACCGATGGGGCCCACACACGATCGGTTTGTCCAATGAGAAAAGTCCATTGGACTGTTTTCATCGGTAAAACCGATCGTGTGTACACGGCATAAGGGTTTTTGGCTGGGTCCAATGATGTCACAGGTTCTTCTTCCTGTTTAAATTTTCTTTAGTGGGTCGGCAGATCCTTAAAGCTCCTGGTGCTGCTCTCTGTAGCGTTCCTTTCATTGAATTTAGGGTTAGGAGTTAAACATTGAAGCTCAGATGAGACAATGGAGGACAGCGCTAGAAATCAGGTGAAAATAGCAGCCTTATCAACTTTTCAAATTATTAGGTGTTGTTGGGGAGTAATTGAATTATTTTTTGCCCTAGGCTTTAAAATGAACTGGGCTTTAAAGTGAACAATTTTTTTGTTTTCCTCAATCTAACATAAAACACATCAAGGTAAACATTGCAATACTACTTTGAAATATGTTCTTACTGAAAATAATCTATAATTTTCCTTTATTCACAACAAGCCCACATGGCAGGCAAACCCAATGTATTCCTGTAAGCCAGCATTTGTTACATCTAACAATCTGTTCAGACAGCTTTAACACTTTCAACTGTTACTGAAAAAGACAGTAAATGTGTTTGTTATTTTAGTCTTTTTTGGGGGCGGAATTGGTGGGGTTGGGGTGTCCTGATTTAGCTAAAACATCCACAGATGGCAAATATGCTTTTCATGAATGTGCCATTAAATTCCTACAAAGTAATACAATACTTATTTTAGATTGGGTTTGGTATATGTGGGTGTCAGTTGTTCTTTTTTTTTTTGCTTTGCTGGGTTTTCCTGTTTTCTTCTTTGGTCTCTTTGTGTTTCTTTTTGAATGTTGCATGGTAATTATTAATCCAATAAAGCATGTTAAAATTATGTTTATGCTTATTATTACATTGTGAGTCAATGCTCATTTCTTGGCTGGGTTCGGTTTCCTCTTGCTTGTTCTTTTCTTCTATTTCTACTTCTAAAAGAGAACAAGAAAAAAAAGTAATTTACTGAAAACCTCAAGTGTTACTGTTAGATAGAATTTCATAGACTTCTGTTAGATAAAAGAAGGATCTCGAACACATGAATAATCCTTAATAATGTCCATAGCTCTGTAGCGTATAGGGATGAGAGTGATTTTAGGTAGGATCAGATTTTCTGCAGATATCTAGACAAGGAATTCAACTGCCAAGGGTGAACTGAAGTCATAATGATACAGGGTCTTTATTCAGGGTACTTACCTTAATAGCATTTGTGGGCTAGTAGGTAAGGGGGAGCACCAAACTTTATAATTTATACATTTTTATAATTGTTTCCATATTTTGTATCCCTCTTCTGTCTACCTCTAAACCATCATGTCTAAATGTAGTAAGAGACCCAAAGACCTGTAGGTGGTAGGCTTGTAAGTGATGTGGAGAGTAGTTGAAAGGCTATTCATAGTCCTGGAAGTATAGACCATTTGTGCCTCTTTCTATATGGTTGTCTGGACAGATAAAAAGTACAACGCTGTATCTTGGCATAGGCCAACAAGGCCCAGGCCTAGGGCAGCACTTTGCAGGGGGGCAGCACGAAAAGAGTCCCTGTCGGCTTGCGCTGCACTGTTAGTGTAACGCAAGCTGCTTCTAATTTTGAGTGTCCTATTGTCCTGGACCACAAACCTCCCTTACTGTGCTACATGTTTCTGCTGCACCATTGGCATGGTTATATCTTCTTAGTCCTCTCCATAAAATTACCAGAAATGTATGCTTAACCACTTCAATACCATGCACTTATGCACCTTCCCGCCCAGACCAATTTTCAGCTTTCAGTACTCTCACACTTTGAATGACAATTACTTAGTCATGCTACACTGTATCCAAACAAATTTTTTATCATTTTCTTCTCACAAATAGAGCTTTCTTTTGGTGGTATTTAATCGCCACTGGGTTTTTTATTTTTTGCGATATAAGCAAAAAAACAGCAATTTTTAAAAAAAAAAAACACTTTTTTTTAGTTTCTATTGTAAAATTTTGCAAATAAGTAATTTTTCTTCATAAATTTGTGCCAAAATGTATACGGCTACATATCTTTGGTAAAATGAACCCAAATTAGTGTATATTATTTGGTCTTTGTGAAAGTTATAGAGTCTACAAACTATGGTGGCAATCACTGAAAATTTATCACATCTGATCACGCCTGATGTACTGAAGGGATATCTCATCTCTTGAGACACTAACAAGCGAGGAAAGTACAAATACCCCAAAATTACCCCTTTTTGGAAAGTAGACAGTCCAAGGTATTTACTAAGAGGCGTGGTGAGTTTTTTGAAGTTGTATTTTTTTCCTACAATTCTTGGGAAAATGTAATTTTTTTTTTTTTTTTTTTTTTTACACAAACTGGTCATATTAACAGTTTTTTTCTCTCACACAGCATATGCATAATTGCAACTACACCCCAAAATACATTCTGCTACTCCTCCTGAGTGTAGCGATACCACATGTGTGAGACTTTTACACAGCCTGGCCATATACAGAGGCCCAACATTGAAGTAGCACTTTCAGGCGTTCTACAAGCATAAATCGCACATATCCTTTCTCAACCACCTATTACACTTTTGAAGGCCCTGGAGCACCAGGACAATGGAATTTTCCACAAAATGACCCCATTTTGGAAAGCACACACCCCAACGTATAATCTATGAAGCATTATGAGTCTTTTGAACGGTTCATTTTTTTCCAGAAGGTTTTGGAAAATGTGGAGAAAAAATGAAAATGCATTTTTTTTACACAAAGTTGTCCATTTATAAGATATTTCTAACGCATAGCATATACATAGCAAAAATGACACCCCAAAATGCATTCTGCTACTCCTCCTGAGTATAGCGATACCACATGTGTGAGACTTTTACACAGCCTGGCCATATACAGAGGCCCAACATTGAAGTAGCACTTTCAGGCGTTCTACAAGCATAAATCGCACATATCCTTTCTCAACCACCTATTACACTGTTGAAGGCCCTGGAGCACCAGGACAATGGAATTTTCCACAAAATGACCCCATTTTGGAAAGCACACACCCCAACGTATAATCTATGAGGCATTATGAGTCTTTTGAACGGTTCATTTTTTTCCAGAAGGTTTTGGAAAATGTGGAGAAAAAATTAAAATGCATTTTTTTTACACAAAGTTGTCAATTTATAAGATATTTCTAACACATAATATGTACATAGCAAAAATTACACCCAAAAATGCATTCTGCTACTCCTCCTGAGTATGGCGATACCACATGTTTGAGACTTTTACACAGCCTGGCCACATACAGAGGCCCAACATCCAAGTAGCACCTCCAGGCATTCTAGCAGCATTAATTGCACATATCATTTTCTGACTACCGATCACATTTTTGAAGACCCTTCATATATCTAACACATAGCAGGTACATACCAAATAACAAAAGATTACCTGTGGTTTTAGAAGTGCAGTGGTCCACAGAGGAGAGCATCGGTCCAGGCAGCAGGCAGGGATGAGGTCAGCGACAGCAAAAGCAATCATCCAGGCAGCAGGCAGGAATACTGTCCATAGTTCGCACAGGCAGAGATACTGTCAGCACAGCCAGAGCACAGCCAAAGCACAGGTCCAGGTAGCAGGCAGAGGTGTCCTATCCTATCCTATCGATGATATCTTCGATATATTGGAGGTAGTGGAGTCGGTGATTTTGAGTTGCTTTTTGGTAGCAGACAAACGAATTAAAAAGGGCCATGTGAAACAGGTGAAACGCAACTTTTTTGTGCCAATAATGGGACTTTCTGGTTGATAAGTAGGGCTGTAGCATCTGGTCGTTTAAATCCACCCCCCCATGTACAAATTGTAGTCGTGGACACATTCAGGCTTTACAATGGAGCCGCGTCTTCTTGGGATCTCCACCATGGTGTCATTGTGGATCGTAGAGAGGATGTGGACATCTTTCTTGTCCCTCCACTTCATGGCCAACACCTCCTCGTTCCTCATGGATGCCGATTCTCCAGGTCGCAATTTTTTTGTCAATAAATTTTGTGGGAATCCCTTCCGTTTTTTTTTTTAAGGTACCGCAGGCCGGGGTTTGTTTACTGTAAAGGTGGCGAAAAAGGGGCAGGCTGGTATAATAATTATCAACATATAAATGGTAACCTTTTCCGAACAGGGGGTATGCCAACTCCCAGACAATTTTCCCACTGGTTCCAATATATGTGGGGCAATCACGGGGCTGGAGCTGGGAGTCTTTGCCTTCGTAGATCCTGAATTTGCAGACGTATCCAGTGGCTCAATCACATAATTTATTTAATTTTAACCCATACCTGGCTCTCTTGCTTGGTATGTACTGCTTGAACTGCAGTCGGCCGGTGAAATGTACGAGGGACTCGTCCACACAAATTTTTTGGTCTGGGATGAAAACGTCTTCAAATCGCTGGGAAAAGGCATTGATTAGGGGGCGTATCTTGTACAATTTGTCGTAGTTGGGATGATCTCGGGGAGGGCACTGTGAATTGTCATTGAAGTGGAGAAAGCGCATAATCATGTCGTATCTTTTCCTGGACATGACAGCGGAATATATGGGCATGTGTTGGATGGGGCGTTTGGACCAATATGAATGGACTTCGTTCTTTTTTGTAAGCCCCATATTGAACATAAGGCCCAAAAATAATTTAAATTCCTCCAATGTTAGACGCCGCCACTGGAACATGCGAGCGTAGGAAGAATTGGGGTTGGCAGCAATAAATTGGGATGCATACAGATTCGTTTGATCCACTATATTCTGCAGCAAATCTTGTGGGAAAAATAAACAAAAATAATCAAATTTAGAAAAATTTGTAGTGTCGGGCTGCACACCTGGCTGTGCGGTGAAAGGGGGGATGATAGCGGATCCTGAGTTGGCAGGCAACCATAAGGGGTTTGCCAGGGCATCGGGAAGGTAGGATTGGGGCTGGATTCTTCGGGTTGGGCGTGCATTTCCATTGCTTGTACTGGGCTCCTCTTCCTGGGGTATGGCGCTGCTGGTGGTGGGCAGTTCTCCTGATCTTGGTGCTGATCTTGGTGCTGATCTTGGTGCCGATCGCATTCTTTTGGGAGGGACGGTTTCCTCCGGGGACTCGGACTCTGAGCCACTATCCTCCACTGGCTCGTATTCCGAACCAGAATCGGATAATGGGAGCTCCCCGCTGCTCTCATCATCCGACATGGCAAGAATGGCATATGCCTCCTCAGGTGTGTAAACCCTTTGGGACATTATGGCAGTGCTTATTGGTGGGCCTGTGTAATGGTACTGCTGGTGGTAGTGGTGGCGGTCTGTGTGGTAGTACCGATGGAGGTATTAGTGGTGGGCCTGTGTGGTGGTACCGATGGCGGTATGGGTAGTGGTGGTACCAATGGCGGTACAGGTGGTGGTGGTACCGATGGCGGTACGGGTGGTGGTGGTGGCGGCGGTACCGGTGGCGGTACAGGTGGTGGTGGTAGCGATGGCGGTATGGGTGGTGGTGGTACCGATGGCGGTACAGGTGGTGGTGGTACCGATGGCGGTGGTACGGGTGGTGATGGTACCGATGGCGGTACAGGTGGTGGTACAGGTGGTGGTGGCACTACCGACGGTGGTACGGGTGGTGGTACTGGTGGTGGTACCGATGGCGGCACTAGTGGTGATACTGGTAGCGGGCCTGTGTGGCAGTATAGATGCTGGGCCTGGTGGCGGTACTGGTGGTGGTACTGGTACTGATGGCGGTACTGGTAGCCTGTGTGGCAGTGCCAATGGCGGTACCGATGGAGGTGGGCCTGTGACAGATGATTGACAGATGGGCTGATTGATTGATTGACAGATGGGGTGATTGATTGACAGGTGGGGTGATTGATTGACAGGTGGGCTGATTGATTGACAGGTGGGCTGATTGATTGACAGGTGGGCTGATTGATTGACAGGTGGGCTGATTGACAGATGGGCTGATTGATGTGCTGGGCTGTGTGACAGGTCCTCTTTATGGGGGGGCGTGTTGTGCACTGTAAATTTATGTAGACAAACTACACTGAGCTAACTTACTGATCTCTTCTCTCTCCTCACAGATCGGTGTGTGAGGAGAGAGCAGGGATCAGGTAGTAACTCCTGTGGAGTTTGTTTACATTTGTGACCGGCTGTGATTGGACACAGCCGGTCACGTGGTAAACAGCCAATTCATTGGCTGTTTACTCTGATCGGGGACGCGCTGTGTCCAAGGGACACTCGCCTTCCCCGATCCCCGCTCTGCAAGCCTGTGGCGGCGCGCACGGAGCGCGCCGCCGAGTTTGTTTTGACAGGTGATCGGCTGTGACTTTGACACAGCCGATCACATGGTAAACAGCCAATGAAATTGGCTGTTTACCGTGATCGGGGTAGCGCTGTGTCCGAGGGACACATGCCGTCCCCGATCACCGCGCTGCGTGCCCCCGCGGGCGCGCGCAAGGCAATATCCTGCAGGACGTCATATGACGTCCAGTATCGATATTGCAACCACTTCCCGGACGTCAATTCGCTATTGACTGGGCGGGAAGTGGTTAAAGTGGTTGTAAACCCACATTTATTTATTTATTTTCCCCCCACCTGTAAGAGAAAGGCATAATGAGCTAGTATGACTAGCATATTAGCTCATTATGTACCACTTACCTTAGATCGGGGCCCCCGAAGCCGTCCGCGTCCCTCCATCTAGCCGTATCCATCGCTGCGGCGATAGCCGGAAGGTTACTTCTGGGTATCGCCGCTGCAGCCAATCACACCGCCGCTCCGGCGCTGTGATTGGCAGGAGCGGCGGTGACGTCACTCTGCGCATGCGCGCAAGAGCCGTCACAATCGGCTACGCCCAGCTATTGCTGGGAAGTAGCCGATTTTGTGAATGGGATTAACCCCATGAATGCGCCGTTCTCTACGGCGCGCATGCGCCGTAAACATGGAGCAATGTCATTTTTACTAAATATCTCCTAAACCGTGTAGGTTTAGGAGATATTTCTTGCACCTACAGGTAAGCCTTAATATAGGCTTACCTGTAGGTGCAAGTTGAAAAAGTGGGTTTACAACCACTTTAAAGTAGAACTATAGGCAACACTTTTTCTTTTTCTTTTGGATAGAGAAAGGGAGGGTTACAGCCCCTGTCAGTTTATTTTTTACCATCCCTGTCCCATTGCAGAGATTTCCCTTCACTTCCTGCCCCATAGCCAAACAGGAAGTGGAAGAAATCTATGCAAATTAAGGGAATCCATTGCCCCCCCCAGGCCCTCAGAACTAGTGTCCCCACTCGAAATGGGGTGGGTCTTAAACAGAAAATGGTTTGGCCTTGACAGGAAGGGGTGGGTCATATTTAAATTAGGGGCTGCACGAGTTTAGTCAGGCCTAGGGCAGCACAAAACCTAAATACACTACTGAAAAAGTAGCTCTGCAAAGCTGAATGTATTTTAGAGTCTATGTGATTCAACAAACTCATATGCATCACTAACCAATTAGACAACATTCTAGCTGGAAACATATTATTTGGTCAAGTAAGGTTATCATCTGTTAGGGAAAGGTTAAGGGTATGGGGCGGCAGTATAAGAGGGAGAGCAGAAGTCAATCATAAAGGAAGAGGAGACAGGGTGGAAGCTATTTATGGCAGAGAGGGAAGAAAAGAGAGTAACAGCTAACTAAGGTACACTAATGCTGTGTACAGACGATCGGACATTCCGACAACAAAATGTGGATTTTTTTCTGACGGATGTTGGCTCAAACTTGTCTTGCATACACACGGTCACACAAACACGTAGGACAAGCTGAGAAAAATTACATTCAATAGCCAGTGCGGCTCTTCTGCTTGATTCCGAGCATGCGCAGAATTTTGTGCGTCGGAATTGTGTACACACGCTCGGAATTTCCGACAAGTTTGGTTGTGGGAAAATTTGAGAACCAGCTCTCAAACATTTGTTGTCGGAAATTCAGACATCAAATGTCCGATGGAGCATACACACGGTCGGATTTTCCGACAACAATCTCACATCGAACATTTGTGTGTACGCGGCATAAGAGGGTCAGAGAAGAGGTGGACCAGGAAAAAGTGGGAAGATGAAGGCTAATTGCAGTTAACTACACTTCAGAAGATGTGAGAGAAAAGATGATAGAAGCCAGGGCCAATGAAAGAAGAAAGCCCAAAGGAAAGTCAAAAAGCCACTGAAAGGTGCTAGGGAATGGGATACCCCAACCACAAAGGCACACAATAATGCACAGTCAGCAGACTATGGATTTGGAATAACTGAATATGTTTAACCCCTTATGGACCGCCCCACGCAGATAAACTGCGGCAGGGTGGCCGTCCTGTGCAAAATTGCATATATGTACGCCAGGGACCCGATGTCTGCCGAGACCCGCCGATTATTCTGAAGAGAGGCAAAATGGAGGTTTGCTTACGAGGCAGACCGCCATTCTACCAGAGGGGAAAATGGAGATCTTGTGTTTCAGCTAAGCAGAAACACGGATCTCTGTTTTTTCCCAGTCAAAGAACCCCCCCCACAGTTAAAAAGAACTTCCCAGGGACACACTTAACCCTTTGATCGCCCCTGATGTTAACCTCTTCCCTGCCAGTGTCATTAGTACAGTGACATTTTTTTTAGCACTGATCACTGTATTGGTGTAACTGGTCCCCAAAAAGTGTCAGGTGTCCGATTTGTCCACCGCAATGTCGCAGTCTTGCTAAAGATCGCTGATCGCAGTCCTGATAAAAATCTCTGATTCCGTAAAACTATCCCATAGTTTGTAGACGCTATATAACGTTTGTGCAAAACAATCAATATCCGCTTATTAGGATTTTTTTACCAAAAACATGTAGCAGAATATATATTGGCCTAAATTGATGAATAAATTTGATTTTTTTACATGTTTTTATTGGGTATATTTTATAGCAGAAAGTAAAAAATATATTTATTTTTTTCAAAATTGTTAGTCTTTTTTTGTTCATAGCGCAAAAAATAAAAACCGCAGAGGTGATCAAATACCACCAAAAGAAAGCTCTATTTATGAAAAAAAAAGGACATCAATTGTATTTGGGTACAGTGTCACACAACCGTTTAATTGTCAGTTAAAGTAACACAGTGCCGTATCGCAAAAAATGGCCTTGTCATGAAGGGGGGTAAACCTTCCGGAGCTTAAGTGGTTAAAATCCAGGTGTAGATGATATTACTAGAACATCATAAATGTATTCATTTTGTGGCTTAATTTCCAATTTTGACTGGAATACACCTTTATTAAATACATTGCAATATTGTCTCAATAAGCTTACTGGAAGCTCAATGAGCAGATAATGAAATGGGAACAGGCTGTATGGGGCAGAATGAAGACAAGTTTACATTCCTGTATTTACAAAATTTGATTTTATTCCAGATAAAGTTTAAAACTAACATAAAGCTGGTAAATAACAAGAGGAGCTATAGTACTCTGGACCCCTGACCTGGTTATATTGGGAGAAGGTCCGGGTGGGTCTACGAGGTCCATTGTAGTGAATCTAGCTACAATTATCTACTAACAAACAAGTTTAAAGGAAGCACACTGAGATCCAATGCTTTTTAAAAGGCATAAACTACCACATGCCATTATTAAATATTGCCATCATTGTCAAGTATGGAGGATAGGAAACACAGGAATACATGTCTTATTACCTTGAGATGGTTCGTTCATACTGTCATCTGCGAAATCTGATGCCTGAGATTGTTCTAGAAAGAGAAAGAACATAAAAATCTTACTGTATAAATATATGAATAAATCATATTTTACAAAACTCATTTTCGTAAGCCTTTCTGAACAAAGATTTTAAATCATATTTTTTAAATGTATTCCACTTTTCATAAAACAATATATGTTGCATTACCTATCCCATCATCTGCGACACAAGTGGTTTCACAGTTTTTTGCAAAAGACAGACCATCATCAGCCAGTACTTTGACTCTGGTCCATTGAAAGTTGGGTGGAAAATTGTTGGTCATTCATTGATGGTTATCAGGAGGAGTATGGAAACAACTAGTCAAGTAGGTTGACAAATCTTAGGAAAGGACTCATCCACATAAAGATATTTCTTCCACAATTTGCCATACATGTATGTATACCCATATCCCATGAGATTCATGGTACAGTGGAGTTGATTTACTAACACTGCAGACTGCAAAATCTGGTGCAGCTCTGCATGGAGACCAATCAGCTTCCAGATTTTCTTGTTACAGCTCAATTGAATAAGCTGAAGTTAGAAGATGATTGGCTACCATGTACAGCTGCACCAGATTTTGCACTGTCCAGTTTTAGTAAATCACCCCCAGTGTGTCTGCCTTCTGGAAAGAATACAGAATTACTCAGTGGTGGTGCTTGGAGCAGAGGTCTTTTGAGAAATAAAATTATTAGCTATCCTATGAACCTGTCAGTAGAGAAGGCATTCTATGGATAACGGAGCAAAATATCCCCTTGGCAACTGGTATTCAACTGCTTACTAGCTTCCTATCATTTCTGTTGCCTTCATTTATTTCCAATGATTACATTTCCCCACACTTCTTGTCCCATTGACGCCCATAGAAATAATGGAGGGAGCATTTGCCACTGGAACAAAAAGCTGCAGATAGAAGTAAAAACATTTTTGGAAGTTCTAACCCTTCCTCACGCAACCAGAATTTTTTTTTTGTTTTTACTTGGGTGCCTGGTGGAGAGATTTTCCATCATGTTCCATCCTGACATTGGGGCACATTCTGTAAAGGTGGCAAGTAAAATTAGACATTCTAACTTTCCCAAGTGCTACCTAAAAATATATATATTTTTTAATATAAATAATAAAAATATGTTTTGGTGGTTTCAGTCATCTGAAGGGAGTTGGCCTTGATGTAAAACATGATTGCATTTCAATATATCTTCATAGTTTTTTCCATTTTCAACAAACTGTATCAAAGCTGCCAGCTTATTCCCCAGTTCCAACTTCACAATCAACTGAATTCTAGCGGTCGATTGAAATAGCGGGTGGTAGGTTTAATTTCTGACAATTACTTGTGATTGTATGTTCCTGGCAGAGGGAAAGTGGTTGAAATTGATGGAAAATTATCACATGTATGACCAGCTTCAGAGACGTGCCTCCTACTGCTTACCAAGACAAGAGCTTTTAGCTTCTGACTAGCACAAACAACTTAATGCACTCTCCAAATAAATCTCGCACATCAATAACTAAACATTGTCTATGATATTTATAGCTTTAGTTTTATGCTACTAGATAGAAGAGGTAAAAACAGACAGGACAATTTGGTTTGTTGCAGGCTGATTGGTAAGTTGAGCGGGAATTTTTCTTTGTTTGTCATGCATCGCCCTTCCATGTGCCACTTGCTTTTAAGGCCAGTTATAGGTTGGGAAAGTTGCTGTTTGTTTGTACTGTTGGTTATTTGGTGAGGGGGCTCACTGGACACCTTCGCTGCCATTGTGCTGTTTGCTGGGTGTCCAGTGCACCTCTGTGCCTTTAACCTCCCTGGCGGTATGATTTTGTCTGGAATTTTGTACCAAAAATGGTACAATTATTTTGCATGGAAATTTGGTGTTATGTATTGTAGACCTGCAATTCTTAGTAATTACTTACTTAAACCTGACCAAACAAGAATCTAGTAGACATCCCGGGTATGATAAAGTTTGAAACACAAAATCATAAATTATAATATAATAAATAACTATAAATACTTAAAACAAATAGTAATGTAATTATAATAAAAATTATTCAATAATCTAATCAAATCAAAAACCCTGAAATTTGCTCAGTTGCAGAAATGTCGCTGTCATTAGATTTAGTGTTTGATGATGAATTTCCCCACAAATCGCTATCGCTCAATTCTGCAAGTGATTCTAATTTATTATCGCTGTTTTCTAGCTGGTCTAAAACCACTTTTGACATAAAGGGACACTTTTTGGTTGCTATTGACAATCTCCAGTTTCCAGGCAGAAAGAACAGTTTTTATAATATAAAATGCATGCAGGGCACTGGACAGACCACTAGGGACAAAGGGGATGTGTTATTATTTGATACAGTACTGTAATCAGTAAGATTACAGTATACTGTATGTGTATTGTGTTTTTCACTTTTTGAATTTGCCGCCGAACTCCGTCCCTGTGCGTCGCAACGCTCGCAGGGAACAGAGCTCGGCACTCGGCAGTGTGGATCGAGCGAGACACAGCTCACAGACACTGCGAGGACACATCACAGGATCTAGGGGACAAGGTAAGTAACTTCCCCTGGATACTGTGATGCAGCCCGAGTCAGGCTCGGGGTTACCGCTCTTAGCATTAAAAACTCACCCCGAGCCAGACTCGGGAATACCGCCAAGGGGGTTAAGGATGGATGGGCTCCCTCCAGGCAAACCTGCCCTCAATCTATCCATTACTATATATGTGCTCCTACTACGGAGGCTCTCAAAATGTATAGAGCTAGGATTGCAGATAATACTGGGGTGCCTTGTTTGCGCCCTCTGCAGCTTATGCATGTATTTGCAAATGTGTGCAAACTAAACTCCTGTATTTAACATGAACTGTTAGACAGGACAATTTGATTTGTTGGAGGCTGGTTGGTAAGTTGAGCTGGGAATTTTTTTTTGTTTTAGATAGAAGAGGTAACATGGTACAGATGTGGATAGGGCAGTAGGGATGAGCCAAGGCTGAGGTTAGCAACATCAACTATGGTAAAATGGGGTAGTTCTGCCAAGTATTACTTGGAAAAAACACAGTATTAAGTCATGTAGCCGTATAGATAAAAAAAAGGCAGTGAGGCAAGTTACTATATGATGTCATCATCTTGCAATGACATCACTCATGGTCAATGATGAAGCAGGAATGCTCCTGCCAATAACTTTTCATATTAACCTTTGTAGATAGTGGCAGTATGTGCAGGATGAACACTGGGAGTAAATGACATGACAACGTAAGCATTTCGTGCAATGTGTTTCCTGAATGATGAAAGGAAGATTTTACACTCGTGCATCCACTCATAGCATAATAAAGCCAGCTGTGGAAACATTAAAAATAAAAATCCATTGCGCTGGCAAATGTTATGAAATTGACACATAAATAATAAATACGACAGTCTTTAAATGAAAACACTGAATGTCTGGTGCTAAGCAAAAAATAATACTTTGTTTAAGGAACTACACAAAAGTAATTTCCAATGGCTGTCAACAATATAACACGTACATAAATCAATAAGGGATATAAAATGTTTTATTAAAAAACAAAAACGCTTGCTGCCATAGCCTATCCGTGTCACCGGTCGGCATCGGGAAAGCTCCATTAACATGTGGAAAGCACAAGGCAAGATAGGATTTGTTTTATTTCAGAATAAATATTTAATCAAAGGTTTGCTTTTAATAAATATCTTATTCATGAGATATATGAAATAGATGTCACTAAAAGCATCACGTCTCCTGTTTATCCAAACAACAGTGAAAAAAAAATGGAGTTAATAGAATTTGCTGTGTCAAAGGAAACCTGTCATAAACAAAGTACATGGACTAATACTGCTGACCCCCTTCTAAAAATGCTAAAACCATGATGCTGCTTATTCACCGATTGCTCCTGGAAAAGGGGGCACACAATTAGGGCCCATGCACATGGGACAGGGGATGCCACCTAATTCAAAAGGCACTCCTTTTAAAAAATAAAAAAATACATTTGGAGGTAACGTGACAGGCTACTGGCCCTTTAAGTCACCTGTCACGGGTATAGTGGCCGGAAGGCTAAAAATCCACACCCCTTTCTAGAATCCTCTGTAGCCCTATATAAAGGGGGTTCTGTCAGGGGTCTGTCACAGTTGACTGGGACTTGTTGACGAGCTCCCCTTCCCTCCCACCCTGTCACACTTTGTGTGGTATGTCACCCTTATTTACCCACTTAAGGACCGGGTATTTTTTTAACACTTGGTGTTTACAAGTTAAAGTAATTTTTTTTTGCTAGAAAGTTACTTCGAACTCCCAAACATTATATATATTTTTTTGAGACACCCTAGAGAATAAAATGGCGGTCATTACAATACTTTATGTCACACGGTATTTATGCAGCAGTCTTTCAAACGGGTATATATTTGGAAAAATACACTTTTTTTAATTAAAAATAAGAAAACAGTAAAGTTAGCCCAATTTTTATTTTATATTGTAAAAGATAATGTTACACCGAGTAAATTGATGCCCAACATATCACGCTTTAAAATTGCGCCCGCTTGTGGAATGATGACAAACTTTGACACTTTAGAATATCCATAGACAAAGTTTAAACATGTCTACAGGTTAGTAGTTTTGAGTTACAATTGCGGCAATACCTCACGTGTGGTTTGAACACCGTTTACATATGCGGGCGCAACTTACGTATGCGTTCGCTTCTGCGCGTGAGCACGGTGGGACAGGTTGCTTTATCCATTTATTTTCTTATTTATTTTACTTTTTATTTTTCACACTGTCCCTTTAAAAAAAAAATTGGGATAACTTTTATTGCTATTACAAGGACTGTAAACATCCCTTGTAATGGAAAAAGAGCATGCAAGGACCTCTTTAATGTGAGATCTTGGGTAAAAAAGATCTCACATTTACACTTAAATGCAATAAAAAAACCTTTTTTTTTTATCTTTTTTTTTTCCCCTTTAAGAACGTTCGGCAGAAGTGACGCTTGATGTTGCTTCCGTCATCCAACAGTATGAAATCGAGTGGGGGCCATCATTCCCTCACTCGACTCCCTGTCTCGCAGGGGAAAGGACCCGATCGACTCTGGTAAGCGGCGGAGACGACTGGAATGCGGCGGGAGGAGGCACCTTTCTCACCGCCGATAAAAGTGAATTTGCGGC
The DNA here is from genome assembly GCA_029206835.1 of Rana muscosa. Classification (NCBI taxonomy): domain Eukaryota; kingdom Metazoa; phylum Chordata; class Amphibia; order Anura; family Ranidae; genus Rana; species Rana muscosa. The sequence continues at coordinate 183,130,833 of CM055121.1, forward strand.
GACTCCGCCGCAGAGACCCCTTTTATCTGAAAGTAGACCGGCCGCCGTTTTAAAAAATACCGGGGTTATGGCAGCTATCTGCTGCCATAACAACGGTATTCAACGTCAAAGTATTGACGTAGAACGACAGTGGGCGGTCTGGAAGTGGTTAAAGGGGGGACTTTGGTTATAATTACTTTGAATTATATTTCGCTTGAGCGTTATAAGTTTTTAATTTAATATAAATTATTTTATGCTTCTTTGAATTAAAAAAAAAATGTTCATTATATTAAAACTAAACAATCACAGTGCCACGGCCATTTCTATGCCATATGAATATTGTGTGTGTTTTTTCTATTTACTGAAAGTATTTATTGATTTTTTTTATATTAACCACTTAAGCCCCGGACCAATATGCAGCTAAAGGACCAGGCCCCTTTTTGCGATTCGGCACTGCGTCGCTTTAACTGACAATTGCGCAGTTGTGCGAAGTGGCTCCCAAACAAAATTGACGTCCTTTTTTTCCCACAAATAGAGCTTTATTTTGGTGGTATTTGATCATCTCTGCGGTTTTTATTTTTTGCGCTATAAATGAAAATAGAGCGATATTTTTGAAAAAAATTCAATATTTTTTACTTTTTGCTATAATAAATATCCCCCAAATAAATATAAAAAAACATTTTTTTTTCCTCAGTTTAGGCCGATCTGTATTCTTCTACATATTTTTGGTAAAAAAAAATTGCAATCAGCGTTTTATTGGTTTGTGCAAAAGTTATAGCGTTTACAAAATAGGGGGTAGTTTTATGGCATTTTTATTATTTATTTTTTTACTAGTTATGGCGGCGATCAGCGATTTTTTTCGTGACTGTGACATTATGGCGGACATGTTGGACACTTTTGACACATTCTTGGGACCATTGTCATTTATACAGCGATCAGTGCTATAAAAATGCACTGGTAACTGTGAAAATTACACTGGCAGTGAAGGGGTTAACCACTAGGTGGCGCTGTAGGGGTTAAGTGTACCCTAAGAAGTGACTCTTACTATAGGGGGCATGGCTACACGTTACACGTCACTGATCGTCTGTTCCGATGACAGGGAACAGACGATCACTGATATGCCAGGGAGAAGAACGAGGAAAGGTTTGTTTACACTCACCTCTCCCCGTTCTTCAGCTCTGTGACCCGTTCGCAGGACACCGGCGGCGTTCAGGTCCCGCGGGTCCCGCGGGTCCCGCGGGCGCAGAGCTCAGGACTGGGTCGCGACCCACGGCTGGGCTCTTAAAGGGCAACGTACCTGTATGTTGATGTTCCCAGCCGTGCCATTCTGCCGACATATATCGGCGTGAGGCGGTACTTAAGTGGTTAAGTTAGTCGAGGGTGCAGCCTTCTGTCCTATGCATGCTTGTTCTAGATCAGTGTTTCTCAAACTTTTTTGTCTTGCGGTGCACCAAAAAGATCTAAAAAAAATTACGGCACACCTGAAAAGGTTTAACAATTTTTGTGGTGAAGAACTTATTTATTTTTACTTGTATATTTAACTTTAAATTTAATGTGAAGGATGTGCCTGTTTTCGACAGCAAATTAGATTGAAACAATTGTAGTCTTCTTTGTACTTTAATTTGCTTGCTTGCTTTCATTTAACAGTTTCTCTTTCAGAGTTCCAGACTTCATTAAGTATTTCTCCATAGCTAAGCAATTTACGCAAATACGCATCAAAGTTGGAATGGAACGGTCTCTATTATTATAATATAATTAGAGTTATTGAGTTCTCCCGAGATCTCGCACAAGTCACGCGTTACAAAAGGAACCAATGAATGACAGACTGACAGAGATTGCGTTTTTATACATGTTACTTTTTTAACTTTTGCAACATTGATTTACAATAAAAGTTTTCGATATGTTCAAGGTTTCAAAATGCTAACAATTTAAAAAAAAATTCAAACATCCCACGGCAAACCTGCAAAACTCTGCACGCAGCACGCAATCACTGTTCTAAATGATGATGGCCATCAGCGTGAGATTACACCCCCAGCAGATCTTTTTTCCCAAAAATCGAATGTTATATTCACGTCAAAGAGGTTCCCAAAAAACAGTTTTGCAGGTTGTCATATGTGGTATTGAACCCCGAAACAAAGACAAAATATTAAATTGAGAGATCAAATCGCATGACAAGTCACAGCCTATTGGAGGCAATGGCACTGTTCCAATACAGTAGGCGCGCTTCTAGCGGCGAGATTGACACCCTATGAGCTCCGTCGCGAGAGCCAGTGCCGAGCTGTCTCGTCATCGGGAAAGGAAAAATGTTCCTTTCGCGATGAGCGACACGCATTGCCAGTAGACGGAGATCCGACGTGGATTCCCGCCAATACCAGGCACTGCGTTTGGTATGAATCCTGAGCGGGAACTCCACGCCAATTTTTAAAGAAAAAACTGGCATGGGTTCCCCCTCCAGGAGCATACCAGGCCCTTGGGTCTGGTCTGGATTTGAAGGGGAAACCCTACGCCGAAAAAACGGCGTGGGGGTCCCCCCCAAAATCCAAACCAGACCCTTATCCGAGCACGCAACCTGGCAGGCCGCAGGGGAAGAGGGGGGGACGAGAGAGCGGCCCCCCTCCCTCCTGAACCGTACCAGGCCGCATGCCCTCAACATGGGGGGTTTGGTGCTCTGGGGCAGGGGGGCGACCTGCGGCCCCCCCACCCCAGAGCACCCTGTCCCCATGTTGATGAGGACAGGGCCTCTTTCCGACAACCCTGGCCATTCCCTTGCCTTCCCTTCCCGACAACCGGGGCCTGGTATGCTCCTGGAGGGGGAACCCATGCCAGTTTTTTCTTTAAAAATTGGCGTGGAGTTCCCGCTCAGGATTCATACCAAACGCAGTGCCTGGTATTGGCGGGAATCGACGTCGGATCCCCGCTCAATACAGTGCCGCGTCTCCTCGCTAGTGATGAGCCGAACACCCCCGGGTTCGGTTCGCACCAGAACCCGCGAACGGACCGAAAGTTCGAACGAACATTAGAACCCTATTAAATACAATGGATGCGAACGTTCGAATTCTAAAGTGCTAATTATAAAAACTATTATGCATGTTATTGTCCTAAAAAGGGTTTGGGAACCCGGGTTCTGCACCAGGGGACATGTATCAATGCAAAAATAAGTTTTAAAAACGGTCGTTTTCCGGGAGCAGTCATTTTAATGATGCATAAAGTGAAAAAAAAAAGTCAAATATTCCTTTAAATATCGTACCTGGGGGGTGTCTAAAGTATGCCTGTGAAGTGCCACGTGTTTCCCGTGTTTAGAACTGTCCCTGCACAAAATGACACTTCTAAAGGAAAAAAAAGCCATTTAAAACTGCTTGCGGCTTTAATGTAATGTCTGGTCCCGGTAATATGGATGAAAATCTTTAAGAAAAATGGCATAGCTACCCCATGACCCCCCCCCTACCCCAGCCCATTACCAGCCCCTTTGGGTCTTGTATGGATATTAAGGGGAACCCCGCACATAAAATAAAAAAGGCCCTATATACTCTGAACAGCCGTATACAGGCGGTGCATACAAGACAGGGACTGTAGGTTTGTTCTTATGTAGAATCTGTTTGTAATTTTGAACAGGTACATTGTTGAAGTGTAGCTCCAGACCAAAAATCTATTTTTAAACTTTTTGGAAAACATAGGTAAGGGTTATCACCCCTGTAACATTTGTTTTGCTGTCTGTGCCCCTGTTCAGAACATTTCACCTCACTTTCCGTCCTAATGACAACTGTTTTTGAAATGTGGTGTTTTTCTTGAAACAAGGATTGCTGATAAAGCATCAGTACAGAGGAGACACCTTTCTCCCATATTTATTCTTACAGGAGAGAATTTTCCTTCCTAGTGGTAGATTTCCTCTCACTTCCTGTTGTCTTCTTGCGTTTGCAAGTAGGAGTCGTTTGTAAGTTGGATGTTTGAAAGTAGGGACCTGCCGTATATACTCTGCAGAAATAGGCCCCTTAGTTGTTGGTGTTGGCACAACACTGTAAGCACTCACAGTTACTCTTGGTTGGTGCTGGAACGCCCTGCTGTCAACTATTATATCAGGAATTTTAATTACATATAATTGTTGAACAGTGGTAGTAAAAATTGGGCCTTTGATGGTGGTGCTGGTGCCACAACACTGTAAGCCCTGACAGTTACTCTTGGTGGGTGCAGCAATGGGCCCTGCTGTGAATTATTAGATCAAGAATTGTAATTACATGCCCCTGTTGAACAGGGGCTGAAAAATTGGGCCTTAGGCACTGGTGGCACAACACTGCAACCCTTCACAGATACTGTACTTGGAGCACAGCAATGAGCCCTGTTGCAAAGTATTGCTTCAAAAATTGTAATGACACGCCCCTGTTAAACAGGGGCTGAAAAATTGGGCCTTAGGCACTGGTGGCACAACACTGCAACTCCTCACAGATACTGTACTTGGAGCACAGCAATGAGCCCTGTTGCAAAGTATTGCTTCAAAAATTGTAATTACACGCCCCTGTTAAACAGGGGCTGAAAAATTGGGCGTTAGGCACTGGTGGCGGCACCCATAAACAAAAATGATCTTCCAAGCTATCATCATCAATCGTATCATTGAGGACTCGGAGGAGGAGGATAGCCAGTCAACATAACAGCACAGGCACTCAGCATCAGCATCAGTCTTGAAGGGATGTGACATTTTAAAATCAATTAGTCTGTTATATCAGCATCAGGTGTGTGGTAGCTGGTGGTGATCCAAGACTGGTTCATCTTGATGAAAGTCAGTCGATCAACCGAGTCGGTGGACAGGCGCACCCTGTGATCCGTGACAAATCCTCCAGCAGCACTGAATGTGCGTTCCGAAAGAACGCTGGATGCAGGACAGGCCAGTAGCTCAATTGCATACTGTGCAAGCTCTGGCCAGTGATCCATCCTCAAGACCCAGTAAGCCAGAGGATTTTCGGTGGGGAAGGTGTCCAAGTCTGACCTTGCCCCTAGATATTCCTGCACCATGTTTATCAGACGCTGGCGATGGTTGCTGGAACCGATCATACTTTGGGGCTGCGGACTAAAGAATTGTCTGAACGCATCGGTCAGACGGCCACCTTCCCCACCGCTCCTTCTTTGACTGGCCGAAGCCTCAGCAACTCGTTGTCCAGGACCAGGAGTTTGCAACCTCCCAGTCTCTGGGAACGCGTTGCACAGACCTTTCTGCAAGGCCTCCCGGAGTTGTCTCATCCTCTGCTCCCTCTGCGACGGTAACATAAGGTCCGCAACCTTACCCTTGTACCGTGGATCAAGGAGAGTGGCCAGCCAGTAATGGTCCCTCTCCTTGATCCGAAGAATACGAGGATCCTTCCGCAGACTTTGCAGGATCAGGGAGGCCATGCAGCGTAGGTTTGCTGAGGCATTCGCTCCGGAGTCCTCTGGGTCACTAAGGACGACATGATCCGCAGCCACCTCCTCCCAGCCACGTACAAGTCCACTGGTTTCTTGGGACTGTAAATCATCCCTAAAAGACTGCTGCTGATGATGCTGAGTGCCAGCCTCCACCTCCATGCTGACACAATCCTCCTCCTCCTCCTCCTCCTCCTCCTCCTCCTCTTCCTGTGCGATGGGTGGGACAGAAGGAACACTGTCTGGGTAAAGGGGGCCTTGAGAGGCAAGGAAGTCCTCCTCTTCCTGCCTCTGTTCTGCCTCAAGTGCCCTGTCCATTATTCCACGCAGCGTGTGCTCCAACAGGTGGACAAGAGGTACAGTGTCACTGATGCATGCACTGTCACTGCTCACCATCCTCGTGGCCTCCTCAAATGGTGCCAGGACAGTGCATGCATCCCTGATCATGCCCCACTGGCGTGGAGAAAAAAAACCAAGCTCCCCTGACCCTGTCCTGGTGCCGTAGTCGCACAGGTACTCATTGATGGCCCTCTGCTGCGTGTGCAGCCGCTGCAGCATGGCCAACGTTGAGTTCCACCTGGTGGGCATGTCACATATAAGGCGGTTCTTGGGCAGGTTCAACTCCTTTTGCAGCTCAGCCAGGCGAGCACTGGCATTATAAGATCTGCGGAAATGCACACAGACTTTCCTGGCCTGCCTCAGGACATCCTGTAAGCCCGGGTACCTGCCCAAGAAGCGCTGCACCACCAGGTTAAGGACGTGAGCCACACAGGGCACATGGGTCAGTTGTCCCTGTCGGAGGGCGGAGAGGAGGTTGGTGCCATTGTCGCAAACCACCATTCCTGGCTTAAGCTGGCGTGGCGTCAACCACCTCTCGGCCTGGCCCTGCAGAGCAGACAGGACCTCTGCCCCAGTGTGGCTTCTGTCCCCCAAACACACCAGCGCAAGCACGGCATGGCATCTTTTTGCCTGCGTACTTGCGTAGCCCCGTGAACGGCTACGGAGCACCGCTGGTTCATAGGACAAACCACAGGAAGAGGCCATGGAGGAAGAAGAAGAGGAGGGGGTGGAGGAGAGAGGTGTGTCACAACCAGTAGTAGCATTTTGGAGGCGTGGCGGTGGGACAACCTCCAACACTACTGCACCTTGTCCTGAATCCTTCCCAGCTGCCAAAAGAGTGACCCAATGGGCCGTGAAAGAAAGGTAACGTCCCTGTCCATGCCTGCTGGACCATGAGTCAGCGGTAATATGCACCTTACCGCTGACCGCCCTGTCCAGCGAGGCCAAGACATTGCCTTCCACATGCCGGTAGAGAGCCGGAATAGCCTTCCGTGAGAAAAAGTGGCGTTTGGGAACCTGCCACTGAGGAACCGCACATTGCACAAACTCACGGAAGGGGGCCGAGTCTACCAACTGAAAAGGCAGCAGTTGAAGCGCTAGCAATTTAGCCAAGCTAGCATTCAACCGCTGGGCATGTGGATGGCTGGGAGTGAACTTCTTTCGACGGTCCAGCAGCTGGGGCAGGGAAATTTGCCTGCTAGAATCGGACGTCGGTGTACTGCTAGCAGAGTGGGCGCAAGTACTTGGCTGTGACACACCTAATTCTACACCTTCATTCCTCTCAGTGCATGTTTCAGAGAGGACTGAAGTTATAGTGGGGTTGGAGATCCCAGCTGATGCGGTGCAAGGAGAGGTCCGCTTGGTTCTTTGGTGTGGGTCTTTGAGGTAGGCTTGCCAACGAGCTGCATGGCAGGTCAACATATGTCTGGTCAGGCATGTGGTACCCAAGCGGCTGATGTTTTGGCCACGCGATATACGCTTGAGACATATGTTGCAAACAGCAGCTGTGCGATCTGATGCACTAGCCTCAAAAAAGGCCCACACCAAAGAACTTTTTGAATGACGGGCAGAGGCAGCGCCCTGCACAGGCGGAGCTCTGCGGTGTGATTCCGTCGGTGTACTGCCCTTACGCTGGCCACCAAAGGGCATCCTGCCTCGTTGGAGATGTGCCTCCTCCTCATCCTCCTCCTCCTCCTCTCTCCTATTAGGCACCCACGTGGAGTCATTGACCTCATCATCCCCTCCCTCCTCATCACTGGAGCCAATCTGGCAGTATGCTGCAGCTGCTGGAACATGACTGCCAGATTGGTGTCCTTCTTGAGCATCCCCTCTGTCTGCTCTCACGCTACTGCCTTCCTCTAGCTGGGTTTCATCATCAGACCCTTCGAAACGCTGGGCATCCTCCTGGAGCATGTACCCAACACTGTGCTGAAACAGTTCGGGGGACTCCTCAGGAGGAGGACATGGTGGGTCTAGGGAAGGAGTGACTGATGATTTGTCTGACATTGATACCAGGGAAGACGACGCTTTGGCAGCTGCTTTTCCAGTACCCTGAGCCTGGGTGAGAGAGGATGAGGAGGAGGAGGAGGGCTTGGTCATCCACTCTACCAAGTCTTCGGCATGATGTGGCTCAACATGTCCAGCTGCCGAAAAGAAGGACAAGCGTGTCCCATGGCCATGTGCTGATGACAATGCACCGCGTCCACGACCAGCACTGTTGCCCCCAGACACAGAGCCTGCTTGCCCTCTTTTATTGCCTCCTGACTGTCTGCCTCTCCTTGTTTGCCTTCCAGACATTCTAATAGATGGCCTGCAGGGAGATGGGAAAAAAGCAATAAGGGCTACCTTCAGGTGTCCTTCTCTGTCCCTTGAAACAAGGACTTTCACAGTGAAAGAAACTGACACTGTCCCTACCTAGAGTTTTCTGTCCCTAGAATAAATGTTTTTTTTAATCACAATATAGCACAAGGACAATTCACTCAATGTCTCTCCAGGTCCCTGGAAACAAGGACTTGCAGAGTGAAAGAAACTGACACTGTCCCTACCTAGAGTTTTCTGTCCCTAGAAAAAATGTTTTTTTTAAGCACAATATAGCACAAGGACAATTAACTCACTGTCCTTACAGGTCCCTGGAAACAAGGACTTGCAGAGTGAAAGAAAAAAAACACTCTCCCTACCTACAGTTTTCTGTCCCTAGAAAAAATGTTTTTTTTAAGCACAATATAGCACAAGTAAAATTAACTCACTGTCCTTACAGGTCCCTGGAAACAAGGACTTGCAGAGTGAAAGAAAAAAAACACTCTCCCTACCTACAGTTTTCTGTCCCTAGAAAAAATGTTTTTTTTAATCACAATATAGCACAAGGAAAATTAACTCACTGTCCTTACAGGTCCCTGGAAACAAGGACTTGCAGAGTGAAAGAAACTGACACTGTCCCTACCTAGAGTTTTCTGTCCCTAGAATAAATGTTTTTTTTAATCACAATATAGCACAAGGAAAATTAACTCACTGTCCTTACAGGTCCCTGGAAACAAGGACTTGCAGAGTGAAAGAAACTGACACTGTCCCTACCTAGAGTTTTCTGTCCCTAGAATAAATGTTTTTTTTAAGCACAATATAGCACAAGGACAATTAACTCACTGTCCTTACAGGTCCCTGGAAACAAGGACTTGCAGAGTGAAAGAAAAAAAACACTCTCCCTACCTACAGTTTTCTGTCCCTAGAAAAAATGTTTTTTTTAATCACAATATAGCACAAGGAAAATTAACTCACTGTCCTTACAGGTCCCTGGAAACAAGGACTTGCAGAGTGAAAGAAACTGACACTGTCCCTACCTAGAGTTTTCTGTCCCTAGAATAAATGTTTTTTTTAATCACAATATAGCACAAGGAAAATTAACTCACTGTCCTTACAGGTCCCTGGAAACAAGGACTTGCAGAGTGAAAGAAACTGACACTGTCCCTACCTAGAGTTTTCTGTCCCTAGAATAAATGTTTTTTTTAAGCACAATATAGCACAAGGACAATTAACTCACTGTCCTTACAGGTCCCTGGAAACAAGGACTTGCAGAGTGAAAGAAAAAAAACACTCTCCCTACCTACAGTTTTCTGTCCCTAGAAAAAATGTTTTTTTTAATCACAATATAGCACAAGGAAAATTAACTCACTGTCCTTACAGGTCCCTGGAAACAAGGACTTGCAGAGTGAAAGAAAAAAAACACTCTCCCTACCTACAGTTTTCTGTCCCTAGAAAAAATGTTTTTTTTAATCACAATATAGCACAAGGAAAATTAACTCACTGTCCTTACAGGTCCCTGGAAACAAGGACTTGCAGAGTGAAAGAAAAAAAACACTCTCCCTACCTACAGTTTTCTGTCCCTAGAAAAAATGTTTTTTTTAATCACAATATAGCACAAGGAAAATTAACTCACTGTCCTTACAGGTCCCTGGAAACAAGGACTTGCAGAGTGAAAGAAACTGACACTGTCCCTACCTAGAGTTTTCTGTCCCTAGAATAAATGTTTTTTTTAAGCACAATATAGCACAAGGACAATTAACTCACTGTCCTTACAGGTCCCTGGAAACAAGGACTTGCAGAGTGAAAGAAAAAAAACACTCTCCCTACCTACAGTTTTCTGTCCCTAGAAAAAATGTTTTTTTTAATCACAATATAGCACAAGGAAAATTAACTCACTGTCCTTACAGGTCCCTGGAAACAAGGACTTGCAGAGTGAAAGAAACTGACACTGTCCCTACCTAGAGTTTTCTGTCCCTAGAATAAATGTTTTTTTTAATCACAATATAGCACAAGGAAAATTAACTCACTGTCCTTACAGGTCCCTGGAAACAAGGACTTGCAGAGTGAAAGAAACTGACACTGTCCCTACCTAGAGTTTTCTGTCCCTAGAATAAATGTTTTTTTTAAGCACAATATAGCACAAGGACAATTAACTCACTGTCCTTACAGGTCCCTGGAAACAAGGACTTGCAGAGTGAAAGAAAAAAAACACTCTCCCTACCTACAGTTTTCTGTCCCTAGAAAAAATGTTTTTTTTAATCACAATATAGCACAAGGAAAATTAACTCACTGTCCTTACAGGTCCCTGGAAACAAGGACTTGCAGAGTGAAAGAAAAAAAACACTCTCCCTACCTACAGTTTTCTGTCCCTAGAAAAAATGTTTTTTTTAATCACAATATAGCACAAGGAAAATTAACTCACTGTCCTTACAGGTCCCTGGAAACAAGGACTTGCAGAGTGAAAGAAAAAAAACACTCTCCCTACCTACAGTTTTCTGTCCCTAGAAAAAATGTTTTTTTTAATCACAATATAGCACAAGGAAAATTAACTCACTGTCCTTACAGGTCCCTGGAAACAAGGACTTGCAGAGTGAAAGAAACTGACACTGTCCCTACCTAGAGTTTTCTGTCCCTAGAATAAATGTTTTTTTTAAGCACAATATAGCACAAGGACAATTAACTCACTGTCCTTACAGGTCCCTGGAAACAAGGACTTGCAGAGTGAAAGAAAAAAAACACTCTCCCTACCTACAGTTTTCTGTCCCTAGAAAAAATGTTTTTTTTAATCACAATATAGCACAAGGAAAATTAACTCACTGTCCTTACAGGTCCCTGGAAACAAGGACTTGCAGAGTGAAAGAAACTGACACTGTCCCTACCTAGAGTTTTCTGTCCCTAGAATAAATGTTTTTTTTAAGCACAATATAGCACAAGGACAATTAACTCACTGTCCTTACAGGTCCCTGGAAACAAGGACTTGCAGAGTGAAAAAAAAAAAACACTCTCCCTACCTACAGTTTTCTGTCCCTAGAAAAAATGTTTTTTTTAAGCACAATATAGCACAAGGACAATTAACTCACTGTCCTTACAGGTCCCTGGAAACAAGGACTTGCAGAGTGAAAGAAAAAAAACACTCTCCCTACCTAGAGTTTTCTGTCCCTAGAATAAATGTTTTTTTTAATCACAATATAGCACAAGGAAAATTAACTCACTGTCCTTACAGGTCCCTGGAAACAAGGACTTGCAGAGTGAAAGAAACTGACACTGTCCCTACCTAGAGTTTTCTGTCCCTAGAATAAATGTTTTTTTTAAGCACAATATAGCACAAGGACAATTAACTCACTGTCCTTACAGGTCCCTGGAAACAAGGACTTGCAGAGTGAAAGAAAAAAAACACTCTCCCTACCTACAGTTTTCTGTCCCTAGAAAAAATGTTTTTTTTAATCACAATATAGCACAAGGAAAATTAACTCACTGTCCTTACAGGTCCCTGGAAACAAGGACTTGCAGAGTGAAAGAAACTGACACTGTCCCTACCTAGAGTTTTCTGTCCCTAGAATAAATGTTTTTTTTAAGCACAATATAGCACAAGGACAATTAACTCACTGTCCTTACAGGTCCCTGGAAACAAGGACTTGCAGAGTGAAAGAAAAAAAACACTCTCCCTACCTACAGTTTTCTGTCCCTAGAAAAAATGTTTTTTTTAAGCACAATATAGCACAAGTAAAATTAACTCACTGTCCTTACAGGTCCCTGGAAACAAGGACTTGCAGAGTGAAAGAAAAAAAACACTCTCCCTACCTACAGTTTTCTGTCCCTAGAAAAAATGTTTTTTTTAATCACAATATAGCACAAGGAAAATTAACTCACTGTCCTTACAGGTCCCTGGAAACAAGGACTTGCAGAGTGAAAGAAACTGACACTGTCCCTACCTAGAGTTTTCTGTCCCTAGAATAAATGTTTTTTTTAATCACAATATAGCACAAGGACAATTAACTCACTGTCCTTACAGGTCCCTGGAAACAAGGACTTGCAGAGTGAAAGAAACTGACACTGTCCCTACCTAGAGTTTTCTGTCCCTAGAATAAATGTTTTTTTTAAGCACAATATAGCACAAGGACAATTAACTCACTGTCCTTACAGGTCCCTGGAAACAAGGACTTGCAGAGTGAAAGAAAAAAAACACTCTCCCTACCTACAGTTTTCTGTCCCTAGAAAAAATGTTTTTTTTAATCACAATATAGCACAAGGAAAATTAACTCACTGTCCTTACAGGTCCCTGGAAACAAGGACTTGCAGAGTGAAAGAAACTGACACTGTCCCTACCTAGAGTTTTCTGTCCCTAGAATAAATGTTTTTTTTAATCACAATATAGCACAAGGACAATTAACTCACTGTCCTTACAGGTCCCTGGAAACAAGGACTTGCAGAGTGAAAGAAACTGACACTGTCCCTACCTAGAGTTTTCTGTCCCTAGAATAAATGTTTTTTTTAAGCACAATATAGCACAAGGACAATTAACTCACTGTCCTTACAGGTCCCTGGAAACAAGGACTTGCAGAGTGAAAGAAACTGACACTGTCCCTACCTAGAGTTTTCTGTCCCTAGAATAAATGTTTTTTTTAAGCACAATATAGCACAAGGACAATTAACTCACTGTCCTTACAGGTCCCTGGAAACAAGGACTTGCAGAGTGAAAGAAAAAAAACACTCTCCCTACCTACAGTTTTCTGTCCCTAGAAAAAATGTTTTTTTTAATCACAATATAGCACAAGGAAAATTAACTCACTGTCCTTACAGGTCCCTGGAAACAAGGACTTGCAGAGTGAAAGAAAAAAAACACTCTCCCTACCTACAGTTTTCTGTCCCTAGAAAAAATGTTTTTTTTAATCACAATATAGCACAAGGAAAATTAACTCACTGTCCTCACAGGTCCCTGGAAACAAGGACTTGCAGAGTGAAAGAAAAAAAACACTCTCCCTACCTACAGTTTTCTGTCCCTAGAAAAAATGTTTTTTTTAATCACAATATAGCACAAGGAAAATTAACTCACTGTCCTTACAGGTCCCTGGAAACAAGGACTTGCAGAGTGAAAGAAACTGACACTGTCCCTACCTAGAGTTTTCTGTCCCTAGAATAAATGTTTTTTTTAAGCACAATATAGCACAAGGACAATTAACTCACTGTCCTTACAGGTCCCTGGAAACAAGGACTTGCAGAGTGAAAGAAAAAAAACACTCTCCCTACCTACAGTTTTCTGTCCCTAGAAAAAATGTTTTTTTTAATCACAATATAGCACAAGGAAAATTAACTCACTGTCCTTACAGGTCCCTGGAAACAAGGACTTGCAGAGTGAAAGAAACTGACACTGTCCCTACCTAGAGTTTTCTGTCCCTAGAATAAATGTTTTTTTTAAGCACAATATAGCACAAGGACAATTAACTCACTGTCCTTACAGGTCCCTGGAAACAAGGACTTGCAGAGTGAAAAAAAAAAACACTCTCCCTACCTACAGTTTTCTGTCCCTAGAAAAAATGTTTTTTTTAAGCACAATATAGCACAAGGACAATTAACTCACTGTCCTTACAGGTCCCTGGAAACAAGGACTTGCAGAGTGAAAGAAAAAAAACACTCTCCCTACCTAGAGTTTTCTGTCCCTAGAATAAATGTTTTTTTTAATCACAATATAGCACAAGGAAAATTAACTCACTGTCCTTACAGGTCCCTGGAAACAAGGACTTGCAGAGTGAAAGAAACTGACACTGTCCCTACCTAGAGTTTTCTGTCCCTAGAATAAATGTTTTTTTTAAGCACAATATAGCACAAGGACAATTAACTCACTGTCCTTACAGGTCCCTGGAAACAAGGACTTGCAGAGTGAAAGAAAAAAAACACTCTCCCTACCTACAGTTTTCTGTCCCTAGAAAAAATGTTTTTTTTAATCACAATATAGCACAAGGAAAATTAACTCACTGTCCTTACAGGTCCCTGGAAACAAGGACTTGCAGAGTGAAAGAAACTGACACTGTCCCTACCTAGAGTTTTCTGTCCCTAGAATAAATGTTTTTTTTAAGCACAATATAGCACAAGGACAATTAACTCACTGTCCTTACAGGTCCCTGGAAACAAGGACTTGCAGAGTGAAAGAAAAAAAACACTCTCCCTACCTACAGTTTTCTGTCCCTAGAAAAAATGTTTTTTTTAAGCACAATATAGCACAAGTAAAATTAACTCACTGTCCTTACAGGTCCCTGGAAACAAGGACTTGCAGAGTGAAAGAAAAAAAACACTCTCCCTACCTACAGTTTTCTGTCCCTAGAAAAAATGTTTTTTTTAATCACAATATAGCACAAGGAAAATTAACTCACTGTCCTTACAGGTCCCTGGAAACAAGGACTTGCAGAGTGAAAGAAACTGACACTGTCCCTACCTAGAGTTTTCTGTCCCTAGAATAAATGTTTTTTTTAATCACAATATAGCACAAGGACAATTAACTCACTGTCCTTACAGGTCCCTGGAAACAAGGACTTGCAGAGTGAAAGAAACTGACACTGTCCCTACCTAGAGTTTTCTGTCCCTAGAATAAATGTTTTTTTTAAGCACAATATAGCACAAGGACAATTAACTCACTGTCCTTACAGGTCCCTGGAAACAAGGACTTGCAGAGTGAAAGAAAAAAAACACTCTCCCTACCTACAGTTTTCTGTCCCTAGAAAAAATGTTTTTTTTAATCACAATATAGCACAAGGAAAATTAACTCACTGTCCTTACAGGTCCCTGGAAACAAGGACTTGCAGAGTGAAAGAAACTGACACTGTCCCTACCTAGAGTTTTCTGTCCCTAGAATAAATGTTTTTTTTAATCACAATATAGCACAAGGACAATTAACTCACTGTCCTTACAGGTCCCTGGAAACAAGGACTTGCAGAGTGAAAGAAACTGACACTGTCCCTACCTAGAGTTTTCTGTCCCTAGAATAAATGTTTTTTTTAAGCACAATATAGCACAAGGACAATTAACTCACTGTCCTTACAGGTCCCTGGAAACAAGGACTTGCAGAGTGAAAGAAACTGACACTGTCCCTACCTAGAGTTTTCTGTCCCTAGAATAAATGTTTTTTTTAAGCACAATATAGCACAAGGACAATTAACTCACTGTCCTTACAGGTCCCTGGAAACAAGGACTTGCAGAGTGAAAGAAAAAAAACACTCTCCCTACCTACAGTTTTCTGTCCCTAGAAAAAATGTTTTTTTTAATCACAATATAGCACAAGGAAAATTAACTCACTGTCCTTACAGGTCCCTGGAAACAAGGACTTGCAGAGTGAAAGAAACTGACACTGTCCCTACCTAGAGTTTTCTGTCCCTAGAATAAATGTTTTTTTTAAGCACAATATAGCACAAGGACAATTAACTCACTGTCCTTACAGGTCCCTGGAAACAAGGACTTGCAGAGTGAAAAAAAAAACACTCTCCCTACCTACAGTTTTCTGTCCCTAGAAAAAATGTTTTTTTTAAGCACAATATAGCACAAGGACAATTAACTCACTGTCCTTACAGGTCCCTGGAAACAAGGACTTGCAGAGTGAAAGAAAAAAAACACTCTCCCTACCTAGAGTTTTCTGTCCCTAGAATAAATGTTTTTTTTAATCACAATATAGCACAAGGAAAATTAACTCACTGTCCTTACAGGTCCCTGGAAACAAGGACTTGCAGAGTGAAAGAAACTGACACTGTCCCTACCTAGAGTTTTCTGTCCCTAGAATAAATGTTTTTTTTAAGCACAATATAGCACAAGGACAATTAACTCACTGTCCTTACAGGTCCCTGGAAACAAGGACTTGCAGAGTGAAAGAAAAAAAACACTCTCCCTACCTACAGTTTTCTGTCCCTAGAAAAAATGTTTTTTTTAATCACAATATAGCACAAGGAAAATTAACTCACTGTCCTTACAGGTCCCTGGAAACAAGGACTTGCAGAGTGAAAGAAACTGACACTGTCCCTACCTAGAGTTTTCTGTCCCTAGAATAAATGTTTTTTTTAAGCACAATATAGCACAAGGACAATTAACTCACTGTCCTTACAGGTCCCTGGAAACAAGGACTTGCAGAGTGAAAGAAAAAAAACACTCTCCCTACCTACAGTTTTCTGTCCCTAGAAAAAATGTTTTTTTTAAGCACAATATAGCACAAGTAAAATTAACTCACTGTCCTTACAGGTCCCTGGAAACAAGGACTTGCAGAGTGAAAGAAAAAAAACACTCTCCCTACCTACAGTTTTCTGTCCCTAGAAAAAATGTTTTTTTTAATCACAATATAGCACAAGGAAAATTAACTCACTGTCCTTACAGGTCCCTGGAAACAAGGACTTGCAGAGTGAAAGAAACTGACACTGTCCCTACCTAGAGTTTTCTGTCCCTAGAATAAATGTTTTTTTTAATCACAATATAGCACAAGGACAATTAACTCACTGTCCTTACAGGTCCCTGGAAACAAGGACTTGCAGAGTGAAAGAAACTGACACTGTCCCTACCTAGAGTTTTCTGTCCCTAGAATAAATGTTTTTTTTAAGCACAATATAGCACAAGGACAATTAACTCACTGTCCTTACAGGTCCCTGGAAACAAGGACTTGCAGAGTGAAAGAAAAAAAACACTCTCCCTACCTACAGTTTTCTGTCCCTAGAAAAAATGTTTTTTTTAATCACAATATAGCACAAGGAAAATTAACTCACTGTCCTTACAGGTCCCTGGAAACAAGGACTTGCAGAGTGAAAGAAACTGACACTGTCCCTACCTAGAGTTTTCTGTCCCTAGAATAAATGTTTTTTTTAATCACAATATAGCACAAGGACAATTAACTCACTGTCCTTACAGGTCCCTGGAAACAAGGACTTGCAGAGTGAAAGAAACTGACACTGTCCCTACCTAGAGTTTTCTGTCCCTAGAATAAATGTTTTTTTTAAGCACAATATAGCACAAGGACAATTAACTCACTGTCCTTACAGGTCCCTGGAAACAAGGACTTGCAGAGTGAAAGAAACTGACACTGTCCCTACCTAGAGTTTTCTGTCCCTAGAATAAATGTTTTTTTTAAGCACAATATAGCACAAGGACAATTAACTCACTGTCCTTACAGGTCCCTGGAAACAAGGACTTGCAGAGTGAAAGAAAAAAAACACTCTCCCTACCTACAGTTTTCTGTCCCTAGAAAAAATGTTTTTTTTAATCACAATATAGCACAAGGAAAATTAACTCACTGTCCTTACAGGTCCCTGGAAACAAGGACTTGCAGAGTGAAAGAAAAAAAACACTCTCCCTACCTACAGTTTTCTGTCCCTAGAAAAAATGTTTTTTTTAATCACAATATAGCACAAGGAAAATTAACTCACTGTCCTTACAGGTCCCTGGAAACAAGGACTTGCAGAGTGAAAGAAAAAAAACACTCTCCCTACCTACAGTTTTCTGTCCCTAGAAAAAATGTTTTTTTTAATCACAATATAGCACAAGGAAAATTAACTCACTGTCCTTACAGGTCCCTGGAAACAAGGACTTGCAGAGTGAAAGAAACTGACACTGTCCCTACCTAGAGTTTTCTGTCCCTAGAATAAATGTTTTTTTTAAGCACAATATAGCACAAGGACAATTAACTCACTGTCCTTACAGGTCCCTGGAAACAAGGACTTGCAGAGTGAAAGAAAAAAAACACTCTCCCTACCTACAGTTTTCTGTCCCTAGAAAAAATGTTTTTTTTAATCACAATATAGCACAAGGAAAATTAACTCACTGTCCTTACAGGTCCCTGGAAACAAGGACTTGCAGAGTGAAAGAAACTGACACTGTCCCTACCTAGAGTTTTCTGTCCCTAGAATAAATGTTTTTTTTAAGCACAATATAGCACAAGGACAATTAACTCACTGTCCTTACAGGTCCCTGGAAACAAGGACTTGCAGAGTGAAAGAAACTGACACTGTCCCTACCTAGAGTTTTCTGTCCCTAGAATAAATGTTTTTTTTAAGCACAATATAGCACAAGGACAATTAACTCACTGTCCTTACAGGTCCCTGGAAACAAGGACTTGCAGAGTGAAAGAAAAAAAACACTCTCCCTACCTACAGTTTTCTGTCCCTAGAAAAAATGTTTTTTTTAATCACAATATAGCACAAGGAAAATTAACTCACTGTCCTTACAGGTCCCTGGAAACAAGGACTTGCAGAGTGAAAGAAAAAAAACACTCTCCCTACCTAGAGTTTTCTGTCCCTAGAATAAATGTTTTTTTTAAGCACAATATAGCACAAGGACAATTAACTCACTGTCCTTACAGGTCCCTGGAAACAAGGACTTGCAGAGTGAAAGAAAAAAAACACTCTCCCTACCTACAGTTTTCTGTCCCTAGAAAAAATGTTTTTTTTAATCACAATATAGCACAAGGAAAATTAACTCACTGTCCTTACAGGTCCCTGGAAACAAGGACTTGCAGAGTGAAAGAAACTGACACTGTCCCTACCTAGAGTTTTCTGTCCCTAGAATAAATGTTTTTTTTAAGCACAATATAGCACAAGGACAATTAACTCACTGTCCTTACAGGTCCCTGGAAACAAGGACTTGCAGAGTGAAAGAAAAAAAACACTCTCCCTACCTACAGTTTTCTGTCCCTAGAAAAAATGTTTTTTTTAAGCACAATATAGCACAAGTAAAATTAACTCACTGTCCTTACAGGTCCCTGGAAACAAGGACTTGCAGAGTGAAAGAAAAAAAACACTCTCCCTACCTACAGTTTTCTGTCCCTAGAAAAAATGTTTTTTTTAATCACAATATAGCACAAGGAAAATTAACTCACTGTCCTTACAGGTCCCTGGAAACAAGGACTTGCAGAGTGAAAGAAACTGACACTGTCCCTACCTAGAGTTTTCTGTCCCTAGAATAAATGTTTTTTTTAATCACAATATAGCACAAGGACAATTAACTCACTGTCCTTACAGGTCCCTGGAAACAAGGACTTGCAGAGTGAAAGAAACTGACACTGTCCCTACCTAGAGTTTTCTGTCCCTAGAATAAATGTTTTTTTTAAGCACAATATAGCACAAGGACAATTAACTCACTGTCCTTACAGGTCCCTGGAAACAAGGACTTGCAGAGTGAAAGAAAAAAAACACTCTCCCTACCTACAGTTTTCTGTCCCTAGAAAAAATGTTTTTTTTAATCACAATATAGCACAAGGAAAATTAACTCACTGTCCTTACAGGTCCCTGGAAACAAGGACTTGCAGAGTGAAAGAAACTGACACTGTCCCTACCTAGAGTTTTCTGTCCCTAGAATAAATGTTTTTTTTAATCACAATATAGCACAAGGACAATTAACTCACTGTCCTTACAGGTCCCTGGAAACAAGGACTTGCAGAGTGAAAGAAACTGACACTGTCCCTACCTAGAGTTTTCTGTCCCTAGAATAAATGTTTTTTTTAAGCACAATATAGCACAAGGACAATTAACTCACTGTCCTTACAGGTCCCTGGAAACAAGGACTTGCAGAGTGAAAGAAACTGACACTGTCCCTACCTAGAGTTTTCTGTCCCTAGAATAAATGTTTTTTTTAAGCACAATATAGCACAAGGACAATTAACTCACTGTCCTTACAGGTCCCTGGAAACAAGGACTTGCAGAGTGAAAGAAAAAAAACACTCTCCCTACCTACAGTTTTCTGTCCCTAGAAAAAATGTTTTTTTTAATCACAATATAGCACAAGGAAAATTAACTCACTGTCCTTACAGGTCCCTGGAAACAAGGACTTGCAGAGTGAAAGAAACTGACACTGTCCCTACCTAGAGTTTTCTGTCCCTAGAATAAATGTTTTTTTTAATCACAATATAGCACAAGGACAATTAACTCACTGTCCTTACAGGTCCCTGGAAACAAGGACTTGCAGAGTGAAAGAAACTGACACTGTCCCTACCTAGAGTTTTCTGTCCCTAGAATAAATGTTTTTTTTAAGCACAATATAGCACAAGGACAATTAACTCACTGTCCTTACAGGTCCCTGGAAACAAGGACTTGCAGAGAGAAAGAAACTGACACTGTCCCTACCTAGAGTTTTCTGTCCCTAGAATAAATGTTTTTTTTAAGCACAATATAGCACAAGGACAATTAACTCACTGTCCTTACAGGTCCCTGGAAACAAGGACTTGCAGAGTGAAAGAAACTGACACTGTCCCTACCTAGAGTTTTCTGTCCCTAGAATAAATGTTTTTTTTAAGCAC
Organism: Rana muscosa; assembly: GCA_029206835.1. Taxonomy (NCBI): domain Eukaryota; kingdom Metazoa; phylum Chordata; class Amphibia; order Anura; family Ranidae; genus Rana; species Rana muscosa. The sequence continues at coordinate 183,151,090 of CM055121.1, forward strand.
ACTATAGCAGAAGCACAAAACACACTGACACTCTCCCTACCTATCCTTCTCTTTCCCTAAACTAAAGGAATCCAGGTTAAGCAAGAAAGAAATAACAGTCACTGTCCCTGCCTATGCTACTCTATCCCTGCTCCGGAACACACTACACTAGGCCGCCGTGCTGGCGGCCTTTTATAGTGTGGGGCGTGTACTAAACACCCTCAGCAATAATTGGCCACAGGCATCCTGCCTGTGGCCAATCATTGCTCTCCTCGCTGCCGGCGCTGTGATTGGCCAAGCATGCGGGGTCACAGTGCATGCTTGGCCAATCACAGCGCCTGGATGACACTGCGATGGCGTAGTGCATTGTGGGCCGTTCGCGTCACTCGAATTTGGCGCGAACGGCCCAAATCGTTCGATCTTCGTCGAACGATCGAACAGCCAATGTTCGAGTCGAACGTATGTTCGACTCGAACACGAAGCTCATCCCTACTCCTCGCTATTGCAGCGAGCGCGACATGTGTCGCCACCCTGTAGCCGAGATGTCGGCACCCCTGTCGCCGAGAATCTCCGCGATAGGATCGCAATGAATATACAATGTCGGCGGCACCTACTGTAGGTGCGACACCAATTTTGCGGCACCGCACTGATTTGCAAAAGTAGTTCCTGCACTACTTTTGCCGATTTCAGGTGCGACTTCAATACACATCTGTGCATGAAGCCACTAAGATGTCTATCAAGTAGCACATTAAATCGCGTTGACCTTGCTACTCGCTACTTTAATGCATCCTATGCATTAAGGTGAAAAAACACCTTGCAGTGTCCGGCCCCCCCGTTTTAGTAACCTGAGCCCCGATTTTCTGTGGGCGTGTCCCCGCCATACTTCTCTCCACGGAGTCCCAGCTTTGATTGGATAGATTGATAGCAGCACAGCCATTGGCTCCCGCTGCTGTCAATCAAATCAAATGACGCGGGCGCCTGGGGGCGAGGCCGAGTCATACACTCAGCGTCTATGGATGCCGAGTGAATGACTCAGGAGCGTGCCCGCAAGGTAACCCCCTTCGGGAGAGAGCTTCCCAGATGGGGTTATCTATTGCGGGGAGGAGCCGCGAGAGCCGCCATGGGACTCCAGAACAGGAGGATCGGGGCCACTCTGTGCAAAACGAGCTGTACAGTGGAGGTAAGTATGACATGTTTGTTATTTAAAAAAAAAACAACTGAACCTTTAGTGTCACTTTAAGTCTAACACTCCCCTCTCCCCAGAATGACAATACTGTTGTCCAAAAGTTTCTGCTTTACTACTTCATCGAGATTACAGACATCCTAAGGCCACTTTCACACGGGTGCCTCTGCTAAGCAGAATCCGCTTGCTCAACGGGGGGATCTCTCTGCTGATCCCCGCTGAGCAGGCGGATTGACAGGTCCGTGTCTGCTCCACTATGCAGAGCAAACACGCACACTCCTCTATGGGACAATCAGATGGAAATGGACCGCCTGTTAATTCCATTCAATGTCATTCAATCTGATCCACCGGACGGATGGGAAATAGGACCATCCGTCTGTTTTTGGCAGACAGGATCGGATCGGAAGGTGGTGGGTGTCAGCAAACATCTGCAGCTCCATAGAAGACACTGGAGAGACCAATAAGTCCTTGTGAAAGGGGCCCTAGACAGAAAGTGTGTTACAGACAGGATCACCAGGTGAAAATAACTTTAAAAAAGCCTAAAAAAAGAAAATGAATGCAGCAATCACATCTAAGGATTGGTAGGCTGTAATATATTACATTTTTGTTTTTGGGTTTAATAACGCTTTAACAGTCAGTTTGTCACCCATTGCAATACTTTGTACATACATACAACCTGTCATGTATATGAATTCATATTGCCAGTGCTAAGTCGTGTCTGTGTTCTTTCACAAACCTACGTTTTCTATGTCACACATGTGGGATTAATTCAAAACAAAATTCTTGTTCAGTTGTTCTATAAAAGAAAGGTGAAACCTGATAGATTGCCACTGGCAACATCTCCACTAGTCTTCTCATTTTATTTGGTCCAGTTTTAATGAATCAGTCTCATATATTTTGACTTTTAAGCCAAAATTTCTCTGGCAGCTGTTGTCATTCAGATAAAATCTTCAGTGTCTCAGCCAATAAGATACTCATTCCCTTCATTTTTTGGCAAAAAGCTAACTCTCAGTGATGTTTTTATATTTTCTTAGTATTCTCTTGGCCAAAATGTAATATCTTTGGTTATCTATCGCCTGTGTTTTCACCTGATACTGTTAATGACCTGGAAATGAGTGCATAAGTGGAGAAAAAACATTGTCATCTGCATCTACAAAGTTTTGGTAACTTTATTGGCATCAGACCCGCCATCAGAACTTATGGGGCCCTGTATAGGCTACCTGACAGCCCCCCCCCCCCCCCACAGGGAAAATCAAATTGCACAATCTCCAACAAAGGTAGGTGGTCTTATGTGGTTGCTGATGGGACATCATGCTTTACTTTGGAATGGTGACAGAACACTGCATAGATGCCAAAAAGAGGGAAGAAACCAGAGATAGATGGATGGGCAGGCTGGGTATGAATGGCTATGGAGGGCAAGCTGGCCATAAATTAGTCATATGCTTGTTGGTGGTTTGGCTATATAAAAACCTTTTAGATACCAAAGTTAAAGTTTTTGCATCATGGGACAAGCAGCCGCTACTAGGCCCAGGCCCTGTGCTGATGTAGTGCTTGTATCACACTAATGGTGGCCCTGACTAGAAGTACTTTCAGCAACATAAAAAAAATGTGAAATTAACAAGACACTTGGAAAGGGTCAACAGGCTGACCCAATGATGAGAAAGAGTGCTCAGACAGTCTTAAAGCTGAACATCAAAAATAAATAAATGACACAAGTTAATGTAGCTCTGTTCTGATTAAAACCTAATTGATAATGCAAATAGTGTGAATACCTAAATTTGGCTTCCACTGTAGAGTGGAGCTCGGATTGTGTCAGGTGGGCAGATTCAGAGCACAGTCAATTGTGCTGCAAACATATGCAATTTGTTTAATTAGGAAGCGAAATTTGTACAACATTTTTAACTCACAATAGTAACGAATTTCAACTAATATAAATTATGAACAACATCCCTGGTGATAGCATGGGCCATGATAGGTCCTCTTTATGGGGAGATCTGAGGTCTATCAGACCCAAAATCTCTCCTCTGGCCTCTAATGCAGCTGATCAGACACAGATCTGTCTGATCGGCTGCTTTCCTGGTCGCTAGCAGCCAGGTAAACCGAGAGGCCGAACCGCAAGTCATGAAACCCTGTTCGCTTCCGGTTCCTGGGGTCACAGACAGGAGGAGAACAACGTCAGTGCCTCTCTCTCCTTTCTGTGCCGCTGTCGTCACTGGTCTGAGTGCTCCAGGGCTCCACGATCAGATGGGAGAACCCATGAGAGACAGGAGGGGGGCACATTCTGACACTCGAAAAAGTGATTGAGTGGCTGTTTAGCTACCCGAATCACTTCTGCATTAAAGCCAAACGCCGGGTTAAAACTTTAATAACAGAATGATGCCTGTACCTGCAGGCATGATTCCGGTATAACCATTGCCAACCAAAGACGTTATAGGGCACCCTATGGTTGACAAGTGACGAATGAACCCAAAATTAAACAAAACAAATTTTTCTGTTGTGCGCATCTCTATGCTGCAGTACTCATGTGCTAACAAGCAGCATGCTAATGTAGCGCTCTGCTCCTGTTGGGTAGGCGCTATGTGTTAAATTTAGTTATCTGGGCTGTATTTTAGCTTAGAAGGATTAAGCTAAATTGTTGGCACCATTTCAGTCCAGCTGGGTTGCACGTTTTTCCACTTGACAGTAGGTGTCACTGTCACCACAGGTCAAGGTTGGAAATGCAACGGGCTGGGTGTATTGGGTATTCCTTTCCCAGAAGTGGCTCAGGGGGCGTGGTCAACCCGCTGTGCATTCTGGGAAGGGGTACCTAAGGGACAGAGACCGCGCTATCGGGGTTCGCTTGCTGAATCCTGACCTGAGGGCCCTCCTGGCCTCAGGGATGTGCGTGCAGTTTCTCGGCCTCGGGGCCTGCTGGCCCAAGGCTCTGCAACTGAGAGTAGGCCCAGGAGTTTCTGGGGCCTACTAGTCCAGGGATGGTCCTACGTGGTCTTGCCTGCGGAAAAAAGCGGAACAATTTGGGACTCAATTGAAGGACGCATACTGGCCAATTTACCTTATGGTGCTGCCGGCTGGCAGAAAGATTTATTGCACCATGAGCTGTGTACTTTCTGAAGGAACTTTTCCAAAATGTCAGTGTGGTTGCACGATCTTGTGGCGGAAGATTGTGAAACGACTCAACCGCACTCATCAAGTCTGTGGCAGAGACTTTGAACGAGCTTCGCACCGGTTTCTAGGCCAGTGAGAGTAGGCCTATCTGGTGGTTGCTGAATCCAGTGTGGAACCGATTTGTCCTCTTGATCTAAGATTGTGCCTGATCCGCAAAGAAAGGTACCTGAACCTCCCCTGTCCCTCAAACCCTCTGTTGGAACTGTTTAATAAAACTCTTGAAGAAAAAGTAACCAGATGTTGGTGTGGACATTCATGAAAGCTCTTCAAGAGGGACCCCTAAGATGAGTGTGGTGAACAGAAAGGTAAAGGCAGGCCCAAATTTAAACCAGCGGCCCCTTTGGGGGTATTGCTACACATGGGGGCTCGAGTTCGGGATTTGCCGTTGCCTCTCGAAACTCAAAGTAAACTGTTCATTTGGGACTTATGTTACAGAGGGCCCTGGACTGTGTCAATTTTTACCAGGAAAAGAGGGGAGAACTTTGCGATCACTTCTAGGCCGCGTGGGCTGTGGGCGGAGCCAAGAAAGTAAGAAAGCCCGCAAGCTACGTGCCAAAAAGAACAAGTGGGAGGAGTTCCCACCTGCTTGCCGCGTGAGACGCTGCGTGTGTGTCCAACCTGCAGAAAGAAACGGAACACCACCATGTCTTCAACCCTGTCAACGCAGTCTGCTATGGGGCCCAGGATGTTTCCTGTGGGTACCGCTATTGGAAAGTCATCAGCGGACGTCGCCGCTGTTGTTACCGCAACCGTATCTACCTCAACTGCACCTGCCCAAAGGAAGGTGGGATACGTGAAGGCCTCCCGCAGCCGTGGTCGAGGCCTACCCCAGAGACTACCTGAATCTGACCCGGAGAAAAGCCTGATTTCTGAGAAGACAACGACATGAACGGGTGAGAGATCAAAGGGGAATATGTTGGGGACTGTGTGTAATTATCTGCCGGCGGAGGAGCTGAGAGATTCGGAGATAGATTCTTTGTCAGACATCAGCGGGAATGATGATTTGTTTGAGACTATGTCGCAAGAGCTGTTATAGGCAAAAAGCCATGATGTCGCCTCAGCTTTTACTTTCTCCGATTACGCAGCTATGGACTCGGGGGAGACAACACCCAGGGTGGAATCCCCAATTGTTACTGATGAAATCCTGGCCCGCGGTACCAGTTCGCTTAGTTCAGGAAAACCGTTTGCAAATGTTATGGTGCACAAGTCTACAAATTTGTCTGTACCTCCTGGATATGGAAGTACCAGGTTCCTGCCCAGGCTTGCCCGGTCACAAAGGTTACTCAACAAGTGGGGCTCGAGAATATGGACTGGAATTTCCCTATGTACCCAGGCAAATTATGCAAGAAATTGAGTCTTGCAGAGAACAGTGGTACAACGAGGCTGTTTGGGACTATCTTTCAGTGCCAAAACCGTTCCGGAAGATGGGCTATTCCCTTGCCATGGATGAACGCTTCAAGGGGTGTCTGCTGCACTGGAAATATGGTAGACACATTCAGGCAGACAAAGTGGTCATTTGCCGACCACGGAAGGACGATGTGGTCTATTTTGTCACTACCCTTAATAAGCAGGGAAAACCTCTAATCTTACCTGTTCTTCAGTTTAACTGGTGATAAGTTACGGTGACTGTCCTGGTTCTTTGTTTCCACTTTGCCAAAAAGAGAGGAAGATTTTTTCTTTTTTTGAAAAGGACTGTGGGTATGTAGATAGGTAGTGCTAGGTTACCAGAAGATGTTGGAGTCAAGATCTTTTCTATGGGTCCAGTACTTACCACTGAGGACTTTGTTATGTTATATTCTGCCACTAGGTGGTGGGAGTTTACTCAGCAAAACTGGACTCTTATATTTTCATCCTTAGCTACCTACACCTAGTAATGTATATATGTAGAGAAAGAGAGGTTCATTTCTCCAGGAAGTGAGGCTTTGCTTCCCAAGAGACATTTTATTATTGCCTATGTCTGTTTTGTTTTGTTCTCTTTCAGGTGCATTGGAACCTTCTATCAAAACCACCGGAGAGTGGGTGGGTTAGATAGAGAGAGATAGGAATACTGTAATGTATATTGATGTGATTTTATTGTGTATGCATGTCAAACTTATATTTTCTTGTACTGTTTTATCCCCCTCTTTTCCCGTCCAAGTTTTTGTGGGGTTCAGGTACTGACTCTCAGGAGTGAGAGTCATATTTTTTTCCGACGATAAGGACATCGTCTTTTTGCGGTGGGGAAGTGTGTAGCGCCCTGCTCCTGTTGGGTAGGCGCTATGTGTTAAATTTAGTTATCTGGGCTGTATTTTAGCTCAGAAGGATTAAGCTAAATTACTGGCTCTGTTTCAGTCCAGCTGGGTTGCACGTTTTTCCACTTGTCACTGTCACCACAGATCAAGGTTGGAAATGCAACGGGCTGGGTGTATTGGGTATTCCTTTCCCAGAAGTGGCTCAGGGGGCGTGGTCAACCCGCTGTGCATTCTGGGAAGGGGTACCTAAGGGACAGAGACCGCGCTATCGGGGTTCGCTTGCTGAATCCTGACCTGAGGGCCCTCCTGGCCTCAGGGATGTGCGTGCAGTTTCTCCGCCTCGGGGCCTGCTGGCCCAAGGCTCTGCAACTGAGAGTAGGCCCAGGAGTTTCTGGGGCCTACTAGTCCAGGGATGGTCCTACGTGGTCTTGCCTGCGGAAAAAAGCGGAACAATTTGGGACTCAATTGAAGGACGCATACTGGCCAATTTACCTTATGGTGCTGCCGGCTGGCAGAAAGATTTATTGCACCATGAGCTGTGTACTTTCTGAAGGAACTTTTCCAAAATGTCAGTATGGTTGCACGATCTTGTGGCGGAAGATTGTGAAACGACTCAACCGCACTCATCAAGTCTGTGGCAGAGACTTTGAACGAGCTTCGCACCGGTTGCTAGGCCAGTGAGAGTAGGCCTATCCGGTGGTTGCTGAATCCAGTGTGGAACCGATTTGTCCTCTGGATCTAAGATTGTGCCTGATCCGCAAAGCAAGGTACCTGAACCTCCCCTATCCCTCTAACCCTCTGTTGGAACTGTTTAATACAACTCTTGAAGAAAAAGTAACCAGATGTTGGTGTGGACATTCATGAAAGCTCTTCAAGAGGGACCCCTAAGGCGAGTGTGGTGAACAGAAAGGTAACGGCAAGCTGAAATTTAAACCAGCGGCCCCTTGGGGGGTATTGCTACACTAATATGAGGAGAGAGAAAAGTGACAGAGAGATGAACTTCTCAGTCTGCTGCTTCCCCTCTCACTGTTCACTCACAGGCTGGAGAAAGGACAAGGCCTGTGCGTAAAGAAAGTAAAAATAAGGTCTGCCAAAAACAGCTGTCTTGTGCGGCACAGCGGCATTAATCTCAGGACTGGATGGACAGAAATACAAATTTGGCAGTTAAAACAACTTCCTTATACTGTAGTATTTATTCTGTTTATTCAGTGTTTTTGTAAGGTACGTGTGATAGGTAGTGTCCGAAGTGGAACTTGTGTGCTGAGGATTCAGGCGAAAACGTAGTCAGGCAGATTAGGTTGGCAACAGATCAGGCAAAATGGTACACAATCGAAATCCAGAGAGTGGTCAGGCAGGCAAAGGTCATACACGAGCTGGCAGTGAAGTACAAAATCAGCAGGCTGGAGAGTAGTCAGGAATTCAGGCAGAAGTTCAACACGAAAATCAGGATCAAAAAGCAGTCACAACACCCAGGGAGCTATTCCACACAAACGGGCGCTGAGAGATAGCATCACTTCCTTTTTAAGGGCTGCTTTGATTGAAAATTGTCCACAGCTGGCAGCAGGTGGGGCTAGTGAGTCCAAGGTAATGTTTAACACTGAGAGGACATTTCCAAAAGTCCAGATCTGCTCAGTAGCGCAACAGGTAAGGCTGCAGCTTTGGGACCAGGAAGATCCCGGTTCAAATACACCCAGGTACATGACAGGGCCCCCTCCCCAGTGGACCCCTCCGGGGGCCTAGCGGGGCTTAGTGGGAAAGGAGGCATGGAAGTCTTGAATAAGAGAAGGGGCATGCAGATCTTTGGCTGGAACCCAGGAACGGTCTGTGACAGGATATCCCTTCCAATGAACCAGATACCGAAGGCCACGACCCTGTCTTCTAGAATCAAGAATCTTGGAGACTTCAAACTCATTTTGTCCATCAACAAGAACAGGAGGAGGTAGCTGTTGCGTTCTGGAGTAGCGTTTGAAAATTGCTTTTTTGAGGAGGGAAACGTGGAACACAGGATGAATCCGGAGAGAGGAGGGTAATTTCAACCGATAGGAGACTGGCCCGACTCGAGCAATAATTCTGTAAGGACCAATGAATCGAGGGCCCAATTTGGTAGAAGGTTGTTTCAGTCTCACATATTTGGTTGATAGCCAAACTCTGTCCCCCACCACATATGGAGGTATATGGCGTCTTCGTTTGTTGGAAAAAAGTGCATACTTGCCTGCTGACTTCCGTAGTAATAAGCGAATCTTTTTCCAATGTAGCAGAATATTTTTAACCCGCTGATCTGCTGCTGGTACACCAGAAGAAGGCTGAAGTAGGGGAAAAGTCTGAGGGTGATAGCCTAGGGCTGCGTAGAATGGTGTGGTATGAAGAGCACTGTGCCAACGGGAATTAATGGCGAACTCAGCTAAAGGCAAATACTCAGACCAGTTGGAGTGTAAGGCATTGACATAATGTCGAAGATAGGTTTCTAGGGTCTGGTTCATGCGTTCGGTATGACCATCTGTTTGAGGGTAATGTGAGGTAGAGAGTGAAAACGTTACTCCCAGTTTCTTGCAGAACGCTCTCCAGAATCGGGAAACAAACTGGGATCCGCGGTCTGAGACGACATTGGTAGGTATGCCATGATATCTCACAATATGGGAAAGGAAGAGAGTAGACAGTGCTTCCGCTGTAGGTAATCCCGGGAGCGGCACAAAATGAGACATTTTTGAAAAGCGATCCACTATGACCCATATAGCAGTCATGCCCTCGGACTTGGGTAAGTCTGTAATGAAGTCCATAGTCAAATGGGTCCAAGGCTGACGAGGTGCTGAAAGTGGTTGTAACAGTCCAGTAGGCAATGTACGGGGTACTTTATTAGCAGCACAAGTTGGACAGGCAGCCACATAGTCAGTAACATCCCTTTTCATATGAGGCCACCAGACATGACGCTGCAAGGTCCTAAGAGTGATGGTGACACCAGGATGACCAGATAAAACACCATCATGTGCCCAGAGAAGTACAGGTTTTCTGAGGCTAGGGGCTACGAACAGGCGACCTGGTGGTATCTTCAAGCCTTGGGGAACACAATTCTGGGTTTCTTGTAACTGTTGGGAAAGAGCCGTAGAGATCTGTGCGACAATTTTGTGAGGTGGGATTATATACTGCTCGGTAGGTTGGTCTTCTTCAGAGGTAGCAAACTGTCTGGAAAGAGCATCGGCTTTCTTGTTTTTATGCCCAGGAACATAAGAAAGAACAAAATTAAAACGGGAGAAAAACAGAGCCCATCGAGCCTGACGTGAGTTCAAACGTCTTGCAGTCTGAAGGTACAGTAGGTTTTTATGGTCAGTGAGGATAGAAAAAGGTTTGGGAGCCCCTTCCAGAAGATGTCGCCATTCAGACAATGCCAATTTGATGGCCAGTAGTTCTCGATTCCCAACATCGTAATTCATCTCCGCTGGAGAAAACTTTCTAGAAAAAAATGCTACTGGATGGATTCTACCAGACTTAGGCTGTCTCTGGGAGAGCACGGCACCTGCTCCTACCTCAGAGGCATCAACCTCAACTATGTACTGGAGATCGGGATTTGGATGCTGAAGAATTGGAGCTTTGCTGAACATGTCTTTTAATTGCTGGAAAGCCGATTCTGCTTCTGAGGACCATACCTTGCAATTTGTACCTTTCTTAGTCATAGCAGTAAGGGGGGCCGCAATGGAGGCAAAACCTTTGATGAAGCGTCTGTAGTAATTTGCGAACCCTAGAAAGCTTTGGAGCCCTCTTAACCACTTAACAACCACCTGCCGACAAATAACGGCGGCAGGGTGGTTGCTTAACTCTGGGAGGACGTTATATAACGTCCTCCCAGAATCGCGCTCCCGCGCGCCCCCTGGGGCGCGCACACGGGAAACTCCGTGACCGCCGGGTCCAGAGGACCCGGCGGATCACGAATCGCGGTAAATCGCCGCTGATAGCGGCCGTTTACCACGTGATCGCTCCGTCAAATGACGGAGCAATCACTTGTAAACAGACCGGCGTCATTTGATGACGCCGGTTCCTCCCTCCCCTCTCTGTACCGATCGGTACAGTGTGAGAGGGGAGGGGGAGGGAGCGGATGGCAGCAGCAGCACTGTGGGCTGGATCTGTGACAATTGCAGTCACAGATCCATCCATCCATCCATCCCTGTTCAGCCATCCCTGTGCTATACCCTGCCAATACTCTGCAATACACCCTGCCAATACTCTGCAAAATACCCTGGTGCAATACTCTGCAAAATACCCTGGTGCAATACTCTGCAAAATACCCTGGTGCAATACTCTGCAATACCTTGGTGCAATACTCTGCAATACCTTGGTGCAATACTCTGCAATACCCTGCGAAATACTCTGCAATACCCTGGTGCAATACTCTGCAATACCCTGGTGCAATACTCTGCAATACCCTGGTGCAATACTCTGCAATACCCTGCACAATACTCTGCAATACCCTGCAAAATACTCTGCAATACCCTGCAAAATACTCTGCAATACCCTGCAAAATACTCTGCAATACCCTGCACAATACTCTGCAATACCCTGCACAATACTCTGCAATACCCTGCACAATACTCTGCAATACCCGCCACAATACTCTGCAATACCCTGCACAATACTCTGCAATACCCTGCACAATACTCTGCAATACTCTGCACAACACTCTGCAATACCCTGCACAATACTCTGCAATACCCTGCACAATACTCTGCAATACCCTGCACAATACTCTGCAATACCCTGCACAATACTCTGCAATACCCTCCACAATACTCTGCAATACCCTCCACAATACTCTGCAATACCCTCCACAATACCCTGTGCAATACCCTCCACAATACCCTGTGCAATACCCGTGCAATACCCTGCCATACACCGCAATACCCTGCCATACACCGCAATACTCCGCAATGCCCTGCAATACTCCGCAATGCCCGGCAATACTCCGCAATGCCCGGCAATACTCCGCAATGCCCGGCAATACTCCGCAATGCCCGGCAATACTCTGCAATAACCACTTCCCGCCCTCCGGCCGTCATATGACGTCCTTGACTTTGTGCGGGGATATCTGAATGATGCCTGCAGCTACAGGCATCATTCAGATATCGGCTTTTTCAGCCGGCGATTCCCTACACCATAAGAACAATCATAGCGGCTGTTCTGCTGCTTGATCATTCTTACGGGAGGCAAGAGGGGATGTCCCCCCCCCCCGCCGCCCTCCGGTGCTTCTACCGACTCACCGCTACGATCAAAGCCAGGATTGTTGTTTTTTTTTTTTGTATTTTTTTCAGGCTTCCCAGCCTAGAGGTGAGATGTGGGGTCTTATTGACACCCCCCCTCATATCTCACTGTAAAGAGGACCTGTGATGCCATATTCCTATTACAAGGGATGTTTACGTTCCTTGTAATAGGTATAAAAGTGATCAAAAAAATGTTTAGGGCGGAAAAACATGTCAAACTAAAATAAATAAAGTAAAATGAAGAATAATTTTTTTTTTTTTTTTTAAAGCGCCCCTGTCCCCGTGAGCTCGCATACAGAAGCGAACGCATACGTAAGTCCCGCCCACATATGAAAACGGTTTTCAAACCACACATGTGAGGTATCTCTGCGAACGTTAGAGCGAGAGCAATCATTTTGGCCCTAGACCTCCTCTGTAACTCAAAACATTTAACCAGTAAAAATATTTAAAGCGTCGCCTATGGGGATTTTTTAAGTAGCGAAGTTTGGCGCCATTCCACGAGTGTGTGCAATTTTTAAGGGCGACATGTTAGGTATCTATTTACTCGGCGTAACTTCATCTTTCACATTATGCAAAAACATTGGGCTAACTTTACTGTTTTTTTTTTTTTTTAAGCACAAAACATTTTTTTTCCGTAAAAAACGCGTTAAAAAAATTGCTGCGCAAATATCGTGCGAGATAAAAAGTTGCAACAACCACCATTATATTCTCTAAGGTCTTTGCTAAAAAAACATATATAATGTTTTGGGGTTCTATGTAATTTTCTAGCAAATAAATGATGATTTTTACATGTAGGAGAGAAATGTCAGAATTGGCCTTGGTGCTCCAGAACGCCTGAAGGTGCTCCCTGCATGTTGGGCCTCTGTATGTGGCCACGCTGTGTAAAAGTCTCACACATGTGGTATCGCCATACTCGGGAGTAATAGCAGAATGTGTTTTGGGGTGTAATTTGTGGAATGCATATGCTGTGTGTGAGAAATAACCTGCTAATATGACAATTTTGTGAGAAAAAAAAAAAGAGAAAAAAAAAATCTTGATTTTGCAAAGAATTGTGGGAAAAAATGACAACTTCAAAAAACTCACAATGCCTCTTTCTGAATACCTTGGAATGTCTTCTTTCCAAAAAGGGGTCATTTGGGGGGTATTTGTACTTTTCTGGCATGTTAGGGTCTCAAGAATTGAGATAGGCCGTCAGTACTTCAGGTGTGATCAATTTTCAGATATTGGCACCATAGCTTGTGGACTCTATAACTTTCACAAAGACCAAATAATATACACCAATTTGTACTTATTTTTACCAAAGATATGTAGCAGTATAAATTTTGGCCAAAATTTATGAAGAAAAAATAGTAATTTGCAAAATTTTATAACAGAAACGAAAAAAAAATCATTTTTTTACAAAATTTTCAGTCTTTTTTCTCTTATAGCGCAAAAAATAAAAAACCCAACAGTGATTAAATACCACCAAAAGAAAGCTCTATTTGTGTGAAAAAAAGGACAAAAATTTCATATGGGTACAGTGTTGTATGACTGAGTAATTGTCATTCAAAATGTGAGAGCACCGAAAGCTGAAAATTGGTCTGGTTATTAAGGGGGTTTAAGTGCCCAGTGGTCAAGTGGTTAAAGTGGTCGGTTGGGGCCATTGCAAGACAGCGGAAAGTTTTTGAGGGTCCATTTGGAAACCGGCAGCACTTATAATGTATCCAAGGAAAGGAATACGGCTTTGATGGAAACTGCATTTCTCAATCTTCGCGTAAAGATGGTTTTCTCTCAGTCGTTGCAATACCTGCTTTACATGCGAGATGTGCTCTAGATGAGTCTTGGAAAAGATTAAAATGTCGTCCAAGTAGATGATCACAAAACTGTTGCTGAAATCATGAAAAATTTCATTCATGAAACGTTGGAAGACAGCAGGGGCGTTACACAACCCAAATGGCATAACCAGATATTCAAAATGTCCATTACGAGTGTTGAATGCTGTCTTCCACTCGTCCCCGTCTTTAATTCGAATTAGATTATAAGCCCCTCGTAGGTCTAGCTTGGAGAAGATAACAGCCCCCTTAAGTACATCAAACAGTTCAAGAATGAGAGGCAAAGGGTAGGAGTCTTTTACAGTGATTTGATTTAACCCTCGATAGTCTATGCATGGTCGAAGACCCCCATCTTTTTTTTCAACAAAGAAAAAACCTGCCCCTACTGGAGAAGAAGAGGGTCGGATAAAACCTCTTTCCAAGTTGTCTTTTACGTATTCCTCCATGGATTTTTGTTCAGGCAAAGACAGGGGATAGGTCCTTCCTTTGGGAAGAGGTGCTCCAGGAATCAATTTAATTGCACAGTCAAAAGAACGATGTGGAGGTAAAACCTCTGCCTTTTGCTTGCAAAATACGTCTGCAAACGCATGGTATTCATGAGGCAAGGTAGGTGGGACGGCCACGGAAGCCAACATACAAGCAGGAAGTCTTTTGGGTTGAGACAAACAGTTTGAATGACAGAACGACCCCCAAGAGGTTAGTTCTCCATTTTCCCAATCAAAAGAAGGGTTATGTTGTTGTAACCATGGGTAACCAAGGATAACAGGCAGAAGTGGAGAATCAATAAGAGACAAGACAACTTCCTCTTTGTGGAGTACGCCTACCTGAAGGGTGATTGTTATAGTCTCAAATTTTACAATGCCATCTCCCAAGGGTTGTCCATTCACGGTGGTAATGTTCAGGGGTCTAGATTTTGGAACAAATGGGATATTATTTTTTTTAGCAAAAGTGTAGTCCAAGAATATGCCAGCAGCTCCAGAATCCACAAAAGCCTCACAGGAGACAAGTTTAGAGGGTAAATGGATAATTGCAGGAATGGTAATCTTGGTCTTGGAGGATATACCTGTAAGGTCTAAGCCAGCTCCTCCAACACTGGTTAGACCCTGCCTTTTACTGGACGGGAAGGGCAGACAGATAATAAATGTCCTTTAAGTCCACAGTATAGGCATAGGCCCAATGCACGCCTCCTTTGTTTCTCAGACTCAGTTAGGTGGAGACGGCTTACATCCATGGCTTCCACAGGTGTCTGGGGTTCAACTGAGATTTCAGGTTCTGGCTGAGGTGGTGCTTGGAAGTTAGGGGCCAAACGGTAGACTGGCCGAGGAAACTTGCGAGTTCTAAGTCTCTCTTGGCACCTTTCATGATACCGGACATCCAGACGAACACAGAGCTCTATGAATTTCTCTAGGTCTTCTGGGGAATCCTTATAGACTAATTCGTGTTTGATTCGATCTGCAAGACCTTTTCGGAAGGCTGCACGTAATGCCCCTGAGTCCCAAGTAGTCTCAGCAGCAAGGGTACGAAACTCAATAGCATATTGTGCCACAGACCTGGTGCCTTGTTGCATGTCCAAGAGTAAGTACTCAGCTGCAGAAGCTCTATCTGGCTTGTCAAATACAGTCTGGAGAGAAGCCAGAAATTTGTCAGCGTCTTGCAGCACAGGATCATTGCGTTCCAGATAAGGAGAGACCCAGGCCAGGGCCTTCCCCTTTAACAAGGAAATTACAAAAGTCACTTTGGCAGAAGAAGTGCTAAAGGTCCCAGGGTTGTTGCGGAAATGCAAACGGCAAACATTTAAAAAGCCTCTGCAGTCCTCAGTATCACCACCAAATTTGTCAGGCATAGGAAGTTTGGGTGGTACAGAAGAGGTGGGTTGGATCGTAGCAGGAGTAGGATCCAGAGTCTGGACCGTTGCAGAGGAAGCAGGCAAACAAGATTTAAGCATAGTACAAAGTTCATCTAACTTGGCGTCCAGGGAAGAAAGATGCTGTTCATGAGCTCCAATCAATTGTCCCTGACGTGAAATCGCCTTAACAATCTCAGCAGGGTCCACTGTCATTGTGGCCCGTTTGTAATGTAAGGTACCTGTGATAGGTAGTGTCCGAAGTGGAACTTGTGTGCTGAGGATTCAGGCGAAAACGTAGTCAGGCAGATTAGGTTGGCAACAGATCAGGCAAAATGGTACACAATCGAAATCCAGAGAGTGGTCAGGCAGGCAAAGGTCATACACGAGCTGGCAGTGAAGTACAAAATCAGCAGGCTGGAGAGTAGTCAGGAATTCAGGCAGAAGTTCAACACGAAAATCAGGATCAAAAAGCAGTCACAACACCCAGGGAGCTATTCCACACAAACGGGCGCTGAGAGATAGCATCACTTCCTTTTTAAGGGCTGCTTTGATTGAAAATTGTCCACAGCTGGCAGCAGGTGGGGCTAGTGAGTCCAAGGTAATGTTTAACACTGAGAGTTTCCAAAAGTCCAGATCTGCTCAGTAGCGCAACAGGTAAGGCTGCAGCTTTGGGACCAGGAAGATCCCGGTTCAAATACACCCAGGTACATGACAGTTTTGGAGGAAAAATTTTATAAATAGCGGTACATACGTACTCAGATGTAGAAGACTGGTTGTGATTTTACTGTGCAATTGCAAGTGATCTGACTGTGAAAAGCTAATGTAAGTCAAAGCTGCTGACATTTAAAATATTTTAAGTTTATTGTAAGTTTTGTCATAAATTTTAAGCCGTTCCTCCAGGGACGCTGAAATGTCACTAATAGAAGAGCTGTGTAACTTCAGAGAATAACTTCTGTTTTAGTTCTGATTTTCTGCCATGTTATTTGACACTTGCATTAAAAAATGCTTGGTACAGGATTCTTAACCATGGACTTTCCATAAGTCAGGCTGATATTGTTTTTATTCCATAAAATTCTTAGAAAATTCACATGCAAATTAATTACATCACTTTAAGTTTTTTAAGTTTAAGTTTTAAGTTTTAAAAATGTATCAAACATATGAATAAATTAATCAACACACAAAAAAACAGAAAGAAGTGGAGTAATGATACAAAAACGATGCAGCATTTAAATGTAAAACCAAACCAAAATACAATCAAGTTAGAATAAATCAATCTAAGTAAGGCAATGCATATAACAGATCTGTAAAAATAAACATAACAGGGCTGTCTTGGGTTATGACATATGTTGCTTTTCATTCGTAAATTACCTGACAATGTAAATATACTGTATATTGGAACAGCCAGACATGGTCAGCAGCCACAAATGTATGGCTGGTATAAATTAAGCTTAGTTTTTAGAGCAGACTTATAAATTATGAATCAACCTACTATACATTAATATTGCATAACCTGCTACACTGACCTATTCTCTGGTCTATAGTAAACAAAAACTATAATGGTTTGGAATCAATGTATTTATTTATTTGTATAAACATATATAAGTTTATATGTTTAACAACTGGTGTTTTATATTTTTTTTACTAGATATAAATGCTTTGTTTAAAAAAAAATGTATTTAATACATGACAAAGGATTCCCAGAGCATTATGGGTTAGCTAAAGAAGAGCATATCGGAAATATAGGATGAGTCACTGTAATGAGTTATTCAGTTTTGTGTGTACATTTGACAAACTATTTATGTCTGTAAACATCAGGCTTATTTCAGATTGGGGGGAAATTATGGATAGACTATAAAGCAAGGGAAAATGAGCATAGAGCTCCACCTACTAGATGGATAAAAAAATATTTGCCTTAACAAAATATAAAAACATTTTAAAATTTTTGATTTTGTGATCATGATAGCAAAAGAAAATCTTTATTAACAAGTGAAGGAAAAATGTTGAGTACATGTTGAGATAATAGGGTGCTTCCACAGGTTCACAGCAAAGCTCCAGCAAACCTATGTAGGACAGTAAGGGCCATTACTGCAGGATGTATCCTGTAGAGAGATGCAGAGCTGATACAACTCCTAGGCTCCTTCTCGGCTCTGAAGTGTCATATGAGTGAAAGCTTGGAGAAGTTCCCCTGAATCTCTTCATGTGGGTGGGACATTTGTAATGGAGGGGTTGGCTTGGGGGAAGGGGGTTTGCCTGAGCTAAGGGGATTTGCTTTGAGAGTGGGGATTTTTAATGCAAGGGGAATTTGTATGCATGGTTTGCTTAAAGTGATTGTAAAGTCAAATTTTTTGTAGTGGTTTTGCACAGGGCAGCCTGGATCCTCTCTTCTCAGGTCCCTCTTCAACGCTCCTGGCCCCTCCCTCCTGTCAAGTGCCCCCACAGCAAGCAGCTTGCTATGAGGGCACCCGAGCCGAGCTGCAGCTCCGTGTATCCATTCAGACATGGAGCTGCAGTTTGGCCCCACCCCTCTCTCTCCTGATTGGCTAACTGAGTTTGATTGACAGCAGCGGGAGCCATTGGCGCCGCTGCTGTGTTCCAGCCAATCAGGAGGGAGAGTCCCGGACGGCCGAGGCACTTGTGGACATCGCTGGATAGAGATGGGCCTCAGGTAAGTATTAGGGGGGCTGCTGCACACAGAATGATTTTTATCTTAATGCATTAAGTTAAAAAACCTTCTGCCTTTACAACCACTTTAAGGGAGGGGGGACTTTTGCTTTTAGGGGGTTTGCTCGTGGGCGGGAGTTTTTTTTTGGGTGGTGGTTTTCTTACGTGTGAGAGGGGGGAGATTTTTGCTTTGAGGGAGTGGGGGGGGGGGGTATTTGCTTTGGGAGAGCTTGGTGGGAAGAATATTTTTGCTTTGGAAGGGGATTTCTGCTTGGACAATTACCTGCACTTCCTGTCTCATAGAAAGAAGACGAAAACTTTGCAAGAAGACATCAGTTCTTCTCTGCTGCTGCTAAAAAAAAAAAATACCTTTTCTTTTAGCAAGTTTTTAATTAGTGTATACTGCCTTATAGTCACGTTTCTCTAAACCCTACACTCTAATTTTTATAATGTAATTGCACACTCCTGACCAAAGTGCTCATTATCTTAACAGTTACTGGTAGCTAGGTAGCCCATCATTATTTTAATGAAGTTCTTTGGCACATTTTTTTTGGGGTAGGGGGGTTGACAAGTCCCTGCTTCCCCTTCACCTTCAGCCTTCTGAGACATATCACAGGTCCCAGAAGACTGCAGGACCATTCACAAAGCACAGCCGGTTTCTCTTAATTAAGATGCCAGTGCTAGGGACCTAAAGCCCAGAGAAGAACGGGCTCAGGTAAGAAAATTGCTGGACCTCTGGTAGGTGTCCTTATTTTTAAAGTCAGCAGCTACAGTATTAGTAGCTGGTAACTTTTAATTTTATGCGGGGAGATTGAATCTCTTCTTTAAGTAAAGTTTAGACAAAGCATCAGCTATTTGTCTATATTGTGTGTGCATAAAAGCATGGGTAATGAAAGAGTTTTTTTTTTTTTTTAATGAGTAATTAGTCAAGTCATGTATAAAATGTGTTTATTTTTTTGTTTTGGATAGAACAGGATGGGTTAAAGCCTATGTGTGACTTTTTTTTGCAGTCTGTCTTGGAGACACAAAACATAAAATGAGAGGATCTCTAAAGTGTTAGGACTTTTTAGGTCTTAAAAGTTTGTTCTTAGACAGTTGTTATCAGAATAACTCCATTATATTGCATTTACAATCACTTTCTGTCTTTCTGACTACAGGATACCCAGAAATAGAACCTGGCATGGGCTCTACCCCTTTCCTACCCTATGCAAAAGTAAAAAGAAAAGTATTAGCTATACATACACTTTTAAATCTTTTTTTTATGTGTACAAGGTTTGTGGCATATGTGTGCCATGTACTGTATACGTGAGTAGGCACATTATTGATTTAACTATGCCCCTTAAGTCCCTCCCCCTGCCAGCACATTTACCTTGACTTGCTAAGCACCCCACCTCATTCTTCTGCCTGCAGTGCCCCAAGGTACCCCATGTCTTCCACAAGGTTAGCAACATCTCTGGCTATAATAATTTTGATGCATGTTTAGGGTACTTTTTACTAGCAGCATATAGGTATAGCATAGCCAATTCATTCTTTGACTATTTCACTGCATGTGCAATATGTATATACATTAAAATGAAAGAAGAGAGCTCACATACCATTATTCATGCAAAGTTTGACATCCACTCAGATTTGACATACAGCCTCACAGAGATCAAAGTCAAAAATTGCTGATGAGGAATATTTTCCAAACAAACAGAAAAGTGTAAAAGCTGCTCTAAGCATTCTGTCACATATAGTAAATCTCACATCTCCTATACATCAGAAGTGGAGGAAATAAAATTCTTCATCATGCCAAGTAACAATAAGCCTGTCACAGCCTGTAAAGGCAGATGAGATAACTCATGTGCTTTCTGGAGCAATAATATTTAAGTTTCAGGCTGAATGTCAGAGTTCTGGTAAAAGTTTAGCTCCGTTAATTCAGCATGAGAGAGCCTGATGGAGGTTCAAACCAGCTAATAAGTATTTTTAGTGTATGATATGAGGTGACACTCGGGTGTCAGGACTGCAGAACAATGGATTCATATTCAGAACCCATTCAGGGTTTTTTTTTTTATTAAAATAACAAACATGCCTATACTTACGTGCTCTGCACAATGCTTTTGCACAGAGCAGCCTTGATCCTCTTCTTCTGGGGTCCCCCGCTGGCGCTCTAGGCCCTCTTCTTTGGCGGGTGACACCACGGGAAGCTGCTTTTCATGGGGGAACCCATGCATGCTCGCTCCTGAGCCCCGCTGCTGCGTCTATTGACACAGACAGCGGGAATCAGACCCCCCT
Organism: Rana muscosa; assembly: GCA_029206835.1. NCBI lineage: Eukaryota > Metazoa > Chordata > Amphibia > Anura > Ranidae > Rana > Rana muscosa. The sequence goes on from CM055121.1 coordinate 183,171,486, forward strand.
CCACTCCCGTGTCACTGCATTTGATTGACAGCAGCGGGAGCCAATAGCTCCCTTTGCTATCAATCTGCTCGAAGAGGAAGGAGACAGCATTGGGAGCCGCTGCTTTTGTGCACATCGCTGGGACAGATTTTCGGTAAGAAAAAGGGGGGGGGGGGCTATGTTTAAGATTTTAAGTCCATAAGTCACCTGTAGAAGTAATATAATGAGGCTAACAAGGGGCCATTTGTGGTACAAAAACAGGTCCAGAACATCTGAAAGGAGCTTCCATAACCATTCTTAGCGATTTAAAGCCCACTGCACCCTTAAAACAACATACAAAAACAACTTAGTTTTGCCTTCAAGAAAAAAATTCAGATAAAAAAACTGCCAAAAGGACCATACTCCTGAGCCACCGAGGTATAGTGATTTCAAATAATGAAATAAACCTAAGAAATATTGAATCTAAGAAAATAATCTTCTATTGACACAAAAAAGTTCCAATGATCGAAATATATACACAGGTACCACCCACCATCACCAATAAAAGCAGACAGCATTGTCTAAAGAAACCAAAAAGATTTGTCCAGATGCCACACTCACATAGGTGCAGCCCATACATCCATAATAAGGTCAGCCATGAAGTAATTAAGTAATTGTGGACTGTATATACATTCCACCTGGAAACTATCAACATGGTGGTGCAGCAGTGAGTGGTAAGTGACTACGGTATCTGTTGGATACCTTATATTTTTGGGTTTTCTTCCCTTTTGTTTTTGCATTTAAATTTTGCCTTCCCTACTGATTCCAATGCATTTGGTCTAAACTGCTAAATTTGTTGAAATCTCCCAATTTTTGCAGAAATTTCGAGGAAAACAAAAATCATAATTTTGCCCATCCATACTAAAATCTGTAAAACTGTGTACAGCTATGTGTTTTTATTAAAACAATAGTAAAAAATTGAATTCTGAATAATCTCTCTGTCAAACGTATGCCATTGACACAAACACAAAGCCTGTTGACCCAAGCCCTAAGGATAACCAAAAATGTACAGACATTTGCTGTGTTATACCATTCCATATTATACCATATCATCCTATGAATATTTACAGTTATGTAACCTGGAGACACCATGGAACTTCTTCAACATGAAGGGGACACAAGGCTAACAACCCAATAAATTCAACCCAGTCAATAACCTTTTCACCTTTCAAGAATGTCTCGCTGGTGTTCTGTAGAAATAAAATATACAGTAGGCATAACCTTTAAAGCATAATGCTTCATCATCTGAGGCTTTAGGCATGACAATGCCAACATGATTCAGGCAGAGGGGAAGGGAATTACCGCTCCAGGTGGGTATATGGAAATGAGACTCTCCTCAGAATTGAAGCAGCAGGTGCAGGCTATGCATATAGCAATTATGTAAGGGAAAGTTCTGGACAGCCGCACTCCGAAAAATAGCCTTTATTGTAAAAAAAATATCAAAAATACAAGAATATATGGGACAGACGGACTGACGCGTTTCACACTTTCAACAGTGCTTAATCATTAAGTGTGAAACGTGTCAGCTCGTCTGTCCTATATTCTGCTGTGGCTTGTATTTTTGATATTGTTTTACAATAAAGGCTATTTTTCGGAGTGCGGCTGTCCAGAACTTTCCCTTACCTAAATGATTCAGGCAGAGACATCATTGTTCACATCATATGGTATCTTTCTCAGACTGGTTGCATTGAGGAACAAGAGGTTTAATGTACCAATCTATATATATATATATACACATGACCAAAAATCCAAACAGCCCTTGTCTAAAAATAATCACACACTTTAGTCTAGCATCTAAATATAATAATTCCAATGGCAGCCTGACATAGAAAAACACAGCAATTTGTTAAGGTAAAAAATATATTACCTTACAAATAATACTGGTGCACATATCAGATGCAAAGAGATGTCTGAGCTAATTGACTCATCAAACCACAAAGCGAGAACTGTATTCTACCATCCAGCATCATGAATATGCAAATCAGACAAGTTGTTTTATGCAAACGTGGGGGCAGAAGGTAATGGAACAAAATACTCAATGGATAATCTGTGTAGCACTCATGGTAACAACAAATGCATTTAAAAGAAAAAACACTGTTATCTAAAGCAGCAGTCTATGCAAATGGTTATCTATTATATATATTTGGACAGTGCATGTACAAATTTCACCATTAACTGTTTAAACTTCTTTATTTTTCTTTCTAGCCAATTATATACTGATGTGTGTCTTTAAAGCCACAATTTATACTAGAAATTCTAACAATTAAATTGTGTGTTCGTCACAATGCAGCTGTGCTGCCTTGGGTGGAAGAAGCTTTCTAATGAATTTTCACACTAGATAAACAAAAAAGGTTCATTTTCGTTGTCCTTCACAAACTGAGAGATAAAAGCAGCAAAGGGAGTCATCTGGGCTTAAATGCAAAAATACAATTTGTTTTGTTTTTCTAACAATACTTTTTCTGTGTTCCTTCAAAAAAGGACTTCTGCTGCGATCTGCATGGCTGTTTGAATTGCCTGAATGGCAACTGATATATATGCTAAGGGGTTGTTATAACGCACGGAATCAAAAGGCTTTTCATGTCCTCAAAGCAGAAGCTTCGGGCGCATATCTCAAAGAGTTTTTTTTAAATACGCTGTTATAAGTGTGCATGTGGATTTAGCAATTAAAAGCGTTACATTAGAAATAAACCGATGATTGTCATTTCTAATGTAACAGCGATCACTGGGTGTTGTGGGACAGGGTGTATTGTAAAGTTATGACAGTTATGTACAGTAGTGATGAGCCGAACACCCCCGGGTTCGGTTCGCACCAGAACCCGCGAACGGACCGAAAGTTCGAACGAACATTAGAACCCTATTAAATACAATGGATGCGAACGTTCGAATTCTAAAGTGCTAATTATAACAACTATTATGCATGTTATTGTCCTAAAAAGGGTTTGGGAACCCGGGTTCTGCACCAGGGGACATGTATCAATGCAAAAAGAAGTTTTAAAAACGGTCGTTTTTCGGGAGCAGTCATTTTAATGATGCATAAAGTGAAAAAAAAAAAGTCAAATATTCCTTTAAATATCGTACCTGGGGGGTGTCTAAAGTATGCCTGTGAAGTGCCACGTGTTTCCCGTGTTTAGAACTGTCCCTGCACAAAATGACACTTCTAAAGGAAAAAAAAGCCATTTAAAACTGCTTGCGGCTTTAATGTAATGTCTGGTCCCGGTAATATGGATGAAATTCTTTAAGAAAAATGGCATAGCTACCCCATGACCCCCCCCCCTACCCCAGCCCATTACCAGCCCCTTTGGGTCTTGTATGGATATTAAGGGGAACCCCGCACATAAAATAAAAAAGGCCCTATATACTCTGAACAGCCCTATACAGGCGGTGCATACAAGACAGGGACTGTAGGTTTGTTCTTATGTAGAGTCTGTTTGTAATTTTGAACAGGTACATTGTTGAAGTGTAGCTCCAGACCAAAAATCTATTTTTAAACTTTTTGGAAAACATAGGTAAGGGTTATCACCCCTGTAACATTTGTTTTGCTGTCTGTGCCCCTGTTCAGAACATTTCACCTCACTTTCCGTCCCAATGACAACTGTTTTTGAAATGTGGTGTTTTTCTTGAAACAAGGATTGCTGATAAAGCATCAGTACAGAGGAGACACCTTTCTCCCATATTTATTCTTACAGGAGAGAATTTTCCTTCCTAGTGGTAGATTTCCTCTCACTTCCTGTTGTCTTCTTGCGTTTGCAAGTAGGAGTCGTTTGTAAGTTGGATGTTTGAAAGTAGGGACCTGCCGTATATACTCTGCAGAAATAGGCCCCTTAGTTGTTGGTGTTGGCACAACACTGTAAGCACTCACAGTTACTCTTGGTTGGTGCTGGAACGCCCTGCTGTCAACTATTATATCAGGAATTTTAATTACATATAATTGTTGAACAGTGGTAGTAAAAATTGGGCCTTTGATGGTGGTGCTGGTGCCACAACACTGTAAGCCCTGACAGTTACTCTTGGTTGGTGCAGCAATGGGCCCTGCTGTGAATTATTAGATCAAGAATTGTAATTACATGCCCCTGTTGAACAGGGGCTGAAAAATTGGGCCTTAGGCACTGGTGGCACAACACTGCAACCCCTCACAGATACTGTACTTGGAGCACAGCAATGAGCCCTGTTGCAAAGTATTGCTTCAAAAATTGTAATGACACGCCCCTGTTAAACAGGGGCTGAAAAATTGGGCCTTAGGCACTGGTGGCACAACACTGCAACTCCTCACAGATACTGTACTTGGAGCACACCAATGAGCCCTGTTGCAAAGTATTGCTTCAAAAATTGTAATGACACGCCCCTGTTAAACAGGGGCTGAAAAATTGGGCCTTAGGCACTGGTGGCACAACACTGCAACTCCTCACAGATACTGTACTTGGAGCACACCAATGAGCCCTGTTGCAAAGTATTGCTTCAAAAATTGTAATGACACGCCCCTGTTAAACAGGGGCTGAAAAATTGGGCCTTAGGCACTGGTGGCACAACACTGCAACTCCTCACAGATACTGTACTTGGAGCACAGCAATGAGCCCTGTTGCAAAGTATTGCTTCAAAAATTTTAATTACACGCCCCTGTTAAACAGGGGCTGAAAAATTGGGCGTTAGGCACTGGTGGCACAACACTGCAACTCCTCACAGATACTGTACTTGGAGCACAGCAATGAGCCCTGTTGCAAAGTATTGCTTCAAAAATTGTAATTACACGCCCCTGTTAAACAGGGGCTGAAAAATTGGGCGTTAGGCACTGGTGGCGGCACCCATAAACAAAAATGATCTTACAAGCTATCATCATCAATCGTATCATTGAGGACTCGGAGGAGGAGGATAGCCAGTCAACATAACAGCACAGGCACTCAGCATCAGCATCAGTCTTGAAGGGATGTGACATGTTAAAATCAATTAGTCTGTTATATCAGCATCAGGTGTGTGGTAGCTGGTGGTGATCCAAGACTGGTTCATCTTGATGAAAGTCAGTCGATCAACCGAGTCGGTGGACAGGCGCACCCTGTGATCCGTGACAAATCCTCCAGCAGCACTGAATGTGCGTTCCGAAAGAACGCTGGATGCAGGACAGGCCAGTAGCTCAATTGCATACTGTGCAAGCTCTGGCCAGTGATCCATCCTCAAGACCCAGTAAGCCAGAGGATTTTCGGTGGGGAAGGTGTCCAAGTCTGACCTTGCCCCTAGATATTCCTGCACCATGTTTATCAGACGCTGGCGATGGTTGCTGGAACCGATCATACTTTGGGGCTGCGGACTAAAGAATTGTCTGAACGCATCGGTCAGACGGCCACCTTCCCCACCGCTCCTTCTTTGACTGGCCGAAGCCTCAGCAACTCGTTGTCCAGGACCAGGAGTTTGCAACCTCCCAGTCTCTGGGAACGCGTTGCACAGACCTTTCTGCAAGGCCTCCCGGAGTTGTCTCATCCTCTGCTCCCTCTGCGACGGTAACATAAGGTCCGCAACCTTACCCTTGTACCGTGGATCAAGGAGAGTGGCCAGCCAGTAATGGTCCCTCTCCTTGATCCGAAGAATACGAGGATCCTTCCGCAGACTTTGCAGGATCAGGGAGGCCATGCAGCGTAGGTTTGCTGAGGCATTCGCTCCGGAGTCCTCTGGGTCACTAAGGACGACATGATCCGCAGCCACCTCCTCCCAGCCACGTACAAGTCCACTGGTTTCTTGGGACTGTAAATCATCCCTAAAAGACTGCTGCTGATGATGCTGAGTGCCAGCCTCCACCTCCATGCTGACACAATCCTCCTCCTCCTCCTCCTCCTCCTCCTCCTCCTCCTCTTCCTGTGCGATGGGTGGGACAGAAGGAACACTGTCTGGGTAAAGGGGGCCTTGAGAGGCAAGGAAGTCCTCCTCTTCCTGCCTCTGTTCTGCCTCAAGTGCCCTGTCCATTATTCCACGCAGCGTGTGCTCCAACAGGTGGACAAGAGGTACAGTGTCACTGATGCATGCACTGTCACTGCTCACCATCCTCGTGGCCTCCTCAAATGGTGCCAGGACAGTGCATGCATCCCTGATCATGCCCCACTGGCGTGGAGAAAAAAAACCAAGCTCCCCTGACCCTGTCCTGGTGCCGTAGTCGCACAGGTACTCATTGATGGCCCTCTGCTGCGTGTGCAGCCGCTGCAGCATGGCCAACGTTGAGTTCCACCTGGTGGGCATGTCACATATAAGGCGGTTCTTGGGCAGGTTCAACTCCTTTTGCAGCTCAGCCAGGCGAGCACTGGCATTATAAGATCTGCGGAAATGCACACAGACTTTCCTGGCCTGCCTCAGGACATCCTGTAAGCCCGGGTACCTGCCCAAGAAGCGCTGCACCACCAGGTTAAGGACGTGAGCCACACAGGGCACATGGGTCAGTTGTCCCTGTCGGAGGGCGGAGAGGAGGTTGGTGCCATTGTCGCAAACCACCATTCCTGGCTTAAGCTGGCGTGGCGTCAACCACCTCTCGGCCTGGCCCTGCAGAGCAGACAGGACCTCTGCCCCAGTGTGGCTTCTGTCCCCCAAACACACCAGCGCAAGCACGGCATGGCATCTTTTTGCCTGCGTACTTGCGTAGCCCCGTGAACGGCTACGGAGCACCGCTGGTTCATAGGACAAACCACAGGAAGAGGCCATGGAGGAAGAAGAAGAGGAGGGGGTGGAGGAGAGAGGTGTGTCACAACCAGTAGTAGCATTTTGGAGGCGTGGCGGTGGGACAACCTCCAACACTACTGCACCTTGTCCTGAATCCTTCCCAGCTGCCAAAAGAGTGACCCAATGGGCCGTGAAAGAAAGGTAACGTCCCTGTCCATGCCTGCTGGACCATGAGTCAGCGGTAATATGCACCTTACCGCTGACCGCCCTGTCCAGCGAGGCCAAGACATTGCCTTCCACATGCCGGTAGAGAGCCGGAATAGCCTTCCGTGAGAAAAAGTGGCGTTTGGGAACCTGCCACTGAGGAACTGCACATTGCACAAACTCACGGAAGGGGGCCGAGTCTACCAACTGAAAAGGCAGCAGTTGAAGCGCTAGCAATTTAGCCAAGCTAGCATTCAACCGCTGGGCATGTGGATGGCTGGGAGTGAACTTCTTTCGACGGTCCAGCAGCTGGGGCAGGGAAATTTGCCTGCTAGAATCGGACGTCGGTGTACTGCTAGCAGAGTGGGCGCAAGTACTTGGCTGTGACACACCTAATTCTACACCTTCATTCCTCTCAGTGCATGTTTCAGAGAGGACTGAAGTTATAGTGGGGTTGGAGATCCCAGCTGATGCGGTGCAAGGAGAGGTCCGCTTTGTTCTTTGGTGTGGGTCTTTGAGGTAGGCTTGCCAACGAGCTGCATGGCAGGTCAACATATGTCTGGTCAGGCATGTGGTACCCAAGCGGCTGATGTTTTGGCCACGCGATATACGCTTGAGACATATGTTGCAAACAGCAGCTGTGCGATCTGATGCACTAGCCTCAAAAAAGGCCCACACCAAAGAACTTTTTTAATGACGGGCAGAGGCAGCGCCCTGCACAGGCGGAGCTCTGCGGTGTGATTCCGTCGGTGTACTGCCCTTACGCTGGCCACCAAAGGGCATCCTGCCTCGTTGGAGATGTGCCTCCTCCTCATCCTCCTCCTCCTCCTCTCTCCTATTAGGCACCCACGTGGAGTCAGTGACCTCATCATCCCCTCCCTCCTCATCACTGGAGCCAATCTGGCAGTATGCTGCAGCTGCTGGAACATGACTGCCAGATTGGTGTCCTTCTTGAGCATCCCCTCTGTCTGCTCTCACGCTACTGCCTTCCTCTAGCTGGGTTTCATCATCAGACCCTTCGAAACGCTGGGCATCCTCCTGGAGCATGTACCCAACACTGTGCTGAAACAGTTCGGGGGACTCCTCAGGAGGAGGACATGGTGGGTCTAGGGAAGGAGTGACTGATGATTTGTCTGACATTGATACCAGGGAAGACGACGCTTTGGCAGCTGCTTTTCCAGTACCCTGAGCCTGGGTGAGAGAGGATGAGGAGGAGGAGGAGGGCTTGGTCATCCACTCTACCAAGTCTTCGGCATGATGTGGCTCAACATGTCCAGCTGCCGAAAAGAAGGACAAGCGTGTCCCATGGCCATGTGCTGATGACAATGCACCGCGTCCACGACCAGCACTGTTGCCCCCAGACACAGAGCCTGCTTGCCCTCTTTTATTGCCTCCTGACTGTCTGCCTCTCCTTGTTTGCCTTCCAGACATTCTAATAGATGGCCTGCAGGGAGATGGGAAAAAAGCAATAAGGGCTACCTTCAGGTGTCCTTCTCTGTCCCTTGAAACAAGGACTTGCAGAGTGAAATAAACTGACACTCTCCCTACCTACAGTTTTCTGTCCCTAGAATAAATGTTTTTTTTAATCACAATATAGCACAAGGACAATTCACTCACTGTCCTTACAGGTCCCTGGAAACAAGGACTTGCAGAGTGAAATAAACTGACACTCTCCCTACCTACAGTTTTCTGTCCCTAGAATAAATGTTTTTTTTAAGCACAATATAGCACAAGGACAATTCAGTCACTGTCCTTACAGGTCCCTGGAAACAAGGACTTGCAGAGTGAAAGAAAAAAAACACTCTCCCTACCTACAGTTTTCTGTCCCTAGAAAAAATGTTTTTTTTAATCACAATATAACACAAGGACAATTCACTCACTGTCCTTCCAGGTCCCTGGAAACAAGGACTTGCAGAGTGAAATAAACTGACACTCTCCCTACCTACAGTTTTCTGTCCCTAGAATAAATGTTTTTTTTAATCACAATATAGCACAAGGACAATTCAGTCACTGTCCTTCCAGGTCCCTGGAAACAAGGACTTGCAGAGTGAAATAAACTGACACTCTCCCTACCTACAGTTTTCTGTCCCTAGAATAAATGTTTTTTTTAATCACAATATAGCACAAGGACAATTCAGTCACTGTCCTTCCAGGTCCCTGGAAACAAGGACTTGCAGAGTGAAATAAACTGACACTCTCCCTACCTACAGTTTTCTGTCCCTAGAATAAATGTTTTTTTTAAGCACAATATAGCACAAGGACAATTCACTCACTGTCCTTCCAGGTCCCTGGAAACAAGGACTTGCAGAGTGAAAGAAACTGACACTGTCCCTACCTACAGTTTTCTGTCCCTAGAATAAATGTTTTTTTTAATCACAATATAGCACAAGGACAATTCAGTCACTGTCCTTCCAGGTCCCTGGAAACAAGGACTTGCAGAGTGAAATAAACTGACACTCTCCCTACCTACAGTTTTCTGTCCCTAGAATAAATGTTTTTTTTAATCACAATATAGCACAAGGACAATTCAGTCACTGTCCTTCCAGGTCCCTGGAAACAAGGACTTGCAGAGTGAAATAAACTGACACTCTCCCTACCTACAGTTTTCTGTCCCTAGAATAAATGTTTTTTTTAATCACAATATAGCACAAGGACAATTCAGTCACTGTCCTTCCAGGTCCCTGGAAACAAGGACTTGCAGAGTGAAATAAACTGACACTCTCCCTACCTACAGTTTTCTGTCCCTAGAATAAATGTTTTTTTTAAGCACAATATAGCACAAGGACAATTCAGTCACTGTCCTTACAGGTCCCTGGAAACAAGGACTTGCAGAGTGAAAGAAAAAAAACACTCTCCCTACCTACAGTTTTCTGTCCCTAGAAAAAATGTTTTTTTAATCACAATATAACACAAGGACAATTCACTCACTGTCCTTCCAGGTCCCTGGAAACAAGGACTTGCAGAGTGAAATAAACTGACACTCTCCCTACCTACAGTTTTCTGTCCCTAGAATAAATGTTTTTTTTAATCACAATATAGCACAAGGACAATTCAGTCACTATCCTTCCAGGTCCCTGGAAACAAGGACTTGCAGAGTGAAATAAACTGACACTCTCCCTACCTACAGTTTTCTGTCCCTAGAATAAATGTTTTTTTTAATCACAATATAGCACAAGGACAATTCAGTCACTGTCCTTCCAGGTCCCTGGAAACAAGGACTTGCAGAGTGAAATAAACTGACACTCTCCCTACCTACAGTTTTCTGTCCCTAGAATAAATGTTTTTTTTAAGCACAATATAGCACAAGGACAATTCACTCACTGTCCTTCCAGGTCCCTGGAAACAAGGACTTGCAGAGTGAAAGAAACTGACACTGTCCCTACCTACAGTTTTCTGTCCCTAGAATAAATGTTTTTTTTAATCACAATATAGCACAAGGACAATTCAGTCACTGTCCTTCCAGGTCCCTGGAAACAAGGACTTGCAGAGTGAAATAAACTGACACTCTCCCTACCTACAGTTTTCTGTCCCTAGAATAAATGTTTTTTTTAATCACAATATAGCACAAGGACAATTCAGTCACTGTCCTTCCAGGTCCCTGGAAACAAGGACTTGCAGAGTGAAATAAACTGACACTCTCCCTACCTACAGTTTTCTGTCCCTAGAATAAATGTTTTTTTTAATCACAATATAGCACAAGGACAATTCAGTCACTGTCCTTCCAGGTCCCTGGAAACAAGGACTTGCAGAGTGAAATAAACTGACACTCTCCCTACCTACAGTTTTCTGTCCCTAGAATAAATGTTTTTTTTAAGCACAATATAGCACAAGGACAATTCAGTCACTGTCCTTACAGGTCCCTGGAAACAAGGACTTGCAGAGTGAAAGAAAAAAAACACTCTCCCTACCTACAGTTTTCTGTCCCTAGAAAAAATGTTTTTTTTAATCACAATATAACACAAGGACAATTCACTCACTGTCCTTCCAGGTCCCTGGAAACAAGGACTTGCAGAGTGAAATAAACTGACACTCTCCCTACCTACAGTTTTCTGTCCCTAGAATAAATGTTTTTTTTAATCACAATATAGCACAAGGACAATTCAGTCACTGTCCTTCCAGGTCCCTGGAAACAAGGACTTGCAGAGTGAAATAAACTGACACTCTCCCTACCTACAGTTTTCTGTCCCTAGAATAAATGTTTTTTTTAATCACAATATAGCACAAGGACAATTCAGTCACTGTCCTTCCAGGTCCCTGGAAACAAGGACTTGCAGAGTGAAATAAACTGACACTCTCCCTACCTACAGTTTTCTGTCCCTAGAATAAATGTTTTTTTTAATCACAATATAGCACAAGGACAATTCAGTCACTGTCCTTCCAGGTCCCTGGAAACAAGGACTTGCAGAGTGAAAGAAACTGACACTGTCCCTACCTACAGTTTTCTGTCCCTAGAATAAATGTTTTTTTTAAGCACACTATAGCACAAGGACAATTCAGTCACTGTCCTTCCAGGTCCCTGGAAACAAGGACTTGCAGAGTGAAATAAACTGACACTCTCCCTACCTACAGTTTTCTGTCCCTAGAATAAATGTTTTTTTTAATCACAATATAGCACAAGGACAATTCAGTCACTGTCCTTCCAGGTCCCTGGAAACAAGGACTTGCAGAGTGAAAGAAACTGACACTCTCCCTACCTACAGTTTTCTGTCCCTAGAATAAATGTTTTTTTAAGCACAATATAGCACAAGGACAATTGACTCACTGTCCTTCCAGGTCCCTGGAAACAAGGACTTGCAGAGTGAAAGAAACTGACACTGTCCCTACCTACAGTTTTCTGTCCCTAGAATAAATGTTTTTTTTAAGCACACTATAGCACAAGCACAAAACACACTGACACTCTCCCTACCTATCCTTCTCTTTCCCTAAACTAAAGGAATCCAGGTTAAGCAAGAAAGAAATAACAGTCACTGTCCCTGCCTATGCTGCTCTATCCCTGCTCCGGAACACACTACACTAGGCCGCCGTGCTGGCGGCCTTTTATAGTGTGGGGCGTGTACTAAACACCCTCAGCAATAATTGGCCACAGGCATCCTGCCTGTGGCCAATCATTGCTCTCCTCGCTGCCGGCGCTGTGATTGGCCAAGCATGCGGGGTCACAGTGCATGCTTGGCCAATCACAGCGCCTGGATGACACTGCGATGGCGTAGTGCATTGTGGGCCGTTCGCGTCACTCGAATTTGGCGCGAACGGCCCAAATCGTTCGATCTTCGTCGAACGATCGAACAGCCGATGTTCGAGTCGAACGTATGTTCGACTCGAACACGAAGCTCATCCCTAATGTACAGTTTGGCAGTATTATGCATACAAAATCACTGTGAATTTATATATTGTTCTAGTATGCCATTACATGGGAATGTTCATGCAGTAGTTATTCTGAACCCTGGAATATTTATCTGTAGGTGGCAGGAAAAATATATTGCACTGTTATTCACATACTTCCAATGTACAATATTTCTTTGTGAAACTGAAAAATGTCAGATTTGGATCTTTCTTATTTCTTCTTTGTGATTTTGCCTGCAAGTTTGGCCACCTTCTAAGATCTATTGCCAGCTTTAGATGTATAATGTTATTTAATGCTTAGATAAGCTTGGTGTGTATCTCAGTTCCTCTTTGGAAGTCTGCTGGCTGTGATTCCAACAAACAGTTTAATTCATTGATAGCTGCAAAAGTTGTCTCTCTAGATCAGCCCTTTTCAACCAGGGTGTCCAGGCACCCTGGGGTGCCTTCAGGTTTCTTCAGGGGTGCCTTGGCAAAATGCCTACAAATTGCCCAAAAACTGTATACAACCCAACAGGTGGATCAAGCCTGTCATTTAGTTACACAAAGCCATGAGTTTTCATTGTGCACAATTACAACCTTTTAGCTATGGCATCCCAACAACCAAGGACTTCATTGATTGATAAGGAGGACGTCGGGCGCCTGCACAGCATCCTTGGGGTCACATTAGAGGAGTAATGCCTCGTTCACACGACCGTTTTTTCAGACGGGAAAACTGCTATGCGAGCTTTTGGTCTGGAATCCCGGCCGTGTGTATGCTCCATCGCAGTTTTTCCGACGGGAAAACTGCCGGACAAAAAAAGAGATCAGGATCTCTTTTTTCCCATCAAGCCAAAAATCAGAGCGGGAAATCCGTTCGTCTGTATGGTTTTCTGACGAGCAGAAAACCGCGCATGCTCAGAATCAAGTATGAGTCGGGAGCTCTTTCTTGTAAAACTAGCGTTCGTAATGGAGATAGGACAGTCATATGCTGTAACGGACTGAAAAGCATGAGGCTGAAAAGCGTGAATCATCTCTAACCAAACTTTTACTAACACGAGGATCAGCAAAAGCAGCCCAAAGGATGGCGCAGTTGGAATGGAACTTCCCCTTTATACTGCCGTCGTACGTGTTGTGTGTCACCGCGCTTTGGACGGGCGGACTTTTGTCTGAGCGTGTGTATGCAAGGCAGGCTGAGAGGAATTCTGTCGGGGAAAACTGTTGGATTTTTATCCGTCGGAAAAACTGGTCGTGTGTACTAGGCATGAGGGAGAAAAACTGAGAGAAGAGAAACATTGGGATACTAATCAATACCAGTGTGGAAAGGTGTATTTCCTTTGGAAGAATAAATCACCTCTAATGTTGGATGTCTTATGTGTGTGAATGTTGTTGCATTAAAACTATTAGTTTCGTTTTTTAAATTTTAGAATGGGGTGCCTCAAGATTTTGATTAATTTCAAAGAGTGCCTTGACTAAAAAAAGGTTGATAAACACTGCTCTAAATCATACCTTTATTAAACTAAAATACATAGTAGTCAGTCCTGCATGTAAGAGGGTGTTAGGAAGTGTCAGGGAGGTAATTTTTCAAGCTCATTCCCGGTTTATGGGGCAAGAAGTAGTTCCCTATTTTACTTTCAGATGACACCTTTCCCCAGATTATAAATGGCATGTAGAGAGGATGTTTGGATACTAAGCCAAAAAAAGAAGAACATGAGTTCCTTGTGTGGCCCCCATGGGACATGGAAAACAGCAATGTATGACTCTGTCAAGATGACTTTCCTCTGTAGGGTAAAAAAAAAGAAGCATCCTGTGCCCCTAGTGGAGCTCAACATAGGGCACAGGAAGAAAGGAAACACATTCATGGGCATAGCTGACAAGGGCCTCCTGAAAACATGATTTTATGTGATTGCTATTGCAAGCAAGTAGACTTTTAAAAAGTCATCAGGATTCTTTGCTTCCCCTTTTGTGACTTATTCTGGAACAAGTACCTGGTCGGGGGAGGGGCAATATGTGCACTGAGCGTGTGAGTCACAGTTGGGACTAATCTGGTCAAGGAGTGGGGCTCACACCAGAGACAGTTTAAGCCAGAGGTTTTCCATTAGAATCCATGGTTGGAACAAATGTGCAACCTTTTCTTGGCCCCACCTACATGCATATGATTAGTTTCTGGACATAGAATTGCATCCACCGAAGGTATGAAAATCTCAGAACTGGTCCAGTCATGTAGAGCTCTCCCAGGTGGATTCTGTTTTTTTGTTATCAAAGTTGACCTAAACCTTAAAGCGGAGGTCCACACAAAAATGGAACCTTCGCTTTTCAGAACCCTCCCCCCTTCTGGTGTCACATTTGGCACCTTTCAGGGGGGAGGGGGTGCAGATACCTGTATAACACAGCAGGGGCCAGTTAGGACGCGCAGCGCGACTCGCGCATGTGCAGTAGGGAACCGGGAAGTGAAGCCGCAACGCTTCACTTCCTGATTCCCTCACCGAGGATGGCGGCAGGGGCAGCCGAGAGCCGAGCAATTGATCGGCTTCGGCTGCCGACATCACGGACACCCTGAACAGGCAATTGTGCATTTATTAAAAGTCAGCAGCTGCAGTATTTCTAGCTGCTGGCTTTTAATATATTTTTTTTAGGCAGACCTCCGCTTTAACTGGATGTCGTTTTGGTTTGCTACAATGCTGAGTGTCTTAGGCATTGGCATTTTCTTTTGTTTCATTTTCTATAAAATACTATTTTCACCGGTTTTTGTATTAGGGTTAACACCACATCCCTTTAAACCTGAACACATATAAGACCTCTTTCACACTGAGGCACTTTTCAGGCGCTTTCACGCTAAAACAGCGCCTAAAAAGCTCACAAAAACGTATTTCCATTAAAATCAATGAATGCTTTCACACTGGGGCAGGTGTGCTGGCAGGGCTGTGAAAAACTCCCCCCTCCATTGAAATTAATGGAAAGTGTGACAGGGGTAACTTTGGGCACAGGGTGAGCAAGAAAAAAATTGGACATTAAGAATATGTCTTAGATTGCTTTAAAATGGGACAGTGATATTTTTCCACAATATTCCCCAGGATATCTGTAAAGAGCTATTTACTGTTTGATTATGAACTCAACAGGTTAACTGAAAAGTGACTCCTTCATGATGTTGGGACACATACTGTTAGATGCTAATGTCACCACCTCCAGCCCCCCTTTCTGTGTGATGTAAATGAATCTAGGATGGCTTCTGAGGATCTTTCATTGTGATAATTGGCCCTGTATTGTGTAAAGAATTCCTTTGATAATGGGTACTGTAGTCTATGAGACAGTCAGGCTAGCCTAAAGGTCATGTGTCTGAGTCATCAGCTGTAGTTAATTAGCTCATGTAAATTAGGTCTGGTCAAAGGTGTATTGTGAGAAGAAATGAGGAGAATGTAAGAACCTCCTCTCTGTGTGTATAAAACTTGGAGTTTGTCATTAAAGTTTGTCAGACAAGTTGGAAACCTCAAACAGAGTGGTTGTCTCGTCTGTGGAGGGAGAAGTATTTGTATGGGGTCTTATTTGGCTGGTTGGAGTGTCTGGTGGCTGTCGTGTGGTTGGAAAGGGAATATCCTAACGGCATTAACCCCTTTCATACTTGGGGTGGCGTTACAGAAAGCTCTTCAAAGGCGCCTAAAAAGAGCTTCAAAAGCGCTCAGTGTTTTTACTGGCAGTTTAGAAGCGCCTCAGTGTGAAAGTGGCCTTAATTACACAGGTTCTGAGGCTAATTTAATGCAGATAAGGCAACAAGTCAGTTCAATTACCACCTTAATCAGCCACAGAACCTGTGTAATTAATATGTGTTCAGGTTTAAAGGAATGATGTGGCAACTCTATTTTGTATCTTAGTGCTACTGACTTCCTGAAACCTTTTTTCAACCACTCCCGGTCTATATGCACTTGCCACTATGTCAACTGTATATGATTGCTTAGGACCACCTTGCTGACAGTGACAACATTAAACCAAACCTGCACAATATATTAGACATGTGCACTGGCAAAAAATATGTTAGTTTTCATTACATTCGTGTTTTTTTTTCCCTTTCTTGGGTTATTCGTTATGATCAAAATTTGTTATTTCGAAAAAAAATTGAAAATTCGGATATTCGAAATCCGAAAATTTGAAAATCCAAAAATTTAAAAATCTGAAAATAAGAACGAAAATCGAAACATTCGAAAGAAAGAAAATCTGAATCTAAGAACGAAAATCCGAAAAATAAGAATGAAAATTTGAAAATCCGAACATTCGAAAATCTGAAATAACTAACTATTAAATAATTGGTATTGGAATTTCCTTTCAAATTTGGCTGTTAGTGAACATAACGAATACAAATTTATCCGAAGTTACGAATTATCCGAAATAACAAATGCCGCATCTAATCGGATGGAACATAACAAATTAATAATAATAAATAATAATAAAAAATTATTATTATTTTTTTTTTATTAATTCGTTACGTTCCATTCGTTTAGATGCGACATTTGTTATTTCGGATAATTTGTAACTTTGGAAAAATTTTAATTTATTACGTTCACTAACAGCTAAATTTTATAGGAAATTCCAATACCTATAATTTAATAGTTAGTAATAGTTATTATTAGTTAGTTAATATTTAATATTTTAGAATTTTAGGGTCTTCTAATTTTTGGATTTTCGTTCTTATTTTCGGATTTTCGTTCTTTTGAATTTTCAGAATTTACTGCATGGCCAGTTTTAGTCTCCATTAGGGGCACATATGACAGGGTAACAACATGAAAATTCCCTTGCGAAAAAGAACAAACTGTTTGCCTTTAGTAAATCAACCCCTTTGTGTCGGGAATGTTTGATCAGGTGTGAAACGAAAGAAAAAAGAACAAATGACTTTTAGGACACACAGATATGAAATAATGCTGAAACTTTATTTATCAACCATCTATATAATTTTGAGTTATTACTCTGAATACCTGCCATGTAAAATACCATGAGCATTAATATACTTGCGCCCATCACATAACATGCACTGCAAGCTTTCATCCCCAAGTAGCTAAATTTACATAAATCTCTCATTATAGCTAAAGCCATATTATTCATTGCTGCGTATTTAGTTACCATGACCTTACCTGTTTTTTTAAAACCTGACAGCTGCTGTCACCTCGTATAGAGATGGAAAATGCAAAACGGTTTCCACTTTAGCTTTGAAGTTTGTAAACCCCCACTGCTGCTTTCAACCAGTCCAGCCTAATAAAAAGCAAGTCTATGGGTGCTGGCATGACAAAGAGCATAGATTACCCACAATTACAGAGAAAATACTGGGTCAGGTTCTGTGCAGAGAAACATGTGAAGGAAGATTAAAGTGAGCTTGAAGACGTTTTGATTATTTCTTTCTGACATAAAGTAAAACAAAAACTCCAATAGGAGGAGGGAAGGGGGTAGATGGATTACATTGCAAACACGGTCACACCAGACTGATGACAAAACTAATTTTAAACTTATGATAGGAAACTCTGACATTTACTAATTTTACATGTTGGACTTTTTAGAAATACAAAAAAAACAAACAAACAAACAAAATAAAAACGAAGGGTACCTCTGATGTAGCAGATCTGAAAGTGGGATTGGAGTTGGAAAAATAGAATAGTGACACTCACCAATAGATATGCTTTATCAGACAATATTTCAAACTAAATATTCTAATTTCAGAATAGGGAGTAGAGCTATGCAAGGTATACCTTTACACCCCATGAATAACTGTATATTCAAAAATGAGCCATTAGTCCAAACCGCATACAGCAGTTTTAAGCCTATAGCCCTATACCATAGAAGCCCCAGCGGTTTACAAAATTAAAGCAGACAGTACAGTTACAATATGATTCAATCATAGGTGTGTGCATCCTATTGCATTAGGGTGTGAACCCTAAAGCTCACACACGTGTTTTGTGTGTCTACATATATATGACCCTGACACATTGATCCCTCTGCCATCACAGGGCCGATAAAGTCAGACATTTGGTGGACAAGCATGCTGGAAATCGGCAGCCAATAGCTGAGACCGTATCAGAGTGTTCCAGCGTGAAGGGGGGGCTATATCTAAGCAAGACACTAAAAAGCTGGACTGCCTGCTCTCCTCGGAGGGGAGAAAATTAGCACTTAACCACTTCCCACCCGGCCACTGCATATGTATGGCCGGATGGGCGCTCTCTTCTTCTGAGTGGACGTTCAAGAACGTCCCTCAGAAGGAGGGGGATCGCACGTGCGCAGCAGAGCGATCCGGATGCGCTCGTGTCACCCGGACACAGCGCATCTCAGATCGGCCCGAGGGCTCTGTGATTGGCCCTCCTGATCACATGACGGCAGTGTCCAATCACAGCTGTCATGTGATGTAAACAGAGAGCCGGTTGCTAGGCGATCGGCTCTCCTTACACATTAGTTGTTGGTGAGGAGAGGAGAGCGGATTGCTGCAGCGATGATCACCAGCCTAGTAACACACAATGTAACACACAATGTAAAACACACATGTCCCCACATAGTAAAAACACCTGTCCCTCACATATGTAACAGTAAAATCATATGTCCCAATGATTATCTGCACACATATGTTCGTGATCACCTGCGTATATCTGTACATGATCATTTGCGTACATATGTCTGTGATCACACGAAGCAATTATTATACACTTAACGGGATTTTTTTTTACCAAAGATATATAGCAGAATACATTTTGGCTTAAATTTATGACAAAATTCTATTTTATTGGATTTCTTTTAAAATAGAATAAAGAAAATATTGTTTTTTTCAAAATTTCCGCTCTTTGTTCGCTTATATCACAAAAAATAAAAAACGGAGTCGTGAATAAACACCACCAAAAGAAAGCTCTATTTGTGTGAGCAAAATGATAAAAATTTAATTTGGGTAGCATGACCATGCACTGAAAGCTGAAAACTGGCCTGGAAAAGAAGGGGGTGAAAGTGTCCAGTATTGATGTGGTTAAACAATTGAAGGTGGGATCCCGCGTCCTGATGGCATGATGACAGCTTATTATAAAACATTTTTGGACAAGCTAACTTCTCCCTTCCTCAAAGCATATAATTCCCTGTCCACTCCTATTTCTATTCCCGGGAATCTACTTAAGGCCCACATTACAGTTATCCCAAAACCAGGTAACCTACTATTGGCTGATTTCTCTCTTAAATGTGGATCTCAAACTTTTTTCAAAATTTTTAGCTAATCATCTGATGCCGCTACTCCCCAAACTAGGGATCAGGTGGGCTTTATCCAGGGAAGAGAATTCAGGGATAATACCTTGAAGGCAATTAACATGCTCCAGTGGCTCACATCCTCAAGTCACCCGGGTTTCTTTTTATCTTTGGATGCAGAGAAGGCATTTGACAGGGTGGCCTGGGACTATATGACTGCTGCACTTCAAGCAATAGGGATTAGCGAACTAATGCTTCAATATATTATATTCCTATACTTTACATCAACAGCGAAAGTCTGGGTCAACGGCCGTCTGTCAAATGCCTTTTCAATATCGAATGGGACCGGACAAGAATGCCCACTGTCCCCTCTAATTTTCGTATTGACCCTAGAACCCATACTCTGTCACTTGAGAGCAAATGCGGACATAAATGGTATTCAGATTGCAGATACCACTTATAAAGCAGCGGCTTTTGCTGATGACATTCTTCTCTTCCTATCTGAACCATGTGTCACAATCCCTAACCTCCTTAAGAATTTTTCCCTATTTAAATCCCTGTCAAGTTTACAGATTAATTTTACAAAAATTGTTTCCCCTAATTTCACCTTATTGCAAGATACACTCAAGCATTGCCAGCTTCACTTTCCCTTCATTTGGAAGCCAAATGGAATCCCTTGTCTCGGTATACAGTTGCCAGCATGTCTTTCCGAACTTTATATTCAAAATGTCCTACCCCTCCTCTGGAATATACAAAGAGACCTTACCACATGGACACCTGGATTATTCGCATGCTTTGGTAGAGCAGCAACGATCAAATAAACACATTACCTAGACCAGTGTTTCTCAACTCCAGTCCTCAAGGCGCCCCAACAGGTCATGTTTTCAGGATTTCCCTCAAATGAAACGGCTGTGGTAATTACTAAGGCAGTGCAACTGATCAAATCACTTGTGCAAAATAATGGAAATCCTGAAAACATGACCTGTTGGGGCGCCTTGAGGACTGGACTTGAGAAACACTGACCTAGACTACTATAACTTCTACAAATGATCCCAATAAAGCTATCTAATGCCTTTTTTGCATCATATAGGTCGGCTTGCTCTTTTCTTTGGAGCTTCAAACACCCTTTACTTAGTTATGATGCACTTGTTGTTCCCAAATTAGGGAAGGTGAAAGTTTACCAGATGTTGTTCGGTACTATTGGGCATGTCACCTGTTCAGAGTTGTAGATTGGAATGTACACTTCCATATAAAGGCGAGGGTCTCTTTAGAAGACGCATATTCGCAATTGCCCTTCAGCTTCATCACTTTTTAGGTGAACAGCACAGTGCAGCGGATTGGTCTCGTCCTCATACACCATTTGAAGCCAGAAATACCCCTCAAATTCACTTAATCTGGGACATATACGACATCCTCTTTTAAATTATCAGCCCAAAAAGAGCAAAGCATGACACTTGTGGGAAAGGGGTCTGAACCTTGACTTGTCTGTTGAAGAATGGTAGCGCAGATTTCTTTACCTACACAAGGGCTCGTCAAGTGTATTTACTCAGGAAAATGGATACAAAGTGTTTTCTAAGTGGGAAAAGAACCCGCCTTTTTACTTCACAAAATTTCCCCATCAACTTCTTCCAATTGTTGGCGCTGTGACAACTCCCCAGGCTCCCTACTACATATATGGTGGTCATGCCCCATTATACAACCCTTCTGGAATGAGATACACAAACTGATATCACAAATCACTACATACACCTTAGACTTCACCCCTACTCAATTCCTCTTACCCAACTCATCTCTTCCAAAAAATGCATATTTCAAATCTTTAGCCATGCACCTAGTAAACACAGCCAGAATGTGTGTCCCTGCCTCATGGTGCTTAGCAGAACCCCCCAAGATTGGGGAGTGGCTCCACCAAGTAAATAAAGTAGCTGCAATGGAAGAGCTTATCAGTATAGCACATGATACACTCTCTAAATATACAAAAACGTGGGCTTGTTGGCACCATTTTACTGAGTCTGCACATTATTCTCAATTAAATTCATCACCACGTTAATGGTCAGTCCTGACTTGATGTGCAAGCGAGATGGGTTTATGAATTCTCATGATCCGAGGGAGAGGCACCAGGATAAGATGGGTCACCCCATCCTATCCATCCTCCTCCTCTCCTTTGCCCTACCTCTTCCCCTTTTTTACTCGTATGTCTCTCCCTTCCCCACCCTCGTTCCCCCTTTTATCCCTATCCACTCTTTCTGATTTTGACCTAGAAATCCCCTATTAAAAAAAAAGAATAATGATATAGTTTTTCCCGAGAGATTAGTAAGGTTGGTACTTGAATAATACTTCCTCTAAATTAAATAGGCTAGGTATAGCTTTTAGGAACCTGTCTTAGCTTACAATAATTAACAATAATCAGAATGGCATGCCCAAAAAATCTTTGTCTTTGTTTTCTGGAATTACATTTTCTTCCTTCTATGATGTTCCTATTCTACCCCTTATACACTTATATTAACATACTTTGGTCTGTCATCATTCATCATCTCATATCTCTCTCCACTTGTGAACCCCGTTTGGATGGTAGCCAACTTGATAACTTGCTTTGTGATTCCGAACAATTTTGCTTGACTTCTGTTTATACTGATCTCTGTCAGGTTTTTTGACCAATATTGCATATACCTGTATCTTATCTATTATATTATTCTGGCCATAAGGCCTGAAATTCCTGTATTACCATCCATACCTGCTTTGTATTGTATTGTTTTAAAAAAACGTTTCAATAAAGTTCTCGATAAATAAAAACACAGAAAATAGATTGTTAGGAAAACTGCTAGATCAAGTGACGATCATCTAATTTCTTTGTAACTACCTATAGACTAAGACCCTCTGGTTATAATCCATAGAACGAGATTGTATGAAAAAATATATATATCCTGTGACAAAATATCCAAAATGTATTGACCATTTTGTTTAACTATCACTCTGAGGGTGGGAGTCAATGGTATAGAAGTTATCAAAAAATCCTGAAGCTAAGAAGCCAATTTGTTGACTCAACCACTCTCAATGAGTGTTAAATAGTGAATCAGAACCAGGGATGAGCCGAACACCCCCCTGTTCGGTTCGCACCAGAACCTGCGAACAGACAAAATGTTCGTGTGAACTTTAGAACCCTATTAAATACAATGGACTCGAACGTTCGAAATCTAAAGTGCTAATTATAAAGGCTTATATGCAAGTTATTGTCCTAAAAAGTGTTTGGGGACCCGGGTCCTGCCCCAGGGGACATGTATCAATGCAAAAAGAAGTTTTAAAAACGGCAGTTTTTTCGGGAGCAGTGATTTTAATAATGCTTAAAATAAAAAAATAAAAGTGAAATATTCCTTTAAATTTCGTACCTGGGGGGTGTGTATGATATGCATGTAAAGTGACGCATGTTTCCCATGCTTAGAACTGTCCCTGCACAAAGTGTCATTTTTGAAGGAAAAAAAGTCATTTAAAACTCACTTGCGGCTAATAATGAATTGTCGGCTTTTATCAATACATACAAAAGTCATTGATAAAAAAAATAAAAAAATAAAAAAGCGTGGGGGTCCCCCAGAATTCAATTACCAGGCCCTTCAGGTCTGGAATGGATATTAAGGGGAACCCCGCCGCAAATTTTTTAAAAAATGGCGTGGGGTTCCCCCTAAATATCCATACCAGGCCCTTCAGATCTGGCATGGATTTTAAGGGGAACTCCACCCCAAATTTAAAAAAAATGGCGTGGAGTCCCCCCAAAAATCCATACCAGACCCTTATCCGAGCACGCAACCTGGCCGGCCGCAGGGGAAAAGGGGGGGACGAGAGCCTGAACCGTACCAGGCCACATGCCCTCAACATGGGGAGGATGTCCCCATGTTGATGGGGACAAGGGCCTCATCCCCACAACCCTTGCCCGGTGGTTGTGGGGGTCTGCTTATCGGAATCTGGAAGACCCCTTTAACAAAGGGGACCCCCAGATCCCGCCCCCCCCCCTATGTGAATTGGTAAGGGGTACATTGTATCCCTACCATTTCACGAAGAAAGCGTAAAAAAATGTAAAAAAAAAACACACAAACACCTTGAAAAAGTCCTTTATTAAAAAAAAAAAAAAAAACATTCCAGCAGTGAAATCCAGTGGCCCACGGCGATCCGATGTCCAGCGCTGTCCGTCACTGGTTTTGCCTGAGCAGACCTGATGGGGAACTTCCTCCTCAGTGTTTTAAATGTATAGACCTGCCCCTTCTAAAGTTCCCCATCAGGTCCGCTCTACGTCATTGGCCTGAGCGGGGAACTTCCTTCACTGTGTAATTTAAATTTACACAGTGAAGGAAGTTTCCCGCTCAGGCCAATGACGTAGGCGGGGTCCGACATACCGAGGGGGCGGACCTGATGGGGAACTTCCTTCACTGCGTAATACATGTATAGACTCTATAGACTCTATACATGTATTACGCAGTGAAGGAAGTTCCCCATCAGGTCCGCCCCCTCGGTATGTCGGACCCCGCCTACGTCATTGGCCTGAGCGGGAAACTTCCTTCACTGTGTAAATTTAAATTACACAGTGAAGGAAGTTCCCCGTTCAGGCCAATGACGTAGGCGGGGTCTGACATACCGAGGGGGCGGACCTGATGGGGAACTTCTCTCACTGTGGTAATACATGTATAGACCCGCCCCTTGTCAGGTTCCGCATCTGGTCCGCTGAGCGGACCTGATGGGGAACTTTAGAAGGGGCGGGTCTATACATTTAAAACACTGAGGAGGAAGTTCCCCATCAGGTCCGCTCAGGCAAAACCAGTGATGGACAGCGCTGGACATCGGATCGCCGCGGGACACTGGATTTCATCGCTGGAATGTTTTTTTTTTTTTTTTTTTAATAAAGGACTTTTTCAAGGTGTTTGTGTATTTTTTTTTTTACATTTTTTTACGCTTTCTTCGTGAAATGGTAGGGGTACAATGTACCCCTTACCAATTCACATAGGGGGCGGGATCTGGGGTCCCCTTTGTTAAAGGGGTCTTCCAGATTCTGATAAGCCCCCCGCCCGTAGACCCCCACAACCACCGGGCAAGGGTTGTGGGGATGAGGCCCTTGTCCCCATCAACATGCGGACATCCTCCCCATGTTGAGGGCATGTGGCCTGGTACGGTTTAGGAGGGAGGGGGGGCCGCTCTCTCGTCCCCCCCTCTTCCCCTGCGGCCGGCCAGGTTGTGTGCTCGGATAAGGGTCTGGTATAAATTTTTGGGGGGACTCCACGCCATTTTTTTTTTAAATTTGGGGTGGAGTTCCCCTTAAAATCCATGCCAGATCTGAAGGGCCTGGTATGGATATTTGGGGGAACCCCACGCCATTTTTTTTTATTTGCGGCGGTGTTCCCCTTAATATCCATTCCAGACCTAAAGTGCCTGGTAATTGAATTCTGGGGGACCCCCACGCTTTTTTTTTTTTTTTATCAATGACTTCTGTATGTATTGATAAAAGCCGACAATTCATTATTAGCCGCAAGTGAGTTTTAAATGACTTTTTTTCCTTCAAAAATTACATTTTTTGCAGGGACAGTTCTAAACACAGGAAACATGCGCCACTTTACATGCATATCATACACACACCCCAGGTACGAAATTTAAAGGAATATTTCACTTTTATTGTTTCACTTTAAGCATTATTAAAATCACTGCTCCCAAAAAAACAGCCGTTTAAAAAAAAAAAAATTGCACTGATACATGTCCCCTGGGGCAGGACCCGGGTTCCCAAACACTTTTTAGGACAATAACTTACATATAAGCCTTTATAATTATCACTTTAGATTTCTCCCATAGATTTTTCGAATTTGCCGCGAACACCCCAATTTGTTCGCTGTTCGGCGAACGGGCGAACAGGCAATGTTCGAGTCGAACATGAGTTCGACTCGAACTCGAAGCTCATCCCTAGCCACAATTAATGTGTTTTTGTGTGTGTGTGTGTATAGAAACACATTCACTGTGACATTATCTTTCTTTTTTTTTTTTATTGAAAAAAATAACTTATTGAGAGTAGGTAAATGGTACAATAAACAAGAGAAGAAACATGGGATTAGCGGTTACAGATACTGAAAATTATCATCCATATTCACAACTACATATATCAATATTTGTAAAATAACCTATATGACAAGTTATTGTAGTAGATTTCAATCATAAGTACAATAAAATTCTGACATTTAGTAATTACCATAAGGCTCATGCAATTAGGTGCATGTCTCATCAATAGATGTCCACCGGTCCCATATCTTAGAATATTTAAGTAGGCAACCTCTATTTATGTAAATCAGCTTTTTATAGGGTAATACATCATTCACCCCTTTTTTCCAACCCTGGATCGTGGGGGGCTTGACATCATCTTTTATAGACATCATTGGGTCACCATGCCTGTGTATGTGAGTGAGGTAGATGTGTGTATGTTTTAAGTGTGTGTGGAATAATGTGTTTTGGGTACCTTTTTAATGAAGTACAATATATTTCTAGTATTTGATAGTAAAATTTTGGTTTGACTAAGCCCAGTGAGTTGTAGTAAAGATTCACTAATTATCATGTATTCAGAGTGATTGAGTCAACAAGTTTTTTTTTTTTATCCTCAGGTTTGTTAGTCATCTAATCTCTTTGGCTAACTTTAGACAACAAAACTAGACGAATGTTTAACTACAATGTTAAAAAATATAAAATAGCAGTAGGACAAATCAGAAAAAAAACAAATAAGATAAGTTAAAAACAGCCTCTTATAGGCAAATAAAAAAATGTAAAATCAGTTTCAACCAAAACGATGGTAGTACACTGCGTATTCATACATCAAACTGAAAGATATAATTTTGTTATAAGAATATAAAAATTATGCAACAAATTTATAGCCACCGCAAATCACAAGGATGTTGGCTAATGATTGCTGGGTAACCATGTGTGGGAGTAAAAGGTACAGTTTTACCAGTAAATATAATAAAAAAATTGTAAAAGCCTTTAACAGTGAATCAAGAAACTTTAACTAAAGTATTAAGAATTAAAAGCTTTCCTTTATCAATAATGATTAATAATAGATATACGCAAGTATGTATCAATATACAATTTATTGACCTACTATAATATATATATATATATATATATATATATATATATATATATATATATATATACAGGCATACCCCACTTTTAAGTACACAATGGGTTTAATTTACTAAAGCTGGAAAGCGCAAAATCTGTCTCACTTCTGCATAAAAACCAATGAGCTTCCAGGTTTTATTACCAGGCTTAATTGAACAAGCTGGGGTTAGAAGCTCATTGGTTTCTATGCAGAAGTGAGCCTGATTTGGGGATTTCCAGCTTTAGTAAATAAAAACCATTGTGTACTTAAAAGTGGGGTATGCCTGTATATACACTAAAACTATAACTCTAGACATAAATTGTGGTTAATTAAAAAATAGAGTTGTAGCTACTAAATTATATTGTAACTACAAAGAATGTGGGTGTCAGTTAAAGTAGTTGTAAAGGCAGAAGGTTTTCTACCTTCTGCATGCAGATTCCACCACAGCCACCACCCCCCCCCCCAATACATACCTGAGCCCATCTATATCCAGCAATGTGCACTAGAGCCGAGGCTCTCTTGGGTCTCTTGCTCCTGATTGGCTCAGATACAGCAGCAGGAGCCATTGGCTCTCGCTGCTGTCAATCAGAGCCAGTGGGGAGGGATTGGGGTCAGGCCAAGTCCTGCTCTGCGTGTCTAATAGACTTTCAGAACCGGGCTCAGGAGCGAAGCACACACGAGTGCCCGCTTAGCAAGGGGCTTGCTATGGGAGCACTTGGCGGAGGGGTGAAGTCAGAAGCGCCTGCATGGGATCCAAGAAGAGGAGGATCGAGGCTGCACTGGGCAAAACCATTGCAGAGAGCAGGTAAGTATAACATGCTTGGTATTTAATAAATAAATAAAATAACAAGGCTTTGCTATTACTTTAACCACTTAAGCCCCGGACCATTTAGCTGGCCAAAGACCAGGCCACTTTTTGCGATTCGGCACTGCGTCGCTTTAACTGACAATTGCGCGGTCGTGCGACATGGCTCCCAAACAAAATTGACATCCTTTTTTCCCCCCACAAATAGAGCTTTCTTTTGGGGGTATTTGCTCACTTCTGCGTTTTTTGCGCTATAAACAAAAATAGAGCGACAATTTTGAAGAAAAATTAAATTTTTTACTTTTTGCTATAATAAATATCCCCCAAAAATATATATTTTTGGTAAAAAAAATTGCAATAAACGTTTATTGATTGTTTTGCGCAAAAGTTATAGCGTCTACAAAATAGGGAATAGTTTTATGGCATTTTTATTAATATTTTTTTTTTACTAGTAATGGCGGCGAACAGCGATTTTTATCGTGACTGCGACATTATGGCGGACACATCGGACACATTTCACACCATTTTGGGACTATTGTCAACACTGGCAGTGAAGGGGTTAACCTGTAGGGGGCGCTGAAGGGGTTAAGTGTGACCTAGGAAGTGATTCTAACTGTTAGGTGGCGGGGCTTGCCGTGACACGTCACTGATCGCAGTTCCAGATGACAGGGAACAGACGATCAGTGACATGTCACTAGGAAGAACGGGGAGATGTTGTGTTTACACTAACATCTCCCCGTTTTTCAGCTCTGTGACCCGATCACGGGACACCATCGGACATCGACTCTGCGGGTCCCGCGGGCACAGTCATGGAGCTTGCGACAGGGTCATGGAGCGCGCGTGACCACACAGCGACAATTTAAAGGGGACGTATATATACGCCCATTTGCGCAGCCGTGCCATTCTGTCAACATAAAAAGTCGTGAGGCAAACGGCAATCAGTTAATAAATGAAATAAATGGTTGCTAGATAGAGATATAGCCACTGATTAGGAAAGCATGTACAAAAAAATTATGATATAAATAGCAAGCTGGATTGCATTATGTTGTGTTGTGACTGACAATCAATACTTAGAAAAAAAAAAAATACTAAATAAAAATTGATAATGATTTTGAGGAAGGTAACATAATGGCATCATACTCTGAATGATTGTGATTTTTTTTTCTTATTTCAAAATGAAATCGGATACATACCCAAACAAAATGTTGTCATTTTAAATACTATATTGTGTGAAGAAGAGGTTAACGAGACAATGAAGAGAGTTTACTAAAGACAGGGACAATCAGAATCTGGAGCAGCTGTGCATGGCAATCAATCAGCTTCTATGTTTCATTTTCAAAGCTTAGCTGAACAAGCTGAAAAGAGAAGCTGATTGGTTGCCATGCACAGCTGCTCCAAATTCTGGCTGCTCCAATCTTAGTAAATTCCAATTCAATGAATTGACAAAAGGTGATAATAAAATCACCCACAAATGTCAGATGAGCTGTAATTAATGACACAATGATTGCTATATTTGGAATAGTCTTTTAGGTATAGAAAATAAAACTTATATTAGAGACATCTAAGAGGTGATGAAAGATAATAACAAGCAATCAAAAAATAAATAAATAAATACTGCGCTACAAGTCTGACAAGGGAAATATCAAAATGTATGCATATAAGGACTTGCTTTTAGAAGACTAAAGAAGTATTCAATATAAACCATGAAGATTACAAAGATATATACTGTAAACCACTGCTGACTGCTAATATGAAATAGCTATATCCAAATGGGTAAAGGGGAAAACAATGCCTACCGATGAGCTCATCTAATGGAGTTAAGGCCCGTACACATGGTCTGACTTTTTGCCAACAAACTTCAAAATGAGCACGTTTTAAAAAAAATCCGACCGTGTGTACGCTCCATCGGACAAACTTTTTCGGTTTTCATCAGACAAAAGTTCGCTCTGCAAACGCACAAACTTTTTGGCAACAAAAGTCCAATGGTGCAAAGTCTGACCGTGTGTACAGAAATCCATCGGACTTTTGTCCGAAGTACAAATACGCATGCCCAGAACCAATGTTAAAATCAACCAACAATATCAGAAGTTGACCAAAGGGTGGCGGTAAAGAGCAGAAAAAAGGAGAAAAACCACGTGATGTCGGGAAAGTTTTGGGAAAGTTTGCAGAAAAGTCCTGCCGTGTGTATGCTATGGGTGTGCCCGGCCAACTCTCTTTGGACAAAAATCCACGTAAAAGTTAGTTTGAAGTCCGACTGTGTGTACGAGGCTTAAGAAGTCAAAAAGAGAATAAAGAAAGAATGGATACAGAGAAAAAGCAATACAAAGAAGAAAAACCTAAAATCATAAATTTCTGGCACAATTATTTTTGCAAACTAGACCCAAGACTCACTCACTGCCAGTAATTGTACTTTTTGAAAAAAAATAACTAAAACTCCCCTTTACAAAGCTGAATCCACAATCTTGTGATGGCATAAGTCTTCTTTCTTCTATCTAGACTATAGAGTAGGAATGTTCTTCTTCAGGTGTCCACGTTGCTACCTGGTTGACGTAGACTTCCCAATGGGCATCTAACAGGGGCATCCTCACAGGCACCATAAGACTTTAGTGGTGAGGCTGGCAACAAAACCAGTTAAAGCCCAGACTAGAGTGGTAGATCACTGATTTTCATTTTCATAAAAGGTGTCATGTAGGGTCAGCAGACTTAGCTGCGTGAAAATGGGTCTTTTTAAGGCTTATTTTTTTTTTCTATTGTTAATGGGAGGAACAAGGTTGAAACGAGGAAAGGAGTGTTACATTTACCCAGAGATGGGCTTTAATCCAGGGAACAATGTGAAACACTGGGCCGCACAGGAATTCTGCCATTTCAGAAAATAAAATACAAGAAAAACGTCTGCATCTAGCTAAACAGGCATCCCACAGAGCTATAGCCTAAAAAAAACTCAAGTACTGTATTTCTAATGTAATAACTGTGATTATAAGCACTGTACTCTCTTGGTATAAATACACACTTTGTTTGTTCATGCAGTACTGTAAAATATAAATAGATACACAAGATTTTTAGAAACTATATACTAGATAGAACAAGTATGTTTTTATATTTTAATAATAAACTGCAAGCTAAATACTGTGTATTGGGCCTAACAGGCTAGAAAACAGAGGAGATTGTGATCAATACATGGGTACGGCCACTACCAGACAGTATACTCTTCTATGAAACAAATAGAATTTCTATTAGAATTTCAAATAGAATTTCTGCAAAAAAAAAAAAAAAAAAACTATTTTTTTTAAAGTGCAGGAATGTAAAATAACAAACATTCAGATCCAAGCTGCAGCTATCCTATGCTGGCTCTACACTGAGAACTGAGTGATCAAAGAGCACTGATCGCTCAGTTCACAGGTCTGCTGTGAGCAGTGATTGTCAGTCACTGCTCTGTGCTCTGTCCCTCCAGCGCTCAGTGGAGCATTGGACTGTGGAGGGGGCAGGAGCAGCTAGCCTGCTGTTGGATTAATCTGGGTCACAGGAGTGCATAAATACCCACAGGAGAAGTATGGCCAAAAGAGTTAAATATTTAGGATTTTAAAAAAATCTGAAATTACTTTTGAAATTATGTGAGCATGTTAAAGCTTATATGAGATTTTTATGACAGGGTTTACATACACTGATCAGCCATAACTTTATGACCAGTGACAGGCTAAGTGAATAACATTGATTAACTTGTTATAATGACATCTGAAAGTGAGTGGGATATATTAGACAGCAAGTAAACATTTTGGCCCTGAAGTTGATGTGTTGAAAGCAGAAAAAAATGTACATCGCAATTTGTTGTGTATGAGGCTGTGTAGCCGCAAAGCGGTCAGAGTGCCCATGCTAACCTGTGTCCACAGACAAAAGCACCTACAGTGGGCTACAGTGGGCACGTGAGAATCAAAATGGGACCACAGAGCAATGAAAGGAGTTGGCCTGGTGTAATGAACCATGTTTTCTTTTACATGATGTGGATGGCCGGGTGCATCGCTTATCTGAGGAAGAAATGGCACCAGGATGCAGTAAAGAAAGAAGGCAAGCAGGTTAAGGCAGTGTAATGCTTTGGGCAATGTTCTGCTCGGAAACCTTGGGTTCTGCTATTCATGTGGATGTTACTTGAGACGTACCACCTACCTAAATATTGTTGCTGATCAAGTACACTGCTTCATGGAAATGGTATTTCCTAATGGGAATGGCCTCTTTTGACAGGATAATGCATCATGCCACACTGCAGAAATGTTTCAAGAATGGTTTGAGGAACACAACTATGAGTTTGAGGTGTTGACTTGGCCTACAAATTCTCCAGATCTCAATCCAATCGAGCATCTGTGGGATATAATGGAAAGACGAATCCGATCCATGGAGGCACCACCTCGCAATTTACAGGATTTAAATGATCTGCTACTGATGGCTGAGGGCCAGACACCACAGCATACCTTAAGAGGTCTAGTGCCTCAACAAGTCAGGGCTGTTCTGGCAGCAAAAAAGGCTATTCAGTATTAGGTGGGTAGTCATAAAGTAATGGTTACATAGTTAAACTGGCAAAAAAAAAAAAAAGACAAAAATCCATCTAGTTTAACCAATAGAAAGCAATGGTTGACAGCTGTATACTTCATCTACTGTAGGTATTTGTGGTACAGACAGCTCTTTTGGGCAAATGGTCATCTTTCTTGCCAAATGTCAAAAATGTGGCTACAGCTCGTCAGTCTCCTGGGTATCCCAATCTGACAAGAGCACAGTCACTTGAGTGAGTAATGGGAATCTCAGAATTATTTTTTCTCCACATTATAAAAAAAAATACTGACACTCCACTGCCAAATAGCCAAAATTGCAGCTACAGTTTGTCAGTCTTTTATTAAACAGTCTGGCACATGCACAGGTTGAAAGGTATAAGTCTTAGGCATCATTAGATTTTTTTCCCAGGTTAATTTTTTTTTAAATATGTCACCTTTGCCACCAAGAAAAAATATGCAACCACAGCTGAGCAGTCACTTCTGTAAGCAATTTGTCAACAGCACAGGCACTCTGCTAGGCATTCAAAGTTTAAATTGATGAGGCAAAATAATGTTTTTTTCCTGTAATTTAACCACTTCCCGCCCAGTCAATAGCGAATTGACGTCCGGGAAGTGGTTGCAATATCGATACTGGACGTCATATGACGTCCTGCAGGATAATGCCTTGCGCGCGCCCGCGGGGGCGCGCAGCGCGGTGATCGGGGACGGCATGTGTCCCTCGGACACAGCGCTTCCCCGATCACGGTAATCAGCCAATTTCATTGGCTGTTTACCATGTGATCGGCTGTGTCAAAGTCACAGCCGATCACCTGTCAAAACAAACTCGGCGGCGCGCTCCGTGCGCGCCGCCACAGGCTTGCAGAGCGGGGATCGGGGAAGGCGAGTGTCCCTTGGACACAGCGCGTCCCCGATCAGAGTAAACAGCCAATGAATTGGCTGTTTACCACGTGACCGGCTGTGTCCAATCACAGCCGGTCACAAATGTAAACAAACTCCACAGGAGTTACTACCTGATCCCTGCTCTCTCCTCACACACCGATCTGTGAGGAGAGAGAGGAGATCAGTAAGTTAGCTCAGTGTAGTTTGTCTACATAAGTTTACAGTGCACAACACGCCCCCCCCCCCCCCATAAAGAGGACCTGTCACACAGCCCAGCACATCAATCAGCCCAGGCAATCAGCCCATCTGTCAATCAGCCCATCTGTCAATCAGCCCATCTGTCAATCAATCAGCCCATCTGTCAATCAATCAGCCCATCTGTCAATCAATCAGCCGATCTGTCAATCAATCACCCCACCTGTCAATCAATCACCCCATCTGTCAATCAATCAACCCATCTGTCAATCAATCAATCAGCCCATCTGTCAATCAATCAGCCCATCTGTCAATCATCTGTCACAGGCCCACCTCCATCGGTACCGCCATTGGCACCGCCACACAGGCTACCAGTACCGCCATCTGTACCAGTACCACCACAAGTACCGCCACCAGGCCCAGCATCTATACTGCCACACAGGCCCGCTACCAGTATCACCACTAGTGCCGCCATCGGTACCACCACCAGTACCACCACCCGTACCACCGTCGGTAGTGCCACCACCACCTGTACCACCACCTGTACCGCCATCGGTACCATCACCACCCGTACCACCACCACCTGTACCGCCATCGGTACCACCACCACCTGTACCGCCATCGGTACCACCACCACCCATCCTGCCATCGCTACCACCACCACCCGTACCGCCACCTGTACCGCCATCGGTACCGCCGCCACCACCACCACCCGTACCGCCATCGGTACCACCACCACCTGTACCGCCATTGGTACCACCACCACCCATACCGCCATTGGTACCACCACACAGGCCCACCACTAATACCTCCATCGGTACTACCACACAGACCGCCACCACTACCACCAGCAGTACCATTACACAGGCCCACCAATAAGCACTGCCATAATGTCCCAAAGGGTTTACACACCTGAGGAGGCATATGCCATTCTTGCCATGTCGGATGATGAGAGCAGCGGGGAGCTCCCATTATCCGATTCTGGTTCGGAATACGAGCCAGTGGAGGATAGTGGCTCAGAGTCCGAGTCCCCGGAGGAAACCGTCCCTCCCAAAAGAATGCGATCGGCACCAAGATCAGCACCAAGATCAGCACCAAGATCAGGAGAACTGCCCACCACCAGCAGCGCCATACCCCAGGAAGAGGAGCCCAGTACAAGCAATGGAAATGCACGCCCAACCCGAAGAATCCAGCCCCAATCCTACCTTCCCGATGCCCTGGCAAACCCCTTATGGTTGCCTGCCAACTCAGGATCCGCTATCATCCCCCCTTTCACCGCACAGCCAGGTGTGCAGCCCGACACTACAAATTTTTCTAAATTTGATTATTTTTGTTTATTTTTCCCACAAGATTTGCTGCAGAATATAGTGGATCAAACGAATCTGTATGCATCCCAATTTATTGCTGCCAACCCCGATTCTTCCTACGCCCGC
Source organism: Rana muscosa (assembly GCA_029206835.1). NCBI lineage: Eukaryota > Metazoa > Chordata > Amphibia > Anura > Ranidae > Rana > Rana muscosa. The sequence continues at coordinate 183,205,821 of CM055121.1, forward strand.
ATGTTCCAGTGGCGGCGTCTAACATTGGAGGAATTTAAATTATTTTTGGGCCTTATGTTCAATATGGGGCTTACAAAAAAGAAAGAAGTCCATTCATATTGGTCCAAACGCCCCATCCAACACATGCCCATATATTCCGCTGTCATGTCCAGGAAAAGATACGACATGATTATGCGCTTTCTCCACTTCAATGACAATTCACAGTGCCCTCCCCGAGATCATCCCAACTACGACAAATTGTACAAGATACGCCCCCTAATCAATGCCTTTTCCCAGCGATTTGAAGAAGTTTTCATCCCAGACCAAAAAATTTGTGTGGACGAGTCCCTCGTACATTTCACCGGCCGACTGCAGTTCAAGCAGTACATACCAAGCAAGAGAGCCAGGTATGGGTTAAAATTAAATAAATTATGTGATCGAGCCACTGGATACGTCTGCAAATTCAGGATCTACGAAGGCAAAGACTCCCAGCTCCAGCCCCGTGATTGCCCCACATATATTGGAACCAGTGGGAAAATTGTCTGGGAGTTGGCATACCCCCTGTTCGGAAAAGGTTACCATTTATATGTTGATAATTATTATACCAGCCTGCCCCTTTTTCGCCACCTTTACAGTAAACAAACCCCGGCCTGCGGTACCTTCAAAAAAAACGGAAGGGATTCCCACAAAATTTATTGACAAAAAAATTGCGACCTGGAGAATCGGCATCCATGAGGAACGAGGAGGTGTTGGCCATGAAGTGGAGGGACAAGAAAGATGTCCACATCCTCTCTACGATCCACAATGACACCATGGTGGAGATCCCAAGAAGACGCGGCTCCATTGTAAAGCCTGAATGTGTCCACGTCTACAATTTGTACATGGGGGGGGTGGATTTAAACGACCAGATGCTACAGCCCTACTTATCAACCAGAAAGTCCCATTATTGGCACAAAAAAGTTGCGTTTCACCTGTTTCACATGGCCCTTTTTAATTTGTTTGTCTGCTACCAAAAAGCAACTCAAAATCACCGACTCCACTACCTCCAATATATCGAAGATATCATCGATAGGATAGGATAGGACACCTCTGCCTGCTACCTGGACCTGTGCTTTGGCTGTGCTCTGGCTGTGCTGACAGTATCTCTGCCTGTGCGAACTATGGACAGTATTCCTGCCTGCTGCCTGGATGATTGCTTTTGCTGTCGCTGACCTCATCCCTGCCTGCTGCCTGGACCGATGCTCTCCTCTGTGGACCACTGCACTTCTAAAACCACAGGTAATCTTTTGTTATTTGGTATGTACCTGCTATGTGTTAGATATATGAAGGGCCTTCAAAAATGTGATCGGTAGTCAGAAAATGATATGTGCAATTAATGCTGCTAGAATGCCTGGAGGTGCTACTTGGATGTTGGGCCTCTGTATGTGGCCAGGCTGTGTAAAAGTCTCAAACATGTGGTATCGCCATACTCAGGAGGAGTAGCAGAATGCATTTTGGGGTGTAATTTTTGCTATGTACATATTATGTGTTAGAAATATCTTATAAATGGACAACTTTGTGTAAAAAAAATGCATTTTAATTTTTTCTCCACATTTTCCAAAACCTTCTGGAAAAAAATGAACCGTTCAAAAGACTCATAATGCTTCATAGATTATACGTTGGGGTGTGTGCTTTCCAAAATGGGGTCATTTTGTGGAAAATTCCATTGTCCTGGTGCTCCAGGGCCTTCAAAAGTGTAATACGTGGTTGAGAAAGGATATGTGCGATTTATGCTTGTAGAACGCCTGAAAGTGCTACTTCAATGTTGGGCCTCTGTATATGGCCAGGCTGTGTAAAAGTCTCACACATGTGCTATCGCTATACTCAGGAGGAGTAGCAGAATGCATTTTGGGGTGTCATTTTTGCTATGTATATGCTATGCGTTAGAAATATCTTATAAATGGACAACTTTGTGTAAAAAAAATGTATTTTCATTTTTTCTCCACATTTTCCAAAACCTTCTGGAAAAAAATGAACCATTCAAAAGACTCATAATGCTTCATAGATTATACGTTGGGGTGTGTGCTTTCCAAAATGGGGTCATTTTGTGGAAAATTCCATTGTCCTGGTGCTCCAGGGCCTTCAAAATTGTAATAGGTGGTTGAGAAAGGATATGTGCGATTTATGCTTGTAGAACGCCTGAAAGTGCTACTTCAATGTTGGGCCTCTGTATATGGCCAGGCTGTGTAAAAGTCTCACACATGTGGTATCGCTATACTCAGGAGGAGTAGCAGAATGCATTTTGGGGTGTCATTTTTGCTATGTATATGCTATGCGTTAGAAATATCTTATAAATGGACAACTTTGTGTAAAAAAAATGCATTTTCATTTTTTCTCCACATTTTCCAAAACCTTCTGGAAAAAAATGAACCGTTCAAAAGACTCATAATGCTTCATAGATTATACGTTGGGGTGTGTGCTTTCCAAAATGGGGTAATTTTGTGGAAAATTCCATTGTCCTGGTGCTCCAGGGCCTTCAAAAGTGTAATAGGTGGTTGAGAAAGGATATGTGCGATTTATGCTTGTAGAACGCCTGAAAGTGCTACTTCAATGTTGGGCCTCTGTATATGGCCAGGCTGTGTAAAAGTCTCACACATGTGGTATCGCTACACTCAGGAGGAGTAGCAGAATGTATTTTGGGGTGTAGTTGCAATTATGCATATGCTGTGTGAGAGAAAAAAAACTGTTAATATGACCAGTTTGTGTAAAAAAAAAAAAAAAAAAAATTAAATTTTCCCAAGAATTGTGGGAAAAAAATACAACTTCAAAAAACTCACCACGCCTCTTAGTAAATACCTTGGACTGTCTACTTTCCAAAAAGGGGTAATTTTGGGGTATTTGTACTTTCCTCGCTTGTTAGTGTCTCAAGAAATGAGATATCCCTTCAGTACATCAGGCGTGATCAGATGTGATAAATTTTCAGTGATTGCCACCATAGTTTGTAGACTCTATAACTTTCACAAAGACCAAATAATATACACTAATTTGGGTTCATTTTACCAAAGATATGTAGCAGTATACATTTTGGCACAAATTTATGAAGAAAAATTACTTATTTGCAAAATTTTACAATAGAAACTAAAAAAAAGTGTTTTTTTAAAAAAAAAATTGCTGTTTTTTTGCTTATATCGCAAAAAATAAAAAACCCAGTGGCGATTAAATACCACCAAAAGAAAGCTCTATTTGTGAGAAGAAAATGATAAAAATTTTGTTTGGATACAGTGTAGCATGACTAAGTAATTGTTATTCAAAGTGTGAGAGTACTGAAAGCTGAAAATTGGTCTGGGCGGGAAGGTGCATAAGTGCATGGTATTGAAGTGGTTAAAAATTGGAATGACAATGGGCAAATTGAAGTGTATCTGTAAACAAATACTTTTTATTTTTCTATTTTTTCGTTTTTTTGAATAGAGTGTGGAAGGGCTATCCCTCTGTCAAATTTGTCTTGCTGTCTCCAAAATTTTAGAGCACAAGAGATAAGGGGAAATCTTCCAATGTGGACACCTGTTCCAGGGACAACTGTCCAAATGGAGAATTCTCTTTACTTAGTGAACATTTCCCCAATAGAACAAAGGCTTACAATAAAATAACCCTTCCCTACTCCATCCAAACCTAAAAGTTTTGGCTTTTGACACAATTCAAGCCATCATGCACCAAGCCATAGCAAAATCAGTTCATATGCATTGGGCTAATGTTTTTTTTTTTACTTACAGAAGAGGCCATAATACCAGCACTGTGCTGAAAAGGGTCAGGCTATTCTACACCTAGTGCAAACTTTCTCAGTGCACTTGTTGGGTGGTTCATTTGATGTTCACAATGATGCAAACTAGAAATAAAAAAGTAAAAAAAAAAAAGTTGGAGGGTGAAGAACTATTAAAGTAGTAATAGTAAAGTCCGCTTTGTCATTTTTACCTACAGGTAAATCTATAATAAGGCTTGTTGTTGTTTAGTCGTTTAGTCATGTCCAACTCTTTGTGACCTCATGGACCATAGTGTCCCAGGCTTTTCTGTCCTCCACTTCCTCCCCGAGCTTGCTTAACTTCATGTTCATTGTTTCGATGATGCTATCTATCCAACTTGTTTTCTGTTGTCCTCTTCTCCTGTTTCCTTCCATGTTTCCCAGCATCAGGGTCTTTTCCAATGAGTCCTCTCTTTGCATTAGGTGGCCAAAGTATTTGAGTTTCAGCTTAAGGATCTGTTCTTCCAGTGAATATTCAAGGGTTATTTCCTTCAAGATTGACTGGTTTGATCTTCTTGCCATCAAGAGTCTTCTCCAACACCATAGTTCAAAAGCATCAATTGTTTGGCGTTCAGCCTTCCTTATGGTCCAGCCTTTACAGCCATAGGTTACTACTGGGAATACCATAGCTTTGACTATACGGCACTTTGTTGGTAGGGTGATAATAAGGCTTACCTGTAGGTAAAATGAATATCTCCTAAACTTCCACAGTTTAGGAGATATTCACCCTGGATGCAGCCGGTGACATCACCAGCGCATGCGCTCTGGAGGTCCAGCATGCCATGCCGGACCTTCAGCGCACCGTGCTGTAACCGTGATGTCATTGCGGCTCCAGCCACTCACACAGCCAGAGTCCACAAACCTGGAAGGAAGAATGGGGAAAGATGGAAGCCCTCTCATCTTTGTCAGTGTGCCACTGAAGGGCTTCATTTTAAGGTAAGTATTTTATAATGTGCTAATATGCGATGCACATTATGCTATTATTTTGCAGGGGAAAGGCTTTTTTTTTTATTATTGCAGCAGTTTACTACTGCTTTAAGAAGGCTTGTCAAAATATTGATAGAAAAATAAAGGCACATGATGGTGGAAATTAACATATGCAAGCATAATGTTTGCACTACCCTTCTTAACATAAAATTTACAGCAAGTGCTGCTCGTAATTAACAGTGATTGGCCCTCTGTTCTGCCTTTTCTATGACAGATGCAACACAGAGAACTGGAGCTCCATACCCATCCCTACCCCTCACTCAGCTCAGAGTAGGAGGGAGGACAAAGGATGTTAACCCTGCAGGGTCTGCTCATGTAGTGTAATCACTGCACAAGCAGAGTGGGGAATGTGAGCAGTCTTCTGACAGCTCATATGCCAGGTCAGAACTGGTGGGAATCTGAGGCAGGTTTCTTAATGGAAATGTTAATTAGGTGCAGACCCTGCATATTTTTTATTTCACTCTTTAACCAGCTCAATACAGGGCACTTATACACCCTTCCTGCCCAGACCAATTTTCAGCTTTTAGTGCTCTCTCACTTTGAATAACAATTACTCAGTCATGCAACACTGTACCCAAATTAAAAAAAAATAAAAAAAAATTCACACATATAGAGCTTTCTTTTGGTGGTATTTATTCACCATTGGATTTTTTATTTTTTGTGACATAAGTGAAAAAACAGCAAATATTTTGAAAAAAAAAAAACAACACTTTTTTTTAGTTTCTATGATTTTTTTTGCAAATAAGTAATTTTTGTTCATAAACTTGGGCCAACATTTACACTGCTACATATTTTTGGTAAAAATAACCTAAATAAGTGTATATTATTTGGTCTGTGTGAAAGTTATAGAGTCTACAAGCTATAGTGCAAATCAAAAATTGACGGCCTATCTCATTTCTTGAGGCCCTGAAATGTCAGAAAAGTACAAATACCCCCCAAATTACCCCTTTTTGAAAAGCAGACAATCCAAGGTATTTAGTAAGAGGCGTGGTGAGTTTTTTGAAGTTACAATTTTTTCCCACAATTCTTGGGAATATGAAGAAATTATTATTAATATTATTATTTCTCACACACAGCATATGCATACTTCCAATTCAAGCTGGTGACAGGTACTCTTGGGCTGGTGACAGGTACTCTTGGGCTGGTGACAGGTACTCCTGATGGGCTGTGACAGATATTCTGATGGGCTGTGACAGGTCCTCCTTATTTGGGGGGGGCAATCGGGCACATTCCTGCACTTTTTTAGCCAGGTCTCCTTCTCCCACACTGAGAAAGAGAACCCGGAGACTGCGCTACAGCCGTTTGTTGACATTTGTGACTGTCTGTGATTGGACACAGCCGGTCACATGGTAAAGAGCCAAATTCATTGGCTCTTTACCCTGATCGGGGATGGGCTGTGTCCGAGGGACATGCCTCATACCCTATGGGCATAGTTACATAGTTAGTCAGGTTGAAGAATGTCCATCCAGTTTAAACAATAGAAAAAATAAATAAATAGAATAAATAGAAACAAAAAGAATGGCCTGGTAGGGCTCAAAACTTGGAGCCTGACAGCATGGGCATGCGGTCGCCCCTCCCTTTAATAATAAATAGACAGATAGATTAAATAAGTAGGTAAGGATAGGTTTTAGTAATGTATATGGGGTAATGTCCCTTTAAGAGTAATTCAAATGTGGGCTGGGGGCGGGGTTAACGATCCTAAGCTATTGTGTAATTCCCGGAGGGTCATGTGACCACAGTGGAATGTTCTGGAAAAGGGGCTTATTATATAAGGGACCCTCTCACAGGTGTATTCCCACCAGTTCCAGCCAGGCAGTGAAGGTGCAACAAGCTCCTGGAAGGTCAGCAGTCATGGCTATGAAATCCCTCATGAGGCAAGTACTGGAAAAAGCTGGGGACAATGGAAGAGAGGAATGGCTTAGAAGATGCCTAGCTTTAGCTGAAGAGGATAATGAGTGGAGCAGGGTAGAAGGCGCACAGCAATTACAGATAGCCATGGAAGCTCCTGGCATTTCCCCTGTAGCCAGAGGCAGAGTGGAGGTGAATATCCCCCAGCACCGCCAGACACGCTGCCGTGGACCGTTGCCGCGGCTGCCTGTCTCACAGAAGGGAGAGGACAGTAGCACAGCACGGCTGGAGGAGCCAGTACCTGCTGTCCAGCGCCGTGCTAGCCTGAAGGAAAAGAAGAAGAGGAGGGTCCAGTCATCATCGCCGCCCAGAGGGACCAGTGGGCGGGCGAGAAGAGCGCCATACACTAAGAGGACAGAGGAGGTTTTGTTGGCTGTAGGTGTGGAGAAGCAATCCCTGCCCACTGTATCACTATCGCAGCATAAGGCTGCTGGCAGTGTGTGTGTGACAGACGCCCCGTGGATGGCCACTGGAGGCAACAGAGAGCAGCATTATGCTGAGTCAGTTATACCAATGGCTCCACCGCCACCTGGTGGTATAGGCGAGTTAGCGCACACACTTAACAGTATTAAGGAGTTTGTTAATAGATTAGCTGACAGCATGAATACACCTGTTCAGGAGACTAGTTATGGAAATGTTTGGTCTAATGAGAACAGTAATTATGTCAGCTTAAGTAGCTTAACCACTTAAGCCCCGGACCATTTCGGGCCATTAGGACCAAGCCTGTTTTTGGGATTCGGCACTGCGCTGCTTTAACTGTAAATTGTGCGGACATGCAATGTTGTACCCAAATGAAATTTGCGTCCTTTTCTTCCACAAATAGAGCTTTCTTTTAATGGTATTTGATTGCCTCTGCGATTTTTATTTTTTGCGATATAAATGGAAAAAGAACGAAAATTTTGAAAAAAAAAGATATTTCTACTTTTTGTTATAAGAAAAATCGAATAAACTCAATTTTAGTCATACATTTAGGCCAAAATGTATTCAGCCACATGTCTTTAGTAAAAAAAATGTCAATAAGCGTATATTTATTGGTTTGCGCAAAAGTTATAGCGTTTACAAACTAGGGTACATTTTCTGAAATTTACACAGCTTTAAATTTATGACTGCCTATCTCATTTCTTGAGGTGCTAAAATGGCAGGGCAGTACAAAACCCCCCCAAATGACCCCATTTTGGAAAGTAGACACCCCAAGGAAATTGCTGAGAGGCATGTTGAGCCCATTGAATATTTTTTTTTTTGTCCCAAGTGATTGAATAATGACAAAAAAAAAAACAATTACAAAAAGTTGTCACTAAATGATATATTGCTCACACATGCCATGGTTATATGTGAAATTGCACCCGAAAATACATTCTGCTGCTTCTTCTGAGTACGGGGATACCACATGTGTGGGACTTTTTAGGAGCCTAGCCATGTACGGGACCCCGGAAACCAAGCACCGCCTTCAGGATTTCTAAGGGCGCAAATTTTTGATTTCACTCCTCACTACCTATCACAGTTTCGAAGGCCATAAAATGCCAAAATAGCACAAAACCCCCCCAAATGACCCCATTTTGGAAAGTAGACACCCCAAGCTATTTACTGAGAGGCATGTTCAGTCCATGGAATATTTTATATTTTGCCACAAGTTGCGGGAATATGACAAACTTTTTTTTTTTTTGCACAAAGTTGTCACTAAATGATATATTGCTCACACATGCCATGGGCATATGTGAAATTACACCCCAAAATACATTCTGCTGCTTCTCCTGAGTACGGGGATACCACATGTGTGGGACTTTTTGGGAGCCTAGCCGCGTACGGGACCCCAAAAACCAAGCACCGCCTTCAAGGTTTCTAAGGGCATACATTTTTGATTTCACTCCTCACTACCTATCACAGTTTTGAAGGCCATAAAATGCCAAGATGGCACAAAACCCCCCCAAATGACCCCATTTTGGAAAGTAGACACCCCAAGCTATTTGCTGAGAGGCATGTTGACCCCATTGAATATTTTTTTTTGTCCCAAATGATTGAATAATGACAAAAAGAAAAAAAAAATGTACAAAAAGTTGTCACTAAATGATATATTGCTCACACATGCCATGGTTATATGTGGAATTGCACCCCAAAATACATTCTGCTGCTTTTCCTGAGTACGGGGATACCACATGTGTGGGACTTTTTGGGAGCCTAGCCGCGTACAGGGCCCCAAAAACCAAGCACTGCGAACGCTGCAGTTATGTGTGTTGTGTTTGGTAAGTGACAGTGATCGATCGATACTGCACTTGGGTGGGCTGGGCTGGGCTGGGCTGGGCTGGGCGGAGGGGCTAAATGCAGGCGCTAGCAGGTATCTGGGCTGATCCCGCTAACACTGCGTTTTTGGGAACCCTAAACCGCTGGGGATGCTAGTATAGATCTGATCAGATCTGATCAGATACTATACCACTAAGGGGGGTGTATGCTTTGCGCGTGGGTGTTAGCGTTACTGGCACTAACCTAACACTGCCTGGGGCGACGCAGACCCTCTCTGGCGCTAAAACCTAATTGATCTCACCCGCCGGGCGATCAGGGGGGTTAAACCTTTATTGGGTTATATACGGCGGGTGCCCTGATGCTATAAAAAGCAAACTAATCAACCAGCGTCACCCGTAACCTTTATATGGTGATCACTGGTGAAAGGGTTAACTAGGGGCAATCAGGGGGTTAAAACCTTTATTAGGTTAAATATGGGGGTACCTGACACTATATAAAAACCTGACGGGTAACCTAAATAACTAAATAACTTACTGGCTAACCAGTGACACCAGTGACGCTTATACGGCGATCACTGGTGAAAGGGTTAACTCTAGGGGCAATCAGGGGGTTAAAATAATATATGGGGGTACCTGACACTAATAAAAACCTGCGGCGAACCTAAAAAAAAATAACTGCCTATCTAAAACACCAGCGACACGAATACAGCGATCGGAAAAACAATCGCTTAGTGACGCTGAAGTTAGGGGGTGAAAGGGTTACCTGGGGGGTGATCAAGGGGTTAAACCTTTATTAGGGGGGGTTAGGGGGCTACCCTGGACCTAAAGGGGCCTAATCCTAACTGCCCTGCAACTTTTTACAATCACAGATGACACTAAATGCAGTGATCAGTAAAATAAATGATCACTGCAATCAGTGACACTGTGATTGGGGGCTTTGGGGTGACCTGGGGGGTGATCTGGGGGTGACTGGGGGGTGATTTGTGTGCCTATGTGTACCTACGTGTCAGTGGACTGTTGGTGCACTAACCTGCTTCTTCTCTGCTCGGCGCCGGGAACGGAAAGACCGCGGCGAGGGAGATGACATCACTTCCTCCAGCCTTGTTTACATCACATGGCGGAGGAAGCATTTTCATTGGCCGGGAGCGATCGCGAGGGGGGGGGCGGAATCGAGCGCCCCCCCTCATGCCTGATCGCTCCCGAACACTTAACGGCCGCTCACTGCAGTGAAGGGGGGTCCGGATGGACCCCCCAACTGCACAAAGGCGATCACGTAGATCTACGTGATTCTGCCTGTCCGTGCCATTCTGCCGACGTAAATCGGCGGTGGGCGGTCGTTAAGTGGTTAAGTAATGTCAATAATACTCAATTAATTAATACTAATCCTCAACAATTTTTACCAGCTGAAATTAATATATCTAGCACAGCGGTCCAAAAAAAACAAAAACAGAGGTATGTTATAAGGAAACATTACCTTGTGAGATCTCGCCGTTAGGTTACCACCTTTCTCCTCAGACCAAAGAAAAAATTTGGAAGGGACAATATGTGGATATCCTGTCACTGCTTCCATCCACAAAGGAATTTGTCAATAGAACTGACAAGAAATCAGATTAAAAAACTCAGGATGATAGGAGAAGACCAGTGGCGAGGTCTTTTAACAATTGGCTGCAATCATTTGCCATATACTCCAGTGTACTAGGTGAGAAACACCCAGAGTATTGCAGTGGTCAGCGGATAGTTTCAGCATATGAAGCACGTCCTAGAGGCTTATAAGAGTTTTGGAGGTCTAGGATGGTTCCAGTATGACGAAACATTTAGACAGAAGTTATCAATATACCCTTCATTGAAGTGGGCAACAAGGATGTCTGGTTGTGGCTTAACCTGATGGTCCCACAGAAACCTGGTTTTGCTAGGCAGCAGAGCCAAGCTGCAGTGTCCCCTTATAAAAGGGGATTCTGCTTTACTTATAACGAGAACCAATGTAAATGGGGGGGCGGGGTCTTGCAAGTACAAGTATGAATGCTCAAATTGTTCAGGGCCACACCCCTTGCTCAGGTGTTTCAAAAGAAACCCCAATTTTCAAAGCTCGCAGAGAGATAGTTATACAAAAAGCTTACACACCAGTGAAACTAGCAAACATTCGACAATGGCTGGAAATATATCCAGACCAGGAGACAGCAAGGTTCTTAATTGAAGGTTTTTCCAAGGGTTTCCCTCTACCAGTATTTCAAGGTGAAGGGTGCGAGATAGTTCAAAATTTGAAGTCAGTTACTACTTATGCACACATAGTTAAGGAAAAGTTAGATAAAGAGGTTAAGGAAGGTATGATAGCAGGTCCATTTGATTCCCCTCCTCTCCTACCTTTCAGGATTTTGCCGTTGGGCATTATACCTAAAAAGGAGCCAAATACCTTTTGTTTAATCCAACTTTTGTCATTCCCCAAGGGTAGCTCTTTAAACGATGAAATAGATGCTTGCATGTCATCTGTATCTTATTGCACGTTTGAAGATGCTATTCAGCAGATTAGGAAATTCGGAAAAGGTGCGCTGCTGGTGAAGGCGGATATAAAAGCGGCCGTCAGGCTGCTACCGATTGATCCGGTAGCCGTCAACTTGTGAGGTATGTTTTTTTAAGGTAAATATTACTTTGATATGTGCCTACCTATGGGTTGCGCCATATCTTGTGCATAATTTGAAAAATGTGCTACCTTTATCCATTGGATGGTTGCCTTTGAAGCCGGCTATCCAGGTATATTACATTACCTGGACGACTTCTTGTTTATTGGTCCAGCCCAATCTCCTATGTGTTATTTTATGTTACAGATGTTTGGTGCAGTATACCACCATTTCAGTATCCCCCTAGCTAGTGAAAAAACAGTTTTTCCTGCCTCAGTGATAGAATTCCTGGGTATCGGGATAGACACTGTTAAGCTGGAATTTCAGTTACCTGAGACTAAAATCAGCAATATTAAAGCTTTAATTAAATTTTTGGTTAGGCGTAAAAAAGGTTTTACTAAAAGAGCTCCAAAACGTTATTGGGGCTCCTAGCATTTGCGACAAGGATGGCAGAACTTCTCACGGCACCTGTATTTAGCCATGTCAGGGATGAAATTCTCACACATCAGATTGACAGCTGACCTCAAGGAGGACCTGTAAGTTTGGTTTAAATACTTTGACATAAATAATGGTAGATCATTTTTTCAGGAGCAATTTGTATCATCATCTGACCTTGAGTTATATACAGACGCTGCGGGTTCATGTGGTTTTGCTGCTGTTTGGAAGACTCACTGGTGCTGTGGTAAGTGGTCTGAGAGGTGGGTAACAAACAAAGCCACGAAAAGCATAGTAGTTTTGGAACTTTTTCCCTTAGTAGTTGCGATGGAAATTTGGGGTGAGCAATTTGCTAATAAAAGAATCCTAATCAATTCTGATAACAAAGGAGTCATTTATGCAGTAAAGTGCTTGTCTGCTAAATCTTTACAAGTGATAAAATTACTAAGATACTTAGTCTTTCTCTGTCTTAAGTTCAATATCTGGCTAAAAGCCAGACATGTCCCAGGGAAGGAAAATCAAATTGCGGACGCCTTGTCTCGATTTCAGGTATACCAATTCCGTCAACTCCTGCCAAATGCGGACAAGGAAGGTTACGCGTGTCCGGGAAGATCTGTGGAGCCTAATTTAGAAGTTCTTACTAATGCAATACAACACTCGTGGCAGAAAGTACATGGGTTGAGTACACAACCACATGGAATAGGTGGTTAAGATTTGCAAAAGAAGTGGGTATACAATTTGATTCTCCTTCTGAATCGGATATGCAGATGTTTCTGTGTAGTTTAATGCAGTTAGAAATGTCACACAGTCACATTGCCAAAATCTTGGCGGGAGTATCTTTCTTCTTTAAATTGAGAAATTTACCTCCATGCACAGCATTCTTTTTAATTCAGCAGGTGATGGAGGGCTATAGGAAGAACCATTCCTTTCCAGATAATAGGAGACCTATTTTGATTCACTTATTAAAACAGCTGTGTGGTACTACGAATGCAGTGTGTTCATCTAGCTTTGAGGCTGGGTTATTCAATACAGCTTTCATACTAGCCTTTTTTGGGGCCCTTAGAATATCAGAGTTGTTGCCAAAAAATAAAACAGTAGTTGGGGGGGTTTGTTGAGACTGTCTCTGAGACGGGGATTAGATTGTTCATCCCAGTATCAAAGACGGATAGGTTAGGTAAAGGCAGTTGGGTATCTTTAGGCCAATGTGTGGATGTGGATATCTGTCCGGTTAGAGCCATATCAGGATACCTAGCAGTTAGACCAATAGGGGAAGGTGTATTGTTGCTTCATGCGGATGGATCTCATCTTACTCAGTATCAGTTTAATTACATATTAAAAGAATGCATGAAAAAGTTGGATTTACATCATTTTAAGTTTACCTCTCACTCTTTCAGGATCGGAGCAGCTACAGAGGCTGCTAAGATGGGTTTGGCTGATAAAGTAATCAATCTAAACGTTTTCAGATTTATGGCAGACCTGATCTTTTTCTCTAATTCTAGGATATAGAAGATGTGTTTGGATCCTTGGACACTCTTTTGTACACTGGGCCAATAAAAGAGCCAAGAAGCGCTACTATACGTCCAATTTGTGTCTGGATCCTGGAGACTTTCAATTTTTCTGGAAAGGAATTAGAGGTCTTCAATGGGCTCATTTGTTTTTTATTTTTCCAGGTTGATTGAGTTATGGCCAGCCCCTGACATATTTATCGTGCACTTAGGTGGCAACGACGTAGGTAAACTGAGAACATTGGACCTTTTGGCTTTGTTTAAACGTGACCTACATAAAGTTAGCATTTCCGAATACCAGAATATTTTTTTCTGAGATGGTTCCTTGGCTATTATGGCTCCAGGAAGCACAATTAAAACATTTTGAGAAAATTAGGAAGAGATTGAACAAGTATATGGAAAAATTTATGCCCAGTATTGGAGGTTTCTCTTATAGACATATTGATTTAGAGGGTGGTTTCCCCGGACTATATAGATCAGATGGAGTCCATCTGTCAGATATCGGATTGGACATCTTTAATGTAGGTTTGCAAAACTGTATAGAATTGGCCGTGGTTGTGGGGTAGGCCGGGCTTGATAATTCAAACCCAGCATGTGGGGACTTTTGGTTATAAATATTCTGTATGCTCGAGTCCTTTAAGACTGAGCTGTTTTAAGTTGATGGTTTGAAATATAAGAAGTTTATGAAATAATAATATTATCAGAATATGGTTATTATTTATGGATTTGAATACACCAATAAAAGTGCGGGGGACAATTTTTTGCCAAAGTAGTGGTTTGAGTATTTATTTTAAATAAGTATACTGTTTCTGGTATTCAGGGAGGGTAGGTGCGGCCTGCATTCCCATGGCCTGATAGGGCTCACCCCTCCCTTTAATAATAAATAGACAGATAGAATAGATTAAATAAGTAGGTATGGATAGGTTTTAGTAATGAATATGGGGTAATGTCCCTTTAGGAATAATTCAAATGTGGGCTGGGGGCGGGGTTAACGGTCCTAAGCTATTGGGTAATTCCCGGAGGGTCATGTGACCACAGTGGAATGTTCTGGAAAAGAGGCTTATTATATAAGGGACCCTCTCACAGGTGTATTCCCGCCAGTTCCAGCCAGGCAGCGAAGGTGCAACAAGCTCCCCCCCCCCCTAGTCGCTAAGCAAGATTATGTGGTCCGTCACCCTATGTGATGTAGGGGGGACTTTTGGTTATACCTTTTCTGTATGCTCGAGTCCTTTAAGACTGAGCTGTTTTAAGTTGATGGTTTGAAATATAAGAAGTTTATGAAATAATAATATTATCAGAATATGGTTATTATTTATTTATTTATAGATTTGAATACACCAATAAAAGTGCGGCGGCCAATTTTTTGCCAAAGTAGTGGTTTGAGTATTTATTTTAAATAAGTATACCGTTTCTGGTATTCGGGTAGGGTAGGTGCAATCCCATGGTCATGCACACATACTGTATTATGCATTAATAAGTTATAAAACTGCCTTTATTATAAAAGTTGCTTATACACCATTTTGGTATTAATTCTGTGGTGCAAATTCAGATTCTTATGTCTGTTAGCCCGTTATATTTAAAATACTACTACAGCTACTAATAATATTCAAGCCACAGAGCAAGTGAATCTTACTGAGCTAAGCTATTTACCTAATCACAATGAGGAATCATGTTTTTTTTTTTCCCAACACTTTCAGAAAGCAATTCGTTTATTTATTGAAAGAAACTTTTGTGACTCTACTTCCTAATCTTATTCTACTCACTTTCCTAATTAGCTATCATCCTGCTATGCAGAAATCATTTTTTAGTAGTTAATTAAGAAATCCTCACTTTATTTGCAGTTAATATAGTTTATTAATAACACCTTTATTATTTCATTAGCTAATAGAAATTTATGTGAGACATTATTACCCTTTCAGTTTATGTACATTTTATTGTTTTCAAACATTTCAGTTACCACAGAGCAGCATTTCCAACACTTCATGACAAGACAATTAATTAATTTATTTATTATATGTATTTTTTTATTGGACTGTTGCTGACAAGTAAAGAAAATATAGCTTTGTTTTTTTTTGAGTAACATCACAGCTTTCAAAGTTTCTCAACCTGTTTTTAAGGGATTTAGACAATTTTACTATCATACATAGTTATCTTGCAACCAGTAAACAATATCTTCCAGCTGTTTTATCTTAATGCTGATACTGTATTTTGTAGCACACAAGAGCATTTTATACTTATAATTTAACATATGTATTAAAACACTAACGTTATGGAATAAAATAGATTTTTAACAATTATTTATTCACACATAGAACAACATTTTTATTATTTGTCTTTTTATATATAGTGATTTTCTCATTGTCTACTGTATATATAAAGTTGCTAATCATTTAGTAAACTGATATGTAGACTACAAATATAATTGTAAAATTTGAGTCATAGTTATTTTTGTATTGTATGACCTTTGAACCCAAACTGTTTGCTAACCTTTCCTCTTTTAAATGTAATTTTACAAAATATATACTTTTTTATTATTCTCCTTATGAAGTGACCATGCTTCTTGCCTCAAATGTGTTAAGTCTACTTCAATAAATCTTTTCCATAAGATCAATCCGGTTGTGTCTACTGATGGGGACTATCCTTATCTACAGATGAGGAATAGTTCCACAAGTGCTTTTTTTCCTGATGCATTGCATATTTAAATGGTGTCTGACCAGTCAAATGTGTTGATGAGTTCAAAGAGCTTTTTTTTTTGGGTCCGGCGGGAGGCGTGATTGACCATGGAAAACTGTCAGGGGACATTCATTTTGGATTCCCTTGACAAGGAATTGCCAATTTTGGTGAATAAGTAACCCATGCTCAGTCACATTGGGGGGGGGGGCAGGATCTAGGGACCCCCTTGTTAAAGGGGGCTTCCATATTCTGATAAACCCCCATCTGCAGACCCCCACAACCACAGCACAGGGCTGTGGGGAAGAGGCCCTTGTCCCCATCAACACAGGAACAAGGTTCTTTGGGGTGGGGCGCTCGATCATCCCCTACCTTTCCTGGCCTGCTGGGCTGCATGCTCAGATAAGGGTCTGGTATGGATTTGGGGGGATACCACACCATTTTTTTTTTTATTTTGGCATGGGGTTCCCCTTCAAATCCATACTAGCTCTGCTGAGTACACGTTCGACAACGGCTGTGAAATTAATGGGAGGTGATGTCACCCCTAGAGTTACTATGGGGCTTCCGTTGACAGATGTGTCCTCTGCACCTGCTCACGTGGCTGACAGCTCAATGTGGGATTAGAGCTTCCACCACTGGAGATTGGGTCGGTTCGCCTGTAGAAAAGGTATTTATTCCGATTTTTTCTTTTCAGGGTTAGAGAGGTTAGTGTTAAGGCCCGTACACACGGTCGGTCTTTTTTGCCAACAAACTTCAAAATGAGCACGTTTTCCAAAAAATCCTACCGTGTATACGCTCCATCGGGCAAACTTTTGGGGTTTTCATTGGACACAAGTTCGCTCTGCAAACGGACAAACTTTTCGGCAACAAAAGTCCGATGGTGCAAAGTCCGACCGTGTGTACAGAAATCCATCGGATTTTTGTCCGAAGTACATATACGCATGCCCAGAACCAATGTTAAAATCAACCAACAATAGCAGCAGTTGACCAAAGGGTGGCGGTAAAGAGCAGAAAAGAGCAGAAAAACCACGTGATGTTGGGAAAGTTTGCAGAAAAGTCCTGCCGTGTGTATGCTATGGGTGTGCCTGGCACACTCCCTTCGGACAAAAATTCACGGAAAAGTATGTTTGAAGTCCGACCGTGTGTACAAGGCTTTAGAATGTTGGTGGCTATAGATGCAGGGATTTTAGTTTTTGCATGGACTTCCACTTTAAAAAACAGCATGTGTGATATACTCTTGATCCTTTGTAACATTAATATTGATATACCTAAAGAATAAAAAAAAAGACCTCCAATATTACTTTACAAAATGGCTGTACAAAGAAAAATGTTGGTATCCCCATAACCAACACATATTCTAGCCTTATAGAGAGGGAGCCCTACATCAAGAACTTTAGAGAGATGGATTACAAAAATGGGAATGGTTTTATGCAGCTGAGCAGGTCAAGGATGGATAAAGGAAAAAGCTTTGAAGGAACTCTCAAGTTTTGCTAAAATTGTATAACATATTTTATAAACATATCATTCTGTAATTTTATATGGTTAAAAAATTATTTTGTTCCTAATTTAAAGGTAGTTATGCTTTAACCACTTCAGCCCAGACCATTTTGCAGCTAAAGGACCAGGCTCCTTTTTGCGATTCGGCACTGTGTCGCTTTAACTGACAATTGCGTGGTCGTGCGACGTGGCTACCAAACAAAATTGGCGTCCTTTTTTTCCACAAATATAGCTTTCTTTTGGTGGTATTTGATCACCTCTGCGGTTTTTATTTTTTGCGCTATAAACAAAAAAAGAACGACACTTTTGAAAAAAATTCAATATTTTTTCATTTTTGCTATAATAAATATCCCCAAAAAAATATATAAAAAAACATTTTTTTCCTCAGTTTAGGCCGATACGTATTCTTCTACATATTTTTAGTAAAAAAAATTGCAATAAGCGTTTATTGATTGGTTTGCGCAAAAGTTATAGCGTCTACAAAATAGGGGATAGTTTATGGCATTTTTATTAATATTTTTTTTTTTACTAGTAATGGCGGCGATCAGCAATTTTTATCATGACTGCGACATTATGGCGGACAAATCGGACACTTTTGACACTATTTTGGGACCATTGTCATTTTTACAGCGATCAGTGCTATACAAATGCACTAATTACTGTGAAAATGACACTGGCAGTGAAGGGGTTAAGTATGACCTAATGTGTGTTTCTTACTGTAGCGGAGCATGGCTTGGTGTGTGACATCACTGATCGTCATTCCCTATGACAGGAAACAGACGATCAGTGACAGGCTCACTAGGAAGCACGGGGAGAGGTTTGTTTACACTTACCTCTCCCCGTTCTTCAGCTCTGTGACCCGATCGCGGGACACTGGCGACGATCAGGTCCGCAGGTCCCGCGGGCGCGGTCACAGAGCTAAGGACTGGGTCGCGAACGCGCCATACATTCTGCCGATGTATATCGGCGTGAGGCGGTCCTTAAGTGGTTAATAAACCTAAAATCTGATTGTTCTCCTTGCAACCATGGCAGTTGTGTACAAGACTACCCAGAATTCCCCTCTGATTCCTCGTTTGATTGTCTCACTGCTTTTTGGAGAAACCTGCAGAGAACTTAAACATCAAAGCACAGGCATCCTCTGCGATGTTTTCATTTGTTGAGATTCTTTCAAACATTCTAGACTTGCTTGTCTAAAAGGATACTGGTACTGAATCATATCTTGCTGTAGCATGGATACTGCTCATATTGTTATAGTAAGTGCAGACTTACCCATGTAGCACCAAAAATCACAGGTAATGTATGCAATAAAATTTGCTAGAATTCTATTATAGCATTCCTGGAGGGGATTCATTGTTTTTATTTATTTTTGTTTGTTTGTTTTTTAAACAAAATTAGAGTCCCATTTAAAGTGGATGTAAACCCGAAATTGTATTTATTTATTTTTTGCTGTCACAATGTAGTGTATAAGATTTCCTATCATTTGTGCCAGGTCTTGCCACAAAGAGTTAATCCAGCTCTGAGCAATCCTCTTTTATTGTTCAGTGAGATAAAACGGACAAACAGAGTTACCTTTGTCCGTTCCGCCCCCTTGCTTTGAGTGACAGGTTATTTACATATCTCGTGCACTAGCTTTAGACAGGCATTCTTTTTTAAAGTGGAAGTAAACCCTCCTATCATTTTCAGGCAAGGAAGCTGCCATCTTGGCCTCTGTTAAATCTTAAACTGCCATGATGCTGCACATGTGATCAGTTTAGACACCAGCCATTGGATGGTTCCACAGTTTGGTTGAGAGCACAACCAATGTGACCGTTGGCATTCCCGGCATCCAGGGAATGTAACTGCTTTTTGAAACTGTTAAATCGATAGGTTTACTTCCACTTTAATTCCCACCCCCACTCCTTTTCTGAAGTCAAGTGGTTAATTTTCTGGATTTTGACTGGATGTTAGTGATCATAGCAGAAGGAATACACAGGATAAAATGCATGTTGACAAGGGGAGTGAAGAGGTGGGCGGGGAGACTACTGACATAACGACTCCACCCACCGAGCTCCAGACAACAGATCCACCCACAGAATCTGCAGTTTTTTTTAGGTCTCATAACAGACAGAGGGGAGACATTTGACAGATAAGGATACATGCAGGAGGCATCTATATCCTTATAGATCAGCACTATGGCAGTAGTTTAGAAAGGATGAGAGTGGGTTTACATCCACTTTAAAGGAATCCGATTTTAAATGTTGCGAGGCATGCAGCTATGTAGATTATGTCTTTGAGCACTAAAAATGCTACATAATTTACTGAAGCAAAACATTTTATCATTTTATAATTTTATAAAAAAAAATATATATATTAATGGAAATTGTTTGCATACTGTCAAACAAGAAGCATCTTCTACAAAGTGCTACTTTGGTCTCCTCACAGTATAACACAAACATGATAGCTTTTGTGACCCCAGCTCTTGCCAGTAGAGTTGCATAACCCTGAAGATGGCCTTAGCAAGGAAATGACAGCTTTGAGCAACAAACCTCTCTTGCCCTCTAATATATTTTACTTAAGCATTCAGCAAAATATCTTAATTTTCACAACCAGAAATACCAATGACCTTTAAATCAATGTTTCTAAAAATGTACAGTTAATTAACTCTCTTTGGGTGACAATTGAGAAAGAACAATTTGTCTAATAAAGCAAATGCTAATACATTCTTGAGATATACAGTACATAATTATGGTGTGATTATGCATTGGCTCTCTACAAGACATTTATGCATTATGGGAACCTTTTATAATAATGAAGACACAGGACAAATATTTAAAGAGAAGCTATACTAAAATGTTAACAGCTAAGGTCACTTGAGCACATGTGTAAGGTGGAGCCTGCTATAGGATGTTCTGTAGAAAAAGGAAGTATTTTGGACATTCTATGACTTTATTTATCCACACCAGCATTACTCTTAATGCAGTTTTAAGTCAAGATTTGCATATAGATCTGCATAATAGCGAAGATTTGGTCTTTCACAGTTTTTTAAATGTTTGTAAAAGAAATCATCTGTATACAAATACTTGTATTACTGTATTTTAATATAACAAAAAAAAAAATGTTTCTAAGTACTGTATTATTTGTAATTAAATAGGTGAATGGGAACAGCCATATTTGTAAATTACATATGCAGGCTATGTTTCCTGCTTTGCAGGTTGAGTTTCTGCTTATTTTTCAATATAAAAATTGGTGGGTTGATTTACTTAAGGAGTAGAACATGTTTGCTTACAACGTGAATTTTCTGATTGCACATGAATTGATGACTGAAGTCAGCACAATTTCCCTCATTGACTAAGTGAATAAAAAGATGTGGCTACTAATTTTATAGATCTAGTGATAGTTGTTCAAATATTTATTAAACCAATATTTGTGATAAAAATACACTAAAATCATTATCAATGCATACAAACACAACATAACTTACAAAATTCTTACTAAATATAAAAGTTAAACCTGTATTAACCCCTTGACGTAACACAAATATGTGGCCTCACTGAACCGGGCTTTTTTCTGTGGGGCCGCATATTTGTGCATCTTACTTTTTGCTGGGAGTGTGCCATGCAGTGCGCTCCCAGCACTGAGACCGGGCCCCACCAAGAGCCCTGGGCCCCATTCTAACAATCAGGACCTGGAACAGACAACAAGGAGCAGACAGAGGTCCAAACCCCTTTCCCTGCGCTATTAAAAATGTGTTTATGCTGACTTGCATCATTTCCTCCCAATTCTTGGGATCACTGGTCATCATAATAGGAGACAAGGGAAACATCTTTCCATAATGGTCACAGGCAGAAATAAAAACCCGAAAGAGATTGTAACATTTCAATTCTCCATTTAAAACCAATAAATTATACCGAAAATTATTTTGGTAGATTCCAATTTTAAGAAAAGCGCTAGATTCAAACATGAATGATCTGACATCACCAATTAGAAATATAATAGAACAGAGAAAGAACAGTTAGTGCCAACCTTCTTTATGTTAGGGAAAGTGCACCAAATAGAAAGATTCTTTTTTTGCCTGATGTTTTTTCAAACTGAAAATGTCTTTATAAAAACATTTTATAAGAAAAATATACTGGGGGGATAAAAAAGAAATTGTATTATTGATGAACTGATCTATGCCTAGCCAAATAACCATGACACAGAAGGAGTCTCTAAACCACCCTAATGCCGCGTACACACGATCGGAATTTCCGATGAAAAAAGTCTAACGGAATTTTTTCATCGGATATTCCGACCGTGTGTGGGCCCCATCGGACTTTTTTCCGTTGGAGTTTAGAAATGGAACTCCGACGGAGAAAAAACCACGCATGCTCAGAATCAAGTCGACACATGCTCGGAAGCATTGAACTTTTCTCGGCTCGTCGTAGTGTTGTACGTCACCGCGTTTTGGACGGTCAGGATTTGGTCTGACAGTGTGCATGCAAGACAGCTTCAACAGAATTCCGATGGAAAATTCCATCAGATTTTATCCCTTCGGAAATTCCGATCGTGTGTACGCGGCAATAGACCACAATCTTGTGCTTAACAAACATCAAACTAAATGGGGCAAGTTGTAAAACAATCAAAGATGAAAACTTTGAAATGTCTTGTGATGCCGTACTCAGCAATTTGTCAGCTGTTATACATGTATGCGGTTTAAGGAAATAATGCTTAGCCTCAGCTTTGTTTGCATTACAGGGAGTTTATCAATCAATATTGATACATTATTTAGCTGGATTAATATTAGAGATTCAAGAGTTTCATTTGTCAGATCTGGTGACAGGGTGAGCTAACAGCAGCATCTCTGCATGGTCCCTGAGACTTTCCATTATTCTTTCTGCTGACTAGCAAAATATTTTAATTGTGGTCTACAAAAAAACTACTTCTCTGACAAAGAAGAAGTAATAAAAACTCAATCCCTGAGAAGTAAGGCTGCAGGAGAGATTCAGATTTTTCCACAAACTATTGAGCTTGTAAATAACTAACCGTGGCATAATCAGTGGGCATACAGTAACACATTCCCACTGCACCTCCACCGCAAGACAAGGCAAAATGCCGATGTGGCCAGTTCACATTTTTAAATTTACTGTGGGTTTGATTTACTAAAACTGGAGAGTGCAAAATCTGGGGCAACTTTGCATGCCAACCAATCAGCTTCCAGGTTTTTTTTGTCAAAGCTTAACCACTTAAGGGCCGAGCCTCTTTCTGAGATTTGTTGTTTACAAGTTTTTAAAAAATTTTTTTTGCTAGAAAATTACTTAGAACCCTCAAACATTATACATTTTTTTTCTAACACCCTAGAAAATAAAATGGCCCTCGTTGCAATACTTTCTGTCACACCGTATTTGCGCAGCGGTCTTACAAGCGCTCTTTTTTTAGAAAAAATACACTTTTTTGAATTAAAAAATAAGACAAGAGTAAAGTTAGCCCAATTTTTTTTTATATTGTTTTCAGGCCTTCCACAGGTGATTTGATCAGTTTCACTGCCTTAGTAATTACCACAGATGTTTCATCTGAGGGAAATGCTGAAAACCTGACCTGTTGGGGCGGCTTGAGGACTGGAGTTGAGAAACACTGCCCTACACTGACAAAGTGTCTAGAACTTCTCTCCAACCTGTCAGGCTGGAATCCATCGTTAGGGTTTCCCAAGACATTAGGACGAAGAGCTGAATTCCTGCTCTAGTCCAGGGATAACCTGGTCCTTGTTGTCAGGCAAGTCGGTTTGTCTAAACACTGAGTTGACTAAACTTAACTTTTTAGTAAATCGACCTTAGTATAATAATGTGGTTGCCATATTCATACAACCATCTTTGAAGAGCGATGTGCTAATATGGTAATATTTCTGAAGCTTATATTCTGTAGTATGGATGGCCATGCTAACTTAATATCTAATGCAGACATCCTTCATATCTATGACATCCATTTGGCACCATAGTGAAAGCTACATTACTAATGGCACTTACACCTAAATAAAACACACCATTCCCAATTATACATTCAAGATGCACATTAACTAGTTTTATATTATAAAAGATATACATATTTTAGTTCACTGATCCATTTAGAACAGATACTTGTTTCTCTACAGGTGCATGATTATCCTAGCAGGTAATAATACCTTTAAAAAATTACACCAGTATGTCTGTATTCTTTCCTTTAATCCACACTTAGTGTGTTACCTACATTATGGTTTAATATTATGCGACCATAAAGCTGAGCCATTAGCTTCTTAACATTCCTGGATCTCATGGTAACAAGTAACACACATGTTCTTCATGTTACAAACCTTGATCTATGCCAACATTTTTCATAGAACTTCCATCTGAATCTTCCACTAAAAATAAAAAGGGAAATATGATCAGTAAAATAAAGGAAACATATTCAAGCATATTCAAAAAATTTTCAACTGTGTTACGGTTAATAAGTCTTGGCCACTTATGCCGCGTACAGATGATCGGACATTCCGACAACAAATGTTCGATGGGAGCTTGTTGTCGGAAATTCCAACCGTGTGCAGGCTCCATCGGACATTTTCTGTCGGAATTTCCGACAACAAAAACTTGAGAGCTTGTTCTCAAATTTTCCGACAACAAAATCCGTTCTTGTAAATTCCAATCGTGTGTAGCCAATTCCGACGCACAAAATTCCACGCATGCTCTGAATCAAGTACGAGACGAAAGCGCTCGGTCTGGTAAAACTAGCGTTCGTAATGGAGATAGCACATTCATCACGCTGTAACGGACTGAAAAGCACAAGGCTGAAAAGCGCGAATCGTCTCTCACCAAACTTCTACTAACACGACTGGTATTGAACTTCCCTTTAATAGTGCCGTCGTACGTCTTGTACGTCACTGCGTTCTTGGTGCTCGGAATTTCCGACAACATTTGTGTGACCGTGTGTATGCAAGACAAGTTCGAGCCAACATCTGTCGGAAAAAATCCACGGTATTGTTGCCGGAATGTCCGATCGTCTGTACGCGGCATTATAGTCGCTTGCTAACAGATGTGCAGAAAAAGCTAACTTTATTATCCGATCATGCTATAATACAAACAAACTCCAGTTAAAATGATTTGTTTGTTGAAAATACAAATGATAAGATCCTCTGAGAGTTTTTTGTAGCTGTTTGTGACCCCAATGGGACCATTTATTTCTGCTCACTAGGACAAGAAGTGAGTGGAAATCTCTTCAATGTGGACACAGACTATTAAAATCCTAATACTGTAGACCAGGCCTGGGACAAGGGGTGGGCGCGAAGGGAGGTTGCCCTGGGCCCCATAGGTTTACTGTAGAGATGGGGGTGCCTTCCTTCGGTTACAAGGCTGACAGAATTAGTGATTTTGACAAGCGAGAGACTGCTGGCCATAGGATCCCCTAAGCTTGCACATCATGAACGGATGAATGGAGGGGGGGAAGTTTGACATCTTTGCCCTGGGCACTGGGTTCTAACCCTTGTAAATTCTATCCAAAACTGAAAATAAAAAACTGTCAGCAATTGGCTTGGAATAAGCTGGGTATATGGCAAATTATCTTTAATTCAATACAAAGAAATATCAGGGCGGAGTGTATACGACAGCAGAAAAGAAAATAACTAACATTAAGTTTGTTACCTGCATGCTGAGGAGGTTTCTCAGTGTCCTCTGACCCTCCTGCTAAAATACGTAAAGAGTAAGTAATAACTTTTAATAGCAAACTGCAACAGTCTGTGAAATAAAGTTACCAACATTTGAAAATTATCATTTTACAGAGATACTGCTGATACACTGCTTTTCAATTCAAATCTGAATCCTTTTGACTTTTGGTGTTAGGAAGTGGGGGCATCATTTTTACCTTGTACCTATTTTATAGCCTGCTTGTGCAATAAACAAAACATACAAATACACATATTCTTTAATAAAGTAAACCTGTGATTTGCCCTGCATGGCAGAAACAACAAGCTCCCCTTGTATAAACCTTGTATACAACCAGTAGCATATATTCACCTTCCCATTTGCTCTTCTGTTGCCTCGTTTGCCCACTAGAATTGAAAACACCCTGTACTGCTAGGCCTGATGGGGCTTGTGACAGTGCAGGTGCCTGCCAAATGATTTCTTAGGCACACTGCTCTGTCACTTACGGCAATGGAAAAGAAGGGATAGCAAGTATGCGTAGCAGTAAGGGCTGATATAAAAGTGCTTTACCCTGTTTGGGGAAAAAACAGGTTCACTTAAGAACTCATTAAAACCTCTGTGTTTTAACACACTTCAACGCATGCACATGGACTTGCCCTTAGTTTTAGGCTGGGTTCACACATGTGCGGTGCGAATTTGAGCATTTCATGTCAGTTTTTGATCAGGATCAGGTCAGGCTTGCATCAGTATCAGGTCAGGATTTTATACTGTTCACAACTGAATGACATGTGCGGTTCAGAAGCGTTCCCATAGAAGTAATTGGGCCTGAATTCGCACCTAAGCGGGACCGCACTGCCTAGAAAACGCACACGTTTTTTGGGCAATGTAGAGTGCGAATGCACCGCAGATATGTGAACCAGCTTCATTCAAATGAATGTATTTTAAAATGTCCTGTGAATTGGATGAGGCTTAAGCCGCATCCAATTCGCATAGGTGTGAACCCAGCCTTAATGTTGCTGGTTCACATTTATGTGGTGTTTTGACATGCAGGAAACACTTCAGACATACAGTACATCTTGGCTTTGGGACTCCATCTACATACACATTCATATGTAAACATAGCAACCAGTGCAAAAAAATATTCATAATTGAAAAATGCTCATGAAAGAAAAAAAATATTTCTAAATTTAAAACGTTTCTATACTTGTATTTATCAGCTGAGGCATCTGTATAGTAAGGATTTACAATTAAATGTTTTTACATTTCTTTATTAGAGATTACATTCTTTCCATGGTCTTCCTTTCTTTTACCATATTTTTATTGAAAATTTTCAATGGAATAAGAACACATACTTGTCGTAAGAACATTGTAAAAGTTTTCTTAAAAAAAAGGAGGAACATTAAGATTAATTATTCAAATTATCAAAAGAAAAGGCACATATGCATATTATGTAGGTTATATGATTATTGGGTAAAGTAAGAGCCCCGCCATGACGTGAAACTTGGTCGCCCCCCAACCTATCCCCAAACACGCCTATTGGGCACAAACTGTGTCCGGGGGGGAGAGTACCACCAATCAATGCCACCCACGTGGCACTGTCCTCCACCATGAGATAGATGTAAATCACAGTTTTGCAATAATAGGGTATAATATTTACTCCTTCCCTGTTGATGCCTTGTATAGGAGAAACGCAGCGTCGGGCGGAGCAATCACCTTTGACGTCACCACGCTCCAGCTTAGTGGCCTGAGCCGCGGCTGGTTGTCTCGTCTTACCGCTGAAATTTGAAAACTTTTGTTTGAGACTCTGGATGTCAGCCTTTGTAATTTTTTAATAAAATGATTTTTCATTATACTGCACCATGAGTCTCCCCTTATCTCTTTTTTGATATCCCCGTCTATCATACCCAATATTGGGAATCGATCCTGACTGCAAGGAAGCTGTGCCCCTGTACGGTCTAAGGGAGAGAGCGGACCTGCTGCGGGATGGATGCCGAGATACCGTGGAGTCCTATGATGTGCTGAGCCTGTATGATCTCCGTAATAGAGATCCACCGGATTCGGTAAGCCCCCATTTTTACCATTTTGTCTCATCTGGCTGGAAAACTTTGGAGGAAGATATCAACCTTTCCCTGCAATCATCTCTTCTCTTATGTAGTTTTGAATGCAGCGAGTTACCTCACAGCCTGTTTGCAGTCACTTCACAGCCTGTTTGTGTTTATTAGGACACTATCTGACAGCTTTTCACTTGGGACCTTTTTGCATATAATTGCATCTAATATTAAGTTTGCACTTTGCTTTTTTTGCACATTTTTTTGGTAGCGCATTTTTTATTATTTTTGAATATAATATTTACTCAGTGAAGACATAAGAGGGTTTTAAGCCTAGAGAAGCAAGGAAGGATAAGTGATAGGTAAGAAGTGTATATGGAGGGAACGGGGGTATGTGGAACTAGTTTTTATCTACCTCTTTTTGAGATAGTATGATGGGGGAGACGAGGTATATATAGGTAGACGAGGGATAAGGAAAGGGGATATGGGGGGTCCTCCTCCTCTCAAGAGCCTTATAATAAAAGACACTGTTTAAGGTGTATCCATGTCACTTGTTTATAGGGAGCCTGAGTGATGTAACCAACAAGCCAAAGTCTGTGTGAATTCAGAGGGGGTGTCTCTTGCTATATTTATCAGCTCTGTCATTTCTGCTGTCTGTTTTACACATCTAATCCAGTCGGATAGAGTGGGTGGTGTATTTATATTCCACTTAATTGGAATACACCATTTTCCCGCGTTCACCAGGTGGAGGGCCAATGATTTACGATATGTGGAAGTGAAGAGTGGTGTAGGAGCTATTGTGCCGGGGTAAAATTTAATGTAAATGTAGTATTTTTGGAAATGTGTTCATGCACTTCTTTTCAGAATGGTTGTATTTTTAGGCAGGGCCACCAGATGTGTAGCAAGGATTCAGGTTCAGAGCCACATCTCCAGCAAAGAGGTGAATATTAGGCTTGTGCAATTCGTTTCGTAACAAATCAAAATTCGTCCGAATTTAGCAACTTTCGGACATTCGGAAGCATTCGAATTTCCGAACAGAGCAATTACGAATAAAACCGAATCCGAAATAAATTATACCGCAAAATAGCGAATGCCCGAAGGTCTTCGGCATAATTCGTTATGAAAAAAGTTACGAATGTACGAATCCATTCGAAGCACAATAACACTCACTCTGCTCTCTGCTTCTCCCTCACCATGCTGAACTCCCTCTCAAAATGGTGTACAGGGGCGGAGGCTATAGCCGCATGAAAAAACGAAAGTAAAATACGAGATTTCAAATCCATTCGAAGCACAATAACACTCACTCTGCTCTGCTCTCTGCTTCTCCCTCACCGTGCTGAACCCTCTCAAAATGGTGTACAGGGGCGGAGCCTATAGCCGCATGTAAAAAACGAAAGTAAAATACGAGATTTCGAATCGTTACAAATAACCGCTATGTATTTAGAAAAGTACAAATCCATTCGAAGCACATTAGGCATAATAGGCAGCGTCGTTGTGAGAGAGACACGGAAAATTACGAATCAACGAACCCAAAAAAAGTTACGAAAGTAGGAGTTGTGTCCAGAATCAACGAAAAACAACGTACTCTACCGAAAGTACGAATTATAAAGCAACAAAAAATTCAACGAAAAATGTCGCTTGCAAAAATACGAATGAGTCCGAACACGAAAAATCCCGTCTAGCAAAATTACGAATGATTACGAATCAACAGGACCGGAAAGAAACGAACCGAAACGGAACGAATTTTTCCGTTGTGCACAAGTCTAGTGAATATGTAGGGGAGAATTTACTTAATTGGGTGGGTGTGCGGTACCAGCTTGTGAGTAATTTATAGCCAGGTTCTTTCATCGTGACGTTTATTGAGTCTTTGTGTATATTGGTAAACATGTTTTCCCATTCTTCTTCAGTGAAAGAGAGTTCATGTTTTTTTCCCATTTTAGACAGGGTTCACTGGATTTAGTATCGTATTTGGAATAGAGTAAAGCGTACATGAAGGACACCATGTGGGGTGAAACTCGTGCAGTATGCTTAAAACGTAGTGTGATTGCGAGACCAGTCTAGGGATGTTTTTGGATAATTGAAGAAATGTCCCAATTGGACATAGGTCCAGAAAGGAAAATAGGAGTTAAGCATTTTTTCTTGCAGGGCTTCATGTGATAAGAGGGTACCTCTTTGAAAAAAGTGCTTTGCTCGGATTTGTGCATGGGGCCACTTAGAGATTTAATTTTTATTCCATTTTGAGTGTATCCCCAGATCTCTAGAATAGCACCTTTATATTTCCTGAATGAGTATTACCTTTTTTTACTGTTGGAGCATGGAATGTTTTGGGAGAATTTACTCGGTCCTGCTCTCACTAAGGTTGAGAACCACTGATCTAGAGCATAAATTAGGCCACACCGGCAGGAGTTGCTGACAACACATACATTGGCTCTACTAATAAATTCTGAATAGGCTATGCATCATATGTTCTATAATATTAGCTTTATGCAATTTTACAATGAAAAGTTTTAAGTACGGTAATGTCATTTGGGCCTTAAAATGAAAAACAACCAAAGTTTATATGTTTATATCTTTTAAATGGAAAAAGATGACCTTCAAAATCCCTTATCGAAAATTTAGCAAATTTAAAGCAATTTTACCTGATTGTAAGACATCTCCTGTCATACTGCTTTCTGTTAAATAGCGAAACAGAAAAATTGTGACAAATTAAAGCAAGAAATATATTTTAAAAATATTTTTCATAATTCTAAAAATCACAATAAATAAAAAGTAGGCTCTCTCTACATTCGTTAATTATTTAAACATTCATTCACAAACACCTATAGCACCTAGAGTACATCCTTGTGACACTGTGGGCCAGTGTACATAGGCGTTTGCGATGTGTTCGCCATGCAATCATGGTTACTTGTATGGTGGAATCAAGGCAAAGCATGAAATAATCTAAATCCAACATTAATTGATCTGACCATCCAGAGATGCATATGACTGTAAATCCACTGAAAAAAAACTTTATCCAAAGTGCATAATCATATCCTCACCTTGTTCTTGGCTAGGTTCTGTCATGTCATCTGAGATATCTGTTAACATAGATAAATAGAAAGATCAAATTTTTAAAATGAACTAATAAAATACTGCAAAATCTTTACATCATTGCATTGAAGGTGTTGTGTTACTGTCAAGGCAATAGTCTTAATTGTGAACATGTTTCCAGTATCTGAAATCCCCCCCTAAAAAAATGATGCTGTTAATGTTTGTGTTAGGTCTCTTCTGAGATCTACAACTCATGCGTAGGTTTTTGCCACCAAATCAAAAGAGTCTTTCGTTCATTTGGATGTTTCTGGATGAACAAATATCCTTTGAAAACAAATTCATAACGAAACTAATTGCACATGTCTAACTGCAAGTCTCCAACACACACTGACAAAAGGCTGCTGGGAATCCTGACTTTTATAGGGAGGGGCTGGGACATAGGAACACCCTCCCTATTGGCCTTTCTAAGCCACCTAACCACAGTTTATAGGCAAACAAGTGCATTTTTTATTATCTGGTTGCTGTAGTGGCAAATGAGCACATTAGTTTGCTATTTTTCCAAATTGCAAACAGCTTGGCTGTGCAACCCAGAGCCAAGGTTTATCCTGAGTAATTATAAAAATACAGGTCCAGACACTTTAAAAAAAAAAAAAAAAGAGTCTTACAGTGTTGGGTAGTGGTACAAGCCTGTTAAATGTCAATTACACTGAAGCTAAAATAAGGAAGAAAATTATTCAAATTACATTAAACATTTACTCATTTAATGCAATCTCATAATCACCTGATTCATGGCCAAGTTCTTTAATTTTATTTGCATCATCTGTAAACATACATAAACAGTAAAGATTAAAAAAAATAGCAATATTTGAATAAACAAATAGTGCAAAAATCTTTACAATATAGATATTATTTATATTATATAAATATAATATTTAGTGGACTACCTAGCATATCTGGCACCCAGAGTGGATGATTTTTTATAAACCCCTCAAACAACAAAGTTCTTTTAATAACCCTAAAAATAAACATCTTGCACACTGGGGGTAGAATCAGAAATGGCCAGAGAAGGACCCACAGCATGAGCTGTAAGTAGGTTTGCAACTTCATGCAGAGATACTGAACTTAGCATATCAATCTGTTTGACATGCAGGATCTCAAAGACTCTCCTACATAGTTGCAAACATATGAAAATAGTTAGGAGGGAAACTAAAAGGATGAAGAAGAAAAATGTGTCACATTATGCCTACTGAATGCCAGGTGGAAATGGACACTAAATTGGCCTTGCTTTATGGCTTGTACCATGGGAGTAAAGTATTCCCCACCATAGCTGTAAGTGGCAGTAATGGGCTGACTATATACTAGTAGATTTTTAAACAAATATTTCTATGGATATTCATATGAATAAAAATTTGATGAATTGAGGAATGATGTTTAAAAGTACTTCAACATTTTGTTAACTTTTAACCACATCAATACTGGGCACTTTAGCCCCCTTCCTTCCCAGACCAATTTTCAGCTTTCAGCGCTCTCGCATTTTCAATGACAATTGCGCGGTCATGCTACACTGTACCCAAATGAAATTTTTATCATTTTGTTCACACAAATAGAGCTTTCTTTTGGTGGTATTTATTCACGACTACGTTTTTTATTTTTTGCGATATAAGGCGAAAAAAGAGCGGAAATTAGAAAAAAATATATATTTTCGTCTTTCTATTTTAAAAAAAATCCAATAAAATTTAATTTTGTCATAAATTTAAGCCAAAATGTATTCTACTACATGTTTTTGGTAAAAAAAATCCGATAAGTGTATATTAATTGGTTCGTGTGATCACGGACATATGTACGCAAATGATCATGTACAGATGTGCGCAGGTGATCACGGACATATGTGTACAAATGATCATTGGGACATATGATTTTACTGTCATTTATGTGGGGGACAGGTGTTTTTTTGTATGTGGGGACATGTGTGTGTGGGGACATGTGTGTGTGGGGACATGTATTTTGGGGACATGTTTGTTAACTTTCTGTGTTTTACACTGTGTGGGACACTAGGCTGGTGATCAGTGAGTAAAAAGCTGAAAAAAACAGCTCATACTCACTGATCACCAGCCAGCTGCAGCGATCCGCTCTCCTCTCCTCACCGACGACTTCTGTGTGAGGAGAGGAGAGCTGATTGCCTAGCAACCGGCTCTCTGTTTACATCACATGACAGCTGTGATTGGACACGGCCATCATGTGATCAGGAGGGCCAATCACAGAGCCCTCCTGCCGAATCGAGATGCGCTGTGTCCGGGTGACACGAGTGCATCAGGATTGCGCCGCTGCGTGGGAACGCGCGCGCGCGCGATCCCCCTCCTTCTGAGGGACGTTCCGGAACGTCCACTCAGAAGGAGAGAGCGCCCACCCGGCCATATATGTACAGTGGCCGGGTGGGAAGTGGTTAAAATGTGATTTTGCAACAAATGTAATTTCCGTAATGAAAACAACATTCACTGTTAGAGTCGGTTCACACAGGGGCAACACGACTTTGAGCACGACTCTGCGAGGCAACTTGGACTCGACTTGAGCCTGAACCACAGCGCGACCTGGAGCGACTTGAAGTCGCCCCCAGGACAGGCTGCCCCCTGTGTTTGGTATGAATCATGAGGGGGAACTCCACGCCAAATTTGAAATAAAAAACCAGCATGGGTTCCCCTCCAAGAGCATACCAGGCCCTTAGGTCTGGTATGAGTTTTAAGGGGAACCACCCTACGCCGAAAAAAACGGCATGGGGGTCCCCCCAAAATCCACACCAGACGCTTATCCGAGCATGCAGCCCGGCCGGTCAGGAAAGGGCGTGGGGACGAGCGAGCGCTCCCCCTTCTCCTGAACCGTACCAGGCCACATGCCCTCAACATGGGGGGGTGGGCGCTTTGGGGCAGGGGGTGCCCTGCGGCCCCCCCACCCCAAAGCACCCTGCCCCCATGTTGATGGGGACAAGGGCCTCTTCCCGACAACCCTGGCCGTTGGTTGTCGGGGTCTGCGGGCGGGGGGCTTATCGGAATCCGGGAGCTCCCTTTAATAAGGGGGCCCCCAGATCCCGGCCCCCACCCTATGTGAATGAGTGTGGGGTACATCGTACCCCTACCCATTCACCTGGGGGAAAAGTGTCAATAAAAAAACACACTAGATAGCTTTTTAAAGTAATTTATTAGGCAGCTTCGGGGTCTTCTTCTGACTTCGGGGTCTTCTTCCGACTTCGGGGGTCGTCTTCCGACTCTCCGGTGCCTTCTCCGGTTCTTCCTGCCTTCTGCCGGCCCCTCCACTATCTTCTTCCAGCTCTTTTGCTAGCGGGGGCCCGGTCTTCATCGCCGTCTTCTTCCCTCTTCTCTCCTGGAGATGTTGACACAACGAGGTTTCCCGCTGTAATGCAGTGTGCGCGGCACGCAATAATTTATATAGGCATGGCCACCGGGTGATGTCACCCGGTGACCCCGCCCCCATATGACATCACAGCCCGGAGCATTATGGGTCTGTGATGTCATAAGGGGGCGGGGTCACATCACCCAGTGACCACGCCCCATGCCTATATAAATTATTGCATGCCGCGCACACTGCATTACAGCGGGAGACCTCGTTGTGTCAACATCTCCAGGAGAGAAGAGAGAAGAAGACGACGATGAAGACCGGGCCCCCGCTAGCAAAAGAGCTGGAAGAAGATAGCGGAGGGGCCGGCAGAAGGCAGAAAGCACTGGAGAGCGGGAGAAGAACCGGAGAGCGCAGAGAAGGCACCGGAGAGTCGGAAGAGACACCCAAAGTCGGAAGAGACCCCCAAAGTCGGAAGAAGATCCCCGAAGTCGGAAGAAGACCCCCGGAGCTGCCTAATAAATTACTTTAAAAAGCTGTCTAGTGTGTTTTTTTTTATTGACACTTTTCCCCCAGGTGAATGGGTAGGGGTACGATGCAAATTAGTGATTCTCCGCGCTAAATGGACTCAATTGAGCTGCTGCCCCCCCCTGTTATAATCTGTCAAAGGACAGGTTACTGGTAAATGTATTATGTATAGGGTAGGGGGTGGTGGCGCTGCAAATGGGTGGTGTTTATGAGAGCTGAATAGGGTGACACCGTAATGAATATAGTGAACACCCTGCCGGTGTCTGCTGCTTGTCCTTAGCAGTCTGTGTGATACCTGTGATCTGTCCGGTATTTTAGTGTACCAGCTATTTAGTGTTCCACACTTATCTGTGCGCAAAAAGTGAAAATAAGTAAACAAAGTAGTGAAAAAATATATATGGACTATATGGTGGTAGCAATCATAAGATCCAACTACAATGTAGGAATGTGATCTGGTTGCACATCCATTAAAAATTAAATAAACCAAAATGAGAGTCCCCTGGTCACTGCCCCAGGTGGGAGCTGCCAAGTGATCAGGTATACTGCCTGTGAAAGGATTAACTCAGCAGGTGTAATCACCCAATACATACAGAATGTTCATACAATTGTTAACTGCATAATCACAGTGAAAGTAAGTCCCCTGTCACTGCCCTCAATAACACAAAAGAGAGAAAAGTTCAGATATCCTTAGATCTTGTTTTTCAGTGACTTTTGGTGATATTATGTTGCCAATGAATGAATCCTTAGTCATGCATAAAAGGTGACTTTGGTGCTCTCCTCTCTAATGGGTCCCCACTCACCAGATTGACGTACCCCTGCAGGGGTGAAAGGCACCTCTCACACTTTCCAATGATCGTTCCTCTGCTCCTTAGAGTGTTGTAGAACTCCTCACTGCTGATCGTTACCTCCCGGCTAAGAGACCTTTCAGTTCCTCGGGAATGAACCAAAAACAGCTTCCATAGCCTAAATCGCTTTTATTAAAAATGTAAAAAATAAAATAAAAACATAAAAGCCTGAGGCTCACTACTCCTTTGGTTAGCAAACCGCAAGAGGGTTAGCCTAAGACGAATACAGACAGGCTCAAGTCCAATGAAAGTCACGCTAGCGGGTCAGACTGTTCCTTAGTCTAGGCGTGCGTTCCACTGCACGGATCCCGCTAACCGGACGTGACGTGGACGTGTCTGGATAGTCAGTCGCCTGGCGCGTTTCGACGTATTGTCTTTATCAAAGGTGATAAAGTTCTACAACACTCTAAGGAGCAGAGGAACGATCATTGGAAAGTGTGAGAGATGCCTTTCACCCCTGCATGGGTACGTCAATCTGGTGAGTGGGGACCCATTAGAGAGGGGAGCACCAAAGTCACCTTTATTCATGACTGAGGATTCACTCATTGGCAACATAATATCACCAAAAGTCACTGAAAAACAAGCTCTAAGGATATCTGAACTTTTCTCTCTTTTGTGTTATTGATTTATTCATGAGGAAGATCTCACTGAGGGCAGTGACAGGGGACTTACTTTCACTGTGATTATACAGTTAACAATTGTATGAACATTCTGTATTTATTGGGTGATTACACCTGCTGAGTTAATCCTTTCACAGGCAGTATACCTGATCACTTGGCAGCTCCCACCTGGGGCAGTGACCAGGGGACTCACATTTTGGTTTATTTCATTTTTAATGGATGTGCAACCAGATCACATTCCTACATTGTAGTTGGATCTTATGATTGCTACCACCATATAGTTCATATATATTTTTTCACTACTTTGTTTATTTATTTTCACTTTTTGCTCACAGATAAGTGTGGAACACTAAATAGCCGGTACACTAAAATACCGGACAGATCACAGGTATCACACAGACTGCTAAGGACAAGCAGCAGACACCGGCAGGGTGTTCACTATATTCATTACGGTGTCATTTATTTTATTTTATTTTATTAAATGGTTAGAAGATTTATCACTTTACCCAGCAAGTAGCACAGATACACAGGGTCACTTACCTGAGCTCTTGTGGAATTAACCCTTTTCCCATTCCCACCACTTATATCAGAGCGGCTTTCACATTGCCTTATCAGTCTGGGCTGGCTTAGGAAGGGAATTGCACACCGGGGGACTATCCTATGATATAAAGGGGCCCACCACGGCACCCTATTCAGCTCTCATAAACACCACCCATTAGCAGCGCCACCACCCCCTACCCTATACATAATACATTAAGGGGTACGATGTACCCCATACTCATTCACATCGGGTGGGGGGCCGGGATCTGGTGGCCCCCTTATTAAAGGGGGCTCCCGGATTCCGATAAGCCCCCCGCCCGTAGACCCCGACAACCAACGGCCAGGGTTGTCGGGAAGAGGCCCTTGTCCCCATCAACATGGGGGCAGGGTGCTTTGGGGTGGGGGGCCGCAGGGCGCCCCCCTGCCCCAAAGCACCCACCCCCCCATGTTGAGGGCATGCGGCCTGGTACGGTTCAGGAGGAGGGGCCGCTCGCTCGTTCCCACCCCCTTTCCTGACCAGCCAGGCTGCGTGCTCAGATAAGGGTCTGGTATGGATTTTGGGGGGACCCCCACGCCGTTTTTTTTGACGTAGGGCGTTCCCCTTAAAATCCATACCAGACCTAAGGGCCTGGTATGCTCTTGGAGGGGAACCCATGCCGGTTTTTTATTTAAAATGTGGCGTGGAGTTCCCCCTCATGATTCATACCAAATACCAGCTCCGTGGGAGGGGTTTGCCTTAGAGGCGGTTCACAGAGAGGCGACTTCCTGTAAAGTTGCCTCTCTATGAACGGGGATCCGACTTAGAGGTGACTTCCATTGAAATCAATGGGTACAAGTCGTCTAGAAGTCAGACTGAAGTCGTACAGGAACCTTTTTTGAAGTCGTAGCGACTGCAGTCGTGTACATTAAGATGACTCAATTCACTTCCATTAGTTTTAAAAACAGCGCGACTTGGGGCAACTTGGGGCGTCTTGAAGTCGGATCCCGAGTCGCCCCTGTGTGAACCGGCTCTTAGAAATTTGTTTAAGAAAAAAATTCTATCCCACTTTTTAGAATGTTCTGTCATTTTGGTGAATAAGAATGTTAATTTAAACCCACAAATGATTAGAAAAATAAACATTCTTAAAGCAAAACATTTGAAACTATTGTAAATAATGGTCAGCTTTAGGCTCTAATAGAAATCCTTCCTCACCCAGCTTTGGTGGTTATTTAGAAGGCTTAGGCTGTAATATAACCCCCTACCCCCCTCCAGCATTGGTGCTCAGTGGTTTATTTTCCTGACCACATGTTCCTGCGCTGGTGCCTCTGCCTGTTGGCCAGAACTATATGTCTACTATCAGGCAGATATCACGCCGCCTGTTAGCTCTGGCTTTTTTCAATGCCAGGTGCTGAAACAAAGTGTTTCAGCACCCGACACACTGCTGCCACTCTGCAAATCACAGGGGGCCACACCAGGACATCCTCCAAGTGGTGGTACCCAATGCAGGCCACCACCCCAGAATGCCATTGATTACATTTTATTGCATACAATTCATTTTTGCCTACTTTCCCAATCACTAGAATTTCTAACAAAAAAAAAAAAAAACACTTGTGCAGGTTCCATCTAGGTTTACAGGCTCTTCTGTCTTCTGTCCCTGTATTGTTGTGAAACTGTGTTAGACAGATTAGACTCTAAGTACCACTGGGGAAGAACGTTCAAAGCACCGCAAAATAATAAATGTTTATTGCAATAAAATACTCACCTGGTTCATCAGCAGTTTCCTTAATTTCATCTGGATCATCTACTAAAAAAACAAGAACAGTAAAAATTACTTTACTGCAAGATACAGTATATTCTCATATTCAATAAGTTTAAAAGCCTAAAAAAAAACAACCTGTGGCTCATATCCAAAGTTAGAGAAACTATAAATAAAAGGAAAAACGCATTTAAAAAATATAAAAAAGAAGGAACACTATCATAATCTAAAAGTTACAAAAAATATAACAAAATATGTTAAAAAGTAATCAAGGCAAACATTCAAAACGAAAAACAGGATGCAAAAGAGTGTAGGACATACACCCCCCCCCCCTTTTCCCAAATTCTTCAAATATAATATAATATAATATAATAAAAAAGGTCAGGTCTGAGCTTGTAGGACCTTTACAAGATCATTTAGAGTGGATGACTGGGGTCAAAGAGAAGGCAAATGTATTAAATACCTTCTTCAGCACTGTGTAAAAAAAGGAAAATGGGGGAGCTCGAGTCCATAATGGGGACAGAATTGACATAGCCCTAAAAGGCCCAAAATTGATGTAGTCCAGAAATATTTAGACAAAATAATGGTGGATAAATGACCTGGACCAGATGGCTTAAAGGGGTTGTAAACCCTTGTGTTTTTTCACCTTAATGCATCCTATGCATTAAGGTAAAAAAACTTCTGGCACTGCCCACCCCCCGTTTTACTCACCTGAGCCCTTTTGTTGCCTCGTGTAGATGCGCTCTACCTCTCTGCCTGTTGTCTTGGCTCTTGATTGGATAGATTGATAGCAGCGCAGCCATTGGCTCCGGCTGCTGTCAATCAAATCCAATGACGTGGGCACAGGGGCCGAGTCCTGTATTCTGTGTGAATGTACACAGAAGCAGGACTAGGGAGCGTGCCCGCACGGGTGTCTGCCTTAGGAGAGCCTTCTCCAACATGGGCACGCAATGCAGGGAGGAGCTACCAGTGCCGCCGGGGGTCCCCAGAAGTCGAGGATCGGGGCCGCTCTGTGCAAAACGAACTGCACAGTGGAAGTAAGTATAACATGTTATTAAAAAAAAAAGCCCTTTAACCTCCCTGGCGGTATGAATCTGTCTGATTTTAGGCGCTGAAAGCGGTACAATTATTTTGCATGGAAATTTGGCGTTTTATATTGTAGGCCTGCAATTCTTAGGAATAACTCCCTTAAATCTGTCCAAACCAGAGTCTAGTAGACATCCCGGGTATGATAAAGTTTGAAACACAAAATCATAAATTATATTATAATAAATAACTATAAATAATTATAACAAATAATAATATAAAAATAATAAAAATTATTCAATAATGTAATCAAATCAAAAACACTGAAATTTGCTCAGTTGCAGAATTGTCGCTGTCATTACTTTCAGTGTTTGATAACGAATTTCCCCACAAATCACTATCGCTCAATTCTGCGAGTGATTCTAATTTATTATCTCTGTTTTCTAGCTGGTCTAAAACCACTTTTGACATAAAGCGACACTTTTTGGTTGCTATGGACAATCTCCAAATCAAGGCAGAAAAAAATGTATTTATAATATAAAAGTGCATGCAGGGCACTGGACAGACCTCTAGGGACAAAGGGGATATGTAATTATTCTATACAGTACTGTAATCTGTAAAGTGTACTGTATGTATACTGTGTTTTTACTTTTTTGAATTTGGCGCCGATCTCCGCCCCTGTGCGCCGAAACGTCGCAGGGAATGGAGCTCGGCAGCACTGTGTGAATCAAGCGAGGAGACAGCTCGTACACACTGCGGGGAGACATCGCAGGATCCAGGGCACAACGTAAGTAACTCTCCCTGTATCCTGCGATGCAGCCTGAGTTTGGCTCGGGGTTACCGCTTATGATACTGGAATTCCACCCCGAGCCAGACTCGGGAATACCGCCAGGGAGGTTAAACCCCCATGTCCTCTGTATAGGACGCCAAGGATGGGTCCTGAAAGTCAGGTATGTTTCCCCATGATTTGATTTGTAGTTATTTTAAGGGGGGTAGCGTCCAGCGATGTTGGCACCACAGCTGATGTTTCCATCAGCTGTCGGGTGCTGCCGCCGCCATTGTGGGTAAGGGAACCCGGCAGTGTAGCCTTACGGCTTCATGCCGGGAACCCTACTGCGCATGCACGAGGCTCCTCTCCTTTCTCCTACTGGCCCAGTGACAGGGGGAAGAGAAGAGAGCCTAACTGTGATGTCAATATCCGCGGCTGTGGCTCCCGGAAGTGGTAACAGGATACCTGTCAAAGAAAGGTGCCAATTGTGGCACCGGGGGGGGGGGGGGGGAACGACACATGAGCGGAAGTTCCACTTTTGGGTGGAACTCCGCTTTAAGAATAATTATTTGAGACTATAACAGATTTTTGACCTACATTATAATGGTTGACATTGTCGGGTATCCAAAAGAAAGCAAACTGGGTACTGCTAATACACCTCCTCACTTAAACTCCTTAAACAATTGACTCACAAATATCACAATTTTGATTCATAGTCTGTTAAATGGGCATGTAAGACAGGAAGTTAAATTCTAAAACAGGAAATAATTGATCATTTGGTTTGCCATGCATTGTGGCAGAGGTGTATGAATCACAAAATTGGCTAAGTAAAATTAAAAATTCTTTGATTGAGAAGACGATTCCTATTTTCATATTTAAGCTAAAAACAAATAAATATTGCGCTGGTAGATCAAGAGAAAAGATCAGCTAGCAAAAGAACAATTCGATTGGATTGTAAACAGCATTTACACAGCATCAACACAGGAGGAGAATTTAGTGAGAAAGACACAGAATTTTTTTAATCCAGTACTACTGTAGGTAGAGAAGAAACTGAACCTATAAAAGTTAAAAGGGTAAACAGAATTCAAAGACCAAAAGGCATAACCATCGAGACCCCAAGAGATGTAATTGTGAGATTTCTTGATTATAGAGAAAATAACTTTATTTGGGGAAACGTTAGGGGGAACCACCATTAGAATACGAATCGGTTAAGCTTCAGATTTTTGCAGACTTATCACAGGAAACGTTAAGCAGAAGGCGACAATTAAAACCATTAGTGGATCAACTACGAAACCACAATGTAAGATGTAATTGGGGCTTCCCAGTCTGTCTACTAGGCCAGAAGGATGGTCATATGGCAGAATTAAAATACCCAGAAGAACTACAGGAATTCTGTAAAAGATTAAAAATAGCTACCCTAGAGGTTAAAAGGAAGAACAACACAGGATGAAGAATAATGGTTATTAGAAAAGAAAAAAACAAATTGAGGAGGGAAAAAGGAAAAAAATAGAGACTAGAGCATATTGGTCCTGGGGGGTGGGGGTGAGTGGAGGTGATGAGGGAGGGGATTAAATTAGCATAAAATGGATGGTAGACATGGATTGTCTGGGAAACTCCAGACCCACACCCTAAAGTTGGGGGGGCGGGCAAGAGTGCCAGATAGTGCACCACCCAAAGGGAAGAGCAGATGGGAAAGGAGGGCACAATAGGAGATTATATAGACCTGCTATGCTATGGAGTCAAAATACCAACTTGTGCGATTATTAGGGGGGAGGGTTGAAGAAGTGGGAGGGATATAGTGTCTGTGACTTGTATTGGTTACCCCTCAAGTTCCTCTGGGAGAAAGGTTTCCCTTCCCGGTCCCCCCTTGGGCCCCCCAACCTTCCTATCCTGGATCTAGAGGTTTGGGGGGGGGGTTGCTGGATGGGGGGATGGGGAAGGGAAAGTGAAAGTGAAGACGAGGATGTATTATAACTGTAAATTTTCTGACATATAATGTAGGCGGATTAAATTTCCCAGAAAAAGACGTGGATGAGTGAGTCTTGGGTGGAGGAACTTGACTGGTCTGCACAGAGTCCTGACCTGAACCCGATAGAACACCTTTGGGATGAATTATAGCGGAGTCTGCAAGCCAGTCCTTCTCTTCCAAGGTCAGTGCTTGACCTCACAAATGCGCTTCTGGAAAAATGGGCAAACATTCCCATAGACACTCCTAAACCTTATAGACAGCCTTCCCAGAAGAGTTGAAGCTTTCATAGCTGCAAAGGGTGGGCCAACTCAATATAGAACCCTATGGATTAAAGCCTCATACACTCGATCGGACTTCCATCAGACAAATCCGTGGATTTTTGTCCGAAGGGCGTTGGCCGTGAACTTGTTCTGCCTACAGACGACAAAACGTTTTCAGCCAACGTAAAACAAAACTGTGCGGTTTTTCTGCTCTTTAGCGCCACCCTTTGGGAAACTTCTGCTAATGTTGTCTTATGATTAGCATTGGTTCGGAGCATGCATGTTTGTACTTTGGTTTTAGTCCGACGGACTTGTGTACACACGATCGAATAATCCTACGTAACACATTTGTTGTCGGACAATTTGAGAGCATGACCATCCAACATTTGTTGTTGGAAATTCCAATTGTCCGATGGAGCATACAGACGGTCGGAGTATGCGACAAAACACTTTGTTGGAATATCCGATCGTGTGTATGGGCCATAAGACTGCACTGCCATTAAAGTTCATGTGTGTGTAAAGGCAGGCATCCCAATACTTTTGGTAATATAGTGTATTTCTGTCGGTTATACACTCTCTCTTTTTACAACTGAACCTTTCCCTGGAAATGCAGATCTCTATCCATTAACACATACAAACCTTGATTGCGTTGAAATTCATGTGCCTGTAAAGGCAGGTGTCCCAATACTTTTGAAAAT
The DNA here is from genome assembly GCA_029206835.1 of Rana muscosa. Taxonomy (NCBI): domain Eukaryota; kingdom Metazoa; phylum Chordata; class Amphibia; order Anura; family Ranidae; genus Rana; species Rana muscosa. Next base: position 183,248,468 of record CM055121.1, read on the forward strand.
ATAGTGGATATGAAAGATAACTTGCCTCCAGAGGCGGCTCTCTAATTAGGCAAATTAGGCGGTCACCTAAGGCCTCGCACTCACAGGGGCCTCGCGGCTGCCTAATTTGCCTTTGATCAATACTAATGTCGGCGTCATCGGATCTCTCTATTACCCCTCTTGCATTGGCTGAATATGTCTGATGGGTGAGGAGGGTGCCCTGGAAGTGGTGCTGATCACCTGTGTGCTAGATCCGTGCATTTTCTGCAGCCATTTTTCTTGCTTGAATTATTTTTCCCATTATGGGCGTGAGTGGGGCCTCATGTCTAAGTTTTGCCTAAGGCCTTACAAAGCCTAGAGCCGCCTCTGCTTGCCTCCTTTTGTTATGATACAGCAATTTTGGTAAGTAATCAAATGACATAAATTTTCTTTATTTCAAGATTGCACCTTTAATTCATCTGCCCCCCTCTTCTGTCTATTTCCAGATTGAAACGATTTATCAAGCAGCAGCTGCACATAAAACAGGCGGGGGGCTATTCTCCCGAGCTCTGTTCTGCTGGTTTCAGTGGGAGTTCACTCTATATAAGACAATCATACGTCTGTTATCTGCACCGTCATGATTAAAGTGACGATCGCAATATGTGCTCCAACCAGTGCAGCTCGTTTAATGCGATCCACATAATCCCAGGTTCAGCCGTGCAGCATACTGCTCCGCTGATCACAGAGCCATCCTTTGTGCTTCAGAATGCTGACACGGATCTAATAAATGGAGCCTGCATGGTACGAAAAAAAAAGGGAAATTCATTCCCAGAAATCTGAAAAGGGCTGATATAATATTAAACACATGTTTTCACATAGCTCTGAGCTTTTCCTTGCTCTCAACTTTTATATCCCTTTATCCTTTCATGACCGTTCTCGCTTTCCCAGCACTTATTCCATACAATAAAATCCACAGCCCATTTATTTTTATTTTTTTACCAGGGAAATATGATGCATGTACAGTACAATGTATGTTCAAATTAGACCATGTCACTACGCTACACGCTAACAAGCAAACCAATGCCTTACATGTTCCAATAAACCACAAACTACGAGTTGGTAAATCCCATTCAACTCCAGTAGGGGGAGCAGGTGCCTTTTCTAAAAATCAGCGCTGAATATAAAAAAAAATAAAAAAATGTATAGCTTTTAGGTTGTTATTTGCTTTATGCATTTCAGCAATGGCGCGTTTTAACAATGTAAGGTAAATAGTCTAAATAAACAGATATTCTGTTTTTATTAGGCCTTTATTAGTCATTTGCGCATTAAACATACAATAGATTAAATTGTCGTCCAATAAAAAGTAAAATTCAATTTGCCCAGTTTTGAAAATGTTTTGTTTGTAGAAAGAAATGTGCTAGTAAATTAATAGGATTATAAAAAAAATAAAAAAAAGAGAAAAGTTTAATGAATGTAACATATCAAGGGGTAATCTGCATTTGACAGATTTGTGCCGAAGATAATTTTGTGCACAAATAATTATTTTTGTTTTTATTCTAACCATTAGGCAGTTTATTGCCATAGTAACATCTCTGGTTCATCCCAACTATTTACGAAACAGATGAACTATAAAGACAAAACAGAGGATTAAGAGAAGACTTTGTTCTAGCTAATTAAAGAATACCTTTAAATACTGTCATTGGAAACAGCAGTACTGGAAAATGTCATAGCGAACGCCAGGATTAAATTAAATAGCTGATGAATGGTTTATTAATATCCATGAATTTTTGAATGTTTGTTTGCCTTTTATGTAGGGTTGCTGAAAAGCTACTCGTTATTTACTGTAATTGCTGTATTTAGGACATACGTGAGAGGTGCTGCTACTCTAGCCATTCAGGACTTCTCATTATTATACCTTTAAGGAGACACATGAAATCCAGGTAAGACTGTCAGAAATGGACACAATATTTGTCTCAATGGGGGCTAATTATAGAGGGTTTAACAGCTCTGCACACTATGCTTTTGGTAAACGTTTGTTCTATTAACCCCAGGTTCACACCTATGCGTTTTTCAGTTTGCAGAAAGGCACTGCAGTCCATTTATCATGGTACATGTTCACAGCTATGCGTTTTTCAGCCTGTGAATTTTTGGAAATGGACAGGGACTTTTTTTCCTGCAGCAGACTGTGTTATGCATGTAATAGACTTCAATGGACCCGCACCAAAAGCGCCAAACTTTAAAAAAATAAATAAAAAGGGCATGGGGTCCCCCACAAAATCCATACCAGACCCTTGTCCGGGCATGCAGCCTGGCAGGTCAGGAAAGGGAGGGAAGGATCGAGCGCTCTGCCCCCTCCCCCAAAGCACCTTGTCCCCATGCTGATAGGGAAAAGGGCCTCTTCCCCACAACCCTGGCCGGTGGTTGAGGGGGTCTCTGGGCGGGGGGGGCTTATTCGGAATCTGGAAGCCCCCTTTAACAAGGGAGCCCCCAGATCCCGCCCCTGCTATGTGAATGAGTATGGGGGTACATAGTACCCCTACTCATTCACCAACAAAAAAGTGTGTAGTGTAAAAAATTACAGTAGGCAGTTTTTGACAAGTCCTTTATTTAAAAAATAAAAAAAATAATGTCCCCCGATGTAGATCCATCATCAATCATGATGCCCGCCACCACTGCCAACTCATAAAAAAAAAATCATCTCCACTCGCGATGAAGGCTCCTGTTTAACAACCAGCTATTCAGTTTGTTAAAGAGAAAAAAAAAGTCATGAAAATTGCATGCAAAAACGCATCAAAACTGTAGGTTTAAAAATGCAAAACCTACGGCAAAACGTGCCGGAAAAACAAATCCATCGCAGCCGCATAGATGTGAACCTAGGATTAGGCTACATTCACACCTGATTGTAGCGATTTACTGGCGAGTTTTTGAACGTTTTAGAAGTGCATTACAAGCGTTTTACAGCTTTGGGCATTTTTGTTTAGCCAATAGAAAGCACAAAGGGGAGGAAAAGGAAATTAGGGGTGGAGAGCTGCTGCTTGAACAGAAAACATGCGACATAACACTCGTTAAAAGCTCAAGACAGGCTTTTCCATTAAAGTCTATGGGGCAACAAAATACTTAATACTCAATGGGGCCAAAAAAGAAGCTCATGTACTTTTTTGCGTGACAGGCGTTTTGCTTTAGGGGACAGAACGCTCCTATGTGAACAGGGGACCTTAAAATGAATGGGATTTGGCTTGTTTTAGAGCTACAAGCAGAAAATCGCTCAGGTGGGAACGGAGCCTTATGCCGTATACACACGATCGATTTTACCGATGAAAACAGTCCGATGGACTTTTCTCATCGAACAAACCGATCGTGTATGGGCCCCATCGGTCTTTTTTCCATTGGTGAGAAAAAATAGAACATGTTTTAAATTTATCCGATGGGAAAAAAACCGATAGCAAATTCCGATCGTCTGTGTGGAACTTCATTGGACAAAAAACCCACGCATGCTCAGAATCAAGTCGACGCATGCTCAGAAGCATTGAACTTAATTTTTCTCGGCTTTTCGGAGTGTTTTACGTCACAGCGTTTGGGACGGTCAGATTTTTGACTGATGGTGTGTCGGCAAGACTGATGGAAGTCAGCTTCATCGGATTTCCGATGGAAAAATCCATCGGTTTAGAATCCATAGGAAATACAATCGTGTGTACAGGGCTTTACAGATAACTGTTTTTTCTCCTTTCTGTAATGTTTAAATGTTTAATTCAACCATGGAATCTGGCTCACGTCTTTCCAGTTTGCTATTTGCAATCCATTTCCAACAGTTTTAGCTGTTTGTTTTTGGATTTTATTAAAATATCACTTGGAAGGGTATATGGACTTTGAGAACAAAAGTTCCCAATGTAGTATGGTACTATGAACATATAGAACATTGATACAGCCCCTCACTTTCTCTCTTACCTTCAGTTCTTTACCCTGGTTCACACTGATCAGATTTTAGAACGCATGGAATCGCACGGCAATTGAAGTAACATTACTTTCTATTGATGCAGTTCATGTATATGCAGTGCAAAATGATGCAATTTTGAAAAGGATCCTGTAAGAGTTTGGAGCGGTGTGGTGCGATTTTTAGCTTCACAGACTTGAATGGTAACCACATGTAACATGATTATCTGTCTTAAGATAACAAAATTCAGGAGAAAGAGGAACCAATCACAGCTGTATCGAATTTGCATGAAAACCCATTGGAATTGCCTCTGAACCGCATCAACTTGCACTGATCAAATCGCACTGCAAAACGGATTCAACTCACACCACATCAGTGTGCACCTAGCATTAAGGGACATGTCATTAAGAGGTTAATGGAGGTTGCCATTACTGATAGACAATTTGTTTCAGTCCAAATGTAAATTCGAGCAAATTTTTGGTTATTTGGAAATTCGGATCTATCCGAATCTTGAATGAAATAGTAGAGAATTTTGCTGAAATTAGTTTAATTTTGACTTGTTTATTCGTTTTCTAATGAATTCCAAATTTTCGGAACTTTTTGAATTAGGATTGTTCGAAAAATGATCGACCAATTCGAACTGTGTGTAATGAATAGCTGGTTATTAAGGAGCGGGCTGGGTAGCCGGCTGCCGTGTCCCTAACAACTGATGACTCATCAGCTGTCAGCGGGCTTCCCTGCTGAGAGCTGAAATGTAAAAAAGAGAATGCAGGCAATAGAAAATTCAGAAAAAAAACAGCGTAGGGTCTCCCCCAATCCATACCAGGCCCTTTGGGTCTGGCATGGATTTTAAGGGGAACCCCATGCCAACATTTTCTAAAATAATGGCGTGGGGTCCCCCCCAAAATCCATACCAGATCTTTATCCCAACATGCAGCTTGGCAGGCCAGGAAAGGGGGGTGAGCGCCTCCCCTCCTGAACCATACCAGGCCACATCCCCTTAAAATGGGGAAGTGCTTTGGGGCAGGGGGGTTGCCCCCCATCCCAAAGCACATTGCCCTCATGTTGAGGGCATGTGGCCTGGTATGGTTCAGGAAGGGGGCTGGGGGCACTCGCTCGTCCCTCCCCCATTTCTGACCTCCCGGGTAGTAGTAAATACAGATTTCCCCTTGTGAATGGGATTTTTTAGGCACAGACTGTGAAACGATTTTATTATAAAAAATTATTCGATTTATTTAAGTATCAAAAAGAGTATCATAAAAAGTAACAGTCATATACAAAAAAAAATATTCAAACGTAGAACATAGGGTAGTAGAAAATGAATAATCAAAACTAAATTTAACTAAAGTAAACAAATTCTGAGACAAATTAACAAAACAAAATTAGTAACATAACAATTCTATCCGTAACTAAACAAAACGAAAATAATTTTTCCATTATGCACATGTCTAGTCACTGAACTATTTTTTGACAATTCTGTCATTCTAATACTTTGACTTCAATGCTGTCTGAGTCTGGAGTAAGTAGCTGAGACACTTCTCTGACACTCATTTACAGCATGCTTGTTCTGGGACTGAAACATACTGAAGACACAAATAGTCAGGGGTTTAGCATTTTAAAAAGAAGGCCCTCACTGGAGGCACCTATACAACTCTCATGACAGAGTCACTTTAAATTTTGAACTTCTATGTAGATAAAATCGGCAACCAGGTGAGGAAAAAAAAAATTCTCTTTGTTTTGTCCAAGGAGTACACATAGAGCCAACACTAGAACGTTTCAGCATAGCAAGGCCTTACCAAAGTACGATCCGATCTTAAAGTACACAGGGAGGTTGATTTACTAAAGGCAAATATAATGTGCACTTACATAGTTGGTAAGTTAAATAAAGACAATAGTCCATCCTTTTCAACCTGTGTTGGTGTGTGTGTGTGTATGCGTGTATAAAATCATTTCCCATATCCTTGTATATTGTTTTCGCTAAGATGCACGTCCAAGTCTTCTGTTCATGTCCCCAGTTCAGATAGGGTTTATGCAGCTGTGGTGGCAACTCTTCACATAATCAGTGTTCAGTAGGTTTCTATGTTAAGCATTTCCTCCCTATCACATCTGAGGAACCCATGTGACTCTATAGCAGATGTTTTGGAACTACATTTCCCATGATGCTCATGCACTCTGCAGTGTAGTTGAGTATTATGGGAAATATAGTTCCAAAACATCTGGTGTGCCAAGGTTCACCATCACTGCTCTAGAGTCACACAAGTGGGCGTATACACAGTGGTAAATGACAGCCCACTCCCTCCCTCCTCCTCCATGCCCACTAACCAGCTAAACACAATGGGGGGAATATCACATGAAGATTAATTGAGGCTTCACCTCCCTCCTATTCTAAGACACAGGCCGGAGGGTCGTGACACAGCCTGGGAGAAATTCCACTCACACTTTGTTATTGCCAAAAAATAATAAAGATCTGATGTCAAGTATATATTTGTATGACAATTTAAAACAGTTTATTTATAGTAATTATTTATATTTACTTCGTATTCGTAAAAAAAATTTAACATATAAACAGCAGCAGAGGACTAGAAGCTCCTCCTGCTTATCTTTCTCTACATACGGGCTGGGAAAGATCTGGGTCATGTGACAGCTGTATATCGATTAGGAAAAATGTACTTAGATGTTTTTAATTAAAATAATTACAATGCCATCATTTATATACAGAAACAGAAGAGGGATGTTAATAAACCCCTTCCCACCAGCCACCTCCCAGCCCTTTAAGGGTTCTAAACACCAGGAGGTGGAGGCGGGCACTTGAGTCATGTGACCACTGTGTTTGTGTCATGTACCGGGTGTGACCAGAACTGTGTGGCTAGTAACAGAGGAACACCAAACACAAATAAGTGAAAATATAAAGATTTATTTAGGTGGAGTGAATAATATAAGTATAACCACCTCCAATATGATACAGTGCAGCAAACCAACCAACAGACAGAGACTCACAAATAACAACAGATATGTGCAATAAATGGGAAATGCCAGAATCATATACAATAGCAAGGCCAGGGTCATACACAGCAGGTAGGCAGATGGACAAAGGGATATTCCAGAAACATAAACGTTAGCCAGGCCAAGGTCAAACACAGGGAGATCAGCAGATGGGGTAAGGAACACAGGACAGGGAGAGGAAGGATGGATGGTGTCAGGACAGGGAGACAGGATCAGGAACTCAGGAACTCAGGTAGCAGATACAGAAACAGGTTCAGGTAAACAGGCAGCAGGTACAGATCAGGGAACGAGGACGATACCAGGGACGTGTGTGTGTGCACTTGCCGGGTATTTATATTATACCTGCTAACAGGCTCAGGTGACCCCTGACTGCAGGAAGTACCACACCACACCACACTGCCAGGATCCATCCGCTGGAGGACGCCAGTACTGGGGCCCAAGGATGACATAACACCAGCAGAGAGAAGTTCCCCTGACAGTTCAAAACTGCCAGGAGACACCTGCTGGTGGACCTCAGTACTGCACGCCAGATGATAAATATTACCAGCGGATGGAACCTTTCCCTTCAGTACCCCCCTATGGCGTCAAGCCGAGCAGTAGACAAAGTCACAACAGGTTGGGAATGAGGAAGGTCCATGGCTTTAAACCGGGCAGGGTGCAGCTCGAGCTGAGCAGCGGGTACCGACACATCAGGCTGGGCAAAAAGTACGTCAGGCTGGATAGCCGGCAGGAACATCTCCGGCTGGGCAGCAGGCAGGAACATCTCAGGCTGGGCAGCGGACCGGAACACTTCAGGCTGGGCAGCGGACCGGAACACTTCAAGCTGGGCAGCGGACCGGAACACTTCAAGCTGGGCAGCGAACCGGAACACTTCAAGCTGGGCAGCGGACCGAAACACTTCAAGCTGGGCAGCGGACCGGAACACTTCAAGCTGGGCAGCGGACCGGAACACTTCAAGCTGGGCAGCGGACCGGAACACTTCAAGCTGGGCAGCGGACCGGAACACTTCAGGCTGGGCAGTGGACTGGAACATCTCAGGCTGGGCAGCGGACCGGAACATCTCAGGCTGGGCAGCGGACCGGAACATCTCAGGCTGGGCAGCGGACAGGAACATTTCAGGCTGGGCAGCGGACAGGAACATCTCAGGCTGGGCAGCGGACAGGAACATCTCAGGCTGGGCAGCGGACAGGAACATCTCAGGCTGGGCAGCAGACAGGCACACGTCAGGCTGGGCAGTAGGCTCCATAGACTGAGAAACGGGCATCATAACCTCGAGCCGGGAAACGGGCACCACAACCTCAAGCCGGGAAACGGGCACCACAACCTCAAGCCGGTGAAACGGGCACCACAACCTCAAGCCGGGAAACGGGCACCACAACCTCAGGCCGGGAAACGTACACCACAATCTCATGCCAGGAAACATGCACCACGACCACAGGCCGGGAAACGGGCACCACGACCACAGGCCGGGAAACGGGCACCACGACCACAGGCCGGGAAACGGGCACTGGATCTTCAGGCGGGGTCTCAGGCACCGAATCTTCTGACTGGGACACCGGATCTTCCGACTGGGACACCGGCTCTTCCGAATGGGACACCGGATCTTCCGTCTAGGACACCGGATCTTCCGTCTGGGACACCGGATCTTCCGTCTGGGACACCGGATCTTCCGACTGGGACACCGGATCTTCCGACTGGGACACCATCATCAGGACTTCTGTTTGGAAGGTAGGCACCGGAACTTCAAGCTGGCACGGGAACTTCAAGCTGGCAGGCTGGCTCTGGAACTGCAGGCTGGAAGGCTGGCTCTGGAACTGCAGGCTGGAAGGCTGGCTCCGGAGCTGCAGGCGGGAAGGCTGGCTCTGGAGCTGCAGGCGGGAAAGCTGGCTCTGGAGCTGCAGGTGGGAAGGCTGGCTCTGGAGCTGCAGGTGGGAAGGCTGGCTCTGGAGCTGCAGGTGGGAAGGCTGGCTCTGGAGCTGCAGGCGGGAAGGCTGGCTCTGGAACTGCAGGCTGGAAGGCTGGCTCTGGAACTGTAGGCTGGAAGGCCGGCTCTGGAACTGCAGGCTGGATGGCTGGCTCTGGAACTGCAGGCTGGACAGCAGGCACTGGGGTGTTAGACTGAAGCAGTTTGATTGGTGTGGAGGCAGGTTGGATTACTGTCAGGATCGTTTTGGTTGGGAAGAACTTTCGTTTTTTCTTTGGCTTAGCCACTGAAGCCCTGTAGGTAAGGGGTGCAGCAGACTGGAAAGGAGGATTGAGATATGACAGAGAAGAGGTAACAGTAGCTGGAGGAATGTCTTGTGGGTTTGTAGGCAGCTGAGAAGAGGCAGGTGGGTTGAATGCAGGATAGGTACAGGGAGCAGAGACTGGATATTGGTATCTGGTGGGAAGCAGTGTGTACTGAACTGCGACTGGGGTTGCCATGGGTGATGGAGAAACACACATTTGGGTAGGTTGGTGTCTGATGGCAGAGGTGGTTTGTTGGGGGCTGGCTGGGGCTGATTGCAAAATATCAGATAATGCTAAGAGCAGTGGTTGCACAAACTGCGGGTTACATGCTGCCTGTCTGACAAGGGATTGCACAGAATCAACACACTCTATTATCACCTGCTGGGAACAAGCTGTGTAATGTTCAAAAAAGTAAGGGGAGTCATCTTCCAGAAGCCATACCAGTGATGTGACCTGATTAATACTGAAAGGGGGAGAAAAATCATCATAGTCCTCTGGGATGCAAGGCAAAGCCAGCTCTGTGCAGATTTGGATTAAAGGCTGAACATCCCAAAACAGCATACAGCCCTGATCAACCCAGGAGTGAGCTAAACAAATGATTTCTAGCAGCTGATCACTGGTCCACTCTTTCAGTGTCTGGCGGAGATATTCACTACTCTCAGATGCCAGCAGAGCATAATAACGAATCACATCCAAATTCATTTCAGCAAAGCAACCTGAACCAAGATGGTTCCTCTGTGTAGTCACTTCTGGTCAGAGCTGGCCCTGGTATACTGTCATGTACCGGGTGTGACTGTGTGGCTAGCAACAGAGGAACACCAAACACAAATAAGTAAAAATATAAAGATTTATTTAGGTGAGTGAATAATATAAGTATAACCACCTCCAATATGATACAGTGCAGCAAACCAACCAACAGACAGAGACTCACAAATAACAACAGATATGTGCAATAAATGGGAAATGCCAGAATCATATACAATAGCCAGGCCAGGGTCATACACAGAAGGTAGGCAGATGGACAAAGGGATATTCCAGAAACATAAACGTTAGCCAGGCCAAGGTCAAACACAGGGAGATCAGCAGATGGGGTAAGGAACACAGGACAGGGAGAGGAAGGATGGATGGGTCAGGACAGGGAGACAGGATCAGGAACTCAGGTAGCAGATACAGAAACGGGTTCAGGTAAACAGGCAGCAGGTACAGATCAGGGCACGAGCACGATACCAGGGCCGTGTGTGTGTGCACTTGCCGGGTATTTATATTATACCTGCTAACAGGCTCAGGTGACCCCTGATTGCAGGAAGTAACATCTGCACCACACTGCCAGGATCCATCCGCTGGTGGACGCCAGTACTGCGGCCCAAGGATGACATAACACCAGCAGAGAGAAGTTCCCCTGACATTTCAAAACTGCCAGGAGACACCTGCTGGTGGACCTCAGTACTGCACGCCAGATGATAAATATTACCAGCGGATGGAACCTTTCCTTACAGTTTGACTGTCACAGTGATCACATGACCGGAAAGCTCCCGATTGCTAGTATGCATTGGGACCTTCCTGGCAACCACCAGTTACTGTGCTGGGACCGTGCAGGGAGTGCGCTCTCAGCTAGGTAGGATTTTTACACAGAGCCACATAAATGAGGCCGCTCGGTATGAAGGCTTCATATGTGAGTTCGGCCGGCGTGAAGAGGTTAAACAGTGTGTGTTTAGTATCACTTTAATGAACACCAGCTTATTTTTTAAAGACAACTCAATGTACCACCATGGCCACTTTCACTTGTCATTGTGATCTTTTAACACAGTATGTAAACTAATGTAAGCACATAGAAAATGTCAATCCTTTTCCATGGTGGTATACTTCTTACTACATAATTTTCATCATCAGTGTAATGCCTTATTTATTTATTTTTTTGCATAGGCGCCCTATTATATTGCTTCCAAAATCAACTTCTATAGTTAGTAAAAACAGGTGCAAATATGATGGCAACACAGTCATGAAAAGCAACATTGTGCCTCTAACACTCACCTATGTGTCAGCCCTAAACCTGAACCAGAAGTGCAAGTTTAGACCTAATTGTCCTTTTTTTTACACTGGCTCAGTCATTAACATGACTATGAACACCCAATGAACCCTGCAGGCATTTCTAACAAAGTGTAAACACCTTTAAATGTACATATGCAGATCTGGTGTCCATAAATGTGTTTAGCACACAATTAGACCTATTTTCTCAGTTACGTATGTCTAAAGCAGCCTACACCATACTCAAACTGGAAAAGAAATATCCAAATCATGGTGATCATAGTAGCATGTGTGCTGTTGCTGGGGGACTATGTGTAATCTGTACAATATAATTGACTATTCATTTTGACTATCAACATGATTACAATATGTAGATAAGCTGTAATAAAACATTGTACAACTGTGTATGACACTGGTGGATTATTATGATCTGTTACAGGAAAATGAGTGCTAACACCAACTCCAGATCTTGCACCAAGGTCGCATTTCTGGCCAAGGAAGGCATCTCTAAGACTACGTTGTCAGTTAATCAAGATTCAGCAATAGTCAGTAAATGCAATAATTTAAAGGGGAACACTTTCTTTTGTGAAATGGTAGGGGTACAATGTACCCCGTTACCAACTCACATGGGGGGGCCGGAATCTGGGGGTCCCCTTTGTTAAAGGGGGCTTCCAGATTCCGATAAGCCCCCCACCTGCAGACCCCCACAACATCCGGGCAAGGGTTGTGGGGATGAAGCCTCCCATGTTGAGGGCATGTGGCCTGGTACGGATCAGGAGAGGGGGCGCTCTCTCCTCCCCCCCCTCTTTTACTGCGGCCTACCAGGTTGCGTGCTCGGATAAGGGTCTGGTATGGATTTTTGGGGGGACCCACGCCATTTTTTTTTTATTCTGGTGCGGGGTTCCATTTAAAATCCATACCAGACCTGAAGGGCCTGTTAATGGAATTTTGGGGGACCCCCACGCATTTTATTTTTTATTTTTCAATGACTTTCAATGACTTTTCTCTGTATTGCTGGGACCCGACAATTCATTACACCCGCGAGTAGTTTTAAATGACTTTTTTTCCTTCAGAAATTACATTTTGTGCAGAGACTGTTATAAACACGGGAAACATGCGCTACTTCACAGGCATACTATAGACACCCCCCAGGTAGGAAATTTAAAGTAATATTTCACTTTTATTTTTTCACTTTAAGCATCATTAAAATCACTGCTCCCGAAAAAACGTCAGTTTTTAAAACTTTTTTTTGCATTGATACATGTCCCCTGTGGCAGGACCCGGGTCTCCAAACACTTTTTGTGACAATAACTTGCATAACCTTTAAAATTAGCACTTTATATTTCTCCCATAGACTTTTAAAGGGTGTTCCGCGGCTTTTCGAATTTGCCACGAACACCCCAAATTGTTCGCTGTTCGACTCGAACATAAAGCTCATCCCTAATTCCACATATGTTCAGTTCAGAATAATTAAAAGAGAAGTTTGGGAATCCAAACAAACAATCATACTCACCTAGCTGGATGCAGCACCGCTCCCAGCTGCAGCTGTCCCCTGCCACCTCTACACTGAGAACTGAGCGATCAAAGACCTCTGACCAGTTCTCAGTATTCAGTCTGCAGACAGTCACCGACTCTCTGCTCTGCCCTTCAAGTGCTCACTGCAAGCACTGGGCTATGGAGGGGGCGGGAGCAGCTGGCTCAGTCTCCCAGCAGCTCGCTAAGAGGTCAAGCCAGCTGCTGGCCTATGCATCTGGGTGGACCCCCACTGTAAAGCCAGGCTTGATCCTGTGCCTGGGCTGACTGAGTGGCATCAGCAGACAGCGCGCTTTAGCAAACTATCAGTTGAAAATGGGGCACAAGAATCCAGAACTAAGTGCACTCCTATGGCCCATAGGAGAAGTAGGGCCAAAAGAGCTTTAGCCAAACTTCTCCTTTAAAGGATGCAAAATGAAAATTTTCTTTTATGGTTTGAAGGATGGGCTATATAATTTGTAAATATTGGAGCAAGTCCGAACAATAGTTTTTGTTGAAGATTGTGACCAATCAGATTCCTTGTTTCATGTATTGGTCACAATTCCCCTTTTGTTTTAATTTTTTTCCCTTCCCCAATTTTTTTCAGAGGCTCCTTTAAATTTGAATTTTCTATATTTTTGCGTTCTTAACCCATCTGAGAAATAAATTTAATTATCCAAAAACCTGTCATGTACATTGCTGTAACAACAGATATCCTAGATTGCAGATGGGAATCTGAACAGGTGAAAACACCGCCTGCTGTTCACCTGATATGTTTCTGCAATATTCAGCAAAATACATATACTTACCAATGCATATGTCTTCTCACTTTCAGTCAAGTAAATGTAATTTTAAAAAATAATAATTAAAGTGAACATGTTCACACACAGTGAAAAATTTTCTGCAGATCCTACTTTAGTAACAGCTTAACCACTTGACCACTGGGCACTTAAACCCCCTTCCTAACCAGACCAATTTTCAGCTTTCGGTGCTCTCACAATTTGAATGACAATTACTCAGTCATGTAACACTGTACCCATATGAAAATTTTGTCCTTTTTTCCCCCCACAAATAGAACTTTCTTTTGGTGATATTTAATCACCGCTGGGTTTTTTATTTGTTGTGCTATAAAAGAAAAAATACTGAAAATTCTGTAAAAAAATGCATTTTTCTACGTTTCTGCTATAAAATTTAGCAAATTAGTAATTTTTCTTCATAAATTTTGGCCAAAATTTATACTGCTACATATCTTTGGTAGACATAACCCAAATTGGTGTATATTATTTGGTCTTTGTGAAAGTTATAGAGTCCACAAGCTATGGTGCCAATCTCTGAAAAATTGATTATTCAGGAAAGTACAAATACCCCCCAAATGACCCCTTTTTGGAAAGTAGACATTCCAAGGTATTTAATAAGAGGCATGGTGAGTTTTTTGAAGTTGTAATTTTTTCCCACAATTCTTTGCAAAATCAAGATTTTTTTTTCACAAAATTGTTAAATTAGCAGGTTATTTCTCAAACACAGCATATGCATACCACAATGACACCCCAAAACACATTCTGCTATTCCTCCCGAGTATGACAATACCACATGTGTGAGACTTTTATACAGCGTAGCCACATACAGAGGTCCAACATGCAGGGAGCACCTTCAGGCGTTCTGGAGCATAAATAATCTATGAGGCATAATGAGTCTTTTAAACATGTCATTTTTTTCTAAAAGTTTTTGGAAAATGTGGAAAGAAAATGAAAACGCATTTTTTTCACACAAAGTTGTCCATTCATACAATATTTCTAACACATAGCATGTACATAACAAAAATTACACCCCAAAATAGATTCTCCTACTCCTCCTGAGTATGGTGATACCACATGTGGGAGACTTCCACAGCCTGGCCACATACAGAGGCTGGGTATGGCTGGGTTTTGCCGAGTATGGCTGGGTACTGCTGAGTATGGATGGGTACTGCTGAGTATGGATGGGTACTGCTGAGTATGTCTGGGTACTGCTGGGTATGGCTGGGTATCACTGAGTATGGCTGGGTATCACCAAGTATGGCTGGGTATCACCGAGTATGGCCGGGTATGGCTGAGTATCACCGAGTATGCCTGGGTATTGCTGAGTATGGCTGGGTATCACCAAGTATGGCTAAGTATGGCTGGGTATCGCCGAGTATGGCTGGGTATCGCCGAGTATGGTTGGGTATCGCAGAGTATGGCTGGGTATGGCTGGGTATCACCGAGTATGGCTGGGTATCGCCGAGTATGGCTGGGTATTGTCGAGTATGGCTGGGTATCGCCGAGTGTGGCTGGGTATCACCGAGTATGGCTGGGTATGGCTGTGTATCACCGAATATGGCTGAGTATGGCTGGGTATCACTGAGTATGGCTGGGTATTGTCGAGTATGGCTAGGTATCGTCAAGTATGGCTGGGTATTGCTGAGTATGGCTGGGGTGGATAGGATGGATGGCTGAGCATGGAGGGAGGGATGGCAGGCTGAGCATGGAGGGAGGGATGGCAGGCAGAGTATGGAGGGATGGATGGCAGGCTGAGCATGGAGGGAGGGATGGAGAGCAGAGTATGGAGGGAGGGATGGCAGGCAAAGTATGGAGGGATGGATGGCAGGCAGAGTATGGAGGGATGGATGGCAGGCAGAGTATGGAGGGAGGGATGGCGGGCAGAGTATGGAGGGATGGATGGCAAGCAGAGTATGGAGGGATGGATGGCAAGCAGAGTATGGAGGGATGGATGGCAGGCAGAGTATGGAGGGATGGATGGCAGGCAGAGAATGGATGGAGGGATGGCAGGCGATGGCTGTGGCTGGCTGGCTGAGTATGGAGGGATGGCTGTGGCTGGCATGGGATGGCACGGAGCAGCGCTGTGGGCACTACACATCCAGCCCACAGTGCTGCTGCAACCATTCTCTCCCCTCTCCCCTTGCTCTGTACCGATCGGTACAGAGAGGGGAGAGAGGAACCGGACATGACGCCGGTTTGTTTACGAGTGATTGCTCCGTCATTTGACGGAGCGATCACGTGGTAAACGGCCGCTGTCAATTGCCATTTACTGTGATCCGTCATGCGCCGGGACCTCTGGACCCAGGGGTCACGGATACTCCCGGGCGCGGGGGAGCAAGATTCTGGGAGGACGTCCATGGACGCCCTCCCAGAATAAGCCTACAGCGCTGTAGCTGGCTTTTTGCTATGGCCCGGTCGGTATGTGGTTAAAGAGACCCTATCACTGTGGAAAAATTTCCAGTGACATTAAGACCCCTTTCACACTGGGGTTTTTTTCAGGCACTTTTGGGCTAAAAATAGCACCTGTAAAGTGCCTTAAAAACGCCTCCCCTGCATCCCCAGTGTGAGAGCCTGAGTGTTTTTACACTGGAGCGGTGCGCTTGCAGGACGTTAGGAAAAGTCCTGCAAGCAGCATCTTTCCATTAAAATCAATGGGCACCGTTGCTGAAGCGCCCGCAAAGCGCTTCAGCAGCAGCGCTTTGTGGGCGCTATTAACCCTTTATTTGGCCGCTAGTGGGGGTTAAAAGCGCCCCGCTAGCAACCAAAAAGTGCCACTATTACAGCAGTAAAGTGCTGCTAAAATTAGCGGCACTTTACCGCTAACGCCTCCCTGTCCCAGTGTGAAAGTAGCCTAAGAAAAAATACTATGAAATTACAAAAATGAAAACTGGGAGGTACACTTTTGTTGAGGGAGACTTGGATGTAGCAAATCATTAAAACAATTACCGTATATACTCGAGAATAAGCCAAGTTTTTCAGCGCTTTTTTTTAGGCTAAAAATGCCCCCCTCGGCTTATACTCGAGTCATGTTGCTACTTACTTGTCTCCGGGGTGTGCGGCAGTCACTCCTCTAGAGCAGGGGTCTGCGTATCCCGGCACACAGCTGACATCCGTCCCGCTCGTGTATTTCTCCAGCTCCATTTCTCCAGCTCGCCATAGCTGGCAAAGCCGCTGCAGTTACTCCCGCACATGCCGTGCGCTAGGATTGGCTGCTGGGACTGCCATGTCCTAGCAGCCAGTGATTATTGGTGTGGCTCCTCCCGGCGTGGCTCCTCCCGGCTACCTGCCCGCTGTTTGCATTAAAGATCCTCCTGCAGCGGGCGGGAGTCAGGAGATGAAACAGAGCGGAGCTCTAATACAAGGCAGTACAGTACAGAGCGGAAGTGAGCTGTAATACAACACAATATATTACAATACAGAGCGGAAGTGAGCTGTAATACAAGACAATGCAGTACAGAGCCGAAGTGAGCTGTAATACAAGACAATACTAGACATGTGCATTCGTTTTCGTCCGAATGCATTTCCGTCCGAATTTCAGGTATTTTCGTTATTGTTTTAACAAACTAAAACGAAAGCACAGAATCTGAAAACCGAAAGATCTGACATAAACAAATGCTTTATTTTCGTTTTCGTTGTGACAACAGTTCGATATAGATAGGAGATTCGATGTGACGCTGACAATAACAATCTGTGTCTTTCAAACCTGTGGTCGAAATTGCCTAACCTTAGCTCTATTAGTCCAAGATTATTCTACATAGAGAGAAAAGATTCAACATAGAGAGAAAAGATTTGACCTTATAGAGAGAAAAGATTCGACATTATAGAGAGAAAAGATCGCTGCTGGAATTGGGTGGGGGAAGTAAAATAAAAATAATGATGATGATGAATGTTATTGGCTGATTGTAACCAAAGAGGAGGAGCAGTAAAATAGCTAGAACTAACTTGACAATTCAACATGAACGACGAAGATTCGACAAAGCATCGAAAAACATACAAGCGTCGAATCTGTCATTGAAGGCTTATGGTGTCTGTCGAAAGTTAGAAGATTCGACGGAGCAGCTAAACTGTACGACGCTGCAATCGTACATTTCCGGTCAAATGCATCCGCCTATAGGCTATAGAAGAATTCTAATGTTGGTTGACTAGTAATAGTAATGAATAAATATAATTATTACTAGTCATACAACATTAGAATTCTTCTATAGCTTGTAGGCGGAACATTCGACCGGAAATGTATGATTGCAGCGTCGTACAGTTTCGCTGCTCCGTTGAATCTTCTTTGAACATTCGACAGACACCATAAGCCTTCAATGACAGATTCGACCTTAATTGCATTAGTCCGAAAATCTGAATTAATTTCTAACGAAAAACTAAATAAATAAAAACGAATTTCGGGAGTAACTAAATAAATTTATTTTTCGGAC
Organism: Rana muscosa; assembly: GCA_029206835.1. Taxonomy (NCBI): domain Eukaryota; kingdom Metazoa; phylum Chordata; class Amphibia; order Anura; family Ranidae; genus Rana; species Rana muscosa. The sequence goes on from CM055121.1 coordinate 183,266,347, forward strand.
GAAAATGAAATTCCGAAACAAAATATTTCAGTGTGCACATGTCTAGACAATACAGTACAGTCCGGAAGTGAGCTGTAATACAAGGCAAAACAAAATACAGTAAATGTAATGGGGACACTCTGATAAAACACTGATGGGGACACACTGATAAAACACTGATGGGGACACTCTGATAAAACACTGATGGGGACACTCTGATAAGAGTGTCCCCGTCAGTATTTTATCAGAGTGTCCCCATCAGTGTTTTATCAGAGTGTCCCCATCAGTGTTTTATCAGTGTGTCCCCATCAGTGTTTTATCAGTGTGTCCCCATCAGTGTTTTATCAGTGTGTCCCCGTCAGTGTTTTATCAGAGTTTCCCCATCAGTGTTTTAGCAGTGTGTCCCCGTCAGTGTTTTATCAGTGCTGCATTTCCCACCCTAGGCTTATACTCGAGTCAATACGCTTTCCCATTTTTTGGGGTAAAATTAAGTGCCTCAGCTTATATTCGGGTTGGCATATACTCGAGTATATACAGTATTTCTGGTCTTCTCAGAAATAAATGAAATTATTAAAAATAAGGTTTCATGTTGGTTCTAGCAGTAAAGGGTCATTTTTAGGTTGTTGAAGCAGAGTTAGCAGATGAACTGGCTTGCTTAACCACTTCAGCCCCGGACCATTTTGGCTGGTTAAAGACCAGGCCCCTTTTTGCGATTCGGCACTGCGTCATTTTAACTGACAATTGCGCGGTCGTGCGACGTAGCTCCCAAACAAAATTGACGTCCTTTTTTTCCACAAATAGAGCTTTCTTTTGGTGGTATTTGATCACCTCGGTTTTTATTTTTTGCGTTATAAACAAAAATAGAGCGACAATTTTGAAAAAAATTACATATTTTTTACTTTTTGCTATAATATATATCCCCAAAAAAGATATAAAAAAAAATGTTTTTCCTCACTTTAGGCAGATACGTTTTCTTCTACATACAAAAAAATCGCAATAAGCGTTTATTTATCGGTTTGCGCAAAAGTTATAGCATTTACAACATAGGGGATAGTTTTATGGCATTTTTAATAATATTTTTTTTTTTTTTACTAGTAGTGGTGGCGATCAGTGATTTTTTTCATGACTGCGACATTATGGCGGACACATCGGACACTTTTGACACATTTTTTGTGACCATTGTCATTTTCACAGCGATCAGTGCTATAAAAATGCACTGATTACTGTGAAAATGACACTGGCAGTGAAGGGGTTAACCACTAGGTGGCGCTGTAGGGGTTAAGTGTTCCCTGTATAGTGTTTCTTACTTTAGGGGGGATGGGCTCTGTGTCACATGACACCAATCTCCGCTCTGAGTACACAGAGCCGAGATCAGTGTCATTGTCACTAGTCAGAGCGGGGAGATGCTTGTTTACACAAGCATCTCCCCGCTCTATACCTCCGTGAAACGATCGCGGGGATTCCCGCGGTGATCGAGTCCACGGGACCTGCGGCCCGACTCACAGGGATGGCGGCAGGGTCGCGAACGCGCCGGCGGCGTCGCGCGCGCGACCACACGGACAGGCATTTAAAGGGGATGTACAGGTACGTTGATGTGCCTGTCCGTGCCATTCTGCCGACGTATAAGTACAGGAGGCGGTCGGCAAGTGGTTAAAGCTTAACCTTTTTGCGCCTATGGTAAAACAAATCTTAATGCCTAAGCACAATTTTGCAACTTTGACATGTGTCAGTAAAACCGTACATGATCACAACTAATTTGTGCATCCAGGTGAGTTATACATTGTTTTTTCAGGACAAATTGGGCTTTCATTTTGTTGAAAATGATAATAGATACAGTGCCTTGAAATTTTTATAGTCCTTGAATATTTCCACATTTTGTCATGTTACAACCAAAAACATAAATGTATTTTATTGATAGACCAACACAAAGTGGCACATAATTGTGAAGTGGAAGGAAAATGATAAATGGTTTATATATTTTTTTACATTTGAAAAGTGTGGCATGAATTTGTATTCGGCCTCCTTTTCCCTGATACTAAAATTTAGTAGAACCAATTGCCTTCAGAAGTCACCTAATTAGTAAATCGAGTCCACCTGTGTGTAATTTAATCTCAGTATAAATAAAGCTGTTCTGTGAAGCCCTCAGAGGTTTGTTAGAGAACCTTAGTGAACAAACAGCATCATGAAGGCCAAGAAACACCCAAGACAGGTCAGAGACAAAGTTGTGGAGAAGTTTAAAGCAGGGTTAGGTTATAAAAAAAATATCCCAAGCTTTAAACAACTCACGGAGCACTGTTCAATCCATCATCTGTAAATGGAAAGAGTATGGCACAACTGCAAACGTACCAAGACATGGCCATCCTCCTAAACTGACAAACCGGGCAAGGAGAGCATTAATCAGAGAAGCAGCCAAGAGGACCATGGTAACTCCAGAGGAGCTGCAGAGGTCCACAGCTCAGGTGGGAGAATCTGTCCACAGGACAACTTTTAGTCATGTACTCCACAAATCTGTCTATTATGGAAGAGTGGCAAGAAGAAAGCCATTATTGAATGAAAACCATAAGAAATCCAGTTTGCAGTTTGTGAGAAGCCATGTGGGGAATACAGCAAACAAGTGGAAGAAGAGTGCTCTGGTCAGATAAAACTAAATTGAATGTTTTGGCCTGAAAGCAAAACACTATGTGTGGTGAAAATCAAACTCTGCACATCACTCTGAACACACCATCCCCACCAAGAAACATGGTGGTGACAGCATCATGTTGTGGGGATGCTTTTCTTCAACAGGGACAGGGAAGCTGATCAGAGTTGATGGGAAGATGGATGGAGCCAAATAAAGGGAAATCTTAGAAGAAAACCTGTAAAGCCCTGTACACACGATCGAATTTCCTATGGATTCTAATCCGATGGATTTTTCCATCGGAAATCCGATGAAGCTGACTTCCATTAGTCTTGCCTACACACCATCAGTCAAAAATCCGACCGTCCCAAACGCCGTGACGTAAAACACTCCGACGAGCCCGCCGTGACGTAAAACACTCCGACGAGCCGAGAAAAATTAAGCTCAATGCTTCTGAGCATGTGTCGACTTGATTCTGAGCATGCGTGGGTTTTTTCTCCGAGGGAGTTCCACACAGACGATCGGATTTTGCTATAGTTTTTTTTCCCATCGGATAAATTTAAAACATGTTCTATTTTTTCACACCGATGGGAAAAAGACAGATGGAGCCAATACACGATCCGTTCGTCCGATGAAAACAGTCCATCGGACTGTTTTCGTCGGTAAAACCGATCGTGTGTACACGGCTTTAGAGTCTGCAAAAGACTTGAGAATATGGTGGAGGTTCACCTTCCAGCAGGACAACAATCCTAAACATACAGCCAGAGCTACAATGAAAGGGTTTTGTTTAAAGAATTCTAATGTGTTAGAATGTCCAGACCTAAATCCAATTGAGAATGTGTGTCAAGACTTAAAAATTGCTGTTCACAGATGCTCTCCATCCAAACTGACAGAGCTTGAGCTATTTTGCAAAGAAGAATGTGTAAACACTTAACTCTCTAGATGTGCAAAGCAGGTAGAGACATACCCAAAAAGACTTGCAGCTGTAATTGCAGTGAAAGGTGGTTCTACAAAGTATTGACTCAGGGGGGCTGAATACAAATGCATGCCACACTTCAGATATTTGAAAAAAAACCTTGAAAACCATTGATCATTTTCCTTCCACTTCACAATTATGTGCCACTTTGTGTTGGTCTATCACATAAAATCCCAATAAAATACAATTACGTTTTTGGTTGTAACATGACAAAATGTGGAAAATTTCAGGGGGTATGAATACTTTTTCAAGGCACTGTATCTCCTGATTTATTTATTTTAAGGAAAACTGGCCAAAAATAGTAAAAACAAATTTAGCTGTATATTTCTTGTTACTACCATAACCTACCACCAAAGAACAACCCTAAAACAACTTCTCCTACTCCCAACATTTGTAGTGATACCACATATGTGTATGTTATTTGTTGTTTGTACCCGTAGTACAGCCTAGAAACAATAATGCACATTTTGCTTTTTTTTTTATCCTGCCAAAACACACCGACACTGATACTAATTTAAAATATATATTTTTTAAAATCCTGTATAAAATATACTAACCATGACCTTTGCCCCTGACCTTGACCCAAACACTAACCCTGGCACTGACCTAGATCAAACATTGATCTGGGTATTTTGTCTTTATTTTTTTTATTATTATTATTTATTTTTTTACGCACAATTTTTTTTCTCTGCAAGGAGAGAGAGAGGGGTATAATGTATCTTTCCTCTCCATTCACAAAGAGAAAAACACAGGGCAGGCTTCACAGTGATCAGGTGACCCGGAACCAGGATTTCCGGGTCCCAATCCTTTGTACAGAAACAAGATACACCTGTGCTCAAATCCCAATAGCTTGTACCTGTATATTATCTATCAGCTGTTAAAGGGGTGTGATCACATGTTAACACTACAAATTCTGGATGAACCCTCTGCACACTGCTATATACCCTTTCTAGCAAACTTTGCAATGAAAAACAGGGATTTTTGCAATATTTGCAACATATTTGCAACATATTGCAATACGTGTTTAGACTGGCCAACTGCATCAAAGTAATCCCTCTTATGCCCTACTCTGCCAATGCAAATGCTACGGTGGACACAATGCCAACATGAGCCAAACAGACACAAGGTAGGGGAAAGCTACTAGGTTCAGGTCTGGTCATTGTTTCTGTTGCATTGCAGGTCAGTAACCAGACCTGAACCTAGTAGCTCTCCCCCACCTTGTGTCTGTTTGCCCCATGTTGGCATTGTGTCCCCTGTAGCAAAAACCAGTGCTGCGCTACCAGTAAATACCTAAATTATCATAGTGCTATAGTGATACTAATTACAAACATGCAAAAAACAAAGCAAAAAAAATATAAAAAATAAATCTCGTAATACAGTGATTAAAAAAAATATAGTCCATACAAAATGTCCCCAAAAAAGTTTCACACTCTCAATAAAAACGCCACATAAAGATAGAGAATGCTGATTACAGATGAATTATTATAGATGATATAATACATTTAGACATATTATGAGACATTTTTTATTTTGTATGGTTTGATGCTCCCTGGTAGGATTAGCGGTTTTTATGAGGTGATGTGAAAGCGCTTTGAGGGCGTTCTCTATCTTTATGTGGCATTTCTAATGAGGGTGAAAATTTTTATTTATCTATTTTTATCAATTTAAATACATTTTTTACCAGTTTTATGAAATCTGAAGTGAGGCTTGGTTTAGGCTTATATCCTGGACCAATGATGTGTGTGACCGCCCAAGGCTCAGATCAAGGCTTGGCTATCTTTATAATGTATTTATAGCAGTGACGCAGAACACCGCCTGTGTCCTGGACAATGTATGACGAAACGCATAGGGCAGAGCAACGTGCTGACGTCACCGCAATCCTAGAGTCCCTAAAAGGACAGGTTGCTGCATATGTGCCGGCAGGTGCTTTCGATTTCAAGGCAATTTTGATACCGTTTTGATGTAAGTGTAATCCTAAATTACTTCTTTAATAAAGTGTCAACAATTATAAATTTTACGCTATGTGGAGCCTTTTGTATTTGGGATACCCCTATGACAATACTGTCAGGAAGATTGGCGTGTAAGTCGCAGGAGGATCCTCAGACATTATTAAATACCCTGGCTTCGGTCAGTCACAGAAGGAGCGGTGGAGAAGGTGGCCGTCTGACCGATGCGTTCAGACAATTTTTTAGTCCGCAGCCCCAAGGCATGATCTGTTCCAGCAACCATCGCCAGCGTCTGATTCACATGGTGCAGGAATACCTAGGGGCAAGATCAGACTTGGACACCTTTCCCACCAAAAATCCTCTGGGTTCCTGGGTCTTGAGGATGGATCACTGGCCAGAGCTTGCACAGTATGCAATTAAGCTACTGGCCTGTCCTGCATCCAGGGTTCTTTCGGAACGCACATTCAGTGCTGCTGGAGGCTTTGTAAACCAATCACAGGGTGTTCCTGTCCACCGAATCGGTCGATCATCTGACCTTCATAAAAATGAATCAGTCTTGGATCACCAGCTACCATGCACCTGATGCTGATGTAATCGAATATTTTTTTTTTAATGTGAGATCCCTTCAAAAACGATCCTCTTCCTCCTCAATGTTCATGCTGATAGCATGTGTGAGGGGGTTAGCTCGGCAGCGGGTGTGTGTGACCCCCGGGATGGGCTCCCCACACAAAACAGGCCCAGCAAACGGAGGTTGTGGTTTTCAAAATCAAAAAAGGTGCGGTTTATTTTCTATTTACAGTGACAAAACACAGCAAAGCAAAAGAAACATAACCAAAATAAATCCTGGTCAAGTTGACCTCTGACTAAACATACAGGTTTCCTAACTAACAACTGGGATCAGCCTAGTGCTGTCCTAGTCCCTAAGTCCCTGGTTTAGTAAAAGTCCAAACAAATAGCCACACAGGCTTTGCCTCACCGCACAGGGGTTCACTCTCCCTAGACAGTCCACACAGGTCTGGTTCCAGGCATGAGCTAACACCTAATGAATCTGGGAGTTCTTATAGAGGCCTAAATGAGCTGACAAGGTTCAGCTGGTCTCCTCATCTCTGTCTGCACGACGCCCCACACTCTCCCTAGAGGTATGAGTCATCCATGAGCCCACTAGCCTTATACAACTCTCCACCTAGTTGTATAAGTCGGCGTAAAGCCTGAATCTGGGCGAAATATATCTACCCCCCTGGATGCAACCAGGTGACTTTACCTTCCTGCTGTCACATACCCCCCCCTCTTGTTTTAACCTCGGGGTTGGAACACCAGCAATCAGGCATTCATGTACTCGAGACAAAGCATCCACATTCCCCATTTGAACGCCAGGGCGATGCTTTACTGTGAAGTTGAATTCCTGGAGGGCCAGGAACCACCTATTCACTCTTCTATTTGCTTCCTTGTTTTGAGCCATCCACTTTAACGGAGCGTGATCCGTAACCATGTCAAAGTGCCTACCTAGCAGGTAGTACCGAAGGGAATCTAGAGCCCACTTCACCGCTAAACACTCCTTTTCAACGGTGGCGTAATTTACCTCATGGGACTTCAACTTCCTGCTGAGGTAAATGACTGGGTGCTCTTCCCCGTTCCAGACCTGGGACAATACTGCTCCTAACCCCACATCTGACGCATCACTTTGTACGACAAAGTCTTTAGAGAAGTCGGGTGAGTACAACACTGGCTGGCTACATAAGGCTTGTTTCAAGAATTGGAATGCTGCCTCAGCCTCGGGGGTCCATTTAATCATGACCGACCCTTTCCCCTTCGTCAGGTTGGTTAGGGGCACAGCCTTAGAAGCAAAGTGGGGAATGAATCGCCGATAATACCCAGCGATTCCCAGAAAGGCTCGTACCTGCTTCTTGCTGTTGGGACGTGGCCAACTCTGGATGGCCTCGACTTTGTTGAGTTGGGGTTTTATTACTCCCCTCCCAATGGTGTACCCAAGATATTTGGCCTCCTCCTGCCCAATGGTACACTTCTTGGGGTTAGCCGTAAACCCCGCTTCCCGAACAGAGTCCAGGACTGCTTGCACTTTTGGCAGATGTGAGGCCCAATCTGTGCTATGGACAATTACGTCATCCAGGTAAGCCGCAGCATACTTCCGATGGGGCCTCAGCATCTGGTCCATTTTCCGCTGGAATGTGGCCGGCGCATTCTGTAACCCGAACGGCATTCTTTTATATTGGAACGCCCCGTCTGGGGTTACAAATGCGGTTTTCTCTTTGGCCGACTTGGCCAGGGGGATTTGCCAATACCCTTTTGTGAGGTCAAGAGTCGTCATGTATCGGGCTGTTCCCAGCCGGTCGATCAACTCATCTATACGTGGCATGGGGTAGGTGTCAAATTTTGTAACTTTGTTCAACTGACGAAAATCGTTACAAAATCGCCAGCTCCCATCCGGTTTAGGCACCAACATGATGGGACTAGACCAATCACTTTGGGACTCCTCTATCACCCCTAAGTTCAGCATTTTCTGTACTTCCTCCCGTATTGCCTCCCGTCGAGCCTCTGGGATCCGATAGGGTTTTAACTTCACCCTTTCACCGGGCGGGGTAATGATGTCATGCTCTACCCCAGATGTTTGTCCCGGCAGCTCAGAGAATACCTCCTTGTTGCGAAGCACAAACTCCTTAACCTCCTGTTGTTGGGGTTGTGACAAGGTGGCTGCTATTCCAACCTCAGGAATCACGCAACCAGTTTGAGCTGGTGACCAAGTGTCTGCGACTAGGGACTCTCTATCCCTCCAGGCTTTCAACAGATTAACGTGATAGATCTGTTCGGGCTTTCGCCTTCCTGGTTGTCTGACCTTGTAATTCACTTCGCTCACTTTTTCCATTATCTCGTAGGGGCCTTGCCATTTGGCAAGGAATTTACTTTCAACCGTAGGGACAAGTACCAGTATCCTATCCCCCGGGGAAAAGGTACGGGTCTTGGCTCCACGGTTGTACACTCTCTGCTGTGCTAACTGCGCTTGGGCCAAATGTTCCTTCACGATGGGCATTACCTGTGCAATTCGGTCTTGCATCAGGGCGACATGCTCAATCACACTCCTGTGGGGAGAACTCTCACTTTCCCAAGTTTCCTTGGCAATATCCAACAGCCCTCTTGGGTGTCTCCCATACAGTAACTCAAAGGGGGAGAATCCCGTAGAGGATTGGGGCACCTCCCTAATAGCAAACATCAAATAAGGAAGTAAACAGTCCCAATCCTTTCCATCTCTATCCACCACTTTCTTCAACATTTGTTTTAGGGTTTTGTTGAATCTTTCAACCAGCCCATCGGTTTGGGGGTGATACACAGACGTACGCAATTGCGTCACTTTGAACAATTTACACAGCTCTTTCATAACCCGGGACATAAAGGGTGTACCTTGGTCCGTAAGCAGTTCTTTACAAATACCCACCCGGCTAAAAACAAGAGATAGCTCTTTGGCTATGGTTTTGGCCGAGGTATTTCGGAGAGGGATCGCTTCTGGATAACGGGTGGCATAGTCCATTATAACTAATATGTACTGGTGTCCCCTAGCGGACTTGATTATAGGACCTACCAAATCCATGGCGATCCTCTCAAACGGGACCTCAATGATGGGTAGAGGGACCAGCGGGCTACGGAAATGTGGCATCGGGGCCAACCTCTGACACACAGGGCAGGAGGAACAATAATTTTCTACGTCCTTCATCACCCCCGGCCAATAGAATCTCTGTAATACCCTCTCTCGGGTTTTCTCTGTCCCCAGATGACCTCCAAGAATGTGCCCATGGGCCAACTCCAACACCAACTTCCTGTAAGGTTTGGGCACCACAAGCTGCTCAACGGTTTCTTCTGCCCTTTTTGCCACCCGATACAGTAGGTCCTTCTCTACGCTGAAGTATGGGTAAGTGCAGGTATTATCTGGGTTCACTAACTCACCATCTATTTTCACTACGTTTTCCCGTGCCTTTATTAGGGCGGGGTCTTTCAACTGTTCTGTGGCAAAGTTTTCCCTGTGAACCTCAAGATCAGAAAACTCCACAGACGGTAGGTTTTCGTCTGAGGAGGTGGGCTCCTCTCCAGTTTCTTGAGTCTCCCCTGCCAATACTGATAAGGGAAATTCCGGAGAGTCCTCACCACTCTCAGGGGAGTTCTGGCTATCACATTCCTGGTACATAGGGGCACCAGTGAGGGGCTCAGGATCATCCCACAGTTCCCAGAACTTCGGAAAATCCCTTCCCACAATGGCGTCATGCGGTAACTGAGATACTAAGCCCACTGGATGAGAGAGGGTACCTTTGGGGGTCTCGAAACACACTGTAGTCACTGGATACTCTCGGGTGTCCCCATGCACACAAATAACAGCTACCTTGCTATTCCCAGAGACCTCTGTTTTAACTAACTCAGCCTTTATCAGGGTCACAAGGCTACCTGAATCCAGCAATACCACAAAATTTCTACCATTAACACACATTTTGCATAAATGTTTCTCAGTTCCTCGAATGGCAGTGCATGCGACTGTCGCACACAGCGACTGACGTCTGCCCGTCAGAAAGTCACACTGCATGGGTTCCTCCACAACCGGGCAATTGGCTGCAATATGTCCCGCTTGCCGGCAGCGGTAGCAAACGATCCTTCTTGCCGCCTCTTGAGCCGCTGATTTCCCAGGCTGTTCTCGCCAAACTTGGGGTAGAGCTCCCACCCTCTCACTCTCTCCACCCTCACCCCTTGGAATCCTCTTATCCGCCCCTGGGGATGGTCTGGTCTTAGGGTGGAAAGTCCGAGTGTCTCTGGAAGAGGCCGTCAGGTTCTCTGTAGCCAAGTATTTCTCCACACGATCCACAAGACCATCGGCCGTCTCTGGGTCTCCATGGCTTACCCACTTTTGGATGGCAGTAGGAAGAGCTCTCAAAAACCGATCCATTACAACACGTTCCACAATCTTTGGTGCGGACAAAGTCTCTGGCTGTAGCCACTTTCTGCTCAGGTGAATGAGATCATACATTTGAGACCTGGGGGGTTTTCCAAGCTGGAAAGTCCAGTTATGCACACGCTGAGCCCGGACAGCCTGGGTGACACCCAGCCTTGCCAATATTTCAGCTTTTAGCATCACATAGTCTTTTGCTTGGTTAGGCTCTAGGTCATAGTAAGCTTTCTGCGATTCACCAGTTAACAGAGGAGCCACCAGTCCAGCCCACTGCTCCTCAGGCCACTTTTCTCTTTCAGCGGTCCTTTCAAATGTGGTCAAAAATACCTCTGGATCATCCTCTCCAGTCATTTTTGTCAATAAACGACTCACCCCAAAGGACGCGGTATTAGTGGGACGGCTTTCCTCACTGGTCTGCGGACGTTGCTGCATTACTGCTTCCATCTGTTGTTGTAGTCTCTGCTCTTGCTTCTGCAACAGGTCTATGAAGCGGGCCTCAGATTGCTGCTGGGCTCGTTGCTGAGCCTCCAGACTCTGTTGCAAAGTTGCGTTTGTCTGCTGCTGGGCTGCAAGGCTCCTTTGCAAACCTGCATTTGTCTGCTGTTGATTGGCATTTGCTAGAGCCAGCTGCTTCAGTATCTCCTCCATGCTGGCTTAAAAAAAACTGCCACTGGTTCTCCACCAACTGTGAGGGGGTTAGCTCGGCAGCGGGTGTGTGTGACCCCCGGGATGGGCTCCCCACACAAAACAGGCCCAGCAAACGGAGGTTGTGGTTTTCAAAATCAAAAAAGGTGCGGTTTATTTTCTATTTACAGTGACAAAACACAGCAAAGCAAAAGAAACATAACCAAAATAAATCCTGGTCAAGTTGACCTCTGACTAAACATACAGGTTTCCTAACTAACAACTGGGATCAGCCTAGTGCTGTCCTAGTCCCTAAGTCCCTGGTTTAGTAAAAGTCCAAACAAATAGCCACACAGGCTTTGCCTCACCGCACAGGGGTTCACTCTCCCTAGACAGTCCACACAGGTCTGGTTCCAGGCATGAGCTAACACCTAATGAATCTGGGAGTTCTTATAGAGGCCTAAATGAGCTGACAAGGTTCAGCTGGTCTCCTCATCTCTGTCTGCACGACGCCCCACACTCTCCCTAGAGGTATGAGTCATCCATGAGCCCACTAGCCTTATACAACTCTCCACCTAGTTGTATAAGTCGGCGTAAAGCCTGAATCTGGGCGAAATATATCTACCCCCCTGGATGCAACCAGGTGACTTTACCTTCCTGCTGTCACACATGTAAGAACATTTTTGGTTCTGGGCACCGCCACCAGTGGCTAAGGCCCAATTTTTCTGCCCCTGTTTAACAGGGGTGTGTAATTACAATTTTTGATGCAATACTTTGCAGCAGGGCTCATTCCTGCACTCCAACTAGAGTATCTTTGTGGGGTTGTAGTGTTGTGGCACCAGCACCAGTGCCTAAAGCCCAATTTTTCAGCCCCTGTTTAACAGGGGCATGTAATTACAATTTTTGATGCAATGCTTTGCAGAAGGGCTCATTCCTGCACTCCAACTAGAGTATCTGTGAGGGGTTGCAGTGTTGTGGCACCAGCACCAGTGCCTTAGGCCCAATTTTTCAGGCCCTGTTTAACAGGGGCATGTAATTACAATTCTTAAACTAATATTTCACAGCAGGGCCCGTTCCTGCGCCCACCAAGAGTAACTGTGAGGCCTTACAGTGTTGTGGCAACACCACCACACCGTCCACCACCAAAGGCCCAATTTTTCTGACCCTGTTCAACAGGGGCATGTATTTACTATTCTTGATCTAATATTTCACAGCAGGGCCCGTTCCTGTGCCCCCCAAGAGTAACTGTGAGGGCTTACAGTGTTGTGGCAACACCAACACCTAAGGCCCAAATTTCTGCAGAGTATATAGGGCAGACCCCTACTTTCAAACATCCAACGTTCAAACGACTCCTACTTGCAAACGGAAAGAGACAACAGGAAGTGAGAGAAAATCTACCCCAAGGAAGAGAAACTCTCTCCTGTAAGAGTTCCTTGTTTCACTAAAAACCCCAGATTTTCTAAATACAATTGTCATTGGGACAGAAAGTGAGGTGAAATCTTCTGAACAGGTGCACAGACAGCAAAACAAATGTTACAGGGGTGATAACCCTTCCCTATGTTTTCCAAAAAGCTTAAAAATAGATTTTTTGGGCTGAAGCTACACGTAAAAAATGTACCTGTTCCAAATTACAAACAGATTCTACTTATGAACAAACCTACAGTCCCTGTCTTGTTTTCTCCGCCTGTATACTGCTGTTCAGAGTATATACAGTAGGGCCTGGGGGCCCCATGCCTTTCCTTTTTTTTATTTGGGTGTGGAGTTCCCCTTAATATCCATACAAGACCCAAAGGGGCTGGTAATGGGCTGGGGGGTTGGGTATCCATGCAGTTTTTCTGAATGATTTTCATCCATATTGCCGGGACCAGACATGACATTAAAGCCACAAGCAGTTTTAAATTACTTTTTTTCCTTCAGAAATGACATTTTGTGCAGGGACTGTTCTAAGCACGGAAAACATGTGCCACTTTACAGGCATACTATAGACACCCCCAAGGCACGATATTTAAAGGAATATTTCACTTTTATTTTTTCACTTTAAGCATCATTAAAATCACTGCTCCCGAAAACACTGCAGTTTTTAAAACTTTTTTTGCATTGATACATGTCCCCTGGAGCAGGACCCGGGTCCCCAAACCCTTTTTAGGACAATAACTTGCATATTAGCCTTTAAAATTCGCACTTTTGATTTCTGACGTTCGAGTCCCATAGACTTTAACGGGGTTCGAAAATTCGCGCAAACTTTCGGTCCGTTCGAATGTTCTGATGAAAACCGAACCGGGGGGGGGGGTGTTCGGCTCATCCCTAGTCAGGAGCATGTAATGTACACTGTTCCCACATAAAGAGAAGTCAGGATTATGTAGCATATAGCCCTGTGTACGTAGTGCAGTGGTCAGGAATTTGTAACATAGAGCTCAGCACACATGAGTGCAGTGGTAAAGAGTATGTAATGTGCAATCCAGCATACAAAGTACAGGGCTCAGGAATATTTAACATAAAACTTACTGTGCAGAGTGCAGCATCCAAGAGGTGAGAGGTATGTAATGTATAATACAGCATACAGAGTATCATGGTAAAGTAGGTAATGTACAAGGTATATTAAAAAATCCTCACTGCCATGGTAGCGGATTAATAGCTTCAATGCAAATCCCATGTACCTAAGGAATGGTAAACCATACGCATCGTACTGGTTCATGGACCGACCTTCTGGACTTTCTCTCTCTCTCACTATTTTCTTTCTCTCTTTACTCTCCTTTATTTTTATTATAAGTAATATTGTTCTTCACTACAATTAACATAAGTTATTATACCACAATCTTTGTGTATAACGTAATGGCAATTTGTTACACGTTAAGACACAGTGGGCATGAATACAATGTTAATTGAAAAAGATAAAATTGCGCTATTCGAAATAACTAAACTAATCAAGTAGCAACAGAGTGCTATACAACACGAACAAATATAGTAAGAAAAAAAGTTGCGCTAAACATGATCATGAATGGCAATAAACCATATATAAATAAACATAAACGTCAATCACTGAGTGAAATAGTGTCCAAGTAGTAAAAAAAAACAAATGAAATGAAAAACTAATTTTTGTGGAATAAAAAATTAAATAAATAAATAAGACTCCACTGCTTGGGGGGGGGGGGGATTTATGCTTGGAGAGGACAAGGAAACTTTGATTGGGGGCAGAAAACCATACAGAGTTCAGTGACCAAAAATATGTAATGTATGGCAAGCCATACAGGGTGAAACAGTGAGTTTTTTTTCCTTGTCAATAATATTTATTGGTTGCATAATAATAAATACATACTTTGGTTATTTATGCAAGGATACAGATAAATAAAATTTACATAAAAATATTCTAGAAGTAAATAATACATAACATAAAATATTTAAATTAAATTAATTAGATCTTCACTAACTAGTCAGTGGGTAACATTGTATTCATAGTAAGAAAAAAAGTTGCGCTAAACATGATCATGAATGGCGATAAACCATACATAAATTAACATAAACGTCAACCACTGAGTGAAATAGTGTCCAAGTAGTGAAAAAAACAAATAAAAAATTTAATAAATAAATAAGGCCCCTTTCACACGGAGGTCCGTTCAGGTCCGCCTGTCAGTTTTTTAGGCGGACCTGAAACGGATCCTCCATGCACCCCTATGGAAGCACGGATGTCAGCGGAGACATGTCCGCTGACATCCGCTCCGCTCCGCTCCGCCAAAGTGTGACGGAGGAAAACCCTATTTTTCCTTCCGTCGGCGGAGCGGATCGGATGACAACGGACTCTACGGTCCGTCATCATCCGATTCCCCATAGGGGAGAGCAGCGCTCTGACAGGGCGGTCCCTGCACAGTGTGCGGGGACCGCCCAGTCATCCGTCGGCTCAGCGGGGATCAACAGAGCGATCCCCGCTGAGCAAGCGGAGCTTCACGGGGCGGATCTGCACGGATCCGCCCCGTGTGAAAGAGCCCTAAGACTCAGTCCATAAACAGAAATAGGTGTCCAAAATTAAATGGTAGTAGAAATGTGAAGAATCCACTGTGCCAAACTTGTTCCAAACACGATTAGGAAATAGTGATGATAGTAAAGCACCTCCACCTAAGTAAACACTGCCGCTTACCGAATAGACGTGATCTCTTATAACAGGAGATCAAAAACAGCATAGGCTAATGACCCAGCCTTGTTGAGCGGGGGAGGAAGGGTGCTCTACCGCCGCGGGATGGATTTTTTGTTCATTGCATCTGGGTTGTTCGCTGATCTTCGTTTGCGGGAAAATTCATCCTATCGCGTGACTGCGGGAAAACAGTGTGTATGCGGGAGGTATGTACCTGACTACTACACTAACCGACCTGATTCCTACACTGACCACTACACTACCCCACACTGACCACCGTACCGCACTGACCACTACCCCACACTGACCACTGCACTACCCCACACTGACCACCGTGCTGCACTGACCACTACACTACGCTGCACTGGCCACCGCACTACCCCACACTGACCACTACACCGCACCACACTGGCCACTACAACCCACCGCACTGACCACTACACCACACTGACCACTGTACCGCACATTACCACTACACCACACTGACCACCGCACCGCTCTGACCACTACACCACACTGACCACTGTACCGCACATTACCACTACACCACACTGACCACCGCAACGACCACCACACCACACTGACCACCGCACCTCACTGGCCACCGCACCGCACTAGCCACCGCACCGCACTGGCCACCGCACCTCACTGACCACTATTTTACCCCACAGTGATCACCACGCCGCACTGACCACTGCGCCGCACTGACCACTGCACTACCCCACACTGACCACCGCACCGCACTGACCACTACACTACCCCACACTGACCACTACACCACACCGCACTGACCACCGCACCTTACTGACCACTACACCGCTCCACACTGACCACTACACCACTCCACACTGACCATTACACCACACCGCACTGACCACCGCACCACACTGACCACTACATCGCACCGCACTGACCACTACACCACACCGCAATGACCACTACACCACACCGCACTGACCACCGCACCGCACTGACCACTACACCACACTGACCACTGCACCGCACATTACCACTACACCACACTGACCACCGCAACGACCACCACACCACACTGACTACCGCACTGCACTGACCACCGCACCACACCACACAATTACACCACACTGACCACCGCACATTACCACTACACCACACTGACCACCGCACTGACCACCGCACTGACCACTACACCACACTGACCACCACTCCGCACATTACCACTACACCACACCGCACTGACCACCACACCGCACTGACCACCACACCGCACTGACCACCATACCGCACTGACCACCACACCACACCACACCGCACTGACCACTACACTACACTACACTGGCCACCACACCATGCTTACCACTACACTACCAACTAAACTGCACTGCACTACACTACACTAACCTACCTATAGTATTCCTATACTGACCACTCCACAGCGTGACTCTAACTGCTTGTTTACTCTCTCTGGCTGGCTGCTTCCCCTCCCCAGTCCATGTGCACTCCCCCCAGGCCAGAAACATGACTCGTCTCTCACGAGGGAGTCTCACCTGCGTTTTGTCTTCCTTTCCTGATCGATCTGCTCTGCCAAACTGACAGACCGGCTGCCACAACCGATAAATGATTGGAGATCCGGTCCGGAGGAGAGGAGGAGGAAAAGACGGCAGCGGCGGGTCACATAAAGGCGGAGGGGGGACTCCAGGAGCAACTTTTGCGCATGTGCCACCCGACATCATGGACAGGCCAGCCGTGCCACTGCACATGACCCCATTCACCCAATCACAGGGCGCCGGCCGTCCTGCCTGAGATTAAACATGGCGGCCGGAGCGCGGGGAGTCGGGGACACAGTATTCGGAATTCGGACACACACTGGCTTTGAATTTTGCCCCCCAAAATGTTGCGCCCGGAGCCATGGCCCCCTCGCACCCCCACACTATGCCACAGCCCCCAAGTACCCCCTTCAAAGTAACCATCAGTTGCTCACCTCTGCGCATCTCTTTGCTTAAATCTGCGCCCACCACCCACAGCTCACCTCTGGGCCCTCCATCCACAGCTCATCCCTGCACCCCCACATCCACAGCTCACCTTTTCTTCCCCAGTCCACAGCTCACCTCTTCTTTCTCCTACTGCAGCTCACCTCTTCTGCCCCCCACCTTCAGCTCACCTCTTCTGCCCCCCACAGGCAGCCAACCTCTTCTGCTCCCACCCGCAGATCACCTCTTCTGCCCCCACCTGCAGATCACCTCTTCTGATTCCCACCCGCAGCTCACTTTCTCTGCCCCCACCCAAAGCTCACTGCTTTTGCCCCCCATCCGCAGTCCACCTCCTCTGCCCCCCCACCCGCAGCCCACCTCCTCTGCCCCCCACCTGCAGCCCACCTCTTCTGGGCCCCACCCATGGCCATCTTATTTCCCCCCCTACCTGCAGCTCACCTTTTATACCCCCATTCACAGTTCAACTCTGTACCCCTGCCCAGAACTCAACTCTACACCCTTGTACACAGTTCACCTTAGCACCCCCGTTCACATCTCACCTTTGTACCCCAATCAACATCTCACCCTTGCACCCCTCTGTCCACAGCTTACATACCCAATTCACAACTCATCACTGCATGCCCATCCACAGCTTATGCCAATGGTTCTCACCTTTTGCACCATCCTTCCCACCCCCTTCCAAACCTCATGTGCCCTGGGTGCCTATTGCTAGTACACAGAAGCTGGTGGTGGAAGTGATTGGAAAAAAAAACCTCTACCAGCTCCTGTGTCACGTGACAATTTGAAAAGGGGAAGGCTGTCGGAGGTGGTAGAACTCCATTCTGACACGTTCCAGCAGAAAAAAATCCCTGCATATTATTATTATTTATTTATTTGATACATTTACTCTTTGTTTGTAGGCAGAACCTCATCCTTTCCCTCTTCCTAACATCTCCTTTTTTGTTCTTCCTTTGGGAAGAACAAATCATGGCAAGCACAAATCTGAGAAGGGTACTTCTATTCTTCAGGATCCTCGATTGCTATGTCTTTTAAATTTTATCCTGATAGTTTAACAACCAACTCAATTCATATCAAAAAAATAAAAAATATTGTCTCTCGTGCCCACCCCTCCAAAGTATCCACTGGTAATTTTTGCAAAGGATTGGGGTAGCAACAAAGTAATGCTCACCTCACTGCATTGTCCTGCGACAGCTGGTAGTTTGGCCCTGCTCTCTCCAATGCTTAAATGTGGATGGGCATTTGTACCAGCAGCTAAGTCTTGTTCTGATGATGTGGCTGCTGGTCTTGCACTGAATACAGTGCAGGCATGCTGAGGTTAGTAAGAGGAATAGCAATAAGACAGATCATTGACCAGCATGAAGGGCAGCTTCATAGGAATGGTTGTCACAGGTGAAAATAAAGATGGTAGAACCATGGAGTAAAGTAAATTTCACTGGGTGTTCGGACATTCTCTTACAAAAAAGTATGTTTTCCATAAGTGGAGGGAGAGTATTTTTATTTATTTTTTAATATGGCTGGATTAGAGTTTTACATTTTTTTTTGTAACTACAGATTCATGTTTTTTTCTTTCAAATTTGTAACTTTTCCTTGCAGGAACCACTATTTACATACATTACTACGAAAAAGTCTATAAGTACCTGTCTTTGACAGTTTATTGTTTTACATTTGCAATAGTGTGTTCTTGCCCCTTTAAGAAAACTATAAATAAAATAAATATAACACACACCAACAAACCAATACATGCAATAAATATGGCTGTCCACAGAACTATCAGGAAATGATACACACTTGTGAAGGTCTCTCCCAAACATACCCATCTCTGTGTCTAATAGCAAGTTATGTGAATTACTTCCACCTGAAAAGACTCACTGGCTTTGTAAGCAACAGCACATCTCACAAAGTGAATGAACACTTTCAACTGTATTACCAAGAATCCAGCAAATCCAAAATCAATGCGAATCCAAAAGAACAACACGCTCTCCAACACTACAATGGACAGAGCGGCAGACAATTAATTCAATATGCAGCCGCTGCTTTAATGTGCTTATCGCTGATTTCTCATAATTTTAAAAGCACAAAGGAACCAGCATGCCTTAAATTACAAAGAGGCATAATAAGCAAAATGACAGCCACCATGGTAGACACTGTCAAATAGCCACAGACACCTCGTATGCAATACATGTAAAATATAATAAATAAACTGTCACTTATGTTCACAGCGATCAGTGAGGCAGAAAACATCCTGACTGATGGAAGTCTGACTCCCAATTTTAAAATAGCTTTTCCTTTTAATGCAAAATAGAAGACATGCCAAAGAAAATACTTAAGTGCCCGTTTATAGAATTATTTGCACATTTTATTATTTTCAGCCTATGCTGGGTTACTTCTGAAATTTGTCTTCTAGGTAATTATTTTTAACAGTAATTCTAAACAATTTATTAGGTTAATCAGGAAAAAAATTCTCTCTAAAGTCTTTGGAGGAAGACAACTGTGCTGTTTGTAAAGTAATCTGGTAATGGTTTCCAGACACGCCAACTGGCAAATGGAAAGACCTGTCCTTAGTTGATAAATTTACTTGGCATTTAGTTAGGTTACCGAAAATAAATCAGCTTAATAGGGGACTGTTTCATAATGTCTCTTATCGATCTATCAGAATGCAAATCCTTAAAGCAGCCTTTCTCTACTTTTTGTTCACCTAAAAACCCCTGAAATATTTTATAGGTCCTACGGAATCCCTGCTAAAAATGATTACATCTACAGCTCACAGTACATTTGTTGGATCAGTTAGTTGATAGAATAAATAAAAGAATGAAGAATGGGAAGCCGAGGATGATGGCTGCATCGTAATCCGCTCTGCACCCCACTGGCACTTTATAACTTTTTCACAGAAGCATCCAAGCCAATCAGCGAGCAAATCACTATTTGTGTAGTCAGACACAAACAGGTGGGTGGCCACAAAAGCAGCAAGTAAAGGTTTGATCTTCCCAGAGAGACTCTGAGGTTGAGCAACTTGTCCTTCAGTAATCATGCACTAGCTGCAGCAGCTACCAGACAGACGTCTGGTTTGGTCTCAGATCCTGTGGATGGTAAGTCCCAAAGTTAAGCTTTATACACCTAACTGCTAACATGTCAGCTACTGACTTGAAAAACACCCACACTTTATATTTAATTTCCATTAACGCTCAGGGTTTTAATTCCCCAACAAAATGCATTAAGGTTTTTAGCTATTATTTTTTCATTCAAAGAGTTTTATTGAAAAATTAGAAAAAGGACAAAAAGAGCAAGTACAAGTATCCAATCGCAGATGCAACTGCATTAGGTTCAGCAATACATCTGATTAGAGCACGTGATATCTTACAAGAATTTTCAAAGTATGTAAAATGAATGACATTTACATTTTAGCTATTATTATTTGTTAGGGGCAAATATAATGGTCATTTAGAAAGACATTTTTCTACTAATTTGACACCAACCTACCTCCACAAACATACCCCATGTGCTTCTATGATAATGCAGCAGAAATTAAAAGGAATGTTTCTCCCTGTTTGTCCCATTGGTTATCACTGCAGAAAAAAACATGTTACTAGGGACACTAATGGATGGTATAGTTTGGTGAAGGGTATGTTGGGGAGGAGACTGTACTGTAGTTATGTTCTACTCATATTATGCAACCAACTCAGGACAAATTGTATTTTTCTGGGACTAATTGAGGGACCTATTTCCTGAAATGGAAGGCACATTATTAGTAGCTGGGGACTCCAACCTGGCATTTGCATCTTAGATAAGCCCAAAAAAACTACCTGTAAACACCTTCCAAGACAGAGTTATAAGTTGGCAGATCAATTATTCCACAATGATCTTAATGATGCCCAGAGGGAGAACAATCTAACAGCTAAAGATCACACCCATTTTTTCTGGGGTTTTGGGTCAATATTCAAGAACCTGGTCAGACCAAGACCTGGTAATAATCAACCTCCTACATCTCAGAGGGAACACTCTCCAGTGTTATTAGTGACTCGAGTCTGTTATGGTAATGAAGACTACTGCTTTGATATTACCAATCAGATTAAAACTTTTTTCCAAATTAAACAATATACATGATACTTCTCCCTCCACCATTTGGTCAGTACATACGGCTTCTGTTTAGGGGTTTCTTATTCAGCTTTCCTCAAGAGTGAAGAAAGCTTGTAACTTAGTAATTGAACAAAAAAACTAAGACATAAACAACAACATTAAGTAAAATTAGAGTACAAACCAAAATCCTTGTCTAGATCTCTGCCCTAAATTAGTAAAATTATATATGGAATTTAACATCTGCTTGACCATCGCAGCTATAAAATTCTTAAGATGGTCTTTTCATAGATTTTTCACATGGGGAAATAAACCAGGATCCCTTTAAGCTAACAAACTCAGTACTAGGGCTTGCCTTCCAGCCATGCCCAGACTTTAACTACATAATTGTATCCTAACTCAGAATCCGAAAGATATCCTCCATGAGTTCCACCACCAATATTATATTATAATATATTATATCAGAAATGGTCACTGATCACTTGATCATGTATAACTTATGTTTTTTTAAAGATCTTCACATTCCTACACTACAACATGTTATGTTATATGAAACTAATGGAAAGGGACTTTACAACAGAGAAAATAGTTAAGGTGATTACATCTGTTCTCAAACAGCTATTATTAAAAATGATCAGATCTCCTGGCTCTATTCAATTATATGTGAGAGGGTAGTAGCCTACCTACTAAAATGATTTGGGCCTTCATCAATGTTATACCCAAGCCTGACAAAGATTCTGCAGAGGTGACTAACTATAGACTCATCTCTCCTATTAACTGTGATCTTAAGATCTTGTCAAAAGTCATAGCAATGCAAATGCATTCCTTTTTGGAACACTACATCCACATTGCCCAGGCTGGGTTCATCTACAATCAACAGGTGCCAGACCAAATCTGAAGAGTGGGGAAAAAGTACATCGCTCACAATGGGGAACAGATCCAGGAATAGGGATGAGCCGAACACCCCCCGGTTCGGTTCGCACCAGAACATTCGAGCACACAAAAAATTTGTGCGAACATGAGAACACTGTTAAAGTCTATGGGACACGAAGATGAAAAATCAAAAGTGCTGATTTTAAAGGCTTATATGCAAGTTATTGCCATAAAAAGTATATGGTGACCCAGGCACATGTATCAATGCAAAAAAAAAGTTTTAAAAATTATTATTTTTTCAGGAGCAGTGATTTTAATAATGCTTAACCACTTAAGGACCGCCGCACGCCGATGTACGTCGGCAGAATGTCACGGCTGGGCACAAGGGCATACAGGTACGTCCCCTTTAAGATCCCAGCCGCGGGTCGCGAGCGCGCCACCGGCGGCGCGCTCGCGACCCGGTCCTCTTCTCCGTGACAGTCCCTGCGGGAACAGCGGACCCGATCGCCGCCGGTCACAGAGAGGAAGAACCGGGAGAGGTAAGTGTAAACAAACATCTCCCCGTGCTTCCTAGTGAGCCTGTCACTGATCGTCTGTTCCCTGTCATAGGGAACGACGATCAATGACGTCACACGCTAAGCCATGCCCCCCCCCCCACAGTAATAAACACACATCAGGGCACACTTAACCCCTACAGCACCCCCTCCTGGTTAACCCCTTCACTGCCAGTGTCATTTTTACAGTAACCAGTGCATTTTTATAGCACTGTTCGCTGTAAAAATGACAATGGTCCCAAAATAGTA
This sequence comes from Rana muscosa, assembly GCA_029206835.1. Classification (NCBI taxonomy): domain Eukaryota; kingdom Metazoa; phylum Chordata; class Amphibia; order Anura; family Ranidae; genus Rana; species Rana muscosa. The sequence goes on from CM055121.1 coordinate 183,289,274, forward strand.
TCAAAAGTGTCTGATGTGTCCGCCATAATGTCGCAGTCACAATAAAAATCGCTGATTGCTGCCATTACTAGAAAAAAAATAATTTTTAATAAAAATGCAATAAAACTATCCCCTATTTGGTAGACTCTATACATTTTGCGCAAACCAATAAATAAACGCATATTGCGTTTTTTTTTACCAAAAATATGTAGAAGAATACGTATCGGCCTAAACTGAGGGAAAAATTTTTTTTATATATTTTTTGTGGATATTTATTATAGCATGGAAAAAGAGAAAAATCGCGCTGACCCATGAATACAAACTTAATAATTAATCATGTGAAACCACAAAATTAAATAAAATAAAATAAACCCTAATGATGTGACTCAAATAGTGCAAACTTTCGTTCCCCTTTAGAACACACTGACTGTGAACCACACTAAAAAGAATGAAATTGATAAATATGATAATAAAGAATCAAAAAACATATAGTCCATATATGAATATGCAAATAATGTCCATATTACAACACCAGTGCTCTGTGAAAAATATAATCCATAGGTAAAAAGTTGCATCCAAAGAATAACGTGAAGTTCCACCACCAATTAGCAGGAATTCCTCTTTACTAGCTAGTCACGATCCCCCATTTATTTAATTTTATTTAATTTTGTGGATTCACATGATTAATTATTAAGTTTGTATTCATGGGTCAGCGTGATTTTTCTCTTTTTCCATTATATGTTCCTGTACTGTTGTTTACATAGAAATCGCAGCTCCCAACTAGCAACTGTGATATAAGCCCAAGATATCCGTTTTTTCTTACTTTGAATCTTTCAGCGCAGTTTTCTTTATTTTTTCCATATTTATTATAGCAAAAGGTAATTTTTTTTTACATTTTTTCAAAATTGTCGCTCTATTTTTGTTTATAGCGCAAAAAATAAGAATTGCAGAGGTGATCAAATACCACCAAAAGAAAGCTCTATTTGTGGGAAAAAAAGGATGTCAATTTTGTTTGGGAGCCACGTCACACGACTGCGCAATTGTCAGTTAAAGCGACGCAGTGCTGAATCGCAAAAAGTGGACAGGTCTTGAAGGTGCATAATGGTCCGGTCCTTAAGTGGTTAAAGTGAAACAATAAAAATTAAATATTCCTTCAAATAGCGTGCCTGGGGGTCCCCTTAGTCTGCCTGTAAAGTAGTGCATATATCCGGTGTTTATTACAGTACTGCAGCAAAATTACATTTCTAAATTAAAAAATGTAATTTCAAATTGTTTGCGGCTGTAATAGATAAAAAAACATTGAAAAAAATGGCGTACGCCACAATGTAAATCCGAGCAAGCAGCCATGGCAGGTCAGGAAAGGGGGGGCGAGCAAGCACCCCCCTCCTGAACCATATCAGGCAGCCTGCGCTTAACATGGGGAGGGTGCTTTGGGGCACATGATGTCAAAGGGGGGCTGGTTCATCCTCTTACGTCACGGGTGGCCCTGCCCTTGCCTATATAACAGCTGTCACAGCAAAGAGACAGCAGTAGGTGGGATGCCGCCCATCGAGGCAGAGCTTTTTTCTTTTTCTATTATTTGGGTCCGTCGGGCGCCGTGATTGAAGATGGATGGACATCGCAGGACACGTTTTATTTTTTTTAACCAATTCCATACAGGCCATTTTCACCCCCTTCCTGCCCAGACCAATTTTTCGTTTTCAGCACTGTTGCACTTTGAATGACAATTGCGCGGTCATGCAACACTGTACCCAAATGAAATCTTTATGTTTTTCCCCCCACAAATAGAGCTTTCTTTTGGTGGTATTTGATCATCTCTGCAGTTTTTATTTTTTGCACTATAAACAAAAGAAGAGCGTCCATTTTGAAAAAACACAATATTACTGTGTAAATATGACTGGCAGGAAAGAGGTTAACACTAGGGGGCGCTGAAGGGGTTAATATGTTCCCTATTAAATGATTCTAACTGTAGGGGGCGGGGACTCACAAGGGGAGGAGACCGATGTGTGTTCCTCTGTACTGGGAACACACATCGGTCTCCTCACCTCTGACAGGAGGTGGATCTGTGTATTTACACACACAGATCCACACTCCTGCCTTGATTGCGGGAAATCGTGGGTGCCCAGCGGACATCGCGTCCGCGGGGCACGCGCACTGGGTCACAAAAGATGCCAGGCGTGCGCCCCCTAGACGGCCGGTAAGAAAAGACGTCCGGAGGGAGGGAGGGAGGGTTCCTGCCGGCGTCATATTATTATGGCCCGGTAAGGAAGGGGTTAACCACTTAAGGACCGCTCATGGCATATATACGTCGGCAGAATGGCACGTACAGGCACAATCACGTACCTGTACGTCCCCTTTAACTGCTTGCTGTGTGGTCGCACGCGCCGGCGGCGGCGCGCTCGCGACCCTGCAGTCATCCCCGTGAGTCTGACCGCGGGTCCCGCGGACTCGATCGACGTGGGAATCCCCGCGATCGTCTCATGGAGGGATGGAGCGGGGAGATGTTAGTGTAAACACAACATCTCGCCGCTCGCCTACTGACACTGTCACCGATCTCCGCTCTGTGTAATCAGAGCGGAGATAGGTGAGGTGTCACTAATAGCCACACCCCCCCCCGCAGTTAGAAACACGCCCCTAGGCACACGTAACCCCTTCAGCGCTCCTAGTGGTTAACCCCTTCACTGCCAGTGTCATTTTTACAGTAACCAGTGCATTTTTATTGCACTGATCGCTGTAAAAATGACAATGGTCCTAAAAATGTGTCAAGTGTCTGATGTGTCCTCCATAATGTCGCAGTCACAAAAAAAATCGCTGATCGCCGCCATTACTAGTAAAACAATTTTTTAAAATAAAAATGCCATAAAACTATCCCTATTTTGTAAACGCTATAATTTTTGCGCAAACCAATCAATAAACGCTGATTGCGATTTTTTTGGCCAAAAATATGTAGAAGGATATGTATCGGCCTAAACTGAGGAAATGGCAAGAGGCAAGAATGCATGGGCTATGTATATGATAAACAAGGGCATAAACCCCAAGACATAAAAATGCCTTTGTTTAGCTATGTATTTAAGTGTAAATGATAGTGTGAAGTAAATAAATACAATTTGGTGGAAAAAGTGAGTGAAGGTGCTTTGGGGGGACAAGCGGTCTGGTATGGTTCAGGAGGGGAGCACTCACTCACCCCCCCTTTTCTGGCCTGCCATGGCTGCTTGCTCGGATAAGGGTCTGATATGGATTTAAGGGGGGACCCCCACGCCATTTTTTTAAAAGAAATTGGCGTGTGGTTCCCCTTAAAATCCATACCAGACCTGAAGGGTATGGATTTTGGGGGACCCCCCCGCACCATTTTTTTTTTGTTTTGGCACAGGGTTCCCTTTAACCACTTCAATACACTGTGTTAAATATACTACACTGCCTTCACTGACTGAATATAGAGTCTACACTGAATATCTAGTCTACACTAAATGCAGAGTATCTATCTATCTATATATATATATATATATATATATGTATATATATACTAGACTGTATACACTGCCACTAACTAACCTTCCTGCCTAATCTAGCTCAATCTATTTCCATCCACATTCACACACTATAGACGGCCGCTATGTAAGCAGCCTTAAATAGTGTGGGGCGTGGACTTAGTCCCCCTGAGCCATGATTGGTACCCTGCCTTTGGCCAATTATGGCTCTCGTAGCAAAGCGCGCTGTGATGTGGCAAAAGCATGCAGGTCACATGCATGCTTTGGCCAGTCATCAGACATCAATGCACTGCGACCTTGCAGTGCATTATGGGGCGTTCCGCGTGCTCGAATTTGCCACGAACGCTCCATAATATTCGGGAGAACACCAGATGTTCGAGTCGAACCTACGTTCAACTCGAACATTGAGCTAATCCCTATCCAGAAATTGCACAAGGAACCCAAAACAGGAACCCAAAACAGGTGCTCTGGCTCAATATCGCAAGATCAGTAATCGGCAACTCTAAACCTGTATGAATATCTTTATTTCTTGCACAGGAGTAGATAAAATGCAAGTAGCCTCGCCAAAACATGTAAGCATTTTATCTGCTCCTGTGCAAGAAATAATGAAATTCACACGAATGTTGGAGTCGTCGGCTACTACTTTTGCTTTAATCTCTAGTACTGACTCTACTCTCAGCAATACATTCCAAGTGGAAAAGTCCAAAGAAATATTTCCAACACACAACTTCTGGAAATGGCTGTAAAGTAAATGGGTGCTGCAGCAACCATGGCTGGAGACCAGAAACAACACAATATCTTGCGAGCACACCAAGGATCTCCGAAAAAGCATTCAAACGTTTTATTAAATGATCACACCACAATGTAAAACAGTGAGGTTTTGGGTTCGCAGGACCCCTTCTGCAGGTATGTGACCATTCCAAGTGTGACTCCCTGTACTGAGCACAGCAACGTTCCTGTCACTAGACCTATAAAAAGTATTTGACAGCTTGACATGGGATTATCTGTTTTTCACAGTTGAAGTCATGGGTTGATGTTGCAATTTTACACAATTTCCCTATCCCTCTAGGAGACTCTGAAGGCTCACATTTCATTCAACAGTCAAAAGATCCCTACAGTAGACATTCAAAGAGGCACCTGACAGGTTTGCCCCCATCACCTATGTTGTTTGTGGTGAGAATGGAGGCCTTTGCAATAGTTATCCACTACAATCCCAACATTAAGGGTGTAAGTTGTCCCAAGGATGAACATATATCTGTGCTTTTGTGGATAACTTTCTACTATTCATACATTCAAATGTCTATCTCTAACCTATTTAAATTGCTTTGATCCTTTGCATCTAAATCTGGCATGGTTGTTAATAAAAATAAATTGAAAGCCCTCAGTATTAATCTACCACTGGCCACAGTAGCATTACTTAAATCTAATTATAAATTCAAGTGGGCAACTCAGTCTATCTGGGAATACAATTAACCCCTTCTTTACATACCATATTCCATCAAAACAATCCCCCTGTTTTTAGGCATGTTTAAATTGATCTAGAGACATGGCAAGGTTTGGAAGAATACGCTCAGGTAAAAGCAATATATTACCCAGAATCCTTAACTTGTTTAGGACTCTTTCATTACTGATTACTGGACAAGAAATTGCTCCACATTCACAATAAAATACTCAGTTTTGCATGTGATAACAAAAGACATTAAAGTAATAAAATTACACTGTTCCCTTAAGACACAGATTACTATAATGGTCCTTGTCCCAGTGGGTATATAATCAAGTCACTTTCCTGTGCCCCACTGTCCATAGACTTATTAATGTGGATCCCCTATACGTTGTGACCACCCCATAATATGTCCTATTTATCTAAGTTCGCTTGTAAAGTGCTTACAGATTGAGGGCCATAACAGCTATAAGTTTACCACATACTCCTTAGTGCCTATCATAGGCAATCCTGAGTTCTGGCTTAGATTGATCCACAATTGTTTTCAATAGTGGATAAACTATTTCACCTTCTGATGGACCAGAAAATTTGTAGCTTGGGCTACTTTCATGTTGCAGTGAGAGCAAGATCTTGGGAAGACTATGGATCTTAGGAATAGTAGGAAATTGCAATGTTTTTTATTTAATACAGCATTAATGGAAGCTAACTATAAGACACAATTGAGGTAGTACATGGCTCCTGTCAGAATAGCAAAAGTACATTCTCATATCTCATCCCATTGCTTTTAAGGATGTGGCCAGATGGGTACCATGTTTCATATTAGTTGGCAATGACCTAAAGTAAACACATTTTGGATTAGGAATTATAACTTGATCTATTCTATAGACAAAGTGAATCTTCCCACGTTGCCTGAAAATGCTATATTCCTCAAATTTGAAATGGAAATTTCTAAATATTTGAATAAAAAAAACTTGAGGCTCCTTGTCAGGGACCTGCTGGAGGGCTCTTGCACGCGCATGCGCGCACTCCTGCACAGGCCAGGCAACAGCATCCATCCATGCCTGTGCGCCGACGTGCATCTGGCGCGCACGCACGTTAGCGCCATTATGCCTTTAAAAGGTCAGCAACTGCAGTGATGCATTGCTGTCTGATCTGCAGCTCTGTACCAGTAATCTGCATACCTGTTATCTGTTACCTGTACCGACCCGGCTCTGCTTGACCATCCGATATCTCCAATCCTAACCTTGGCTTGTCTTGACCCTGCTCAGTCTTCTATTTGCCTACCAGCTACCAGACCTTGCCTGTACCTCTGACCACGCTTAAGCCTGCTGAATCTTACCATCTGACTATCTGCTCTGACCCGGCTTGTCTGACCCTGCTACTGTCTGCTGCTCTGTGTGCACCTAACCCAGCTTGTCTCACCCTGCTCCAGCTTCCTGCTGTTTCTCCTCTGCTGCCTACAGTTCCAGCCATCCCTGGAGGATCATCACCTTGGCACTGTGCCAACCACTACATCTACCTCAGGCACTCCTACCTCGCTGCGCTCCTGAGTTCACTGTCCTCACTCCAGTGACTCTTGAGCCAGGGCTGTAAGAGAGGTCTCCTCCTACAAATCAGGCTCTACGATCAGGTATGTTCTGTACTTAACACTCCTGGATCCAATTTTCATTGTGAGATTCACAGGGCCTGGAAGGAGTGACCCCTCCATTACTTCTTATTGGCTACAACCCCTGTTCATTCGTATGTCTTTTTATTCTCTCTTCTTCTTTTTTTTTTGGTGGACCCCTATTTGAAGTTAAGGGGATTAGGCCTTTATATGTACATGTTAGGGCCTTCCTTGATAACCAAATTGCAAGGCTGGAAAAACTGGTCCTTCCACACTGCTTTTGAATGGTCTAGATAGGATACAACCAGTTTAGCATATGCTATTCAAATAAGGTCTTATTAGGCCTGCCAATGATGTATGTGTGGATTTATAAAAGACACAACACTAGTGTAGTTGTGTCTGCTCAACTCTACTCTCTGCTATTATAATGTTTTATCTGTTCACACCAATAGTCCTATGGCAGATGACCTGTTTTTCTTTTTTTTAATCTGTAAAACCTAATAAAAACTGACTGAAAAAAAGAAGAATGTGATGCATTTGATGCCCAAAGTGTATAATTTTTTAACACCTTCTACTCTATATGACCAAAATAATTTTTAGTAATAATAATTAAAACAATAAGTAGGGATGAGCTTCGTGTTCGAGTCGAACATACGTTCGACTCGAACATTGGCTGTTCGATCGTTCGACGAAGATCGAACGATTTGGGCCGTTCGCGCCAAATTCGAGTGACGCGAACGGCCCACAATGCACTACGCCATCGCAGTGTCATCCAGGCGCTGTGATTGGCCAAGCATGCACTGTGACCCCGCATGCTTGGCCAATCACAGCGCCGGCAGCGAGGAGAGCAATGATTGGCCACAGGCAGGATGCCTGTGGCCAATTATTGCTGAGGGTGTTTAGTACACGCCCCACACTATAAAAGGCCGCCAGCACGGCGGCCTAGTGTAGTGTGTTCCGGAGCAGGGATAGAGTAGCATAGGCAGGGGCAGTGACTGTTATTTCTTTCTTGCTTAACCTGGATTCCTTTAGTTTAGGGAAAGAGAAGGATAGGTAGGGAGAGTGTCAGTGTGTTTTGTGCTTCTGCTATAGTGTGCTTAAAAAAAACATTTATTCTAGGGACAGAAAACTCTAGGTAGGGACAGTGTCAGTTTCTTTCACTCTGCAAGTCCTTGTTTCCAGGGACCTGTAAGGACAGTGAGTTAATTGTCCTTGTGCTATATTGTGCTTAAAAAAAACATTTATTCTAGGGACAGAAAACTCTAGGTAGGGACAGTGTCAGTTTCTTTCACTCTGCAAGTCCTTGTTTCCAGGGACCTGTAAGGACAGTGAGTTAATTGTCCTTGTGCTATATTGTGCTTAAAAAAAACATTTATTCTAGGGACAGAAAACTCTAGGTAGGGACAGTGTCAGTTTCTTTCACTCTGCAAGTCCTTGTTTCCAGGGACCTGTAAGGACAGTGAGTTAATTGTCCTTGTGCTATATTGTGATTAAAAAAAACATTTATTCTAGGGACAGAAAACTCTAGGTAGGGACAGTGTCAGTTTCTTTCACTCTGCAAGTCCTTGTTTCCAGGGACCTGTAAGGACAGTGAGTTAATTTTCCTTGTGCTATATTGTGATTAAAAAAAACATTTTTTCTAGGGACAGAAAACTGTAGGTAGGGAGAGTGTTTTTTTTCTTTCACTCTGCAAGTCCTTGTTTCCAGGGACCTGTAAGGACAGTGAGTTAATTGTCCTTGTGCTATATTGTGCTTAAAAAAAACATTTATTCTAGGGACAGAAAACTCTAGGTAGGGACAGTGTCAGTTTCTTTCACTCTGCAAGTCCTTGTTTCCAGGGACCTGTAAGGACAGTGAGTTAATTGTCCTTGTGCTATATTGTGATTAAAAAAAACATTTATTCTAGGGACAGAAAACTCTAGGTAGGGACAGTGTCAGTTTCTTTCACTCTGCAAGTCCTTGTTTCCAGGGACCTGTAAGGACAGTGAGTTAATTGTCCTTGTGCTATATTGTGCTTAAAAAAAACATTTTTTCTAGGGACAGAAAACTGTAGGTAGGGAGAGTGTTTTTTTTCTTTCACTCTGCAAGTCCTTGTTTCCAGGGACCTGTAAGGACAGTGAGTTAATTGTCCTTGTGCTATATTGTGCTTAAAAAAAACATTTATTCTAGGGACAGAAAACTCTAGGTAGGGACAGTGTCAGTTTCTTTCACTCTGCAAGTCCTTGTTTCCAGGGACCTGTAAGGACAGTGAGTTAATTGTCCTTGTGCTATATTGTGATTAAAAAAAACATTTATTCTAGGGACAGAAAACTCTAGGTAGGGACAGTGTCAGTTTCTTTCACTCTGCAAGTCCTTGTTTCCAGGGACCTGTAAGGACAGTGAGTTAATTTTCCTTGTGCTATATTGTGATTAAAAAAAACATTTTTTCTAGGGACAGAAAACTGTAGGTAGGGAGAGTGTTTTTTTTCTTTCACTCTGCAAGTCCTTGTTTCCAGGGACCTGTAAGGACAGTGAGTTAATTGTCCTTGTGCTATATTGTGCTTAAAAAAAACATTTATTCTAGGGACAGAAAACTCTAGGTAGGGACAGTGTCAGTTTCTTTCACTCTGCAAGTCCTTGTTTCCAGGGACCTGTAAGGACAGTGAGTTAATTGTCCTTGTGCTATATTGTGCTTAAAAAAAAACATTTATTCTAGGGACAGAAAACTCTAGGTAGGGACAGTGTCAGTTTCTTTCACTCTGCAAGTCCTTGTTTCCAGGGACCTGTAAGGACAGTGAGTTAATTGTCCTTGTGCTATATTGTGCTTAAAAAAAACATTTATTCTAGGGACAGAAAACTCTAGGTAGGGACAGTGTCAGTTTCTTTCACTCTGCAAGTCCTTGTTTCCAGGGACCTGTAAGGACAGTGAGTTAATTGTCCTTGTGCTATATTGTGATTAAAAAAAACATTTATTCTAGGGACAGAAAACTCTAGGTAGGGACAGTGTCAGTTTCTTTCACTCTGCAAGTCCTTGTTTCCAGGGACCTGTAAGGACAGTGAGTTAATTGTCCTTGTGCTATATTGTGCTTAAAAAAAACATTTATTCTAGGGACAGAAAACTCTAGGTAGGGACAGTGTCAGTTTCTTTCACTCTGCAAGTCCTTGTTTCCAGGGACCTGTAAGGACAGTGAGTTAATTGTCCTTGTGCTATATTGTGATTAAAAAAAACATTTATTCTAGGGACAGAAAACTCTAGGTAGGGACAGTGTCAGTTTCTTTCACTCTGCAAGTCCTTGTTTCCAGGGACCTGTAAGGACAGTGAGTTAATTTTCCTTGTGCTATATTGTGATTAAAAAAAACATTTTTTCTAGGGACAGAAAACTGTAGGTAGGGAGAGTGTTTTTTTTCTTTCACTCTGCAAGTCCTTGTTTCCAGGGACCTGTAAGGACAGTGAGTTAATTGTCCTTGTGCTATATTGTGCTTAAAAAAAACATTTATTCTAGGGACAGAAAACTCTAGGTAGGGACAGTGTCAGTTTCTTTCACTCTGCAAGTCCTTGTTTCCAGGGACCTGTAAGGACAGTGAGTTAATTGTCCTTGTGCTATATTGTGATTAAAAAAAACATTTATTCTAGGGACAGAAAACTCTAGGTAGGGACAGTGTCAGTTTCTTTCACTCTGCAAGTCCTTGTTTCCAGGGACCTGTAAGGACAGTGAGTTAATTGTCCTTGTGCTATATTGTGCTTAAAAAAAACATTTATTCTAGGGACAGAAAACTCTAGGTAGGGACAGTGTCAGTTTCTTTCACTCTGCAAGTCCTTGTTTCCAGGGACCTGTAAGGACAGTGAGTTAATTGTCCTTGTGCTATATTGTGATTAAAAAAAACATTTATTCTAGGGACAGAAAACTCTAGGTAGGGACAGTGTCAGTTTCTTTCACTCTGCAAGTCCTTGTTTCCAGGGACCTGTAAGGACAGTGAGTTAATTTTCCTTGTGCTATATTGTGATTAAAAAAAACATTTTTTCTAGGGACAGAAAACTGTAGGTAGGGAGAGTGTTTTTTTTCTTTCACTCTGCAAGTCCTTGTTTCCAGGGACCTGTAAGGACAGTGAGTTAATTGTCCTTGTGCTATATTGTGCTTAAAAAAAACATTTATTCTAGGGACAGAAAACTCTAGGTAGGGACAGTGTCAGTTTCTTTCACTCTGCAAGTCCTTGTTTCCAGGGACCTGTAAGGACAGTGAGTTAATTGTCATTGTGCTATATTGTGATTAAAAAAAACATTTATTCTAGGGACAGAAAACTCTAGGTAGGGACAGTGTCAGTTTCTTTCACTCTGCAAGTCCTTGTTTCCAGGGACCTGTAAGGACAGTGAGTTAATTTTCCTTGTGCTATATTGTGATTAAAAAAAACATTTTTTCTAGGGACAGAAAACTGTAGGTAGGGAGAGTGTTTTTTTTCTTTCACTCTGCAAGTCCTTGTTTCCAGGGACCTGTAAGGACAGTGAGTTAATTGTCCTTGTGCTATATTGTGCTTAAAAAAAACATTTATTCTAGGGACAGAAAACTCTAGGTAGGGACAGTGTCAGTTTCTTTCACTCTGCAAGTCCTTGTTTCCAGGGACCTGTAAGGACAGTGAGTTAATTGTCCTTGTGCTATATTGTGCTTAAAAAAAACATTTATTCTAGGGACAGAAAACTCTAGGTAGGGACAGTGTCAGTTTCTTTCACTCTGCAAGTCCTTGTTTCCAGGGACCTGTAAGGACAGTGAGTTAATTGTCCTTGTGCTATATTGTGCTTAAAAAAAACATTTATTCTAGGGACAGAAAACTCTAGGTAGGGACAGTGTCAGTTTCTTTCACTCTGCAAGTCCTTGTTTCCAGGGACCTGTAAGGACAGTGAGTTAATTGTCCTTGTGCTATATTGTGATTAAAAAAAACATTTATTCTAGGGACAGAAAACTCTAGGTAGGGACAGTGTCAGTTTCTTTCACTCTGCAAGTCCTTGTTTCCAGGGACCTGTAAGGACAGTGAGTTAATTGTCCTTGTGCTATATTGTGCTTAAAAAAAACATTTATTCTAGGGACAGAAAACTCTAGGTAGGGACAGTGTCAGTTTCTTTCACTCTGCAAGTCCTTGTTTCCAGGGACCTGTAAGGACAGTGAGTTAATTGTCCTTGTGCTATATTGTGATTAAAAAAAAACATTTATTCTAGGGACAGAAAACTCTAGGTAGGGACAGTGTCAGTTTCTTTCACTCTGCAAGTCCTTGTTTCCAGGGACCTGTAAGGACAGTGAGTTAATTTTCCTTGTGCTATATTGTGATTAAAAAAAACATTTTTTCTAGGGACAGAAAACTGTAGGTAGGGAGAGTGTTTTTTTTCTTTCACTCTGCAAGTCCTTGTTTCCAGGGACCTGTAAGGACAGTGAGTTAATTGTCCTTGTGCTATATTGTGCTTAAAAAAAACATTTATTCTAGGGACAGAAAACTCTAGGTAGGGACAGTGTCAGTTTCTTTCACTCTGCAAGTCCTTGTTTCCAGGGACCTGTAAGGACAGTGAGTTAATTGTCCTTGTGCTATATTGTGATTAAAAAAAACATTTATTCTAGGGACAGAAAACTCTAGGTAGGGACAGTGTCAGTTTCTTTCACTCTGCAAGTCCTTGTTTCCAGGGACCTGTAAGGACAGTGAGTTAATTTTCCTTGTGCTATATTGTGATTAAAAAAAACATTTTTTCTAGGGACAGAAAACTGTAGGTAGGGAGAGTGTTTTTTTTCTTTCACTCTGCAAGTCCTTGTTTCCAGGGACCTGTAAGGACAGTGAGTTAATTGTCCTTGTGCTATATTGTGCTTAAAAAAAACATTTATTCTAGGGACAGAAAACTCTAGGTAGGGACAGTGTCAGTTTCTTTCACTCTGCAAGTCCTTGTTTCCAGGGACCTGTAAGGACAGTGAGTTAATTTTCCTTGTGCTATATTGTGATTAAAAAAAACATTTATTCTAGGGACAGAAAACTCTAGGTAGGGACAGTGTCAGTTTCTTTCACTCTGCAAGTCCTTGTTTCCAGGGACCTGTAAGGACAGTGAGTTAATTTTCCTTGTGCTATATTGTGATTAAAAAAAACATTTATTCTAGGGACAGAAAACTCTAGGTAGGGACAGTGTCAGTTTCTTTCACTCTGCAAGTCCTTGTTTCCAGGGACCTGTAAGGACAGTGAGTTAATTGTCCTTGTGCTATATTGTGCTTAAAAAAAACATTTATTCTAGGGACAGAAAACTCTAGGTAGGGACAGTGTCAGTTTCTTTCACTCTGCAAGTCCTTGTTTCCAGGGACCTGTAAGGACAGTGAGTTAATTGTCCTTGTGCTATATTGTGATTAAAAAAAACATTTATTCTAGGGACAGAAAACTCTAGGTAGGGACAGTGTCAGTTTCTTTCACTCTGCAAGTCCTTGTTTCCAGGGACCTGTAAGGACAGTGAGTTAATTTTCCTTGTGCTATATTGTGATTAAAAAAAACATTTATTCTAGGGACAGAAAACTCTAGGTAGGGACAGTGTCAGTTTCTTTCACTCTGCAAGTCCTTGTTTCCAGGGACCTGTAAGGACAGTGAGTTAATTTTCCTTGTGCTATATTGTGATTAAAAAAAACATTTATTCTAGGGACAGAAAACTCTAGGTAGGGACAGTGTCAGTTTCTTTCACTCTGCAAGTCCTTGTTTCCAGGGACCTGTAAGGACAGTGAGTTAATTTTCCTTGTGCTATATTGTGATTAAAAAAAACATTTATTCTAGGGACAGAAAACTCTAGGTAGGGACAGTGTCAGTTTCTTTCACTCTGCAAGTCCTTGTTTCCAGGGACCTGTAAGGACAGTGAGTTAATTGTCCTTGTGCTATATTGTGCTTAAAAAAAACATTTTTTCTAGGGACAGAAAACTCTAGGTAGGGAGAGTGTTTTTTTTTTTTCACTCTGCAAGTCCTTGTTTCCAGGGACCTGTAAGGACAGTGAGTTAATTGTCCTTGTGCTATATTGTGCTTAAAAAAAACATTTATTCTAGGGACAGAAAACTCTAGGTAGGGACAGTGTCAGTTTCTTTCACTCTGCAAGTCCTTGTTTCCAGGGACCTGTAAGGACAGTGAGTTAATTTTCCTTGTGCTATATTGTGATTAAAAAAAACATTTTTTCTAGGGACAGAAAACTGTAGGTAGGGAGAGTGTTTTTTTTCTTTCACTCTGCAAGTCCTTGTTTCCAGGGACCTGTAAGGACAGTGAGTTAATTGTCCTTGTGCTATATTGTGCTTAAAAAAAACATTTATTCTAGGGACAGAAAACTCTAGGTAGGGACAGTGTCAGTTTCTTTCACTCTGCAAGTCCTTGTTTCCAGGGACCTGGAGAGACATTGAGTGAATTGTCCTTGTGCTATATTGTGATTAAAAAAAACATTTATTCTAGGGACAGAAAACTCTAGGTAGGGACAGTGTCAGTTTCTTTCACTGTGAAAGTCCTTGTTTCAAGGGACAGAGAAGGACACCTGAAGGTAGCCCTTATTGCTTTTTTCCCATCTCCCTGCAGGCCATCTATTAGAATGTCTGGAAGGCAAACAAGGAGAGGCAGACAGTCAGGAGGCAATAAAAGAGGGCAAGCAGGCTCTGTGTCTGGGGGCAACAGTGCTGGTCGTGGACGCGGTGCATTGTCATCAGCACATGGCCATGGGACACGCTTGTCCTTCTTTTCGGCAGCTGGACATGTTGAGCCACATCATGCCGAAGACTTGGTAGAGTGGATGACCAAGCCCTCCTCCTCCTCCTCATCCTCTCTCACCCAGGCTCAGGGTACTGGAAAAGCAGCTGCCAAAGCGTCGTCTTCCCTGGTATCAATGTCAGACAAATCATCAGTCACTCCTTCCCTAGACCCACCATGTCCTCCTCCTGAGGAGTCCCCCGAACTGTTTCAGCACAGTGTTGGGTACATGCTCCAGGAGGATGCCCAGCGTTTCGAAGGGTCTGATGATGAAACCCAGCTAGAGGAAGGCAGTAGCGTGAGAGCAGACAGAGGGGATGCTCAAGAAGGACACCAATCTGGCAGTCATGTTCCAGCAGCTGCAGCATACTGCCAGATTGGCTCCAGTGATGAGGAGGGAGGGGATGATGAGGTCAATGACTCCACGTGGGTGCCTAATAGGAGAGAGGAGGAGGAGGAGGATGAGGAGGAGGCACATCTCCAACGAGGCAGGATGCCCTTTGGTGGCCAGCGTAAGGGCAGTACACCGACGGAATCACACCGCAGAGCTCCGCCTGTGCAGGGCGCTGCCTCTGCCCGTCATTCAAAAAGTTCTTTGGTGTGGGCCTTTTTTGAGGCTAGTGCATCAGATCGCACAGCTGCTGTTTGCAACATATGTCTCAAGCGTATATCGCGTGGCCAAAACATCAGCCGCTTGGGTACCACATGCCTGACCAGACATATGTTGACCTGCCATGCAGCTCGTTGGCAAGCCTACCTCAAAGACCCACACCAAAGAACCAAGCGGACCTCTCCTTGCACCGCATCAGCTGGGATCTCCAACCCCACTATAACTTCAGTCCTCTCTGAAACATGCACTGAGAGGAATGAAGGTGTAGAATTAGGTGTGTCACAGCCAAGTACTTGCGCCCACTCTGCTAGCAGTACACCGACGTCCGATTCTAGCAGGCAAATTTCCCTGCCCCAGCTGCTGGACCGTCGAAAGAAGTTCACTCCCAGCCATCCACATGCCCAGCGGTTGAATGCTAGCTTGGCTAAATTGCTAGCGCTTCAACTGCTGCCTTTTCAGTTGGTAGACTCGGCCCCCTTCCGTGAGTTTGTGCAATGTGCGGTTCCTCAGTGGCAGGTTCCCAAACGCCACTTTTTCTCACGGAAGGCTATTCCGGCTCTCTACCGGCATGTGGAAGGCAATGTCTTGGCCTCGCTGGACAGGGCGGTCAGCGGTAAGGTGCATATTACCGCTGACTCATGGTCCAGCAGGCATGGACAGGGACGTTACCTTTCTTTCACGGCCCATTGGGTCACTCTTTTGGCAGCTGGGAAGGATTCAGGACAAGGTGCAGTAGTGTTGGAGGTTGTCCCACCGCCACGCCTCCAAAATGCTACTACTGGTTGTGACACACCTCTCTCCTCCACCCCCTCCTCTTCTTCTTCCTCCATGGCCTCTTCCTGTGGTTTGTCCTATGAACCAGCGGTGCTCCGTAGCCGTTCACGGGGCTACGCAAGTACGCAGGCAAAAAGATGCCATGCCGTGCTTGCGCTGGTGTGTTTGGGGGACAGAAGCCACACTGGGGCAGAGGTCCTGTCTGCTCTGCAGGGCCAGGCCGAGAGGTGGTTGACGCCACGCCAGCTTAAGCCAGGAATGGTGGTTTGCGACAATGGCACCAACCTCCTCTCCGCCCTCCGACAGGGACAACTGACCCATGTGCCCTGTGTGGCTCACGTCCTTAACCTGGTGGTGCAGCGCTTCTTGGGCAGGTACCCGGGCTTACAGGATGTCCTGAGGCAGGCCAGGAAAGTCTGTGTGCATTTCCGCAGATCTTATAATGCCAGTGCTCGCCTGGCTGAGCTGCAAAAGGAGTTGAACCTGCCCAAGAACCGCCTTATATGTGACATGCCCACCAGGTGGAACTCAACGTTGGCCATGCTGCAGCGGCTGCACACGCAGCAGAGGGCCATCAATGAGTACCTGTGCGACTACGGCACCAGGACAGGGTCAGGGGAGCTTGGTTTTTTTTCTCCACGCCAGTGGGGCATGATCAGGGATGCATGCACTGTCCTGGCACCATTTGAGGAGGCCACGAGGATGGTGAGCAGTGACAGTGCATGCATCAGTGACACTGTACCTCTTGTCCACCTGTTGGAGCACACGCTGCGTGGAATAATGGACAGGGCACTTGAGGCAGAACAGAGGCAGGAAGAGGAGGACTTCCTTGCCTCTCAAGGCCCCCTTTACCCAGACAGTGTTCCTTCTGTCCCACCCATCGCACAGGAAGAGGAGGAGGAGGAGGAGGAGGAGGAGGATTGTGTCAGCATGGAGGTGGAGGCTGGCACTCAGCATCATCAGCAGCAGTCTTTTAGGGATGATTTACAGTCCCAAGAAACCAGTGGACTTGTACGTGGCTGGGAGGAGGTGGCTGCGGATCATGTCGTCCTTAGTGACCCAGAGGACTCCGGAGCGAATGCCTCAGCAAACCTACGCTGCATGGCCTCCCTGATCCTGCAAAGTCTGCGGAAGGATCCTCGTATTCTTCGGATCAAGGAGAGGGACCATTACTGGCTGGCCACTCTCCTTGATCCACGGTACAAGGGTAAGGTTGCGGACCTTATGTTACCGTCGCAGAGGGAGCAGAGGATGAGACAACTCCGGGAGGCCTTGCAGAAAGGTCTGTGCAACGCGTTCCCAGAGACTGGGAGGTTGCAAACTCCTGGTCCTGGACAACGAGTTGCTGAGGCTTCGGCCAGTCAAAGAAGGAGCGGTGGGGAAGGTGGCCGTCTGACCGATGCGTTCAGACAATTCTTTAGTCCGCAGCCCCAAAGTATGATCGGTTCCAGCAACCATCGCCAGCGTCTGATAAACATGGTGCAGGAATATCTAGGGGCAAGGTCAGACTTGGACACCTTCCCCACCGAAAATCCTCTGGCTTACTGGGTCTTGAGGATGGATCACTGGCCAGAGCTTGCACAGTATGCAATTGAGCTACTGGCCTGTCCTGCATCCAGCGTTCTTTCGGAACGCACATTCAGTGCTGCTGGAGGATTTGTCACGGATCACAGGGTGCGCCTGTCCACCGACTCGGTTGATCGACTGACTTTCATCAAGATGAACCAGTCTTGGATCACCACCAGCTACCACACACCTGATGCTGATATAACAGACTAATTGATTTTAAAATGTCACATCCCTTCAAGACTGATGCTGATGCTGAGTGCCTGTGCTGTTATGTTGACTGGCTATCCTCCTCCTCCGAGTCCTCAATGATACGATTGATGATGATAGCTTGGAAGATCATTTTTGTTTATGGGTGCCGCCACCAGTGCCTAACGCCCAATTTTTCAGCCCCTGTTTAACAGGGGCGTGTAATTACAATTTTTGAAGCAATACTTTGCAACAGGGCTCATTGCTGTGCTCCAAGTACAGTATCTGTGAGGAGTTGCAGTGTTGTGCCACCAGTGCCTAAGGCCCAATTTTTCAGCCCCTGTTTAACAGGGGCGTGTCATTACAATTTTTGAAGCAATACTTTGCAACAGGGCTCATTGCTGTGCTCCAAGTACAGTATCTGTGAAGGGTTGCAGTGTTGTGCCACCAGTGCCTAAGGCCCAATTTTTCAGCCCCTGTTCAACAGGGGCATGTAATTACAATTCTTGATCTAATAATTCACAGCAGGGCCCATTGCTGCACCCACCAAGAGTAACTGTCAGGGCTTACAGTGTTGTGGCACCAGCACCACCATCAAAGGCCCAATTTTTACTACCACTGTTCAACAATTATATGTAATTAAAATTCCTGATATAATAGTTGACAGCAGGGCGTTCCAGCACCAACCAAGAGTAACTGTGAGTGCTTACAGTGTTGTGCCAACACCAACAACTAAGGGGCCTATTTCTGCAGAGTATATACGGCAGGTCCCTACTTTCAAACATCCAACTTACAAACGACTCCTACTTGCAAACGCAAGAAGACAACAGGAAGTGAGAGGAAATCTACCACTAGGAAGGAAAATTCTCTCCTGTAAGAATAAATATGGGAGAAAGGTGTCTCCTCTGTACTGATGCTTTATCAGCAATCCTTGTTTCAAGAAAAACACCACATTTCAAAAACAGTTGTCATTAGGACGGAAAGTGAGGTGAAATGTTCTGAACAGGGGCACAGACAGCAAAACAAATGTTACAGGGGTGATAACCCTTACCTATGTTTTCCAAAAAGTTTAAAAATAGATTTTTGGTCTGGAGCTACACTTCAACAATGTACCTGTTCAAAATTACAAACAGATTCTACATAAGAACAAACCTACAGTCCCTGTCTTGTATGCACCGCCTGTATACGGCTGTTCTGAGTATATAGGGCCTTTTTTATTTTATGTGCGGGGTTCCCCTTAATATCCATACAAGACCCAAAGGGGCTGGTAATGGGCTGGGGTAGGGGGGGGGTCATGGGGTAGCTATGCCATTTTTCTTAAAGATTTTCATCCATATTACCGGGACCAGACATTACATTAAAGCCGCAAGCAGTTTTAAATGGCTTTTTTTTCCTTTAGAAGTGTCATTTTGTGCAGGGACAGTTCTAAACACGGGAAACACGTGGCACTTCACCGGCATACTTTAGACACCCCCCAGGTACGATATTTAAAGGAATATTTGACTTTTTTTTTTTCACTTTATGCATCATTAAAATGACTGCTCCCGCAAAACGACCGTTTTTAAAACTTATTTTTGCATTGATACATGTCCCCTGGTGCAGAACCCGGGTTCCCAAACCCTTTTTAGGACAATAACATGCATAATAGTTTTTATAATTAGCACTTTAGAATTCGAACGTTCGCATCCATTGTATTTAATAGGGTTCTAATGTTCGTTCGAACTTTCGGTCCGTTCGCGGGTTCTGGTGCGAACCGAACCCGGGGGTGTTCGGCTCATCACTAACAATAAGAGTAGTAACTTTGGAAAATGAAACACAAACAGCACAGTGAGCCCTTTAAATCTGTGGTCAATAGAGAAATGCTCTTTTGCATTGGTGGTAATGACCAACTCCAGCCCAAAACTGTTCAAAACCTGTGCTAGTCTTGCATAATAACCTGTCAGTTTGTAATACTTAAAAAAACATATCTTGCATGCAGATTTTGTTACGTGTTGACTCCTTTGGTGGGTGAAACCTAAGACCTGACCAATTATAGAACAGTATGCTGAAATAAAGACAAGGGTTCTTCAAAAAGTTTCTGCACTTTTTTTATAAGTTCCGCAGCCATCTTTCACCACAGTGTGACAACTCTTATACTAAACTGCAAGGTCAGCTGGGTTGCCAGACAGACTAGTGACATGACACTCTCAGACACGATCAATTACTACCCCTCCCGCCCTCGCCATTTCCAACAAAAATATAAACGTGTGGAAACCTTTTTAAGACCCCTCGTATATATGTATATGTTATATGAACTCTCCATGAAGTCAAGAGTTAATTTGAAGTGGACCTTTGTGATAAATTACAGAGAACTGAAAGAGGTGGTTGTGCTAGTTTGAAAATGACAAGCTATATTCACAATGGAGTTGTTGAACCTTTCTGAAATAATCTATTCCCACTTATAATAATATATGGACACCAGGACATAAAATCTACATATTATAAATAGCTGTTACATTTAACTGCACTATGATATCATGTCATCTAAAAATTCAAAGATACATACAGGGGTAACTCTAGTTACATATGTATGCCTAAAAAGGAGAAGCAATGCATTGTTTGCCTAACCATGCATGGAATATGGAAGTAAGTTATTTTTTGGTCAAATATGTTGTTATGGTCCTACAGAGTACCAACTGCCTCTACAACTGCAGTTGTCCATATTGCATATTTTACCTGGTCAGTTTGGGTCAATACATTTTTGGAGGTTTCTGTAGAGCTCCACACCAGTCACTAGTTTTGAAGGTGAGGTGACTTGTTGCAAGTGTTAAGCCCTGTACACACGATCGGATTTCCTATGGTTTTCAAACCGATGGATTTTTCCATCGGAAAACTGATGAAGCTGACTTCCATCAGTCTTGCCTACACACCATAAGTCAAAAAACCGACTGTTCCAAACGCGGTGACGTAAAACACTCTGATGAGCCAAGAAAAATTAAGTTCAATGCTTCTGAGCATGCGTTTTTTATCCGATGGAGTTCCCCACAGACGATAGTAATTTGCTATCGGTTTTTTAACCATCGGATAAATTTAAAACATGTTCTATTTTTAAACACCAATGGAAAAAAGACCGATGGGGCCCATACATGATCGGTTTGTCCGATGAAAACAATCCATCAGACTGTTTTCATTGGTAAAACCTATCGTGTGTACACAGCTTTACTTAGCATTTAGTCAGCATCTAATGAGAGAGGAAGTTGACTCTATCAGCTATGCAGTGTTACGTTTCTTGTTGACCGTCATGGTTTGTGCTGTATGTCTTAGACTTTTGACATACATGCACTTCTTGTATTGAATGTACTCTCCCACTTCAAACTGCTGGAGAGCCAGTGAGTACACCCACATCCAACTCTGTTCAGTGAGTACAATCAGAATGGTAGAAGTGATTCCAAATTGATAGCTGTGTATTTACTAAATATTCATATTGTAGTAACCATAAAAGCAAGTGCGAATATCATGAAGGAAGTGCCGAAAGTATTCACAAAATTATTATTATGATAGGTGGTATCATTTAAAACAGTATAAACAATCTAAAATGTTGTGAAGGGATGAAAATATGTGGGACCCCTGCTGTAAGCAAAGGCTTTTTTAGTTGTTAGGTGGATTTTCTGGCTGGCAGTAGCTCTCCAGAGTGCTGAAACTGCATGTATACAGTTTCAGCACTACGAGAATTAAGTGTAATTTTTATTTTACAAATAAAAATAAAGTACACCCCCACCCCCAATATTCACAACCACTCTACAAAACTAAGCAGCCCAGGAAGGTCTGCTGGCAAGGTAGAGAAAATATGTACTGATCTACCTGAAAAAAGTTTTTAGAACACGGGTGTGTGTATTGCCAAAACTTTTTCTTAGTTTTGAATAGAGTAAAAAAGGCTTAAAATCCCTGCCAGTTTTTTTTTTGTGAACATTCCCCTTTACTTCCTGTCCCAGAGGTTCTCTTTTGTTACCATTGGAAGAATTTTCCTTACCTCTTGTTCTGTTGACAAATCTAAAACTTTCGATTTTCCCTTATTTTTGTCACATTGACAATGGTTACATGTACAAATAGAGAGGTGAATAAAAACATTTTTTACATGCACTTCAATATTGACAAGGAATGCAGGTACAGTACATACTTCTGGGTTTAAGTGCTAAATGCACTGTGCCAGTTAGAGCCTGCTCACAATAGACATTATGTCTAACGTGACCCATGGCAAAAGGGTCTGAATACCAGCTTGTATGTAATCGAAACCAACTGGATGTGTCTAACTAGTCAGGGCTAACTGGTGGTGCCACCAAGTATGCTTACATGTTTAAGCAGGGCCAGAGCTAGCATATAGGCTTAGGCAGAAGCTTTAGTATGCCACGAATGAGGGGGGGGGCATAAAATCAAATCCTCAGTCTCAGGAAAGGGTAGAGCGGTGGTGCTGGCAGTGGATGATCCCACATTTTGGCAGGAAGGAAGGAGCTGTCAGAGGTGATAGGCAAGCATGTCATTGGGTTTAACCCCTTCCCTAATGACAACCCCCTTCCTCCTCCTCCTCCTTTCCCCAGGCTGTCTGGGATCTCCGCTGTAACTTCTCAACTCCATTCTCCTCCCAGTGAGGCTGCCACCAGCTCCTGTAGTAGAGGACAGACAGCATGTCATGCTTGGTGTTGCAGCCCAGTCAGCAGAAGCTAGCTGACAAACTTACCATCCTCAATGATCGGGGTTTGGCAGAAGGCAAAGCATGTGTGTGCGGGGGCCTGAGTCGGGAACCATGACACCTGAGATGGCCAGGGGTCTGCACACACAGGAGACTCCTGACAGAGAGGGGGATATCTGGACCAGGGTTAATGGAGATGCACTGACTGTGCTGGAGTGATGGAGGGGACACACAGGGGTGCAGGATGAGGAGCTTAGCTACAGGAAGTAGTGGGAGGAGGAGGATAAAATCCTCCATGATTGTACAAATCACTGTTCAGCCATCACTGATCCATCGTCCCCGATCACCAGCTGGGTATGGAGTACACCAAGATGGGGGGTCTAGGGATCTGTTCTGTCCATCCTGGCTGGCAATTGCTGTCATAGACAGACCCACCCTCACACAGCATACTCTTAGGCCCAACTCTCAATGTAATGCCATGCATGAAATCACACTGCCTTTGCGATCTGCAGTGAGTGTCAGTTCAATGTTAATGATACCCCAAATGCAGATGGCATACGTAGTGCACTTGCCTACACTGGATAAAGGTACAAAACGGCCATGAAATCTGGTTGCAATGCAGATCCAAAATTGGTGCATGCACAACTTTGGTGAGAAGCGGGGTGATTTGAGACCAATAAAAATGAATGGGCTCAAATCGCACCTCACTGAACTCACATGTGTATTGCACTCAGTGGCAAAATGCACCTTCACCTGATTGGCCAAAATTCTTGCACCGGCCCTGTGTTTAAGCACCCAATGTGTATCTAAGCATATACAGTATACATGGGAGAAGCTACACGGCGCTCTTTTATAGTGTATGGTGTTCGGTTTTTTCGACCACTCATCGAATCTACAGTCCGGTGTTTGGATGGAAGTTCACTGTGTTTTCGATTGGAGTGGAGAGACGGGCATATACGAAGGAGGGTGAGACACAAATGATTGATTGGTCCGCCGAGACCGCAATACATCGCGGCTACCTGTCGTATGCCTGTCTGGCGTTTTGAAGTGATTTTGCTGAAGTGCCTAATTTTGATTTGCTAGATGTGAGTGAAACTATTGAAGGTTACCTGTGCTGTGTTTAATAAAAGTTTTTACGTACTTCACTATTGGAGACTTTTTTGCTTTTTCATGTGGGAAAACTTGACTGACCTAGCAACATCGTTTGGATCTATCTTTTATACCCTGAGGGGTGTTTAAGCTGTGAAGCCGAGCATGTGAGTGCAAGGCAAATCCTAGTGGTGAGTGCAAGTCCTTAGGGAGTGGAGTCACTAATCACGCTGGTGTGGTGAAGGTTTATTCAAGAGAACACAGGAAGATTTTTATGCAAATTTTAGTTGAAGTCACTATTATTGGAACACTTATCTCACTGATGGACTTTCTTTAAATGTTTTTTTCACAACTGGTTTGAAAACAATATTTGAACGTTACGGACACTTATTAATTTATTGTATGTGCACATATATATTTTTAGAGTATATGTTTTGCAGTTTTTCACATATATGTATTTATTCACGGGACATATATATATATTTGCTATAGTATTTAGATTTGTGGTGTGATACACAGAAGCGCTACTATTTTTGTTTATTCAAAATACTTTATTATTATATGTTTTTTGTAAAGTAGCAGCTAGTAAGGTTTTTTTGGTCTGCATTCAGCAGACCTGCTCCCGAAGCGCAGTGGAGTGTATAAGGGAAGAAGAGGGCAGTTGATTTCTTTTTATACACTATTTTAGTCAGTTTTATACAGTATACACGTTGTATGGCCACAGGCTGTCTCCTGCTAGAATAGACACTGAGGAGACAATTTGGCTTTTGCTTGATGTAGGGTGATGTCATAAAATGGACACTGCATATAACTGACATCACTGGAGGCTTGCTACTCTTAGGTTGTAAACTTGAGCAGCAAGTGACTATAGTAAGCCCATGGATGTCCAAAATAATGTGGAACAATTCTGGTCTTTTTTGAGTGATGGGCATTGAAAGATACAGATTGAGATCTGAAATTCTTTTCAACAATCAACTCCTGAATATGACTATGTTGTCAAGTCTTACAACATTTTATCTTTCTTACAACTGAAAAATTAGCAATCAGCTAGAAATACATGTTCAGAACTAGTAATTTAGCAGTTAATGCAGCAATGGTGCTATGACACATGTCACTAGACATTTTTAAGCATTTATTATAAATGATTATGTTGTTAAGGTTATATGCTATTTAATGTTACTTCCCTTTATGTAAAAAATAAATATCTAAATAAAACAAAAGTTGTGTATTGGTGTGATAAACTTTTCAAAGGTCACTAATCTGTGAGTTCCTTAAACAATTTAAAAGGATTAAATATGTATTTTAACAATACAGAAAGTAAGGCAATTATAATTATGCAAAACAGAAACTAGAAAATGTTGAGCAAAGAGGTGGTAGCTAATTTATCTTTGGCTTTCTGTTTAGCCATGCAATCATTTACAACTAATATATTCCATCGGTTTCAGTAAAAGGTTTTTGGCTCGCTATGCTGGCTGAAACAACCTAAATATATTTTTCTTAATGTCACACAGGGCTGATTGTAACTATCAAGGATGTTCAGCTGATCAGGTACACCTTTGTATAAATCTGATTTGACTTTATCATTTAAAACATAAGTTATTATACTGATTAAATTCACATTTGTTTGTAGGTGGCTTTCACAAAAACAAATATGCTCCTACTGTAAAATTTAGAGTCATTTTAGAACTACCGTAAGTGTACCCTTACTACCAATTGTCAATGTGTGCCAGTTGGAGGGAAAAAGCTCATTTGAAATAAGTTACGTCAGTATCATTTTTTATTTACTGTAATAACTGCATGCAGAGGTCAATGATAAAAAATAACTTAAATATATGGATGGTTTGCAGCAGAGAAGAATGAAATGTCTAAAAATGTGAAACATACACACAACTATATTAACTTATTCAACCTATGCCAGGTCAATGCCCAGTATTAGTCCCACACATGAATACCAGGAAAACAGTGGTCAGCAACCCTGGGTACACAATGCCTTGTTCAGTGGCACTGGCTGCCACTCCTCCTGCACTCAGATCAGGAGATGAGAGGAAATGTCTGGTTACCATAAGCATCACCTCACATCTCATCCTTCTGCCCAAATGCCCTTTATATTTTTGCAGAAAATGTGTGGGAAGAATATTCCAACTAGGCTTTTTTTAAATACATATCAGTAGATGCATTATGTACTGTAGATGTGCTTTCTTTCATCAAAAAATTTGACATTTACATATACATTAACAGCCCACTTGGCTGTGAGTTACAAAGCCTGACCCACGGCCTGATTCATTAACCTCCCTAATGTCCACTCACATGCCTGCACTCATCCTCCTCTTGGGACTGACCTGAAGTCTGAAGGTGCATGTATTGCGGCTGAATCTGAGGTCTGGAAGTGCATTGTTGTGATTTCATT
This sequence comes from Rana muscosa, assembly GCA_029206835.1. Taxonomy (NCBI): domain Eukaryota; kingdom Metazoa; phylum Chordata; class Amphibia; order Anura; family Ranidae; genus Rana; species Rana muscosa. The sequence goes on from CM055121.1 coordinate 183,314,796, forward strand.
AATAATAATAATAATAATAATACATTTAAAAATTTACTGGCAGAAATTTGAAAGTCCAGTAGGCCTCAAGCGTGAAGTGAACTACTGCACTTGTGAACCTTTCAGAGAAGAACACATGAACACATGTTTTTCCAATATTCAATGGATCACCTATCTGTAATTTTTACAAGCAGATGTTGGGACAGGGATTTGCCTGGACAATAGGGTCCCTTGTCACAGAAACCAGAATTTTTGTTATAGGCCATTGTCGAATAGACTCAGAAAAGCAACGCAAATAGGTGGATAAGCCTGAGAAGTTACTGTGACTAACAGTTTAAAACTAGAGAAATATTCCCATTGTTTCAGAGGGTAAGATTGCCCCTTAAAGTATAGCAACCAGTTTACTCAGTTTACTCAGCTTGCTCCCCAAACAATGGCATCATAAACACTGGTTAATTCTACAACCAGAGAAACATCCAAACATCCAAGTTTTGTATAATTTTTTCTTATATATCTGTATCTATAGATATATGACCATAAGTGATGCATATGACACTTCTCAGACATTTCATGAAAACACCTGGATACATGTTACATTATAAATACACATGGTATTCAAAGTAAGAACATATATTGATATGTAATAAATAAAAATTATGTTTAGATTATCAATGACATTTTAGGTCATAGGGAAAAGTATGATTTTAGTATCTGTTGACCTAGGGACTTTGTTAGAAAAATAAATACTGTATAGATACCAATGTGATTTTATAAATAGAAGTGTTTTAAAGAGTTAATCAGCAGTATGAAAAACTTTGAATTGTGATTATAAGAATATAAAGGAACCTACGTTTAGAGATTAACACGTATTCAAAATATATAGATAAATATTTTTGTGTTATATTGATTGATATATAATCTGTACCCTGTTTAGAAAAAACAGCTTATAGATATATTTTTAGACAGAAATATAAAACAAATTATGTTATGTGAATGAATCAAAAGTATATTAGAAGTATTTTATGTATACTGGATTACCAGAAGATAAATATCCATATGTATATAGTCTTCCCAACATTATAAAAACTATACACATCCAGAAAATAGAATAAATAAATTTAAAGAGTTAATGCCCCAGTGGTTGAAAGTGATATTACTGGAGGATCTCAAAGTCCATAGAACAGTTAATCATTAAGTTGTCAACCTATAGAATCCAGACACTTTTGGACAGTAACTCCCATATCTGCAGCCACCAATGAGTTGAAGACACACGTCCCTTGGGCAGAATTAAGTATAATTTTTATAATCTTATTGTCCAGAGACAATATTTAAGGGAAGAAAAAGTAGATGGAAAGGACGGACGGACCTCCAGGGACACCCACACACTCACTCTCACAGGGAGGTCGGAGGGGCACACTGGGAGATCCACACTCTCAGACAGATTGACACACATGCACCATGCATGAAGACATATTTCTACACTCATGAAGATTCCTAGACACCTGATACCTGAAAGCCACGGCAGCCATCTTAACTCTGGTCACTTGCCAGTAGGAAATAGCCACCGTGGAATGGGTAATTATGTCATTTTTGATTTTATCTTGAATTAATTGTTGTTCTCAAAAATATTGAAGTATTGAATATTCTGCAATTATGATTTATTCTCATTAACCAACAACTGGTAGATGTTTTTTGTAAAGATTACATTATTCATTATATTTTTCTTTTTGCATAGTTCCAATCTTAGTGACAAAACAAATGTCCAATTTATTTCACATTGTTAACCACTTACTTACCTGCAGTATAGTAACGGTTAGATGTGTGAAATACAGACGTTCTGTTTCATTGTCAATTATACAAGGTTGTTGAACCTATTGAGAATTCATCATGACAGCATTATGTCAAAGGGACTGCATGTCAATTTTGCGGGTACTGTTATTGATGTTCAAGTCGTTCATGTAACGCAATTGGTATTTTAATTTCATGTAAATATTTGCTTTTTGTCAACCAATAAAGGTAGCTATTTTGTATGATCACACGTCTCCGTGAATAAGCTTCATATTATAGACTGTATCATATAGATTGACTTGTATTCAAAAATATCTTTCGTTGAAAATAACTTAATAATAAATATTGTGCGGGCAAACTGTCCCTTGATAAGCACAACAGCATGCATTGGGGGGGGGGGATATTTTATCTGAGGTATGAGGGTGCATATCCTGTGGCTGATCTGAGGTCAAAGGTGCAAGGTTTTGGGCTGATCAGTGTCCTGATAGTGCTTGAATTGGAGCTGATCCGAGATCTGGTGCATGCATTGGGAATAGTCTGAGGTTTGAAGATCCCAGAATGGGGACTGATCTGATGTCTGAAGGTGCATGCTCCAGCACATTTTAGTGAACTGGATATAATGTATCATTATGGTATAAGCACGTCTTCTATTTTGCCTCCCCCAATAAAGGCAGCTTTTACGATCTTGCATACAAAATTAATAAAACTGAAAAAATAAAAAAACACTATATATATATATATATATATATATATATATATATATATATATATACATTTTCTTTTTCTTTTTTAAGAATTACTGTAAGATTTGTTACATGTTAATTCAAAGGAAACTCAGAATCCAATCAAGGAAGCCAATATATCAAGCATTTTATCCCATATCTGCAGGTACCGTCTGTAAAATATAACTTTTGAAGTTTTAAAGCATTCTTAGCAGCTTCCTATCAAAGAAGACACTTCAGGTTTATCGAGAAAAGAGCAACCATTTTTCTGGCTTGGAATAAATGAGTACCACTATCAGGGTTGGACTGGCCATCGGGACTACCGGGAGTTTCCTGGTGAGCCGATTGGTCAGTGGGCTGGGCCGGCTGTCACTGTGTCACTCACTCATCATCTCTCTGATTTGTGACATTTACGCTAATGCTTATGCTCCTGCACCCTGCGGCGCCAGGCCAGCCAATAGCCTTCATCGCGGCCGCCCACGACACTTCCCTCCTCCTAAGTGTACAGCCCTGTCCCAGCGGCGTGACGTCACTCACGGCCGGAGCCGAGGCGGGAGGAGATTAGCATGGTGGGAGCAGCTGTAGAGAGCTGCTGCAAGCAAGAGGAGCCAGCGCTGCCGAGGAGGAAGGAACCAACAACTTCATACAAGTGACGCCAACCTCCATTTCCTGGTTCTCATCTGACAGGTATAATATGATATGTGTGCGCCCGCTGCTGCAGCTACACTTTCTTCCCCCACAATCTCTCCAGTCTACACCATATATAGTTCCGCAACTGCTGGAAAACTCTTTCTGTGAGTGGGGGATCTGATGTTAAAGGGGGGCTTTTTCTGTGAGTGGGGGATCTGATGTTAAAGAGGGGCTCTTTCTGTGAGTGGGGGATCTGATGTTAAAGGGGGGCTTTTTCTGTGAGTGGGGGATCTGATGGTAAAGAGGGGCTCTTTCTGTGAGTGGGGGATCTGATGTTAAAGGGGGGCTTTTTCTGTGAGTGGGGGATCTGATGTTAAAGAGGGGCTCTTTCTGTGAGTGGGGGATCTGATGTTAAAGGGGGGCTTTTTCTGTGAGTGGGGGATCTGATGGTATAGGAGGGCTATTTCTGTGAGTGGGGGATCTGATGGTATAGGGGGGCTATTTCTGTGAATGGGGGATCTGAAGGTATGGGGGGCTCTTTCTGTGAGTGGGGGATCTGAAGGTATAGGGGGGGCTATTTCTGTGAGTGGGGGATCTGATGTTAAAGGGAGGCTTTTTCTGTGAGTGGGGGATTTGATGGTATAGGGGGGCTCTTTCTGTGAGTGGGGGATCTGAGGGTAAAGGGGGGCTCTTTCTGTGAGTGGGGGATCTGATGATAAAGGGGGGCTCTTTCTGTGAGTGGGGGATCTGATGTTAAAGGGGGGCTTTTTCTGTGAGTGGGGGATCTGATGGTATAGGGGGGCTATTTCTGTGAGTGGGGGATCTGATGGTATAGGGGGGCTATTTCTGTGAGTGGGGGATCTGATGGTATAGGGGGGCTCTTTCTGTGAGTGGGGGATCTGAGGGTAAAGGGGGCTCTTTCTGTGAGTGGGGGATCTGATGTTAAAGAGGGGCTCTTTCTGTGAGTGGGGGATCTGATGTTAAAGGGGGGCTTTTTCTGTGAGTGGGGGATCTGATGGTATAGGGGGGCTCTTTCTGTGAGTGGGGGATCTGAGGGTAAAGGGGGGCTCTTTCTGTGAGTGGGGGATCTGATGATAAAGGGGGGCTCTTTCTGTGAGTGGGGGATCTGATGTTAAAAGGGGGTTCTTTCTGTGAGTGGGGGATCGGAGGGTAAAGGGGGGTTCTTTCTGTAAGTGGGGGTCTGATGGTAAAAAGGGTCTCTTTCTGTATGCATAGGAGGACAGTGGCAGTCAGGGATGTATTCAGTAGCCTTGGGATGGGGGGCAGTAAAATGCACCTTTGCCTAAGTACACAAAAATCCTTGCACCGGCCCCGTCCCCAGGCACATGGATCAGGAGGCTGTGTGTGAGCGGCCAGAACCAGTTGTGCTAGAGCTGTTAGTGTCAGTTTACTGGGGGGCATGGCCGCCAGCTAGCTGATGCACGCTGTTGCATTCTGGGAGTTGTAGCCCACATGCTCAAGCTCCCGGGGGTGGGGAGGCATCACTGAGTTGAAAGACCCTGACACCCCCAGGGCCAGCTGATCCCAAATCCCATGTATCCATCCCTCATTTACCCTGCCCCAGTGCCCACCCAGTACCTCAAAAAAGGCCTTAACACTGTGGGTCCTGCTGGGAGCAGGCCTGTAGGTCCTGCTGGAAGCTGGCCATGGCCTGTGGCTAGCTCCCTGCAGGGCCCACAGGTTAGTGGCCGGCAGGACCCACTGGCCGCTTTGTAGGGCCGATCCTGGGCGGGTGCACCGCGAGCACAGTTTATATACTGTTTTTGTGCGTGTCTGCAAAAATTAAGTGGGCCGGTCTGGAAGAAGTCCAGGGCCAAATTTTTGTCCCAGTCCAGCCCTGACCACTATCTTCAAGTAATGAGAAACAAATTTTCCAAGATGATCCAAGACCAATATAATGAAGAACAGGGTTTCTTCTCTTGTAAACAATTATCATATGGAGCAGAGTTCTTCTATGTAAGCAGAACAAATGTATGGGTGCCACTCACCAAGGCATTCTCTTCTAGCCAACCAAGTATTAACAGTTAACATAGTACAGTCTACTGCATCTTCTAAAATGCAGGGAACTCTGGCATTCTAACTTTTAGAAAATAACACTGGTCAAATAAAAAAATATATATGTCCCCCCTCCCCCCCCCCCCCCATTTTTAAATTTTTAGCCTAGGCATTCCGTATAAAATAAAATAATGTTTGCTAGACAATATTGCCTAGTTTTTTTTCTTTCTTTAAAAAAAATGTATGTTTTACTTTGTTGTCTAAATAATGACAAAATTATTGCCAAATAAACAAGTTGATAGTGCAAATATAAAAATTGCTATGGTCCATAGGGGCATACCAGAAACTGAAGTGGTTAATTACACACTCCAGCAACATAAATAAGGTTATGGAGGTTGGGAGAGAGTTCCATTAATGCATAAATAACTGGAAGTACATTATATTTATATAAAAAAAAAAAAAATACTTACCATTAGTAGACTCATCTTTCTTGGCTTTACTTTTCTTTGAAGGAGGTGAATGTATATTTTTTTCTTCCACTTCTGTGTAAAAAAAACAAAAAACAAGATATTTGATTTCCTCTTTTTCTAACTTATTTACAGTATACATGCAGCACATTACAAAACAACCCTCCTACACTTGACTAACCACAAACAAAAATGAAATGCCCATTAAAAATATCAATGTGTTAGCTGAATATACATTAGTATCAAAATGTATGTACAATATATAAGTAAATTAGCATGATGATAATATAAATAAAGTAAATGAAGGGACTAATTTACAAAAGTGTGAAGTACAGTGAAGTGAAGTGGTTTGAGGTCTTATTTTTTACAGGGGAACTTGAGATAAAATATTCACTTAGAACATCCAGTCATGAAGAAGCTCTGTCTTTTCAAATTCCTCAAAGATGATTGGATATTTGAAGTGCACACAGATAGACCTAGTATTGCTGTAGTAAACCTGTCCAAAATACAGTAAAACCTTAGATTGCGAGCATAATTCGTTCCAGAAACATACTTGTAATCCAAAGCACTTGTATATAAAAGCAAATTTCCCCATAAGAAATAATGGAAACTCAAATGATTTGTTCCACAACCATTTATTCATAGGTCCTTCAGTTTATAGTCCATATAAAAAGATTATAGCAATGTGACCAGGTCATGTAACCATAAAATGTCCATCCACAAATGGCAGCCTTCACAAGGGGATTAGAAGCAAAATCCAGCAGGAGCTACAGAGTATAAAAGAGAAGAAAAGAGAGACGCCTCTAAGTGTAGCAATATGGTTACATTTAATGAAGGTACAACATTTAGCAACTAACATAGTTGATGATAAAAAGAGGCACATCTAAGTATGCAGGCATCCGGGGTTAAGCTGTCCACATAGACCATCTTCTGCACTCCTGGCTGTCACCGCTGTCAGTCTGCAATGGTGACTGGGAAGACTACCCTGCAGTAGAGCAATCTGAAAGGCGAGGCTTGAAAAGCTTGTGGAGTGCAGTGTGGAAGAGATGACGTCAATGGCGGTGCAGAGGATGGTCTATGTGGACATCTTTACCCCAGATGCCTGCATACTTAGATGTGCCTGTTTTAACCATCAACCATGTGAGTTTGCTAGATGTTGGGTACCTTCATTAAATGTAATATTGCTACAGTTAGAGGTGCCTCTTTTCTCTTTTATATTCAGTTGTGCCATGACACTACTCTTATATCAAGACATTGCTTGTATCTCAAGTCACAATTTATTAACAAATTTTGCTTGTCTCGCAAAACACTCTCAAACCATGGTTTTACTGTAATTTAATTTTATAGCATAAAAAAAATTGGAATGCAAAGTAATATTTATTTATATATATAGTGACAGTATGAGACTGTCACTGTGGAATTGGTCAGGTACAGGGCACAGGGTGTGCACATTGGCTGAGTGCAGGACTACGGAGGATAGATGTTGAGTGGAGAAAACTGCTTTTGCAGCTCTCTCAAGGTTTTGGTATTCCTGGATGGGGCTCCATAAATGGGATATTCCATAGTGTCTTGAGTTGGATGGAATCTCCAACCCAGTGTCCAGGTTTTGTGAAGGACCGGTTTTGGAATACCGCAGAGTTCCACCCATGAGACACAGGAGGTCTCATACAGGAGTCAGTGAGGCTGCATGTGGCAGCCAGAGCATGTGTGTCTGCAACAGACAGATAACAGTCTGAGGACTAAAGCCCGTACACACAAATATTTATACACACACACAAATGCAGTATATTAAAACATTTATTACATGCTAATTAAAAGGAAACCACAGCATCAAGCATTTTCTTTCAAATCTGAACAAAGTTCTACAGGTACCTTCTGTAAAATATACCTTTGCAAGTTTTAAATGCATTATTAGCAGAAAAGATCAATCAGTTTTTTCCTGGCTTGGAAGAAACATGTACTATCTTTCAGTAATAAATACAAATTTTTCAAAGATAATCCAACACCAACATAATGGAGAACACCAGAATTGTTATCTTTTATGTAATTAGCATATGAAGTAGAGTTTCTTTCTACTAGTCAACTTCTAGCCATGTATTGACATTTAACATAATACAGTCTACTGCATCCTCTAAAGTCCAAGGAACTCCAACATTTATAAAACATTTAAATAAAAACTGCCTACCTGATTTATTAATAATTTTACCTTTTTATAATATTAGGACCACATATTCTTACACATACATGCCCCTTTCACATGGGCGAACAGATCAGGTCTGCCTGTCAGTGTGAACAGATTTATGTCCATTTAAACCCACTTACCTCCGATCTGGTCCACTAAAAACCCCTTCATCTAGGAAGATCAGATCAGTGGGCAGTCGAGTGTAAATGGACAGCCGTTCAGTTTACACCTGACTGCCCATAGAGCAGGGTGGGCTGTGTTCGTGTCTGCTCTGCATAAACTGAGCAGACATGGACTTGTTATGTGCCCGCTCTGCTCTGCTCTGCTCAGCAGGGGATCAGTCCACTGATCCCCTGCTGAGCATAGTGGATTCAATGCTGTGTGAAAGGGGCCTTAGGATTACAGGTTTAAGAAGCAGCATTCAAGTTGGAAAGATATTTTAATGTTTTTATTTAGTTTTGAGGTTCAAGTTAAGTCGTTATTTAAAGCATAGCTATACTCAAAACCAAAAAATGTATATATTACAGTCCTTAGCTGTAGTGCCTGCATTCGTTTTCCTTTTTCCAGGGTTAATTCCCATATTTAAGTGACTGGCCTCAGATGATACACAGATGAAACAAATCCTCCCACATAGGTCATGACTGTCTATCTGCAGTCTTCTCCTCTCTACGTGCATTCAAAGACCAGCATTTTTAAGCTTGTCTGTGAGTTTAGAAAAAAAGAGATGGAGAGCTGAAGATACACTCTGCAGAGCTCAGTGAGGAGAGTTCTGAGAGCTGATTAGAGGGAAGGGACACACCCCCCTTAACACAGCACACAGGAACATAGCCGCGGCTGTCAATCAGCTGGAGGTCTTTCCCCTGTCACCATTTTTCTCTTGGTGTCAGGAAAACTTGTCAGAAGTGATTAATGCTAATAGCAGAGGAACAAAGCAGCAGACAGAAATTACACTTAAGCCTCGTACACAGGCTTAGATTTTCGGACGACCGATTTTTGTGGCATGCTAGTCTCATGTCGAAAGTGAAAAGGTTACCCACAATACGAAAATTTTCGGACCACAGATCACAACGTCAGAAGTGACGAAATGTGTTGAATAGTTTTGTATGTATTCTTTTGTTTCTGAGCATGCGTAAATATTATTATTATTATTCAGGATTTATATAGCGCCAACAGTTTACGCAGTGCTTTACAAAATAAACGGGAGACATTACAGTTATCATACAATAAAATCTTGCTCTTATGTTTTTTTCATACTAAAACTGTACTAATGAAAGGAAAATCGGATGCTGAGTTCACAACCGACAAAAAGTTTATAGTCTGCACATCCAGCTTTTGCCTGATGAAAAAGCGAAATCGGCTGTCGAAAGCACCGTACTAACGATCCGAAAATCGGCAGACAGCTCGTCGTACAAATGTTTCCATCCGATTTCCGTATCATGTGTACAGCCCTTTAGTGCTTTTAATTGAGCACACACTTTAAAGCGGTAGTAAACCACAGTTGGTTAAAAGAAAAAAAATCCCTGCAAGGCAATGTCATAATGTGCTAGTATGCATACTAGTACAATATGAGAAACTTATGAAGCCCTCCATTGCCGCGTTGTCACCGGTGAGAGGGCTGACATCTTACCCTGGTCTTCCTTTAAGGTTCGCAGTCTCCGGCTATGTGACTGGCCAGGGGCGTAATGATGTCACTCCCGTGCATGTGCGTGTGAGCCGCTGTTAATGGCACAGGCTCTGAAGGTCCGACCTTCAGAATGCATGCGCCGGTGATGTCACTGGCTGCATGCACTCTGAATATCTCCTAAACAGCGCAAGTTTGGGAGATATTCACAATACCTACAGGTAATTTTAAGGTGCTTACCTGTAGGTATAAGTGGTGTAACAGAATTTACTACCACGTTAATGAAAGCCAGTGAACTAGCTGGTAAAGGCTAAATTCTACCTCCCCCACATCAGTATCCAGAGTGCAAATGCCATGAACCAACAACTTGCATTACTAGTAAAGCATAAGCAATACAATTGACAAAAAATAAATACATTTTCACTAGAGGCCTTTACTGTGAAAACTGCTTCAGAAATGTTAGAATTGTTTTATTTACAATGGCAAAGTTATTAGAAATTGGATTTCTCATTACTGATACCTTCTAGCATTCTTACTCAACCACTGCCACATATAGACAAAAGAAATCTGACATAATTATTTTGTGATTTCAGGTGAAACCTTCAATTGCAGTTAATGGAAATACTTACTGGAGCATATAGTATTCCTTATATATAATCAGAATAATATTGGTTTTGATACCTGATCCACTTTTGTATTGTGTAGCAGCAGATGAATAAATTAATGCAACATTCATTTGTTATATAATGTTTCATAAGTACTTATAAAAGACGCTACACACAAAAAAAAACTATTTGAATTTAGCATCACACTCAAAGCAATGTCCTTGTAAGCAATGCATACAAATAAAGCAAAGCTAATTCAATAGACTGTTGGGTGTTCGGAGGACATTTAATAACTATCAGCTTCTGTGAACAAGAATTTCTTTAGGTGACAGAAGACAAATGTAACCTATTTACCCGGTGCCCTGAAGAGAAACGCCTTCATTAAATCATATTCTTACCATTTAACTATGCACTTTTGAATAAAGCTTGGTTTAATTTACTGAAAATTGGCTGGATAGGAGGAAATAATTAGATTTCTTCTAGTTACGAAAACAAAAGTAAAAGTGTAAGAGAATTGACAAATACAAGTCTATGGCAAGATCTTGGTACCTAAGAATAGATTTTTTACCATGAGATGAAAAGCTTTGAATAGATGTGGCCTACAATAAAATTTTAAGTTTGCCAAGCCCCAACTTACATGCCTTGATATGCACTGCGTCAGACAAAATTGTAGGTGTTACTATGCTTCACACTAACCCTTCACCTGATATAAGACATATGGAGAGGGTCTTGTTATGAGAGGGGGAAAGTGGCAAAATCCAATGCTATTACTCTAGTTTATATTCAGTTTTGATGTGCTCCTAAATTATTTAAATAAATGGATCTATGTCTGGCTATTTCCTACTCTGGCTGCCTAGAGGCGATCCCTGAAAACGTATCTTCAGTGAAGCCTTATCACGTCTCCAACTAATCTTTTATCAATCCCATAAGCTCATCCCACACAGTTATAATCATTTGTACCACTTGCCCCACCCTATTAGATTGTAAGCTCTCTTGTATTTTATTGTATTGGGACTGTATTGTCTCCCTTGTATATTGCAAAGCGCCACATAAACTGTTGGTGCTATATAAATTATGTATAATAATAATCCTGTATAATAATAATATTAATAATAATAATCTATAAACTCAATTCATTGTCACTTTAGGTTGTATTTTTTTAGGTATTTATTTAATTAAAATTTCAATATAAAATGTAAAAAGCAATAGCACAACATGTTAACAACAGCTTTCAATGCAATACTTACCTCCCCACCACAGAAAGACTGCTTCACTGCCACCATCATTTTTCCTAATTGAATGAAAATGAATGTCATTCAATTCACTTCCTGTACGTCCAGGTTGTCAAGCTCACACCCCCTAAGGGAGCATCACCACATTGGCCATGGGAGCACAGTAAAAAATGGCAGAGTGGAGATTTTAAGACCACTCAGGGTATAGAGAACGAGGAACCCAGAAAGTCATATGTACATCTGAAAGGTACATATAAGGGGTATTTATTAAATATATGTGAGGGAAGGGGTGGTTGGGTATGTGTGTTTTTTTTATAGAAGATTTGCTGTAAAGTACAAAAGGCAAGGGTATGGTATGATAAACATATTTCCATATTACTGTCAAAAATGCTTTAAAAAACAAGCCCTCATTGACCTCTATAGCCGTATGCACTGTGGAGAAATTCATTCTTAATTTCACAAGGCTCAGTTTACAAAGCTTAAAGTGATTGTAAATGTTTGATTTAAAAGACAAACAAACATTATATACTTAACTCCTCTGTGCAATGGTTTTGCACAGAGATGCCCTGATCCTCCTCTTCTGGGGTCCCCCAGCGGTGCTCCTGGCTCCTCCTCTTCTCAAGTGCCCCCTCAGAGAGCTGCTTTCCATGGGGGCACTCATGCGGGCATGCTCCCGAGTCCTGCTGCTGCGTCCAATAACACAGACAGCAGAACTCGGTCCCGCCCCCGGCTCCCGTGTCACTGGATTTGATTGACAGCAGAATGGTAGAGGGTTTACAACCCCTTTAAACTCTCAGTTTAATGATTTTTTTTTAAAGTGACAGTTATTTTCCAATGAGATTTAAAAATTGCAGTCACATGACTAAAAATAAAGATCCTTATTATTGTGTAAACTTTAATAAATTGAGAATGCAACCATATACATTGGATGATTGACATGGCTATGTGGGGTGGAGACTGCAGAACTAATGGGGTGATGGAAAGAAGGTACTGTATGTAGATAGATGGTAAGAGGATCACCTAGAATCATTTTTTGCTGTAGTCGGAAAAATCTATAAAATAATGCTGTATATGCAAATAGTGGAAGGAATTTCTATACACACTTATTTATTTATTACAGGTCAATGCGGATGAGTGTCTAGGAGGAACCAGCCTAAAATCCCCTTTTTGTTCAGTATTTTGGGTTAGCAGCATGGGCAATCAGCTACGCCTGCTACTCTCAGGTAAAAAAAAAACAAAAAAAACGGTATACCACCAGATTGCTCAATTTCTTCAAGAGATAGTTTTTACCAAAACAATTTAGGCAACACATGAATACAATTATAATAATAACAACTTGACCCTTGAAAGATTTATCCCCCCTTCATGACCAGGATTTTTTTTGCGATACGGCACTGCATTACTTTAACTGACAATTGCGCGGTCATGCAACGCTGTACCCAAATTAAAAATAGGTAATTTTTTCCCCACAAATAGAGCTTTCTTTTGGTAGTATTCGATCACCACTGAGTTTTGTATTTTTTTGCGCTATAAACAAAAAATGATCCAACAATTATGAAAAAAATATATATATATATATTTTACTTTCTGCTATAAAACATATCAAATAAAAAAAAAAATCGAAATTCTTCATAAATTACAGCCAATATGCATTCTGCTACATATTTTTGGTAAAAGAAAATCCCAATAAGCGTATATTGATTGGTTTGCACAAAAGTTATAGCAGCTACAAACTATGGGATATTTACTGGAATTTGTATTTATTTATTTCTTATACTAGTAAAAGTGGCGATCAGCTACTTTTAGCAGGACTGCGATATTGTGGCAGACAGTCTGACACTGACACTTTGTGGAACCAGTGACACTAATACAGTGATCAGTGCTAAAAATATGCACTGTCAAAGGACTGGAAAGGGGTTAACATCTAGGGTAATCAAATGGTTAAATGTGAGCCTAACCAGTGTTTTTGTTTACTATGTGTGCTGCTTTTACTAAGGGAAGTGATGAATTTTATTCCCTGCTTTGCAGGGACAAAAAATTAATCACTGTACCCCTGTCAGAACAGAGCTCTGCCTTGTTTACATAGGCAGAGCTCCATTCTGTGTTTCTCCTCACCAATCAGTAGGTGCCGGTTGACATCTATTGGTCGGCACCCACTGATTGACTTGTGCTGTGTCAAATCACAGTACAGCTGTGGTTCCGGAAGTTCTGGATCACATACTAGGTACGTGATCCGGCGCAGGAGAGACACTCATCTGCCTTATCACTAAGTTATGTGGTCGGCAAGTGGTTAACAGTCCATAGATAAACGTCAAGCTAAGATATGTTACATTTTAGAAGCTCACCATGCTGAATTAATCTAAAGCTGAATATATAGATGAATCTATACGGGAGGTGCTTTACCTACCATAGGATTTGTATTTCTGTCCACCCAGTTCTGAGATGTACACAGCTCTGCCACACAGCACAGCCCTCTGTAGCAGGTAAGATGATCTGATTTTTTTTTTTTAAAGTGATTGCAAATGCTAGTTATTATTATTTTTTATTAAAATTGCATGTCATACCTACAATTATTTTGCTCAGAGCAGTTTCAAATTCTCCTCTTCTTGGGTCCTCTGCTTGCGCTCCTGGTTCCTCCCCCTGCTGAGTGCCCCATAGCAAGCTTGCTTATAGGGGCACTCGTGCATGCTCACACCTGAGTCCTGCTCTTTAGAAGACACACAGTGCTTGACTTGGCCCTGCCCCCCCCCCTGCTCCCTCCTCACTGGTTGTGATTGACAGCAGCAGGAACCAATGGCTTCTGCTGCTATGTCTGAGCCAATAAGGAGGGAGAGAGCCGAGAGAGACTCGGCTCTTGTGCAAATCGTTGGATCAAGATCAGGCTCAGGTAAATATTTGGGGGTGGGGGAGGGGGGCACTGCATGCAGAAGGTTTTTTACCTTAATGCAGAGAATCTAATAAAGTAAAAAGAACTTCTGTCTTGACCCTCCCTGAGCTGTTGCTTCTGTTGATTCTCCCACACAGAACTCTGCTGTACAGGGGATTGCCAGAGGTTTATATCAAGTCAACTAAAGGTATTTTTCACTGCTTGCATTTCCCAAAAATAAAGTTAATCATACACACTGTGTATTTTTTTTTTCAGTCTCTAGTTGCTGGCAGCTGTCTGAAGAAGGTACAAATTATCTGTCACTAAAGTGCCCCGGGGCATGTGACTGTGACGTCATTGGAACTTGTGACTGTGACGTCATGAGAAGCCTATATTAATCTCTGCGGACCGAAGATTTAGCATTACTGCGAGAGGAAGCGACGAGTCAACATCGAGGAAGAGAAGAGGGAAGAAGACGCCAATGGCGACGACGGGAAGACCGGCCCCTCCACTAGCAAAAGAGCTTCAAGAAGGTAGTGGAGGGGCCGGCAGAAGGACAACGGAGAGCCGGACGAGACGACGGAGAAGACCGGGCCTCCGCTAGCAAAAGAGCTAAAAAGAAGTTAGCGGAGGCCCGGCGGAAGAAAGAACCGGAGAGCGGGAGAAGAACCGGAGAGCGGGAGAAGAAGAAGTCGATGGAGAAGACCGGGCCTCCGCTAGCAAAAGAGCTAAAAAGAATTTATCGGAGGCCCGGCGGAAGAAAGAAAGAACCGGAGAGCGCGGCGACGACACCGGAGACCCCCGAAGTCGGAAGAAGACCTCCGGAGCTGTGCACTAAAATACTTTTAAAAACTGTGTTGTGTTTTCATTGCCATTTTTTTTCCACCAGGTGAATGGGTAGGGGTACGATGTACCCCATACTCATTCACATAGGGTGGGGGGGCCGGGATCTGGGGGCCCCCTTATTAAAGGGGGCTCCCGGATTCCGCTAAGCCCCCCGCTCGCAGACCCCGACAACCAACGGCCAGGGTTGTCGGGAAGAGGCCCTGTCCTCATCAACATGGGGGCAGGTTGCTCTGGGGTGGGGGGGCCGCAGGTTGCCCCCCTGCCCCCGAGCACCAAACCCCCCATGTTGAGGGCATGTGGCCTGGTACGGTTCAGGAGGGAGGGGGGCCACTCTCTCGTCCCCCCCTCTTCCCCTGCGGCCTGCCAGGTTGCGTGCTCGGATAAGGGTCTGGTTTGGATCTTGAGGGGGACCCCCACGCCGTTTTTTCAGCGTAGGGTTCCCCTTCAAATCCAGACCAGACCCAAGGATCTGGTATGCTCCTGGAGGGGGAACCCACGCCGTTTTTTTCTTTAAAAATTGGCGTGGAGTTCCCGCTCAGGATTCATACCAAACGCAGTGCCTGGTATTGGCGGGAATCCACGTTGGATCCCCGCTCAATACAGTGTCGCGTCTCCTTGCTATTGCAGCGAGCGCGACACGTGTCGCCACCCTGCTGCCGAGATCTCGGCACTCCTGTCGCCGAGAATCTCGGCGATGGGAGCGCGATAGATATACAATATCGGCGGCACCTACTGTACCAGGCACTAGAATAAGCAAGGAAATTGCAACACATAAGAAAAGTCCCCATTTATGCCCAGGTTCACACTGGGCTGCGGGAGTGAAGCCGTGCAAATTCAGCTGAACTTGCACGATTTCACTCTCGCTGGTAGTCCCGATTTCAGCCGCGATTACAAAGACATCTGACACAGATGTCAATGTAAATCGCGGCCGAAATCGCAAAAAGTAGTACAGAAACTACTTTTTGAAATCGGTGCTGCGCCGCAGATGCGGCGTCGCACCGATTACGACGGTGCCATTGCCGGCAATTTGCGGCAAATATCGCCGATTTGACATGTGATTTGACATGTCAAATCGCATGTCAAATCGCACCAGTGTGAACCAGGGCTTAGAGACATAGGAGTTGATTCACTAAAACTGTATAGTGCAAAATCTGGTGCAGCTCTGCATAGAAACCAATCAGCTTCCAGGTTTTTTGGTCAAAGCCTAATTGAACAAGCTGAAGTTAGAAGCTGATTGACTACCATGCACAGCTGCACCAGATTTTGCACTTTCTAGTTTTAGTAAATTAACCCCCTAGTGTTTATCCAAAGCTGCGCATCATTAGATCTCATTCACCAACAATAGTTTATGGGAAAAAATAAACAAAAATTACCAGTGATAATTTAGCAATGATTGATTATTTTATCCAGAATTGGGGTGAGAACCATCTAAACTTCCCACTCCAATTGTTTTTATTCTTGACACAAGCAAGTGTAGCACACCCCCGCAGGAGCTGCTGGTTAAATTTGGGCCTTGCACGTTACCTCAGTATTTGTTGTCTAGGGGAAGAAAGTCCAATGTCCACACAAGATGTAAAACCTTAAGCTGGTTGGTTTTATTTCCCTTTTGCATAAAACATACGAAGAGTAGTAGAAGGTTGAAGGGAAGGGGTAGGTTCAGGTACACAGTACAGATCACTGGGAAAAACTCCTCAAAGTATAAAGTCAGTCACCACTCCTCCCTGAGTGGGTATTGCTCACCCGGATAGGCCCCTCTCACCTGGCCTAGCAGCCAGAATGATGCACGAACTATGATCAGGACCAGTCTCTGCCACAGACCGGTTGTGGACAAAATTGGATAATCCGGGGTCCTCTGCCACAGGACTTAACTCCCGAACTTCCAGCCAAACAGTCAAGAGCCTTTAAGCTGAACTGGCAGACTGCAAGGTAAAATTTTGTTAGAATTACCAGGCCCTCCCCAAGACACAGCCTTCCGCTTGGTCTTTTCCAGGACAGGTCCTCCCCTGGTTTCCTCCATTGAGTGGCTTCCTCCCTCAGGACAGACAGCACAGGATCACCTTCAAAGGGTAGACCCCAGTCAGCGTAACTGGGCCTACTAAGCAGAGTTGCAGCCTCGGACCAACACGTCTCCGAGGCTGAAATCACACAATATAACCCTCGCGCCAGGAGGACGAAGGACCCCAAAAGATGGTGTCTGCCCCTTATGTACCCCAGCATGCTCAGCGGGTAGACCACGCCCACTGAACTGTTCCCGGGAGAAGGTATCCAATGCACTCTGACTTCCACATTGGCCTGAGGTGGTAACGCCACCTACAGGCAAACAGTGGGAAGTTTTCCAACACAGCCATAGCCGGAACAGAGGCTAATTTAACATTAATCCTTTACATCTAAACCCAACTATTGGCTCAGATACCCTCTAAATTTAACATAGCACCCACTCATTGGGAGCAGGGCGCTACACAAGAATTGTGAAGAAACAGTAAATAATGATTGATAATTGATAGACCTGTTCAGAATATTGACAGTCTTGCCCTGTTGATTGATTGGATTGATATTGTACTTGTGTGGTCATTATTCTTCTATTGGCGAAAACTTGGCTGGTGGATTAATTCTTGTTGACAGAAATATGAAGGATCGCAGAAACAAGTCTGCTATACTACTACAAATGTCTACTGTAACACCACCATGCGTTCTACATTAATGTCACTGTATCTGGATAGTATAAGGACTCTTTAAAGCCAATAAACATTGAGGGCATCTGGAAATATTTATATTAAGCTGAGGTTATTTGAGTGTTATACAAATCCTGCTGCAATCTGTAGCTACGGAAATATTTTGAGCATATGCGTAATCATAATCAGAAATAAATAACACCTGATCAGATCCATCCCGTGCTCTCAGGTGGCATCATCATGTGTGCGTACAATTATCTCTATATACAGACAGATGAAAGGGAGAAATGGCCTCTGAACGAAGGGGCTTTGTTGTGCTGAATGACATCAAATAGCCTTTGAAGAATTGGAGTAAGTCTCAAAGCTAATCATTTTACATGGTTGTGCCTACTAAAACGAAGACTAAACCCCCTTACTCTTTAGATATCTAATGGAATTGAAACATGTGGATACCTTTAAGTCCAACTCACTATAACCTGTCTGGATATACTTTCAGATTAAGTGAAACACACTGATTTTATATACTATAAATATCTGGAAAAAACATACCCAGCACTGCCTTGGTAAAGAGACACCAATCTTTTTTTTTTCATAAGGGCTCTTCCATACAACCTCTTTGTCTCTATTGTGTCCTGTAGTAACATGGATGTTGTCTGGATTAACCAATGAAAGAGCAGGGAGCAAAAAATTGATACTTCTAAAACTATCAATTCTTGAACAGGCTTCAGAGGACAATATTTTTTCAATAAGTGGCATTCAACAGCCCAGTGAGCAAGAAAGGCAAGTATTTACTCTCTTATTTTTGCAAGAAAAAGTTTTTTTGGCAATTACAAATTCACATCAGGGTCACTTTAATGCTTTCCAACCTAGAAGTCCTGAGATCATTAAAGGGGTTGTAAGCCCTCATGGTTTTTCACCTTAATGCATTCTATGCATTAAGGTGAAAAACCTCCTGTAGTTCTGCAGCCCCCCCCCCCTTTTACTTACCTGAACGCTGTCTTTCTCCGGCCGGGAATGAGCACACCAGCTCTAGCTCGTGTCCTGATTGGATAGATTGATAGCAGCGCAGCCATTTGCTCCCGCTGCTGTCAATCAAATCCAATGACATGGGCGCCGGGGGCGGGGCCGAGTTCTGCTTTTTGTGCGAATACACGCAAAAGCAGAACTTTGAAGCACGCCTGCACAGGTGTCCACCAAGGAGAGCGCTTCTCCGACTTGGACACCCAATGTGGGAAGGAGCTACCAGCGCCACTGGGGGACCCCAGAAGAGGTGCCACTCTGTGCAAAACGAACTGCACAGTGGCGGTAAATATGACATGTTGGTTATTTAAAAAAAAAGAACAAGGGTTTACAACCCCTTTATTACATCATTAATGTATATTTTAAATTAATGCAGGGACCACAAAAATGCTTGCCAGCTTGCATTTAATCTACTTAGCCTATTATCAGCTTTTTTCCCTGATAGCAAGCAATGGAGCTGCAAGTTTGAAAATGACTTGCTGAGCTATTGCAGGACTTGCCAGGCTTCACAGGTTTGTTGCACAATTGCAGCAAGTCCACATTACATGACTCCAGAACATCTTTCTTTTCAAACATTCTGCAAGTCTGCTGCAAGTTCTGGTTCAGTTATGTTGTGCAATAGTCCTCCCACCACAGGGGCAACTGTGACTTGTGGAGTTCTTGCTGTAGACTCACCACTGCAACTTTGCTCTTGCTAGAGATGCAAATTTGCTACAAATTGGAAAAGTGTCACCTAGATCTTGTGCTTCAAGTGCTCTGCAAGTGTATACTTGCCAGTGAAAATGTGCAGCAAGTTAACATGACTTACATTTCAACACTGCCACAAATTGGTGGCAAGTTATTCTTGCTATCTGGGTTGCAGGTTTGGCATGTGAGAGGAAGTAACAGAACAAGGAACATATTAGTTCTGAGCTGACAAAAAACATTCTGGTAGAAGGAGAGGTCAGAGTGACAAAGAGATGAGCTCACTGTGCTGTTTCTCCTCTCACTGTCCATAGCAGACTGCAGGCATGTCCAAGATGACCTGGGTTGAGATGAAAGTAGTTTTAATAGTGATGATGAATAGTGATGGCCATCAGACTGGGGACATCTAAAGACAGAAAAACTACTGCGGGGGGGGGGGGGGGGGGTGTGGTGCGGCGCGGGGGGGGGATCTTTGATTTGAAGCTGAATTGCAGAAAAAGCTAGTTTTGTAACTTTACCTTCAAATGAGCTATTCATTTTTATCTTGCAATTTTTGACAACAGTTCTTCTTTAAGTTACTAGACAAAATAAAGAGATTTCTTATGAACTAATATCACATGAACTATTAATGTCACCAATAGATGACTGACATTGGATATATAAATAACTTAGGAAACACTTTTAGGAAGCCAGAATATTGAAGACAGCAGCAAATCAGAGTTAGGAAATATATAAATATAAAGTGACAAGCAGATAGAAATGCCTTAATTGAAAAACAATGAACCGAGCCAAAACTGAAGGAAGTTTGGGATGACCCTGGGATGAGTCTGGAGCTGTCAGAACACCACCGCTTATAGGACAGCTTGAAATGAGATGTCCTTGGTGCTGAAACGTATTATAGTTACAGTGTAATAACAGTGCCCGAAATTTCTGCAAGAAACAATATTTACATGGAGTGACCATGCTGCCTTGCGCCATTCTTAAACCATCCAATCAGATTTCGCCACATGACTCAAATTTTCTTTATTTTGACACTATTTATTTTGTACATAATTATACAAGATAGTAGATGTGAAGCTTTATTTCCTACAACAATCAATCACATTATACATTTCCCTACACGTCGGACAGCCTTTTTTCTGCTTTGTTACACACAACAAGACACTCTACAGATTAGCATCACCCCCCTGCTCTGTACTTACTATGGGAACACTTTGGGGTTAATTTACTAAAACTGGAAAATGCTAAATCTGGTTCAGCTCTGCATAGACACCAATCAGCTTCCAGGTTTTTTGTCAAAGCTTAAGTGAAAAAGCTGAAGTTAGAAGCTGATTGGCTGCCATTCACAAATGATTTTGCACTCTCCAGTTTTAGTAAATCAACCCCTATGTGTTGGCACAGTCATCTGTAGTCATACTACAGGAGTGCATGGAAGGGTGACAATGCCACTTCAGCATTGCAAAGCAGTGGGGGAGTGTTGTCACCCTAGTACAGGGCAGCATTGTGACCGGCAGGATCTCCAGGAAATATAAAAGCCACATAATTTTTTTGGTCCATCGATGCTAATTGAGAGCCCATTGAAATTAAATTGACACAATTAATGCAATATGCAAATACTCACACACAAGTGTGAATGGGCCCTTAACCCTTTCAATACAGGACTTTGTATACCACTTCCATACCGGGCCTATTCTGGCACTTCTCTCCTACATGTACAAATCATCATTCTTTTGCTAGAAAATTACTCAGAACCCCCAAACATTATATATGTTTTTTTAGCAGACACCCTAGGGAATAAAATGACTGTCGTTGCAACTTTTTTATCTTGCACGGTAATTTTTCAAACGCCTTTTTTTGGGGAAAAAAATGGTTTCATGAATTAAAAAATAACAAAACAGTAAAGTTAGCCCAATTTATTTGTAAAATATGAAAGCTTATGTTACGCCGAGTAAATAGATACCTAACATGTCACGCTTTAAAAATGCGCACACTCATGGAATGGTGCCAAACTTCGGAACTTAAAAATCTCCATAGGCGACGCTTTGAAAATTTTTACAGGTTACCAGGTTAGAGTTACAGAGGAGGTCTAATGCGTTTACATATGTGGGCCAGACTTACGTGTGCATTCGCTTCTGAGCGCGAGCTATTGGGGACAGGGGCGTTTCACTTTCTTTTTTTTTTACACTTTTTTTTTACACTTTTTTTCTTTTGATCACTTTTATTCCTATTATAAGTAATGTAAACATCCCTTGTAATAGGAATGTGTGTGACAGGTCCTCTTTATGGAGAGATGCGGGGTCAATAAGACCCCACATCTCTCCTCCAGGCTGGAAAGCATGAGATTGTGAAAAAAATTCACCAATCTCATGCTTACTAGCCACAATGGCGGCTTTGTTTACTTTTGAGAACCCGGGCGTGACGTCATCACATCGTGCCCGGGGCTCCGACGGTCATAGAGATGACTGTTGACCATCTGGTCACCAGTTATCTCTATGCTCATCATGTGACCACTTGCGCCGGACGATTCTTTCTCCGGGCACCCGATGGCTAGGGAGAGCCCGGAGAAGCACCAGATGGCGGCGGGAGGGGGGGGTGTCCCCTCCCGCCGCCTATAAGAACGATCAAGTGGTGGAACCGCCACTATGATCATTCTTATGGTGCACAGAATCGCTGGCTAAAGAGAAGGATATCTGAATGATGCCTCTAGCTGCAGGCATCATTCAGATATCCCCCCACAAACCCAGAACGTCATATGATGTCCACCCGGAGGGAGAGAGGGTTCCTGCCGGCGTCATTTTACAATGACCCGGTATGGAAGTGGTTAAAGTAAACATACGCTTTAAAAGAGAAGTATGGCAATCAGTTTTTTTCTTTTTAATCATACTTACCTTGCTGGATACAGTAACGGTCCGATGTCCCCTGCCAGCTCTAACACTGAGAACTGAACAAACACCACCGAACCAAACACCACTGATCACTCAGTTCCCTGTCAGTCCTTGGCTCTCTGCTCTGCTCTCCTCCCCTCCTCGCTCACTGGAGTGCTGGGCTGTGGAGGGGGCAGTAGTGGCCGCCTCAGGATCTCAGCGGTTCGATGAGCGGCTGAGTCGGGTGCTGGTCCAAACCTATGGGCGTATCCCGACCATATGGTCGCAACCTTGCCCGAGCCTGAACCGGCTCGGTGATGTCAGCATACTGCGGATTTCAGCCCTGCTGAAAACGGGTCACAGGAGTGCGGAAAGAACTGCACTTCTGTGATCCACTGGAGAAGTACAGCCAAACGAGCTTTGCTGAACTTCTCCTTTAATGAATGCAAAAACATGCAGTTTGTAAGAATATGCCTGGTGTGAAATAATATATTACCTAGACACAAAAGCAGATGGTAGGTGGAGGTTTGTTAATTAATTTTAGTAAATTGTAAAAGTTGCAGCTGAAGAGAAAATCTATAGAGTTGAGTGTCGCAAAACAACTGTTCAAGACTGTTTTAACAATTTGTAGAGTTTTATTGGATCCAGGTCTATGCATGGGATATTAAGATTATGAATCATCATTTTAAGTTTAAAGCAAGTGTGTCCAAAAAAATGAAACAAAATACAATGGGGATGCCGGTGATTTCAAATAAATTCATATTCCTAATTACAAGCCAAATCTACAGTATGTGCAACCAAGTGCAAGCCAATCTATGCAAGTAAATAATGTGCAAGACAATCTATGTATGATAGGTGCTATATAAGGATCTCGATTGCAAAGGTAACCCATAACATTTTTATTACCTGGGCAAATTGGACCTATAATGTTGATTATACTTCTTTCTATTGGAAGCCAGTTTGCTGACTGGCTTCTCATGACAAACATATATTGTTGACAGGTCCCCCAATGCCAAAATCAAAAGTTTCTGCTAACATTGTGCTGCCTACGGTTTATGACATGCATGTTTTTATACTTTATACAATAAAATGTTAGTTTCCTAAAATCTGTTCCCAAGGAAGCCCCCCCCCCCCCCCCCAAAGACATGCCACCCCAGACCCCTGTATATGTTTCCCTTTCAATAAATCAATTCCAACACACTATTGATTTTATTGTTTTAAAGCTGAAGTTTTAGTATTTTGCAATGCTGGTAGATAGTGGTTGGTTGGAGGGATCAACACATTGCTATACAGTACACATAGGTGTGCGCAGCCTACTGCATTAGGGTGTGCACCCCAAAGCTCAAACACACATCATGCCTTTCTCTGCAGCCTCAGCTGCACTGGACAGTGCATGGATGGGAAGTTCTGTGTTGAGTGGCTTCCTGTTCACTCACAAACTGAACAATAGTGAACAGAGTTTACTATGCTTCAGTTATGAATGGAGACAGAAAGCAAGTGTGTACTCTGTGTTCATTTAGAAAAGGTAGGGGCTGGTAAATTACATAATTACTGACCCCTTCCCCCACTCTCCATTCTGAAAAATCTCCTGCAGCAGCCGGTGGAAAGAGGACAGGAGGGAAGCCAGCAGCACTGCAGGGCAGGGAGTCAACAAGAGGGGGTGGCAATAGGAGGAACGGCACTGTGCTTAGTGATTAGGGTGTGCTCAGGCACACCTGGCACACCCGCTGTGCACGCCTATGACAGTACATATAGTAGTTTCCTAAAAACATCACATAACTCTTCCTCAGCACTCCTTTCAAGAGCCCTCAGCCCTGATGCAAGAAGCAGGCTGGCTTAATGTAATATTAAAGGCTTGGCTTTTTGAAAAAACAAAACAAAGATTTCACACTCACCTGGTCTGTGTAGTGGTTTTGCACAGAGTAACCCCCGATCTTCCTCTTATCGGGTCCCCCCGTTGATGCTCCTGCCAAGCGCCCCCCGGGAGCACCCGAGCCGCTGCTCTGTGAGTGCATTCACACACAGAGCCGTGGCTTGGCCCCACCCCCTCTCTCTCCTCATTGGCTCACTGGCTGTGATGAAGAGCAGCAGGAGCCTATGGCGGCCATTGATGTCTCTGCCAATGAGGGGGGAGAGTCCCCGGAGAGCCGAGGCTCTAATGCAAATCACTCAAGGAAGATTGGGCTCAGGTACGTATTAGGGGGGCTGCTGCACACAGAAGCGTTTTATCTTAATGCATAGAATGCATTAATGTAAAAAAAAAAAATTTTGGCTTTAGGACCACTTTAAGTATCAAAATACCCTGATGGTGGGTGTTCTTAGGCAGACTGCATTTCAATGCAAACTAAGCTCAGTAAATCTCATATGTGATGCTCAGCCTCCATGATTGAAATAATTGAAGTTTAGTAAATTAATGGGGGATGTCCTCCAGTCAGAAAATGTTGTGTGCTCTATCTGAATTGCTGCAGCTGTTCATGCTCACTGTGAGAAGCTCATTGTGTGCAGTGCAATCAGTTTAACCATTTAAGGACCACCTAATGCCAATATACTTTCGGCAGAATGGCATGGCTGGGCACAAACACGTACAGGTACGTCCTCTTTAAGATGCCCAGCCGTGGGTCGGGCATGTGCCGCCGGTGGCGCACTCATGACTCGGTCCTGAGCTCCGTGACCTTGCCCGCGGGACCCGCAGACCCTATCACCACTGGTGTCCCGCGATCGGGTCACAGAGCTGAAGAACGGGGAGAGGTAAGTGTAAACAAACCTTTCCCCGTTCTTCCTAGTGAGAGTGTCACTGATCGTCTGTTCCCTGTCATAGGGAACGACGATCAGTGATGTCACACGCCAAGCCACGCCCCCACACAGTGGGAATCACTCATTAGGTCACACTTAACCCCTTCAGCTCCCCCTGCAGGTTAACCCCTGCCAGTGTCATTTTCACAGTAATGAGTATTTTTATAGCACTGATCGCTGTAAAAATGATAATGGTCCCAAAATGGTGTCAAAAGTGTCCGATGTGTCCGCCATAATGTCGCAGTTACGATAAAAATTGCTGATCGCCGCCATAACTAGTAAAAATAAAATAAATTAATAAAAATGCCATGAAACAGTCCCCTATTTGGTAGAAGCTATAACTTTTGCGCAAACCAATCAATAAACGCTTATTGCGATTTTTTTTTACCAAAAATATGTAGAAGAATACGAATCGACCTAAACTGAGGAAACAAAATGTTTTTTTATATATTTTTTGGGGATATTTATTATAGCAAAAAGTAAAAAATATTGAATTTTTTTCAAAATTGTCGCTCTATTTTTGTTTATAGCGCAAAAAATAAAAACCGCAGAGGTGATCAAATACCACCAAAAGAAATCTCTATTTGTGGGAAAAAAAGGACATCAATTTTGTTTGGGAGCCACGTCGCACGGCCGCGCAATTGTCAGTTAAAGTGACGCAGTGCCGAATCGCAAAAAGGGGCCTGGTCCTTTAGCAACAAAATGGTCCGGGTTTAAGTGGTTAAACCATTTTAGTATGGGAGAGTAACCTGATAAACTGAAGGTAAGGCTGGAGTACAGCTGTCATCTAAAGTTAAAAATGCCAGCAAATATTTGTCATAGCAATTGACTTGCGTTAGATGTGGCATTTTGTATTTAACATTTAAGCATATACAAGGAGTATAGAAAAGAAAAAGGGATGAGGTTATACAGTACATGTCAAAGTGACACTAGCAATGCAAGGCAAATCAAGTCAGGCAGATAAATGTTTTAACTATATCTAGAAAACTACGGGTATGCCTCTTCATCAACCTGAACAAGGAAAAAGGTTCAATGTCACCACGGGGAATCAGAATGAGAGAGCAAGGGTCAAAGCTATGTGGAGAGAGATGAGAGTATGTGTCATTTTTGACATCCATTTATTTACCGTAAGTAGCGATACAAGATGGTATAGATCAGAATAAAATGAAAAAATATATATATATTACCTTATTTCAAACTTTTGTACTGGGAAGTTTAAATGTATTCATGTCAATGGAGGAGAAATGGGGATGTACCGGAGAAATAGGTTCTGGTACTAATACAGAAAGACAAAAATTCATTGTTTAAACCAGTTAAATAGGATTTTTGTACCTTTTTGCTGTTCATTTACATTTGGAGATGTTGCTACCAATGAATGAGCAATAAATTGAAGGCTGTAAATGGACATTTTGGTCAATTGTATCCTTTTTCCAGGAGACTTGAGCTAAATAAAATAGATATTCCAGCATGATAGTGTCCCAAACATTGATAGAAGTCTACAAAGAATTGCTTAATTAAGCAGAAAATCAATGTTCCTGTCTGGCTTCGAGGTCTACAGAAGACACGTCAAGCTGAAAAGAAAACAGTGGCTCTGGTGTGCCCATATAAACTCTACAGGAGACCAGAAAATAAATCTTATGTTGTCTATAAGGTAAGCAAACCTATCTACACTTTAGTTTATATCAGTTTGTTTTTACACTATAGCTGTATTTAACATTTATATTGGTGCCTTAGTCCTCAATTTATACCACGAACATAGAAATATTAGAAAACATTACAACAGCTAATGAAAGGTTAGTAAACTTGTGGTTGGTTTACTGAACAATGTGATTTTCTAATAAAGAACTGCAAAGGTATTCAAAACGTTCAGCAACGGCAAAGAAAAAAAGGAAAACCAGCAGTTATAATTTTAGTATCTTGGATGGTACAATAGATTTGTGTTAATAGTCAAAATAGGAAAAGCCGGCAACTCCACATCCATATCCAAATGTAAATATTTATTGGTACATATAAAAAAAATACAAGGGATGACGCATTTCAGCACACCACCTTGGTCACAGCACAAAGATAAAAAGGACAAACATGCTAAATATAGTAAATAAGAAGGGACCAGCCCCACCCACCGCCCCATGAGGAAGGAAAGATTCACCCAAACGTGGTATTTAATTATAATAGGGCAGATATACCAACTCCCCCTTTGAATTCACCATAACATAAATCAAATACAAAATCTAACTTGAAAGTGAGAATTCTTCATAATGGACACAACAGTTGTCCAGATCCAGGAACTTTAGGATGAACTGTGGGTATATTAGTATTGCTCCCTCCACAATACAAGCGTTATTTTTGTCTAGGGTACCTTAACCACTTCCCGTCCGGCCTATAGCAGAATGACGGCCGGGCGGTGGTTCAGTTATCCTGACTGGGCATCATATGACGTCCAGCAGGATAACAGCCGACGTGTGCCCGTGGGGGAGCGCATTGTGGCGATCAGTGGTGCGGCGTGTCAGTCTGACGCACCACTACACCGATCTCGGTAAAGAGCCTCTGAAGGAGGCGCTTTACCATGTGATCAGCCGTGTCCAATCATGGCTGATCAAGATGTAAACAGGAAGAGCCGTTGATCGGCTTTTCCTCACTCGCGTCTGACAGACGCGAGTAGAGGAGAGACGATTGGCTGTTCTCCTAACAGGGGGGTCTGTGCTGATTGTTTATCAGCGCAGCCCCCCCTCGGATGCCCGCCCAGGACCACCAGGATGCCGCCAGGACCACCAGGGATGGCCACCCACATTTCAGTTCCTGAAATATATAAGAAGTCAGTGGTTGACTGAGTCAACATCCTCCATCAATATGTGACATACTGTATTCGTTTTGGGTGGATTTTGTCTTTAACCACTTCAGCCCCGGACCATTTTGGCTGGTTAAAGACCAGGCCACTTTTTGCGATTCGGCACTGCGTCGCTTTAACTGATAATTACGCGGTTGTGCGACGTGGCTCCCAAACAAAATTTACGTCATTTTTTTCCCACAAATGTAGCTTTCTTTTGGTGGTATTTGATCATCTCTGCGGTTTTTATTTTTTGCACTATAAACAAAAATAGAGCAACAATTTTGAAAAAAAAATCCATTTTTTTTATACTTTTTGCTATAATAAATATTCCCCAAAAAATATATAAAAAAACATTTTTTTTCCTCAGTTTAGGCCGATACGTATTCTTCTACATATTTTTGGTAAAAAAAATCGCAATCAGCGTTTATTGATTGGTTTGCGCAAAAGTTATAGCGTTTACAAAATAGGGGATAGTTTTATGGCATTTTTATTAATTATTATCTTTTTACTAGTAATGGTGGCGATCAGTGATTTTTTATCGTGACTGTGACATTATGGCGAACACATCGGACACTTTTGACACATTTTTGGGACCATTGTCATTTCACAGCGATCGGTGCTATAAAAATGTGAAAATAACACTGGCAGTGAAGGGGTTAACCACTAGGTGGCGCTGTAGGGGTTAAGTGTTCCCTGCATAGTGTTTCTTACTGTAGGGGGGATGGGCTCTGTGTCCCATGACACCGATCTCCGCTCCGAGTACACGGAGCCGAGATCAGTGTCATTGTCACTAGGCAGAGCAGGGAGATGCTTGTTTACACAGGCATCTCCCTGCTCTATACCTCCGTGAGACGATTGCGGGGATCCCCGCGGCAATCGAGTCCGCGGGACCCGCGGTCCGACTCACGGGGATGGCGGCAGGGTCGCGAGGGCGCCGCTGCCGCCGGAACGCGCTCGACCACACGGACAGGCATTTAAAGGGACGTACAGGTACGTTGCTGTGCCTGTCCGTGCCATTCTGCTGACGTATAAGTACAGGAGGCAGTTGGCAAGTGGTTAAACAGCTCACCATTAGTGTTATGGTGCATGTGTTTTCCTTTTCGCAAGGTGATAATATACAATCTGTTTTTATTTAAGTATTCGCAAGACAGCGTTTGGGATGCAAGTTCATATTTTAATGTTTTACAGTTTATAGCATCTCTAATTTTTGTTTTGTATTCCTACAGTGATTGTTTATGGTAATAGGATTTTTACTAGCCTGGCGCTGCAAAGAGCATCTCGACAGACAATTACCTATATCAGCAAATGTGCTTTGAAGAAACACACTTTCAAACAGTAAAGACAGAGTTTACTAATGTGATACAACTGAATAAAAGATAAACAGCATGTGTGTACACTTATGCAGTTTGAAAATGTACAGAACATTATACAGAAAAATATTTGTTGAAAGGACTGATTGTGAAGAATGAATACAGTCAAAGCCAGTACTCTAAGATATTAAGATAGAATCTTTTTACTTTGACAGGTCATTAAAATCAACAGAAGATGACAAATAGCTTACGCATTTTGGAATAGCTGAGTTAGCCATGACCTAGGGCACTTAGCATACAAAATGAGTAAGCTAAACGTGTCATCGCCTGTTGCTTCTAATGCATTGTCAATTAAAAACCAAGTTTTATTTTCCTATTTTGGGAATAATGACCTCTTATCTCTTCAGTGACCAAGAATGGGTATGTTTAATTGAGTGTAATTATAGAGGGGTGGTTAAAAGAGAAATCATAGGTGGATGCAGGTCCGATGCTGCATCTGTCCCCCGCTGGCTCTAAGACTGAGAACTGAGCAATCAAACACCACCAATAGCTCAGTTCTCCCTGCAGCTCTGAGCAGGGAGCAGTGACTGTCAGTCACTGGCTCTCTGCTCTGCCCCGCCCCTAGCTCACTGCAGCGCTGGGCTGTGGAGGGGGGCGGTAGCAGCTGGCTCAGGCATTCAGCGTCTCACTGAGAGGCTGAGCCAGGTGTCAGTCCAGGCTCATGGGTAGATCCTGACCAAATGGCTGCGATCTTTCCCCAGCCTGGACCAGCTCTGTGATGTCAGCCGACAGCAGGCTTCAGCCCGCTGTCAGCGAAAATGGGTCACAGGAGTGAAGAACGAACTGCACTCCTGTGATCCACAGGAGAAGTACAACCAAATGAGCTTTGGCTGTACTTTATCCTTTGAGGAGGAACTTGCACTTCAATTTTTTTCAGTATTCTGTTCCCCAAGGGACAAAGTATATGCAGTATATTGTCCCGTGTTCCTACATGCTTTGTAAGCCTAACTACGAGATACCCTCTTATCCCCCGCAGTTATCCAACAACATATCTAGCAAAGAGACATCTGTTGATAACCTGTGCTTGTGAGAAGTGGCAGCAAGAAGAATGCACAGGCAGGGGGGACACCCTGTTTGACCTCCTAGCTAGACTTACAGTACAAAGCATGTAGTAACATGGGATAAAGTACTTTATGTACTTTATCCCCTAGGAGAAAGAACTTAAAAAAAAAAATTAAATGAGATCTCTTCTTTAACCACCCTCTTCTATTTGAGAGAACTGGGCACCTATCATCTTCAGTTCGGAAGTATGCACATAAGTCTGCAGTCAGTGTAGTAAATGTGGGACACACTTAATATTTATAACTATATTATAATTATTGTTATTGTTGTTAATATATTATTACTACATTGTGACATTGGAGATTGGTACACAGACAACACTGAAGGCTCATCTGTTGTAATTCTAGAACTTGGCAGTGAAGCCTTCATAAGTATACATAGCTATCACATGTTCAACAAACCTCTTATGGCTGCATGCATCTCACAATTTGGTTTGCTCTCTCGTCTCTCGTGATGTATATTATGTCGTTTTCCTGGATTGTGCCATCCTAGCAGTTGCAAAACTAAAGTACATTGGCACAGATCTGGCTCTGTCTCAGTGCCAGTGCCTGAGCGTGAATCTATTCAGTTTGAATCCTGGACCTGCTTCTCCAGTGACAACTCAGCATTTTTGCTTTTGGTTTTGCACCGGTTTTGTGATTTTGTAGTTCAACTTGGCTTATGCCCTGACCCCTGCCAACTTCAGATTACCTTTGCTAATGATTAGGTTTGTATATTCATTTTCTGCTCTCTGTTTGCCACCTGTCTATTTGATTTTCTATTCAGTTTGATTCTTGATCATGCTTATCTACAGTATTTGACTTCTGCCCTGTCCTGATAAGGACTATGTTGAATGATCTGGCACTTTGCTTTGATTCTGCTTGTCCAGCTAGCTGTCACCCGCCAAGCACACTGACCTTGAACCAGATATCCTGGAGAGTGAAGTCAAGTGGGCCTTAGAAATCATTGCTAATAACAAAGCTAGCGTAAGTGATGGTATCCCAGCTGAGTTCTTTAAAATCCTAAAAGACGATGCTGTTAAAGTGCTGCACTCAATATGCCAACAAATTTGGAAAACCCAACAATGGCCACAGGACTGGAAGAGTCACATTCTTTTTTCTCAAGAGTTCACATTCTTTTTTTTTATTTTTTTTATATATATTCTGTATCTATTGAGAAAAACATACATAACAAATAAAAGAGAAACATATGGCATATACGGACCACAGTGAGCATACAATCATATACGGTTCAGAGGATACAACTTGGCAACAGAAGAACAAGGTACAGTTTCCTAGGTGATGCTACAGTTCCGCTGGGGGGAGACTAGCCCACCCAGCTAGCAGTCTTGTCTGCTACTATTTCTCGGGGTTAAGGATCATACTACTCAAGGAGAACCCACATCCCCGCGCCTCATATGGGGAGGGGGCCAAAATAGCCTCCATCAAACCCTCCCCGGCCGAAATCCGCCCATGGGCACGAAGAGGTGAGGGACCCCGCTCCTCTAGGAATCCCTTCTCCCCAATCAGATGGGGAAGAGACTTCATCTGCATGTGAAGATCCGGCCCAAACTAGGGGCCAACCCCTGCAGCCTGTATATGACCTGGGCTGAGCAAACATGCGAGGATCCAGGGTGTATCTTACAAAGGAAAATAAGATAAAAAATAAAAACAGAACAAAACAAACAAAGACAAACAAACACGGACGAAGAACAGCAGAGTAGGAAAGTCAGAAAGAGGGAACAAGGGAAAGGAAAAGGGGGAATAGGACTACCTCCACCAGGCATATACTCATATCACTACGTGGCACTGCCAATTAATGGCACACTGTTAGCGTTCAGCTCAGTATTAGAACTCATGTGTCTCCGGTCTCTACCTCCAGGGCGTGCACTGTATTGCCCCTACCTCCCCTAAGAGAGGGTTCCGCAAGCTCCAGCAGGGCAGTGTCTAGACTAGAGGGAATAAACTCCTCATTAGAAGTGTGTTGCAACCATGCGGCCCAGATGGTGTTAAAGTGCTCACTTGTGCCATTGCCACCCATTCTTCTGCCTCCTTAATCTCCTGTACCTTCTTGGTCCATTCCTCAAGACCAGGTACATGAGCCTGCTTCCAGTAAATGGGAAGCAGGCGTTTGGCTGCATTTAGGAGGTGTGGTAGTACACACTTCCTGTAACGGCTGATCGGCATAGAGGGTACATGGAGGAGAAAATGCATTGGCAAAAATGGGACATCAATATCTAATATGGCCTTGATTTGTGCCTGAATTGCTTCCCAAAATAGAGGAATTTTCGGGCAGTCCCACCATATATGAAGCAAGGTGCCTCAGAGGCCACAGCCTCTCCAGCAGCGATCAGATACGGTGGGGTAAATGCGTGAGAGAATAGCTGGCACCCTATACCACCTTGTCAGTAACTTATAGTTTGTTTCTTGCGTTCTAGACTCTATAGAGCTAGAATGGGTCAGGCGGTACAGGGAAGCCAGCTGCGCCTCTGAGATCTCCCTCCCCAGGTCTCGCTCCCACTCCCTAATTTAGGCCGGCTTGGTCTCTGCCACGGACGATCCCAATAGCTGGTAGAGCTCGGAGATCATGTGGGAGATGGGCTCGTCCTCGACAAAAATATGTTTGAGAGGCGTAAGTTGAGAGGGGATTTGAATGGGTGTGTCCTGCGTATCAAAAAAATGGCTAAGCTGCGCATGTCGCCAAAAGTCTATTGGGAAACTGCCATGGCGTGCCCTAAGAGATTCCAGCGTAGGAAGTTTCCCACCCTCCAAAAGTTTACCGCAGGGGGCATTCGGGTCATCTACCCATTTCCTAAAAAAGGCCCTTTGCTCCCCCGAAAGGAACCAACGGAAGCCCCCTAGCGGGGTCAATGGGGATCGGGGGGCGCCAAGGAGTATAAAGCGTTAATCCTGTCCCAGACCCTAAGGGCCTGTCTCATTAAGGGAGAGGTAATATCTGACAACCCCCTATGCTCCTTCGCGAGCCATGGGGTATAGGCCAAGTCCCTGCCAGCCATGCACTTTTCCAGGGGAACCCATAATCTAGTGCAGGTGTGGAACCGCCAATTTAGAATCCGTTGGAGGACAATGGACCTGTAATACCGGCGGATGTCTGGAATCCCCAAGCCCCCAGCTTTCTTAGAGCGTTTCAGCACCCTCATGGCTATTCTAGGCCTCTTTGCACTCCACACAAAGTCTATGAGCATGCTGTTAATTGAAGAGAAATATGTACCAGGTAGGGGAATTGGCAACATCTGCAGATAGAATAGAACTCTGGGAAGCATATTCATCTTAATAATGTTCACCAGCCCAAGCCAAGTGAAGGCCGTTTTAGTCCAGAGGGAGAGGTCAGTTTTGATAGTTGTCAGCAAGGAGGGATAATTGGCGTGATAGAGAGTCTCATAACGGTCAGTCAATTGAATACCCAGGTACTTTATAGAGGATCTAGCCCATGTGAAGGGGAATGCCACTTTCAGGCTATCTTTGAGTGATAGAGGGAGCACTATCGGTAGAATTTCAGACTTCAAGTAATTAATTTTAAAATTGGATAAAGCTCCAAACTCGTGAAGTTCTTTCATGAGATTCGGCACCGAGATAAGGGGCTCAGTGAGATGGAACAGAACATCATCTGCATATGCAGAGAGCTTATGCTCCATATTTCCTACTGTTAACCCTTTGATGTCCTGGTTGGCCCTCAACCTGCGCAATAACGGTTCCAAGGTAGGGGCAAACAGGAGGGGCGAGAGGGGGCAGTCCTGCCTTGTGCCATTTTTAATCGGAAACCTAGGGGAAAGGATGCCATTCACTTTGACCTGGGCGCTTGGAGTAGAGTAGAAGGCCATGATCCAAGTCAACATAAACGGGCCTAGACCCACAGTCTCCAGGACCGCTCACAGGATGGACCAGTCTACCCGGTCGAAGGCCTTATCTGCATCCGTTGAGAGGTCCAAATATGGGGTCTGTTTTGGATTAGTGCGTGCCCAATGAATTAGGTGGATAGCTCGCAGCGAATTGTCAAGGGCCTCGTGCCCTGCTACAAAACCCGTTTGGTCAGTGTGTACAATATTTGGAACGAGGTGTTTTAGGCGGTTAGCCAATATCTTAGCTAAGATTTTAACATCTACGTTCAGTAATGGTCTATAACTCTGAGCCAGAGAAAGATCCTTGCCCTCCTTAGGAAGCACCGTAATATGAGCTAATAATCCCTCAGGAGGGATCGGGTCCCATCTGGCTATCGAGTTGAAGTATCTACACATAGGGCCGACCAGAAAAGGGAGAAAGGTGCTGTAATACGTCTTTGAATATCCATCAGGTCCCGGGCTTTTCCCATTGGGCAAAGTTTTAGTTATCGCTTCAATGTCGGAGGGCACCACAGAAGACTCCAACTCCGCCTGCTGCTCCTTAGACAAGGAGGGGAATCCAGAGTTTACTAAATATTCCTGAATAGCACGATATTTAGAGGCCGCAAACTCAGGTGTTGCAGCCGAGTCCAAAGAGCAGAGCTTCGCATAATAATCACGGACCAGAGAGGCAATTTTGGAGGAATAAAAAACTAACCCACCTGAAGTGGATTGAAGTTTATGAATGAGAATCTGGGCCCTACATTTCCTGAGGGCCCTAGCTACAATCCTACTGCGTTTGTTGCCATGCTCATAATATTTATAAGAAAGGTAACGGAGCTGCCTGCAAACCTTGCGGTCTAAAAATCGAGAAAATAGTTCTCTCATCTCCAGCAGCTTCTCCAAAGCCTCCGGATCTCCGCAACGCTTATGACGAAGCTCTGCTTGTTGCAGACTTGCCAAAACCCTCTGGAAGTCAGCCTGTCGTGCCCTCTTGCACCTAGCCCCTTGTGAGATCAGTTCCCCCCTGATGACAGCTTTATGACCCTCCCAGATCATCCCCTAACTGACATTCTCAGTAGAATTTTCTTTAAAATAATGTGTCATGACCACAGAAACCTCCGCCACCACTACAGTGTCATCCAAGAGATTTTCATTCAGGCGCCAAGATCATGATCGCTGAGCATCCTGTGGCAACGTAAAGGTAGTCCACATCTCCAAGGTGCAGGGCCGAGAGGAAGTGTGGCAGATCATCCTTAGTGTGCAGGGTTACCTGACGCCCCTCTTTCATTACTTGTAGACTGAAGGGAAAGCCCCATCGATAGGAGAGGCCTGCATCCTGAAGAGCTGTCAGCAGTGGTCGCAGAGCATTGCATAAGAGTACGCCGGGAGAGGTCCTGGTAGAAAAACAGTTTAGCCCCATCAAAATCAAAGTAAGGTTTATTCGTCATCTTCTGCATTATGCGGTCCTTCAAAGTGTATTTATGAAGTTTACAGATAATGTCATGTGGGGATTCGGGATCCTGAGAAAGTGTCTTCAGGGCTCTATGGGCCCGATCAATCTCTATCTGAGTGGTGGCTGGAAGTCCCAGTATTTCCCTGAACACCCCCTCCAAAGATGGGATGATATCCCGTGGCTCGGTGGCTTCTGGCATGCCGCGAATGCGAATGTTAACTCACCTGCTGCGATTTTCAAAATCATCCATTTGGGATATTAAGGCCTCCATCTTGTGACTCTGTGCATTACAGGTCTCTTGCAGCATGGCTATACTGGGGAGAGAGTCCTCAAACGGCTGCTCTAAAGTCTCCAGTCTGCCCCCCAGATGTGCAGTGTCAGTTTTTAGTTGAGCTATGTCCTGGGTAAAGACCTTCTCAATCCTGGCAGTGAAGCATTCCAGGTCCTCTCTAGTGGGGAGATACCATATATGCCTCTTTAAGTCATCATCCCCCAACAAGTCTAGGGGATCTGGGCCTTGTCCCTGATAGGAAAGGAAGCCTGGGGACACAGGGGGAGCCGTGTCACTCACCAGCTGAGGAGATGGGATTGGGGACGCCGCCGGCTCATATGCTGCATCCGCGTGAAGCTTGGGGCCTTTCTTCTCCGCCACCATCTTGGAGCCTGCCTTCTCGGGCCACCGGGGCTCAGTGCAGAACGAATCCATCGTTCCCTGCGTTACCCGGTCCGTCCCCGGTGGCTGGAAGGACGCCCTCAATCGCTGGGACATTGTTAGGGGGGTTCCCGGTCAAGTACACCCCTGAGAATGCTGAAAGAAGCTGCGATGGGAGCAGAGCTGAGAGCACACAAATCCTCACTCCACCATCGCTTGGCCACGCCCCATCTGTTTACATTCTGATACCAACAAAGGACATCGCCAAAGAATGTTCAAACTACCGTACGATTGCACTCATCTCACACGCTAGCAAGGTTATGCTGAAAATTCTACAAGCTAGGCTTCAGCAGCATGTGAACCAAAAGCTACCTCAAGTACAAGCTGGATTTCAAAGAGGCAGAGGAACTAGAGATCAAGTTGCCAACATTTGCAGGATCATAGAATATCTAATTCTGCTTTATTGACTACAGTGAAGCCTTCGATTGTGTGGATCACAACAAGATTTGGCAAATACTGAAAGAAATGGCAATACCAAACCACCTCACTTGTCTTCTGAAAAACCTGTTTGCAAGTCAAAAAGCAACAGTTAGAACAGAACATGGGACAACTGACTGGTTCAAAATTGAGAAAGTAGTGTGGCAAGGATGTATATTGTCACCCTACTTATTTGGGTGAATCACAAGCTGGAATTAGGATCGCAGGGAGAAATATCAACAACCTGAGGTATGCAGACAATACCACACTAAAGGCAGAAAGTGAAGAAGAACTAAAGAGTATCTTAATGAAGGTGAAAGAGGAAAGTGCAAAAGCTGGTCTGAAATTGAACATTAAGAAAACTAAGATCATGGCAACCGGTCCCATTTATTGAATAGACAAAGGTTAAAAACACTCGTAAAAAGGATGGTAACAACAAGCTAACCAATTCCTCCGTGACACTCGTGGCATCTCTCTTGTCTTGGCTCCTCTCTGTACACTCTGCGCTGGCCAGTAGTGACAAAAGAACAGAATCAGCAAAGATGGCCACGATGCCTCCAGAACCAGTATGGAATGCACGTGACCGGATGTGGCATCAGTGGGGGTGGTAACCCATTTTGAAACATGCACATCACTACTTTGTCAAATCGGGAACCCAGGATGGGATGGAGCCTATTTTATAGGAGGCAGGGATGGATTTTGTTACCATCCTTTTTGTAAGTGTTTTTAACCTTTGCCTATTCAATAAACACATTCCTCTTAGAGGTGTTTTCTCTCTTATCTCTTAAGTTTGCTTAGAGTCTGCTTCTACTCCAGTGATGTGCAGCCCACATCAATCCCTGCCCTCAAGGAGCTTACAATCTAAGGTCCCTAACTCACAT
Organism: Rana muscosa; assembly: GCA_029206835.1. Taxonomy (NCBI): domain Eukaryota; kingdom Metazoa; phylum Chordata; class Amphibia; order Anura; family Ranidae; genus Rana; species Rana muscosa. Next base: position 183,352,328 of record CM055121.1, read on the forward strand.
TCATACATACACATACTAGGGCCAATTAAGACAGAAGCAAATAAACCTTCCATCATGTCTTTGGAGGATGTGAGGAAACCCACGCAGGCACAGGGAAAACATGTAAACTCCAGACATGTAATGCTGTGGTTGGGATTCAAACCGACGACCCTAGGCGAAAGTGCTAACCAGTTAGCCACTGTGCTGCCCATTTAAAACAACTAGATATAGCTTAGAAAACATTGTAGCCGTGATCTCTATGTAGTAAATGCAATAAAAAATAAAATTACAACACAATAGGTTATTCTATGAGGTTGTTCATGAGTCTTCATTAATATAATCTTTCAAAACCTAAACATGTGATTTAGATACACACACTCTGCTGTCAGTATGATCAAATTTGGACATACCAGGGTTATTTTAGTAAGTCCTACTCTTTTCTGTGCCTGAAAACCTGAACTATCATGAAATTAGTGAAGCTGTAGTTGAAATCATTGTAACCCCATTGACTTCACAAAATGATGATCTGACAGATAGAAACAGACTAAAATACAATTTAGTTTTCATAAAAGTTGATCAGTGACATATACAGATATTTAAAGCAGAACCACATTTTAGAAACATTTCAAGCAGGCAGTTTTTTTTTTCAACTACAGAAGAAATATACAGTGGAGTTGATTCACTAAAGGGAAGTAGACTGTTCACTTTTCAAGGGAGTTTTCACATTGAAAGGTAATTTTTCCCTTATGCCTCGTACACACAACCGGTTTTTCCAATGGGAAAACTGCTATGAGAGCTTTTCGTCGGGAATCCCGGCCATGTGTATGCTCCATCGCAGTTTTGCCAAAGGGAAAACTGCCAGACGAAAAAAGAGATCAGGATCTTTTTTTTCCCGTCAGGCCAAAAATCTGTTCGTCTGTATGGTTTTCTGACGGGCAGAAAACCGCGCATGCTCAGAATCAAGTATGAGACGGGAGCTCTTTCTGGTAAAACTAGCGTTCGTAATGGAGATATCACATTCATCATGCTGTAACGGACTGAAAAGCACGAGGCTGAAAAGCGTGAATCGTCTCTCACCATACTTTTACTGACACGAGGATCGGCAAAAGCAGCCCAAAGGGTGGCGCCGTTGGAATGGAACTTCCCCTTTATAGTGCCGTCGTACGTGTTGTACGTCACCGCGCTTTGGACGGGCGGACTTTTGTCTGAGCGTGTGTATGCAAGGCAGGCTGAGAGGAATTCTGTCAGGAAAACCGTCGGATTTTTATCTGTCGGAAAACCAGTCGTGTGAACTAGGCATGAGACTAGTGAAGGATGTGAAGTTCTGCTGACTTCAATCATTCAATCATGTTTAAGCAAAAATACTGTTTTCGACATGATTGGTTATTCTTGACAAAGTGAATTTGCACCACATTCATAAAGTCAAAAGAAAAGTCCCTTGCATAGTGAACAACATATATGACTATTCTTTCTGACTGAGAAAGGAATGGTATGCTTCCATGTGCAGTACTTAAAGGATAAGTTCACCTTTGAGAACATGTTACATGTTCCTCCCGTTTTTCCCAAAGTTGCAGCTGCTCCCCGATGCCCCCTCCCAGTGACAGCAGTATGGGGAGAAGTTCCCCGTACTAGGTGTCACTTTTTGCACTCAGCACAGGGCTCCGCCCACACAGCCAAGCTCCCACACCCTTAGCAGATGTGGGATTGTAGTTCTTAATGAACTACCATGGCTCTGTGGTAGTTCATTGGTTCTTTCCGGTCAGTGCATCTGTTTGCCAGTACAGGACATATGGCACACAGATACACTGACAGATCTGCAGGAGACCTGCATGGCACCAGTGATCTGCTGATCACTGGTGCAATGCTTTACAGGCTTAAAAAAAAACTATAAATGCACATTATTTTTACCTGCAAAAAAATATGAATTTATTTTTATTTATTTTTTAAAGTGAACTTATCCTTTAGGCTGGGTTCACACTTAAACACACAGCAGCTCACAGCAGGAGTCTGGTGTATCTCCATTCACTGTTTCAGACCTGAAACAAACCAAAAGATGCACAGTGCTCCTGTGCAATTCACACCGGAGCTGCTGCGGAGATGTGTGAACCGCCTCCATAGAGAGTCGGTCACAATCTCCTGCTATGCAAATTGGATAAGGGGAAACCCACAGCCAATTTGCATAGGTGTGAACCCAGTCTTAAATTCAGTAATATGCTCTTCACTAAAGTAGTGTTAGCCGGGTTACCCAATCAGTTGTCTAGGCTGTTATGGCTATAGATACGCCCTTGCTCTGGCTTCATATTTCTTTACAATTGCCAGATGTTTTTCTGACGTTGGGATTTGGGGTCTGTGGCAGTCTAACCTGCAGGAAATTGTGCATGCCTCCTAACTTTCTGAGATAAAAAAGAGGGACAGCTTTTGGCAAAAAGTTTTTAGGCAAATAACAGACCTCCTCCACGCCAAAAGTTACATGGACCATAAATAAATAAAAAAAAAACTGTCTGGTTTTTACCACTAGCTTTCCTTTATTCTGGATTTTTAAAGTAACAAATACAAACATTCAGAGGTTGACTGAAAGGTTTAGTTTGGTATAATAATTTTGAAATTAGTTAATTAAAATTAGCTAGTTAAACCGTGCACATTTTTATAGAAAACAGTAAAGAAAATAGACATCAGGGGCACTCCTAGTGTAGTTAAGCCCAAATTATGGCTGTTCATAAAAAAAATAAAAATTAGGATTGTCGTAAAACATAGGCCCATTACAACGATCATGAGAAAGCATCATACATTGGATTCTACATCTGGGGTGAACTTGGGGAGGAAAGCTGACCCGGTTGCCATGGGAAACTGCATCTGGAAACTCCTTAGTGGGAAACTCTTGCGTAGCAACCCCAAATCCAGAAGCAATCTTAAAGTGTAAGTAAACCCTTCTATCATTTTCAGGCAAGGAAGCTGCCATCTTGGCCTCTGTTTAATCTTCAACTGCCATGATGCTGCACATGTGATCAGTTATGACTAGAGTTGAGCGGACACCTGGATGTTCGGGTTCGACGGGTTCAGCCGAACTTCGGAAAAAAGAACTTGAACCCGAATCCCATTGAAGTCAATAGGGACCCGAACTTCTGAGGACTAAAATGGCTCTAAAAAAGTAATGGAAAGGGCTAGAGGGCTGAAAATGGCAGCCAAATATTGTTAAGAGCATGGCAAGTGCTCTGCAAACAAATGTGGATAGGGAAATAACTTAAAATAACCTTTCAAGAAAAAAAATATGCTGGAGGCCCCCTTCTCAGCAGAAGAGGTACAGGAAGTCATTAAGAACCTCAGAAACTCAACAGCACAATGCCAAACATATGGTGGTAATGCCCCAGAATACGCCCTTTCTGGAAAAAACTATTTTTCAATTTAATGGATAAGCTAGTGGGAAAATCAAATACTTTGAAATTGAAAAAAAATTAAATTATAATCTTGACCTAGGAGGACGAGGTCCATATGGAGTAGGAGGTTGAGGTGGCGGTGAATGTGGCTGTGTAGGTGGAAGCGGCGGTGGAGGAGGACGAGGTAGCCAACACTGGTTCAAAAATACAACAATGGCTGGGTAAGGCCGGTGATGTGTCGAATTATGTCCCCCGTCGGATAGTGTCCGCCCTGTACTGCGCTTGCTCAGTACGTAGGACAAGGGGATTTCGAAAATCTCTGAAGACGAACAGCGCCTGCGCGGTGAGTCCAGGTTCAAGCCACACCATCCGAGGTTCAAGCCGAGCCAAGCGAGGCCGTGCCCGAAGCGTGGCGAGCGAAGCGAGCCCGTGAGGGGCCCTGTTACTATGTTCTACCGTATGTCCACTTGGATGGTGGGGCTTGAACCTGCACTTACGGCACTCACGCCGTTCATCTTGGGAGATTTTGTGAATCTCCTTGATGCCTGCGCAGTACGGGCCGGACACTATCCGATGGCCGGACAGTTTTTGTCAGAACACCGGTATACATGTCTATTCTGCACAAGGTACGGACAAGTCCTGTGAGATCCATGCCTGGTTCATTTTAATGAACGTGAGCTTGTCCACATTGGCTCTGGACAGGTGGCTGTGCTTGTCTGTGATAACGCCCCCTCCGTGCTAAATACACGTTCAGATAATACACTGGCTGCAGGGCAGGCCAGCACCTCCAAGGCGTAAAGGGCAAGCTCAGGCCATGTCCCCAATTTGGAGACCCAGAAGTTGAAGGGGGCAGACACGTCATTCAGTACGTGTAGGCGTGTGCACACATACTGCTCCACCATGTTGGTGAAATGCTGCCTCCTGCTAAGACGTTCCATCCCAGCTGGTGGTGCTGGTTGTTGTGGCGTGCTGACAAAGCTTTTCTACATTTCAGTCATGCTAAACCTGCCTTCTGAGGTGCTGGCGGTGCCCCGGCTGCGTTGGCGACCTCTTCCTCCTCCTCTGCCTTCGCCTTGTGCGTCCACCGTACCCCCGCTGTCAGGTGGGAATGCCACCAGCAGCACGTCTACCAGCGTGCTCTTATACTCGCGCATCTTACGATCCCGCTCCAGTGAGGGAATTAATGACGGTACGTTGTCCTTGTAACGGGGATCCAGCAGGGTGGCCACCCAGTAATCAGCACCAGTTAGAATGTGGGCAACTCGGCGGTCGTTGCGGAGACACTGCAGCATGTAATCGCTCATGTGTGCCAGGCTGCCCGAAGGCAACGAAAAGCTGTCCTCTGTGGGAGGTGTATCGTCTGTGTCCTCTGTATCCCCCCAGCCATGCACCAGTGATGGCCATGAGCTGGTCTGGGTGCCACCCTGCTGTGAACATGGTTCCTCCTCCTCCATCTCCTCCTCATCCTCCACCTCGTCATCCTCCAGAACTGTGCCCTTGCTGCCGGACAATTGTGTACCTGACGTTTGTTGGTGCAGAAACCCACCCTCGTAGCCACTTGTGAAAGACTGCCCTGAAAGCCTTTAAAATTATCCCGGTTCCTCCTCCTCCTGTGCCACATCCTCTTCCATCATCGCTCGAAGCGTTTTTCAAGGAGGCATAGAACTGAGATAGTAACGCTGAGAACAGCGTCATCAGCACTGGCCATGTTGGTGGAGTACTCGAAACAGCGCAACAAGGCACACAGGTCTCGCATGGAGGCCCAGTTATTGGTGGTGAAGTGGTGCTGTTCCGCAGACCGACTCACGCTCGATTGCTGCAGCTGAAACTCCACTATCGCCTGCTGCTGCTCGCACAGTCTGGCCAGCATGTGCAAGATGGAGTTCCACCTTGTGGGCACGTCACATATGAGGCGGTGAGCGGGAAGGCCGAAGTTACGCTGCAGCGCTGACAGGCGAGCAGCAGCAGGGTGAGAACGCCGAAAGTGCGCACAGACGGCCCGCACTTTCTGCAGCAGCTCTGGCATATTGGGGTAATTTTTCAGGAACCTCTGGACCACCAAGTTCAGCACATGTGCCAGGCAAGCGATGTGCGTCAAACCGGCTAGGCCCAGAGCTGCTACGAGATTTTGCCCATTATCGCACACCACCAGGCCGGGCTTGAGGCTCACTGCCACCAACCACTCATCGGTCTGTTGTTCCATGTCCCTCCGCAACTCCTGCGTGGTGTGGGGTTTTTCCCCCAAACAGGAAAGTTTTAAAACTGCCTGCTGTCGTTTACCCCTGGCTGTGCTGAAGTTGGTGGTGAAGGTGTTACGCTGACCGGATGAGGAGGCGGTAGAGGATGAGGAAGCGGAGTAGGAGGAGTTAGCAACAGGAGGAAAACTGAAGCGCCCTGCAATCCTCAGTGGTGGAAGGACATGCGCCAAACTGCTATCTGCCTCAGGCCCAGCCGCCACTGCATTTACCCAGTGTGCTGTTAGGGAGATATAACGTCCCTGACCGTGCTTACTGGTCCACGCATCCGTAGTTAGGTGGACCTTGCCACAGATGGCGTTGCGCAGTGCACACCTGATTTTGTCCCCCACTTGGTTGTGCAGGGAAGGGATGGCTCGCCTGGAAAAGTAGTGGCGGCTGGGCACGATGTACTGTGGGACAGCCAATGCCATCAGGCTTTTAAAACTCTGCATCTCCACCAGACGGAATGACAGCATTTCAAAGGCGAGGAATTTTGAAATGCTGGCATTCAGGGCCAGGGATCGCAGGTGGCTAGGGGGGTACTTCCTCTTCCGCTCCAGTGTTTGGGAGATAGAGAGCTGAAAACTTCCATGGGACATTGTGGAGATGGTTGGTGACCCAGGTGGTAGTGTTGCTGGCAGATGCTCTGTTTGCGGGTTGGCAGGTGCTACTGTCACTACAGAGGTGGATGAAGAGGCCGAGACTGCAGCAGAAGAGGAAGCAGGAGGAGCCAGAGACCTTTCTTTGTTTTTGAGGTGTCTACTCCACTGCAGCTCGTGCTTTGCACTTAGATGCCTGGTCATGCAGGTTGTGCTCAGGTTGAGAACGTTTATGCCTCTCTTCAGGCTCTGATTGAACAGCGTGCAAACCACTTGTGTCTTGTCATCAGCACATTGTCTGAAGAACTGCCACGCTAGGGAACTCCTTGGACCTGGCTTTGGTGTGCTCGGTCCCTTGCTGCGTTGGGCAGTAGCAGACGTACTGTCTATGGGACGGACGCTCCGCTTTTGCACCCTGCTCCCTCTTCTGCTGTGCTGGTAGCTCTGTGCGACAACCGCCTCTTCCTCCGAACTACACAGGTCACCTGCATCACGTTGATTCCATGTGGGGTCGAGGACCTCATCGTCCTCCACATCATCTTCCACCCAGTCTTCACCGCTGTCCTCCTTGTCGGTCTGCACAATTGCGAAAGCAGCAGCAGTTGGCACCTGTGTTTCGTCATCATCCGAGACGTGCTGCGATGGTCCTCCCATGTACTCATCATGAAACATAAGTGGTTGGGCATCGGTGCACTCAATCTCTTCCACTTCTGGGGCAGGGCTAGGTGGATGGCCCTGGGAAACCCTGCTAACAGAGTCATCGAAAAGCAGAAGAGACTGCTGCATGATTTGGGGCTCAGACTGCTTGGCTGATTTGCAAGGGGGTGAGGTGAAAGACTGATGGACATCGGCTGCCAACTCCGATCTTTCATCAGAAGACTGGGTGGGAGACAATGTGAAGGAACCGGAGGCACTGTCAGCAACCCAATCTACTATCGCCTGTACTTGTCCTGGCCTCAACATTCGTACAGCCTCATTAGGCGCGACAAAATACTGCTGCAGGCTCTGTCGCCTACTCGCACCTGAGGAAGGTGTTTCACTTGTGCGTGTAGCTGGCAAAGATCGACCACGTCCTCTCCTTGCAACAGGAGCTCCACCAGCAGCACCACGACTGGGGCCACGTCCCTTTGACGTTCTCCTCATATTTTCCAAATTTAGGATCTTGCCCTAAATGGGTGTTTTTGGAATTTTTTTTTTTGTCCTAAAAGAATTTTTTTAGAATAGCACAATAGAAGAAAAATATATAAATTGTTTATCTCACACACCTCCAGATATGCAGAAAACACTGCAAAATATTTTTTGTGGCCCTAAATGGGTGTTTTTGGAAGAGCAGCATACACCCACAGTATGTAAACGGTGTATCTCACACTTACAGAACTGCAGAAAATGATATTAAAAAAATAATTTTTGTCCTAAAATCATTTTTTTAGAATAGTACAATAGAAGAAAAATATATAAATTGTTTATCTCACACACCTCCAGATATGCAGAAAACACTGCAAAATATTTTTTGTGGCCCTAAATGGGTGTTTTTGGAAAAGCAGAATACACCCACAGTATGTAAACGGTGTATCTCACACCTACAGAACTGCAGAAAATGCTATTAAAAAAAAAATGTTTTTGTCCTAAAATAATTTTTTTAGAATAGCACAATAGAAGAAAAATATATAAATTGTTTATCTCACACACCTCCAGATATGCAGAAAACTGCAAAATATTTTTTGTGGCCCTAAATGGGTGTTTTTGGAAGAGCAGAATACACCCACAGTATGTAAACGGTGTATCTCACACTTACAGAACTGCAGAAAATGATATTAAAAAAAAAAAATTTTTGTCCTAAAATAATTTTTTTAGAATAGTACAATAGAAGAAAAATATATAAATTGTTTATCTCACACACCTCCAGATATGCAGAATACACGGCAAAATATTTTTTGTGGCCCTAAATGGGTGTTTTTGGAAGAGCAGAATACACCCACAGTATGTAAACGGTGTATCTCACACCTACAGAACTGCAGAAAATGCTATTCAAAAAAAATGTTTTTGTCCTAAAATATTTTTTTTAGAATAGCTCAATAGAAGAAAAATATATAAATTGTTTATCTCACACACCTCCAGATATGCAGAAAACACTGCAAATAATTGTTGTGGCCCTAAATGGGTGTTTTTGGAAGAGCAGAATACACCCACAGTATGTAAACGGTGTATCTCACACTTACAGAACTGCAGAAAATGATATTAAAAAAAAAATGTTTTTGTCCTAAAATATATTTTTTAGAATAGTACAATAGAAGAAAAATATATAAATTGTTTATCTCACACACCTCCAGATATGCAGAAAACACTGCAAAATATTTTTTGTGGCCCTAAATGGGTGTTTTTGGCAGAGCAGAATACACCCACAGTTTGGAAACGGTGTATCTCACACCTACAGAACTGCAGAAAATGCTATTCAAAAAAAATGTTTTTGTCCTAAAATTCTTTTTTTTAGAATAGCACAATAGAAAAAAAATATATAAATTGTTTATCTCACACACCTCCAGATATGCAGAAAACACTGAATTTTTTTTGTGGCCCTAAATGGGTGTTTTTGGAAAAGCAGAATACACCCACAGTTTGTAAACGGTGTATCTCACACCTACAGAACTGCAGAAAATGCTATTCAAAAAAAATGTTTTTGTCCTAAAATATTTTTTTTAGAATAGCACAATAGAAGAAAAATATATAAATTGTTTATCTCACACACCTCCAGATATGCAGAAAACACTGCAAAATATTTTTTGTGGCACTAAATGGGTGTTTTTGGAAGAGCAGAATACACCCACAGTATGTAAACGGTGTATCTCACACTTACAGAACTGCAGAAAATGATATTAAAACAAAAAATGTTTTGTCCTAAAATATTTTTTTTTAAATAGTACAATAGAAGAAAAATATATAAATTGTTTATCTCACACACCTCCAGATATGCAGAAAACACTGCAAAATATTTTTTGTGGCCCTAAATGGGTGTTTTTGGAAGAGCAGAATACACCCGTAGTTTGTAAACGGTGTATCTCACACCTACAGAACTGCAGAAAATGCTATTCCAAAAAAAAAATTTTGTCCTAAAATTCTTTTTTTTAGAATAGCACAATAGAAGAAAAATATATAAATTGTTTATCTCACAAAAACACTGCAATTATTTTTTTGCCCTAAATGGGTGTTTTTGGAAGAGCAGAATACACCCACAGTATGTACAGGGTGTATCTCAACGTAACATATGCAGTGCTGGTGCACTGAGCTTGCAGATAAAAGTTAGATTTTCTCTGGCACTGGGCTCATGGCAGTGTAAAAAGACTGTGCACTGCAACCCAACCAGGTAAATCTATGCAGATCGCTGAGTTATTAGATCTCTGAATCTGGACTCCTAGTTAAATCTCTCTCCCTGAAAGCAGCAACAGGAACCTTGCCCTACACTGTCTCTATCTTTTCTCTCAGTAGATTGCAGAATCAGGACTAACTCCTATTATTTCATTCTCTCCCTCACAGCAACAGCAGCCAGGATCCTTTCCCTATACTGTCTAAAGCAGAGTGACGTGCTGTGCTGTGTGCCTCTAGCTTATATAGAGGCTGGGTCACATGCTGCACTGGCCAATCACAGCCATGCCATTAGTAGGCATGGCTGTGATGGCTTCTAAGGGCACACCAGTTAAACAAAAGTTTATTGGCTGCCCTGTAGCTTTTAGAAATGCGCCATTACATCGCCGAACACCGGACCCGAACCCGAACATACAGTCAATTGTTCGGGTTCGGCTCCGGGACCCAAAAATCCAGAAGTCCGGTACGAACCCGAACTTTACAGTTCGGGTTTGCTCAACCCTAGTTATGACACCAGCCATTGGAAGGTTTGACAGTTTGGTTGAGAGCATAACCAATGTGACAGTTGACATTCCCGGCATGCCGGGAATGTAACTGATTTTTTAAACTGTTAAATCAATGGGTTTACTAACGCTTTAAATCCTTACTCAGTAATCCCCAGCCCACGGCTAAGTTGTTGGGGCTCATTTCCCAGCAGATTACTACAGCATGCTCCAATAGTATGGGGAAAGGAGACCAGACTGGTACAGCTTTCGGCAGAGCACTGTATCACAGATCTGCAGTACTGGATTAGAAGAGCAGCCTGTTTGCTGGTCACGGCAGGCTGAAAATGTGTCACCAGAGGCTGTGACAGGCACGTGTTGTTCTGCCATATGTGAATGGATCTAAGCATTTTTCTCAATAAATTGTAGTTTTTAATGCACTATTGTGACTTATGTGTCCTAAACCAGAGAAACTTCAAGAGTTTTCCACTAAAGAGTATTCAGATCCAGTTTGCCAGGGCAACTAGGTCACTTTTTTTTAAACTGAGGTCACTCCTAATGTAGAATCTGATGTATGACTCTTCTTAAGATCATTATGATGGGCTTATGTTTCTATAATTTTGAAAGTGCAATTTTTTTTTTTAATTACCACATCCATAATTTTGGCAGTGCGCCCAATGTCTTTTTCTTTTCTGCCTATACAGCTGGGTGTTAGTTCCCTACCTTTTGTAACATTGGTACTGCCTTGCTAGGATTTAAGCCTGTCTAGGATCAATTGATAACTAGTCAAATGGAGCCCCATTTGATCATGCTCTTATACCATTTCTGGCAATAGAGGCTTAGTAGGACATTAATGCCACGTACACACGATCGGAATTTCCGACAACAAAACCGTGGGTTTTTTTTCCGACGGATGTTGGCTCAAACTTGTCTTGCATACACATGGTCGCACAAATGTTGCTCGGAAATTCCGAACGTCAAGAACGCAGAGACGTACAACACTACGACGAGCCAAGAAAAATGAAGTACAATGATTTCGACCATGCGTCTAATTGATTCTGAGCATGCGTAGGATTTTTGTGCGTCGAAATTGGATACACACGATCGGAATTTCCAACAAGAACTTTTGTTGTCGGAAAAATTGAGAACCTGCTCTCAAACATTTGTTGTCGGAAATTCCGACAGCAAATGTCCGATGGAGCCTACACACGGTCAGAATTTCCGACCAAAAGCTCACATCGAACATTTGTTGTCAGAAATTCCGATCGTTTGTACGCGGCATTACTCTTTTTTTCACATTTTATACAGGTCTAAACACCTAAAAAAGGAAAAGCTGGATAAATAAGGGGCAGTTCCTCTAAGTGACACCAAAAACATTTTTCTTATATCCCCCCAAAAATGGGCAGGCACTAGTGAGGAGACAGGCAGCCAGAAGATCTAGCCAAGTGTAAAGAACAAAAGATACTCAGCTTTTTTGCCCATTGGCTCTAAATGACTTAATGGAATCTAAGCTGAGGAAATTATGTTTGTGCCCATTATTAACCCCTTCTGCTGAAGATGATAGTTGCTTGGCTGTCATGCCGATCCAGCAGCTTCTAACCTAGAACAGTTCTGATTTTCCTTATTGCATCCTTTTATTTTGGAAAGTGTTGAAGTTAGAGGATCAGCACGACAAGCAACATAGAAGGAGGTCAGCAATGGCAACCAATGTATTTTATTCAGCCTAGGTGTAACAGTTTCAACCTTGTTTTCTAAAAGCGTACTTATCCTTTTAAAAAGAAAATAAATGATCACGAATAACCCTCCCTGGGAAATATACAAAGTTTTGCTTATTTTTAGTTGTTCATTTTGATTTGTTTCTTTTCTCTCCCCAGTTTAGTATGCATTTTCTGGTGAGATAAATCAGCTTTCATGAACAAATTACATGCCAAATTCAATTATGGTGAAATGCGCACAACACATTAACAAACTGCATGTTGATCATAGTGTTCATTTAATGCTAAATGGGTTGCTATAAAGATGCTTAAATCAAATCTTTCATAATTCATCTTCTGTGGCCTCTTTTAAAAAATCATATTCATAGTCATGGTTTAACTGGCACATGAAATCTGAATCAAAAAGGTATTAATAGTACACATTTACTGGTTAAGGCAAAAAAAAAAAAAAAGATGTAAATTGTGCGGTAAACTAAAGTAACCAATCAAATTTCTGCCAGCACCCCTTTATTTTAGCTCCCATCCTGCACTGTATAAGTGTTTAATGAAATTGAAGCCTCTAAATACCTTTTTGTGATGAATCTTCAGGCCGGTCACGTGACTCCCGGCTGCTCGGATACTCCAATCCAGGGCTACAGCAGGAGGGGCTGAGCTCTCTCTCTCTCTCTGACGTCATCCGGGAGTCACATGACCGCCGAGCTACCCGCTTGGCTCCTCCAGTTGTAGCCCTCGATCAAAGTAACAGAGAGGCCGGGAGTCATGTGACCGGCCTGAAGATGCAGGAGTAAAAAATCCTCCCTGTTTTCTGGAGAAAAGGAAGTGACGTCATATGCCACTCCCGTCCTCCAAGGGCATAGAGCCAAGTGGGGGCTATCTTGTTCTCACTCAACTACCTGCCTAGCCATCGGCTGCATCAGATCAGTTACGGGCTCACCGACGGCTCCGGTAAGCTTGGAAACGACTGGGTAGCTGTGGGAGGAGGGCACCTCTCCTGCTGGCTCTAAAAGTGATCTTGCGGAAATGGGACCACTTTTATCTGAAAGCCAGCCACCTGAGTGAAAAAAAGATACTGCTGTTATGGCAGCTAGCTGCTGCCATAACCCTGTTGTTTAAGGTCAAAGTAATGACGCATATTTACAGTTAGGTGGTCAGCAAGTATTAATAAACAGTAATAGTGCAGCCTCTGACTCAGACAGCTATCTAGCTGAGAGTTTGCAGTGTAAGGCTCGGTTCACACTTATGCAATGCAGGAAACTCTGCGAATCCACTGCGGGTTCCTGGATCGAACCTGAATCGCCGACGGATCACACTGTCCTCTGCGAACCACTGCGGATGTCAATACAAAGTTAATTACACCCCCAGATCGGTTATGAGATCGTAGTGCAAACTGTGAATTTGGATAGGAATCGGATCGCATGGGTGTGAACACCAATGTATTACGATTCCAGTACGGACCAAAAAAAGGGTCCTGCACCATTTTGGTTCGAATGCAATGCAAATTCAACCGTACAATCTGTATGGCTAAATTTGCATAGCACAGACATCGCATGTGATCTGCACAGCAATGCAGTGCGAATCACATGCAATGTCTGACATCGCTATAGTGGGAACCTAGATTTAATGTGACTGGATGGTGTAGACCACATTTCCTGAGATGAGGTCAAATCTCCATAATAGGGACACATAAGGGAACGTAAATGCTCTCCCTTTTATCCAACACAAAATCAGATTTTCCTGCTGTTGGGCTTTAAAGGAAACCTGTACTAAGAGAACATGAAGCCTACCATTGCTGATCTCTACTCCTAAAAATTCCAGTGGCCTGGCTATCACAGCACTCAAATTATTTTAAAATGTTAAATAACACTAACCAGAACACGTTTGCTGATCTGGAAATTGGAAATTCTGACCCATATACTTGTTTCAGATCAGTGGTTTAAAAAGAATGGTAGCCAGACACAGCCAAGCATCTAAGAATGAAGTGAAAAGTGGCAGCCTCTGTATTAATGTCAGTACAGGTTTCATCCAATCTTTTACAAATAATCTCAGTTACGGGATCAGTAATCTCTTATTACAGCCAAGAGAAAGGCTTAGGACAAATATAAACCTTTTGTGACAGAACTCAGTTAATTGATAGTATGGTATTTAAAATGTTACAGTCACTGTTACATTTGCTATGCTGCAATGCAGTCTCCCTCTATCCCTCCTATCAGGGAGTGCCCATCTAATGTTGGCAGAATCTTCTAAACATGACATATAATAATAGGTACTTAAAGTGGTATTAAACCCCAAACTTAAAATGTAATCCAATCAATAGATGTGGTGGCTGCAATTGTTTTGTTTTGTTTTTTCTTTAAAGACTTTTTTTTATCCACGACTGCCGCTGCCACCCCCTATTTATGCATCCGGCCCCTTTTAGGACACCAAGCGCATTAATTACAGAGGCAGGTTTTTTTCTTTTAACCACTTCAGCATCGGAAGGATTTACCCACTTAATGACCAGAGCATTTTTTGCGATTCGGCACTGCGTCGATTCAACTGACAACTGTGCAGTCGTGCGACGCTGTACCCAAAAAAAATTGACGTTCTTTTTTTTCCCCCACAAATAGAGGTTTCTTTTGGTGGTATGTGATGCGGTCTTTATTTTTTGCGCTATAAACAAAAAAAAGAGCGACAATTTAAAATTAATATATATATTTTTTACTTTTTGCTATAATAAATATCCCACATTTACTTTTTTTTTTAAAACAAATTTCTTCATCAGTTTAGGCCGATATATATTCTTCTACATTTTTTTTGTCCATAAAATCGCAATAAGCGTATATTGATTGGTTTGCGCAAAAATTATAGCGTCTACAAATTAGGGAATAGATTTATGGCATTTTTTAACCACTTCAGCCCCGGACCATTTGGCGGGTCAAAGACCAGGTCACTTTTTGTGATTCAGCACTGTGTCGCTTTAACTGACAATTGCGCGGTCGTGCGACGTGGCTCCAAAACAAAATTAACGTCCTTTTTTTTGTACAAATAGAGCTTTCTTTTGGTGGTATTTTATCACCTCTGCGGTTTTTATTTTTTGCGCTATAAACAAAAATAGAGCGAAAAAATTCAATATTTGTTACTTTTTGCTATAATAAATATCCCCAAAAAATATATAAAAAAACTTTTTTTTTCCTCAGTTTAGGCCGATACGTATTATTCTACATATTTTTAGTAAAAAAAACGCAAGAAGCGTTTATTGATTGGTTTGCACAAAACTTATAGCGTCTACAAAATAGGGGATAGTTTTATGGCATTTTTATTAATATTTTTTTTTTTACTAGTAATGGCGGCAATCTGCGATTTTTTTATCGGGACTGGGACATTAGGGCGGACATATCAGACACTTTTCATACATTTTTGGATCCATTGGCATTTTTACAGCGATCAGTGCTAAAAAAAATGCACTGATTATTGTAAAAATTTCACTGGCAGGGAAGGAGTTAACACTAGGGGGCAATCAAGGGGTTAATTATGTTCCCTAAAGTGTGTTCTAACTGAAGGGGGGATGGGACTGACTAGGGGAAATGACAGATCGCTGTTCATACTTTGTATGAACAACGATCAGTCATTTCCCCCCCTGAAAGAACCGGGAGCTGTGTGTTTACACACACAGCTCCCATTTCTCGCTCTGTCACGAGCGATCGCGGGTGTCCGGCAGGCATCGTGCCCGCTGGGCATTCGTATCGTCACCGGGGGCAAGCAGGTGGCACGCGCGCCCGCCTAGTGGCCACAGAGCGAAATCACGTTATATTACGTGATTTCGCGCAGTCGAGCCAACCTGCCGCAGTAACACTGCGGCGGGCGGTCGGGAACCGGTTAATATTATTATTTTTTTACTAGTATCGGCGGTGATCTGCAATTTTTATCGGGACTGCTACATTGCAGGTGACTGATCGGACACCTTTGACACTTTTTTGGGACCATTGACATCTATACAGCCATCAGTGCTAAAAATAGCCACTGATTACTGTGTAAATGACACTGGCAGGGAAATGGTTAACACAAAGACGGATCAAGGGGTTAAATGTGTTCCCTATGAGTCTTTCTAACTGTGGGGGGATGTGCTTACTGGGACATGACAGCGATCACTGTTCCCAACCACTGGGAACTGGGAACAATAGATCCCTGTCATGTCACCTGTCAGAACGAGAAAATGCCTTGTCTACATAGGCATTTCCCTGTTCTGCTTGTGTACAAAGCAATCGCAGGCCGCCAGAGGACATCGAGTCCTCCCGACCTGCGGGCACAGCTACGACAATTCGCGCAGAAGAGCCACTGTGCCGGCCAGTGTTAAAGTGGTTAAGCACCTGATTAGAGCCAAGGGCTCTAATAGGGTTCAAAATAGGGTGGGCTCGGGTCACAGAGAATGCGCTCTAATCCCACCCAGGTGTGTTACAACAGCAAATTAACCACTTCAGCTCCGGAAGATTTGGCTGCTCAATGACCAGGCCATTTTTTGTGATACGGCACTGAATCGCTTTAACTGACAATTGCGCGGTCATGCAATGTTGTACCCAAACAAATTGACGTCCTCTTTTTCCCACAAATAGAGCTTTCTTTTGGTGGTATTTGATCATGTCTGCCCTATAAACAAAAAAAGAGTGACTATTTTTTTTTTTAAAAAAACACAATATTTTGTACTTTTTGCTATAATAAATACCCCCAATTTATTTTTTTAAAAAAGGAAATTTTTTCCACAGTTTAGGCCGATATGTATTCTTATACATATTTTTGGTAATAAAAATCGCAATAAGCGTATATTGATTGGTTTGCGCAAAAGTTATAGCGTCTACAAAATAGGGGATAGATTTATATAATTTTTTTTATTTTACTAGTAATGACGGTGATCTGCGATTTTTATCGGAACTGCCACATTGTGGCCGACACGATCAGTGCTAAAAAAATGCACTGATTACTGTGTAAATGTCACTGGCAGGGAAGGGGTTAACACTATGGGGTGATCAAGGGGTTAACTGTGTTCCCTCAGTGTGTTCTAACTGTATGGGGATGGAAGCACGCGCCTGCTATCCCGCTTAAAGGGACCGACGTACCGCTACGACGGTTCTCGGGATCGTGCTGACCTGCCGCCGCATAATGACGGCAGCTGGTCGGCAAGTGGTTAATATTCGCTGTTGAAACACTGATCCTCAATTCGGCCAATCAGAAGCGGGTGTGAGACCTGTTTTCCAATTGGCTGAAAAGAGAAGACTCCTGATTGTCCGCCGAGGAGGAGTGAGGATAAGGAAGCCGTCGCCACCCTGATGACCCGTGGAGAGCAGAAGAATGGGAGGCCGCCACCGCCGCCGAGCAGGGGAAGCCACTGGTAATAGGGATTTAAATACACAAACAAACTGAAGCCAAACTCCACATCACACTTTATAATTAATGGACAGTCAGGCCTCAGTGCCTCCCCACTACACCGAGTGCCAACTGAGGCAGTCACCTCACTTTGCCTCATTGGCAACACACTCTTGATGTTACCAAAGAGGAGAGCGAATACTATGACATATGCAACTGTATGCACAGCATACAAGCTCATTATGAAATACTTTCCTTAGAATGAGGCGTCGGTGTCCCTCCCGGTCCACGTCGAAGCAGCTGACATTATGCCTCGGCGTGTCTTCCGGGTATCATGGCTCCAGCGCTGTGAGTGGCTGGAGCCACGATTCGTCACTCCCGCGCATGCGTGCGGGAGACTTCTTTCCGGCAAGGTCTGGCGTCCGCCGGGCCTTCAGCCGAGAATCCCCTGTGCGCATGCGCCGCTGCAGTCAGCGGCGCAGTGCAAGGGGAATATCTCCTAAATCGTAAAGGTTTAGGAGATATTTCTTTTACCTACAGGTAAGCCTTAGTATAGGTAAACGTTACAAAAAAGATTATACATCCGCTTCATGTGTGTGTAAAGGCAGGCGTCCCAATACGTTTTTTTTTACAATTTTTTTTTTACAATTTAGTGTAAATATGTACATGCTTCCATTTATGCCTATACACTGTGTTACCTTTAATACAAGTTTTGAACAAGGAAAAGAGAATACTCTCTGGTACATTTTTTATACACTTTTCTACTTTTCCCGAAAACAGATCTCTGGGCCTCGCTTCACTGCTTTATTACCTATGCTTGATGGTCTGATGTGTTTGCAGATGTTTAAAAGAATGAATAAAAGAATACAGTTTTGATAGGATGGCTTATCTTCTTTACTCAGCTATTATATAAGTTCTGTTTTATTGGTTTGTTTTTATGGGACGTCTTTATTAGCTAGTTGTACAGCCAATGCATTAAGCGGTTTTATTCACTAAACATCTACTAAAAGATAATAAACAACATGCAAAACATTTTGATGTCACAATGTCATTGTCAAAGGAAGCCGTAATATCCAACAGTGACCATTTATATTCGGGGGTAAGGCACATGGGTGTAAAAAATGCTGTATTCAGATCCATACAGTGTATATTTATTTTATTGTATTCTATGGGCTCCTGCACATGGTTGTGTTTTACCCAGCAATCTTGCGATTCATTCAGCTGTGTGAAATCACAGTAGAAATTTCACACATGTACATGCTTATAAACTTGGAGTGAAAACCAAAGGAGAGGAATGAAAGAAGAATTTGGCAGATGTAAGTGTTTTATGAATAATTATGCATCTTAACAGGTGTAAATAGAAGCACTTTATGGATCAATTCATGTGTTTTTACACAGGATCTTTCTTTCATCGAGATCCTGCATAGAGATCAATAATTTTTGCTCCCGAGTACAATACAGCCGACCCTCCCATCAGTTCAACGGGGGGCCTGGGCACCTGACGAGCAGGAGAGACATCTGTACTGCCTTATCACTGAAACTGATCCCCCTGTGGTTCCCCCTGAAGTGAAGCTGGCTTTTTCTCCTCCACCCACTGGCTTACAGCTGCTGCAGGGGGGGGGGGGGGTAGGGTGACCACATTTCCAAACTACCATTCAGGGACACCCCCCCTTCCCAAAAATCAGCTTGTGCTGTAACGAATCACAGCACAGTGATTGGACACAAGAGGCGGGATTTATGATTTCTCCAATCACAAGCAGGGGGCAGGATTGTGCTCCTCCAGGCATTCCCGGCCAGGACAAGTACTGTCAGTGAGTAAAGCGGTGATGTGGCGGCCTTTTTTGGGGGCATCAGATTGGCCCGGGGGGGAGGCTGTGTCAGTTTCATTCCAGGACACTGTATTGTCCTGGAATGAATGTGCCCAGGACAGACCTGCAAAATGCGGGACTGTCCCGGGCAATCCGGGACACGTGGTCACCCTAGGAGGGGGTGACAGGGGGATCATTTCTAATATCTGCACCCCCACTCCAATCAACCCCCTCACTGCTCTGCTCCCCTTGTGTGCCCCCCTCCCGCAGTGCTACCAGCTTCTCCTCATAAACCTCCCGCCGGCTGCAGCTGCTAACAGGCACGGGAGGATTGGTTCAGGACGGAAAGCTGGGGGGAGAGACAGTAAATATGTCATATTTACCAGCCCTTCTTTTCCTGAACGAGCACAGTGAGTGATAAGTAATGATCATTCCTATGTTCATTTATAACTGAAGCATGGTAAACATTATTTACTATGCTTCGGTTTGTGAATGAAAAGGAAGCACATGTCTCTGCAGAGCAGCTGAGGCTGCAGAGAAATGAATTGAGGAATGTCCCCAGTCCCTTTCTCTGTCTCAAAAGTGAGACATCGGGGTCTAGACCCCCAACAGGGCTGTCAAAAAAATGAAAAAAATACATTTAATTGTCAAACTTATTTAGAAAAGGGCTCATTCACACGTGCTTTGTTCCCTGAAGAGTGGCTTGCATTATGACAGATGGTGAGGAGGCATTGTATGGCATCCTAACAGCCTTCTTTAACCCCTTCCACTCCACACTAGTGCACGGCAACCAAGTGCTATGCATTCAGTTGTGGGGCCCTTAAATTCAGAGCAAAGCCATTCATTTTAATGGGTTGTGTTCAATAAGGGTATGGTATAATAGCTGCTGCGGACACAAAACAAAGTATTATGCCCGTTGCCTCTGCAGCTAAAGTGGGTAGCAGTTGGAGGGGGGGCAGTAAAACTGCAGCTTGATTGTGTTTTTTTTTTCTCCCCCCCCCCCCCCAACTTCCCAGCAAGTGATTAGGATTACTAGGATTGGCTTTCTTTGGTGATCAGGAAACTATCCCATCAGCTCCTGATCATAAACAGTGACTGGGATGATGGTGACAGCTTGGTCACAATGCTGGGGGTGCAAAGTGAGCACATTCCCATCAGAGAACAACAACTCCAGCTGTATGCATACTGCATATATGGTAGCTCAGTGTTAAAGCTCATTGCTGTGCTGCCACATATATGCTTACTGCGAATGGCAGGAGGTTTAGGATTCAAGAGAGAGAAATAGAGCGATAAAGAAAGTGGTGAGAAAGTCTTATATGTTTTCTTTCTTTTGTGCTTATGTAGCGTACCCACTTAAGGGCCGCAAGTACCTGGGATCCCCCACCCTGCATAGCCAGGCACATCAAATCCTCACAGTCACCTCAGAGTCAGAAAACAGTCCAGTACATTGGAACCTCGGATTGCGAGTTACGTGGATAACAAGCGTTTCGCAATCCAAGCACTGTATTTGAAAAAATCCTAACTCGATTTGCGAGTGTTGTCTCGCAAAATGAGCAGGATTCAGGCCAAAGCGGTGTGCAGTACCGCGTTTGGCCTGAGGTGGGGGGGCACCAGAGCTGAGCAGAGCCGAACGGCACAGATCGCAGCCGATCGGCGCAGTTCGGATATGCTTGGAAAGACACGGAAAGACACGGAAATACTCAGTTTCCGAGCCTTTCCAAGGTTTGCCAAGGTCAGCCGAGGTGTCCTCTGGCCTTTCCGGCCATTTCCGAGGCCCTCCGGTGCCCCCCAACCTCTGCTTGCATGCGGTATTACATGCCATTGAAGTCCATGCGGAACAAATTATTTTCGTTTCCATTGACTTCAATGGGAAACTCGCTTTGATATGCAAGTACTTTGGATTATGAGCATTCTACTGGAATGGATTATGCTCGTAATACGAGGTTCAACTGTACTTTGTTTTTGTTATTTATTGAGGGATTAGAACTTGGATAGGGATTGGAAAATTATGGGATGCCCACTTGATTTCAATACACTTCAGGGACAACTTTTCCTATATACAGTCTATATACACGTCACTGATTTCTCTAGCATTCACTTGCTTACAGAACTCCAGCTGTGTCACCTTGTTTTAATTTGGTAGCCAAGGCCCATTACAGGCAGGGACTCGCAGTTACTATACTTGAAGATAGGATGACACAGCTTACACTTTCCCAGCACTTCCTCTCTGTGGTCACTGATCCCAGCACCACCTCTTCAGCCACTGCCAATCCCGCCTAACTGCAGCTGTCCCTTTCACTAGCCCTCTAGGCTAACTTCTCTACAGTCCTCCCAGACTGAATACTCACCAGCCCACCCGGCTGAGTTCTCAGGAGATCTCCTGAACATGCTGACCTGCTCCTGCTGTCCTCTCACTTGCTCCTATGCCTCCAGGAACGGTTTCCTCCATGTGTTGTGGGGGATCCTTTTACCACCCGAGCCCCAGGCCAGAGGTTACCCCCCCAGACTAGGGGGCACCCTCAAGGGCCACAGACAGCCTCCACAGCACTCCATCTCCATATTCCACCCGTCTGCCCCTGCTGGCATGACTCATGCCTATTTATGAGGTGCCTACCCCTTCCAGACCCTTTTTTCTGCAGATTGGCTGGGGTTCTCATAAATATGCCAAGCAGCTCCTCCTAGCCTTCACCCACTACATCTGGAAGCTTCTCCAAGTTTCCAGAAAACAGATGGAGGCACCAGAAAAGCTGCTTGTTGAGTCATCCCGCCTCCCTGAGTCACTCAACCCTGACCCAGATTCAACCCAGGCCTGGCTCTCAGCCAAACCAATTTACCTACACTTTTAGCTAACTATGTACTAGTGCACACTAGCCAGAGGGTGCCACACTTAAAACATATTAAGCAGAATACTGTGGTTGTTAATGACAACTTAGTTAAGGACAAACTTCAAGGGGAACAAAATTGCTGAAGGTATAAAGTGTAGACACCTAGAGGTGGCTGCATATACCCATCGCCTCCAAATGCATACACCTTTGCAAATTCTGGGCTGTTCTGACAGACAAAGCTTCAGCACTTCCTGGTGTTTTACAAATCACATATAATAATGTAAAAACACCAAATAAAGCATCTGTGTATTTAATTAAAAAATAAATAAATGCCATTAAAATAAATTCCTGCGTTTGACTTGATTTTAGCCTCACTCAACCCCCGTACAGCAGCACTCAGTCTGGAAGGGGGGGGCAATACTTGGGACCAATTATGTGTCCTGAATTTACATATGCAGATAAGGAACATTCTTCACTGTCTAGTCAAAGACTGGGGACAGTTAGGTGACTAAACTGTGCTTGCCTAACTGAAGCAAAAACAAAATGAAGTCACAAAGACTTGGATGACAGAAATACAAATGCTTTGCTAGATAAGACAACTTGAATATATGTATTTAACAGTGTATTTAACTGCATATTTAGTATACCTAATATAAGACAGACATAATGTGCATTCAATGCATATATTTTTTACTCCCAAATTAGGTGAATGCATAACAAATTACCGTAAAACAAAAAAAAAATATTTAAATATTTCAGGAGTGACCAAAATCTCCAGAATCCACTCAAAACCAGAAGAATGCTAAATTTCAGCCAAATCATACATTATCATGGAGCATATATCATAGAGATCACTTGGGTGACTGCTTAAAATATATTTTAAAATAAGAATAGTAATAATGGCTGCAATAATAATGATTATAATAATTGTAAAAGAAACTGCAGTTGACAAGTTATTCCAATGCATGGATTAAAAAAATAAAAATAAATTAGAAGTAAGTAAAATGTATTAACCATACCTTTAGGGAAAAACTCTGCCAATTTCTTTCTGTAGATTTTGTCATCAATCTCCAAAAATACACAGAATATTATGCGGTCTATCTGCAAGACACAAGAGCAAAAAAAAAATTAACATGGGCAATTTTTAAATTAGTCCTAATGAGCTAAAGTTGAAATTGACAATATATTTCACATGACACCTTAAAAAAACATTTGTATCATCAGCATAAAAAGAAATGGAATAAATAATCCTTCGCTGACAGTTCTTTAAATACATTTCTATACAATTCCCGCTTGGCCAGCATTTCTCATATCATATATAATTATTTGCACAATCCTAATCAAACCAGCACAGGAAGGCAATGCTATACGTTTTCCTGACAAATGCACAGAACAAATATACAATAAATAATTAATGCAAATGTGGTAAGCACATTTAAAGCATTTTGCTAATTTATGGGGTATTATTTTTAAATTCTCGCTAGCACTTTGGATGTTTCTGTGGCACAAATGAAAACATGTTCATCTAGAGAAAAGTACCTCCTTTGGAAATACAGCCTCCATTAAGAACTAGGAGAATAAACTGTTCAAAGTATGGCATCATATTTATCAAATGATTCATTTTTAAAAATTTTAACATTTTCCTGTTTTAATATATCCAAACAAATTTTAGCAATATTTCACTAATTCTCCAGCAGAGAACAAAAATATCTCGTTAATTGCTTTTGCAATTAAATGACTGGAGGAAAGAGAAAAGCACAGTCCAAAGAAAGAAATCTGTTGCTCAGGTTATGCGTCGCTGAAGCAAATAAAGTTCACGTATAAAATATAAATCCAATGAATAAATAAATACCCCCCCTTTTTCATGACCAGGCAATTCAGCACTGCGTTACTTTAACTGACAATTGCACAGTCATGCAAATCTGTACATAAATTAAATTGATGTATTTTTTTTCCCCCACAAATAGAGCTTTCTTTTGGTGGTTTTTGATCACACTGAGGTTTTTATTTTTTGCACTAAAACAAAGACTGCCAATTTTGAAAAAAGATTTAAAAAACAGTCATTTTTTACTTTCTGACATACAACATGTCCAATAAAAATATAAAAATATAAAAACATCAAATTTCTTTATAAATTTAGGCCAGTATGTATACTGCTACATATTTTGGGTAAAAAATAATAATCCAATAAGCGTATATTGATTGCTTTGCGCAAGTTATTGCATCTACAAACTATGGAATATATACTGTAATTTTTATTTATTTATCTTTATACTAGTAATGGCAGCGATCAGCGACTTATAGCGGGACGGCAATATTGCAGCGGACAATCTGACGCTGTCAATTTGTGGGAACACTAATACAGTGATCAGTGCTAAAAATATGCACTATGTCATATGCATATGTCACTGTACTAATGAAAATGGCTGGGAAAAGGTTAAACATCAAGGGTGTTCAAAGGGTTAAATGTGTGCCTAACCAGTGTTTTGTGTTACTGTAAGGTGCTTTCACTAAGGTATGTGCTGGATTTCATTCCCTGCTTTGCAGGGAAACATAATCCAGCACATCCCTGCTGACAGGGCAGAGCTTTGCCTTGTTTACATAGACAGAGTTCTGTTCTGTCTTTCTCCTCACCGACTAGCAGGTGTTGGGGGACATCCATTGGCTGTGAGCTGCTAAAGGGCTTGTGCTGTGATAATCACAGCACAAGTGGCGCTCCAATGGCGCACTCACACGCCCCCCCACCCTGAAGGGCAGAATCATATATATACAGTGGGTACGTAAAGTATTAAGACCCCCTTAAATTTTTCACTCTTTGTTATATTGCAGCCATTTGCTAAAATCATTTAAGTTCATTTTTTCCTCATTAATGTACACACAGTACCCCATATTGACAGAAAAACACAGAACTGTTGACATTTTTGCAGATTTATTAAAAAAGAAAAACTGAAATATCACATGGTCCTAAGTATTCAGACCCTTTGCTCAGTATTTAGTAGAAGCACCCTTTTGATCTAATACAGCCATGAGTCTTTTTGGGAAAGATGCAACAAGTTTTTCACACCTGGATTTGGGGATCCTCTGCCATTCCTCCTTGCAGGTCCTCTCCAGTTCTGTCAGTTTAGATGGTAAACGTTGGTGGACAGCCATTTTTAGGTCTCTCCAGAGATGCTCAATTGGATTTAAGTCAGGGCTCTGGCTGGGCCATTCAAGAACAGTCACAGAGTTGTTGTGAAGCCACTCCTTCGTTATTTTAGCTGTGTGCTTAGGGTAATTGTCTTGTTGGAAGGTAAACCTTCGGCCCAGTCTGAGGTCCTGAGCACTCTGGAGAAGGTTTTCGTTCAGGATATCCCCGTACTTGGTCGCATTAATCTTTCCCTCGATTGCAACCAGTCGTCCTGTCCCTGCAGTTGAAAAACACCCCCACAGCATGATGCTGCCACCACCATGCTTCACTGTTGGGACTGTATTGGACAGGTGATGAGCAGTGCCTGGTTTTCTCCACACATACAGCTTAGAATTAAGGCCAAAAAGTTCTATCTTGGACTCATCAGACCAGAGAATCTTATTTCTCACCATCTTAAAGTCCTTCAGGTGTTTTTTAGCAAACTCCATGCAGGCTTTCATGTGTCTTGCACTGAGGAGAGGCTTCCGTCGGGCCACTCTGCCATAAAGCCCCTACTGGTGGAGGGCTGCAGTGATGGTTGACTTTCTACAACTTTCTCCAATCTCCCGACTGCATCTCTGGAGCTCAGCCACAGTGATCTTTGGGTTCTTCTTTACCTCTCTCACCAAGGCTCTTTTCCCCCGATAGCTCAATTTGGCCGGACGGCCAGCTATAGGAAGGGTTCTGTTCGTCCCAAACGTCTTCAATTTAAGGATTATGGAGGCCACTGTGCTCTTACGAACCTTAAGTGCAGCAGAAATTTTCTGTAACCTTGCCCAGATCTGTGCCTTGCCACAATTCTGTCTCTGAGCTCATCAGGCAGTTCCTTTGACCTCATTATTCTCATTTGCTCTGACATGCACTGTGAGCTGTAAGGACTTATATAGAGAGGTGTGTGGCTTTCCTAATCAAGTCCAATCAGTATAATCAAACACAGCTGGACTCAAATGAAGGTTTAGAACCATCTCAAGGATGATCAGAAGAAATGGACAGCACCTGAGTTAAATCTGAGTGTCACAGCAAAGGGTCTGAATACTTAGGAAAAAAATTAACTTAAATGATTTTAGCAAATGGCTGCAATATAACAAAGAGTGAAAAATTTAAGGGGGTCTGAATACTTTACGTACCCACTGTATATACGTGATTCTGTGCAGCTGGCCAACACTGTCACAATAGATTTTCAGGGCACAGTTGGCAATAGGGTTGCCACCTCATCCCTTTAAGACCGAACACATATTAATTACACAGATTCTGTGGCTGATTAAGGTGGTAATTAAACTCACTTGATGCCTTATCTGCATTAAATTAGCCTCAGAACCTGTGTAATTAATATGTGTTCGGGTTTAAAGGGATGAGGTGGCAACCCTAGTTGGCAAGTGGTTAACAAGTAGGGATGAGCTCGCTGTTCGATTCGAACATAGGTTCGACTCGAACATCGGCTGTTCGCGCGTTCTGCGAACAACGAACGATTTGGGCCGTTCGCGCCAAATTCGAGTGACGCGAACGGCCCACAATACACTGCGCCATCGCAGTGTAATCCCGGCGCTGTGATTGGCCAAGCATGCACTGTGACCCTGCATGCTTGGCCAATCACAGCGCCGGCAGCGAGGAGAGCAATGATTGGCCACAGGCAGGATGCCTGGGGCCAATTATAGCTGAGGGGGTTTAGTACACGCCCCACACTATAAAAGGCCGCCAGCGCGGCGGCCTCGTGTAGTGTGTTCCGGAGCAGGGAAAGTGAAGGATAGGCAGGGACAGTGTCAAATCTTGTCAAATCTATTCTTTGCTAAACCTTGTGTGTAGGGACAGAGAAGGATAGGCAGGGAGAGTGTCAGTGTCATATTCTTTGCTAAACCTTGTGTGTAGGGAGAGAGAAGGATAGGCAGGGAGAGTGTCAGTGTCATATACTTTGATAAACCTTATGTGCAGGGAGAGAGAAGGATAGGCAGGGGACAGTGTCAGTGTCATATTCTTTGCTAAACCTTGTGTGCAGGGAGAGAGAAGGATAGGCAGGGAGAGTGTCAGTGTCATATACTTTCTTTGATAAACCTTGTGTGCAGGGAGAGAGAAGGATAGGCAGGGGACAGTGTCAGTGTCATTGTTGCTAAGCCTCCTGCACATTATACACCTGAAGTTAGCCCGTATTGCTGCTTTTTCCTGGTGTGTTACACCAACAGGATTTTGCGGCACTTACAGCGGGCGGAGTGTGCCTCCTGACCATATTACACCTTAACTTAGCCTGTATTGCTGCTTTTTCCTGGTGTGTTACACCAACAGGATTTTGCGGCACTTATAACGGGCGGAGTGTGCCTCCTGACCATATTACACCTGAACTTAGCCTGTATTGCTGCTTTTTCCTGGTGTGTTACACCAACAGGATTTTGCGGCACTTATAACGGGCGGAGTGTGCCTCCTGACCATATTACACCTGAACTTAGCCTGTATTGCTGCTTTTTCCTGGTGTGTTACACCAACAGGATTTTGCGGCACTTACAGCGGGCGGAGTGTGCCTCCTGACCATATTACACCTTAACTTAGCCTGTATTGCTGCTTTTTCCTGGTGTGTTACACCAACAGGATTTTGGGGCACTTACAGAGGGCGGAGTGTGCCTCCTGACCATATTACACCTTAACTTAGCCTGTATTGCTGCTTTTCCCATTTCCCTGCAGGCCATTAGAATGTCTGGAAGGCAAACAAGGAGAGGCAGACAGTCAGGAGCCAATAAAAGAGGGCAAGCAGGCTCTGTGTCTAGAGACAACAGTGCTGGTCGTGGACGCGGTGCATCGCCATCGGCACGTGGCCATGGGACATGCTTGTCCTTCTTTTCGGCAGCTGGACGTGTTGAGCCGCATCATGCCGAAGACTTGGTAGAGTGGATGACCAAGCCCTCCTCATCCTCCTCATCCTCTCTCACCCAGGCTCAGGGTACTGGCAAAAAGATGCCATGCCGTGCTTGCGCTGGTGTGTTTGGGGGACAGGAGCCACACTGGGGCAGAGGTTCTGTCTGCTCTGCAGGGGCAGGCCGAGAGGTGGTTGACGCCACGCCAGCTTAAGCCAGGAATGGTAGTTTGCGACAATGGCACCAACCTCCTCTCCGCTCTCCGACAGGGACAACTGACCCATGTGCCCTGTGTGGCTCACGTCCTTAACCTGGTGGTGCAGCGGTTCTTGGGCAGGTACCCGGGCTTACAGGATGTCCTGAGGCAGGCCAGGAAAGTCTGTGTGCATTTCCGCAGATCTTATAATGCCAGTGCTCGCCTGGCTGAGCTGCAAAAGGAGTTGAACCTGCCCAAGAACCGCCTTATATGTGACATGCCCACCAGGTGGAACTCAACGTTGGCCATGCTACAGCGGCTGCACACGCAGCAGAGGGCCATCAATGAGTACCTGTGCGACTACGGCACCAGGACAGGGTCAGGGGAGCTCGGGTTTTTTTCACCACGCCAGTGGGGCATGATCAGGGATGCATGCACTGTCCTGGCACCATTTGAGGAGGCCACGAGGATGGTGAGCAGTGACAGTGCATGCATCAGTGACACTGTACCTCTTGTCCACCTGTTGGAACATACGCTGCGTGGAATAATGGACAGGGCACTTGAGGCAGAACAGAGGCAGGAAGAGGAGGACTTCCTTGCCTCTCAAGGCCCCCTTTACCCAGACAGTGTTCCTTCTGTCCCACCCATCGCACAGGAAGAAGAGGAGGAGGAGGAGGATTGTGTCAGCATGGAGGTGGAGCCTGGCACTCAGCATCATCAGCAGCAGTCTTTTAGGGATGATTTACAGTCCCAAGAAACCAGTGGACTTGTACGTGGCTGGGAGGAGGTGGCTGCGGATCATGTCGTCCTTAGTGACCCAGAGGACTCCGGACCGAATGCCTCAGCTAACCTACGCTGCATGGCTTCCCTGATCCTGCAAAGTCTGCGGAAGGATCCTCGTATTCTTCGGATCAAGGAGAGGGACTATTACTGGCTGGCCACTCTCCTTGATCCACGGTACAAGGGTAAGGTTGCGGACCTTATCTTACCGTCGCAGAGGGAGCAGAGGATGAGACAACTCCGGGAGGCCTTGCAGAAAGGTCTGTGCAACGTGTTCCCAGAGACTGGGAGGTTACAAACTCCTGGTCCTGGACAACGAGTTGCTGAGGCTTCGGTCAGTCAAAGAAGGAGCGGTGGGGAAGGTGGCCATCTGACCGATGCGTTCAGACAATTCTTTAGTCCGCAGCCTCAAGGTATGATCAGTTCCAGCAACCATCGCCAGCGTCTGATATACATGGTGCAGGAATACCTAGGGGCAAGGTCAGACTTGGACACCTTCCCCACCGAAAATCCTCTGGCTTACTGGGTCTTGAGGATGGATCACTGGCCAGAGCTTGCACAGTATGCAATTGAGCTACTGGCCTGTCCTGCATCCAGCGTTCTTTCAGAACGCACATTCAGTGCTGCTGGAGGATTTGTCACGGATCACAGGGTGCGCCTGTCCACCGACTCTGTTGATCGACTGACCTTCATAAAGATGAACCAGTCTTGGATCACCACCAGCTACCAAACACCTGAAGCTGATATAACAGACTAATTTATTTTCAAATGTCACATCCCTTCAAAACTGATGCTGATGCTGAGAGACTGTCCTGTTATGTTGACTGACTATCCTCCTCCTCCTCAATGATCCGATTGATGATGATAGCTTGGAAGAACATTTTTGTTTCTGGGTGCCGCCACCAGTGGCTAAGGCCCAATTTTTCAGCCCCTGTTTAACAGGGGCATGCAATTACAATTTTTTATGCAATGCTTTGCAGCATGGCTCATTCCTGCACTCCAACTAGAGTATCTGGGAGAGGTTGCAGTGTCGTGGCACCAGCACCAGTGGCTAAGGCCCAATTTTTCAGCCCCTGTTTAACAGGGGCGTGTTATTACAATTTTTTATGCAATGCTTTGCAGCAGGGCTCATTCCTGCACTCCAACTAGAGTATCTGGGAGAGGTTGCAGTGTCGTGGCACCAGCACCAGTGGCTAAGGCCCAATTTTTCAGCCCCTGTTTAACAGGGGCGTGTAATTACAATTTTTGATGCAATACTTTGCAACAGGGCTCATTGCTGTGCTCCAAGTACAGTATCAGTGAGGGGTTGCAGTGTTGTGGCACCAGTGCCTAAGGCCCAATTTTTCTGCCCCTGTTTAACAGGGGCATGTAATTACAATTCTTGATCTAATAATTCACAGCAGGGCCCATTCCTGCGCCCACCAAGAGTAACTGTGAGGCCTTACAGTGTTGTGTCAACACCACCACCACCACCACCAAAGGCCCAATTTTTCAGCCCCTGTTCAACAGGGGCATGCAATTACAATTCTTGATCTAATAATTCACAGCAGGGCCCATTCCTGCGCCCACCAAGAGTAACTGTGAGGCCTTACAGTGTTGTGTCAACACCACCACCACCACCACCACCAAAGGCCCAATTTTTCAGCCCCTGTTCAACAGGGGCATGCAATTACAATTCTTGATCTAATAATTCACAGCAGGGCCCATTCATGCGCCCACCAAGAGTAACTGTGAGGGCTCACAGTGTTGTGGCAACACCAACATGTAAGGGGCAAATTTCAGCTGAGTATATACGGCAGACCCCTACTTTCAAACATCCATCTTACAAACGACTCCTCCTTGCAAACGGAAGGATACAACAGGAAGTGAGAGGAAATCTACCCCTAGGAAGGCAAATTCTCTCCTGTAAGAGTTAATATGGGAAAAAAAGTGTCTCCTCTCCACTGATGCTTTATCACCAATTCTTGTTTCAATAAAAACCCCAAATTTTCAAAAAACATTTGTCATTAGGACGGAAAGTGAGGTGAACTGTTCTGAACAGGTGCACACTGCACAGACAGCAAAACAAATGTTACAGGGGTGAAAACCCTTCCCTATGTTTTCCAAAAAGCTTAAAAATAGATTTTTTGCCTGGAGCTACACTTAAACAATGTACCTGTTCAAAATTACAAACAGATTCTACATAAGAACAAACCTACAGTCCCTGTCCCTGCCTGTATACGGCTGTTCAGAGTATATAGGGCCTTTTTTATTTTGTGTGCGGGGTTCCCCTTAATATCCATACAAGACCCAAAGGGGCTGGTAATGGGCTGGGGTGGAGGGGGGGGGGGGGTGTGATGGGGTAGCTATGCCATTTTTCTTAAAGATTTTCATCCATATTACCGGGACCAGACATTACATTAAAGCCGCAAGCAGTTTTAAATGGCTTTTTTTCCTTTAGAAATTTAATTTTGTGAAGGGACAGTTCTAAACACGGGAAACATGTGGCACTTCACAGGCATACTTTAGACACCTCCCAGGTACGATATTTAAAGGAATATTTGACTTTTTTTTTTTTTCACTTTATGCATCATTAAAATGACTGCTCTAGAAAAACTGCAGTTTTTAAAACTTCTTTTTGCATTGATACATGTCCCTTGGTGCAGAACCCGGGTTCCCAAACCCTTTTTAGGACAATAACATGCATAATAGTCGTTATAATTAGCACTTTCGATTTCGAACGTTCGCATCCATTGTATTTAATAGGGTTCTAAAGTTCGTGCGAACTTTCGGTCCGTTCGCGGGTTCTGGTGCGAACCGAACCCGGGGGTGTTCGGCTCATCACTATTAACAAGTCATAACGAGTATAATTTTGCAAATTATGTGCAAATGCAGTTAAAATCCTAATAAATTTTACCAAATATATAATCAAAACAATCAAATCTATGACACATTGGTCAGTTCCTCTTTTGTGCTTGGCCAGTAGCAGATGTGCTTCGAGTTTAAACAGTGATCCCAGTGTCACAGTCAGGGGTCAGGTATGGAGACTAAGGCCGCGTACACACGACTGGTTTTCTCTGCAAAAGACAACAAGAAAACTGCCGGGAGAGCTTTCTTTCCGAGAAAACCGGCTGTGTGTACGCGTGTTTTAGTTTTGTCGTCAAGAAAACTGCCCAGATTCCCCGATGAGAAAAAAGACGACCCGCGGTCTTTTTTCTCGTTGAGAATCTCGTCGGCCTGTTTCTTGACGAGAAACCCGAGCGTGTGTACACTTACCTGTCACCGTGGAAACCCTTGCATGCTCGAAATGACTTTGACGCATGCGCGGTAGCTTCCTAGGCATAGGCATAGGGTGTAGCAAGATGGCGGCGACGGCATCGAATGTGATGATCGCACGCTCGTCGTAGTCGATGACGTCACCGCATTCGTGCCATTCAAAAGAACGGCGGTTCTTTTGAATCGTATGTGTGTACACTCGGCCGGGACAAGTTTCTTGTCAAGATTCTCGTAAGGAAAAACTACGTTTTCTTCCTGACGAGAATCTCGGCCGTGTGTACAGGGCTTAAGACTGGGAAACCACTAACGTTCATGTGTGTTGTAAAGGCAGGTTTCCCCAATATAGTGTATGTTTTCAAAGTTCATTAAGACTGATTGCCTCATAAATGGCTATGGTATCCCATGTAATTTTTGTTTTTTATGTAAGCATTATTTGTATTAAATACATCACTGCTTATTGATCATGATTAATATTCCTCAACAGAAGGCAGTTAATTCTAAAAATGTATTCTCATTTCTTAGAATTTTTTTAATGAAACGCTGCAATGCTGGGCCTGACATGCTATGACTGAGAAAAGCCATGCACCGGAATGCCAAATGTTTCTGAAAGCATTTGCTTTGCTAAAATATACATCAGAAACAAATTATTCATTTTTTTCCCCAGACTCTCAGACTTGATCGTTTCCCCCTCTATCATTTTTCTTCATTATTAAACCCATGCCGTGGAAGAAGGATGCACAGGAATACATTTGAAATATTTGAAAATGACCTCAATTTTTCACTGTTACTTATGTGACAGCTGACATAGCCAGGATTACCTTGCATCAGTTTGATGGACCTGTATCTCTGCAAACTGAACTATCTATGATTAAACAATCTGCTAAGCTGTAATATACTGCATAAAGTTTACATATGACAAATATGCAAATGTAATTGTTGTTAATTGATAATGCCTGTGATGGATTATACTCCGGTCTGGCACTTTTTTATCAAGCCAAAATCTTGCTTTCATTTTCAAAGCTAAACTAGAAAAGTAACAGTTGGACTCTGGTGGCCTAAAGTGAACCTGCACCAAGGCGGCCTTAGTAAATTATGGATTGGAAGTTGGCAGGGCTTAGCCATGAAGTCAAAGAAAGCTAGGCCCCAGTATCAAGCCTTCCTAAGCTGACCATACACATATTAAATCATTGGACAGTTTCATAAACTTTTTTGCAAGAGAGTTAAAGAGAATTTCAGGAGAAGAGTATTTTGGAGTTTATAAAGTAGGCCACCTCTGAGGGTTTGTGAAACTAAATCAGAGAAGTAACATTTCTAGCCAGGCCCCTTGTGGCATCTGCACATAGGCAAGGCTCTGTCCCCAAGGCTCTGCGTGTACATGTAGTGTAATACACTGCAGCATGATAAGAGGCAGAGATAATACCTCTATATGTCTAAAGCCGTGTACACACGATCGGATTTCCTATGGATTCTAATCCGATGGATTTTTCCATCGGAAATCCGATGAAGCTAACTTCCATCAGTCTTGCCTACACACCATCAGTCAAAAATCCGACCGTCCCAAACGCCGTGACGTAAAAACACTCCGACGAGCCGAGAAAAATTAAGTTCAATGCTTCTGAGCATGCGTCAACTTGATTCTGAGCATGCGTGGGTTTTTTGTTCGATGGAGTTCCACACAGACGTTCGGCATTTTCTATCGTTTTTTTTCCCCATCGGATAAATTTAAAACATGTTCTATTTTTTCTCACCGATGGAAAAAAGACCGATGGGGCCCATACACGATCGGTTTGTCCGATGAAAAAAGTCCATCGGACTGTTTTCATCGGTAAAACCGATCGTGTGTACACAGCTTTAGATGGATGGAACCCATGCCTGGGAGCACGAGGTAGCAACTGATGGATGTCTGAAGACTCAGCATATCTTAGATGTACTTTTTTAAATAGAAACTGTAATTTCAGCAAGCACAACATTTGAGTTGTTATTGTAACATTTACATGAATGCAATTTTTCATAAGACTATTACATTTTTATGGATAATTTGTATTCCTGTTCCATATTTAGATTTTTGTGTTTCAAATACTGATTTGCAAGTGCACCTTCTGGTGGTCATCTGTATATCATGAAATATGGTTAAAATAGAATTAAAGTTGTGTATTGAAACATTGGTAGCAGGGAGGCTCTTGGGGCTCTTTCACCATTGCATCTAGGATGTGTTGTACAGGCGTTCATGTTGTGTCAGGGAACATTTCACAAACACCCTGTGTGGTGTTATTTTTTTTGTTTTACAAGGCTAAAATGTTAAATATTCACTTTTAGCGCTTTGCAACGACACTGTAAACGCCATAAGCGTGTTTACACTGTGTTTAAGGTGTGGTTGTGGTCCGTTTCAATATAAGTAATTGGAGGCAGTTGTAAAGCGTCAATGCCTGCCATACTTTGCAGGCAGCGTTATTTTTGCCTCGCAGCAACACTAATGTTGCAGTGTAAATACATCTGTAGCACACAAACCTTTTTCTCGCCTGGCTCACTTGCGAGTCAAGGCACACCGTGCTATATGCCCGTACCCTCCTGTTTGAAGAGGTTAAGCGGTGTTCACAATTTTCGGTCCTGCAGAGAGTTACCTTCCTCCACTGGTTCTCTTCCCCAGCGTATGGGGTCAAGTCTCTATTTCTTCCTCCAAAGAAAAGAATGTCCAGAAACACTTTAACTCCAACAGAGAGTTTATTTTCTATTTGCTGCGTAGTAGATAGAGACAGATAGATGAAAGAAGAAATAGTGTGAGATTAGATTCAGGCACAACCAGTAACCTCGTCGCCACTCGATCCCGAGTGGGTTTAGCTCACCCGGATAGTCCTCTCTCACAGTCCTAGCAGCCATTGTGGAGCTCAAACTGTTCTGTCACCCTATCCCCTCCAGGGACAGGCACAGGAAATCCTCTAACCTCTGTAGACTTTTAAAAACAGGATAATGCCAATGGGCACTCTACAGGTTAGTCCTCCCAAACATGGAATAATTCCCTCTGACAGGTCACCAGGCCTCTCCCGAGACAGCAATCTTCCATTACTCATCTCCTCAGTGGGACCGATCCTCCCCTGGCTTCCTCACGGTCAGAGCGGGTGCCCTCACCCGGGCACCCTGGGACTCCAATGGGCGAATTATAGACCCAGTTAAAGGTACTGGGCCTACCTGGAATGTTGCAGCCTCAGGCCAAAGGTGCCCGAGACTTCTCGGCAAGTCACTGCACCCCCGAGGGGCACACCCCTCCGGCTCCTCCACTCCACTCTGCTCCAACCTCCAACTCCCACACTCCCTAAAGATAGTCTCTGCCCCATATGTACCCTCTCCCGGCTTGCACAGCAGGCCGACTACGCCCACTGTACCACTGCCGAGAGAGGACACCCTAAGGCCAGCAATGCCACCCCTGGCTCAACCCTGACCTGATATGGCAGTGCCACCTACAGACCACAGGGAACCATACACCAGGCAGCTTCACATAGGCAGAAGCAAATACCTAGCAATCAAAATGATCCGAGCCTGGCTACCAGCTCAGACCAACCCCTAAATTTAGGCACATAACCAGGGCCGACGCTCCCACTAGGCGAACTAGGCAGCCGCCTAGGGCGCGCTGACGCCTAGGGGCGCAACCACGGCCACTGGGTCCCTTCCAGAGGATCGGATTCCTTGGCGGGTGGTGGCTGGTGCGTGAGGAGTGTAGCGGGAGGCGGCTCCTTCGGTGCTGGCTGCAGAGTCGCTGGGCGGGGAGAATGTGCAGTCAGATCCCCCCCTTCCCCAGAGCCAGGGGCGACCATGCCGATGTCCTGCAGCAGCTGTGGGTGTCAGCTCTCTTCCTGCCCCACCTCCCTCCCTTGGTGATGTGTAGCCATTGGAGGAGCAGGGCGGGCGGCATTGTGCACAGAGAGAGACAGCCGGGATGGCTCCACCCAGCCTGGTCCGGACTGGCCATAGGACACACACTGGGCCGAGGCCGCCGGTCCACTTGTCCTGGAGCTGGATGAGCCCAAAGCAAAGCTGCTCCTGCAGCCCGCCCTGCTTAACCAGCCTCTCCGCGGCCGGCAGCTGGAGCCCGGTGGTGGAATCGAATGATCAGCTGATCTGAACGGGGGAGGAGCTGGACGAGGTCTCTCGTGCGTGATCCTGGGACTGATGACAATGACTGCCGCCTGACATGTGGAGGGAGCTGGAAAGAAATGCCCCAAGGTAAGAACTTGTCAGGTGGTGGGGGGAAGTGCAGGGGATGAGGGCTTCCAGTCAGACCTTATCACTGGTGTGTGACCCCCTCCACTTGGCTGCAACCCCTCTCCTTTCCACCTGGCTCATCGCCCACCTGGCTCAACCCTGCTCCTGGCTCAACCCTGCACCTGGCTCATCCCTGCACCTGGCTCAACCCTGCACCTGGCTCAACCCTGCACCTGGCTCATCCCTGCACCTGGCTCATCCCTGCACCTGGCTCATCCCCCACCTGGCTCAACCCTGCACCTGGCTCATCCCTGCACCTGGCTCATCCCCCACCTGGCTCATCCCTGCACCTGGCTCATCCCTGCACCTGGCTCATCCCTGCACCTGGCTCATCCCCCACCTGGCTCATCCCTGCACCTGGCTCATCCCCCACCTGGCTTAACCCTGCACCTGGCTCATCCCTGCACCTGGCTCATCCCCCACCTGGCTCATCCCTGCACTTGGCTCATCCCTGCACCTGGCTCATCCCTGCACCTGGCTCATCCCCCACCTGGCTCATCCCTGCACCTGGCTCATCCCTGCACCTGGCTCATCCCCCACCTGGCTCATCCCCCACCTGGCTCATCCCTGCACCTGGCTCATTCCTGCACCTGGCTCATCCCAGCACCTGGCTCATCCCAGCACCTGGCTAATCCCCGCACCTGGCTCATCCCCACACCTGGCTTATCCCCCACCTGGCTCATCCATTCACCTGGCTCATCCCCCCACCTGACTCCATCCCTGCACCTGACTCCTCCCCCCCACCTGGCTCCATCCCCCAACCTGGCTCCATCCCCCCACCTGACTCCATCCATCCACCTGACTCCATCCATCCACCTGGCTCATCCCCCCACCTGGCTCATCCCCCCACCTGACTCCACCCCCTCCACCTGACTCCACCCCCTCCACCTGACTCCATCCCCCCACCTGGCTCTATCCCTCCACCTGGGTCAATCCCTCCACTGCGCTCCATCCATCCCCCCACCCGACTCCACCCCCCCACCTGACTGTACACCCCCTCCTGTCTACCTGGCTCCATCCCTCCACCTGGCTGCATCCCTCCACCAGGAGTTCTGGTGCTTAAATTATTGCATTTATTTTGATTTTTTCCTTTGGGGGGCGCAATTAGCTGGTCTCGCCTAGGGCGCAAAAATGTCTAGCACCGGCCCTGCACATAACACCCCTAAAAAAGTAAGTGCCCGCTACACATCCATCCCCTCCCTATTGTAAGAATATTGAGTGGCATTGATAGGGGTTCGGGAAGCATTAAAAACGCAACCCAACAGCTTGTGTGAAAGAGTCCCTACTGTAGAAAAGTCTCAGCAGGGTTGATTTATTAAAGGGAAATAGGCAAGGAAAGTTGCACTTTTCCCAATTTTCCGATGTTTGGTAAATGAGGTAAAGCTCTGCTGACTTCCATCATCCAATCATGTGCAAGCAAAATTACTTACATGCTTTGTTGTTTTTCGAAAAAGTGAAATTACATCACATTTTTGAAGTCCTGGGAATTCCCTTGCAAAATGAAAATCCCATTTACCTTATTAAATCAACCCCAGTATGCGTTCTGCTGTAGAAGCATGTGCCTTACCTGCCAGCAATGTTTCTTCTGAATGTACACTGAGCCACACATGCTCAGCTCAATGTACATTTTGTTTTAGCCTGCCTTGTCAAAATAAACTAGCTCATATGTGCATGGGTATAATTACGTCATCCTGGGCCAGCCAATCAAGATAGCTGAGGAGGCAGGACCTGGAAGAAGACTGGACGAAGGCAGCAATGGAGTCACAGGAAAATGGTTGCTGCTGTATTGCTGGAAATTGATGTTTTAGCAAGTAAGTATAATTAGCACACTTGCACATGTTGGCAAAAGTTCTGGACTTTAGTTTTGCTTTAGCAACCCTGCTTAAAGCAACAGGTTTGCTTTTCTCTTCCCCTCCCCAGTAGAACATACTAACTTTTTTTTGCTTCCATTCATTATTAATATTATTATGATACAGGATTTATATAGCGCCAACAGTTTGCGCAGCGCTTTACAACATGAGAGCAGACAGTACAGTTACAATACAATTCAATACAGGAGGAATCAGAGAGCCCTGCTCATTAGAGCTTACAATCTAGGAGGGAGGGTCAAGTGATACAAAAGCTAATAACTGTGGGTAGGCTTCTCTGAAGAGAAGGGTTTTCAGGGATCATCTAAAAGCAAGCAAAGTAGGAGATAGTTAGACAGAATGGGGTAGGGAGTTCCATAGGAGAGGTGAGGCTCGGGAAAAATCCTGGAAGCGAGCTTGGGAGGAAGTGACGAGGGAACTAGAGAGCAGGAGGTCTTGGGAGGAACGAAGGGAACGAGTAGGTTGGCATTTTGAAACTAGGCTAGTGATGTAGCTGGGGGCTGAGTTGTGGATGGCTTTGTAAGTTGTTATTAGAATTTTGAATTTAATTTGTTGGGTGAGTGGAAGCCAGTGGAGGGATTGACAGAGAAGGGTAGCAGACACTGAGCGGTTGGTAAGGTGGATGAGCCTGGCAGCAGCAATCATGATGGACTGAAGGGGGGTAGCCCATGTTAAGGTAATCCCGTGAGGAGTGAGTTGCAGTAGTCGAGGTGAGAGGTGATCAGGGAGTGAACTAGAAGCTTTGTGGTGTCATTGGTTAGGAAGGGTCATATTCTGGAGATGTTGCAAGATTTGGAAAGTGTTTGGACGTGGGGCTGAAAGGATAGTCCAGGTTTATACCTAGAACCTTGGCATGCAGGGAAGGGCTGACAGTAGTGCTATTGATCTTGACAGAAAAATCAGGGGAAGAGGCACGTGGGGGAGGAAAAATCATGAGCTCAGTTTTGGATAGATTGAGTTTGAGGAAGTGGTGTGACATCAAGTCTGATATGTCTGTTAGTAAATTAGTGATACGTGAGGAGACTGAAGGAGTGAGCTGAGGGAGAAAGGGAGAGGAGAGGAGGAAGTAGAGTTGTAAGTGACACTGAAGGTGCAGTTGGATTAATAAGATGAGAACCAGAGAAGAGTACAGTCACGGAAAGTAATTCAGAAGCTCCTAGTCACTCACTCTAGTTGGCGTTTAAGTAGGACTGAAGACTCTTTCCTCATGTAACAGCACTGGGCCTACCACAATAGCTATTAGAACAGAAAAATGGGATGGAATCACATGCTCCTCCATATCTGGAGGCTCCTTTAAGCTAAACGGAGCAACAGGTGAATGAAGGAAAATCAATTATATGCTGCTGAGGAGGGGGACAATAAAGTGAGTCTGGTGCCTTGCCCATACAGGACAAATTATATGTCCACTGTTTTTTTTCTCAGAGCTGATTTTAGTCAAGACAGATTTTAACCATAAACTCTCAATGAAAGGGAGAAGCATTGACACATGGTCACTGTTCAGAACTACTAAGGAAGTAGCTGCATATGTAATTAGTAGAAATGAAATATTCTATGTACTGTATATATGCATTTCCAAGATTTTACACTCACATTAACATTTTTTTTACATTAATCTGATTCTGATCACATCCACACATATGCCAAAAAAAACGTCCTTTTAGGTTTTCAGATTGCTAAAGGAGAACCCCAAAAATGTTAGCAAGGGAGACTCCATCTTTTACATTCAGTAAAGGCCCAAATAATTTCTATATGGATTTGAGAAAAAGATAAACATAAATGATAAATGGATTAATTCTACATAAGAAAAAAAATAGTTCAAATTAAAAGTCCCTGATCAATTATAAAATATTTCTGTAGGGCCCCTACCTGTAGTAACACAAAGAGGTCCTCAACTTAAATAACCTTTAAATAAAATTGTAGGGCTCACTTCCTATGTCAACAGTGCTTGGCTGACTGTTCTCATAAAGAGTAAATTGCAATAATTGGTCATATCACAGCACTAGATTTAACAAGCAGGATCAATGTGGAAATTATAATCCTGAATTAAGGTAGAACCTAGGACCTGTAAGCAAGTAGGAGCACTCCAGGCTAGTATTGTACTGAATTTCCTTTTTTTCTTTTGCCGAAGCCCATACTTGGGTTTAGGGAGCATAGACATCATATTGCCATCAAGGCCCATGTGAGTGCAATAAAACCTAACCACAGCTGTATTTGCCTGGCTAGAAGACAACTTAAAAAAAAAAAATGTGTTTTGACATGCCTGTTGCATGTAATGCTATTTTTATAATTTTGTGAAGCATGGTTACATCCTGTGATTAATTCCTGATGTTCCGTTGAAATGACCTGAAAATCTTATCGAAGGTACTGCAAAGATTTTTAATTAATTTGCTTTTAATTTTCAAGCTACACTGCTGTCATGTCTGCCACTCATCACGCACAGCTGCCAAGCTAAGATAGTGCATTTGACTAAAAGAACCACTGTTGAATTTTAATGGCATCAATGGATTTGGTGTCAGCTTAGAGAAGTATACAACAATGGAAAGCACAAAAAGCAATAGAAAACTGGCTTGTTCCATTCATTTATGAGAAGTAGAGTTAAGTGTAAATAGGACTGATAGAAATGGGGCAAGGAGGACTATTTACCCAAGAGTGTTATTATACATGCAACCTGCAGACTGCGTGTTTGGTCCAACTGAGGAGGAACAAAAGGAAGTGGAGTGAACTAGTGCCTGGATAAAACAACTGAGCCCCTAAGCAGTAGTTCCCTGAATCTCAAGGCTAATTTTTTCTTCGGTTGAGAGTACCTTTTAATCTGAACTCAAGGCAAACAACTGAATACATAGTGGGCATACACCTATGGAAACTGCGTTACCTTCCAAAGAATTCATATCTGTCCACCCACTGCTAAGATTTGCCACCACACTGTACAGTCAACCTGGTCACCTGACATTTTCAGTTGCAGTTAAGCAACATGGTTTTGTCCCCTCCGTATACACCACCTGTGATTGGACAGTAAATGAGCAACAAGGCCTAATTGGGTCATCTCTCTACTCTCACCTGATAGTATGTTTTTTGTTAGAACACACAACAAGCATTTATGCAGACT
Organism: Rana muscosa; assembly: GCA_029206835.1. Taxonomy (NCBI): domain Eukaryota; kingdom Metazoa; phylum Chordata; class Amphibia; order Anura; family Ranidae; genus Rana; species Rana muscosa. The sequence continues at coordinate 183,393,512 of CM055121.1, forward strand.
TTATTTTAACCACTTTGCGCCCGTCATACGACTAATGACGGCCGCAAAGTGGTTCTATAATGCCGGGAGGCCGTCATTATACGGCTTCCGCTCCTCCGGCCACTGGGGGGCACGCGAGCGCGATGTCCGCCAGATACCCGCGATCGGCCGGTACACAGAAAAGGACATGGATCTGTGTGTGTAAACACACAGATCTATGTCCTGTCAGGGAGAGGAGACCGATGCTGTGTCCCTTGTACATAGGGACACAGATCGGTCTCCTCCCCCAGTCAGTCCCCTCCCCCACAGTAGCAATCACACATTAGAGAACATATTAACCCCTTCCTCGCCCCCTAGTGTTAACCCCTTCCCTGCCAGTCACATTTATACAGTAATCAGTGCAGTTTTATAGCACTAATCGCTGTATAAATGTGAATGGTCCCAAAAATGTGTCAAAAGTGTCTGATGTGTCCGACGCAATATCGCAGTCCTGACAAAAATCGCAGATCGCCACCATTACTTGTAAAAAAATTAAAATAAAATAAAATGTCAGAATTCTATCCCCTATTTTGTAGGCGCTATAACTTTTGCGCAAACCAATCACTATACGCTCATTGGGATTTTTTTTAACCAAAAATATGTAGAAGAATACGTATCGGACTAAACTGAGGAAAAATACCACCAAAATAAAGCTCTATTTGTGGGAAAAAAAGGACGTCAATTTTGTTTGCGAGCCACGTCGCACGACCGGGCAATTGTCATTCAAAGCGACGCAGTGCCGAAAGCTGAAATTTCGCCTGGGCAGGAAGGGGGTTTATGTACACAGTAAGCAAGGGGTTAAATAAATTTTACTACTACATAACTGTATTTATTGGTGTGTTTTCATATTGTCTTCTAGTTCTGCTTTGAATACATTGTTATTTTGCTTACGCCCAGGTATTGTTTTTCTATCCTGCTGTTGCATACTTTACTTTCTGGTGCTGAGTGCTTTTATTATATGATCTAAGACTATTTCCTATTTTCTCTTAAAAGTCTGAAAATGTAATCCTATATTTTAGACTCCTTTAGTCATTAATTTGTAAAGTACCTTGTAGAGCAAGAGCCCCAACCAAGCTTTCCATTTATAGCACATGAAACAAGAGCTACATTTTGCACTAATACAGTATATTCTTCTTTTAACAATAAGCTCTCTCATTTACCATAAGGTTAGGGGTTGTCATTATGACACAGTTTTGCTTGGTAGAGTATGATTTGTGGGAATTGAGATAATGGAGCTTATATATTACAAAATCCAGTGCTTACTTTGTAAGCATAAAAAATCAATATGAATTAAAGAAGGCTGTGCCGAATCACATTTGCATGCATTTTCACTTCAAAAGCTTTCAAAGAGAGAATCAGAGAGAATCTTTCTGTTAAATTGCTCTTTTTAGTGTCACATGATAAAGTCAGAGCTAAATGTGAGGAATCACACTCCAGGGCAATAGCAACCTGTCAGCATTCTGCTTAACCTTCCGAAGTCTAACCTGTACTGTGAAAAAAAATATGGAATTTGATTGGTTAAAGGCAATGTCGGACAATGACCCTTTCTGTCTCCAGTCTGTAAATCAACCCTCTGTTTTTGATGATTCACACATTTTTTTTTTTCAAGGAAAACTATAGAGAGAGAAATACGGGAGCTAAAAACGCTAATCTTCTTTTGGCAGTTTTATAGTTGTGGATGCAATCGCTTTGTCCTTGGAACAGGTATTAACAGGAAATCCCCCCAATAAGACACAATCGGCAAAAAAAAAATAGGTCTTACACAACAGACTGGACAGTTCAGAAGCAGCAGAACAGTGATAGGTCATAACTCTGTCCTCTCCTCCTGTCAGCATGTATCCCTGTAAGCAAATAGTCATGCAGCACACCTTCATTTCTTGTTTACAAGAGGCTTACATAAAGTCAGATTCAGGTGCTTATGCTTGTTGCAATTAAAAAAATAAATGTATTGATAACCTAATGGCATTGGGTGTCAATTATTTCAGAAGCCATACTGAAAATGCTGAGCATAATGGACCTGTCCCTATGTGCCCTGTACTAACAGGGTAATGATGCAGACAGTGGTGCTGATATCATCATGTTAGTGCAATGCTTGGCATCGTTGAGGATCAGTAGTAGAAAATATGACGTACGTAAGACCTAGTCCTTCACATGATTGGCCTAAAGACTTTTAAAAATGCTGATATAATTATGTTATTGCCACTGTTGGCATCACTGAGGACCGTCAATAGAAGATCTGAAGAAAAGAACACCCAGCCCATCACAAAATTGGCCTAAAGACTTTTGAAAATGGTAAATATAAAAAAAACAGAATGCATAAATACTGCTGCCAAGGGCCTCCAGGGGCTGATGGGGGGCAATAATTGGGGAGGGAAGCCCAAGATTGGGCTTTACTTATTAACGATTCATCTCTCGAAAAATAGTTCAGACTTTAGACCCACCAAAAAATGATCAAAGCAAACTTTGTGACTGTAGCACAGTTGCACTATATCTTATACAGCCTTGACAGTTTGCTAGTTTTATTTTTGTGGCTGGATTTGCTTTAAAACATTCATTAATACTACAAACCAATAAATGATTTTATATTACCCCTCTCTGAAAATATAATTTTAGGCTTAGGCTTGAAGAGCACATTCAGTTCAAGACATAACGATTTCAAATAGGTAGCAGAATCATATAATGGAAATGAAACTCTGCCCATCATCTCTGCAGTCCTTTTCTTTCATTTCACAGGAAACATCTGCAGAGGTGGTGCTATTATGAAAACTTAATAAATGCTCTTTAATGTGTCAGGCAAATTAATATACTGGAAAGAAAAGAAGGTCCCCGCTGCCCTTTATTGTTAAGAAAGTGCACAATGGAGAAACTACTTTATTCCCAGAAACAACAGGTCATTTCTTTGATGTTCATTTTTATTTAACAGTGCATTAGCATTAATATGAAATCCCAGGCAGCATGCTAATGTGCATCACACACTGTGCTGGGATGAAGATTAAAAAAGAAACGTGAAGAAATGTTGTGTTGTCAGTCACTAAGTTTGAAGGTCTGGGTATTAGGGGTACGTGGCTTAGCGTTGGGAAAATGACATTAAGAAACACGACTGTCATGTTCAACCGCCTGACAGGGCATTGCATGTTTGCCTGTCTGCTGGCTGCCATAAAAGACAGATAAATACCAAGAATAAAAAGGACTGATATAACAGATACTGGTTCAGTGGGTAGCAATTGTACCTTCAGCACCATGATATTGGGATAAACTCCAAGAAGATTAAAAAAAAGTATGTTATTTATTCATTAAAAAAATCATTACATGTATTCTGATTGCAGATAGTGTAAGGACCTGATGGTATTATGGTATCAAACTCTTTTAATTACCTGTAAATGAGCATTTACACTGAGGAAAGGGCAGCACTAGATACCAAGGTGTGTTGCATGCATTTTTACCAACAGGATACATTGTGACATTGTGATAGATGGAGAGAACACAGAATCATCACTGTGCCGCTACTCCTCTTCTATCCAGTCAGCAGGCTGGAGGTGTGTTCTCGTTGTGTTTTAATTTTAGTAGCGATCCAGAACCTTCCTGTGCTGTCTAGGATGGAGGAGTGTTTGAATTATAAGACAGGCTGCATAGAATTAAAAATCCTTTGCAAGCTAAAACAATAAACACATAAGGGGTTGCAGGGGTCACAATTGCAACCCCACCCCTAGCTCCAGGGGGCCCCTGCAGCCTCCCTGTCATATTATTATATCCTCCACAAAGTCCAGCTCCGATCTGCCCAAGGGCCCCACAGCCACGCTCCAGTACTGGGCTTCCACTTTGCCTTCCACGGTCCACACCTCTCCGTTCTCATTGGCTGTGGACAAGGTGTGAGACATTTCCTGAATGGAGAGGAGCACAGGGTGAGAACAGCCCAGGGGCCAGATCAACTTTTGCATCGGGGCCCACAAGCTTCAAGCTACGCCTCTGAATACACACATGTATGTATTTCAACTATGTGTTTGGCCAATTGTCTAAAGTTAAAAAAGTCCTTAAGCAGCTTTGGGTCTTGGGGATTCACAACAGCTAAAGCACAGCCAAAGCTTGTTGGATTGGTGTTGCACCGGAGTTATCAGATGAGATGTGGAGTGAAGTGCTTAAAACGTATCTAATTACTATTATTGCATCCACGGATAGGATGATTAAGTTACGATACTTGCATCAGAAGTATTATACCCCTGTTCGCTTAAACAAGACTCTCCTGTACGTCATAAATGACAGATGAGTGAGGGTACTTTTCGTCACATGGTATGGGGAGCGCTCTAACGTTAGGCCCTTGTGGTCCCAGGTGACAGAGTTTATTGCCGAGAAGTTTGGCCTCCCCAATGTCTGTAATCCTCTATTATGTTTACTGGGAGTTATTGAGGGTGAGGAGATGAAATCTCAGCTACGAAATTGTTTCTTATGCCGCGTACACACGAACGGAAATTCCGACAAGAAAAGTGCGATGTGAGCTTTTGGTTGGAAATTCCGAACGTGTGTATGCTCCATCGAACTTTTGCTGTCGGAATTTCTGGCAACAAAATATTGAGAGCTGGTAGTCAAATTTTCCGACTGAAAAATTTCCTATCGGAAATTACGTTAATCTGTATGCAATTCACCACCATCAAAGTCGTCCCTTACACGCTGCGCGCCATGAGCGGTTCAAGCCTCGCTTTCAGAACGCTCTACTGCAGATTAGTCTCCCCAGTCATGATTGCAGACTGACAGTGGTGAGAGCCGGCGGTGCGGAGGATGGTCTATGTGGATATCTTTACCCCGGATGCCTGCATAATTAGATAATAATTGTCATATTGGAGAGGAGGGGGGATTAAAATCACTGTCTTTCTTGAGCTCTGACACCAGCAAAGATCGGGTTCTTTGGTGTCAGCTGAGACAGAGAAAGGAGCAGTGAGGAGTATTGGAGAGGTAAATATGGATTGGCCTTTTCACTAAATGGCAAAGTCTCAGGGTCTGTTTAATGGTGGCTACCACAGCTTCTTATACTCACCTTCTCTTTATTACAATGCATTCTGCTTACCTGGGAAAGTGAATAGACATACTCAATGTTTCTGGGTATTAGGGAGCATGGGATTCACTCAACTTTCACCCAGGTGCCATGGCTAAAACTTGGTGACTGGCTACTCAGGAAAGTCACACAACATATTCAAGAGTGAGCAAAATTATTTTTGTATCTTATCTATATAATGAGAGTTAATTAAAGCATTGTTACTGAACTTTTGTGAGTCATGTACCATGCACATTACCTTTGACCTCTCTGAGCTTCTTTCCCATTTAATTTCATAACACTCATCTCCAGTGCTGTATTGTACTGGATGTCAACAGACAATATTGAGGTAGTAATTGCCCACAAAGTCAAATCATGTCTCCCTCTACTTCTTCCCCACCCCAACCCTGTACCCTGGAAAGAGCCAGGGTCCAATATGTACTAAAACCAAGCTTAAAGTATGACCAACATAGAACAATGGTGATGATGCTGAGGCCTCTATCCCAGTGGGGTATCATCCTTGGGTGCAGGGTGTTCACTGCGCACGGGCCCTGGGGGGGGGGGGGCACTGTGGTCTGTCCCACCCTGCACCCATGGATGATGAAACATGGATGGTAACATTTGACAGTAGGAGTGATTGGTGCGGCACAGTTACAAGCACTGATCTCTCTGTGTGGCGTTCAATGAAGAAGCTGACAGCCCCTTCTCCTCCTCTTACTCCCGTGGCTTTCAGCTGCTTCATTTAAAGCCACACAGGGAGATCAGTGCCTGTAACTGCCCCCCACCGCTGCACAAATCACCCCTGACTGCCCATCAAATTTTCTTGTGTGCTCCCCTTATCCTCCTCTGTTCCCCCCCTGTGCGCCTGTCCCCACCGTGTGCTCCCCCCCCCCCATCCCAGATCTGTCAGGATGGAGAAAGGATGAAGGGGCTGGCAAAAATTTAATTTACTGGTCCCTTTTTTTCTGAATCAACACAGTCAGTCAGTAATCAGGAGCAAACTCTGCTTCAGGTTATGAATTAACATTAGCATTTGTCTCCTGTTCATTTATCTTCAGTGTAGCTGAGGCTGCAGAGAAAGAGACTGGGGAATCTCTGTCCTCAGTCCTTTTCTCTGTCTCAAAGGGGAGATGTCAGGGGTCTAGACCCCTGATGTCTCACCAAAGCCCCTCCAACAGGGCTGAAAAAAAAAAAAAGAATTGTAATAAATAATTATAAAAAAAATAACTTAAAAAAAAAATAATAATAATAAAAAAAAAAAATGACACTGTCCACCCCCCCCCCCCCCCCCTCACACACAAAAAAAAAAGCATTGTGAAAAAAGAAATACATTTTAAAAATTTTATATAAAAAACATATTGTAAAAAATAACATTGTAAAAAAAAAAAAAAAAAGACTAATACCGTCCACTTCTCTACTGACACCATCCACTGCCCGACTGATACGATCTATTGCCCAAACCTCCTCCCCCCAAAAAAAGAATTGTGAAAAAATGAAAGACAAAACAAAAAAATACATTTGTAAAACAATTATAAATAAATACAAATAAAAAAGTGCTGACACTGTCCACTGCTCTGCTGACACTAGCCACAGCCCTCCCCCACCCGAAGCTCTGTGAAAAAAATGATTACATTTTTTTTTTAAATTGTAAAAAATAATAGATAATAAAATAATAATAATAAAAAAAATACTGATACCATCCACTGCTCTACTGACACTGTTCACTGCCCCCACAAAATCTTATGAAAAAAATAATACAAAAATAAAATTGTAAAAAACAATAAAACATTAAATAATAAATATAAAAACATTTTGACACTGTCTATTGTTTTACTGACACTATCCTGCACATACTACCCACACCCCTCTCCTAAACATACTACCCATTGCCGTACACTCCACACTGTACATTCCCTATTTAACAAACTCAGACCACCCTCCGGGCCACCCCATAGTTAGCGGCAAAAACTCCCTCACCTCACGAATAGGAAATTTTGTTGATCAGTTTTTACAGCCTTGGTGAAAAAGACTCCAGCCTTTTTAGGACACTCCATGCAGATAATCAACAAAGTTTCCCAGTGTGATGTGGGGGAGGACGTTTTTCTGGGGACAGCAGACGTTGCGTCGCTGTACACCATTATACCACATGAACTGGGTTATCATGCTGCAAGATTTTTCTTAAAACAAGAACCTAATTTACAAGATTGCACCTTGGAATTCATCATGCAATTACTTAAATTTGCTATGGAGCATAATTATTTCTATTATGGGAGAGATTTTTATTTACAGAGTACTGGGGTAGCTATGGGGGCGAAGTATGCCCCCAGCCTTGCTGGACTATTTATGGCTCTTTGGGAAAATGATGAACTGTTTTCCAAAAATGAGCCCGCCTCCTTTTTTGGCGACGTTATATCGATGATGCCTTCTTCCTCTGGAGGGGAGAAGAGGAGTCATTATATACGTTCATGGCAGCTATTAACAACAACCAATGGGGTACCAGATTCACTTATGAATTTAGTAAAACTTCAATTAATTTCCTGGATCTGGTCATTTTTAAGGAAGGAGGATGTTTGTGCACTAAAACATTCTTTAAGAGCACAGACAGGAATGACTATATTCCCATTAACAGCAGCCATTACCCTAACTGGCTGAAAGCCATTCCAAAAGGGCAATTTCGACATATGAAACGTAACTGTACCAACCCTGAAGATTTTCAGATTCAGGCTAATATCTTGAAGGATCGTTTTATGGAGAAGGGGTATGATCCCAAAATCTTGGATAGATACTTAAGGGCTGTCTCTGTCCTTGACAGAAAGGATCTATTAGTTCCCAAGAATATAAGTGCCCCTAACCGCATGAATAATCATGAGTGGTCTCTTTTAACGACCTTCTCATCTCAGTATTGGTGGGTCAACAGAATATTTAGAAAGCACTGGCAGGTTCTTAAGTGCGATAAAATTCTGGGGCCCACCTTACCAAATAAACCAAAGATTTTGTATAGACGAAATCGATCATTGAAAGATTTAGTGGCCCCCAGTGCCATAGATCCACCCAAACGTCCCACTATGTCCCACTATGTTTGGTAACTTAAAAGGCTTTTTTCCCTGTAAAAAGTGTACCGTTTGCAAAACATCACAAACTATTCAAACTCCCACATTTGACCTCTAGGACCTATCAGATTTCGGAGTTTATTACATGCAGTACAGTAGGAGTTATATACCTTCTCAGGTGCCCCTGCAAACCACCAGGGCCCTCAATATACGTATAGGGGAGCACCTCTCGAACATACGTAGGGGTTTCATAGGGCACAGTGTATCGTGACATTTTCGTCAGTCCCATAATCGGGACACCTCTTTACTTCAAGTCATAGCCATTGAAAAGTTTGTCCCCCACTGGAGAGGGAGTAACATGAAGAGGCACATTTCCCGTAGAGAGACCAGGTGGATATTTGACATCCAGTGTTATAGTCCCCTGGGACTCAACATGGAATGGGACATTAATTGTTTCATTAATAACAGTAAGTAATGTGACCCTATTTTTTGCCCTTTCCAGTCTCCACCCCTCTCCTAGCTTCTCTGGCGGTGAATGGAATGGGCTGATACAGAATTATATCTATATCTGAAAAAATTGCTGGTACCTTGTATTATATTAAATGGGGTGAATAGATTAATTATCCCCTTTAATAGAGTATCCCTTTCTTCCCTTACTTAAGAAGGATCCAACTGAGTAACACGACCCACAAAGAGTTTTTTTTTCTTCCATGTAGTTTTTTAATACTTGATCTGTTTTTATATTTTGGGGTAGAAATGGTTCTGATTTGGTGGATTTCTATTTTCATTTTTTATTTTTATATGGTTTTTAACCATTCTTGATATGCATTAAATTGTGAATGGTCCCCCCTCCCCCTTTTTTAGTATATCTACCACATGTATGTTAATTCATTTGCAGCATGTGTTATACAGTTGCAATAAAAAGTATGTGAACCCCTTGGAATGATATGGATTTCTGCACAAATTGGTCATAAAATGTGATCTGATCTTCATCTAAGTCACAACAATAGACAATCACAGTCTGCTTAAACTAATAACACACAAATAATTAAATGTTACCATGTTTTTATTGAACACACCATGTAAACATTCACAGTGCAGGTGGAACAAGTATGTGAACCTTTTTGAGCCCGAGTGCCCAAACAGCAACACAAAATCAACGTATTTATTTCAAAGTTCCAACATGAAGTTAAACCTACCAGTGGCTTTGTACAGAGGAAGGGACTGATCATCCCTCTGAATGAGCCCTAAGGGACCAAAAACATACAATTCTGCCCAGAAAATCAATTTTGTGCTTTTTCAAAGGAGTGTGTTACGCTCAGAATACTGGGATCAGGGATGGATGCATGTGCTCAGAGTACTGGGATCAGAGATGGATGCATGTGCTCAGAATTCTGGGATCAGGGATGGATGCATGTGCTCAGAATTCTGGGATCAGAGATGGATGCATGTACTGGGATCAGAGATGGATGCATGTGCTCATAGTACTGGGATCAGGGATGGATGCATGTGCTCATAGTACTGGGATCAGGGATGGATGCATGTGCTCAGAGTACTGGGATCAGAGATGCATGCATGTGCTCAGAGTACTGGGATCAGAGATGGATGCATGTGCTCATAGTACTGGGATCAGAGATGGATGGATGTACTGGGATCAGAGATGGATGGATGTACTGGGATCAGAGATGGATGCATGTACTGGGATCAGAGATGGATGTATGTGCTCAGAGTAGGATCAGTGGGGTGATGTGAAGGCCCTTCCAAAAGCAGTGTCCTCTGCCCCTTCACATCCCCCCCACATACACAGCAGTGTCCTTGGCGTTCTTCCCCCCCCCTTCCCCCATAGCACTGTCCTACCTGTGTATGTACAAAGTCCTCCACATTGCCATGCTTCAGTGCCGAGCCCCTGCACAGGAAGCCGCTCTCCACGTCCAGGAAGGGAGGAGTCATTCTCCTCCATTCACATCATTACACAGGCATCACACGCTGCTTACAGAGCAGACACTCCATGTCCTTTCCAATTGGCTGCCCTCAGTGCATGCAGGGAGGGCTTTACTCGCATCTGCCGCCCCACTCATACTCATGATAGGAACGGAGTTGGCTCCTCCGTGCCTGCACCGCCAGTGAAAGTGACTGCCTTGCTGGGGGATTCCCTCTGCTATCCTGGCAGCGTGCTGCGTGCCCACAGAGGGGGCTCGGCGTGCCAGCTGTGGCACGCGTGCCATAGGTTCGCCATCACTGCCCTAGACTAATGAGATCTCCAAGAGCTAATTGGAGTGAGGTGTCAGCCAACTGGAGTCCAATCAATGAGATGAGATTGGAGGTGTTGGTTACAGCTGCCCTGCCCTCTAAAAAACACACACCAGTTCAGGGTTTGCTCTTCACAAGAAGCATTGCCTGATGTGAATGATGCCTTGCACAAAAGAGCTCTCAGAAGACCTACGATTAAGAATTGTTGACTTGCATAAAGCCAGAAAGGGTAATAAAAGTATCTCCAAAAGCCTTGCTGTTCATCAGTCCACGGTAAGACAAATTGTCTATAAATGGAGAAAGTTCAGCACTGCTGCTACTCTCCCTAGGAGTGGGCGTCCTGTAAAGATGACTGCAAGAGCACAGCGCAGACTGATCAATGAGGTGAAGAAGAATCTTAGAGTGCCAGCTAAAGACTTACAAAAGTCTCTGGCATATGCTAACATCCCTCTTAGTGAATCTACGATACGTAAAACACTAAACAAGAATGGATTTCATGGGAGGATACCACAGAGGAAGCCACTGATGTCCAAAAATACATTGCTGCACGTTTACAGTTTGCACAAGAGCACCTGGATGTTCCACAGCAGTACTGGCAAAATATTCTGTGGACAGATGAAACCAAAGTTGAGTTGTTTGGAAGAAACACACAACACTATGTGTGGAGAAAAAGAGGCACAGCACACCAACATCAAAACCTCATCCCAACTGTGAAGTATGGTGGTGGGGGCATCATGGTTTGGGGCTGCTTTGCTGCGTCAGGGCCTGGACGGATTGCTATCAAAGGAAAAATGAATTCCCAAGTTTATCAAGACATTTTGCAGGAGAACTTAAGGCCATCTGTCCACCAGCTGAAGCTCAACAGAAAATGGGTGTTGCAACAGGACAACGACCCAAAGCATAGAAGTAAATCAACAACAGAATGGCTTAACCACTTAACAACCACCTGCCGCCGAATAACGGCGGCAAGGTGGTTGCTTAACTCTGGGAGGACGTTATATAACGTCCTCCCTTAGAATCGTTCCTGCGCGCGCCCGCGGGCGCGCACACGCAAACGACTGTGCTCGCCGGGTCCACCGGACCCGTAGCAACACAGATCGGGGTGAATGGCCAATGACAGCGGCCTTTTACCACGTGATCGCGCCGTCCAATGACGGCGCGATCACAATGTAAACAAACCAGGGTCAGCAGCAGTTCATCTCTCTCCTCACCTCACACCGATGCAGCGTGAGAGGAGAGGAGAGACATCAGTGCAACCCTGTGCCACACAGTGAGTTTTTAATACTTTTAGCTGTGCCCAGCTGTGCCCAGCTGTGCCCAGCAGTGCCCAGCAGTGCCCAACAGTGCCCCAAAAGTGCCCCAAAAGTGCAAAAAGTGCCATCTGTGCCACATCTGTGCCACATCTGTGCCACCTGTGCCACCTGTGCCACACCAGTGCCACACCAGTGCCACACCAGTGCCACCAGAGCCACACCAGTGCCACCAGAGCCACATCAGTGTCACCAGTGCCACACCAGTGCCACATCAGTGCCACACTAGTGCCACCTGTGCCCATCAGTGCCACCTGTGCCCATCAGTGCCACCTGTGCCCATCAGTGCTCATCTGCGCCACTGCAGTGCCACATCAGTGCCGCCTGTGCCCACCAGTGCCACCAGTGCCGCCTGTGCCCACCAGTGCCGCCTGTGCCCACCAGTGCCACCAGTGCCCACCAGAGCCACACCAGTGCCCACCAGAGCCACACCTGTGCCCACCAGAGCCACACCTGTGCACACCAGAGCCACCTGTGCACACCAGAGCCACCTGTGCCCATCAGTGCCACCTGTGTCCATCAGTGCCACCTGTGCCCATCAGTGCCGCCTTTGCCCACCAGTGCCACCTGTGCCCAGTGCCACCTGTGCCCATCAGCGCCACTGCAGTGCCACATCAGTGCCGCCTGTCCCCACCAGTGCCGCCTGTGCCTACCAGTGCCGCCTGTGCCCACCAGTGCCGCCTGTGCCCACCAGTGCCGCCTGTGCCGCCTGTGTGCCACCAGAGCCACACCAGTGCAACCAGAGCCACACCAGTGCAACCAGAGCCACACCAGTGCAACCAGAGCCACACCAGTGCTACCTGTGCCACATCAGTGCCGCCTGTGCCCGCCAGTGTCCACCAGTGCCACCACAGTGCTCTGCAGTGCAGCCTCACCAGCCACCAACATGGCAAAAAAATTCTTTACTTGTGAGGAGGCCTACCAGCGTCTAATCATGACCGATGAGAGCAGCGAGGAGTCTCAGTCTGATTCGGATTCGGCCTATGAACCCGTTACAGACAGTGGGTCTGATACAGAATCAGAAGAGGAATGTGTGCCCGTGAAAACAAGGGGTTCTGGCGTGGAGAAGCGGCCTACTACCAGCAACACAGTGCCGTCCACCTCAAGCGCAGTGCCGTCCACCTCAAGCGCAGTACCGTCCACCTCAAGCGCAGTACCGTCCACCTCAAGCGCAGTGCCGTCCACCCCAAGCGCAGTGCCGTCCACCCCAAGCGCAGTGCCGTCCACCCCAAGCGCAGTGCCACTGCAACAAAGGCCAGGCACCAGTAGGGTGTCATCTCAGCCCCAAAGGGATAGGGGCCATGCCAGCCTTCCCTATGGCCTTCAAAACCCCCTGTGGCTTCCCCCCAATTCCGGAGCAGCAAATATCCCCCCTTTCACCGCCCAGCCAGGTGTCCAGGTGAACACCGATGAATTTTCCATGCTCGATTTTTTCAATTTAGTATTCACTGAAGACTTACTATCCTCCATTGTGGCCCAGTGCAACCTCTATGCACAGCAGTACATAGCAAGCAACCCTGGGTCTAGTTACGCCCGTCCCTTTGAGTGGAGAGAACTTACCGTAGAGGAATTCAAAATTTTCCTAGGCCTAACTTTTAGTATGGGACTCTCAAAAAAAACCCAATTGTACTCCTACTGGTCTACCAAACCCATCCACCACATGCCACTCTTCTCATCCCTTATGCCAAGATCCCGATAGCTAATGATTATGCGGTTCCTCCACTATAATGACAACACCCAGTGCCCTCCCCGAAATGACCCAGCTTTTGAAAAACTATATAAAATTCGGCCACTCCTAAATTTTTTCTCTGAAAAATTTTCCCAGTTATATATCCCTGAACAGAATATCTCCGTGGATGAGTCCCTCATAAAATTCTCAGGCAGGCTGAGCATTAAACAGTTTATCCCCAGCAAAAGGGCCCGATATGGGGTTAAAATGTACAAACTTTGTGACCGAGCCACGGGGTACATCTACGCCTTTCTGGTGTACGAAGGGAAGGACTCCCAACTGCATCCCCCTGAATGCCCAGAGTACATCTGTGTCAGCGGAAAAGTGGTCTGGGAGCTTATCTATCCACTCCTTGGAAAGGGATACCACCTTTATGTGGATAATTTTTATACCAGCTTGCCCCTGTTCCGCAATCTTTACCGGAGGGACACCCCAGCATGTGGCACAATAAGAGCCAATAGAAAAGGCTTCCCACAAAAACTCGCCAATGAAAAGCTACGACGAGGGGAGGCGGCATCATTGAGGAACCAGGAGATATTGGCTGTCAGGTGGAGGGACAAACGAAACGTCCACATGCTCACATCAATCCACAACGACACCTACGTGGAAGTCCCCAAAAGAAACGGCACAATCCAGAAACCAGCTTGTGTCTACGATTATAATTTGTTTATGGGGGGAGTGGACTTTAACGATCAGATGATTGAACCCTATCTTCCCACAAGAAAATCCCGCCACTGGTATAAGAAAGTGTCCCTTTATTTTTTTAGTTTGGCCATGTATAACACTTATGTTATTTACAAAAAATCAACAGAGAACCCCGTATCCTATCTACTCTACCAAGAAGAAGTTATCTCCGCCCTTTTGTACCCTGAAAGCCCACCAGAAACTATTCGCTCTGATTCCGTGAGCAGACTCCACGAGCGCCACTTTCCTGAGAAAGCCGCCCCCCGCGAAACAGGCTACAGACGTCAGAAGAGATGCCGGGTGTGCTCCAGAGGAGGAATTCGAAGAGACACCATGTATTATTGTCCCGATTGTCCTTCCCAACCAGGCCTCTGTATAGGCGAATGTTTCCGCCGTTACCATACGTTTCTACACTATTAGGGAAGTATGGTAAATGCAATTCTCATTTCCTGTCATTTTCCTCCACACCCCTTATGCCACTGCACTGAACTGTACATACCTCTGCCTTCTCCGGAACCGACCTTGGACTGTTATACGACCACGCTTTTGCCTAACGCTAAACATACCTCTGCTTTCTCCGGAACTGACCCTGGCCTGTTATACGACCACTCTTCTGCCTAACGCTAAACTGTACCTACCTCTGCCTGCTCCGGAACTGACCCTGGCCTGTTATACGACCACTCTTCTGCCTAACGCTTAACTGTACCTACCTCTGCCTGCTCTGGAACTGACCCTGGACTGTTTGACCACGTTTTTTGCCTGCCTCTTGGATTGATCTTTTACCCTGCTATGTTAGTGGGAACACAGGGGTCTCACATATGTGAGGGGCTCCAGAATTGTTTTTCTGGATGAAGAAAACTATTTTTTAGTTTTCTCATTCCCGGATTAGGGTCTGGAGACTCGGGGGCTTCAAAGAGATTTGGGTGGGAGAAGCCCCTACCCCTGTCCCCATTCTTTCCTGGCCTGCTACTTGGACCATGTTCCTGCTGATTACCAGGACCAATATTTTGGCACTGCTGGCAATGTCTCTACTTACACTGACCCTGGACTGTATATGGACAGTATTCCTGCCTGTAGTGACTATGGAGAATATTCCTGTCTGCTGCCTGGACAATTCAATTCACTGTCACTGACCACGTCCCTGCCTGCTGCCTGGATCAGGGCTCTCCTTCTGTGGACAATTGCACTACCAAAACCACAGGTAATCTTTTTTTTACCGTTTACTCTGCAGAATGTATTTTAGGGTGTAATTCTTGGTATGTACATGCTGTGTTAGAAATATGAAGGGCCTTCAAAAATGTGATATATTGTAAGGAAATTGGATGTGTAATTTATGTCCCTAGAACACCTGATGGTGCTTCTTGGATGTTGGGCCTCTATGTGGCCAGGCTGTTAAAAAAGCTCACACATGTGGCATCGCCATACTCAGGAGGAGTAGCAGAAAATATTTTGGGGTGTCATTTTTGCTATGTACATGCTATGTGTTGAAAATATCCTATAAATGGACAACTTTGTGTAAAAAAATTGCGTTTTCATTTTTTTTCCACATTTTCCAAAAACTTCTGGAAAAAAATGAACCGTTCAAAAGACTCATTATGCCTCATAGATTATACGTTGGGGTGTTAGCTTTCCAAAATGGGGTCACTTTGTGGGCGTTTCCATTGTCCTGGTGCTCCAGGGCCTTCAAAAGTGTAATAGGTGGTTGAGAGATTAGATGTGTAATTTATGCTCCTAGAACGCCTGAAGTTGCTACTTCAGTGTTGGACCTCTGTATGTGGCCAGGCTGTATAAAAGTCTCACACATTTGGTATTGTCATACTCAGGAGGAGCAGCAGAATATATTTTGGGGTGTCATTTTTGCTGTGTACATGCTATGTGTTGGAAATATCCTATAAATGGACAACTTTGTGTAAAAAAATTGCGTTTTCATTTTTTTTCCACATTTTCAAAAAACTTCTGGAAAAAAATGAACTGTTCAAAAGACTCATTATGCCTCATAGATTATACTTTGGGGTGTTAGCTTTCCAAAATGGGGTCACTTTTTGGGCGTTTCCCTTGTCCTGGTGCTCCAGGGCCTTCAAAAGTGTAATAGGTGGTTGAGAGATTAGATGTGTAATTTATGCTCCTAGAACGCCTGAAGTTGCTACTTCAGTGTTGGACCTCTGTATGTGGCCAGGCTGTATAAAAGTCTCACACATTTGGTATCGTCATACTCAGGAGGAGCAGCAGAATATATTACTCTTTCGTCCATGGACCGACACAGCTTCTCTATTGACAAAGTGGGTATTATCCGTTAATTAGGAGTGACTAGGCAGAAAAACTTGTAAAAAGTGTTGCATCACACCTTCTACAGTACCGCCCAGGGGGCGGACCCTCTGGGTATACCCTCTCAGTCTGCACATCGCAGATCAGTTTTTTTCTGTCTAGCAAGGAGTAGGACATGGCTCCCTTCGGGCTCATTGGTCCGGGGAAAAAAGATATATATATTTTTATTTTTTTGCTACATTTGTTGTTTCCTGCGATCTTCGATCAACTGCCGACTGGGTGACAGGCTGGATCCTCGATCCTTGTAGTCTCCCCAGTTTCGGCCATCGAGCGTGTGCCGACCCTAGCTACGCGCTGGGTTTTCCACGACATGCCCGTCGCTCCACGGGTGGCCGGTGAGCCTACGCTCCAGGGCCTGCATCGGACCGCTCAGCTTCGGCTGACCTTACGGCCGAGTCGCAGCAGCCTGGCCGGTGAGCTTACGCTCCAAGGCTTGCATCGGACCGCTCAGCTTCGGCTGACCTTACGGCCGAGTCGCAGCAGCCTGTCCGGTGAGCGTCATGCTCCAGGGCATACATATGATCGTCCCTTCTGGGTCCAATCACAGCATGCCTGGCCAACAGTCACCTTCCGTGCGCGGACGATGATCTGTTTGGAATGTCTTCCAGCAGAATACATGCAGGATAGGTAAGTAAAACTCCCCTGCCTCGGCTGGGTGATTTAGCTGGACATTCCTGGAGAGATCAAGTAAGTGGTTGTGGCCCCTTTCTTCCCTCTCTCCCTGCCTTTCCCTCCTCCCTGGGCTTCTAGCTAAAGGTTGCTGGGTGCTGGGGGTCACCTAGGGGGTCCCACTGGAGCGGGGCTGGCTGTAACTAACATTTAAAAGAAATGTCATTTTTGCTTACCTGTGTTTCTGTGTCTCCATGCTGTCGGCGGCCATTTTGAGGTGGTCCATGCCAAGTTTGGCCTCTTGTAACTGCCTGGCGGCCATCTTCCTGTAGTTCGGCCACACCCACTGGCCCCTATCAGGTGATCGGCGGCCATGTTTGTCCACCCTGTATGCAGATATTGCCGTTCGGCGGCCATCTTTTTTGTGGGCTATGGCTGCCTGACCTCTATCTTCTGTCGGCAGCCATTTTCTTAGAGCCCACATTATCTTCCATACAGACGGTTTTGGCAACCATTTTGCGAGAGCCTCCGGCCTCTAGGGTGCATTACACTGGCGCGAAAATTCACACAGGAAGTGCTGATAAAAGAAGCAGACTGACACAGCAGCAAGGGGACAGCATCATAGGCGCAGCATAGCAGTACCTATCCAGGGTGGTGAGTCCTCTGGGTGACCCAGCATCTCTGCAGCGCAGGAGGGTGGCCTATTGATATCTTGCCTGGAGCCCTGTGAGTGTCAGCGTGTGGTCAGCATGGCATCTGAGCCAGATGTCTTCTCCCCTGAAACACCAGATTTAGCAGCTGGTGTCCCTGAGGTGTCTATGGACGCTATGTCGGCAATCCTAGAGGCGTTTGCTGCCAGGGTGGAAGCAGCACACGGGAATACAGGGGGTAGTAAACGCCCCATCCCCTGCAAGCTTCTGGGGATAATTCTGGTGCAGAACCAGGTCCAGCTATGGCTCGGGGCCCAGATTCTGACGCACCAGAGACTGCAGACCGTGACCGGACAGTGAGAATGACTCAAAGTCCAGGTCAGTACGCGAGACGGCTTTGGTATCTGACCTTATTACTGCAGTGCGGGATATGCTAAAATTGGAAAATACTGCAGAAGCAGCAGAGACTCCGGTCCACTTGGGTTTCATAGACCTGCCCGCACTGCTAAGGTGTTCCCTTGTGTGTCTTTTGATAAACTCTTATACAAGGAATGGGAGAACCCACTGAGGGTCTTTACAGCCCCAAAGAGGTTTGCGGTACGGTACCCCTTTTGAGGAGAGTTTTCTGAAGAAATGGACCTCTCCCCCCTATAGTGGACCCTCCGGTGTCCAGACTTAATAGAGCCACCACAATTCCTGTAGAAGGGGCTCCTGTTTTCTAGGACCCTGTGGATAAGAAGGCTGAAGCACTCGCTTGCTACCTATACTCAGTGGTAGGCTCGGCAGTACGCCCGGCATTGGCGGGGGCCCTAGTGTCTCACACACTTACTGAATGGGCAAGATTGCTACTCCAGGGGTTAAGGAGCGAGATGCTCCTCCTGATGAGATAACATTGGCCGACCTGTTGGTCCAGGGCCTTAGGTTTGTCTGCGAGTCAGACATGAATACTATTCCCCTGCTTTCTAAAACTTCGGTTTATGCAGTAGCAATACGCCACCTGATCTGGCTAAAAGGCTGGTCTGCGGACCAGACTTCCAAGAAAGCCCTGTTGGATCTGCCTTTTAAGGGCGACAGACTTTTTGGGGCTTCTCTGGATGACATCATCAAGGATGCCACAGGAAGTAAAAGCACTTTGCTTCCCCAAATTAGCAAGGGTAAGGGGCCACGCCAAGGGCAAGGGCCCTCCTTTACTGCACACAAGTGGTTTTTTCGTCCCCCTAGGGCGACAGGGAAAAGACCCCAGGCCGATAAAGCGCCTGCCCAAGGACAAAAGCGTCCCTGGTCCCGCATACCCAATAAGCCTGCGGACAAATTTGCGTCCGCATGAAGGTCCACCCCCACCCAGCTCTCGGGTGGGGAGACGTCTTCGCAAATTCGCGACTCAGTGGACAGCACTAATCTCCGACAGGTGTGTTTGCGAAGTAATCTCCTCAGGCTACAAGATAGTTTCTCTCTTGTCCACCGGACAGATTCAACACCTCCAATCTCCAGCTACTACCGACCCGTCGGGAGGCCCTGTATGGGGCGGTCCAGGGTCTACTGGAACGCGGGGTAGTTATTCCAGAACTGGAACGGGGTTTTTACTCAAATCTGTTCATTGTGCCGAAGAAGGAGGGGGTTCGTCCAAGCTTGGATCTCAGAGCCCTCAATTGCTTTGTGAAGGTACAAAGTTTTCGGATGGAGTCGGTTCGATCTGTAGTCACGGCTCTCCATCCGGGGGACTTTCTGGCCTCCTTGGACATCAAGGACGCATACCTGCATGTCCCCATATACTCCAGACACCAGAGGTTTCTGCGATTTGCTATCGGGAAGAACCACTACCAGTTTGTGGCCCTCCCGTTTGGCCTTGCCTCAGCACCCAGGACGTTCACCAAGGTGCTCGCTCCGATTCTGGCACTTCTAAGACAGCGGGGTATCGCTATCACAGGTTACTTGGACGACCTTCTGCTGAAGGGCCCTTCAAGCTCAGAATTAGAGGTAAGCGTGTCCATTACCTGTCAGACTCTTCGAGACTGTGGTTGGATACTAAACACGCAAAAGTCAGTATTGGTGCCCACTCAACGCCTAGTGTACCTGGGGTTGATTCTGGATTCCTCAGAGGCAAAGGTATTCCTCCCTGTGGAGAAGTTGCAGACCCTCCGGGCTGCAGTACGGCAGCTGACTTCCAGGAATTGGTCGTCACTCCGTTTTTGCATGCGAGTGTTGGGCCTCATGGTAGCCTCCTTCGAGGCGGTCCCATATGCTCAATACCACACTCGAGTGTTACAGAGGGAAGTTCTGTCCAGATGGAACAGATGCCCTTCATCTCTGGATTATCAAATCCGAGTGAGCCACCTAGTCAGGAGATCCCTGGTATGGTGGCTGACAGCACCGGCTCTAATGGCCGGGAAGTCATTTCTTCCGGTTTACTGGATAGTGATCACGACGGACGCCAGCCTTACAGGTTGGGGGGGAGTCTGGGGTGTCCAGTCGGCGCAAGGTCGCTGGACCCCAGAGGAAGCCCTCCTGCCGATCAATGTCCTGGAGATCCGGGCGATCAAGCTGTGCCTCTTCAAATGGTCTCAGAGACTGCAAGGGCGTCCAGTCAGGATCCAGTCAGACAACGCCACAGCAGTGGCATATGTCAATCATCAAGGAGGAACAAGAAGCTCAGCTGCAGCATCGGAGATCGCTCGCATCCTGAAGTGGGCAGAGAGGAGCGTACCGGCACTGTCGGCCGTGTACATTCCGGGTGTGGAAAACTGGCAGGCGGACTACCTGAGCCGCCAGATGCTGGACCAGGGAGAATGGTCCTTACACCCGGAGGTGTTCCAACTCCTCTGCCAAAGATGGGGCACACCAGACGTAGATCTTCTGGCTTCCCGACTCAATCGGAAGGTATTGAGGTTTGTGGCCCGGTCAAGAGACCCATGGGCAGACGCAACGGACGCGTTGGTAGCATCGTGGGGCCAGTATCGGCTAATCTATGCCTTCCCTCCCTTAAGGCTTCTTCCTCTTCTGCTCCGCAGAGTGGAGGCAGAGGGAATTCCAATGATCCTAATCGCTCCAGATTGGCCTCAGCGTCCTTGGTACGCCGATCTAGTACGTCTGGTAGCAGACGTCCCCTGGCGCCTACCACTACGGAAGGACCTGCTGTCGCAAGGTCCCATATTCCATCCTGCTTTACAGTCATTGGCTTTAACGGCATGGCTGTTGAGAACCAGGTACTGAGAGACCGGGGCCTGTCAGACTCAGTAATTTCTACTATGAGAAGTGCTCGGAAACCGTCCTCTAGGAAGGTCTATCACCGCACTTGGAGGGCCTACATCTCCATGTGTGAGGAAATGAAATGGCATCCGCGTACCTATTTGGTTTCCAGAATCCTGCTGTTTTTACAGCATGGGGTAGACCAAAGGCTTGCCCTAAGTACGAGTAAGGGACAGATATCTGCCCTGGCTGTCTTTTTTCAGCGACCCCTGGCGACTCACTCTCTCGTGAGTACATTTGTGCAGGGGGTTCGACATGTGGCCCCTCCGGTCCGCCCCCCGTTACCTCCGTGGGACTTGAACCTGGTCCTCTCGGTGCTTCAGAAGGCACCGTTTGAGAATATTAGAGATATTCCCCTGTTGACACTTTCTCAGAAGGTGGTCTTTTTGGTGGCTGTTACGTCAGTTAGACGAGTCTCTGAGCTGGCAGCCTTGTCCTGCAAGGCTCCCTATTTGATTTTCCACAAGGATAAGGTGGTGCTGCGGCCGCAGCCTTCCTTTCTTCCGAAGGTCGTTTCGGCTTTTCATCTCAACGAAGACATTGTACTTCCATCCTTGTGTCCTCAGCCGTCGAATCCTAAGGAGTCGGCGTTGCATTCCTTGGACGTTGTCCGAGCTTTGAGAGTATACATATCTGCTACTTCCCTGTTCCGGAAGTCAGACTCACTGTTTGTTTCGGTGGCTGGTCCCAAGAAGGGCAAAGCAGTCTCATCGGCCACCATCTCTAGGTGGATCCGACAGATAGTAATCCAGGCTTACGCCTTAAAGGGTCAGGCGCCCCCCTTTCCTGTCACGGCGCATTCGACCAGGGCAATAGGTGCCTCTTGGGCTTTCCGACATCAAGCGTCTGTTTCCCAACTATGTAAAGCGGCGACTTGGTCGTCCGCTCACACTTTCACAAAATTCTACAAAGTTGATGTAGGTGCATCTTCGGATGCCTCTTTCGGCCGCAAGGTTTTGCAGGCGGCTGTTTAGAGTTGCAACTCCTCCGTTGGAGGAGTGCTGTTTTGTGTTTTGGGGTGAAGTTTGTTTTTATGCTGTTACCACCCCTCGTTTTTTTCTCTGACACTGCTTTGGGACGTCCCACTTTGTCAATAGAGAAGCTGTGTCGGTCCATGGACGAAAGAGTAAATAGGATTTTTTACTCACCGTAAAATCCTTTTCTCTGAGTCCATGGACCGACACAGCACCCACCCCTCCTTTTAAGTTTGTACTGCTTTTTGACGAACTGATCTGCGATGTGCAGACTGAGAGGGTATACCCAGAGGGTCCGCCCCCTGGGCGGTACTGTAGAAGGTGTGATGCAACACTTTTTACAAGTTTTTCTGCCTAGTCACTCCTAATTAACGGATAATACCCACTTTGTCAATAGAGAAGCTGTGTCGGTCCATGGACTCAGAGAAAAGGATTTTACGGTGAGTAAAAAATCCTATTTTTGGGGTGTCATTTTTGCTGTGTACATGATATGTGTTGGAAATATCCTATAAATGGACAACTTTGTGTAAAAAAATTGCGTTTTCATTTTTTTTCCACATTTTCCAAAAACTTCTGGAAAAAAATGAACCGTTCAAAAGACTCATTATGCCTCATAGATTATACGTTGGGGTGTTAGCTTTCCAAAATGGGGTCACTTTTTGGGCGTTTCCATTGTCCTGGTGCTCCAGGGCCTTCAAAAGTGTAATAGGTGGTTGAGAGATTAGATGTGTAATTTATGCTCCTAGAACGCCTGAAGTTGCTACTTCAGTGTTGGACCTCTGTATGTGGCCAGGCTGTATAAAAGTCTCACACATTTGGTATCGTCATACTCAGGAGGAACAGCAGAATATATTTTGGGGTGTCATTTTTGCTGTGTGCATGCTATGTGTTGGAAATATCCTATAAATAGACAACTTTGTGTAAAAAAATTGCGTTTTCATTTTTTTTCCACATTTTCCAAAAACTTCTGGAAAAAAATGAACCGTTCAAAAGACTCATTATGCCTCATAGATTATACGTTGGGGTGTTAGCTTTCCAAAATGGGGTCACTTTGTGGGCGTTTCCATTGTCCTGGTGCTCCAGGGCCTTCAAAAGTGTAATAGGTGGTTGAGAGATTAGATGTGTAATTTATGCTCCTAGAACGCCTGAAGTTGCTACTTCAGTGTTGGACCTCTGTATGTGGCCAGGCTGTATAAAAGTCTCACACATTTGGTATTGTCATACTCAGGAGGAGCAGCAGAATATATTTTGGGGTGTCATTTTTGCTGTGTACATGCTATGTGTTGGAAATATCCTATAAATGGACAACTTTGTGTAAAAAAATTGCGTTTTCATTTTTTTTCCACATTTTCCAAAAACTTCTGGAAAAAAAATGAACCGTTCAAAAGACTCATTATGCCTCATAGATTATACGTTGGGGTGTTAGCTTTCCAAAATGGGGTCGCTTTGTGGGCGTTTCCATTGTCCTGGTGCTCCAGGGCCTTCAAAAGTGTAATAGGTGGTTGAGAGATTAGATGTGTAATTTATGCTCCTAGAACGCCTGAAGTTGCTACTTCAGTGTTGGGCCTCTGTATGTGTGCAGGCTGTATAAAAGTCTCACACATGTGGTATCGCCATACTCGGGGGGAGCAGCAGAATATATTTTGGGGTGTCATTCGTGGAATGTACATGCCATGTGAGAGAAGTAACCTGTTATAATGACAATTTGGTGTGAAAAAAATAAAAAATAATAATCATCTTAATTTTGCAAAGAATTGTGGGAAAAAATGACAACTTCAAAAAACTAACTATGCCTCTTACTAACTACCTTGGAATGTCTACTTTCCAAAAAGGGGTCATTTGGGGGGTATTTGTACTTTACTGGCTTGTTAGGGTCTCAAGAAATGAGATAGGCTGTCAGTACATCAGGTGTGATCAAATTGATCAATTTTCAGTAATTGGCACCATAGCTTGTAGACCCTATAACTTTCACCCAGACTAAATAATATCCACTAATTTGGGTTATTTTTACCAAATATATGTAGCAATATAAATATTTGGCCAAATTTATGAGGAAAAATTACTTATTGGCAAAATTTTATAATAGAAATGAAGAAAAATGCATTTTTTTCCAAAATTTTCGGTCTTTTTTCATTTATAGCGAAAAAAATAAAAACCGCAGAGGTGATCAAATACCACCAAATAAAAGCTCTATTTGTGTGAAAAAAAGGACGGAAATTTCATATGGGTACAGTGTTGCATGACTGAGTAATTGTCATTCAAAATGTGAGAGCACCAAAAGCTGAAAATTGGTCTGGTTATTAAGGGGATTTAAGTGCCCAGTTGTCAAGTGGTTAAACAGAAGAAAATACGCCTTCTGGAGTGGCCCAGTCAGAGTCCTGACCTCAACCCGATTGAGACGCTGTGGCATGACCTCAAGAAAGCGATTCACACCAGACATCCCAAGAATATTGCTGAACTGAAACAGTTCTGTAAAGAGGAATGGTCAAGAATTACTCCTGACCGTTGTGCACGTCTGATCTGCAACTACAGGAAACGTTTGGTTGAAGTTATTGCTGCCAAAGGAGGTTCAACCAGTTATTAAATCCAAGGGTTCACATACTTTTTCAACCTTCACTGTGAATGTTTACATGGTGTGTTCAATAAAAACATGGTAACATTTAATTCTTTGTGTGTTATTAGTTTAAGCAGACTGTGATTGTCTATTGTTGTGACTTAGATGAAGATCAGATCACATTTTATGACCAATTTGTGCAGAAATCCATATCATTCCAATGGGTTCACATACTTTTTATTGCAACTGTATATATTGCAAATATAGATTTATAATGTGCATTTTTATGTATGTATTTTATACATGTATTTTTAATATTAATGTTTACTGCTATGATCCTTGTGAGGCGCTGGGAGTAGCTTCTGGGATATGATGTTTGATGTCTGCCCCCGGAGCTCTCTCAACATCTGTTATGTATGGGTTGCACCGGTGACACATGTGAGTTTTCTCTCAGTGTTGTTTCCGGTGCCTCTCTTTGCTTTTGCGCCTTTCTTTCTATTTAAGTAATGTAGTGAGTGACGTCTGGATACGATCTCCTTCCCAGTCGAAGCCGTGTATGGGGAAATGCGTCAGATGGAGCCACTATCCTTGACATCACCACATACAAGCCGGTCTGGTTACATGATGCGGCTGTTTTTTAAACTTTGTTTGTATGTAGTTGACAGTATCATATGTGTTTTTTTTAAATAAAACCCTTAAAATGATTACTGCACCATGAAGTTTTTTCTTTTCTGCCTTATCTAATAAACATCGGATCTGGAAGTGCATCTGGACATTCACTTGCCGAGAAATTGGAAGGATACAGTAAAGCAGGAGCTTAGTATCGCACGAGCGGGGTGT
Source organism: Rana muscosa (assembly GCA_029206835.1). Classification (NCBI taxonomy): domain Eukaryota; kingdom Metazoa; phylum Chordata; class Amphibia; order Anura; family Ranidae; genus Rana; species Rana muscosa. The sequence continues at coordinate 183,418,777 of CM055121.1, forward strand.
TTCCATCAACATAAGAATCCTTGGATGGTTATCCATGGTCGGCTGAGTGTCTCTTGAAATGCCTTTATGATCTCTATAATCTGAGATCCATCCAATCTGGTAAGCCGCGTTGATCGCCTTTTTATTCTGATGAACAGAAGTTATATGTTTAAACTGCAGTCAAGCCGTTGTTTCACTGAATATTGCCAGCGTTCATGGACTATGGAACCGATGTTTAATTTATTGACTGTTTATCTCCTGTCCATTTTTTGATCACCTCCTGCATGCTCATTTGTGGATTGATCTTGATTGATTCATTTTTTTATATATAATTTTTTTGGTTTGCATTAGGATATATCACATATATTGTTTTGGACTCATTATATTAATTCCGGTGTGGGAGCGCAATTAATTTTTGTTTCACATGTGTACAAACTGATTATTTAAGGTTTCTTAGTTGCAGCACCACAAGTTTTTTCAGTGTGTTTTGACTTTCACACACTTTTGCTTTTTTAATTTATTTATTTTTCACACTATATTGAATTAATAAGGGTTTTTAGCTCAGATTTTTTCACCTTTTTACCCTATTTAACATTACCACATTCTGCACTTTAAGTCATCCCAGACTCTATTTAACCACATCTTGTTTTAGCCATGACGAATATTTAGCGGAATTTAAACCACGTCCACTTTTCACAAAGCATTCATTCTTTTAGTGCCGCCAAATTCTTTTGATTTTGCACATGTACCCATTTATTTCATGTTACGCCTCTGCTTAATCCTATTGTTTCTTTATGTTTCAAATTTTGATCAGCCACTCTATGTAGCTGGCTATAGATCTATTTATGACAGTACTGCACATTTAATTAGAATATGGATCAAAGCATGAAGAAAGATGAAAAAAGGTTACACAGTTAATGAAAACGAATTACTATATACACACAACCCCCCCCAAGCTTTAACTGCATGTAAAGGTCCAATACATACACTGGAATATGCAGTGACTTTATGGCACAATTTTCTGTTCTGTCCATACAATGTTTTATTATTGATAGATACCCCATATCTAACTGCTTCTTTTCTTTGAAAAGTTACTTTGTAATTCTGTCCTTGCCCATGAAAACAGCTGTCTTCCCAAGTGTAATTCTTCACCGTATGTCTTATCAAAACATTCTAAAAAGAACTCATGTTGATCTTAAGACACCTTCAGTATAGGCCAGCGTAAAATATTCATAAGTAGTGATGAGCCGAACACCCCCGGGTTCGGTTCGCACCAGAACCCGCGAACGGACCGAAAGTTCGAACGAACATTAGAACCCTATTAAATACAATGGATGCGAACGTTCGAATTCTAAAGTGCTAATTATAACAACTATTATGCATGTTATTGTCCTAAAAAGGGTTTGGGAACCCGGGTTCTGCACCAGGGGACATGTATCAATGCAAAAAGAAGTTTTAAAAACGGTCGTTTTTCGGGAGCAGTCATTTTAATGATGCATAAAGTGAAAAAAAAAAAGTCAAATATTCCTTTAAATATCGTACCTGGGGGGTGTCTAAAGTATGCCTGTGAAGTGCCACGTGTTTCCCGTGTTTAGAACTGTCCCTGCACAAAATGACACTTCTAAAGGAAAAAAAAGCCATTTAAAACTGCTTGCGGCTTTAATGTAATGTCTGGTCCCGGTAATATGGATGAAATTCTTTAAGAAAAATGGCATAGCTACCCCATGACCCCCCCCCTACCCCAGCCCATTACCAGCCCCTTTGGGTCTTGTATGGATATTAAGGGGAACCCCGCACATAAAATAAAAAAGGCCCTATATACTCTGAACAGCCCTATACAGGCGGTGCATACAAGACAGGGACTGTAGGTTTGTTCTTATGTAGAGTCTGTTTGTAATTTTGAACAGGTACATTGTTGAAGTGTAGCTCCAGACCAAAAATCTATTTTTAAACTTTTTGGAAAACATAGGTAAGGGTTATCACCCCTGTAACATTTGTTTTGCTGTCTGTGCCCCTGTTCAGAACATTTCACCTCACTTTCCGTCCCAATGACAACTGTTTTTGAAATGTGGTGTTTTTCTTGAAACAAGGATTGCTGATAAAGCATCAGTACAGAGGAGACACCTTTCTCCCATATTTATTCTTACAGGAGAGAATTTTCCTTCCTAGTGGTAGATTTCCTCTCACTTCCTGTTGTCTTCTTGCGTTTGCAAGTAGGAGTCGTTTGTAAGTTGGATGTTTGAAAGTAGGGACCTGCCGTATATACTCTGCAGAAATAGGCCCCTTAGTTGTTGGTGTTGGCACAACACTGTAAGCACTCACAGTTACTCTTGGTTGGTGCTGGAACGCCCTGCTGTCAACTATTATATCAGGAATTTTAATTACATATAATTGTTGAACAGTGGTAGTAAAAATTGGGCCTTTGATGGTGGTGCTGGTGCCACAACACTGTAAGCCCTGACAGTTACTCTTGGTGGGTGCAGCAATGGGCCCTGCTGTGAATTATTAGATCAAGAATTGTAATTACATGCCCCTGTTGAACAGGGGCTGAAAAATTGGGCCTTAGGCACTGGTGGCACAACACTGCAACCCCTCACAGCAACTGTACTTGGAGCACAGCAATGAGCCCTGTTGCAAAGTATTGCTTCAAAAATTGTAATGACACGCCCCTGTTAAACAGGGGCTGAAAAATTGGGCCTTAGGCACTGGTGGCACAACACTGCAACTCCTCACAGATACTGTACTTGGAGCACACCAATGAGCCCTGTTGCAAAGTATTGCTTCAAAAATTGTAATGACACGCCCCTGTTAAACAGGGGCTGAAAAATTGGGCCTTAGGCACTGGTGGCACAACACTGCAACTCCTCACAGATACTGTACTTGGAGCACAGCAATGAGCCCTGTTGCAAAGTATTGCTTCAAAAATTGTAATTACACGCCCCTGTTAAACAGGGGCTGAAAAATTGGGCGTTAGGCACTGGTGGCACAACACTGCAACTCCTCACAGATACTGTACTTGGAGCACACCAATGAGCCCTGTTGCAAAGTATTGCTTCAAAAATTGTAATTACACGCCCCTGTTAAACAGGGGCTGAAAAATTGGGCGTTAGGCACTGGTGGCGGCACCCATAAACAAAAATGATCTTACAAGCTATCATCATCAATCGTATCATTGAGGACTCGGAGGAGGAGGATAGCCAGTCAACATAACAGCACAGGCACTCAGCATCAGCATCAGTCTTGAAGGGATGTGACATGTTAAAATCAATTAGTCTGTTATATCAGCATCAGGTGTGTGGTAGCTGGTGGTGATCCAAGACTGGTTCATCTTGATGAAAGTCAGTCGATCAACCGAGTCGGTGGACAGGCGCACCCTGTGATCCGTGACAAATCCTCCAGCAGCACTGAATGTGCGTTCCGAAAGAACGCTGGATGCAGGACAGGCCAGTAGCTCAATTGCATACTGTGCAAGCTCTGGCCAGTGATCCATCCTCAAGACCCAGTAAGCCAGAGGATTTTCGGTGGGGAAGGTGTCCAAGTCTGACCTTGCCCCTAGATATTCCTGCACCATGTTTATCAGACGCTGGCGATGGTTGCTGGAACCGATCATACTTTGGGGCTGCGGACTAAAGAATTGTCTGAACGCATCGGTCAGACGGCCACCTTCCCCACCGCTCCTTCTTTGACTGGCCGAAGCCTCAGCAACTCGTTGTCCAGGACCAGGAGTTTGCAACCTCCCAGTCTCTGGGAACGCGTTGCACAGACCTTTCTGCAAGGCCTCCCGGAGTTGTCTCATCCTCTGCTCCCTCTGCGACGGTAACATAAGGTCCGCAACCTTACCCTTGTACCGTGGATCAAGGAGAGTGGCCAGCCAGTAATGGTCCCTCTCCTTGATCCGAAGAATACGAGGATCCTTCCGCAGACTTTGCAGGATCAGGGAGGCCATGCAGCGTAGGTTTGCTGAGGCATTCGCTCCGGAGTCCTCTGGGTCACTAAGGACGACATGATCCGCAGCCACCTCCTCCCAGCCACGTACAAGTCCACTGGTTTCTTGGGACTGTAAATCATCCCTAAAAGACTGCTGCTGATGATGCTGAGTGCCAGCCTCCACCTCCATGCTGACACAATCCTCCTCCTCCTCCTCCTCCTCCTCCTCCTCCTCCTCTTCCTGTGCGATGGGTGGGACAGAAGGAACACTGTCTGGGTAAAGGGGGCCTTGAGAGGCAAGGAAGTCCTCCTCTTCCTGCCTCTGTTCTGCCTCAAGTGCCCTGTCCATTATTCCACGCAGCGTGTGCTCCAACAGGTGGACAAGAGGTACAGTGTCACTGATGCATGCACTGTCACTGCTCACCATCCTCGTGGCCTCCTCAAATGGTGCCAGGACAGTGCATGCATCCCTGATCATGCCCCACTGGCGTGGAGAAAAAAAACCAAGCTCCCCTGACCCTGTCCTGGTGCCGTAGTCGCACAGGTACTCATTGATGGCCCTCTGCTGCGTGTGCAGCCGCTGCAGCATGGCCAACGTTGAGTTCCACCTGGTGGGCATGTCACATATAAGGCGGTTCTTGGGCAGGTTCAACTCCTTTTGCAGCTCAGCCAGGCGAGCACTGGCATTATAAGATCTGCGGAAATGCACACAGACTTTCCTGGCCTGCCTCAGGACATCCTGTAAGCCCGGGTACCTGCCCAAGAAGCGCTGCACCACCAGGTTAAGGACGTGAGCCACACAGGGCACATGGGTCAGTTGTCCCTGTCGGAGGGCGGAGAGGAGGTTGGTGCCATTGTCGCAAACCACCATTCCTGGCTTAAGCTGGCGTGGCGTCAACCACCTCTCGGCCTGGCCCTGCAGAGCAGACAGGACCTCTGCCCCAGTGTGGCTTCTGTCCCCCAAACACACCAGCGCAAGCACGGCATGGCATCTTTTTGCCTGCGTACTTGCGTAGCCCCGTGAACGGCTACGGAGCACCGCTGGTTCATAGGACAAACCACAGGAAGAGGCCATGGAGGAAGAAGAAGAGGAGGGGGTGGAGGAGAGAGGTGTGTCACAACCAGTAGTAGCATTTTGGAGGCGTGGCGGTGGGACAACCTCCAACACTACTGCACCTTGTCCTGAATCCTTCCCAGCTGCCAAAAGAGTGACCCAATGGGCCGTGAAAGAAAGGTAACGTCCCTGTCCATGCCTGCTGGACCATGAGTCAGCGGTAATATGCACCTTACCGCTGACCGCCCTGTCCAGCGAGGCCAAGACATTGCCTTCCACATGCCGGTAGAGAGCCGGAATAGCCTTCCGTGAGAAAAAGTGGCGTTTGGGAACCTGCCACTGAGGAACTGCACATTGCACAAACTCACGGAAGGGGGCCGAGTCTACCAACTGAAAAGGCAGCAGTTGAAGCGCTAGCAATTTAGCCAAGCTAGCATTCAACCGCTGGGCATGTGGATGGCTGGGAGTGAACTTCTTTCGACGGTCCAGCAGCTGGGGCAGGGAAATTTGCCTGCTAGAATCGGACGTCGGTGTACTGCTAGCAGAGTGGGCGCAAGTACTTGGCTGTGACACACCTAATTCTACACCTTCATTCCTCTCAGTGCATGTTTCAGAGAGGACTGAAGTTATAGTGGGGTTGGAGATCCCAGCTGATGCGGTGCAAGGAGAGGTCCGCTTTGTTCTTTGGTGTGGGTCTTTGAGGTAGGCTTGCCAACGAGCTGCATGGCAGGTCAACATATGTCTGGTCAGGCATGTGGTACCCAAGCGGCTGATGTTTTGGCCACGCGATATACGCTTGAGACATATGTTGCAAACAGCAGCTGTGCGATCTGATGCACTAGCCTCAAAAATGGCCCACACCAAAGAACTTTTTGAATGACGGGCAGAGGCAGCGCCCTGCACAGGCGGAGCTCTGCGGTGTGATTCCGTCGGTGTACTGCCCTTACGCTGGCCACCAAAGGGCATCCTGCCTCGTTGGAGATGTGCCTCCTCCTCATCCTCCTCCTCCTCCTCTCTCCTATTAGGCACCCACGTGGAGTCAGTGACCTCATCATCCCCTCCCTCCTCATCACTGGAGCCAATCTGGCAGTATGCTGCAGCTGCTGGAACATGACTGCCAGATTGGTGTCCTTCTTGAGCATCCCCTCTGTCTGCTCTCACGCTACTGCCTTCCTCTAGCTGGGTTTCATCATCAGACCCTTCGAAACGCTGGGCATCCTCCTGGAGCATGTACCCAACACTGTGCTGAAACAGTTCGGGGGACTCCTCAGGAGGAGGACATGGTGGGTCTAGGGAAGGAGTGACTGATGATTTGTCTGACATTGATACCAGGGAAGACGACGCTTTGGCAGCTGCTTTTCCAGTACCCTGAGCCTGGGTGAGAGAGGATGAGGAGGAGGAGGAGGGCTTGGTCATCCACTCTACCAAGTCTTCGGCATGATGTGGCTCAACATGTCCAGCTGCCGAAAAGAAGGACAAGCGTGTCCCATGGCCATGTGCTGATGACAATGCACCGCGTCCACGACCAGCACTGTTGCCCCCAGACACAGAGCCTGCTTGCCCTCTTTTATTGCCTCCTGACTGTCTGCCTCTCCTTGTTTGCCTTCCAGACATTCTAATAGATGGCCTGCAGGGAGATGGGAAAAAAGCAATAAGGGCTACCTTCAGGTGTCCTTCTCTGTCCCTTGAAACAAGGACTTGCAGAGTGAAATAAACTGACACTCTCCCTACCTACAGTTTTCTGTCCCTAGAATAAATGTTTTTTTTAATCACAATATAGCACAAGGACAATTCAGTCACTGTCCTTCCAGGTCCCTGGAAACAAGGACTTGCAGAGTGAAATAAACTGACACTCTCCCTACCTACAGTTTTCTGTCCCTAGAATAAATGTTTTTTTTAAGCACAATATAGCACAAGGACAATTCACTCACTGTCCTTACAGGTCCCTGGAAACAAGGACTTGCAGAGTGAAAGAAAAAAAACACTCTCCCTACCTACAGTTTTCTGTCCCTAGAAAAAATGTTTTTTTTAATCACAATATAACACAAGGACAATTCACTCACTGTCCTTCCAGGTCCCTGGAAACAAGGACTTGCAGAGTGAAATAAACTGACACTCTCCCTACCTACAGTTTTCTGTCCCTAGAATAAATGTTTTTTTTAAGCACAATATAGCACAAGGACAATTCACTCACTGTCCTTACAGGTCCCTGGAAACAAGGACTTGCAGAGTGAAAGAAAAAAAACACTCTCCCTACCTACAGTTTTCTGTCCCTAGAAAAAATGTTTTTTTTAATCACAATATAACACAAGGACAATTCACTCACTGTCCTTCCAGGTCCCTGGAAACAAGGACTTGCAGAGTGAAATAAACTGACACTCTCCCTACCTACAGTTTTCTGTCCCTAGAATAAATGTTTTTTTTAATCACAATATAGCACAAGGACAATTCAGTCACTGTCCTTCCAGGTCCCTGGAAACAAGGACTTGCAGAGTGAAATAAACTGACACTCTCCCTACCTACAGTTTTCTGTCCCTAGAATAAATGTTTTTTTTAATCACAATATAGCACAAGGACAATTCAGTCACTGTCCTTCCAGGTCCCTGGAAACAAGGACTTGCAGAGTGAAATAAACTGACACTCTCCCTACCTACAGTTTTCTGTCCCTAGAATAAATGTTTTTTTTAATCACAATATAGCACAAGGACAATTCAGTCACTGTCCTTCCAGGTCCCTGGAAACAAGGACTTGCAGAGTGAAATAAACTGACACTCTCCCTACCTACAGTTTTCTGTCCCTAGAATAAATGTTTTTTTTAAGCACAATATAGCACAAGGACAATTCAGTCACTGTCCTTACAGGTCCCTGGAAACAAGGACTTGCAGAGTGAAATAAACTGACACTCTCCCTACCTACAGTTTTCTGACCCTAGAATAAATGTTTTTTTTAAGCACAATATAGCACAAGGACAATTCACTCACTGTCCTTACAGGTCCCTGGAAACAAGGACTTGCAGAGTGAAAGAAAAAAAACACTCTCCCTACCTACAGTTTTCTGTCCCTAGAATAAATGTTTTTTTTAATCACAATATAGCACAAGGACAATTCAGTCACTGTCCTTCCAGGTCCCTGGAAACAAGGACTTGCAGAGTGAAATAAACTGACACTCTCCCTACCTACAGTTTTCTGTCCCTAGAATAAATGTTTTTTTTAAGCACAATATAGCACAAGGACAATTCACTCACTGTCCTTACAGGTCCCTGGAAACAAGGACTTGCAGAGTGAAAGAAAAAAAACACTCTCCCTACCTACAGTTTTCTGTCCCTAGAAAAAATGTTTTTTTTAATCACAATATAACACAAGGACAATTCACTCACTGTCCTTCCAGGTCCCTGGAAACAAGGACTTGCAGAGTGAAATAAACTGACACTCTCCCTACCTACAGTTTTCTGTCCCTAGAATAAATGTTTTTTTTAAGCACAATATAGCACAAGGACAATTCAGTCACTGTCCTTCCAGGTCCCTGGAAACAAGGACTTGCAGAGTGAAATAAACTGACACTCTCCCTACCTACAGTTTTCTGTCCCTAGAATGAATGTTTTTTTTAATCACAATATAGCACAAGGACAATTCAGTCACTGTCCTTCCAGATCCCTGGAAACAAGGACTTGCAGAGTGAAATAAACTGACACTCTCCCTACCTACAGTTTTCTGTCCCTAGAATAAATGTTTTTTTTAATCACAATATAACACAAGGACAATTCACTCACTGTCCTTCCAGGTCCCTGGAAACAAGGACTTGCAGAGTGAAATAAACTGACACTCTCCCTACCTACAGTTTTCTGTCCCTAGAATAAATGTTTTTTTTAATCACAATATAGCACAAGGACAATTCAGTCACTGTCCTTCCAGGTCCCTGGAAACAAGGACTTGCAGAGTGAAATAAACTGACACTCTCCCTACCTACAGTTTTCTGTCCCTAGAATAAATGTTTTTTTTAAGCACAATATAGCACAAGGACAATTCACTCACTGTCCTTACAGGTCCCTGGAAACAAGGACTTGCAGAGTGAAAGAAACTGACACTCTCCCTACCTACAGTTTTCTGTCCCTAGAATAAATGTTTTTTTAAGCACAATATAGCACAAGGACAATTCACTCACTGTCCTTCCAGGTCCCTGGAAACAAGGACTTGCAGAGTGAAAGAAACTGACACTGTCCCTACCTACAGTTTTCTGTCCCTAGAATAAATGTTTTTTTTAAGCACACTATAGCACAAGCACAAAACACACTGACACTCTCCCTACCTATCCTTCTCTTTCACTAAACTAAAGGAATCCAGGTTAAGCAAGAAAGAAATAACAGTCACTGTCCCTGCCTATGCTGCTCTATCCCTGCTCCGGAACACACTACACTAGGCCGCCGTGCTGGCGGCCTTTTATAGTGTGGGGCGTGTACTAAACACCCTCAGCAATAATTGGCCACAGGCATCCTGCCTGTGGCCAATCATTGCTCTCCTCGCTGCCGGCGCTGTGATTGGCCAAGCATGCGGGGTCACAGTGCATGCTTGGCCAATCACAGCGCCTGGATGACACTGCGATGGCGTAGTGCATTGTGGGCCGTTCGCGTCACTCGAATTTGGCGCGAACGGCCCAAATCGTTCGATCTTCGTCGAACGATCGAACAGCCGATGTTCGAGTCGAACGTATGTTCGACTCGAACACGAAGCTCATCCCTATTCATAAGGATAAAAATGTCAACATGCCATAACATCTCATGAACCTGGTAAGAAAAGGGTTTCCTCTCAAAAGGATTAGTCTAAAATTAATTGTAATACATGGTAATTGAATGACTTGCCTCCCAAAATAGCCAGCAGATGTTGTAGTATTTTAGCGAATGTTGCTAGCTATTCTACGCTAATCCTACCAAATCCATCTTTCAGCCCTAATTTTGCTTTTACAGCTGGAACACTAAAGACCTATATAGAGTCGATTTCATTTCATATTGACGGCTTCTATTTCTGTCAGCAATCTCAGGTCAAATACATTTTATTTTCTTTACTTTTACTACAATCCAGGAATGAATAAATGTGAAAGAGCAATTTGCATATTTCCTCTGCACAGCGAACCTGCAAAGCATTTATCACTAAGTGGCACAGTCTTTAAATTACATAGATGCATTTTAAGCAAAAATATTTAGTGTCTCAGTACAATAAAGATAAACTAATCTGTCACAACAGACTTTCTAAAGAGATATTGTAAAAGTATGCTTAAAGCTGAACTGGACGAAGATGTAAAAAAAACAAAAAAACAAACAACAAAAAAAAAAACTACCATTTAATCTAGTTCTGTGTTCATTAAAAAATCCTTAAATGTATTTTTTTTAACAGCACTAGCATAATTGCATGGATCTCTCATTGCAGAGTCCAGTTAATCTACCACAAGAGCTTAGTAAAAGAAGGAGAGCGCTGGGAGAAGAGTGATTGTCCTCCACTGTCTAATTAGTTGGCAGCAGGTAGGTCAGTAATGTTGCTCTATTACTAAAGCCCAATTTCAGGCAAAAAATGAAATTTACATTACATACATCAATTACCTTGCTCAGTACACTGGAGTCTCTTTTAGAGAAACAGAACCCTGCTACTCACAGGTGAGCCAGCAAGGCTATAAACCATATCAGCGGTGGCTGGTGCTCCTTTTTTTTCCACCGGTCGGTAGGTCAGTCGCACTCCACCCCCCCATTGCTCGAACGTCAGCCTATCCAGCCCTGCACCTACCCCATCTAGGTCACAGACAGCACTTCCTCCTCATTGGGATCACCCAGCATCTCCTCCTCCTCGGCTTCATGGCAGCTTCGACTGCATCTTCTCCGCCTCCTTCTCGGAGGCCAATACGATCGCTTCTCCTCTCGGCCAATCAGGCCTCAGGACCCGCTTCCTGATTGGCCGGGAGGAGAATCAGGAAGACAATAGCGCCCCCCGAGCCCATCCTTTTTTGAAGCCAATTAGAGCCTCTGGCTTTAATCATGTGCTTCTAAAAAAATAAAACAACAAGCAAAAAAAAAAACATTGGAATCCATGTGTGTAGATTAGGGGCCAGACGCATGGATTAGGGGGCGGCGCCCCTCCTCCCCGTATTGACGGGCCACCACTGATCCATATAGTAAAATCTGTGAGGCAGGGTGCATGCCCTTTCACTGCTGCAGAAACAAGGTTGTAAAGGAAATTGGATGGCTCATTCAGACAGGTGCAGAAACCCATGCTCCATGCTGATCCGCAGACACTGTGCGTTCTCAGTGGCGTCACTAGGGTTGGTGTCACCCGGTGCGGAAAAAAATGGTGTCACCTCCCCACCAACTATAGTCCCCCCTCAGTACAGACCCCCCTCCTGCAGTATAGATCCCCCTCCATCAATATAGACCCCCCTCCCTCAGTATAAACCTCCCCCTCAGTACAGATACCCCCTCAGTGCAGACCCCTCCATCAGTACAGACACCCCACCTCAGTGCAGACCCCCCCCATCAGTACAGACACCCCCACCTCAGTGCAGACCCCTCTATCAGTACAGACACCCCCACCTCAGTGCACACCCCTCCATCAGTACAGACACCTCCCACCTCAATGCAGACCCCTCCATCAGTACAGACACCCCCACCTCAGTGCAGATCCTCCAGTGCAGACCCCCCCAGCAGTACAGACACCCCCTCAGTGAAACCCCCCAGCAGTACAGACACCCCCTCAGTGCAGACCCCCCTCAGTACAGACACCCTCCCTCAGTGAAGACCCCCCCAGCAGTGCAGACCCCCCATCAGTACATACACCCCCCTCAGTGCAGACCCCCCAGCAGTACATACACCCCCCTCAGTGCAGACCCCCCAGCAGAGCAGACCCCCATCAGTACATACACCCTCTCTCAGTGCAGACCCCCCCAGCAGTACAAACACCCCCCAGCAGTGCAGATCCCCCCAGTGCAGACCCCCATCAGTACATAAACCCCCCTCAGTGCAGACCCCCCCAGCAGTACAGACACCCCCTTACTTACAGACCTCAGAACAGCACGGTCTGTGCTGAACATCAATATAGACCCCCTCCCTCAGTATAAACCTCCCCCTCAGTACAGATACTTACAGACCTCAGAACAGCACGGTCTGTGCTGAACATCTATATAGACCTCAGTATAAACCTCCCCCTCAGTACAGATACCCCCTCAGTGCAGACCCTTCCATCAGTACAGACACCCCACCTCAGTGCAGACCCCTCCATCAGTACAGACACCCCCACCTCAGTGCAGACCCCTCCATCAGTACAGACACCCCCCACCTCAGTGCAGACCCCTCCATCAGTACAGACACCCCCACCTCAGTGCAGACCCCCCAGCAGTACAGACACCCCCCTCAGTGAAACCCCCCAGCAGTACAGACACCCCCCCTCAGTACAGACATCCTCCCTCAGTGAAGACCCCCCCAGCAGTGCAGACCCCCCATCAGTACATACACCCCCTCAGTGCAGACCCCCCAGAAGTACAAACACCCCCCAGCAGTGCAGATCCCCAACAGTACATACTCCCCCCTCAGTACAGACCCCCCAGTGCAGACCCCCATCAGTACATACACCCCCCCTCAGTGCAAATCCCCCCAGCAGTACAGACACCCCCTTACTTACAGACCTCAGAACAGCACGTCAGATACACACAGCAGTGTGTGTCCCTCGAGCGCGGGCTCCTCCTCCTCTGTGGATGTAAACAGAGAGGAGGGGAGGCAGCTGCCGAAGAACACAGCCGCAGCGCGAGTCACAGATCATCAGGGCAGCGGGCGGTGTTAGTGGTGCCGCTACCCATGGGTATCACCCCTCTGCCACTGTGCATTCTGATCCATGCACCCATTCCTGCCCACGTGTCAAACTTTGACATGTGGCTGTGTCTGTGCAGCCGCTGCTTCTGCATCCACTTCTATGGGCCGCATGCATGTAGCTCAGAGGTGGATGCACACGCAGCAAAAAGAAGCTCAGCATGGAGGATCATCTGAATTAGCCCATACAGTTCACATACAGTACATGTATTTCACTTTTGTATTTAGCTGTAAGGCAGGAGTTTAATAAACTCCGTAGGTATTTTTGTGCAAGTGCTTGTACACAAGGTCTGTTTTTTTTTTTTCATGTAATTGTAATAAATATTACACAATTCCAAAACTATGCCAGGGCTGATGAGTGGTTACTAGTGATGAGCCGAACACCCCCGGGTTCGGTTCGCACCAGAACCCGCGAACGGACCGAAAGTTCGAACGAACATTAGAACCCTATTAAATACAATGGATGCGAACGTTCGAATTCTAAAGTGCTAATTATAACAACTATTATGCATGTTATTGTCCTAAAAAGGGTTTGGGAACCCGGGTTCTGCACCAGGGGACATGTATCAATGCAAAAAGAAGTTTTAAAAACGGTCGTTTTTCGGGAGCAGTCATTTTAATGATGCATAAAATGAAAAAAAAAAGTCAAATATTCCTTTAAATATCGTACCTGGGGGGTGTCTAAAGTATGCCTGTGAAGTGCCACGTGTTTCCCGTGTTTAGAACTGTCCCTGCACAAAATAACATTTCTAAAGGGAAAAAAGTCATTTAAAACTGCTTGCGGCTTTAATGCAATGTCTGGTCCCGGTAATATGGATGAAAATCTTTAGGAAAAATGGCATAGCTACCCCATCAACACCCCCCCCCTACCCCAGCCCATTACCAGCCCCTTTGGGTCTTGTATGGATATTAAGGGGAACCCCGCACATAAAATAAAAAAGGCCCTATATACTCTGAACAGCCGTATACAGGCGGTGCATACAAGACAGGGACTGTAGGTTTGTTCTTATGTAGAATGTGTTTGTAATTTTGAACAGGTACATTGTTGAAGTGTAGCTCCAGCCCAAAAATCTATTTTTAAACTTTTTGGGAAACATAGGTAAGGGTTATCACCCCTGTAACATTTGTTTTGCTGTCTGTGCCCCTGTTCAGAACATTTCACCTCACTTTCCGTCCCAATGACAACTGTTTTTGAAATGTGGTGTTTTTCTTGAAACAAGGATTGCTGATAAAGCATCAGTACAGATGAGACCCCTTTCTCCCATATTTATTCTTACAGGAGAGAATTTTCCTTTCTAGGGGTAGATTTCCTCTCACTTCCTGTTGTCTTCTTTCGTTTGCAAGTAGGAGTCGTTTGTAAGTTGGATGTTTGAAAGTAGGGACCTGCCGTATATACTCTGCAGAAATAGGCCCCTTAGTTGTTGGTGTTGGCACAACACTGTAAGCACTCAGTTACTCTTGGTTGGTGCTGGAACGCCCTGCTGTCAACTATTATATCAGGAATTTTAATTACATATAATTGTTGAACAGTGGTAGTAAAAATTGGGCCTTTGATGGTGGTGCTGGTGCCACAACACTGTAAGCCCTGACAGTTACTCTTGGTGGGTGCAGCAATGGGCCCTGCTGTGAATTATTAGATCAAGAATTGTAATTACATGCCCCTTTTGAACAGGGGCTGAAAAATTGGGCCTTTCGTGGTGGTGGTGGTGGTGGCGTTGCCACAAGACTGTAAGCCCTCAGAGTTACTCTTGGTGGGTGCAGCAATGGACCCTGCTGTGAATTATTAGATCAAGAATTGTAATTGCATGCCCCTGTTGAACAGGGGCTGAAAAATTGGGCCTTAGGCACTGGTGGCACAACACTACAACCCCTCACAGATACTGTACTTGGAGCACAGCAATGAGCCCTGTTGCAAAGTATTGCTTCAAAAATTGTAATGACACGCCCCTGTTAAACAGGGGCTGAAAAATTGGGCCTTAGGCACTGGTGCCACAACACTCCAACCCCTCACAGATACTGTACTTGGAGCACAGCAATGAGCCCTATGGCAAATTATTGCTGAAAAAATTTTAATTACACGCCCCTGTAAAACAGGGGCTGAAAAATTGGGCCTTAGCCACTGGTGGCGGCACCCATAAACAAAAATGATCTTCCAAGCTATCATCATCAATCGTATCATTGAGGACTCGGAGGAGGAGGATAGCCAGTCAACATAACAGCACAGGCACTCAGCATCAGCATCAGTCTTGAAGGGATGTGACATGTTAAAATCAATTAGTCTGTTATATCAGCATCAGGTGTGTGGTAGCTGGTGGTGATCCAAGACTGGTTCATCTTGATGAAAGTCAGTCGATCAACCGAGTCGGTGGACAGGCGCACCCTGTGATCCGTGACAAATCCTCCAGCAGCACTGAATGTGCGTTCCGAAAGAACGCTGGATGCAGGACAGGCCAGTAGCTCAATTGCATACTGTGCAAGCTCTGGCCAGTGATCCATCCTCAAGACCCAGTAAGCCAGAGGATTTTCGGTGGGGAAGGTGTCCAAGTCTGACCTTGCCCCTAGATATTCCTGCACCATGTTTATCAGACGCTGGCGATGGTTGCTGGAACCGATCATACTTTGGGGCTGCGGACTAAAGAATTGTCTGAACGCATCGGTCAGACGGCCACCTTCCCCACCGCTCCTTCTTTGACTGGCCGAAGCCTCAGCAACTCGTTGTCCAGGACCAGGAGTTTGTAACCTCCCAGTCTCTGGGAACGCGTTGCACAGACCTTTCTGCAAGGCCTCCCGGAGTTGTCTCATCCTCTGCTCCCTCTGCGACGGTAACATAAGGTCCGCAACCTTACCCTTGTACCGTGGATCAAGGAGAGTGGCCAGCCAGTAATGGTCCCTCTCCTTGATCCGAAGAATACGAGGATCCTTCCGCAGACTTTGCAGGATCAGGGAGGCCATGCAGCGTAGGTTTGCTGAGGCATTCGCTCCGGAGTCCTCTGGGTCACTAAGGACGACATGATCCGCAGCCACCTCCTCCCAGCCACGTACAAGTCCACTGGTTTCTTGGGACTGTAAATCATCCCTAAAAGACTGCTGCTGATGATGCTGAGTGCCAGCCTCCACCTCCATGCTGACACAATCCTCCTCCTCCTCCTCCTCCTCCTCCTCTTCCTGTGCGATGGGTGGGACAGAAGGAACACTGTCTGGGTAAAGGGGGCCTTGAGAGGCAAGGAAGTCCTCCTCTTCCTGCCTCTGTTCTGCCTCAAGTGCCCTGTCCATTATTCCACGCAGCGTGTGCTCCAACAGGTGGACAAGAGGTACAGTGTCACTGATGCATGCACTGTCACTGCTCACCATCCTCGTGGCCTCCTCAAATGGTGCCAGGACAGTGCATGCATCCCTGATCATGCCCCACTGGCGTGGAGAAAAAAAAACAAGCTCCCCTGACCCTGTCCTGGTGCCGTAGTCGCACAGGTACTCATTGATGGCCCTCTGCTGCGTGTGCAGCCGCTGCAGCATGGCCAACGTTGAGTTCCACCTGGTGGGCATGTCACATATAAGGCGGTTCTTGGGCAGGTTCAACTCCTTTTGCAGCTCAGCCAGGCGAGCACTGGCATTATAAGATCTGCGGAAATGCACACAGACTTTCCTGGCCTGCCTCAGGACATCCTGTAAGCCCGGGTACCTGCCCAAGAACCGCTGCACCACCAGGTTAAGGACGTGAGCCACACAGGGCACATGGGTCAGTTGTCCCTGTCGGAGGGCGGAGAGGAGGTTGGTGCCATTGTCGCAAACCACCATTCCTGGCTTAAGCTGGCGTGGCGTCAACCACCTCTCGGCCTGGCCCTGCAGAGCAGACAGGACCTCTGCCCCAGTGTGGCTTCTGTCCCCCAAACACACCAGCGCAAGCACGGCATGGCATCTTTTTGCCTGCGTACTTGCGTAGCCCCGTGAACGGCTACGGAGCACCGCTGGTTCATAGGACAAACCACAGGAAGAGGCCATGGAGGAAGAAGAAGAGGAGGGGGTGGAGGAGAGAGGTGTGTCACAACCAGTAGTAGCATTTTGGAGGCGTGGCGGTGGGACAACCTCCAACACTACTGCACCTTGTCCTGCATCCTTCCCAGCTGCCAAAAGAGTGACCCAATGGGCCGTGAAAGAAAGGTAACGTCCCTGTCCATGCCTGCTGGACCATGAGTCAGCGGTAATATGCACCTTACCGCTGACCGCCCTGTCCAGCGAGGCCAAGACATTGCCTTCCACATGCCGGTAGAGAGCCGGAATAGCCTTCCGTGAGAAAAAGTGGCGTTTGGGAACCTGCCACTGAGGAACCGCACATTGCACAAACTCACGGAAGGGGGCCGAGTCTACCAACTGAAAAGGCAGCAGTTGAAGCGCTAGCAATTTAGCCAAGCTAGCATTCAACCGCTGGGCATGTGGATGGCTGGGAGTGAACTTCTTTCGACGGTCCAGCAGCTGGGGCAGGGAAATTTGCCTGCTAGAATCGGACGTCGGTGTACTGCTAGCAGAGTGGCCGCAAGTACTTGGCTGTGACACACCTAATTCTACACCTTCATTCCTCTCAGTGCATGTTTCAGAGAGGACTGAAGTTATAGTGGGGTTGGAGATCCCAGCTGATGCGGTGCAAGGAGAGGTCCGCTTTGTTCTTTGGTGTGGGTCTTTGAGGTAGGCTTGCCAACGAGCTGCATGGCAGGTCAACATATGTCTGGTCAGGCATGTGGTACCCAAGCGGCTGATGTTTTGGCCACGCGATATACGCTTGAGACATATGTTGCAAACAGCAGCTGTGCGATCTGATGCACTAGCCTCAAAAAAGGCCCACACCAAAGAACTTTTTGAATGACGGGCAGAGGCAGCGCCCTGCACAGGCGGAGCTCTGCGGTGTGATTCCGTCGGTGTACTGCCCTTACGCTGGCCACCAAAGGGCATCCTGCCTCGTTGGAGATGTGCCTCCTCCTCATCCTCCTCCTCCTCCTCTCTCCTATTAGGCACCCACGTGGAGTCAGTGACCTCATCATCACCTCCCTCCTCATCACTGGAGCCAATCTGGCAGTATGCTGCAGCTGCTGGAACATGACTGCCAGATTGGTGTCCTTCTTGAGCATCCCCTCTGTCTGCTCTCACGCTACTGCCTTCCTCTAGCTGGGTTTCATCATCAGACCCTTCGAAACGCTGGGCATCCTCCTGGAGCATGTACCCAACACTGTGCTGAAACAGTTCGGGGGACTCCTCAGGAGGAGGACATGGTGGGTCTAGGGAAGGAGTGACTGATGATGAGTCTGACATTGATACCAGGGAAGAGGACGCTTTGGCAGCTGCTTTTCCAGTACCCTGAGCCTGGGTGAGAGAGGATGAGGAGGAGGAGGAGGGCTTGGTCATCCACTCTACCAAGTCTTCGGCATGATGTGGCTCAACATGTCCAGCTGCCGAAAAGAAGGACAAGCGTGTCCCATGGCCATGTGCTGATGACAATGCACCGCGTCCACGACCAGCACTGTTGCCCCCAGACACAGAGCCTACTTGCCCTCTTTTATTGCCTCCTGACTGTCTGCCTCTCCTTGTTTGCCTTCCAGACATTCTAATAGATGGCCTGCAGGGAGATGGGAAAAAAGCAATAAGGGCTACCTTCAGGTGTCCTTCTCTGTCCCTTGAAACAAGGACTTGCACAGTGAAAGAAACTGACACTCTCCCTACCTACAGTTTTCTGTCCCTAGAAAAAATGTTTTTTTTAAGCACAATTTAGCACAAGGAGAATTCACTCACTGTCCTTCCAGGTCCCTGGAAACAAGGACTTTGACAGTGAAAGAAACTGACACTCTCCCTACCTACAGTTTTCTGTCCCTAGAAAAAATGTTTTTTTTAAGCACAATTTAGCACAAGGAGAATTCACTCACTGTCCTTCCAGGTCCCTGGAAACAAGGACTTTCACAGTGAAAGAAACTGACACTCTCCCTACCTACAGTTTTCTGTCCCTAGAAAAAATGTTTTTTTTAAGCACAATTTAGCACAAGGAGAATTCACTCACTGTCCTTCCAGGTCCCTGGAAACAAGGACTTTGACAGTGAAAGAAACTGACACTCTCCCTACCTACAGTTTTCTGTCCCTAGAAAAAATGTTTTTTTTAAGCACAATTTAGCACAAGGAGAATTCACTCACTGTCCTTCCAGGTCCCTGGAAACAAGGACTTTCACAGTGAAAGAAACTGACACTCTCCCTACCTACAGTTTTCTGTCCCTAGAAAAAATGTTTTTTTTAAGCACAATTTAGCACAAGGAGAATTCACTCACTGTCCTTCCAGGTCCCTGGAAACAAGGACTTTCACAGTGAAAGAAACTGACACTCTCCCTACCTACAGTTTTCTGTCCCTAGAAAAAATGTTTTTTTTAAGCACAATTTAGCACAAGGAGAATTCACTCACTGTCCTTTCAGGTCCCTGGAAACAAGGACTTTCACAGTGAAAGAAACTGACACTCTCCCTACCTACAGTTTTCTGTCCCTAGAAAAAATGTTTTTTTTAAGCACAATTTAGCACAAGGAGAATTCACTCACTGTCCTTCCAGGTCCCTGGAAACAAGGACTTTGACAGTGAAAGAAACTGACACTCTCCCTACCTACAGTTTTCTGTCCCTAGAAAAAATGTATTTTTTAAGCACAATTTAGCACAAGGAGAATTCACTCACTGTCCTACCAGGTCCCTGGAAACAAGGACTTTCACAGTGAAAGAAACTGACACTCTCCCTACCTACAGTTTTCTGTCCCTAGAAAAAATGTTTTTTTTAAGCACAATTTAGCACAAGGAGAATTCACTCACTGTCCTTCCAGGTCCCTGGAAACAAGGACTTTCACAGTGAAAGAAACTGACACTCTCTCTACCTACAGTTTTCTGTCCCTAGAAAAAATGTTTTTTTTAAGCACAATTTAGCACAAGGAGAATTCACTCACTGTCCTTCCAGGTCCCTGGAAACAAGGACTTTCACAGTGAAAGAAACTGACACTCTCCCTACCTACAGTTTTCTGTCCCTAGAAAAAATGTTTTTTTTAAGCACAATTTAGCACAAGGAGAATTCACTCACTGTCCTTCCAGGTCCCTGGAAACAAGGACTTTCACAGTGAAAGAAACTGACACTCTCCCTACCTACAGTTTTCTGTCCCTAGAAAAAATGTTTTTTTTAAGCACAATTTAGCACAAGGAGAATTCACTCACTGTCCTTCCAGGTCCCTGGAAACAAGGACTTTGACAGTGAAAGAAACTGACACTCTCCCTACCTACAGTTTTCTGTCCCTAGAAAAAATGTTTTTTTTAAGCACAATTTAGCACAAGGAGAATTCACTCACTGTTCTTCCAGGTCCCTGGAAACAAGGACTTTCACAGTGAAAGAAACTGACACTCTCCCTACCTACAGTTTTCTGTCCCTAGAAAAAATGTTTTTTTTAAGCACAATTTAGCACAAGGAGAATTCACTCACTGTCCTTCCAGGTCCCTGGAAACAAGGACTTTCACAGTGAAAGAAACTGACACTCTCCCTACCTACAGTTTTCTGTCCCTAGAAAAAATGTTTTTTTTAAGCACAATTTAGCACAAGGAGAATTCACTCACTGTCCTTCCAGGTCCCTGGAAACAAGGACTTTGACAGTGAAAGAAACTGACACTCTCCCTACCTACAGTTTTCTGTCCCTAGAAAAAATGTTTTTTTTAAGCACAATTTAGCACAAGGAGAATTCACTCACTGTCCTTCCAGGTCCCTGGAAACAAGGACTTTGACAGTGAAAGAAACTGACACTCTCCCTACCTACAGTTTTCTGTCCCTAGAAAAAATGTTTTTTTTAAGCACAATTTAGCACAAGGAGAATTCACTCACTGTCCTTCCAGGTCCCTGGAAACAAGGACTTTGACAGTGAAAGAAACTGACACTCTCCCTACCTACAGTTTTCTGTCCCTAGAAAAAATGTTTTTTTAAGCACAATTTAGCACAAGGAGAATTCACTCACTGTCCTTCCAGGTCCCTGGAAACAAGGACTTTCACAGTGAAAGAAACTGACACTCTCCCTACCTACAGTTTTCTGTCCCTAGAAAAAATGTTTTTTTTAAGCACAATTTAGCACAAGGAGAATTCACTCACTGTCCTTCCAGGTCCCTGGAAACAAGGACTTTCACAGTGAAAGAAACTGACACTCTCCCTACCTACAGTTTTCTGTCCCTAGAAAAAATGTTTTTTTTAAGCACAATTTAGCACAAGGAGAATTCACTCACTGTCCTTCCAGGTCCCTGGAAACAAGGACTTTGACAGTGAAAGAAACTGACACTCTCCCTACCTACAGTTTTCTGTCCCTAGAAAAAATGTTTTTTTTAAGCACAATTTAGCACAAGGAGAATTCACTCACTGTCCTTCCAGGTCCCTGGAAACAAGGACTTTGACAGTGAAAGAAACTGACACTCTCCCTACCTACAGTTTTCTGTCCCTAGAAAAAATGTTTTTTTTTAAGCACAATTTAGCACAAGGAGAATTCACTCACTGTCCTTCCAGGTCCCTGGAAACAAGGACTTTCACAGTGAAAGAAACTGACACTCTCCCTACCTACAGTTTTCTGTCCCTAGAAAAAATGTTTTTTTTAAGCACAATTTAGCACAAGGAGAATTCACTCACTGTCCTTCCAGGTCCCTGGAAACAAGGACTTTGACAGTGAAAGAAACTGACACTCTCCCTACCTACAGTTTTCTGTCCCTAGAAAAAATGTTTTTTTTAAGCACAATTTAGCACAAGGAGAATTCACTCACTGTCCTTCCAGGTCCCTGGAAACAAGGACTTTGACAGTGAAAGAAACTGACACTCTCCCTACCTACAGTTTTCTGTCCCTAGAAAAAATGTTTTTTTTAAGCACAATTTAGCACAAGGAGAATTCACTCACTGTCCTTCCAGGTCCCTGGAAACAAGGACTTTCACAGTGAAAGAAACTGACACTCTCCCTACCTACAGTTTTCTGTCCCTAGAAAAAATGTTTTTTTAAGCACAATTTAGCACAAGGAGAATTCACTCACTGTCCTTCCAGGTCCCTGGAAACAAGGACTTTGATAGTGAAAGAAACTGACACTCTCCCTACCTACAGTTTTCTGTCCCTAGAAAAAATGTTTTTTTTTAAGCACAATTTAGCACAAGGAGAATTCACTCACTGTCCTTCCAGGTCCCTGGAAACAAGGACTTTGACAGTGAAAGAAACTGACACTCTCCCTACCTACAGTTTTCTGTCCCTAGAAAAAATGTTTTTTTTAAGCACAATTTAGCACAAGGAGAATTCACTCACTGTCCTTCCAGGTCCCTGGAAACAAGGACTTTCACAGTGAAAGAAACTGACACTCTCCCTACCTACAGTTTTCTGTCCCTAGAAAAAATGTTTTTTTTAAGCACAATTTAGCACAAGGAGAATTCACTCACTGTCCTTCCAGGTCCCTGGAAACAAGGACTTTGACAGTGAAAGAAACTGACACTCTCCCTACCTACAGTTTTCTGTCCCTAGAAAAAATGTTTTTTTTAAGCACAATTTAGCACAAGGAGAATTCACTCACTGTCCTTCCAGGTCCCTGGAAACAAGGACTTTCACAGTGAAAGAAACTGACACTCTCCCTACCTACAGTTTTCTGTCCCTAGAAAAAATGTTTTTTTTAAGCACAATTTAGCACAAGGAGAATTCACTCACTGTCCTTCCAGGTCCCTGGAAACAAGGACTTTGACAGTGAAAGAAACTGACACTCTCCCTACCTACAGTTTTCTGTCCCTAGAAAAAATGTTTTTTTTAAGCACAATATAGCACAAGCACAAAACACACTGACACTCTCCCTACCTATCCTTCTCTTTCCCTAAACTAAAGGAATCCAGGTTAAGCAAGAAAGAAATAAAAGTCACTGTCCCTGCCTATGCTGCTCTATCCCTGCTCCGGAACACACTACACTAGGCCGCCGTGCTGGCGGCCTTTTATAGTGTGGGGCGTGTACTAAACACCCTCAGCAATAATTGCCCACAGGCATCCTGCCTGTGGCCAATCATTGCTCTCCTCGCTGCCGGCGCTGTGATTGGCCAAGCATGCGGGGTCACAGTGCATGCTTGGCCAATCACAGCGCCTGGATGACACTGCGATGGCGTAGTGCATTGTGGGCCGTTCGCGTCACTCGAATTTGGCGTGAACGGCCCAAATCGTTCGATCTTCGTCGAACGATCGAACAGCCGATGTTCGAGTCGAACGTAGGTTCGACTCGAACACGAAGCTCATCCCTAGTGGTTACATGTAAACAGCAGTGGAACGTGCCATTGATTTGTACAGAGTACAACTCTGATAGCTGCTTCTGTGTACAAGCAGTGTTTACAACTGCTGGCAGGAATCGCCCAACTCTTGCTGGCAACCATCCCTGTCCAACTTAGGCCTCATTCACACAGGGCATACTAACGTTTGCTCATGGAGAGTGCACCAGCATGGATGTCAAATTGGGAGCACCATCTGTGTTCGTACAATCACTGCGTCCCAGTTGACATTAATGGGACTGCCTTCACAGGGATGCGCGGAACACCTGTGCATCTCTGTGTAGGTAAACACTTCCCTATATGGGCGTATGCTTTAGTATGTCCTGTGTGAATGGGACCTTAGTCTGCATCTGCATGGGAACTGACTGCATACAAGGACTGAGCAAGGCATATGCTTCACATGACCATTTGGTTGTCAATGCCATAAATGGAGATTCCTCTACTCTACTACAATAAACTCATCTAGTTCTTATGCCCCATACACACGATCGTTTTTCATGCCGTTAAAAATGCCATTTTTAAAAATGACCATTAAAAATGATCGTGTGTATGCTCCAGAGCATTTTTAACGACGTGAAAAACGGACATAAAAAATTTCGAACATGCTCTCTTTTTTCACGTCGTTTTTCATGTCGTTTTTTTTAACGACGTGAAAAACGATAGTGTGTATGCTTTAACGACATGAAAAAAAACGCGCATGCTCAGAATCAAGTATGAGACGGGAGCGCTCGTTCTGGTAAAACTAGCGTTCGTAATGGAGATAGCACATTCGTCACGCAGTAACGGACTGAAAAGCACGAGGCTGAAAAGCGCAAATCGTTGCTCAACAAACTTTACTAACATGAAGGGTGGCGCCATTCGAACGGAACTTCCCCTTTATAGTGCCGTCGTACGTGCTGTACGTCACTGCGCTTTGCTCGAGCGTTTTTTTTAATGATCGTGTGTACGCAAGACAGGCTTGAGAGGAAACATGAAAAAAAATTACAAGAAAAACGTCGGTTTAAAAAATGGCATGAAAAATGATCGTGTGTATGGGGCATCAGAGATAGCAAATTGACTGAAGAAGGCAGCCCACGCTAGTAAATAGTTCTGTTGCAAAGATATGCGATTTGTTTTAACCAATGGAACAGACATTTTGTTAGGACAGTAGTTCTTCATGCAAGTGTAGGGGCAAATATAAATAAAGGTCTGAAAAAATAAAAAGATCCATATACTAGGCTTGTGCAATTCGTTTCGTAACGAATCGAAATTCGTCCGAATTTAGCAACTTTCGGACATTCGGAAGCATTCGAATTTCCGAACAGAGCAATTACGAATAAAACCGAATCCGAAATAAATTATACCGCAAAATAGCGAATGCCCGAAGGTCTTCGGCATAATTCGTTATGAAAAAAGTTACGAATGTACGAATCCATTCGAAGCACAATAACACTCACTCTGCTCTCTGCTTCTCCCTCACCATGCTGAACTCCCTCTCAAAATGGTGTACAGGGGGCGGAGGCTATAGCCGCATGAAAAAACGAAAGTAAAATACGAGATTTCGAATCCATTCGAAGCACAATAACACTCACTCTGCTCTGCTCTCTGCTTCTCCCTCACCGTGCTGAACCCTCTCAAAATGGTGTACAGGGGCGGAGCCTATAGCCGCATGTAAAAAACGAAAGTAAAATACGAGATTTCGAATCGTTACAAATAACCGCTATGTATTTAGAAAAGTACAAATCCATTCGAAGCACATTAGGCATAATAGGCAGCGTCGTTGTGAGAGAGACACGGAAAATTACGAATCAACGAACCCAAAAAAAGTTACGAAAGTAGGAGTTGTGTCCAGAATCAACGAAAAACAACGTACTCTACCGAAAGTACGAATTATAAAGCAACAAAAAATTCAACGAAAAATGACGCTTGCAAAAATACGAATGAGTCCGGACACGAAAAATCCCGTCTAGCAAAATTACGAATGATTACGAATCAACAGGACCGGAAAGAAACGAACCGAAACGGAACAAATTTTTCCGTTGTGCACAAGTCTACCATATACTAAATATTATTATTTCAGGTATTAACCACACAGTTACCAGAATACAATATTTTTTGGATTGTGGTCCTGTAATTGCTACAAGATTTTATCAATTAATCTATAAAGTTCTTATATCAACAAAACAGTAGGAATGCAAGTCATTTCTCTGCTAAAGAAAATGTATACAAAATACCAGCAGCAAATTTTGCAGGTGAAAGTCAGGGTGAGGGGCTTGATAGAGGTCAAGCTGCATTGCGGCCCTCATGAGAAATCGAATACAATAGCAGAATAACTAAAACAGCTGAAATTTATTATCAGATCTAGAAAGAGGTTTATGAAAATAGGTTTCCCATCATTTCAGTGATTTTCACAGAAATCACCACACCTGTTCTATTATTCTGATAGCTCCTCTCAAATAAACAAAATCCCTATAGAGCATTCTGAATGATACAATTATTTACCAATTAATTTTTGAATTCCATAAAAGGTGGTCAGAAATGTCCCCCTACTTAAGTCTGCAAGCAGACAAGTACCACTGGTAAAGGAGATTTATATTTACTAGAAGTGCATTGTAAACCTTGGCAGTAGAACAATAAAAGTTTTTACCAGTATTTGTATGTATCCAACTATTCTAACCTCTCCCAGGTTAGAATGGTTAGAATAATTACCGTAGCAGTTTTTTTTTTTGGCTCTGTATGTTCTCTTTAAAGAGATTTTGGTGAGCGATAGTAGTCGCCGAGACAGCAAGTAAGGGTGCATTCCCCCAATAGGAACACCACAATAAAACTGAGTTTCTAACTCCTCTCCAAGCTATCCACAGCTAAAAGAAAACTTGGCTGATAACTAAAGCTGAACTCTGAACAGTGGACTTTCTTCACAGCTGAAATAAATATGCGCATACTTGGGAAGTTGTGGAAATCACAATTCCTGAGTGTGTGTGTGTGTGAATGTGTGTAAAGGGGGTATAGAGTCTGGACAAATTATGCTATAGCGGATTAAATAAGTATTATTATTATACAGGATTTATATAGTGCCAACAGTTTGCCCAGCGCTCTACAATATAGAGGGAGACAATACAGCAGCGATACAAATCGATACAAGAGGGTTAGGAAGACCCTGCTCCTGGGCGCTTACAATCTAATAGAGAGGGGTTGGTGGAACAAAAGCTAATAACTGTGAGGGATGAACTGATGGGAGAAATTAAAGATTTGGTTATTAGCTGAAGGCAGGATAGGCTTCCCTGAAGAAATTAGTTTTCAGGGATCACCTAAAAGTGGACAGAGTAGGAGATAGCTGAACAGATTATTGTAGGCAGTTCCAGAGGATGGGAGAGGCTCTAAAGAAGTCTTGGAGACAAGCATGACAAGGAGACAAGAGAGCTAGAGAGCAGGAGGTCTAGGGAGGAGTGGAGAGGATAGTTGGAGTGATATTTGAAGACCAGTTTGGTGGTGTAGCTTGGGGAGTTGTGGATGGCTTTGTATATTATTGTTAATGTTTTTAAGTTTATTTGTTGGGCAATCAGAAGCCAGTGGAGGGATTGGCAGAGAGGGGTGGCACACACTGGACAGTTGATAAGGTGGATGAGTCTGGCAGCAGCATTGATAATAGACTGAAGAGGAGCTAGACTGGCAAAGAGGTTGGCCAGTGAGGAGGGGGGTTACAAGGTGAGAGATAACAAGGGATTGAATAAGTTGCTTAGTGGTTTCAACGGCTAAAAACGATTAAAAGGGACCCCTACAGTAAGAGAAAGTAGAGAGGAGGAGAAAATAGTTATAGGTAACACTGAAGAAGCGCTGTGATAGATATGAGGAGAACCAGGAGAAAGCAGAGTCTTGAAGGCCAAGAATGTGGAGTTTTTTTCCCCCTGTTTTGTGGAGGGGATGGTCGACAGTATCAAAGGCCACAGAGAAGTCTAGTAGTATTTGTATGGAGTAGTGACCATTGGTTTTAGCGGTTAGTAAATCATTAGAGAGTTTGAGTAGGGCAGTTTCAGTGGAGTGTAGTAGGCGAAAGCCAGACTGTAAGGGTTCAAAAAGGTTGTTTGTCAGTGAGTTATGCCTCGTACACACGACCATTTTTTCCGTTGGGATAAACTCCAACAAATTTTTCAGACGGAATTCCGCTCAAGCTGCCTTGCATATACACGGTCACACTAAATTCCAACCATCAAGAACGTGTTGACGTAAAACACTACGACGAGCCGAGAAAATGCTTCCGAGCATGCGTGGAATTGTTTCCAATCATGCGTGTTTTTTTCTCCGTCGGAGTTCCATACAGACGAACGGAATTTCCGATAGGGCATACACACAGTCGGAATATCCGATGAAAAAATTCCGTGTGTACGCGGCATAAGCATCCTAAAGGTTTAGAGACAAACGGGAGCAAGGAGATGGGTCTTAAGTTGTTTAGGCTGGTGGGGTCCAGTGAGGGCTTTTTAAGTATGAGGGTGATCAGTGCATGTTTTAGAGGGGAGGGGAAGGTGCTAGTAGAGAGGGAGAGATTGAAAATGTGAGTAGAGAGGGAGAGATTGAAGATTATTATTATTATTATACAGGATTTATATAGCACCACCAGTTTGTGCAGCACTTTACAATGTTAGGGCAGACAGTACAATTACAATACAATTTAATACAGCAGGAATAAGGGGGCCCTGCTCGTTAGAGCTTACAATCTAAAAGGGAGGGTCAAGTGATACAAAAGGGTAAAAAACTGTGGGGGATAATCTAATAAAGAAAATGAAAGTACAGTTGTTACATGGAGGCAGGACAGGCTTCTCTGAAGAAAAAAGTTTTCAGAGATCGCCAAAAGTGGATAGATTTAGAGATAGTCTGACAGATTGGGGTAGGGAAATCCAGAGGATGGGAGAGACTCGGGAGAAGTCCCGAAGGCGAGTATGGGAGGAGGTGATGAGGGAGCTAGAGAGCAGGAGGTCTTGGGAGGACCAAAGAGGACAATTAAAGCGGAGTTCCACCCAAATTTGGAACTTCCGCTTTATCCACTCCTCACCCCCTTACATGCCACATTTGGCATGTAATTTTTTTTGGGGGGGAGTGGGGGCTTCAGTAGGAGTGGGACTTCCTGTCCCACTTCCTCCTTCCACCCTGGGCTCGCCTAGGCAATACGTCATATCGCCTTGTGGCGGCCCCTCCCTGTAGGCGATCACCTGGGACGTGACAGGTCCCAGGCGATCGCCTGTCCATTCAGAGCATGCGCAGTGAGTGCCCAGCCGTGAAGCTGAAATCTGTCACGGCCGGGTGCCCACACAATGAATGGAGGCGCCGGCGGAGAAGGGTAGGAGAGGAGCGGAGCTCCAGGCGGCGCGTCGCTGGACAGTGGAACAGGTAAGTGTATGTTTATTAAAAGCCAGCAGCTACACTTTTTGTAGCTGCTGACTTTTAATAAACATAAAAAAAGGGTGGAACTCCCCTTTAGGTTGGTATTTTGAGACCAGGCTAGTGATGTAGCTGGGGGCAGAGCTGTGGATGTCTTTGTAAGTTATTATTAGTATTTTGAATTTAGTTTTTGGGTAAGTGGCAGCCAATGGATGGATTGGCAGACAGAGGTAGCAAACACGGAGTGATTTGTAAGGTGGATGAGTCTGGCAGCAGCATTCATGATGTACTGAAGGGTAGGGATGGGCCCGGTGCTCGATTCGAACCCATGTTCGAATCGAGCATCGGGCGTTCGCTCGCTCGTCGAGCCCAGAACTATTTGGGCCGTTCGCATCACATTCGTGTGATGCGAGCGGCCCCGCAATGCATTGCGGCCGGCGCGGCCGGCGCAGTGCATTGCTGGCTGATGATTGGCCAAGCATGCACTGTGACCCCGCATGCTTGGCCAATCACAGCGCCCGAAACTCGGAGAGCAATAATTGGCTACAGGCAGGACGGCTGTAGCCAATTACAGCTCAGGGGCTTTAGTACACGCCCCACCATTTAAAAGGCCGCCACGCCATCGGCCCCGGTCACATGAGTTCCGGCTTTAGGAGAGATTAGTCTGCTGATTCTGTCTTTGCTTGATACTGAAAGATTTGCTCTTCTTTGCTAAACCATTGGCTATTTCTTTGCTAAACCATTGCTACCTAAGTCATTGATCGTTCATTGCTGCTGATTGCACAGTTAGTGTGTTATTAGCTGCTGCTGGGGATTAGTCTGGTGCGTGCTTACTGTTAGTACAGTATTGCAGTAGTACCAACCGCAGTGCTGTTAGCACAGCATTGCACCCCAACAGCACCCATAGGACTTCTAGTGTGTTAGTGGCAGCAAACAGAGCTCCTATATTTTCTTCTCAGCAGCACCCATAGGACTTCTAGTGTGTTAGTGGCAGCAAACAGAGCTCCTATATTTTCTTCTCAGCAGCACCCATAGGACTTCTAGTGTGTTAGTGGCATCACACAGAGCTCCTATATTTTCTTCTCAGCAGCACCCATAGGACTTCTAGTGTGTTAGTGGCAGCAAACAGAGCTCCTATATTTTCTTCTCAGCAGCACCCATAGGACTTCTAGTGTGTTAGTGGCAGCAAACAGAGCTCCTATATTTTCTTCTCAGCAGCACCCATAGGACTTCTAGTGTGTTAGTGGCATCACACAGAGCTCCTATATTTTCTTCTCAGCAGCACCCATAGGACTTCTAGTGTGTTAGTGGCAGCAAACAGAGCTCCTATATTTTCTTCTCAGCAGCACCCATAGGACTTCTAGTGTGTTAGTGGCAGCAAACAGAGCTCCTATATTTTCTTCTCAGCAGCACCCATAGGACTTCTAGTGTGTTAGTGGCAGCAAACAGAGCTCCTATATTTTCTTCTCAGCAGCACCCATAGGACTTCTAGTGTGTTAGTGGCAGCAAACAGAGCTCCTATATTTTCTTCTCAGCAGCACCCATAGGACTTCTAGTGTGTTAGTGGCAGCAAACAGAGCTCCTATATTTTCTTCTCAGCAGCACCCATAGGACTTCTAGTGTGTTAGTGGCATCACACAGAGCTCCTATATTTTCTTCTCAGCAGCACCCATAGGACTTCTAGTGTGTTAGTGGCAGCAAACAGAGCTCCTATATTTTCTTCTCAGCAGCACCCATAGGACTTCTAGTGTGTTAGTGGCAGCAAACAGAGCTCCTATATTTTCTTCTCAGCAGCACCCATAGGACTTCTAGTGTGTTAGTGGCATCACACAGAGCTCCTATATTTTCTTCTCAGCAGCACCCATAGGACTTCTAGTGTGTTAGTGGCAGCAAACAGAGCTCCTATATTTTCTTCTCAGCAGCACCCATAGGACTTCTAGTGTGTTAGTGGCAGCAAACAGAGCTCCTATATTTTCTTCTCAGCAGCACCCATAGGACTTCTAGTGTGTTAGTGGCAGCAAACAGAGCTCCTATATTTTCTTCTCTGCAGCACCCATAGGACTTCTAGTGTGTTAGTGGCATCACACAGAGCTCCTATATTTTCTTCTCAGCAGCACCCATAGGACTTCTAGTGTGTTAGTGGCAGCAAACAGAGCTCCTATATTTTCTTCTCAGCAGCACCCATAGGACTTCTAGTGTGTTAGTGGCAGCAAACAGAGCTCCTATATTTTCTTCTCAGCAGCACCCATAGGACTTCTAGTGTGTTAGTGGCAGCAAACAGAGCTCCTATATTTTCTTCTCAGCAGCACCCATAGGACTTCTAGTGTGTTAGTGGCAGCAAACAGAGCTCCTATATTTTCTTCTCAGCAGCACCCATAGGACTTCTAGTGTGTTAGTGGCAGCAAACAGAGCTCCTATATTTTCTTCTCAGCAGCACCCATAGGACTTCTAGTGTGTTAGTGGCATCACACAGAGCTCCTATATTTTCTTCTCAGCAGCACCCATAGGACTTCTAGTGTGTTAGTGGCAGCAAACAGAGCTCCTATATTTTCTTCTCAGCAGCACCCATAGGACTTCTAATGTGTTAGTGGCATCACACAGAGTTCCTATATTTTCATCTCAGCAGCACCCATAGGACTTCTAGTGTGTTAGTGGCATCACACAGAGCTCCTATATTTTCTTCTCAGCAGCACCCATAGGACTTCTAGTGTGTTAGTGGCAGCAAACAGAGCTCCTATATTTTCTTCTCAGCAGCACCCATAGGACTTCTAGTGTGTTAGTGGCAGCAAACAGAGCTCCTATATTTTCTTCTCAGCAGCACCCATAGGACTTCTAGTGTGTTAGTGGCATCACACAGAGCTCCTATATTTTCTTCTCAGCAGCACCCATAGGACTTCTAGTGTGTTAGTGGCAGCAAACAGAGCTCCTATATGTTCTTCTCAGCAGCACCCATAGGACTTCTAGTGTGTTAGTGGCAGCAAACAGAGCTCCTATATTTTCTTCTCAGCAGCACCCATAGGACTTCTAGTGTGTTAGTGGCAGCAAACAGAGCTCCTATATTTTCTTCTCAGCAGCACCCATAGGACTTCTAGTGTGTTAGTGGCAGCAAACAGAGCTCCTATATTTTCTTCTCAGCAGCACCCATAGGACTTCTAGTGTGTTAGTGGCAGCAAACAGAGCTCCTATATTTTCTTCTCAGCAGCACCCATAGGACTTCTAGTGTGTTAGTGGCATCACACAGAGCTCCTATATTTTCTTCTCAGCAGCACCCATAGGACTTCTAGTGTGTTAGTGGCAGCAAACAGTGCTCCTATATTTTCTTCTCAGCAGCACCCATAGGACTTCTAGTGTGTTAGTGGCATCACACAGAGCTCCTATATTTTCTTCTCAGCAGCACCCATAGGACTTCTAGTGTGTTAGTGGCAGCAAACAGAGCTCCTATATTTTCTTCTCAGCAGCACCCATAGGACTTCTAGTGTGTTAGTGGCAGCAAACAGAGCTCCTATATTTTCTTCTCAGCAGCACCCATAGGACTTCTAGTGTGTTAGTGGCAGCAAACAGAGCTCCTATATTTTCTTCTCAGCAGCACCCATAGGACTTCTAGTGTGTTAGTGGCAGCAAACAGAGCTCCTATATTTTCTTCTCAGCAGCACCCATAGGACTTCTAGTGTGTTAGTGGCATCACACAGAGCTCCTATATTTTCTTCTCAGCAGCACCCATAGGACTTCTAGTGTGTTAGTGGCAGCAAACAGAGCTCCTATATTTTCTTCTCAGCAGCACCCATAGGACTTCTAATGTGTTAGTGGCATCACACAGAGTTCCTATATTTTCATCTCAGCAGCACCCATAGGACTTCTAGTGTGTTAGTGGCATCACACAGAGCTCCTATATTTTCTTCTCAGCAGCACCCATAGGACTTCTAGTGTGTTAGTGGCAGCAAACAGAGCTCCTATATTTTCTTCTCAGCAGCACCCATAGGACTTCTAGTGTGTTAGTGGCAGCAAACAGAGCTCCTATATTTTCTTCTCAGCAGCACCCATAGGACTTCTAGTGTGTTAGTGGCATCACACAGAGCTCCTATATTTTCTTCTCAGCAGCACCCATAGGACTTCTAGTGTGTTAGTGGCAGCAAACAGAGCTCCTATATTTTCTTCTCAGCAGCACCCATAGGACTTCTAGTGTGTTAGTGGCAGCAAACAGAGCTCCTATATTTTCTTCTCAGCAGCACCCATAGGACTTCTAGTGTGTTAGTGGCAGCAAACAGAGCTCCTATATTTTCTTCTCAGCAGCACCCATAGGACTTCTAGTGTGTTAGTGGCAGCAAACAGAGCTCCTATATTTTCTTCTCAGCAGCACCCATAGGACTTCTAGTGTGTTAGTGGCAGCAAACAGAGCTCCTATATTTTCTTCTCAGCAGCACCCATAGGACTTCTAGTGTGTTAGTGGCATCACACAGAGCTCCTATATTTTCTTCTCAGCAGCACCCATAGGACTTCTAGTGTGTTAGTGGCAGCAAACAGAGCTCCTATATTTTCTTCTCAGCAGCACCCATAGGACTTCTAGTGTGTTAGTGGCATCACACAGAGCTCCTATATTTTCTTCTCAGCAGCACCCATAGGACTTCTAGTGTGTTAGTGGCAGCAAACAGAGCTCCTATATTTTCTTCTCAGCAGCACCCATAGGACTTCTAGTGTGTTAGTGGCAGCAAACAGAGCTCCTATATTTTCTTCTCAGCAGCACCCATAGGACTTCTAGTGTGTTAGTGGCAGCAAACAGAGCTCCTATATTTTCTTCTCAGCAGCACCCATAGGACTTCTAGTGTGTTAGTGGCATCACACAGAGCTCCTATATTTTCTTCTCAGCAGCACCCATAGGACTTCTAGTGTGTTAGTGGCAGCAAACAGAGCTCCTATATTTTCTTCTCAGCAGCACCCATAGGACTTCTAGTGTGTTAGTGGCATCACACAGAGCTCCTATATTTTCTTCTCAGCAGCACCCATAGGACTTCTAGTGTGTTAGTGGCAGCAAACAGAGCTCCTATATTTTCTTCTCAGCAGCACCCATAGGACTTCTAGTGTGTTAGTGGCAGCAAACAGAGCTCCTATATTTTCTTCTCAGCAGCACCCATAGGACTTCTAGTGTGTTAGTGGCAGCAAACAGAGCTCCTATATTTTCTTCTCAGCAGCACCCATAGGACTTCTAGTGTGTTAGTGGCAGCAAACAGAGCTCCTATATTTTCTTGTCAGCAGCACACATAGTACCTATAGTGTGTTAGTGTCAGCACCCATAGGACCTACAGTGTGTTGTGAGCACACATAGGAGTTCTATTTTTTATACTATATACACTACCGACTACAATGGCTGGAAGACCGCCAAGGAGAGGCAGAGCGTGCCGAGGCAAGAACACAGGGCAGGCAGGCTCTGTTTCTAGAGACAACAGTGCTGGCCGTGGACGTGGTCGTGCATCGTCATCAGCACGTGGCCATGGGACACGCTTGTCTTTGTTTTCGGCAGCTGGACATGTGGAGCCGCATCATGCCGAAGGCTTGGTAGAATGGATGACCAAGCCCTCCTCATCCTCCTCATCCTCTCTCACCCAGGCTCAGGGTACTGGCAGAGCATCTGCCAACGCGTACTCAATGGCATCATCAGCCACCCCTTCCCTAGACCCACCATGTCCTCCTGAGGAGTCCCCCGAACTGTTTGAGCACAGTGTTGGGTACATGCTCCAGGAGGATGCCCAACGATTCGAAGGCTCGGATGATGATACCCAGCTTGAGGAAGTCAGTAGTGTGCGCGCAGAGAGAGGGGATGCTGAAGGACAGCAATCTGGCAGTAGTGTTCCACCAGCTGCAGCTTACTGCCAGGTTTGCTCTAGTGGTGAAGAGGGAGGGGATGATGAGGTCACTGACTCCACGTGGGTGCCTGAAGGGAGAGAGGAGGAGGAGGAGGAGGATGCAGCGTCACATGTCCAACGAGGCAGGATGCCCCCTGGAGGCCAGCTAGAGGCCAGCACAGCAACTGTACCACACCGCAGAGCTCCGCCTGTGCAGGGCGCTGCCTCTGCACGTTATCACAAAAGTTCTTTGGTGTGGGCCTTTTTTGAGACGAGTGCATCAGATCGCACCACTGCTATTTGCAATATTTGTCTCAAGCGTATCTCGCGTGGCCAAAACATCAGCCGCTTGGGCACCACAAGCATGAGCAGACATATGTCGACCTGCCATGCAGCTCGTTGGCAAGCACACATAAAAGACCCACACCAAAGAACAAAGCGGACCTCTCCTTGCTCCTCATCAGCTGGGATCTCCATCCCCACTATATCTTCAGTCCTCTCTGAAAGCTGCTCTGAGAGGACTGAAGGTGTAGAATTAGGTGTGTCACAACCAAGTACTTGCAGTACACCGACGTCCGATTGTAGCAGGCAAATTTCCCTGCCCCAGCTGCTGGACCGTCGAAAGAAGTATACTCCCAGCCATCCACATGCCCAGCGGTTGAATGCTAGCTTGGCTAAATTGCTAGCACTTCAACTGCTGCCTTTTCAGTTGATAGACTCGGCCCCCTTCCGTGAGTTTGTTCAATGTGCGGTTCCTCAGTGGCAGGTTCCCAAACGCCACTTTTTCTCACGGAAGGCGATTCCGTCTCTCTACTGGCATGTGGAAGGCAATGTCCATGCCTCGCTGGACAGGGCGGTCAGCGGTAAGGTGCATATTACCGCTGACTCATGGTCCAGCAGGCATGGACAGGGACGTTATCTTTCTTTCACGGCCCATTGGGTCACTCTATTGGTAGCTGGGAGGGATGCAGGACAAGGTGCAGTAGTGTTGGAGGTTGTTCCGCCACCACGCCTCCAAAATGCTACTACTGGTTGTGACACACCTCTCTCCTCCACCCCCTCCTCTTCTTCTTCCTCCATGTCCTCTTCGAGTGCTCTGTCCTCGGAACCAGCGGTGCTCCGTAGGCGTACAAGGGGCTACGCGAGTACGCAGGCAAAAAGATGCCATGCCGTGCTTGCGCTGGTGTGTTTGGGGGACAGGAGCCACACTGGGCCAGAGGTTCTGGCAGCTCTGCAGGGGCAGGCCGAGAGGTGGTTGACGCCACGCCAGCTTAAGCCAGGAATGGTCGTTTCTGATAATGGCACCAACCTCCTCTCCGCCCTGCGACAGGGGCAGCTCACCCATGTGCCCTGTATGGCTCACGTCCTCAACCTGGTGGTGCAGCGGTTCTTGGGCAGGTTCCCAGGCTTACAGGATGTCCTGAGGCAGGCCAGGAAAGTCTGTGTGCATTTCCGCCGATCTTATAATGCCAGTGCTCGGCTGACTGAGCTGCAAAAGGAGCTGAACCTGCCCAAGAACCGCCTAATATGTGACATGCCCACCAGGTGGAACTCAACGTTGGCCATGCTGCAGCGACTGCACACGCAGCAGAGGGCCATCAATGAGTACCTTTGCGACTACGGCACCAGGACAGGGTCAGGGGAGCTTGGCTTTTTTTCCCCACGCCAGTGGAGCATGATCAGGGATGCATGCACTGTCCTCTCACCATTTGAGGAGGCCACGAGGATGGTGAGCAGTGACAGTGCATGCATCAGTGACACTGTACCTCTTGTCCACCTGTTGGAGCATACGCTGCGTGGGATAATGGACAGGGCACTTGAGGCAGAACAGAGGCAGGAAGAGGAGGACTTCCTTGTCTCTCAAGGCCCCCTTTATCCAGACAATGTTCCTTCTGTCCCACCCATCACACAGGAAGAGGAGGAGGAGGAGGAGGAGGAGGATTGTGTGAGCATGGAGGTGGAGCCTGGCACTCAGCATCAGCAGCAGCAGTCTTTTAGGGATGATGTACAGTCCCAACAAACCAGTGGACTTGTACGTGGCTGGGAGGAGGTGGCTGGCGATCATGTCATCCTCAGTGACCCAGAAGACTCCGGACCGAATGCCTCAGCTAACCTACGCTGCATGGCCTCCCTGATCCTGCAAAGCCTGCGGAAGGATCCTCGTGTTCTTCGGATCAAGGAGAGTGACCATTACTGGCTGGCCACTCTCCTTGATCCACGGTACAAGGGTAAGGTTGCGGACCTTATCTTGCCGTCGCAGAGGGAGCAGAGGATGAGACATCTCAGGGAGGCCTTGCAGAAAGGTCTGTGCAACGCGTTCCCAGAAACTGGGAGGTTACAAACTCCTGGTCCTGGACGACAAGTTGCTGAGGCTTCGGTCAGTAGCAGAAGGAGCGGTGGGGAAGGTGGACGTCTGACCGATGCGTTCAGACAATTTTTTAGTCCGCAGCCCCAAGGTATGATCGGTTCCAGCAACCATCGCCAGCGTCTGATATACATGGTGCAGGAATACCTAGGGGCAAGGTCAGACTTGGACACCTTTCCCACCGAAAATCCTCTGGCTTACTGGGTCCTGAGGATGGATCACTGGCCAGAGCTTGCACAGTATGCAATTGAGCTACTGGCCTGTCCTGCATCCAGCGTTCTTTCCGAACGCACATTCAGTGCTGCTGGAGGATTTGTCACCGATCATAGGGTGCGCCTGTCCACCGACTCGGTTGATCGACTGACCTTCATAAAAATGAATCAGTCTTGGATCACCACCAGCTACCAGACACCTGAAGCGGATATAACGGAATAATTTATAATGTCACATCCCTTCAAGACTGCCTATGCTGATGCTGAGTGACTGTCCTGTTATGTTCACTGACTATCCTCTTCCTCCTCCTCAATGATCCATGCCACCACACCAGTGCCTAAGGCACAATTTTTCAGCCCCTGTATAACAGGGGCGTGTAATTACAATTTTTTAAAAAGATGCTTCGCAACAGGTGTGACTGCTGTGCTCAGAGTACAGTATCTGTGAGGGGTTGCAGTGTTGTGGCACCAGCACCAGTGCCTAAGGCACAATTTTTCAGCCCCTGTTGGGGCGTGTAATTACAATTTTTAGGCAATGCTTTGCAACAGGTCTCATTGCTGTGCTCAGAGTACAGTATCTGTGAGGGGTTGCAGTGTTGTGGCACCAGCACCAGTGCCTAAGGCACAATTTTTCAGCCCAGGGGCGTGTAATTACATTTTTTTAAAAAGATGCTTCGCAACAGGTGTGACTGCTGTGCTCAGAGTACAGTATCTGTGAGGGGTTGCAGTGTTGTGGCACCAGCACCAGTGCCTAAGGCACAATTTTTCAGCCCCTGTTGGGGCGTGTAATTACAATTTTTAGGCAATGCTTTGCAACAGGTCTCATTGCTGTGCTCAGAGTACAGTATCTGTGAGGGGTTGCAGTGTTGTGGCACCAGCACCAGTGCCTAAGGCACAATTTTTCAGCCCCTGTATAACAGGGGCGTGTAATTACAATTTTTTAAAAAGATGCTTCGCAACAGGTGTGACTGCTGTGCTCCAAGTACAGTATCTGTGAGGGGTTGCAGTGTTGTGGCACCAGCACCAATGCCTAAGGCACAATTTTTCAGCCCCTGTTTAACAGGGGCGTGTAATTACAAATCTTGATCTAATAGTTCACAGCAGGGCCCATTCCTGCGCCCACCAAGAGTATCTATGAGGGCCTACAGTCTTGTGGCAACACCGTCCACCACCACCACCACCACCAAAGGCCCAATTTTTCTGCCCTGTTCAACAGGTGCATGCAATTACAAATCTTGATCTAATAACTCACAGCAGGGCCCATTCCTGCACCCACCAAGAGTAACTGTGAGGGCTTACAGTCTTGTGGCAACACCGTCCACCACCACCACCACCACCACCAAAGGCCCAATTTTTCTGCCCGGTTCAACAGGTGCATGCAAGTACAAATCTTGATCTATTAACTCACAGCAGGGCCCATTCCTGTGCCCACCAGTCTTGTGGCTACACCAACATCTAATAGGGCAAATTTCTGCAGAGTATATACGGCAGGCCCCTACTTTCAAACATCCAACTTACAAACGACTCCTACTTGCAAACGGCAAGAGAAAACAGGAAGTGAGAGGAAATCTACCCCTAGGAAGGAAAATTCTATCCTGTTAGATTTAATTTGGGAAAAAGGTATCTCCTCTCTACTGATGCTTTATCACCAATCCTTGTTTCAATTAAAACCCCACTTTTCCAAAAACATTTGTCATTGGGACGGAAAGTGAGGTGACATGTTCTGAACAGATGTGCAAAGACAGCAAATGTTACAGGGGTGATAACCCCTCCCTATGTTCTCCAAAAAGCTTAAAAATTGATTTTTTTGGGATGTAGCTACACTTCATAATGTACCTGTTCAGATTCTACTTAAGAACAAACCTACAGTCCATGTCTTGTTTGCACCACCTATATACTGCTGTTCAGAGTATATAGGGTTGTAGGTATAGGGTTTTATTTTGGGTGCGGGGTCCCCCTTAGTATCCATACAAGACCCAAAGGGGCTGGGGTGGGGGGGGGGGTGATGGGGTAGCCATGCCATTTTTCTCAAGGATTTTCAGCCATATGGCGGCCAGGACAAGACATGACATTAAAGCCGCAAGTGGTTTTAAATGGCTTCTTTTTTTCCTTTACAAATGTCATTTTGTGCAAGGACAGTTCTAAACACGGGAAACACATGCCACTTCACAGGCATACTTTAGACACCCCCCAGGTACCATATTTAAAGGAAAATTTCACTTTTTTTTTTCACTTTATGCATCATTAAAATGACTGCTCCCGAAAAAACTTTAGTTTTTAAAATTTCTTTTTGCATTGATATATGTCCCCTGGGGCAGGACCCGGGTCCCCAAACCTGTTTTATAACATTAACATGCATATTGGCCGTTGTAATTAGCAATTTTGATTTCGAACGTTCGCGTCCATTATAACGAATAGGGTTCGAAAATTTGCGCGAACTTTCGGTCCGTTCGAAGGTTCTGGTGCGAACCGAACCCGGGGGTGTTCGGCTCATCCCTACTGAAGGGGGATAGCCTATTTAAAGATAAGCCAATGAGGAGGGAGTTCCAGTAGTCGAGGCCAGAGATAACCAGGGAGTCAATCAGGAGCTTTGTAGTTTCATTGGTTAGAAAGGGACGTAGTTTGGAGATGTTGCAGCGGTTGAGGCGGAAAGCTTTGGAAAGGGATTGGATGTGGGGCCAAAAGGAGAGTTCAGAATCCAGGATAACACCTAGCACCCTGGCATGTGAGGGTGGG
Organism: Rana muscosa; assembly: GCA_029206835.1. Taxonomy (NCBI): domain Eukaryota; kingdom Metazoa; phylum Chordata; class Amphibia; order Anura; family Ranidae; genus Rana; species Rana muscosa. The sequence goes on from CM055121.1 coordinate 183,458,386, forward strand.
TGGATGGTTGTGCCATTGCTCTTGACAGAGAAGTCAGGGGAAGAGGCACGTGGGGGAGGAAATATTATGATCTCAGTTTTGGACAAGTTGAGTTTGAGGAAGTGGTGTGACATCCATACAGATATGTCTGTTAGTAAGTTAGTGATGCGTGAGGAGACTGATGGAGTGAGCTGAGGGGTGGAGAGATAGATTTGGGTGTCATCAGCATAGAAATGATATTGAAAGCCATGGGAGGCTATCAGCTGACCCAGGGAAGAGGTGTAGATTGAAAATAGGAGAGGTCCAAGAACAGAACCTTGGAGGACCCCGACATAGAAAGAAAGAGGAGAGGAGGAAGTAGATTTGTAGATGACACTGAAGGTTCAGTGGGATAGGTAGGATGAGAGCCAGGGAAGAGCACAGTCACAGAGACCGAGGGAGTAAAGTTTATTAAAGAGGAGGGGGTGGTCAACTATCTCAAAGGCAGCCGAAAGGTCCAGAAGTAGGAGTACAAAATAGTGTCTGTTGGTTTCTGCTGTTAGCAAGTCATTTGTGAGTTTTAGAAGAGCAGTTTCTGTGGAGTGGTGAGGGCGAAATCCAGACTGAAATGAGGTGGTCACTCAGTTGGTTGTAGACCAGGTGTTCAAGGAGTTTAGAGGAAAAGGGGAGCAAGGAGATAGGGCGTAGATTGTTAAGATTGGTAGGATCCAAGGATGACTTTTTAAGTGTGGGGGTGACCAGTGCATGTTTTAGAGCATTGACGAAGATGCCAGAAGAGAGGGAGAGATTTAACATGTGGGTTAGAGAGAGTAGGATAGAGTCAGAGGGTGACTGTAGTATTTGAGAGGGAATAGGATCCAGGGGACAGGTGGTTAGGAAGATAAGGTCTACAATAAAATACAAATCAATACAAAATGCAGAATACTGTTCTTTTAGGCTACAACTCAGCTCTCCTACTGAGTAGAAAAAGTATAAATTAACTTTGTCTCTTTAGAAATACTTCTTAGCATTTTTATTACGGATGACGATGCATATCAGCAACAACCAAATCAGCATGTTTTCTTTTCTTTTTTCTCTCCTCATTCATTTGGTCCTGTGTAAAAAAAAAATTGCCAGGTCTATATACACTCTTCTTGTGCTGGGCTGCCTATAATTGTGCTACCTGTTCCCAGAATGTGACTGGATAGTAAGGATACAGAAGCACACTAATAAGACTGCCTATATTTTTGTGCTCTCCCCTTCACCTGTCCTTACAGTGCAAACCAATAAAGGTTTGATTGACTCCAATCCAAGTGCTTATGTGAAGGGGAATACAGTAGGCTAAACTGAACACAATGCAGGTACTTATACTAGTTTTATAGAAAATACATTAAACTATTTTTAATGAACACATAACTTGATAGAATGGTGCTATTTTTTTAATATCTGCCTGGAGTTCAGCCTGAGGCAATGAAATGTATAAGGGTGAAACAGCCTACAAGCCCAGTTCTGTTTTTCCTCTGAATACAGCTGTAATACACAATATACCTGTCATGGTAATTCTAGCAATTTGATGTTCTGGTAATACAAATTGAGGACATTTTATGCCAATTGTATGCAACTTGCTTTAGTTCAGAGAAAGAGAGACGCAAACACACACAAGAGAGAGGTCGGTTGCACAGAGTTATGAGACAAGAAGCTACAGCCCTATCCTGAAGAACATTATATGCCACCATTCTTGAATCTGGCTACACTGCCCTGATTATCAGTGTAAACAATGTACTACTCACTGTTCTCTATCAGACTTTCCGGTTATTGGCTCTCCTTTCCTCACACAGAGACAGCATGTGAGGAAAGGAATGCCGATAACCAGCAAGTCTGTTTACATGTGACCAGCTGTAATTGGGCACAGCTGATCACATGATAAAGGGCCACTGTGTTTGCCCCTTTACTGTGATGAGCTATGTCTAGACACAGTGGTCACAAAGAGTGCCCAATGCGCACCCCAGGGGGTAGGTGGGAGGACATGGATATCCTCCCTCAACTGGAGAGCCATGCTGTAGCCATCTTTTAACTATAGCGCAGGCAGAAACAGGTTAACTCTGCCAGTTGCAATGTATTCTGGATGGCTTTCACAGTTTGCTACACAGTCGGGGTCAGGTTGGCCAACCCAGCTGTTTAGTGTCTCACCTGTATTTAAAGCTGAACTATACCCATCAATTTTATGGTTTTAAAAGATCAGTAATATTCCTGGCATGCCGGGAATGCTAACTCTAAAGTCTAAACTGAAACCGAGAAGGGGATTCAGTAGCAAAAGTAAACCGCAGGGATGGAGGGTGCAGACAGAGGTAGAACAGCCCGGTATAATCACTGAAGAACAGATAGCAGGTCCAGGCTATTCCGCTTGGTTCGTGACACAGACTGTATTCACATCAACACCGATAGCACATCATTCTGCAGGGGAGTTTGTAATTCAAATGCACGATATAAACTTGTCCCCACTCTGGGGGCAGGACTCACATATGGCTGTCAGGTCTTCTTACCTGAAAAGAGGAATCCTTCCTCCTGTGTCCACTCATAGCTATTTCCCACTGGTGTTGTCACTGCGAGTCCATCGTGTTCTCTTACTGCAGACTAGTGCATATACTCCGCCAACCAGTCGGCAACTCACTTCCGGTCTAACTTCTGGCTTCCGGTTTCCACGGTGTCACTTCCCATTGGTCATGAATGAACGTGGGCTATAAGATGGTACATCGCTGTGGCACGGTTGGATAGATGGGAGTGCGTGGGGCACTACACCAACGTGTTTCACCCACTTAGCACGTGGGTTTCACCAGGGTGATGATGATGCCTCCTACCTGACAACTGGCTACTTGAAAACATTCATACTAAGATCTAGCCATCTTGTAAGCCAATCTAAGTATTTCTCTTTCCACTGTAATCAGCCTACAGGCCCACTGCATGCTTAATTTAAGATTTCAACCAGTGTAGGGGAACTCATAAATTTACACGCAAGTTATTACTCAGATTTCATGATATTTGAAAGAATAAAAAAGGGAACTAAAAGGTGTTTTAAACATTCAACATGAGCTGTTTTTTTGAAGAGGACTATTAAGAGGAATCCTGACTGTCATTAGACGTCACTCAGTGATGAGTCACCTCCATGGATGAGTTATCCCAGTGATGAGTTATCCCAGTGATGAGTCATCCAATGGATGAGTAATGCCAGTGATGAGAAGACTACTAGAGTATAAAAGTATCATGATGTTAGTCCTTGGGCCTCAGAGTTAAAAATCTCTTTAGTTTAAAGCAATATCAATAGACATACAGTAATAGTAGTTTGATTTATTGTAAGGCTGAATGACCTATAAAGTAAGCCTTGACCTTGCAGCTGCATGATAAGAAGAAAAAAACTTAGTACTCATAGAAATGCTAACAAAAGTAGTTATGTAAAGGTTCCTGCTAGCAACAGAGATGTGTGTAACTGATCAGCTATATACGCATAAAGAGATTTAATTGAAATTGTAATTTTTCTGTCTGCTGGCAACCGATCCTTTATATATTACTTTTTTATGGAATCAATGTATCAGCTATAATTCCTGACACCATTAATAACGTGGTTTTAAATATGCCAAATGTATTTTTTTAAAGAAAAACAAATCTAATCCGCTTTACGGCAGTATTCAGACTGGTGGAAGGAAGAACTATAAACAAATCCAATAAATTTATTCCAATCTGATCCTGCAGTGCTCTCAGTCAACATCGTACCAGGAATAGAGAGCAGAGTGAGTAGAGGGATGACCTCATCAGTGTGTTGCTACTTTGTCACCAAACTAAGGTGGGTTCTTGACCAAACTTCACTGCTTCAAATTTGGAGATTCAGGACCTAGTCGTGCTGTCTGTAGGGTTGTTTGGGTCACACAATTGGCTAAAAAGAATGGGTTGTCATAAATGTATTTTTTTTTTCCACAAAGATTTTATTGTATATGTGAAAGAAGTGCACAAAGTACACAAAGAAAAAGTATACAGCACATCGTAGCAGTACAACAATTTAACAAATTGGGCAACAGGGTCCATATGCAGTGTTCCAAGCAGTAAATAACCGGTAAGAGTACAGAAAACATCTAGAGCGAGCATAGTAAATGCTCGGAAGCTCATTGACATCGAATAAAGTGGCAATATCCCAGGCTTTATGCCTTCTAGGGTATCATGCGACTATTCTTGAATTGATTAACTACTCTTTCATGAGATTCTCGGAACCACCTGCCAGGGCATTGACAAAATCACTCAACCGTGTCCAATTGTTCTTATCTAAGGGCATGGACCCAGGGCTCAGACTCGGACAATCTCGTCCGCCCCGAGCTCTGTGTCCAACCTGCTACCTAACTCAGAAAATTTTTAGGAAAGAAAAGAATAGGGGAGAGGGGGGGGAGAAGAAAAAACAAAAGAGAAAAGAAAAGAACAAAAAGGGGGGGGAAGAAATGCGGAGAGGGGGCGGAAACCCACCTTCTACCCCCTCCGTCCACCGTCCATACGCTACAATCACTGAGTCTCCCGGATCCCCGGGGAGAACCATCTACGATAAATTTGTATTATGGCAATAGCTTATACGTCTAGTTGTATCAATACCTGATATGAATGGGAGTTTTTGTACTCAATCCACGCTTCCCAAATAGCTGAGAAGCTCAAGATTTTGTCTTGTGAGGTGAGAATCAGTTCCTCCATCATTGCAATACGGTCGACACGTAGTGTCCATTCTTTTAGCGAAGGCGGCCGCGTGGACCTCCAATGTACCGGTATGCAGAGCCTAGCAGCGTTTATTAAATGCATAGCTATTGATTTGAAGTATTGTCTTTTAGGGATTGTGGATAGGTGTAGTAGATATTGTCCGGGTGTAAACTCCAGTGGGAGTGAAGAGATTGTTGTAGTCACTTCATGTATCTTATGCCAGTATGGCTGGATTCGAGGGCAGGACCACCAGACATGGAGAAAGGTGCCTATTTCTGATTCACATCGCCAACAGTAATCAGGTACCGTCGGGAAAATCTTATGGAGCACTTGAGGGGTCTTGTACCATCTAGTTTTGAGTTTGTACCCGTTCTCTTGCGTATTGACATTAAGTGAGCCTTTGTGTATGTATAAATGGATCTGATCCCAACTAGCTTCTCCTATCTCTCTGTCTAAGGCTGTCTCCCAAAACGTATGGTCTGTTTGTAAAGAGGAGTACGAATCTCCAAACATGGACGCGTACAAGGCCGAAATGACGTGACTCTGGGGTGAAGATCTCGAACATAGGGATTCGAACACTGTGGGCGGGCTCGTGAATTTGACTATTTTCGCTGGCACATCTAGAAAGTGTTTTAATTGCACATAAGACCAGGAGGGGAAGGACTTAGTGTTAGACAATGCAGCAAGCTCTTGTAGCTATAGAAACTTGCCATTGCGAAAGAAGTGCTTGGCCTGCATCTGTGGGTATGGCCATTCCTTAAAAAGATAGGATGGCGATAAACCCGGGGGGAAGTCTGGATTACCTCTAACGGGGGTTATAGGGCAGTCCACGGCAGACAGTGCATGGGCCTTACATGCTCTGTCAAAAGCTTGGAGAGTCGCTCCGGTCAAAGGATGCGTGTGGGTCTGAGGAGGTCTCAACTTCTTAGGGATCCAAGGAATCGAGCCCAGATCAGTTTCTGCAATTAATTTTTCAAGGTACACCCAGCTTTTACACCGGGCATGAATTCTCCAATCTACCACCCTGGTCATGTGGACAGCCCAATAATAGCGCTGTATGTCCGGGAGACCAATCCCTCCTTTTTCCTTGGGTAGGACTAGCTTTGCCCATCCGATACGAGCTGATTTAGCACCCCATAAAAAGGCTCTACACATTTTCCTGTAAGGCACAAAAAATGCAGGAGGTAAGTGTATCGGGATAGTCTGCATTTTGTATAATATACGAGGTAAGACTGTCATCTTAAGGATAGAAGCTCGTCCGAACCAGGATAGGGTGGGCACATCCCACCTTGAGAGATCTTGTTGTATGCGTTTTATTTCGGCTAGGAAGTTTTTAGAATACAGTGCTTTTAGCGTAGCTGGTAGCTGGATACCTAAGTAGGTGACGGCCTCTCTCTCCCACCTAAAAGGGAAGTTTGCCTGGCATTGTTGCACCAGAGCATCCGGTAGTGTGACATTTAACGCGGACGATTTGGACAAATTGATTTTAAGATTCGAGATACGCTGGAAGAGGTCCAAGATCGGCATAAGGTCATAAATGTATTTTAATTGCATATCTTCAATTTAATTGCTTCAATCTTTAAGCAGGAAATTCATTTTAGGATTATCCTAAATAGAATTTAAGAGTACTGTATGAACCATTTAAGTATTATTCTTTCATCATAGTAAATTCTGTACATGATTAGCCAGGGGATTCCATCAGAATAAGAAAAAGTTAACACATGTTCAAGTTTCTGTAAGCATATGAGAATATTTGAGAAGGTTGAAGGTCCATAATGAAATAACAACATATACAAAGATGGTGGTAGCAGCGCTGTATCCTGGCCTAGGCCAACAAGGCCCAGGCCTAGGGCAGCACTTTGCAGGGGGGCAGCACGGAAAGAGTCCCCGCCGGCTTGTGCTACACTGTTAGTATAGTGAGAGTCTTATGGGGCGGACTGGGCTGAGAAGAGGCAAATTATTCTAGCGCCCCCATAAAGCAGCTGCAACTGTGGGGGGGGGGGGGTAGGCATTGCTTCTAATTTTGACTGTCCTATCATCCTGGACCACAAACCTTCCTCACTGTGCTATATGTTTTCTTCTGCACCATTGTCATGGTTATATCTTCTTAGTCCTCTCCATAAAATTATCAGAAATTTGTGCTTAAAGTAGTACTATAGGCAACACTTTTTTGTTTTTTCTTTAATTTTGGATAGAGTAAGGGAGGGTTATCGCCCCTGTCAGTTTATTTTTTACCATCCCTTTCCCATTGCAGAGATTTCCCTTGACTTCCTGCCCCATAGCCAAACAGGAAGTGAGAGGAAATCTATGCAAATTAAGGGAATCCGTTGCCGCCCCCCCCCCAGGCCCTCAGAACTAGTGTCCCCGCTCAAAAATTTCAAGGCGGGTCTTAAACGGAAAGGGGTGTGGTCTTGACAGGAAGGGGTGGGTCATATTTAAATTAGGGGGTACATGAGTTTAGTTAGGCCTAGGGCAGCACAAAACCTAAATACACTACTAGGTGGTAGCACACAGCAAATCCTCCTACAGCTTTGTGAGAATAGAGAAATGTAAAAATAGATTGGAGTAGAGGATCATCAGTTCTTCACATGACTACAAATTGGCAGCAAACTTTCACTTACAAAAAAAGCTAAATTGGAAATGTGAATAAACGGGACATTCTTGCATTTCTTTTCACCGTATAAAGTGTCAATAGAAATGAGAACGACAGTAGCAGTAATAATAGCATACAGGATGCATAGCACAGAACAAACACATATAAGCTGAATAACATTTAGAACTTTACCAAAATCAGTCTGTGTGAAAAAGGAAAGTGAAATACGACCAATTCAATTTTTACGATGGAAAGATGACAAACAGTTAGTGCTATTTTACACCTCACCGGTGCCTGAGCCTATTTATTAGCTAGCCAACCAGTAATAAAATCCTAAAATTAGTATAATTTAGGACATGGAGCAGTAAAAATGAAAGCGGTATTAGCTGAGGTTTATGCGATAAGGAATGTTTCCCTACTTCTGTTCACTGTGATATGATTTGGCAATCAGCTTAACAAAATAAGACCATTAGAGTTAATTTTTAACAGCTTCTCTCAGAAATAAGCAAATTTGTAGTAAAACCGCCTAATGGTAATAATGTTATTGCTATACAAAATTGTTACTGCACATGGAGGGAACCTTGTGGCTATAGTTGTTTCCACTGGCAATGTCTTATACAGCAAACTTTCTACTCAGCATTATTCTAAAGCCCCGTACACACGGTCGGACTTTTGCCCAACAAACTTCGTTTTAAGCAAGTTGGACCAACAATCCGACCGTGTGTACGCTCCATCGGACAAACTTTTTTTTGTTTGGTTTTGTTTTCATCGGACAAAAGTTGGGTCTGCAAATGGACAAACTTTTGCCCAACAAAAGTCAGATGGAGCAAAGTCCGACCGTGTGTACAGAAAACCATCGGACTTTTGTCCGATGGACAAAACAACTAATGTTAAAATCAACCAACAATAGCAGAAGTTGACCAAAGGGTGGCGGTAAAGAGCAGAAAAGAGCAGAAAAACCATGTGATGTTGCAAAAAGTTTTGGGAAAGTTTGCAGAAAAGTCCGAGCGTGTATATGCTATGGGTGTTCCCGACCAACTCCGTTCGGACAAAAAACCACGGAAAAGTCCGATGGAAGTCCGACCGTGTGTACGGGGCTTAAGAGCTTAAATTTGTTTAGATGCCACACACAGTACCTGCACAGCTTTAAAGGACCAGTAAACCTAATATCAAAGGCCCCGATTCACTAGAAAGTCCAAAAGTTTTCATGTGAAAGAATATTGCTTCACTCTACACTTGATTTAAAAAGGGTGTGGTGCACACCAAACAGCTTATTGACCTTCCATGTAAGGGCTGAAATCATATACCATCAATAGTGCCATCGCTTTTTATTCCAGGAATCATAGAAATCACTAGAACATCATAGGCTCCAGTTAGAGAAATGTATTGGTCAAATAACAAGCAGTAGAAAGTTTTGGAGCTCTAACCAACTGTTTTCTCAGGCAAACAGTGACCAGTAACCATTTGTTATCTAACTAATACATTGCAAAAGCAGTAAAACAGTATTGCCCAAGTTTCCCAATACTGGAGTCCTCTACACATTGCTCCTAACTCAGAGGAGCATAGCCACCCCTAAAGGAAAACCCCTATATGCATAGTGATGCTCCATTTTTCTCCATCCCATCCAAAGTTCCTTCTCAAGCTGACTTCTTCCACCACACTGTATATCTGCAGTCTAAAATAGCCCCTAAACAACTAGTTCTAGCTAGCTCAGTTGATTATGCTAGATCCATTTTTAAATGTATAACTGGCTATTAACATTTACAAATAATACCAGAGATTGTTGAACCAGGGACTGGCTGATTGCTTGAAGGGGTCAGGAAAAAGTGTTTTGACCTAATCAAAGTGTTGATTCTCCATTGTGTTCAATGATTACCCATGGAGACCAAAACAGCTCTTTTGTCATTAGCTAGCCAAACACATTATAGTTTGATTGCATAATCTTTAGAAATATCCTCGTTTTATACTACTTTGCACTGCAAGGGCCTACTTAAACATTTTATGCAATTTATATCTAAGAAAGTAAGCCTTTTCAATACCTAGTTGTTGGGAAATTTAAAAAACTGTACAATTAGAATGATTGTGTGGAAGCTTTAGTTTATGTTTGGTGAGGAGCCACCCCAATCCCCCATTTGCATTCAGCAGCATTTATTTATCTGCAACATTCCCTTGGTTTAAAAATTACAGCGCATGTAGTTGTTAACACGAGTCCTTCAGGTTAATGCAACAGTTTTAGGCTTTAGCAAATAAACAATTCATAGCCAGATATTACAACAAAATATGTAAGCAAAGTACAAGGACATGGCTACATCTGCCACTCCAGATCTAGAAGAAGGCCAAAGGTAATATGAATTCACAATATAGGGCAGAGGGGTAGTTCCCAAGCAGGGACATAATGTATGCTGTCTTTGGCTCAATAAAGTTTTTCTAAAGAAGTGACATCATAAATGTGCGGCTTGTGCTTTGTTACTCTCTCATGATTAAGAGCATGGATGGGCTCCTTTGCTGATACACGGAGCATTTTCAATGGAGGAGAGGCTTGGTCTATGGGGCGGTGCCTCACAGTTCAGATCTTTTAAATGCACACTATTGTGCTTACATTTGCAAAAAATGTGCCAGGAAGGACAATTCTTGATAACCACAGTTATCATTTGTACAGTCCATGGTTTGGAAATTAAACAAGAATACTGACTTGTTGCTTTGGGCAATGAGATATTCTGTTAACTTTTTGAATATAGGCACCTATGCAACCCCAGGCAAATTTCATATTTCTGCTTCAACATACTGTACCTGAACTTTAGCAAACCAATGATATGATTTTGCCATATCAGTAATGTGACTACATCTGATATGATCTAATCTGAAAAAAAAACATACAAGCATTATCCAGCAGATGCCCTCCCAGGCCTTCACAGCTGGATCTCATTTAATTTCCAGGAACACTCACAAGGATTAACATAATTTAATATGAAAGCACTACAGTTTGACTTAATAGCACAATCATAGCAACCTGAATCACACCTGCAATCCAGAATTTCAGAATTTGGGTCTTTGGCTTGCATGCAAGTCTCTTAAAAAGAATTAGTGTATTTTCATACTTTAAAATATTAAGTCAAAGTTTACCCTAAAGTGTATATATATATATATATATGTGTAGTGCCCTTCTCCCAATGAGTGGGCGCTATGTGTTAAAATTATAGTTGTCTGAGCAATCGTTTGGCTCAGAAGGATTGTGTTCAAATTATACTCTGTTTCAGTTCAGCTGGTTGCATGATTTTCCCCCTGGCAGTGGGTGTCGCTGTCACCACTGGTGTGGGATGGAAAGGCAACAGGCTGAATGCATTGAGTATCTCTTTCCCAGAAGCAGCCCAGGGGGCGTGGTCAACACGCTGTGCATTCTGGAAGAGGGTACTTAAGGGACAGACACCATTTTGTGGGGTCGTTCGTTGGTGGTGGGCACCTCCCGATCCCAACCTGAGGGCCCTCATGGCCTCAGGGAAGTGCTGGCAGTTCTGCCTTGGGGCCACGTTGGCCTGAGGCTCCGTTACTGAGATGTAGGCCCAGGAAGGGCCTACTGATACAGGGATGATCCTGTGTTGCCTTGCCTGCGGGAAGGGACCGAGCAATTGAGGACTCAATTGGAGGATGTATCCGGATCAAAATATACCTCACAGTGTCGCCGGAATGGCTGAAAGATCCTGGCACTGAGAGTTGTGTTCTTTTTATCAGAAGGTAACCCAGAGAGTGGTTGCACAAGTCTGTGGCAGAGACTATTGAGCAAATTCTATTTTCACAAGTCTGTGGCAGAGACTATCTGTGATCGAGCTACGCACCGGTTGCTAGGCCAGTGATAGTGGGCCTATCCGGTGGTTGCTGAGTCCAGCGTGGAGACAGTTGTTCCTCTGGACCTAAGGAGATACCTGTGATCCCCATCACTTCACCCCCCCTCTGTTGGAAACTTTAATCAATAAAACCCCTTGAAAGAGACTTTGTGTTGGTGCGAACTTTGTTCTGGACAACTCTTCAAGGAGAACCCCTGAGACGAGCGCATGGAACAGTGAGGTAACGTGCAAGGCCCAAAATTAAACCAACAGCTCCTACGGGGGTATCGCTACATCATCTTGGAGGTGTGTTTGGGGTTCTTATGTTGGAATACTGCCCTGTGGCCCAGTCTCCGAAGGGAGGGGATCATGCTCTGCTTCAGTATGTCACAGTACATGTTGGCATTCATGGTTCCCTCAATAAACTGTAGCTCCCCAGTGCCGGCAGCACTCATGCAGCCCCAGACCATGACACTCCCACCACAATGCTTGAATGTAGGCAAGACACACTTGTCTTTGTACTCCTCACCTGGTTGCAGCCACACATGCTTGACACCATCTGAACCAAATAAGTTTATCTTGGTCTCATCAGACCACAGGACATGGTTCCAGTAATCCATGTCCTTAGTCTTCTTGTCTTCAGCAAACTGTTTGCGGGCTTTCTTGTGCATCATCTTTAGAAGAGGCTTCCTTCTCGGACAACAGCCATGCAGACCAATTTATTGCAGTGTGCAGCGTATGGTCTGAGCACTGACAATCTGACCCCCCACCCCTTCAACCTCTGTAGCAATGCTGGCAGCACTCATACCTCTATTTCCCAAAGACAACATCTGTATATGATGCTGAGCACGTGCACTCAACTTCTTTGGTCGACCATGGCGAAGCCTATTCTGAGTGGAACCTGTCCCGTTGAACCGCTGTATGGTCTTTGCCTCTGTGCTGCAGCTCAGTTTCAGAATCTTGGCAATTTGTCAATTTTCCTACAGCCTAGGCCATCTTGTAGAGCAACAATTATTTTTTTCAGATCCTCAGAGAGTTATTTGCCATGAGGTGCCATGTTGAACTTCCAGTGACCAGTATGAGAGAGTGAGAGTGATAACACAAAATTTAACACAACTGCTCCCCATTCACACCTGAAACCTTGTAACCCTAATGAGTCACATGACACTGGGGAGGGAAAACAGCTAATTGGGCACAATTTGGACATTTTCACTTAGGGGTGTACTCACTTTTGTTGCCAGCGGTTTAGACATTAATGGCTGTGTGTTGAGTAATTTTGAGGTGACAGCAAATTTACACTGTTATACAAGCTGTACGCTCACTACTTTACATTGTAGCAAAGTGTCATTTTTTATTTCTTCAGTGTTGTCACATGAAAAATATAATAAAATATTTACAAAAATGTGAGGAGTGTACTCACTTTTGTGAGATACTGTATGTATATATATATATATATACGTATATATATATATATACGGTATATATAAATATAAAAATATATATATATATTTATTTATTTTTTATCTCCCAATAACATTTTAGTAGAACATACATTGAGTGGCTGTTGAAGTGTCAACAATGGAAATTTGCAAAAAAAAGAAAGCATTTATTTCTGTGGTTGTAAGTCAAGGTGGATGGTTCAGCACCAGTCTTTTAAATGTATTCAGCACTGTATGGCACAAAACAACTTGTGGCTCTCATTAAAGCATAAAAAAAAATACTCTTTGTAGAACTGTAACCATACAGAACACAAGAAAGAATACACTGATCTTGTGCATTATCTAAAACAACTGATAAATTGATAAAACCATAAGTTGCACTCACATGGTCAAAATGTGTGGCAGTCATGTAAATGGCCTTGCTGTTTGTGAGATCTACCACTAGAAGAAACAGTAGTTTTAGATATTGAGCGTTCATATAGTGCGTTTTTGGTGGTCTGTATGTTAACAATAAAAATCTGACCTCCCTCCCACCAGGCAGGCAGTACAATTGGGTTGATTTATTAAAATTGAAGTGTGCAAAATCTGGTGCAGCTGTCCCTGGTAGCCAATCAGCTTCTAACTTTAGCTTGTTCACGTAAAGCCGCATACACACGATCGGATTTCCATTGGACAAATCTGTGGATTTTTGTCCGAAGGGCGTTGGCCGCGAACTTGTTCTGCATACAGACGGCAGAACTTTTTCAGCCAACATACACAAAACTACATGTTTTTTCAGCTCTTTAGCGCCACCCTTTGAGCAACTTCTGCTAATGTTGTTTGATGGTTAGCATTGGTTCGGAGCATGCGTGTTTGTACTTTGGATTTTAGTCCGACGGACTTGTGTACACACGATCGGATAATCCGACAGCCCACATTTGTTGTCGGACAATTTGAGAGCATGGCCATCCAACATTTGTTGTTGGAAATTCTGACAATTGTCCGATGGAGCCTACAGACGGTCGGATTATCCGTCAAAACCCTTCCATCACACAATTGTTGTCAGAATATCCGATCGTGTGTACGAGCCTTTAGAATTGACAGAAACATTTGGAAGATTCACTCTCCAGTTTTAGTAAATTAACCCCATTATGTCTAGACCCATAAAGGGCAGGCAACCCGAACTGTGTACCATGAACTCCATGCTGCCCTTCCCTGTCCACTTTTGTATTTGGCACTACTGCAACTTTTCTTCCACGCATTGTTGGAGGCATTATCAGTCGTACTAGATGTTCATGTGCATCTCAGCTACTGGAACAGAAGCTACAATGCAGGCCTGGCAAACGTGCTAGGCCGTATTCATAAGAAAAAACATATTGTGCTGTACGTCAATTTTTTACTTGTATCAAAAATGGACAGTTTGAGTCAACTATTCATGCGCCTTTTCATTACATAACCTATTTTGGGATAGAGCATTGCTATATGGTGGTGGAGAGGGAGGGTGTAGTTGGAAGAGGGAGCCTGCCATTAGCTCTTTATTTACAAGCATAAACAGCACATTGCCAAATAATATCTACAGTAATAAAATGAATCACATCTTATTTATGTCCACCTGCCATTAAAATTGATATATCTTTTTTATAAAATAATTATTTAAAATTTAAGAAAACGGTCATGAAAAAGCGCAGCAGAAGTTCCAGACGGAGAACACAAATACGTCAAAACACAGTAAACAGACTTGGTTTATTTACTGTTTCTCAAGTAGTTTAAAAGATGTCAGTTGACAGCTCAGATGTATAAGAGATGCAGACGTTTGACATACAGCACAAATGCACACTAAACATATGATTCCTTCTGAAACGGGGTAAGGAATGTATTGTAGAATGATGCATCAATCTTTGAATTCACAGTTGGCTTCAACGTTGCATTAAAGTCCTACTCTACCTTCTGACATATACTGTATGATATTGTAACTTTGGTCAATGAAGCCCCGAACTCGCTCATCCATGTCTTTATGGACCTTGCTATGTGCACTGGTCTGAATCATTTGGTGGAGGGGGAATTATGGTGTGGGGTTGTTTTTCAGAAGTTGGGCTTGGTTCCAATGAAGGGAACTCTTAAGGCATCTGCTGCATACCAAGACATTTTGGAGAATGTCATGCTCCCAACTTTGTGGGAACAGTTTGGGGATGGCCCCTTTCTGTTCCAACATGCCTGCGTACCAGTGCACAAAGCAAGGTCCATAAAGACATGGATGAGCGAGTTTGGGGTGGAGGAACTTGACTGCCCTGCACAGAGTCCTGACCTCAACCCGATAGAACACCTTTGGGATGAATGAAAGCGGAGACTGCGAGACAGACCTTCTCGTCCAACATCAGGGTCTGGACTCACAAATGCGCTTCTGGAAGAATGGTCAAACATTCCCATAGACACACTCCTAAACCTTGTGGACATCATTCCCAGAAGCGTTGAAGCTGTTATAGCTGCAAAGGGTGGGCCAATTCAATTTTGAACCCAACGGGCTAAGACTTATTTCTTTCTGACTCTCATGCGGCGTACACACGATCGTTTTTCATGCCATTTTTTAAACCAACGTTTATCTCGTCGTTTTTTTTTTCATGTTTCCTCTCAAGCCTGTCTTGCGTACACACGATCATTTTAAAAAACGTTCAAGCAAAGCGCAGTGACGTACAACATGTACGACGGCACTATAAAGGGGAAGTTCCGTTCGGATGGCGCCACCCTTCATGTTAGTAAAGTTTGTTGAGCGGCAATTCGCGCTTTTCAGCCTCGTGCTTTTGAGTCTGTTACAGCGTGACGAATGTGCTATCTCCATTACGAATGCTAGTTTTACCAGAACGAGCGCTCCCGTCTCATACTTGATTCTGAGCATGCGCGTTTTTTTTCACCTCGTAAAAGCATACACACTATCGTTTTTCACGTCGTCAAAAAAAAAACGACATGAAAAACGACGTGAAAAAATAGAGCATGTTCGAAATTTTTAATGCCCGTTTTTCACGTCGTTAAAAATGCTCTGGAGCATACACACGATCGGTTTTAATGGCCATTTTAAAAAATGGCGTTTTTAACGGCATGAAAAACGATCGTGTGTATGGGGCATCAGTCTGTTTCCTTGAGTCATCACTGTATTTCTGTGCCAGCTTTCAGAAAAATGTAAAATGCCTTTTAAGTAAATCTGGCAAAGTAAGTTTTTTTTTGCAGATATTTATTATCTATATATATATATATATATATATATATATATATATATGATTCGTTTTTCACCATTGATTTGATTAATGTTCTTATTGTGTATTGTTTATAAGTGCCTAGTCAAAACTGTTTTCCAGCAGTTGATCTGAATTGAATTAATTTCCCTTACCAGATACTGGAAGAGAAGAAAAGATCGAAGAAGAACTAATGTGATTTCATGGAATGTCGGACTATCCCTAGATCTGCTGAATTGCTGAAATGATGGCAAATTGAATGGCATAAAAAAAGCCCTTATACACTCTGCTCTAGTCACTCAGCACACTCAAACTCTGCTTAAAATGCAGGATTTTCCACCTGGAAATACATAACTAGATAAATAATACATGTGCACATATGGACTTGCATTTTAGTTTTTCAACCTTTAACTTGCATTTAAGATTCCAAGCAAATATGAGGATTTATCTCCTACAGGATATTAGCTGAGCTTCACAGCTGAAAAAAAGTTGATACATTTGAATCTTTTAGTTGCCTAGAGAATAGAAGGTTCATACGCAAAATGAAAAATGGGAGTTTTAGGTATGTGCTTGAGTCCAGCTTATTGAAGAAACTTCATGTATATCTTTTAAAGAAGAACTCCACCTTTCACATTTGAATATGTAAGACAGTGCTATGTAATTATAAATGGTGCTTGAACTAAAGCAAAACTACAGCTAAACAGATAAACACATAGTTGAAATATATCGTATACAAATGGCAGTCTTATCTGCCAAATGATTAGTATTTCTGTCCATTAGGTGGTGGCACAGTGGTGTAGTGGATAGCTCTCTTGCCTAGCAGTAAACAGGGTCGCTTGTTTGAATCTCAACCACGACACTACCTTCCTGGAGTTTGCATGTTCTCCCTGTGCCTGCGTGGGTTTCCTCCAGGTACTCTTGTTTCCTCCCACCCTCCAAAGACATGTTGGTAGGTTAAGTAGCTTCTGTCTAAAAAATTGGCCCTAGTATATGAATGTTAGGGACCTTAGATTGTAAGCTTCTTGAGGGTAGGGACCGAAAGCGCTGCGTAAATTGACGGCGCTATACAAGTACCTAAATAATAATTAGGTCCTTAGATTTACAGCTAACCTAGCAACCTAACTTTTCTTTGCTACAGTTAAGCAACACAGCTTGGTCACTTCCTTGCCTTCGGCCCATGCCTGAGATTGGACACTGAAGGAGCAGCAACTGCCAGATGATGTCTTCATTTTGTCGTGTTCCTTGTATTTTTTTTTTCCCCAATATTTGCCTGGAGTTCAGGTTTATTTGTATACTTCTACATGAACATGGAGCACCAAGCAAAGCTGTCCACTGCAAACACAATATACACTATATTACTAAAAGTATTGGGACGCCTGGCTTTACATGGACATGAAATTTAATGGCATCCCAGTCTTAGTCCGTAGGGTTCAATATTAAGTTGGCCCACCCTTTGTAGTTATACCAGCTTCAACTCTTCTGGGAAGGCTGTCCACAAGGATCAGGAGCGTGTCTATGGGAATGTTTGACCATTCTGCCAGAAACGCATTTGCGAGGTCAGGCACTGATGTTGGATGAGAAGGCCTGGCTCCCAGTCTCTGCTCTAATTCATCCGAAAGGTGTTCAAATGGGTTATATTGGGTTGTGGTCAGGACTCTGTGCAGCCAGTCAAGTTCCTCTACCCAAAACTCGCTCATCCACACTATATTGCCAAAAGTATCTACACCTCCAAATCATTTGGTGGAGGGGTATATTGGTGTGGGGTTGTTTTTCAGGGGTTGGGTTTGGCCCCTTAGTCCCAGAGATTGGAACTCTTAAGGCGTCAGCATACCAAGACATTGTGGACAATTTCATGCTCCCAACTTTGTAGGATAAGTTTGGGGATGCCCCCATCCTATTAAAACATGACTGTGCACCAGTGCACAAAGCAAGGTCCATAAAGACATGGATGGGCGCGTTTGGGGTGTTGGAACATGACTGGCCCGCACAGTCTTCAACCCGATAGAACACCTTTGGAATGAATTAGAGTGGAGACTGCAAGCCAAACCTTCTTGAACAACATCAGTGCCTGACCTCACAAATGCGCTTCTGGAAGAATGGTCAAACATTCCCATAGACACATTCCTAAACCTTGTGGACAACCTTCAGTATAAAGCTCCCCTCGTAGCCCCACCTAATACTTACCTGAGCCTGATCGCGATCCAGCAGTGTGAACGAGAGCGGCTGCTCTACTGGGTCTCTGCCTCTACATTACCTGAGAGAAAGCAGCGGGAGCCATTGGCTTCCACTGCTGTCAATCACAGCCAGTGAGGAGGAGTCAGGGCTGAGCTAAGCGCTGTTCTGTGGGTCTTATGGACACACAGAGGGGGGCCCAAGAGCAAGTAAGCACGAGTGCCCCCCACTCAGAGAAAAGAAGGAGCCAGGAGCACTGGTGGGGAACCCGAGAAGAGGAGGATTGGGGCTGCTCTGTGCAAAACCATTGCACAGAGCAGGTAAGTATAACATGTGTTAAGTAAATTTGTAAATTCTGTATAAAACTGTATTCTATTTTAGTATGGTTTGCCTATGTATTGCACACTGTACTCACTGTGCACACGGCACTAATAATGTTTTGATTACATGTTTGTATCCTTTCGAGTCCTGATTAGAATTAGCCTGCCTATGTTATGCCCCTTGTTACCATACAAGTACAATTGTAATATTAATGTGATACCTACGTAATCATGTGTATAGAAACCTTCACTTGTGTAAAAAAAAAAACAGAACAGTTATGCGGAAAGATGCGGAGTGTAACTTTTTGTGTCTGTTCCCTACTGCAGTCGTTATTATTAATTTGGAACCACTAATCAATATGAGGATAGGAGTTGCCTATCTATAAAATTTCCAGGACACGTTTGTTATTTAAAGCGGAGTTCCACCCAGAAATGGAACTTCCGCTGATCAGGTCCTTTCCCGCCTCCGGTGTCACATTTGGCACCTTTCAGGGGGGATGGGAGAGCAGATGCCTGTCTAATCCAGGTATTTGCTCCCACTTCTGGCGAAAGAGAGCCGCAGAATCCGCGGCGAATGCCATGTCCGGCCCCTCCTCTGTCCCTCCGCTGTCTTCTGGGAGACACACAGGTCCCAGAAAACAGCAGGGACCATTCAGAATGCGCAGCGCGACTCACACATGCAAAGTAGGAAACAGGCTGTGAAGCCGCAAGGCTTCACTTCCTGATACCCTTACTGAAGATGCCGGCGCCTGCACCCGGCACTGAGGGGCGAGTCGGCTTCGGGTGAGGACATCGCTGGACTCCAGGACAGGTAAGTGTCCTTATTTTAAAAGTCAGCAGCTGCAGTATTTGTAGCTGCTGACTTAAAAAAAAAAATTGCAGGCGAAAAAAGAATTACCTTTAACCACTTGCAGACCACCTTCCACATATATACTGTTATACTGTGGCAAGGCGGCTCCGCTGGGCAAACCGACATACCTGTATGTCGGTATGTGCATGTGGTACTGCGGGCACGTGCACACCCGTCGCGAGCTTGCCCGCGGGTCCGGGACTCAATGTCCGCCGGCAACCCGTGATCGCTGTGAAGATAGGCAGAACGGGGATTTGCCTATGTAAACACGGCAGATCCCTGTTCCGGCAGGGCAGGGGAGAGAGATGAGCTGTTCCTAGTGATCAGGAACAGCAATCGGTCGCTACTCCCAGTCAGTCCGTCCCCCTGACAGTTAGAATGCACCTCCCTAGGGAACACTTAACTCCTTGATCGCCCCCTAGTGTTAACCCCTACCATGCCAGTGCCATTTATACAGCGATCAATGTATTTTCATAGCACTGATCACTGTATTGGTGTCACTGGTCACCAAAAAGTGTCACTTAGGATCAGATTTGTCCACCCCAATGTCGCAGTTCCGATAAAAATCACTGTTTCGCCGCCATTACTAGTAAAACCAATAAAAATAAATAAAAAGTCCCTAAATCTTTCCCCTATTTTGTAGACGCAATAACTTGTGTGCAAACCAATCAATATACGCTTATTGCGTTTTTTTTTTTTTTTTACAAAAAATATTTAGCAGAATACATATTGGCCTAAACTGATGAATACATTTTTTAGATATGTATTATAGCAGAAAGTAAAAAATATTGGTTTTTTTTCAAAATTGTCAGTCTTTTTTTGTTTATAGCGCAAAAAATAAAAGCTTGCAGTGGTGATCAAATACCACCAAAAGAAAGCTATATTTGTGGGAAAAAAAGGACATCAATTTTGTTTGGGTAACACGTTGCACAACCGCGCAATTGTCAGTTAAATCGACGCCGTGCCGTATCGCCAAAAATGGCCTGGTCATTAAGGGGGTGAAAATCCTTCCGGGGTGAAGTGGTTAATATCAATTAGTTGACCAAGCTGACGTTAGAAGCTGAATGGTTACTATGCAAAGCTGTAAAAACAAATACAAAAAAATTCCACGCTGCTAATATGAAGAAAAAAAGCAGCTACAAAACCAGTGGACAAAAAGGTGCATGTACATGTAGCGGGGTGTTCCCCTTTAATGCAGAGAGACTACATTACCCAGAACCCCATTCGGCAATGTCCCGCCGCAGAGACTCATGGGAGGGGTTATAAAAGGAGGAGGCGAGGCTGGGCTTGGCCTCTTTGGGACACGAGACTTCAGAGACTGATCCTCCTGTGCGGACGTGTCGGAGTGCAGGGCCTGAAGCCTGAGGCCTTGCGCAG
Organism: Rana muscosa; assembly: GCA_029206835.1. Taxonomy (NCBI): domain Eukaryota; kingdom Metazoa; phylum Chordata; class Amphibia; order Anura; family Ranidae; genus Rana; species Rana muscosa. Next base: position 183,478,850 of record CM055121.1, read on the forward strand.
CACCAAAGAGCCTTCCAGCCCTCTGCGAGCCTGGGTGGCATCTGACTTTGCTCGACTACAGCCTTGTTGGATCGGGGACCCGATCGCTGAAGAGACGGAGTGTGTGTGTGAGGACACAACAGGTGGAAGTTCCCGGACTGGGATCGTAGTCCGGGCGGGTGAGAGGGCATATGCCCAAATGATATACTGTTACTGCATATAGGCCTATAGACTGCCGTGGCCTATGAGTTGTTCTTAGTGCTCTTATTGAAGACCCCTTATTAGAACTGAACCTACCGTTCACATAGTCAAGTTTCTACTCCATCTTTACCTACCCCATTGGATTACAAAGTTTGTACTCTATTAATGTGCACCACCGTTAAAGATCTGCCGGTGAAGAAAAAGGACTAAGTTGTAGATATCAGAACCAGGCCTGGTGGGATTTCTAAGGTGTTTTGGTTACTGCGCCACAGGGCACTTAGCTAACGGTCGCCCGCGTGGCGCACTTGTTAGGTGTTAACCTTATAGTGTGTTAGTGTGGTTGGGCTCTGCATTACAAATGATTATTCTGTAAACTGTCATTGATGTTACCCTTTTCTTTACCAATAGCTCAAGTAAAATCTTACCTTTATTTCAATTTAATATTGTCTCAATGCTCAGTTATTCATACAGTATAAGATATACAATTTACTGTCAGTACTAGCTGTGCCAGTAGGGGGTATAGCATATTTCCGGGGGTTGGCGGAGCTGTCTTCAGGGCCCAAACTAAATCTGCGGCCTTCTTAGTTGGAGGTATCGCTACACGTGGGGGTTCTCGTCCGGGATCCTGATGCAGCAAGTGAACGCCAGAGGTGCCGGCATGGACCCCATGGATCCACGAGCAGTAGAAGAATGGTGCAAAGCCTCTAACGCAGAGCCAAACCAGTCGATAGTCATCAGCCTCCCAGGGGAGGCATGGTCGACTGAAACGGTAGAGGAATTGATGAAGTCAGTGTCCCCAAATCACACACCGTGGGTGACGGAGATAAAGTCAGACCCAGACATCGCATATCAGTATGCATTAGTGGAGACTTGGAAGAGGAGGGATAGTGCTGCAGCCCGGCGAAGTAACCTGTCTCAGAGGCACTGTGAAGCTTACTTGGGAGCAGCCTGGACCCTTTGTCATGTTGGAATCTGATCCAAGAGAAGGGTCCCACGGTCTGGAAGTGATACCAGAAGTAATTCCACTGAAGGCCCTAAAGAAGGCCCATTGTAGAGTCCCAGTGAGTGTTAGGAACAATACGGATGGCCCCATGGAGGTCCCAGCCAGGATGCTGCTAGGCCAGGTGAGCCCTGCTGCCCCTGTCAACCTGTCAGAGGTGGGCGAAGGAGGAGATGCTTGGGAGAAGATATCCATGGAAAACCCGAATCTGCCCAGGGCTTGGAAAGAGAGAGCCAAGGCCCAGCTGAACAGATGGGAGAAGATCTTCTCTAAAGATGAGTTCGATGTGGGGTGTGCAAGGAGTGCCACCCATCGGATCTGCCTCCAGGAAGATAAGCCCTTCAGAGAGAGAGTTAGGCGGGTCCCCCTAGCGGATTTGGAGGATCTAAGGGAACAACTCTCAGAACTCAAAAGGACTGGAGTGATACGGGAATCTAGAAGCCCCTATGCATCCCCCATAGTGGTGGTCAGGAAGAAGAATGGGTCATTGAGGCTCTGTATCGACTACAGGACTCTCAACAGGAGAACCATACCCGACCAGTATACCACTCCAAGGATAGAGGATGCCCTACAGAGCTTGTCTGGGGCGAAGTGGTTCAGCGTTATGGATCTCAAAAGTGGGTACTATCAGATCCCTATGCACCCAGAAGACAAGGAGAAGACAGCCTTCATAACCCCAGTAGGGTTCTTTGAATTCGACCAGATGCCCCAAGGTCTGTCTGGAGCCCCAGCTACCTTCCAGCGTCTCATGGAGAAGACTGTAGGAGACATGAACCTTATTGAAGTCCTTGTATACCTGGACGATGTCATAGTCTTTGGAAGAACCCTGGAGGAACATGAGGAGAGGCTGGAAAAAGTCTTGAGGAGACTCAGTGAGGAGGGACTCAAACTTTCACCTGAAAAGTGTCGGTTCTACCAGTCTTCTGTGAACTATCTGGGGCACATAGTGTCCGAAGAAGGGGTGGCCACAGACCCGAGAATTTGGAGGCAGTTACCTCCTGGCCACGGCCCACCACAGTAACAGAACTCAGATCCTTCTTGGGTTTCTGCTCCTACCATAAGAGGTTTGTGGAGGGATTCGCCCGAATTGCTAGACCATTGAATGAACTGCTCAAGACTGAGGGGGAAGAGGACGACTCAGGGCCCAGGAAGCCGGGAGAGTCAGTCAGAAATCAGTGGAACCAGAAGTGTGAAGAGGCCTTCCATGCATTAAAGGAGAGCCTAACCACTGCCCCAGTCTTGGCCTACGCAGACCCAACCAAGCCCTATGAACTACACGTAGATGCTAGTCATGACGGTCTGGGAGGAGTACTTTATCAAGAACACGAAGGGCAACAACGGGCTGTTGCCTATGTGAGCAGGAGCCTGACACCCTCTGAGAAGAACTACCCCACTCACAAGCTGGAGTTCCTGGCCCTCAAGTGGGCGGTAGTAGACAAGCTCAAAGACTACCTGTATGGGGCAGAGTTCACTGTGAAGACCGACAACAACCCCCTTACCTACCTTTTCACCACGGCCAAGCTGGACGCCACTGGACACAGGTGGCTGGCCGCACTGTCTGGATTCAACTTCAGCCTAAAGTATAGGCCAGGGGCTGGGAATAGAGACGCAGACGCTCTGTCCAGGAGATCTCATGCCCTCACCAGTGATATAGAAGATTGGACCCAAGTGGCACCGGACGGGGTGCGGGCCCTTTGTCAAGGAGCTGAATTCCAGGCCAGAGGAGGCTCCAGAGCAGAAGAAATAGGAGTTACCATGGTGGGAGTCCCAAAACACTACTGTGGAGTGACTCAATTGGACGAAGACAACCTGCTGAGATTGTCCAAGAAGGATTTGAGGAGTGACCAATTGGAAGACCCCATGGGGAGAATGGTCCTGGAGGCCCTGGAGAATCAGGATCCAAACAAACTCCTGTGTCATCCCTCAAAGGAAGCTCGCCTGTTGAGGAAAGAATGGGACAGGTTGCAGGTACATCAGGGAATGGTCTACCGAAGGGGCCCCTCTGATGACTCAGAAGATAAGTGGCAACTGTTCCTCCCAGAGAAACATCGAGAGACTGTTCTGATTGCCCTGCATGACAATCATGGCCATCTAGGGGCTGAAAGGACCTTTCAACTTGTCAGAAGTCAGTTCTATTGGCCCTGCATGAGAGCAGAGGTAGAAGAGTACTGCCACTCATGTGCACGATGCATTCAGAGGAAGACTTTACCCCATCAAGCTGCCCCAATGGGCCATCTACAAAGTCAAGGCCCAATGGATCTGGTATGCATTGATTTTCTCTGCCTTGAACCCGACCTGAGTGGACTAGGAAATGTTCTGGTGATAACCGACCATTTCACCCGGTATGCCCAAGCTTTCCCAACCAAAGATCAGAAGGCCTCCACCGTAGCCAAGGTACTCATGGAGAAGTACTTTGTCCATTATGGGCTGCCACAGCGACTTCATTCAGATCAAGGAAGGGACTTTGAGAGTAAACTGATCCGGAAACTCCTGGATTCGTTGGGAATCAAGAAGACTCGAACTACACCTTACCACCCACAAGGAGATGCTCAGCCGGAAAGGTTTAATCGAACCTTGCTCAACATGTTGGGGACTCTGGAAAGTGAGAAAAAGCAACATTGGAGCAAACATATAGCAGCTCTAGTACATGCTTACAACTGCACCATCAGTGATGCTACAGGCTACTCCCCATATCGACTCATGTTTGGGAGAGAAGCGAGACTACCTGTGGATTTGGCCTTTGGCACCTCTCTGGACCATTCCTCAGCCACATCCCACAAAGGATTTGTGGACAGGCTCAGACATAGCCTGAAAGTAGCCTATGAACAAGCTCAAGCGACCTCAGATCAAAGGGGGGCTCGAAACAAAAGAAACTTTGACTTGAAGGTCCGGGTACAAGACCTACAGCCCGGGGATCGAGTACTGTTACGCAATCTGGGGGTCCCTGGGAAGCACAAACTTGCAGATAGATGGAGATCTGAACCTTATGTCATCTGTAGGAAGTTGCCGGGCCTGCCTGTCTACAAGTTGAAGCCGGAAGGAAAGGTGGGCCCTCTGAAGACGTGGCATCGAAACCATCTGCTCCCTCTTGCTGAGGCAGTTAGAATACCTCCCGTGGGAGACTCCACTGAACCGGCCTCTATCCTGGCTTCTCGAGATGAAGATGGAGAGGCCTCTCAACTTAGTGAAAATGAGGATGGAGAACGTAATTGGCTGTGGCCTTCCCCAACTCCAGGAACTTCTAACATAGACCTTCCAATTACTGAGGACACCACAGATGAAACACTGAAACCAGAAGCCACAGAGTTCATCCCCTCTAGTCCTTCAGCAGATTACTGGGAAGATGCCCATGATGGTTACTCAGAGGAAGAGGAGCCTGTGGCACCAGAGGCAGAAATCCCAAGAGAGCAAAGGGCTCGAAGAGTCATCCGGCCTCCTAAGAAGCTGACCTACCCACAAATGGGGAATAGCTCAGAGGATTCTGTAGTTACCGCTAGGAGGAATGCTGAAAATCCGGATCCCTCCACTGTCCATTTAGTGGAGGGCAACCCCAGCTCACTCTCTGGCACAGCTAGGCAGGCCACCTATGATAATGTGACCTGTGGGCAAGGGAATTCTACTCCTCAGTTTTGGTGGGAATTCCCTATGCCAACATCGTTTGTAGAATTGTCTAGAGTTGTACATAGTCTTTGTTAAGGTTTATCTTTGGGGACCAAAGAGTTTAAGTGGGGGGAGTGTGTAGCGGGGTGTTCCCCTTTAATGCAGAGAGACTACATTACCCAGAACCCCATTCGGCAATGTTCCGCCGCAGAGACTCATGGGAGGGGTTATAAAAGGAGGAGGCGAGGCTGGGCTCGGCCTCTTTGGGACACGAGACTTCAGAGACTGATCCTCCTGTGCGGACGTGTCGGAGTGCAGGGCCTGAAGCCTGAGGCCTTGCGCAGCACCAAAGAGCCTTCCACCCCTCTGCGAGCCTGGGTGGCATCTGACTTTGCTCGACTACAGCCTTGTTGGATCGGGGACCCGATCGCTGAAGAGACGGAGTGTGTGTGTGAGGACACAACAGGTGGAAGTTCCCGGACTGGGATCGTAGTCCGGGTGGGTGAGAGGGCATATGCCCAAATTATATACTGTTACTGCATATAGGCCTATAGACTGCCGTGGCCTATGAGTTGTTCTTAGTGCTCTTATTGAAGACCCCTTGTTAGAACTGAACCTACCGTTCACATAGTCAAGTTTCTACTCCATCTTTACCTACCCCATTGGATTACAAAGTTTGTACTCTATTAATGTGCACCACCGTTAAAGATCTGCCGGTGAAGAAAAAGGACTAAGTTGTAGATATCAGAACCAGGCCTGGTGGGATTTCTAAGGTGTTTTGGTTACTGCGCCACAGGGCACTTAGCTAACGGTTGCCCGCGTGGCGCACTTGTTAGGTGTTAACCTTATAGTGTGTTAGTGTGGTTGGGCTCTGCATTACAAATGATTATTCTGTAAACTGTCATTGATGTTACCCTTTTCTTTACCAATAGCTCAAGTAAAATCTTACCTTTATTTCAATTTAATATTGTCTCAATGCTCAGTTATTCATACAGTATAAGATATACAATTTACTGTCAGTACTAGCTGTGCCAGTAGGGGGTAGAGCATATTGCCGGGGGTTGGCGGAGCTGTCTTCAGGGCCCAAACTAAATCTGCGGCCTTCTTAGTTGGAGGTATCGCTACATACAAAATAACAAAAAAACAACTGAAACGTCTCTGGTGAATGATATCAAAGTGCGTTCATGATGGCGTGAATAATAATCCAATAATGTTCCACAGTATTTCCAAAATATATCCGTGATGATTAAACAGTACCAAATAATCCTGAATAAATATGTAAAAAAAAAACACCACCTATAAAGAGGAGGCTTGCTATACCACATAGCGTAATACTGCTAAAAGAGTATATTTAATGTAGGTAGATACACTTACATTCAGGTGGTCATAAAAAAGCGCTTCATAAAATATCAGTGGTAACAGTGGAAAGTTCCAACACGTTTCGCAAGAGGTTGCATCGTCTTATTACGCTATGTGCCCTTCTTTTTCCTTTACATTTGGCTTTCATTTTGGTATACCATCATTGGGCCATCATCTTTCAAGTCTTCATTCACCCTCCTACTGTGGGTCGCTGTGAGAGACGCTCCTTGGGCGAATCACCAACCGCGGATCCTCCAGGGATATACATCCAAAGCTTAAGTTGACCCTCTAGATATATGTTTAGCAGAGTCTGGTAAGCCTCCTCTTTATCGGTGGTGGGGTTTTTTCACATATTTATTCAGGATTATTTGGTACTGTTTAATCATCACGGATATATTTTGGAAATACTGTGGAACATTATTGGATTATTATTCATGCCATCATGAACGCACTTTGATATCATTCACCAGAGACGTTTCAGTTGTTTTTTCACTATGATGGACTATTGACACTCATATTGAGATATTCATTTTTCTTTTTCCTGCAGGGGTTATTCATTTATTTCTTGACTCACACCTATCAGCGCTACAATTTTTTTGTTACTATGCAAAGCTGCACCACATTCTGTGTGAACCTGTTTTAGCAACCCCCCCCCCCCCCACCATGTTTGGTTGTTTTGACCATTTTACCTTATTAGTATTATTCTGTACAGAAGGGTAAAACTGAAACATTGATGTTCTGCAAACACGTGAGAACAGAGCAAACGTTTGGCGAAATGAACTTTATCATGTTATAGAAGCAGAATCATTTATACGAAAAATAATATACCCTAATGGTTGGCTGGCAGCAACTTGCCCTGTATAAAGCTTTGACCGCATCATATGAAATTTTGCAATTGCCACTGACAGCACACTAGAGAAACATGTCACATATTACTGTACATCAATTCACACAGACACATAATAAAACAACACCGGGATCATTTCCCCGGTCTGGTCACTCAATAAATGACCTCAATATTATCGTTCTGAAAGGGAACAATCTTCCTTGTGGACACTAATGAAATATTCACAGGGGGTTCTTTCTCCTTATCTGAGGTTTTGTCACCTCACCGAAAAGTAAGAATACTAATGATCATACAGCAACAGGTCTGTCCCCGATCACTGAATTCTGACATCTGCTCTCATGTGGTCAGCTACCTGACTACTGTATTATATACGTTGGCTTTCCTTCATATGCTACCATCACATATACAGTAGTTAAAATAACCAAACAATATAGAAAAAGTGATACGAATATAACATGACATCATGTTATTATGCATCATATTAAAATAATGAAAAAAAGTTTTGGGCAGTGGCGGCTGGTGCATAATTTTTTTGGTGAGGCGGCAAACAAACACCCCCCCCCCCCCGCTGTGTGCCGTTCGGTCCAGCACTTACCCCATCGGCGGCAGCGGGTGGCAGGCAGCGTAGTGCTGCGGCTCCACGTCCTCACCTACATGGCGGTTTCCAGCTCCCCCCCTCCTCCTCCTAGGCCTCCAATAGGATTGCCTGTCCTTTCAGCCAATCGGGTGACCGGTGTCAAAACCATTTCCTGATTTGCCGGGAGGAGTATCAGTGTTACAACAGCGAATATTCATTCGGTGTTGTAACACACCTGGGTGGAATCGGAGCGCACTCTCTACAACCTGAGCCCACCCTATATTGAAGCCTAATACCTAATTGGTGGTTAAAAAAAAACAGCCCCCCCCCCACATTGGATCCCATGTGCCATTGTCCTGAAATTAATTGGCCGCCTCTGGTTTTGGGTCTGTTGCAGTTTTTTTTTGTCAAAACTCCAGGCAAACAGCAAAATACACATAAAATATATATGAAGGAAGCTGTTTTCTTTCCAAAGGATTTACTGAAATTTACACAGCCCTGTCTAGGAAGACAGGAAATCTGACTTTTTACTGTGGCAGGTAAAGCAGTATTAAACCCAAAAGCAAACATTTATTATTTTGCGAAAACACCAATTCCTAGATGTGATGGCTGTATTGGTTTTCTTTTTTAAGGTTTTCTGTCCTTTATTTTCACCTTGTGAGCTGGTCTGCTCTCCTGTAGATATAGCAGTTCATGGGTTGAAAAAAACCATTTGCCACTGAGAGGGGTGCTTACAATGATTAGCTTTTATTTATGTAAAACCTTTATATCAAAAAGAAAATGACTGTTTGCTGTGATTGATTTTGAAGTGTTAGTTGGAGTTCAGCCTAAACCTGTTAGTGTATATAAAGCTGCTAGTACATCTATCACTCCCTTTCCCCCAGATTAAAAATACTGCTGTCCAAGTGTGCCCCCTGTTCTTCTTCATCCAGAGTGGAGGCACTCTAATACAGGAGGTGTGTTACTGGTCAGATCCCCAGGTGAAAACAGAGGGAATAATCCTAAAAAAAGAAAACAAATGCAGCCCCCATATCTAATTATTAGTAAGTTGCAATGTATTATATTTTTGGTTTTGTGTCTAATACCGGTTTAAAGCGGTAGTAAACCACAAAAAAAATCTTCTTCCTGCAAGTTAAGAGCATAATGTGCTAGTATGCATCGCCACCTCATGACCACGCTATAGATGAAAGACGGCTACAGCACGGCTCTCTAGTTATGGGAGGGCATTCATGGATGTCCTCCCAGAACCATGCCCCCGACAGCAGATTGCAGATCATGGTAAAGGGCCAATCACAGCGGCCCTTTACCATGTGATCAGCTGTGTCCAATCACAGTTGATCACATGTATACAGACTTGCCAGTTATCTGCAGTCCTTTCCTTACATGCTGTGTCTGTGTGAGGAAAGAAGTGCTGGTAACTGGCAAGGCTGTCAGCACACTGTTTACACTGATAATCAGTGTCATTTAGTGCCACCTATCAGTGCTCATCAGTGCCACCTATCAGTGGCTATCAGTGAAAAATGAAAATCTACTTATTTTCAAAATTTTATAAGAAAAACTTTTTTTTTCAAAGTGATGATTAAATACCACCAAAAGAAAGCCCTATCTGTCTGAAAAAATTATAAAAATGTAATATAAGTACAGTGTTGCATATCCGCTCAATTGTCATTCAAAGTGTGACAGCACTAAGGCTCGGTTCACATCATTGCACAGTGCAGTGCAAATCACATGTGATGTCTGTGCGATGCAAATTCAGCCATACAAATTGTATGGCTGAATTTGCATCACATTCAGACCAAAGTCGTGCCGGACCCTTTTGTTGGTCCGCACCAGAATCGGATCGCATGGGTGTTCACACCCATGCAATCCGATTAATATCCGCTTTCATCCCGAGGGGTGGGGGTGTCATTAAGTTTGTATTGACAACCGCAGCGGTTTGCATATGGCAGTGTGAACTGCCTACGAGTAGGGTGCGATGTGGGAACCCATGCTGGTTTTGCACGGTTTCTCGGGTTGCACCAGTGTGAACCGAGCCTAAAAGCTGAAAATTGGCCTGGGCAGGAAGGGGGTGTAAGAGCCCAGTATTAAAGTGGTTAATGGACTATTATGTATTTATTGTGTTCTTTTTGGCTAGAGGTCTGCTTTAATTATATGTACTGTATTTTAGTAAATGCACCAGTTATAGGTCACATAAAATACACACTTTTTAACATCTGCATTTGATCAGTTTGTTTCTTCTACTAGATAAACAAGACTATTAATGTCTCCTATTCACTTAAGAGATGGGGGTTAAGGTCAGCTAATGATATGATCGCACACTGTGATTTAATAGCACTTTCAAACCGCTCTACTTTGTGGTTATTAATGATGTACCAAAGACCCTGAAATAAAGGACATGGCTTTGTTTCTGTGAAATGTATTCCCTATGGAAATCCACTAACTAACAGGGAAAAAAAAGACTTAATGGAAGAAAATTGTGATTTCGCCCCGGCTTATTGCACAAATTTCTACAAGTCCAATTAATTTTCCATTTTAGCAGGTTTCCAATAGATGCACAATATTCCAAACACCTTGCATTAAATACCATGGTAGACTTGTAATTTCAGGTAGAATAAGGCCCCTTTCACACGGAGGTCCGTTCAGGTCCGCCTGTCAGTTTTTTAGGCGGACCTGAAACGGATCCTCCATGTACCCCTATGGAGGCACGGATGTCAGCGGAGACATGTCCGCTGACATCCGCTCCGCTCCGCTCCGCCAAAGTGTGACGGAGGAAAACCCTATTTTTCCTTCCGTCGGCGGAGCGGATCGGATGACAACGGACTCTACGGTCCGTCGTCATCCGATTCCCCATAGGGGAGAGCGGCGCTCTGACAGGGCGGTCCCTGCACAGTGTGCGGGGACCGCCCCGTCATCCGTCGGCTCAGCGGGGATCAACGGAGCGATCCCCGCTGAGCAAGCGGAGCTTCACGGGGCGGATCTGCACGGATCCGCCCCGTGTGAAAGGACCCTAAGTGGGAATTACATTCAGCATCACACCGCAGGTGAGACCATTTACTGATCCAAGTTAAACATTTATCACTACCTTTCAAGGTCTCTGTTTTTTAGTGTAGGGTCATAAAGAAGTGGTATTCTCCCTAGAGGCTTTCCATTCACACATCGCTCACTGGAGGTTACTTAATATTAATATGAGTTGAGCTGGTAAAAAAAGCTGAGTCTACAGGATGCACAATAGAAATATTAAGATGTGTAAAGATATGCTAAATATAAAATAAATTACACCAATGATGACAATAGCAGCTGCAAAAAGGAAAAAGGTGATAAAATTGTTTTAGATAAACATTTAGAGCAACAGAGTTATGGCGTTCATTACTGAATAACTTGAACATTTTTAAAGCTTAGAAACAAATACTTAAAGACCTAATAAACTTAAAATACAGTTTACTTTATACTAATTTTGCCAATTTAGTATAAAAGAACAGAGTCTCTTGAAAGTCCATCCAACCCACATACTGTATACTCACCTTTACTGCTGCACTCCCCCATTGCTCCCTCAGGAAATGCCCAGTGCTTCCGGGTGTGGTTGTCACATCCCAGGAACCCAATTTCTGTACCTGAACACTGTCAGTGAGAAAGGGGGGGGGGGGGGGTGGTGACATAATCTTCCACATGTACGTTCTAACATTATCCAACTTGTATCTCTGACTCTGAAGGAGAAACAGAGTTGAGGTGGTGCATGGGGCTAAGTGGACAGATGTTGGGCTTTCTAACAATTCTAGAAAGGGTAAAATACAAAAATCTCTTTAACGGTTTCACGAATTAAAAAATAACAAAACAGTAAATTTAGCCCAATTTTTTTGTATAATGTGAAAGATGCTGTTACGCCTAGTAAATAAATACCTAACATGTCACGCTTTAAAATTACGCACTTAAAAATCTCCATAGACGACGTTTTAATTTTTTTTACAGGTCACTATTTTCGAATTAAAGAGGAGGTCTAGTGCTAGAATTGTTGCTCGCACTCTACTGCACGCGGCAATACCTCACATGTGTGGTTTGAACAGTGTTTACAAATGTGGGCGGGACTTGCATGCGTGTTCGCTTCTGAGCACGAGCTACCGGGGACAGGGGCGTTTTACATTTATTTATTTTTTTTACAGATTTTTTTTTATTTTGACACTTTTTTTTTTTTTTTTTTTTTGATCACTTTTATTCCTATTACAAGAAATGTAAACATCGCTTGTAATAGGAATCAATGTGACAGGTCCTCTTTATGGAGAGATGCGGGGTCAATAAGACCCCACATCTCTCCTCCAGGCTGGAAAGCATGAGATCGGTGAAAAAAAAATTCACCCATCTCATGCTCACAGCCGCAATTGCGGCTTTGTTTACTTCCGGGTACCAGGCGTGACGTCACAACGTTGCGCCCAGGACTCCGACAGTCATAGAGATGACTGGTGACCATCTGGTCACCAGTCATCTCTATCGTCGTGAGCTGGCGCCGGCCGATTCGTTCTCCAGGCCCCCAATGGCACGGGAGAGCCCGGAGAAGCACTGGATGGTGGCAGGAGGGGGGTGTCCCCTCCCGCCGCCTATAAGAATGATCAAGCAGTGGAACTGCCACTATGATCATTCTTATGGTGTGCAGAATCGCTGGCAGAAGAGAAGGATATCTGAATGATGCCTGTAGCTGCAGGCATCATTCAGATATCCCCGCTGAAAGTCAATGACGTCATATGACGTCCTTGGTGGACAAGTGGTTAAAGTATAAAAAAAAAATAATAATCTGTTAATTTCTGCAATACATACATATTTCCTTATTTAAATGCTGTATGTATAGAAAAAATATTATTGATCTACCAAAAATGTAATACGCATATAACTTCTGGTTTGGGCTAACAACACAGTGCCACTGCTGCACTGAAATAGCAAGCAGTGTTGTTAGGCCTGGCCTCTACTACATATGTCCCCACCCTTTTTGTTCCACTCCGCGTGCATATATTAATTTGTTTTTCAACAAAACAGTACAAGCCTCCCAAAAATCTGTTCAAACACTGTTGGTAATTATCAAAGCTTTCTGCTCTATTATCATGGCACAGGAAACTGGTGCAAGGAGTATGTAAAGTATAAAGTAGATAAACCTATATTAGGTCTAACTGTACCACTCTCTCCAAACTGGCACGAGTTCCTCACCTAATAAAAAAAGAGATTGTGCCAGTTTTCCATATAGAAAAATGCCACAGAAACCCTCCAGATAGGACCTGGCCTACAGGATGTAAACTGTCTGCTAGGAACTTGGCAGACAGTGCATATACTGTACCTCTCTCTACTGGTGCAGTGAACTCACTACAGAGGGGAAGCTTCTTTAGAGTTAACAGACTTGGTGGGTGGTGTTGGGTACCTCAAGCAGCTTCAGCTCTCCTGCTCTCTGTCCTGTGTCTGGCTTGGCATAGAAAGTGGAGCAGATTGCTCTTAATTAACAAAGGGGCATATGGCCCATTTGTCAGTTAGGAGTAGGATCTGCATCATTGGTCTGTGGTGGTGCAGGCTTTAGCCTAGATCTGCCCATATTTCCTAAATAAGGGGTCCACTGTGCACTCTGCTCTTGCAGAAGTTAACTAATAAAGTGGTCATCTGGACCTCTTTTCCAGTACACTGGGCAAATCTGTTCACTCGACTGAGCAAACTGGCTGAAAACTTCCAATTAAGGTGGGTGGGCCAGGTTCACAACATAGCCAGCTTTGCTCATGCCCAGTTTGAAAATGACATGGGACACACTTGTAAGACTTTTCAAAAGCAGGAAAAAGACAATGTAAACAGTAACTGGTGATAAAGCATCTTTCAGAACTCTTACTACACAGAACTGCTGGAAGATGGGATCAAATTGGTTGCTATGCATTACAGCAAATCATTCCTCTTTGTCTGGCCACTGTTAAAAAAGTGCAAACCTTTGATGCTTTTTGTTTCTACATCTGTGTGTTCAGAGGGGTTTTACCAGAAAGCCTTTTAAACCTTAAATTTCGGTCACACTGTCCACATCCCTAGAAGCGCATTATGCTCCATTCCTCTGTGGTTATAAAAGAGACAAATAACGTTTGCAGAACACATCTATTCTCAGCTCTATAATGTGACTGGATTGTTAAACACAAGGAGAATTTCACGCTTTGCTATTTTCAGTGTGCATATATCAATAACTCGTAAATCCTGGACTTGTACAGCTGTGCTGGAGGAGAGTTTAAGGTGATTATTATTATTATTATTTCTGCAGATTATCAGTCCTGGTATACAATGATAAGATTAACAGGATGAAAGGTCATACAGCAGCAGTTGTCTTACATTTCAAAGATAAAATACTATATTGTCCCTAGAGACAGAGCTTATCACCACAAAGGTATAGTATGTGTTCATATCTCATGCTGGAAACTTTTTTTTTTATTGTTTAAATAATGAGCAGCTGAATACATGACATTGATCATAAAAGCACAGACAAGAGAATACAGGAACAAGGTTTCTTGTGTTACTTTAAGAAGAAATTAAAGCAATCCACAGACAATATCATGCCTGGAGGTTAATAAGTAGACTATCATTAAATATAAAAGCCTTAAAAAATGTCTCAGGTCTTACGTCAATTATTCAGGGTTTCTGGAGGCAAAAACATTTGACTGCAACATTTCTTAAACTAGTTTGCGACATCAATATTGGCATAGTCTGTGGTCACGCTTGAAGGCCAATGGCTCTACCAGTAGAGAGGTTCACGCGTAGTCAGCAACAAGTATACCAACAGATCTTCCTAGTGGATGACGCAGGTTCACCTAATGACCAGGGTCTAAGTACTAGCTGGTATTCGTCAGAGCTCCTGATGGTGGAGGTGGGATTAGCTGCGTGCTAATACCAGGTTGCAGTTCCCAGGACCGCCCGACCAGGAGGTTAGCAAGCTGGGGTCTGGTAGCAGATGTAGGAGGTAGGGATCAAGCAGAAGCATAGTCAGTAAACACGCCATAAGTTGGTAACAAGTAGTAGCTAGATGGGATCAGCCAATGAACAAGCCAAGTGTAAGTGGTAATGAAGAATGAAGATAAGGACAACAGCAGTTATGTAGGAAGTAAGATATCGGCTAAAGAAAGCACAATAATCTGGCAAACAGGAAGTGCAGAGACATGGTTTAAATAAGAAGTTCATGGGAGGAGCAAAGGGTTCAAGGTTCACTAGAAACAAGACACACACAGCAAGTGTCAGGTCACCTGAGTTGCCAGATGACAGATGCACACCATAGGTCAGGAGTGCACCACAAGGTAGTGAACCCTATGGCTGACTGCTGCATATGGAACATTGGGTGGTTAAGGAAGGCCGATCCACTGGAGCACAACAGGGATCCCACAGGGAGCTATAGCCCAAGATTCCCCAGGGCGTGGAGTCTAAGCCCCAGCAGGTTTTCACCAGAGCCTCTAGTGGTGAGGATGGCCTAAACTGCAGCTGGATCCAGGTCACGGCCCCCAGAGTCCCCTAGCTCACGCTCCGTAGGGTATAGAGGATAGAGGGGAAGCAGCAGCTCAGGATACAAGAGATAGTGAGGAGATAAGCCAAGGTCAGGGCCACAAGCAGACAAGGATAAACAAAGGACAGGGATAGTCGAGAATAAGCCAACATCGTTAACACAGAGACAGACGTAGCAAGCAGGAACCCAAACACACAATGCTTAACAAACAACGTTGATCAGCAAGCCAGACTTGCAGTGCACAGGTTAATATAGAGTTCTCTGATAGGACCTGGGGTAGAGCATGCTGGGAGGAGAGATTATAAAAGCAGCCAGGTGAGAGAGTCTGGCCTCTAAGGTGAACACATAAAGAGGAAGGTAAGATGGCAGACAAACATTACTGCATATCCATGACAGCAAGGTTGTCCAAGAAATCAGGCAGAGAGCTGTCCAGCATCTCTGGTGGCCCAATGAGAGGAACCACAGTCAGACACCGCAGAGGTCACAAGTTCAGATCCAGATCCTGACAAATACATGCTCTTTGGTATTGAAGTAGAACTGTGGCCAAGATGATTGGTTCATCTAGGGGAAAAGGAGGAAAAAGTTGCAATACTTATCCTTTTCCTCTTTCATCCCATCTACCGTCCACTGCATATCACCCCTCCCGCAGTATGTGGACCCTTGACATTCTCATGCACAGGATTGCTACAAAGGTCAACAAGGGTCTGTTTTAAAGTTATTTGACTGCGTGGGGGGAGTATTAGAATGTCCACATTGAGGCCTTAGTTCTACTTTAAATTAATCTAAAGCAACTTTTTTTAGTTTTAGATAAGTGGCAAAAGTTGCCATGTTTCAATGTCAACTGAAATGGGAAATCTTACAATGAAAACACATATTTTGGTGGCAACTTTCTAAGAAGAGATTTCCATCAATTTGGCGAGAGTTCCAGTCATCTTTCACTTCTTGTATTTCCAACAGTACACAGATAGCAAAAATAAAAACTGATATGGGTTTTAACTATTACCTACTGTATCCAAAATAAAAAATAAATTTGGCTACAGATATCAATAGATATAAAAGCTAAAAATAGTATAATAACACAAAGGTTTAAAAAGACAGTAAAAGTATTACACACCTAAAAATATATCCTAACCTTAACATAACCCTTGATTTAACCCATAAACCGTTGAACGTTTAGGAGGCTAGAACAATACATTTAAAACATTCACAAATACCTAAAATACAGAACAATAATACTCCCCCCCCCCCCCAAAGAGCTTACAGTTTAAAACAATAAAAGCTGCTACTATGTGCATCACCAGTAGCATCTTTCTAATATTCCAAGGAAAGACAAACCCATAAAATTGTGGAAAATGTATCTTATGCCACATAAGACACAGGGATATAATGCAATTTTTATATTTCATCTCTAGCAATGTGTTTGTGATTCTCCTAAACCTTTTCAGATTATTGATCCAGCTCCTTTCAGATGATCTAAAAGGAACTGTGGAAAATGGTTTATTCTAGGAATTTTATCCCAAATATCAAAGAAGAAGCAATGAAATGAAATTACAAGGGTCTGGTACTTGCGCAGCAATATATTCATAAGAGAGTGAGAAAGGTATTGAAGCAGTTTATAAATCTAAAATAGAGGCTTGGCTGCACCTGTACTTTAACAAAGAGATTCATGTTTTCAGACGCGCACTCTATCCAGAAGGATAGTGAAATAGGATTGTTAAGTTACAATGCCTTTCTCATAAAATGAATTCATTCCCCGCCAACAAAAAGCAATGTAACCCAATTTATAATGGGAGATGTCCTTGTCAGCTCATTTATATTTCTGCTCACAGAATTGAAGACGTTGATAATACAACAGAAAATGTATGCATCCCGCTACTCCACAGGACTGGGAAAGAGGTCTTTATATATGAACCCATCATAATTATGTTAGGATGAGACCATACATCCTTTCTTTTCAGGTACTGCTGCCACATTCAATTATAACCTATTGAATGATGCAGGTGGGTACAATTTACAATAGGCCATGCCCATTGCCACTGAAAGTTGCTTACTAGTATTATACCCCAGAAGGCCTGTATTCACCATAAAATATGTGACAAATAGTGATGAGCCGAACACCCCCGGGTTCGGTTCGCACCAGAACCCGCGAACGGACCGAAAGTTCGTACGAACATTAGAACCCTATTAAATACAATGGATGCGAACGTTCGAATTCTAAAGTGCTAATTATAACAACTATTATGCATGTTATTGTCCTAAAAAGGGTTTGGGAACCCGGGTTCTGCACCAGGGGACATGTATCAATGCAAAAAGAAGTTTTAAAAACGGTCGTATTTCAGGAGCAGTCATTTTAATGATGCATAAAGTGAAAAAAAAAAAGTCAAATATTCCTTTAAATATCGTACCTGGGGGGTGTCTAAAGTATGCCTGTGAAGTGCCACGTGTTTCCCGTATTTAGAACTGTCCCTGCACAAAATGACACTTCTAAAGGAAAAAAAAGCCATTTAAAACTGCTTGCGGCTTTAATGTAATGTCTGGTCCCGGTAATATGGATGAAAATCTTTAAGAAAAATGGCATAGCTACCCCATGACCCCCCCCCCCCTACCCCAGCCCATTACCAGCCCCTTTGGGTCTTGTATGGATATTAAGGGGAACCCCGCACATAAAATAAAAAAGGCCCTATATACTCTGAACAGCCGTATACAGGCGGTGCATACAAGACAGGGACTGTAGGTTTGTTCTTATGTAGAATCTGTTTGTAATTTTGAACAGGTACATTGTTGAAGTGTAGCTCCAGCCCAAAAATCTATTTTTAAACTTTTTGGAAAACATAGGTAAGGGTTATCACCCCTGTAACATTTGTTTTGCTGTCTGTGCCCCTGTTCAGAACATTTCACCTCACTTTCCGTCCCAATGACAACTGTTTTTGAAATGTGGTGTTTTTCTTGAAACAAGGATTGCTGATAAAGCATCAGTACAGAGGAGACACCTTTCTCCCATATTTATTCTTACAGGAGAGAATTTTCCTTCCTAGTGGTAGATTTCCTCTCACTTCCTGTTGTCTTCTTGCGTTTGCAAGTAGGAGTCGTTTGTAAGTTGGATGTTTGAAAGTAGGGACCTGCCGTATATACTCTGCAGAAATAGGCCCCTTAGTTGTTGGTGTTGGCACAACACTGTAAGCACTCACAGTTACTCTTGGTTGGTGCTGGAACGCCCTGCTGTCAACTATTATATCAGGAATTTTAATTACATATAATTGTTGAACAGTGGTAGTAAAAATTGGGCCTTTGATGGTGGTGCTGGTGCCACAACACTGTAAGCCCTGACAGTTACTCTTGGTGGGTGCAGCAATGGGCCCTGCTGTGAATTATTAGATCAAGAATTGTAATTGCATGCCCCTGTTGAACAGGGGCTGAAAAATTGGGCCTTTCGTGGTGGTGGTGGTGGTGTTGCCACAACACTGTAAGCCCTCAGAGTTACTCTTGGTGGGTGCAGGAATGGGCCCTGCTGTGAATTATTAGATCAAGAATTGTAATTACATGCCCCTTTTGAACAGGGGCTGAAAAATTGGGCCTTTCGTGGTGGTGGTGGTGGTGGTGGCGTTGCCACAACACTGTAAGCCCTCAGAGTTACTCTTGGTGGGTGCAGCAATGGGCCCTGCTGTGAATTATTAGATCAAGAATTGTAATTGCATGCCCCTGTTGAACAGGGGCTGAAAAATTGGGCCTTAGGCACTGGTGGCACAACACTACAACCCCTCACAGATACGTTACTTGGAGCACAGCAATGAGCCCTGTTGCAAAGTATTGCTTCAAAAATTGTAATGACACGCCCCTGTTAAACAGGGGCTGAAAAATTGGGCCTTAGGCACTGGTGCCACAACACTCCAACCCCTCACAGATACTGTACTTGGAGCACAGCAATGAGCCCTATGGCAAATTATTGCTAAAAAAATTGTAATTACACGCCCCTGTAAAACAGGGGCTGAAAAATTGGGCCTTAGCCACTGGTGGCGGCACCCATAAACAAAAATGATCTTCCAAGCTATCATCATCAATCGTATCATTGAGGACTCGGAGGAGGAGGATAGCCAGTCAACATAACAGCACAGGCACTCAGCATCAGCATCAGTCTTGAAGGGATGTGACATGTTAAAATCAATTAGTCTGTTATATCAGCATCAGGTGTGTGGTAGCTGGTGGTGATCCAAGACTGGTTCATCTTGATGAAAGTCAGTCGATCAACCGAGTCGGTGGACAGGCGCACCCTGTGATCCGTGACAAATCCTCCAGCAGCACTGAATGTGCGTTCCGAAAGAACGCTGGATGCAGGACAGGCCAGTAGCTCAATTGCATACTGTGCAAGCTCTGGCCAGTGATCCATCCTCAAGACCCAGTAAGCCAGAGGATTTTCGGTGGGGAAGGTGTCCAAGTCTGACCTTGCCCCTAGATATTCCTGCACCATGTTTATCAGACGCTGGCGATGGTTGCTGGAACCGATCATACTTTGGGGCTGCGGACTAAAGAATTGTCTGAACGCATCGGTCAGATGCCCACCTTCCCCACCGCTCCTTCTTTGACTGGCCGAAGCCTCAGCAACTCGTTGTCCAGGACCAGGAGTTTGTAACCTCCCAGTCTCTGGGAACGCGTTGCACAGACCTTTCTGCAAGGCCTCCCGGAGTTGTCTCATCCTCTGCTCCCTCTGCGAAGGTAACATAAGGTCCGCAACCTTACCCTTGTACCGTGGATCAAGGAGAGTGGCCAGCCAGTAATGGTCCCTCTCCTTGATCCGAAGAATACGAGGATCCTTCCGCAGACTTTGCAGGATCAGGGAGGCCATGCAGCATAGGTTTGCTGAGGCATTCGCTCCGGAGTCCTCTGGGTCACTAAGGACGACATGATCCGCAGCCACCTCCTCCCAGCCACGTACAAGTCCACTGGTTTCTTGGGACTGTAAATCATCCCTAAAAGACTGCTGCTGATGATGCTGAGTGCCAGCCTCCACCTCCATGCTGACACAATCCTCCTCCTCCTCCTCCTCCTCTTCCTCTTCCTGTGCGATGGGTGGGGCAGAAGGAACACTGTCTGGGTAAAGGGGGCCTTGAGAGGCAAGGAAGTCCTCCTCTTCCTGCCTCTGTTCTGCCTCAAGTGCCCTGTCCATTATTCCACGCAGCGTGTGCTCCAACAGGTGGACAAGAGGTACAGTGTCACTGATGCATGCACTGTCACTGCTCACCATCCTCGTGGCCTCCTCAAATGGTGCCAGGACAGTGCATGCATCCCTGATCATGCCCCACTGGCGTGGAGAAAAAAAACCAAGCTCCCCTGACCCTGTCCTGGTGCCGTAGTCGCACAGGTACTCATTGATGGCCCTCTGCTGCGTGTGCAGCCGCTGCAGCATGGCCAACGTTGAGTTCCACCTGGTGGGCATGTCACATATAAGGCGGTTCTTGGGCAGGTTCAACTCCTTTTGCAGCTCAGCCAGGCGAGCACTGGCATTATAAGATCTGCGGAAATGCACACAGACTTTCCTGGCCTGCCTCAGGACATCCTGTAAGCCCGGGTACCTGCCCAAGAACCGCTGCACCACCAGGTTAAGGACGTGAGCCACACAGGGCACATGGGTCAGTTGTCCCTGTCGGAGGGCGGAGAGGAGGTTGGTGCCATTGTCGCAAATCACCATTCCTGGCTTAAGCTGGCGTGGCGTCAACCACCTCTCGGCCTGGCCCTGCAGAGCAGACAGGACCTCTGCCCCAGTGTGGCTTCTGTCCCCCAAACACACCAGCGCAAGCACGGCATGGCATCTTTTTGCCTGCGTACTTGCGTAGCCCCGTGAACGGCTACGGAGCACCGCTGGTTCATAGGACAAACCACAGGAAGAGGCCATGGAGGAAGAAGAAGAGGAGGGGGTGGAGGAGAGAGGTGTGTCACAACCAGTAGTAGCATTTTGGAGGCGTGGCGGTGGAACAACCTCCAACACTACTGCACCTTGTCCTGCATCCTTCCCAGCTGCCAAAAGAGTGACCCAATGGGCCGTGAAAGAAAGGTAACGTCCCTGTCCATGCCTGCTGGACCATGAGTCAGCGGTAATATGCACCTTACCGCTGACCGCCCTATCCAGCGAGGCCAAGACATTGCCTTCCACATGCCGGTAGAGAGCCGGAATAGCCTTCCGTGAGAAAAAGTGGCGTTTGGGAACCTGCCACTGAGGAACCGCACATTGCACAAACTCACGGAAGGGGGCCGAGTCTACCAACTGAAAAGGCAGCAGTTGAAGCGCTAGCAATTTAGCCAAGCTAGCATTCAACCGCTGGGCATGTGGATGGCTGGGAGTGAACTTCTTTTGACGGTCCAGCAGCTGGGGCAGGGAAATTTGCCTGCTAGAATCGGACGTCGGTGTACTGCTAGCAGAGTGGCCGCAAGTACTTGGCTGTGACACACCTAATTCTACACCTTCATTCCTCTCAGTGCATGTTTCAGAGAGGACTGAAGTTATAGTGGGGTTGGAGATCCCAGCTGATGCGGTGCAAGGAGAGGTCCGCTTTGTTCTTTGGTGTGGGTCTTTGAGGTAGGCTTGCCAACGAGCTGCATGGCAGGTCAACATATGTCTGGTCAGGCATGTGGTACCCAAGCGGCTGATGTTTTGGCCACGCGATATACGCTTGAGACATATGTTGCAAACAGCAGCTGTGCGATCTGATGCACTAGCCTCAAAAAAGGCCCACACCAAGGAACTTTTTGAATGACGGGCAGAGGCTGCGCCCTGCACAGGCGGAGCTCTGCGGTGTGATTTCGTCGGTGTACTGCCCTTACGCTGGCCACCAAAGGGCATCCTGCCTCGTTGGAGATGTGCCTCCTCCTCATCCTCCTCCTCCTCCTCTCTCCTATTAGGCACCCACGTGGAGTCAGTGACCTCATCATCCCCTCCCTCCTCATCACTGGAGCCAATCTGGCAGTATGCTGCAGCTGCTGGAACATGACTGCCAGATTGGTGTCCTTCTTGAGCATCCCCTCTGTCTGCTCTCACGCTACTGCCTTCCTGTAGCTGGGTTTCATCATCAGACCCTTCGAAACGCTGGGCATCCTCCTGGAGCATGTACCCAACACTGTGCTCAAACAGTTCGGGGGACTCCTCAGGAGGAGGACATGGTGGGTCTAGGGAAGGAGTGACTGATGATGAGTCTGACATTGATACCAGGGAAGAGGACGCTTTGGCAGCTGCTTTGCCAGTACCCTGAGCCTGGGTGAGAGAGGATGAGGAGGAGGAGGAGGGCTTGGTCATCCACTCTACCAAGTCTTCGGCATGATGTGGCTCAACATGTCCAGCTGCCGAAAAGAAGGACAAGCGTGTCCCATGGCCATGTGCTGATGACAATGCACCGCGTCCACGACCAGCACTGTTGCCCCCAGACACAGAGCCTGCTTGCCCTCTTTTATTGCCTCCTGACTGTCTGCCTCTCCTTGTTTGCCTTCCAGACATTCTAATAGATGGCCTGCAGGGAGATGGGAAAAAAGCAATAAGGGCTACCTTCAGGTGTCCTTCTCTGTCCCTTTACTTAAGGATTTCTAAATATGGTTGAGGATTATTGCTTTTGCACAGAATAGCACAACGACAATTTCCCTGACTGTCCAAAAAACAAGGATTTCAAAGATGGTTGATGAGGAATGCTTTGGCACACTATAGCACAAGGAGAATTCCCCTAACTTTCCTTCTTTGTCCCTAGAAACAAGGACTGGCACAGTGAAAGAAACTGACACTCTCCCTACCTAGAGTTTTCTGTCCCTAGAAAAAATGTTTTTTTAAAGCACACTATAGCACAAGGAGAATTCCCCTCACTTTCCTTCTTTGTCCCTAGAAACAAGGACTGGCACAGTGAAAGAAACTGACACTCTCCCTACCTACAGTTTTCTGTCCCTAGAAAAAATGTTTTTTTAAAGCACACTATAGCACAAGGAGAATTCCCCTCACTTTCCTTCTTTGTCCCTAGAAACAAGGACTGGCACAGTGAAAGAAACTGACACTCTCCCTACCTAGAGTTTTCTGTCCCTAGAAAAAAATGTTTTTTTAAAGCACACTATAGCACAAGGAGAATTCCCCTCACTTTCCTTCTTTGTCCCTAGAAACAAGGACTGGCACAGTGAAAGAAACTGACACTCTCCCTACCTAGAGTTTTCTGTCCCTAGAAAAAAATGTTTTTTTAAAGCACACTATAGCACAAGGAGAATTCCCCTCACTTTCCTTCTTTGTCCCTAGAAACAAGGACTGGCACAGTGAAAGAAACTGACACTCTCCCTACCTACAGTTTTCTGTCCCTAGAAAAAATGTTTTTTTAAAGCACACTATAGCACAAGGAGAATTCCCCTCACTTTCCTTCTTTGTCCCTAGAAACAAGGACTGGCACAGTGAAAGAAACTGACACTCTCCCTACCTACAGTTTTCTGTCCCTAGAAAAAATGTTTTTTTAAAGCACACTATAGCACAAGGAGAATTCCCCTCACTTTCCTTCTTTGTCCCTAGAAACAAGGACTGGCACAGTGAAAGAAACTGACACTCTCCCTACCTAGAGTTTTCTGTCCCTAGAAAAAAATGTTTTTTTAAAGCACACTATAGCACAAGGAGAATTCCCCTCACTTTCCTTCTTTGTCCCTAGAAACAAGGACTGGCACAGTGAAAGAAACTGACACTCTCCCTACCTACAGTTTTCTGTCCCTAGAAAAAATGTTTTTTTAAAGCACACTATAGCACAAGGAGAATTCCCCTCACTTTCCTTCTTTGTCCCTAGAAACAAGGACTGGCACAGTGAAAGAAACTGACACTCTCCCTACCTAGAGTTTTCTGTCCCTAGAAAAAAATGTTTTTTTAAAGCACACTATAGCACAAGGAGAATTCCCCTCACTTTCCTTCTTTGTCCCTAGAAACAAGGACTGGCACAGTGAAAGAAACTGACACTCTCCCTACCTACAGTTTTCTGTCCCTAGAAAAAATGTTTTTTTAAAGCACACTATAGCACAAGGAGAATTCCCCTCACTTTCCTTCTTTGTCCCTAGAAACAAGGACTGGCACAGTGAAAGAAACTGACACTCTCCCTACCTAGAGTTTTCTGTCCCTAGAAAAAAATGTTTTTTTAAAGCACACTATAGCACAAGGAGAATTCCCCTCACTTTCCTTCTTTGTCCCTAGAAACAAGGACTGGCACAGTGAAAGAAACTGACACTCTCCCTACCTACAGTTTTCTGTCCCTAGAAAAAATGTTTTTTTAAAGCACACTATAGCACAAGGAGAATTCCCCTCACTTTCCTTCTTTGTCCCTAGAAACAAGGACTGGCACAGTGAAAGAAACTGACACTCTCCGTACCTACAGTTTTCTGTCCCTAGAAAAAATGTTTTTTTAAAGCACACTATAGCACAAGGAGAATTCCCCTCACTTTCCTTCTTTGTCCCTAGAAACAAGGACTGGCACAGTGAAAGAAACTGACACTCTCCCTACCTAGAGTTTTCTGTCCCTAGAAAAAAATGTTTTTTTAAAGCACACTATAGCACAAGGAGAATTCCCCTCACTTTCCTTCTTTGTCCCTAGAAACAAGGACTGGCACAGTGAAAGAAACTGACACTCTCCCTACCTACAGTTTTCTGTCCCTAGAAAACATGTTTTTTTAAAGCACACTATAGCACAAGGAGAATTCCCCTCACTTTCCTTCTTTGTCCCTAGAAACAAGGACTGGCACAGTGAAAGAAACTGACACTCTCCCTACCTACAGTTTTCTGTCCCTAGAAAAAATGTTTTTTTAAAGCACACTATAGCACAAGGAGAATTCCCCTCACTTTCCTTCTTTGTCCCTAGAAACAAGGACTGGCACAGTGAAAGAAACTGACACTCTCCCTACCTACAGTTTTCTGTCCCTAGAAAAAATGTTTTTTTAAAGCACACTATAGCACAAGGAGAATTCCCCTCACTTTCCTTCTTTGTCCCTAGAAACAAGGACTGGCACAGTGAAAGAAACTGACACTCTCCCTACCTACAGTTTTCTGTCCCTAGAATTTTTTTTTTTAAAGCACACTATAGCACAAGGAGAATTCCCCTCACTTTCCTTCTTTGTCCCTAGAAACAAGGACTGGCACAGTGAAAGAAACTGACACTCTCCCTACCTAGAGTTTTCTGTCCCTAGAAAAAAATGTTTTTTTAAAGCACACTATAGCACAAGGAGAATTCCCCTCACTTTCCTTCTTTGTCCCTAGAAACAAGGACTGGCACAGTGAAAGAAACTGACACTCTCCCTACCTACAGTTTTCTGTCCCTAGAAAAAAATGTTTTTTTAAAGCACACTATAGCACAAGGAGAATTCCCCTCACTTTCCTTCTTTGTCCCTAGAAACAAGGACTGGCACAGTGAAAGAAACTGACACTCTCCCTACCTACAGTTTTCTGTCCCTAGAAAAAATGTTTTTTTAAAGC
This sequence comes from Rana muscosa, assembly GCA_029206835.1. NCBI lineage: Eukaryota > Metazoa > Chordata > Amphibia > Anura > Ranidae > Rana > Rana muscosa. The sequence continues at coordinate 183,504,358 of CM055121.1, forward strand.
ACACTATAGCACAAGGAGAATTCCCCTCACTTTCCTTCTTTGTCCCTAGAAACAAGGACTGGCACAGTGAAAGAAACTGACACTCTCCCTACCTACAGTTTTCTGTCCCTAGAAAAAATGTTTTTTTAAAGCACACTATAGCACAAGGAGAATTCCCCTCACTTTCCTTCTTTGTCCCTAGAAACAAGGACTGGCACAGTGAAAGAAACTGACACTCTCCCTACCTAGAGTTTTCTGTCCCTAGAAAAAAATGTTTTTTTAAAGCACACTATAGCACAAGGAGAATTCCCCTCACTTTCCTTCTTTGTCCCTAGAAACAAGGACTGGCACAGTGAAAGAAACTGACACTCTCCCTACCTACAGTTTTCTGTCCCTAGAAAAAATGTTTTTTTAAAGCACACTATAGCACAAGGAGAATTCCCCTCACTTTCCTTCTTTGTCCCTAGAAACAAGGACTGGCACAGTGAAAGAAACTGACACTCTCCCTACCTAGAGTTTTCTGTCCCTAGAAAAAAAATGTTTTTTTAAAGCACACTATAGCACAAGGAGAATTCCCCTCACTGTCCTTCTTTGTCCCTAGAAACAAGGACTGGCACAGTGAAAGAAACTGACACTCTCCCTACCTACAGTTTTCTGTCCCTAGAAAAAATGTTTTTTTAAAGCACACTGTAGCACAAGGAGAATTCCCCTCACTTTCCTTCTTTGTCCCTAGAAACAAGGACTGGCACAGTGAAAGAAACTGACACTCTCCCTACCTAGAGTTTTCTGTCCCTAGAAAAAAATGTTTTTTTAAAGCACACTATAGCACAAGGAGAATTCCCCTCACTTTCCTTCTTTGTCCCTAGAAACAAGGACTGGCACAGTGAAAGAAACTGACACTCTCCCTACCTACAGTTTTCTGTCCCTAGAAAAAATGTTTTTTTAAAGCACACTATAGCACAAGGAGAATTCCCCTCACTTTCCTTCTTTGTCCCTAGAAACAAGGACTGGCACAGTGAAAGAAACTGACACTCTCCCTACCTACAGTTTTCTGTCCCTAGAAAAAAATGTTTTTTTAAAGCACACTATAGCACAAGGAGAATTCCCCTCACTTTCCTTCTTTGTCCCTAGAAACAAGGACTGGCACAGTGAAAGAAACTGACACTCTCCCTACCTACAGTTTTCTGTCCCTAGAAAAAATGTTTTTTTAAAGCACACTATAGCACAAGGAGAATTCCCCTCACTTTCCTTCTTTGTCCCTAGAAACAAGGACTGGCACAGTGAAAGAAACTGACACTCTCCCTACCTACAGTTTTCTGTCCCTAGAAAAAATGTTTTTTTAAAGCACACTATAGCACAAGGAGAATTCCCCTCACTTTCCTTCTTTGTCCCTAGAAACAAGGACTGGCACAGTGAAAGAAACTGACACTCTCCCTACCTACAGTTTTCTGTCCCTAGAAAAAATGTTTTTTTAAAGCACACTATAGCACAAGGAGAATTCCCCTCACTTTCCTTCTTTGTCCCTAGAAACAAGGACTGGCACAGTGAAAGAAACTGACACTCTCCCTACCTACAGTTTTCTGTCCCTAGAAAAAATGTTTTTTTAAAGCACACTATAGCACAAGGAGAATTCCCCTCACTTTCCTTCTTTGTCCCTAGAAACAAGGACTGGCACAGTGAAAGAAACTGACACTCTCCCTACCTACAGTTTTCTGTCCCTAGAAAAAATGTTTTTTTAAAGCACACTATAGCACAAGGAGAATTCCCCTCACTTTCCTTCTTTGTCCCTAGAAACAAGGACTGGCACAGTGAAAGAAACTGACACTCTCCCTACCTACAGTTTTCTGTCCCTAGAAAAAATGTTTTTTTAAAGCACACTATAGCACAAGGAGAAATCCCCTCACTTTCCTTCTTTGTCCCTAGAAACAAGGACTCGCACAGTAAAACACACTGACACTCTCCCTACCTATCCTTCTCTTTCCCTAAACTAAAGGAATCCAGGTTAAGCAAGAAAGAAATAAATGTCACTGTCCCTGCCTATGCTTGTCTTTCCCTGCTCCAGAACACACTACACTAGGCCGCCGTGCTGGCGGCCTTTTATAGTGTGGGGCGTGTACTAAACACCCTCAGCAATAATTGGCCACAGGCATCCTGCCTGTGGCCAATCATTGCTCTCCTCGCTGCCGGCGCTGTGATTGGCCAAGCATGCGGGGTCACAGTGCATGCTTGGCCAATCACAGCGCCTGGATGACACTGCGATGGCGTAGTGCATTGTGGGCCGTTCGCGTCACTCGAATTTGGCGCGAACGGCCCAAATCGTTCGATCTTCGTCGAACGATCGAACAGCCGATGTTCGAGTCGAACGTATGTTCGACTCGAACACGAAGCTCATCCCTAGTGACAAAGCAGTTCCATGGGTGCTAGTGCAAAAGATTAAACATTCATCCATGTGAAAGGTTGTTTAAAATGACCCATAATAAGACAAGGATAGGAAGTAAAAGAAAAATTAACAAGTTTACCATATAATGTGGTGGTATAGGATAAAGAATAAAAGACAACATTTAATTATAGTGATAACACTATTGTTTACATAAACTCCAATCATAGTGTGGGAAGAGTACACATCAAGATATTTTTGGAGGTTAAGGTTTAAGATTTTTTAGAGTCGGGGAAGACAATTTTTCAAATCGTGTGGGTTTTTTTTTTTTTTTGGTAGAGCAAATTTAAAACTAAATTTAGACTAAAAAAATATCCACGGAAATCCTAAATTACTGACAACATACGATTATAAGAGCAAGTAGAATAACTGCGCATGGAATACACACATTAAACCCTGTTTTGAAACCCTAAAAAAAAAAAAAATGGATGCTATTCCCTTTGATTGTTGTACAGCACAGTGTAATTTGACCCTTTGTATAACCTAAAATGCCTGGCTGCTGCCCTCCCCTCTGTAAGCCCTTGTTCACACTGAACATGGCTTTAAAATAGTGCAAGTTCATCTGAACTCACATGATTTTGAAGCTGCATTTCAGTCTGACTTCAGGGGCGACTTGAAAGACATCTGTGCGGGTTCATGCAAAAAAATTGCCCCAAAAGTTTCCAAAAGTAGTGCAGGAACCCTTTGAGATGCTCCTATTGTCGGCAATAGGCTCCAATTTGACATACGTTTTGATCTGTCAAATCGCATGTCAAATTGTACCGATGTGAACGAGGGCTAAACTGACCATGGTTTATCATGGCTGCTGAGCCCTGACACTGCGGTCAGTTTACATGCTTCTGTCATCCACTGTCTCTCCTTGCTCCCAATCTCTCCCTCCTCCTTCCCTGCCTGTCAGCTATGTCAGTGCTGATTACTCCCCTCCTGCTGCTAAAATGACTGTTTTCTTCTTATGATCCCCAGTGTTATATTACAGTATGTGCCCCAGTGTATGTTATTTTTTTTTTAAATATGCTGTTTCCTCCGAGCTGACATCAACTGGGTATTCTCAGCCCCGCCCACTGTAGCTGTCGGATCGGGGAAGACAGCGGCAGGCAGTCACGTGAGCGCTAAGTGGTGCTCTGAAATTAGGTATAATAACATACACTGGGGCACATACTGTAACATAACGCAGAGGGTTATAGGAAGAAAAAAAGTGGCTGTACAACCACTAAGTAAACAGTAGAGCTTAGACAGATTAAAATGAAGGATCATTTTAACTACCAATCATTTTTACTATTTATAGGAAAGACATACTAAAATTAGTGGTCAATTCTTTTAGTATGCCTGCTGTATGTAGTATTCCCTATAAAACATTAAAACTGCTTTTTGTAGTTGAAATGATCCTCCATCTACAACATTTGTCTAATCTCTACTATATATTTAACCCCTTTAAGAAAAAGGCCCATTTGAACCTCTAAAATGTGATGGTTTTGGATGTTTTATGATAAAACAAATGCTTTATGGTCTCCAAATATTTGGTCTGGCACTCCTGTTTTTTTTTTCCTGAACCTCTATACTTTTATTGCAGTATATGTCCGTGCTGGGGAGATTCAATCCCTTGGTTTGTCATGGAGATCACTGTAACCAGAACAGAAAGTAGTGGGCAACTCAAAATGTTATAGTTAACACCATAACAGAAAGAGAGGAAAAAACAATTATTACAGTGACTGTCCAGAAAGATTTTTCCTTGAAAAAAAAGAAAAACAGAATCTGTCTTGACATAATCCTCATGCAATGCCATATACAGAAGGGCTAGCAGTAGAGAGCAGAGTGGAGGTCTTATCAACATGTTTCTGCTGCTTTTTTGTCCAGTCTATAGGCTGCAGGCAGAGAGGTGTCGCCATTGTATTTCTTAACAGTTAATGAATAAGTGATGTCACCCTTTTGGCTGTGCAGTCTGACTGATTTGCACAAATCCAAAAATTGGCTGCACAAATTACATATTCTTTGACAGATAAAACAGATCACATAGGCATATTTCATCTATTTGCTTTGACTACAGCATTAAGAACTGTTCCATACATTACTGTCATGAAGATCCTGCCAGAAACAGGCGCCTCAGACTCTCCGGTTCCCGATTGCGGGTGCAACCGCGCGTGCGCGCGCACACCTCTGTTGGAGCCAGGCGGACTATTTAAGCCTGCCTGTCACATACAGTCCCCGCTGTCTGCTCTACAGCGTTTGTGTACCTGAAACCTGATCTGTGATTTGACCTGTGAAAGACCCCGGCTTACCTGTGACTATTCTAGCTATCCGCCTGAACCTGATCCTTGGCCTGTTCTGACTATTCTCCTGCCTGCACCTCTGTACCTTGCCGACCGCCTGATAACCGACCCGGCCTGTCTGACCATCCTGTCTGTTCCTGGTTCCAGTCCAGTCTGCTTCAGTCTGCTGCACGGTTCCTGTTTCCAGTCCAGTCTGCTCCAGTCTGCTTAACAGTTCCTGTCTGTTCCTGGTTCTACTTCAAGCTGTTCCAGTCTGCTGAACTGTGCCTGTCTGTTCCTGGTCCCGATCCAGTGTTCCAGTTCCTGTCTGCAAAAACCTGTCTGTTGCTTCAGCTCCTGTTTCCCAGTTCCTGAGGTGTTCCTGGGTGTTTGGATACCCCTATCTTGGTTGATCCTGCCAGGCACTCGTACCACTCCTCACTCCTGTGCCTTCTGTTACTTTACCAGGGGCCGCGAGTGGGAGCCGTAAGGGAGGCCTCCTTCTGCTATATCGGGCTTACCACCATCAGGTACGTGACAATTACTCAACAAAAATAGAACACAATATAAAAAAGGTTTCTTGAAAAAACAAATACCCTAGGAAAATCTAAAGACGTGTTGTAAATATGTTTAGAGCATGAAATCATAATATTGGGTCAAATACGTATTCATATTTTTTACTTAAATCTCATGGCATAGAGATGCACTTTGATGATGGTTTCATAGGGACATCGGATTAGCGAAAGTAGGATTACGAGCACAACTGCAAGAGAAAGTAATTACAAAACTTTTTTCCTTACTCAGGAAAAAGGAAGCCAGACAATTTGATTGTGATGTATGATCTAGTAATGTAGTTTAATGAAGAACTGTTTTCTCTGTCCTATTTTACCTCCTCCGGGAAGATTTTTTTTTCTCAACCGATACAGCCGCAAGCTTTATATTAGAATATAATTTAAATAAAGTGCCAAACATATTTTATGTAAACAGTATGCTTCAAATTATGAAGCCATAATATAGATTAAATAATGTATAGGTCCAAAACCTTCCAAACGCTTTCACTTTTTTTATTTTACAAAGTTTAAACTGATATTTTGCTGAGTAAGCTTCCAAAATATCGAAATATCTATCTATCTAGTTCTAATTAAACAATACTATCAAAATTATTAGATATGAAATATGTCATATAATATATAATCTACAATATAAACTGTCCCTAATAATCAATACCATTTGTGTCTGTTGTGTAGTACGTTACTTTGCAAGAGACTAATTTAGATGCGGGTCAATACCATAGCTTCATATTATACATGGATCTTCCTTTCCTACTCTAAGTGCCTCATTTACTCTCCTGTCAATTAGTAAACAAAGCTTTTCTACACAAATCATCATTTAGGTAATTATTTCTAAATGTATGGTTTGATCACTCACTGCAGTGGTAAAGAATTGTTGTTGCAGTATCATACCGATAGTCTAATGTTAGCGCATCACACTCCAGACTCAATAGATAGTAATGCAAACAAGAAATTGAACTTTCTGGGTGCTGTATATTACAACTAGCAAATTTATAATAAAAAATATTGAAGAATATATTCTGTAGTTTACAGTTATTTATTTATGTTCAAGCATTAGTCTTTAGATGAGAACACTAAAAGGCCTATTACAATGCACAATAACTTAGACAAAGAAATAGAAATACCTTAAATGTAGCTTCAGTTTATTTATTTTTTATATTCGGTAGACATGTGTTAGATTGCTCAATTAGAGTCACCCCAGGGATCATACATTTTACATTGGTAACAACAAAATACAATGATGTCACAAAATACAATAGTCCCCTTCAGGGGTGAGAGCAGTCCCCTTCTGCAATATAGGATAACCACAATAATTGCCACAAACACCCCCCAGGATTATAAATTGTTCATTTATAACAGTGAGATATCAATACATTACATAGTGTGACAGCCTCATCCAAGAATGAAGATATGAGTCAATCCTTGAGACGTTTCACAGGGTATGCTACTTCTTTAAGAGGATATTTGAGCTCCAAATAGTTGTAGATATGTATGCTTAGCATCTGCTGAGTAAGTATACCTGGGGTCCAGGGTAGGCAATGACTGAACTGGTCTCCACACTGCAAAGCCAAGTGGGCAGCATGGGATAGGTACTCTAGTCAAAGTTGGAGCACCAAAAACAAGTACACTCCATGTGCTGACTCTCTTCCCAACTGCCCGATATATCCGAGTGTGATAGTTCCCTAAGAGCCCAGGAGTGGCTCTATTTGGGCAATTTTGTGGTTGTAACACATATCTGCCTGATGTAAAACAACTGAAGCTACTTTTAAGGGTAAGTTCACCTTTACAGAAAAATCTGTAAGATAAACTTACACAGGACCCCCATCTCGCCCCCCCCCCATCCCGCTGACCTGCATTGTGGCGATCGCCCGCTCTGAGCCCCGGTATAGCCCCTCACGGCTCCGGGGCTTAGAAATCCCCGGAGCTTAATCTCCTAAATGTACCCCCTCAGGAGATACGTTTAGGAGCATTCTAATTGGTCGGTGCCTTCACATGGGCGGTGCAGACCAATCAGAACCCGCGTAGCCCGTCCTCTCAGCAGGGAAAAAGAGGAGTGATAGCTGAGAGGATTGCTAAGCACCGGAGCCGCGAGGCGGCTACAACAGGGCTCAGAACGGGCGATCGCCTCCATGCAGGTCAGGGGGAGGGTGGGGGGGGGGTCCTGTGTAAGTTCTCCTTACAGATTTTTCTGTAAAGGTGAATTTACACTTTAAGGTTTTTCTAATCATATGTCTATGGTAATGTGCATTTAACCACTTGCTGACCGCCTTCCGCAGATATACTGCCGCAAGTGGGCTAGGCTGCGCAAACCGATGTACCTGTACGTTGGTCCGTGCATGAGATAGTGTGGGCGCGCAGGGGAGCACGCACGCGGGTCCGGCAGACTCGATCCCCGCCGGCCACCCAGGATCGTGGTACAGAGAGGCAGAACAGGGGACAACATGGAGATCTGCTGTTCCTAGTGATCAGGAACAGCGATCTCTGTGTTGTCCCAGTGAGCCCATCCCCCACACAGTTAGAACACACCCAGGGAACACAGTTAACCCCTTGATCACCCGCTAGTGTTAACCCCTTCCCTGCCAGTGTCATTTATACATTCATTAGTGCATTTATTTTTAGCACTGATCACTGTATTGGTGTCACTGGTCCCCAAAAAGTGTCACTTAGGGACAGATTTGTCCACCGCAATGTCGCAGTCCCGCTAAAAATCGCAGATCGCTGCCATTACCAGTAAAAACAAAAAATATATTTTTTTAAGTCCCTTTTTTTTAATTGTATGTGTATTATAGCAGAAAAAAAAATATATTTTTTTCAAAATAGTCAGTCTTTTTTTGTTTATAGCGCAAAAAAGAAAAACCGCAGAGGTGATCAAATACCACCAAAAGAAATCTCTATTTGTGGGAAAAAGGACATCAATTTTGTTTGGGTACAGTGTCGCGTGACCACGCAATTGTCAGTTATAACGACGCAGTGACATATCACAAAAAATGGCCAGGTTATTAAGAGGGTAAATCTGAAGTGGTTAATACGCCTTTTAGCGTTTTATCAAAAGACTAATACTTGAGCATAAATAAATAACTGAAATACAGAATATATTCTTCAGTATTTTTTATACATTTGCTAGTTGTAATATACAGCACCCAGAACGTCCTATTTATTGTTTGCATTACTATCTATTAAACAGAACATTAGTTCATCTGTTATAATTTTCAGTTTAAATATTTTTAGCTAGTACCTTTCTGGAAAAAAATAAAAATAAAAATGGTCACACTACAGCTGAAGGAAAAGTCAAATTTTAGCCATAGTTTCTGCCACTTTCTCAAGAAATGTCAGCTGTAAAATTATTAAACTGAGCTGCACGTAACTATTATTAGCCAAACAGTGCATGTTGGGAAATGTTTCCAGTCCATTTATTCTACTCAGTAGGATAGTGAGCTTGTCTGTTGTTCATGAAAACACAGTTCACATTCTAAATTGGGCAGTAGTCACCAAAAGTTTAACACAGATATACAACAATTATTACCTATTTAACTCTTTCCTTTCCAAACTCTGTAGATTTATCTTGCCACACAAATACAGAGAACACAAATCTGCTATAAGTTCTATTTTGAGAGCTAGGAGCATGCAGCACTTCATTCTACTAGCTGTCAGACTGTGCTGTCATTGGCAGCTTCCAGTCTCTAGCAGTGATTAGGAACAAATCAGCGAAGGTTCCCAATCAAAGGAGACATTACAATGTTTTAAAAATTAAAAGGTTTTCAAAACTTTTTTTTAAATTAGTTTTTGTCAGCCCATAATCTGAGCAAATTGCACATTTGTTAAAACATTGTACTAAATAATATCTACCTATGTCAAAAAAACAATGTAAAATTATATTAAGGTAGACAAATTACTCATAGAGTTATTGCAAAGTTAACCTAATGTATAATAATACTGCTAAATTTGTTCTAGGCATCTAAGCAGTAGACATGTGCATTCGTTTTCGTCCGAATGCATTTTCGTCCGAATTTCAGCTATTTTCGTTATCGTTTTAACAAACGAAAACGACAGCACAGAATCCGAAAACCGAAAGATCCGACATAAACAAATGCTTTATTTTCGTTTTCGTTGCTACAACAGTTCGATATAGATAGGAGATTCGACGTGATGCTGACAATAACAATCTGTGTCTATCGAACCTGTGGTCGAATGTGCCTAACCTTAACTCTATTAGTCCAAGATTATTCTACATAGGAGAGAAAAGATTCGACATTATAGAGAGAAAAGATTCGACATAGGAGAGAAAGATTCAACATAGGAGAGAAAAGATTCGACATAGGAGAGAAAAGATTCGACATAGGAGAGAAAAGATTCGACATAGGAGAGAAAAGATTCGACATAGGAGAGAAAAGATTCGACATAGGAGAGAAAAGATTTGTTATTATAGAGAGAAAAGATTTGACATAGAGAGAAAAGATCACTGCTGGAATTGGGTGGGGGAAGTAAAATAAAAATAAAGTTGATGATGAATGTTGTTGGCTGATTGTAACCAAAGAGAAGGAGCAGTAAAATAGCTAGAATGACGAAGATTCGACAAAGCATCGAAAGTTAGAAGATTCAACGGTGCAGCAAAACTGTACGACGCTGCAATCGTACATTTCCGGTCAAATGCATCCGCCCATAGGCTATAGAAGAATTCTAATGTTGGTTGACTAGTAATAGTAATGAATAAATATAATTATTACTAGTCATACAACATTAGAATTCTTCTATAGCTTGTGGGCGGAACATTCGACCGGAAATGTATGATTGCAGCGTCGTACAGTTTCACTGCTCCGTCGAATCTTCTTTGAACATTCGACAGACACCATAAGCCTTCAATGACAGATTCGACCTTAATTAATTCAGATTTTCGGACGAATGCAATTTCTAACGAAAAACAAAATAAATAAAAACGAATTTCGGGAGTAACTAAATAAATTTATTTTTCGGACAAAAACGAAATTCCGAAACGAAATATTTCAGTGTGCACATGTCTACTAAGCAGCAATGATCCCTGGTTACTAATTAAGACCTGGTAAGTAGACATATGTATGTTCATACTAAATGAAAGGGTGCTTGTCTTCTCATTGAGATTTGGACCTTTGATTTTCCCTTTGGGACAGTAAGAATGTTTGTTTGCAGTAAAAGTGCTGTTCAAACACTCTTTAAGTAAAACTGTTACAAACTGGTGCAATTAAAGCTCATTTTTGATAAAATGTAGATAATATAAGAACATTCTTTTCAATCTGCACAGCACATTTCAAAAATGTTGCTTAACATGTATTTAAATAGAATATATTTCGATATTTTTAACCATTTGACATCATCATGGAGTAATGATAAGAGCCATTGTCAGGAAAAGCCATGGGAGTGATATACCGTAATTAGCATCTAGTGTGCCTTTATGCATATATTGGAACCCCTTTACAAGTCTACAGGCAGTCTGTGGGAAGTTGGTGACTGTTCTGGGGGTAAGGGTGTGGACTAGATTTGACAGGGCAACAGAGAACTCCCCTTAGGTTTTAGGCAGGTGCCTAAAATATTAGATGTATATTACACTAAAGGGTTAATGCTTGACCATGAGGGCCAATTTCCCCCAGGATATATCATCTCCAAAAGGAAGGAAATGACACGTGTAGGGGAAGGCACACCACAGCCCACACTGTTAACCCCTGAGTCACCAGACAGTTATGGTAAGTGAGCAGTGAGGACCATACATGTAAGATGTGATCAGGAGTGTATACATGAATTTACCCCACAGTGGGACCCTGATATGAATTGGAGAATGGAGTTGCTATCTTTCATCTTGCAAGGACATACATACATTGGAAGGTATGAACACCAAAGCACAGCACTATTTAAGAACGAGAGGATGGATAAAGAACTGCATCAAATTAACACCTGAATTACTGGGAATGTGTTATGAACTGTATGTACAAGTTATTTACTTCAGTAAAAGAAGTTCTGGTTAAGAAATATGGCCTGGTCTGATTTATGCGAAGAGAGAGTGTACATCTACTGTGTATTGGTAAAGTGGGAAACAAAGTATACAATTACAAGTTAACCTTTTATGTTATGAAGGGAGGAGTAATGAGAAGGAGGAGCAGCCAGCTTGGGAGCGGTGCTGGTCCGGTGAGGAACGTTCTTTAGGTAGGGTAACATGGTATTTGGTGCACCCTATCAAGTGGCTGGTTCCCTAATTTAGGGTCCGCTGTGGAAAGGAGGAACGTTCTTTAGGTAGGGTAACTTGGTATTTGGTGCACCCTATCAAGTGGCTGGTTCCCTAATTTAGGGTCCGCTGTGGAAAGGAGGAACGTTCTTTAGGTAGGGTAACTTGGTATTTGGTGCACCCTATCAAGTGGCTGGTTCCCTAATTTAGGGTCCGCTGTGGAAAGGAACCCTCCTAGAGACTGGGCCCTAAACTAGATGTGTGTAAGGCCTTCCAAAGTAAGTGTGGTTGCTTCCCTCTTTGCCTTTATACTGAACATGACAATGTGTACAGTGTGAGAACAGCTGGTGGAGAGACTCAATGCTGTATCTCTCAAAAGGTCTCTGTAGTCCAGGGGTCTCAAACTGGTGGCCCTCCAGCTGTTGCGGAACTACAAGTCCCATCATGCCTCTGCCTGAGGAAGTCTTACAATCATACAGTCATGCTTGTAACTGTCAGATTTGCAATGCCTCATGAGACTTGTAGTTTCCCAACAGCTGGAGGGCCACCAGTTTAAAACCCCTGCTGTAGTCCATGCCAGAACAGGTGTCACTGGCAGGTGTAGGCTTTGAGAAGTAATTTGGCCTCGGGTCATGAGGTGGTGTTAACCCACATGTGAAACAATACGAATCAAGCAGCATGCAATCCCCACATATTAACAAGCTGTGGGTTTAAGATAGGTAAACCTTTTTTTTAAAACTGGGAAGGGAAGGTTGGAGTAAATTTCACCAGCATTTTTTGTCAAATTCTCCCACTGCATGCAGCACTCACATCAGTTCTGTCTGCAGTAGGGCACAGGAAGGCAGTAAGGTAACCGATCACACCCTGCAAATAGGCAACAGGCAGAGGTAACTAACTGGTCTCTAAAGCGGGGAATAGGTGTATATTTCCTTTTATTAGGATACATTTGCCAGTTTACTGGAAAATGTAATTAGCAGAGTAAAAAAAGAACCAATAAGGACAATGTGAGTTGGTTACTGGAAACATACTGTATAACAAATGTTTTATGCCTGGAGATCAGCTTTAAACTGACCATACAAGCGGCCAAAATGTATGCACTAAATGACAAAAAGCGACTCACAGAAAATGTTAAAATATCTTATTAAATATCAGCCCACGCACAGACCAGTGACTTTAGGCATAGACCATGCAGGGCTAAAATGGCACTTTAAGTAGCAGTTATTGTAATGATGGCAATCTTGCTGTGTGACTTTGCAAACACATTAAGCCATATTCATCAACATGTGCCTACATTTCAGAATTAAATTACTGTAATGAGAATTCAAAAAAAAATGGACTGTGGTGTTTATAATTTCAGATTAAGGGCCAACAAACAGTCTCCTGATTCAGACATAATTAGCCAACAATAATATTCCAGTATGTGGTGAAAATACACATTCACCTTCGTCTGTTTTTGATCTGGAACGCATATCTTAGCATAAAAGAAGCATTTCAATTCCATGTTAAGAATCTACTGGTTCGAAGGTAAAACAGCTGTTAAAGGCTTGCTTGAGTTAAAATAAACTGTAAAGGAATCCACCTTTCCCTTGTCTTCTCAAACAAAATAAGGTCATTTCATCCTACAAAACTGCTAGAATGGATTTCTAATCCTCAAAAAGAGGTACTTCCTAAAGTGGTTGTAAAAGTAAAAGTTTTTTTTAACTTAATGCATTTTCTGCATTAAGGTAAATAAACCTTCTGTGTGGAGCCCCCCAACCCTCACCTTATTGCTTACCTGAGCCCGATCTCCATCCAGAAGCTTCTCTCTCTGCTCTCTCTCCCCTCATTGGCTCTTGCTGCTGTCAATACAAGCCAGTGAGCAGAGAGCGAGGAGCAGGGCCGGGCTATGTTGTGTGAGTTTAGCCCACATTAGTGCCCCCCATAGCATGTGGCTTGCAATGGGGGCACTCAGCAAGGGGGAGGAGCCGGGAGCACCAGCGGGAGACCCCAGACGAGGAGGACCAGGGCTGCTCTAAGCAAAACCATTGAACAGAGCAGGTAAGTATGAAATGTTTGTTATTTACGTAAAAAAATATGTTTACAATCACTTTCAATTCTCTAAAATTATACTTTTTGGTAGTATCAAAAAAGCATTGTCTGATATGGCTTTTTTGGATGTGAACAGAGCTTTCAGAATTCTTTGAATAGAGAATTAAAGACTAATAAAGTTAAATGCCAAATGGATAAAGATCACATTTGAAAGAGTAACCAACTTAAAAATTGCAGGTAAAAGCATATACAAAGGAAGTATGCATCACACACCCTATGCCCCACTCTGGCCAGCTCCAGCGCTCTCCTCTTTCCTGCAAAGCTCTAGTTTGTAGGTGGAAACGTCATGTACAATACAGGGATATTAACCCTGTATTGTATGTTTGGAAGGCTGGAGTGTGACCAGAGCCAGTCACAACTTGCAGAGGATTGGCTACAGCACTGGAGGAAGCCTACTGGAGCGATGAATAAGGTACATATTTTCCCCTTAACCACTTCAATGCAGGGCACTTTACCCCCCTTCTGCCCAGGTCAATTTTCAGCTTTCAGCATTGCCGTACTTTAAATGACAAATGCACAGTTAAGAAGCACTGTACCCATATGAAATTTTTATCATTTTTCTTTTGAAGCAGAAAGAACTTTCTTTTGGTGGTATATAATCACCACTGGGTTTTTTTTTTGCTAAACAAATTAAAAAAGACCAAACATTTGGAAAAACACAACCATTTCCTTAGTTTCTGTTATACAATTTTGCAAATAAGTAATTTTTCTTCTTTACTGATGTGCGTAGATAAGGCTGCACTGATGGGCACTGATAAGCTGCACTGATGGGCACTGATATGCTGCACTGATGGACACTGATAGGCTGCACTGATGGGCACTGATAAGCTGCACTGATGGGCACTGATATACTGCACTGATGGACACTGATAAGCCGCACTGATGGGCACTTTTATGCTGCACTGATGGACAGTGATATGCTGCATTGATGATCAGTGCCCTGATTATCAGTGTAAATGTCCCCTGTAATTGGAAAGCCAGTTATCAGCTTTCCTTTCCTTTCCCGAGACACTGACAGCGCTGAGGAAAGGAAATGCAGATAACTGGCATTTGTTTACATGTGATCAGCTGTGACTGGACACAGCTGATCACATGGTAAAGAGCCTAGGTCATCTGCCTTTTACCTGGATCATTAATGCACTGTGTCCGGGGGACACAGCTCACCACTGATCGCCACACTGTGTGCCCCCCGGGGGCACCCACAAACAGTGCGATGCCAAGCAAAGGACATCATATGACATCCAGTCAGGATGGTAAAGCCACCACCTGGTTGTCATTCTGCTATAGGCTGGGCGGGAAAAATGTTTATCCCCTGAATTTGAACATAACAAGGAATTAACCCATGCGGGGGGAGTATTGTAAGGGTGGGTTTAATATTTTATTGGAGTTGGGCTTTCATTCTAAAAGAGAGCTATGAAGCAAGCAAGGCAAAAATGACTGCTAACTTATCTAATCTGTGGAATAATGCTATGCAAAGCATAATTGTTGCCGATGAAACCTGTAATGATGTACAGCAAGGCTAAAAAGGGCCTATGAAAACTTTACAAATATTCTCTTTTATCAAGCATTATTACAGAAGAGTCTATGCAAGAGCTAAATAACTTTGCAGACCTTAATCAACATAGACACATTTCATTTCTAGAGGCTAAGTCACTGATAGATGTCAAGATATCAAAACTGCATGAAACTGTGCCCTGCCACTCTACCACTTCAAGGCACCCTAAGACATCTTATAGATTACTGAGGTCCTGCCTACAGCAATTGCAGTTGTCACTAAGATCCTGCTCCTAGCAATCCCTACTGAGAAGTCAGCTCATAATAGCCCATACTGAAGCGAAAGTAACAATGGCGGAAGGTTATTGCATTGAGAAGAAAGCGAATCTTAAAGTGGAAGCTGCAAGAAAAAAAAGGCAGGTATGCAGGCCTAGACTCGAGAAAAAACTGCAAGGATTCAAGGCTGAAGCAGAAGACAAGTTTGTACAGGTTGAGGCAGAAGCACCGTTAAAAGTCCTTTTAAAGAAACAGGAAAAAAGCAGCAGCCCTAGCTAAGCTAGGCATTATGAAACAAGCTGCAGGGGAAGACGTAGTTAAAAACTCTATCTTGACCATTTCTGATGACCCTGCAGGACGGACCTTGCAATTCATCCTAAGATAGAACAGTGATCAACCATACAGGTCAGCCAAGTACCTTGGGAAACTACTGTGCTTTCAAAGTTGCTAACACCTCATGCAGGGAAATATAAGCCATCACAGACCCTGCTGTGCCCAGATCACCAGATTGTCTAAAAAATTCCCAGGATTTGTATACGCTTTCTGAGACTCACGCTAGGAGACCACCAGAAGCAAAACCTCTGGCTGGACTGAACCCATAAGCAATTCTTTTTTCTCCTTCTACACCTCATACTCCTGCTACCTGTGGTGACAAGGCTAGGGAGAACACACAATAGACATTGCAATAGACAAGACTCACAGAGAATTTAACACTGAAGTTCGATGACCGCTCAGAGAATTACAGGAGCTGGAGGTCTACGTTTAGGACCTTAGCATCCCACCCATGTAGGAGCTTAAACTGCTAAACAGATGGTTAGGACTGCAATCATGGGACTGTGTCAAAATACTTGAAGTAGAAATTTTGCCTAAAACTAAAATCTCTAAAACTACTTGCATCCACAATCTAAGACTAAACTATCTAGCCCTGTAAAGAAAAAAATCATTATACATACCATTTCTGAAGCAGCTCCAGTCCCACGCTGAGCTGTCAGTGGTGGCTTCTCTATGTAGGAAGGTAAAGAAGAGGCAGCCAACAATGGAAGCCCCATAGTAACTCTATGGGTGACGTGACTTCCCAGGCATTTCCCAGCAATTGTCGGCTGTCTCTTGCACAAAGATTCCGCCACTGGAGACCAGACCAGAACGGCTTCAAAAAAAGGTATGTATAGAGATTTTTGCTTTACAGGGCTAGATAGGTTAGTCTTAGATTGTGAATGCAAGTAAATTTAGAGATTTTAGTTTTAGGCTGAACTTCCACTTTAAAACTGTTCATGAACAAAACAAAAGCCTTATGCCGCGTACACACGACTGTTTTTCATGACGAGAAAACTGCCATTTTTTAGATTGGTCATGAAAAACGGTCGTGTATATGCTCCATAGCAGTTTTCTTGACGAGAAAACTGCCCGAAAAAAATTAGAACCTGCTCTATTTTTTCTCGTTGTTTTTTACGTCGTTCTTTTTAATGTTGTGAAAAACAGTCGTGTGTATGCTTTTACGAGGCGAAAAAAAGGTGCATGCTCAGAATCAAGTATGAGACGGGAGTGCTCGTTCTGGTAAAACTAGCGTTCGTAATGGAGATAGCACATTCGTCACGCTGTAACGGACTGAAAAGCACGAAGACTGAAAAGCGCGAATAGTCTCTCACCAAACTTTATTAACACGAGGATCAGCAAATGCAGCCCAAAGTGTGGCACCATTCGAATGGAACTTCCCCTTTATAGTGCCGTCGTACGTATTGTACGTCACTGCGCTTTGCTCAAGCGTTTTTTTTTCATGAACGTGTGTATGCAAGGCAGGCTTGAGAGGAATC
The DNA here is from genome assembly GCA_029206835.1 of Rana muscosa. NCBI lineage: Eukaryota > Metazoa > Chordata > Amphibia > Anura > Ranidae > Rana > Rana muscosa. The sequence goes on from CM055121.1 coordinate 183,521,451, forward strand.
ACGACGAGAAAAACGTTGTTTGTTTGTATGACATGAATAACGGGCCTCATGCACACAGGGTGTTTTTACAGCTGCTTTTACCAGCGTCAGATGTTTTTTCTGCAGCTTAAAAACGCCTCTCCATGTTATTCTATGGGCTCATGCACATGCAGGCTTTTAGGAGCTGTAAGTGGCATAGGTGTTTTCAGGCTGCAAAAAAAAACAGGGCCAGCGCGTTATGAGAAACAACGTTACAGCTGTAAAAACGTTTGACACTTCTAAAGGCGGCTTAACGCTGCATACAGCTTTAAGCACTTTCTTTTTTTGACATGTCAAAATCAGTGGTTCCCTATGAGAGCCCATTGATATGAATAGAAGTCGCATCCATGTTGGATCATGATGATCCGACCTGTGGTGCGACTTGTGCTCTGAGGATCTTGAAGGGGAACCCCTCACCAAAATAAAATAAAAAAATGGCGTGTGGTCCCCCTCACCCTTCAGTCTGGTATGGAATTTGAGGGGAACCCCATGGCAAAAAAATGCGTAGGGTCCCCCCTAAAATCCATATTAGAACATTAAATAAACAAAAACGAAAACTCGCGCTTATGGAGACATACAAAAATAAATGATAAATGAAAAGAAATTATTATATGCACAGCTGCTACAGCATAAGGCACTAACACCTTGAGAGATAAAAAAATTATAAAATGCAGCGCTAGCGAATATAAATGTGCTCAATACAAACATATGGGTGAATGTCAACCATCTAAACCTTTCGGGTTGATGGTACACACTATTAGTGAAAAGATTATACACCAGTGATTGGTGTCACCAGAAATGCAGTAGGTGTAATACTAAATGTTACCACTAAAAAGTGATCAACTAAGTAAAACCAGAAAATATACTGTGCAAAACATTAAATGAACTGAACAACCAGGCAAATAGCTCTAGGAGTAATTCACAGTACTACAGATGGTTTTCAACATCAAAGAAATAATGTCCCATATGCAACAGTGGTTGCAATATAGAAGGAAGGAATTTTTTTTATTTAAAATAAAATAAAATAAAAGTCACACAACATCCGACATCTAGGACCGATAATGTTCGGTGAAATTCAACAGTTGGCTCAATAACAGCAGAGATCAGAGGACCATGTGGGGAATAAAAAGAAAAAGCAACTTGTGAAGTACCGCTTAGGAACAGATTAACAATACGCTGTTATTGGGAAAACTCACAAGCCTTTAATGATAACCGAGCGTCAGTGTGTTCCGGGTTCACAACGGCGTGCGTTCCACAAGAACCGGAAGCAGCGTCACTGGTTCTTAGTGTTGACCGGAAATTCGTCAATGCATTTCGCCCCTCCTCCAGGGCATCATCAAGGTCCTGATCTCTGCTGTTATTGAGCCAACTGTTGAATTTCACCAAACATTATCGGTCCTAGATGTCGGATGTTGTGTGACTTTTATTTTATTTTATTTTAAATCATTTTTTTCCTTCCTTCTATATTGCAACCACTGTTGCATATGGGACATTATTTATTTGAGGTTGAAAACCATCTGTAGTACTGTGAATTACTCCTTGAGCTATTTACCTGGTTGTTCAGTTCATTTAATGTTTTGCACAGTATATTTTCTGGTTTTACTTAGTTGATCACTTTTTAGTGGTAACATTTAGTATTACAAGTACTGCATTTCTGGTGACACCAATCACTGGTGTATAATCTTTTCACTAATAGTGTGTACCATCAACCCGAAAGGTTTAGATGGTTGACATTCACACATACGTTTGTATTGAGCACATTTATATTCGCTAGCGCTGCATTTTATAATTTTTTTATTTTCATATTAGAACATTATCCGTGCATGCAGCCTGGAAGGTCAGGAAAGGGGGGGATGAGCGAGTGCCCCCTCCTCTTGGACCATACCAGGCCACATGCCCTCAACATGGGGGGGTGGGTGCTTTGGGGCAGGGGGTCTCTCCGCCCCCCATGCCAAAAGCACCTTTTCCCATGTTGATGGGTGGTGGTTTTGGGGGTCTGCGGGCAGGAGCTGCTTTAAATAAAGGACTATGTCAAAAACCTGTGTACTGTTTTTATTTATTTTTGATAACTTTTTGAGTGAATGTACAATGTACCCCTTATTTATTCACATAGGGTGGGGGGCTGGGATCTGGAGCCCCCCTCCTTAAAGGGGGTTTCCAAATTCTGATAAGCCCCCTTCCATCAACATGGGGACAAGGTGCTTTGGAGTGGGGGCCCCCCGCCGAAAAGCACCCACCCATTTTGAGGGCGTGTAGCCTTGTATGGTACAGGAGGGGGGTGGCCATTTGCTCATACCCCCTTTCCTGACCCTTTTAATTTTGCCGTAGGGTTCCCTTTCAAGATCCATACCAGACTCAAAGGGCCTGGTATGGATCTTCGGGGGGGGGAGCACACAGTTTTTTTTTCCCACTTTGGCATGGGGTTCTTCTTAAGATCCTCAGAGCACAAGTCGCACCACAAGTCGTATCATCATGATCTGACTTGGATGCGACTTCTATTCAAATCAATGGGCCAAAAGTTGGATCAGTTAAGACGGCTCTCATAGGGAACCATTCATTTTGAACAGAGGCAGAAAAATGCTGCTAAAATCTAGTGCGGTTAAACGTGCATTAACACCAATGCAAAAAGCTACTAAAATCCCATTTATACAGCTGCTATTTCCCAGCACTAGTAGTGGCTTTGCAGCTTGTTTTTTCGAATGCCCTGTGTGCATGAGAAATCTTTCATGGGAGAGATTAGAGTAAACTTACAGCAGTCTTGCAGCCATCAAACTTGCATTATATAAAAAAAAAATTGCAGGACTTTCCCAAATTATCCAAGAGAAACAATCAGAAGTTTCAGGAGCTGAATGTTCTTCTTGAACTAGAAATTGTAAATAACCACCCCTTATTTATCATGCCTTAGCTACTTAGACACTGTACATGGTGTGCACCCAGTGGTAGCAAAATAATCTAACTATCTCCAAGAGAACGGGCATCAGCAGACTCCAGATATAAATGGAAACACTTAATATCCTTTCAACTCCTTTACTTCTTCTCAGAGTTCATTAGATATAAAGCCAAGTCAAAAAAATTCTTAACCTCACGTGCAAGCTGTGAGAACCCTATGCCCAACTGGAAGGACTTAAGAGATTGCACCTGCTACTGCCAATACCAAATCATAGTGGGTAGAGCCATGAGCAGTCACCGATAACAGTCAGTTTAAGGTGTAGTGAACTTCTACACAAAGGACTTTGGGAACTTCCACAAAAATATGTCTTGTCAAGGTGTATTTCCAAGGACAACCCAAGAAAGCAGATAAGAATTACCAAATTATTCAGTCACTTGTGACTTTAGAATGCTTAAGCTTATTTGGCATATAAGGAAATGTTTTATCACTATGCACTGCACACATGTGCTGGCTCAATATTGCTCCTATATTGCTCCTATAGAAGGAATTGAGTGGATTGTTCTTCCTGGTCTCACAGAATGCAAACAATTACCTAATGACAAGGAAGAAACCCCTACACAATGACAATGCCAATGACATAGGCGGGGTCTGACATACGAGGGGGCGGGGTCACCCGCTCCCTCGTACCTCAGACCACGCCTACGTCATTGGCTGAGCGGACCTGATGGGGAACTTTCTCCACAGTGTAATAAATGAATAGACCCGCCCCTTCTCACGTTCCCCATCAGGTCCGCTCAGCCTTACACCCAGTGAAGGTGACCCACCCTCTACATCATTGGCTGAGCGGACCTGATGGGGAACTTGAGAAGGGGCGGGGTCTATTCATTTATTACACTGCGGAGGAAGTTCTCCATCAGGTCCGCTCAGCCAATGACGTTTCGTGTGGAGTGCAGACTGCAGCGCTGGACATCGGATCACCGCGGGACACTGGATTACATCGCTGGAATGGGTTTTTTATTTTTTTATTTTTAATAAAGGACTTTCCCAACTGTGTCTGTGTGTTTTTTTACAATTGTTTCTTTGTGAAATGGTAGGGGTGCAATGTAGCCCTTACCAATTCACATAGGGGGGGCGGGGATCTGGGGGTCCCCTTTGTTAAAGGGGTTTTCCATATTCCGATAAGCCCCCCGCCCACAGACCCCCACAACCACCGGGAAAGGGTTGTGGGGATGAGGCCCTTGTCCCCATCAACATGGGGACATGGTGCTTTGAGGGGTCACAGACCCCCAAAGCATCTTCCCCATGTTGAGGGCATGTGGCCTGGTACAGTTCAGGAGGGGGGGCGCTCTCAAGTCCCCCCTCTTTTCCTGCGGCCTGCCAGGTTGCGTGCTCGGATAAAGGGTCTGGTATGGATTTTTGGGGGGAACTCCACGCCATTTTTTTTTACATTTGGCATGGACTTCCCCTTAAAATCAATACCAGACCTGATGGGTCTGGTATGGATATTTGGGGCGAACCGCACGTCATTTTTTTTAAATTGATACAGGGTTCCCCTTAATATCCAAACCAGACCTGAAGGGCCCCCATTTTTTTTTTATCAATTACTTTTCTCTGTATTGCTGGGAGCCGACAATTCATTATAGCCGCGAGTGCTTTTAAATGACTTTTTTTCCTTCAGAAATGACACTTTGTGCAGGGACAGTTCTAAGCACGGGAAACAAGCGCTGATTTACAGGCATACTATACACCCCCCCCCCAGGTACGAAACTTAAAGGAATATCTCACATTTATTGTTTCACTTTAAGCATTATTAAAATCACTGCTCCCGAAAAACCGGAGTTTTTAAAACTTTTTTTTGCATGGATACATGTCCCCTGGGGCAGGACCCGGGTCCCCAAACCCTTTTTAGGACAATAACTTGCATATTGGCCTTGATAATTAGCACTTTTGATTTCAAACGTTCGCATCCATTGTATTTAATAGGGCTCTAAAGTTCACGTGAACTTTAAGTCTGTTCGCAGGTTCTGGTGCGAACCGAAAGGGGGGTGTTCGGCTCATCCCTAACAGGGAGGTCTTATTCAAATACACTGAGTTCAATCAGGCCTCAAAGCCTATACTTCATTGAGGGTTGACTGGCGCTTAAGGGATACCTACACCGGAGGCATCTACTGTACAAGTGTGTTGCATAGCAGGAATTGTTATCACTCTTCATTTTATGTTACTTCATTACTTGTTAAACCCTTTGATTACAAACACTGCAGTATAATAGCTAGCACAAGAAAGAAGACCAGAGACTACACTTCTCACTGGGAGGTTTTGTGCTTTGGTTACAGTAAAAAGGACTGCATTATACCTCAGGGGGAGCTCTTGAGAAATTTTATTGGGCTGTGTTTGATATCCTTGCATTAGTGTGTTTAGTGCGGCCGTACTGGAAGTGGGAAGGTGGCCAGTGTCAAGGCATTGTCACTCTGAGCACTAGTCCCACTTGGAGACGCGCCTGCATTAGAGATTCAAGGAACCTTTTAAGTGTTAATAATTTGCAAACACATTGCACTATTATAGTAAGTTTGTATATTGATACAGCTATTATAATCACTGTTTTTATACCAGTTTCAGTAAACTTATATTCTGGTTAATCACAATTGGTGTGAGGTTTGTTCATTATCCTAACAGGTGGAACAACGGATGCCCAGATAATGGTAAAGGTACACTATATGCACATTGTTATCGTGGGATTGTTCCTTGTTGTAACAGCTTCACATCAAGACTGTTACACAGCTGTGTCAAGCGGGCTGAGACAATTTATTTGGGGGTAGAAGAGCAGAGTACAGGCCCAAACAATTACCAGCAGCTCCTTCGGGGGTCAGTGCTACATATGGAACCCCTAATATGTAAATGATGAACGTAGTATATGTTAATGTAAAATACTAATGAGAGGCTGCGACCTCCTCTGTTAATGACTCCTGTTGTGACTATTGCCCCTTGTCCATTTTTGAAAACTTTAATAAAATATATATTTGAAAAAAAATTATATTTCTTTATTCACAAGGATGGATTTGTTGAAAGGTTCCTTGAACCAACTAGAGCGACTACTTCACCTTTGCTATCAATGAACTATTGTCTTGCAACCTTTGAGAAAGTGGCCTAAAGAACTGCTGCCCCCAGATTTTACTGAGTATTCTTGGAGAGTTGCACAATGCCCGTGGATTCTGTCTGTACAGATTGAGTCTAGAAAGTATGTTTGACTGCATGAAGTGGTAGTAAAACAATATTTAAATGTAATCAGTAAAAATACCAGATTCTGTCTTTATGTTAGCTTTCTGTAATTCCCTTTAGTAAGAATCGGAGTGCAATAGGGAAAGGGTGAGCTAGGTATAATAATTACTTCAGAAGTGTTCTCAGGGCTGGATTAACATGTCAGGAGCCTATAGGCAGAAAAATATATGGCACCTCAAGCCTCACCAAAAACCACAGGCAAAAAAATATTGCAGACATACCAATTCTATGGTAAAAATACATTGTGTATATCGCTGAGGGTTGTCTGGGCCTACTTTCCGTATACACTGCACACATATGCTACATGCACTGCACCCAGAAAATACTTCTTAATTATTGTGCTATGTAAAAAAGTCTTCCAAGCTCTTGCATTGCAAGTGCTTTTCAGCGCACACAAATTCTGATTAGAAAATGTAATGTACAGCACATCTTAGGCCGGTTTCACACTGATGCATTGCAGTTTGGCCACAGCACTTGTGTATTGCCGATTTTTGTGCACTTTACCTGCGGTTTTAGCTGCGGTCCTAAAGACTTTCTATTAGGTCATGTGATTTTTCTGCAGTTTCTAAAAAACGCACCAAAAGTCCTGCATGTTGCATTTTTGGTGTGTTTTCAGAAACTGCAGCAAAAATGTACAACAAAATAGAAAGTCTAAGCAAAAATATTCCCGCCACTAACCAAGTCTGTGGGTGAGGGTACTGCTGCAAACACTGGAGGTAATGTCAGAACCCAAATAAAGTGTAAACGTAAAAATAGTGCTGCGCTGTAAATAAATAAGGTGAAAATAAAGTGCAAAAGTGCTCAGTGACAGGTACACTTAACAGAGGCAATAAACCTGAGGTCAATAAATTGCGAATTCTTAAAGTGTCAAAAAGGAATAACCAATGCTCAGTAAATACTCAATGCTCAAAGGTTGTTGCTTAAGTAGACTATTGTAGACTATTGATATCCATATGGTGTGCAAATAAAGTGAAAAAATGCTCAGTGAAGAGTGCACTAAAGAATGCAAATTCCTATAAATGCATAACAAATCCTAAAAAGGTATAAAAGCGTGTCACTTGCTCATCTTGTAAAAATACATACATATAAATATACGCAATGGAATACTTATAAGTAAAAGAAACGGGTGAAAGGAATAATGTCCATAAAATATAAAGTGCAGGATCAATAGGTGACTATATAATAACAGTGTTGAAAAGTAAGGTGCTGGTGCTGGTGACCACTCTCTGGCACGGAGTACTAATAACGGGTTATTTCCTGACTTCTGTGCAACGTAATGTGTAGATGTCCCCTTAACTTACCGCTGTAAGGTAACAGCATGTGGGTATATCTTTTTATGAAACCAATATGTCTCCTGGCAAACTCCTAGTCTGGCGTCTCCGGCTCCACTGGTGTGTGTCTCCTATCTGGAATCAGAGTCCCCTTTTTTGTCCCTGGTATGTCTGCATCAGGTGGGCCTCACAATGGGGCATTGGGAGATGTAAAGAAGGATGCACGATAGTGTAGTATTTCAAATATTTATTGGGTGATAACAACAAATAAAACAGGGTACTCACAATGGGAAGTATCAAACAGGCATGTAAATACGAGCAGCGAGCTCGCCCACGTCACTTCCGGTGCCTAGTGTTCCCGAGGCGTGTTCGTCACAGTCATGTGACTTCATCAGGGAGTAACTAGAGGCTTTAGGAAGTGTCATAATAGAAAGTCTATAAGACTGGCTAATACCGCAGGTAAAGAGCATGAAAATTGCCAATATACCCACATTCTGGCCAAACTGCAATGGGAAACTTATACAATGCAGTGGCTCTTACACACAAAATAACATACAGGGATTGGTTTCCTAAGGGCAAGTAGGCTGGTAACTTTGCAAGGTAATTTGCACTTTGAAAGAGAATTTTCTCCAGGCTTTAGTAAAGAGGATACCATTTTACTGTGCACAGAATATCCGATCACATGCAACAAAAATAAAAACATTTTTACTTGCAGATGATTACATGGGAGAAGTCAGTAGAGCTTCACCTCATTCACTAAGTTCTAGGGAAAATTGCTTTCAGCAGTCAAATGATGATTTATTTATTGCAGGCATCTATGTATGTACAGTACAACATAATGTTTAAAGTGCAGTGGTCAGGAATACCGTATATACTCGAGTATAAGCCGACCCGAGTATAAGCCGAGGTACCTAATGTTGCCACAAAAACTGGGAAAATTTACTGACTCGAGTATAAGCCGAGGGTCAACAATGCCTCACTGTTCCCATCCTTACTGTTCCCATCCTTACTGTTCCCATTCTTACTGTTCCCATCCTTACTGTTCCTATCCTCACTGTTCCCTATCCTCACTGTTCCCTATCCTCACTGTTCCCTATCCTCACTGTTTCCTATCCTCACTGTTCCCTATCCTCACTGTTCCCTAGCTCACTGTTCCTATCCTCACGGTGTTCCGCCAATCACAGACGTCTGCTGGGAAACTGAGGATGAGAGAACGTTCGTGATAGGCGGAGAGTGTCTGCTGAGAATCGCCTATCACGGAAGGGACCAGGAAGAGACGGCGGGATTTAAACGATGGACGCTGCAGCCTCTCAACTTTTTTTCAGGTACTATTTACAATGTAAAATTTTTCTGACTCGAGTATAAGCCGAGGGGGGGGGACTTTCAGCCCAAAAAAAAGGGCTGAAAATCTCGGCTTATACTCGAGTATATACGGTACATAAAGTACAAACAGATGTCAAGATTATCTAACAAACATCATGACATATAGAATGCTGGGACGAGGAGTATGTAACATAATGTGCATGGAGTGCAGTAGTCAATTTACCATAATGCACTTGTTAAAGAGCACACTTTGTGATGTTAAGGGACAATACATCTATAGGGCCATAAAAAATAACATGTTACTTATCCAGGAGAGGGGGGGAGAACCAAGAGAGGGACCCGAGGGGGGAGGAGGAGCCGATCGAAAAAGGCCAAGGGTGTAAGAGATGCTGGTATATTTAATCTCAGCAAAAATACACTCACGGATAATGAAAAGTTTGTGTTAGATCACGGACTCAAATTTGCCCCTGATAAACCTTTAAGCAAATTTGGTACATTCATGGACATCCAGAAATATATCCGGAAGGTTAACATCAAAAGATATTTTCTGTCCCAAAATTTCACCACCCCCTTGCAAGAGATCACTGGGGTTAGACATTCTGGTCTATCCAACGCCTCACTCTTTAATCCGCCTGGTTTTGTACCTCCATCGATCTCAGTTTTCAAAGAGCTTGTCCTAAAAGATCTAGATCTATTAAAAATTAAGAGGAATTACCAAGACTCTCGCTTTCGAGAAGGACTAAAAACCTTGAAAGAGAGAAACGATATCATTATCCGCCCCGCCGATAATGGGGGAGGAATAGTGGTAATGGATAAGAGTGCATATGTTTCTGAGATGGAGAGGATTCTATCCGACTCTGAGACATATATACCATTGAACCATGATCCTATTTTTAAATTTAAACGGGAACTTATTGCCCTCATAGAGAATGGTTATGAAAATAACCTTCTTAACAAAAAAGAAAGAGATTTCTTAATCCCGTCAGCTCCCAGGAAGCCAATCATGTACTTTTTGCCAAAGGTGCACAAGAGTCTTATCAACCCTCCCGGGAGGCCCATCATCAGTGGGTTGGACTCTATAACCTCCAGAATTGGCAAGTACATCGATGGCTTCCTGCAACCTTTGGTGTCTAGCACTCCTTCCCATATTAAGGATTCCGCACAGGTTATCCGTCTGTTTGAGGACTTGGAGTGGAGGGATGGCTACATTCTGGCCACTGCGGATGTGGCCTCCCTCTACACCATTATTTCTCATGCGGATGGATTGGAAGCTGTGGAGGCTTTCCTGAGGAGAGACTCTGAGCTAATGCCCTTTCAAAGGGAATTCATTTTGGAATTATTGAGGTACGCTATGACCCATAATTATTTCTGGTTTGGGGGGACTCATTACCTCCAAAGCAGAGGGGTTGCTATGGGCGCAAAATTTGCACCCAGCATGGCCAATCTATTCATGGCCAAATGGGAGGAGGATGTCGTCTATGCCAACCAGAGACCAGAATTGATCTTTTGGGGTCGATACATTGACGACATCCTCCTCCTGTGGAATGGCGATATGACGTCATTGAATTCTTTTATGCAATATCTCAATGATAACCTGTTGGGGATTGTATTAGAATTTGTAGCCAGCACTGAGACCAATAATTTTTGGGATCTCAATATACGGATAAAAAACGGTGCCTTTAATATATCCACTTTTTTTAAGAGCACCGACCGCAATGGTTACATTGGACAGGGTAGTTGCCATCACCCCTCATGGCTTAAGGCGGTCCCTAAAAGTCAGTTTCAGCGTTTGAGGCGGAATTGCACCTTGAGAGAAGACTACTTTATGCAGGCCAATACCTTGAAAGAGCGATTCATTGAGAAGGGTTATTTGGCCCATGAGCTTAATATCATTATCACTGAGGTGGCCAATATTGATCGTACCTCGGTTCTCCAACCAAAAGTTAGAGTGTCTTCTAATGAAACCAATTACAACCTTGCAATGGTGACTACTTTTTCACAACAACATCGTGATATCAAGAAAATCTTAAACAAACATTGGGGGGTTCTTAAGAATGACAAGATTCTGGGGCCGGTTCTTCCCGATCGGCCGCAGATTGTCTTTAGAGGTGTTCCCCCTCTTAAACTTCAGTTAGCCCCTAATATTCTGGATGCCCCTAATAGAGTGTCTTTTTTTCAAAAATCTAAAGGTTATTTTCCTTGTCACAATTGCAACGTGTGTGCAATTAACAAGGATAGGAGGAGGAAAATATGCCAGTTTAAATCGCACACCACGGGCAAGGTTTATGATATCAGCACCTTTATTACGTGTACTTCCCTCAATGTGTTTTACCTGTTGATTTGCCCTTGCGGTCTCCAGTACGTGGGTCGCACGACACGTGCTATGCATGTTCGTGTAAATGAACACATAACGAATATCAGAAAAGGTTTCCCGAAACATACAGTGTCTCGGCATTACTTGGAGCACCACAAGAAAAATCCAAGATGCACCACTTTTCTGGCCATTGACCGATTTACCCCACATTGGCGGGGTAGTATGTCCAAGCGGGAGATCTCTAGACTTGAAACCCGCTGGATATACGATTTAAAGTGTTACACCCCTTTCGGCATGAATGTCGATTGGGATGTGAACTGCTTTATTAACAATAGTTAATCCCCCAAGTCATGAGCTGTGGCGTTGTGTTCGGGTTTTTTTTTGGTTTTAGCACCTCCAAGATGAGATTCTAGAATCTTTGAGTCTCTATTACAATATTTTAATATATATTTTTTTGGAATGGTTCACATTTTTTATAAATACAAAAGCATATATTTTTCATGATGTCATGTATCATATAGTCTGCCAGGACTATTTAACGACATATTGTTGATATGCCGGTTGGACGCTAGTGGGCAGCGTCCCACCCGCATGTTTAGTTTTAATGTTTATATTTTATTATTTATTTTTTTGGTATATACAACTCATGTGTACACCTCTGGGAGCCTCCTTTTATCTCCTCCCTTTAGTGTTTATACCTGAGTTTTATTTTAGTTATTCATTTTTATATTTTTTATTTTTCATTAAATATAATATTAATTGAGTAATTTTTAAGTTTACTATTATCATTAATTTGATGATGTCTTATTTATTGTTTTTTTCTGGTCTATTAATACAGTGTTATTCTGTGCTTCATTCACTTTACCTGTGTACCCTTGCTGTTTTAGTCAGGATGTATGCTGCCCTATTCTGATGTCCCTCACCTATGTAACTTCTGGGTCGGAGTTTTGGTCATCTGACAGGATGTTTACATCTTTGTTAGGGAGGTGGCTTTCATGAGATGGCCCGTACCTATACTACTTCCGGCGGATGTAGATGCTAGTCCGTCTACCCGGAAGTGATACTTACTATGCTGGTTTGTTCTTCCTGCCCTTTTGGTTTGCGGCCGTACTGCGCATGCGCGGCCGCGAGTGACCAATCAGTTTGGATCTCTGGTTGGCGCGATTGCAGTGTGCAGGACATGCTGGCTTTTTTAATGTGAGTTGTTAATTTGTTATTTTATTCAGCTGATGTCCAGCCATGCTGCTCCTGCATTGGTCAGCATGATCTGGATCATTATGTATATATGTGGGCGTGCTTACATCTTTGGCCACGCCTCTGATGATATCCACATAGGATGAAACATGTCAGGCTGGCTGGTGGAAGCACGCTGAGAGCCGCGGATTTGTTACCTTTTTACATGCCTTTGATGATCTTGTACACCTGTAAGTAGACTACAATAAATGCTGTATGTTTTTACATTACGGGCTTCACTATGTCAGTCTCTTTCATCATATTTGGGTTATACCATCTGCTGAGACTTGTCTAGCATCCATGCACATCGTTTATGTTCTGGAATTTGCTTTGTTACCAATGCTGATGATTGTTCCTGTGATTGATCCATCCGATCTGGAGTGTTTTGCCTCAACGTCAACCCTCTGCATTGTATGATTACATCGCCCACTACTTTTCACTTTCTGGTAAGCAGATTGTGAGCACGTTGGTGTGGTGTTCCTTTTTGTGTACACTGAAGTTTGGTGGTGGTTTCACAGCAATCTTGCATCTATGACATGTTAACTGTGTTTTATACCTGGACTTTTATTTGCCACATTGATTTTCACTGAATCACATTGAAGCGCTGCATTTTTTGGATTACTTATCCACTTAAGCCCTGGACTATTTTGCTGGCCAAAGACCAGAGCACTTTTTGCGATTCGGCACTGCGACGCTTTAACTGACAATTACACGGTCGTGCGACGTGGCTCCCATACAAAATTGACTTCCTTTTTTTCCCACAAATAGAGCTTTTTTTGGTGTTATTTGATCACCTCTGCAGGTTTTTATTTTTTGCGCTATAAACAAAAATGGAGCGACAATTTTGAAAAAAATTCAATATTTTTTACTTTTCGCTATAATAAATATCCCCAAAAAATATATATAAAAATGTTTAGGCCGATACGTATTCTTCTAGATATTTTTGGTAAAAAAAAACGCAATAAGCGTATATTGATTGGTTTGCGCAAAAGTTATAGCGTCTACAAAATAGGGGATAGAATTATGGCATTTTTATTATAATTCTTTTTTTACTAGTAATGGCGGCGATCTGCGATTTTTATCATGACTGTGACTTTATGGCGGACACATCAGACACTTTTGACCCATTTTTGTGACCATTGTCATTTTTACAGGGATCAGTGCTATAACAATGCACTGATTACTGTGAAAATGACTGGGGAGTGCTTCTAACTGTAGGGGGGTGGGCTACATGTGTCACAACAGTGATCACCGCTTCCAATTACAGGAAGCAGTGATCACTGTCCTGTCACTAGGAAGACTGGGGAAATGCTTGTTTACAATAGCATTTCCCAGTTCTTCCTCACCGTGACACGATCGCGGGTATGCCCGCGGACATCGAGTCCCCGGGACCCGCGGTCGGAGTCACAGAGCTTGCGGCGCGCGCGCATCCACAATGCCGCTCTCTTAAAGGGGATGTATATATACGTCCTTTATGCCTGCCCGTGCCATGCTGAAGACGTATATCTGCGTGCGGCGGGTGGCAAGCGGTTATGCTACGATGTACTACTGACCCCTCACCTCTGTAGCTTACCACCAATTACTGTATCATCCCTATGCTGCCTTCCAGAATTCCACCTGGCATTGAACAGAAGGTCAGCTATAGTTAGTCCCAGTGTGCGGATTACAGCATCTGACTTATGTGGGACATTATTGGAACATCTTGGGATCCATGGGACGTTAGTGAAGCAACGGGACAATCCAAGATAGTTGGGAGGTTTGGTGATAGCATAGGCAGCAGAAGCACCATTACTAGAACAGCTACAACTAAAAGTAAACTAAATCCAGCCCTGAATGTTCTGCTGCTCATTTATTGTCCAATAAGCATACTAAGGGTGGAGCAGTGACCAAGTTCTATTGCTTAATTGCAGTCAAGGAAAAGTGGGGTCATCATTCTTTTTATACTGTATGGCAACGGTGTGGATACAGTGACTGAATTTAAAGACTGGCTGAGTTAAAAATCCTTTGGTCAGTTAAGAGCTTCTACATATGCATATTTTACCTGTTTATCTGTTTGCCCGAAGATCATTTTAAAGCTCTTTTCACTTTTAAGATATTATTCATCTCTGAATATATATCTCTTATATTGAAATATCTGTGTGCCTTGACAGAATTAAGTTCACTTATTTCAGATATGCAATCAAAGATAATGATGGAATAATTTGATATTTAAAATAGTTATCTCTATATATATATATATATATATATATATATATATATATATATATATTGTGAGGGGGTTAGCTTGGCAGCGGGTGTGTGTGACCCCCGGGATGGGCTCCCCACACAAAAACAGGCCCAGCAAACGGAGGTTGTGGTTTTCAAAATCAAAAAAAAGGTGCGGTTTATTTTCTATTTACAGTGACAAAACACAGCAAAGCCAAAAGAAACATAAACAAATTAAATCCTGGTCAACTTGACCTCTGACTAAACATACAGGTTTCCTAACTAACAACTGGGATCAGCCTAGTGCTGTCCTAGTCCCTAAGTCCCTGGTTTTAAATGTCCAAGCAAATAGCCACACAGGCTTTGTCTCACCGCACAGGGGTTCACTCTCCCTAGACAGTCCACACAGGTCTGGGTCCAGGCATGAGCTAACATCTAATGAAGCTGGGAGTTCTTATAGAGGCCTAAATGAGCTGACAAGTTTCAGCTGGTCTCATCAACTCCCTGTCTGTACGACGCCCCACACTCTCCCTAGAGGTATGAGTCATCCATGAGCCCACTAGCCTTAGCTGGGCTTATACAACTCTCCACCTAGTTGTATAAGTCGGCGTAAAGCCTGAATCTGGGCGAAATATATCTACCCCCCTGGATGCAACCAGGTGACTTTACCTTCCTGCTGTCACATACCCCCCCCCTCTTGTTTTAACCTCGGGGTTGGAACACCAGCAATCAGGCATTCATGTACTCGAGACAAAGCATCCACATTCCCCATTTGAACGCCAGGGCGATGCTTTACTGTGAAGTTGAATTCCTGGAGGGCCAGGAACCACCTATTCACTCTTCTATTTGTTTCCTTGTTTTGAGCCATCCACTTTAACGGAGCGTGATCCGTAACCATGTCAAAGTGCCTACCTAGCAGGTAGTACCGAAGGGAATCTAGAGCCCACTTCACCGCTAAACACTCCTTTTCAACGGTGGCGTAATTTACCTCATGGGACTTCAACTTCCTGCTGAGGTAAATGACTGGGTGCTCTTCCCCGTTCCAGACCTGGGACAATACTGCTCCTAACCCCACATCTGACGCATCACTTTGTACGACAAAGTCTTTAGAGAAGTCGGGTGAGTACAACACTGGCTGGCTACATAAGGCTTGTTTCAAGAATTGGAATGCTGCCTCAGCCTCGGGGGTCCATTTAATCATGACCGACCCTTTCCCCTTCGTTAGGTTGGTTAGGGGCACAGCCTTAGAGGCAAAGTGGGGAATGAATCGCCGATAATACCCAGCGATTCCCAGAAAGGCTCGTACCTGCTTCTTGCTGTTGGGACGTGGCCAACTCTGGATGGCCTAGACTTTGTTGAGTTGGGGTTTTATTACTCCCCTCCCAATGGTGTACCCAAGATATTTGGCCTCCTCCTGCCCAATGGTACACTTCTTGGGGTTAGCCGTAAACCCCGCTTCCCGAACAGAGTCCAGGACTGCTTGCACTTTTGGCAGATGTGAGGCCCAATCTGTGCTATGGACAATTACGTCATCCAGGTAAGCCGCAGCATACTTCCGATGGGGCCTCAGCATCTGGTCCATTTTCCGCTGGAATGTGGCCGGCGCATTCTGTAACCCGAACGGCATTCTTTTATATTGGAACGCCCCGTCTGGGGTTACAAATGCGGTTTTCTCTTTGGCCAATTTGGCCAGGGGGATTTGCCAATACCCTTTTGTGAGGTCAAGAGTCGTCATGTATCGGGCTGTTCCCAGCCGGTCGATCAACTCATCTATACGTGGCATGGGGTAGGTGTCAAATTTTGTAACTTTGTTCAACTGACGAAAATCGTTACAAAATCGCCAGCTCCCATCCGGTTTAGGCACCAACACAATGGGACTAGACCAATCACTTTGGGACTCCTCTATCACCCCTAAGTTCAGCATTTTCTGTACTTCCTCCCGTATTGCCTCCCGTCGGGCCTCTGGGATCCGATAGGGTTTTAACTTCACCCTTTCACCGGGCGGGGTAATGATGTCATGCTCTACCCCAGATGTTTGTCCCGGCAGCTCAGAGAATACCTCCTTGTTGCGAAGCACAAACTCCTTAACCTCCTGTTGTTGGGGTTGTGACAAGGTGGCTGCTATTCCAACCTCAGGAATCACGCAACCAGTTTGAGCTGGTGACCAAGTGTCTGCGACTAGGGACTCTCTATCCCTCCAGGCTTTCAACAGATTAACGTGATAGATCTGTTCGGGCTTTCGCCTTCCTGGTTGTCTGACCTTGTAATTCACTTCGCTCACTTTTTCCATTATCTCGTAGGGGCCTTGCCATTTGGCAAGGAATTTACTTTCAACCGTAGGGACAAGTACCAGTATCCTATCCCCCGGGGAAAAGGTACGGGTCTTGGCTCCACGGTTGTACACTCTCTGCTGTGCTAACTGCGCTTGGGCCAAATGTTCCTTCACGATGGGCATTACCTGTGCAATTCGGTCTTGCATCAGGGCGACATGCTCAATCACACTCCTGTGGGGAGAACTCTCACTTTCCCAAGTTTCCTTGGCAATATCCAACAGCCCTCTTGGGTGTCTCCCATACAGTAACTCAAAGGGGGAGAATCCCGTAGAGGATTGGGGCACCTCCCTAATAGCAAACATCAGATAAGGAAGTAGACAGTCCCAATCCTTTCCATCTCTATCCACCACTTTCTTCAACATTTGCTTTAGGGTTTTGTTGAATCTTTCAACCAGCCCATCGGTTTGGGGGTGATACACAGATGTACGTAATTGCGTCACTTTGAACAATTTACACAGCTCCTTCATAACCCGGGACATAAAGGGTGTACCTTGGTCCGTAAGCAGTTCTCTACAAATACCCACCCGGCTAAACACAAGAGATAGCTCTTTGGCTATGGTTTTGGCCGAGGTATTTCGGAGAGGGATCGCTTCTGGATAACGGGTGGCATAGTCCATTATAACTAATATGTACTGGTGCCCCCTAGCGGACTTGATTATAGGACCTACCAAATCCATGGCGATCCTCTCAAACGGGACCTCAATGATGGGTAGAGGGACCAGCGGGCTACGGAAATGTGGCATCGGGGCCGACCTCTGACACACAGGGCAGGAGGAACAATAATTTTCTATGTCCTTTATCACCCCCGGCCAATAGAATCTCTGTAATACCCTCTCTCGGGTTTTCTCTGTCCCCAGATGACCTCCAAGAATGTGCCCATGGGCCAACTCCAACACCAACTTCCTGTAAGGTTTGGGCACCACAAGCTGCTCAACGGTTTCTTCTGCCCTTTTTGCCACCCGATACAGTAGGTCCTTCTCTACGCTGAAGTATGGGTAAGTGTAGGTATT
The DNA here is from genome assembly GCA_029206835.1 of Rana muscosa. Lineage (NCBI taxonomy): Eukaryota > Metazoa > Chordata > Amphibia > Anura > Ranidae > Rana > Rana muscosa. The sequence goes on from CM055121.1 coordinate 183,539,324, forward strand.
ATCTGGGTTCACTAACTCGCCATCTATTTTCACTACGTTTTCCCGTGCCTTTATTAGGGCGGGGTCTTTCAACTGTTCTGTGGCAAAGTTTTCCCTGTGAACCTCAAGATCAGAAAACTCCACAGACGGTAGGTTTTCGTCTGAGGAGGTGGGCTCCTCTCCAGTTTCTTGAGTCTCCCCTGCCAATACTGATAAGGGAAATTCCGGAGAGTCCTCACCACTCTCAGGGGAGTTCTGGCTATCCCATTCCTGGTACATAGGGGCACCAGTGGGGGGCTCAGGATCATCCCACAGTTCCCAGAACTTCGGAAAATCCCTTCCCACAATGGCGTCATGCGGTAACTGAGATACTAAGCCCACTGGATGAGAGAGGGTACCTTTGGGGGTCTCGAAACACACTGTAGTCACTGGATACTCTCGGGTGTCCCCATGCACACAAATAACAGCTACCTTGCTATTCCCAGAGACCTCTGTTTTAACTAACTCAGCCTTTATCAGGGTCACAAGGCTACCTGAATCCAGCAATACCACAACATTTCTACCATTAACACACATTTTGCATAAATGTTTCTCAGTTCCTCGAATGGCAGTGCATGCGACTGTCGCACACAGCGACTGACGTCTGCCCATCAGAAAGTCACACTGCATGGGTTCCTCCACAACCGGGCAATTGGCTGCAATATGTCCCGCTTGCCGGCAGCGGTAGCAAACGATCCTTCTTGCCGCCTCTTGAGCCGCTGATTTCCCAGGCTGTTCTCGCCAAACTTGGGGTAGAGCTCCCACCCTCTCACTCTCTCCACCCTCACCCCTTGGAATCCTCTTATCCGCCCCTGGGGATGGTCTGGTCTTAGGGTGGAAAGTCCGAGTGTCTCTGGAAGAGGCCGTCAGGTTCTCTGTAGCCAAGTATTTCTCCACACGATCCACAAGACCATCGGCCGTCTCTGGGTCTCCATGGCTTACCCACTTTTGGATGGCAGTAGGAAGAGCTCTCAAAAACCGATCCATTACAACACGTTCCACAATCTTTGGTGCGGACAAAGTCTCTGGCTGTAGCCACTTTCTGCTCAGGTGAATGAGATCATACATTTGAGACCTGGGGGGTTTTCCAAGCTGGAAAGTCCAGTTATGCACATGCTGAGCCCGGACAGCCTGGGTGACACCCAGCCTTGCCAATATTTCAGCTTTTAGCATCACATAGTCTTTTGCTTGGTCAGGCTCTAGGTCATAGTAAGCCTTCTGCGATTCACCAGTTAACAGAGGAGCCACCAGTCCAGCCCACTGCTCCTCAGGCCACTTTTCTCTTTCAGCAGTCCTTTCAAATGTGGTCAAAAATACCTCTGGATCATCCTCTCCAGTCATTTTTGTCAATAAACGACTCACCCCAAAGGACGCGGTATTAGTGGGACGGCTTTCCTCACTGGTCTGCGGATGTTGCTGCATTACTGCTTCCATTTGTTGTAGTCTCTGCTCTTGCTTCTGTAACAGGTCTATGAAGCGGGCCTCAGATTGCTGCTGGGCTTGTTGCTGAGCTTCCAGACTCTGTTGGTGAGCTTGCTGCTGGGCTGCAAGGCTCTGTTGATGAGCTTGCTGCTGGGCTGCGAAGTTCTGTTGTTGAGCTGCAAGGCTCTTTTGCAAACCTGCATTTGTCTGCTGTTGATTGGCATTTGCTAGAGCCAGCTGCTTCAGTATCTCCTCCATGCTGGCTTAAAAAAAAACTGCCCGCATTCTCCACCAACTGTGAGGGGGTTAGCTTGGCAGCGGGTGTGTGTGACCCCCGGGATGGGCTCCCCACACAAAAACAGGCCCAGCAAACGGAGGTTGTGGTTTTCAAAATCAAAAAAAAGGTGCGGTTTATTTTCTATTTACAGTGACAAAACACAGCAAAGCCAAAAGAAACATAAACAAATTAAATCCTGGTCAACTTGACCTCTGACTAAACATACAGGTTTCCTAACTAACAACTGGGATCAGCCTAGTGCTGTCCTAGTCCCTAAGTCCCTGGTTTTAAATGTCCAAGCAAATAGCCACACAGGCTTTGTCTCACCGCACAGGGGTTCACTCTCCCTAGACAGTCCACACAGGTCTGGGTCCAGGCATGAGCTAACATCTAATGAAGCTGGGAGTTCTTATAGAGGCCTAAATGAGCTGACAAGTTTCAGCTGGTCTCATCAACTCCCTGTCTGTACGACGCCCCACACTCTCCCTAGAGGTATGAGTCATCCATGAGCCCACTAGCCTTAGCTGGGCTTATACAACTCTCCACCTAGTTGTATAAGTCGGCGTAAAGCCTGAATCTGGGCGAAATATATCTACCCCCCTGGATGCAACCAGGTGACTTTACCTTCCTGCTGTCACAATATATATATATATATATATATATATAAATATATATCCAATTCCCCTCCCTCACCCCCATCCCCCCCAAAAAGTATATCAAACTAAGTGTTAATGTAATTAAGTTCTCATCTTAAAACTCCTTTACTGATTAAGACATCTCATTAATTTATGATGCAAAATAAAGTCAATCTTTGCTCATTTTCAGCTGCATATTCAAGTGGGTAAGTGATAAAGTCCATCACCAACGGCAAATTAAATGAACATCCTTTACAGACAGCTGGTGTATAATTCATGAACAGGGAGCTACACCTGAGAATTGTAGTGATGATTAGCAGACGTTAAATACTATCTCACTATTCCACAGGCATGTAATATATTCTAAGTTAAACATTATTAAATTGCGAAAATCCAGAATTTAGACTTTTTACATAAAATTGGAAGTCAGTATGTGTATTTGACACATTTTTGAAGAAATACGTAAAACCTGAAATATTGTTCAATATAGATTATATGCTGACAATGTAAATATTTTACTATTTAGAGAAACAGGTTATTTCAGTGAACAGTGTACAATGGATGTGTACTGTGGACATAGATATGTCATCATAACGTTTCAAAAGAGTAAAAGGTTAATGGCGCATTAGGGGTGGAACACCACCAGGTCAACATACTAAAATAATATAGTGGAAACCATCTGCACAGGGGAAGGTAAAAAGTAAAAAAAGTCACTGCAATGTGTGGAAAATGTCCAAACAAAAGTCACTACAGTACATTTGTGAATGTGATAGTTAGATAAACTTATGGCTGCTCAACCCAAGAGATTGAAGTAGTCTCTGTTGATGCACAAAATAACAAGAAGGGGGTGCCAATTAAGTGTATTACTAAAATATAGTCGTTTTTTTTTTTTTAAAGACACCCTAGGGTGGTTCCAGACACTTCTGGGTTCATCTGTCAACGTCCAGTCCACCTGCAAGATCTGACACAACAAAGGAATGCACTACTGAGTCCCACAGCGGTGTTCTGTTGATGAGCGAGTTTTTATCCTAAAATTGTAAGTTGCATGTTTTTTTTAAATAAACTGAATATATTTTAATACTACACTTAGTTCGCACTCTCTTCTTGTCCTTTCATCATAACGTCTGCCACACATATACATAGAAGACTGATGGAAGAATAATACCACATGGTCAACCCAGTCCGCCTTTTTTTTCTTCATTTATTTCATATTAGGAGAGACCTATGTTTATTCAAAGCATTTTTAATTCACTTATTACTGATTGGTTCATTACCGCTGCTGGACGTCTGTTCCAGGCGTCAGCTACTTTTTCTGTAAAATACCGGTAATACTTTTTATTATTACACTTCAACTTTCCTTCAGAGAGTTTAAAGCCATGCTTCTGTGTTCTTGAGCTCAGCAGGTCATGATATTACATGGAAATAGTCAATTTCTTTGGTACTACTGACCTACTGTTTATGAGCCAACAAAAAAACTGATTTTTCATTTAAAGGCCTGGATTTGAACTTGAAGTTGTGGCAGTCCCCTGCATCAGTTAGTTCCACCACTTTGTCCCAGCACTGTAAACATTGACTACTTTACGTGACTTGCATGCACCTGCTTTCTTGTTCTTAGTCCTGCCCTGAATTTTGCGCAAAAATGTTAGCAACCCAGTTCCAGCGTTTGCATTCTTTGCTAAATAAAATAATGCACCTACAGGTAGATGATGGCAAAATACAACACCCTACATTTTTGGAAAAAACCTAAGTAAGTGGATATACAAAATGTACCATACTGCAATGCCATCGTAGGGAAGAGATGTATGTTGAATCAGTAGAGTGCACAAAATGTTGCCATAAAGCAGCAATGTAGGTAGATTAGTTACTAAATGAAATATATTGGAATATAGCACATCATAATAATAAAAATCTCAACATGAAAACAGAAGAGGCTCAGCATTCACTCACTCATGCGCAAACAAATGGCACTAATTAAATGAGCAAGAACACATCTTGCACTATAGAGCCGTGGGAATTCAAGGTTTCAGGTACCCTAATGTAATACAGATGTAAAGTGGTTTGAAAGCGTCACCATTTATGCCTGTTATATATCCGCTCCAGCATGAAAAAGCACTTGAGGGCAGCTGTGACACTTAGGAGAGCAATGAATAGAATAAGGAATACTCTAACCATTCCCACACTTGAGATCCGTGAAGTGGTTTCAAAGCGCTGTGACTTGAGATCATGGTATAAGTATCAAAGGATCAAGAATGTCAGATGCCTGGCGCTAATATATTCAGGGTTTATCAAGTGTAAAATACTTTTACACATGAATGACACAAATACTAAACTGATTGATATGGCAATCATGTTTCACATTTTCAACTTTTGAAAAGCAATTTTAAACTGTCAGTATTCATATCCACAGCAGAAAATACCATTACACTGGGAAAGTTTGGGATTATTATTTAGAGGAAAGTAGGTGCTTTGTATCAGGGTTGACAAGTTTAATTCTTTTGCTGTATAGGATTCTAAAAACGAACAAATATTCCATGCCGTTTCACAGAAAAAGATTGCACGGCTAACTAATAAAGAATTAAAAGACATTCTTCCATAGAATCTGACAGATGCTATGGACCCGCCTGTGTAGAACACACAATGCTTATACACACTATTGTTCATCTTTGCTTAGTTAAAGCGTATGGTACCGGAAATTTTTATTTACTCCGTGTGTGTTTAAATATACTGTATGTATTATTCAAACAGTAGTCTTCTACTGTTTCATGAACTTCATTCATTAGAAACACCTAGTGATCCCACCAGTCCTCCTTCTTGGAAACTGTTTTACCAATAGAAAAAATGTACATAGGCATTGCTTACCGCTTTCTGTCCTGCTTTTTCTAGCCTAAAATTTTCTGCATAAGAACAATACCAAAACAGAACACCTCCTGCACATGAGTACGATGATTTGGTGGAAGTTCTTCATAAACATCTGCTCCACCATACAGGTGAAGGACACACACCGCCTTGCTGCTCTCCTAGGACTGGGGAATTCCCAATATAACTACAAAAAAAAACTAACAATAGAGGTCGCAATAGCCTTGTGCATTATCCCACACACCGTGTATTAATAATCCACAAATAAATATTCTAACAAACAATGTGAAAATTACAGTGTTTCAAAGTAGGCATCAGCTTCCAAGTTGCTCAGTCCACTCAGCAGACTCCAGACCTCACACGACCCCTGGGGGATGTGGTTTACCCCCCATTAAGGGGAGGGGCAAATGGTTCTAATGCCAGGACTAATGGTATATATTTTAGTTAGACATGAGAGTCCAGAGATGGTTTGGCTCTGAGGAAGAGGGAGCTTCCCTCAAAACGCATAAGCCAGCTAGGATCCTGGTGGTGCCCTCATGAGGTCTGGAGTACACTGCGTGGACTCAGCAACTTGGAAGCTGATGCTTGCTTTGAAATGCTGTGATTTTCACATTGTGAGTTTATTTTTCATGGATAACTAATAAATGGTGCGTGGGATAATGCACTAGGCTGCTACTCCCCCCTTTGTTTTGTTTTTCTGTGTAAAAACCCTGAACTAGTGAAGTTAGAGTTTCTGATTAACATACTTGCTCCGGATCCATGACATAAAGGTTTAAAGCAAGGGTGTCCAACCATTTGACCTTCCTGGGCCACATTGGAAAAAGAGGAATTTTCTTGGGCCACACATAAAATACACTAACAATAAGGATAGCTGATGAGAAGAAAAAGTGGGGCAAATCACAAGTTAAAGATCACTGATATAGATAATGTACCTATCGAGTAGGGATGAGCTTCGAGTTCGAGTCGAACTCATGTTCGACTCGAACATTGCCTGTTCGCCCGTTCGCCGAACAGCAAACTATTTGGGGTGTTCGCGGCAAATTCGAAAAGCCGCGGAACACCCTGTAAAAGTCTATGGGAGAAATCTAAAGTGCTAATTTTAAAGGATTATATGCAAGTTATTGTCATAAAAAGTGTTTGGGGACCCGGGTCCTGCCCCAGGGGACATGTATCAATGCAAAAAAAGTTTTAAAAACTGACGTTTTTTCAGGAGCAGTGATTTTAATAATGCTTAAAGTGAAACAATAAAAGTGAAATATTCCTTTAAATTTCATACCTAGGGGGTGTGTATAGTATGCCTGTAAAGCAGCGCTTGTTTCCCGTGCTTAGAACTGTCCCTGCACAAAATGTAATTTCTGAAGGAAAAAAAGTCATTTAAAAGCACTCGCGGCTATAATGAATTGTCGGCTCCCGGCAATACAGAGAAAAGTCATTGATAAAAAAAAAATGCGTGGGGGTCCCCCCGAATTTAATTACCAGGCCCTTCAGGTCTGGTATGGATATTAAGGGGAACCCTTTAACCTGGCAGGCCTCAGGAAAAGAGGGGGGACGAGAGAGCGCTCCCCCCTCCTGAACCGTACCAGGCCACATGCCCTCAACATGGGCAGGATGCTTTGGGGGTCTGTGACCCCTCAAAGCACCATGTCCACATGTTGATGGGGACAAGGGCCTCATCCCCACAACCATTGCCAGGTGGTTGTGGGGATCTGCGGGCGGGGGGCATATCGGAATCTGGAAGACCCCTTTAACAAAGGGGACCCCCAGATCCCGCCCCCCCCTATGTGTATTGGTAAGGGGTACATTGTACCCCTACCATTTCACAAAGAAGGTGTAAAAAAAAGTAAAAAAAAAAACACACAGACACCGTTGGGAAAAGTTGAAAAAAAGATTCCAACGGCGGTAATCCACTCTCGGTTTCCTGCGATGGGTGATCTCCTCTCCGGGGTCCAGCGATGGATGATCTCTCCTCTCCGGGGTCCAGGCTCCAACGATGATGTCCAGTGCAGCAAGGAACAGCACTCTTCACCGGAGCGGAGGCCCCCCCAGGAATGTGCAGGTGACCCCGCCCCCTCTGATGTAACGCAGGTTTCCGTTGCATCAGAGGGGGCGGGGTCACCCGCACATCACTGGGGAAGCCCGGGTTTCCCCTTGCATCAGAGGGGGACGGGGTCACGTGATGGGTGGCCCCACCCTCAACTTCTTAAGAGCTGTCACTGGCTGAAGCCGCGTCATTCCCGGGGTGTCTCCGCTCCGGTGAAGAGTGCTGTTCCTCGCTGCGCTGGACATCATCGTTGGAGCCTGGACCACGGAGAGGAGAGATCATCCATCGCTGGACCCCGGAGAGGGGATCACCCATCGCAGAATACCGAGAGTGGATTACCACTGCTGGAATCTTTTTTTATTTTTTTATTTTTTTTAATAAAGGACTTTTCCCAAACGGTGTCTGTGTGGTTTTTTTTTTTAATTTACACTTTCTTTGTGAAATGGTAGGGGTACAATGTACCCCTTACCAATTCACATAGGGGGGCGGGATCTGGGGGTCCCCTTTGTTAAAGGGGTCTTCCAGATTCCAATAAGCCCCCCGCCCGCAGACCCCCACAACCACCGGGCAAGGGTTGTGGGGATGAGGCCCTTGTCCCCATCAACATGGGGGCATGGTGCTTTGAGGGGTCACAGACCCCCAAAGCATCCTGCCCATGTTGAGGGCATGTGGCCTGGTATGGTTCAGGAGGTGGGGGGCGCTCTCTTTTCCTGTGGCCTGCCAGGTTGCGTGCTCGGATAAAGGGTCTGGTATGGATTTTTGGGGGAACTCCACGCCATTTTTTTTTTATTTGGCGTGGAGTTCCCCTTAAAATCAATACCAGACCTAAAGGGTTTAGTATGGATATTTGGGGGGAACCCCACGTCATTTTTTTTTTAAATTTGATGCAGGGTTCCCCTTAATATCCATACCAGACCTAAAGGGCCTGGTAATTGAATTTGGAGGGACCACCACGCATTTTTTTTTTTTTTATCAATGACTTTTCTCTGTATTGCCGGGAGCCGAAAATTCATTATAGCCGCGAGTGCTTTTAAATTACATTTTTTCCTTTAGAAATGACACTGTGCAGGGACAGTTCTAAGCACGGGAAACAAGCGCGGCTTTACAGGCATACTATATACACACCCTAGTTACGAAATTTAAAGGAATATTTTACTTTTATTGTTTCACTTTAAGCATTATTAAAATCACTGCTCCCGAAAAAACTGCAGTTTTTAAAACTTTTTTTTGCATTGATACATGTCCCCTGGGGCAGGACCCGGGTCCCCAAACAGTTTTAATGACAATAACTTGCATATTAGCCTTTATAATTAGCACTTTTGATTTCAAACTTTCGAGTCCATTGTATTTAATAGGGTTCTAAAGTTTGCGCAAACTTTCTGTCTGTTCGCAGGTTCTGGTGCGAACCGAACAGGGGGGTGTTCGGCTCATCCCTAATCTTTAGTGAAACACATATAGTTTGATTGTGAATTTATATGTTTATAATTGATTCAACTACACACCATTATATGTTTTTAGCGCAACACAGGTAACTTTCATTTTCAGTATTGGAAGGGATATCTTCTTTTTGTGTTTGCAGCCTTATTTTATTTAACAAGCGCTTCTTTACAGGCATACTCTAGACACCCCCCAGGTATGAAATTTAAAGGAATATTTCACTTTTATTGTTTCACTTTAAGCATTATTAAAATCACTGCTAACGAAAAAACTTCAGTTTTTAAAACTTTTTTTTGCATTGATACATGTCCCCTGGGGCAGGACCCGGGTCCCCAAACACTTTTTATGACAATAACTTGCACATTAGCCTTTAAAATTAGCACTTTAGATTTTTTATGCTCGAGTCCCATAGACTTTAACGGTGTTCGCATGTTCGAACAAATTTATTGCCTGTTTGCAAGTTCTGGTGCGAACCAAACTGGAGGGTGTTTGGCTCATCCCTACTATCGAGTGATAAAACATAATTTTTTGGTAATATTTTTAATTATATAAGTAAAAGAGGGCAACATAAACTAGTATTTGGCACTGTTTTTGATAAACTAGCACATCAATATCTGGTTTAATGGATGTAGTATCAATTCTCAAGGTGCTCATCAGATATTTTGGTTCTAATTTTACCCTTTGTGTGCTTCATCCTTGAAAATAGTTGCTTAAAAAAAGAAGTGATGCGGAAAATTTATTATATGATTAGAAACTAGGCTTGTGCAATTAGTTTCGTAACGAATCGAAATTCGTCCGAATTTAGCAACTTTCGGACATTCGGAAGCATTCGAATTTCCGAACAAAGCAATTACGAATAAAACCGAATCCGAAATAAATTATACCGCAAAATAGCGAATGCCCGAATGTCTTCGGCATAATTCGTTATGAAAAAACTTACGAATGTACAAATCCATTGGAAACACAATAACACTCACTCTGCTCTGCTCTCTGCTTCTCCTTCACCGTGCTGAACTCCCTCTCAAAATGGTGTACAGGGGCGGAGGCTATAGCCGCATGTAAAAAACGAAAGTAAAATACGAGATTTCTAATCCATTCGAAGCACAATAACACTCTGCTCTGCTCTCTGCTTCTCCCTCACCGTGCTGAACCCTCTCAAAATGGTGTACAGGGGCGGAGGCTATAGCCGCATGTAAAAAACGAAAGTAAAATACGAGATTTCGAATCGTTACAAATAACCGCTATGTATTTCGAAAAGTACAAATCCATTCGAAGCACATTAGGCATAATAGTCAGCGTCGTCGTGAGAGAGACACAGAAAATTACGAATCAACGAACCCAAAAAAAGTTACGAAAGTAGGAGTTGTGTCCAGAATCAACGAAAAACAACGTACTCTACCGAAAGTACGAATTATAAAGCAACAAAAAATTCAACGAAAAATGTCGCTTGCAAAAATACGAATGAGTCCGAACACGAAAAATCCCGTCTAGCAAAATTACGAATGATTACGAATCAACAGGACCGGAAAGAAACAAACCGAAACGGAACAAATTTTTCCGTTGTGCACAAGCCTATTAGAAACCTTTTTGTTTGTTTGGGGTCCTTTTAAACTCCCTTGAACTATTTTGATAATTATTTTCAGTACAAGATATTCCATTCCTTTTCAAGAACAACCCCCAAATGATTTAATAAAGCTATGAGAAATAAAATAAGAATTAATTACCAGGAAGATTAGAAGTGAAGTGCAATCTGCATCTCTATTATGTCTCATTATTACTTTGCTTTAGGTACAGTGAAGAATTAATATCTCATTATTACTATTGATAGATGCTTTGCATTCATCATCATGATTACTGTCACATAGCTATAGACCACAAAGTTTTTTATATGACTTCATTATAATGACTCAATTGAAAATGATGAAAAGATATGTTTATCTAGATATCCATCACTTAAGAGGCTATAATTACCATATCATGAGATGTGCATTAATGGAATTAGGTGAGAAGTTTGCCAAATGACACAAACTCAGTTTAAACTTTTTGTTATACATTTGTGTTTGTGAAAAACAAAAGTTATCTGTAAACACTGGATAATAATAAGCATATCTTCTTTTATATTTATATGTCTTTTATATTTTAGTTGTGTAGGAATTTGGATGGTGTATTATGGACACCAGTGGGTGTGGGGGACTGATCTTACCCACCTGAAATCAGAATCAACAGTGCTTACCAGCCAGCTGCTGTGTTATCTAAAGCCTAACTCCTTTAACCACTTCAATACCATGCACTTATACAGCTTCCTGCCCAAGCCAATTTTGAGCTTTCAGCACTGTCGCAATTTGAATGACAATTGCGCGGTCATGCTACACTGTACCCAAACAAATTTTTTATCATTTTGTTCCCACAAATAGAGCTTTCTTTCGGTGGTATTTGATCGCCTCTGGGATTTTTATTTTTTGCACAACAAATAAAAAAAGAGCGATTTTTTTTTTAAAAACTAAGTTTTTCTTTGTTTCTGTAAAAAATGTTTGTAAATAAGTACCTTTTCTACTTCAATGACGGGCACTGATAAGGTGGCACTGAAGGGCACTGATAAGGCGACACTGATGGGCACCGATGAGGTGGCACCAATGAGGTGGCACTGATGAGGTGGCACTGATGGGCACTGATGAGGTAGCACTGATGGGCACTGATGAAGGGCACTGATAGGCGGCACTGATGGGCACTGATATGTGGCACTGGTATGCGGCACTGATGGGCACTCATAGGTGGCATTGATTGGCACTCATAGGCGGCACTGATTGGCACTCATAGGCGGCACTGATTGGCACTCATGGGCGGCACTGATGGGCACTCATGGGCGGCACTGATGGGCACTTATGGGTGGCACTGATAGGTGGCATGGACGGGCACTGATAGGTGGGCACAGATTGGTATGGATGGGCACTGATAGGTGGCACTGATGGACACTAGTAGGTGGCATTGGTGGCACTGGTGCCCAGCAATGCCAGCCACCACACATTGTGAAAGTGCCAGTCAGCGCCCATTTGTGGGCACTGATTGGCATATTTTTTTTAATGTTTTTATTTTATTTATTTCTTTTTACTACATGTGGATGGCCATGGGGGCCATCCACATGATTGGGGCTTCCCTGGTGGTCCTGGGGGGCTTCCCTGGTGGTCTAGTGTGGGTATCCGAGGGGGGGCTGAGCTGATAAACAATCAGCGCGAACCCCCCCTGTCAGGAGAGCCGCCGATCGGCTCTCCTCTACTCGCGTCTGTCAGACGCGAGTGAGGAAGAGCCGATCAACGGCTCTTCCTGTTTACATTGTGATCAGCCGTGATTCGACGCGGCTGATCACGTGGTAAAAAGCCTCCGACAGAGGCTTCTTACCGAGATCAGTGTAGCGGTGGGTCAGACTGACCCACCGCTCCACCGATCACCGCGATGCGCGCCCCCGGGCGCGCTGCGGCTGTTATCCCGCAGGACGTCATATGACGTGCAGGGTGGATAACAGAACCACTTCCCGGACGTCAATCTGCTATTGACTGGGCGGGAAGTGGTTAATGTCCATTTAAATACCATATTTAACGGCGTATAACACGCACCTTCATTTTAAGAGGGATGTTTCAGGAAAAAATGTACATTTTAAATAAAGAACTTTGAAGCAAAATAAGGGTCACAGCCCATCAATGCAGCCTCACCAGTGCCCATCTGCAGCCTCACCATTGCCCATCAATGCTCCCTGCTCAGTGCCCATCTGCAACCTCACCATTACCCATCAATGCACCCTGCTCAGTGCCCATCTGCAGCCTCTAAATTGCCCATCAATGCATCCTGCTCAGTGCCCATCAATGCACCCTGCTCAGTGCCCATCTGCAGCCTCTAAATTACACATCAATGCACCCTACTCAGTGCCCATCTGCAGCCTCTAAATTGCACATGAATGCACTCTGCTCAGTGTCCATCTGCAGACACTAAATTGCCTAACAATGCAGCCTGCTCAGTGCCCATCTGCAGCCACTAAATTGCACATCAATTCACACTGTTCAGTGCCCATCTGCATCCACTAAATTGCCCAACAATGCAGCCTGCTTGGTGCCCATCTGCAGCCACTAAATTGCCCAATGATGCACCCTTCTCCGTGCCCATCTGAAGCCTCTAAATTGCACATCAATGCACCCTGCTCAGTGCACGTCTGCAGCCACAAAATTGCCCAACAATGTAGCCTGTTCAGTGCCCATCTGCAGCCTCACCATTACCCATCAATGCACCCTGCTCAGTGCCCATCTGCAGCCTCTAAATTGCCCATCAATGCACCCTGCTCAGTGCCCATCAATGCACCCTGCTCAGTGCTCATCTGCAGCCTCTAAATTGCACATCAATGCACCCTACTCAGTGCCCATCTGCAGCCTCTAAATTGCACATCAATGCACTGTGCTCAGTGCCCATTTGAAGCCACTAAATTGCACATCAATGCACTCTGCTCAGTGCCCATCTGCAGCCACTAAATTGCCCAACAATGCAGCTTGTTTAGTGCCCATCTGCAGCCACTACATTGCCCAACAATGCAGCCTGGTCAGTGCCGATCTGCAGCCTCTAAATTGCACATCAATGCACTCTGCTCAGTGCCCATCTGCAGCCACTAAATTGCCCAACAATGTAGCCTGTTCAGTGCCCATCTGCAGCCTCACCATTACCCATCAATGCACCCTGCTCAGTGCCCATCTGCAGCCTCTAAATTGCCCATCAATGCACCCTGCTCAGTGCCCATCAATGCACCCTGCTCAGTGCTCATCTGCAGCCTCTAAATTGCACATCAATGCACCCTACTCAGTGCCCATCTGCAGCCTCTAAATTGCACATCAATGCACTCTGCTCAGTGCCCATTTGAAGCCACTAAATTGCACATCAATGCACTCTGCTCAGTGCCCATCTGCAGCCACTAAATTGCCCAACAATGCAGCTTGTTTAGTGCCCATCTGCAGCCACTACATTGCCCAACAATGCAGCCTGGTCAGTGCCGATCTGCAGCCTCTAAATTGCACATCAATGCACTCTGCTCAGTGCCCATCTGCAGCCACTAAATTGCCCAACAATGCAGCTTGTTTAGTGCCCATCTGCAGCCACTACATTGCCCAACAATGCAGCCTGCTCAGTGCTCATCTGCAGCCACTATATTGCACATCAATGCACACTGCTCAGTGCCCATCTGCATCCATTAAATTGCCCAACAATGCAGCCTGCTTAGTGCCCATCTGCAGCCACTAAATTGCCCAATGATGTACCCTTCTCCGTGCCCATCTGAAGCCTCTAAATTGCACATCAATGCACCCTGCTCAGTGCCCGTCTGCAGCCACAAAATTGCCCAACAATGCAGCCTGTTCAGTGCCCATCTGCAGCCACTAAATTGCCCAACAATTCAGCCTGCTTAGTGCCCATCTGCAGGCACTAAATTGCCCAACAATGCAGCCTGCTCAGTGCCCATCTACAGCCACTAAATTGCACATCAATGCACCCTGCTCAGTGCCCATCTGCAGCAACAAAATTGCCCAACAATGCAGCCTGTTCAGTGCCCATCTGCAGCTACTAAATTGCCCAACAATGAAGCCTGCTTAGTGCCCATCTGCATCCACTAAATTGCCCATCAATGCAGCCTGCTTAGTGCCCATCTGCAGCCACTAAATTGCCCAACAATGCATCCTTCTCAGTGCCCATCGACAGCCTCTAAATTGCACATAAATGCACCCTGCTCAGTGCCCATCTGCAGCCACTAATTTGCCCAACAATGCAGCCTGTTCAATGCCCATCTGCAGACTCACCTTTCCCATCATTGCAGCCTCGCCAGTGTTGTATTACACAGAGCCACAATCTCCTGTGTACTCAGTCACTCACAGCCATGCCTCCTGGCCCTACTCATCTATGATAGACAGAACAGTGGCCCAATGCAGGGCCAGGAGGCGTGGCTGTGCGTGACTGAGCACCGGGTACACAAGAGATTGTGGCTCTGTGTAATCCAGAGGCGCTCGCTCCTCCTCTTCCCTCAGAGACAGCAGGAATCTGTGTATAATATGCACACAAGATTTCCCCCTGATTTTCAGAGGGAAAAAGTGTGTGTTATACGCCGATAAATACGGTAGTTAGTTTGGGCCAAGCTGGCCAAAACAATTTACTGCACTAACAGGTGCCCTTGCTGGGCACGCTGTATTTATAATATGTAGTCTCAGCTACATACAGTATACAGCGCTGTGTTTTGGCAATGGGACTGGGACTTTCTGTCTCACTCCCAGAACAAAACAGAGTTGGGCTGAGTGCTGCTCAGCCATTCACAGGGAGCTTTGTGTTCTATGAATGAACACAAAGCTTCCTCTGATTGGCTGGGGCACAGTTTGTGACATCATCTGCTGACCTCTCCACCTCAGCCAATCAGAGGACACTTTGCAGTTAGGCTTTAACTAACCGTTTTTTTAAAGGGGTTCTCCAGTTAAAAATCAACATTTATATAGTGTGATCAGACAAGGGAAGCTAGAAGTTAAATGTTAATCTTGTCCCCAAGAGAGCAACTTTGGGGTAGGAGTGAAGGAGAAGACTGCAGAATGTCACTTGAGTCGCATCTCTACATCACATTCAGGGTGGTGGTTCCCAGCAGTAGTCTCAGGATTATTGGATGTCTAAAAAAACTGAAGCTTTTATAGGCATTTACAGTACATATGCTAAATACACATATAATCACATGGAAGATTTTCCTTCAAATGAATGATCTTTTAACAAGGTCTCTTTAAATATAACCAGGAATTTTTACCCCGAGGTGAGCTTACCGATAGCCACTTTTCTGCCTGATAACCAGGCTGTACGCTGGATGACTTAGTAAGCATCGGAGGCTTAATGAGACTGTCATCAAACAAAAGACTGCTTTACAAAAAAGGAAATAAATATATACTTAACCACTTGCCTATTGCCCACCTTCACCCCATTCCTGCCCAGGCCAATTTTCAGATTTAGCGCTGTCACGTTTTGAATGACAATTGCGTGGTCATGCAAGACTGTACCCAAATTAAACTTGTATCATTTTTTTCACACAATAGAGCTTTCTTTTGGTGGTATTTTAAAAAAAAAATATCGTAGTTTCTGTCAATAAATGTTGTAAATAAGTAATTTTTCTCTTTCACTGATGTGCGCTAATGAGGCGGCACTGATGGGCACTAAAGAGGTGGCACTATTATGCCACACTGATGGGCACTGATGAGCACTAATAGGTGGCACTGGTGGGCAATGATAGTCGGCACTGATAGGTGGCATTGATGGGCACTGAAAGGCAGCTCTGACTGGCATCACTAATGGGCAGTGATTGGTGTCACTGATGGGCACTGATTGGTGTCACTGATGGGCACTGCTGGGGCTGTACTGTAATCAGGGCACTGATGATCAGTGCCCTGATTACCTGTACAGGTCTCTTCTGTGAGGAGATGCCACTGATCGGCTCTCCTCACCACACACATAGTCAGTGTGAGCCAAGGAGAGCCGATAAATGGCACTTTCTTGTTTACATGTAACCAACTCTGATTGGACACAGCCAATCACATGGGTAAAGAGCAGCGTCATCGGCTCTTTACTGAGATCAGGGTCGTGGCATGTCCTAGGAACACGGCGCGACCACGCAGTGGTTCTGGGGCACCGTCATATGACGTTGTCTCAGAACGAGAGTGCATCCCCCCACCGTCATTTTACTATACGGCGGGTAGGAAGTGGTTAAAGAATTAATAGCAAAAGCTTTTTTCATTTTGAACAGAGCAAGAGAGGGTTAAAGTTGTTCGAAAGCCTAAACATTTGTTACCTTAATGCATTCCTTGCATTCAAAAAAAAAATGTTTAGGCATCGATTTTGGCCCCATACCCCCTCCTATACTTACCTGTGCCCTCATTTGATCCAGCGCTGTGCACATCTGCAACTCTTCTCTCCCCTAAATTTCATGTCTCATTAGCTTTGATGGGGCACAGGGAGCCCTTGGATCCTAGTGCTGTCAATCAAAGCCAGTGACAAGGGAGTGGAGGGCGGGGCCGAGTCCTGCTATCCGTGTCAATGGATTAAGCAGCGGGCCTTGGGAGCAAGAACATACAAGTGGCACTGGACAAAGAAGAGGAGTCGGGAGCGCTGGCGGGCGACCCGTCAAGAGGAGGTTTGGGGCTTCTCTGTGCAATGGAAGTATAGAGATGTTTGTTATTATTATTATTTTTTATTCCTTTACAGTCACTTTAACATTTAGTTTTATGTTTGCCACTTGTGTCCCATTGTGAAAGAGAGAGAGATTCGCCCTTGGGACTTTGAGTGAGGTGAGCACTGTTAGGCCAATAAAAAAATCGCAGGAATAATTGCAGTGTATATTTATTCAGGTAAAAAGCAGTACATACATTGATGTCATGAACATGGGCCAATTCATACAAAATACAAGACCAATATAAATTAGGTAAAATGATATTACGAGTATCTGACAGTAATTATGTAAACACATAGGCATCAAAAGTAACCCGACGCGTTTCGCGAGGCTTGGCTCGCTCTTCAGGGGTAGATGCACGTAGTGTACCTAAAATGAGAGTGATATAGTATAAAGCATGATATGAAGGCACAGGGGGGGGGCCTTGAATATGGAAAACCCCATACTCACCACTGGACATTGCCAAAAGACAGCGGGGGTGAAGCTCAAACGGCGGCAGCGACTGTCTCACCAGGGAGCTGAGGAGGCGGAGCCAAACAAAGCTCCAAATCGGAGTCAAACGGAAGGAAGGCCCAACATGGATGGAATAGGTGTAACCCCAAGAGTGTCAGTGAATCCAAGAGGAATGTTGGCTCTAAATATAAATATGTATATTGAATAATTAAAAAATAGGAGTATACGAGTATATGGTAACATATATGTCTTTGCATGTATAAAAATGTCTTTTATACATACTCCGCCTCCTCAGCTCCCTGGTGAGACAGTCGCTGCCGCCGTTTGAGCTTCACCCCCGCTGTCTTTTGGCAATGTCCAGTGGTGAGTATGGGGTTTTCCATATTCAAGGCCCCCCCCCTGTGCCTTCATATCATGCTTTATACTATATCACTCTCATTTTAGGTACACTACGTGCATCTACCCCTGAAGAGCGAGCCAAGCCTCGCGAAACGCGTCGGGTTACTTTTGATGCCTATGTGTTTACATAATTACTGTCAGATACTCGTAATATCATTTTACCTAATTTATATTGGTCTTGTATTTTGTATGAATTGGCCCATGTTCATGACATCAATGTATGTACTGCTTTTTACCTGAATAAATATACACTGCAATTATTCCTGCGATTTTTTTTTATTGGCCTAACAGTGCTCACCTCACTCAAAGTCCCAAGGGCGAATCTCTCTCTCTTTCATGAAAATTCAGGGATGGAGGTGTGTCACTGGTGACACCAGACCCTTCTTTTTCTTTTTTCACTTGTGTCCCATTGGGGAGATTTCCTTCACTTCCTGTCCTATAGCTAAAACAGGAAGTGTGAGGAAATTCCTGGTTTTTACCATGGTCATCAGAACAAGTGTCCCTGTTGGAAGATTTCTCCTCTTTACTGTTCTGGTGACATCCCATCACTATCACTCTCATGAGAATGGTAAACAGGCACAATATGGTAAGTCTCTCTAAACAGGGAAGACGGCAAAAAAAAAAACTGCCATGTGTTATAATCCCTCTTTAGTTATACTTTATTAGGCATTATTCTGCTTTATGATTTTATATATTACTATAAAGGGAGTTATTTCAACTTTTGGAGTCCAGATCAAACAGGTCAAGTGTTTGTTAACAATGTTAGATGATTGTATTAACTCTTTCTTACTATAGGGAAGAATCTATATTAATAGTTCTGGATGGAGTGGTGCTTTCACCTTGTGTTGCTCCATTTCTTATAATTTAGATTAATGCTACTATATGATACATATAGATTTTTAATGGAGTATAAAAACCGCCACCTCACTATAAAAGTGTTTATACACGAAGAGCTGTTCCCTCAAATATTATGAAGATCTGAGTGCCTCTTGTGATAGACAGGTAGCGTAATAGGTAAAAAATGAACAGCAATGCACATGATAAAATTTAATCATGTATCATCTAATGCAGAAATATTATAAGCATCCTGGAAAAATTATATAGTTCAAGTGTAAGTTGATTCAGAAAAGTGGTTATTGACTGATAACACAGACCTTTTTAACGGCACAGGAATTTATAAAAATTGTCTAAGTAAAATAAATTTAATTTTTTTTTTTGTATTTAAAGTGGTTTCAAAGGCTCAAGGTTTTTTATTTTTGTCCATCCTATGCATAAAGGTAAAAAAAGACTTCTGTGTGCAGCAGACCCCCCAGTGTCCCTAATACTTACCTGAACCCCATCTCAATTAAGAGATCCCGGGCCGTCTTCCTACTGTCAATCACAGCCAGTGAGCCAATGAAGATAGAGTGGGGGCAGGGCAGAGACTTACTCTTTGTGTGAATGGACACACAGAGCAGTGGTTGAGGAGTGAACCTACTCGGGGACCCGAGAAGAGGAGAATCAGTGCTGCTCTGTGAAAAAACACTGCACAGAGTAGGTAAGTATAACATGTTTGTTTCTTGTTTTTTTAACCTGCCTTTAATATGACTTTAAAGTATAACTAAAGGCAAAACTTTTTTCAGATTTACAGTATCTCACAAATAACTCAACACACAGCCATTAATGTCTAAACCGCTGGCAAAAAAAGTGAGTACACCCCTAAGTGAAAATGTCCAAATTGGGCCCAAAGTGTCAATATTTTGTGTGGCCACCACTATTTTCCAGCACTGCCTTAACCCTCTTGGGCATGGAGTTCACCAGAGCCTCACAGGTGCCACTGGAGTCCTCTTCCAATCCTCCATGATGACATCATGGAGCTGGTGGATGTTAGAGACCTTGCGCTCCTCCACCTTCCGCTTGAGGATACCCCACAGATGTTTAATAGGGTTTAGGTCCAGAGACATGCTTGGCCAGTCCATCACCTTTGCCCTCAGCTTCTTTAGCAAGGCAGGGTGTGTGTTTAGGGTCGTTATGTTGGAATACTGCTCTGTGGCCCAGTCTCCGAAGGGAGGGGATCATGCTCTGCTTAAGTATGTCACAGTACACGTTGGCATTCATGGTTCCCTCAATGAACTGTAGCTCCCCAGTGCCGGCAGCACTCATGCAGCCTCAGACCATGACACTACCACCACCATGCTTGACTGTAGGCAGGACACACTTGTCTTTGTACTCCTCACCTGGTTGCAGCCACACATGCTTGACACCATCTGAACCGAATAAGTTTATCTTGGTCTCATC
Source organism: Rana muscosa (assembly GCA_029206835.1). NCBI lineage: Eukaryota > Metazoa > Chordata > Amphibia > Anura > Ranidae > Rana > Rana muscosa. Next base: position 183,559,354 of record CM055121.1, read on the forward strand.
AGACCACAGGACATGGTTTCAGTAATTCATGTCCTTAGTCTGCTTGTCTTCAGCAAACTGTTTGTGGGATTTCTTGTGCATCATCTTTAGAAGAAGCTTCCTTCTGGGACGACCGCCATGCAGACCAATTTGATGCAGTGTGCAGCATATGGTCGGAGCACTGACAGGCTGACCCCGCACCCCTTCAACCTCTGCAGCAATTCTGGCAGCACTCATATGTCTAATTCCCAAAAACAACCTCTGGATATGATGCTGAGCACATGCACTCAACTTTGGTTGACAATGGCGAGGCCTGTTCTTAGAGGAGCCTGTCCTGTTAAGCCACTGTATGGTCTTCGCCACCGTGATGCAGCTCAGTTTCAGGGTCTTGGCAATCTTCTTATAGCCTAGGCCATCTTTATGTGAAGCAACAATTATTTTTTTCGGAGTTCTTTGCCATGAGGTGCCATGTTGAACTTCCAGTGACCAATATGAGAGAGTAGGACCCCTTTCACATTGGGGCGCTTTGCAGGCGCTATAACGCTAAAAATAGCGCCTGCAAAGCGCCCTGAAAAAGCCGCTGCTGTCTCTCCAGTGTGAAAGCCCTGAGGGCTTTCACACTCGAGCGGTGCGCTAGCAGGACGGTAAAAAAAGTCCTGCTAACAGCATCTTTGGAGCGGTGAAGGAGCGGTGTTTATACCACTCCTCCACCGCTCCTGCCCATTGAAATCAATGGGTACCACGGCTATACCACCGGCAAAGCGCTGCTGCAGCAGCACTTTTGCGGGTGGTTTTAACCCTTTTTCAGCTGCTAGCGGGGGTTAAAAGCGCCCTGCTAGTGGCCAAATGGCCCCGCAAATATGACGGTAAAGCGCCGCTAAAAATAGCGGCGCTTTACCACCAACGCCACGGACGCCCCAGTGTGAAAGGGGCCTTAGAGCGATAACACCAAATTTAACACACCTGATCCCCATTCACACCTAAGACCTTGTAACACTAACGAGTCATATGACTCCGGGAGGGAAAATGGCTAATTGGGCCCAATCTGGACATTTTCACTTAGGGGTGTACTCACTTTTTTTGTCAGTGGTTTAGACATTAATGGCTGTGTGTTGAGGTATTTTGAGGGGACAGCAAATTTACACTGTTATACAAGCTGTACACTCACTACTTTACATTGTAGCAAAGTTTCATTTCTTAAGTGTTGTCACATGAAAAGTTATAATAAAATATTTACAAAGATGTGAGGGGTGTACTCACTTTTGTGAGATACTGTAGATAGAATGGCATGGGTATAGTGCCTGAAATTTTGCTCTAATTGTCCTGATCATCAATGTCCTCGGGAATGAAGTTGAGAGTAAATCCAAATTTTGGAATTGCCACCAAAACAGCAATGGAAACAAAACCTTCCAATGAGGACACATGTTCCCATGACAATTGTCTAAGAGGGGCTCTCCCTTAACCACTTAAGCCCCGGACCATTTCGGGCCATTAGGACCAGGCCTGTTTTTGGGATTCGGCACTGCGCTGCTTTAACTGTAAATTGTGCGGACATGCAATGTTGTACCCAAATGAAATTTGCGTCCTTTTCTTCCCACAAATAGAGCTTTCTTTTAATGGTATTTGATTGCCTCTGCGATTTTTATTTTTTGCGATATAAACAGAAAAAGACCGAAAATTTTGAATTTTTTTTTATATTTTCTACTTTTTGTTATAAGAAAAATCGAATAAACTCAATTTTAGTCATACATTTAGGCCAAAATGTATTCAGCCACATGTCTTTAGTAAAAAAAATGTCAATAAGCGTATATTTATTGGTTTGCGCAAACGTTATAGCGTTTACAAACTAGGGTACATTTTCTGAAATTTACACAGCTTTAAATTTATGACTGCCTATCTCATTTCTTGAGGTGCTAAAATGGCAGGGCAGTACAAAACCCCCCCAAATGACCCCATTTTGGAAAGTAGACACCCCAAGGAAATTGCTGAGAGGCATGTTGAGCCCATTGAATATTTTTTTTTTTTGTCCCAAGTGATTGAATAATGACAAAAAAAAAAAAAATTACAAAAAGTTGTCACTAAATGATATATTGCTCACACATGCCATGGTTATATGTGGAATTGCACCCCAAAATACATTCTGCTGCTTTTCCTGAGTACGGGGATACCACATGTGTGGGACTTTTTGGGAGCCTAGCCGCGTACGGGACCCCAAAAACCAAGCACCGCCTTCAAGGTTTCTAAGGGCATAAATTTTTGATTTCACTCCTCACTACCTATCACAGTTTCGAAGGCCATAAAATGCCAAAATAGCACAAAACCCCCCAAATTACCCCATTTTGGAAAGTAGACACCCCAAGCTATTTGCTGAGAGGCATGTTGAGTCCATGGAATATTTTATATTTTGCCACAGGTTGCGGGAATATGACAAACTTTTTTTTTTTTGCACAAAGTTGTCACTAAATGATATATTGCTCACACATGCCATGGGCATATGTGAAATTACACCCCAAAATACATTCTGCTGCTTCTCCTGAGTACGGGGATACCACATGTGTGGGACTTTTTGGGAGCCTAGCCGCGTACGGGACCCCAAAAACCAAACACCGCCTTCAAGGTTTCTAAGGGCATAAATTTTTGATTTCACTCCTCACTACCTATCACAGTTTTGAAGGCCATAAAATGCCAAGATGGCACAAAACCCCCCCAAATGACCCCATTTTGGAAAGTAGACACCCCAAGCTATTTGCTGAGAGGCATGTTGACCCCATTGAATATTTTTTTTTGTCCCAAATGATTGAATAATGACAAAAAGAAAAAAAAAATGTACAAAAAGTTGTCACTAAATGATATATTGCTCACACATGCCATGGTTATATGTGGAATTGCACCCCAAAATACATTCTGCTGCTTTTCCTGAGTACGGGGATACCACATGTGTGGGACTTTTTGGGAGCCTAGCTGCGTACAGGGCCCCAAAAACCAAGCACCGCCTTCAGGATTTCTAAGGGCGTAAATTTTTGATTTCACTCCTCACTACCTATCACAGTTTCGAAGGCCATAAAATGCCAAAATAGCACAAAACCCCCCCAAATTACCCCATTTTGGAAAGTAGACACCCCAAGCTATTTGCTGAGAGGCATGTTGAGTCCATGGAATATTTTATATTTTGCCACAGGTTGCGGGAATATGACAAACTTTTTTTTTTTGCACAAAGTTGTCACTAAATGATATATTGCTCACACATGCCATGGGCATATGTGAAATTACACCCCAAAATACATTCTGCTGCTTCTCCTGAGTACGGGGATACCACATGTGTGGGACTTTTTGGGAGCCTAGCCACGTACGGGACCCCAAAAACCAAGCACCGCCTTCAAGGTTTCTAAGGGCATAAATTTTTGATTTCGCTCCTCACTACCTATCACAGTTTTGAAGGCCATAAAATGCCAAGATGGCACAAAACCCCCCCAAATGACCCCATTTTGGAAAGTAGACACCCCAAGCTATTTGCTGAGAGGCATGTTGAGCCCATTGAATATTTTTTTTGTCCCAAATGATTGAATAATGACAAAAAGAAAAAAAAATGTACAAAAAGTTGTCACTAAATGATATATTGCTCACACATGCCATGGTTATATGTGAAATTGCACCCCAAAATACATTCTGCTGCTTTTCCTGAGTACGGGGATACCACATGTGTGGGACTTTTTGGGAGCCTAGCTGCGTACAGGGCCCCAAAAACCAAGCACCGCCTTCAGGATTTCTAAGGGCGTAAATTTTTGATTTCACTCCTCACTACCTATCACAGTTTCGAAGGCCATAAAATGCCAAAATAGCACAAAACCCCCCCAAATTACCCCATTTTGGAAAGTAGACACCCCAAGCTATTTGCTGAGAGGCATGTTGAGTCCATGGAATATTTTATATTTTGCCACAGGTTGCGGGAATATGACAAACTTTTTTTTTTTGCACAAAGTTGTCACTAAATGATATATTGCTCACACATGCCATGGGCATATGTGAAATTACACCCCAAAATACATTCTGCTGCTTCTCCTGAGTACGGGGATACCACATGTGTGGGACTTTTTGGGAGCCTAGCCACGTACGGGACCCCAAAAACCAAGCACCGCCTTCAAGGTTTCTAAGGGCATAAATTTTTGATTTCGCTCCTCACTACCTATCACAGTTTTGAAGGCCATAAAATGCCAAGATGGCACAAAACCCCCCCAAATGACCCCATTTTGGAAAGTAGACACCCCAAGCTATTTGCTGAGAGGCATGTTGAGCCCATTGAATATTTTTTTTGTCCCAAATGATTGAATAATGACAAAAAGAAAAAAAAATGTACAAAAAGTTGTCACTAAATGATATATTGCTCACACATGCCATGGTTATATGTGAAATTACACCCCAAAATACATTCTGCTGCTTCTCCTGAGTACAGGGATACCACATGTGTGGGACTTTTTGGGAGCCTAGCCGCGTACGGGACCCCAAAAACCAAGCACCGCCTTCAAGGTTTCTAAGGGCATAAATTTTTGATTTCACTCCTCACTACCTATCACAGTTTTGAAGGCCATAAAATGTCAAAATAGCCCAAAACCCCCACAAATGACCCCATTTTGGAAAGTAGACACCCCAAGCTATTTGCTGAGAGGCATGGTGAGTATTTTACAGCTCTCATTTGTTTTTGAAAATTAAGAAAGACATTTTTTTTTCTTTTTTTTTTTCTTTTTTTACATTTTCAAAACTTTGTGACAAAAAGCGAGATCTGCAAAATACTCAACATACCTCTCAGCAAATAGCTTGGGGTGTCTACTTTCCAAAATGGGGTCTTTTGGGGGGGGGTTTGTGCCATCTGGGCATTCCATGGCCTCCGAAACTGTGATAGGCAGTGAGGAGTGAAATCAAAAATTTACACCCATAGAAATCCTGAAGGCGGTGCTTGGTTTTTGGGGTCCCGTACGCGACTAGGCTCCCAAAAAGTCCCACACATGTGGTATCCCCGTACTCAGGAGAAGCAACAGAATGTATTTTGGGGTGTAATTCCACATATGCCCATGGCATGTTTGAGCAATATATAATTTAGTGACAACTTTTTGTACATTTTTTTTTTTGGTCATTATTCAATCACTTGGGACAAAAAAAAAAATATTCAATGGGCTCAACATGCCTCTCAGCAAATAGCTTGAGGTGTCTACTTTACAAAATGGGGTAATTTGGGGGGGTTTTGAACTGTCCTGGCATTTTATGCACAACATTATGAAGCTTATGTCACACATCATCCACTTTTCTAACCACTTGAAGACAAAGCCCTTTCTGACACTTTTTGTTTACATGAAAAAAAAAAAAAATTTGCAAGAAAATTATGTTGAACCCCCAAACATTATATATTTTTTTAAAGCAAAGGCCCTACAGATTAAAATGGTGGGTGTTGCATTTTTTTTTCCACACAGTATTTGCGCAGCGATTTTTCAAACGCATTTTTTGGGGGAAAAACACACTTTTTTTATTTTTAATGCACTAAAAAACACTATATTGCCCAAATGTTTGATGAAATAAAAAAGATGATCATAGGCCGAGTACATGGATACCAAACACGACATGCTTTAAAATTGCGCACAAACGCGCAGCGGCGACAAACTACATTCATTTTTAAAAGCATTTAAAAGCCTTTACAGGTTACCACGTTAGATTTACAGAGGAGGTCTACTGCTAAAATGACTGCCCTCGATCTGACCTTCGCGGTGATACCTCACATGCATGATGCAATTGCTGTTTACATATGACGCTAGACCGACGCTTGCGTTCGCCTTTGCGCAAGAGCAGGGGGGGACAGCGGTGCTTTTTTTTTTTTTTTTTTATTATTTATTTGGCTTTTTTTTTTTATTTTTAAACTGTGCCTTCCATATTTTATTTTTTTACCATTTTTATCGTTATCTCAGGGAATGTAAATATCCCCTATGATAGCAATAGGTAGTGACAGGTACTCTTTTTTTGAAAAAAATTGGGGGGTTAGACCCTAGATCTTTCCTCTGCCCTCAAAGCATCTGACCACACCAAGATCGGTGTGATAAAATGCTTTCCCAATTTCCCAATGGCGCTTTTTATATCCGGGGGGGGACATTCCCTCCCACTGCTTGTAAAAGCAGTCTAGAGGCTAATTATCTGCTAGAATTGCTTTTACATGAAAGCCGGCCGCTGGCTGAAAAGAATGATACCAAGATGATACCTAAACCCGCAGGCATCATTCTGGTATAAACATTCAAAGTCCAGCAACATACCAGTACGTTGCTGGTCCTTGTTGGACATGTATTGTAATCTTTTTTTTCATACAGCCTATTGGCTGAACGAAAAAAAGAGATTGATTGGTGGGTATGCCCACCATTAGAATACCTCCCTTCATCCACCCACTTCTAATGATGGGCATATATGCCGAAGCATGGGGGCATCCTCCCGCAAAAAAGTTATGCCGCGTACACACGGTCGGAATTTTCCACGGGCAGGCCTCCGTCGGAATTTCGACCGTATGTACGCGGCATTAGGAGCAAAATCGCTCCTCCGCCCCTGCTGCCCCCATGCTTCGGCATATATGCTCTTTTTCTTGTTCATACATCACGGGACACAGAGCAGCATAGTCATTACTATGTGGGTTATATAGAATTACCTTCAGGTGCTGGCACTGGCAACTTCCAAAACAGGAAGTACCCTCCCCTATATAAGCCCCTCCCATCTGGGAGTACCTCAGTTTTTTGCCAGTGTCTAAGGTGTTGGCCAAGGTTAACATGTATTCATCTGGGCTTGTGTACAGGTTCTCTGGGCCTTAGCAAGCTATTCCGGATCCGACCAAAAAAGCTTCATAGCTAAACGGTCGGTACCCGGGCCTTGCAGAGAAGAGCAGGGTTTTGCCTGTAATGCCTCTCTTAGGAGGGCTGGACCCTGGGATCCAGAGCTCTGGTCATACCCAAAACCAAGAGGCTATCTGTGCAGGGTGCTATACAGGTCCAGGGGAGTGGAATCCTTGGGAACCCGGTCCCTGAAGGTCTAGTACAATGCCTGCCGTGAGAGGTGAAGTTTGGGCTTCTGTGGACCAAACAAAGTCCTGCGGCGGGGAAAAGGTAAGTGGGGGCCCCTCAGGAACTTGGTTCTATTGAGGGGACCCCCAAGCCTAATATGTCTTTCTGCCTGTTACCTAAAGGGTATTCCCGCTAATAGCTGTATATGCCTAAGAAATCCTAGAAATGTTTTTTCATAAGGGAAGTTTTAAAAAAACTGTAAACCTGGAAATGTTTTTCATAAAGGAGGTTTTAAAAAAAAAAAAAAAAAAAAAGACAAAAGTGCGGTACCTGTGTTTGTCCACTAGAGGCCGCTGTGGAACGTCTTTTTTCTTGGGACTATTCCTTCCATGGTGAAAGTCCAGGCAGATGAGTGAGCTCTCTATCAGGGAAGCTGCATTCCTCTGTCATGCTGCCAAGTAGTTTCCTTCCATCCCCGAGTCCTGGTAAAACAGGGACCCTGGCTCCTCTCCCTACATGGCACCAAGAGCGCACACGTGCACGCGCGCGCGCGCACACATGCTTTCTTTTTATAAGGTTTAGCTTAAAAAAAGGGGGCGGAGCCTGGCGGATGACGCGCTCTGTGCGCCCAGCGCTTCTGCGCATGCGCGGGCGTCCCAGCAAGATAAAAGGACTCAGTCCACGCTGCTTGCTATGGACACAGAGCATAAAAAGGAGCTGGTAGCATGGTATAGGGGCTTACAGCGGGCGGTTGATACAGGCATCCCCAGAAAGACGCATTAGTAGACACCCACTGATGTACATAGCAGCAAATTGCATTAGACTATTTCAGTAAGGGGTGTATTGCGGCTGGAATACCTCAGCTTTGAACTAAGGAATATGCCGCCTAAAAAACTCCGAGATATACCTCTCAGGAAGTGTAGGGGGTCTCCATCGGGCTCTGAGGATCTGGAGCAGTCATCTGCACCCTCCTCCCCTGAGAAATCAGAGGTTAATACCCATAAGGAACCCCCGGGAGTGCCAGGTACTGCGGCTGTCCTCAGTCCACCTGCTCCTGCATATATAACAGAGGAGGTTTTTTCCTCAACTCTGGAGGGATTGGAGCAGAGATTGGCTGCATTGATCGCTTCTTCTCTACAGGAAAGAAAGCGCGCCAGATCTCCATCACCTCCATTAGAGTGCCTGTTGGCAGAGCAACAGTCCCAGGAAGGGACCGACCTACCTGAAGGGGATCAGGAGGAGGTTAGCTCTGTTTTTGAGGAATCGACAGTAGATGAACCATTTTCAGCATCACAGACTGAAAGATTGTGGGTCCAGACCCTAACTGACATGGTTCGATCTGCATTTAAAATGCCTCTTGTTGAACCATCAACTACTGCTGTCTCCTCATTGGGGTCGCTAAAAGCTCCCCAGGTTAATTGCTCCTTTCCAATACATCCATTATTGGAAGGACTTATATACCAGGACTGGGAACATCCTGATAAACTATTTGTTCCGCCTAAAAGGTTTCCGGTGATCTATCCCATGGAGGAAAAGTTCACCCAGAGATGGAATGTTCCTACGGTGGATGCAGCCATCTCTTCTGTGAACAAATCACTGACATGTCCAGTAGATAATGTTCAAATGTTCAAAGATCCAGTGGATAAAAAATTGGAATCTTTATTAAAATCTGCTTTTTCCACAGCAGGGGCTGTTACACAGCCAGCAGTGGCAGCTATTGGGGTCTGCCAAGCTTTAAAGGATCAAATGAAAATGGTCCTGAGGGATTTGCCAGACCAACAGGCCCAGGCTCTGGCTGATCTGCCTAGAGCATTATGCTTTGCGGTTGACGCCATCAAGGATTCTATCCATCAGGCCTCCCGCCTCACGCTGTCTTTGGTACATATGCGTAGGCTTCTGTGGCTTAAAAACTGGTCAGCTGAAGCTCCCTGTAAGAAGCTCTTAGTTAGCTTCCCATTTCATGGGGAACGCCTTTTTGGCGAAGACCTGGATAAGTATATCCAGAAGATTTCCAGTGGTAAAAGTACTCTCTTACCGAGTAAGAAGAGGTCTAGGGGTCCATCTTTTAAGAGGACTACCTCTCCTATCCCTGCGACGTCTGCTACTAAGCAGTTCCGACGGCCTCCTCGGTCAAACTCAGGAGGTAAAAATCAGGGACAGCCACAGGGTAATAAAAAGCCCTGGATCCGAAGAGGTACTAAACCAGCCTCCAAGTCAAGCCTATGAAGGGCTGCCCCCACTCAAACGGGTGGGGGGAAGACTTCAGTTGTTCGCAGAGACCTGGCGGGAGACGATCAAAGACAGATGGGTGCTCTCCGCAGTAACTCTGGGATACAAGTTGGAGTTAAAAGAGTCTCCTCCGTCCCATTTTATGTGGTCAGGCATGCCAAGAGACCCTCTGAAAAGACGGTCTCTCCTATTGGCGTTAGAACAACTATTGCTCCAAGGAGTAATTATGGAGGTTCCTATGGAAGAGTGGGGGTTGGGTTTCTACTCAAACCTTTTCACAGTCCCGAAGCCAAACGGGGACATAGGACCCATATTGGACCTAAAGAGTCTAAACAAATTTCTAAACGTCCGGTCTTTCCGGATGGAGTCGATCCGATCGGTCACCGCTGCCCTACAAGGGGAGGAATGGTTAGCCTCGATCGACATCAAAGATGCTTACTTGCATGTTCCCATCTTTCCAGGTCATCAAAAATTCCTACGCTTTGCAGTAGAAGGGCGCCATTTTCAGTTCAGAGCCTTACCATTCGGTCTGGCCACAGCACCACGAGTGTTCACAAAAATTCTGGCCCCACTGTTGGCCGATCTAAGAACACGGGGTGTAACGATAATGGCATACCTAGACGACCTGTTGTTGATGGACCACTCAGTTGCCAAGCTAGAAGTGGTAATTATCGATACAATCAAGTATCTAGAATCTCACGGTTGGGTCATCAACCTGGACAAGTCAGCCCTACAGCCAGTGAAAAACCTGGTATATCTAGGGCTACGGCTGGATTCAGACCAGAGGAAGATTTTCTTACCTCTAGACAAGGTATCCTCTTTGAGGGGCTTGTTCCGTCTGCTTTGTGCAAAAAGACAGCCGTCCATACGCCTGTGCATGAGGCTGCTAGGAAGGATGGTAGCATCATTCGAAGCTGTGCCATACGCCCAATTCCACTCAAGGAATTTACAAAGGGCCATATTGTCAGCCTGGAACGGAAAAGTTCAGGCTCTAGACTTCCCGATGGCTTTGTCCCCTTCCGTTCGGAAGACTCTCTGCTGGTGGTTGATCCCCCAGAATCTCCAGAAGGGAAAACCCTTCAGCCCGATATCTTGGAAGGTGGTCACTACAGATGCCAGCCTTACAGGCTGGGGGGCAGTACTGGAGCAATGGTCTCTCCAGGGCAGATGGTCAAATGTAGTAAAAACCCTGCCCATCAATCTCTTAGAGATACGAGCAGCCCGGTACGCCCTAGTAGCCTGGACATCCAGACTCCAAGGGTCCCCTGTCAGAATCAATCAGACAATGCCACAGCAGTGGCATATATCAATCATCAGGGAGGCACCAGGAGTCGTGCAGCCCAGAGGGAAGTAAGTCACATCCTGGAATGGGCAGAAAAGCATGTCCCATGTATATCAGCTGTCTTCATTCCAGGGGTGGAGAATTGGAAGGCGGACTTTCTGAGTCGCCAACAGTTATGCCCAGGGGAATGGTCCCTTCATCCCGAGGTCTTCCGAGCAATATGTCAGCGGTGGGGAACACCGGATGTAGATCTGCTAGCATCCAGATTCAACGCAAAGGTGGACAGGTTTGTCTCCCGGACAAGGGATCCCCTCGCTTGCGGCTCGGATGCTCTGGTGTTCCCTTGGGATCAGTTCAGACTGATATATGCATTCCCTCCGCTACAATTGTTGCCTCGACTCCTTCGCAGAGTCAGGTTGGAGAAGAAGCCGGTGATCCTGGTGGCTCCAGCGTGGCCCCGAAGGGCCTGGTACGCGGAGATCATCAAAATGTCTGTGGGGAGTCCTTGGACCCTTCCACGTCGTCCGGACCTGCTTTCGCAAGGACCGATATACCACCCTTCCTTACCAACTCTAAGTTTAACGGCCTGGCTATTGAGTCCCACATCCTAAAGAAGAGAGGTCTCTCTAACTCTGTGGTATCAACTATAATCAATGCCAGGAAGCCTGTATCCAGGCAGATCTACTATAGAGTTTGGAAGGCGTACATCACTTGGTGCGAGGCCAGAAAATGGCATCCACGTAAGTACGTTATAGGCAGAATTCTGGACTTCCTGCAGTGGGCTGTAGACAGGAAGTTTGCCTTAAGTACTATCAAGGGCCAGGTTTCAGCCTTGTCAATACTATTTCAAAGGCCCCTGGCTATGCATTCACTTGTCAAATCCTTTATGCAAGGTGTGACTCGTATTATTCCACCGATTAAGGCTCCCATATGCCCATGGGATCTAAATTTGGTTCTGTCGGTTCTGCAGAAGCAGCCATTTGAACCTTTGCGGCACATTTCCTTGGTTCTACTCACCAGGAAATTGATATTTTTAGTAGCCATATGCTCGGCTAGAAGAGTGTCGGAATTAGCCGCCATGTCCTGTAAAGAGCCATATCTGGTTATCCATAAGGACAGAGTAGTATTATGTCCTCACCCAGCCTTTCTTCCTAAGGTGGTATCGAGGTTTCACTTGAACCAGGATGTGGTTCTTCCTTCTTTTTTCCCCAAACCAAGCTCGGTAGAGGAAAAGTTATTGCATTCTTTGGATGTAGTAAGAGCAGTTAAAGCTTATCTAAAAGCCACTGCTCAGATTCGTAGAACGGATTCTCTGTTTGTTCTGCCGGAAGGCCCCAGAAAGGGTCAGGCAGCATCAAAATCTACTTTAGCCAAGTGAATTCGACAGGTCATAATACAAGCCTATGGCTTGAAAAGTAGACCGCCTCCGTTCAAAGTTAGGGCGCACTCCACGAGAGCAGTTGGAACTTCATGGGCAGTGCATCACCAGGCCTCCCTGGCGCAAATTTGTAAGGCCGCAACATGGTCTTCAGTACACACGTTTACTAGGTTCTACCAGGTGGACGTGAGAAGTCAGGAGGATGTCGCCTTTGGGCGCAGTGTGTTGCAGGCCGCAAAAGATCCTCATGCCTGATGGCGCCCAGCTTATGTATGGTGTATCCCCCCCCTCATGTGGCATTGCTTTGGGACGTCCCACATAGTAATGACTATGCTGCTCTGTGTCCCGTGATGTATGAACAAGAAAGTAGGATTTTTAAAACAGCTTACCTGTAAAATCCTTTTCTTGGAGTACATCACGGGACACAGAGCTCCCACCCCTCTTTTGGGGACACGTATTGCTTTGCTACAAAACTGAGGTACTCCCAGATGGGAGGGGCTTATATAGGGGAGGGTACTTCCTGTTTTGGAAGTTGCCAGTGCCAGCACCTGAAGGTAATTCTATATAACCCACATAGTAATGACTATGCTGCTCTGTGTCCCGTGATGTACTCCAAGAAAAGGATTTTACAGGTAAGCTGTTTTAAAAATCCTACTTTTTTAACTGTGGTGGTGAAATCACCTCCTACAGCACTGGAGTCACGGCTTTATGTATCGTGGGAGCAAACGCTGTTGCTGTCAAGATAAATAATTCCGCGCTGCAGTTGAATGGCGCACCTGAAAACAAAAAATTACATACCTGAAAAGCAAGCATGATAAAACATTGCAGAATAGAATACAGTAAAAAAGAGCAGAACAATAGAGAGAAAATAGAGAGAGAGAGAACAATAAAACGACAACTATTTTTGGTTTTTTTATTTTATATTTTTTTTGTGTTTTGTTTTTTACGTTTTTTTTTTCTTTTTTACACTTTTTTTTGTAACTTTACAACTGTAATGGTTCGGGTCTCTCAAAATGTAATGGCATCTTGGGAGACCCTGTGTAAGTGTGTCCTTGTCTGTGAAATGCTGTACCCTACGCTAAAACTTCACTTTTGAGTGGTAGCGTTCAAAACATTCACCTTGGCAAAGACCAGGCTTGTCAGGACAGAGTGGACAAAAACTACGGGTGTCACGCCTAAATCCGCGCTTGCTACAGACACGACATCTTTTTTGGGGGTGGCTTTGGGTAGGGGTACTCGGGAGGACATACGAATAATGCCTCTCATGCAGCCGGCTTACTGCATTTGGTTGGGGATGGTGAGGTGCAGAACCACCTGGATACAGGAGTTCTGTGACTATCTCATTCTGGAATTTTAGAAGAGATAACGTCCCGCCTGAAGCTCTGTATAGCACATGAGCGTTCAGCAAAGCCAATTGGAATAATGATAGAGACACTTTTTTGTACCAGCGTCTCGCCTTGCGGTCAATTAGATACGGCGCCATCAACTGGTCGTTGAAGTCCACCCCTCCCATATTTTGGTTATATTCGTGGACACAGAGGGGTTTCTCCACAACACCAGTCGCCGTACGAATTTGGACTGTCGTGTCTGCATGAAGGGAGGTAAGAAGGAAAACATTCTTATTGTCCCTCCACTTCATAGCGAGCAAGTTATTACACTTCAAGCAGGCTCTCTCCCCCAGCCTAAGACGGGCATCTACAAGCCGCTGGGGAAAGCCCCGGCGATTAGGTCGCACGGTGCCACATGCTCCAATCTAATGATCAAACAAGTGACTAAACAGTGGCACGCTCGTGTAATAATTGTCCACATACAAGTGGTACCCCTTTCCGAATAAGGGTGACACCAAGTTCCACACTATCTTGCCAGCGCTCCCTATGTAATCCGGGCAGTTGACCGACTCAATCTGACTGTCTTTTCCCTCATAAACCGTAAAGTTCACTACATAGCCTGTTGCCCTGTCACAGAACTTGTAGAGCTTGACCCCGTATCTGGCACGCTTGCTGGGAAGGTACTGCTTGAAAGACAAGCGGCCAGAAAATTTAATCAGGGACTCATCAACGCAGACAACTTGATCGGGAGTAAACAAGGCTGCAAAACGTTCGTTGAAGTGGTTTATGAGGGGCCGAATTTTATAGAGCCGGTCGTATTCAGGGTCCCCACGTGGACGACAAAGTTCATTGTCGCTGAAGTGCATGAACCGCAAAATCTGCTCGTATCGTGCCCTGGACATGGAGGCAGAGAACACGGGCATGTGGTCAATTGGGTGCGTGGACCAATAAGCACGCAATGACGGAAATTTATGTGTGCCCATGTTGAGGGAAAGGCCCAGAAAGGTCTTAAATTCAGAAACCGTAATTGGTTTCCAATTTCTGGCAATTTTAGGCAACTGGGGGTTAGCGGCGATAAATTGACCAGCATATAAATTACTCTGGTCCACAATAGATCTATAGAGATCTTCCGTGAAAAACAGCGAATAAAAATCAATTGGAATAAAATCAGCTGTTTCCACCTGAATACCGGGTTGGGCAGTGAATGGGGGAAGTACGGGTTCTGCAGAAGTGGTGGGGACCCAATCAGGATAGGCGAATTCTGCAGGAAGGGCAGTATGGGCACGACGGGCCTGCCTTTGTCTTCTTGGTGGCAGCGGGACACTACTTGTGCTTGCCACCTCGCCAGCTTGAACTGCACTTATGGGACTCGCCACGTCACCAAGTGTTACTGCAGTGCTGGATGTACGTCCAGGCTGTACTAGGCCGCTGGTGCTTGCCAGTTCACCAGAAGGAATAGCGGCGCTAGTACTACTCTGCTCCATGATACGAGAGACCTGCGGTTCTTGCTCCTCAACAACCTCAGAAGATCGGGATCGGGTACACCTGACCTTAGCAGGGACCTCAACTTCGTCGTCAGAGCTATCTGACGTGGGGCCGCTGACGTCACTGTCTTCTACGGGAAGATATTCTGAGCCTGAATCTGACAGATACGTGACCTCCTCTTCACTATCTGTCATGCTCAGAATCTCGTAGGCCTCTTTACTAGTGTACCTTCGTCTTGCCATTTTGGGCTCTAAATTTAGGGGTACACGAGTAAGATTCACAGGAAAAAAAGCACCTGACTGTCGTCAGCAAATATATCAAACGCTACAAAAAAACTGTTAGCGATCGCAGGGATCAGGCCTGTCTCTGCGAACGCTGCAGTTATGTGTGTTGTGTTTGGTAAGTGACAGTGATCGATCGATACTGCACTTGGGTGGGCTGGGCTGGGCTGGGCTGGGCGGAGGGGCTAAACGCAGGCGCTAGCAGGTATCTGGGCTGATCCCGCTAACACTGCGTTTTTGGGAACCCTAAACCGCTGGGGATGCTAGTATAGATCTGATCAGATACTATACCACTAAGGGGGGTGTGTGCTTTGCGCGTGGGTGTTAGCGTTACTGGCACTAACCTAACACTGCCTGGGGTGACGCAGACCCTCTCTGGCGCTAAAACCTAATTGATCTCACCCGGCGGGCGATCAGGGGGGTTAAACCTTTATTGGGTTATATACGGCGGGTGCCCTGATGCTATAAAAAGCAAACTAATCAACCAGCGTCACCTGTAACCTTTATATGGTGATCACTGGTGAAAGGGTTAACTAGGGGAAATCAGGGGGTTAAAACCTTTATTAGGTTAAATATGGGGGTACCCGACGCTATATAAAAACCTGACGGGTTACCTAAATAACTAGATAACTTACTGGCTAACCAGTGACACCAGTGACGCTTATACGGCAATCACTGGTGAAAGGGTTAACTCTAGGGGCAATCAGGGGGTTAAAATAATATATGGGGGTACCTGACACTAATAAAAACCTGCGGCGAACCTAAAAAAAAATAACTGCCTATCTAAAACACCAGCGACACGAATACAGCGATCGGAAAAACAATCGCTTAGTGACGCTGAAGTTAGGGGGTGAAAGGGTTACCTGGGGCGTGATCAAGGGGTTAAACCTTTATTAGGGGGGTTAGGGGGCTACCCTGGACCTAAAGGGGCCTAATCCTAACTGCCCTGCAACTTTTTACAATCACAGATGACACTAAATGCAGTGATCAGTAAAATAAATGATCACTGCAATCAGTGACACTGTGATTGGGGGCTTTGGGGTGACCTGGGGGGTGATCTGGGGGTGACTGGGGGGTGATTTGTGTGCCTATGTGTACCTACGTGTCAGTGGACTGTTGGAGCACTAACCTCTGTCTTCTCTCCTCGGCGCCGGGAACGAAAAGACCGCGGCGAGGGAGATGACATCACTTCCTCCAGCCTGTGTTTACATCACATGGCGGAGGAAGCATTTTCATTGGCCGGGAGCGATCGCGAGGGGGGGGGCGGAATCGAGCGGCCGCCCCCTCATGCCTGATCGCTCCCGAACACTTAACGGCCGCTCACTGCAGTGAAGGGGGGTCCGGATGGACCCCCCAACTGCACAAAGGTGATCACGTAGATCTACGTGATTCTGCCTGTCCGTGCCATTCTGCCGACGTAAATCGGCGGTGGGCGGTCGTTAAGTGGTTAAATTGGAAAGGTGTCCTCTCACTTCCTATCAAGTCCAACAGGACAGAAAGTTAAGCAAAATCCCCCTAATGAGAGAAAGTTAGTAAAAAAAAAAAAGAAGGTAACCCTCCCCTACTTTATCCAAAATGCAAAAATAACGTTTTGGTTTTATAAATACTTTAAGACTCTTCACTGTGAGGTGTTTTCACAAGTCATGCCTCAAAACAAGGAAGTTTTGGAAGCAGCATTACCTCCAAGCAATCAGTTTGCCATTTTATTGCCAAATGATTTGTAATTTTGGCTAGCCAACATGCAAGCAGTAAGAAAGTTCACTTAACTAACGCCTAGGTCCGATTTATTCTTACGAGATCAGCTCCCTGCTCACTGGTCAGATGAAGAAGCTGGTTCACTGTCCAATGAGAAGGCTGGAGACGGAGAAAACATGAGTGGGGGGCTGTTTAACTGCTTATTCTGGATCGTTGTGTGTCATCTCCCTGGCTATAAGTGTTATTCTCACTTTCCATGCTCTTTCAAATCCCACAAGAAGCTGCACAACCACTGCTGCAAACCTCTTGGTTTGTCCTTAAATACTTCCTAGCATGCAGTCTATCATTGAGACACATAGTACATGACCTCTACGTGGCATAGTAGAGGAGTGTAATTTAAATAACTTCAATGATAACTATTTAAAAATCAGAGGTAGGCATCCTTAAAGAAGTGAAGATCTACCTGAACAACATGGGTAAAGTCAAAGATCACCGGGCACGGTGACGCCCAGTGTCGCATCCTCACACTTGATTTAAACCTCTAATTGCCGTAGTACCATGTCAAAATCACGTGCATTGTATCACCCCCGCTGTGGGTAAACCGCAGCACATCAGTATGAAAGCAGCCCTATATTATTATACCCGGTGTATTGCTTCACATTGGCCTGAAGATCTCTTCTTTCATCCTGTTGGCACCACACCACTCTGGAGACCGCTAGCCAGGATAAGACATTGAGTGCAGTTGGTATCACTCTGCATGGGACAGAAGCCAGCACTACAGAGGAGGCATCAGCTTATGCAACTCTTGCTCCCTACTACAGCTCCAACTTTACAAGTAGTCCCTCTGCATTGCACTCTGTTTGATGCTCTGGGATGGTGGGGTCAGCAAGCCCAGGCCACGATCTACTGGTTGCTGACCCCCGCGCTAAGTAGACCACCCCGCTAAATAGAAAAAGTTACTTCACTCAACATTTTGGTTCTTTGGTCATTGTTCAATGGTACAAGACATTATGCACTTTTTACAGCAGAGAAAAGAAGAGCATATTTTGTTTCATCTATATTTATTCCTGCCAAATTATTTTATTTGTTCCTGTTTAACGAACAGTTACACAAAAAATGCATTCTCCAGAGAAGTTATTATTTTATTTCTTAGGGTAAAAATGAATTCAGCATCACCATTCTTTGTGGCATTTGTAGTATTTAGTGTTGATAAGGAAGGAAAAATATATTACTACTACACAAATACAAACGTATAGTTATCCTTTTAGCAAAAACAAGTAAACCATTCTTCTAAATCTAAATAAAAAAGTTATTCTACCCAACATTTTTGTTTGATCTTATGGTGGTTCTTTGGCCATTCTCCAAATGTTACTAGACACCATGCATTCTCTACAACAGAAAAAAAGAGATCATATTGACACTGTTTATATTTGTTGGCACCAAATTATTCTAATTTGTTGCTGTTTAACAATCAAATATAAAATCCAGTCTCTGTAGAAGTTATTACTGTATTTTCCAGTGTAAAAATGAATTCAGTATCAGCAGCAATTATAGTAATTAGCTTCGGTATGTAAAGGAAAATACATTATTGATCCTGTAATTGTCTAGGTGTATGTTTCTGCTAGGGCTTCTGTATAACTGCTAAAGACCAAAAGGTCCTTTTCATAAACCATCCCAGATAAATAAATATTTTCAATGATAAATGCACAATTTAAAGATGCACACAACATTGCTGTGAAAATAGCTAATTATCCATGTCTTATTTTTGTTGGCATTTAGTATTGTGTGTGCTTTGATATAGCATATAAAGAGATTGGAGGATTAGAGGATTTTTACATGAATTTTTTTTTTTTAAACTTGGGAGAATAATTATAAAAAATAAAATTAAAACTGCAAGTGGCTCGACAAGGACCTGCATGGTATGATCAACAATTATTATTTAATACATTATTTATTTTTAAGTGTATGTAAAGCAGAAACTGGTCTGGTGACCACTACAAAAAGTGATGGGAAATTCAAAATTATAAGTTTAAAGTGGAAATGTACCCATGACAACTTGATAGAAAATTTAGCAAAGAACATACATTCCACATTAATAATTATGCTACCAAAATTATTGTGTGCTGTAAATTGCCCCCCAGTACTGCTCCTGTTTTTCTTGCTGGAGACCACCATTTTGCTGAAGCCCAGGGCCCCTGAGCAGCAGTAAATCATAAAGCGTAACTAATTCCATCAATATAGATGTTTAAAAAACAGGTACATTTCTGGAATGTTGGGATTGCTAACTGTCACATGTGCTTGTGTCCTCAACCAAACTGTCAAACTATCAAATAGCTGGTGTCATAACTGATCACATGGGCAACACCATGGCAGTTGCAGATCAAACAGAAACTTCTGCTTTAAGGCTGTCTGCAGATCGTCCTCTATAAACTCAACAGTGCCTAAAAATGCCTAAAAATGGAGAGCAACTGAGCATGTGCAGAGCAGGGTGAGACAATGTATTACTGTATTTTAAACAGTATAGACACGTATTTTTAATGTTTTACATAGCTATACCTGCAAACGGGGCCAGCTTGACGTGATCTAGCAGGACTAAATTTTTTGATTAACATTTCCCTTTAAATAATAAGTTGGAATACTGGATCAGGACTTTAATAGATATTTAGATCTGTTGATATTTCAGTTAAGAGGTTGCTCTCTAAGGTCTAATGAGTCTAAAGAGGAGGTCCCCAAAAAAGAGTAGTAAGTTTGGTAGAAATAGGAGAGTTACAAACATTTGTTTGACAAGCTAGTTAAAATTTTACTTGTCATGAGAATGAAAGTCAATCGCAACGTGTATGGTTGCATTTTGGGGGCTTTACAAAAACTGGCTGGCTGCTAGGCCAGTGACCAGAGCATAACCTCCATCTATGCAAGATCTAATCCAGAATGCTTGCTCTCAGCCCAGCATTCTTCCAACCCTCACCTGCGCAAACCCTGCCAAAGGGGGATAGGTAGGGATGAGCCTGATGTTCGAGTCGGACATAAATTCGACTCGAAGATCGGGTGTTCGCCTGTTCACCGAACAGCGAACATTATGCAGTGTTCGCGGCAAATTCGAAAGCCCCGGAACACCGTTTAAAAGTCTATGGGAGATTAACATGAAAAATCTAAAGTGATAATTTTAAAGGCTTATATGCATGGTATTGTCATAAAAAGTGTTTGGGGACCCGGGTCATGCCCCAGGGGACATGTATTAATGCAAAAAATAGTTTTAAAAACTGAAGTTTTTTCGGGAGCAGTCATTTTAATAATGCTTGAAGTGAAACAATATAAATGAAATATCCCTTTAAATATCATGCTGGGGGGTGACTATAGTATGCCTGTAAAGTGGCACAAAATGTAATTTAAAACTGATCGCGGCTGTAATGAATTGTCCCGGCAATTGTCCCGACAATACAGATAAAACTCATTGAAAAAAACGGCATGGGTTCCCACCCCAGTCCATTACCAGGCCCTTTGGGTCTGGTATGAATATTAAGGGGAACCCTGCGCCAAAATAAAAAAAATGGCATAGGGTCCCCCCCAAAATCCATACCAGACCCTTATCAGAGCACGCAACCTGGCAGGCCGCAGGAAAAGAGGGGGGGACGAGAGAGCCCCCCCCTGAACCGTACCAGGCCACATGCCCTCAACATGGGGGATGGGTGCTTTGGGGCAGGCGGGCTCTGCGCCCCCACCCCAAAGCACCTTGTCCCCCTGTTGATGGGGACAAGGGCCTCATCCCCACAACCCTTGCCCGGTGGTTGTAGGGGTCTGCGGGCGGGGGGCTTATCGGAATCTGGAATCCCCCTTTAACAAGGGGACCCGCAGATCCCACCCCCTATGTGAATTGGTAACGGGTACATTGTACCCCTACCATTTCACAAAAAAAGTGTCAAAAATAGTAATAAAGACCGGAGACACTTCGGGACAAGTCCCATGGAGGTGGAGCTGTTGCCGCTTTTTTTTTTTTTCTCGGCTCGTCAGGTGACACTTTACTGGACATTTTTTTTTTTTTTTTAATAAAGGACTTGTCCCGAAGTGTTTTTTTTAAATTTTGGTTCGGGGTTCCCCTAAATATTCATACCAGACCCAAAGGGCCTGGTAATGGACTGGGGGGGGGGGATCCATGCCGTTTTTTTTTAAAGAGTTTCATCTGTATTGCCAAGACCCGACAATTAATTACAGCCACGATCAGTTTTAAATTACTTTTTTTCTGTTAGAAATGTCATTTTGCTGCGGGACTGTTCTAAACATGGGAAAAATGTGCCACTTTACAGGCATACTATAGACCAGTGTTTCTCAACTCCAGTCCTCAAGGCGCCCCAACAGGTCATGTTTTCAGGATTTCCCTCAGATGAAACGGCTGTTGTAATTACTAAGTAGGGATGAGCTTCGAGTTCGAGTTGAACTCATGTTCGACTCGAACATTGCCTGTTCGCCCGTTCGCCGAACAGCGAACAAATTGGGGTGTTCACGGCAAATTCGAAAAGTCTATGGGAGAAATCTAAAGTGCTAATTATAATGGCTTATATGCAAGTTATTGTCATAAAAAGTGTTTGGGGACCCGGGTCCTGCCCCAGGGGACATGTATCAATGCAAAAAAAAGTTTTAAAAATGGCCGTTTTTTCAGGAGCAGTGATTTTAATAATGCTTAAAGTGAAACAATAAAAGTGAAATATTCCTTTAAATTTCATACCTAGGGGGTGTGTAGGATATGCATGTAAAGTGGTGCATGTTTCTCATGCTTAGAACTGTCCCTACATAAAATGTCATTTTTGAAGGAAAAAAAGTCATTTAAAACTCACTCGCGGCTATTAATGAATTGTCGGCTCCCGGCAATACATACAAAAGTCATTGATAAAAAAAAAAAAAAGCGTGGGGGTCCCCCAGAATTCAATTATTAGGCCCTTCAGGTCTGGTATAGATATTAAGGGGAACCCCGCCGCAAATTAAAAAAAAATGCATGCGGTTCCCCCAAATATCCATACCAGGCCCTTCAGATCTGGCATGGATTTTAAGGGGAACTCCACCCCTAATTTTTAAAAAAATGGCGTGGAGTCCCCCCAAAAATCCATACCAGACCCTTATCTGAGCACGCAACCTGGCAGGTCGCAGGAAAAGAGGGGGGGACGAGAGAGCCGCCCCCCCTCTCCTGAACCGTACCAGGCCACATGCCCTCAACATGGGGAGGATGTCCCCATGTTGAGGGGGACAAGGGCCTCATCCCCACAACCCTTGCCCGGTGGTTGTGGGGGTCTGCGGGCGGGGGGCTTATCGGAATCTGGAAGACCCCTTTAACAAAGGGGACCCCCAGATCCCGGCCCCTCCCTATGTGAATTGGTAATGGGTACATTGTACCCCTACCATTTCACGAAGAAAGTGTAAAAAAAAAACCACACACACACCTTGGAAAAGTCCTTTATTAAAAAATAAAAATAAAAAAATAAACATTCCAGCGGTGAAATCCAGTGTCCCGCGGCGATCTGATGTCCAGCGCTGTCCGTCATTGGCTGAGCCTGAGCGGACCTGATGGGGAACTTCCTCCGCAGTCTATTACATGTATAGACCCGCCCCTTCTAAAGTTCCCCATCAGGTCCGCTCAGCCAATGACTCGGTGTAAGGCTGAGGACCTGATGCGGAACATGAGAAGGGGCGAGTCTATACATGTATTACACAGTGAGGGAAGTTCCCCATCAGGTCCGTCCCCTCGGTATGTCGGACCCGCCTACGTCATTGGCCTGAGCGGGGAACTTCCTTCACTGTGTAATTTAAATTTACACAGTGAAGGAAGTTCCCCATCAGGTCCGCTCAGGCCAATGACGTAGGAGGGGCGCTCTCTCGTCCCCCCTCTTTTCCTGCGGCCTGCCAGGTTGCGTGCTCGAGAAAGGGTCTGGTATGGATTTTTGGGGGGACTCCACGCCATTTTTTATTTTATTTGGGGTGGAGTTCCCCTTAAAATCCATGCCAGATCTGAAGGGCCTGGTATGGATATTTGGGGGAACCGCACGCATTTTTTTTTTTTATTTGCGGCGGGGTTCCCCTTAATATCTATACCAGACCTGAAGGGCCTGGTAATTAAATTCTGGGGGACCCCCACGCTTTTTTTTTTTTATCAATGACTTTTTTATGTATTGCCGGGAGCCGACAATTCATTAATAGCCACGAGTGAGTTTTAAATGACTTTTTTTCCTTCAAAAAAGACATTTTATGCAGGGACAGTTCTAAGCACAGGAAACATGTGCCACTTTACATGCATATCATACACACCCCACAGGTACGAAATTTAAAGGAATATTTCACTTTTATTTTTTCATTTTAAGCATTATTAAAATCACTGCTCCCGAAAAAACTGACGTTTTTAAAACTTTTTTTTGCATTGATACATGTCCCCTGGGGCAGGACCCGGGTCACCAAACACTTTTTAGGACAGTAACTTGCATATTAGCCTTTATAATTAGCACTTTAGATTTCGATCGTTCGAGTCCATTGTATTTAATAGGGTTCTAAAGTTCACACGAACATTCTGTCTGTTCGCAGGTTCTGGTGCGAACCGAACAAGGGGGTGTTCGGCTCATCCCTGTTACTAAGGCAGTGAAACTGATCAAATCACCTGTGCAAAATAATGGAAAGCCTGAAAACATGACCTGTTGGGGCGCCTCGAGGACTGGAATTGAGAAACACTGCTATAGACACCCCTGAGGCACGACATTTAAAGAAATATTTTTAATTTTTGTTGTTTCACTTTAAGCATTATTAAAATCACTGCCCCCCGAAAAAACGTCTGTTTTTAAAACTTTTTTTTTGCATTGATACGTGTCCCCTGGAGCAGGACCCGGGTCCCCAAACACTTTTTATGACAATACCATGCATATAAGCCTTTAAAATGAGCACTTTTGGTTTTTCCTGTTCGTGTCCCATAGACTTTAACGGTGTTCACATGTTCGAACAAATTTTTTGCCTGTTCCCAAGTTCTGGTGCGAACCGAACCGGGGGATGTTCGGCTCATCCTTATGCCGCGTACACACAACCGTTTTTCATGACGAGAAAAATTCAATTTTTTTAATTGGTCATTAAAAACTATCGTGTGTAGGCTCCAGAGCATTTTTCTCGACGAGGAAAATGGGCAATAAAAATTTAGAACATGCTCTATTTTTTCTCGTTGTTTTTCACGTCGTCATTTTTCTCGTCTTGAAAAACGGCCGTGTGTACGCTTCAATGACGGGAAAAAAACGCACATGCTCAGAAGCAAGTTATGAGACGGGAGCGCTCATTCTGGTAAAACTAGCATTCAGAATGGAGATAGCACATTCTCCATGCTGTAACGGACTGAAGAGCACGAGGCTGAAAATCGTCTCTCACCAAACTTTACTAACACGAGGGTGGCGCCATCCGAATGGAACTTCCCCTTTATAGTGCCGTCGTATGTGTTGTCGAACGTGTTGTACGTCACCGCGCTTTGCTCGAGCATTTTTTTTCACGATAGTGTGTAGGCAAGGCAGGCTTGAGAAGAATCACGTTGAGAATTTTTTTTTTTTATCAATGACATTAAAAAACGGCCGTGTGTACGCTGCATTAGGGATAGGTAATGTTCCAAAAATGCAAACAAAAATTTAACTGGATTGTCAGCCATCTGGCACTGTCTTCCTTCTGTTGATTTCACCTTTATTCTGGTGACACATGTTCTAGTCTCAAGTGTCTAAGAGGGATCTTTTAACTTTTATTTTTTTTATTTTTTATATTTGCTCTTACTTTCTGTTGTGTTTCTGGGACAGGAAGGGAAAGAACATCTCCCTGATAAAGCATAAAAAGCTAAATAAAATAAAAGCTGACTGGGTTCCTAACGATTCTCTATCTGGAACAAAAAAAAATTTGTCTTTGCATACACAATATATGTTAAAAAAAAAAAAAAATGTTTCAAATAACATTCTTACCTGCTCTGTGCAGTGGTTTTGCACAAACCAGCCCCGGTCCTCCTCTTCTCGGGTCACCGACTGGCGCTCTGGGCTCCTCCATCTTTATGAGTGCCCCCAAAGCAAGCTGCTTGCTATGGGAGCACTCATGTGTGCTTACTCCTGCCCCCCGCTCCCTCTTCACTGGCTGTTATTTCTAGCAGTAGGAGCCAATGGAGCAGTCAAGATCCTTCTCTTCTAAGGTTCCTCGCCGGCACTCCTGGCCCCTCTCTCCTGCCGAGTGCCCCCACAGCAAGAAGCTTGTTTTGGGGGCACCCGAGCCGAGCCACTGCTCTGTATGTCCATTCGGACATGGAGCTGTGGCTCGGCCCTGCCCTCTCTCTCTTCTCATTGACTCACTGACTTTTATTGACAGCAGCCGGCGCCAATGGAGCCCACTGCTGTCTCAGCCAATGAGGAGGGAGAGCCCCGGGACAGCCAAGGCTTTTGTGCAACATCGCTGGATCGAGATGGGGCTCAGGTAAGTAATACGGGGGATGAGGGGGCTGCTGCACACAGATGTTTTTTTATCTTCCCGCCCTATAGTTGAAAGACTACTACACTTTGGGCCTAAATTGCCGGGAGGTCGTCCATGTACGTCCTTCAATGCATGTGCTGCCTGCGTGACCCCTGCAGGGCACAGGCGGTGTGCTCTGTGATCAGCGAGCCCATGAGACTTGGCTGATTACAGATCGGAGTAAGGGGCCGATCCTGACCCTTTACGGCAATGACCGCTGATCACATGATGTAAACAGAAGCCGGTAATTGGCTTTTTTTCCCATCACGCTGACAAAAAAGCAGATTACCGTGTGGGACACGGGACACGGACACCCGCTGCTGCTAAACAGTGCCCACCAGTGCCACCTACCAGTGCCCACCAGTGCCACCTACCAGTGCCCATCAGTACTGCTAAGCAGTGCCCACCAGTGCCACCTATCAGTGCCCACCTGTGCCATCTATCAATGACCACCAGTGCCACCTATCAGTACCCACCAGGTATGCCAATAAGTGCCCATCAGTGCCTCATCATCAGTGACACCTAACAGTGCAACCTATAAGTGCCCTTCAGTTCCGCCTACCGGTGCCCTTCAGATCCACCTATCAGTGCCCATCAGTGCCACCTATCAGTGCAGCATCAGTGCCTCCTGATCAGTGCCATCTTATCAGTGCATATCAGTGCAGCCTATTAGTGCCCATCAGTGCTGCCAATCAGTGCCCATCAGTGCCTCATCATCAGTACCACCCAGTGGCGTTGCTATGGGGGTGCGGCCCGCACCCGGGTGACACCCGCCAGAGTGTGACACCCGGCTCAGACTGGCACCGGCGCCGCATTGAGAGGGGCACTGCAGCTCCCTCCTTCCTTTCCAGGATCTCCTCTGCTAAATACGATGTGTGGGGAGAGTAGGGGAGGAGGGAGTGAGGCAGAGATAGACTGAGTGCCTGGGGTCCGACCGTCCCCACACACACCTCCACACTGCGTGGCAACAATCAGATCTCTGTGTCCGCCGGCTGCACTCACTGCTGTGCTTCCTCCTCAGCTCGGACGTGTATGCAGGCCAGGAGGAAGAGCCAACCCATCCACGCTATAGTCAGCACCTTTCCGGAGGTATGCTACAGGAGTACTGTATTGCAGAGGAGGGGGACATAGTGGTTGGAGGGTTGGGGGGCAGACATTTGGCAGGTAACAATTATGCTGCCAGGAGTGATTTTAGGGGGGTTAGAGAATAGGTGCTAGGGGGTGCTCTTTGTTTTGGGTTAGAGAGAACTTGTACTAGAAGTAGAAGTGGGGCAGATTTGAAGTTTGACCCCCTCCCCCCAGCGCAGATGCTCTCCCCTCCCAAAGATCCCATCCTGGCTCCATCCAGCTCCACCCACCCCCCGATCCCATCCCCGCTCATCCATCCCCCTGATCCCATCCCGGCTCCATCCATCCCCCGATCCCATCCTGGCTCCATCCCTCCTCCCTGATCCCATACCAGCTCCATCCATCCCCCCTGATCCCATTCCGGCTCCATCCATCCCCTGATCCCATTCCGGCTCCATCCATTCCCCCAATCCCATTCCAGCTCTATCCACCACCTCAATCCAATCCCGGCTCCATCCATCCCCCCAATCCCATCCCAGTTCCACCCACTGTTGTAGGTTAAGGGGGGAGAGCCGTACCGATGCACTAGCCTGCTAAGTGCCGGGGGGTAAGGGGTGACACCATGTATTACCGCACCGGGTGACACCAACCCTAGTGACGCCACTGGTACCACCTATGAGTGCCTTTCAGCACCGCCTATCAGTGCCCATCAGTGCCGCCTTATCAGTGCAGCCTATTAGTGACCATCAGTGCAGCCTATCAGTGCCCATCAGTGCAGCCTCATCAGCGCTCAGCAGAGCACATAAGTGAAAGAGAAAAAATACCTTTTTCCAAAGTTTTATTTCAAACTTTTCGGTCTCTTTATTTGTTCAGCAAAAAATAAAAACTCAGTGGTGATTAACCACTTAAGCCCCGGACCATTGTGTAGCTAAAGGACCAGGCCACGTTTTGCGATTCGGCACTGCGTCACTTTAACTGACAATTGCGCGGTCGTGCGACTTGGCACGAAACAAACAAAATTGGCGTCCTTTTTTTCCCACAAATAGAGATTTATTTTGGTGGTATTTGATCACCTCTGCGATTAAATTTTTTTGCGCTATTAACAAAAACAGAGCGACAATTTTGAAAAAAATTACATAATATCCCCAAAATATATATAAAAAAACTTTTTTTTTTCCTCAGTTTAGGCCGATACGTATTCTTCTACATATTTTTGGTAAAAAAAAAATCACAATAAGCGTTTATTGATTGGTTTGCACAAAAGTTATAGTGTCTACAAAATAGGGGATAGTTTTTTGGCATTTTTATAATTTTTTTTTTTTTACTAGTAATGGCGGAGATCAACGATTTTTATCATGACTGCGACATTATGGCGGACACATCGGACACTTTTGACACCATTTTGGGACCATTGTCATTTTTACAGCGATCAGTGCTATAAATATGCACTGATTACTGTAAAAATGACACGGGCAGTGAAGGGGTTAACCTGTAGGGGGCGCTGAAGGGGTTAAGTGTGAACTAATGAGTAATTCTTACTGTGTGGGGGCGTGGCCTGGTGTGACACGTCACTGATCGTCGGAACAGACGATCATTGACACTGCCACTAGGAAGAACGGGGAAAGGTTTGTTTACACTTACCTCTTTTTTAGGTATGGGAGCATTTTGGAATGGTAAAAAAACAAAGCATGTTAACCACAATAGTCTTAAAATATAAACAGCACAACTTTTATCTTGCGTGTCATATTTAGCTCAAGAGGATTGTCACCAGGGAAGCCAACCAGGGTTTCAATAACAGAATTACCTGGGTGGCAAAAAAAGAACATCAGCAATCTGTAAACATGATGGCTTTATGTGTCCTTAACCTAACATTAGTGTTCTAGGCAAATCCATAATATGGCTATAGATTATAGCTTTGTCAGTTCATTTGAATCATTAATGTCATAATGGAGAAAGCAGTCTCTTCCTGGGTAATTACTGTATATCTATTAAAATGAATTAAATCTCTTTCCAAAAGACTTGTTTGTTCCATATTCATTCTGGTAGTGCATATCTTCTGCTTCATTATAACTAGGAAAATGTCAACCCTGCCATGTTGGTGAATTCAATAATTAAATAAGTTTACAGTAATTACCTCCAATAGCATAACGTTCTTCGAAAACACTATTTAAATTCAGAAAAAGAAAACATTGCACATGTAGAAATGGCAGGCGTAGGTGCCCAGCTGACTCAACAACTCAAAACCAGAAAATCTAAATTTACTTATCACCAGCCCATATGTAACCATTGGGGAAAACTCATTACTTTATATTTAAAAAAAAAAAGCAGATTAAACAAACAGCTCAGTGTTTCCACTCTGCAACATTTCAAAACCTGAATTATAAGTTTTGATTTAAGTAATAAGTAGAAATAAATGTATTATTTAGTAATTGCGGCATTTTCATATACAAGGATCACTAGACCTAATACGACAAGGGGTATATTTATAAAGCAGTGAATGTGACATTCAACAAATATTCTCTTCCCAATCCATGTGTTTTAAAAGACAGTGATTGATTCACTTCCAATGAATTTTTGGTAGTTGACACAAAATAGCTACTAATCACTTGCACGGCTTTATCATTAGGGCCCTTTCAGAGTGGTGCACTTAAAAAATGTGGTATGCGTCTCACCAGCTTCTGGAAAACAAGTCTTCCAATTACTTGCCCATTGCACTGGGATCCTTAAAAAACCTCACCCTGCCTTAGCCATACTCAACATTGGAATAGATCTATACCCAATCTGTGGTTACCCATATTTTGCTCACAGCCCGTCTCTTAGTGGTACGAAACTGGAAATCAAATCTCACCCCCAAAATCTCTGACGTGGTGAAGATGGTGGACCAAAACTATTCCTTTGAACGCCTCCTGGCAATCAATGCCCTGCAATACGCCACCTTTGCCAAGTCATGGAGTATATGGAAAAGGAATAATGTGAAGTTTCCCAATAGATTACGCAATGCAGTTGTTTCTAAGCTGTACTGGAATTCTTTGTACTCTGTACTTTGTATTTTGTTTTTCTTATTTTGTTTGTTTGTTTCAAATGTTTGTTATGCCGTGCAATTTTGGATAAACCAATAAACATTATTGGAGAAAAAAATGTGTTATGCGTTCTTTAAAAATGCATATCATGTTTTGAAAGATCCTTTAATGTGTTTTTGGTGTGCTTTTTGGTGTTCTGACTCCCAGCATGCACATGTGAAACATGGACATGTGACTCAAAAAAAATGCTTTAAAAATGCAGATGTGGTGCAATTTTGAGGCATCCATTCCCTACAGACTTACAATGGAAGTTGCCTTTTTGGTGTGCTTTTGAAAAACTGCGCCAAAAGATGCAGCATACAGGACTTATCAAAATGCAGCGCAGTGATATAAACAGTTACATAGGACTAAAAGGGGAAACATTTTAATGCGCTTTTGTCCCTGGAAAATCTCAGCTATAACACCCCAGTGCATAAGGACCATAAGTTCAGACTAGTGATGCTGCATAATCATGTGTTATTGTAGCGTGTTTATGCATGTTTTTTTATGCCTTTTCATGCTTCATATTTCAGCTCATACACAAGTGCTACACAAGCCATGTTTTAACCTGCAGCCATTGTAAAGTTCAATGCAGCATGGCAACCTGGAAGCATTCTGTATACTGTATACACATCCAGAAATGTAATTTCCTGCTTGTCTGACTGACTCACTGATTTTCCCAGAAGACTTCCCCCCAGCCACCTCCCGCCCCCCGGGAGTAGACAATTGCTCGGCAAGAGTGATGCACTGTCTGTATTGATGAGGGAACAGTGCTATATTACCATGGGTTGCAGGAAACCAAATTTGGCCTGCCTAAACCTGGGAAAAGGGTGGGAGCTTAAAGTGGAGCTCCACTCAAAAGGGAAAGGCCCGCTTGTTTGCCTTCCCCCACCCTCCATTGCCACATTTGGTAGGGAGGGCGGGTTCCTGGTTTTGGCAGGTACCCGCTCCCACTGGGACAGCTAGCACTTCCAGTGCTTTGTAGCAGTTGATCTATATATTAATTTCCCCTTTTATTCCCTTTCAGCTGCTGTGCAGCAGCCCCATAGTAGCGCGTGAATACCCCACATACCTATAACCCACTCCCACTCGCCGCTGCAAACTCAGCACAAAGTTTGCACCCCTCCTCCTTCCCCTGCCGCCGGGCCATTAACAAAGCACAGCGTGCTTTGTGCAGGCACAGTAGGGAATCGGCTGTGAAGGCGCAATGCTTCACTGCCGATTTCCCTTAGCCAAGATGGCTGCGGCAGGACCCAAAAGCTGTCTGAAAAATCGGCTCAGGTGAAGACACAGCTGGATTCGAGGATAGGTAAGTGTGCAGTATTAGTAGCTGCTCACTTTTATTTTTTTTCTGAAGGAGCCTGGAGTTCTGCTTTAAAGTTGGTCATACATGGATCAAAATTTGTCCAGTTCAGCAGTGACCAGCCGAATTTCGATCCATGTATGGGCAGGCGGATTGTACCCAAGCCGATCCATCCATTGACTTAGGTACAACCACAATAGCGATGCGGGAGGCATTCTCCCACCAACATTGACTGTGTTGATAGGGGAATCAAGCAATTTTCTTCCTTTCCATCCATGGTGGAAGGACATAAAGTCAAATCATTTATCGACTGCCTAATGATAGCTTTTTAATTACAACGGTTTTTTTTTTTTTTTTGTTCTACTGTAGCAATATATTTTGACTCAGAAATGTATTCATGCAGAAAATTATGCATTAAGTAAATTTACTGAAAGGTCCATTAAATTAATAGTCAATTAATAGCTGCTCTTTTTATTGTGTTATATATATTGTTTGCCTGCATTAGAGTTGCTGAACAAAACCACATTGCACATTTTATTATCCTATAGCCACAAACCAGAAACCATTACTGATGTGTCAGTGTGGCATGAAATCGGATTGGTTGGTGCAGTTGGTTGCTATACACACCATAGTAAATACACCTGTGGCTATATATAGTATTTCAGAAATATTACATTAATCACACATTTTTTTCCTGCCACATAACCCTAAAATCTCCCAAGCACAATCTAATACAGAGAAACACAATCTAGGTTAAGTTATTCTGTCTGACAGCATTGTTTGGAAATCCATTTTACAATTATTGTACTTGTGTCCAAGGTTGTGCAATATTGAATTATGGTTTGAATTATAAATAAATTACATCCAATCCTCTGTTCTCCTGGGCAGCATGTAGCAGAAAATGTCATTATGTCAGGTTACAGCAAATACACATTCCTTTGGGTCATAAATATCAAGTCCTATCTACTTTACCCATTTAAGCAGGCGAAAAAAAAAATAACACAATCAATTTGGTCAGGCTCCAAACTTGGCTCAATAAAGAGGAACTCTGCTCTGAAGCCTCTTACACAAGACCGGTTTTCCCGGCAGGAAAACTGCCATGAGAGCGTTTGGCCGGGAAAACCGGCCATGTGTATGCTCCATCGCAGTTTTCCCGACAGGAAAACTGGCAAAAAAAATAGAGAACCTGCTCTCTATTTTCCAGTCGGGATTCCCGGCGGATTTTTTCCCGTCATGAAAACCGGTCGTGTGTATGCTTTTCCGAGGGCAAAAAAAACACGCATGCTCAGAATCAAGTATGAGACGGGAGAGCTCGTTCTGGTAAAACTAGCATTCGTAATGGAGATAGTACATTCATCACGCTGTAACGGACTGAAAAGCACGAACGCTGAAAAGCGCAATTCGTCTCTCAGCAAACTTATACTAACACGCTATAACACGAGATCAGCAAAAGCAGCCCAAAGGGTGGTGTCATTGGTATGGAACTTCCCCTTTATAGTGTCGTCGTACGTGTTGTACGTCACCGCGCTTTGGACCGGTGGGATTTTGTATGACAGTCTGTACGCAAGACAAGCTGGGCCGGAATCCCGTATAGCTTGGCAGGAATTAGACAAAAAGGCTTCAAAACATGTGGAAAGAAAATGTTTTTTTTATACCTACCAGAAATGGCTGTTGGTAGGCAGATTGTCCTAATCTGCCACTTCCTATTCTGTGGTAGTCTTCGGTCTTCTCCTCCTCGTGTTGTCTTCTGGGACATGTGTGTGTCCTAGAAGACAAACGGTCAATCACAAAGCGCCGCACGACTCGCGCATGCGCAGTAGGAAACGTGCAGTGAAGCTGCAAGGCTCCACTGCCTGTTTCCCTTACTTTGAATGGCGGCGCCGGGACCCGATCCGATGGACGGATCGGCCTCAGGCGGCCAACATCGCGGGCACCCTGGACAGGTAAGTGTGCTTATTAAAAGTCAGCAGCTATAGTGTTTGCAGCTGCTGACTTTAAAAAAAAAAAATTACAGCTGGACCTCCGCTTTAACCACAGTGCTAGTTAGTCTTGGGAGTGATAGTCTGCAAGCAAGTGTACGTGTGTGTGGTAGAGGAGAAGAGAAGAGGTTGTATATACAAGTTATGTATATAGTTCAGTCCCTAAATTCCTTATCTTCAATCAAGTGGGCATCCTACTGTATATGTACCCTATCCCCACCCAAGTTCTATAATAAATATAAAAAAAAAAAAAAAAGCTGCAACGACTGCTTCTTGACTCGGTGTGTCTGAAAATTTGTGTGCCTGGCTGTGCAGGGTGGGAGATAAACCACATTCGCCAGTGGCTCCTACAGGGGTAGTGCTACATTAGCTTGAAGCTGACTATCTATCTATAGAGGACTCCATCTATAGAAGCTCAACATGTGTTACATTTAAAAAAACATCAAAATGACTAAAGAAAACATCTGCTGAATGAATATATAGGCTGCCAGTGTTGGCCTTCCTTTCTGGAAATACTAAATGCTAGACATGTGCGATTAGTTTCGTACGAATCGAAAATTCGTACGAATTTTTTGAAATTCGTACATTTGTACGAATTACAAATTTTTTCGAATACGAATTCTGTACGAAAAACGAAATTTCGTATCCAAATTATCCGAATCCAAACTACCAAATAAGACATGAAAATTCGACAAAGCGATAAGTAAATATTTTTTGGTCGAATGTGACTAACCTTAACTCTATTAGTCCAAGATTATTCTACATAGAGAGAAAAGATTCGACATAGAGAGAAAAAATTCAACATTATAGAGAGAAAAGATTCAACATTATAGAGAGAAAAGATTGCTGCTGGAATTGGGTGGGGGAAGTAAATTTCCGGTCGAATCATTCGTTCGTTCCGATTCGACATTATAGAGAGAAAAGATTTGACATTATAGAGAGAAAAGATTTGACATTATAGAGAGAAAAGATTCAACATTATAGAGAGAAAAGATTCGACATAGAGAGAAAAGATTTGACATTATAGAGAGAAAAGATTCGACATTATAGAGAGAAAAGATTGCTGCTGGAATTGGGTGGGGGAAGTACATTTCTGGTCGAATCATTTGTTCGTTCCGGTCGAATCGTTCGTTATACGTGTCGTACGAAATTCGTATTTCGTACAAATCCGAATTGAATTCCGTACACGAATTACGATTTTTTTTTAAAACGGAACGGAATGGAACGAAATTAATTTTTCGACGGCTCCCATGTCTACTAAATGCCTGGTGTCATCAAGCTGATCCAATGACTTTATTACAGTCCTGGAACAATTATGTAGGTCAAGAGTCCTGAAACCATTCTGATGGGGGGAGAAGCGGCGTGCTGATGTCACCGCATACTGCCATTCCCGGAAGTCATGGGCTGTGATCGAGAGCCGGCCGGCTCGAATTTTAATACTAAACCGCCTATACCATCAGCATAACTGTAAGTGTGATTCTTTTACTTTTAATAAATGTTTTAATGGAGTTACGCTATGGTAGCATCCCCTTTTTATTTGCATGGAAAATGAATACGTATGCTGCTGCAGACTTTTTGGTTGGGAACTACTGACGGTACTTCACACATCAGAGTGCAGAGACCCAGGGCTGGGGAAATAGCCCCAAGTGTGTACGATCTCCTTAAAAAGAGATCTCGCCTTCTGGTAAGCGGCAGTATAACATTGGTGGAGGATTCCTTTATCACACTATCGTCACTTCTTCTTGGGTGCTTATTGTGATCACCTGTGGAATTTGGGTGGAAGGACTCTACATCTTCCGAAATTTCACTAGGAAACATATGGTGACATTTTCAGATGTGGGGAAGGTTCATCTAGTCCTTCCTTTATTTAACATCAGAAAGAGACTTTGTAACAGAAGTACTCAATTGGTCATCTATTTTTCATTAAGTTGGAACGTTTCATAACAATTTTCTTTTTCCACATTGTTTGTATATTTATCACCTAGCAGAGAGGGGTTACAGCCTCTCTGTATGTATACAATATTCTATAGATATTAGTTTTATTTATTTGCATTTGCGCAGCTTATTACTTTTTAACTTCACCTACTGTACATGCTTGCTCCAGGCCAGTGACCGAGAATGTACTGAACCAGGAAACTGCAAGAATACTTGTTTCCTATATAGAGGACAGCCATGGCAGCCCCAGCCATGATTATAGTATTATTTTTAGAGCAGGTGATGAGCTTTCATGTAAAAGTGATCTGATGGCTCTACAGCTGCCCGATCACTTTTACATATGGCAGAAGAGGGTCCCCCCTCCCACCACCGCCTTCCACCTTTCTCGAGCTCTCCATTGTTCCTCCCTCACTGTGAGGCCGGAAACCAAAAGCGATAAGGAGTTCATCACTTCTGGTTTCAGTTTGTTTACAAGCTATTACCAGCTTGGAAACTAGGCAAATTAGGCCGTACATGTAAACTGCAGGCATATTTCCATGTCAGGGAGACAAAGTCACAGCATACAGCTCCCTATAGTAATAAATGGCTGTAAGTGGGTATTTACATACTTTGGTAAACACATGCACAAGCATAAATCCCTGGCCCTGGCTTGTATGCATCCAAGGA
Source organism: Rana muscosa (assembly GCA_029206835.1). Lineage (NCBI taxonomy): Eukaryota > Metazoa > Chordata > Amphibia > Anura > Ranidae > Rana > Rana muscosa. The sequence goes on from CM055121.1 coordinate 183,594,533, forward strand.
TTTACACCTGTGCTGCACATATTTACACAAGTATGGCATATACTAGGCTTGTGCAATTCGTTTCGTAACGAATTGAAATTCGTCCGAATTTAGCAACTTTCGGACATTCGGAAGCATTCGAATTTCCGAACAAAGCAATTACGAATAAGACCGAATCCGAAATAAATTATACCGCAAATAGCGAATGCCCGAATGTCTTCGGCATAATTCGTTATGAAAAAGTTACGAATGTACGAATCCATACGAAGCACAATAACACTCACTCTGCTCTGCTCTCTGCTTCTCCCACACCGTGCTGAACTCCCTCTCAAAATGGTGTACAAGGGCGGAGGTTATAGCCGCATGTAAAAAACGAAAGTAAAATACGAGATTTCGAATCCATTCGAAGCACAATAACACTCACTCTGCTCTGCTCTCTGCTTCTCCCTCACCGTGCTGAACCCTCTGAAAATGGTGTACAGGGGCGGAGCCTATAGCCGCATGTTAAAAACGAAAGTAAAATACGAGATTTCGAATCGTTACAAATAACCGCAATGTATTTAGAAAAGTACAAATCCATTCGAAGCACATTAGGCATAATAGGCAGCGTCGTTGTGAGAGAGACACGGAAAATTACGAATCAACGAACCCAAAAAAAGTTACGAAAGTAGGAGTTGTGTCCAGAATCAACGAAAAACAACGTACTCTACCGAAAGTACGAACCCAAAAAAAGTTACGAAAGTAGGAGTTGTGTCCAGAATCAACGAAAAACAACGTACTCTACCGAAAGTACGAATTATAAAGCAACAAAAAATTCAACGAAAAATGTCGCTTGCAAAAATACGAATGAGTCCGAACACGAAAAATCCCGTCTAGCAAAATTACGAATGATTACGAATCAACAGGACCGGAAAGAAACGAACCGAAACGGAACAAATTTTTCCGTTGTGCACAAGTCTAGCATATACCCATGTAGATCCATTCATTACTATGGGCAGCTGTACACTGCGGCTGTGTCTCCCAGGCACAGAAATATGCTTGCAACTTAAATTGTACGGCCTCATGAACTTATGTGCATGAGGCCTAAGGAGGGGAGCTTCTAAATTAGAAGTTTAGTATATGACTCAAGGTTCCCATAATTTTTCATTTCATTTTTGTTTATCTTCATTCAAGGTTAGTAATGGGTGAATTTTGTTCAAAGTTCAGCAAACCTCAACTTAGCGGTGAATTTTATTGAAATCCATGAATTTTGTTATCACACCATAGTCATCATTCGGGCCAATAGGAAAACAACTGTTAAAAAAAAGACATAGGAAGCTGGGCACAGTCATGGGCAGTGGCGTTGGGAGGGGGGCTAAGGGGGGCTGGAGCGGGCCCCCAAAAACCCTTGGGTCTCGGGCATTCACAAATCTATTGTTAGCCCCGAGCCCGAGCAGGGACCGAAGCATAGCCGAGTGACATAGCAGGTCCCGCCTTCTGGAACCTGCAGCGCCTATGATGGACGTCCCACTGGTCCAATGCCAGGACCGCAGGACGTGTGACGTCCATCATAGGTGCTGCAGGCTCCAGAACAAATTTATATTTTTTCCTGAGATGTCTGCCCTTGTCCTTTTGATAATTCAGGCTTGTACACATGTGCGGCTATTATTGCCAACCCTATAAAGTGTTTTTTGGGACCGTGTGACATCCATTATAGGAGCTGCAGGCTCCAGAAGGCGGGAATTCCAATGTGGCTGCGTTGAGCACTATGAGATCCCCGCTCGGCGCTCGGCCAGGTGGCTCTGCTCTCATGTCTCTGCCTGCTGTCTGCTGTATACTAGGATGGGCGCGCCGCACACTCCGGCTGAGCTGCAGGAGGAGGTCATGGTCACCTGAAGTCTGACGTGTAATGGTCAGGTAGGCCAGTGCATGTCAGTGTGTGTCAGTGTAATGGTCAGTGTGTGTCAGGTAGGTCAGTGTGTGCCAGGTAGGTCAGTGTGGGTTAGTGTAATGGCTGAGAGTGCTGACCATTATGTTCTGGTGGGGGAAGGGGTGTCCCCCTCTCAGAACACAATAGCTCAGCAGGGGAGATCGCTGTACCAACATTGCATAGTTAGTACAGTGGCTCCTCCCAAGCTCTTCAGTTTTTCTTCTTTCAGCCCACTGGGTTGAACAAGAACAAACTAGTAGTGTGTACCAGGCTTTATGGTGCCTACACTCTGGATGAAGGAGCAACAGAGACACTTTTGAACAGCAACATTATTAATCTGAGGGAAGGGCAGTGTTAGATGAACTAGCAGATTTAGATACACTAACAAATCAAAGCCTAACTCCAGCTAATAATCTTTAAGCAGTTACAGCAACAATTTGTTTTCCTTTTGGGATAAAGGTTTTCAATGAATAAATACCAGCTGGTCATTATATTCACTCCTGTCAGTGGTAAATGGTTTGCCTCAACCCTCTAACTGCTACATCTCCAATGCATCTTGTTCTGTTGAAAAACAACAGACTTAGTGGCAAGATCACCAGATAAAAATAAAAGAAAGCATTAAAGTGTTACTAAACCCACAACAGTAAAATCAGTCTGTATATGCAGTAAACATGCTTGTTATACTCATTGTGGTACCTAAGGGGCTAATCCTCTGCATTGTGTAAAAAGGATGTTAGATACTGTCTTCTCAGATCGTCCCCTTCTTCCACTGTCCCCAAACCATCTCCTGATAGAACAGAGCCTTGGGGGCACTCTGCACATGTTCAGTTTGGTGTCGATTGCTAGAGAGTTTTTTTTTGTTTTCTTGGGAGGGTGCATGTGATCAGAACAGGGCCAATCAGCACTGTCCAGACAGAGGGTCAAAGGTCCTGCAGCCTTATAGGACAGTCAGAGCAGAATGAAAATTCCTCCTACAAGCTTTAACCAGACACTTATAGAAAAACAAGACTGCTATATACTGCTGATGATAAAACGTATTTAGCAGTTTATAATTACTAAAATAATTGCATCTCCATAGTCTTTGTACTGGGGGGGACCAGATGTAGTGAATGCAGGGTCCTGGGTTTAGTAACACTTTATAAAGAAAACAAATGCAGTCACCACATCTAAGAACTGATAACCTGCAATATAATCAGTGTTTACTTTTGTGTTTAATACCACTTAACACTTATTTTTAACACAAGAGTTATATTTAAACCTCAGCTGCAATCTGTACAACAGCGTTCAGAATGGGGAGGGAGAAGCATCACAATAAGTCAGTCTGGTGTGCTGTGGTGCAAAGAGCATGCTAACAGGAGGAGAGAGTAGAGTGACAGATAAATTAATTTATCAGTGTACTGCTTCTCCCACCACATGGCGGGTGTGTGATAAACAAACTGTAAGCAGTGGCGGCCAGTCCACAAGGGGTGCAGGGGCACCACCCCCCAGCCCACACAATCTGCCCCCCCCTAGCCTGCACAATCAAACATCATATGTGTGGCCATGCACTGTGCAGGGCACCGGACCAACAGGTCTCTACCAGGTCCTCAGAAGCACAGGACCAAAGCCCGAGGCCCCAATCGACCTATTTCATGTTGTCCTCGGGGCGCAGAGCAATATGCCAAAAAACCCTCTCACCCTGCGATATCAGCGAATCAACACTCGGCTTCCAGCTTCCCGCCCAATCAGGACAGGAGGCCAGAGACCCAGAACTCGGAAAGAAGGCCGGGTCAAGCTGTCTCTACCAGCTTTGTACATCTAAAGAGTGACATTTGTGCCCATTCTTCTTTGCAAAATAGCTCAGGCTCTGTCAGATTGGATGAAGAGCATCTGCGAACAGCAATTTTCAAGTCTTGCCAAAGATTCTCAATTGGATTTAGGTCTGGACTTTGACTGGACCATTCTAACACATGAATATGCTTTGATCTAAACCATTCCATTGTAGTTCTGACTGTATGTTTAGAGTCGTTGTCCTGCTGAAAGGTAAACCTCCACTCCAGTCTCAAGTCTTTTTCAGACTCTAACAGATTTTCTTCTGAGACTGCCCTGTATTTGGCACCATTCATCTTCCCATTAACTCAGCTTACCTGTGTCCCTGCTGAAAAAAGCATCCCCACAACATGATGCTGCCACCACCATGTTTCACGGTGGGGATGGTGTGTTCAGGGTGATCTGCAGTGTTAGTTTTCTGCCACACAGAGTTTTGCTTTTAGGCCAAAAGTCTAATTTGGTCTCATCTGACCAGAGCACCTTCTTCCACATGTTTGCTGTGTCCCCCATATGGCCAAACTGCAAATGGGACCTCTTATGGCTTTCTTTCAACAATGGCTTTCTTCTTGCCACTCTTCCATAAAGGCCAGATATATGTAGTACACGTCTAATAGTTGTCCAGTGCACAGATTCTCCCACCTGAGTTGATGATCTCTGTAGCTCCTCCGGAGTTACCATTGGCCTTTTGGTTTCTTCTCAGATTATTGCTCTCCTTGTCTGGCCTGTCAGTTTAGGTGAGCAGCCATGTCTTGGTAGGTTTGCAGTTGTGCCATGCTCTTTCGATTTTCGGATGATGGATTGAACAGTGCTCCGTGAAATCTTCAAAGCTTTTGGTATTTTTTTATAACCCTGCTTTAAACTTCTCCACAATGTTAACACTGAACTGTCTGGTGTGTTCCTTGCCTTCATGATGCTGTTTGTCCACTAAGGTTCTCAACAAACCTCTGATGGTTTCACAGAACAGCTGGATTTATACTGAGATTAAATTACACACAGGTAGACTTTATTTACTAATTAGGTGATTTCTGGAGGCAATTGGTTCCACTGGATTTCTGTTAGGGGTATCAGAGTAAAGAGGGATGAATACAAATGCACACCACAATTTTCAGTTACTTATTTGTAAATAAAATTGAAAACCATTTATACTTTTCTTTCCACTTCACAATTATGTGCCACTTTGTGTTGGTCTATCACATAAAATCCCAATAAAATACATTTACGCTTTTGGTTGTAGTATGACAAAATGTGGAAAATTTCAAGGGGTATGAATACTTTTTCAAGGCACTGTATGTATTTCATGTGTGTATTTAGTGGTTTGTCCTCAACTCAGCTCTAGGCAATCTATGGCTAGAACCAGTTCCCATGGGAGAGAATTCTACATTTTTATCCTTTCTGTAAGCAGCGGTCAAACCGCTTTTCTGCAGTTGCAAAAAGTGCCCTGATGTGTTTTTCAGAGACCTCAGACTGAACAACTATTTCACAAAGTTAACTATATGGACCATTTCTGTATGTATAAAATCGCTCAAATTGTTCTTTCTCTACAGTTTTATTGGAATCCATTTTGTTACATCTCTGGAAAACTAGCATTGAATAAGCCTTTGAGGCAAACTTTACTAGCAGTAATATTACTTTACATGAAGTCTGAATGGTTAATCATCTACAGCTCAATTCAGCAGTACAAAATATAGTGGTAAACCATAAATTGCTGTTATCAAATCTGACAATCAGGTGAACGCAATTTTATTATGCACCTGCAGCACGGGAAACTGTAAAAATATACAAATTAATTCTAATGTTTAATGTATTCACAAACAACGCTTGTTTTATTTAAATCAGTGTCAGGAAATATGAGTCAGGCGATTTTCCTGGTATGGTTAAAACATATACTTTCTGTTGATTAGAAAATAAGGTTTAGTATCGTACATTAACTTTAGATATAAAAAATGTTAATCCAAAAGGTGAGTCTACTGTTTAGATTTTAACTGGAGGTTATAGTGTTTAAAAAAAAAAAAAAAAGTCTTCTGGAGATGACACAGGCTAGCTATATATAAGAGAGGCGTAACTAGAACCTTCAGGGCCCCCCGTGCAAGAAACTACTAAGGGCCCCCCTGACAATGGCCTTTCCCTCTGAGCCTAGTGGTGGAATGCCAGGGCCTGGTCAAAAGTGTAACCTTTGTGACCCTGGTGGTTCCGCCACTGGTGTCAGTAGTTGTTTTTTTTTTGTTATTTTATTTATTATTTTCTAACATTTTAATTGTATTTATTTTTTACTATTTTTTTACAATTAGGGGGTCTAAACAGACCTCTGATGTTTCACCTTTGAGACAGAGAAAATAGATTTAGGACACAGCCCTCAATCTCCATCTCTGCAGCTTCAGCTGCACAGAATGAATGGACAGGAATAGCTCTGTACAGGGCTTCCTGTTTATTCACAACGTGGGGGCAGGAGAGCATACAGGGGGCATGGGGGCAGCAGAAAGAAGAGGAGGCTGTATAGAGGGGGCAGTGGGGTGGCATATAGAGAAACCGATTCCCTCCATTTTCCACAAGCAGCCACTGAATGCCTGAGGGAGGGAGAGGATAAGAAGTAGGCTTTCAGCAGCTGCAGAATAAAAATGGAGGGGTTCAGGTCCTCTTTATGCCACTCCCAGCGACCTTCCTATACAGGTGTACAGGGGAACCACACAGGCAATTACGACCCTTGCGACCCCTGTAGTTACACCACTGATAACTGAACAGATCTTTTGTCAGAGGCAAAAAAACAACATCTACATCCCTCAACATCTCTTGGCCAGTAGTATCTGAAGGGTAAATGTCATCTACCGAGGCCCTGGGCAACCAGATTTATCAATAGGAACAAATGTGTCATGGACAATGTCATTGTTCGCATCTATATGCTGTATATATAGGTAAAAAATATTATTACAGTTAGTTGAAACACATAAGTGCACAAATAAAAAAGATAATGTCTGATAATGGTGTAAATCTAAAATGAATATCCAATTATTGCAGATTTTGTTTTGTTTTAACCACCAACAACCTGTGGTCTCCCTTAGAATGACAATGTTCTTCAAACCAAAAATTCCACCCATGTGATCAGAGCAACTCACCAGACTGAACTGACCCATAAATCAATAGACGTGTAATAGTGCTTTATGCAGTAACATCACAATTGCTCCTCTCCTTTACTCAGATGATGTTCCACATTTCTCTATTGGCAGGTACAGACAGACATATACCTCTCATATTCCCTTGTGAAACAAAAACTTATGTAGCGCTACCCCAGTAGGAGCTGCTGGTTATTATTTTGGGTCATTTGCTGTCACCCCTACCCACAGTACACCAGGTCAAAAAAACTTAGAGTCTATAGTGGGCCTTGCACCCACGGATGTATGCACCAGTCACTTAGTTATTTTTCCAATGCTTTTTATTAAACTACTTGAGCAGTAGAGGGATGGAGGGTTAGGGGAAAGTTCAACCTTGTGCAGATCACTGAGGAACTTGAGATCCTGGAGACAAATACACTTCAGTCAATGGAACTTGCTCACCCGGATAGGCCTCTCTCACTGACCTAGCAGCCGGAATGATGCACGGACAAAAGTCTCTGCCACAGACTTGATGAGAATAATAGTTGAACAATCCTCTGCCACAGGATTTAGTGTTAGTTGAACAATCCTCTGCCACAGGATTAAGTAATGGTAGCGAACACAGCAACACAGTATCAAAAGTTCCTTTAAGCCATCCGGCAGTACTGTGAGGTAGATTGGTTAGGATGCATCCTCCAATTGAGTCACCAGGCTCCTCTTGAGATACCAGCCCTTTTGCTCGGTCCTCTCCAAGATGAGTCCTCCCCCGGAACCTTCAATTGCGCGACTTCTTCCCGCAGTACAGACAGCGCAGGACCACCTCTGAACCAGTAGGCCCCAGACAGCTCTGGGCCTACTTGCAGTCACGTAGCCTTGGGCCAGCAGGGGCCCCCGAGGCAGAAGAGGAGTTGTCACAAACCTTAGGCCAGGCAGGCCATTGGGTGAGAGAGAAAGAAAGATGGCGTCTGCCCCTTAAGTATCCTCCCACAGAATGCACAGCGGGGAGACCACTCCCACTAGGCTGTTTCTGGGGAAAAGGACACCCAATACACCTCAGCCTGTTGCCCTTCCATCACTGGCCTGTGCGACAACGACACCTACAGGCGACAGTGTGGAACTGCACGCAACACAGACAACTCTGGAACAGAGGCTAATTTAGCCATAATATTGAATCTGGACTATGTACAGAACAGATAACCCACTAAATTTACATGCAAGCACCTGGTTAACAGGAGCAGGGCGCTACACTTCCATAGCATGATATTCAGTGTTTGAGTCACCATCATATCATTCTGAAGGAACAGCAAAGGGGAAGTAGAGGAAGACATTCATCTCAGTGCTAAGGAGGCAATGCCACTGAGAATGCATATTGGGGTGGGATTGACCCTGACTAAAAGATGTCCCAGGCAGCCAAATGTTTTTAGCTATTTTGTTACACTAAAGCACAGGAACAAAATGAAAACCATAAACAGTTGTGGTTCCACAACTTTTCCACTTCCATCTCGGCTGTGGATAATCATCTGCTTTGAAACATCCAATGGTAATTGAAAATTGGGGGGACTGTGCTATCTGTGTGGCTATAAATGCTGGGGTATATTCCCAAATCTTATTAGAACTGAAGAAGTGGCTTGGAAAAACTACAAAACATCTTCAGCATTAAAGAACATATCCAGTTAAATGTGGCCAACTACTACTATTAGCCAATCCATAAAGAGTATTTGGAAAATATGTTCAGAGTCTAATTGGAGCAACCATATGCCTCTGAATTTCATTAGTTAGTTCAACCCTTTGATTCAAATTGTAAAACCATCAATTTAGTTTTTTTTTAATAGTAATATTTATATACACACATATACTGTACATACATTGTACTGTATGTCACTTCAATATCGCTCAAGGAGTACTTTTTGTTTCTTTTATTTTTTATTTTCATGTATTTCCACCTTTCATGTCATATTTTAGCCCTGGTAAAAGAAGTTATGTTGGGCCCCAAATTAAACATTTGGGGCCCAACGGCTTAGAATGGACCAGCTTAACGTCTGTACGTAAGCCTTAAATGTGCCATCTAAAAGAGTAGCATGCATAACTGGTGGTATTGTCACTTACAAACTATAGTCATTATAGCATCTACTACTTTCTGTCATGGCTTGGCTGATTTAAGCTGCTCCACAACAAAAAAACATTTATCATAAGGAGGTGTCATCTTGCTGCTCTTGTTGCCACTCATGTTCACCTTTAAAGGAAACACAGCAACTACATACCCAGTGTATCCATTAAATAAGCAAAATAAAGAAAACTGTGAAACAAATAGCAATAGCAATACCATTAGCAAAACACATTTCCATTATAATATTTTAACCTTTGTAGCTCTTTCCTAATTAGGCTGCTAGGAAAATGTTGTTTTTGGCTCCTTCTGTAGCTAAAGAAGCAGTGATTGTTTATTCTGATCTTTTCAAGGCTGCCCAGAATGGAGAGGTAATTGTTTCTCTCTGCCTGTAGAAGAAATTTCTAGAATATAGGAAGGGAGAATTGAAATGACCAGCCTGAAGATTAAGCAGGGCCCAGCCAATCCCTGGGAAGGTGTGCCCAGTAGGTGGCTGGGAGAGAAGTTAAAAAATGTGTATCCCTGAGGAGATTGTCTTTTCTAACTCCTGAGGGGATGGAGCACTGAGCTAAAAGGAGGAGGGGGCACTTTCCCCTGATGCCCCTGGGACTGGATGCTTAAGTTAACTATAAGATGCTACACTTATGGACTAATGTTGTTCCAGTATTTTGCGTATAGAACCATATATCTGTTCTACAAGCTACTTCATGGTCTCCAGCTGTGAACATATATAATGTTATAGTCTAGCACAGCCTTTCTCAACCTTTTTTTTTTTTTTAATCAACAAAAAAGGTTTTTATTAATGAGAGCACAAGGCATTACATCTTATACATGACAAATGTATGACACTGTGGATATATACATCAAGAGTATCAACTGTCTTAACTTTCCAGTCTATTATACTTGTACAAACAATACTGGAATCATACTCCTTTATAGATAGGGTAATGCCATATCCAAGTGCTCATTCTATATATAGAGAGAATGGTAGTAAAAATTAAAACTAAAATTAAGAATATAAAAGAAACAAAGGGAAAACCAAACAGTAGATAGTAATTGAATGTTAATAACAAACCAACCATTGACGTTTCACCTTGACTCAGACTCGTCAGTTATAAATAACTCTCCCTGTGGTGTGATGGCAAAGAAGACATGCATGCATTTAGATAGTCAGTCAGTCATTCATCCCTCATCCCATTAGTAGCCTATCCAGGGCCAACTGTGGCGGTGCCACTTCTGGGGAGCTCAACCAGTCCTGCCATATATTGGTAAATTTGTTTGGAGATTTCCTATGCTGATAGGTGTATTTATCACGGATAAGAGTGGTATTAACCAGTTGTATCCATTGTGCCTCCTGTAGTATACGTGCTGACAGCCACAAACGGGCAATACGTTTCCTGGCCAAGTATAGCAGTCTCGTAATAGCAATATATATTGGCGGTAGATATAAATCTTCATCCAGACTGCCCAGCAGGCACACCAGTGGCTCCAACCCAAGCTGGACCTGAAAGGTGTTATTTATTCTGGCAACAACATCGCTCCAATACCTCACTAATTTGGGGCACCTCCAAAGCATGTGGATGAGATCACCTGGGTGAGCCTGGCATTTGGGACATATGGGAGAGTCACGTCTACCCCATCTATCAAGTTGAATAGGTGTGCGATACACCCTGTGCAGTATAAACAGTTGAGAGAGTCTTTGTGCTGCTGACACTGAAACCACCGGACCTACCCCCAGTATCTGATTCCACTGCTCGCCATCAATGGGACCTACATCTCTCTCCCACCCCTCTCTGCATGGTAGTAAGTCTGGGGCCTGTATGTGTGATAGAAGATGGGCATAGATTCTAGAGATGATTCCCTTTTTCTCCGGGTCGGTGAATATAGATTCAAGGAATGTAGAGTTTTCTAGTTGCAGATTAGAGTTTCTGCTCTGATACCTAATAGCATGTTGTAGTTGTCTGTACTGAAAGTGGTGTCCCCTAAGGGCAGGAAATTCATTTAGCAACTGGGTGAAAGGCTTTAAAACTGAACCATCCAGTATTTGGGCAAGAAATCTGACCCCAGCTCTTTCCCACTCTAATGGATCGGGCACTCTATTTAGTTCCATGTAGAATCGGTTCCTCGATATAGGAGTCTGACGGAAATAACCCATCACACCCAATATGGACTTGACCCTCTTCCAGATTTTTATTAGCAAAAAATGTAGCGCTATGTGTAAAAATAAAAATAAAAATAACACCCAAGTGCAGTGCTCTAAATGACTTAAATCACAAAGATTCTATAAATGAGTCCAACTGTGAAAAATAGTAAGTTAGAAAAAGTCTCTGATGACCAAAACGTGGATGTTGCTGAAACTTCCAAAACAGAATGGTGACCTTTCAAAAAACAAGTGACTTGTAACGTAACCACCACCACATGGAGGGGAGGCTTACCGGATGAAATGGACCCAATAGACGTACGTCCGTAGGGTCAAACAGGCTTGGTATATGTATATCCGTACATATGGGATCCCAGTTGGCACTGCACACATATATATCCAAAATCCGGAACAAGTGATGACACCAGATATCCAAGCTCGATGGATAGTAAAATGGCTCACATAGGAGTCATGGAGGAAAAAAGAAGGAGAGGGCACATAGCGTAATACCGTAAAGGATATTTAATAAATGTGGGTAAATACACTTACATTCAATCCATGAACATAGCGCTTTGCAAAACACTCAGTGGCAGCAGTGGAGTCTCCCGACGCGTTTCGCAATAACTTGCATCGTCTGGGATGCAAGTTATTGCGAAACGCGTCGGGAGACTCCACTGCTGCCACTGAGTGTTTTGCAAAGCGCTATGTTCATGGATTGAATGTAAGTGTATTTACCCACATTTATTAAATATCCTTTACGGTATTACGCTATGTGCCCTCTCCTTCTTTTTTCCTCCATGACTCCTATGTGAGCCATTTTACTATCCATCGAGCTTGGATATCTGGTGTCATCACTTGTTCCGGATTTTGGATATATATGTGTGCAGTGCCAACTGGGATCCCATATGTACGGATATACATATACCAAGCCTGTTTGACCCTACGGACGTACGTCTATTGGGTCCATTTCATCCGGTAAGCCTCCCCTCCATGTGGTGGTGGTTACGTTACAAGTCACTTGTTTTTTGAAAGGTCACCATTCTGTTTTGGAAGTTTCAGCAACATCCACGTTTTGGTCATCAGAGACTTTTTCTAACTTACTATTTTTCACAGTTGGACTCATTTATAGAATCTTTGTGATTTAAGTCATTTAGAGCACTGCACTTGGGTGTTATTTTTATTTTTATTTTTACACATAGCGCTACATTTTTTGTATATTGTTTGTTTTTTGCCCTTCTCCACAGGTATTGTAGCTGCTTATATGTGTTAGTAGCGCGAATATTGTTTGTATTTCAGATTTTTATTAGCGACCGAATTGTAGGGCAGGTTATAGGGGCTTTAGAGAAGCCCATCTCCATATTGGATAGTGCAGTGTAATTCGTGTCACTGCCCAGGAGGAGGCCCCTAGAAGGATCTAGCACCGTCCCAAGATCCCAGCCTGTGAAGTGCTGTAACTGTGCTGACAAATAGTACATTTGGGGGTGTGGAACTGCCATACCCCCATGATCCTTAGGAAGCTGTAGAGTGGCCAGTTTAATTCTCGCCACTCCACCTCTCCATATAAGAGCCCTGAACTGCGAGTCCATACAATGGAACCAATATTGTGGTATCCAGAGAGGAGCATTGTGTAAGATATATAACAGCTGTGGTGCCCAGATCATTTTTATGAGATTAATACGGTCAGTCACCGACAGCAGCAGCCTACTCCAACTTGCTTGTTTCTGCTGACATTTTTGCAATATAGGTTTAAGATTTAGGGCTATGTAGTCCCGTGTTTCCCCAGTCACCATTATTCCCAAGTATTTAAATGATGAAACCACCTGTATGTGGGACACGTCCTCCGGCAAAGTTGCCGGCAACAGATCCAATGGTAGTAAGGCAGATTTATGCCAATTGATGGCAAATCCCGACAGCCGACCAAACTGGTCTATTAGTTTCATTACTGCTCTCAGAGAGCGGTCAGTGCCTCCCAAATATAACAGCGTGTCATCCGCGTACAAGGAAATCTTTTCCTCTCCTAGTCCTCTACGGAAGCCTGTGATTTCTGGCGAGGTCCTCACCATAGCCGCTAGCGGCTCCAATGCAAGGGCGAACAGCAGGGGCGACAATGGACACCCCTGCCGTGTGCCCCGGTATAAAGAAAATGGTTCCGAGAGGGAGTCATTTATCCGCACTTTAGCCACCGGAGCAGCATACAGCAACTGCACCCAGGAGACAAATCTATCCCCCAGACCAAATCGCCGCAGAACCTCTTACAGGTATCTCCACTCGACGCTGTCAAAGGCCTTGGCCGCGTCGAGGGAAAAGATGGCCCTATTGCCCGGGTTATCCACCGGTACTTGGGTATTGAGGAACAGTCTTCTAATGTTCAGTGCTGTAGATCTAGCCGGGATGAAGCCAGACTGGTCAGAGTGGACCAGTTCCGCCACAACTCTGGACAGTCTTGTGGCCAGCACTCTAGCCAATAATTTGACGTCTGCATTGAGCAGAGATATAGGTCTATAGGAGTCTGGCTGCAGTAAATCCTTGCCCGGTTTTGGTAATACAATAATAATAGCCTCATTCATAGAGGTGGGTAAATTGTCATCCTCTAGGGTGCTGTTCAGTGTTTTTAGAAGGGTGGGCAACAAAATGTCACCGTATTTCCCATACGTCTCTGTGGGTAAACCGTCAGCCCCCGGGGACTTATTATTAGCCATCTGTGCTACCGCCGTTGTCAATTCTTCCAGTGTCAGTGGTGCATTAAGTGCTGTAAGTCCCTGTGGCGCCACCCTGGGAAGAGAGCACTGGTCCAGAAAGTGGGCCAAATCCTCTTGTGTGGGATGCACCTTGGATGTGTATAGGTCTTTAAAAAACTGCGAGAACACTTCAGGTATGTCGGTCGGGCCCGTAACTGTCACTCCGTCTGTGTTTTGAATGGCCTCTATATGAGTCGAGCTCTGCTGGTTTTTAGCTACCATAGCTAGTAAATGTCCTGTATTTTGTCCTTCATTAAAGTACTTTTGCTGCAGGAAGAACCTTTTGTTCTCCGCAGCTGTTTACGAGACCTGCCTGAACAGGGCCTGTGCCTCCTGCCAGCTGCGTTCTGTCTCTACTGAGGGTACTGATATGTATCTCTCCTCTGCCCTAGCCGCCTCATTCATCACCACATTCTCCCACTCTTTCATTTTAGTTTTAATTGCATTAATCTCTTTAATAACAAGACCCCTAAGGTGGGCTTTTAGTGCATCCCAAATCACTCCTGACCGGGCAGTGTCTTGATTATGAAGCATAAACTCCATCAGGCCTCTAGGAATAGTATCCGTATCTGGGAATATTGTAAACCAGAAGGGATTTACCTTCCAGAGTCTGCGCTTTGGGCTCGGGGATGTCATAACAGCAACACTGACAGGGGAGTGATCAGATATGTTACACGGGGCATATTTCACATAATCAGTCAGTGCATATGCTAGATCATTAGATAAACACAGATCTATCCGGGATAAACATTTGTATGTTGCTGAATAGCACGAGTAGCACTGTACAGCAGGATTTTGATCCCTCCACACATCTCTTAGGCCTATTTCCGCTAGGAATTTAGCGAAAGGAGTGGGACCACCCACTTGGGAAGCACTGCTGACTCTAGATGAGAATTTTGTCTAGCTTCTTATCCATTATGTTGTTAAAATAACCTAGCACCCAAACCGGAACCCCGGGGTATGTAGCCATAAATTGAGCTAACTGTTTCAGGGGATCAAAAGAGAAGGGCGGAGGGACATAGATATTTGCAAGTACAGGTCCTTCTCAAAAAATTAGCATATTGTGATAAAGTTCATTATTTTCTGTAATGTACTGATAAACATTAGACTTTCATATATTTTAGATTCATTACACACAACTGAAGTAGTTCAAGCCTTTTCTTGTTTTAATATTGATGATTTTGGCATACAGCTCATGAAAACCCAAAAATCCTATCTCAAAAAATTAGCATATTTCATCCGACCAATAAAAGAAAAGTGTTTTTAATACAAAAAAAGTCAACCTTCAAATAATTATGTTCAGTTATGCACTCAATACTTGGTCGGGAATCCTTTTGCAGAAATGACTGCTTCAATGCGGCGTGGCATGGAGGCAACCAGCCTGTGGCACTGCTGAGGTGTTATGGAGGCCCAGGATGCTTCGATAGCGGCCTTAAGCTCATCCAGAGTGTTGGGTCTTGTGTCTCTTAACTTTCTCTTCCCAATATCCCACAGATTCTCTATGGGGTTCAGGTCAGGAAAGTTGGCAGGCCAATTGAGCACAGTAATACCATGGTCAGTAAACCATTTACCAGTGGTTTTGGCACTGTGAGCAGGTGCCAGGTCGTGCTGAAAAATGAAATCTTCATCTCCATAAAGCTTTTCAGCAGATGGAAGCATGAAGTGCTCCAAAATCTCCTGATAGCTAGCTGCATTGACCCTGCCCTTGATAAAACACAGTGGACCAACACCAGCAGCTGACATGGCACCCCAGACCATCACTGACTGTGGGTACTTGACACTGGACTTCAGGCATTTTGGCATTTCCCTCTCCCCAGTCTTCCTCCAGACTCTGGCACCTTGATTTCCGAATGACATGCAAAATTTGCTTTCATCCGAAAAAAGTACTTTGGACCACTGAGCAACAGTCCAGTGCTGCTTCTCTGTAGCCCAGGTCAGGCGCTTCTGCCGCTGTTTCTGGTTCAAAAGTGGCTTGACCTGGGGAATGCCGCACCTGTAGCCCATTTCCTGCACACGCCTGTTCACGGTGGCTCTGGATGTTTCTACTCCAGACTCAGTCCACTGCTTCCGCAGGTCCTCCAAGGTCTGGAATCGGTCCTTCTCCACAATCTTCTTCAGGGTCCGGTCACCTCTTCTCGTTGTGCAGCGTTTTCTGCCACACTTTTTCCTTCCCACAGACTTCCCACTGAGGTGCCTTGATACAGCACTCTGGGAACAGCCTATTCGTTCAGAAATTTCTTTCTGTGTCTTACCCTCTTGCTTGAGGGTGTCAATGATGGCCTTCTGGACAGCAGTCAGGTCGGCAGTCTTACCCATGATTGCGGTTTTGAGTAATGAACCAGGCTGGGAGTTTTTAAAAGCCTCAGGAATCTTTTGCAGGTGTTTAGAGTCAATTAGTTGATTCAGATGATTAGGTTAATAGCTCGTTTAGAGAACCTTTTCATGATATGCTAATTTTTTGAGATAGGAATTTTGGGTTGTCATGAGCTGTATGCCAAAATCATCAATATTAAAACAAGAAAAGGCTTGAACTACTTCAGTTGTGTGTAATGAATCTAAAATATATGAAAGTCTAATGTTTATCAGTACATTACAGAAAATAATGAACTTTATCACAATATGCTAATTTTTTGAGAAGGACCTGTATACATGTAAAGCCTGCAAGTTTGCATAAGAGGAACACATATCGTCCCTGTCTGTCTATCATAGATTGTAGCAATTGGAAAGTGGTCGTCTGTGAGATAAGGACACTGACTCCCCTCGAGTAGGCTGAGTGAACGGAATGAAACTGGGTGGGGTATCCACGGTGTTTAAGTGTAGATATGGTACTGTCCTGCAGGTGAGTTTCCTGCAGGCATAGCACCGAAGGTCTGTAAGCCTTCAACGTGGAGAAAAGTGCCATTCTCTTCACTCCGTCACCTAGTCCCCTCACATTCCATGAAATTATGATGCAAGCATTCGACATGTTGAGGTAAATAGGTAATCATGCCATAGAAGCTTTGTCAGGTGCAGAGGCTCACCAATGGGTGCTTTGCGTCTCCACCTGACAGCTTTAAAGATAAAACATAGGTATAAGTACAGTGGCCTCGTCCACTTATTTACATTTCTGGTTGGTAAGATAGTGCAAAAAATTAATGAACTGTTTGTACGGCTCACAACAGCCAGTTGTATGAACAAAAGGAAAAAAATGCCCCGTAACATGGAGCAACAAAAGAGAAAAAACAAAAAACAAGGAGAAAAATTAACAAGGGTTTGTCCGTGCATCCAGTAGACGGTAAGAGAACTTGACGGACAGAAAAAACAAAAAAAGGGCAAACAAAAGAGTAAACGTATCCTCGCAGGACAAATGTAGGGGGGGCCCCAACGTCTCAGTACAACTCCGATTCAGAGGAACTTGCGAATCCAACTTGTTAAAGAGTAGTGCAAGTTACAATCGTCGTTTCCTCCGCCTGGCAGGAAAATTAAAGGTGGAGAGGGAGATAGAGAAGGAAAAAAAAATAAAAATCTCTTTCCCCTTTCTTTTCTTCTTTAAAATAAAAAAAATGTTCACAGCTTCTAATATGACATCCGCTTCTCCTTGTTGAAAGTGAATAAAGACAGGCCCTCTTCAGACCGCAGGTGCTGGGGCTTTCCTGAGCGTGTGCTCCATCCGGTCCAGCCACATGGATGCATTAGCAGGGTTATCGAAGAACTGCGTTTCGCCATTGGCTGCGATTCTCAGCTTGGCCGGGTAAAGCATGGCATATGCAACTTCGTATTTGCGGAGACGCTTTTTAACCTCAGTAAACTTGGCTCTGCGATGCTGAAGTTCAGCAGAAAAATCCGGGTAAAAGGATATGCGGGCATTGTCCATTCTCATAAGGTTGGCCTTGGTCCTGGCTTGATTCAGCATGGAGTTGCGATCTTTAAAGTTCAGCATTTTGAACAGGAATGGTCTGGGAGGTTCTCCAGGCTTAGGTGGCCTTGGTGGGACTCTATGGGCGCGTTCCACCGCAAACATCGGTGAGAAGGACTCTTTACCAAAAGTGTTAACAAGCCAGTTCTCAATAAATGACACCGGGTTTTTGCCCTCGGCTCGCTCTGTTATGCCTACCGCGCGAACGTTATTGCGTCTCTGCCTGTTCTCCATATCTTCTAGGCATGCAGTATGGCCGTTTATAATGGATTACATATGGCGGACCTCTCTCTGCAAGGGTGCGACATCATCCTCCACATTGCTCACCCTGTCCTCCAGTGTGGCTGTGCGGTCGCGTAGTTTCGGCAAGTCCTGCCTAACCATATTCAGCTCCAGTTTCACTCCTTTGATCTCAGTGGTTAGGGAGGCAATTGAGGTGTTGCAGGAGGTTACTGCCGCAAAGATATCCCTCAATGTTGGTTCAGGGGTTTGATTGTCCTGGTCTGTGTGTGCTCTAGGGGCCATGACAGGGGCAGATGTACTCACTGTGTCCCATGTTCCTCATCCTCTGGCCATATCTGCTCCATTGCCTCTTCTGGAGGGTCTATGTCAGGTGCTTCCACAAGCTGGGAAGGTGTTTTAGGTGTGCCTCCCTTCCCCAGAGCACCGACGAACATCCTCATGGCCGCCTCTATTGCTGAGCGCTGGCTCCGGGCGCCATCTTGGCCTCCATGCTCTGCTGAGTGCATGTTGTCTTTCATGCTTCTGCGGGACATGCCCGCCGCCGAATAGGCACTTAATGTATACCGCTGTCTTGGGGAGAGCGAGGGGGACCTTCCGGTGCTGATCGCGGGAGAAGCAGATGCCGCCGTAACCTTTTATCAGGATAAATGTGCAGGGTGTCGGCGGAGCTCTCACGCTATGCGTCTTATCCCATCAGCCGCAAGCCACGCCAACCTTTCTCAACCTTTTTAACACAGAGGAACCCTTGAAATAACTTTCCAGTCTCAGGGAACCCCTGCTAAAAATTACTATGTGTACAACTCATGGTACATTATTGTGATGGTCAGTAGGAAGAATGTTCCTTACACTTGTGGTCATTGGGAAGAATTACCCCCTTACAGAGATCTAAAAAGATCAATGTTATCTGTAGGAACTTATTCGATAGGCAGAGTTTGTTTATCGCTCAAGGAACCCCTAGCAACCTCTGCAGGAACCCTAGGGTTCCATGGAACGCTGGTTGAGAAACCCTGGTCTAGCATATCTTTTCTGCAAGCTACTTCATGGTTTCCAGATGTGATACTGTAGATTGCTTCAGTCTAGCCTATCTGTTCTGCAAGCTACTTCATAGTCCTTATTTATGAACCTAAAGACTGTTCCAGTTATGCTGCATCTGATTTACAAAATATCTCATGGTCCCCAGCTGTGAGTGAAAATAAACTGTGCTGCTGATGTCAAGAATTGTCCTCCGTAGATCTATGTCTAAGCTTTTTGGAGTATTCCACACCACCCCAAATCCCCTCCCCAGTTCCTTTAATCAATATAATACAGAAAAAGACAAACCCCTAGACTGATCAATAAGCCAGAGTGAGTGGACTGTTGCTGTGTGCCTGGCTGCCTCTGTCGGGGGATGGAACCCATAGGACTAAGCGGCTCCTGCAGGGGGTATCGCTACAACTGTATCTGCGTCTTCAGCTAAAAAAGCAATGAAATATTTGGAAATTCAATAATGCACAAGTTTTTTTTAATAGAAAAAAAATAATCATAAAAAAAGCCCACAGCTGGAAAACTACAAAATATTGGTGGATATTCATACAGTAAACCAGACAGCAAAGGGAGAAAATATGATATAGCAGATTTTAATATGGACCTAGTGATGGACATTAGGGATGAGCCCGATGTTCGAGTTGAACGTAAGTTCGACTCGAACATCGGGTGTTCGCCTGTTCGCCGAATAGCGAACAATTTGGGGTGTTTGCGGCAAATTCGAAAGCCGCGGAACACCCTTTAAAAGTCTATGGGAGAAATCAAAAGTGCTAATTTTAAAGGTTAATATGCAAGTTATTGTCATAAAAGGTGTTTGGGGACATGAGTCCTGCCCATGTATCAATGCAAAAAAAAGTTTTAAAAACGGCCGTTTTTTCGGGAGCAGTGATTTTAATAATGCTTAAAGTGAAATATTCCTTTACATTTCGTACCTGGGGGTGTCTATAGTATTTTTCCCGTGTTTAGAACAGTCCCCGCACAAAATAACATTTCTAAAGGAAAAAAAGTCATTTAAAACTACTTGCAGCTATAATGAATTGTCGGGTCCCGGCAATACAGATAAAAGTCATTGAAAAAAATGGCATGGGTTCCCCCCCCCCAGTCCATTACCAGGCCCTTTGGGTCTGGTATGAATATTAAGGGGAACCATGCGCCAATTTTTTTAAGCGCCCCCCCCCCTCCTGAACTGTACCAGGCCACATGCCCTTAACATGGGGAGGATGTCCCTATGTTGATGGGGACAAGGGCCTCATCCCCACAACCCTTGACAAGTGGTTGTGGGGGTCTGCGGGCGGGGGGCTTATCGGAATCTGGAAGCCCCCTTTAACAAAGGGGACCCCCAGATCCCAGCCCCCCTATGTGAACTGGTAACGGGGTACATTGTACCCCTAACATTTCACCCAAAAAAGTGACAAAAATTGTAAAAAAACACAGACACAGCTTGGGACAAGTCCTTTATTAAAAAAGAAAAAAAATTCCAGCGATGTAATCCTTCGACGACCCGACGATACACGCCACCACAATTGATTGGGAGGTGGCCGCCGAATGAGGCAAGACCATTATTAAAATCACTGCTCCCGAAAAAACAGCCGTTTTTAAAACTTTTTTTTGCATTGATACATGTCCCCTGGGGCAGGACCGGGGTCCCCAAACAATTTGACAGGGCAGTCATAGAGAAGTTGATTGGTAGATTGACTTCTGTACAAACTCCCTGTCCATACATAGAATTAAATTTAGCTGGTACTTGCTGAGCCGGATGAATTTGGATCCATGTATGGCAGGCTTAACACGTAAATTGCATTTACTACTTCTCACAGTACATAGTCCAAATCCTGGTACTCCCCCTGACAATGTCTTCTTCCTCATTTCCCCTTCCTCATCAAACAATGTGACACTGTCTATATACAGACATAATTCAGGGTCGACATCAATGTCCTGGACTAAGATATAAGCCCATAGAATATGCAGTCAAGAAAATTGGTGCATGCGCAGTCTTTGGTGTGGGTACATAAGTTGTTTAAATCTGCTGCTTACTCTCACTACCTAGAAGGTTACTTTGTATAGTCCGAATAAGTGATCACTAGGGGTGGGCATTTTGAGGAAATGCTGCCAGCTGCAGACTCCAATAACATCATTCATCCAGTCTCCTATTATTCGGCAGATCGAAAAAAAAAAAGTCTGTGCATTGGTACACTTTCTTGACTGGAGCTCAAGAACATGTCAGGCAGACTTGCAATGTTCACTTAAATGCACTTTAATTCATCTACGTATACCACAAAGGGACTGAGCTGTTCTGTAAGCTGACTGTTCCTTTTACATTTTTATAACACAGTAGAAGTAAAAATCAGGCTGTTGAAACTTATGTTCTCTATAAACTTTTGAAATCCCCAGTGGGGACAAGGCCTTTGCAAAGCTTTCCAAGCTGGGAAGTACTACCCAACTGTCTTTTGATTTCTGCACCTATAAATAAAATGAACCAAGTGCCATTTTTGTAATCATATAAAGTACACATTTTGTTTTGCTCAAAGAATAGAATGACCTTCTATTATAGCACAGTCTTGTTAAGTGCTCAGGCTACAAGTGAAATGTGAATTGTTAAAAATTTGATTGTTTTCTGTACTTTATTCTGAAATGGTTCTTGCAGTTTCATTTATTACAATTTCTTTCATCTTTTCATTTAATCTTTTCACCTCTTTCATTTAACAGAAAGTAAAAAAAAAATGATTTTAAAGAGAACACATGACTGATTTTTCTCTTATATAATTGGGAATCCAATAAAATATTTATAATTGCTTTATAGAACCTGTTCAACCTCACCGTTTGACTGGCTCAACACCGAAGAAAAGTCAGGTGATATGACAGAAGAATCCTTTAAAGCTTTATATAATAGGAGGCTATTCTACAATGAAAGGCACATATTTTACTTCTCTTCAGATCAACACATAGAGAAACAGAGACACGTCCCATAGCATAAATTTATTAACCTCTTGCCGACCAGCCGCCGTCATTATACTGCGGCAGGTTGGCCCGTTCCCGCAAATTCGCCGTAGCTGTACGTTGGCTCAGGAACTTGTTTTTGTGGGCGCGCCCGATGTTCGCCGGCCAATCGCGATCATTCCCCACAGCGACAGAACGGGGATCTGCTCTGTGTAAACAAGGCAGATCTCCGTTCTGACAGGGGAGATGATACAGATCCTGTCTTTCTGCTAAGCAGCAAGATGGATCTGTGTGTTTCCCCAATCACACAGTCCCCCATACAGTTAGAAAACACAAACAGGGAACATAGTTAACCCTTTGATTGCCCCTGATGTTAACCCCTTCCTGCCAGTGTCATTAGTACAATAACAGTGCATATTTTTAGTACTGATTACTGTAATAATGTCACTGGTTCCCAAATAAGTGTCAAAAATGTCAGTTAGGTGTCTGATCTGTCCTCCGCAATGTCGCAATCTCACATCGTTACTATTACTAGTAAAAACGAAATAAATAATAAAAATGCCATAAATCTATCCCTTATTTTGTACACGTAATAACTTTTGCGCAGACCAATCAATATACTCTTATTGCGTTTTTTTTTTACCAAAAATATGTAGCAGAATACATATCGGCCTAAACTGATGAATACATTTGTATTTTTACATTTATTTATTTTTGGAAATGTTTTATAGCAGAAAGTAAAAAATGTGTTGATTTTTTTAAAATTGTCGCTCTTTTTCTTTTTCTGTTTATTGCGCAAAAAATTTAAACGGCAAAGGTGATCAAATACCACCAAAAGAAAGCTCTATTTGTGGGAAATAAAAGACATCAATTTTGTTTGGCAAACAAAGACGCAGTGCCTGGTCAGGAAGTGGGTAAATCCTTCCGGGGCTGAAGTGGTTAAATAATACATCTGCATATTTGGTATGCTTGAATGCAGCCAGATAATTTTGCAAGGGGAATTTTACTAGACATGTACATTACGAAACAATTTGTTTTGTTTTGTTTAAATTAGTTAATCTAGTTAGTTTGTTTTGTTAAATTTGGTTAATTCGTTCAATTTGTATTCAGGATTTGTATTTGTAATTTGTAATCGTAATTCGTTATTATGTCTTTTTAAAATTTTCTTTGAATTTACCAATTTTTTCGATTCGAAACATTAGAATCTATACATTTTGAAACTTTCGATTTTTTTTTTCCGATTTGAATGTGACAAAGTTAACAAACAAAAGAAAAATCTTCATCAAATTACAATGACTCTTTAAATCACCTTTGGCTTAACTAAAACAACATTATTTCGAAATGGTACTCTAATAACACACACAGTTTTTTATTTCAGAAACATGTTTACAGTTCGAATTCAAATAGAATTCAATGTAAAATTCAATTTCAATTTGACTTTCGGATGAATTTCGTTTCGTTGTTTGGAGCATTCGGTAAACTTTGTTTATACTGTAATTCGGGTATTCGGATATATCCGAATAATGAAAAATGAGTCCGAATATTTATTGGGAAAGAAACGAACCGCATATGTCTAAATTTTACTTTTATTAAAAGAGAATTTTTTTTTTGCTTCCACACAACTGGATGATTGATATTAGCACAGCTTCACCTCATTTGCTAAGCTGAGTGTCAATTCCTTTTGAACATGCACTACTTTTCTAAATCAAAGTGTCTTTTAGTTCCCACCTCCCGCCATTTTGCTTTCATTGAACAAAATCTCACTGGGCTGCAATACAAAAATAAGTCCTTCATGCTTTTACAAAACTAGATACATTAGATGTGTTGCTCTGTTACAAAGAGGGACGTCCAATCAAAGAGAAAAATAATCCAGAACCACAATGTCTCAAAAATAAACATATATACGATTTTATTAAAGCCATCCATTAAAAGTAATCAATACCTGAAGTTATAGACATGTTTCAGCCTCTTACATAGGCCTCAGTCATAATAAAAAAAACAACATGAAAGCAGGTTTTAAATACTAAAATCCACAGGTGCAAGAAAGAGTAGTGGGCAGGGGAGTCTTCAGACGAGGTACATTAACCCTTCAATGGTTTTCCACAAAGAGGGCCAGCTGAAGCATTTATAGTGGAACTTTGCCACTCTTACTATAACATTGTTATACATGCACATTATGGCACACTTACTTTCTAGTGCCCTCCTAGTGATGTGATATCCAGATTCTCCCTTATCACTCTGTCACCACTGCTGACATTGTCTATGTCTCTGATTATCAGTGTCCTGATTATCAGTGCAGTCCCAACAGTACCCACCAGTGCTGCCTATCAGTGTCCATCAGTGCTGCCAATCAGTGCCCCCTCATCAATGCTGCTTATCAGTGCCTCCTCATCAGTGCTTCCTATCAGTGCCTCCTCATCAGTGCTGCCTATCAGTGCCTCCTCATCAGTGCTGCCTATCAGTGCCTCCTCAGCAGTGCTTCCTATCAGTGCCTCCTTATCAGTGCTGCCTATCAGTGCCTCCCCATCAGTGCTGCCTATCAGTGCCTCATCATCAGTGCTGCCTATCAGTGATGCCTATCAGTGTCTCCTCATCAGTGCTGCCTATCAGTACCTCCTCATCAGTGCTGCCTATGAGTGCCTCAACATCAGTGCTGCCTATCAGTGCCTCCTCATTGCTGCTGTCAATCAGTGCCTCCACATCAATGCTGCCTATCAGTGCCTCCTCATCAGTGCTTCCTATCAGTGCCTCCTCATCAGTGCTGCTTATCAGTGCCTCCTCATCAGTGCTTCCTATCAGTGGCTCCTCATCAGTGCTGCCTATCAGTGCCTCCTCATCAGTGCTTCCTATCAGTGCCTCCTCATCAGTGCTGCCTATCAGTGCCTCCTCATCAGTGCTGCATATGAGTGCCTCCACATCAGTTCTGCCTATCAGTGCATCCTCATTGGTGCTGTCAATCAGTGCCTCCTCATCAATGCTGCCTATCAGTGCCTCCTCATCAGTGCTGCCTATCAGTGCCTCCTCATCAGTGCTGCCTATCAGTGCTTCCTCATCAGTGCTGCCTATCAGTGCCTCCTCATCAGTGCTGCCTATCAGTGCCTCTTCATCAGTGCTGTCTATCAGTGCTGCCTATCAGTGCCTCATCATCAGTGCTGCATATCAGTGCCTCCTCATCAGTGCTGCCTATCAGTGCCTCCTCATCAGTGCTTCCTATCAGTGCCTCCTCATCAGTGCTGCCTATCAGTGCCTCCTCATCAGTGCTGCCTATCAGTGCCTCCTAATCAGTGCTGTCTATCAGTGCTGCCTATCAGTGCCTCCTCATCAGTGCTGCCTATCAGTACCTCCTCATCAGTGCTGCCTATCAGTGCCTCCTCATCAGTGCTGCCTATAAGTGCCTCCTCATCAGTGCTGCCTATCAGTGGCTCCTCATAAGTGCTTCCTATCAGTGCCTCCAAATCGGTGCTGCCTATCAGTGCCTCCTCATCGGTGCTGCCTATCAGTGCCTCCTCATTGGTGCTACCAATCAGTGCCTCCTGATCAGTGCTGCCTATCAGTGCCTCCTCATCAGTGCTGCCTATTAGTGCATCCTCATCAGTTCTGCCTATCAGTGCCGCAGGTTAGTGCCACCTATCAGTGCCCATTAGTGCAGCCTCATCAGTGCACATCAGTGAAGGAGAAAAATTTCCTATTTGTAAAATTGTATAACAAACTATGAAAAACTTTTCTTTTTTTTCAAAATTTTTGTTTTTCTTTCATTTATTTAGCAAAAAAGAAAAAACCCAGTGGTGATTAAGCACCACCAAAAGAAAGCTCTATTTATGTGAAAAATAATAATACAAATGTCATTTGGGTACAGTGTAGCATGATCGCGCAAATATCATTCAAAGTACAACAGCGCTGAAAGCTGGAAATTGGCCTGGACAGGAAGAGAGTGAAAGTGCCCAGTAGGCAAGTGGTTAATAACCACAAATTATAAAAAAAAAAGTTGACTTCATGTACTGAATACACTACAATCTGAGATATATTCTTAGAAAGTGGGAATTTACTTGAATGTAAGCTGTAAGACGGCGTTGCTTATATATATTTAGGGGACTAATGTTGACCATTGACAGAGAAGGATTCTTTTCCCAGCGGTTTTTGACCAGGTTGGATGAGAACCACATCTGTAGCAGCAACAATCACTCTCTGGGCAATGCCTCTCAGGAGGAAAGTCAGTTAGACAGATATGAAAATAATACTTCCCCAGAGATAAGCTGGCTCTGGAAATGTCTTCTACCCGATACCTCTACATCACTTGCTGCCCACGAGCAAGACCTCTTCTGTCAGCTGGATCGTGTCTGCATAAATTAATTAAAACACATATATATATATATATATTTTTTTTAAGTAAACCTGTTAAATTCATAAAAAGACAAATCCACCTTTTCACACTGCAGTAGGCTAGGCTTCTATGCTTACCTTTACCTCTACTCCCCTGCTACTTTAATTCCTGCCACCAATGCTTAATTTCCATCAGAAAATGTTTACAATACCCAATACTGCCAACCATGACATATCACCATCCCCATGTGGCAGCGCTGCATTGTGAGGAGACAGGTGCCATGTCACATGGCTTCCCATGCCTAGAAACAAAGTATATGTAGCAGATAGCAGAAGGAGCAGTATATATATATATATATACACGTGTATATATATATATATTTTTTTTTTACTAAACAGCAGTAAATGACAAAAGTGTGCCCTATTTATTAATCTGTTCTGGCAATACTTGTTGCTTTATATATTTCGTTTTTAATTTACAATTAATGTATTTGGTCAAGGGCAAAGCCACCACAGGTAGCAGACAGAGCTCTGGAATCAGGCTTAGCCTAGGAGGGAGTGAAATTCAGTTCAAGTTCACTGAACCATTCAGCTATCCCTGGGCTTTAAATTGATCTTTCTCTGGTCTGTGTATCCCGTAAGCATATACAGTACCACCTTTCAATGTCAATCATGCAACTGTTTAGCTAAGGGCAAGAATCTCTTTTGGGAGATGTGATTAAAATGTGTACAGTGTTGACTATAATCCTTATTTTATGATTCATTCTTCATGGCTGTATTTAATGATGATTTTGCTTTGTTTCACTGTGCTGCATTTATTTTACAAAAACATTGGACCTATCAGAAGGTCATGTTATCAAATTAGTTAAAGAATCTAGGGTTTCTCATCCTATTTTGACAGATGGGAAACTTGCATATTAAACCAATATAGAGAAAAGGTTAATTTTAGGGCAAAGCTAAGAAGCCTAGATAAATAAACTATTCATTAAAGATACTAATATTGAACTAGCCTCTGCGACAAAGTAAAAAAAAAAGAAAATGAAAAAATCTAGTATATCTGTCCAGGAAACTCCATTACTAATTAAGGGCATACCTAGGTCCAGCATAGCGTTTACCAGCTCTAGTTTTCTGCAACTCTCAAAATCACCAAGCTGAAGATAACAAAGGGCAAATCTAAGCCCACGGAATAATGGCCAGACATGGCACAAAACAAAAACCACCTAGCATGCTAGATAGTTCTGAGGTTTTCCATGGCAATTTGAATTTCCATCCAACATACAAGCAGAATAGTAGTCCCAACTGTAAGTCAACTTTTGTGTCAGAGGCCAACTGAAATCCAACACTTTTTTTATTCTTGTGGTAAGTTTTTAACTTACTGAACTACATGTTCTGCCTTTGTACTTCAGTATTTTAAGATGGCATAGAAAAGTAATGCTCTAACTCTAACCCAGCTCTAACCACCCTCAAATAGGAAGGGAGGGGGGTATGTCTGACCAGGTCTGTTAGATTACAGAGAGCACAGGGTAGCATATTTAATTTCTGGGGTCTACTGGACAGCACAGCCATTTTTAGCCATACTCCATGTAACGGACACTGGCTGCAGGGATCTTTTATGCCCATATTTATCCTGTCATTTGTTATTACTATATATTATGTACATTTTTGAGTGACTGTTTATTTGTGTATTTGCCCTGAAGACTATTCCTGGTTTGTTTGATTTGGAACTGTACATGTTCATTGAAAGAGCTGGTCACATTGGCCTCTGTTCCATGTAGGAACCATACAGTCTGAGATCCCTGAATAATCAAAGCATTGCCTAGGTGTGAATTCCCATTGTTAATTGAGTCACCTATTGTTTCTGTCTGTTGGCTAATTTAGCTAGCTCTTGGAGGTTATGATGGGATTAGCCTTAAAGGTTTATATTGATTAGCCTACTTAGATTATGTTCATGTTGGCTGCTATTTAGCTAAGTTAATTATATTTATGTTCATAGTTTGTATTGTTAGGGTAATGTGACCAGGTTCTACCTGGTGCTACATGCTATATAAATATTCTGTGTGAGTTTTCAATAAAGAGAGTTACAGTTTGCATCTAAGCTAGTGCCGTATAGTCTTGGATGCTCAGCTATAATACCTGGTTCTTGGGTTCAGACTCGAGGCAACTATATCTTCACGGAAGCACCCAAGCGGGGTGCTGGATGGTTTCCGTCACACTATGTAATTGCTATAACGAGGAAATTAGGGTTGCTTCATACAACAGGGTGCATGCTCAAATTTTGATTATTCTGAAACCCCCCTTCTTTGCAGCCATGTAACCCGTAGTCATTATGTCACTTGAGGCTTGACTTTCCTCAGTTAAAGCCCAATTTTGGTCACTGAAATCGATATTCTAAAATAGCAGTTGTACTATTTGTTTTAACATTGCCCTTAAAGTGTATGTCTGGCCAAAACATTTCTTGGGGGTTTGGATAGAGAAGGGAAAAGTTAAAACCCATATTTGGTTGTTTTTTTGGCTTGCTGGCGGGATTATCCTTCACTTCCTGTCGGAGAAATGCAACAAAGTCAGAAATCCCCAAATTTTTAAGAATTTCCACTTAGACAGTGGTCATCAGAACATTTGCACACACTAGAAGATTTCCGTTCAACTTTTGCCCTCAGGACCACTCAGATACTAACTAAAACCTGACAACAGGATTGAATTCAGCAGACTATCCAAAATGTAGAAAAACAGGGAAGATCACCCTAAAACTAAAATCTCTAAATCTACTTGCATCCACAATCTAAGACTAACCTATCTAGCCCTGTAAGGAAGAAATTGCTATACATACCTTTTCTGAAGCTGATCCAGTCCCATCTCCAGCGGAAGCTCCGTGCAGGACACAGCTAACGGCTGGGAAATGCCTAGGAAGTGACGTCCATCAGGGACGTGGGTTGAGGTCAGTGGTTGGTGAGGCACTGGCTAGTATCAGAGCCAGATACACACAGGTTACATAAGCCGCATACATTAGAGCAAGAGCAATAATTCTAGCACTAGACCTCCTCTGTAACTCTAAACATGTAACCTGTAAAAAAAAATTAAAGCGACGCCTATGGAAATTATGTACTGAAGTTTGGCGCCATTCCACAAGTGTGCACAATTTTAAAGCAAGACATGTCAGGTATCTATTAACTTGGCGTAACATCATCTTTCACATTATACAAAAAAAATTGAGCTAACTTTAGTGTTTTTTTCTTTTTTTATATTCATGAAACAGATTTTTAGCTAAAAAAACGTGTTTAAAAACTTGTTGCGCAAATACTGTGTAACATAAAAAGTTGTAACAACCACCATTTTATTCCCTAGGGTGTCTGCTAATATATATATATATATATATATATATATATATATGTAGCGCCCACCACATTTAGGGGTGCTATATACCCAAATTTAGGGACTGGTCTGAGATAGTAGTTAGGCTCGGACCATTCTCAATTTGTAGGTTGTGCTGTTTGTTTCCAGGATGGTATGCTGGTGTGCAGTTCCCTGTGGCCTGTAGGTGGCACTGCCATAATGGGTCAGGGTTGAATCACTGGTATTAGTGCTGTGCCTTGGGTGTCCTCTCTCGGCAGCGGTACGGTGGGTGTTGGCCATGCTGTGCATGCTGGGAGAGGATACATAAGGGGCAGCCGCCGCCTGGGAGTGGTCTTCGTTCCAGAGTCGGAGTCCTGGTGCGTGGCGCATGGCCCTCCAGGCCATGGGGCCATGTGTGCATCAGTCCCAGGCACCTTTAGTCCTGGGGCTGCATCTTCAACACTGGGCCCAACACCTTTAGCTGGAGTCCGCTTCGAGGAGGAGAAGTCCCAGGGTGTCTCTCGCGAGGGAGCCCGCTTCTAAGAAGAGGAGGCCGGGGGAGGACCTTTCTGACGAACCGGTGAGAGTTCACGGTGAAGGAAGGGGCCTGGTAACTCTCTGGAGGGATTCTTCTATCCACCAAGGGCCTAGTAATGTGCTGCTGCTGGCACATGTCCTTAAGTACCAGAAGCTAAGAGGTTTGGGGTCTGATAGATTCTGTGGCAGAGAGTCTCCCGATCGCATCTAGGAAAAGAACTTGATCAAACGTCCGAGCATCACTTCGGCTGCTAGGATCCACTTTGAGTAGTGATTGTGCTATCCATTGTGCCTGGACTAACCTCCCAAACCTTGCTGTCCTGTTTCCCTTCAACCCTTTGCCTATCTGCTGAACCTTGAGAAAATAAACTCAACGTTGGAGTTTAAAGTGGTGTGGACATTGGAATTACTGGGGGGAATACAGAGACTTGTCCCTATATCCTAGGAGATGAGAACCAACTGATAGAAGAACCTAGCTGTGGGACCCAAATACATAACACCGCTTAACCTCCTCATCCAGGAGGGTACAGGCATATAGTACGGTGTGCCTTTTTCCTGCAATTGAGCCAAAGCAAGGGAAAAGGGTCCGTGTGCTACATATATATATATATATATATATATATATATATATATATATATAATGTTTGGGGTTTCTGAGTAATTTTCTAGCAAAAAAATATATGATTTTTACATGTAGGAGAAAAGTGACAGAATTGGCCTGGGTGGCAGGGGGT
Organism: Rana muscosa; assembly: GCA_029206835.1. NCBI lineage: Eukaryota > Metazoa > Chordata > Amphibia > Anura > Ranidae > Rana > Rana muscosa. The sequence continues at coordinate 183,625,317 of CM055121.1, forward strand.
TAATTACCATAAACAATAATAAAATAATAATAATAATAATAATAAATAATTATAGCTCCCCCCCCAAAATATTTGGGGGTGCTATGTGGAAATTTAAGGGTAGTCTGAGCCGATAGTTGGGCTCAGACCAATTATGATTCAATTGTTATTCTGCCATGGGTGTGATACTGCCCGGCAGTAGTGTTCTCCGTTGCCTACAGGTGGCACTGTCACCGCCGGCATAGGTTAAACTAAGGGGGTATCATAAGTGGGCGTGTTCTACCCGATGTGCATGCTGGGAGAGGGTACAAAAGGGGCAGACGCCATTTGGCGTGAGGCGATTCCAGGGGGATCCCAAGGTGTTCAGGGGGGACCTCTGGTCCAGTGAGTGTGCCTCGTGGCCCGCATGGCACGAGGTGCGCGAGTGTGTTTAGGCCTTGGGCACCTTCAGCCCGAGGTCCTGTTGCTGCATTGTAGGCCCAGCTCCGCTGACTAGGGCCTATGCTTCAGAGAAGGATCCCAGGCTGCCCGTTTGTAGGGGGCCCATCTTTGGAAAAGTAGTCCAGGGGAAGATCAGTCCCGGCTGAGATTAGCGACGGTACTGCTGTCTCAGGGAGAAGCCTGGAGGCTGCCTAAAGGGGGATTCATCGTCTCTGAAATCCTTGCTCCATCTCGGCTGCTAGGACTGCTCTCATAGGGACTATCCGGGTGAGTAATACCCACTCAGGCTTGAGTGGCGACGAGTGTAGATACTGAACTTAAGTGTTGCGTGCCTGAACCTTCCCCTACTTCTTTCAACTTTTGATCTTCCTCTGTTCGAGTTGACTAAAAAGAATAAAGCCCTGCTGATTAGGTTTTACTCAAGTGTGGACATTGGCCTTATTCCTGGAGATTATTGTTTGCCTAGACAACGGAGCTAAAGGATCCACTCGAGGGGAGGTAACTCGCCGCAGACCCAAAGAAGAAAAAGAAAAATCAGTCCGGCCCCTTAAACCAAGGGAGCGGGACCAGATGGCTACACGCGGTCCCTTAAATGTAGGGAGCGGGACCGGTGGGGGTGCTACATAATAATATACTAATAATTTGTATATATTGTTTTTCAGGTTAATTTACTATATTTTCGAAAACTGTTCTCAAATAGGTGGCTTAACAGACAAATTACTGAAGTTTGAAGTTATAACTTCCAACCAGTAATTTCACAGTGAGGCTCCATGCCTTGTGCTGCACTGTGTTTCAGTGTAGAGGCAGCCATCTTGGTAAAGGCAGGGTTTTGCTTAGTTATATCAGAGTCTCTAGCAAGGGAAACTATGAGCAGCACAGTACTGAAATCACAAAATCTTACTTCAAATCTCCTAAGACTAGCAGTCAGAGGCAGCGGTGCCTTATATCTCACACTGCAGATATACAATTATTTGATTATAAGCATAGGTCTAGCGTGCCTAGACACACTCACATAGCAGAAAATGCACTGGTAATTTCAGGAGAAATTCAAGACCAAGCGTACATTTTTAAAGGTACTGTGTAGGCACATTTAACATTTTTAAATCCTCACTTTTTGAGCTCACATCCTCTTTATTATGCCTATTGCTATTCCAACAATTATTAACAGTATAAGGTTGGTACTGGTGGAAGGCAAGATTGCACAGCCACTGCAAACTATGTGTGCTGCTTAAGTTCCCCCACACGCATCATACTATGCCACATATAATAAAAATGCATGACCTGGGGTTAAAGCTGCCAGATGTGTCGGAACTAAAGATAAGCTCTGTGTAGCCAAAATAGACAAAGATCTGACTGGCTGGCCCTCAGGTTAAATGGCTCGGTCTTGTACATATATTGGCACTTTTTATTCCATTAGGGCTGCACTATGACTCAATATATATTGATTTATTTACATGGGTTTACTCAGGCAACATCTGAGCTTGACAGCTATTGAAGAAATACAAGTTATCTATAGAAGGGCACATCTGCCATACTGCCAAAAAATGCAATTAACCTGGATATACATGCTGTGATTCTGACAGGCAATTAGGTCAATGAAGCTTGTTTGGGCATGAATTGTACCCAATTGTACTCTACTACCATAGAGTTTAGTGCCTTACATGAGTAATGTAAGGCTATTTATTTACCAAAGCAATAGCTAGCATTCTAGTAAAAGAGTGGCCATGTAAAAGCCAATATAAATAAGCACTATAAATGATTCACTAAAAAATAGGCTATGCAGAATATAATTCAAAAGCAAGAATGAGCACTCCTGATCTGACTCTATGGGGTTGATTTACTAAAATTTGAGTGCAAAATCTGGTGCAGCTCTGCATAGAAACCAATCAGCTTCCAGGTTTTATTGCCAATGCTTAAAGCGGATCTTCACGGCATCTGAGCACCACCATGCACAATTGTACCAGATATTGCACTCTCCAGTTTTAGTAAATCAGCCCCATTATCTCATGTAGTTTTTTTTTTTTTTGAAAACTCTCTTTTTGGACCTCTGCCAATATTTCATATGAAGACAAAGAAAATAAAGAGACAGTGGGGTTGATTTACTAAAATTGAAAAGTGCAAAATCTAGTGCAGCTGTGCCTGGTAGCCAATCAGCTTCTAACTTCAGCTTGTTCAATTAAAGTGATATTAAAGGCAGTTTTTCTTTTTAAATAAACATGTTATACTTACCCACTCTGTGTAGTGGTTTGGCAAAGAGCAGCCCCGATCCTCCTCTTCTTGAGTTCCCTGCCGGTGCTCCTGGCCCCTCCCTCCTGCAGAGTGCCCCCATAGCAAGCAGCTTGTTATGGTGGCACCCGAGCAGGCTCGCTCCCAAGCCACTGCTCTGTGTGTCCATTAACACATGGAGCGTGTCTCAGCTCCATCCCTGCTCTCTCCTTATTAGCTCACTGGCTGTGATTGACAGTAGCAGGAGCCAAAGGCACCTGCTGCTGTCTCAGCCAAAGAGGAGGAAGAGACCCAGGAGAGATCTCGTGCACATAACTGGATCGAGATGGGGCTCAGGTAAATATTGGGGGCAGTGGTGGCTGGTGGTAATTTATTTTGGGGGGGCAAACAGTGCACCCACAACCACCCCCCTGGTTGGCCGGGTAACCAAAACCCCCCTCCCTGGTCTGGTTGGCTGGGTCCAGAGCACTTACCCCAGCTATGGTGGGCAGCGCTTCATCTGGGCGACAGGCGACGGGCAACACGGGTGGCTTCCCTGGCTTTCCTCCACGGGCATCACAGCGGCTTCCTTCTCCTCCCTCCCTCCTCCTCGGCAGCCAATTGGAATGTTTCTCCTTGCTGCCAATCGGGAAACGGGTTCTCAGTGTGAAAATAGCGAATATTAATTGTCACACATTGTCACACAACTGGGTGGGCTCGGTTCGCAGTGCTCTCCGAGCCTCTGGCTCTAATCATGTGCTTCAAAAAGACACCCCCCATTGGAATTCATGCATCTGGTGTCCTGCATAGGGGCCGGGTGCATGGATAGGGGGGCGGCGCCCGTGCGCCCTTAACCACATCAATACTGGGCACTTTAGCCCCCTTCCTTCCCAGACCAATTTTCAGCTTTCAGCGCTCTCGCATTTTCAATGACAATTGCGCGGTCATGCTACACTGTACCCAAATGACATTTTTATCATTTTGTTCACACAAATAGAGCTTTCTTTTGGTGGTATTTATTCACGACTACGTTTTTTTTTTTTTCCGATATAAGCGGAAAAAGAGCGGAAATTTAAAAAAATATATATTTTCGTCTTTCTATTATTAAAAAAATCCAATAAAATCAAATTTTGTCATAAATTTAAGCCAAAATGTATTCTACTACATGTTTTTGGTAAAAAAAAAACAGTTAAGTGTATAATAATTGGTTCGTGTGATCACGGACATATGTACGCAAATGATCATGTACAGATGTGCGCAGGTGATCACGGACATATGTGTGCAAATGATCATTGGGACATATGATTTTACTGTCACATATGTGGGAAACAGGTGTTTTTACTATGTGGGGACATGTGTGTGTGTGGGGACATGTATTTTGGGGACATGTATTTTGGGGACATGTTTGTGTTTACACTGTGTGGGGACACTAGGCTGGTGATCAGTGAGTAAAAATCTGAAAAAAACAGCTCATACTCACTGATCACCAGCCAGCTGCAGCGATCCGCTCTCCTCTCCTCACCGACGACTTCTGTGTGAGGAGAGGAGAGCTGATTGCCTAGCAACCGGCTCTCTGTTTACATCACATGATGGCTGTGATTGGACATGTCCGTCATGTGATCAGGAGGGCCAATCACAGAGCCCTCCTGCCGAATCGAGATGTGCCGTGTCCGGGTGTCACGTGTGCATCGGGATCGCGCCGTTGCGTGGGAACGCACGCACGATCCCCCTCCTTCTGAGGGACGTTCCTGAACGTCCACTCAGAAGGAGAGAGTGCCCACCTGCCCGTATATATACAGTGGCCAGGTGGGAAGTAGTTAATGGACAGCAACCCCTGTTAGGAGGGGTGGGGGGGGCTGCTGCACACAGGTGAGTTTTAACCTTCATGGATAGAATGCATGAAGGTAAAAAACCTTGCGCCTTTACAACCACTTTAAACTTTGACAAAAAAAAAGCTTCAGCAGATTTTTCACTTTCCAGTTTTAGTAAATCAACCCAAATGTTATTTGGTCCATTCATGTCCAAGTGACAGTGTCTGTGTAAAGCTAACTCCCCATGACCCACTCAGCAAGACCGATCTGATCCTTCCTCTGTTGCAGCTAACAAAATACCTGAAGCTTTCAGGTTTAGGGGATCATGTGACCATGTAACAAGTGGGTCATAGGATAGACTTTATCTGTATATTTATCCTGGATGGACAAAATCATTATGTCTCTTTAACCTTTTACAGCATGCAGTGCATCAGTATGCCATCGGTCTAGACAATGTATAACACCTTCACGTCCGGCCTATAGCAAAATGACAGACAGGCGGGGGGCTACATTGTTGTTACTGGATACTAGCAGGACTTCACTGTCAGCACTACATGCTTGTTTATCTTGCTCAATTGTGAGTACCCATTGTACAGATTTTATTTAAATAAATGGTTTAAAAACGATAAAACACTCTGGGATCCTTTTTCTCTCCTGTATATGAGCTAATAACAGAACTTCACCGGCAGCACAGGGGGGACAAATTAACGCCAGAGGGCTACACAGTGGCCAAAACTGTGACTGCTTCATATCCCAAGAGGGGGTGCAAATCTGGTGAGTGCAGGCTTCAATTAAGCACAGATTGCTGTGATCACCTCAAGGAGCACTGACAATGCCTTTCTGACACAGACCACGATTGAACGTCCAGCACTTATGATATATGTTATTGCATCAATTATCTAATGAACACAGGATGTTCTAATATAACACACACAATCGCACTTTTATTTTTATTTTTTGTATTTAATTTAATTTTCTTGCAAATTTGCACAACAGAACATTAATAGTTAATTTGCATAGGCACGTATGCACTTTGTATAGGGTTTCCTACCAGAGATTTATACTGTATGTTTTAAGTGGCACACACACATATTCATATTTTTTAAGTGTCACACACACATTTCACACATTCACATCAGGGTTTTAACAGACTAGCGCCACTCCTACTTTTTAACCCCTTATACTCCTTTGCTTCACTCAGGAGTTAGTAATACGTAGAGGCTGCTGAATTGTTGATTCCCTTTGTCTATCAAATTTTTTTTGTATTTCTGCACCTTTTGAAACCTGCTGACCTATTTTGTCTACTGCGCGGATTCACACACACATATTTTACTGGATTTCATATGACGTCCTTCAGAACAACCTGCTCACCCAGGGGCGTGCAGCGCGGCGATTGGTGGTGTGGGGTGTGGTGTGTCACTAGGACACACCACATCTCCGATCACGGTAAAGAGCTTATGACGTAGGCTCTTTACCATGTGATCAGCCGTGTCCAATCACAGCTCATCAGAGTGTAAATAGGAAGTTTTGGTTATCGGCATTCCTCTACTTGCGCGTGAGTAGAGGGGGGGGCGATAAACGGCTCTCCTGACAGGGGGGTCTGCACTGATAATCAGTGCATTGATTTTCAGTGCAGTCCCATCAGGGATGCCAGTCAGTGCCCACCAGTGATGCCCACCTGTGCCCACCAGCGGTTCCAATCAGTGCCCACCAGTGGTGCCAATCAGTGCCCATCAGTAATGCCAATCAACGCCGCCTATGAGTGCCCATTAGTGCTGCATATCAATGCTGCCTATCAGTGCTGCATATTAGTGCCGTCAATGCAGGCTCATCAGCGCACATCACTGAAGGAGAAAAATTACTTACTTACAATATTTTGTAACAGAAACTAGAAAAAACATTTTTTTTTTTTTTTGTTTAGCAAAAAATGAAAAACTCAGTGGTGATTAAATAGCACCAAAAGAAAGCTCTATCTGTCTCCAAAAAATTATAAAAATGTTGTTTGGGTACAGCACTGCATGACCGTGCAATTGTCATTCAAAGTGTGACAGTGCTGAAAGCTAGAAATTGGCCTGGGCAGGAAGGGGTTGAAAATGCCTGGTATTGAAGTGGTTAAGGAGTATCCCAATGAAGCACAAATTGTTCATAGATGGGCAGATATCTTTCTATTTCATTAAGTGAGACCTCTGGCTTTTTTTGGCCACCATAAGCAATTGGGTAATTAAATCTAATCCATCACTAATTTATTAGACGATTTATAATGTGCATTATGCACTCGTTGCAAGACAAATTCTGCATATAAAATCGACACCTGACGCTAGATCTGAAAGGCAGATTCACAAAACTGTATACAAATTGATGTCTGCCTGCAATGCAGATTTTGCCTATTTGGAATTGCATGTTGGAGCCATAGGTCGGATAAATGTTTGTTTTTTTTTTTGTGGCATTACATTATCCTGTTGATGTCACATGCATAAATTCAAGTACTTTGAAAAATATATATTTTTTCTATATGCGCTAAAATGCAGATGTCACATTTTGACATTCTGAGAATCTCCAGAAATCTCTTTCCACCAGCTTTCTCATAAATATTGGGGCAGACATGCTCCTGTAGACTATGAAGAGTATGTGAGTCTTTTAGTAAAATGTAAAAAATGCAGCCATCTCTCAGGTGGAAGAAAATCACCCTAGTAAACAAACATTTTTTTTACAAATGTTGCTTTAAACTTTGGAAAGGGCAAAAAATTTTAATAAAAAATAAATGACATGAGTTATAGTAGCAGACTAGTGTATCAAGCAAGAATGGTGGACTAGGGGAAAGTTAGCACGCAGTGTTCATTAATAAACCTATGCGGAAAATGTATTAAACTGGTGCACACAGAATCTGATGCAGCTGTGCATAGTGACCAATCAGCTTCCAGGTTTTATTGTCAAAGCTTAAAGTGGTATTAAAGCTTTGTTTCTTTTTAAAAAAAAACATGCTATACTTACCCCGAGCCTCTTCTTTTCGGGTCCCCTGCTGGTGCGCCTGTCTCCTCCCCCTCCAGCAGTGCCTGAGAGAAAGTTGCTTTCCTTGAGGGCACTGCTGCATGCGCGCTACAAAGCCACTGCTCTATGCGTCCATAAGACACATAGAGCCACGGCTCGGCCCTGGCCCCCTCGCTCTCTCCTCATTGGCTCACTGGCTGTGATTAACAGCAGTGGGAGCCAATGGGCTCCCGCTGCTGTCTCGGCTAATGAGGAGGGAGAGTCCCGGGACAGCCAAGGCTATCGTGAACATCACTGGCTCAGAGGGAGCTCAGGTAAGGATTGGGGGAGGGGCTGGTTAGGGGTGGGATCCACTGCACACACAAGGTTTTTTACCTTCATGCATAGAATGCATGAAGGTAAAAAAACCTTCAGCCTTTAAAACCACTTTTTTTGGCGGAAGAAGCCCTATTGGTTACTATGCGCAGCTGCACCAGATTCTTTGTGCATCAGTTTTAGTAAATCCCCCCTCCGATCCTCTGATTTGCCTCCTGACTGTGATAGTCCACGTGACTTCTGAGACCTGGGGGTTTACTTGGACCTGCCTGAAATGTGCACGTTCTCTCTGTGCCTGCAAGTACCTCCAGTTACTCCAATTTCCTCCCACATTCCAAAGACATGTTGATAGGTTAATTGGCACCTGTCTAAATTGGCCCTAGTATGTGTAGGTATGAATGTGAGTTAGGGACCTTAGATTGTAAGTTCCTTGAGGGCAAGGACTGATGTGAATGTACAATATATAGGTAAAATGTTGCGCAAATCGATGGCGCTATATAAGTACCTGTAATAAATAAACAAAAATAAATACTATTCTCAGAAAATTCACCTTTTTCCAGGGGTTTGTCACCTAGAGCTATTTATAAAATGCTAAAAATATTATCCACAAGGTCATTTGATTAATTTTCCAGAAAATAAAATATTTGACTTGTTTGGCTGCTATTATTCACTTTTGTTGTTAGCCATTCAATTCTTTTTTGTTTGTTATTAGGTATTTATAGTAGTGAATAACTTTTTTCTTTATTTTTTTTATGCATAAGTGACTTGGACAAAAACATTAATGCTCAACTCGCGGAAGATATAAAATACTCCATTTAATCCAGTTTTGCATTCAAAGAAATATCATTATCTGTATTTTTAAATACAATCAGTCAGTGGTATACCTGAAGCATTCTTGGTATTAGCCTCTTATAATCTCTCGTATAACATTACTCTGCCTGAGAGACAGAGGGTAAGCACTTGGAGCCAATTTAGCCAACTGTAGCAGTGATAATGATGACAACGAGTGTGCAGAATGAGAAGAGGACATCATCGCGCCGCTTCTCCTTCATTGTCAAATTAGGGAACTGGGTTTGTACATGTCTTGCTTTAACATTAATGCCACAGACCACACACTGATGGGAAAACTCAGTAGCTGATGTGGACAGCAAGAATTGTTCCTATATCTTTAGACAAGAAAAAAGTCCAACATGTAACATTGTTATTGTGACACTACTTGGTATATATGGCATTTAAATTCCTTCTAATTTAAAGCCTATAACTCCACTTTTAATGTCCCTTTAAATTGTTTGTTTGGGCCAAAGGAACTATTTACTGCACTAGCAGGTGCACTTGATTGATGTACTGTATTAACTGTAAGTAGCCTCAGCTATGTAAAGTATACAGCACTGTGTTCTGACAGTGGGACATCATTGTGACATGATCCACCCACCTCTCCATCTCAGACAATCAGAGGAAGCTTTGTATTTATTTATAGAATACAAAGCTCCCTGTGAATGGCTGAGCAGCGTTCAGCTCAACTCTATTTCATCCTGGGAGTGGGGAGGAAAGTTCTTGTCCAACTGCCAGAACACAGCGCTGAGGCTACATACAGCTAATATAGAGAGCCCAGAAAACACACCTGTTAGGGCAGTGAATAGCTAGCAAGCTGGTCCAAACAAACTATTTAAAGGGACATTAAACCTGGATTTAGGCTTTAAGAAAGGGATACTCTATTTTTAAAGCACTTTAATACACATATTTTATCCCTTTTAGTCCACCGTAATATAAATTGACTAACTATCCTACAATGGCAAGCACTGGCCTTCCAAATCTCCACTTCATAGCGCCAAGGCTTCCATGATTTGCACCAATTATGGCTCAATGGCCTAAAACTGCTGTACACAAGTTGGAATAAATGGCTCTGTAAATCAAAGCTGTGCTGTCTTTGGATACTTCATAGTTTTCTGTTCACTATCCTAAAATAAGTGATGGAATCCTTAAATATGTGACGGGAGATATGCAACCATCTCCAAGGTTTAGAAAGGCAATGTAGTACTTCACAGTACTTTTTTGGGTTCTTTTTTGATCTTTTTAGATAGAAGTTGCCTATCTATCCAAAATCAGTTGGTAGGATCTGCACTGTAGACCTGCTCCTGCAGTAATACCTGCATTTCTGCTCTTACTAGACTGTTTGTTTTTCATTCTGAAATAGAATGCTCATCGTGTACTGATTTTTTTTTCTTACTGTGTGTGCTTACAAAGCTGCGGAGATGATTAAGGCAAAATCCCAAGGAAGATTTCAGTTATTTTACATATGTTGATAAAATTTCACATTGCTTAGCTTAACATCTCTGAAACCATTCAGGATTATACTGTCCTTTAATATATATTAATAAAGCAATTGTTCATGATTTTTAATATACATTTACTCAGCTTATATAACCTTATTATGAGACTTTGACTTCCACAGTTTCTTCATTTTCTTCTTTATTTAAAATAGCACATGAGAGGTCTCTGTTTCTATATTTCGCTATTATCATTATGAAATGTATATTGAAAGAGATTCAACTTGTCTCAGAGGAAATAAAGAAACTGCTGTGGAGAGTGCAAATAAAAATTATATGTTTATTAAAAAAAAGAAAACAATAGAAGTATAAAATATAAAAACAAATAGTTGCTCAGTGATTTTGGATGTCTCGAACAGTTACTATGAACGCAGTAGCACTATGCTGTACACATACCAGCAGTTTCTAGAACTGCTTCATGTAGGTATGTTTTGGACCTATAAAAAAAACATTTTTATGGCAACATATTCCTTTTAAAAAGGCCTGTACACATGAAGATGCTTCATCTTCCTCTTAATTTGCTAACGCTATAAAATATTTCTGACTGTACCTGTTTTGATAGGGCAGTCATTTTGGAGACAAATGAGTCATATTTGGGTGTCGCTTGGTAAAAGGGTGAGGCTTAAATGTGTTATATTAAACAGACAATGTTTACAATAAAGTAGAGAAAGTGGGGCTTACTATTAAATATACACCTTATGTAGCGGGTACGTACTTTCACGGGTGTAAATTTGAATTTGGAAGTGACACCAGTGATGTGTGATTCACTCCGGCCCATTGGGTGGCGCTGTCGCCCTGGGTTGGGTTGGATTATCGCTGTGTGCCATTCTCCTTTTTGTCCTCCCTCGGCAGCGGTATGGTGGGGCGGGGAACCCGCCGTGCTTGCTGGAAGAGGGTATAAAGGGGGCCGGCCATCTTGATCACGGGGTCGAAGTCCCAGGCACCTTCAGCTTGCGGACGGTGGGTCGTGTCGCTCCTCTGGGTGGCCTAGGCCCAGAGGACAGCGGAGGTCGGGTTCCATCCCAGGCACCTTTAGCCTGGGGTGAGGTACTTAGATGGAGGTCCGGAGCTCAGTGCCCAACACTGGGTTCCGCGAGGGAAGGAGATCCTAGGGTGCCCAGGGATTGGGTACCCGAATCCGGAAGGCTCAATGGACCGGGGGGAGCTCCTCATTTGAAGACCCGGTGCAGCATATTGCCGGTGACAAGTGAGTCTCTCGTCGGAGATGGCCTGGAAGGAAATCTACCCTCGTGCGGAGACCAGGACACACTTCTAGGAAGGGAAGTGGCAGCTTACATTGTGTCTGGGCCTGTTCGCATCCACACCTCCTTTTCTGTTCTGTTCTATCAAGGGAGTTCAACTGTTTGTGTTCAGACAAGGAGAATAAAGGAGTGTTGAACTTTAATGGTGTGGAGCTCATTTCTAACGGACATGGTTCGCGGTGACTCTTGGAGGGAGGATCCAGGTGCACAGCACTGACCCAAAGGTAATACAGAACCGTTGCTTGTACCACACTAACACCTGTGGTGGAGGCCAGGCGTGGTGTCCCCGCTCCCTCCCCTCTAAGGTACCCCTAGACAAGAGAAAGACGAGACAAAGAGGGGAGTGAGGTGGGCGCTACACGTGGGGGCTCGTCCAGGATAGTGTTTGTGCACCACAGTATTGAACGTATCTGTTGGAAGAGTTAAAGCGAACAGGCAGGCCTTCATTGGCCGAAGTGTACCCCGGTGCTCAAAGTCGTGGACATGACCCATTGAAGGGAAAGGCCCGCGCAGAAGAGCGAGGAGAGGGGGAAACCCAGCCGTGTGAAGGACTACACGTGGGGGTTTCTAGTTGCACTGCGCCACCAGGCACACCCCCACCGCTTAGTTCGTGGGCGTGACTCAGAAAGAAAAGAAGAAAAGCCCGCGAACTGGAGCAAAGGGGAGGAGTCCGATACGTGTGAAGGACTACACGTGGGACATTGACACAAAAAACTTTGCAGTGTGCGATGGATCAGCAACAGGTCGCCATGTTTGGACACACCTCGTGGACTCCAGTTCACCCTTCCACCACGACATTGACTGCTGCTGCTCCGGTAACGGATACGGGGATCCGACTAAAGCCAAGGGGTCGATTTGCCCTGTACTCGTGCATGGACGTTGAGGCCCTGGGTGTGATTTGTCCCGGGTGTTCGGGACTGGTGTGCTAGTTGAAGCCGTTCGGACGCTGTGAGGCCTGTGGGGAGTTTCTGTTCAAAGTGGATCCGGCGGTGGAGAGGCCGAGAACCATTTACCCTGACCGGGCTTCAGGCAACACCACTCAGAGAGGAGGAATCACTGCTGTGAGAGTCACCCCTGCGCACACTGCAACGACCGCGGAGGAGGTCATAAAATCTCAACGGGAGAAATCCGAGGATGCTGACTCGGTCACCACTGTCTCGCAGCGTCCACCACCGAAGAGGAAGACCGGCATGGTAGCCCCGACCAGCGGTTGTGGTGGACCGTCCCGCCCGCTTACGCCCGGCCCGGATGAATCCGTTGACGAGGGTTCCGGACGTCCTGCTTCAAGAAAAGGCAGAGGTAAGCCAGGCGGAGAGATTTGGTGTGTGGGCGGAGGTGTCGGGAAGTCATGGCCCAGCAAGTCCGCGGGAGGTGGTGGTTCCGTTTCTACAGCAGGATGCATGCCCGCGGAGGAATGTGACACCTCTAACCTGGAGTCGCTCTCGGACATGGGAGATGACGCCGCCATAGATGATTTGTTTGCCGGGAAGGGCTGGGACAACATACCTCTCGCTTCATCTCGGAGAACCAGGGATCCACCCATGTCTACAGGGGAAAGTACACCCCGGGTGGAGGCATCAGCGCCTGAAGAGAGGTCCTGTCCCCAGCCTGCTTCTACATCCCCGGTGCCATCAGTACCAAAGGCCGGGGAAAAGAGACTGTTGCTGCGGGCATCTATGCCCAGACCGGATGTGACCCAGATCCCTCGCCACCCGGACTCGATAGTTTTGCCTGGTGAAGGGGACAGAGCTACCATGCCTCCTTTGGCGAGATTGCAACGGCTGTTTGGTCAGAAGGTTGCTGCAGACTATGGATGGGAGTATCCATACTTATCGAAGGAGTTGCTGTATGAGGTGAAAGTGTGACGGGAGCGCTGGTACAATGACTTTGTGTGGACCCACCTTCAGGTTTCTCACGCCCGCAGGTACCTGGCATGCTCTCCAAAGGCCTCTCAACGTTTTAAAGACTGCAAGGCAGAGTGGATTTTGGGACGACACATCCATGCAGATAAAGTGTTGATTCAGCGCAAAGAAGGAGAAGATGTGGAGTATCATCTAGAGACCATGGATCAGCACTTAAAACCACTTGTTCTGCCGCATCCCCGCTTTTACTTATAGGAGAGAGAAAGACTCCATTTGTTCTTATCATGTTGCTGAACTTTCTGGGGCCCGTTGCTTTTGTGCCCAGAGGAATGGAGAACTGTTCCAGGTTGCTCCTCACTTTCCAGCAAGAGATTATTGACTCTGGGGTAGATAGGGCCGAAAGAAAGGAGGAAGGCTCTACGAGTGCAGTTACCGCGGTGCTGTCATCAGGTGGCAGTGTTGCGCAACGTTTAAACACTTATCATACGCACACACTGGAGAAAGGGGATTTCTTCTTGAAGAGGTTTCTTTTCTCTCGCACGAATATATGTGTCAGGGTTTATGTGTGTTGTTTTTTTTTTCTCCCCCCTCTGCAGGGGAGCGACCCTTCAAGATCACTGAGAATGGGGTGGTTCTTAGTCAGGTTGGGTGGGAAAGGTTAAATGTGATTTCAAGTCATGTGTTGAAATAGCTGTTCTTGTTTGTCTTATTTCCCTTCCTTCACAGGGCTCAGACACAATGTTTAGTAAGATTGTTTTCCAAAGTTTAAAAAAAAATAAAAAAATTTGGTTAGTCGGTTTCTGGATTGGATTGTATCAGCCGTTGATGGCATGATTTATTCTAGACACTGGGGACCAGTGTCAAAGGACCGAGGGGAGAGTGTAGCGGGTACGTACTTTCCCGGGTGTAAATTTGAATTTGGAAGTGACACCAGTGATGTGTGATTCACTCCGGCCCATTGGGTGGTGCTGTCGCCCTGGGTTGGGTTGGATTATCGCTGTGTGCCGTTCTCCTTTTTGTCCTCCCTCAGCAGCGGTACGGTGGGGCGGGGAACCCGCCGTGCTTGCTGGGAGAGGGTATAAAGGGGGCCGGCCATCTTGGTCACGGGGTCGAAGTCCCAGGCACCTTCAGCTTGCGGACGGTGGGTCGTGTCGCTCCTCTGGGTGGCCTAGGCCCAGAGGACAGCGGAGGTCGGGTTCCATCCCAGGCACCTTTAGCCTGGGGTGAGGTACTTAGATGGAGGTCCGGAGCTCAGTGCCCAACACTGGGTTCCGCGAGGGAAGGAGATCCTAGGGTGCCCAGGGATTGGGTACCCGAATCCGGAAGGCGCAATGGACCGGGGGGAGCTCCTCATTTGAAGACCCGGTGCAGCATATTGCCGGTGACAAGTGAGTCTCTCGTCGGAGATGGCCTGGAAGGAAATCTACCCTCGTGCGGAGACCAGGACACACTTCTAGGAAGGGAAGTGGCAGCTTACATTGTGTCTGGGCCTGTTCGCACCCACACCTCCTTTTCTGTTCTGTTCTATCAAGGGAGTTCAACTGTTTGTGTTCAGACAAGGAGAATAAAGGAGTGTTGAACTTTAATGGTGTGGAGCTCATTTTCTAACGGACATGGTTCGCGGTGATTCTTGGAGGGAGGATCCAGGTGCACAGCACTGACCCGAAGGTAATACAGAACGGGAGTGAGGTGGGCGCTACACTTATATTACCAAAAGTATTGGGACTCTTGCCTTTACATGCACATGAACTGTAACTGCTTGCCCATCTATAAACACACAGATCCACGTCCTGTCAGGTGAGAGGAGACCGATGGTGTGTTCCTTGTACAGAGGAACACCGATCGGTCTCGACCCCTTGTGAGTCCCCTCCCCCTACAGTTAGAATCACTCCCTAGGACACATATTTAACCGCTTGATCGCCCCCCTAGTGTTAACCCCTTCTCTGCCAGTCACATTTATACAGTAATCAATGCAATTTTATACCACTGATCGCTGTAAAAATGTGAATGATCCCAAAATAGTGTCAAAAGTGGCCAATATGTCCGCCGCAATATCGCAGTCACGATAAAAAATCGCAGATCGCCGCCATTACTAGTAAAAAAAATAAAAATAAAAATGCTATAAATCTATCCCCTATTTTGACGACGCTATAACTTTTGCGCAAACCAATCAATATACGCTTATTGCGATTTTTTTACCAAAAATATGTAGAAGAATATATATCAGCCTAAACTGAGGAAAAAATTTGTTTAAAAAAAAATGTATATTTATTATAGCAAAAAGTACAAAATATTGTGTTTTTTTCAAACTTGTCACTCTTCTTTTGTTTATAGCGCAAGAAATAAAAACCGCAGAGGAGATCAAATACCACCAAAAGAAAGCTCTATTTGTGGGGGAAAAATGATAAAAATTTAATTTGGGTACAGCGTTGCTGAAAGCTAAAAAATGGCTTTGGCAGGAAGGGGGAGAAAGTACCCTGTATTGAGGTGGTTAATGGCATTCCAGTCTTAGTCCATAGGGTTCAATATTGAGTTGGCCCACCCTTTGCAGCTATACCAGCTTCAACTCTTCTGGGAACACTGTCCAGAAGGTTTAGGAGTGTGTCTATGAGAATGTTTGACCATTCTTCCAGAAGCGCATTTGTGAGGTCAGGCACTGATGTTGGACGAGAGGGCCTGGCTCGCAGTCTGCTCTAATTCATCGCAAAGGTGTTCTATCAGGTTGAAGTCAGGACTCTATGCAGGCCAGTCACGTTCCTCCACCCTAAACTCGCTCATCCATGTCTTTATGGACCTTGCTTTGTGCACTGGTGCACAGTCATGTCGGAACAGGAAGGGGCAAACCCCAAACTGTTCCCACAAAGTTGGGAGCATGAAATTGTCCAAAATGTCTGGGTATGCTGATGCCTTAAGAGTTCCCTTTGCTTAAACCAAAGGGCCAAGCCCAAGCCCTGAAGAACAACCCCACACCATAATCCCCCTCCACCAAATGATTTGGACCATTGCACAAAGCAAGTTCCATAAAGACAAGGATGAGGAAGTTTGGGTTGGAGGAACTTGACTGTCCTGCACAGAGTCCTGACCTTAACCCAACAGAACACCTTTGTGATGAATTAGAGCAGAGAGCCTGCAAGCCAGACACTCTTGTCCACATCAGTTTCTGACCCCACAAATGCGCTTCTGAAAGAATGGTCAAAAATTTCCATAGACACACTCCTAAACCTTGTGGACAGCCTTCCCAGAAGAGTTGAAGCTGTTATAGCTGCAAAGGGTGGGCCAACTCAATATTGAACCCTACGGACTAATGCCATGTACACACAATAGGAATTTCTGATGAAAAAAGTCTGACGGAGTCCGTCTGAGTTTTTTCATCGGAAATTCCGACCGTGTGTGGCCCCCATCAGAGAAATTCCCATGAATTCCATCGGAATTTAAATATAGAACCTGTTCTATTTTTTTCCAATGGAATTCCGATGTGAGTTTGGTCGGAAAAAGGTTTGATCGTGTGTACGCGGCATAAGACTGGGATGCCAATAAAGTTTATGTGAGTGTAAAGGCAGGTGTCCCAATACTTTTGGTAATATCATGTATATTGAATCTCACACAAAACAACTGCACCACACACAAAATTTCCAAAGCATAACAACTAATATCCAGGAAAAAAATACAACTAATACAGGTATGCTATGCAGTCTCCATTTATTGCAGGACATGTTTCAGAAAGCAGTTGTAGACCTGTGTTTTGAATGGGGCCATGAATTGAGGGAAGGAGCTGGCGAGGCAGAACAATGGTCTGCCTATGTAAACAAGGCAGATCGCCGTTCTGTCAGTGGGGAATAGCGAGATCTTGTGCTCCTGCTAAGCAGGAACACGGATCTCTTTCTTCCTCCAGCCAAACCATCCCCCACACAGTTAGCAAGCAGCCCCTAGTCACACATTTAACCCTTTGATCGCCCCTGATCTTAACCCCTTCCCTGCCAGTGTCATTTATACAGGGACAGTGCATTTTTTTTTAGCACTGATCACTGTATTGGTGTCACTGGTCCCCAAAAAGTGTCACTTGGTGTCAGATTTGTCCGCCGCAGTCCCACTAAAAATCGCTGATCACGCCATTACTAGTAAAACATTTTTTTTTTAAAGTCCATAAATCTAGGCCCATAGTTTGTACACGTGATAACTTTTGTGCAAACCAATCAATATACGCTTTTTGGGATTTTTTATTTTTACCAAAAATATGTAGCAGAATACATATTGGCCTAAATTGCCGAAGAAATTAGATATTTTGTAAAAAAAAAATATTAGATATGTTTTAAAGGCAGAAAGTAGAAAATATTGTTTTTATTTTCGAAATTGTCACTCTTTTTTACTTTATAGCGCAAAAAATTAAATCGCAGAGATGATCAAATGCTACCAAAAGAAAGCTCTATTTGTGGGAAAAAAAGGCCATAACGTTTATTTATCTGGTCAGGAAGGGGGTGAAACCTTCCCAGGCTGAAGTGGTTAAAGTCACACCAGTATACTGTATAGTATACGGGTATCTATTGGCATAGTCATGCTTCAGCAGTGCCCACATTGTGTGTGTATGGTAGCATGTATTCTCATAGAGGTGGGGGATGAGATAAGGAATGTTCGCCCCTATACACTCCAAGCACCTAATAATTACAGAGAAAATGTTTTAAAATGCGGCGCCTAAAATAGTGACAAAGCCCAGAGACACGTATGAATCTAGGTATGTGATGAGTGAAAAATATGTAACTTAATGTGATCTAGTGAACTGATAACAAGTGCAGATACACAAATAATGAATACACACCAAAATCTATATATCGCTATATGATATGAACATATAAAAAAGTTCAGTGAAAAATATCCAGTGTGAGAACTGGAATCAGAAGAGTAGGTGAATATTAGTGATGAGCCTAACACCCCCGGGTTCGGTTCGCACCAGAACCCGCGAACGGACCGAAAGTTCGTACGAACATTAGAACCCTATTAAATACAATGGATGCGAACGTTCGAATTCTAAAGTGCTAATTATAACAACTATTATGCATGTTATTGTCCTAAAAAGGGTTTGGGAACCCGGGTTGTGCACCAGGGGACATGTATCAATGCAAAAAGAAGTTTTAAAAACGGTCGTTTTTCGGGAGCAGTCATTTTAATGATGCATAAAGTGAAAAAAAAAAGTCAAATATTCCTTTAAATATCGTACCTGGGGGGTGTCTAAAGTATGCCTGTGAAGTGCCACGTGTTTCCCGTGTTTAGAACTGTCCCTGCACAAAATGACACTTCTAAAGGAAAAAAAAGCCATTTAAAACTGCTTGCGGCTTTAATGTAATGTCTGGTCCCGGTAATATGGATGAAAATCTTTAAGAAAAATGGCATAGCTACCCCATGACCCCCCCCCCCTACCCCAGCCCATTACCAGCCCCTTTGGGTCTTGTATGGATATTAAGGGGAACCCCGCACATAAAATAAAAAAGGCCCTATATACTCTGAACAGCCGTATACAGGCGGTGCATACAAGACAGGGACTGTAGGTTTGTTCTTATGTAGAATGTGTTTGTAATTTTGAACAGGTACATTGTTGAAGTGTAGCTCCAGCCCAAAAATCTATTTTTAAACTTTTTGGAAAACATAGGTAAGGGTTATCACCCCTGTAACATTTGTTTTGCTGTCTGTGCCCCTGTTCAGAACATTTCACCTCACTTTCCGTCCCAATGACAACTGTTTTTGAAATGTGGTGTTTTTCTTGAAACAAGGATTGCTGATAAAGCATCAGTACAGAGGAGACACCTTTCTCCCATATTTATTCTTACAGGAGAGAATTTTCCTTCCTAGTGGTAGATTTCCTCTCACTTCCTGTTGTCTTCTTGCGTTTGCAAGTAGGAGTCGTTTGTAAGTTGGATATTTGAAAGTAGGGACCTGCCGTATATACTCTGCAGAAATAGGCCCCTTAGTTGTTGGTGTTGGCACAACACTGTAAGCACTCACAGTTACTCTTGGTTGGTGCTGGAACGCCCTGCTGTCAACTATTATATCAGGAATTTTAATTACATATAATTGTTGAACAGTGGTAGTAAAAATTGGACCTTTGATGGTGGTGCTGGTGCCACAACACTGTAAGCCCTGACAGTTACTCCTGGTGGGTGCAGCAATGGGCCCTGCTGTGAATTATTAGATCAAGAATTGTAATTGCATGCCCCTGTTGAACAGGGGCTGAAAAATTGGGCCTTAGGCACTGGTGGCACAACACTACAACCCCTCACAGATACTGTACTTGGAGCACAGCAATGAGCCCTGTTGCAAAGTATTGCTTCAAAAATTGTAATGACACGCCCCTGTTAAACAGGGGCTGAAAAATTGGGCCTTAGGCACTGGTGGCACAACACTACAACCCCTCACAGATACTGTACTTGGAGCACAGCAATGAGCCCTGTTGCAAAGTATTGCTTCAAAAATTGTAATGACACGCCCCTTTTAAACAGGGGCTGAAAAATTGGGCCTTAGGCACTGGTGCCACAACACTCCAACCCCTCACAGATACTGTACTTGGAGCACAGCAATGAGCCCTATGGCAAATTATTGCTAAAAAAATTGTAATTACACGCCCCTGTAAAACAGGGGCTGAAAAATTGGGCCTTAGCCACTGGTGGCGGCACCCATAAACAAAAATGATCTTCCAAGCTATCATCATCAATCGTATCATTGAGGACTCGGAGGAGGAGGATAGCCAGTCAACATAACAGCACAGGCACTCAGCATCAGCATCAGTCTTGAAGGGATGTGACATGTTAAAATCAATTAGTCTGTTATATCAGCATCAGGTGTGTGGTAGCTGGTGGTGATCCAAGACTGGTTCATCTTGATGAAAGTCAGTCGATCAACCGAGTCGGTGGACAGGCGCACCCTGTGATCCGTGACAAATCCTCCAGCAGCACTGAATGTGCGTTCCGAAAGAACGCTGGATGCAGGACAGGCCAGTAGCTCAATTGCATACTGTGCAAGCTCTGGCCAGTGATCCATCCTCAAGACCCAGTAAGCCAGAGGATTTTCGGTGGGGAAGGTGTCCAAGTCTGACCTTGCCCCTAGATATTCCTGCACCATGTTTATCAGACGCTGGCGATGGTTGCTGGAACCGATCATACTTTGGGGCTGCGGACTAAAGAATTGTCTGAACGCATCGGTCAGACGGCCACCTTCCCCACCGCTCCTTCTTTGACTGGCCGAAGCCTCAGCAACTCGTTGTCCAGGACCAGGAGTTTGTAACCTCCCAGTCTCTGGGAACGCGTTGCACAGACCTTTCTGCAAGGCCTCCCGGAGTTGTCTCATCCTCTGCTCCCTCTGCGACGGTAACATAAGGTCCGCAACCTTACCCTTGTACCGTGGATCAAGGAGAGTGGCCAGCCAGTAATGGTCCCTCTCCTTGATCCGAAGAATACGAGGATCCTTCCGCAGACTTTGCAGGATCAGGGAGGCCATGCAGCGTAGGTTTGCTGAGGCATTCGCTCCGGAGTCCTCTGGGTCACTAAGGACGACATGATCCGCAGCCACCTCCTCCCAGCCACGTACAAGTCCACTGGTTTCTTGGGACTGTAAATCATCCCTAAAAGACTGCTGCTGATGATGCTGAGTGCCAGCCTCCACCTCCATGCTGACACAATCCTCCTCCTCCTCCTCCTCCTCCTCTTCCTGTGCGATGGGTGGGACAGAAGGAACACTGTCTGGGTAAAGGGGGCCTTGAGAGGCAAGGAAGTCCTCCTCTTCCTGCCTCTGTTCTGCCTCAAGTGCCCTGTCCATTATTCCACGCAGCGTGTGCTCCAACAGGTGGACAAGAGGTACAGTGTCACTGATGCATGCACTGTCACTGCTCACCATCCTCGTGGCCTCCTCAAATGGTGCCAGGACAGTGCATGCATCCCTGATCATGCCCCACTGGCGTGGAGAAAAAAAACCAAGCTCCCCTGACCCTGTCCTGGTGCCGTAGTCGCACAGGTACTCATTGATGGCCCTCTGCTGCGTGTGCAGCCGCTGCAGCATGGCCAACGTTGAGTTCCACCTGGTGGGCATGTCACATATAAGGCGGTTCTTGGGCAGGTTCAACTCCTTTTGCAGCTCAGCCAGGCGAGCACTGGCATTATAAGATCTGCGGAAATGCACACAGACTTTCCTGGCCTGCCTCAGGACATCCTGTAAGCCCAGGTACCTGCCCAAGAACCGCTGCACCACCAGGTTAAGGACGTGAGCCACACAGGGCACATGGGTCAGTTGTCCCTGTCGGAGGGCGGAGAGGAGGTTGGTGCCATTGTCGCAAACCACCATTCCTGGCTTAAGCTGGCATGGCGTCAACCACCTCTCGGCCTGGCCCTGCAGAGCAGACAGGACCTCTGCCCCAGTGTGGCTTCTGTCCCCCAAACACACCAGCGCAAGCACGGCATGGCATCTTTTTGCCTGCGTACTTGCGTAGCCCCGTGAACGGCTACGGAGCACCGCTGGTTCATAGGACAAACCACAGGAAGAGGCCATGGAGGAAGAAGAAGAGGAGGGGGTGGAGGAGAGAGGTGTGTCACAACCAGTAGTAGCATTTTGGAGGCGTGGCGGTGGAACAACCTCCAACACTACTGCACCTTGTCCTGCATCCTTCCCAGCTGCCAAAAGAGTGACCCAATGGGCCGTGAAAGAAAGGTAACGTCCCTGTCCATGCCTGCTGGACCATGAGTCAGCGGTAATATGCACCTTACCGCTGACCGCCCTGTCCAGCGAGGCCAAGACATTGCCTTCCACATGCCGGTAGAGAGCCGGAATAGCCTTCCGTGAGAAAAAGTGGCGTTTGGGAACCTGCCACTGAGGAACCGCACATTGCACAAACTCACGGAAGGGGGCCGAGTCTACCAACTGAAAAGGCAGCAGTTGAAGCACTAGCAATTTAGCCAAGCTAGCATTCAACCGCTGGGCATGTGGATGGCTGGGAGTGAACTTCTTTCGACGGTCCAGCAGCTGGGGCAGGGAAATTTGCCTGCTAGAATCGGACGTCGGTGTACTGCTAGCAGAGTGGCCGCAAGTACTTGGCTGTGACACACCTAATTCTACACCTTCATTCCTCTCAGTGCATGTTTCAGAGAGGACTGAAGTTATAGTGGGGTTGGAGATCCCAGCTGATGCGGTGCAAGGAGAGGTCCGCTTTGTTCTTTGGTGTGGGTCTTTGAGGTAGGCTTGCCAACGAGCTGCATGGCAGGTCAACATATGTCTGGTCAGGCATGTGGTACCCAAGCGGCTGATGTTTTGGCCACGCGATATACGCTTGAGACATATGTTGCAAACAGCAGCTGTGCGATCTGATGCAGTAGCCTCAAAAAAGGCCCACACCAAGGAACTTTTTGAATGACGGGCAGAGGCAGCGCCCTGCACAGGCGGAGCTCTGCGGTGTGATTCCGTCGGTGTACTGCCCTTACGCTGGCCACCAAAGGGCATCCTGCCTCGTTGGAGATGTGCCTCCTCCTCATCCTCCTCCTCCTCCTCTCTCCTATTAGGCACCCACGTGGAGTCAGTGACCTCATCATCCCCTCCCTCCTCATCACTGGAGCCAATCTGGCAGTATGCTGCAGCTGCTGGAACATGACTGCCAGATTGGTGTCCTTCTTGAGCATCCCCTCTGTCTGCTCTCACGCTACTGCCTTCCTGTAGCTGGGTTTCATCATCAGACCCTTCGAAACGCTGGGCATCCTCCTGGAGCATGTACCCAACACTGTGCTCAAACAGTTCGGGGGACTCCTCAGGAGGAGGACATGGTGGGTCTAGGGAAGGAGTGACTGATGATGAGTCTGACATTGATACCAGGGAAGAGGACGCTTTGGCAGCTGCTTTGCCAGTACCCTGAGCCTGGGTGAGAGAGGATGAGGAGGAGGAGGAGGGCTTGGTCATCCACTCTACCAAGTCTTCGGCATGATGTGGCTCAACATGTCCAGCTGCCGAAAAGAAGGACAAGCGTGTCCCATGGCCATGTGCTGATGACAATGCACCGCGTCCACGACCAGCACTGTTGCCCCCAGACACAGAGCCTGCTTGCCCTCTTTTATTGCCTCCTGACTGTCTGCCTCTCCTTGTTTGCCTTCCAGACATTCTAATAGATGGCCTGCAGGGAGATGGGAAAAAAGCAACAAGGGCTACCTTCAGGTGTCCTTCTCTGTCCCTTTACTTAAGGATTTCTAAATATGGTTGAGGATGATTGCTTTTGCACAGAATAGCACAACGACAATTTCCCTGACTGTCCAAAAAACAAGGATTTCAAAGATGGTTGATGAGGAATGCTTTAGCACACTATAGCACAAGGAGAATTCCCCTCACTTTCCTTCTTTGTCCCTAGAAACAAGGACTCGCACAGTGAAAGAAACTGACACTCTCCCTACCTAGAGTTTTCTGTCCCTAGAAATTTTTTTTTTTTAAAGCACACTATAGCACAAGGAGAATTCCCCTCACTTTCCTTCTTTTTTCCTAGAAACAAGGACTCGCACAGTGAAAGAAACTGACACTCTCCCTACCTAGAGTTTTCTGTCCCTAGAAAAAATGTTTTTTTAAAGCACACTATAGCACAAGGAGAATTCCCCTCACTTTCCTTCTTTGTCCCTAGAAACAAGGACTCGCACAGTGAAAGAAACTGACACTCTCCCTACCTAGAGTTTTCTGTCCCTAGAATTTTTTTTTTTTTTAAAGCACACTATAGCACAAGGAGAATTCCCCTCACTTTCCTTCTTTTTTCCTAGAAACAAGGACTCGCACAGTGAAAGAAACTGACACTCTCCCTACCTAGAGTTTTCTGTCCCTAGAATTTTTTTTTTTTAAAGCACACTATAGCACAAGGAGAATTCCCCTCACTTTCCTTCTTTTTTCCTAGAAACAAGGACTCGCACAGTGAAAGAAACTGACACTCTCCCTACCTAGAGTTTTCTGTCCCTAGAATTTTTTTTTTTTAAAGCACACTATAGCACAAGGAGAATTCCCCTCACTTTCCTTCTTTTTTCCTAGAAACAAGGACTCGCACAGTGAAAGAAACTGACACTCTCCCTACCTAGAGTTTTCTGTCCCTAGAAAAAATGTTTTTTTAAAGCACACTATAGCACAAGGAGAATTCCCCTCACTTTCCTTCTTTTTTCCTAGAAACAAGGACTCGCACAGTGAAAGAAACTGACACTCTCCCTACCTAGAGTTTTCTGTCCCTAGAAAAAATGTTTTTTTAAAGCACACTATAGCACAAGGAGAATTCCCCTCACTTTCCTTCTGTTTTCCTAGAAACAAGGACTCGCACAGTGAAAGAAACTGACACTCTCCCTACCTAGAGTTTTCTGTCCCTAGAATTTTTTTTTTTTAAAGCACACTATAGCACAAGGAGAATTCCCCTCACTTTCCTTCTTTTTTCCTAGAAACAAGGACTCGCACAGTGAAAGAAACTGACACTCTCCCTACCTAGAGTTTTCTGTCCCTAGAAAAAATGTTTTTTTAAAGCACACTATAGCACAAGGAGAATTCCCCTCACTTTCCTTCTTTTTTCCTAGAAACAAGGACTTGCACAGTGAAAGAAACTGACACTCTCCCTACCTAGAGTTTTCTGTCCCTAGAAAAAAATTTTTTTTAAAGCACACTATAGCACAAGGAGAATTCCCCTCACTTTCCTTCTTTTTTCCTAGAAACAAGGACTCGCACAGTGAAAGAAACTGACACTCTCCCTACCTAGAGTTTTCTGTCCCTAGAATTTTTTTTTTTTTAAAGCACACTATAGCACAAGGAGAATTCCCCTCACTTTCCTTCTTTTTTCCTAGAAACAAGGACTCGCACAGTGAAAGAAACTGACACTCTCCCTACCTAGAGTTTTCTGTCCCTAGAAAATTTTTTTTTTTAAAGCACACTATAGCACAAGGAGAATTCCCCTCACTTTCCTTCTTTTTTCCTAGAAACAAGGACTCGCACAGTGAAAGAAACTGACACTCTCCCTACCTAGAGTTTTCTGTCCCTAGAAAAAATGTTTTTTTAAAGCACACTATAGCACAAGGAGAATTCCCCTCACTTTCCTTCTTTGTCCCTAGAAACAAGGACTCGCACAGTGAAAGAAACTGACACTCTCCCTACCTAGAGTTTTCTGTCCCTAGAAATTTTTTTTTTTTAAAGCACACTATAGCACAAGGAGAATTCCCCTCACTTTCCTTCTTTTTTCCTAGAAACAAGGACTCGCACAGTGAAAGAAACTGACACTCTCCCTACCTAGAGTTTTCTGTCCCTAGAAATTTATTTTTTTTAAAGCACACTATAGCACAAGGAGAATTCCCCTCACTTTCCTTCTTTTTTCCTAGAAACAAGGACTCGCACAGTGAAAGAAACTGACACTCTCCCTACCTAGAGTTTTCTGTCCCTAGAAAAAATGTTTTTTTAAAGCACACTATAGCACAAGGAGAATTCCCCTCACTTTCCTTCTTTTTTCCTAGAAACAAGGACTCGCACAGTGAAAGAAACTGACACTCTCCCTACCTAGAGTTTTCTGTCCCTAGAAAAAATGTTTTTTTAAAGCACACTATAGCACAAGGAGAATTCCCCTCACTTGTCTTCTTTGTCCCTAGAAACAAGGACTCGCACAGTGAAAGAAACTGACACTCTCCCTACCTAGAGTTTTCTGTCCCTAGAAAAAATGTTTTTTTAAAGCACACTATAGCACAAGGAGAATTCCCCTCACTTTCCTTCTTTTTTCCTAGAAACAAGGACTCGCACAGTGAAAGAAACTGACACTCTCCCTACCTAGAGTTTTCTGTCCCTAGAAAAAATGTTTTTTTAAAGCACACTATAGCACAAGGAGAATTCCCCTCACTTTCCTTCTTTTTTCCTAGAAACAAGGACTCGCACAGTGAAAGAAACTGACACTCTCCCTACCTAGAGTTTTCTGTCCCTAGAAAATTTTTTTTTTTTAAAGCACACTATAGCACAAGGAGAATTCCCCTCACTTTCCTTCTTTTTTCCTAGAAACAAGGACTCGCACAGTGAAAGAAACTGACACTCTCCCTACCTAGAGTTTTCTGTCCCTAGAAAAAATGTTTTTTTAAAGCACACTATAGCACAAGGAGAATTCCCCTCACTTTCCTTCTTTGTCCCTAGAAACAAGGACTCGCACAGTGAAAGAAACTGACACTCTCCCTACCTAGAGTTTTCTGTCCCTAGAAATTTTTTTTTTTTAAAGCACACTATAGCACAAGGAGAATTCCCCTCACTTTCCTTCTTTTTTCCTAGAAACAAGGACTCGCACAGTGAAAGAAACTGACACTCTCCCTACCTAGAGTTTTCTGTCCCTAGAAATTTTTTTTTTTTAAAGCACACTATAGCACAAGGAGAATTCCCCTCACTTTCCTTCTTTTTTCCTAGAAACAAGGACTCGCACAGTGAAAGAAACTGACACTCTCCCTACCTAGAGTTTTCTGTCCCTAGAAAAAATGTTTTTTTAAAGCACACTATAGCACAAGGAGAATTCCCCTCACTTTCCTTCTTTTTTCCTAGAAACAAGGACTCGCACAGTGAAAGAAACTGACACTCTCCCTACCTAGAGTTTTCTGTCCCTAGAAAAAATGTTTTTTTAAAGCACACTATAGCACAAGGAGAATTCCCCTCACTTGTCTTCTTTGTCCCTAGAAACAAGGACTCGCACAGTGAAAGAAACTGACACTCTCCCTACCTAGAGTTTTCTGTCCCTAGAAAAAATGTTTTTTTAAAGCACACTATAGCACAAGGAGAATTCCCCTCACTTTCCTTCTTTTTTCCTAGAAACAAGGACTCGCACAGTGAAAGAAACTGACACTCTCCCTACCTAGAGTTTTCTGTCCCTAGAAAAAATGTTTTTTTAAAGCACACTATAGCACAAGGAGAATTCCCCTCACTTTCCTTCTTTTTTCCTAGAAACAAGGACTCGCACAGTGAAAGAAACTGACACTCTCCCTACCTAGAGTTTTCTGTCCCTAGAAAATTTTTTTTTTTTAAAGCACACTATAGCACAAGGAGAATTCCCCTCACTTTCCTTCTTTTTTCCTAGAAACAAGGACTCGCACAGTGAAAGAAACTGACACTCTCCCTACCTAGAGTTTTCTGTCCCTAGAAAAAATGTTTTTTTAAAGCACACTATAGCACAAGGAGAATTCCCCTCACTTTCCTTCTTTTTTCCTAGAAACAAGGACTCGCACAGTGAAAGAAACTGACACTCTCCCTACCTAGAGTTTTCTGTCCCTAGAATTTTTTTTTTTAAAGCACACTATAGCACAAGGAGAATTCCCCTCACTTTCCTTCTTTTTTCCTAGAAACAAGGACTCGCACAGTGAAAGAAACTGACACTCTCCCTACCTAGAGTTTTCTGTCCCTAGAAAAAATGTTTTTTTAAAGCACACTATAGCACAAGGAGAATTCCCCTCACTTTCCTTCTTTTTTCCTAGAAACAAGGACTCGCACAGTGAAAGAAACTGACACTCTCCCTACCTAGAGTTTTCTGTCCCTAGAAAAAATGTTTTTTTAAAGCACACTATAGCACAAGGAGAATTCCCCTCACTTTCCTTCTTTGTCCCTAGAAACAAGGACTCGCACAGTGAAAGAAACTGACACTCTCCCTACCTAGAGTTTTCTGTCCCTAGAAAAAATGTTTTTTTAAAGCACACTATAGCACAAGGAGAATTCCCCTCACTTTCCTTCTTTGTCCCTAGAAACAAGGACTCGCACAGTAAAACACACTGACACTCTCCCTACCTATCCTTCTCTTTCCCTAAACTAAAGGAATCCAGGTTAAGCAAGAAAGAAATAAATGTCACTGTCCCTGCCTATGCTTGTCTTTCCCTGCTCCGGAATACACTACACTAGGCCGCCGTGCTGGCGGCCTTTTATAGTGTGGGGCGTGTACTAAACACCCTCAGCAATAATTGGCCACAGGCATCCTGCCTGTGGCCAATCATTGCTCTCCTCGCTGCCGGCGCTGTGATTGGCCAAGCATGCGGGGTCACAGTGCATGCTTGGCCAATCACAGCGCCTGGATGACACTGCGATGGCGTAGTGCATTGTGGGCCGTTCGTGTCACTCGAATTTGGCGCGAACGGCCCAAATCGTTCGATCTTCGTCGAACGATCGAACAGCCGATGTTCGAGTCGAACGTTTGTTCGACTCGAACACGAAGCTCATCCCTAGTGAATATGAATCATCAGAGCGTGGTCTCCATATGTAGAATCCAGCTGGCTTATAGTTCATACATAGTATTACTGCAGACCATTGTGACACCCAGGAATCATGTGACTCCAACACCAGGAAGGGGGAGAAGAAATGAATACTCTTACCCCTAAACGTGGACTCACACACCAGCGGTGGTGGGTCAAACAGGCGATTCATCTGGGTATCTCCTCACAGACCAGCCATAGAAGCAGTGGACTCACGGAATCAGCTCTCTCCAAGGCAGCGTCACAGAATTCCAGACCGTCAGCACATCCAGAATAATGAACGGGTATATGAACCTGCTTTCTAGCTTCGCCATTTTTTTGTATTCATTTGTGATCACCTATATGCAAGCCTCTGCATTGACGCCTGTATCATCTTCATTTTTTAAAAACCTTGTGTGGTTTGTTCTGGTTGTTTTCTACGAATAAACAGGATGTTTTATATTTTTTACCATCTGATCCTGCACTATGTGGAGCCTCCTTTTTTTTTACCATTTCATATGATTGATATCATTATTCTGGATGTGCCGACGGTCTGGAATTCTGTGTCGCTGCCTTGGAGAGAGCTGATTCCGTGAGTCCACTGCTTCTATGGCTGGTCTGTGAGGAGATACCCAGATGAATCTACAACTGCACCTGTCGCCTGTTTGACCCTCCACCGCTGGTGTGTGAGTCCACGTTTAGGGGTAAGAGTATTCATTTCTTCTCCCCCTTCCTGGTGTTGGAGTCACATTCCTGGGTGTCACAATGGTCTGCAGTAATACTATGTATGAACTATAAGCCAGCTGGATTCTACATGTGGAGACCACGCTGTGATGATTCATATTCACCTACTCTTCTGATTCCAGTTCTCACACTGGATATTTTTCACTGAACTTTTTTATATGTTCATATCATATAGCGATATATAGATTTTGGTGTGTATTCATTATTTGTGTATCTGCACTTGTTATCAGTTCACTAGATCACATTAAGTTACATATTTTTCACTCATCACATACCTAGATTCATACGTGTCTCTGGGCTTTGTCACTATTTTAGGCGCCGCATTTTTATTTTTTTTCTCTTTCTTTTTGCATTGTGTCTGATTGCTGATGCTGGCAGCCTTTTTTCACTATTTATTTCATCTAGTAGCGCAATTTTTTCCCCATTTTTTGTATTTTCTTTGAGACCTAATAATTACAGACAAGCGTATGCATTGGAAAGATTTTCTGCCTTCTTTCTGTAAAGAGGGAATGATTGGAAGCAATGCAAGGACTTTCCAAGATATTGTCAAGTTTCTGCAGATAATAAATAGCAAGAAAGCTCAATACAGTACTTGAAAGTGATTTTCTATTATTTCCTATTAATGCCTATATCGCATGGTCACTATGATGATTGAATAAGTTGTTTTTTGTAAGAATGCACATGGCTACCTAAAAGGGCACATTCAGCCTGTAAATAAGAACCGCACGCTTAAAAGCTAAATTCACCTTTTTAGGCAGAATTTCACTTACCTTGTCCATGGAAGCTTTGAATCTCCACCTCTCGGTTCAAAATTTTGACCAATTGACCTTCGGAAGGTTTTGACCCCTTCATGACCAGGCAATTTTTTTCCTACTTTAACTGGCAATTGCGCAGTCATGCAACATTGTACGCAAATTAAGTTTAGATTTTTTTTTCTTACAAAAACAGACCTTTCTTTTAGTGGTATTTGATGACCACTGGGTTTTTTCTATATAAACAAAAAAAAAAATGTAAATTATGATATAAAACATATCCAACAAAATCTAATTTCTTCATAAATTTAGGCCAAAGTTTATTCTACTACATGTCTTTGGTAAAAAAACAAAACAAAAAAATCCTAATAAGTTTATATTAATTAGTTTGTGTGAAAGTTATAGCGTCTGAAATGGTATACATCCATTTAAAAATTGATGCCCATAAAATGCCAGAACAGTACAAACACCCCCCAAACGACTCCTTGTGAGGTATTTAATAAGAGGCATGGCAAGTTTTTTGAAATTGTAAATTTTTGGGGGAAAAATTAAGAAATTAAGTAAACATTTTTTTTTACAGCGTCATCATATGACTGGTGTGATCAGGAATACTGACTGGTGACTGTATGTATTACATTTTTCAAACTTTATTTACATACTTTGATTAGAGTAGTTCAATGTCACCATAGTGACACTGTACTTACTACTCTGGGGGGTGATCAGGGATTTTTTTCTTCACTTTGGTTGCTGTTACAGTGATCATCACTGTAACAGCAATGTTTTGAACAGTCATAAATGGGTTACATTCATAACAACTGTGATTACTATTGTGTGCTGTGATTGGCCCAAAGCTATCACATGGTACAGGGTATTGTGATTGGCCCAGTTACCATGTAATAGCTGTGGACCAATCACAGCATCAGTATAGGAATCACAGCTGTTATGAATTTAATTAATTCATAACAGCTTTGTTGGCATTGTGATCATGTGATCGGATAGCAATCACATGACCTTTTTAGCCGTTTAAAGCGGCTGGGTACTGGGATCCACAATCTGCTGTGTCAGGTTGGTCCTCCTATTAGACATGTGCAATTTGTTTAGTTCAGAAATCGTTTTTCAACAAATTTAGAAAAATTCTTTAATTCGGACATATTCGAATCAACGAAAACCCATTTAACAAATTTTTCAGAATATTCGAAAATTCATAAATACATAAATTTGTAATTTCGTAATTTTGAATATTCAAAAATTCGTAAATTCGTAAGTTCGTAATTTTTAATATTGGAAAATTCGGAAATTCAGAAATTCTAAGTTCGAAAATCCTAAATTTCGGATATTCGGAAATTCAAAAAACCTAAAATAAGAATGAAAATTCAAAAGAACAAAAATATGAAAATAGGAACGAAAATCCGAAAATTCGAAAACCTGAAAATTCTAAAATCTGAAATAACTAAAAATAACTTCACTATTACTAACTATTATAGTATAGGTATGGGAATTTCCTTTCAAATTTGGCTGTTAGAGAACATAACAAATTCAAATTTATCCAAAATTACAAGTTATCCAAAATAATGCCGTATCTAAACGAATAGAACGTAACAAATTAATAATAATAAATAACAATAATAATAATAAAACTTTTTCTTATTATTATTATTATTAATTAATTCTGTTCCATTTGTTTAGATGCAGCATTCGTTATTTTGGATAATTCATAACTTCGGATAAATTTGTATTCGTTACGTTGACTAACAGCCAAATTTGAAAGGAAATTCCAATACCTATAATTTAATAGTTAATTAGCTATTTTATTACTATTTCAAATTTTCAGGTTTTCGTTCTTTGGAATTTTTTCATTTCTGAGTTTTCAAATTTACAAATTTTTACATTTTCTAATTCTCAAATTTACGAATTTCGTTCATAACGAATGACCCGAAAAACGAAAAAAAAAAAATGAAACGAAAACGAACAAATTTTTCGGCAGTGCACAAGTCTACCACCTATTCTATAGTTTTGATTAATCTAAAGGAAATTGTCTAATCAGATTGCACAATGTTTGGCCAGCTTTACACAAGTACATGTGAGGGAGGCATGCAATTCAGTCAATGCTCTTGTAATCCAGCTTCTGCTCAGCGAGGAAAGGGTGTAAACACACCAATTTCACTTTCAGGCCCCATTCATACAACATAGTGAGAGCACTGGTTTTTTTGGTGCGTTTCTTCTGTTACATGCATAGGACAGCCCATTGATTTCGGTGGGCTGCCCTACTTGTGACAAACAGAGCAAAAAAGATCATGGGGCATTTTGGCGCATTGTGGTTTGCAATTTTTTTTACAATGCACTTGACACAAGTTTTTGTACTCAACAAAATGTAGATATTCTTCTGCGTTTAGAATGCTGTTAACAATTAATGGCACTGAAAGTGCAACTAGTTCATTTTAAGTGTATAAAGGTGGCTATACACTACATAATATAATTGTACAATGTCCTTTAGATTTACCAGAAGTATATACCTGTAAGAGGAGGCACACCTATCTATCAAATTACTCTGTATCCAATCAGGCAGGCCCTTGCATTACATAGTTGATGGTATATCCAAAGGAGATTGTACAAACACATTGTATAGTGGGCTTTACAGAATTCCAGGGACACACTTCTCGTGTTTTCAATACTACAGCTCTGCTCCACATAAGCTGTTATGTGATTGCTCAGCTCCTGCACACTCTGCATCTATGCAAGGTGAAGGTAACATACAAAAAGGCTGATCAGTAGAGGAAGAGACTGGCTGTGTATACAGGGAGAATAGTGCTCACTGACATTACTTGCATTGGAAAGGCATGAAACTACAGAGGTAGGTGGGAGCAATTTCTTTGGGGGGGGCAGGTGTGTGGTAATGGGGTCAGCTGCTGAACTACTTCCTTAGTTCACCAAGAGTTTTCCTGTCCTGAATCCAAATACCAGGGCAAATAGCAAGATGTTATGGAAACATTTTCTATACGAAACTGGGGGCTGAGGTAAGGACTGTCCTAGACTATAAATAAAGATTTTTCTTTTCTGCAAGATGTACATGGTATAATGCAGGTGTGACGGAAGTCACTTAGGGCGGTGGGCTGGTGGAACCCAGAATCCCTTGGAGAGGTTGGGAAACCATTGCTTCAGCTCCCCATGCACCTTCAATGTCTAAGTAACCCTGTGTCTATTAGGGGCACAGGGTGACCAAGAAAATAATGGACATTAAGAATATGGCTTGGATTACTTAAAATGGAACAGTAATATTTATCCACAATATCTCCCAGGAAATATACAAAGACTATTCCTGGTTTGTTTGATTCTGAACTACACATGTTAATTGAAAGAGCTGGTCACCTTGGCCTCTGGAGATGGACAGTCTTCTACTGGGGACTCCTGCTTTAGTCTGTTTTCTAGTAGGCTGAGGAGGGGGAGATCAATGTTTGTATTGTTAATTGTAATTAGGTATTCTGCTATTGTTTGAAGGTTTGCTGTGTCTATACTTATGATAATGTGTATTGTCTGCAGTTAGCTTGAAATCGGCAAGGCTGGTCTGCAATGTGACATCTCAGTCATCCAGGAAGATGATACATGGGTCAGCCCTACCTCGTTAGCTAAACCATTGTGTGATGTTTTGGGTAAATATTTGGGTAATTGTGTATGTGGGGACTGACATACTTTTCAAGTGTATAAAAGGGCTGCATACTTGTCCAATAAATTATTCCATGTTTCTACAAGCTAGTGTTGTACGTTTGGCTGCAATATCTGATATCTGAAGGTCCAGATTGGAGGAAGCAGTGAACTGAGGGAAGCACTCAAGCGGAGTGCGACTGGGTTCCATGACAGCAGCGATCTCCAATCTATCAGCTCTCCAGCTGCTGTGGAACTACATGTCCCATGTCTGACATATACAGACATGACTAAGCATGATGGGAATTGTAGTTCCTGAACAACTGGAGGGCCAAAGTTTGGAGACCCTTGGTATAATGGTACATAGGCAAGCTGGAATTTAGAAAACAAAAGTGAACTTAGCCTTTAACAATTCCTTGGCCATATGCAATTTTATAAATATATTATAAAATGCCCTTTTGTAGTTATTCATATAGGATTTCTACATATAATTTACACAATTCTAGCATATTAAAATGTCACAAATATAATATCAAAGATACACTATTGTTGAAACAAGAACATGGTTCAAGGTCAGTTTTTTCTCAACAGTGCTGAAAGCCTCAGGCTCCATTTTTTCCGGGACCATGTTACAAATAAGACTGGTATAATTATTTTTCTATTAGCGGTGATTATTATTAACAAGGCCTACAGTTACGATGGAAGCACCATAGAGGCAGTCTGTGTATTAACAGTGTTAAATGATTTGCAGCCCTGTTTTATCTTTCATGGTGCCTGAAGTTACATCTTTTATTTAAATATCTAAATGAGATGTGTCACACGGTCAGCAGCTGATTAAACATGTTCTTTCTCTGCAATCCGGGTTATTAGCTTCTAATAAAACAATGTCAACTCTATGATATAACTCAATACACCAAAACATTGGGGTTGGAGCCCCAACTTTTAAAGAGGAAGTCCATGAGTGCTAGCAATTACCTACTTCTGATAATCAGAACTTTATTTTTTTAATTATTAGAAACTTAGTATGGAGATTATTTTACAGTACATGGATGAATTATGTAAAGCCAAGTGACGCATCTATTATGGAAATCAGCTCTTAAAGTGGAGTTTAAGGCTCAAAAAAGTTATTTTTTAAAGTGTAGTTGCTGACTTTTAATGAGGACACTTAACTGTCCAGAGAGCCCGCGATGTCGCCCCCCCCCCCCCCCCAGGCCAATTCGTCCACCGGCTCGGGTGCAGGCACCGCCATTCCAACTAAAAGAAACCGGCAGTGGAGCCTTCAGGCTTCCCAGGCAGTTTCCTACTGCACATGCACCAGTTGCATGGCACTTTGTGAATGGCCAGCTTGTCTTCTGGGACACACATAGGTCCCAGAAGGCAACAGAGGTGAAGGAGGAGGGCTCGCTGCAGAAAAGGACATGGCATCCTGTGCCGCGGCTGAGCTAGGACAGAAGTAGACTTAGTACTTCTAAAAAGGTATGAAAAAAAATTATTGATATCCAAAAACAAGGGGTGGAGGGGTGGTCTTTAGTTTAAGACCACCTTGTAAAAGTGGGTGGAACTCCACTTTAAAATACCTAACAGCTTTTCATGAATAAAAAGGGGAACATGTAACACATCACATCATCATATCCAAGCTCAGCCCCGAATTAAATCATACTTGGACAGGTGTGACTTTGAGTCAGCAAATCACAGCATCTCATGTCGTATGTAAATAAATATCAAGCTGTTGGATGATATTATTTGATTCATAAAAAAATAAATAAAAAAATTAAGAAGCAATGTTTTTTTAAGCCAGTGTACATGGAGCCAAAAGTACAAGTTCACCTTTGGGAACATGTTACATGTTCCCAATGCTGCAGCCGCTGTGCAATCCATGCACCCCCCTGTTACAGCAGTAGGGAGAGGAGTTCCCCATACCAGCGGTCCCTTTTTGAAAACAGCGCGGCTGTGCGGGGCTCTGCCCACACAGCCGCATCATTCATTCACACAGCTGTGTGTGTGATTGAACTACAAGCCCCAACATCCTTTGCGGCTGTTGGCTTGAAGTTCTCATGGAATATAACTCCATAGCGCCGTGGTAGTTTATTGATTCTTCCTGTCAGATTGTATCTGATTAGATCCGCTGGAGACCTGCATGGCCCCGGTGATCTCCTGATCGCTGGTGCAATGCTTTACAGGCTCCAAAAAATAAATAAATAAATAGATGCCCATTTTTTTAGCTGCAAAAAAAAAGCATTTATTTAAAAAAAAAATACAACATTTAGGGTGTAACGTGTTACTATCTGAGAAGCTCCTGCACCCCCCACCCACTCCAGAGTCCCCATAGTGGCAGCGGGCCGGGGACCTTCTCCCCACACCCGCTATCACAATTTTTAAAAAAGTGGCTGTGTGGGGCTCCACCTACCCGGCCGCATCATTTATTCACAGAGTTCTGTGAATAGGTGAACTACAACTAATCGAATGACGGTTTGAACTACCAGGGCACTGATGAGCGATCTTAGTAGGTCATCGAGCCTGTCATTCAGTAACTGCCACCTTCAAAAATAGCTTGCTGCTCTCCAAGGCTTCTCTCATCTATGGTCTCAAATCTGTCACTATTAACCACTTGGCGGTTAAGGACTTTAGAATGCTGGGAGGTGGGGCGGGTTCTTTAGCTAAGTGTCCGCCGTGATTGGCTGTCACATGATCGGAAAACTCCCAGCGATTGGGAGGTTTCTGTTAGCCGCCGATCACTGTTCCGGAAGTGCGCACGGCACACGCTCTCGGCACAGCTCTGTTGGTGCTATTGC
Organism: Rana muscosa; assembly: GCA_029206835.1. Taxonomy (NCBI): domain Eukaryota; kingdom Metazoa; phylum Chordata; class Amphibia; order Anura; family Ranidae; genus Rana; species Rana muscosa. The sequence goes on from CM055121.1 coordinate 183,661,631, forward strand.
ACGCAAATATGCGGCCGCTCGGGGCCAAGACCTGGCCGCATATTTGCGTACACTCTTCGCCAACAGGTTAAAAAAAACAAAAAACAAAAAGGACCTCCCTGCAAAGAAAATATTTCTTACATCTCCCGCCACCTAGGCTGCCAATCCTTACTCTCTTCCAATTCTATGCTTGCTGAATAAACTTCTTCACTCAACACTTCTGCGTTCAATGCAAGTTCACCAGCTGCATGCTGTGGACCAAGTATCCAACACTTCTGAAAGTGTTTCCTCAGTAAACTCAAAGATCAGCATTACAGGTGGAGGAACATAGAGGTATAAATTATTTATTTTTTTCGAAAGAAGGCCCCTTTTTTCTTTTTTTTTTTTTTTTAATAGTAACGAAGTCACTTTAAGGGAAACTTAAGAGGTAGGAGAACAAGCTTGACTTTTACATTGAGAATATGAACATTTGCAAATAACTACAGCTCTCTACGTCCATGTATCTACTGATTGCGTAGACGTGCTGTTTTCATTCACCATTTATATGATATGCCTATTTTGAATTTTATAGGGTCACGCTAATCCACCTCGAAATGCAAAGTGTTTGTACAAAGGAATAATCATTCCCAGTGACATAAGTACAGGCATCAAAACAGCAGCTAATTTACAATAAGTAAAAATACAAGAAACCTGTGTTTTTGGCTGGCAAAGCTTGCTGAGACTTGCAAATCAACACCAGAAACAGGCTCACAGGTAGTTGTTCTCTGTCTATTTTTCATTTCTTTTTTTTCCCCAAACTGCACAATAACAGCTTCCCTTATCTCTGGCTGGATGAGAGAGCCTGTCAGCTGCTGGCTTGAGCTGAATACACCAGCTTTCTATTGCTTTTCCCTTACGGACGAAACTGTCATCTGTCATTTGTTTGAATCTAATCATTATGTAGTAACTAACAATGGAGTAAGCCTACTCATTATTCACAGAACTGACTATAAAACATATATACCTCTTAATTTCTGTCTCTTCTTTCCCACTCTGACTAAAATGAAGTGTTCACCTGCTTTAGGTGTCAAATGGATTCAACGTCTTCTCTGAATGCAATTTGGAAGACAAAGATGAGTGAGAAGAAAAGGATGTGAGAGTTCTTTTAGAAAAATAACAAAAGCTTTAAAAATGGGGTTGATTTATTCAGTTGAACTGTTATTAAGGACAAGGGTTCCCCTAAAGAGAATTTATTCTGAAGGGTTGGAGGGGGCAATATACACTAAAGTGACACTGTCCACAAATTTTAACTGCCAAAAAGCTGTGCACGCAAAAGAATAATGGAAGTTGTCTCTCCTTCTGCCCACACCACCAAATGTTACTTTGTTGATGAAGAATTGCTCCACAAAATTTAGGAAGAAACACAAATTTCTCAGAGTGACAATCTCCTGTTCTCCAAAGAGATTCCTTCCACGACTTTCATAACCTCTGACATCCACCTTACTACTGTGGCCTGTATTGATGTGGAGGTTGGTGGAAGAAAGAATTAAATACAGTGGAAGGCAAAAACTATTGACACTCCTAGAAGTTGTTGGTTTCTCAGCAGACTTTTAATTAATTCAAATTTAACAGACCAGCATTCAGTCTTATGGACTGCAGGAAGGTATTACTCCTATTCTGTAAGCACAGCTTTTTTGGCAAGTTTAATCTCTGTGAAAGGGTTTAATGAAATGAAGTGCATGCACCTCCTAATGTCTTAAAAATTTAGGCATTTAAGCACACATTATCCATTATCTAAAGTTCTATTTAACATACACAATATTACCAAAAGTAGGAACAGTTTGGGGGTGGCCCCTTCTTGTTCCAACATGACTGTGGACCAGTGCACAAAGCAAGGTCTATAAAGACATGGATGAGCGAGTTTTGGGTGGAGGATTTTGACTGTCCTGACCTCAACCCGATAGAACACCTTTAGGATGAATTTGAGTGGAGACTTCGAGCTAGGCGTTCTCATCCACATCAGTGCCTGACCTCACAAATGTCCTTCTGGATGAATGGTCAAACATTCATTCCCATGGACACACTCATAAACCTTGTGACAGCCTTCCCAGAATAGCTGCAAAGGGTGGGTCAACTCAATATTGAATCCTATGGACTAAGACTGGGATGCTATTATAGTTCATGTGCGTGTAAAGGCAGGCGTGCCAATACTTTTGGTAATATAGTGTATTTGTGTGGACAGCCAAGGTTGGTGAGACACTTCATATAAACCCCCACTAGAATACAGCTCAGCTTTGGTCAGATTGGCACAAAGGAGAGAATGTGGCAACTTTAATCAACTATAGACCAGTTTAAAGCACAACTGATAGAAAACAGACCCATGCTAGAAGCAAAGCAGGTTCTTTTATCTATAGTTTGGATACCCCGGAAAATCGGTCTTTTTATTTGGATTTTTTACCATCTGATTTTTCTTTACTTTTTACTTTCTCAGTCTTCTACCTTTCTTTCTCTTTGATCTTATTTTTTTCCCTCCTCCTTTTAAATGATATAAGAAGTGGTAACAAGATATACCTTTTTGCTTATAACAGTAATAAGTTAAATTCATTGCATATATCTATGACCTTTTTATTCTTATACAGTAGGTCGATTTAACCTTAAATTTTATATTCTTCCATTTTCACAGTATACTATTTTCAATATGTTTTCCTACTATTTCTATGTTATATTGCTGCTCTACAAGGTTTAATTGCTCCATTTATCATACTATAATTTAATTTTAGATATTATTATTACCACCTGTTGTAATCATTTATTGTTCATGTTACCTATGTTTATTATTTCAAAACGTAATAAACAAATTTGACCAGAAGCAAAACAGGGCTGTCATCAACCCCCATTAGCCAGAGTCTTTAAATATTGCTAATGGAGTCATGTCATAAATGCCCTGTTGTAAATAGTCATAAACATCTATTAGACGGGAAGTAGTAATAATGACATACCAATGAACCGTACAGACGAAAGTTTCATATACTAGTTCCAACATTCCTGCCATGATGAAGCTATATTCAAGTGTGATTACACAATGGTATGACAAGGTGCCAAACAGTTAGACACTAAACATGGTTATGAAACAATGTCCAGCAGGCAAATTGATCACATTACATTTCCTAAGCAGTATATACATTAGGCTTGTGCAATTCGTTTCGTAACGAATCGAAATTCGTCCGAATTTAGCAACTTTCGGACATTCGGAAGCATTCGAATTTCCGAACAGAGCAATTACGAATAAAACCGAATCCGAAATAAATTATACCGCAAAATAGCGAATGCCCGAAGGTCTTCGGCATAATTCGTTATGAAAAAAGTTACGAATGTACGAATCCATTCGAAGCACAATAACACTCACTCTGCTCTGCTCTCTGCTTCTCCCTCACCGTGCTGAACCCTCTCAAAATGGTGTACAGGGGCGGAGCCTATAGCCGCATGTAAAAAACGAAAGTAAAATATGAGATTTCGAATCGTTACAAATAACCGCTATGTATTTAGAAAAGTACAAATCCATTTGAAGCACATTAGGCATAATAGGCAGCGTCGTTGTGAGAGAGACACGGAAAATTACGAATCAACGAACCCAAAAAAAGTTACGAAAGTTTGAGTTGTGTCCAGAATCAACGAAAAACAACGTACTCTACCGAAAGTACGAATTATAAAGCAACAAAAAATTCAACGAAAAATGTCGCTTGCAAAAATACGAATGAGTCCGAACACGAAAAATCCCGTCTAGCAAAATTACGAATGATTACGAATCAACAGGACCGGAAAGAAACGAACCGAAACGGAACGAATTTTTCCGTTGTGCACAAGCCTAATATACATTTGATTTATATAATATTTATTCTCTCTGAAATTGTAATTCCAATTCTGTTTTATACTATGTTGGTTGGCGGATCATAAAACCTTGTCATCTGTACAGCATATTGCACTGTGCAAACCATTGTGAGTTGACACAAAAAATAGTGACTAGATGGTACCTTACACCCTACCGTATAGCCCACTCTTCCCTTACAGGGCCCCCTCTCTTTTGGCGTGGATGTGGCCACACTGGCAATTTATTACATATTTTTGGTCATGTAAAAACCTGAGGAGCTTCTGGAGTAGAGTGCTCCATCTTCTCTCTGATGTCACAGGAATCTTTACTTATCCTAAGCCAACTCTTGCTATCCTAAATTTGGATATAGACTATTATCCTCCTACCTAACTGTAGGAAAACAATCTCTAGCATATTACTGGCTGCTAGACTGGTTATAATGAGACATTGGAACAGAGAGATGGTGCAGAGTCTTTTAGAAGTCCTCTTAACTGTACAGTCCCATCACACCTTCGAGAAATTATTAGCTATAAGAAATGACTCACTAAAGACCTTTAAAAAGGCTTGGCTTCCGTGGACACAACGGTTTCTAAAAAATAACAGATGATTGTTATAATTCTTTGTCTTATTTTATCTATTGTATTGGTCTGTACTGTAATAATGGATACTATTTTGCCCTGTGAGGCATATGACCTTGTTGTTTTGCTCTTATCCTTCTCTTGCATTGCCTGCAATCTATTGAAACCAAAAAAAAACCTTGTTACCTGGAAATATAGATATACTGTAGTTAGAAAAGGTGGCATTCAGGGTGTGCCTGCTGAGCATCATTAAACACTTCAACACCCCTTCACACAGCATGACTGATTTTGCAGTTTGAGAGTTGTCTACTTCATAAAAACTATGAAAAAATTCTAAAGCCCTGTACACACGATCGGATTTCCGATGGAATAAAATCCGATGGATTTTTCCATCGGATTTCCGATGAAGCTAACTTCCATCAGTCTTGCCTACACACCATCAGTCTAAAATCCGACCGTCCCAAACGCCGTGACGTAAAACACTCCGACGAGCCGAGAAAAATTAAGTTCCATGCTTCTGAGCATGTGTCGACTTGATTCTGAGCATGCGTGGGTTTTTTCTCTGATGGAGTTCCACACAGACGATCGGAATTTGCTATCGTTTTTTTTTCCTTTGGATACATTTAAAACATGTTCTATTTTTAATCACCGATTGAAAAAAGACCGATGGGGCCCATACACGATCGGTTTGTCTGATGAAAAAAGTCCATCGGACTGTTTTCATCATTAAAACCAATCGTGTGTTCAGGGCTTTAGAGACTTTTATGAGTGCCAATGACTCTGATACCCAAGATTGGACAAACTCTGCAAAGGAATGTACTTTTCACTATAATTTATCTTCATTTTACTGTACAAAATTGTCTGTTTTGTAATATATTTGCTGTAAATATTTTCTTGCATCATTTTTCTTTTCATTAAAAGTATAGCTTAAATCATTTAGCTGAAAATCAGAAAATCAGAAATGAAAATACTGTTACTTTTCTGTCTGAGCATGGCAACACGTGTCACCGACATTTCTTAAAGCTCAGAATTGCTACAGCAGATGCTGTGAATTTTGCATGTTTCTGTTAAAACACATGATGGTAGCAACTTTTTGCATGTATAACAGATTAACTGCAAAGGTAAATGATGATCACTCTCAGTCTGCTAGTGCTAAAATTATTGCCTTATGAGTTTGAATATCTCTGTGCACGGTAAAGCTGAGAGTGCAATTGTCATGGGGCCCAAAAAGAGGGACCCCACAATTAAAGAACAGCCTAGTGCTGGTGGGTTCCAGCCACAAAATAAATAAAAACAAGTTTTTATTATAATACTGGAATGGGAGATTCTAGATATACACATTTCAGTTCCAGGCTATGGCTGGTTATTTATTTAGTAATAGTTACATTTGGTGCTTGGCTGCAGCACTACATACACTGAATGTTGCAAATCCCTTCACAACATCCGAGCGGCAGTTCCTTTTATCAAGGTAAGGAGATGAGGAGAAAGTTCACTGTCGGATCAAACTGCATAGTGGTTAGTTTGTCTTTAGGAATCCACAGAGGCAGAAAGTTGGCAGAGACTTTTTTTCATACTACTGGTCCAAAAGACATATTCACTTTAGAAACTGCAGAATTTTGCCTACAGTTCACTTTGAAACAATTTTTGATGTCATCGCTGAGAGTTTGGCTTGCAGTATTACTATGTTTCTTCAACACAAAAAGTGTAATGTTACTAATAATAATTACATTCCAATCTGCACTATGAACTAACAATGTTATAATGCCAATCAGTCCGCCTGTGCAGGTGCAGATGTGTAATAACACCCATGAACTGTGTCTCCTGTAGTAAAAAACAGAAGAAAGAACTCAATACAACCCATCCAGAGTTCATGGCAAGACTAACATATTCACTTTCAGTGCTCTTTGCCCTGATACTGAAATGCACATTTTTAGTTTCAATGATTAATATCCTGTTTTCTTAACCCGACGCCCTTAGACAGATTCCCTCTTATTCACTGGTGAAACTCTTCAAGCTTGAAAAGTTTGTGTAGTGGCTTAATTTCAGATAAAGAGATAGGCAAGTGTCAAAATAAATCTTCAGTAATAAATCACTATTCACCTTCAAGTGTCTCTTCCCATTTTTAGAATGAAATTACACAGCTGAGCACTGTTAACCTAGCGTAGGGAACACATATTTATTAATTATCTTATCTTACTTTCCCCTCTTACTTCTATTTGGCTTTATTTTTTCCAGCAAGTTTGAAAAGGTTTTTCATAAGTTGTTTTAGAAATGATGGCAACAAAAAGAAAACATTAAAAAATAATTTTTATGGCAAACAACCCCAGAATGATAGCATTTGCAAGGAAAATTGCAGGAGTAAAACTGTGTGTATAAAAATAAGTTTAATAAAGTGCAGAAGCTAATAACCAAATAAAAAAAAAAAGGGCCAAGTACTTTTCAGGTACTCCTTTGTCCTTTCAATTTAACTCCTCAAACACCCTTTAAAGAACTTGGCTGCCAGGGTAATCATATAGAGGAATGAGAGCGGACAAAAAGGTGCAAAACGCTTGCCTTTGTTTTCCTCTTATTTGAGTATATACCTATGGTTATCCTAAGATAAGCATGGCATTTATTTTAACCACTTGTCTACTGGGCACTTTCACCCCCTTCCTGCCCAGGCCAATTTTCAGCTTTTAGTGCGGACAATTATGCGGTCATCCAACACTGTACCCAAATTAAATGTTTATCATTTGTTTCACACAAATAGAAATTTATTTTGCTCGTATTTAATCGCCAATGGGGTTTTCATTACAGTAAAGATCCGCTTTACTGTATTGTACATAATACACTAGTATTATGTAAAATACAGTAAAGTGGATCTTTACCCTCAAAACAAACTTCACTTCTCTTCATTCCTCCTCTAAACCGCTACACAAAGACCACAATGAAAAAGTTTGGTCCTACCCCCCATGCACATTACTCGACTAGGTGAATGATGTGCACTGTCGGGAGGCCCTCTGGCTTAGTCCAAAAAAGCAGGAAGCTTACCTATGATGTCACACAAGAACATGGCCGAACAAGACCTGAGCAGTGGCAGAAGAGAAGAGGATCTTAGCAGGACAATACTGGATTTTTTTATTTTATGTAACAAGTAAGTCATCAATGCATTATTCTTTCAATAAAAGTTTAACTCTGTAAACACACACACACACACATATATATATATATATATATATATATATATATATATATATGTAGCACTACCCCCAGTTAAGAGAGCTGCTGGTTTTGTTTGGGTCTGAACTCTGGCTATCAACCCTTAGAACTTGGCTCAAACCCTCCCTTGGCACAACTGGTCTACACAGATATTGTGGAACCCACCGGTGGTTGGGGAACACAATAAGGCTACACAACAATAAAATAGTACATAAAGTTGTTACCTTGTAATAATTGCTTGTCCATGTAGGGTAATAGAGAACTCCACACAGTATTCTGCTTAACCAAGAATCAAAGTTTACTCAGTGGTAAAAGATAGTAAAGATAAACAGAGGTACAATTGACTCGTGCAGACCCTGCTAAGTCAATGGTAAAGCAAACAATATAAAACACAATTTTATATGCGCACTTTCTATATTACTGAAACCTATGCTCGTGAGCTCCCCCTAATGGGCAGTATGATACACGTGTCCCGTCACTATCGGTTCTAGTCAGGCCTGACTAAGTTCAGTATAAAGTTCCTTCAGTAGTAGGAGTCTTCGCGATGCAATCGTTGGTGCACATAACATTTGTAATCCACAAGGTTGTTAAAAGAAGGCAAAACTAAACATCCACAATGTTCATGAATGTGAAACTCACTGGCAGTGCAAACGCCAAACTTTAAACCACACGGCCACCGCGAGATGCACTATGTCATTATGTGTGGCGCACTACTCTAGTAATGGCAGGTCTTCAAAAAGTCACAGGCCTGCACAACAGTTAATGAGATCCGGGCAGGTGCCCTCTCACCAAAGAAGGCCTCGTCCCTCTGGTACACTCCGCTGTCAGTGTCCCGATCCGCTGCCTCTCTGCAACTTGCAGTCTCCGGTTCTTCACACAGCCACACTGGATGTTGGTAGATGGATGACTCCGGTCTCTGGAAAGCGAGAGTTGGACACACGGAAGAGGCTTAAGCTGAGTGATCCTACTCGATAGCTGTAGGTCCAGGCTTCAGGCCTAGATGCTCCCGCAGCAGGCCTCAACACAGGCTTCCTACTTGAAAGAAGGCAAAGTCCAGAGAGAGCGAGCGTAGCTCCTCCCTTAATTTAAGTAACATCCCCCAGAAGGCTTTTCAGTGATGCAATGCACTTTGGGAGTACAGCTGCATAGTGGGTACCATAGTCTATTTGATACCCATGGCAATGGAGTCCTTTTCTCCCTGTATCATAAGTTCCACAATGCACGGTTCCATATAGTTAAACAACAGTTGCTTCAATATCTTAAGGAGATATATATATATATATATATATATATATATATATATATATATATATATATATATAGCTGTACAAGGCAGTTCCCAAATGAAGGGTTTACATACATCAGGATATTCAAGGTGTGCTTCCTTAAGTGCCTACCTAAGAAGGCTTCCCAGAAGTGGCTTCATTGAAAGGGTACTGTGCTAGCCAGTATGGTGTACAGGGTTATGCCAGGTAGGAAACCTGACCTGCTGAGCCAACACTAGAGGTGTCCATGAGCGTCCCTATTCAGTCCCTACCTGACAGGAACCTGCTCCTAATGCTAAGCCTACCTCACAAGTGGGTCTCTGTCCCTGGATATAACTTCCAGCTTTGGTGCTCCATTTCAGTGACACAGCAGAGGATATCCATGACCCTATATGAGTCTAATATGGCTGCCCAAATCTCAAGAAAGTCCAATTAGACTGAGGCTTTTCCAAGATTGCACCCACAGTCCACAGTTCTCCTATAGTGCCCTGTAATGAACACGATCATGTGACCATATTGATTACAACAGAACTAGTAGGTTATATAGCCATCCTGCAATCATTGCATCGCCTCCTAGCCCTGATCATCTGATGGAGCAGCAATGCCACTCCTCAGATCACCAACAGTTACACCAGGGCCCGGTGGGACCTTTGGTCCCAGGCAGCAGGTTCTGAGGGGCGGCACATTGATGCCCAAGAAGACAGTGGTCCTGCCCAATAGCTACACTCCGCACGCCCCGCTCCTCTCCACTCTGCTCCTCTCCTAATCCCACTATGTGGATGGCCCGGCTCCGATGCTATTAGAGGTAATGGCAGAGCACTCGCTGCCATACCCGCACAGCTGGCCACCCGTCCATCCTCCCTGCGCCCCCCCCCCATTGCTGCTGACAAGAGAAAGTCAGTTAACAGGCTGACGGACAAAATTGTGAAGAGGAGGAGCTTTCTGCTGAGCAGGGACCCCATGATGAAAGAGGGATCACTATAGGCGCAGCTAACACTGAGAGAAAGTAAGTGCCAGCGCCACTAATCCCATCTCCCCCACCCCTGCCTGTGTCTAACCCCCTACCACCCCTGCCTCTGTCTAACCCCCTCCCTACCACCCCTGCCTGTGTCTAAACCCCCCTCACCACCACCGCCGCCGTCTCTTTCTGAACCCCACCACCACTGTTGGTTTTAATTATCATGATATAAAATAATGGATGTGGGGGCCTTTTGGTGGGCGTGATTTTTTTTGAGGGGGGGGCAGCATTTTATTCCTGGGCCCAGGCAGCACAATGTCTTGGGCCGGCTCTGAGTTACACTAACATTTTTCTACCTCAATGTTTCCCTTATGCCAGGTTTTCTTCAAAGAGACACTGTTTGTAGACTATCCATTACAACAAAAACCTTCCCATTAAATTATATGTGCAGTTAAAGCCTCACTTCGGGCAAAAAATGTTTTGCAGGCAGACCTCCCTTCCACCCACTTTATTCAGAAATGGGGTTTTAATGTAAATACAGTAATGCATGGTAATTAACTGTAAGAGCCTCCCTTGTGTGGAATCCCCAAATCCCTGAGACTGCAGCTTGGCACCACCATCTTGGACATGGTGTCAGTAGCCCCAGCAGACTCAGAACTATCACTCAAGTGACACTTATTTCCTCCCCAGCAGCTACATAAAAGGTTGCATTGAGGTGAGGGGTAGAGGATCTAGGCCAGAGAAGACAGTAATTAGACACTCTCAGAGGAGGAAAGGCTGTGTTAGGGAATTGACTCTTCTTGGAATAGTCAATTTGTTCAAACACACATTGTAAGTCAATCAAAAAATTGTGTATGAGGGGAAAAAAATCCTGCAAGTAAGTATTTAAAATATTCTCTCTTTAATCATGGAATAGAAGAAAGATAACAATAAAACTAATGGTGATCCTTAGTGACACTCATGATCAAACCATATGCACTTGGTAACCTTGGCTCGGCCCATTTTCCTTCCTCACAGCCGACCTCAAACTTTTTGGAACTGTACAGTAACTGCCACGCCAAAGAATCTTATCTGGTTTATATAGGCTTCTGGGGGTATACTCCCATACCATTCTTTGGTTCAATACCTTGTCTTCCTCCCCTCCTTAACCTAGTGAGACTTTCCCTCTCTCTCTTCTTTGCTTCTCCACAAAACCCACTCATTGGGATGCTCTTTTAATCCTATGGGTACTTCCTCTCTTTTTTTTTTCAAACTACATCAAGTGAGCCTCACTTTGCCTCTAGATGGATGCATGTTTAATAGGCTTTTTGTGACGTTGCAATGGTTGCCCTCTAAGATATAATTTTCAAGGTTGTTTGACATACACTGAGCTTTTATCATTCTATGACTGCATTACCACCATCAGCTTATTGATGTACTTTGCTCTATGTTGAAGAGCCCACCTGTTTTGTTGATGACTATGTACCTTTCCTCTGCACTGAGGGTTGGGTCTTTGCACAGGCACTCTTGAACACCCTCTCTTTATGTATGTGTAATTTTACAATGCCCTTTCTTCAATAAAAATATAGTAAAAAATAAATTAAGAAAAGGAATAGAAGAAAGAGACACCAACACAAGTACAATACTTCTGTCCTGTTTTTTCTTTTCATGTGAGCACAGGGGAGATGTATGTAGACTCATTACAACATGGAGATTTTAGTGGTTTTATTACATTGTTATAAATAGTGAGATAATGACTATTTTATTGCAGTAATTATATTCTTTACCATTATTTTGCCGGCTACTGTGTACTGAAGAAAAAGATGCATTGTTCACGGATATAACAGCCGGCAGGACTGCTGCCTACCAATGATTTTGGTATAAACAAGACACAGTCATCTGCCTTGCTGGGAAGTACAGTTTTTGTTGTTATCAAAGAGCAGGGTAAGAAAAGGTTTTTTTTTTTTTTCTTGTCACACAAGGGACTATTGTTTCCACAAGAAACCATCACAGATATCTTCAGGAAATTGCATTAAATCTGTTTATAATCAATAGGAATGTCTATTTGCTGTGAATCGTGCTGTGACAGCTTTCTTCATAAAGGAAAAGTCCGATTTTTTTTCAAACGTTTGCTGCTGTTTTAATTAAACAGACCTAAAGTTCCAAGTGATATATATTTCAGGATTCACCATACAGTGTGTAAGAAGTTAGTGTAAATTTTGAAAAGTTTACCTTCTACTAGAACACAAACAATAATGGCCTTATTCAGTAAAGGGCAAAACATCATGTTTTCATTTTAGGTAGAGTAAGCTGTCAGTTTTATTTTTGCATTTGTGTCCCATTTGTGAGATTTCCCTCCAAAATTAGGGAAAATCCTGGTAATCACCAGAACTAGAAATCCCCACTGGAAGATTTTCTTCTCTATTTTTTTTTTTTGGTGACCTATCAAAATTGGGATTTTCACTTTCACTGATAATGGTCACCAGGAAAAATAGAGAGCATTATGCCGCGTACACACGATTGGAATTTCCGTCGGAAAAACCTTGGATGGTTTTTCAGACGAAATTCCGCTCAAGCTTGGCTTGCATACTCACGGTCACACAAAAGTTCTCGGAACTTTCGACCGTCAAGAACGCGGTGACTTACAACATTATGACAAGCCGGTAAAATAAAGTTCAATGCTTCCGAGCATGCGTCAAATTGTTTCTGAGCATGAGTAGGAATTTTGCATGTCCGAATTGCTACAGACGATCGGAATTTCTTTTGGTCGGAAAATTTGAGAACTAGCTCTCAAATTTTTCTTCTCGGAAATTCCGACAGGAAAAGTCCAATGGAGCATACACACGGTCGGAATTTCCGTCCAAAAGCTCACATTTCCGGTCATGTGTATGCGGCATAAGTCTCCCTATTAGGAACAGACAGCAATACAATCCTGATCCCTCCCTACTCAATCCTGAAAAAACATTTTCCCTTCTGTTCTACTTCTCCAAAGCCCCGTACACACGGTAGGAATTTCCAACAGAAAAAGTCAGATGGAAGCTTTTGGTCGGAATTTCCGACCGTGTGTATGCTCCATCTGACTTTTTCTGTTCGAAATTCGGCCAGCAATAGATAGAGAGCAGGTTCTCTATTTTTCCGTCAGAATTTCCGACGGACCTTTTCCCGTCGAAAATCCCGACCGTGTGTACATGGCATAACTCATAGCAGTTAGTCAGGATTCATTCTGCGGTCAGACCACTACAAGATGAATTTTGATTGCTTGTCATGGATAATTGTACTTAATTTGCTTGCTCCCAGAGCTGTTTTTGTGTTTTTTGCACACGTTTAACCACTTAAGCCCCGGACCATTTGGTAGCTAAAGGACCAGAGGTGAATTCAGAATTTTGCACTGCGCTGCTTTAACTGTAAATTGTGCGGACATGCAATGTTGTACCCAAACGAAATTTGCGTCCTTTTCTTCCCACAAATAGAGCTTTCTTTTAATGGTATTTGATTGCCTCTGCGATTTTTATTTTTTGCGATATAAACGGAAAAAGACCGAAAATTTTGAAAAAAAATGATATTTTCTACTTTTTGTTATAAGAAAAATCGAATAAACTCAATTTTAGTCATACATTTAGGCCAAAATGTATTCAGCCACATGTCTTTAGTAAAAAAAATGTCAATAAGCGTATATTTATCGGTTTGCGCAAAAGTTATAGCGTTTACAAACTAGGGTACATTTTCTGGAATTTACACAGCTTTTAATTTATGACTGCCTATCTCATTTCTTGAGGTGCTAAAATGACAGGGCAGTACAAAACCCCCCCAAATGACCCCATTTTAGAAAGTAGACACCCCAAGGAAATTGCTGAGAGGCATGTTGAGCCCATTGAATATTTTTTTTTTTTGTCCCAAGTGATTGAATAATGACAAACAAAAAAAAAAATTACAAAAAGTTGTCACTAAATGATATATTGCTCACACATGCCATGGTTATATGTGGAATTGCACCCCAAAATACATTCTGCTGCTTCTCCTGAGTATGGGGATACCACATGTGTGGGACTTTTTAGGAGCCTAGCCACGTACGGGACCCCGGAAACCAAGCACCGCCTTCAGGATTTCTAAGGGCGCAAATTTTTGATTTCACTCCTCACTACCTATCACAGTTTTGAAGGCCATAAAATGCCAAAATAGCACAAAACCCCCCCAAATGACCCCATTTTAGAAAGTAGACACCCCAAGGAAATTGCTGAGAGGCCTGTTGAGCCCATTGAATATTTTTTTTTTGTCCCAAGTGATTGAATAATGACAAAAAAAAAAAAATTACAAAAAGTTGTCACTAAATGATATATTGCTCACACATGCCATGGTTATATGTGGAATTGCACCCCAAAATACATTCTGCTGCTTCTCCTGAGTACGGGGATACCACATGTGTGGGACTTTTTAGGAGCCTAGCCACGTACGGGACCCCGGAAACCAAGCACCACCTCCAGGATTTCTAAGGGCGCAAATTTTTGATTTCACTCCTCACTACCTATCACAGTTTTGAAGGCCATAAAATGCCAAAATAGCACAAAACCCCCCCAAATGACCCCATTTTGGAAAGTAGACACCCCAAGCTGTTTGCTGAGAGGCATGGTGAGTATTTTACAGCTCTCATTTGTTTTTGAAAATGAAGAAAGAACATTTTTTTTTTTCTTTTTTTTTTCAATTTTCAAAACTTTGTGACAAAAAGCGAGATCTGCAAAATACTCACAATACCTCTCAGCAAATAGCTTGGGGTGTCTACTTTCCAAAATGGGGTCATTTGGGGGGGTTTGTGCCATCTGGGCATTCCATGGCCTCCGAAACTGTGATAGGCAGTGAGAAGTAAAATCAAAAATTGACACCCTTAGAAAGCCTGAAGGCGGTGCTTGGTTTTTGGGGTCCCGTACGTGGCTAGGCTCCCAAAAAGTCTCACACATGTGGTATCCCCGTACTCAGGAGAAGCAACAGAATGTATTTTGAGGTGTAATTCCACATATGCCCATGGCATGTTTGAGCAATATATCATTTAGTGACAACTTTGTGCAAAAAAAAAAAAAATATTTTTTCCGCAACTTGTGTCAACTTATAAAATATTCCATGGACTCGACATGCCTCTCAGTATATAGCTTGGGGTGTCTACTTTCCAAAATGGGGTCATTTGGGGGGGTTTTGAACTGTTCTGGCATTTTATACACAACATTAGGAAGCTTACATCCACTCTTCTAACCACTTGAAGACAAAGCCCTTTTTGACACTTTTTGTTTACATGAAAACATATTTTTTTTTGCAAGAAAATTATGTTGAACCCCCAAACATTATATATATTTTTAAAGCAAAGGCCCTACAGAATAAAATGGTGGGTGTTGCATTTTTTTTTTCTACACAGTATTTGCGCAGCGATTTTTCAAACGCATTTTGTTGGGAAAAAATACACTTTTTTTAATTTTAATGCACTAAAACACACTATATTGCCCAAATGTTTGATGAAATAAAAAAGATGATCTTAGGCCGAGTACATAGATACCAAACACGACATGCTTTAAAATTTCGCACAAACATGCATTGGCGACAAACTACATACATTTTTAAAAGCCTTTAAAAGCATTTACAGGTTACCCCGTTAGATTTACAGAGGAGGTCTACTGCTAAAATTACTGCCCTCGATCTGACCTTCGCGGTGATACCTCACATGCATGGTGCAATTGCTGTTTACATATGACGCCAGACCGACGCTTGCGTTCGCCATTGGGCAAGAGCAGGGCAGGACAGGGGTGCTTTTTTTTTTTTTTTTTTTTATTAATTTTGCTTTTTTATTTTATTTTTAAACTGTTGCTTCCATATTTATTTATTTTTATCACTTTTATTGTTATCTCAGGGAATGTAAATATCCCCTATGATAGCAATAGGTAATGACAGGTACTCTTTTTTGAAAAAACTGGGGTCTATTGGACCCTAGATCTTTCCTCTGCCCTCAAAGCATCTGACCACACCAAGATCGGTGTGATAAAATGCTTTCCCAATTTCCCAATGGCGCTTTTTATATCCAGGGGGGGACATTCCCTCCCACTGCTTGTAAAAGCAGTCCAGAGGCTAATTAGCCACTAGGATTGCTTTTACATGAAAGCCGGCCGCTGGCTGAAAAGAATGATACCAAGATGATACCTAAACCCGCAGGCATCATTCTGGTATAAACATTCAAAGTCCAGCAACATACCAGTACGTTGCTGGTCCTTGTTGGACATGTATTGTAATCTTTTTTTTCATGCAGCCTGTTGGCTGAACGAAAAAAAAAGATTGATCGGTGGGTATGCCCACCATTAGAATACCGCCCTTCATCCACCCACTTCTAATGATGGGCATACATGCACCATTTATATATGCCGAAGCATGGGGGCATCTTCTCGCAAAAGTTATGCCGCGTACACATGGTCAGACTTTTCCACGGGCAAGCCTCCGTCGGAATTTCGACCGTATGTACGCGGCATTAGGAGCAAAATCGCTCCTCCGCTCCTGCTGCCCCAATGCTTCGGCATATATGCTTTTTTTTTTTAACTGTGGTGGTGAAATCCCCTCCTACAGCACTGGAGTCGCAGGGATCAGGCCTGTCTCTGCGAACGCTGCAGTTATGTGTGTTGTGTTTTGCAAGTGACAGTGATCGATCGATACTGCACTTCGGTGGCCTGGGCTGGACGGAGGGGCAAAACGCAGGTGCTAGCAGGTATCTGGGCTGATCCCGCTAACACTGCGTTTTTGGGAACCCTAAACTGCTGGGGACGCTAGTATAGATCTGATCAGATCAGATATTGAGCTGATCAGATACTATACCACTAAGGGGGGTGTATGCTTCACGTGTGGGTGTTAGCGCTACTGGCACTAACCTGGCGCTGCCTGGGGTGTGACGCAGACCCTCTCTGACGCTAAAACCTAACTGATATCACCCGCCGGGCGATCAGTGGGTTAAACCTTTATTGGGTTATATACGGCGGGTGCCCTGACACTATAAAAAGCAAACTAACTAACCAGCGTCACCCGTAACACTTATATGATGATCACTGGTGAAAGGGTTAACTAGGGGCAATTAGGGGGTTAAAACCTTTATTAGGTAATATATGGGTGTACCTGACGCTATATAAAAACCTGACGGCGAACCTAAAAAAAAATTACTGGCTACCTATCGGCATCACCGACACTAAGACAACGATCATAAAAACGATTGCTTAGCGACAGTGGTGATAGGGGGTGAAAGGGTTACCTGGGGGGCGATCAGGGGGTTAAACCTTTATTAGATAATATATGGGGGTACCTGACGCTATAAAAACCTGCGGCGAACCTAAAAAAAATTACTGGCTACCGATCAGCATCACCGACGCTAAGACATCGATCAGAAAAATTATCGCATAGTGACGGCGGTGCTAGGGGGTGAAAGGGTTACCTGGGGGGTGATCAAGGGGGTTACACCTTTATTAGGTAATATATGGGGGTACCCGACGCTATAAAAACCTGCGGCGAACCTAAAAAAAATTACTGGCTACCGATCAGCATCGCCGACGCTAAGACATCGATCAGAAAAATTATCGCTTAGTGACAGTGGTGATAGGGGGTGAAAGGGTTACCTGGGGGGGCGATCAAAGGGGGTTAAACCTTTATTAGGTAATATATGGGGGTACCCGACGCTATAAAAACCTGCGGCGAACCTAAAAAAAATTACTGGCTACCGATCAGCATCACCAACGCTAATGCCTCATACACACGATCGTTTTTCTTGCCATTTTTTTTCTTGCCGTTTTTCACGTCGTTTTTTTTCATGTTTCCTCTCAAGCCTGTCTTGCGTACACACGATCATTTAAAAAAACGATCAAGCAAAGCGCAGTGACGTACAACACGTACGACGGCACTATAAAGGGGAAGTTCCGTTCGAATGGCGCCACCCTTCATGTTAGTAAAGTTTGTTGAGCGACGATTCGCTCTTTTCAGTCTCGTGCTTTTCAGTCCGTGACTGCGTGACGAATGTGCTATCTCCATTACGAACGCTAGTTTTACCAGAACGAGCGCTCCTGTCTCATACTTGATTCTGAGCATGCGCGTTTTTTTTCACGTCGTTAAAGCATACACACTATCGTTTTTCACGTCGTTAAAAAAAACGACATGAAAAACGACGTGAAAAAAGAGAGCATGTTCGAAATTTTTAATGGCCGTTTTTCACGTCGTTAAAAATGCTCTGGAGCCTACACACGATCATTTTTAATGGCCATTTTTTTAATGGCATTTTTAACGGCATGAAAAACGATCGTGTGTATGGGGCATAAGACATCGATCAGAAAAATGATCGCATAGCCATGGCGGTGCTAGGGGGTGAAAGGGTTATCTGGGGGGTGATCAAGGGGGTTAAACCTTTATTAGGTAATATATGGGGGTACCCGACGCTATAAAAACCTGCGGCGAACCTAAAAAAAATTACTGGCTACCGATCAGCATCGCCGACGCTAAGACATCGATCAGAAAAATTATAACTTAGTGACAGTGGTGATAGGGGGTGAAAGGGTTACCTGGGGGGCGATCAAGGGGGTTAAACCTTCATTAGGTAATATATGGGGGTACCCGACGCTATAAAAACCTGCGGCGAACCTAAAAAAAATTACTGGCTACCGATCAGCATCACCGACGCTAAGACATCGATCAGAAAAATGATTGCTTAGTGACAGTGGTGATAGGGGGTGAAAGGGTTATCTGGGGGGTGATCAGGGGGTTAAACCTTTATTAGGGGGGGTTAGGGGGCTACACTGGACCTAAAACTAAATGTAGTGACACTTTTACAGTCACAAATGTCACTGATTGCAGTGATCACTAAATAAATGGTCACTGCAATCAGTGACACTGTGACTGGGGGCTGGGGGGTGATCTGGGGGGGCCTGGGGGGGCGATTTATGTGCCTATGTGTCCTGGTGTCAGTGTGCTGTTTTGTGTACTAACCTGGCATCTTCTCCTGTACGGCGCTCGGTATATGTGAGCGCCCCAGGAGAGATGACATCACTTCCTCCTTCCTGGCAGGCAGGGGAAGCTCTCTCATTCGCCGGGAGCGATCGAGAGGGGGTGGCCGGAATCGAACGGCCGTCCCCTCATGCCGGATCGCTCCCGAAGGTAAAACGACCACTCACTGTAAAGAAGGGGGGTCCGATCGGACCCCCCAACTATACAAAGGCAATCATGTACATATACGTGATTCTGCCTGTCGGTGCCATTCTGCTGACGTATATTTACAGTGGGCGGTCGTTAAGTGGTTAAAAATTTTTTTTTAAGCCTGAAGATTAAAAAAACCTGCATACACTTACGATTCTGTGGTTTGTTTCCGGAAAATCTGCAATATCACTGCCCTCCTGGTCATTGCATGTATTCACACAGTTTCAAGCATACACGTAAATTTCTTCTCCCTTGTCCCTCACTGTTGTTTCTCCAACCAGCTTTTACCTCACTACAGGATGTACAAGCCAGTGAGAGGAAAAACAGAATGCAACAGGTATATGACCCAATCAACTGGTCAAATACTTTCAGTGGCCTGAGACAGGTATATTTTACATACGACGGTCATTTAACTGCTTGCCGACCGCCTCCTGTACATTTACTTTGGCAGAATGGCACGGCTGCGCAAAGTAACGTACACGTACGTCACTTTAGATTTGCCGCTCGAGCGCCTGCCGCCATCGTGTCACGGAGCTGAAGAACGGGGAGATGCCAGTGTAAACACAGCATCTCCCCGTTCTGCCTAGTAAAAGGACACTGATCGTCTGCTCCCTCTCATCGGGAGCAGTGATCAGTGTCGTGTCATTGCTAGCCAATCCCCCACACAGTTAGAACACATCCCTAGGACACACTTAACCCCTTCAGCGCCCCCTAGTGGTTAACCCCTTCACTGCCAGTGTCATTTACACAGTAATCAGTGAATTTTTATAGCACTGATCGCTGTATAAATGACAATGGTCCCAAAATGGCATCAAAAGTGTCTGATGTGTCCGCCATAATGTCGCAGTCATGATAAAAATCGCTGATCACCGCCATTACTAGTAAAAAAAAATATTAATAAAAATGACATAAAACTATCCCCTATTTTGAAGACGCTATAACTTTTGCGCAAACCAATCAATAAA
Organism: Rana muscosa; assembly: GCA_029206835.1. NCBI lineage: Eukaryota > Metazoa > Chordata > Amphibia > Anura > Ranidae > Rana > Rana muscosa. The sequence goes on from CM055121.1 coordinate 183,681,592, forward strand.
GGCTTATTGCGATTTTTTTTACCAAAAATATGTAGAAGAATACGTATCGGCCTAAACTGAGGAAAAACATTTTTTTTATACATTTTTTGGGGATATTTATTATAGCAAAAAGTAAAACATATTGCTTTTTTTTCAAAATTGTCACTCTATTTTTGTTTATAGCGCAAAAAATAAAAACCGCAGAGGTGATCAAATACCACTAAAAGAAATCTCTATTTGTGGGAAAAAATAACTTTAATTTTGTTTGGGTACAGCGTCGCACGACCGCGCAATTGTCAGTTAAAGCGACGCAGTGCCGAATCGCAAAAAATGCTCTGGTCAGGAAGACGGTAAATTCTTCCGGGGCTGAAGTGGTTAAAAAGTTTCTGCACTTTTTTTTAACTCTGTAAAATATACTATTATACAGTCAGGTCCATAAATATTGGGACATCAACACCATTCTAATATTTTTGGCTTTATACACCACCACAATGGATTTGAAATGAAACAAAGAAGATGTGCTTTAACTACAGACTTTCATTAATTTGAGGGTATTTACATCCAAATCAGGTGAATGGTGTAGGAATTACAACAGTTTGTATATGTGGCTCCCACTTTTTAAGGGATCAAAAGTAATGGGACAGATTAACAATCATAAAACAAGCTTTCACTATTTAATACTTGGTTGCAAATCCTTTGCAGTCAATTACAGCCTGAAGTCTGGAACGCTTAGACACCACCAGACGCTGGGTTTTATCCCTGGTGATGCTCTGCCAGGCCTCTACTGCAACTGTCTTCAGTTCCTGCTTGTTCTTGGGGCAATTTCCCTTCAGTTTTGTCTTCAGCAAGTGAACTGTATGCTCAATCGGATTTAGGTCAGGTGACTGACTTGGCCATTGCATAACATTCCACTTCTTTCCCTTAAAAAACTCTTTGGTTGCTTTCGCAGTATGCTTCGGGTCATTGTCCATCTGCACTGTGAAGCGCCGTCCAATGAGTTCTAAAGCATTTGGCTGAATATGAGCAGATAATATTGCACGAAACACTTCAGAATTCATCCTGCTGTTTTTGTCAGCAGTCACATCATCAATAAATACAAGAGAACCAGTTCCATTGGCAGCCATACATGCCCACGCCATGACACTACCACCATGCTTCACTGATGAGGTGGTATGCTTTGGAGCATGAGCAGTTCCTTTCCTTCTCCATACTCTTCTCTTCCCATCACTCTGGTACAAGTTGATCTTGGTCTCATCTGTCCATAGGATGTTGTTCCAGAACTGTAAAGGCTTTTTTAGATGTTGTTTGGCAAACTCTAATCTGGCCTTCCTGTTTTTGAGGCTCACCAATGGTTTACATCTTGTGGTGAACCCTCTGTATTCACTGTGGTGAAGTCTTCTCTTGATCGTTGACTTTGACACACATGCACCTACCTCCTGGAGAGTGTTTTTGATTGGCCAACTGTTGTGAAGGGTGTTTTCTTCCCCAGGGAAAGAATTCTTCGGTCATCCACCACAGTTGTTTTCCATAGTCTTCCGGGTCTTTTGGTGTTGTTGAGCTCACCAATGATTTCTTTCTTTTTAAGGATGTTCCAAACAGTTGATTTGGCCACACCTAATGTTTTTGCTATCTCTCTGAGGGGTTTGTTTTGTTTTTTCAGCCTAATGATGGCTTGCTTCACTGATAGTGACAGCTCTTTGGATCTCATATTGAGAGTGGACAGAAACAGATTCCAAATGCAAATAGCACACTTGAAATGAACTTTTGATCCCTTAAAAAGTGGGAGGCACATATACAAACTGTTGTAATTCCTACACCATTCACCTGATTTGGATGTAAATACCCTCAAATTAAAGCTGAAAGTCTGCAGTTAAAGCGCATCTTGTTTGTTTTATTTCAAATCCATTGTGTTGGTGTATAGAGCCAAAAAGATTAGAATTGTGTCGCTGTCCCAATATTCATGGACCTGACTGTATGTACAAGTGACCCTGTGCAAACAGTCACTTTAAGAATATGAACTCTTTATTGAATAAGACTAGGAATGAGCTCCGGGTTCAGAATAACTCATGACCGGTAGCAATTATTCTTGTTCGGAGGTTCGATAAATGGCTAAACGAAACAGGTGTTCGACCAATCCAAACCTCCAGTTGCAGTGGGGGAAACTTTGGAATCAGTATTACTAACTGTTGCTAAGTGTGACAGCTCCCTGCTCAAGCTAGTTGTTAGGAAACAGGTGGCCATTGGAATCCCAATGCCCAATGACATAATACTGCCTGCCCCATTCAGCCATCAGCTGGGGATCCCCGACTTATAGATGAATTAAACAAAGGGGGTACTGTATGGAATTTGGGGGAACCTACATTTTTTTCCCGTAGGGTCCCGCTTGACATCCATACCAGACCCTCATCAAGGATAAGGGTCTAGTATGTATTTTTGGGGGCAACCCTATGTCCTTTTTTAGTGTGAGGTCACCCATTAACATTTATCCCGGACCCTCATCTAGAATAAGGGTATAGATGAAGAGAGTACCCAGATGATTTGTTTACAAACAACAGTAAAATGAAGCAGCCAGGAACTGTCATTTACCAGCAATGTGAACTTTAATTCTAAATGTTAGTTTTGCTGTGATAAGTTGTATAAATCATACAGATGTGCCACTTCACAGGCAGGCCAAGGGCATCCACAGGCCTGCTATTTCTGAAATGAAAAATTAAATCATATCCCTCTACCATGTATACTTGCCTCAACCCAAAGCACCTAATGTGATTTCTGTCACCTCTGTCATTTCTCTGCTATCTGCATAACTCACTTCTGACTGACCATCCGGACATCACAGAATCTCAAGAGATGACCCAGCTCCCCCCTCCAGAACACAGAAGGTGAGTGACAGCCTCTGCTGTGCATGTCTCCCTATGAGACTATGTAGAGGGGGTGTCCTTTCCCTCCACTCAGGTATCAGATTACACTCAGTTCTCCCCCACTTTGCTGTGCCATGTGTGACATCAGATCCCCAGGCCCTGCCTGCCGGAGCTGATAAGTGGGATTTGTTCTGTGTGTTTTAGAAAGCTGTAGAGAATACAGGGCTGTAGATGAACTGGTACAATTTATGTAAGAGGATTTGTGACATCTCTGTGTATCACCCGAGGCCAGTAACTTCAGTTACTGGCCTCGGGGGGGCTATGTGTGTTTCTTTTATTAGCATTTTCAGTTTTTTTTTTAATTCAAAATAATGTTTCTTCTGACCTATTGTGGGTGAGAAGTGAGTTGCAGTGTGTTTTGACATGTGTACATGCATTTCTGTGCATTTTGGTGCAATATTATGCAAACTTGATGCAAAAAAATGCCAACATGAAGCATGAAATCCCACAGCTCTGCAATGCAGATAAAAGATAAAAACCATAACCAGATGTTTTAAATGCTAATGAGCTGTATAATTTCCCTAAATAATAATAAAACCAATGGATGTTCTTTTTTTTTTTTTTTTTAACAGTGAAATGATACAGCTCTTTACCATCCAAAATATCAAACTTTATAAATAAACTTTAAGGCCTCATGCCCATGGACGTTTTTACAGCCGCGTTTTTGAGCGTTTTTTACAGCTTAAAAATGCCTGTCCATGTTAGTCTATAGCTTCATGCCCACCTAGGTGTTTTAGAACTGCAAATAGCATAGGCGTTTTTAAGCTGTAAAAAAACCCCAGGACCAGTGCGTTCTGCGGCGTCGGCGTTAGGCATAAAAAAACGTGAAGCGTTAAAAAAACGCGGCGAAATGCGTGAAAACACGCAAAACCGCTGCGATTGCGTTTTTGAGCTCCGGCGTTTTTTTTTTGTTTTTTTTCGAAAAATATACGGTCGAAAAATTTATACAATAACATGGACAGGCATTTTTTAGCTGTAAAAAACGCTCAAAAAGGCGGCTGTAAAAACGTCCGTGGGCATGAGGCCTAATAATTAATTTCAATAAACCAAATGCATCTAAGAAATACAATTGTTCTGCCATTGCTGATAATATAGATATATTGCTCAGAAAAAGCAAAGAGGAAGTAAAGTCAGACTACCTGACCTGCTCTGCATACCACTGAAGACAGGACAGCACTAAAGCTAGGGATGAGCCGAACACCCCCGGGTTCGGTTCGCACCAGAACCCGCGAACGGACCGAAAGTTCGCACGAACTTTAGAACCCTATTAAATACAATGGATGCGAACGTTCGAAATCTAAAGTGCTAATTATAACGACTAATATGCATGTTATTATCCTAAAAAGGGTTTGGGGACCCGGGTTCTGCCCCAGGGGACATGTATCAATGCAAAAAGAAGTTTTAAAAACTGCAGTTTTTCGGGAGCAGTCATTTTAATGATGCATAAAGTGAGAAAAAAAAATAGTCAAATATTCCTTTAAATATCGTGTCTAAAGTATGCCTGTGAAGTGCCACGTGTTTCCCGTGTTTAGAACTGTCCCTGCACAAAATGACATTTCTAAAGGAAAAAAAAGCCATTTAAAACTGCTTGCGGCTTTAATGTAATGTCTGGTCCCGGTAATATGGATGAAAATCTTTAAGAAAAATGGCATAGCTACCCCATCACCCCCCCCTACCCCAGCCCATTACCAGCCCCTTTGGGTCTTGTATGGATATTAAGGGGAACCCCGCACACAAAATAAAAAAGGCCCTATATACTCTGAACAGCCGTATACAGGCGGTGCATACAAGACAGGGACTGTAGGTTTGTTCTTATGTAGAATCTGTTTGTAATTTTGAACAGGTACATTGTTTAAGTGTAGCTCCAGCCAAAAAATATATTTTTAAGCTTTTTGGAAAACATAGGGAAGGGTTATCACCCCTGTAACATTTGTTTTGCTGTCTGTGCACCTGTTCAGAACATTTCACCTCACTTTCCGTCCCAATGACAACTGTTTTTGAAATGTGGTGTTTTTATTGAAACAAGGATTGGTGATAAAGCATCAGTAGAGAGGAGACACCTTTTTCCCATATTAACTCTTACAGGAGAGAATTTGCCTTCCTAGGGGTAGATTTCCTCTCACTTCCTGTTGTATCCTTCCGTTTGCAAGTAGGAGTCGTTTGTAAGTTGGATGTTTGAAAGTAGGGGCCTACCGTATATACTCTGCTGAAATTTGCCCCTTACATGTTGGTGTTGCCACAACACTGTGAGCCCTCACAGTTACTCTTGGTGGGCGCTGGAACGCCCTGCTGTGAACTATTATATCAGGAATTATATTTACATGCCATTGTTGAACAGTGGTAGGAAAAATTGGGCCTTTGGTGGTGGTGCTGGTGCCACAACACTGTAAGCCCTCACAGTTACTCTTGGTGGGCGCATGAATGGGCCCTGCTGTGAATTATTAGATCAAGAATTGTAATTGCATGCCCCTGTTGAACATGGGCTGAAAAATTGGGCCTTTGGTGGTGGTGGTGGTGTTGCCACAACACTTTAAGCCCTCACAGTTACTCTTGGTGAGCGCAGGAATGGGCCCTGCTGTGAATTATTAGATCAATAATTGTAATTACATGCCCCTGCAAATTAAATAATAATAATACTGTGCCAACTCTAAATACTAAATGAAGCAGCCAAACATAAATTCAGACAGGATATATAGAACGTATAAAAAATATATAATGTGGCGCTGTGAGAGAAGTAGTAAAAAACCCTACTTCATGTATAGCACAATGGTGCACATAAAAATATGGTGTCAAACAAAACGTTTGTACACAATAGGTGTACGCAAATGAATGTGATAAAAATGTAAGTGAATACTAACAGTGAAGTAATTGGTATGGGGTATAGGTGCACAACAAAAACCAGCAATTAAACTGGAATATTGATCATACCCATAATAAACAAAAATAAAAATGAAAATATAATGTAGGTGGAGACAAACTCATATAAGGCGTCACAGATGAGTATGTAGAATAATGTCCAATCTTATCACATATGAAAAGAAGTTCATAGGTCAAAATCCATCAAGGAGCTGCATTGTTTGAAAATAGGTTTGAAGGGTGCATCTATCACATTTTCTTTATAGGCATATAGGATATATGACATCACCCGGGAGTGCCTTCACCTTGGGCCAATGGGGGAGAAGTAAATGCTCTTACCGGACAGAGTGGACCCAGCTCACCGTACGGTGGTGGATCAACAAAGCTTTGTCCACTCTGTGGACCCAAGGAACAGTCAGGATCTGCAAGACACCTCCTTCCTTATGCCGACAGCACCACTGGTCCGTATTTCCAACCCGAAAAGGAAGAAATCCAAACCAATATGGCGACAACAAGCCATGTAAAAAGGGGAAAATGTGATAGATGCACCCTTCAAACCTATTTTCAAACGATGCAGCTCCTTGTTGGATTTTGACCTATGAACTTCTTTTCATATGTGATAAGATTGGACATTATTCTACATACTCATCTGTGACGCCTTATATGAGTTTGTCTCCACCTACATTATATTTTCATTTTTATTTTTGTTTATTATGGGTATGATCAATATTCCAGTTTAATTGCTGGTTTTTGTTGTGCACCTATACCCCATACCAATTATTTCACTGTTAGTATTCACTTACATTTTTATCACATTCATTTGTTTACACCTATTGTGTACAAACGTTTTGTTTGACACCATATTTTTATGTGCACCATTGTGCTATACATGAAGTACGGTTTTTTACTACTTCTCTCACAGCGCCACATTATATATTTTTTATATGCCCCTGCAGATGCCTGTTAGTGTAACACAAAAGAAAAAAAACTACGAGCAATAAGGGCTAGCTTCAGGTGTATATTTTTTAGGAATCACACTACGCCTGCTTTAAGTGCTGCAGATGCCTGTTAGGGCTCTTTCACACGGAGGGTCAGTTCAGGTCCGCCTGTCAGTTTTTTAGGCGGACCTGAACGGATGCTACATGTCCTCCTATGGAGCCACGGATGTCAGTGGTGACATGTCCGCTGACATCCGACCCGCTCCGATCCGCAAAAGTGTGACGGAGGAAAACCCTATTTTTCCTTCCGTCTGCGGATCGGATCGGATGACAACGGACTCTACTGTCCGTCATCATCCGATCCCCCCATAGGGGAGAGCGGCGCTCTGACAGGGCAGTCCCTGCACAGTGTGCGGGAACCGCCCAGTGACCCGCCGGCTCAGCGGGGATCAACGGAGCGATCCCCGCTGAGCAAGCGGAGCTTCACGGGGCGGATCATTACTGATCCGTCCTGTGTGAAAGAGCCCTTAGTGTAACACAAAAGAAAAAAAACTACGAGCAATAAGGGCTAGCTTTAGGTGTATATTTTGCAGGAATCACACTACGCCTGCTTTAAGTGCTGCAGATGCCTGCCTGTGTTACACAACAGGAAATCACCGCACTAAGGGCTAGCTTCGGTTGTATACTGTGCAGGAGGCTTAGCAAAAATATCACTGACACTGTCCCTACCTATCCTTCTCTCTCCCTGCACACAAGGTTTAGCAGAATATCACTGACACTGTCCCTACCTATCGTTCTCTCTCCCTACACTCAATATCACTGACACTGTCCCTACCTATCCTTCTCTCTCCCTACACACAATATCACTGACACTGTCCCTACCTAGCCTTCTCTCTCCCTACACACAATTTCTCTAACACTGTCCCTGCCTATGTACGTCTTTCCCTGCACGCCAACACACTACACAAGGCCGCCGCGCTGGCTGCCTTTTATAGTGTGGGGCGTGTACTAAACCCCCCTGAGTTATAATTGGCCACAGGCATCCTGCCTGTGGCCAATTATGGCTCTCCTCGCTGCCGGCGCTGTGATTGGCCAAGCATGCGGGGTCACAGTGCATGATTGGCCAATCACAGCGCCAGGATTTTGGGCCGTGCGCGTCACTCGAATTTGGCGCGAACGACCCAAAATGTTAGATCTTCGTCTAACGATCGAACACACGATGTTCGAGTCGAACGTATGTTCGACTCGAACGCAGAGCTCATCCCTAACTAAAGCCAAAGAATTAGTACCAACAAGCTAACTAACAAGCTAACATCTTGGGCCATGACAGTCCACATATTTTTTCTCAAAACAGTTCTACGACCAGAAGTCTCTTTTAGCTCCAGTCCACAAGAGGAAAATAAAAAAGTTGGTGGATTATTAAACTCACCATTGTCTGATACAATTTGAAATTTAGATTTTAAAGTTTAACTCCGTCTTCTCTAGCCCATATTTTGCTTCTGCCCCATCACATGCTGGAGAACAGGGATGAGCTTTATGTTCGAGTCGAACATGAGTTCGACTCGAACATTGGCTGTTCGCCCCTTCTGCGAACAGAAAACAATTTGGGGTGTTCGCGGCAAATTCGAAAAGCCACGGAACACCGTTAAAGGTCTATGGGAGAAATCAAAAGTGCTAATTTTAAAGGTTAATATGCAAGTTATTGTCCTAAAAAGTGTTTGGGGACCTGGGTCCTGCCCCAGGGGACATGTATCAATGCAAAAAAAAGTTTTAAAAACGGCCATTTTTTTGGGAGCAGTGATTTTAATAATGCTTAAAGTGAAACAATAGAAGTTAAATATTCCTTTAAATTTCGTACCTGGGGGGTGTCTAACGTATGCCTGTAAAGTCGCGCATGTTTCCCGTGTTTAGAACTGTCCCTGCACAAAATGTAATTTCTGAAGGAAAAAAAGTAATTTAAAACCACTCGCAGCTATAATGAATTGTCGGCTCCCCGGCAATACAGATCAAAGTCATTGAAAAAACGGCAGGGGTCCCCCCCACAGGCCCTTTGGGTCTGGTATGAATATTAAGGGGAACCCCGAACCAAAAATAAAACGTGGGGGTCCCCCCAAATTCCATATCGGGCCCTTCAGGTTTGGTATGGATATTAAGGGGATTCAGTGATTGCAGTATTCTAGTCTGCACCTCCCCAAGGTAATACATAAAAACCTGGCCTGTTAGTGGGCCCTGAGGACATGGTTGATGACCACTGCCCTAGGGCACTACCCGGGTCCTTATACACTTTTTATGCCAATAACCTGCATATAAGCCTTTAAAATTAGGACTTTTGATGTTTCATGTTTGTGTCCACAGTTGGACACTGCTCCCGAAAAAACTGACATTTTTAAAACTTTTTTTTGCATTGATACATGTGCCCTGGGGCAGGACCCAGGTCCCCAAACACTTTTTATAACAATAACTTGCATATTAGCCTTTAAAATTAACACTTTTGATTTTTCATTTCCGTGTCCCATAGACTTTAACGGTGTTCGCGCGTTCGAACAAATTTTTTGCCTGTTCGCATGTTCTGGTGCGAACCGAACAGGGGGGTGTTCGGCTCATCCCTACTGGAGAAAATTGAAAGGCAGCTTCCCAAAAGCTTCAACAAATTAGATTTTCATCAGCAGACCAATATTGTGCAGGAACCTTGGATCACTACATAGTCAAGCCCTGTTGTGGATTTATTTACACCATATTCATACAAATCCACATGCTTTCCTACCATATGTGCCAAAAAAAGTTAATTTCATTAAAAATGAAAACGTCCAACTAGAAGAGGATCACAGACTGAGTCCACACAAATAAAATCTGAAATTACATTTCTCGAAGCAGATATTGACTAAATTAAAATAAGATTTTATTCAATGTGTGAAGGCAAGATATTACCAAACTCTTTAATTAGAATAAAAATGTGAATATGAAGAGGATTCACAGATCCATCTAAAGTGCTCTTAAAAGATTTCAGGAATAATCAGAAATTCATTATGCGCAGCAAAAAGCCCAGATGTAAATGGAGCTTCCTCACAAGGGGAATTATGCAAGCTGATCAAAGACTGGCAATAGAAAAGAAAATAGGTTAATATGAATCAAGGTAAAATAGATTTATGAAAATAGGCATTCACTGTTTTGACAGCCATATTTCATTTGTTGTGTTCGGAATTACATTTATGTACCCACACTGACTTTTTTTTTTCCCATTTTCCTCTTGACAGGGAAAATGTACGAATGAAACTAAGTAAAACAAATGTAGCGGTTATAGATTTTAAATTATTTTTTTTCAACTTGAGAAAAAAAATCTGTATACAGTTAAGTGAATATAATATCTAAAGTTTTTTTTGCATATATAACTGGAAATTCAATAAAGCTGCAGAGCCTGATGCCGCGTACACACGATCATTTTTAAAGTAATTTTCAAAAACAAAGTTTTTCTCGACGTGATTTTTCTTGTTTCCTCTCAAGCCTGTCTTGCATACACACGTTCATTAAAAAAAACGCTTGATCAAAGCGCAGTGACGTACAACACGTACAACGACACTATAAAGGGGAATTAGAGAAAGAAGAGGGCAATGGGTATACTCAGTACCCTGGGATTTTCAAATACGGTGCTAAGTAGAGATTGACAACAAGATCAAATCTTAAAAGGTTTTTTCATTTTATTAACATGAGAAAGACACAAAATATACACAAAATAAAATAACCATCCTTGAAGACGTGTTACTCAATGATCAAGGTGCAATTTGCTAGGTCGCCACTCTACTAGTTTCGCTAAAATAGCTTCCTCAGGAGTGATTGTGACAGTAGCAGAATTATACTGAAAGCACAGAATACATGTGGTTAGCACAGAGGATGGTTAAAGATTAATGTAGCATCAACATATAACATTATTTAAATTAACTCACGGAAATTAACGCATCAATATTGACATGATAATAGGGAAAAATATAAATAAACAAATAAACATGCATAGTTGATCAGGACCCATGCTGAACACCAAACATACATATGTGTACATATGCACTCACCAGTTTGCAATAAAACTCATCTAATATAAATGGAAGGGAGGGTTCTCTCAAAGCCACACAGTTCAAACGAGACAGCAATGTTCCATTGCTCCACTCAACCAACTAGCAGAGTCCAGTGGCCCACCTATTAGTATACGCAACCATAGGGGTATATTAGGCAGCATAAAATGGATACCTATAAACGGTAAGTAAAATGTGTTATAAGTACCAAGGCTGCACAAACACATTCTAATGTGTAATACTTAAAATAGTAACCTCTTACCTTTATAGAATAAGTATGCCAATAAATTGTCGGTAGGTATCTGGCATCAATATTGCTCATAGGGGTGCTGAGGCTAAGATGTTTGAATAGGGAATAAATGAGCCAGCGGGAGTGCACATCAACCCAAAAGGGGAGATAAGATGCATTGGAAGATATCTGTCAGCTATTAAAGCAAAAACAGAACATGTATATCAGAATGGAGGAAAAAACATAGATCAAAAGGTCTAGTGACAAAGCATCCATGAAGTGCCTTACCTGGATGAATAAGCATGCAGCATAGTCCGGCTGGAAGGAGTACAACCAGCCCCTTGGTGTGGGGAAGAATCCTGGCAGAAAGTGAGCGGTGTAAACCGCGCTTCATATACCCCCACCGCGGCGGCGTCTGACCTCATCGCCGTGGTGCGGACGTCTGCTAGGAGGTCCATGTAAGACGCACGCGCCGTCCAATGGTTAGGACTGGTGCGTGCGTCAGTGAAGCAGCCAACCGGCGTGGCTCATCACACGTCAGAAGACGTGTGTGTTGAAGCCCTCCGTGCCGCTGAAGTCAGCCGCGCCATCTTGAAAAAGGGAAAATCAATCAACATATTTTTATGATTGTTCAAACATATTAATACACATTTTTGTGTGTTGATATAATTCAGCTAACTCCATGCAGCACTTCTCCCTTGCCAGTTTACACTTTGGCGCACCTTAGTGCAACCATACGGACGCCCTTGTATATTTCATTTGTTTTGCCAATCTTATGTTTACTAGGCTTGTGCAATTCGTTTCGTAACGAATTGAAATTCGTCCGAATTTAGCAACTTTCGGACATTCGGAAGCATTCGAATTTCCGAACAAAGCAATTACGAATAAGACCGAATCCGAAATAAATTATACCGCAAATAGCGAATGCCCGAATGTCTTCGGCATAATTCGTTATGGAAAAGTTACGAATGTACGAATCCATACGAAGCACAATAACACTCACTCTGCTCTGCTCTCTGCTTCTCCCACACCGTGCTGAACTCCCTCTCAAAATGGTGTACAGGGGCGGAGGCTATAGCCGCATGTAAAAAACGAAAGTAAAATACGAGATTTCGAATCCATTCGAAGCACAATAACACTCTGCTCTGCTCTCTGCTTCTCCCTCACCGTGCTGAACCCTCTCAAAATGGTGTACAGGGGCGGAGGCTATAGCCGCATGTAAAAAACGAAAGTAAAATACGAGATTTCGAATTGTTACAAATAACCGCTATGTATTTAGAAAAGTACAAATCCATTCGAAGCACATTAGGCATAATAGGCAGCATCGTCGTGAGAGAGACACAGAAAATTACGAATCTACGAACCCAAAAAAAGTTACGAAAGTAGGAGTTGTGTCCAGAATCAACGAAAAACAATGTACTCTACCGAAAGTACGAATTATAAATCAACTAAAAATTCAACGAAAAATGTCGCTTGCGAAAATACGAATTAGTCCGAACACCAAAAATCCCGTCTAGCAAAATTACGAATGATTACGAATCAACAGGACCGAAAAGAAACGAACCGAAACTAACCGAATTTTTCCGTTGTGCACAAGCCTAATGTTTACTTAGGTCGCCCTTTATTGGTAGGTCCTTGTTTCAGTCAGCCTCAAATTTCCATCCATTTCTCCATCCCCACTGTGCTACCAACCATTTTCCCACTTTACATATGTAATCGTATGGCTTTTCCCTTTTTCAAGATGGCGCGGCTGACTTCAGCAGCACGGAGGGCTTCAACACACACGTCTTCTGACGTGTGATGAGCCACGCCGGTTGGCTGCTTGACTGATGCACGCACCAGTCCTAACCATTGGACGGCGCGTGCGTCTTACATGGACCTCCTAGCAGACGTCCGCACCACGGCGATGAGGTCAGACGCCGCCGCGGTGGGGGTATATGAAGCGCGGTTTGCACCGCTCACTTTCTGCCAGGATTCTTCCCCACACCAAGGGGCTGGTTGTACTCCTTCCAGCCGGACTATGCTGCATGCTTATTCATCCAGGTAAGGCACTTCATGGATGCTTTGTCACTAGACCTTTTGATCCATGTTTTTTCCTCCATTCTGATATACATGTTCTGTTTTTGCTTTAATAGCTGACAGATATCTTCCAATGCATCTTATCTCCCCTTTTGGGTTGATGTGCACTCCCGCTGGCTCATTTATTCCCTATTCAAACATCTTATGCCCCATACACACGATCATTTTTAATGTCATTTTTAAAACTGACGTTTTTCTCGTCATTTTTTTTCTTGTTTCCTCTCAAGCCTGTCTTGCGTACACACCATCATTTTAAAAAATGTTCAAGAAAAGCGCAGTGACGTACACCACGTACGACGGCACTATAAAGGGGAAATTCCGTTCGAATGGCGCCACCCTTCATGTTAGTAAAGTATGCTGAGAGACGATTCGCTCTTTTCAGTCTAGTGCTTTTCAGTCCGTTACAGCATGACGAATGTGCTATCTCCATTACGAACGCTAGTTTTACCAGAACGAGCGCTCCCGTCTCATACTTGATTCTGAGCATGCGCATTTTTTTTCACGTCGTTAAAGCATACACACTATCGTTTTTCACGTCGTTAAAAAAAACGACATGAAAAACGACGTGAAAAAAGAGAGCATGTTCGAAATTTTTAATGCCCGTTTTTCACGTCGTTAAAAATGCTCTGGAGCCTACACACGATCATTTTTAATGGCCATTTTTTAAAATGGCATTTTTAACGGCATGAAAAACGATCGTGTGTACGGGGCATTAGCCTCAGCACCCCTATGAGCAATATTGATGCCAGATACCTACCGACAATTTATTGGCATACTTATTCTATAAAGGTAAGAGGTTACTATTTTAAGTATTACACATTAGAATGTGTTTGTGCAGCCTTGGTACTTATAACACATTTTACTTACCGTTTATAGGTATCCATTTTATGCTGCCTAATATACCCCTATGGTTGCGTATACTAATAGGTGGGCCACTGGACTCTGCTAGTTGGTTGAGTGGAGCAATGGAACATTGCTGTCTCATTTGAACTGTGTGGCTTTGAAAGAACCCTCCCTTCCATTTATATTAGATGAGTTTTATTGCAAACTGGTGAGTGCATATGTACACATATGTATGTTTGGTGTTCAGCATGGGTCCTGATCAACTATGCATGTTTATTTGTTTATTTATATTTTTCCCTATTATCATGTCAATATTGATGCGTTAATTTCCGCGAGTTAATTTAAATAATGTTATATGTTGATGCTACATTAATCCTTAACCATCCTCTGTGCTAACCACATGTATTCTGTGCTTTCAGTATAATTCTGCTACTGTCACAATCACTCCTGAGGAAGCTATTTTAGCGAAACTAGTAGAGTGGCGACCTAGCAAATTGCACCTTGATCATTGAGTAACACGTCTTCAAGGATGGTTATTTTATTTTGTGTATATTTTGTGTCTTTCTCATGTTAATACAATGAAAAAACCTTTTAAGATTTGATCTTGTTGTCAATCTCTACTTAGCACCGTATTTGAAAATCCCAGGGTACTGAGTATACCCATTGCCCTCTTCTTTCTCTAATTTCAAATTACATGGGATGTGGTGCTACAAGATTTGACCAAAAGTGCCCCCACTTTCCTACACTATAAAGGGGAAGTTCCGTTCGAATGGTGCCACCCTTTGGGACGCTTTTGCTAATTTCGTGTTACCGCGTGTTAGCAAAAGTTTGATGAGAGACGATTCACGCTTTTCAGTCTTCATGCTTTTAAGAACGTTTTGTGGAGTTCAGTTTGTGCTTGTGGGTTCGTATCTGTCTTTCAGTGCTTGTAGTCAGTTCGTATCTGTTTATTCAGTGCGTTCTTGTCCGCTCGTTACTGTTTTTCAGCTCGTTCTTCATAGGCCTTGCTGTTCTTCCGTGCGTTCTTTTAGTTCGTTCTGACCAGCCGACCGTTATCTAGCCATGTTGCGGCTATTTACTCGTCATAGAGTTCGTGCTGTAGTTGGTGCAGGGGTTCTTTCTGTATCCCAACTCCAGCCCATGAACAGGGTGAGGAGGAGTTCATGGACCAAGAATTGGTTGCTCCAGCGGCACCAATTCTGTCACATGCCTTTGTTGCGGGAGATCAGGGAGAATAATCCTGAGGACTACAGGAATTTTCTCAGGATGTCTGACCCCGTATTTCAGCATCTGTTGGCTTTGGTGTCCCCCTATATTACCAGGCAGGACACCGTTATGCAGGAAGCCATCACTGCTGAGCAGAGGCTCATCGCCACGTTGCGATACCTGGCGACTGGGAGAAGCCTGCAGGACCTCAAGTTCTCAACAGGCATCTCCCCCCAGGCTCTGGGGATCATTATACCAGAGACTTGTTCTGCCATCCTTCAAGTTTTGCAGGAGGACTATATTAAGGTAAGTTTTCTCCTTTAACATCACATTTTATTGCTTAATAATGTTTAATATTTATTTCATCAGTCCCTAATTACCATGATTGTAATATGCTGTGAATGTCCCCTTTCCCCCCATGCATGTTGTATACTTTTTTATGCTCCTTTTTTGGCCTACATGCATATTTCCCCTAACTAACCTCTCCAGCATGCTATCCTGGGGCCATACCCACCTAGCCTAGTCACTTCCCTTTTTTTTGCTGTCTGCTCCATTGTTGTGCTTTACCTTAAACGCCCCCTAAAGCTTTGTTAGGAATGTTATATTTTCTTTCAATTCATACAGAGTGCTACAGCCTTTATTTGTGAGGTCCCCAACTCATCTTCCAACCCCCCCCCCATAAAATGTCTTAAATGGCTCATCAGAGGGGGTGTTGAATCTGATAAGTGACTGTAATTTATTTAGTTTTGGTTACAAATCTTTTAAAAATCTATATAAGTTTATCCTGATGTTGGCCAGGAATGATTGTGTCAAATCTGCTTGCAATGTTTATGTATGAAAAACTCCACAGTTCCCTTCTACGCCACATGAATGGCAGAATGTGGCATCTCAGTTTGCCCAGCGATGGAACTTTCCAAACTGTGGAGGGGCCATCGACAGCAAGCATGTACGGGTCGTACCACCACCCCATTCGGGATCCTATTACTTCAATTATAAGGGGTTCCACAGCATCGTCATGATGGCAGTGGTGTCGGCCACCTACGAATTTCTTTACGTGGATGATGGTAAAAATGGACGGATGTCCGATGGAGGAGTCTTTGCTCAGACTGAGTTTGGCCAACGGCTCCTATCAGATGAGCTGGCCTTGCCACCAGCGGACCAGAATGTGGAGGGACTCCCATTCGTCTTTGTTGCGGATGAGGCGTTTGGCCTGGATCCCCATTTAATGAGGCCATTTCCTCAAAGAACCCTCACCTCTGAGAGGAGGGTGTTTAATTATCGGCTGGCCAGAGCAAGAAGGGTGGTGGAAAATGCCTTTGGCATCATGGCCAGCCGATTTTTTTGGGTAGGGGGGCCATTGATATGCCTGTTGAATCATAATTTTATTGTGTTAACAAATAAAATCTTTCTGGTGACATTTTTTGGGATTGTCTTTTTGGTTGTGTTTCTTTAATCTTTCTCCTTGGTTCTCCTAGTGCACTTGTAGTGCCATGTGTATGTTGCATTATTAAATACCCATCATTGTCAGTGTCAACACAAAACATAATTTTGCTTACTTTGGGCAGCATTTAGATAATAAGCCACACATTTTTGTTTTTAAAAACTTTTTAATCTTTTCAACCTAAAAACTTTTATTATCGTTTTAGAAAATTTGTAACAAAAGTACGTTTAAAATTTGGAGTGTTATAAAAAAAAAAAATTGGTGTAAAACGCATGAACAGGCATGCTGAAAAAACGTACAAAAAATATTTTATCTAAATTTCGACATGTAGTATTAATTAAACATTAAACACAAAAATAACTTTCGAAAACAAAGCAAGTTGAAAGTTATTTTGCGGCAAAAAATTAAACACGCCCAAGCATTGCCATGATATTTTGTAGCCTTGGCTCCACCCGCTTGGTATTTTGCCTGATCTGTATCAAGTCTCCCTTTATTTTTTCAAGGTCACGACAGCAGACCATTAGGTATTGTATCAGAATCTGTGCACTGTGACTTGTAAAATTATCTTGGTCTTCAGGCAGAACAGCACCTAAAAATTTCAAAAACAACATGTAGTATAAATATGTAGGCCTACATCTATTAACCAGAATATGTGGTGTTTGACACTAACCTGTTGTGGTGCCACTTTCCACTTCCTCCACTTCACGTTCCTCTACATCATGTGGTTCTGGGTGTCTTGTTGGAGGTGTGTGATTTCTAGGCTCATGACTCAAACCTTTTTGAAGCCCTATTGAGATTGCAAAAAAAAGGTATAGTTTAGTTCCTAAATAATAATTATCTTACAAAATAAGCCCTGAAAGAGGAATATGAAACATTCTTTGGAAGTGTGGTACAATTGTCTTTTTTAGCCAAATTTACAAGCTGAACACATGATTGTATCCATACCCAAAACAGGAACATATAATATTTTTTTAACAAGTTTCACACATGGAAACACACCCAAGTATATACACTGTTTCACCTGTGTGTGACACCCTAAAAAGGTTGTTCTGTTGGGCCACACTTGTGCTACTGAGTCCAGATGTTTAAACAGCTGCTGAGCATTCTTGCCTTAAACATTACAATGCATACACTTTTCATGTTTTAAAAATATAGTTACCGAAAAATCTATTCAAACATCATGTCCCAAAAATCATCTCCCCAAAATAGACATGTTAACTTTTTTATCCACGCTGTATTAGCCAAAAACATTGTATTATTAAGTGTACGTACGAAAGAGGTTTACTACGACCGATTACTGTGGCCACGAACATGAAAGTGACTATGTTTAACTGTACTACATTAAAGAAAAACACATGCAGCAACATGCAAGTAATAATAATTTGAAGTTCAAAGACATGAAAATTACTTACTTTTTCCTATAACTTTCTTGATTCTTTTGTATTGGTCGGGCTCCCGCAACTTGAGATCAGACCACCGTTTTCGGAGCTGTTCCTTAGTTCTGCACACCCCGAATTTTTGGTGAAGTGTTTTAACCACTTTCCCCATAATTTTGGACTTGACAAGATTAGGCCTTTTATACGGCCCATGCTTGGCATCATAATCCTCCCTCCTCAAAATGGAGACAATCGCCACCATTTCCTCGAATGTCATGTTGGATGCATTATATCTCCGGGATCGGGTCTTTGGTTGCTCAGGAATTTCATCCTCTGTAATATCAGCCACCTGAGTCTCCGCCATGTTGTGTAGCACTACGATGAGCGAGAAGGGGTGGGGAAAGTACTATATCAAACGTCAGGGGTGGGGAAAACGTGCAGAGTTTCACGCATGCACAGTGTTTATAAAGCTAATACGCATGCGTCGTAACTACGTTCATTGTGCGGAAGAAGAAGTAAGCAACGAACGTGATAACGAAGGTACCTAACATTTTTCTGATTTTGGTTTCATCAGTGGATGAGATTGTGGCCTATATATGGTCATAAAGATTATTTTAAGAGTCTTGACTGACACTAGTATTTTTTTGTTGTTTTTGACTTTCAGCAAACATGCAGGCTTTCAAGAGTCCAGAGTTTTTGGGGGAGTTCCTGGACAGATGGAAGGAACTTCCTGTTCTGTGGCAAACTAAAACAGCCAAAAATAAAAATAAAGCAGCCAGGACGGCAGCACTGGAGAGCCTGCTTGAATTTGTAAAGACCCAGATCCCCACAGCAACCATCCAAGAGGTGAACAACAAACTAGCTACCATTAGGGGCACATATAGGACTCAGCGGAATATGGTCCTGAAGTCCCAGAGGTCAGGAGCTGCAGCAGATAAGGTTTATAAACCCAGTCTGTGGTACTACAACAAATTATCATTTCTGGATGACCATCTGGAAGTCAGGGAATCTCTGTCAACCCTTCCCCCCAGACGTCTCTCCAGCCTTCCCTGCAGCCAACCCTCCAGCCTTCCCTGCAGCCAACTCTCCAGCCTTCCTTGCAGCCAACCCTCCCGCCTTCCTTGCAACCTAGCTCTGGCTTCTTCGGAGGAACAACCAGAGGTCCTTGAGGAGCCGGATTTGGACATATGGAGCCAGGTATAGTATTGATATCAAGATTTATATGTAATAAAAGTAATGATGTAAAATAGATGTTACTATTGCTAACTATTTAATGCTTGAAAAAAAAGTGTTTGAAATATCAATAGACAGTAGTGGTCAAAATTGATGGGGACAAGAATAAAAAATGCAGGGGTCAGAATCATTGTATTTTTAATTTATTTTTGCATTCAATTTACAATTGGCATGAGGTGAAAAATGTGTGTGATTGATGAAGCAAAAAATATAAATATGTCCCTTTTTTATACACAGCCAGAGCAGAGCCAGGAAGAGGGTGACATGGGGGACCAGGAGGAGGCAGGGCCCAGTGGCACACAGGAGGAGGCAGGGCCCAGTGGCACACAGGAGGAGGCCAGGCCCAGCACAAGAACCCAGATGCCTCCCCTGAATATCCAACAAATAATGCCCAGGAGGGTTAGGCAGGTGGAGGAGGAAACCCGTGCCTTTATTCGAAAGGCTACTGTGGCCCTCAGAGAGCCCCCCTCCATTGAAGAGGGCTATGCCACAGTACTGGCACACAAACTAGGCCAAATGGACATTAGGCAACGGCTCTACAATGAAAACTTAATGTTGAAGGTAATCAACAGGGGGTTGCTGGGCGAACTAACCCAGTTCACTGACCTAACAGAGGTCGTCCCTCCTCCTCCACCTCCTCCTCCTACTCCTCCTCCTGCCACAAGCTCTCCTCCTGAGACACAGCCTCCGAGGAAGCGCTTAACAAAGGCTGCAGAGAAGGTTGCAGAGAAGGCTGGAGAGAAGGCTGCAAGGAAGAGAAAAAAATAATAACTGTTCTAGTACCACAGACTGGGGACATATATCTGACTTACCTGCTGCTGTTCCTAACCTCTGGGAGTCCAAGACAAGATTGTGCTCCTAATTTTTTTGGGGGTTATTACATAGTTTGGTGTTCTATTCTTGGATGTTTGCTGTGGGGTCCAAAGGATGCACAAATTCAAGTAGGGTCTCCAGTGCTGCCTTCCCCTTTAATTTGTTATGTGCCAAAATAAAGGCTTTTTTGATTCACAACAAATACTTGACTATGTTTTTTTAATTCAAAAAGAGAGTTTGCTAGTGAGTAGGCAGGGACATTTAGAAAAAAAATTATAATTAACAAGGGACACAAACCTCCCTGAGGGGAAATAATGCAAATTTATAATGTTGGTGTGGTAACTTTACACACAAAAGATAAAACATAAAAAAATTATTCCTAAATATAAAAGACAAAAAAAAAACATTCCTAAATATAAACGAAAAAAATTAAATAAAAATAAAATTATTTAAGATATTTTAAAACATTTTATAATTTATTACGGAGATCTGGCTTACCAACAAAAAATTTAATTCATAAGATCACTAACAATTACTAATAAACAAGTTTGTCATAACTCTGAATATCATTAGCAAAAGAAGTTCATTATTTTAGCATTATATAAAGAAGAAATGAATGTGCTGCATTAAACGATGCAATAATTTACAGCGTTACGAATGTGCTAACTCCATTACGAACGCTAGTTTTACCAGAACGAGCGCTCACGTCTCATACTTGATTCTGAACATGCGCGTTTTTTTTCCCCTCGTAAAAGCATACACACTACCGTTTTTCACGACGTTAAAAAAACGACGTGAAAAACGTTGTGAAAAAATAGAGTAGGTTCTCATTTTTTGGAGGCCGTTTTTCACGTCGTTAAATATGCTCTGGAGCCTACACACGATCGTTTTTAATGACCAATTTAAAAAATTTAATTTTTAACGACGTGAAAAACGGTCATGTGTACGCGGCATAAGGGTTTAATCCTTGATGTATACTCTAATTACTTATTGATCCTGCCAGTTTCTGCAGTGCCTTGGGAATATTATGTAAGGGGGCACCAACACTAAACCAGAAGCTTCCAAAGCTTTGGTGGTGCTTGACCCTTATGTGCCTCCTATGTACTGATTGCACAGGAGCATCATTGACAATGGGGATTTGCTGCAACTTTGCATCCACCACAGCTCCAGGACTGCAGAGACTGTCAAAATGAAATAATGGTCACATGACCACTGAGAAAACATCCCAAAAGATGTAAAATCTGTTATATTTCCTTGGCAAAAGATGTTTTCATCGAATTCCCTATTGGTCGGTGGTAAAAATCTCTCCAGTCATATAAAATGAACCAATTAATAGGTTAGGAAGGCAAACAAGAGCAGGACTAAACTGAACTTGTTGAGATTTAAATATAACCCCACATGTCTTTATATCTGGATATTCTTTTTGTTCTGGCATGTTGTTTTCATTGAACCTATGCATATCATTTATTAAGTCGAATGCCCAGTTTAAATTGCCTAGTGTTGAAACCAGTGGCGGCTGGTGTTTTTTTTTTTTGGGGGGGGGGGGGCGTCAAACAATGCTCTCTTTTGGGGGAGGGGGCGGCAAACAGTGCTTTGCACCCCGAGCCCACCCTTTTTTGAAGCCTATTAGAGCCTCTGGCTCTAATCATGTGCTTAAAAAAAACACCCCTCCCCCATTGGAATCCATGCATCTGGTGCCCTGCATGTAGATCAGGGGGCCCAAACGCATGGATTGGGGGGTGGGGGCGGCGCTCATGCGCCCCTAATGGACAGGCCACCACTGGTTGAAACAGATGTACTTTAGGGCTTATTGGAATAGGCTTATAAATGAACCAACCTATAGCAACCAATTAGAATCCAGGTTATAAAGATTTGACACCAACAGCATAAAATCTGGTTGGTTGCTATTAATTACTACACCTAAAACAGAACTATACTCACCTTCTCTCCAGTGGCAGGTGGGAAAATGGCTTGGTCGGGACAAATAGAGAGGGTGAATCTCCCCAATGGGGGGGGGGGGACAGGCAGCAATAGAAACCTGACAGGTGTTCTAATTCCAATCTTTACAAAAAAAAAAAAAGGCCTTTAGTTATACTTTACATTTTAACCCTTCAGTGTGCAGCATCCCCCCAGCCCCCCCCCCCCATATTTACCTGAGCCTAATCTTCCTCCATCGATGTGCCCAAGAGCCTCGGCTCTCCAGGGACTCTCCTTTCTCCTTGGCTAAGACAGCAGAAGGAGCCAATGAGGAGAGAGAGGGGGGTAGAATGTGTGAATGGACATGCAGAGACATGGCTTGGGAGCCCCCATTGCAAGCTGTTTGCTTCGGGGGCACTAGCCAGAAGAGAGGGGTCAGAAGCACCGATGGGGGAACTGAGAAGAGGAGGATCGGGGCTGCTCTGTGCAAAATCACTGCACAGAGCAGGTAAGTATAACATGTTTGTTGGGGGTTGTTTTTTTGTTTTTTTTTACATTGCATTTTGACTTTATTTTACTTTAAGCTACCAAACTCATTTATCCACAAACTATAAAAAATTCACATACAATTTTTTTTTATTAATGCAAAAATAAAAGAAAGCTTTATCATCATGGAACACGTTTTACCTTCCTCAACATGACATACATTATTTTTCTTTTGCACATGAATATGTTTTTTATTCCAGTGTAGACCCTGACTTTTCTGTCATTAAATACTGATATAGGAAATGTGTTGAATGATGCATTTCTGTAGCAATTGTTAGCAGTATTAATGAAATAAACGTATAGGCACTTAAAATGTCATCACTTGTCTTAGTGCACTGACTGCACAACAAAGAGCCATCTTGTTGTAAGAATTACCCACATGCCTTCCTAATGGCATTCTAACTAGTCTATTGATTCATAGTCAAACATCAGGCTTTTATGTCCAACAATTTCCATTACATGTGTTTTTCTGTAGTAAGTCAGGAATCTTACTTATAGTATGAATGAAAGAGACATTGAATAAAAAAACAAAAAAACAACAACTTTATTTTGAACAGCAATTCCACCCAACCAGTAAAAACAATCAGTGAACTTCTAATGATATCCAGCACACTCTTAAGCTGAGCAAAATCTAATTTTAGAGTATATTTAAACTGTTTTTTAGCACTGGAAAGAGTAAAGCCCCGTACACACGGTTGGACTTTTGCCCAACAAACTTCGTTTTAAGCAAGTTGGACCAGCAATCCGACCGTGTGTACGCTCCATCGGAAAAACTTTTTTCGTTTGGTTTTGGATTTCATCGGACAAAAGTTGGGTCTGCAAACAGACAAACTTTTGCCCAACAAAAGTCCGATGGAGCAAAGTCCGACCGTGTGTACAGATAACCATCGGACTTTAGTCCGATGGACAAAACAACTAATGTTAAAATCAACCGACAATAGCAGAAGTTGACCAAAGGGTGGCAGTAAAGAACAGAAAAGAGCAGAAAAAACACGCGATGTTGTAAGAAGTTTTAAGAAAGTTTGCAGAAAAGTCCTGTGGTGTGTATGCTATGGGTGTTCCCAACCAACTCCGTTCGGACAAAAAACCACGGAAAAGTCAGATGGAAGTCCGACCGTGTGTACGAGGCTTAAGGAAGGGTTAGAACTAGGGATGGGCCGAACACCCCCTGGTTCGCACCAGAATATCTCAAACAGGCAAAAAGTTCTAGCAAACATGCAAACCCTATTAAAGTCTATGGGACACAAACATGAAAAATCAAAAGTCCTAATTTTAAAGGTTTATATGCAGGTTATTGGCATAAAAAGTGTATAAGGACCCGGGTAGTGCCCTAGGGCAGTGGTCATAAACCCTGTCCTCAGGGCCCACTAGCAGGCCAGGTTTTATGTATTACCTTGGGGAGATGCAGACTAGAATACTGCAATCACTGAGGAGCAAATGATATCACCTGTGATGTATTTCAGTTATCTTGCAAACCTGGCCTGTTAGTGGGCCCTGAGGACAGGGTTGATGACCACTGCCCTAGGGGATATGTATCAATGCAAAAAAAACATTTTTAAATTATAGTTTTTTTCAGGAGCAGTGATTTTAAAAATGCTTAAAGTGAAACAATAAAAATGAAATATTCCTTTAAATATCGTGCCTGGGGGTTCCCCTTAGTCTGTCTGTAAAGTGGCGAACATGCCGCAGCAATAATGATATTTCTAAAAGAAAAAATGTCATTTAAACTTGCTCGCGGCTGTAATGTATAGCCGACTTCTGGCGATATAGATGAAAAATCTATGGAAAAAACGGCGTGGGGTCTGGTATGGATTTTAAGGGGAACTCCACGAAAAAATGTAAAAAAAAATTGGCATGGGGTTCCCCCCAAAATCCATACCAGACTCTTATCTGAGCATGCGGCCTGAAGGTCAGGATAGGGGGAGGGAGCGAGTGACCCCCTAAACCATATCAGGCCACATGCCCTCGACATTTGACAACGCTTATATAGGTAAGCACGGGGCCACCTGCTGATGTTACCTGGACGACCCCCCCTGACGTCCCGTAACATCACATGACGTCAGAAGGGGGTGGGGTCACTTTGTAACGCCACCATTTTTTTTTCTTAATAAAGGAATTGTCAAAAATTGTCTGTTGTGGTTTTTACTTTTTGACACTTTTTTGGGTGAATGGGTAGGGGTACAATGTACCCATTCACATAGGGGCAAGGGGGGGAATTTTGTGACTTTAAATGAAGTGCATCTTGGATGCGCTTCCATCCCAGGTTTAAGCAACGAAGAAAAGGGTATTTGGGACTTTGAATGAAGCAGTTGACAGGTTGTGGTTGGCTAAAAATAATCAAATTTTATTTCAAGAGTATATGGTACTGTCATATCACATGTATAAAAGGTGGCATGTGCATACGCACATAGCATACCCAACATCAATACATATGCATAACAATCAACATGGTAACATATAGTATTGGATTGTAGTAGCCAAAAATTAGCATACGATGGGTACAAACATATGGTGGACTGAACATGACAACATGATGTAGAATAAGTATAAAATTGTATAGATCATAAAATTGGTATATCTGAGTACATTCCTAAAAGGGCATATAGCTACATCCTTGGTGCCCGACACGTTTCTGTGAATACACTTCTTCAGGGGCGGATGCTATATGTTATCTGAAACAACAGATTATAATAATGTCAAAAAATTTACTGGGTGCAGCCAGAAGAGACAATATGTCAATTCGGGGTACTTATAAAAATATACAGAGTTGTGGTGCCAGTGGAAGTTGGGCCAAGAGGGGTGACCGTCACGGAAACTGAGGTCGTTGGGATCCAGCACAAGACAGGCAGGCACAAACATCATCCCCAGAGCACAGACTGCCATTTCCATAGAATAGCCAATAGTTGGTCAGGGTAGTAAGTAAATATCTGTGATGGATAGGTAAGTCTATTAGCATTCACAGGAATGTTGGAAATAGGAGTAGGGGAATAAAGGACTTATACTGGGATCACAAAGTGTTACCTTGATAATATGCTTGAGGACAACAGCTTCTTAGAGCTATGGCGTCTGCACGTGTAAGGCAACGGGCACTGTGTCTGGGAAAATGTCTTATAAGCGTCCTGCGCGTACAGGAAACCACCACCAACGTGCACGGGGCGCGGCCACAGCCTGGGCGGTGTGTAAACACGCCCAGAATGATGCCACACAGTCCAGCTATGTTGGCTCAGAAAGAAAAACACGCTCACCCAGCGACACCCACTAGTGACGTCACATGGATGAGCAGTACGTGACGCCGATGCGCTGTGAGCATCCGCCCGTCCCCCAAACACACACCTCCGTCCCCCACAGGGTGGAAGTGAGGGAGAGGGGGAGGGTGCACAGAGCGCATCGCAGCTCCTGGGTCTGAGACAGGAAATGGCCCAGGAACTAACCACAATAATCACCAATGCTACGATGTGTGTAGTGCCGCCCATATGTTAACCACACTGACCTGTGTGTGTGGGCCAACCTGGTGCATCCACTCACAGGGCCAACCCCAAACAAAGCTGCCAGCTACTGTCAACTGCCTCCATCCCTGGTATATAGCCAACCACAACCTGTCAACTGCTTCATTCAAAGTCCCAAATACCCTTTTCTTCATTCACATAGGGGGGGCGGGATCTGGGGGCCCCCTTGTTGAAGGGGGCTTCCAGATTCCCAATAAGCCCATCGCCCGCAGACCCGACAACCACCGGCCAGGGTAGTCTGGAAGAGGTCATTGTCCCCATCAACATGGGGACAAGGTGCTTTGGAGGGCACCCCAAGGCACCCTCCCCATGTTGAGGGCAGGCAACCTGGTATGGTTCAGGAGGGGGGGCACTTGCTCGTCCCCTCCCTTTACTGGCCTGCCAGGCTGCATGCTCAGATTAGGGTCTGGTATGAATTTTGGGGGGGCCCACGCCATTTAAAAAAAAAATTGGAGCGTGGAGTTCCCCTTAAAATCTATACCAGACCCAACGTTTTTTTTCTTAATTCTGTCATAGGGTTCCCCTTAACAATTTCAATACACTGTATTATATACTCTGTACTGCACTATATACCCTGCACTGTATTATATATACTACACTGACTGCACTATATATTCTCCACTGTATTATATATACTACACTGACTGCACTATATACTCTTCACTGTATTACATATACTACACGGACTGCACTATATACTCTGAACTGTATTATATACCCACTACACACTACTGCTGCCCAATCTACATTCATTCACTATATACGGCCGCCATGTAAGCAGCAGCCTTATATAGTGTGGGGCGTGCACTAAGCCTCTGAGCTATGATTGGCCAAAGGCACCCTGCCATGGCTCTCACAGCACATTGCACTGTGAATGGCCAAAGCATGCAGGTCAGGTGCATGCTTTGGCCGATCAGCAGCAGTCCATGCACTGCGATCTCACAGTACATTATGGGGCGATCCGCAGCGGGCAAACTTGCCGCGAGCGCCCCATATGTTAGTTTGTTCTATGAATAGAATTCTTAATTTTGACCATAGATACGCTTTATTTTCAAATTTTACTAAAATGTACCTTTATGCCCTGTACACACGATCAGATTTCCAATGGAATAAATTCCAATGGAATTTTCCGTCGGAATTCCGATGAAGCTGACTTCCATCAGTCTTGCATTCACACCATCAGACAAAATTCTGACCGTCCAAAATGCGGTGACGCAAAACACTCAGACGAGCCGAGAAAAATTAATTTCAATGCTTCTGAGCATGCGTCGACTTGATTCTGAGCATGCGTGGGTTTTTTCTCCGTTGGAGTTCCACACAGACGATTGGAATGTCCTATCGTTTTTTTCCAGCGATGGAAAAAAGTCCGATGGGGCCCACACACAATCGTTTTTTCCGATGAAAAAAGTCCATCAGACTTTTTTCATCGGTAAAAACGATTGTGTGTACAGGGCATGAAAGCTAAACAATTAAATGCACAATGAAAATACATAAAAGATCTGAAATCCTAATTAATGTACTTCTGATCCAGACTCCCTTGTTATTTAGCAATGACAGATCCCCTGACCTCAGTTTTCTCCAGTACAGTTAAGCAATACAAAGGTTTTACCTGTACTCTCTCCCTATGTCAGCAAACCATCAATTTTAGAAAGACAGTGCTGTGCAATACCATAGAGCTTGATGTATATGCACAACATAGTATTGGCCTCTGTCTACCAGTCTAATTCATCCTTTACAGGGGATTACATTGAGCTGATATATAGGTAAATTTAGGTACATACACTTGGGGTATATTTATAAAGCAGTGAATATGACATTTCCTAAACGTTCAATGTTGGTGAATATTCCCTTCCTCTTGCATATGTTTTAAATGACAGTGCTCATTGAAGTGAATAGAAACATATACAAGTGATGTTTTTGTTTTTTGTTTTTTCATTAACCTTGTTGTCTTACTATTTATTTATTTTTATTTATTTCAGGTACTTATATAGTGCCGTCAATTTACGCAGCGCTTTACATATACAGTGTACATTCACATCAGATCTATGTTTGTCCCAAGCACATATGGAGCAATTTACTGTTGTCTCACTACCTCCGTTGGTAGTTTATTCCAACCATCAACTACCCTTTAAGTAAAAGAATACTCTCTAAGATTCGTTTTGAACTTCCCTCAAGTTAGTTTGAGGTCATGTTCCCGTGTTCTTGATTTTGGTTTCATATTGAAAAGACTGCCTTCCTAAACCCTATTCACCCCTTGATATATTTAAATGCTCATTGAAAGTCACATTATTTAAAATACATTTACTTAATGATTTTTTCCACATATAACTTCAATATTTGTAAAATAAATATAACACTTTAATCAATGTAATTAATTAATTTTAATTCTTCAATAAAGGATTTTAATACCCACTTAGACTTCAGCTTTAAAGTTTATAGCTTAACCAATACCTTTTATTGGTTAACTCAGTTTATGAAAGAAGTAAGCTTTTGGGATGCCTTAGATTCTGAGGATTTATATAATTGTTTATCTGTTAAGAAGATTAAAAAGATTTTAAATACTTCCCTATTCTGCTGCCTGTGCCACCACTCTGCACTGCACTGAAAATAAACACTACCGGGAACACTTCTGGGAGTGTTGGCTTCCTATACCCCCAGAAGCCCTCAGTGATTCCTCTCACAGGCCCCACAATGGTGATGTAGGGGTTGGCAGACTGAACCACTGAGCACAGCAGGATAACAGAAATTTAACACCTGCATACTTAAAGCGGTGTTCCCCCCAAAATTTAAAGCCAGCAGCTACAAATACTGTAGCTGCTGACTTTTAATATATGGACACTTACCTGTCCAAGGAGCCCGGAATGCCGGCACCCCAGCCGATTTTTGGATCGGTTCCTGGGTGCTGCCATTCGTGGTAAGGGAAAACGCCAGTGAAGCCTAAAATAAAAAAGAAGCAGCTTGGGCCCCCCCCAAAATCCATACCAGACCCTTATCCAGGCATGCAACCCCCGCGTGACGTCACTTCCCCAGCATGCACCAGTCCATGATGTCAGAAGGGGATGTGCCACCGGGTGATGTAGCTAGTTGGCCCCCACCCCTATCCTATATAAAAAATGTCAAAGCGCAGAGCAGGCATTCGGCAGGTAACCTCCCAGGAGGCAGAAGCATTTTCGATTTTTCAGGTCTGGCGGGCGGCGTGATTGACAATGGATTTACATTGAGGCACACAATGTTTTTTTTTTTTAATAAAGGATTTATCAAACACTGTCTCTTGTGTTTTTAACTTCTTGACACCTTTTTGGTGAATGGGTAGGGGTACTATGTACCCTATACTCATTCACATGGGGGGGCTGGGATCTAGGTGCCCCCTTGTTAAAATGGGTTTCCAGATTCCAATAAGACCCCAACCTGCAGACCCCAACATCCACAGCCCAAGGTTGTCAGGAGGAGGCCCTTGTCACGATGAACATGAGGACAAGGTACTTTGGGGAGTTGGGGTGCTTTGGGGTGTTGAGTGCATGTGGCCGGGTATGGTTCAGGAGGGAGGGTGCTCGCTCATCCCCTCCAGGTTCCTGACCTGCAGCCTGCATGCCTGGATAAGGGTCTGGTATGGATTTTGGGGGGACCCCACGCCATTTTCTTTTTACATTTTGGCATGGAGTTCCCCTCCAAACCATACTAGACCCGAAGGGCCTGGTATGGACTGGAGGGGAACTCCACACGTTTTGTTTCTTTTTTTTTCAAAAGCCACAAGTCATTTCAAATTGGATTTGACTAGTTTTTTTTTTATTTAGGAATCCTACTTAACAGGCAGACTAAGGGGACCCCTCAGGCACTATATTTAAAATAATTTTTCATTGTTATTGTTAAAATCACTGATCCTGGAAAAAAAATTGTTACATTTTTTTTATTGATACATGTCCCCCAGGGCAGTACCCAGACCCCCATACCCCTTTTAGGGCCAATTACTTGTATATAAGCCTTTTCCTGATCGTCTCCCATATACTTCAATGGGGTTTGCTGTTTGGGTTAGAACATTTCCCCTGTTTGGGAGTTCTACTGTGAACCGAACAGGGGGGTGTTCGTCCTATCCTTATTTATTAACACTCCAATATCCTAATGGTCTGGGTGGTCTATCACTCCAAAATACCCATAGCATCGGAGAGGGTGATAAGAAATTGAGAAGAACTGCAAATTTATTATATACTGTCCATATTAAGTGGACAGTTAAAGCGGTAGTAAACTTCAAAAAGAAAAAGATTTCCCCCTGCAAGGTAAAGGGATAATGTGAAAGACTTACCATGAAATGGAGCCCTCCAGCTGTGACCGCTGCAGAGGCTTTCATCTTCACCAGGTCTTCTTCCGGGTTCACGGGTTGTGGCCGCTTGACTGGCCAAGCCGCAATGATGTTACTCCCGCACATGTGCGCAGGAGTCACGGCCACGGCATGGAGCTCTGATGGAACAGCACGGGTTTGCTGTTCTTTCAGAGAGCATGTGCCAGTGACACCAGCTGCTGCTCACTAGAATATCTCCTAAACTATGCTTTTTACTAAGCTTACCTGTAGGTAAAAATAAAAAAGTACAGTTTACTACCACTTAAAAGCGGTAGCAAACCACACGTGAGTACAAAAAAAAAATCCTGGCAAAGCAATGTCATAATGTGCTAGTAGGCATCGCATATTATCACATTATGATAGACTTACCTTAGAATGAAGCCCTCCCGTGCCGCAATGTCACCGTTGTGACAGCTGACATCTTCCCTTCTTTCTGGGTTCGCAGCCTCCGGCTACATGAGTGGCCGGGGGTGCAATGATGTCACTCCCACATATGTGCGTAGGAGCTGCTGTTTCCGGCACGGGTTCTGAAGGTCCAGGACTGTAATGCTGTAAATTCAGCAGAAGCTGTAGCTCTTCAAGACAGCAAAAGTAAGTCAAAAAAGCACTAAGTATAATTAGTTCTAGACCCACTGAATGCAGAGGTTGACCAACAGCTTGCAGAAAGGATATCTGCCCTGAAATGAAAAATCCAGTCCAATGATAGCCGTATGCAGTCGGCATGCTACCATTTCCATTGTAGAGAAATGTAAATATTCCTGCGCTTAGGAGGAAATATATATATATATGTAGCGGGGTGTTCAATTTAGGGGGGTGTCTGAGTGGTAGTTAGGCTCAGACACACTATTGTTAGGTAAATGGACCATTTCTGTGCCATGGGAGCTAGTGTTGGTGTATAGTTCCCTGGGGCCTACAGGTGGCGCTGTCGCCATAGGTCCGGGTTGAACCACAATACAAGGTTGTGCCTTTTCTTGTCCCCTCTCAACAGCAGTACGGTGGGGCGGAGAACCTGCTGTGCCTGTCGGGAGAGGGTATAAAAAGGGCCGGCCATTTTCCATTGGGGGGGTCTTCGTCCACGCCCAGGCACCTTCAGCCTGGGTGTGTGGGTGTCATCTCCGGGTGCCCTAGGCCCGGAGGCCTGGTTCCTGTTCTATCCCAGACATCTTCAGTCTGGGGTGAGGTACTAATTTGGAGGCCCGGAGCCCAGCACCTTCGGCTGGGTTCCGCCAGGGATCGAGGACTCCCAGGGTGCCGCCTTGCGAGGGGACCCGTATCTGGGATGAGGAGGCCAGGGAGGTTACCTGTACCGAAGACCCAGCGCAGAGACGTGGTGACAGTGTGGGCCTCTGGTAACTCTCCGGAGGGATGTCTTCTCCCTCCCACGGGCCAAGTACTCTCTAGAAGGAAGTTCGCTTACAGGTCAGTGGCGGTGGCCTAACAGGGCCGTGCCCTATTCACCCGGTCAGTGGCAGTGACCTGTTCTCCAAGTCAGTGGCAGTGACTTCCTATTCACCTGGTCTGTGGCAGAGACCAACCTCATGGTCTGTGGCAGAGATCGTGCGCCAAAGCTGTTTGTGAAGCCTAAACAGTCAAAGAACCTGATTCAAGTTTGTGCCTGGACCTCCTCCCACCTAAGCTGTCCTGTGTCTTGTTCCAACCTGTCTGCTGTCAAAGAGGCATATTTATTATCCGTGTGAAATAAATATAGAAGTTGGACTTTCAGTTGGTGTGGACAGTTACATTACTGGGGGAAACATAAGGACTTGCATCTACCCATGGTAGAGGTGAGAATCATCCTAGGGAGGATTCAACTCCAGCCGCAGGCAGGCCCGAAAACTAACACCTTACTCAGGAGGGTACGGGCTTGTTGTGCGGTGTGCCTCTCCCCTCCCTGCGAGGAGCCGAATCACACACACAAAGGCGGGAAGGGGGAGAGGTGGGGCGCTACATATATACAAAAAGTTTGTTTCAGAACAGCAACAAAAAGGTCACTGAACAACCCGCTGCTTGCCAAATAAACCTTCCTGGGATGTGAGGAGCCGTGGACATTGGAAGCATGCTGCAGCCATATACTTTATCTTGGTAGCAACTAGCTGGGAAATTGTGTGATCCATACACGGACTTCACCTGGATCCAGCCTTATATGCTGTCTACCCCTGTGGGGGTGCGAGGAGCTGGTGAGTAGGGACCCTTGTGGGGGAGCACCTATAAAGTCACTGGAAAATTTGCTGGCACCTACTAAAACTCACTTTGGAGACTGGAATCACTTATTTAATATATACTTATATTTTTTATATACCCTAGGAAGTGAACTTTATACGTTGTTATACATATATTTTTATATTCCTGTCACTATATAGTCACTTCTTTTTTGGTTATATGCAACGTATCACATACTGTGGATTACACTTGGATGAATCATAGTACATATTAGCTGTTTATTTTAATATTTTTACTTTACCTATTCAATACTTTTTTGGATCAATTCCAGCAACTAGGTTGCTGCTATTGTAATAGCACATAAGGGTATAACCCCCCATTGTTAGCATTAGGCCCATTGCGGCCTTGGTAATGATGGGCATCTGAGTTCATTTATTTCCCTTCACACACACTTTTGCTCAGCCACAAGTTTACCTGTGTATTAAGCGGGACCCACCTAAATTAGGGGTGGTGTCCTATTAGTTATTTTCTCCTATTTTCAAATATAGTATGTTTTATTCTGAACCCTCTGGGACACACCTGAGGAGTGAGCAGCGCCATACCCCACAGCAATTACCATTTCCATTGTACTTGCACTACCAATTTTCTTTCTTTCTTTCACTGATCTGACTGCCCTGATTATGACCATGGTTCGAAAAAAAAATCATCCAGTCATTTGTTGTATGGCCAACTTTACATGATTATAGTCAAGATCTCTATGTCTTTTTAAACTTACATCTAAGTAGAGAAAATGCATTCTTGTCTTTCTACTGGATATATTTTTAATGCAGTATAGAACAAAATAGATTAACAGTTTAATTAAAATCACACAGGGATTAAAGAGGATTTCAGGAGGATATATTTATATTACAGATACTCTAACAATTTAGGATTGTATCCAAAATCTATCTGCTTTTTCTGGAATGAACAAAAAGACTGGGTAAATTATGAGCTTAATAAAGCTTTTGGGACTTGTACTTTTCTTAAGATCAGTAGTACAGTCTTGATTTACAGTATGCAAGAAAGGTGTCTGCTGCACGGCTAAATAAAAAAAAGGGGAAAAAAAGCACAGATGGAAACATAAATATTTAAATGTGGTGTTTTTAAAATGTCTTCAATAGATTCAGTTAAAAATAAATAACCTGCCATTTTCTCTGCAACACATTTAGATGTGCAAAAACCACTGGATTGATTTAATGGATACACCAATGCATGACGGGAAATGAAAAAAATATAAAGATGGATTTCCTTGAAGCTAACTATGTTTATTGCTTAGATGGCTCATCACATTCATCTTCTTTACCAGTACATGTCAAGCGAAAAGCGCATCAAACAGAAGAAATACACTGTGCAAGTTTAACTGACGCTCATAGGGTCCGTGAGTTATGAACCAAGGACAATACTGTATTCAGTGATATACTCAATAACTTATACTTCCAAAATCGAAAATATTTTTCCTTAAAACTCTCTCTTGCATAACAACAAAAACAAAGCGCTATTCACATAAAGTGCTGTTTTATCTAACACTGTAACTAGATGGCCATATACAGAACAAATTTTTTTTACAATAGTGAATGATAACTCAAGCTCTCAAGGAACCAAAATGACCATCTGCTATTTATTGGAATAAGAAATATTGTTTGAAGCCGTTTTCCAAATTATTGGAGACTATAGCGCTACAGAAGGTCATTTCTGATTTATTACCAACAATGAGGTGGCACAAGCTGTCTACACATGTAGTGAATCTGTCCATTTAGGGAATGTTAAAACACATTTTATTTTCCCTGAAAATTTAGGGCTGCATAAAGAGAGCAAAATGTAGAGTGGTATTCAAACCATTAACCTCGTGCGCATGCGCGGGGACTCGGAGAAGGACGTGTGCTGACCGAGCTCCCGGCACCCCGACCCACCAGAGCTAACGATAGCGCAGGCACTGAGGTCCGTGAGCCAGGACCGATCCCACACCAGCCCCGAAGTGGCGATGAACCGTAGGGCACAGGGGCAGCCGCGGAAAGGACACGATACGCAAACTACAGCCCAGAAGAGAGCAGGGCCTTCCCCTACAGCACAGCCGCGATCCAAGATGGCGCCGGGTAAGCCAGACACACGAGGCAGCACGGCAGCAGCCAGATTCGACGGCGCTACACAGAGAGGAGACAGGCAGCTAAATCTGGAGCCAACTAGGGATCCATTCTCCTCACAATCCTCGGGAGAGGTGGAGACCGGACAGCGGGGTGAGTCACTATCACATCCCCCATCCCCAGCCATATACGCTGATAGACATGACTCTCCAAACTCCCCTGCCTCCCCTGCCTCCTCCATGGATAGGAACATGGCAGACTTAGCAGAAGTCCTCATTAGCCAATCCAGCCAATCCAGCCAGGATATGCCAATTCCCCAGCTCTCACACTATTCCCCTGATGCTGTACTGTTGGGCAGATTCTCCACCATGCTGCAGCAGGAGCTCTCTAAGGCCTGCACATTAATCACCACTGACCTGAAAAAAGACATCCATAGCTTGGGAGAGCGTTTTGAGCTAATTGAAACCAAAGTGGATGGAGCCATCAAAAGGGTCAACCAGAACTCAGCCATGGTGACAGACCTCCAGGATAGATTAGAAGAGGCATTCACAAAAATTGAAGATTTGGAGAATCGTTCTCGTAGGTACAATATCCGCGTGCGTGGCCTCCCTGAAACTCACACAGATCTAGAGGGGGCTGTAAAAGACCTGATGAAAACCCTTATCCCTGATATAGCCAACCACCACATGGAAGTTGATCGCGTTCACCGAGCACTGACAGCCCCAAGGGCCGACGGCCTACCACGAGACATTATTGTTAAGCCACATCACTACCGCATTAAGGACAAGATGATGCTTGCGGCTCGCAACAGGCCGGACCTGTCGCTATTTGGAACACCAATACAGCTCTTTACAGATTTGGCGCCATCAACGGTCCAGAAACGCAGAAACCTACGGCCATTACTCCAGCAACTTATGGCCAAACAGATTAAGTATCGATGGTCGTTCCCTTTTAAGTTATCATTCACTTACAACGGAAAGTCCCACTCCTTTTCCACGTTCCAAGCAGGCGAAGACCTACTGCTTAGTCTCGGCATCATTGCACGGGACTCTCCGACTCCGATTTCATCTCCCCCTCGTCTGGATCATCGTCCCCTCTCCCCGATATGGCAGGATCGCACACGCTCACAGGCCAGAAATGCTCGCCGGAATACCTGAGTATTATTGCTCTTCTCTCTTTTTGCTTTTTTGCCCCCTTTTGGGAACTGTTAGTGCTTGATTGCACAGATTTGGCCTGGGCCCATGGTGGACTATGGGCCTGATGGGGCCATCGTTACCGTTCACAGTTCACAGGTTACAAAGTCACGGGTTACAAAGTTACTGGAGTTCCTGGTTCTTCGGACTGGCTGCCAGCCGAATATTTTACAACCCCGACGGGCCCAACCTGGTCGAAGAAATTTTGCTTTTTGCTTTTTAGCAGTCTGGGGGCCTTAGTCGGACCGCAATGTGTTCCCCTGTTGGGCTGTGGCTCGGGGGCCGGAACGACCGATGGGGACCCTTCCGGCCCCGGCGCCACTGGCCTTGGGAATGCATGTTCCTATAGACAGCCTGTTATGTTAAAACTGTATTGATTGATTTTGTCATTTCCGATATGACCTCGAATAGCCTGCTCGTACAGAGTGTAATCATATTTGGGTCGGGGTGGTCATGCTTGCCACCCAACTGCAAGACTACCTGTCCTACGACAAGGATGGTACCCTTGCACCTAATTTGCCGGATGTTGTCTCCGGCAGGGGTTATTCCCCATTCCTTCATTCATCAGCTAGGATTGAGTTATATTGGTTGTTTGGGCCTAAGGCCTATGTATATGTTTTTTTGCTTTTATTTTTGTTTCTCTTCTTCTCTAATGCCTTTTCCTTCTCTCCCTTCCCCCTCTTTCTTCGGAGCCTCGGTTCAGCGCCCTTCCCTTATGTCATGGTCTGAGAGGTCACATAGCCGAACAGTCATCATTATCGGGACCCTTCTCGCTTCATTCATTATGCAAGGTAAGAGTGCTCTGCCCCACCACGATGGCCACCACATATAACACAGACTATTCGATAGTTAGCCATAATGTACATGGATTTAACTCCCCTACTAAAAGAACTAAGGCTTTCCAGTTTTATCATAAACAGAAGGCTGAAGTCCTGCTATTACAGGAAACTCATTTCTCCAATGTCTCAGCGCCCCGTTACCTCAATGGGAAGTATCCACAGTTTTACTTGGCAGGGGGTCGGGAAAAGAAGGGCGGTGTAGCCATCTGCTTTTCGAAACGGACCCCCTTTACCCCCATCGCTATCGTTAAGGACAAGAGAGGTAGATATATTATGGCAGTGGGGCGGCTCCATGACCAGGAGGTGTCCTTTATATCATACTATGCCCCGAATACTGGACAGCCGGAATTCTTTTGCAAAATGCTGAAGATTCTTATGCCCAAAGTCCAGGGTCAGGTCATTATGGGAGGCGATAGTAATATTCCCTTGGACAGAATTATGGATAAATCGGACTCCTCTAGACCAACATTGAAACGCCCACCGACTGGAAGCAGCAAGGTTGCACGTCTGTTTCATTTCTATGACCTCATCGACGCCTGGCGAGAAAATAACCCTACGGTCAGAGACTTTACACACTTTTCACAAGCCCATCACACTTACTCGAGGATAGACCACGTTCTAGTACGTACGCCTTTGCTACCATTTATTAAGTCGGTTAAGATTTTATCTACCCCTTGGTCTGATCATTCCCCGATAAAACTCTCTACTTCAGGGCTATGGACTAAATCTAGACCCTCCCCGTGGAGACTTAATGTGAGCTTGCTGAATGACCCTACAATCTTTTTAGAGATTCAAAAGGAAATACAGGAATACTTTAGACTTAATAAGGCATCGGACACATCCCCCGCAATTAACTGGGTAGCTCATAAAGCAGCGATTAGGGGCATATTGTTACAAGTGGCAGCCAGGATTAAACGCAATAGGGAACAGGCAAATAAGATTCTGGAAACTAACTTAGATAACTTACTTAGTGAACAGCACAGAAATCCCCTGGTAGATATAAGGCATAAAATTGATGAGGCTCGACTAGCACTAAATCTTAGCTTGACTACTCAAGCGGAGAAACATATTAGTTGGTCTAAGCACAGGTTCTATACGATGGGTGATAAACCTACCACAATGTTAGCTAGAAAACTGGTTCCTCGACCGTACACACCGACTTTGCCTAAACTACGACTATCCACGGGCCTAACCTCCCAGAACCCCGAACGGATAATTGGAGAATTTCACAAATTTTATGCTAAGCTGTATGGAGTGCAGGACAAGTTCGATTCATCTGAAGCGAGCACATTCTTTCGCGACTTACAGCTGCCTAAATTGACACAAGCCCATGCGGAACTGATGGACGGTGCTCTTACAGAGCCTGAAGTCAGGGCTGCAATCAAAACCCTACACCCTACCAAGGCCCCTGGGCCAGATGGATTCCCGGGTCACTACTATAGGAAATATCACGATCTTCTGGCCCCACATCTCTGTACTTACTTTAATGACCTGAGAAGCGGCAGCAAGCTCCCCAGCCATGAAAATGTAGCCTATATAAGTGTTATCCCGAAACCAGGAAAGGACCATACAGACTGTTCCAATTATCGCCCAATTTCTCTGATCAATACGGATCTTAAGATTCTAACCAAAATACTGGCCCAGAGACTTAATACTTTTCTTCAGTGTTATATCCATCCTGACCAAGCAGGTTTTGTCCCGACAAGACAGGCATCGGACCAAACCCGCCGGATAATTAACCTTATCTCGGCGGTTCGGTCTGATTGGGATGGAAAGGGGACTAGGAGGGGAATGTTACTTTCATTGGATATCCAGAAGGCATTCGATTCTATCTCCTGGGACTATCTTTTTGATGTTCTTACACGCTTTGGATTTGGGAGACGCTTTCTGGATCTCCTTCACATATTATATGATTCCCCCAGTGCCTCGCTAATGCTCAGAGGATATACATCCCAAACATTTCCTATCAGGAGAGGAACTAGACAGGGCTGCCCGTTGTCGCCACTATTATTCGCCCTGGCGATTGAACCACTAGCGCTCAAAATTCGCGCCTGCAGAGATATACAGGGCATTTATTGCGGAGACTATGAACACAAATGTTTACTCTTTGCGGACGACTTGTTGCTGACCTTGACCTCACCGATCACATCCCTGCCTAACTTGTATGCTATTTTGCAGCCTTTCTCCAACATTTCCGGGTTGGCAATTAATCATAGTAAGTCAAGAGCACTGAACTTATCTTTGCTAAGCTCCACTCAGGCTACGCTTGAAAAATCATTTCAATTCCGATGGGAATCCACAGCTCTCCCTTATTTAGGCATACAGCTGACCTCATCTATTGGTGAGTTGTACAAAGAGAATTATCCAGCCCTTTTCAAACGGCTAACAGCTGACATGGCTAAGTGGCAGGTTCACCCGCCATCGTGGTTTGGCAGACTTCACTCAATTAAAATGAATGTTCTACCTCGATTATTGTATTTCTTCCGTACCTTGCCAGTTTCATTGGCCCGTGATGACCTTAAACGATTCCAGAATAAAGTACTACAGTTTATTTGGGGTGATAAGAGACCCAGGGTGAATAGGAGCACTCTATACACGTTGAAGCGGAGAGGAGGACTTGGTCTTCCAGACTTATTAAAATATTTTTATGCTGCCCAGATAGCACAACTTACAAGGTTTCACTCCCAACAGGCACAGGCCATTTGGATGGCTATGGAATCTTATTCCTGCCGTCCCAAACCTATTT
This sequence comes from Rana muscosa, assembly GCA_029206835.1. Classification (NCBI taxonomy): domain Eukaryota; kingdom Metazoa; phylum Chordata; class Amphibia; order Anura; family Ranidae; genus Rana; species Rana muscosa. The sequence continues at coordinate 183,720,930 of CM055121.1, forward strand.
CTTATATTTTATGGCTCCCTATCAAGGAGCGACCTCCTATACTTTGCCCTACTTTATCCATGTCACTGGAACTATGGGACAGACTCTCCAGATCTCACAAATTCAAATCTCCTCATTCTCCACTGACACCTCTGCTTCAAAATAAAGCATTCACCCCGGGTCTCACTCCACTAGCGTTCGAATGGTGGACTAATAAGGGTTTTAAGTGTATTGCTGACTTGTGCGATCATAGAGGTATGCTGACCGAACGGACTATGGCTGACAGACATCAAATGCCTCCAGCGGAGGGTTATAGGTTCGCCCAAATCTCACATTATGTACAAACCCTGGCTCGCAAGAGCAACCTAGCAACCCAAACTCCCATGGAACATCTATGCAAAAATTATGATAAAATTAAAGGACATTTATCTGCTATATATTCGATATTGCTGAGTGTATCGACAAAGCTGACTTATATGGTCCAATGGGAGACCGACTTGCAGGAAACCCTGGATCTGGACGAATGGCATAGGATAGCCGAGACAGCATCTCGTTCGCTCGTCAATACTTCAATAATTGAGGCCAATTATAAGGTTCTACTGAGGTGGTATATGGTGCCGGTCAGACTGGCAACTTTTGTCTCAGGAGCTACCCCGTTGTGCTTTAGAGGATGTGGCCAGATGGGCACCACCTATCATATTTGGTGGACATGCCCAAAGGTCCGGAGGTTTTGGATCAGGGTGTATAATTTAGTTTACTCCCTTACCCAACTAAACCTAACTAAATCAGCTAAGCAAGCACTACTGGGGGGAGGGGATGTGGAAGCCTCCAAGTCCTGCAAGAGGCTCTTGACATTTATTTTTATTTCAGCCAAAATCACTATTGCTAGGAACTGGAAATCGGCAGCTCTACCATTCGATCAGCTTAAAGGCAAATTGTCTTGGTTGATGCTAAACGAACGCTTGACCGCTCTGGCCCAAGATAAAATGAAACTGTTTCATGGAGTTTGGGACCCATGGCTTCGTTACCTAACTAATGACCCGGGGATGTTTACAGCATAGCCTAGGGGATTAGGTTGAGATGTCTGGATGCTGAATCGGGGCTCCTCCCCCCCCCTCCCTCCCCCCATTCCCCCCTCCTCAACTGTCCTTTCCTTACTCTGTCTCCTTCCTTCTATTCTTTGTCACTGTCCTCTTTCCTCTCTTTTGAAATTTGTTTATTGTTTATTTTTGGAGTCAGATCCAGACCTTAGAGGTTTGTGCTGCTCCCTGTTTTCTCAGCTCCTACGGGACCATTGTCAGTCTGATCAGACCTCTGGGCTGCCCACACGGCCGGCTGAGTTGCGCCCCCCCGATAGATGGATGGGGGGGCGGCTCATCTGGGTGGACGGTTCAGATATGATCTGCGATGCTAATAGGGGTTAACGGCTCTACGGAGCTTCGGACTACTCCAAGGACCCCTACACTTGGTGATCTTCATTGTGTTACCCCAAATGTTGATTGTGACTGTACAATGTTATGTGGCGACTTTTATACATTTTGTATGACAAAACTTGAATAAAAAGATTGAAACACAAACCATTAACCTCTTTAGGACCCATTGTACTGCGGATGGGTTGCTCCTACAGGCACAGCAACATACCTGTACGTTGCTGGCCTCTTCTGGGTACAGGGCATGCAGGGAGAAGAGACAAATATATTTTTAGTAAAAAGCAGTACATAATACACACATTAACACTTGTTAGACACACGCTTAACCCCTTGATTACCCCAAGATGTTCACTCCTTGCCAGCCAGGGTCATCAGTACAGTGAACCATAGTTTGTAAACGGTATACCTTTCATGCAAACCAATCAATATACACTTGTAGGGGATTTTTTTTTACCAAAGACATGTAGCAGAATACATTTCGGCTTAAATTTACAAAGACATTCGATTTTTTATTTTATTTTGATTGTATATGTTTATAGCAGGAAGTAAAAACAAATATATTTTTTTGTTTGTATATTGAAATATGAAAAAAACCCAGTGGATCAAATACCACCAAAAGAAAGCTCTATTTCTGTGGAAAAAATTACAATTTTCATCTTGGTAAAGTGTTGTATGACCGCACAATTACCAGTTAAAGTTGTGCAGTACTAAAAATCCAAAAATAGCCTGGTCATGAAGGGGGTAAAACCATTCGGAGCTCAAGTGGTTAAACCTTTATATATTGTTAGATTGGACTTGGATTTGTTGGAGGTGTAAGTTCACTGAACTAATAAAGAGGTAGCGGCATCCCTTATAAGTTAAAAAAATGCCTCTGGCTGACCCTAAGAAGTTTGTTAAAATGTTATAGGCAGCCATTTTTGGGTATCCCAAACCTCATTTAAGAGGAAGAACTCTAAAACTTTTATTTGGGGAACTCTGGTCACAGAATATATGTAGCGCCCACCCCATTTAGGGGTGCTATATACCCAAATTTAGGGGCTGGTCTGAGATACTAGTTAGGCTCAGACCATTCTCAATTTATAGGTTGTGCTGTTTTATTTCCAGGATGGTATACTGGTGTGCAGTTCCCTGTGGCCTATAGGTGGCACTGCCATAATGGGTCAGGGTTGAACCGCTGGTATTAGTTCTGTGCCTTGGGTGTCCTCTCTCGGCAGCGGTACAGTGGGTGTGGCCGACCTGCTGTGCATGCTGGGAGAGGATACATAAGGGGCAGACGCCGCCTGGGAGGGGTCTTTGTTCCAGTGTTGGAGTCCTGGTGCGTGGCGCATGGCCCTCCAGGCCATGGGGCCAAGTGTGCATCAGTCCCAGGCACCTTTAGTCCTGGGGCTGCAACTTCAACACTGGGCCCAGCACCTTTAGCTGGAGCCCGCTTTGAGAAGGAGAAGTCCCAGGTTGTCCCTCGCGAGGGAGCCCGCTTCTAAGAAGAGGATTCCGGGGGAGGACCTTTCTGACGAAACGGTGAGAGTTCACGGTGAAGGAAGGGGCCCGGTAACTCTCTGGAGGGATTCTTCTATCCACCAAGGGCCTAGTAATGTGCTACTGCTGGCACCTGTCTTTAAGTATCCAGAAGCTAAGAGGTTCAGGATCTGATAGATTCTGTGGCAGAGAGTCTCCCGAATGCATCTAAGAAAGAACTTGATCAAACGTCCGAGCATCACTTCGGCTGCTAGGATTCACTTTGTAGGAGACTATCCGGGTGAGACTCAGGGATAGAGTAGTGATTGTGCTATCCATTGTGCCTGGACTAACCTCCCAAACCTTGCTGTCCTGTCTCTCTTCCACCCTTTACCTATCTGCTGAACATTGAGAAAATAAACTCAACATTGGAGTTTAAAGTGGTGTGGACATTGGAATTACTGAGGGGAATACAGAGACTTGTCCCTATATCCTAGGAGACGAGAACCAACTGATAGAAGAACCTAGCTGTGGGACCCAAATACATAACACCGCTTAACCTCCTCATCCAAGAGGGTACGGGCATATAGTGCGGTGTGCCTTTTTCCTGCAATTGAGCCAAGGCAAGGGAAAAGGGTCCGTGTGCTACATATATAATCCACGAAACCCCTATATTTAGTATATGGTGTAACACATGACCTTATTAGTGCACCAACTTAGGCCCCTTTCACACTGGGGCGCGAGGTGCGCTGGTGGTATAGCGGCGCTATTTTTAGCGGCGCTATACCGTCGGAATTGCGGCGGTATTCGGCCGCTAGCGGTGTGGTTTTAACCTCCGCTAGCGTCCGAAAAAGGGTTAATACCGCCGGCAATGCGCCTCTACAGAGGCGCATTGCCGGCGGTATAGCTGCGGTTTCCCATTGATTTCAATGGGTAGGAGCGGTGGAGGAGCGGTAAACACACCGCTCCTTCACCGCTCCAAAGATGCGGCTAGCAGGACTTTTGGAGCGGTCCTGCTAGCGCACCGCTCCAGTGTGAAAGCCCTCAGGCTTTCACACTGAGACTGCAAGGCAGGAGTTTTTCAGACGATATTTAGGCGCTATTTTTAGTGAAAGGGGCCTTACAAATGATGCAATTGTCCACATATGAGCTTTTAATTAATGCCCATTTAGGGGGCTGAACAAAAAAAAAGACTAATGCCGCGTACACACGATAGTTTTTAATGTCATTGAAAAAACTGCATTTTTCTCGACGTGATTTTTCGTGTTTCCTCTCAAGCCTACCTTGCCTACACACTATCGTGGAAAAAAATGTTTGAGTAAAGCGTGGTGACGTACAACGGCACTATAAAGGGGAAGTTCCATTCGGATGGCGCCACCATTCATGTTAGTAAAGTTTGTTGAGAGACGATTCGCGCTTTTCAGCCTCGTGCTTTTCAGTCCGTTACAGCGTGATGAATGTGCTATCTCCATTACGAACGCTAGTTTTACCAGAACGAGCGCTCCCTTCTCATACTTGATTCTGAGCATGCGCATTTTTTTTCACGTCGGTAAAGCCCACACATGCCCGTTTTTTCTGACGAGAAAAACGACGATGTAAAAAAACAACGTGAAAAATTAGAGCATGTTCCAATTTTTCTCGTTGTGATTCTCGGCGTTTTTCTCGTCGGGAAAAATGCTGGAAAGCTCACACACGATAATTTTTAATGACCATTTAAAAAAATGAAATTTTTCACGTCATTAAAAACGATCGTGTGTACGCGGCATAACAGATTACTCCATCTAGTATAGCATGGATAGATGAAAATAAAGATTCCTCCATCCACACTATACAGCACAAATGGATGAATCTCCCGCTGTGGATATTGTATTTTGACAGCCAGCCCCACCAGCTGTCAAAATGAACAGTGGCTGCATCTGATTGGATTGCAGATGTTTTTTCAGCTGACAATTTTCTTCCTGGCTCTGTTTTTCAGTCAAGGGGTGTTCATAGGAGGCGACTGACAGGGCCACTCACTGAGCAAATTACCTATTATGTGGGTCCAAATCTGAACATGCTACTGTCTCTCAATAGTCTCCCACTGCTCAGATCAAACAACAGTCTGATATGGCCTCGTATCTATTCCAGGCACAAGTAAATTAGATAAGAACTCCCAGCATGTTCTCTTTAAACACTCCCTCATTCACAATGGGGTACACAGGAGCCCTAACTGACTGAAGCCAGTTATAGGTTTGGGCAGTTGCAAAGGCCAGTTGTAGGTGGGGGCAGTGGCCATTTATTTGTACTGTTGGAATACTGATGAGGGGACACACTGGACACTTTTGCTGCGATTGTGCTATAGGCTGGGTGTCCAGTGCGCCCCTGTGACTTTAAAGAGGGGTGGGCTCCCTCCAGACTTACCTGCTCTCTTTCTATCCATTATTATGGATGTGCTTCTACTATGGAGGCTCTCAAAACTTTATAAAGTTAGCACTGCAGATAATACTGAATATAGTGGGTTATTGTGTTATATGCTGGGTGCCCAGTGTGCCCCTGTGACTTTAAGGAGGGGTGGGCTCCCTCCAGATTAACCTGCCCTCTATTTATCCTTTATTATGAATTTGCTTTTACTATGGAGGACGTCAAAACTCTATGGAGTTAGGACTGACGATAATACTGGGGTGCCGTGAAGTGGCTTTGTGCAAACTAAACTCCTGTTTTAACGCAAATTGTTAGACAGGAGAATTTGGTTGGCTGCAGACTGGATGGTGAGTTGAGCTGGAAATTTTCTTTCATTTTATTTGACATGCGTTGCCCTTCTATGTGCTTCTTGCTGTGAATAGTAATAATGCTGTGAATGTGTATAGGTGTGAGCAGTGGCCATTTGTTTGTACCGTGTTCAATGTGTGGGCCTTTTGTCAATTATGTTCCTTCTTTCTTGTTCTAAGCTATCCAGCACACTTTCTCTGCCAGACTTGACTCTTTCAGTGTCATTTACCATTTTTGCACTGTATCAGCCAGTGCTTCCATCATATACAGGAGTATATAAAGCAACAAGACATCAATGGTCTTTAACGACTTTTTAACAAAGATATAACTGGAATAATATGTGCATATTTCAATATATCTGACAAGTTCAGCTTGAATAGCAATAAAAGTTTCTGCAGAAATACAACTTAAGGCAGTCTAAAATCTACAAGAACCAACTGTCCAATATACACATGGAAAATCAATTTCCGCTTTGCCTCCATTCCCTGCTAAAGAAAGGAAATTAAATATTGCTTTTATTAACTAGGATTCTCATTGTAAAATCTATAAAGTCAGACACCTGATTGTTGAACTTGAAAATTAACAGGCCTCTAAATTTGTGCTTTATTTGGTAAAAAAAAAAAAAAAAAAGGATTCACAAAGAAAAGAAAGCAAAAGCATATGATGGGTGTTTGACAATTGATCATTTTCTATAAATGAAATAACACAATAAAGTATAGATCGCTTCCAAACAAAGTGGTTCATAAGAACCAGACCTCAAATGTTTATAATTACTAGCTAAGTGAGTTAGCCACTCATAATTGAAAGCCTTGTTGTTTTCTAATGTGAGTAATAAAACAGCGAGAATAAGCAATTATTGGCTAAGTAATAAAATGGCAGCCAGTAAGATGGTAATAACTCTGGAAACACAATTATTTACAAAGGGGAAGAGAAGAGAAATAAAAAAATTTGCAGAACAGTTGGTTTTCTCTTCCACTGCACAATTTGCTTTGCTGGAATATATGTGGTTGTGTCTGGCATGATCAATAAAATATCAACATAATGAAAAGAAAGACATTTATCAGCACTATGTTTTTCCTGCTAGTAATGTCTAGTTTAATGTTAGGCATATCACACAATAGTTTAGCTAATCAGCCTAAGACATTTTCTGTGTATGTGCACATATATATCCCATTCAGGAGGTGGATGTAATTACAGAAAAAATAACAATATCCTGTATTAATAAACAGTGGCGGTGGTGGAGGTGAGGAAGGGGAGTTATTCTTCAAAAAGAAAATATTCCATTCCTTTGAGGGACAAAGGATGAAAAAACATGCCCTACACTTTGTGCTCCAGAGCTTCCTATAAGGATTCAGTTGTGCTTAGATCTGATAAATGAGGTGGCAGCAGAAGACCTTTACCTGGGCAGTCATAAAGCTACTCTCAATTTTATGCAGCAGTGCATACCGGTACATTATCATCCTGGACTATAGAAACATCAAGAAGGAACAGTTAACCATTGGGCATTGTAAACTTCATCGCCTTTAGCCATTATAGATCTTTCAAAGCAATCACTAGACCCATTGGGGTTGATTAACTAAAGGCAAATAGGCTCTTTATTTTGCAGGGGAAGTTGTACCGTGCAATGGAAGTTGCCCCAGAGCTTAGTAAATGGGGTGAAGTTTGCAAATTGAACAGTCTATTTTCCTTTAACCATTTTAAGACCACCCCATAGCAGTTTTACTGCTACAGGGTGGCTCTCCTGTGCAGAATCACGTACAGTATATAAACGTGATTCTGCACTTCCACCTGCAGGGGGCGCGTGTGCTGCCGGGGGGCGTTTCTGCTGTGAATATTAACAGCAGAAGCCAAGCTGCAGATGCCGGGTACTGGATGTCCTCTGGCACCTGCCGATCGTCGGTAATACACACAGAACTGATATCTGCCTATGTAAACAAGGCAGATCTCAGTTCTGACAGGGGGGAAGGAATGGATTTGGTGTTCCTGCAAAGCTGGGAACAAAACTCATCTCTTGCCTTAGTAAAAGCACTTAAAGGGGTTGTAAAGGTTCGTTTTTCTTTGTTTTCTTTGTCTGAATTTCTCACTTCCTGTTCCTCCTCAGTAAGCTGTTCAGTAAGCTGTTCTGGCTGACTCCACACCACTCGGATGATGATGTGAAGTTTAGTGAGGAGAAACAGGAAGTGAGAAATTCAGACAAAGAAAAAAAAATATTTAGAAGGTAAATCAAAGAAAAAGGTAAGTGAACCAACAATGCACTAGCTTAAAGGAACCTATTTAGAAAATAAAAAATGAACCTTTACAACCCCTTTAAGACAGTACACAAAAACACTGGCTAGGCACACAGTTAACCCTTTGCCCTAGATGTTTAACCCCTTCCCAGCCAGTGTCATTAGTACAGTAACAGTGCATATTTTTAGCACTGGTCACCGATCAGTGCCATTACTAGTATACAAATAAATAAATAAATAAAAATTCCAATATATATCCACAGTTTGTAGATGCTTTTATCCAAATCGTATCAATACGCTTATTGGGATTTTTCTTTAAAAAACATGTAGCAGAATACATATTTGCCTACATTTATGAAGAAATTATTATTATTATTTTTTTTAATTAAATTTATTTTATAGCAGAAAGTAAAAAATATTGTATTTTTTTTCAAAGTTGACGTTTTTTTTTGTTTATAGCGCAAAAAAACAAAAAAAAAAACGCAGTGTTGATCAAAAACCACCAAAAGAAAGCTCTATTTGTGGGGAAAAAAAATGACATACATTTTATTTGGGTACAGAGTTGCATGACCGCACAATTGTCAGTTAAAATTACTCAGTGCCGTATCGCAAAAAATGGCCTGGTCATCAAGAGGGGTAAATCTTTTGGAGGTCAAGTGGTTAAAAAATCACCCACATTGCTTCCAATGAGATACCTACCCATACGGATGTGGATCACCTGCCATAGCTATTAGCTAGTATAAGATAGAACAGTTATTGCCTTTGTACAGTCTTTCTTTGCACTATGCACTCCAGACTTATTCCTGCAAGCAGAGGTTGTAAACAGTGAACTGGTTAAAGAAAGGCTGTACATTGTAAACCAGGAGTTCTGTGGTTAAAGGTAACTTCTGTTACACTTTCAAATTGGACCTAAGCCTATTCACAAAAAAAAACTATTTTCCAGCCCCTCCCAGTGTGTTATAACTTACCGGTTGGCAGATCCAGGATTCCTCCAGCTGCAATAAAAGATTAATTTTGCAGCAAGCTCAGTGTCTGCTTCAATGCCCATTCTATACCTGTAACAGGGAGGGGGGGGGGGGTTAATCTAAACTACAGAGGTGACAGAACACCAGTGGTTCTTTATATGTGTGCGCCTGTGTGAATTTTGAGCAGACAAAATTCTACTCCACTGGGGCAAGGACTTGGCTACATGCATTAAATACTATTTCAAGTACTGCATAATGTAACAAGGCTACATAAAAACAAGTTAATAAAAATATCTAGATTATGATTCACCAAACTGAATGACCCGACTTACGCAAACCCATTTTCCTATGCTGTAAAGTTTCTTTTTCATTCCAGAAAAATAAAGAGTTTTATTAACAAACAAGAAGAAAAGGATCTTTTTTTTTTTTCTACCTGGAAATCTAGATGATGATTGAAGGCCATTATCCACTTCAGCTTAGGAACTTCACTTTTATGTAACAAATTCTGTGATTGCAGTCTTTGTTGTAATCTTTTCAGATGGTACATACATATCGATAAGGTCAGAAGGCAGCATTCATCAGAACTCCAAGGCTTCAAAGACATACCAAGTAAATTTCAAAATGTAAAAGGACTGGTAAGCCTAATATAAAAGTTTCTTTCATGAGCTCGCAGTACTACTCTTTTATTCAGATTATAATGTTTGAAATAATTTACACTGAACCTTAAATTGCAAACTTAAGCCTCATACACACGATCGGATTTACCGACATCAAATGTGTGATGGCAGGGTTTTTTCGGAAAATCCGACTGTTTGTATGCTCCATCGGACAATTGTTGTCGGATTTTCCGATAACAAATATTTTATAGCGTGCTTTAAAACTGTCCGACAACAAATGTGTCTTGATGCAAAAATGGGAAGAAATTCTGGACAGCCGCACTCCAAAAAAGCTTTTGCCTTTCACACTAACAAACAGTGCTTAGTCATGACTAAGCACTGTTTGTTAGTGTGAAACGCGTCAGCTCTTCTGTCCGTTCTGTTCTGCTGGGGCATGTATTTTTGATGTCCATTTTTGAATAAAAGGCAAAAACTTTTTTGGAGTGCGGCTGTCCAGAATTTCTTCCCATTTTTACATTGTTACATGCATTGCCAGCACCTGGGACTTCTAATCTGGAGGAAAGGCTTTTACTTTTGCTTGAACTTCCTGGAGCGGTAATATCGCTTTCTCTAACAAATGTGTCTTGTTGGATTATCCGATCGTGTGTACACAAGTCGGTCGGAATAAAATACAAAGTACAAACACCCATGCTCTGAACCAATGCTAACCATCAGACAACATTATCAGAAGTTGCCCAAAGGGTGGCGCTAAAGAGCTTAAAAACCATGTCGTTTCGTGTATGTTGGCTGAAAAAGTTCTGCCGTCTGAATGCAGAACTAGTTCACTAGTTCACGCCCTTCAGACAAAATTCCACGGATTTGTCCTATGGAAATCCGATTGTGTGTACGAGGCTTAAGATTCAGTCCATCAGCAAAGCTTATTTGTTTAATTTTCCCCCAAAACCCAATGGTATGTTTCTGTACCTCTCTTCCTGGATACTACAGTTGACCATAGCCTTTAGACTACTATAGAACAGGCAGAGAAAGTGTGTACATTTACCTCCAGCACACCATAATCTTGAGGAAAAGCATAGAAATCAGTTGAAAAAATTAAACACAGACAGTTTTTTTTTCCACGACAAGCTTTGATTATAGCAAACTGGTATTTGATTTACACACAAACTGCTCTGTGCTTTGCCTTAATTAGGAATTTCTGTAAAATCCTAAAACTAAAAAACCCTAACCTCATGGGCTAAATAATGCATTGCTTGGTGCCTGTAACTACCAACAGCAAACTTCAGTTATTCTGAAGACCCGCGAGCCCCCGAAATATTGTCCTGCTGCTTACATGTTTTCTATAAAGCTCACACCGCATCCCACAATGCTACGGCAACCATGACAAATCACACTAAAGAATGATGTGTGGGGCATTCCTCTGTACATTATCTAACTTGCATATAAGTTTAGAGGGACTTCAATGTCATGCCGGAACGCCACAAAAATTTATGAAAAGGGTACTTTTAGGACATATTACACCTAGCCAATCCAACCTGATATTAGCTGAGAATACAAACGGAGGTCAGAAAGATGTGAGAGAATTGAGGGCCAATTTATATGTTTGCATTGTGGCTCATTAACACACTCATTACCGCAACACAAGTTACAGTACAAGTAGATGAATGAAAGACCTGCCTCCTCCATTCTTAGCGTGCTTTCTATTGTGGGAAATAATAGTATGGCTGCTATAAATAAAGCGTACAAGCAGAAAGGGTGGGCATAGTCAGCACTTTTGATGAATGCCTGTCAAAGGTGCAGCTGCTCATGTTAACCCCCACAGCCCCAGAAGATCACAGCTGAGGGGGTATCTGGGGCAGAGGAATGCAGATTTCAACGTAAAACAGCAGTAGAATATGAGCCAGTTTCATTCATTGTAAGTTTCATCTCTGCTAGTGCTAAAAAAAATCAAAAAAAATCACCAGTCATATCTTACACAGAACTATGGACTCCATACCTAGACATAATGGGTAATTCATTTGTCTTCCATAACAAATGGAGCAATCGGGGAGTGAAGAAAGGGTGAGTATATACTGCTGGGGATGGGGGTTATACAAAACCTGCTGCTTTATCCTGAACTGGCAAAGCATAGCTTTGTTTTAGGCTTGGTTCACGCTGCCGCAACTTGGGTTCCGACTTGTGAGACCCCAAGTCATGTGACATGTGAAATTCCATTTTAGTCAATGAGAGCTGAAGTCGCTCTGGCTTTAGAAAAGGTTCCTGTACTACTTCAAGTCAACTTCAATCTGACTTGTGCCCATAGACCAGTGGTTCTCAACCTTACTAGTGCCGTGACCCCTTGATAAAATTTCCCAAGTTGTGGGGACCCCCAACAGTAAAATTATTTTCGTAGCGTGGGTTGTCAGCTTCCACGGCGAGACAAGTAATTTTCGCCCCTAACCCACAGATATTTAGCGCTCCCTGAGTCCCTTTCACTCGTACAGTATTAAAACCCCTTAGGTACATTTTTGGATGTATCACTCTCTCTCTTTGTTCTCCTTAATTTCCCTTTTATCTCTCTCTATCCTAATTTCTTGTTTTTTCCCCCCACCCCTCGCTCTAGCCATCTTTCTTGTTATTTCTCCTATTCTTTCTCTCCCCTTTTCTTTGTTCCTCCCCCTCTTTTCCTCGACCCTCCATGTATTCTCTATTTGTATTCCTTCTATTACTCTTTGGTGCTGGGGGGAGTTCTGATCAGCCAACTTAGTTAATCTTGATCAAGGTCATCTGCTGATCTGAGAACTGTAGTGGGGACTTTTAATGGCAACTCTAATCACAGGTAGTGTCTCTAGCTTCACTGTGTCGCCGACTTTGTGGTGTCTCACAGCAGTGACACCTATGCCGAAATCAGGAGATAGGGTCTCCTTCAGCCCCTCCCACTTCACATTCCTCACCAGTCAGCTGACCTCTAGTCTCTGCCCCCCAGCCATGCCGTGAACTGAATGGGCGGCTGCAAAGAGGCTGAGTGGGTGGCCGTGGGCTCCAGGAACAGCCCAGCTGGAGCGGCCGCAAATAGGCTGGGAGAGTGGTGCGGGCTTCAGGAACAGCCCAGGATTCGGTGACCCCTGGAAAATCGTCATTCGACCCCCGAGGGGGTCCCGACCCCCAGGTTGAGAACCACTGCCATAGACTTTAATGGATGTTGCCTCCAAGTCAGATCCTCATCTTAATTGATGTGATTTAGAGACAATATTACAGGAAGTTTACCCAGGCATTCCCTAAAGTTGCTTCAAGTCGCCTGGCAAAGTCGCACTGCAGGTCGCGGCAGTGTGAACCTAGCCTTAAAGTGGAACTTCAGTCATTTTTTCATCTTTCTATCTATTAAATCTTCTGCCCTTGTTGTTTTAACTTTGGATAGTAAAACATTTTTTTTTCTGTCAGTAAATATCTTATACAGCCCACTTCCTGTTTCTTGTCTGGTAATTATCCTAGGCTTAGGACATCATGCACAGCTCTCTCTCTCGCTCTCCTGAGGTTTGCGAGGAAGGGAGGGGGGTGAGTCATAAGAGGGCCAGTGAGAGCTGCGGAGCTGGAGGAGTGCCTCTGTGTGTCTGCGAAAATCCAGGAAATGAACAGGCAGCAGCTTCAACTGCCCACAGTTAAAATGGATGCAGCTGGACTCAGTGGAGGGAGATTTCTGCAGCATATTTGGCAAGTACAGAATCACAGTATATATAAAATAATATGTAAAGTGATTGGTGGGAAGCTTCAGTATGGCAAAGATGTTTTTATTCTTCCTCCTTTCAGGCAATCCGTGTTTTACTCATGCCTCCAGTAGACTGTGGAGCAGGCAGACCCCAGCTGAGTTAGAATTCATTGGGATGTTCATACGTAGAAGAAAGACAGACTTTGATCGGTGGAGTTGAGAATCTAGCACATAGAATCAAAGCTTGCCTAGGCATTGGGTGGCTCTAGAAAACCAGGTCACAAGCAACCACAATATTTTGCAAGGCAGCAGAAAACATTTCCAATAGAAAATAGAAAAACTAGGGGGCTGGGATGTGGATATATTTTCAAACTAAATTTTACGAATTTGAGAGAAGTGAAAATTTAACCTTTTTTTCCCTTTATCTCTCTATCTCTCTCTTACTAAAAACATAAAGGCTTGCCAAAATAACTGCAATTCATACAAAAATGTATGAATTATAAATTGCTGTAAAGCCAGTATGGAGTCCAAATCCATTTTACAAGTCATCATTTTATGTCCAGCAGGTATCAGTAGCCTTACCTAATATAGCCAAGATTAATTGTCCTGTATTCTCGATTTTTTCAAGTGCCATTCAAGAATCACTGTGAAGATTAAAAATTGCTTCTAGTGAAAGTAATTACCTGTCAGACCCGCAGCTTGTTTGTCAGTGTAAAACTGCATAGCTAGTGGCAAGAAAATACCTGAAAGAGCCACTAGCCATGACCTCTGCAAGTCAAAGATCAGATTTTATATTACTACTTTAAAAGTAATCAAGTTCATATCTACACATCTTGGAGCTACAGGCTATGACTTACAAGTCATTTATAAAAAATAAACGGCAGCTTTATATTGTGTGTGTATGACACAAGAAGCTACAAAATCTTGACCTGGTATTGGGCTGATACTCTATTAAACGATAGGTTAGTAATGCCTTCAGGAAAACAAACTATAAAAATTTAAGCTGGGCATTTTTTTTTTCTAGTAGAGCAAAAAATAAAATCTTTAGGACCCATCACAAATATTTATTCTAACGCATGGTAACACATGTTCCTAATGCTTTTAAATGGTGTTGGTTTGCATCTCTGCATTTACATGCATTGGTTCCGTTCTTTTGATGTGTTAACACACGTTACAAGACCTACAGTACTGATGTAGGGTTACCAGATGTCCCCGGTTTCCGGGGACAGTCCCCGGATTGAGGACACTGTCCCTGGACCAAGTCTGTCCCCGGTTTTGTCCCCGGATTGGATTTGAACAGGGGCTGGGGCAATTTCAAAGACAGTCAGTGCAGAATTTAAAAAAAATCTGAATTACACCCCCCCCCCCCGCTGTTATGCTCCTACAAGCTTGGGGGGGTGTGTATTTTTTTCATTATCTGTGCCCCTTTCTGATGATCATGTGCTGGTCATGTGCTTTCTTCATTTTCGGGTGCATGCCCGTTCCGCTCCCGCTCGCATGTTCTTCTGCCTTGGCTCAAATCCCGGCCAGCCACCTGCCTATCTCCTTGCCTTCCCTGGCAGAGTGATATTCCTCCACTCCCCACCCAGTAGTATCTGGGGCCTGGAGAGTAAGACTTGACAGGCTGTGAGGTGGGTGGCGGTGGCGTCTGGCAGAGAGTAACTTATTGTCGCCTATACTAGTAAAAAAAAAAAATGTCCCTAGATTTTATTTAAAAAATCTGGACATCTTATACTGATGGGAATTGTAGCTTGCATTAACTCATGACCATTTACCTAAAAATGAAGATGTACACTTGCTCAGTAACCAAGGAGTGAAAATAATTTGTTCCCTTTTGGGGTTAAATAGACATTTACTGAACAGGAAAAGATCCGTATGTCTTGGGAAAGCATACAAAACAGTTGTTGGCTGAATTTTTGTAATGCGTGAGACTTAAAGCGAGAAAAGGACATGAGTGTGGTGAATTTTACTTTCTTTGTATTGAATCACATCAAGATATGACAATTCGCCTGCTGGGCACAAGATAAAAAAACGCAGGATAAAGCAGACACATCGGTGGCTTATATTGCAATATGTGCTTTCATCCAGCACTTGATCAAAGTTGTCCGTTACCACCTTCTCTGGTTATCTCATATGTTTGGATTGCTTTTTAGTTACAATTTAGACTTTTTGATTTTGCTTCTTTTGATTTGCTTTTGCCTGTCTGGACCTTCAGCTTGTATAGTCACCATATTTGCTTGTTGACTGCCCTGACCTCCAGCCTGTCTGACTTATCTATTTCCTCACAATATTTTTTGCCTGCAAGCCAGCTGATAATAATGGCAAACCTAAATGTTGTTGTCTGCTGTAGTCTGCAGCAAAACATCTACACTTTTAGCAGCTCTGGAGAAGACCTGACAGAGAGGTGCCTTGGTGAGGGTCCTCCGCCCTCCCCCTGCTGACACAGACGGTCCAATGTACCCCTTGCCAGTGATCCAATCGCTTTAAATAGTATACTGGGATATATACAAATCCGAGGGACAGAGGGTTTGGTTTGTTTTTGAAATATACAGTAACAGTTGTTAAGGGAATCCCACTCTATCGGTGAGACGTTTTTTTGATCCACTATAAGCGGTAGTTCTTGATCACAATTCCGTGGTGTGAATTTTGATCCTGTTCTTTTATTCATTATTTAGTTATACTGGGATATGGAAAGGGAGGGCGTGGTTTACTTACTCCAATGCCCCTGTGGGTTACAATATATAGGGAGGACTAAGCGCCCCCTACAGGTTAGATTAAATGAACATATCACAAACATTAAATCCGGTTTTAAAAATCATTCTGTATGTAAGCATTATAGACTAGTACACAAGAGGGACCCCTCAAACACTATGTTTTTGGGTATTGACAAATTTAGCCCCAAGTGGAGGGGCAGTTCTCTCGTCAGGGACATCTCCAGATTGGAAATGTCATGGATTTTTAAGGCCAAAACCTATATACCCCATGGATTAAACATTGACGTTGATGTCAATGCCTTCATTGATAATTCATAGATGTTTAGGCTCTGTAAACTCGATCTGGGTCATGCGTATGAGTTTTTATTTAAACAGAGGGTCTATTTATATCCATACTTCATATAATTTTTATTCTTCATTTTTTGTGTTCTATTTAGTTTTTGGATTTGCAATGGCCGGTTCCTTTTTAGGGTAGCCGACCTTGCTATCTCAAATAATATTATTATTAATTTATTAATTATTATTTATTTATAATATAGTATTGATTTATTCACAAAGAATTATTATTCACAATATATGCACTATATGGCATATTTCATATATGCAATAATTTTTCACTGCACTTAATATCAGAATCTTACAGAAAGCATGTGGAGCGTTTTTTTGCTATAAGGGGCTTTTTACATGCTTTTTTTGTAATTGAGATTCATATAATTCATTAATTTTGTATTTTTATAACTATTTATTTTTAATATATTGTGCTGAAATTCTAATCACAATTTCACTTATTTACATTGATATTATAAACATTCATACACCATAGGTGCCAGGATGGCCCAATGTCATTGGTCACTATGATACAATATGTAGATAATTTCATGTTTTTATAAATTTTGGAGACATATTATTTTGCTTTTCAGCTAATTATTGTCTCTTTTTATCCTCTTTCATCTCACTTATTTTCACATGTGTACGCAAACACATTTTTAACTTTATAGGAGTAATTTTTAATTTATGTTCTCGTTCTCAGGGATGGACATGTTGTTTTGCCAGTAGTTTGGATGGTGGGTATTGACTCACGCTCAAGATCCAGATCGAGGCTAATGATTTATGGTCTCGTGTTTCCATCTTTTCTTGTCAGTTTTTAAATTAAGGGCAACCTTACAAATAGTCCATAGATATGAACGCGGTTTTCCATCACTTAAGATGGCGGCCGCATATTCATGTCCGGACCCCATAACGAGGTCAGATACTATATAATGTGGTGATTCAGCTCGCTACCCGTCCCTTATTGACAATGTCTATGATGACGAAACGTGTCTAAGGGGGTACGTGCTGACGTCACCACGCTCGTTAGGACGGGAGTTTGCTCGTAGCCGGCCGGCTTTCATTTTGATCGTTTTACTGCTTACTGAGTAAGTGTAATTTTAAATTTCTTAATAAACTGTTGTGGCGATATCACACTATCGGTCCCTATTTTGTTTTTTTGGATATAACCTCTGTATGGGCCCCACGGAGCTATCATAATTGCGAAGATCGTTGATTGATCCACCTGTTAGAATCAGATCTGTGAGAGTGACATCCACATCCCTCCAGCCATCTACTAGCCTATGATCAATACACTGCATAAAGTTTGGATTATTCTGGTAAGCAGACTCTGTGTAAGGTGGCGGTTTTCATACACTGGTGGATGTGTTCCATTAAGGCTGTCTATTAACAAGGTTTTTTTCACATTTATATCTGGTGAGGAGACCCCATATATGGTGATGGTTCACGATAAATAGAGGCCACACACTGGGTGCTGTTTTGTCTTTTCCATCCCATACTTTTTACATAACATAGAGACATTTCATGTAGCAGGATCACGCTATGTGTTTTTCTTTGTTTTGTTTTTTTATTCCAAAAATTTGCTTCCTTGGATACACGTACCAACGCATTCTGTGGAGCCATCCCCCCATTGCTGCTATTCACTTTCATTGGAGGAATTGACACTGGCGTGTCAAACAAAGGCCTAGGCTGGGCTATAGCCATTTGTCTATATTGGCTTATCATCTGGTAAGCATATACCTTGATAAGATCTGCCCAGACATCTATGACAAGCACAGTGCCTTTTGCTGTTTGCGTTGGTTTTGTCATTACTTTTGTTCTATAAGGACTCTATATCTTTGGACTTTATTAATTAACCTTTACGCATAGCGCAATTTTTTCCATTCCATGTTTATACTGGGATATACCTAACTAAGCTTAAAATTGCTCCCTCTCCCCTCTTAACACCTATACTAACCAGTGAAAGAATGATCGGTATACTTACCTACTTTCAGCCGCTCGAGTCTGGTTACGTGATCCATTCACCTGTGTCAGCTAGCAGCAGCTTTAGTGGAGAAATGGGAGTGCCAATAATGGATGGGCTATAGTAAGCCTATAGGTGACGCCACCACTCAGGCATTCCAGTCATTGTTTAGCGCTCTCTCTCCTCTCCCCTGCAGAAGGTGCTGACTGACACTTGGAAGATCATGTGACTGGACCGAAGTGGCTTAAATATAGGTAAGTATATATATCTTTCTTTCACAGGTTAGTTAACATACAGATGAAACTGAAAATATGAGAATATCGCGCAAAAGTTCATTTATTTCACTAATGCAACTTAAAAGGTGAAACTAATATATGTGATACACTCATTACATGCAAAGCAAGATAGTTCAAGCCGTGATTTGTCATAATTGCACCTTTTCACAATATTCTAATTTTCCGAGATTGTGGATTTGGGGTTTTCATGAGCTGTAAACCATAATCATCACAATTATGACAAATCACAGGTTGAACTATCTTGCTTTGCATGTAATGAGTCTATCTCATATATTAGTTTCACCTTTTAAGTTGCATTAGTGAAATAAATGCACTTTTGCACGATATTCTAATTTTTCGAGTTTCATCTGTAGGTGTTAGGAGTGGGGAGGGAGCAGTTTTAAGATTAATTAGATGTATCCTGGAATTATACTTTAATATTTTCTAAAGTATTGATCTGAAATATGTATACAGTGTTCACTGTCTGTATATTTGTTCTGGGTCAGAGACTCAGAAAGTATTGAAGATGGAAACAGACAGGTACTGTATCTTTGAAAGGAGGTCAGCTTACATATTTGTCTCAGTATACGCTTCTTGTAAGCTAACATTAAAGTGGCTGTAAATCCGCAGGGCTATAATATAAAACAAAGGCAACATAGTAATGTGTCCACATCTCCCAAATTAATCAGTTTTTTTTTTACCTTTCAATTATTTTCCCCTGCGCCTGTATGAGCAGTGTAAACATCGGATATGGGTGGGCGGGTCTCAAGGCTGGAGCTTGGGAGGCGGAGTCATGACATCACAGAACTCCCCTTCCATCTCTGCGCTGCTCCCGGCAAGCAAAATCGTGCAGCTTAGCCTCACGCACGGACATAGGAAGGTGAGTGCAAGGCTGGCCATGCCTCCTCACAAATACCATCCAATCAGAACTCGGGGAAGGCACTACATGACTACAGCATGCCCAATCATGCTGAGGCGTGGAGCAGCCAATTCTGGGAGAGCTTGAGGAGAAAGGAGGAGTGATCTGCTTCTGGAATCTGCACACACTCTCTCTGCTCTCATGCTCGGGCATGAGATAAATACGTCAGATGTCAGTCACAGAAGAGGAGGTGTGGCAACACAAACTTTTCTCATGTGTCGGCTTCTAACCCAGCAATAAAGCAGAGAGGATTTCTCAGTGCAGGATTAACTGTTTCTGGGAAGACTGGACACAGATGACTTGACATCCTTTACTGTACCTGGTAGAAGGCTTATTGTTTATTTTTTTTCCATCTGGCTTCCTGATTCAACTCTAGGTTGCACTGTACTGCCTAATCTTAGTCATAAGTGTGCATTACCAAATTTTAAAGATCTGGTCTTTTGACATAGGTGACAAATATCTTGATAATATGGTGAATGACAGAAATGGTCACACAATGACCATGCATACACAAACAAGAGCATCACAGGGCCATGTCGATTTAAGTGAATAATAATTAGGTGTTATTTGTGAGTAGGTTCTCCTATCTGGTAAAATAAAACTCCTTTGAATTTAACACTGAACTTTAGGCAAACAGAAAAATAAGTACACAGTAAAATACATATATGGTGCTAGCAAAATGGCTAAACCTAAATGAATGATATTGCCTGGATTATTTATACACTATATTACAAAAAGTTTTGGGACACCTGCCTTGATCTTTACACACACATGAACTTTATTAGCACCCCAGTCTTAGTCTGTAGGGTTCAATTTTGAGTTAACCCACCCTTTGCAGCTATAACAGCTTCAACTCTTCTGGGAAGGCTGTCCACAAGGTTTAGGAGTGTGTCTAGGGGAATGTTTGATCATTCTTCCAAAAGCGCATTTGTGATGTCTGGCTCTGATATGGACAAGAAGGCCTGGCTCACATTTCCATAGAAACACTCCTAAACCTTGTGGACAGCCTTCCCAGAAAAGTTAAAGCTGTTATAGCTGCAAAGGGTGGGCCAATTCAATATTGAACCCTACGGACTAAGACTGGGAAGCCATTAAAGTTCATGTGCGTTTAAAAGCAAACGTTCCAGTACTTTTGGTAATATAGTGTAAGGGCTTTCAACGATTTAGGGTTTACATGTCTCACTCCTTCAATTTATCCCAAATCTCATAAACTATACTAACCTTTACACTGTACAATATAGGTCTACAGAAGGTCATACGGGGAAGACTCTACCCTCTTCCACCATCGACTTCTTCTTTACTTACTCCCAACCCTTCCACTTTGTTCTATACCCACACCCTACCCCCAACTGAGCACACACACTTCATCCATAACTCCTTCTTTTTTACATTCCTTTGAAAAAGTGAGAGTATACTATACAGAGACCTACATAGTAACACATTATCCAGTCTCTAAAGTCTGACTTACAGAATATTAGCATATTTATATCATGTCCTTTTGGTATTGCTTCTGACAACTGCATACTTGATATTTGTATATTTTGATAGATTCGTATTTCTGGCCATCCAATTCTAAAATTTACACTTATATATTCCATACTGCAGATTAGCAAAAAAAGCTATGTAACCTCCCTGCCCCAGGCCTGTGATTGTACAACCTTTCCCACTGCTCACTTTGCTTGTTCTTGATGTCCACACATTCCTTGTCAGTACATTTGCATACAAGACACTTGGCTGTCTCCTAGTGCTGTCCCTTCTTCTCCCAATCAGAATATTGCTTTGCAGGAGATTAAAATAGACTAATACCAAGTCAGATTGAGACACACTAGCTGCTTTTAAAATAGCATTTATTTTTATTAAATACATACTTCTTTTCAATCAAGGTTTTTATATCTGCCTGGAGTTCAATTTGAATACCTAAAGTTCCTAAAACATTTTATTTTAAATATACAAGAGAAAAGCTTAATTTAGGAGATATGTTTTGAACTATCAGAAGCCTATAATCCCTGTACATACTATGCTTCTCCATAAAGTAAATGGAGACTAGGAGTCCTTAATTTATCAAAATATAACTTAATTAAGCCACCTTACTAAATATCATGCTACTTTTAAAATCCCTAATGGATGTGTTTGGAAGTGATGGAAGTTGACCCCTTAAAATAGATAACATCCTTTAGTTCTTTCCCAGAGACAGACCCAAGGTCTGAAAACTTAAAGGTACCTCACTTTCTAAGATAATGTAATTCCATTAGGTTTTTAGGGCTTGATTTCTTCCCCCCTCATTTGCTGCTTCAATCCTATCTATACAACCCCTCTTTACCCACAGGTATTGATTCTCCCGGGTCTTTTACCTTTTGGGCTTGCCACAGAGCTACCTGTCTATAACTTTTAACTACTAGCATTTATTCTTTCCATATTCTGGAAAGAAATACCATAATCCTGTGAAGGAACTTTGATATCCTAAAAAAAAAAAAAATATATATATATCTTGAAGTTAAATACATTTCACCCATTAAATTGAGGCTTAACACAATTTAAACCTAAATGTCGCAATGACCCTTGTGACTGAGGGTTAATATCCTTTCTTTACACTTCAGTATTGGCCCCTTCCACCAATACTACACCCACTTATGTGGAATGATAGAAACAGGAGCTGGGATCTTTCTTGGGTGAGAAGGTATGGCAGCAAATCTGGCTGACTACCAAGTTTTGCTCTCAGAATGTAGGTGCCATGGAGACAACTTGACGCTTTAGTTGAGATAGTACTTGGTACAAGTTAGAATTGCTGCCAGTTATGTGCCGGGATATTCCCCATTGTGTTTCTGGGGCTGCTCAGAATAAGCAACCTTTTCTACACATCTGATGACAATTGCCCGTTGCTTATAAACTATGGTCTAGACTAAAGTATATTAGCATGTTGCTGTAATTCTCCAGAAGACCCTACTGTAGCACTTCTTAATAAAATGTCAGAGACAATTATATTAATACAATTTAGGCCTCTGGCTGATATTTTCACTGTCATGAAGAAAAGCATTGCTAAAGCATGGAAATCCCCCTGCTTGAATTCTCATGAAATGCAGTGTTACATTGACAGTGGTTATTGAGAAGAAATTGACTAAACTAAGCGATAAGATGTTGGTACAATGTTTTGGCCTGCCACTGTATTAGTAGGATTGAAGATAACACAGGGTTCTCACAGATGCAAAGTGAGGGAGTTCAACGTATTGTTTCTGGGTGGAGAAACAGTTTTTTTCGTTGGAGGGGGGGGGGGTTTCTCTAGGTTTTGTAATTCCTGGATCCAGGTCTGGAGTCCAGGGGATTTGAGGAGCTCTGGGATCATAAAAAGCCACTACCCCTTCGCCCAGGTCTTTCCAGAGACCAGCAGGGTGTTTGTGCAGGTGTGCACATCCCCTTTAATCAAAGGCCTGACAGCAGGTCAGGACTCCATACAGGAGATAGGAGTTCTCCAAGCAAAGTCAGGGGGGTCCTTGTCCAGAAGCCAGGGCATGAGCCCATGCACCAAGGGGCTGCGATTGAGAGTGCTGAGAAAGCCACAATAGTTGTACATGAGCACAGCAGTGTTGCGGAATGGTCTGAGGGACCAGCCAAAGGCCAACACTTGAAGTCTGAGCAGCAGTGCTCCAAGAGAGATCAAGAGATCATTATTGTTTATTTTCATGTTTGCCTATGCAAGGGTTTCCACCATCAGTTCAACCTTATCATTTGTTGAACTTTTCTTTTGTTTTAAATAAAAATGGGTCGCCAAGCCCTAAAACATAGTTCTTGACTGTTGTGGAGTTACTGGAAAGCACTGCACACTTGAGTATTACCCCCCACAATATCACAAGGTCTAAATTTGTTAACATTTGGGCCCTATGGGTAATAAAATTCCTTTCAACCAACTTTAATCACCAACTTCCCCACTTGCAGAGGATTTGACTATGGCCAATGGATCACCTTAACCCTGGCTGCTGTACTAACCTAATCCCTATTCTTTTCCCTTTCTTATTGATGTTTCCCTTCCCTCCACTAACATGATGCAACCTTCATAAAATTACTCAGTTCACTCTACAGATCCTGTTGCTCAAACCAATAATTATGTGTAGCTTTTATCCCTTCATGTTCAATGCCCTCTGATATCTAGTCAGGTGATATATTATTTCCTTTTATATTAGATTTCATCTATCATGATATGTATGAAACCATTTTAGTAATTCTTATTTATGCCCATTCCTACAGTGTGTCCTGTTGGTGTGTATTAATGTTATACTTTCTTTTCTCTCTGCTGAATTAAATGAAAATCTGCTTGTTTTGTGATCTGCTATGAATAACGGTGAACAAGCATACTGGAAAGCCTGACCTTGTAAGGTCTGTACAGCTTTTTACTTCAAACTCAGGCAACCCAAATTTTGGCCTCTTATTTCCCCTGATATTTATTAGGACACACATTTTTCCTTAATGAGTCCAGTCTTGTAGTTTATATCTTCCACAGAAGAAGACCAATGCAGATATTGACCATTTGTAACTTTTGCACACTAGGCAGCACTAGTAAACGCTTACAAACATATAATAAAATCATGGCCTTCCCATCTGTCTTTGTTAGCTTGTTGCAACTCATACTAACTATGGTGTGAGTGACAGAAAGCCTCCCTTATGACCATTCCCGCACCAGCTGCCTTTCAGTCCCAATGTCCTTTGTCACCAGAACACTAAAAATAATTGAAGTACAGATGTTTCATTTTAGCTCAGTGCCAGATCAGTCAGAAAGGATCTCACAATGTGTATGATGAGGATATGTAGGAATTGCTGCCTGTGAAGAGTTTCTGGGTTCATCAAGCAGGGAGCTCACACAGACTGTAGAAGAAAAGACATGACTGAAAGGCAGTGTAATCACATCTCTAAATAAAAAGTTACCAATTTCAGAAGTAAAGGAAAAAAATGTCAGTCAAATGCCAGCCATAGAAACTTCAGTATCTTCCTGCATGATTACTCAAAAGAAGCGAGGAGCAAAATCATTTCTGAACACACAATGAATAATACATCGATAGTACAGAATGAAAAATTACATGACACACACATGAAGGCAGCAGAAAAAAAAGTACAACAAATCTATATACACAGTTTGGGCCCCTTAACATAACTGGGCAGTGGGCATGTATTATGTTGTGTATAATGCATGCATGGGCGTTGGGCATGTGTGCAGCAGTGGGCTATAACAATGCATGTTTATTTTTTACTTTAGTTAAAGATAAAAGGCATCTGTGACTTAGTGGCTTAATCTACTCATAAAAAACTTTTTGTGTTCTATGCTGGCTTCTATGCTGTACCAGTCAGCTGTGATTGGCCCACAGCTATCAGATGGTACCTGAGCCAATCACACGTAATAACAATCAAAGTGTGAAAAAAATAAAGAAATCCTGATCCCAAAGTAGTACAGTGTTACTATGGTGACACTGAACTACTCTAATGAAAGTATGTAAAAAATATAAAAAAAAATATTTTTTAACCACTTAAGCCCCGGACCATTTTGTTGCTAAAGGACCAGGCCCCTTTTTGCGATTCGGCACTGCGTCGCTTTAACTGACAATTGCACAGTCGTGCGACATGGCTCCCAAACAAAATTTATGTCCTTTTTTTTACCACAAATAGAGCTTTCTTTTGGTGGTATTTTATCACCTCTGCGGTTTAAATTTTTTGCGCTATAAACAAAAATAGAGCGACAATTTTGAAAAAAATGCAATATTTTTTACTTTTTGCTATAATAAATATCCCCAAAAAAGATATAAAAAAACATTTTTTTCCTCAGTTTAGGCCAATACATATTCTTCTACATATTTTTGGTAAAAAATTGCAATAAGCATTTATTGATTGGTTTGCACAAAAGTTATAGCGTCTACAAAATAGGGGATAGTTTTTTGGCATTTTTAGTAATATTTTTTTATTTAATAGTAATGGTGGCGATCAGCGATTTTTATCATGACTGCGACATTATGGCGGACACATCGGACACTTTCGACACTATTTTGGGACCATTGTAATTTTTACAGCGATCAGTGCTATAAAAATGTACTGATTACGGTAAAAATTACACTGGCAGTGAAGGGGTTAACCTGTAGGGGGCGCTGAAGGGGTTAAGTGTGACCTAAGGGAGTGATTCTTACTGTGTGGGGGCGTGGCTTGGCGTGTGATGTCACTGATCGTCGTTCCCTATGACAGGGAACAGACGATCAGTGACACTCTCACTAGGAAGAACGGAGAAAGGTTTGTTTACACTTACCTCTCCCCGTTCTTCAGCTCTGTGACCCGATCGCGGGACACCGGCGGCGATCGGGTCTGTGGGTCCCGTGCACGAGGTCACCGAGTACCCGACAGGGTCGCGAGATCGCCGTCGGCGGCGCGCGTGCGACCCACGGCTGTGCACATTAAAGGGGACGTACCTGTGCCATTCTGCCGACGTACATCGGCGTGCGGCGGTCAGCAAGTGGTTAAGCATACTATCACCAGTCAGTTTCCCAGATCAATGCTGTACCAGTCATATGATGATGCTGTACTGCACTGGTGACAGTATGTAAAAAAAAAAATTGTACAAAAAAAATACAACTTCAAAAAACGTGCCATGCCTCTTACTAAATGCTTCAGACTGTGAAAAATAAAAAATGTAGCGCTACCTAGGTAAAATGATATATGTGAGCAAATTAATACACAACATAAACATATGGTAATCATATATAGTGAACACGTGTAACACCCAAAAAATCGTGCGTGCTGAGTGTCTCTATTGCTAGAGTGGTCAAACAATAATATGATAACCCATAATAATAAACAGAATGAGAATTATAATCGAATAAAATCCATCAGATAGAATAAAGTCCATCAGACAAAAATCAATACAATGTCCAAATGGTGAAGATCAATCCAAAAAGAAAAGAAAACGTGTTCAATCAAGATGTGAACTTGCGATACAGAATATTCGGTGTATAGGACTAATGTGAAAACCACCACCAAGGATAAGTTGAAGGAGGCTTACCAAAGATCTCGGATTTGGAGAGGCATACGCCACCCAAATCGGAGAAAGCTTGAGGGTTAATGGAACCCAGTATGGATGGTCTTGAGTTGGAGGGTGGTCAGGAGTCAAAGCGGTTGATCAGCTTCAATCATACAGGGTATCCAACACACAGATCACCAATGCATATAAGAACTCGGTATCCAAGAAGCATATGTGTAGAGATGGAGAAAAATCCACATAGCATGATACCGTTTGTAAAAGGGTTTTAATGGCAAAACATAACAGTGGAACACTCACATTTAAGATGGTTTGTAAAAGCATGGATGCAGGTACAGGAGCGATGTGTACGGACAAGTCCACCCGACTAGTTTCGACTAAATAGTCATCATCTGGGGTAAGCTTACCCCAGATGATGACTATTTAGTCGAAACTAGTCGGGTGGACTTGTCCGTACACATCGCTCCTGTACCTGCATCCATGCTTTTACAAACCATCTTAAATGTGAGTGTTCCACTGTTATGTTTTGCCATTAAAACCCTTTTACAAACGGTATCATGCTATGTGGATTTTTCTCCATCTCTACACATATGCTTCTTGGATACCGAGTTCTTATATGCATTGGTGATCTGTGTGTTGGATACCCTGTATGATTGAAGCTGATCAACCGCTTTGACTCCTGACCACCCTCCAACTCAAGACCATCCATACTGGGTTCCATTAACCCTCAAGCTTTCTCCGATTTGGGTGGCGTATGCCTCTCCAAATCCGAGATCTTTGGTAAGCCTCCTTCAACTTATCCTTGGTGGTGGTTTTCACATTAGTCCTATACACCGAATATTCTGTATCGCAAGTTCACATCTTGATTGAACACGTTTTCTTTTCTTTTTGGATTGATCTTCACCATTTGGACATTGTATTGATTTTTGTCTGATGGACTTTATTCTATCTGATGGATTTTATTCGATTATAATTCTCATTCTGTTTATTATTATGGGTTATCATATTATTGTTTGACCACTCTAGCAATAGAGACACTCAGCACGCACGATTTTTTGGGTGTTACACGTGTTCACTATATATGATTACCATATGTTTATGTTGTGTATTAATTTGCTCACATATATCATTTTACCTAGGTAGCGCTACATTTTTTATTTTTCACACTATTCCAGCTTTTTTTCTATTAGCAGTGTTGGCAGCTTCCTTTGGTATATACACAAGCCCAGCGCAGTATACCCCTTTACTTTTCACTAAATGCTTCAGACTGTCCATTTTCTAAAAAAGGGTTCATTTGGGTGGTATTTGTAGTGTCTAGTTGCAGAACAAAAAAGAACTGAGGGCAAAATCTCTGAATTCAAGCCTAATATTGCAGCAAAAGCTTTTTTTTTTTTTTTATCTTTTAATGTGCAGTTCATGTTTATCTTGTTTTTCTTCTTGCACTTGTGCTTTAATATTTTCTGAGCATGTTATTACATGGAGTATACTTTGAGGTTTAACAGCAAATGAGGTCAGACTGTACAGCCATTTCACTTCATTTTATTTTTAAATATATGTCCTTAGCATTCATATATGAAAAAAAATCAATCCACCATTAACACCAGACATCCTGGTTCAACTAAACAAATCTAATAATCAATTCTGTTTTAATAATTCATATCCCAAAAGTCTTATCTTAACTCTAATTTGGTAATTATTCTTGTCCTATTCATATAGAAAAATCTTTAGAGCCTTGAACCCAATATAATTTCCTTACAGAACATACAAGGAAGGCAGAGGTAATATCTTGAGCTGTTCGCTTTGCAGGTTTTCTTTGTTGCCTGGTCACTAAGTAAGCAATATTTAGTTCTGAAATTACTTTTTCACAAAAATGGATGTAGAAAGCTCAAGCTTCTTAGCAGGGACATAAGTATTGGCACCAAAACGTTATAGTTTGCACCCAAGCAGAATGGAAATGATAGCGGTGGGAAAAGCAGGAACTTTAAGGACGATGACTGGTGGTGGTGGCCACTATCGTTTGTTGCTGCTATGATCATGGAGCAATGGATGCTTCCTAATTTAGATGATAAAGTAACAAGCATGCTAACAGTATTGGTATCACTGAATTGGAGGGGCAGCATCCCAAAGGTGTGCCGGCAATAATTACACAGGGACCAGAGAGACTAAAGTTACATTCCTGAAATAAACCGACATGTGGAAAGCCCTTAGCCACCTTAAAGCGTATTTCCACTTTTGCAGTTACATTTGAGAAAACCCAAAAATGTGTTTGTTATGTGTTCCCATTCATTCTGCATGCCTAAAAAAATAAATACATTTCTTATGTTTCAGATGTTTCCTAGGAGGAGGTGCCATGACTGACTGTAAGGTTTTTTTGAACAATGATACAATGAGCTTGTCCCAAGTTTGTCCTCATTAACATACAATGCTAGAAGCCGAGTCTCTAAACGTTTAACCCTTTGTTAGGTCAGACAGTGTTCAAATCTAGTTACAATTGATAATAAAGATCTGGCTGAACAGTGGGATTTTTCCTTGCTGGTGGGTCCATATTAGAGTATCGAAGAGAAAGTTAGTTGCAATTTGTAAATATTTTTTATATCATGTGTGAGGGAGTTAGCTCGGCAGCGGGTGTGTGTGACCCCCTGGATGGGCTCCCCACACAAAAACAGGCCCAGCAGACGGAGGTTGTGGTTTTCAAGATCAAAAAGGTGCGGTTTATTTCTCTATTTACAGTGACAAAAACACAGCAAAGCAAAAAGAAACATAAACAAAATAAACCCTGGTCAGCTTGACCTCTGACTAAACATGCAGGTTTCCTAACTAACAACTGGGATCAGCCTGGTGCTGTCCTAGTCCCTAAGTCCCTGGTTTAGTAAATGTCCAAACAAATAGCCACACAGGCTTTGTCTCACCGCACAGGGGTTCACTCTCCCTAGACAGTCCACACAGGTCTGGTTCCAGGCACGAGCAAACACCTAATGAATCTGGGAGTTTTTATAGAGGCCTTAAACGAGCTGACAAGCTTCAGCTGGTCTCATCAACTCCCTGCCTGCACGACGCCCAGCCCTCTCCCTAGAGGTATGAATCATCCATGAGCCCACTAGCCTCAGCTGGGCTTCATCAACTCTCTCCCTAGTTGTATAAGTCGGCATAAAGCCTGAATCTGGGAGAAATATACCTACCCCCCTGGATGCAACCAGGTGACTTTACCTTCCTGCTGTCACATACCCCCCCCTCTTGTTTTAACCTTGGGGTTGGAACACCAGCAATCAGGCATTCATGTACTCGAGACAAAGCATCCACATTCCCCATTTGAACGCCAGGGCGATGCTTTACTGTGAAGTTGAATTCCTGTAGGGCCAGGAACCACCTATTCACTCTTCTATTTGTCTCCTTGTTTTGAGCCATCCACTTTAACGGAGCGTGATCCGTAACCATGTCAAAGTGCCTACCTAGCAGATAGTACCGAAGGGAATCTAGAGCCCACTTCACCGCTAAACACTCCTTTTCAACCGTGGCGTAATTTACCTCATGGGACTTCAACTTCCTGCTGAGGTAAATGACTGGGTGCTCTTCCCCGTTCCAGACCTGGGACAATACTGCTCCTAACCCCACATCTGACGCATCACTTTGTACAACAAAGTCTTTAGAGAAGTCGGGTGAGTACAACACTGGCTGGCTACATAAGGCTTGTTTCAAGAATTGGAATGCTGCCTCAGCCTCGGGGGTCCATTTAATCATGACCGACCCTTTCCCTTTCGTCAGGTTGGTTAGGGGCACAGCCTTAGAAGCAAAGTGGGGAATGAAGCGCCGATAATACCCCGCGATTCCCAGAAAGGCTCGTACCTGCTTCTTGCTGTTGGGACGTGGCCAACTCTGGATGGCCTCGACTTTGTTGAGTTGGGGTTTTATTACTCCCCTCCCAATGGTGTACCCAAGATATTTGGCCTCCTCCTGCCCAATGGTACACTTCTTGGGGTTAGCCGTAAACCCCGCTTCCCGGATAGAGTCTAGGACTGCTTGCACTTTTGGCAGATGTGAGGCCCAATCTGTGCTATGGACAATTACGTCATCCAGGTAAGCCGCAGCATACTTCCGATGGGGCCTCAGTATCTGGTCCATTTTCCGCTGGAATGTGGCCGGCGCATTCTGTAACCCGAACGGCATTCTCTTATATTGGAACGCCCCGTCTGGGGTTACAAATGCGGTTTTCTCTTTGGCCGACTTGGCCAGGGGAATTTGCCAATACCCTTTTGTGAGGTCAAGAGTCGTCATGTATCGGGCTGTTCCCAGCCGGTCGATCAACTCATCTATACGTGGCATGGGGTAGGTGTCAAATTTTGTAACTTTGTTCAACTGACGAAAATCGTTACAAAATCGCCAGCTCCCATCCGGTTTAGGCACCAACACAATGGGACTAGACCAATCACTTTGGGACTCCTCTATCACCCCTAAGTTCAGCATTTTCTGTACTTCCTCCCGTATTGCCTCCCGTCGGGCCTCTGGGATCCGATAGGGTTTTAACTTCACCCTTTCACCGGGCGGGGTAATAATATCATGCTCTACCCCAGATGTTTGTCCCGGCAGCTCAGAGAACACCTCCTTGTTGCGAAGCACAAACTCCTTAACCTCCTGTTGTTGGGGTTGTGACAAGGTGGCTGCTATTCCAACCTCCGGAATCACGCAACCAGTTTGAGCTGGTGACCAAGTTTCTGCGACTAGGGACTCTCTATCCCTCCAGGCTTTCAACAGATTAACGTGATAGATCTGTTCGGGCTTTCGCCTTCCTGGTTGTCTGACCTTGTAATTCACTTCGCTCACTTTTTCCATTATCTCGTAGGGGCCTTGCCATTTGGCAAGGAATTTACTTTCAACCGTAGGGACAAGTACCAATATCCTATCCCCCGGGGAAAAGGTACGGGTCTTGGCTCCACGGTTGTACACTCTCTGCTGTGCCAACTGCGCTTGGGCCAAATGTTCCTTCACGATGGGCATTACCTGTGCAATTCGATCTTGCATCAGGGCGACATGCTCAATCACACTCCTGTGGGGAGAACTCTCACTTTCCCAAGTTTCCTTGGCAATATCCAACAGCCCTCTTGGGTGTCTCCCATACAGTAACTCAAAGGGGGAGAATCCCGTAGAGGATTGGGGCACCTCCCTAATAGCAAACATCAAATAAGGAAGTAGACAGTCCCAATCCTTTCCATCTCTATCCACCACTTTCTTCAACATTTGTTTTAGGGTTTTGTTGAATCTTTCAACCAGCCCATCGGTTTGGGGGTGATACACAGATGTACGCAATTGCGTCACTTTGAACAATTTACACAGCTCTTTCATAACCCGGGACAAAAAGGGTGTACCTTGGTCCGTAAGCAGTTCTTTACAAATACCCACCCGGCTAAAAACAAGAGATAGCTCTTTGGCTATGGTTTTGGCCGAGGTATTTCTGAGAGGGATCGCTTCTGGATAACGGGTGGCATAGTCCATTATAACCAATATGTACTGGTGCCCCCTAGCGGACTTGATTATAGGACCTACCAAATCCATTGCGATTCTCTCAAACGGGACCTCAATGATGGGTAGAGGGACCAGCGGGCTACGGAAATGTGGCATCGGGGCCGACCTCTGACACACAGGGCAGGAGGAACAATAATTTTCTATGTCCTTCATCACCCCAGGCCAATAGAATCTCTGTAATACCCTCTCTCGGGTTTTCTCTGTCCCCAGATGACCTCCAAGAATGTGCCCATGGGCCAACTCCAACACCAACTTCCTGTAAGGTTTGGGCACCACAAGCTGCTCAACGGTTTCTTCTGCCCTTTTTGCCACCCGATACAGTAGGTCCTTCTCTACGCTGAAGTATGGGTAAGTGCAGGTATTATCTGGGTTCACTAACTCGCCATCTATTTCCACTACGTTTTCCCGTGCCTTTATTAGGGCGGGGTCTTTTAACTGTTCTGTGGCAAAATTTTCCCTGTGAACCTCAAGATCAGAAAACTCCACAGACGGTAGGTTTTCGTCTGAGGAGGTGGGCTCCTCTCCAGTTTCTTGAGTCTCCCCTGCCAATACTGACAAGGGAAATTCTGGAGAGTCCTCACCACTCTCAGAGGAGTTCTGGCTATCACATTCCTGGTACATAGGGGCACCAGTGGGGGGCTCAGGATCATCCCACAGTTCCCAGAACTTCGGAAAATCCCTTCCCACAATGGCATCATGCGGTAATTGAGATACTAACCCCACTGGATGAGAGAGGGTACCTTTGGTGGTCTCGAAACACACTGTAGTCACTGGATACTCTCGGGTGTCCCCATGCACACAAATAACAGCTACCTTGCTATTCCCAGAGACCTCTGTTTTAACTAATTCAGCCTTTATCAGGGTCACAAGGCTACCTGAATCCAGCAATACCACAACATTTCTACCATTAATACACATTTTGCATAAATGTTTCTCAGTTTCCCGAATGGCAGTGCATGCGACTGTCGCACACAGCGACTGACGTCTGTCCGTCAGAAAGTCACATTGCATGGGTTCCTCCACAACCGGGCAATTTGCTGCAATATGTCCCGCTTGCCGGCAGCGGTAGCAAACAATCCTTTTGGCTGCCTCTTGAGCCCCTGACTTCCCAGGCTGTTCTCGCCAAACTTTGGGTAGAGCTCCCACCCTCTCACTCTCTCCACCCTCACCCCTTGGAATCATCTTATCCGCCCCTGGGGATGGTCTGGTCTTAGGGTGGAAAGTCCGAGAGTCTCCGGAAGAGGCCGTCAGGTTCTCTGTAGCCAAGTATTTCTCTACACGATCCACAAGACCATCGGCCGTCTCTGGGTCTCCATGGCTTACCCACTTTTGGATGGCAGTAGGAAGAGCTCTCAAAAACCGATCCATTACAACACGTTCCACAATCTCTGGTGCGGACAAAGTCTCTGGCTGTAGCCACTTCCTGCTCAGGTGAATGAGATCATACATTTGAGACCTGGGGGGTTTTCCAAGCCGGAAAGTCCAGTTATGCACACGCTGAGCCCGGACAGCCAGGGTGACACCCAGCCTTGCCAATATTTCAGCTTTTAGCATCACATAGTCTTTTGCTTGGTCAGGCTCTAGGTCATAGTAAGCTTTCTGCGATTCACCAGTTAACAGAGGAGCCACCAGTCCAGCCCACTGCTCCTCAGGCCACTTTTCTCTTTCAGCAGTCCTTTCAAATGTGGTCAAAAATACCTCTGGATCATCCTCTCCAGTCATTTTTGTCAATAAACGACTCACCCCAAAGGACGCGGTATTAGTGGGACGGCTTTCCTCACTGGTCTGCGGACGTTGCTGCATTACTGCTTCCATCTGTTGTTGTAGTCTCTGCTCTTGCTTCTGCAACAGGTCTATGAAGCGGGCCTCAGATTGCTGCTGGGCTTGTTGCTGAGCCTCCAGACTCTGTTGCAAAGTTGCAAGGCTCTGTTGATGAGCTTGCTGCTGGGCTGCAAGGCTCTGTTGATGAGCTTGCTGCTGGGCTGCGAAGCTCTGTTGTTGAGCCTGCTGCTGGGCTGCGAAGCTCTGTTGTTGAGCTGCAAGGCTCTTTTGAAAACCTGCATTTGTCTGCTGTTGATTGGCATTTGCTAGAGCCAGCTGTTTCAGTATCTCCTCCATGCTGGCCTAAAAAAAAACTGCCACTGGTTCTCCACCAACTGTGAGGGAGTTAGCTCGGCAGCGGGTGTGTGTGACCCCCTGGATGGGCTCCCCACACAAAAACAGGCCCAGCAGACGGAGGTTGTGGTTTTCAAGATCAAAAAGGTGCGGTTTATTTCTCTATTTACAGTGACAAAAACACAGCAAAGCAAAAAGAAACATAAACAAAATAAACCCTGGTCAGCTTGACCTCTGACTAAACATGCAGGTTTCCTAACTAACAACTGGGATCAGCCTGGTGCTGTCCTAGTCCCTAAGTCCCTGGTTTAGTAAATGTCCAAACAAATAGCCACACAGGCTTTGTCTCACCGCACAGGGGTTCACTCTCCCTAGACAGTCCACACAGGTCTGGTTCCAGGCACGAGCAAACACCTAATGAATCTGGGAGTTTTTATAGAGGCCTTAAACGAGCTGACAAGCTTCAGCTGGTCTCATCAACTCCCTGCCTGCACGACGCCCAGCCCTCTCCCTAGAGGTATGAATCATCCATGAGCCCACTAGCCTCAGCTGGGCTTCATCAACTCTCTCCCTAGTTGTATAAGTCGGCATAAAGCCTGAATCTGGGAGAAATATACCTACCCCCCTGGATGCAACCAGGTGACTTTACCTTCCTGCTGTCACACATGCTATGTGAATAGTACCCCGTAAAAAATGAGGTATTAAGTAGGTGTTATCTCAAATTGGCTGCAAAAGTGGAAATACAATTTAAAGCATATCTAAACCACAAAACAAATATGTAATATATTGCAGCTTACCAATCCTTAGATGGGGTGGCTGCATTTGTTTTCTTGTTTTCATTTTATTCATATGCTGATCCTGCTAGTAACATGCACTGTATGTATGGAGGAGCAGCGTTGTTATCCTAGGCCAGGGGTCTCAAACTGGCGGCCCTCCAGCTGTTGCAAAACTACAAGTCCCATCATGCCTCTGCCTGTAGGAGTCATGTTTGTAACTGTCAGCCTTGTGATGCTTCATGGGACTTGGAGTTTTGCACACTAACGGACGCTGGGGGGTACTGAGTAACAGCTGGAGGACCACAAGTTTGAGACCCCTGCCCTAGGCGGATCTCCTTATTTGGTCTACAAACATATTCAACTCTCTTCATCTCCATTATATAAGGAGGATGGTTTTTGTAGTTCACAAAAATAGCTTGGAAAGTTGATGACATTATTTGAGATTTCAGTTCAGTACACGGGAAGTTATAAGGAAACTGGATTTCTATTAGAATCAATGTTTTTTTTTTTTTTTAACATTCTTTATTTATAAAAGGGGAACATCACATACACCAGAGAGATCATGGTATTTAACATCGCTGATATAACAAAGAAAAAAGGAGGTTGTGTTGTCTGATCAATTATGCAAACAGTTGAGGATCAACTAGTATTTTAAGATTTTTATTATTACATATATAGTTGATAATGTTGAATAAAGACACCAGTCCATCCAGTTCAACCTGCATGTTTGTGACTACTATTGTTCATATCTCTGTACATTGTGCTTGCTAAGAAACACAGCTGAAGGATCTATGAATTTATCTATGCTCTTCACTAACAGCACCAACTGTGGAAGGGAGTTCCACATCCTTACCAGTCTAACAGTAAAAAAAAATCCCTTACGTAGTTTGAGATTGAACTGCTTTGCATCTAACTTTATTGTGTGGCCGTGTGTCCTTTTTTTTTTCCTATAGACCTTAGCTTAAATAGTTTCCCTCTAATACTGGAGTCACCATTAAAAAAAAATTGTATGTTGCAATCATATCCCCTCTTAAGCATCTCTTCCCCAGGGATAATAAGTGTAATCTTTGTAGTTGATCCTCATAACTTAGGTTCTCCAGCTCCCATATTAGCTTTGTTGCCCTACATTAGACTCCCTCCAATTCAAGCACATCCTTCCTTAGGATCAGTGATCAGAACTGGAAAGCATACTCAAGATATGGGCAAAACATTTTTGTAAAAAGTGGTAGAAATATTGTTTTAGCTCTTGAGTAAATAGCCATTTTAATGCATGCTAATGGTCTTTTGGTCTTGCCTGCTGCAGCTTGGCATGTCATGCTATTGCTGAGTCTGTGATTTACCAACTCCAAATTATAATGCCTTATATTATGGAAAATGCAACACAAAGTGGGTAGGAACACTCCAGGAACACATGGAATGTCTCCAGGTGAATAGGAACATATTAACATATTTCGGAAGCACAGCAAGGAGATCATCCATGGGCTGACCAGGCTTCACCAATGGATAAAACATAACTACAGGTAACCCCTACACTCTCCTTTTTGTAGCTTATATCCATCACTATGTACAGTATGGTCTATGCTAAAACACTAATGCCGCGTACACACGATCACTTCAAAACCATGGATTTTTTTCCGACGGAATGTTAGCTCAAACTTGTGTCACACACACACACGGTCACACAAATCTTGTCGGAAATTCCGAACGTCAAGAACGCGGTGACGTACAAGACATACGATGTACGACGAGCCGAGATCAATGAAGTTCAAAAGGCAGTTAGACTCTTCTGCTTGATTCTGAGCATGCATGTTTTTTTTGTGCGTCGGAATTGCATACAGACGATCAGAATTTCCGAACTTTTCTTGTCAGAAAATTTGAGAACCAGCTCTCAATCTTTTCTTGTCGGAAATTCCGACAGCAAATGTCCGATGGAGCCTAATTTCCGATCGTGTGTTTGTGTCATAAGTAAGTAAGTTTACTCTATATTAGGCTCAGTCCTGTGACTCCCAATGGTATGAAAAGAGGTGTCTAAAATTTGTAACAAATTACATTGTTGAGGCTAAGGATGTCAATATGATGCATTAGGGTGACTTTTTTCTCCATATAACTGTGACCATAACATTTCATAACTTCCAATAGGTTGTCACTGCTAATGGAATGAAATGTATTACAGCCCTGAGACACCAAACTGCTCTTATTATTCAACAACTTATTTTGATTCTCAGGGTCACTGACACTGAGAGACACAGCAAAGAGATTGTGACAATTATTTCCAGTTTAAGAAACTCAAGTAAAATCTGACAGTTTTTCCTTTAATAAACCAGCAGTGATATCCGTCTAAACTTATTAGTGGTACTTTTACTTAAAAAATTAATTTTTCTAAGATTGCTGCTTTCCATCTGGTACATTGTGTTTTCAGTTTTGTTAATTAACAGATCTTAAAGAGTAATTTGTGCAGTTTTATGAAACAATGTCATGAC
This sequence comes from Rana muscosa, assembly GCA_029206835.1. Lineage (NCBI taxonomy): Eukaryota > Metazoa > Chordata > Amphibia > Anura > Ranidae > Rana > Rana muscosa. Next base: position 183,758,120 of record CM055121.1, read on the forward strand.
CTATATATCAAAATGTAATCAGTGACAGCACAACAAACCGCTGCCTTGCTTCAGTTGTTAAATATATTTCATTGTTGTGTTCTTTGTGATTTTACTGTGTTCCAGAAGACCATTTTTTAGCTATGTTTGACCAGTAAATGGTTCCCAGGGGAAATTTAAATACTTATTTTTTTCATTTATTATGCTCAACTGAATGGCCAAAGGAACAATAAAAATTACATGAACAATTTAAATTTTGAGTCAGTAAGATTTTGTGATCTAATCAAAGACAGACATAATGCTACAGAGTTAGAGAGCAAGAAAGTGCAGTATGGTGGCTAAGTGTGTAGCACTACTTAGTAAGTTCTGGGTTCCAGGTTTTAGTTTCTATGAGGGATACGATCACTACCTACGTAGCATTTGCATGAGTTTCTTCCAGACCAGAAGAGTATTTGACCCTAAAGGTATGTGCCAGTATGTTTATAGTAGGTAGACTAAACTGGATTTTTCTCTTAGGTAAGGACTGATAGTTTTACATCTGTAGGATTACCCCCGCAGGGGTTGCAGATGGCTAGTTTTTCTAATCCTGCACAGCCAGGCGACAAGAGTTTTCCTCTTCCATCCAGATACAAAGAACAGACTTCGAGCTTGGTTTTTGTTGTTTATTAGGGGTAATAACTTGGATGGACAATAGGAATTATAGGATGCCCAGCTTGATTGCAACAATAACAGGGGAAACTTCCTCCCTATATACCGGCTCCAAAACTGTGCTCCTCCTGACTGCTGACAGTCTCTTATAATCAAAGATGCAAAAAGCCCCTCAAGGACTAAGAACTCTCCTTGAGAGTCCTTTAGAAAGTAGCACAAAGTGTTGTAGGCTGCATACCGGAGTATCTCATACTCCACTTTAGACACTGATCCCAGCTCTACTATCTGCAGGAACTACCAGCCCACCTGGCTGCTTCTTCACCAGCGCACCTGGCTGCTCCGAAGATTTCCCAGGGCAAGGGAAAAGGAAAGATTAAACACAACGCTGTCTTCCAAAAAGGCTTGCTACATGTGGTAGTCTCTCCCCTTGTGAATTCCTAGGTGTGCTGATGTACTCACATTGTCCTTCTTCTTCCCGCTGCTTCTTAGACAAGACTCCTTTCAAACCACACTGCTGTCAGGATCCTCCCAAGCCATCTCAATCTCCAGCCTGAGGCAGAACCCCCTTCAGGCCAGGAGCTCCCCTCTAAGGCCTTCAAAGTCTCCTCAGCACTCCATTTTCCACCCGACCCCTGCTGGCATTATCCATATTTAAGAGCTAGCTCAGTCACCGTGCCAGGCCCACTGCTGGGTATTGGCCAAGCTCCCCTAGGTATGCAGATCAACCCTCCTGGCCTCCGTCCTCTAGCTTCTAGAAATTTCCCAGCCGGAAGCACCAGAGACCTGCTTGTATGAGTCATCCAACCTGACCTGCAGTAATTCCTGACCCAATTTAGACTCACAAGTTAACTATGAGTCAGACCATAGATTTCAAGTTCCCCCATATGGACCTGCACTCATTACAAGATATTGGCCCCTTATTTCTATATGGGTCACACTGTGCCTTAGGGTCAATCCCTGTATACTGAACATCGACAACACAGCCCCGGTATTTGGACTCAGGATCTTCCTATTACCATGCACCGCCACTCAGGAGAGGCAATACCAAGATGAGACTCTCATTGTCCAATGGCGTGTTCTTGGTATTGTCTCTCCTGAGTGGGGGTGCATGGTAATAGGAGGATCCGGAGTCCAGATACTGGGGATGCATGGTCAGTGTTCAAAATATGAAGCAAGATATTGAAAGCCTGTGTTGGATATCTTTCCCAAAAATTTTAGGAAAACTTCTCTTTGTTAGTGGTGGTAATAAGCCTGTGGTAGGAGCTTTCCCAGCACAGCCAGCCAACTGTAGAATGAAACTTGCCCAATGTTGTGAGTGATTAACATTGCCCAGTATGGTGGGATACCTATCCAGTCTGCATCAGTTGACCATACTTAGTTGAACCAAGCTGCACATAGTTACATTAAATGGTTTAAACTTTTATTGTAATGTTTTCACATTTTGAGTAATTCAGTGAAATTTGTGTTGTTGACTGGATGCTTTTGGCACTGCAGTATTTTTCCCTATACTACAATTTTACCAATAAAACACCTAAAAGATACAGAATATGAAGCTGATAAATTATTTAACCCTGACTTGTAAATCTTTTGTTGCTTTTTAAGGATTTTAGCAAATCTCAGTACAGTGTTTTACCTTCTGCTGTTCTGCTGAAACTGACACATTCATTCTGCTCACTTATAACTTCTTAAAGTATATCGATCCCAATAACAAAATGTACATCTATTGCAGATTATCGGTTCTTAGATATGGTAGCTAGTTGAAAGCTCTTAGCCACCTTAAAGCAAATTTGAACTCAAAAACTATATTTTTTTATATATTTTGCCAATCCTTAAGCCCCGTACACACGGTCGGAATTTCCAATGGGAAAACGTCCGTCGGAAATTCCGACCGGGAAAATTGCTCTCAATCTTTTTCTGTCGGAATTCCTGACAGAAAAAGTCTGATGGAGCATACACACGGTCGGAATTCCCGACCAAAAGCTCCCATCAGACTTTTTCTCTCGGGAATTCCGACCGTGTGTACAGGGCTTAAAATGCAGTGGCTGTGTTATTTTTACATTTTCTGGATATTTTTCCTTAATTTTCACTTGGTGATCCTGAAAGTTAGATGTGCTATCCGTGACAAAGGTGTTTTGTCACTGTAGGACAAAAAATATTAGAACTGCAAAACACCTCTCCGGTTCTCTTTTTCATAACACAGTGGGGATGGTGTTCTGTTCTGTGGGCTGGGCAGTGAGCTTGAAACTATATGTCTGGGGATGTTTTGTATGCAACAATGTGCAGAACACATAAGGTGCTGCAAAGTGTTACAAGGCAGTAACATTTCATCTTTTTTCAGCTTTTGAGAATAAGACAGCTATAGATTGAAAAATTAAGGTAATGCTAACTAACAAAGATAAACTTACAACCTGGCTTATATATATAGCATATATATAACAGTGATCAGCCATAACTTTATGCCAAGACAGCCCTGAATCATTGAGTTGCCACTAGATCTGTGAAGTAGGCTTGTGCAATTCGTTTCGTAACGAATTGAAATTCGTCCGAATTTAGCAACTTTCGGACATTCGGAAGCATTCGAATTTCCGAACAAAGCAATTACGAATAAGACCGAATCCGAAATAAATTATACCGCAAATAGCGAATGCCCGAATGTCTTCGGCATAATTCGTTATGAAAAAGTTACGAATGTACGAATCCATACGAAGCACAATAACACTCACTCTGCTCTGCTCTCTGCTTCTCCCACACCGTGCTGAACTCCCTCTCAAAATGGTGTACAGGGGCGGAGGTTATAGCCGCATGTAAAAAACGAAAGTAAAATACGAGATTTCGAATCCATTCGAAGCACAATAACACTCTGCTCTGCTCTCTGCTTCTCCCTCACCGTGCTGAACCCTCTCAAAATGGTGTACAGGGGCAGAGGCTATAGCCGCATGTAAAAAACGAAAGTAAAATACGAGATTTCAAATCGTTACAAATAACCGCAATGTATTTAGAAAAGTACAAATCCATTCGAAGCACATTAGGCATAATAGACAGCGTCGTTGTGAGAGAGACACGGAAAATTACGAATCAACGAACCCAAAAAAAGTTACGAAAGTAGGAGTTGTGTCCAGAATCAACGAAAAACAACGTACTCTACCGAAAGTACGAACCCAAAAAAAGTTACGAAAGTAGGAGTTGTTTCCAGAATCAACGAAAAACAACGTACTCTACCGAAAGTACGAATTATAAAGCAACAAAAAATTCAACGAAAAATGTCGCTTGCAAAAATACGAATGAGTCCGAACACGAAAAATCCCGTCTAGCAAAATTACGAATGATTACGAATCAACAGGACCGGAAAGAAACGAACCGAAACGGAACTAATTTTTCCGTTGTGCACAAGTCTACTGTGAAGTTATGCTGTGGTATCTGCCACCAAGCGATCAATAGCATCCTTTATGTCTTGTAAGTTGTGTGGTGGGGCCTCCATGGATTGGACTTGTTTCTCCAGCAAATGCCACAGATGCTCGGTGGATTGAGATCTGGAGAGTTTGAAGGACAAGTCAACACCTTAAGCATGTCATTGTGTACCTCAAACCATTTTTTCAGTGTGGCAGGGCACATTATCATGCTGAAAGAGGCCACTGCCATCCACATGAATGGTTTTCCAGAACATTGCTCAAAACATTACACTGCCTCTGCTGGCTTGCTTTCATTACATACTGTATCCTGTTGCCATCTCTTTCCCAGGTAAGGGACACACACAGACCCGGTCATCCAGATAATGTAAAAGAAAACATGATTCACTAGACCAGACTGCCTTCTTCCAGTTCTGATGCTCACATGCCCATTGTAGATGTGTTTGGCTGTGGACACTGGTCAGCAGCTATGCATCCCCATACATAACAAACTGTAAAGCCCATTTTTTCAGCTTTCAATACATCAATGTCACGGACAACATGTTTACTTGCTGCCTAATATATCTCACGACTTTCAGATGTCATTTGAAAGCGGAGTTCCACCAATTTAAAAGTCAGCAGTAACAAAAAGTGTCCAACGGTCCAGCGATGCGGGCTCACAAAGCCCTGCTCCTCTTCCCCTCCTCTCCGAAGCACCGACATTCTAACTGTGGGCACCCGGCTGTGGCTTCACAGCTGGGCGTGCACTGCGCATGCGCACACTGCGCATGCACAAGCCGCGCTGCACACTGTGAATGGTCGGGCAATCTTCTGGGACCTGTGACGTGTCCCAGAAGATTTCAGGGAGGGAGGGGGAGAGGTAAACTTCCTTCTGGCGTTGCGGAGCCCGGGGAGGAAGTGGGAACTGGGTGCCCATACAAACAGGGTATCCGCTCCCCCCCCAAAAAAATGACATGCCAAATGTGGCATGTCAGGGGGCCTCCATCACTTAAAGCGGAAGTTCCATTTTTGGGTGAAACTCTGCTTTAACAAGATAATCAATGTTATTCAGTGATGTCGGTGATCATTACATTTTGGCTGATCGGTCTATATATACATATATAAATATATATATATTGTGAAGGACTAGAATCAAAGGTAAAGCTTGAAGGACACCACCACTCGCTGGTTCTTCTTTTTAAGGGCTTTGTTTGACCATTTTTATTAACAGAAGTTCAAAACAAAATCAAAGGTTTCCCTCACAGGGGTTTCAGCACTCCTTTTCTTCAACAAAATTACATTCAGCCTCCTGGCTTATACATACTGCAGTGCTGCTCAGTCCTTCTATTTCAGGCTCTCATCTGTCTCCTACAGACTCTTCCCTTGCAAAGACCATCCGTTTAGATAGCAGCCCCTCACTGCTCTGATCCTCAGACTTGGGTCTCTGGCTTCCACTGTGCACACATGCACTCTATGGCTTCCCCAGTGCACACCTGCACTCATCGGGAGGGCGGAGCCCAGAATGCTGGTCCTGACTCTACTATCAGGCCCACACACACCTGAACAATCAGTGTGCAGTTGAGTCTCAAAACCCGGATCCAGGACTGGGGATTTCATCCCACCCGGATCTTTAAGAAATCCCCAAGCTCCAGGTCCCAAAGTGGACTTTAGTAAATCATGAGGAAACTGAAAAGCCAGTTTCCTCCCAAACAAGCAAATACCCTGGAGCCCCTCAACCTGCCTGGTTGAGAATCCTGTATTCATACACTGGTGGGGTACCACACTACCATATACCCTCCCCCTTTTTTTCGATCCGGAGGGAGGAACACCAGCACCCGTCATTATGGTTGGGACACCTCTGTGCTGGCTGTCAGCCACATAGTCCCAACCTTTTTTCCCGGTGCACTTCCAGGTATGTCCCACCCTGGATCTTAACAAGGTCCTACATTTCCCTATACTCAGCCTTCTACCTCTTCTTTTGGGGTTCCATAAGCACTGCCTCTCCTGAAATTTTAACAGGGCACCCCTGGTCTTTCTACCAACCCTTCTGCCTCCACGCTTCAGGTTCCCAGGTTTCCCAATACCTTTGGACACCACACTGTCATGTACCTTTAACAAACTATTTGGTTCATCATTGACAGACATATTCAAACCAACATTTCACCTCTCAATGTTGCACAGATCACCAATGCCTTTTTTTTTTGCATTTGCTAGGGCAGAGTCTGCAGAGGGCACACATACTGGAGGGCCGCCATCACCCACGGGAACCTCACAGGACGTCACCTCCCCGGAGTTCACCCACTTTGCAGGCAGCTGTCCTACCACTTGACATGTTCTGATGCCATCTGTATTTTTATCCACCTGAACAAACAAGCTCTTGTCTGATCCAAATACAATTTTTACCGCACTTCTTATCCGTTTCCCTGTCTCGGGGACCTTATTAGGTTTGTCACCTAAACCAAACATTGGACTGGGGACCCCAGTCTTTTTAACCACCTTCGGTTGAGCCCCGGTCAGGATTTCTGCTGTTTTCTGGTCCACACTTGGCCCTTCCATCTCATGTGATTCTTCCACTGGTACAGCATACACGCCCTTCACCGACCACTGACCAGTACTACCTTGGACCATAGCAGCAGAAATGCCTTCTACCTGGCTGTTAGGTGGTGAAACCTCAGACACTTTCTTTTCGCCAAAGCCTCTCCCATATACCTCTTGTACAGGAAGTAACCCATCAGCATACCTAGAGGTGATTTATAACACTAGTAATACAGTCTTAAATAAACCATTGCTGTCTTGTCTTCCTTTGTGCTGTACCACCTGCCACTCAGGGTTCCACCTAATGGTACTCTGCAGTACCAGACTGTCTGACTGTGGTGGAGACACCCCAGTATAGACTGGCTGTACATCCCAAAGTTTAAGCATCTCCTTTAATACTTTTGTTAGAAACCATACCCTTGGCTCCAGACCCAAGTCCTTCCTGGGGACTTTCCTGACACTGGGGATGCAGACAGACTCACCTGCTGAGACGTGAGAGGTTGCAAGGTTTAATGGAACCTTCTCCCAGCTGGAGACAACCACAGCCTGGTGCTCTACCAGAGCGCTGCCAGGTGCTTGACTCATACCCAACTTCTCAGGTTCAGCACCTATGAACTGCTTCACATTACCAGTGACAACGTCACTTTGACACGCCATGTCAGCATCATTTTTGTAGGTTACTGACAAAGTGTCTGCTGTGTGCTCGCCCTTATATGGTCCATATTTCTCACGAGGGTTAACCCCTGCAACAGCCACTGCGCCCTCAGGTATAACCTGTTCTGCCGTCCCTCCTGCTGGCACAGCAGAAACTGTGTCCACCTTATTTTTGTGCATGAAAGCCTCATCTATCAGGGACATTAGATTTTTACCACAACTATCCCAATCTGTTGTAGCTGTGCTCCATTCACCGGCGCTCCTCAGCCCTGATCCATCCGCCCAAGGAGACACATTAGAACAGACGGGTTTAGTTGCAGATGCATCACCCAGAGGCAGAACAGTGGTGTAGTGGTTAGCACTTTCACCTAGCAGCAAAAGGGTCGCTGGTTCAAATCCCGACCATGACACCATCTGCCTGGAGTTTGCATGTTCTCCCTGTGTCTGCGTGGGTTTCCTCCGGGTACTCCGGTTTCCTCCCACACTCCAAAGACATGCTGGTAGGTTAATTGGATCTTGTCCAAATTGGTCCAGTATATATGTGTGTACGACTGTGTCGAGATCCTACGGGGTAAAATGACCGCACCAGCCAAGCAGACACTGGCTGCAAAAAGCGCCTAGAGGCGATTCAGTTCGCATGTGAGCGCTATACAAGTCATTCACTCACTCACTCACCCAAATTACGAATCATGGCAGACTTCGGTAACCCATGTTTTAGCACCACAGGTTGCAATACACCACAACCACCACCTTGCTCGGGCGGCGCTTCATAAGCCTCACACACCTTTGCATTTTTCACAGGTTGTGTTAACCCACCATTTACCGGCACATTTTTAGTACTAGCAGCTTGCACTAACACATTACCATTACACGGTACAGTTCCACTCTGTCCCACCAGAGTGACATCGCAGTTGTCCATGGCAACCTCCGACTCCAATACATGAAGTTCCCTGGAGATTTCTGGGGACAACTGTGCTGTCTTACCACCAATTGCTACAGGCAACGACCCATTTGTGACAACAGCTTTTGCTCTGGAAGAACCTGGGGTTTTCCCAACAGCAGCAAACTTTTCATTAACAGTAACACTTATAGCATTTTTAGTTTTTGCAGGCTGTCCTAGCCCACTGCCAACTTGAGGCTGGCAGACATTAGACACAATACTTTTAGTCATCAACACAGGTTCTGTTTGGACTTTAACCCCTGCATTCCCACTGGGTATGAAAAAGTCATTCTCAAGCGCCCATTCTGTGGCCCCACTAACTAGGGTCACTCTCACATCATCATGGACAGTCTCATAGCCAGTTCTTTTATACCTGAAATCAGCAGTTCCAGGCATCATTTCATTAAAGATAGTCTTACCCACCACAGTAGTTGGGGTCACCATCTTCATTTGAGTACGTTGTCTTAAGAACCAATCCTCAGCCGCACATTTACTGGCCAACTCCCCCTGGTGGCCATGGGATGAAATCACAGCAGGCATCTCCCACTGTTTAGCACCCCCTGCAGACACCACAGAAAACTCCTCCTTGTTGCCAGGGGTGACTGCAAACATATTTGCAAAGGGATCTTGGCCCACAGGTAAAGAGTTCTGCTCAGCAACATTACCTACAGGTGCACCCCAGAATCTAGGGCAAGACAATATTTCGTGCCCCAGCTGGCCACATTCCAGGCATGGTACTGGACGACTTTTCCCCAGTGCGTTTCTCTCCTGATGATTCCTTCCAGGCACAACTTCCACTCTCGTTGCCATGGGAGATCGCAGTCTCCCAGCAGAGCTTTGCTGGCTCTCTCCAACATGCTGTAGTGGCTCCTCCGAAAGCCACTTGTCACGACCCTTGGGAGGCACACCCCATGGTCCACAGACAGCCCGACTGGCCTCCTCTGTGTTGCTATGGGCAACCACTCTCTGTCCTGGCCTTTGATCAGCCTCAATTCTGGCATATAACACAGGCTTCTCAGACCTTTGTTTTGCTAGGTAGCTTTGCACTGGAGCCAGGGACAAAAGACACTTGGAGACTGCATGCCCCCACTCACTGCACCGCAAACCGCGCACTTGGTTCCATGTCTTGTCAGGGTTTCCCACACTGCATCTGCTGGACCCTGTCTCAAGCTGTATCACTTTCACACTTTTCACAACAGCTGCTGGTTTAACTGCAGCAGCGTTGCCAGGGGCAACAACACCCCTCTCCCAGGCATGGACATCCGGCAGCTCTCTTTTTGTATTGAAGGTTGGCTTGCCTTCCAATTTAGCTTGGTCCAATCCTGCCAGGTGTCGCTTGCACCAATCCACTGCAGATTCAAACGCTGGTGGATTCTCCACACTAGCCATCATCTGTGCATTCATTGCACCAGGGTTGCTAGGGACAACAGCAGCCCTCTTTTCCCTTGGAAAACTCTGTTTAGGCCTGTATGGGGTTCGATCAGGTGGTAACAACCCCTCCAGCCACAGAGCTCTATCTATCATCTCAGCCATCCTTGCTTCTTTTAGGCGTTTTAAACATTCCATACTCACAATCACTCCAAAAAAATTTTTTCACAGTTCAGCAACAAATTGGAGCACTGTCTCTTTAAGGCTAGTTACCTTTCTCTTGCAGGTTCTCCTCACCTGCACACACACAGATTATGCAGTTTCTGGCAAGCAAAACACAGTTCATATAACAGATGAACTTACTTGATTGTAGGGATCTCAGATTGTGCCAAAATTCTCCACCACGTGTGAAGGACTAGCATCAAAGGTAAAGCTTGAAGGACACCGCCACTCGCTGGTTCTTCTTTTTAAGGGCTTTGTTTGCCCATTTTTATTAAAAGAAGTTCAAAACAAAATCAAAGGTTTCCCTCGCAGGGGTTTCAGCACTCCTTTTTATCAACAAAATGACATTCAGCCTCCTGGCTTATACATACTGCAGTCCTGCTCAGTCCTTCTACTTCAGGCTCTCATCTGTCTCCTACAGACTCTTCCCTTGCAAAGACCATTCGTTTAGATAGCAGCCCCTCACTGCTCTGATCCTCAGACTTGGGTCTCTGGCTTCCACTGTGCACACATGCACTCTATGGCTTCTATGGCTTCCCCAGTGCACACCTGTACTCGTCGGGAGGGTGGAGCCCAGAATGCTGGTCCTGACTCTACTATCAGGCCCACACACACCGAACAATCAGTGTGCAATTGAGTCTCAAAACCTGGATCCAGGACTGGGGATTTCATCCAACCCAGATCTCTAAGAAATCCCCAAGCTCCAGGTCCCAAAGTGGACTTTAGTAAATCATGAGGAAACTGAAAAGCCAGTTTCCTCCCAAACAAGCAAATACCCTGGAGCCCCTCAACCTGCCTGGTTGAGAATCCTGTATTCATACACTGGTGGGGTACCACGCTACCACAATATATATAACACCAACATGGAGCTTTCCCTAAAGAGTATATTTAAATATTTTGCATTTGTAACCCTCATAGGTAAGATGAAGAGCACCAAAAAAGGGTTAAGCAATCTGAAGTAAGATTCACACCTACCGTTGTAATGAAGTGAAAAACACTGTATGTTAAAAGTACAAACTTTTCAAAGCCTCATAAAAGAGAACATCAAATATAAGATATTTTCGAGTAAAAGCTTATTGATATGTTTCAAACGATTGATCTCCATAGAGCTCAGAAGTGGTTAGAGACAATTTTGGAGAAATGCACATGTTGTGTAATCCAAAATGATCTCTTAAAGCCTCAACACTGTACTGTGTGAAATCAAATTTAGTTACCCCATATACATCACATAATGGCACATCCGCAAGATGGATTTTCATTATGAGATTCATTTTCGACTTACACTTGTAAAATAGATTTGTGGATGCTCAGATTTTGTGATGCACTTATTACTTTTCTGAAGACAAATTGCTACAAAGCTACGGAATAGATTTTACAAACAATTTTCATTTCACCAAGCCAGAATCTCTTATAATTAAACACGACAGGGGAAGAAAAACCTAATTGTACTGCAAAGGTTCGAAAGCCTCCTATGACATATATTTATTTAGAGCTGTCTACGCAAAAAAAAAAAAAAATTACCCCTTGAATCATAATACGGATAATATTTAGTCCAACATATGAGTATTACAATCTAGACTGTTTAAGGGTCAGGAATAATTGCAGGACAAAGACCCCGAGATTTATTATCCTTAAAGATACAAAATGTACAATATAATAAAAATCTTTTGGAGAAAAACTGAGCAAGAGAATTGTATAATGTGCACACATTACACAATTTCCTTGTACAATTTTCCTTTAGACTTACCAAAACCATATAATATGAGTTTTTTTTCCTCTTCGGACCTCTACGGTTACAGATTTAGCCCCAGCTAATGCCCCCCCATTTATTTATATATATATATATATATATATATACACATATACAGTATGTCACAAAAGTGAGTACTGTACACAACTCACATTTTTGTAAATATTTTATTATATCTTTTCATGTGACAACACTGAAGAAATGACACTTTGCTACAATGTAATGTAGCTTGTATAACAGTGTAAACATGCTGTCCCCTAAAAACTCAACACACAGCCTTTAATGTCTAAACCGCTGGCAACAAAAGTGAGTACACCCCTAAATAAAAATGTCCAAATTTGGATCAAAAAACAATTCTGTAAATTTTTTTCAAAAATGATCGGGGATACATAGCTGAATCTCATTTTTTGCGGACAATACAAAATAAAGCAGGGCAATAACTTCACATCAGGACATAGAAATTTTACAGAAAGATCTGAACTAAATAATGGAGTGGGCAACTACTGTATTTATCGGCGTATAACACACACAGGCGTATAACACGCACTCTAACTTTAAGAGGGAAGTTTCAGGGAATTTTTTTTCCACAACCCCCTGCGTATAACATGCAGGCACAGTTTACCCTCTATTTTCAAGGTAAAAAAGTGAGTGTTATACACCAATAAATATAGTATATGGCAAATGAGGTTTAATGTAGAGTAATGTAAAATAATGCACTTGGGGGCTAAGACATAGACGCAAACTACTCACTGGGGGGGGAGAACCTCTGGGGCAGTCAAGGATGGAGAATGATTTGGGGGTCCTAGTGGAAGACAGACTGAGCAATAGCATGCAATGTCAAGCTGCAGCTACCAAAACAGGCCGAATTTTAGCATGCATAAAAAAGTTGGATATACTCCAGAGATAAAACTATAATCCTGCCACTTTATAAAACTCTGGTCTGGCCACATCTAGAGCATTCCATCCAGTTCTGGTCACCAGTCCTCAGAAGGGATGTGCTTGAGCTGGACAGAGTGCAAAGAAGGGCAACTAAATTAATAAGGGGACTGGAGGACCTCAAATATGAGGATCGGCTACAAGCACTAAATGTATTCTTGCTGGAGAAGAGACGCTTGAGAGGGAACATGATAGTGATTTACAAATACCTTAATGGTGATCCCAGCATAGGAAAAAAGTTATTCTGTCTCAGGGGATGTAAGAGGACACATGGCCACACAATGAGATTAGAGGATAAGTGGTTAACCTTAAGCTGCGCAGGGTTTTTTTCACTGTCAGGGAAATGAGGATGTGGAACTCTCTTCCACAATCGGTGATGTCAGCAAGGAGTATTGATATTTTTAAAAGACTCTTGGATGTGCATCTTAAAGAACACAATTGACAGGGATATGAGAAATGATTATCGACACTGACACACATACACCTATACAGGTTGAACTGGATGGACTATTGTCTTTATTCAACCTTACCTACTATGTAACTATATAACAATGGCTTTGCTGAACAGTGACTGTGTCTGATAACTTTCCACCAGGCTTAGTTGATTTTTAAATTGACTCATGTCGAGCTTGGTGGGATATGCAGGGCCACCCATGGCTCTAATGTCGGCCAATTTGACAGAAATTGGACTAAATTCAATCCTTCTATGGGAAGCCTTAAGGGTTTGATTCCCCTGACTTGGGGAGTAAGCACCACCCAAATTTGCCCCAAGTGTAGCAGGCCTATTCATGGCCCAGTGGGAAGAGGAGAATGTTTTTAATAATAAACCTGATGAGCTGGTGATATACAAAAGGTATATCGATGATACATTCATCCTTTGGAAAGGAGACTCTAATCAGCTTACATATTTTTTTTTTAAATTTAAACATGAACAACAGAAATATAAGACTCACTTGGGACATCAGCGAGAAGAATATAACATTCCTCGACTTAGAAATCACACAAGAGAATTCTGCACTGAAGTCACAAGCGCACTTTATTGATTGAAAGTTGCCACCATAAAAATTGGCTTTTTAATGTCCCCAAAGGACAATTGATGAGGCTGAGATGCAACTGCACCCACCTGGATACCTTTTTGGACCAGGCTGAAGAAATGGGACAGAGATTTACCAAGAAAGGGTATGATAGCCTATACATCAAAAAGAAGATAACAGAAGTGACAGAAATGGACCACAACACACTAATTATGGAAAAAACGAGACAAAAAACAACAATGACAGCGGCACCCATAATCCTGGATTATAATGTACAGCACAAAAAGGTAGAAAGAATTATCAAGCGGCACTGGCACATACTCCTTGCAGATAACCAATTGAAAGACACTTTACCAAGTAAAAAAGAGAAAAAGAAACTGCGCTAAGAACAAAAAAAAAATCAATCTGGTGCAACCACAAGAAATGCCTGGAGCTCAATTGGAAACAGCAACTTTTCTGTAAATATCAAAAACAGTGGACAAGTATATAGAAAAATAAAGTTGCGCTAAACCTAAATACTAAAACATGTGTATGGATGCTATATGATGATTGGAAGTCACATAAAATGACCATAAATGCCCTTAAATCCAAGGTGATAATAAATGAATAAAAAAAGAAATGAATAAAAAAGGTCAAGGTTGATGTAAGTGAATAATTGAATGGTGAAAAATCAATAAATTAGTGTCCATACAAAGTTCATAAAGTTCATGAATGAATAAACCGAGTGTGACTTCAGCAAATGAAAAAAATCCACCCGTGCATAAATCCGGTGAGGTCCAATCCCTTCAGATCTGGACTAAAGCCAAAGTGATCTCCACCACCATATGACAAATTAATCTGCTTACCAGAGCCCCGTGGTCCCCTATAACGGAGGACCCGGAGAAGCTTGTAATGAATCTCAGCTAGATGACACTGGCACCATGAATCCACAGTCTCACTAATCAGCATACTCCATGTCGGTAAACCAAATGGCAATGGTGTGGCATAAAAGGAAAACAGATGCTTCGATAGTGTAAAACCTTAGCATTTAATGTTAAAAAGTATATACAAATAATTGCTGCGCCGGCTGGACGCAAGCAGGCAAACCCGTCCGTCTGGAGTTTGAGCAGTGGTGGGTGGTGACGTCAGCACGCCGCTCATTCTGCCCTATGCGTTTCGTGATAGGTCACGTCGTCCAGGGGCACGGGCGGCGTACTGCATCACCCCCCTAAATAGATAAACAATTGAAACCAAGCCTCGCTCTGAGAACATGCGCAGGCACGTTCCCATCCGAAGCACCCAAGCCTCGGTCTGGGTCGCCGTCAGTACAATGTTCCGCACCGCGTATTCCCATGAGAGTTGGTAAAGACAAATAATAACATACTGGAAAACAAACCCAAGTCTCGCTTAGAGGACACGCGCAGGCGCATTCCCATCCGAGGCACCCAAGCCTCGTTCTGGGTCGCCATCAGTCCAGTGTCCTATGTCATGGGAATCACGTATTCCCGCGAGAGTTGGTGAAAGCGAGTAGTAACATACTGGGAGACAATACAAGCCTGGTATTGCAGCCTGACTATAAACCCATCCCTTATGTATAAGAATTGAAAAAAAATAAAAAAATATAGAGCAAAGAAATAAAACAAAGCATCTCCCAAGGGGCAGGTTCAAATGGTCCTGCCCAGATAAGGAGACGGAGATGCTTAAACCTAAAATTACTAAGCCGGAAATGCTACCAATGCCCATCCTGGTGTCACCGGCAGCTAACTTGCACCGCGACTCCTGGTGGACATAGGATAGATGACACCCAAAATGTTGTTGTCCGAGGGTGATTCTCACATGAAAGCCCAAATGAAGAGAAACCTCCGGAACCCAACATCAATCGGATAGGCCAAATCGGGGGAAAACATGGAGCAACCGTGAAAATTCGTTCCATAAAGACCCACGAATAGCCCACCCAGATGTGGTGACAGAAAAAACGTCCAATAACAAAGTTCAAATAAATGAACCTGAATTATTAAACATGGTTAAAAGTTTAAATTTAAAACTTCTTAGGTTGTTAAAATGAAACATTAAAATGGCTGTAGGGAATATAATACTAAAATGGACATCTGACGGAGACCCAGACCAGAGCCAATAAATCTTAGCATCATTCAAAAGTCAGGAGTCCTACCCCCTGTGTTGTCATAAAAGGAGGTCACTTATATACAATTATGGCTATACACACAGACAAGACTAAAATGAGGTAGTAGTATGGGGCATAGGAATTAACAATAAGTCTTAAAATCCACTACTATAAACATATATACGACCAGGCCTTTTCTTGTTTAGAAATTTCTCTCACCACTGAGCTGCCCCTCCAGTAAGGTCTGTATTTGTCTATTCCCACAAACAGCGTGTTAGAGAGATCCCTATTATGAACTTGGTCATAGTGCCTAGAGACGGAATGTTTGTCAAAGCCTTTTCTAATGTTGGCAATATGCTCGTTGAGTCTAACGCGTAATGCCCTTTTAGTCTTCACCACGTATTGCAAGCCACAAGGACATTGAATAAGGTAGACCACCCCTTCTGACGAGCAAGTGATAAACGATCATACGACCTGTTGGTGCTTGTAGATGTAAACTGACCAATCTTCCTGTCTTGACACCTATTGATGGAGCATACCTGACATTTCTTGCATCTAAAGTAACCCATAAGGTTCTGCAGGAAAGTCCTATTTTCTTTTGGGGGATCCTGAACACTAGGGGCAATTCGGTTGGACAAGGAAGAGGCCCCTATAAAAACAATCTGAGGTCTCTCGGGTAAAATAGGGGCTAGTACCTGATCACTTGCCAAAACATGCCAATGTTTACAGATCAGCCTTTTGATGCTCTAGTGTTGCACTGAAAAGGTAGTGACAAATGGTAAAGAAAACCTATTGTCACTACTAGCTTTTCACTCAAGAGAGACGCTCTCTCGGTTTCTCTAGTGGAGTTAACCAGTTGAGACAGCAAAGTCTGGTCGTAACCCTTCTCCACAAATCTATTGGGACAGTACTAATGCTTGACTGTTGAAAGATTTGACTTCAGTACAATTGCGTCTCAATCGTGTAAATTGCCCCTGAGGAACTGCTTTCAGCCACGGTAGTGGCAACTGTCAAGTGGGATATAAGACTTTCTATCAGTCTGTTTAAAAAAGGTAGTCATCACAAACCTCTCCTCCTTGATGGAAATCTTAAGGTCGAGGAAATTTACTTCCTCCAGACTGGCTTCAAAATTCAGCCTGATACCCCTGTTATTATCGTTAAGAAACAACATAAATTCCTGTAAGTCTGATTCGCTGCCATCCCAAAGGAGGAGGATGTCATCAATGTACCTTGCCCAGAGCACCACCTCTGGTCTCCGGCAGGCATCGACGACGTCCTCCTCCCACTTGGCAATAAAAAAAATTGCCAAGCTGGGGGCATATTTAGCCCCCATCGCCACACCCCTATCCTGGTGATAAAAATGGCTATCAAACCAGAAGTAGTTGTGGCCAGCTGCATATTCCAGTAAAGTCATAATGTAATCAATCTGGAGTGGAGCTAGATCCGAACACCTAACCAGGTATAATCTAACCGCTTCAAGGCCGAGCTGATGGGGGATTATAGTGTAAAGGGAGGTCACATCTGCCGTGACCAACCACAGCCCCTTCTTGGGTAAAGCCCTAGCCAGCAGGTTGATAACCTGCTTAGTATGCCTTATATATGAGGGAATTTTTTGGACCAACGGTTGCAAGAAAAAATCAATATACTTGCCCACCCGGGACGTGATGGAATTTATCCCACTCACTATGGGGGGCAAGTTTGGTTCTTAGCAAGTAACCCTAAATTTATCCACAAAAGAGAACCAACCATTTGCGATAAAATAGTGAAAAATTTACTTGATCCACCCAGTAAAGCCTTCTCTTTCTTCACAATGAAAGGCTTCTATCCCTGCAAAAGATGTTTTGCTTGCACGAAAACTAAGCGTCCTAATTAAAAGAAATTGAACTTTACATCCACAAGCACCGGCAACACCTATGAAGTTAGAGACTTTATTTGTTGTAATACCGAAGGAGCTGTATACGCCCTAGAGTGCAGCTGTGGCCTCCAATATATTGGACGCACCGAAAGGCTTCTGAAGGTGCGAATAAGGAGCATGTTCAAAATATCCTTAAAGGCTACAATAAGCATAGTTGTCCAAACACTTTCTTCTGTGCCACAACAAAGATCCTACAGACCTCAAATTTTGGGGGAGGACCCTTAGCCAGTTAGAATCTAAATGTATCTTTACATTACATACTTTTTCGCCCAGAGTCCTGAACATTGAATTTGACCTCAAGTGCTTCCTTAGTGATTTTTAGCCTATAGTTGATGCCTATCTTTTATCATTTTTAATATCATTTTAATCTTTGTTTATCATTGTGCCATCATACATTAGCATACCTTGTACCTGCAAGATATTGCCTGAGTCCTTCTTTTCCACTCCTCCTCTTAGTCCCTTCCTCTATCTTAATTTATCCAGCTTTATTTTTGCTCATTTATTCTATTTGATATTTTAATGTTTTTTAGAGAAATATTTTAGGTACTGTTGGTTTTTAATTATAATTTCTATTTGATTTATGTCTGTAATTCATGTGTGCATATATTATGCTCACGTCTATATGGGTGCCCATCCAACCCGTTTGCACTAGATATTCACAGAGTCCCTTTAATATACATTTGATGTATTCATCATCCATCCGTATTGTTATGCCCTGTATCTGATGACACACCCCCCGGTTTACACCACCTCCAGTCATATCTTCGATAGGACGTGGAGCAGTTTGTTATGTCCCAGGGACTTTCTATCTCCGGGGACACAGCCGCGCTTTACATAGGATATAGACAACCAAGAAAATGGCCGCGCCCAGGGACACACATGGTCTCCAAGAAAATGGCTGTAATGGCGTTTTCTCATTGAACTCCAAGAAAATGGCCGCCGCATTATTTACTATGGCCCACACTATTTAAAGACATTCCTTGTGCCCTCCTAGTATCCCCTGATGAAGTCACATGGGTTGTGACGTCACGTGTAGGGAAGGAAAGGCACACCATCTGACGCTAGCAGAGGAGCTCGCTGCTCGTAGGAGAGAAGCATTTTTTTAACTTTATTTATGTGAGTACCTTTATACCGTCTTTTCAATAAATTACTACCTTTTTGAACGCACTACACTATTGGGAATCCTGTTTCTTTTATACTCTCCCTGCCGCTGAGAGACAAAGACCAGTTTTATGCCCAGGAACCCAGGGGAAGTACTGCCACTCCAGGCTTATTTTTTAACCATAGATTTTTATTGAGTTTTACAGATTACACATAAATATAAAGCTTTGTAAATATCACCATACATTAACAAAATGTGCATCAGATATCAAACTTACAACTCTGAAAATGTTGTTCTTGTGTGGACTACCTATATTAATACATTACACAACCTCAACAGGAGGTAAAGCCTGTCAACCCTTCCGGGTTCACACTGTGATCAGGCCCTGCATAGGGACAGTAGAGAGTAGCCCTCCTTGGACCTTAATGAGGGTCCTTGGAGTTGCGACTCACCGTAAGTTCGATACATGCATATTGACAGTTGTTAAACAAACAATTAAATATTCTTATTGCCTACAAATGCTGTTCGAGGAGTGGTGAGGAATTCAAAGAATCAGCATTGTAACTCCTATTATGAATTGACCACTCCTATTGTTCGTTTTTACCACTTGACATCCTGAATATGGATGAGCTTCGAGTTCGAGTCAAACTCATGTTCGACTCGAACATTGCCTGTTCGCCGAATAGCGAACAATTTGGGGTGTTTGCGGCAAATTCGAAAAGCCGCGGAACACCCTGTAAAAGTCTATGGGAGAAATCTAAAGTGCTAATTTTAAAGGCTAATATGCAAGTTATTGTCATAAAAAGTGTTTGGGGACCCAGATCCTGCCCAAGGGACATGTAAAAATGAAAAAAAAAGTTTTAAAAATTGAAGTTTTTTCAGGAGCAGTGATTTTAATAATGCTTAAAGTGAAACAATAAAAGTGAAATATTCCTTTAAATTTCGTACCTAGGGAGTGTGTATAGTATGCCTGTAAAGTAGCGCTTGTTTCCCGTGCTTAGAACTGTCCCTGCAAAAAGTGTCATTTCTGAAGGAAAAAAAGTAATTTAAAAGCACTCGCGGCTATAATGAATTGTCGGCTCCCAGCAATACAGAGAAAAGTAATTGATAAGAAAAAAAATGCGTGGGGGTCCCCCCACATTAAATTACCAGGCCCTTCAGGTCTGGTATGGATATTAAGGGGAACCCTGCGTCAAATTTAAAAAAATGATGTGGGGTTCCCCCCAAAAATCCATACCAGACCCTTTAGCCGAGCATGCAACCTGGCAGGCCTCAGGAAAAGAGGGGGGACGTGAGAGTGCCCCCCTCCTGAACCATACCAGGCCACATGCTCTCAACATGGGGAGGATGCTTTGGGGGTCTGTGACGCCTCAAAGCACCATGTCCCCATGTTGATGGGGACAAGGGCCTCATCCCCACAACCCTTGCCCGGTGGTTGTGGGGGTCTGCGGGCGGGGGGCTTATCGGAAACTGGAAGACCCCTTTAACAAAGGGGACCCCCAGATCCCGGCCCCCCTATGTGAATTGGTAAGGGGTACATTGTACCCCTACCATTTCACAAAGAAAGTGTAAAAAAATTAAACAAACACACAGACACCGTTGGGAAAAGTCCTTTATTAAAAATAAAAAAAATAAAAAAAATATTCCAGCGGTGGTAATCCACTCTCGGTATCGTGCGATGGGTGATCTCCTCTCCGGGGTCCAGCGATAGATGATCTCTCCTCTCCAGGGTCTAGCGATGGATGATCTCTCCTCTCCAGGTCCAGGCTCCAACGATGATGTCCGGCACAGCGCGGAACAGCAAGCATCCTGTCTCAGCCGGAGACACCCTGGGAATCCTGCCAGCCTGACAGGTCTCTTATGTAGCTGAGGGCAGGGCCACCCATCACGTGACCCTGTCCCCCTCTGACGCAAGGGGAAACCCGGGCTTCCCCAGTGACGTGCTGGTGACCCCGCCCCCCTCTGATGCAACTGAAACCTGCGCTACTTTACAGGCATACTATACACACCCCCTAGGTACAAAATTTAAAGGAATATTTCACTTTCATTGTTTCACTTTAAGCAATATTAAAATCACTGCTCCTGAAAAAAATGCAGTTTTTAAAACTTTTTTTTGCATTGATACATGTCCCCTGGGGCAGGACCCGGGTCCCCAAACACTTTTTATGACAATAACTTGCATATAAGCCTTTAAAATTAGCACTTTAGATTTTTCAAGTTCGAGTCCCATAGACTTTAACGGTGTTCGGATGTTCGAACAAATTTATTGCCTGTCCGCAAGTTCTGGTGCGAACCGAACTGGGGGGTGTTCGGCTCATCCCTAATCCTGAAGTATCAAATAAGTATCAGCATAATGTGAAGTTCTCCAATTTTCCCAGTATCTATGGAAAGCCGGAGCTCTTCTTTCTTTGTATGCAAGTAGTTTTTCCATTACATATTGAGAATTAATTCTAGAAATCCCCTCCTCAATTTTTGGAGGTATTTGTGAGCGCCATTCTTTCACCAAAGTGATGCGGGCTGCAAATAATATATGAGCAACCATTTTCCTCATTAATGGGGGGAATTTTTCAATACCAATGCTTACAAGTGCAAGTGCAGGGTCTAGTGTACATGTGGTACCTGTAGTGTCTTGCTAGGCTTATTCTATATGTGGTTGTCTCATTACCACAAGGTAAGAGGCCACCTACACTTAAGTGTAATATTGCACGAAGAAGAGATTTATCTCTCCAGCACCCCCTGTCACTAGCACACTGGATCATCTCAATTGCACAGAGAATGGAATGATTTTATGCTGTCTGCTCACAGCTTAATTGCATATTGCACCTTTGGATTGATTGCATATTGCACCTATTGGATTGATTGCATATTGCACATTTGGACTGATTGCATATTGCACTTTGAATTGTTTGGACTGTATGATTACAGTCGCACTTATCATTATTACAGTATTTTGTCCACACGGATTGTTTTGCACTTTGCACAGGAATTTTATTTATTTGTTTGCTTATTTTGCACATTGCATTGTGGACTTAGCACTTATTGCTTTTGCACTATCTATGTATTGTCTCTGCACCTGACTGGGGAGGATTATTACAGATGTACCCAGTCCACACCCATTATTATCATTTATGCACATTGCACTTTATATTGCTACATTATTGTTTATATTTATTTAGCATGTTATGCACTATGTCTCTTCCACAGTAGTTTTTATGCCTACAGTGTAATCTTTTATTGACCATATTCTTAGCCTATTGGCACTATATATATTGGGTCTAGTACAGCTTATATACTGATCTTTTTATAGCTGAGTAGCATCTTATCTATTGGGAACAGCGCAGCACAAACCCTTATTTTAAGCACCACCCACCTGCCATCCCCCTGTCCAATGATGGTACTTCAGTGGCCAATAAGTAAAGTCTTCAGTTTCAAATTGAAACCGTTAACCAGTAACAGAAGGTTACAAACTCACCTATAAAGGTTGCACCAAAATTAAAATATTTTAATTTAGTAATAAGTTTATTCACAGCTATAATTATTACTATTTCAAGACTTTATGGACATTATGCCCTATCTTGATGAAAATCCTGCCACCCCCCCTTTCCATCTATATAGCAACAGCTGATGTTGTAATTCAGATGGTCATCAATATAATGCAGTGAATGCTATCACTGTGCTTTAATTCAATTGGCCTAATTTTACAGCATGGGAATAGTTTTGTTTTGCAATGGTTTTGAATAATAGGAAATAAAGTAGTTGGGTTAATAGACCTTAATTATCTTTTTAGGGAACATAGTGTTGTGATATGTTTTTGTTTATATACTTTACCTTATGTGCTGTTTTGTTGCTAGAAGCATATATTCATGCAAATTTGCTATTTACATAATGCAATTCTAGTTAATTTTTAATTTCTGCATATTGTATTGACTCTGTTAATTAGTAAAACTCATAGTGTTTTCTGCCTTTGCTTTTTGCAATTAGAACCCATGCTGTTAAAGATGAACACTAGCTCTTCAGTTGCAATACTGTTTTCTATGAATATTGAATATATGTACTGTAATCTTAAAGGGTCAGTTCATCTAAAACTGATATTTTACTTATTCACAACAAAGCTGAAGAGTTAAACAAGGGCCCTGAACTCACTGTTATTGTTTATTCCTAGCTTGTAAATGCTAGTCTAAAGAGAACCAGATTCAGTGTGTATTTACAAAGCCTTCAACAATTTTCCAAATTTTGTCATGTTACAACCAAAAACGTAAAAAGTATTTTATTGGGATTTTATGTGATAGACCATCACAAAGTGGCACATAATTGTGAATTGGAAGGAAAATAATAAATAGATTTCAACATTTTTTACAAATAAATCTGTGAAAAGTGTGGCGTGCATTTGTATTCAGACCCCCTGAGTCAATACTTTGTAGAACCCCTTTTGCTGCAATTACAGCTGCAAGTCTTTTTGGGGATGTCTCTGATAGCTTTGCACATCTAGAGAGTGACATTTTTGCCCATTCTTCTTTGCAAAATATCTCAGATTGGATGTAGAGTGTCTGTGAACAGCAATTTTCATATCTTGCCACAGATTCTCAATTGGATTTAGGTCTGGACTTTGACTGGGCCATTCTAACATGCTTTGATCGAAACCATTCCATTGTAGCTCTGGCTGTATGTTTAGGGTCGTTGTCCTGCTGGAAGGTGAACCTCCGCCTCAATCTCAAGTCTTTTGCAGACTCTAACAGGTTTTCTTCTAAGATTGCCCTGTATTTGGCTCCATCCATCTTCTCATCAACTCTGACCAGCTTCCCTGTCCCTGCTGAAGAAAAGCATCCCCACAACATGATGCTGCCACCACCATATTTCATGGTGGGGATAGTGTGTTCAGGGTGATGAGGGACTCATCGCAGCAGGCAGGGTTTTTGAACTACGGCCGTGGGTGAGATTGATGCAGAGCTGTGAGAGACATGCTGTTTTAAAATATCAATTTTGTAAGCATAACTTGTATGCGGGGGGTTGTGGGCTTTCTTATATAAACAGTTTTACACTATGGAAAGCATCCCCTTGTATGTTTACATGTCTGAGCCACCACACTGAATCGTTCCTGACAAGGATTGCTGCATACTCAAAAAGGAGCTTTGCTTTCAGATTGAGAGGAATTTACAGTCTCAATATACACTTACCTCTGGTGAGTAGATTTACAAAGGGGTGTTCATGTGGTGCATCGGTGACGGTGTAGAAGCTACATATTCATCACTGGTTGGAGTTGAAGAATTATACTACGCCCAATTTTTGAATGCATGGACTTTATTTATTTATTTTAATGTCAATGAGTGTGGTATTGCATACTACTCTTTAATGCTAACATACAGCACATTGATTGTTAATAGTGGTCATGCTATAATTTATGCTTCATAGGAGTTTTGGTGAAGCATGGTAGCTTTTTAATTCTGCAATATATGAAGCATTATACCTTTAGGAATAGCTTCAATCGCCATCACTTCCAGGCATCTAACATTTTTATTGTGCGCCTGGAGGAAATGGCAAGGAACACCATGCTTATCACAGCCCTTGTGTATGAATCTGCGGTGCTCACCTATGCACTTTCGCAAGGTGTACCTAGTACGTCCTACATAAAGTAGGCTGCAGGGGCACCGCAGAACATAGATGACAAACTCAGTGGAGCATGTGATACATTTTTGATATGGGATTTTTTACCTTTAGTATCACTTATTTTAGCCCGTCCATGGGGGATGAGTTGGCATGTGAGACATACCCTCTTTCTACATTTGAAAAGCTCAACTCTATTATCAAAATAGGATCTGATTTGGCATCCTAACATACATGGTTGGCCTCCCATGTTTGGATTTTTCCAGTCTGACACAGTGATCCATCAGTGCCCGAGCCAGCCTCATAACCAGTGTGGTAACATTGAAATCCAACCATTAATACTTTGTACTGTTTTAATATTTTTTTCAATAAATTGCCAGCAGCTCATTTGAGAGCATATGTGGTTTATTGCAGCCACCATTCATTACTTTCAGTTCAGCTTCTGAGCGCTGTTATCCCCAATTGTATTAAATATTAAGGTACACTAACTTCTGAATTGAAAATTCATCTACTGGGATGGTTGACAAAAAGCTGAAGTGCACCAGTCCATACCACTTCCTTTCATTTGTAAGATTGTGAGCTCTAACAAGTAGGGCCCTCTTGTTCCTCCTGTATTGTTTTGTACTGTAACTGTTTGCCCTAACGTTATAAAGCACAGCAAAAACTGTTGGCGCTATATAAATCCTGTATAATAATAATAATCTGGAAGTCCTATTTGTTTACCTGTTTGTAATCCAGCAGAGATAACTTTAAGCACTTGCTGTGGCTCCCCCAGGTACTGCGACGTACCCATATGGCACCGAACTTCCTGGTTTAGAGGCGCGTGCATGAACCCTGTGCTGTAATTGGACACAACACAAGTGTGTCAGCAGGTTACAGCCAATCGTTTTGACTGTACACCTACTGATCGGCTAAGGCCAAGCACAGAGATCTTTGTGTTTGTAAACACAACACACAGATCTGTCTGGATTCCTTAGTTCTATCAGTTACTGCTCAGAACTGAAAGTAAGGAGAGACCCAGCCAGTAAAAGAAGCACACATTCACCTATACACAGGCACATCGTTAACCCCTTGATTGCCTTCCTGATTACTCTTGACACCTAGCCAGTGTCATTAGTACAGTGTACAGTATTATCACTGAGCACTGTATTAGTGTCACTAGCGACATTAGTGTCAGTTAGTCATTGTTTCTCCCAGCCAGTGTGAGTTAGTGCCAAATTGTCTGCCACACTATCACAGTTACACTATAAGTTGCTGATCACCAATATTAGTATAGTGTCTGTATGGAACAGAACACGATCAGAACTATACTAGTACCCCAATAGTATTATGTCCAAAAAAAATGCAGTGTTGGCAGGATCAGCACGATCACTGCCAGCACTTGTGACATGTAGCAGAATACATTTTGGCCTAAATTTTTGAAGAACTTACATTTTATTGGATATGTTTCATAACAGAAAGTAGAAAATATTTTTTTTTTCTTTTTTTCTTTTTTTTAAGTTTTTAGTCTTTATATAATAAATAATAAAAAAAACCCTGTGGTGATCAAATGCCACCAAAATAAAGCTCTATTTGTGTGAAAAACATTATATAAATTTAATTTGCGTACAGTGGTGCATGGTCGAGTAATTGCCAGTAATTGCCAGTTAAAGTAGCGCTCTGCTGAATAGCAAATAAATAAAAATGCACTGGTCATGAAGGGGGGAACCTTCTAGAGCTCAAGTGGTTAAGCAAACCCAAAGACCCACTCACTCTTCAGGTAAGGAGCTCTCTGGGATCTGGCAGGCAGATTAGATAAAAATCAGATCAACATAACCGAGTGGATGGTTCTCTTTCTCAAAGCTATTTTAAAACAGAGCTTGGTGTAAGTGTCAGCCCACTGACTCAGTAAGGTTCAGTGCTGGAATCGTCAGTTGTCAATTCAGAAGAGTTTGATTTTAATCTGCATTTTAGTACTCTATACAGGAAAAACTGGTGACCCATAGGAACATCACAGCGTACTCTGTCTAGCCATTATGAAAGAATACGCATATATTTAAATGCATTATAATAATTTATTGCATTATGTTTATTTATTAAATATACTGTCACTTACGAATGTTCTTGTGTACAGCAGTATTTGCAAATTTACAGCATTAAAAAAGTTAAAATGCCCAGAAAGTTATAGACAGTTAAATAAAAATAAAAAATAAATATATTTGTATTAAGACAATTGCTGTCGATGTGAAATGCAGAATTAATGTTGAGTGTTGTAGAGGCTCTTTAACCACTTAAAACCCGGACCATTATGCAGCTTAAAGACCTGGCCACTTTTTGAGGTTCGGCACTGAGTCGTTTTAACTGACATTTGCGCGGTCGTGCGACGTGGCTTCCAAAGAAAATTGGCGTCATTTTTTTCTCACAAATAGAGCTTTCTTTTGGTGGTATTTAATCACCTCTGCGGTTTTTATTTTTAGCGACAATTTTGAACAAAATTCAATATTTTTTACTTTTTGCTATAATAAATATCCCCAAAAAATATATAAAAAAACATATTTTTTCCTCAGTTTAGGCCGATACGTATTCTTCTACATATTTTTGTTAAAAAAAATCACAATAAGCGTTTATTGATTGGTTTGCGCAAAAGTTATAGCGTTTACAAAATAGGGGATAGTTTTATGGCATTTTTATTAATAATTTTTTTTTACTAGTAATGGCGGCGATCAGTGATTTTTTTCGTGACTGCGACATTATGGCGGACACATCGGACACTTTTGACACATTTTTGGGACCATTGTAATTTTTACAGTGATCAGTGCTATAAAAATGCACTGGTTACTGTGAAAATGACACGGCAGTGAAGTGGATAACCAGGAGGGGGCGCTGTAGGGGTTAAGTGTGTTTTACTTACTGTGGGGGGGCGCGGCTTAGCGTGTGACATCACTGACCGTCGTTCCCTATGACAGGGAACAGACGATCAGTGACAGGCTCACTAGGAAGCATGGGGAGAGGTTTGTTTACACTTACCTCTCCCCGTTCTTCCTCTCTGTGACCCGATCGCTGGACACCAGCGGCGATCGAGTCCGCTGTTCCCACGGGGACGGTCACGGAGAAGAGGACCGGGTTGCGAAGCGTGCCGCCGGTGACGCGCTCGCGACCCACGGCTGGGCTCTTAAAGGGGATGTACCTGTACGCCCATGTGCCCAGCCGTGCCATTCTGCCGACGTACATCGGCGTGCGGCGGTCCTCAAGTGGTTAACAGAAATTCTGAATACAAAAATTGTTAGACACATATACAAATGGCAAAATGTATCTTAATAAAGCCCAACTGACCTTTCCGTCTAAACTAGCTTTATAAATTCTAGGTGCACCAAAACAAAAAGGTGCTGAAAGTTTAGAAACAGCCACAAATTATAAAAACATTTTACCTGCCAGCATGCTACAGAGAGTATAACCTCTGCACAGGTCCTCCTCAACTGAGGCTGAGCTTGTGCTCTCCATCTCCAATCAGCAGGGAGCATAAACTTTGCTCATTGTATAGCTATAGGTCTAACCCAGCAGACCTCTGCTTCCACACAGAAAGCAAGGAGTCTTCTCTACAGCACGCCGCCAAAGGACAAGCTTTTCTACTCAGGTTGTGGCTGCTTTCCAAAGAAAAATGCCCTGTAAGACTATAAACACATTTGTTTTGGTGGAATGTATTTAGCGGATTTAATATGAACGTTGAGTTGGTAATTAATCTCTTGCCGACCGTAAACTAGTACGTGATCCTGCACTTCCGGGTCTGGTCCTGTGGCCAAGTAGAAAGTACTTACAAAACAGAGAATAAAATTGCAAGACACCAACAGAAGTTTAAGCCTGCCAAAGTGAGCTTCCTATCTTAAGGTAAAAAACCTTCTGTGTGCAGCTGCCCCCTCCCCATTCTTACCGGAGCCTGATGTCGATCCAGCGTGTGCACAAGAGCAGCATCACTGCTCTATTTTCTCACTGGCACAAAGGCAGCAGCAGGAGCCATTGGCTCTTGTTACTGTCAGTCACAGCCAGTGAGGAGGGAGCAGGGGGCCGAGCAATGGACACACAGAGCGAGACTCAGGAAGGGGGTTAAAATGAGTGTCCCCATAGCAAGTGGCTTGCTATAGGGGCACTCAGCAGGTGGGAAGAGCTGGGAGCACTGACGGGAGACAAGACGAAAAGGAGGATTGGGGCTACTCTGTGCTAAACCATTGCACAGAACCAGGAAGTATAACATGTTTGTTTTTTTACCTTTACCATCATTTTAATTTATGTAATGTATGTATGTATGTATTTATATGTATGTATGTATATGTATGTATATATATATATATATGTATGTATATGTGTGTATATATATATATATATATATATATATATATATCTTAAATTGTACATGCATTACACCTTTTTCTACTATTCATATGCAACTTACGGCAATAAAATAAATTTTTTCCATGATTTTAAAACTTTCAAATGTATTATGATACTTTATGTTGAATGCCTATACATTATTAGTTATAAAGGCTTAAAATTCTTTAGTTATTATCAAGAGAAAATGTATTAAGAAGTGCAACTCATAGTCACGTTTGAGTTGTAGAAAAAGTTGTTTGCAAGAAGTGTAGCTCAGGGTCATCCAGATTTTACAAGAGAGGTAAATTAAAAGTTTGAGAATCATTGTGCTAGATACCGCCATCTTTCTACTTTATAGTCAAAGCCTTGTAGCCTGCTGTTGAAAATGCATAAACACAATGCATTGCTATGAAAAAAAAATGGATCAACAGTCCACGGAAGCAGTAGCAGTGCAAAATGGGAGAAGAGATGGTTCAAATCCAGATCTATAGCATCCTGACCTTTACTCATGCATGCTTTGTGCAACTGTGTAAATAGCAGCGTGTAATTAGACTGGCAAATTAAACACAGCCAAGTACAGTGTGTAACATGAGAAGAAAATTCTCCATACAATTGAATCAAGAACAATCAATAAGATCAGAGTCCATGTTTGAAGCAGCAGGAGGCCTCACGGGCTCCACTCTGATGTTTTTTGCTCCGACAGAAACTCTTACATATGTAGTCATTATCAAGAACAAGTCTGCTGAATTTCAAACAACACCCATCTCTTTCATTTGTGTTTCAATTAAAGCAAGGGAATACAAATTATTTAAATATTAATTGGAAAAGACAAATTAGACGAAGATTTGTAGCTTCAAGACTCTGCGTTCCAAATGAACAAGTCTAGAGCGTCAAATCAAAAGAATATATGGGGGTACTGTCAAAATAAATATTATAATGAAATACCAGGTAAGCATGAATGATTCACTTTACAGCACAGAAATAATGAGAAGCAAAATAAGTTTCAAGTGCATTTTCTTCATAAGGATTGAGAACCATTTTACTGTCATAATAAAGTTCTCCCATCATTGTATATCGGCTCTTTTTTGGCAGGTGTACTCATAGGTCCTTGGCCAATATAATTAAAAACTGTACCGTAATTTTAGTAAGCAAACTTTCAGTTATGAATGTACAGTTTACCTGAAACATTTTATGCTATTAATTTGTGATAGTTGTTCTGTATTTTATTATCTGTTCATAAACTGGTTGTAGACTGTAGTGACTATCTGTATGTCCAGCAATCAACATCCTTGCTTAATTGCATCTAAGATAAGTCCTGTCACTTTATTAGCCAGCTAAAGATTGGATTACATTACCTATAGTGAGAGCAGACTGTAGGCAGACTATGTATATGTACTGTACATATCATACTGCCCCCCCTCTACATTGTAAAGCGTTGTGTAAACTGTTGGTGTATATATATATATATATTTTCTGAAAAAATATTACTAAACAGTAAAAAGCGTAAAAAAAAGTGCAGGGTGGCAGAATATATAGTGACCTTGGTTTACTATAGAAGCAAGGCATGTTTATTTTTAATGCAAATGCCTACTTTAATGGTCTTTTTTTAAACCTATGTAAATTTTCACTGACCTTAATAAATGAGGTGAATTAAAGTAAACGTTTTGTGAAGAAAATGTTAAAAGATTATCTCATGAAAGGAAAATAATAAAAACTGGATTTTTGATTACACACAATTAGATGTTTGAAGTCAGCACAACAGCACTTCATTCACCAAGCTAAGTCAAAAAAATGATTTTAGTTTAGTTTGTGAATAATGTGCAATTGTGAAAATAGGGTGAAATTGTGCTGACTTCAATCGTCCATTCATGTGCAAGCAAAAATCATATTATTTTTTATTTTTATCCTTGAACATAATTGGATTGGTTATCCTTTGCAAAGTGAATATTCACTGTGTTTCACCTCATTTACTAAAATAAGTGGACATTTACTTTGCAAGGTGAAAATCCACTTTAAAAGTGAACATGCTTTTAAATTAAATGAATCCCACTGTATGTATGTGTATATACATACACAAATAATGTTATTTGCCATTCTGTGAAGTTAGGGAAATGATTCACACACACCTCTGCTATGAGTATTTTCTGTTTTAGGACTGATGTTGCTGGTTTGTTCTAGCCCCAATCATTATCTGATACAGATTTCTGTAAAGTTCAACCTGAAATAATATGCAGAAAAATTCAGCATCATAGCTACACAGGTTGAAAAATACACATGCATAAGTAGTAGTTACCTTCAGTAAAAACTGCATGCCCAAATTACTGGTAGATCCAGAAATATTGTAGTCAGTTAAAATAATCTGCAAATGTGATCTTTTCTTGTAAAAGGTGTGATTCTACCTCTCAAACCTGCCCATCGCTCATCCTACCATTGAGCAGCTTTACGGTCTAAGACTGCATTCACACTTCAGCGTTTTGAATCGTGGGCAGATTTGTAATGATTCTGCCCACAATTTTAAAGTGCTGATGTGTGAATGACAAATCGCGGGACTCACATTTCAGATGCCATTCATCTAAATGACAACTAAAAGTTTAGCGCGGGCCCGCCGCGATAATTCACGCTATTGCAGCAACCCACATCATGTAAAGCTTGTCGCCCCAAAAAAGTTCAAGAGCTACTTTTGGGCGACATGCTTCATGCGATGCAGCTTGTTGCTTGACAATCGCGGCAGACCTGCACCGTGAATTTAGATGTCATTCAAATGAATGGCATCTCAAATGTGAGTCCCGCGATTTGTCATTCACACATCAGCGCTTTAAAATCACAGGCAGAATCACAGAAAATCTGCTCAAGATTCAAAACGCTGAAGTGTGAATGCAGTCTTATAGTTAGGATTGGGACAGGCAAGGCCAAGCTCAGCGCTTACAGGAAAAGTATATATATAATTTTAGCTATCTACAAATATGAATCTTTTCACTGTTTTGCCATGTGATCTTCAGGAACGGTAGCATCTGCTTGTGTTTTTTATTAAATGCTCAGCAATCCCATTTGTGCCAATTAGCGTCAGATTTACTTTAAAGCCTATCTCTGAGCACACACAAGCCCTCTCCCATCCCTATCTCCTGCCTATACCTCAGTTAAAAAATATAAAATAGTTAGTTGTTCATGTCCACGTTGGTGCTTGTTTGAGTGTGGAGACCAGTAATTCAATGTCGCAGTTTGTTCCTGGGCCAAAGAATCCCCTTTTTGTGAAGTCTTCTGGAACTTGAGAGAACCCCATTACTGGACAGTCAGTTGGAAGTGTCCATGTCATCCAGGCACCTAACAAAAAAACTGCCTCCTTTGCAGTCAAAAAGACAGAAGATTTGGGATCTGGATTAAGGTATTTGGGGCTTTTATACGCCGATCCCCCGCTGAAACGAGCGAGAGGAGCCGAGATACACAAAGCCGAAGTATACTCGGCTTTACTCGGCTCCTCTCGCAGTACCGCCCACCTCCACTGATTGCGCCGCTGACATACAGAAAGCCGAGTGTACTTCGGCTAGTCTTGGCTCCTCTCGCAGTCCCGCCCCTGACTGTGAGCAGAGCTGAGTCTAGCCGAAGTACACTCGGCTTTCTGTATGTCGGCGGCGCTCCTCTCCACAGCGGAAATCGGCACCAAATTTAAATATTGCAGAGGCTGGCAAGGCTGCAAAGGCACTGGGCAAGGCAAGGCTGCAAAGGCACTGGGCAAGGCAAGGCTGCAAAGGCACTGGGCATGGCTGCAAAGGCACTGGGCAAGGCTGCAGATGGACACTGGGCAAGGCTGCAAAGGCACTGGGCAAGGCTGCAGATGGACACTGGGCAAGGCTGCGATGATGGACACTGGGCAAGGCTGCAGATGGACACTGGGCAAGGCTGCGATGATGGACAAGGCTGCATTTAAATGTAAGTTTTTTTCCTTTGAACTTCCGTCCTAAACTTGGGGTGAGTGTTATACGCCAGCGCGTGTTATACGCTGATAAATACGGTAGTTGAAGAAAAGAGGGCAAAGGGTGCGGGTTAAATACTTCGAGAGGAGAACAAACAGTTAGTAGAAAGTTTTAAAGATGAAAACATAATTTATTCAAAAGATTCTGTGAAGAGAGCTGGAACATAGGAAGAAAATGACACAGAACAACTGCACTGGCAATGCAATTGTTGCACAGACTTTTTTTTTAAGTAAACATTCTTGGGTCACCAGAAAGATAAAGTCTACCTGCAATAGATAAAATATTTACTTAAGCATTAGAAAAGCAAGATGAATTCTAGAAACTCAACTCCTGACATTTTAGCTATGTTTCTAAAACAGACTCGAAGGTTCCCATATAACAAAATGCAGCCATTTTTGGAATGAGATATATAAGAGGACTCTCTTAAGCTATATTAAATTGTGCAGACATCCAGGGAGTAAGAAATTATTGATGATCTTTTGTTTTCAACTGAGTACAACATTCCCATAAATCTATTTCGATCCCAAGGCACAACGCTCAGCTATGACCTCAGCTGTAGTGATGAAGCTTAAAGGGCAAAAATAATATCAGCAGTAGGTGTCTGACCTGGAATATCCCAATGCTGGAATATATACTGCCGTGTGTCTTGTGAAGGGATAATAAAAACTGCTATAAACGTGGTAGGAAGAAATAGCAGAAGTTTAAATGTGGACACTCCATAACTCTAATTTGTGACCTGTGCTTTAAAACAATAATAACATGTTCTTAAAAAGATTGGACCACATTGCACTCCACTAAACCAAGAATACGGTAGTTGCACATAATATCTTTGTGATGGGGAAGTAGACCTTTTTTTTTCTCTGCCAACATATGATATAAGCTAGCGAAATATTATCATAGAAAATATATGAGGGTTTATAAGGATAATATATTTAACCTAGGAGGCCTATGATATATACAGAGCATTGCAATTGATTAATAGGCACAAAAGTCAAATAAATTCAAGAAAGGTAGAACCAACTCTAGACTTTTCACTGCGTGTCTTACAAGTTTATTTAATATAAGATGAAAGGAAAAATAGAAAAGCGCCTCTTAGCAAAACAGATTTATTATGTAGCAGACAATTTGTATCAAACACTTACATCATGGTAAGTTTCAGGTGTCATCCAGTAGGATCAATGTTTATATTGCGTCCAGGATCTCTGACGCTACTTCACGGATTTCCCAGGTCCCGGTTATGGCGGCCGCAAGTAGCCGGGATGCAGGCTGGCTTGTCCGTGATAGGAGACAGCAGCGAAGGATGGCAGCGGTCGGTCCGGAGAGGAGCGTCTGACGTCAGCTGGATGGTGCAGGGAACCACAACGTGTTTCAGAGCATGCGCAGCTCTCGTACAGGGCATGCGCGCTCCTTTCTCAAGTGTACAAGGAGACAGGAAGGACGGATGTTTAAAAGTAATTCTGCCCGTCAGCGCAGCAGAATTCAATGATTGCTATGACAAGTGTGTTGCATGGAAAAAAACGGGAGTTTTAACCCCACTAACTTGGGATAGCTTAAATAGCAGAAAAATAATAACAATAGAAAATAATAAAAATAATAAAAAAATATATATAATAAAAATAATAATGATAATAAAGGTAATGAATAGTAATGAAATAATTTTGCTCATAATAAAATAATTATGAAGTAATTAAGGCATAACGTTTATGATAGCAAAAAATTATTGTTGTATGATAAAAACTTTTTAAGGAAATGTCTGTATAGACATTTAAGTAATAACATTTTTTTTTAAATTATTGTTATATGACAGGGATATGATGCCTGCCAACAAAATATTTGGGTGCAAGCTCTTAAATGTTACGATAAATACAATCAAAGTGATAAAATATAATGAGTATGATATAGGCACAGGGAATAATCATCAATCACTAGTCATTATAGAGGATTATCAGCGTAGCTGTATACAAAACAGAGGGAGATAATAAGAATAAAATATATATATATATATATATATATATATATATATATATATATATATATATATATGTCTGCTCATGTGCCTATGTGTGCCCACGTGCACACACACGTATAAAGGGACACACATACACATATATGCTTGTGCACACAGGCGCTCGCCCATACATGCGTGGAGGCTTGCGCTGTGTAACAGAAGAGCTAAAATTAAAAAATGGTAGTAATAATAATAGTATTGTATAATTATAATAAATGAAGGGATTATATATATGTAAAAAGAAGAAGCCATAAGATTCCTTAATGGAAAAGCACACACACACACACATCAATACGACCATGTAGGTGCTAACACTACAATATGTACATGCACACTTGCAACCGTGCATCATAAGGAGAGGGCAAATAAGAAAAGGGGAACATTTTTTAGAGGATCGTGTTAACCTCTAGTTCCTCGTTTAACCCATTCGGCACAAGGGTATCCAGAGTAAAGATCCAATAAGTTTCGCGCTCACACAGTCTGGAAAAACGCTCGGCCTCAGATAGGCCTTTAGGTATGGCTTCTATCACCCAAACCTGTAGGCCCTCCGTGGACTGGCCATGAAATTCCAAGAAGTGCCGTGGTACACTGTGTTCATCACAACCAGTTTCCACAAAGCGACGATGTTTGCCAAAACGCTGTCTTAGTGGGTTAATAGTACGACCCACATATAGCATTTTGCATGGGCATGTTAGGCAATAAACGACATAATCACTTGAACAGTTGAAAAAATTGTCAAGTTGATAAGTCTTGTCCCTATGAGAGAAGTTTTTTTGTCCATGTTGGACAAAATTGCAAGTTTTGCACAGGACTTTATTGCATCTATACATCCCTTTAAGGGGGGCCGGACAAATAGCACTAATTGATTTAGTGTGTTTTAACTTGCTAGGCGCTATTTTATTTTTTAGAGTCGGTGCCCTTCTGTAGGTAACTTTAGGTTTATCACAAGCAATTGTAGCTAGGTGGGGGTCTTGCTTCAAGATGTTCCAGTGTTTATGAATGATATGTTCCATTTTTCTATACTGTCCATGGAACCCAGTGACAAATCGAACAACCGGTTTTTCTGGCGATTTTATTCTCTTGGGTTTCTTGCCAGAAAGATAGATGGTATGGGCATGGTCTATAATTTTTTCTGGGTATCCTTTATCCAAAAATTTTTGTTTCAAGTGTGCACTTTGTAGTATGTATTCGCTGTCCCTGGTGCAGTTCTGTCTTAATCTACAGTATTGACCCTTAGGTATATTTTTTACCCAGAGGGGGTGGTGACAGCTATCGTAATGGAGGTAAGAGTTACCTGCAGTGGGTTTAGTATAATTACGAGTAAAGATCTTATCTAACTCATGATTGAGTTCTAAATCAAGGAAAGCCAAACTGTCCTTATTCCAGACAGCGGAAAAGGAAAGTCCCATGTCATTGGTATTGCAGTATGTGACAAAGTCATCAACCTGGGAGGAGGAGCCATCCCAGATGATGACAATATCGTCGATGTACCTGCCATAAAATACTATGTATCTAGCAAAGGGGTTATTTTTCCATATGAGTAGATTCTCCCACAGTCCCATGGTCAGGTTGGCATAGGAGGGGGCAAAATTAGCCCCCATCGCTGTACCATGGGTCTGTAGGTAGAAATCTCCCTCGAAATGGAAATAATTATGCGTAAGGCAAAACAGAGTAGCGTCCAGAATAAATTCAGCTTGTTTATTGTTGAGCATAGGGTTGGAGGATAGATAATGTTGTACGGCCAAAAGGCCTATATTATGGGGGATGGAGGTATATAGGGAGTTAACATCTAATGACAGCCAAGAATAGCTGTCAAGCCAAGTATATGGAGACAGAAGTTCCATGAGATGTATAGAGTCCCGTATATATGATGGGAGATCCTGAGCGAGCGGTTGTAGAAAAGAATCAATGTATTGTGAAAAGCCACCAGTTACACTGTTCATAGAGGCAACGATCGGCCTGCCGGGAGGGTTCTTTAAATCTTTGTGTACTTTTGGTAAATGATAAAAGTACGGTGTACTGTAGTCGTTTTTTCGTAAAAAAGCTGCTTCTATTTTGTCAATGACTTGATCTACTAGAGCTTTCTTAACCAATGTCTCTGCTTCTGTACGAAACAGAGGTAAAGGATCAGATGGAAGTTTTCTGTAAGTGTTTTGATCGGACAGCAGCCTCATGGCCTCAGCCACATAATCTGTTCGATCTTGGATAATGATCCCACCCCCCTTATCTGCAGGCTTAATGATAAGATTGGGGTTGTCAAGGAAGCATTTAAGTGAAGCTCTCTCACCGGGTTTAAGATTATAATGGCGATGTTTGCCGGCATTTTCTGTAGCTTGGCATAATTTTTGGAGGTCAGCAAACACAACTCTATAGTAAGATTCTAGATAGGGTCCCTTGGATTTGGTAGGGTAAAAAATGGACTTAGGCTGTAAAGGTGTATGTGTAACCGGGGGTGATGTTTGAAAATGTTGAGTGAATAATTCAAGATCAACGTCTAGATCCAGCTCGCCAGGTTCTAGATCATACATGTTAAATTGGCTATCAGGACTGTAGGAAGAAGCTTCTGTGATTGCCTTTGCAACAGTGGCAGGAGAAAGTGTGCTGTCAGGATCAGCTAATTTGCCTTTGGTGGATTGTATATTATAAAATCTTTTAAGAGTAAGGTTTCTTATGAATTTGTTAAGATCCTTAAATAATTGGAAGGAATTGGGTTGTATGGTGGGAGAAAAAGTGAGGCCTCTACCCAGAAGGGAGACATCATCAGGTGACAATATATGGGAGGAAAGATTGAACAACTTTATAGTTTCTGTTGTTTTGCATTGATTTTTGGATTTTCTGCGTCCTCCCCTACATCCTCGTCTGTGTGCTTTCTTTTTAATCTGTGTTTTGGGTGTGAGCCCTTTTCTAAAAAAGGCGAGAAGGACAGGGAGGCAGAATAAGTTGGTATGTCATGGATGTTAAAATCACCGAGGAGAAGATCAAAGGTGGTAGATACTTGGGGAGTGGTAGGAATTAAAAAGTCATCTTGGCTCACAATTTGAGCTGCAATACCAAGACTGATAGTAGAAGATTGTGTTAGTATATCAATGGAATTGGAATCAGAGGTAGTGCCAGAGGGGATATCATCTATAGATACAAGCGGCATTTTACCATCAGGAACTATGCCAGTAGATAATGTGTTTTCATCTAGGACGGGAGCCACATTATCTCTAGGCGAGGGAATTTCCCTAGGTGGTTGGCATTTATTTCCAAGTCTTCGTCTAGAATGAATTTGTTGGGGTAGTGGGCTAGCTGTACGTGAATTGTTGGTGTTAACAGAACTAAATTTATCCTTGGGTCTGGATATGACATTAGGAATCACTCTAGCATAGGGTACTATAGACATGAGTGCTGGTATTTTTGTATTATTTTTCCAAGAAAAAATCTTTTTTTGGCGGTAATCATCTAGATCCCTATGAAATTTACCTAATTTAATCTGTATTAGTGAATTCTCTTTAGTTTTGGTGTTCCTTTTAAGTGTGTCCAGCCAGGTCAATGGAATTTTTTGCTGTGAGCCTATAATCTCCAATGAAAGCATTTGTACATGATGCACCAATTCATTATATTTGATGTGCCGCTGACTAATAATGATCTCTATCAATTTATTGGTGCAAAATTCGGCTATCCCTTCCCATTCCTTATTGTGGGCAGTATCTAAGAAAGAACAGGTTTTAAGGATTCTTAGGCCTCTAGGTGAAATTTTATGTTCAGCATATTTTTTTAGAAAAAACTCATCCCACCACTGTGTGTTGGTGGAGTGAATTAATCTTTCTAGTTTTTTGAAACTTTCCACAAAGAATGTGTCGGTCTGAACGTTTAAGTTTTGCTGAGTTGCTAAATAAATCAGGGGGTAAGCTTGAATACAATATATCGAGTACATCATATTTGTGATATTCAATTTCGTTAATCAATTCCATTTTAAAGGAATGATAGGCTGAACTAAGTCGAGCTTGATCAGGAAGGCAAGGAGCTAGAGTGCTGTCTCATAAAGCAAAAAATATTAAAACCATTAAAATCTACAAGAAATATAAAAAGAATGATCTATATATGTGCATACGTGCGTGCATATAAAAGAGTCCAAACACGCATGTGCAAGGTCAAAAATTATTACCAAAAAACTGAAAAAAAAAAAAAAATATAGGATAAAAACAAAATTAATTGTTGTTAAATTACTGAAGTAGTTGTGTTAACCATGCCTGCAGTCCCAGCTGCTATACAAGACTTCAGAAAGACAAGAAAAACAATAGCAAATGCAAGCGCTTGGGATGCCTGCACAGACAAACACTATTAATCCTAAATGTGTAAAGGATATTATGCAAAGGTTGAAAATCAAAAAAACAAAAAAGGGTTCCAATCAGGTGGACATAAAGTTATTATTGTTACCAAGGGATGGCAGGTAGCATAAAGTTTTGAAAAACTCTATAGTAACAATTGTGGATAGGAAGTCTTTAATAAAAACTCAGTTGCCCAGGGCAGCTCTTCTCCAAGTTGAAGCCGACTCAAGGAAAATGACATGAAAGGAAAAATAGAAAAGCGCCTCTTAGCAAAACAGATTTATTATGTAGCAGACAATTTGTATCAAACACTTACATCATGGTAAGTTTCAGGTGTCATCCAGTAGGATCAATGTTTATATTGCGTCCAGGATCTCTGACGCTACTCCACGGATTTCCCAGGTCCCGGTTATGGCGGCCGCAAGTAGCCGGGATGCAGGCTGGCTTGTCCGTGATAGGAGACAGCAGCGAAGGATAGCAGTGGTCGGTCCGGAGAGGAGCGTCTGACGTCAGCTGGATGGTGCAGGGAACCACAACGCGTTTCAGAGCATGCGCAGCTCTCGTACGGGGCATGCGCGCTCCTTTCTCAAGTGTACAAGGAGACAGGAAGGACGGATGTTTAAAAGTAATTCTGCCCGTCAGCGCAGCAGAATTCAATGATTGCTATGACAAGTGTGTTGCATGGAAAAAACACACTTGTCATAGCAATCATTGAATTCTGCTGCGCTGACGGGCAGAATTACTTTTAAACATCCGTCCTTCCTGTCTCCTTGTACACTTGAGAAAGGAGCGCGCATGCCCTGTACGAGAGCTGCGCATGCTCTGAAACGCGTTGTGGTTCCCTGCACCATCCAGCTGACGTCAGACGCTCCTCTCCGGACCGACCGCTGCCATCCTTCGCTGCTGTCTCCTATCACGGACAAGCCAGCCTGCATCCCAGCTACTTGCGGCCGCCATAACCGGGACCTGGGAAATCCGTGGAGTAGCGTCAGAGATCCTGGACGCAATATAAACATTGATCCTACTGGATGACACCTGAAACTTACCATGATATAAGTGTTTGATACAAATTGTCTGCTACATAATAAATCTGTTTTGCTAAGAGGCACTTTTCTATTTTTCCTTTCATGTCATTTTCCTTGAGTCGGCTTCAACTTGGAGAAGAGCTGCCCTGGGCAACTGAGTTTTTATTAAAGACTTCCTATCCACAATTGTTACTATAGAGTTTTTCAAAACTTTATGCTACCTGCCATCCCTTGGTAACAATAATAACTTTATGTCCACCTGATTGGAACCCTTTTTTTGTTTTTTTGATTTTCAACCTTTGCATAATATCCTTTACACATTTAGGATTAATAGTGTTTGTCTGTGCAGGCATCCCAAGCGCTTGCATTTGCTATTGTTTTTCTTGTCTTTCTGAAGTCTTGTATAGCAGCTGGGACTGCAGGCACGGTTAACACAACTACTTCAGTAATTTAACAACAATTAATTTTGTTTTTATCCTATATATTTTTTTTTTTTTTAATTTTTTTTTTTTCAGTTTTTTGTTAATAATTTTTGACCTTGCACATGCGTGTTTGGACTCTTTTATATGCACGCACGTATGCACATATATAGATCATTCTTTTTATATTTCTTGTAGATTTTAATGGTTTTAATATTTTTTGCTTTATGAGACAGCACTCTAGCTCCTTGCCTTCCTGATCAAGCTCGACTTAGTTCAGCCTATCATTCCTTTAAAATGGAATTGATTAACGAAATTGAATATCACAAATATGATGTACTCGATATATTGTATTCAAGCTTACCCCCTGATTTATTTAGCAACTCAGCAAAACTTAAACGTTCAGACCGACACATTCTTTGTGGAAAGTTTCAAAAAACTAGAAAGATTAATTCACTCCACCAACACACAGTGGTGGGATGAGTTTTTTCTAAAAAAATATGCTGAACATAAAATTTCACCTAGAGGCCTAAGAATCCTTAAAACCTGTTCTTTCTTAGATACTGCCCACAATAAGGAATGGGAAGGGATAGCCGAATTTTGCACCAATAAATTGATAGAGATCATTATTAGTCAGCGGCACATCAAATATAATGAATTGGTGCATCATGTACAAATGCTTTCATTGGAGATTATAGGCTCACAGCAAAAAATTCCATTGACCTGGCTGGACACACTTAAAAGGAACACCAAAACTAAAGAGAATTCACTAATACAGATTAAATTAGGTAAATTTCATAGGGATCTAGATGATTACCGCCAAAAAAAGATTTTTTCTTGGAAAAATAATACAAAAATACCAGCACTCATGTCTATAGTACCCTATGCTAGAGTGATTCCTAATGTCATATCCAGACCCAAGGATAAATTTAGTTCTGTTAACACCAACAATTCACGTACAGCTAGCCCACTACCCCAACGAATTCATTCTAGACGAAGACTTGGAAATAAATGCCAACCACCTAGGGAAATTCCCTCGCCTAGAGATAATGTGGCTCCCGTCCTAGATGAAAACACATTATCTACTGGCATAGTTCCTGATGGTAACATGCCGCTTGTATCTATAAATGATATCCCCTCTGGCACTACCTCTGATTCCAATTCCATTGATATACTAACACGATCTTCTACTACCAGTCTTGGTATTGCAGCTCAAATTGTGAGCCAAGATGACTTTTTAATTCCTACCACTCCCCAAGTATCTACCACCTTTGATCTTCTCCTCGGTGATTTTAACATCCATGACATACCAACTTATTCTGCCTCCCTGTCCTTCTCGCCTTTTATAGAAAAGGGCTCACACCCAAAACACAGATTAAAAAGAAAGCACACAGACGAGGATGTAGGGGAGGACGCAGAAAATCCAAAAATCAATGCAAAACAACAGAAACTATAAAGTTGTTCAATCTTTCCTCCCATATATTGTCACCTGATGATGTCTCCCTTCTGGGTAGAGGCCTCACTTTTTCTCCCACCATACAACCCAATTCCTTCCAATTATTTAAGGATCTTAACAAATTCATAAGAAACCTTACTCTTAAAAGATTTTATAATATACAATCCACCAAAGGCAAATTAGCTGATCCTGACAGCACATTTTCTCCTGCCACTGTTGCAAAGGCAATCACAGAAGCTTCTTCCTACAGTCCTGATAGCCAATTTAACATGTATGATCTAGAACCTGGCGAGCTGGATCTAGACGTTGATCTTGAATTATTCACTCAAGATTTTCAAACATCACCCCCGTTTACGCATACACCTTTACAGCCTAAGTCCATTTTTTACCCTACCAAATCCAAGGGACCCTATCTAGAATCTTACTATAGAGTTGTGTTTGCTGACCTCCAAAAATTATGCCAAGCTACAGAAAATGCCGGCAAACATCGCCATTATAATCTTAAACCCGGTGAGAGAGCTTCACTTAAATGCTTCCTTGACAACCCCAATCTTATCATTAAGCCTGCAGATAAGGGGGGTGGGATCATTATCCAAGATCAAACAGATTATGTGGCTGAGGCCATGAGGCTGCTGTCCGATCAAAACACTTACAGAAAACTTCCATCTGATCCTTTACCTCTGTTTCGTACAGAAGCAGAGACATTGGTTAAGAAAGCTCTAGTAGATCAAGTCATCGACAAAAAAGAAGCAGCTTTTTTACGAAAAAACTACTACAGTACACCGTACTTTTATCATTTACCAAAAGTACACAAAGATTTAAAGAACCCTCCCGGCAGGCCGATCGTTGCCTCTATGAACAGTGTAACTGGTGGCTTTTCACAATACATTGATTCTTTTCTACAACCGCTCGCTCAGGATCTCCCATCATATATACGGGACTCTATACATCTCATGGAACTTCTGTCTCCATATACTTGGCTTGACAGCTATTCTTGGCTGTCATTAGATGTTAACTCCCTATATACCTCCATCCCCCATAATATAGGCCTTTTGGCCGTAC
This sequence comes from Rana muscosa, assembly GCA_029206835.1. Taxonomy (NCBI): domain Eukaryota; kingdom Metazoa; phylum Chordata; class Amphibia; order Anura; family Ranidae; genus Rana; species Rana muscosa. The sequence continues at coordinate 183,800,889 of CM055121.1, forward strand.
AACATTATCTATCCTCCAACCCTATGCTCAACAATAAACAAGCTGAATTTATTCTGGACGCTACTCTGTTTTGCCTTACGCATAATTATTTCCATTTCGAGGGAGATTTCTACCTACAGACCCATGGTATAGCGATGGGGGCTAATTTTGCCCCCTCCTATGCCAACCTGACCATGGGACTGTGGGAGAATCTACTCATATGGAAAAATAACCCCTTTGCTAGATACATAGTATTTTATGGCAGGTACATCGACGATATTGTCATCATCTGGGATGGCTCCTCCTCCCAGGTTGATGACTTTGTCACATACTGCAATACCAATGACATGGGACTTTCCTTTTCCGCTGTCTGGAATAAGGACAGTTTGGCTTTCCTTGATTTAGAACTCAATCATGAGTTAGATAAGATCTTTACTCGTAATTATACTAAACCCACTGCAGGTAACTCTTACCTCCATTACGATAGCTGTCACCACCCCCTCTGGGTAAAAAATATACTTAAGGGTCAATACTGTAGATTAAGACAGAACTGCACCAGGGACAGCGACTACATACTACAAAGTGCACACTTGAAACAAAAATTTTTGGATAAAGGATACCCAGAAAAAATTATAGACCATGCCCATACCATCTATCTTTCTGGCAAGAAACCCAAGAGAATAAAATCGCCAGAAAAAACGGTTGTTCGATTTGTCACTGGGTTCCATGGACAGTATAGAAAAATGGAACATATCATTCATAAACACTGGAACATCTTGAAGCAAGACCCCCACCTAGCTACAATTGCTTGTGATAAACCTAAAGTTACCTACAGAAGGGCACCGACTCTAAAAAATAAAATAGCGCCTAGCAAGTTAAAACACACTAAATCAATTAGTGCTATTTGTCCGGCCCCCCTTAAAGGGATGTATAGATGCAATAAAGCCCTGTGCAAAACTTGCAATTTTGTCCAACATGGACAAAAAAACTTCTCTCATAGGGACAAGACTTATCAACTTGACAATTTTTTCAACTGTTCAAGTGATTATGTCGTTTATTGCCTAACATGCCCATGCAAAATGCTATATGTGGGTCGTACTATTAACCCACTAAGACAGCGTTTTGGCAAACATCGTCGCTTTGTGGAAACTGGTTGTGATGAACACAGTGTACCACGGCACTTCTTGGAATTTCATGGCCAGTCCACGGAGGGCCTACAGGTTTGGGTGATAGAAGCCATACCTAAAGGCCTATCTGAGGCCGAGCGTTTTTCCAGACTGTGTGAGCGCGAAACTTATTGGATCTTTACTCTGGATACCCTTGTGCCGAATGGGTTAAACGAGGAACTAGAGGTTAACACGATCCTCTAAAAAATGTTCCCCTTTTCTTATTTGCCCTCTCCTTATGATGCACGGTTGCAAGTGTGCATGTACATATTGTAGTGTTAGCACCTACATGGTCGTATTGATGTGTGTGTGTGTGTGCTTTTCCATTAAGGAATCTTATGGCTTCTTCTTTTTACATATATATAATCCCTTCATTTATTATAATTATACAATACTATTATTATTACTACCATTTTTTAATTTGAGCTCTTCTGTTACACAGCGCAAGCCTCCACGCATGTATGGGCGAGCGCCTGTGTGCACAAGCATATATGTGTATGTGTGTCCCTTTATACGTGTGTGTGCACGTGGGCACACATAGGCACATGAGCATACATATATATATATATATATATATATATATATATATATATATATATTTTATTCTTATTATCTCCCTCTGTTTTGTATACAGCTACGCTGATAATCCTCTATAATGACTAGTGATTGATGATTATTCACTGTGCCTATATCATACTCATTATATTTTATCACTTTGATTGTATTTATCGTAACATTTAAGAGCTTGCACCCAAATATTTTGTTGGCAGGCATCATATCCCTGTCATATAACAATAATTTTTTAAAAATTTTTATTACTTAAATGTCTATGCAGACATTTCCTTAAAAAGTTTTTATCATACAACAATAATTTTTTGCTATCATAAACGTTATGCCTTAATTACTTCATAATTATTTTATTATGAGCAAAATTATTTCATTACTATTCATTACCTTTATTATCATTATTATTTTTATTATATTTTTTTTTTTATTATTTTTATTATTTTCTATTGTTATTATTATTTTTCTGCTATTTAAGCTATCCCAAGTTAGTGGGGTTAAAACTCCCGTTTTTTTCCATGCAACACACTTGTCATAGCAATCATTGAATTCTGCTGCGCTGACGGGCAGAATTACTTTTAAACATCCGTCCTTCCTGTCTCCTTGTACACTTGAGAAAGGAGCGCGCATGCCCTGTACGAGAGCTGCGCATGCTCTGAAACGCGTTGTGGTTCCCTGCACCATCCAGCTGACGTCAGACGCTCCTCTCCGGACCGACCGCTGCCATCCTTCGCTGCTGTCTCCTATCACGGACAAGCCAGCCTGCATCCCGGCTACTTGCGGCCGCCATAACCGGGACCTGGGAAATCCGTGGAGTAGCGTCAGAGATCCTGGACGCAATATAAACATTGATCCTACTGGATGACACCTGAAACTTACCATGATGTAAGTGTTTGATACAAATTGTCTGCTACATAATAAATCTGTTTTGCTAAGAGGCGCTTTTCTATTTTTCCTTTCATGTCATTTTCCTTGAGTCGGCTTCAACTTGGAGAAGAGCTGCCCTGGGCAACTGAGTTTTTATTAAAGACTTCCTATCCACAATTGTTACTATAGAGTTTTTCAAAACTTTATGCTACCTGCCATCCCTTGGTAACAATAATAACTTTATGTCCACCTGATTGGAACCCTTTTTTTGTTTTTTTGATTTTCAACCTTTGCATAATATCCTTTACACATTTAGGATTAATAGTGTTTGTCCATGCAGGCATCCCAAGCGCTTGCATTTGCTATTATTTAATATAAGATAGCCTTCATTTAACTGGATTTTTGTTTGCCTAAGGAGTGCCTACATAGAAAGCAGTTGGGAAAGCCATGTCTCACAGAAGTAGCAGGTGTAGAATCTGGAGGACTACAGCCGACAGTGCTTACACAAGCCCTGAAATAGAGATGTCCAGCATAATGTGATTCTACACAGTCTGCATTCGTGTTTCTGGTTGCATTGAGAGGACAATATTACAAGTGTGTATGTACATTGGTGGGTTGTCCTCTTGTTCTGTTTTCCTACTTTGAGCATTTTCATGCTATAAATAATGTATCCTGGTCATTGTGTAGAGTTTTTTTTGTATGGTTATGAATCTTGCAAAACTTAAACATCTTAAAAAAAAAAAATCTGAGGTATGAGTAGGGGGAGAGGTAAGAACTCACAGTATACAGTTTTCTTGCCAGCAACAGAGTTTATTTAAAGCCAATTCAATTGTTGTTTAATTATTGTTTAAAGACAATGTTGGTCAGCTTTTTTTATGATTAAAAGATACATATTTACCTCTCTCCAGTACTGTCCCCTGCAGACTCACAGCTCTGAGGTTCAGAATGTTCCTCTTCCTGGTTAAACTATGCAAAGTATCATTCTACCTATTTCCTGTGGTAAACTTTATCACTGCAGGAGGATGAAAACAGAGTGAATGTCCACGTATACAACGGAGATCCCGGCATTGTTAGTAGAAGGAGAAAGACGGTCCTTTGGATGTCCACATCACTGGTCGTGAACAACTGGGTCCACCGGTTCCATTTGTGGCTACTTCCATCCAGATTCCATCAAGGAGTACTCAGAGTGCCTCTGGATTCCTCTGACCATCCGGTCTACCTACCGATTGGGAACACCCATGTCTGATTGATCCGTTGTCGCTGACAGTCAGATCCAATGGTTCCAGTAAGCATATTTAAGTCATACCATTTGTTTGAAGATATATTCCCTATGATGGTTTATACAGCTTCCACGATATCTTCACCATGAGATTCTTCATCCATTTGTGATGGACACTGTCATTATACAAGCTCCATTTGTGGACTTAGTTTTAATTTATTTTATTATATTCACTACTATTTTTTTTGTCTTGTCACTGTTTATTTCTGTGTTTTTTTTCCATTGGCACATTATTGATAGTCTAGCCGCAATTAAGATATGTAGAACCACTGTCCTAAAGTCAAGGGGGAATTCCCCTATACGTAAACCGAGTAGTGCTAAATCTGGCGATGGTTTCGTTATTATCCCTGTAATCTGTGAGATCAACTGGAAGATGGAGTTCCAGAAGCTCGTTAATGACTTGCAATACCAAAGTATATGAAGCAAGTTCCCCGGTTGTCCGCAGTCACGCCAACAATCCGGAGACCTACCCGTGTATATCGTAGCCAAACGCGTCGGTGTCAAGTACCACCTATACAGAATCTTATATACATTTTCCCAGTGTGACACACAGTGCGAGGCTTTTAGACTACAATTAATTGCTTGAGACCATTCTAATGGAGAGTATGTTCTCTTTAGTTCTGCTTCCCATTTAATTATCGCTGGAGTGTCTTTGATTGGGGAATCGGGTTGTAGTAAGGAGTACATGAATGATATGCCTTTTTTTTTCGAGGTAGAGTCCACATGATAGAAATCCCATACTGCGTTGTTCAGATTAATGGTGTCCGAATTGTAGGTGTGGAGGAAGTGCTGAATTTGCATCATTGTAAATCTATCCTTAAGTTTAACCTCCTTTGGAATCTCTCGTAAGGTATGATAGCCCGCTTCAATCCAAGGTTTAAGCCAAAGGTTTGGAATCAGGAATGTGAAGGATTGAAGCGGAATATCAATCAATTTCACCTGTGTGACCTCCCGGCTCTTAGTTAATAGGTCTTCCCAAGCTTTAAGTGCGGCAGATATAGACGGGTGATATGGTATGTATATTGGTTTGCTAGTGGCTGCAGCGATGAGTAACGCTGGTAGGTTAGTATTATGTATTAAGGAGCGTTCTAGTAACACCCACTGTTTCCCTAAAGATGGGTCGCACCATGCTCTAAGTTGGTCGAGGAGAGTTGCTCTATAGTAATCTCGAATGGCTGGTACCCCCATACCCCCTTTTGATTTTAATTTGGTGAGAGTTGCGAAAGCTATTCTTGCCTTAGTTCCTTTCCATATGAAGGATCTAAGTGATGTATCAAGTTTATTGAAAAATACTTGTGGGAGGGGAATGGGTACTGTCCGAAAGATATAAAGGATTTTTGGTAGCACCATCATCTTGAATGTAGCTATCCTGCCCATCCAAGAGATTTCAAATTTTGCTAGTTGAGTAAGTTCGGTCTGGAGTCTGGACCGTATGAAGTAGCTTTTTATAGTTAATGTCATAGAGGTGGTCTGATTTGGCAGTGAGATAAATCCCCAGATATTGGATCTTGTCGCTGTCGTCACTGTTTATTTCTATCCTGTTGGGTTCAAATTGTTAGTGATTTTTATATATATTTCACTGTTGTATAATTTTTAGCGCTACATATCCACCTCCTCCTGTGGTAGTCCAGGGCATTAAGGACACATACCTATGGGAGTATGGGAACACACCACCTTGGTTTACAAGAGACTGCTAGAAAGAGGAGTGCTCACATCATTATTTCTCTGCAACATTCAGAAATTCCAGCTGTTGACGAGAAGAGGAATCACAACATAATTCCAGAGACCGATTGCAAAAAGATGTATATCCACTTCAGCTCCAGAAGTTTTTACCTCCTTCATAACCAAGCCATTTTTTGCTATTCGGCACTGTGCTGCTTTAACTGGTAATTGCGCAGTCATGCAACACTGTACCTAAATTAAGTTTATATAATTTTTTCTGAGTTTTCTTTTGATAGTATTTGATCACCACTTCTTATTTTTTATTATATACATTTTAAAAAGACAAAAAATGTAAAAAAAAATGTTTTACTTTGTGCTATAAAATATAAATATAAAACAAAAAACATTTCTTCATACATTTAGGTCAAAATGTATTCTGCTGCATATTTTTGGTAAAAAAAAAATCACGATAAGTGTACAGCATCTTACAGTATCTTCAGGAAACTGTTTGCGGGCTTTCTTGTGCATCATCTTTAGAAGAGGCTTCCTTCTGGGACGAAAGCCATGCAGACCAATTTGATGCCGTGTGCGGCGTATGGTCTGAGCACTGACAGGCTGACCCCCCTACCCCTTCAACCTCTGCAGCAATGCTGGCAGCACTCATATGTCTATTTCCCAAAGTCAACCTCTGGATATGACGCTGAGCACTTGCACTCAACTTCTTTGGCTGACCACGGTGAGGCCCGTTCTGATTGGAACCTGTTGTTACATGAAAAGATATAATAAAATATTTTCAAAAATGTGAGAGGTGTACTCACTTTTGTGAGATACTGTATATTGATTGGTTTGTTTAAAAGTTATAGTGTCTACAAACTATGGTATAAATACTGGCATTTTGCCTTTGTATTTATTTATTTTTTTATACTAATAATGGCAGTGATTAGCAACTTATAGTGAGACTGTGATAGTGTGGTGGGTAATCTGACACTAGGTGGGAACTGGCTAACACGAACATCTCCAGTGACACTAATACAGTGATCAGTCATAATACACTATCACTGTATTATTGACACTGGCTGAGAAGGGATTAATGTCTAGGTGCAATCAAAGGGTTAACTGTGTGCCTAAAATGTGTAATGTGTGCTGATTTTACTAAGAGATGTGACTGTATTATCTTCCTGCCTTGTTAGTAAACACAGGGCTCTGTTCTGTCATTTGCTAAGCGGATCAGCAGGTCCTGGCCATAAATTATTGTCTGGGACCTGCTAAATGACTTGTGCTGTAGCAAATGATGGGGCGGGGCAGTGGGTGTGTACGCCCCCTACCCAGAAATGCTGGCTCATGTACTGTACATACGCAACTGGGCCGCCCTGCCGCAGTATAAATGGTTAAATAAATAGTAGAAGCACCTTTCATTCTCAGAAACAACATAAAGTTGATCTAGAGAAAGACAAAAAAAAAATATTACACTCCAATTTTTTTAATTTTTTACCGAAAATGCAGGGATAGGGTACGTGCAGGGGGACTAAGGATGGGGGTTGACATAATCTGAACTTGCATTGTTCATTGAATAATCCTGTATATCTGTCATTCATGATGCCCTCATCTCAGGTGGGATGGTATCACTCATATTCTTCACATGCAATGTTGCTTCCAGCATTGTTCATAATGAGAAAGCAAGTACAACTGGGTAGAATTTTAAATATTCTTTGTGGCACATCACGAAAGGCAAGTTGGTTAAGGAGACAATAAGTCAAAAAGTGAATGTGAATTATTAATACAAACTGCTGAGTTCTAAGACTATTCAGTGTATTTTAGACTTTGCCAGAAAATGGTCCCAATTCTAACTGTGCACCTTTAAATTATGCCAACCACATTATTTGTGTGTGTGTGTGTAAAATGATGCCATTGCTTTCAGTCAGATTGGAAAAAAATTGCTTCCTATTGAGGTGATTTTTACAGTGCTTTAGATGATACTGTCCTGCCTGGGGTCTCTTTAATCTCAGCAAGAGAAAATAAGAGGCGACTGTTTATCTTACAATGAGCGCAGAATAGAATCACACATCCATCTGCTTTTTAAACTCTGAGAACTGAAAACCACATAAAAAGAACATCAGACTTTCCTGTATTATACTTACTGTAACTTTTCTTGTGCATTTTAGGTGCTAAATTACACAGGGCCTTTCTAATAAGGGGGCAAAAGATTAAAGGTTTCACCAGAAGGGGGGCTCCATCCATAGGACTTTCAACACGTGAGCAAGTGCTTGATGTTTAAATTCCCTCAAATCTTACCCTATCTAGAAATAAAGGTAGTCCATTATTTTAAAGAGATAATTATTATTTTCCTTGTCAACGTATTTTATTGGACATATATATTAGTCACAAACAGATCATATGTAATACATGTTGTTGATATTTGTCCAATTATTACAAATATAGAAAAATAACAAATAATAGGGTCTACAGAATATATCCTAATGAAAATTATAAGGACTTAAATGAGATAGAAAGTAAATAAATCCTTGTACTAATATATTCAAGACTGTAGTTGAAAGAAATATTTAACATATTAATTATAAATTGATCTGTATCTTCGAAAAAAGTAATGTAGAGTAATACTGTAGCTTCAATAAGGTGCGTTATGAAGTAAGAATAATAGAGAAAAGAAAAGAGAAAAAGAAGTAAAGATATCAAAATAAAATAGGGTAAAATAAAATTAGATAGATAATATAAAATAAAATAGATGGAATAGAATAGTAGGAAACCAGAGGGAGGGGGGGGGAGTGTAGGAGTCCACCTGAATGGCCTGAATGAATCGGTCCGCGGCTTGAGGGTTTTAGTAAAACACAGTGTTCACTATATTGAGCAGGGTAGCTCCCAAGCTTCAGAAATTTGGTTTAGTAGCTAGTTTAACCGATTGAGTCCTCCGGCTACCATGGCATGAGAATCGAGTTGTCACTAATAGAAGGTAGGTGAAATTTAATCCAAGGATCCCAGATCTTTTCAAAGATTGGAAGTTGATTTCTTTCTATAGCTAACATTTTGGCGTGAGACATAAAGTCATTTACTCTATTTATGGTCTCGGATATCTCCAATTTAGGGGTCTTCCATGCCTTTGCTATTGTTTGCTTTGCTGCTGTAAGAAATTGAATGAGGAGTTTGAATTGTTTATGTGTAATGAGATCAGGTTTTAGATTGAGCAAGGCTGTGGCTGGGTCTGGTTGCACAGTGAAACCAAATATCTTGGAGGCAATTTCAAATATCTGTTCCCAAAATAATTGCACCAACGGGCAGGACCACCAAATGTGTAAGTGGGTGCCTGGATCTGGGCAACCCCGAAAGCATAGGCCTGTTTGGTTTGGTGTAAATTTGGCCAATCTGGAGGGAACGAGGTACCAACGAGACAAAACTTTGTAATTGGTTTCAACCGCCAGGATATTTGGTGAAGAAGATTTTGTCACAGACCATATTTTGGACCAATCATTCGTATCGAATGTTCGCTTCAGGTCCTCCTCCCATTTACGTGCATAAGGTGGTTTATCTAAACCGGGATAAGTGGAAATGTGGGAGTATATAGAAGATATAATGCCTCTTAAGTGAGGATCTTTCATGCATGTAGATTCAAAAATCGTAAGTTGGGTTAAGGAGACATCTGTATTTAGCAAAGGTGCGTAAAAGTTTTTAATTTGGAGGTATCTGAAAAGTTCAGAGTTCGGTAGGTTGTAGGTGTCACAGAGTATAGGAAATGTATGGAAGGATGAAGGAGAAGTTAAGTTACTAAGCCGAGTAATATTTAATGAATTCCGGACCTTAAATGATTTAGGAGAGACCCATGCTGGGTAGAAAGCAGGGTTTTTCAGAAATGACAAGAGAGGATTGTGAGAAGATTGTAACTGATGTTTAACTCTAAGTTTGTCCCATATAGATAAAAAGTATTTAGTAATGGGGTTACGTAGGGTTTTCCGTTCCTTAGGTAGGAGCCAAAATAGATTGGAAATAGAAAGAGGGTCACATTCTGCCGCTTCTATCATTACCCATAGGGGTATTTCATATGTAGCATGATATTTAGTGAGGCTAGCAATGTGTGCGGCTCTATAATAGTTAGCGAAATTCGGAAACCCAAAGCCTCCTTTGAGTTTTGGTAAGTGTAGTGTATGAAGCGATACACAGGGTTTTTTGGAGCCCCAGACAAATGTTGATGTTCGTCTTTGGAGAATTCTAAGATAATAAGGTGGGATAGGGATCGGTAAGACTCTAAATAAGTACAGTAGTTTTGGAAGGATTGTCATTTTAATTGCATTCATTTTACCTATCCATGAAATTGGGAGATGTGACCATTGTTGTAAAAGTGTTGTTATTTGTTTGAGGAGTGGGGGATAGTTTGCTGTAAAAAGATCTGAATATGAGGCTGTCAGGTGAATCCCTAAATAGGGGATTGACCTCTCAGTCCATATGAAAGGAAGTGCATTTTTGGCCGAGTCGGATTCCACTTTGGAGAGGGATATATCTAAGGCTTTGGATTTTTTGAGATTTATTGTAAGCCCCGAAATTATTGCAAATTTGTCTAAAATGAGCAGTAGGTTGGGACCAGAAACTTGTGGGGATGATAGAAATAGGAGTATGTCATCCGCAAATAGACATAATTTATGATGGTATCCAGCAGTTTCTATGCCCGTAATTGTTGGGTCTGTGTGGATTCTTTGGGCTAGGGGTTCAATTAGGAGGGCGAATAGAAGGGGGGAAAGTGGGCAGCCCTGGCATGTTCCTCTTTCTATATTAAATGAATTAGATTTGTATCCTGCATATTTAATATATGCGATTGGTCTGTTGTAAAGCGCTGCGATCCATGTTAGGAAGTGAGGGCCAAAGCCCCATCTTTGCAATGTGTAGTGGAGGTAAGGCCACGATATGGAGTCGAAAGCTTTTTTTATATCAAGGGATAGAAAACAGGAGGGTATACGACGGTTTTTAGCTATGTGAGCTAGCAATACAGCCCGGCGGACATTGTCACTCGCCTGGCGCTTTGGCATGAATCCTACTTGATCCTTGTGGATAAGCTTACCTATTATGCTATTTAGTATTTTGGCTAATATTTTGGCTAGAAGTTTAATGTCTAAGTTCAGAAGGGAAAGGCGTTTAAATATGGCTGATTGTTTCTGAATTGTGTTACGTATAACTGGTTTATGGGCTTCCCAAAGAGTTAGTGTGCTAATTTCTGGGCTAGAATTGAGGGTTATATATTCTTTAATGGCTTGTTTAATGGTTTGGCGATGAGATGGGTGTTTGAGTAGGATATCTGGGAGATTCCAAGTAGGGTTGTGGCCTTTGGGTAATGTTGATTTAATGGAAGTAAGTACTGCATTATGGTCGGACCATGGGATAGGGACTATATCTGCTGATATGATTTCAGGGAGCATACCTATGGTCTGGAATATGTGGTCAATCCTTGAAAATGTTTTATGTGGGTGGGAGTAGTAGGTATATTTCCGTTTAGTTGGATTAACTTCTCTCCATGAATCAACCAAGATATATTTGGATAGAATTTATGAAAAAGATTTTTTAGATGTAATTTGTGATGGTGTGTATGGGGATTTATCCAGAAATGGGAGGAGGACCTGGTTAGAGTCACCACACAGCATAACTGTTCCTATCTTATGATCATTCACAACTTGTAGTAAATGTGACATAAATGGATTAGGTTGTTTATTTGGTGCATAGTAGGAAACTACTGTTATTGCCTGGTCAACAATGTGGCCCGTAAGAATTAGATAACATCCTTCAGGATCTTTTATTTGAGATTGAAGTGTAAATGGGGTAGAGCGATGAAAGGCTATGAGAGTACCCCTTTGCTTGGAGGCAGCCGAGGCCGTATATGTTTGCGGATAGAAATTGGAAATAAATTTGGTGTGGAGGTATTTGTGAAGTGGGTTTCTTGTAAGCAAACTATGTGAGCCTTTTTGGCATGAAATATACGGAATGCCTTGGTTCGTTTCTGGGGGATGTTTAGTCCCTGAACATTCAGGGACAGAATGTTTAATGGTGCCATGGCAGTCGGATGGACAAAGGGGACTTACCCGTTACCAGGTTATTCAGGTCATTCGATGCCATCCAAGTGAACTCGAAGAGGGGAAGAAAAGGAGGATTGAAGATGAGTACTATAATCGGGCTGCTCAAGTCAGTTGATACAATCCAGGTGGACTTGAAGAAAGAGGAGAGAAAAGGAATAGAGGTGAGTACTGAAGTGAGGAAAATAAATAAAACAGAAATAGTTAGAGAAAATAATAAGAAATTCAACAGAAAAACACATTCAAACATATCCCGTGAGTGGGGACAAAAATCACCCTCAGGGGAAAGGGTGCTTCCGTCAGACTTCCACATATTATGTGGCTGAATGAGGGAGGCAAAATAGGGTGCATGGATCTCCCGTTCGTGGGAGGAGAGCCTCCTAATGAAAGCTTCTTAATAATGTACCTAACTGTAAACCACACGACTTATAATGAAAACTATTAAAGTTAACTATAATTAGTTAAAAAGGGGGCAACAGGGGAAATGGGAAATAAGAGAATGGCATCTGACTACCCCAGGGTTTCCTGGTATGGAAGTAAGATGTGCTAAGGTAGTGATTAAGGGATTTGGGGGGTGAAAACTGGATCAGTTAACAATAAGGATATAACAGAAGGATCTACCAGGAAAGGTAGAGTGAGGAATTCCTAAAATTACAGTGCCAAACTACCTTAAAACTTCCTAATGATAGGCTAGCGGTCAGCAAAGTCATAAAAATTAAAACGAATGGGACCTTTGGTCATAATACTTCTTATGAATGCCAAAAGACCTTACAGTTATGTCCATTACTTGGGACAAAAATTATCTAGGATATAAAATATACATATATATATATATATATATATATATATAGCTTAATACATATACATACACACATACACATACATATACATACACACATACATACATACACACATACATACATACACACATATACACATATATATACATACACATACATATACATACACATACATATAAAAAATAAATAATAATAAAAAACACACTATGCATGCAATGGGTTAAGCAAAGAACTTAAAACTATGATTATAATTTGTAAATGCAGTCTTGGTGAGTCAACTAAAACAGAGAAAATTGAAAGTAAAGGTTGAGCATGCAAATCTGGAGGACAAAAAGGGAAACAGGATGTAGCGTCTTGAATTAGAGAACTAAAAGGGATAAGGTGAAGCCCTGAGATTCTTTAGAAAAACTAGAAAGGGTGAAAAAAGAGTCAATTTCACAGTTATAGGAGCATCCTTCAGTCCATAGAATCATTTCGTTCCTGAGGAGGTGATGTGTAGCGACCTCTTTTGTGAGTTGGATGGGTACCATTGTTCAGGTTGGGATGGGAAGGGTTTCCTGCGGATGAAAGAGATGTTGATCTCCTGCGGGTTGGGGTATTTCGTGGGACTGGTTCCATGAGATTCAGGTCCAAGAGGGTTTGCTGGAGTTCAAGGATCTACAGGTGTATTTCTTCCCTTTGTAGGCAAAGCCTAGGGAAAATGGGAACCCCCACTGATAGATGATGTTGTGGCGCTGTAATTCCAGGAGAAGGGGCTTCATTGCTCGCCTTTTTGCAATCGTTATCTGGGACAAGTCAGCAAATAATTGAAAGTCATTGCCATGGAAATTCAGCTGCTTTTTGCCCCTGGCAGACGCTAGGAGCTGTTCCTTTGTGCGATAAAAATGTAATTTCACTATTATATCGCGTGGGGGGCCATCAGGCTTTTTTGCAGCCAGGGCTCGGTGGATCCTGTCAAATTCTAACCTCTCAGTAGGAATGGCTGGTTGCAATTCCTGGAACAAAGCAGTTATGGTGGATTGTAGGTCAGTGATAGTTTCAGGAATTCCCCTGATACGTAGGTTAGACCTTCTGGCCCTATTCTCATGGTCTTCAAGTTTGGTTTGAAGCAATAAGTTTTCCTCTTTGAGGTTCTCTATTTCCATAGAGTGTTCAAGAGAGATTTTTTCCAAATCATCTACTTTAAGTTCTAGTGTTGCTGTGCACTTACCAAGTTCTCTTATTTCTCTGGTGAGATTAGCTGTAATTTGATCTGATGTTTGTTTTAAGGCTTTGTTCAACATGTGTTCAAATTGCTTTAATACAGCTGGAGTTACATGAGAAATCTGTATGGGGTCTTGTGAGGTAAATAGTTCACTGTCAGAATCAGCTGGGGAGTCAGGTTGTGTCAGGCTTTGTCTGTGAGAGCGCATAGAGGTTGTGTATGAAGAGGGGGGAGGTGCCATTTTAGCTGCAGTTTTCCCCTTCATGAGGGGATTCTTTAACTTCGCACGGCCGCCTCCCAAAGCCATAGTTTCCCCCACAAATTGACCAGAATAGTCCTGGGTACTAGCTTAACCCCGTGGGTATGTCCAAATACTTGCGGGTTATGTGGAAATATTGGCTCTCCTCCCGAACGGTGTGGAGCTCTAACTCTGCATGACTGCACTGCTAGACTCCACGCATGCACCCGATAATTATTATTTTCATGCTGAAATTGTCAACTTTCTAAAATCCCTTGCCTCTGACAGTCTATAGCAAAGCATGAACATGTCTTGCTCAATGGTATCTATAAATCATTTACCTTCTCATGGTTTTGTGATGCCCCTTATTCTTAGGATATAGGAACATATAAAGATTGGTATATCCACTCCAATCAGTGTGCAGAGCCCTTGCTAAACTAGCATGAGCCCCATGTGTCTTTAACAACAACTTGATGTTTCAATAGAGAACCAAGTAAAAGTACTAAAAGACGGAATGCAAAATTGGGGAAGAATTTGTGCAACTCATCTGCCACTACCATGATGTACAACCCCATTTTTTCAATACAAGTAAAAAAAGAAAAACTAGCACTGCATAAAGATTCTATTCTATCATATACTGTATAAAAAGAGCTTTATCGGATAATGGGGATGCCAATCAGTAAACAGATTATTCAAGTGATCCACAGGTACTCTTTACAAGCTCCTGAAATCAAGACTAGTGCCATTTTGCATTTCTCTGCTGTGGGATGGTTTTTGCACCAATACTTATAAGGCAGTGAGATGTTCCCTGAGAATCCCACTCACCTTGCACACAGTCTTCCCGGCAATGACTGTAACAATTTTACAACTTCTCAGACTCTTTACACAGGAAGGAGCTATGATCTTCACAGAGAACCATTAGTGAAGTATAACTATTACATTTAGGTGTGTGGAGGGGCGTCAATTATGCCAATTGCATCCCTCATCATACTGCACACTAAACAGATAGAATGCACTGTTTGCCAAGCGCAGCATGCCCTACTGACATCTGTCTTCTATCTTTGACACTACAAGTCCCAGTTGGCACCAGTAATATCTCTTCTGCCTCTGGAGAACTTAAGCCTCGTACACACGGCCGAGAATCTCCTCAGGAAAAAACATGTTGTTTTTCCTGACGAGATTCTTGAACAAGAATCTTGTCCCGGCCGAGTGTACGCACGTGCGATTCAAAAGAACCGGCGTTCTTTTAAATGGCACGAACGCAGTGACGTCATCGACTACAACGAGCGTGCGCTTGTCACATTCGATGCCGTCGCCGCCATCTTGCCACACCCTACCTATGCCTAGGAAGCTACCGCGCATGCGTCAAAGTCATTTTGAGTATGCGTGGGTTTCCACGGCGACAGGTAAGTGTACACACTCTCGGGTTTCTCGTCAGGAAACAGGCCGACGAGAATCCCGACGAGAAAATAGAGAGCAGGTTCTCTATTTTTTATTGTCGAGATTCTGGCCAGTTTTCCTGACGAGAAACCTGAAAGCCTCGTACACACGGCCGGTTTTCTCGGCAAGAAAGCTCTCCCGGCAGTTTTCTTGTCGTTTCTTGATGAGAAAACCGGCCGTGTGTACGAGGCTTAAGAGTCCCAGCTCACTCTACTTGCATTTTCTTGTAGGACTAGAAATCCTAGTACACTATACTTGCTCTTCTCCTGCCCCTGTAGAACTCCAAAATGTTTCCATTTTGGCAAAATCTATCGGAGTCAATTGGGTATAAGAAATCAAAGTGATATTTTTCTACTTTAACCACTTGCCAACCAGGCCAATTCTGACATTTCTCTCCTACAGTACATGTAAAAATCATAATTTTTTTGCTAGAAAATTACATAGAACCCCCAAACATTATATATGTTTTTTTAGCAGAGACCCTAGAAAATACAATGGCTGTCATTGCAACTTTTTATCTCGCACGGTATTTGCGCAGAATTTTTTCAAACACGCTTTTTTGGGAAAAAAAAATGTTTCATGCTTAAAAAAAAGGGATTTTTATAACAGCTTACCTGTAAAATCCTTTTCTTGGAGTACATCACGGGACACAGAGCGACTTAGTCATTACTAATGGGTTATATAGTTTACCTTCAGGTGCTGGCACTGGCAACTTCCAAACCGGAAGTACCCTCCCCTATATAAGCACCTCAGTTTTGTAGCAAAGCAATAAGTGTCCCAAAAAGAGGGGTGGGAGCTCTGTGTCCCGTGATGTACTCCAAGAAAAGGATTTTACAGGTAAGCTGTTATAAAAATCCCTTTTTCTTTTTCGTACATCACGGGACACAGAGCGACTTAGTCATTACTAATGGGACATCCCAAAGCAATGCCAAATGAGGGGAGGGATACACTATACATAAGCTGGGCGCCATCAGGCATGAGGATCTTTTGCGGCCTGCAACACACTGCGCCCAATGGCGACATCCTCCTGACTTCTAACGTCTACCTGGTAGAATCTAGTAAACGTGTGTACTGAAGACCATGTTGCGGCCTTACAGACTTGAGCCAGGGAGGCCTGGTGATGCACTGCCCATGAAGTTCCAACTGCTCTTGTGGAGTGCGCCCTAACTTTGAACGGAGGCGGTCTCCTTCTCAAGCCATAGGCTTGTATTATGACCTGTCGAATCCACTTGGCTAAAGTAGATTTTGATGCTGCCTGACCCTTTCTGGGGCCTTCCGGCAGAACAAACAAAGTATCCGTTCTACGAATCTGAGCAGTGGCTTTTAGATAAGCTTTAACTGCTCTTACTACATCCAAAGAATGCAATAACTTTTCCTCTACCGAGGTAGGTTTGGGAAAAAAAGAAGGAAGAACCACATCTTGGTTCAAATGAAAACCTCGATACCACCTTAGGAAGAAAGGCTGGATAAGGACGTAATACTACTCTTTCCTTATGGACAACCAGATATGGCTCCTTACAGGACAAGGCGGCTAATTCCGATACTCTTTTAGCCGAACAAATGGCTACTAAGAAAATCAATTTCCTGGTGAGAAGAACCAAGGAAATGTGCTGCAATGGTTCAAATGGTTGTTTCTGTAGAACCGACAGAACCAGGTTTAAGTCCCATGGACATATGGGAATACTAACCGGAGGGCTAATACGCATCACTCCTTGTATGAAAGCTTTGACTAGTGAATGCGAAGCCAAGGGCCTTTGAAAAAATATTGACAAGGCCGAAATCTGACCCTTGATAGTACTCAAGGCAAGCTTCCTATCTACAGCCCACTGTAGGAAGTCCAGGATCCTACCTATTATGTACTTACGCGGATGCCATTTCTTGGCCTCACAACACGCGATGTACACCTTCCAGATCCTATAATAGATCTGCCTGGATACCGGCTTCCTGGCATTGATCATGGTAGATACCACAGGATTAGAGAGACCTCTCTTTTTTAGAATGTGGGCTTCAATAGCCAGGCCGTCAAACCTAGGGCTTGTAAGGAAGGGTGGTATATCGGTCCCTGCGAAAGCAGGTCCGGACGATGTGGGAGGGTTCAAGGACTCCCCACTGACATCTTTACGATCTCCGCGTACCATGCTCTTCGGGGCCACGCTGGAGCCACCAGAATCACTGGTTTCTTTTCTACCCTGATTCTGCGGATTAATCGCGGTAACAATTGTGGCGGTGGAAATGCATATATCAGCTTGAACTGATCCCAAGGGAACACTAGGGCATCCGAGCCGCAAGCTAGGGGATCCCTTGTGCGAGACACAAATCTGTCCACCTTTGCGTTGAATCTGGATGCTAGCAGATCTACATCCGGTGTTCCCCACCGCTGGCATATTGCCTGGAAAACCTCGGGGTGAAGAGACCATTCCCCCGGGCATAATTGCTGGCGACTTAGAAAGTCCGCTCTCCAATTTTCCACTCCTGGGATGAAAACCGCGGATATGGCTGGGACATATCTTTCTGCCCATTCCAGGATGCAATTCACTTCCCTCTGGGCTGCACGACTCCTGGTGCCACCCTGGTGATTGATATATGCCACTGCTGTGGCATTGTCTGATTGAATTCTGACAGGGGACCCTTGGAGTTTGGATGTCCATGCTGCTAGGGCATACCGGGCTGCTCGTATCTCTAAGAGATTGATGGGCAGGGCCTTCTCTGCTTCTGACCACTTGCCCTGGAGAGACCATTGCTCCAGTACTGCCCCCCAGCCTATGAGGCTGGCATCTGTAGTGACCACCTTCCAAGAAACCGGACTGAAGGGTTTCCCTTTTTCCAAATTCTGGGGCACCAACCACCAATGGAGGCTCTTGCGAACGGAAGGGGACAGGGACATTGGTAAGTCTAAAGCCTGAACTTTTTTGTTCCAGGCTGACAGTATGGCCCTCTGCAAGTTCCTTGAATGGAATTGACCGTAGGGTACTGCTTCAAATGAAGCCACCATTTTTCCCAGCAGCCTCATGCACAGGCGTATGGATGGTTTTCTTTTTGTACCCACTAAGTGGGTCAAATCTTTCAAAGACGACACCTTCTCTGGAAGTAAGAAAATCTTTCTCTGATTTGAATCCAGCCTTAGCCCCAAGTATTCCAGACTTTTGACTGGTTTTAGAGCTGACTTGTCTCGGTTGATAATCCAACCGTGATATTCCAGATACTTGATTGTCTCGTGAATAGCTACTTCCAGTTTTTCCACTGAGTGGTCTATTAGTAGCAGGTCGTCTAAATATGCCATTATCGTTACACCCCGTGTTCTTAGATTGGCCAATAGTGGGGCCAGAATTTTTGTGAACACTCGTGGTGCTGTGGCCAGACCGAAAGGTAAGGCTCTGAACTGAAAATGGCGCCCTTCTACTGCAAAGCGTAGAAATTTCTGGTGGGCCGGAAAGATGGGAATATGCAGATAAGCATCCTTTATGTCGATTGAGGCTAACCATTCCTGCCCTTGTAGGGCGGTGGCCACCGATCGGATCGACTCCATCCGAAAAGTCCTGATATGTAGGAATTTGTTTAGCCCTTTTAGATTTAATATGGGCCTCACGTCCCCATTTGGTTTGGGGACTGTGAAAAGGTTCGAGTAAAACCCGAACCCGCTTTCTTCCAAGGGAACCTTCATGATTACACCTTGGAGCAATAGTTGTTCTAGTGCCAGAAGGAGGGATCCTCTTTTCTGGGGATCGCTTGGCACGTTTGACCTCATAAAATGGGCAGGAGGAGTGTCTTTTAACTCCAGCTTGTATCCCAGACTTACTGCAGAGATCACCCATCTGTCTCTGATGGTGTCCCGCCAGGTCTCTGTGAACAACTGAAGTCTTCCCCCCACCCGATTGAGTGGGGGCAACCCTTCATGACTTGGGGGGAGGTTTCGTACCTCTCTTGACCCAGGGTTTCTTGTTACCCTGTGATTGTCCCTGATTTCTGCCCCCTGGATTTGACCGCGGAGGCCGTCGGAACTGTTTCACAGCCGATGTGCCAGGGACTGGAGAAGTAGGCCTCTTAAAAGAAGGACTTCTACCCTTGTTCTTAACCGGCAAGAGTGTACTTTTACCGGCAGAAATTTTCTGGATATACTTGTCCAGATCTTCTCCAAATAAGCATTCTCCATGAAATGGGAAGCTAATCAGCAATTTCTTACAGGGAGCTTCAGCAGACCAGTTTTTGAGCCATAGAAGCCTACGCATATGTACTACAGACAGCGTAAAGCGGGAGGCCTGTTGGATTGTATCCTTTATGGCGTCCACCGCAAAACACAAGGCTCTAGGTAGGTCAGCTAGGGCAAGAGCCTGCTGATCTGGTAAGTCCCTTAAGACTTGTTTCAACTGATCCTTCACTGCTTGGCAGACCCCAATCGCTGCTACTGCAGGTTGTGTCACCATGCTTGCTGTAGAGAAAGCAGATTTTAGTAAAGACTCCAATTTTTTATCTATTGGGTCTTTGAACATTGGAACATTATCTACTGGACATGTCAGTGATTTATTCACACAAGAGATGGCTGCGTCCACTGTAGGGACCCTCCATTTTTTTATGAACTTATCCTCCATGGGATAGATCACCGGAAATCTCTTGGGGGGAGTAAATATTTTATCAGGATGCTCCCAATCCTGGTAAATAAGCCCTTCCAATAAAGGGTGGATTTGGAAGGAACAGGCAGTCTGGGGAGCTTTCAGCGACCCCAGCGAGGAGACAGTAGTGGTTGATGGCTCCGCAAGAGGCATTTTAAATGCTGATCGGACCATGTTAGTCAGAGACTGAACCCATAATCTTTCAGCCTGAGATGCTGAGAAAGGTTCTTCCACTGTTGATTCCTCTATAACCGAATCAACCTCATCCTGATCCCCTTCAGGCAGGTCGATCTCTGTGTGGGGCTGTTCCTCCACTAACAGGCACTCTGAAGGAGGAGACGGAGATCGGACGCGCTTTCCCTGTGACAGGGAAGCAGCGATCAATGTTGTTAATCTCTCTTCCAATCCTCCCAGAGTTGAGGAAAAAACCTCCTCTGTTATATATACAGGAGCAGGTGGACTGGGGACAGCCGCAGCACCAGGTACTCCTGCGGGGTTCCTACGGCTACTAACCTCTGAAATTTCAGGGGAGATTGGTGCAGTACAAGCATGCCCAAAATCCTCAGAGCCCGATGGAGACCCCTTTGGCTTCTTGGAAGACTTATTTCCAGAGCGTCTGGACGACATATCCTTCACGCACAAAGCTGAGGTATTCCCGTCGTCATACACCAATTTTACTGGTAATAGTCTAACACAGTTGCTGCTATATACCAGCTGGTGTCCACTAAAGTGTCTTTCTATGGGGATGCCTGCATCAACCGCCTCTGTGTGCCACCGTTTTGTTGCTAGCTCTGCTTGCATCCAGCTGACACTTGTACTGTGTCTTTTATCCATGCTGGGACGCCTGCACATGCGCAGAAGCGCCGCGGCGCGCATCGAGCGTCATCCACCCGCCCCTTTCCTTTCATAGGAGGCGCGTGCACGCGCCCGCGCGCGCGCCCGTGCGCCTTCGGTGCTCTTTTTTGAAAACAAGCAGGGACTAGGAGCCAGGGCCCTTTTTGCCGGAGGGCCTGTGCGGTGGATGAGCGCAGCAACAGGGGAGAGGAAGTGGATTCCCACAGAGAAACTTACCAACTGCCTGGATCTTTTGACTTGAAAAAGCCAAAGATCCATATGACAAGAAAAATGGACCACAGCGGCCTCTAGTGGTTTAACACAGGTACCGCGGTCTCCCCTCTTCTTTTTTTTTTCTTGACTACTATTAAAATTTTACATTTTCCAGTAGTTACAGGCATGCACAGATATTAGTGGGAATACCGTTAGGTAACAGACAGAAAGACAAATTAGGCTTGGGGGTCCCCCAATAGAACCAAGTTCCTGGGGGCCCCCACTTACCTGTTCCCCGCCGCAGGACTCTGTTTGGTCCACAGAAGCCCAAACTTCACCTCTCATGGCAGGCATTGTATTTAAACCTTCAGGGACCGGGTTCCCAAGGATTCCACTCCCCTGGACCTGTATAGCACCCTGCACAGACAACATCTTGGTCGTGGGTATGACCAGAGCTCTGGATCCCAGGGTCCAGCCCTCCTAAGAGAGGCATTACAGGCAAAACCTTGCTCTTCTGTTGCAAGGCCCGGGTACCGACCGTTTAGCTATGAAGCTTTTTTGGTCGGATCCGGAACAGCTTACTAAGGCCCATAAAAGAACCTGTACGCAAGCCCAGTGAAAACACATGTTACTCTTTGGCCAACACCTTAGACACTGGCAAAAAACTGAGGTGCTCCCAGATGGGAGGGGCTTATATAGGGGAGGGTACTTCCGGTTTGGAAGTTGCCAGTGCCAGCACCTGACGGTAAACTATATAACCCATTAGTAATGACTAAGTCGCTCTGTGTCCCGTGATGTACGAAAAAAAAAAACAGTAAAGATAGCCCAATTTTTTTGCATAATGTGAAAGATGAAGTTACGCAGAGTAAATAGATACCTAACATGTTATGCTTCAAAATTTCACACACTCGTGGAATGGTGCCAAACTTCGGTACTTAAAAATCCCCATAGGCGACGCTTTAATTTTTTTTACTGGTTACATGTTTTGAGCTACAGAGGAGGATTAGGGCTTAAATTATTGCTCTCGCTCTAACGTTCACGGCGACACATCACATGTGTTGTTTGAACACCACTTTCATATGTGGGCGGGACTTACGTATGAGTTCGCTTCTGCGTGCGAGCACACGGGGACAATGGAACTTTAAAAATAAATAAATATTGTTAATTCTACTTTACATTTTTTTGTTTGACACCTTTTAAAAAATTTATGTAAACATCCCTTGTAATAGGAATATGGCATGATCAGACCTCTTTACAGTGAGATATGGGTCAATAAGTCAATAAGACCCCACATCTCACCTCTAGGCTGGGAAGCCTGAAATAAAAATAAAATAAAAAAAACAATCCTGGCTTCCCAGCCAAGGCGGCGCCGTTTTTTTTAATGCAGAGGCCGGGCGTGATGTCATAACATCACGCCCGGCCTCCGACGATCATAGAGACTCCGGCGACCATCTGGGGCCGGCGGATCCGTTCTCCAACTCACCGATCGCATCGGTGAGTCGGTAGAAGCACGGGAGGGCGGTGGGAGGGGGGGACGTCCCCTCTCGACGCCCATGAGAACGATCAAGCCGCTAACCAGATGCTATGATCATTCTTATGGTGTAGGGAATCGCTGGCTAAAAACGACAATATCTGAATGATGCCTGTAGCTGCAGGCATCATTCAAATATACCCCCACAAAGCCGAGGACGTCATATGACGGCCAGCCGTCAGCAAGTGGTTAATAAAGTAGTTTCACATTAAATGCAACTAGAAAAAATACAGAGGCAGCTTTGTTAATAAACAAAGTCATGTGATCTCCATGTCATTGTTGCCACTTTGCTACAAAGATAGAAGCCACACCTGTATATCTTCAAAGAAAGAAAGAAAGGAAAAAAAAAAAGTTGAAAAAACATCATTCCAATTGAGTAAGAACACATGATCAGCACTGAACAGATAAGCATACACCTTTGCCTATTATTAATTATAAAGAAGAACTGAACTCTGGAAGACATGCCCAAAAAGACAGAGAGAGCAAATTACTAGTCACCAGTATTGCACATAGTTTCCCTGTAGCCGATATTTATCCAGTCACTGACTTGTCATGCCTTGTTCTGTACTGTGCCTCTGTGGTATGTGGCCAACTTAGTAGAGGTAGAACTTTGCTTTCTCCTGTCAGAGCCTCCAGCAAGGAAAATAGTGAGATGCACAATAATGTCATCACCAAATCTCACTCTAAATGTCTCAAGATCAGCAGCTAGAGGTAGCAGTGCCTTAGATCTCAAATTGCAGATATACAGTACAGCTATGAGGCCTAGGCATCCTCACATACCTGGATGAACACTGATATTTTTCAGGGGGAAAACAAGATAAAGGGTATCAAATTCATGTACTGATAAGGCAAAATTTCTAAAATGTTCCCCATAGCAAAGCAAAAATGTACTTCTTGAGTCCAGGTCCACTTTAGGCTAGGCCTTATGTACAAATAAAGTAGGTGACGTGTTGATTTATTTATTTATTTATTTTCGTTCTGCATTATATTAGCTTTCTTCAAAATTTTTGTATAGCCAAAACTTTTTAGTTGTACTTTTGAACAGAATGGGGAAGTCTAATAACTCCTGAAAGTTGTATCTTTGTGACCCCACTAGGTTCCTGCACCTTTGTATTTGTTCCATCGTCAAACAGAACAAGAATGCAAATCTTCCAAAGAGAACACCTATTCCTATGACAACTGTCCAGGAGGGTAATTCCCCTCATTTTGGGAGATTTCTTCTAACGTTGTGTTGTGTCTCTGGGGAAGAGTAAAAAATCACCCTAATGGGACACAGCAGCAAAGGTGTGAGTAGGGGTAATATCAGAAATCCTTATCTAATACTCATTCCAGGTCAGGGACTCAAAGTACTGAAGCTACTGAATGACAGCAGAAAGCTATATTTATATCAGAAGAAGTCGCCATAGGCAGCCTATCCACGTCTTCAATTTATCTCACAAGATTTCTTTAACGCCATGTTTTAGTTTTAGACAGAGTCTGCTGCTTGTGTCACTATAGGAATTTTTCCTTTAAATCCCTTGTCGTAGAGATGCAACAGGAATAGAAAGGCAATCTCTAAAATGTGAGGAGAATACCTCTTTTACATATCTGTCACTAAAATTTGTAGAGGAGGGACACAGAAGTTCTAATCCCTCCCTACTGTAAGAATAAAAAAAAAAAAGTTTTGGTTACATACAGTATATATTTTACCTCTTATCTCCATGAATCAGCCAATTATGCAAGTGATAAGTGAGAATACCCCTCTGGCTGCCAACCTTAAATGCATCTAACCATTTGACCCCTCTGAAGATGTTAAAAATTTCATAGAGTTCATGGTAGTTATTGATTTTAGCATTGAATTTTGCATATGTTCCATAACAGATAACAAATTAATAGTGTAAAACATGCATGATATACACTTAGACAAAAGACTGCATGTTAAGGTTATTTATGAAACCTGAAAGAAGATGAACTCTGCATTGTTCTTATTTGATATAAGAAATATTAGAAAAAAATTAAAGTATAATCAAAACCATGCAAAAGTCCAAAAATAAAGAATGAAATAGTATTATTTAATGTTCACTGTATATATCTCATAGCTCTCATTCAAATGATAAAAGCAAGTCAAAAACATATGGAACATTTGGGGAAATTATTCCAACAGCATGACCCTGCAATTTGGGGAGCCAAAAGATCAGTATATTTATTACTGCACCATATGGTAACATTACAAATCATTCTGCTTTATAATATCATCCTTATCTTTTCTACTTTCCCCCCCCCCCCCTAAACTTGCAATTATAATCTGAAATTCGCTTCACTTTCATCCCTAAAACCACAAATCTACTGGAACTTAGATAGCAAAACACTCTGTATACTTTAATCTTGCAGAATCAATATTTCATGAATACATTACTTTGGCATTCAGTAACCACTCAATCTCACGTGATTGTTCTAAGCAGACCACAATTATAATTGGAAAATGTTTTGTCTTCCAAATCCTTTCAACCACAATAAGTTTCAAAGTTCAGCAAATGGAAAGGTATATGCACATTTTCAACTGAACACAAAGCTAACGTTAAAAGTGTAATGGCAGGCAAACAGCTGGGTACATAGCTCAAATGAAAGCAACCATCTAAAGTATATCTAAATCAGAAAATTTCCTATTTTATTTTCAGAAGGTAAATCAAACTAATAAGAAGTGGACACCTCCACTGGGCAGTAAAGTGAGGGGCACATATATACAGGTAACACATGACACATCAAACATAATTGGTTATTTTCGGATAGCATGGAAACGTTTGAACTGTCAGGTTTTTATTGTCTGTGATCCCACTGGGGGGATTCACCTTTTTTTTATCTTGGTGACTTTGTCATGGGGAGAAAAATATGGGGAAATCAAAATTTGCAAAGTTGTCACTGAAATTAGAGTTGAATAGAAGTTTATTAGTGTGGGCATCTGTTCTAGTGACAACTGTCTAAAATGGCTTTCCCCTGACTTTAGACACATTTCCAAAGTTTCTCACCAAAATTTTTTTTTGTAGATATAGTTTAAGGAATTACAATCATGTCATAAACACAAGGTTTTGAAAAATACTATTACACCATAGGGTAGGTAGGTACTGTAAGTATCACATTATAAATAGTAATGGCATATGGAGAATGGTTGAGGATTTTCAGGAAGAGGTCTGATTATTTTCCCTGAATGAGGCACTAGTGACATGTGGAGCCAGCAGTGACCCCTCACTACTTGACAAATAAAACTGCAAACGTCAAAATGGTGGGCTACCATTACTGCTTTCAAGCCCAACTTCAGCCAAAACTTTTTATTTGGGTTTTGATAAAAAAGGGAAGGGTTGGATCCTCTGCCAGATATTATTGACATATACAGTCAGGTCCATAAATATTGGGACATCGACACAATTCTAATCTTTTTGGCTCTATACACCACCACAATGGATTTGAAATGAAACAAACAAGATGTCCTTACGGTGTAGGAATTACAACAGTTTGTATATGTGCCTCCCACTTTTTAAGGGACCAAAAGTAATGGGACAGATTAACAATCATGAATCAAACTTTCACTTTTTAATACTTGGTTGCAAATCCTTTGCAGTGAATTACAGCCTGAAGTCTGGAATGCATAGACATCACCAGACGCTGGGTTTAATCCCTGGTGATGCTCTGCCAGGCCTCTACTGCAACTGTCTTCAGTTCCTGCTTGTTCTTGGGGCATTTTCCCTTCAGTTTTGTCTTCAGCAAGTGAAATGCATGCTCAATCGGATTCAGGTCGGGTGATTGACTTGGCTATTGCATAACATTCCACTTCTTTCCCTTAAAAAACTATTTGGTTGCTTTCGCAGTATGCTTCGGGTCATTGTCCATCTGCACTGTGAAGCGCCGTCCAATGACTTGTGAAGCATTTGACTGAAAATGAGCAGATAATATTGCCCAAAACAGTTCAGAATTCATCCTGCTGCTTTTGTCAGCAGTCACATCATCAATAAATACAAGAGAACCAGTTCCATTGGCAGCCATACATGCCCACGCCATGACACTACCACCACCATGCTTCACTGATGAGGTGGTATGCTTTGGATCATGAGCAGTTCCTTTCCTTCTCCATACTCTTCTCTTACTATCACTCTGGTACAAGTTGATCTTGGTCTCATCTGTCCATAGAATGTTGTTCCAGAACTGTGAAGACTTTTTTAGATGTTGTTTGGCAAACTCTAATCTGGCCTTCCTGTTTTGAGGCTCACCAATGGTTTACATCTTGTGGTGAACCCTCTGTATTCACTCTGGTAAAGTCTTCTCTTGATTTTTGACTTTAACACACATACACCTACCTCCTGGAGAGTGTTCTTGATCTGGCCAACTGTTGTGAAGGGTGTTTTCTTCACCAGGGAAATAATTCTTCAGTCATTCACCACAGTTGTTTTCTGTGGTCTTCTGGTTCTTTTGGTGTTGCTGAGCTCACCAGTGCGTTCTTTCTTTTTAAGGATGTTCCAAACAGTTGATTTGGCCACACCTAATGTTTTTGCTATCTCTCTGATGGGTGTGTTTTGTTTTTTCAGCCTAATGATGGCTTGCTTCACTGATAGTGACAGCTCTTTGAATCTCATGTTGAGAGTTAACAGCAACAGATTCCAAAGAGCACACTTGAAATAAACTCTGGACCTTTTATCTGCTCCTTGTAAATGGGATAATGAGGGAATAACACACACCTGGCCATGGAACAGCTGAGCAACCAATTGTCCCATTACTTTTGGTCCCTTAAAAAGTGGGAGGCACATATACAAACTGTTGTAATTCCTACACCATTCACCTGATTTGGATGTAAATACCCTCAAATTAAAGCTGAAAGTCTGCAGTTAAAGCACATCTTGTTTGTTTCATTTCAAATCAATTGTGGTGGGGTATAGAGCCACAAAGATTATACTTGTGTTGATGTCCCAATATTTATGGACCTGACTGTAGTATATGGTTTTATTGTGGAGTGTTACCTTCAAGAGAGGAAAGAATGGCAACCTCTCAAACAGGGTCACAGACAAATTTCAATTTTTAATAGCAGTGGAAAAAGTTAGAATTTCTGACAATGTTTTATTTCTGCATTTCTTCCTCTCCCTATGATGACCTTAGTCCTAAGTCCATAGCCTTGTATGAGTGTCACAGGGACAGGAAGTGAGGGCAAATATCTCCAATGGGATCACACATATAAAGCTAACAAAAAAAATCTTAAAGAGACACTAAAGGTTCATGTTTTTTCACCTTAATGCATCCTATGCATTAAGGTGAAAAAACATCCGACAATACCGGCCCCCCCAGCCCCCCGTTTTACTTACCTGAGCCCGTTCACCTGCTGCGCTCGCCCCCAGCGTTGTCTTCGCTGCTCAGCCTGGCCGTTGATTGGCTAGAGTGGATGGATTGAAAGCAGCGCAGCCATTGGCTCGCGCTGCTGTCAATCACATCCAATGATGCAGCGCTCCGAGGGGCAGGGCCGAGTGATACAGTAAATGGCTATAGCCGCCGGCTGTATCACGGGAGCGCACCCGCAAGAACTAACCACCATGCGAGAAATCTCTCTTGAAGGTGCTTAGTTCTTGCGGGCAGGAGCCGAGACAGCCGCCGAGGGACCCCAGAAGACAAGGTTCGGGGCCACTCTGTGCAAAACAAGCTGCACAGTGGAGGTAAGTATAACATGTTTGTTATTTTATTTTTTAAATTCCCTTTACAACCCCTTTAACTGCACCATACGATCCAAATTTTAAAAAGGTTGTCTCAAAATAGGCTTTAGGACAAGGACATTCCCAGGAGTAAAAATAACATATTTACTGCACAGGAGCATACTGACAGTCAACACACTTTGCAGAAAAGTCATTCTTTGCCACTCATATCTGAGAACTTTGTAGAAGGCCTCGGCCCTAATCTGAATCTTTGTAAATCTGTCTTTTTCTTCTTCTCAAAAGGACAGGCTGTAGTGCTGCTCTGACAGAACTCCAATTTCTTACACTTCGCAGCAATAGCAACAAATTCTAAACCTATAAGGGGATCTTGGGGTCTGATTTGTGGTACTGAAACACAATTGACAAAGGCAGCAAAGATGCATCAATGGCACATGCTTGGGTCCATCATTTCTCTCAAGGCGGCTTTGGCCTTGTTCATACAGACATAGTTATGCATACACTTGTGTGCTAACACAGCTGCTGCTGCCAATTTGACAACCCTGCAGATTCGTGACATGCACCCCCACCCACATGGATGTCAAGTTGGGAGCAGTGGTTGTGTTTGTACAGCAATAGACACGAATGGGAGTGCCTGCATGCAGATTCACAAATACCTGTGCATCCCCTGTGGTAAAACATGGCCCTTGCATAGGTTAACTTTAAAAATATACCAAAGCTTGCCCAAAGCTGGCGTGTGCTCCAAGTGATGTCACACAGGACCCGAAAGTGACGAACCCAAGCTTCAATGTAAGTTTTACCAAGATGGTGTCTTTGTGAAAAGTATGTTGAAGTGTGGGTTCATCGCTTCTGGGTCCTGTGTGACAAGCTTGGATAAGATCAAGACAGATTTCCTAATTTGAATGTACATGTGTGGCCACCTAAACTCAGGTAAGGCTGGGTAGTTTACCTTGACAGTAAAGATATATATCTTGCGCTCAATGTCAGGTGACTCCCACTATTCCTGTTTCAGTTAAATTACCCACCCAGTACTTCCAAATTAGGAAATCTGTCTTGATCTTTTCCAAGCTCTAGTTATACAGGGGGCAAAGAAATATCTGTTGAAATTGGATATTTGTGCAGGTGTAATTGTCATGCAACTGCATTTTCCAAATCACCTGCTGAATATGTAGTCAAGCTCATACATGTTACTTATCAGAAGGTTAGGTCTAAAATAACTTTTCGTGATGATAACACTTATTTATATTTTTTTTCCTGTATTCATTTAAAAGCTGAGCTGAATAGGTAATCCATTTCTCCAAACTATAGAATTACAATTAACCTCAAGACATGCAATTATTAAGTTACTGTCCCTCTGTGTGTTTTTCCCCCACTTTTATGATGCCTTTAAACATTTACATTTCCATCTGTCTGCTTTTTTTCATGTCATTTGCCGCTCTATGTTGTGTGCCTTTTGCTGCTTCACTATACCCATTTCCTCTCAACACAATCCTTTTTTATTACTTTAGGTAATAGGGTTTTAGCTACATAGATTACTGTAATAGTTATTTAGTGTGATAGCTAAAGCCTTCTCTTAAAAATAAACATTTTTTTTAGTTCTATGGGTAATGATATCATTTTGCAATACACAAGCTTTTTTTTTTGGATTAACATTTTAGTAATCCCATATCTGGGATACATCCTCAGACAGCAGATTCTTAGATGTAGTCTGTGTATGATATAGATGCAAACTTCAAACATGTATTTTAAAAGTCTTTATGGATTGGAGTAGACTGATGTTAAAAGCACCCATGGAGATGAGATGGTCTTGATTGATAAATTCAGCTGGATTGGTCAACAATTCAACAATTTTCCTACATCTAAACTGATAGTATATATATACAAAAAGTGTAGCGCTGGATAAGTGAACTATATATGACCATATAGTGAAATAGTGATAGAGAAAAAGTATAAAAAACTATAAAAAACAAGTGTTGGTTATTAAAAATCAAATGAAACACATCATAGTCCATATATATCTGTGATGAAAAAATATATATTCTCTGTCCAAAGACGTGATGAAAAGTTCTACACTGTGCAGGTATCCAGTGTTGAACATGTAGGTGACATCCAATACATAGAAAAAATACCACCACCAGAGTGTAGAATAAAGGCTTACCAGATAGCCTGCGATCGCCCTTCTCAGGGCGGTCAAAACAGGCTCAGCAGAATGATGGTCCTCAGTGGAAAGCAGGGAGGTTCAGCAGGGACGCCTCATCCACAGTAGGAGGATCTCCAAAGATGTTTGTTCCACGCTATCCAAAACCGGAAGTAATCACACTCTTTCCAGGTCAGAGTGGGTGCACATCAGGGAATGGAATGTGAATAGCAACTGTGACAAAGTACCCCATTATCAGTGGGTCATACGCTATCCATAGAATGGAAGATCCATCTTCTCTGAACCATGGGAGAGCCTCCCTGCTTTCCACTGAGGACCATCATTCTGCTGAGCCTGTTTTGACCCCCCCCTGAGAAGGGCGGTCGCAGGCTATCTGGTAAGCCTTTATTCTACACTCTGGTGGCGGGATTTTTTCTATGTATTGGATGTCACCTACATGTTCAACACTGGATACCTGCACTGTGTAGAACTTTTCATCACGTCTTTGGACAGAGAATATATATTTTTTCATCACAGATATATATGTGTTTCATTTGATTTTTAATAACCAACACTTGTTTTTTATAGTTTTTATACTTTTTCTCTATCACTATTTCACTATATGGTCATATATAGTTCACTTATTCAGCACTACACTTTTTGTATATACCGGTATATATTTTTTGTTGTACCTTATATCAAGGTTCTGGTGTTTAGCAGCAGGGTTTCCGTCTGGGATTTATTTTATTTTTTTTCATTTTTTATTCAATTTTTGCACCTAGGGCAAATTTTTTCTTTTTAGAAACTGATAGTATACAAAAGAATAAGTGGCTGCTTGGATTTAATTTCATCAGCTAATGTGTGCTGTTACATCTTTCCACCAGTTACCTTTGTATGGAAAGACTGGTTGTTAACCCCCTTTTTTTGCCAAAGCCATGCATTTCATACATACATGCTAAAATTTATTTTTTACATGAAAACACACTTAAAACCCCTAAACATTATATATTTTTTGAAAGCTGAGGACCCATTAAAAAAAAATTACAGTAGATGGAATTTTTATGTTGTACAATAATAGCACAAATGTTTATCAAAACTATATTTTCTGTAATAAATACATTTAAATTATTATTAATGCACACAAACACAACTCAACAGGTTGAGACTAAGTCGAGTAAATAGATACCAAAGATGTCAAAGCTTAAAACTGTGCATGGCTTGAAAATAGTGGCCTTCTACAAAGAGCACATTTTCCATTGACAACACTATATTTTTTAACATTTAAAAAAGATGGGCTTTATTCTCTCCACTCTAGCAAGCATAGTGATAACTAATAAGTATGCTTTAATTGTCATTTAGGTATGTGTGTGTTTTCTTTTTTTGTATGCTCGTGGGAGGCTTTCCATTTCTTTATTTATGTATTATATTTTATTCTTCTAACAATGTTTTATTGTTTTCACTTGGACAACTAATGCCACCTCTGCACTCCATTCAAGTGAATTGAGTACATAGTGTACTTGATCAGCTCTTTTCCTGGCCACTAGAGATGAGCTAAGGCGTATTCAGAATCCTAGTCCCAACCCACCTGCCCGATCCTGCCAGGAAGCCGACACTGTACACCACCAATCATAGGCAGTGAGGCATTTCCCAGTCTGCAGCTGGGAAAAGTCTCAATGCCTGGGATTAGCGGTGTGCAGGGTTGGCTTCCTGGTGGGATTGGGCAGGTGGGTTGGGACTAGGATCTCAAACACGTCTGAGCCCATCTCTACAGTGGCCACGTTGGCCAGAATCTGACAGTCCTGAATCCAGAAGTGCTCAGACCTGAGCACTTTAGGGTTGCATTACAGGGGAGATTGAGAAACTGAAGTTACTTGTCTTCTTTCCGCTCACCATCCAGAAAGTGAACTTGGAATTTGTGCATACTAGGGTCTCACATGACCCAGGAAAGCCCAGGACATCCACTTCTATGAAATGTCAGCTACAACTTTTTTTTCACAATCCTGCTGTGCCATAATACTTATAGGCGCAACAGTGAAATGGGTAAAGAAAAACTCCACAGTCAGAAAAAACGTATACCCATAATGTCCACTGTGCTGACATGTTCCTGTGCACTTTGCAATGCTCTCTCGAGTAGTGTTATCAGTCTTGCCCAGTTCACCTCTGTAAACTACAGGGCACCACCCTTAATTGTTATGGGGATAAGAAGAGGGGAGGTGTTCTGTAGTCCTAACACTTCCTGTCCTAGAATGACAGTTCTGATCCTCCATAGATACAGTACATTAAGTGAGCCTTGTCACCCTGTCACAAAAAGTGTGTTACTGTCAGGATCACTAGGTAAAAATAAGGAATAATAGTCTGAAAAAAGAAAACAAATGCACCCACCACATTGAAGAGCTGGTAAACCGCAATATATAAATTTTTTACCAAGTCTCTTGAACCTCTCCTTACCCCCTCCCAGCTTTTGCAGATTATAACTGTTTTAGATTTAATGATGTCAATGAGAGGAGCAGAAACCCAACTGGTTGACTGGCAACACTTTTTGGAACCACTGTCACTACTAGAACCAATATGCAAAAGTGTTGAATAAGGCAAGTGGGGCCTATGTCAATGGGCTTTGGGCCTGTGTTGAGGGCGTTATTTTTATATAAGTTTGGGACCCTTCTGAGATCATTCCAAATGGATCGCATTTGACCTGCAGTTGACTCAATTCTTTTCTGCATTTGTATTTTGTTTCAAGTGGGTTCTGCAGTGTAGTTGAGCATCATGAGAAATGTAGTTCCAGAACATCTGGGGTGCCAAGGTTCGCCGTCACTGGTCTAAGGATATGCTTTTCTGATGCTTTATTGAGAAAAAACTTGACATGGATAAGTGTGGGGTAACACTGGGATACTCCAGCAACTTTAAGCAGTAACTTGAGGACTCCAATCTTCCTTCTAAGAATCTGAGTACAGTCCTTACTTACAATAAATATGGGGCTGAGCTATACCAGGACACCGTAGACCCTTTGAGCAATGCTGATTTCAGTACAAGAGGGATAGTATCAGCACACAGTCACCAGGGATCTCTCACACCTGTCTGTACTCACTAATGTCCTTGCATAATCACACCTCTTCTGTGATTCTCCAGACGAGATCCCCCGTCAAAGAAGTCCCTCAGTCAGCTCCAGCTAATTTTTTGAAGAATAGGCCCCCAGCTAACATAGCTGGGACATTGATGAACAGCAGACACATGGCTGGTCTGCCCAAGAGGGCAGCAGCTCTCCAGGCTGGGATCTTCTCTTCCAGGACAAGAACCTCATTGCTCCAAGTCTCAGAGTATTTATGCTCCCTCTAAGCCACCGTCTGGGAACCTCTCCCAAAGGGATTGGCTAGAGTTGCCTAAATATTCAGCTGCTGCTTTGACTCTCCTAGCCCACTATCTTCCAAAACCCTCTAGAAAGACGGGGGGAAGCAGCCAACAAAACAAAAAAAAATAAAAAAAAATAATCACAATTAGCTTAGCTGATTAAAGTGAGCCAGTAACTAAATTTACCCAACCTAGTACCAATCCAGAAGGGTGCTACATCTGTTTGAATGATAGAATGCTAATGTGACTGTGGCAGAAATGTTATATTGTAAAAGAGGTACAGACTAATATCACCATAAAGTGCATCAAAATATATTGGTGGGGAAATAAATCGTAATATAGAATAAGTATTAAAAGAATAACTAGTACTGTATGTTCTAATTCTTTCCTGCTGGGAAACATAAACTTTTTCTTCTGATAGTCATCCAGAATTGATCTAAACCGTGTAATGTTCAAAACTGCAGCAAACGTTTCATGTTTTTATGTGAACTACACGTTACTGTTCACAAACCGTGTGCCTCAAACACCGCTATTATCATCATTTGGAGGGAACAGCTGAAGGGCCTTGGAGAACAGGCTGTTCTTCACAGACTGCTCACTTTGCTACAATTTACATTTAGGACTCAATAATTCCAAATATCTGTTGTTTGCAGATCCTTCAGTGGTAACTGCTGATGGATGATTTACATTCTACCATCTGCTTGTCTTCTGTTGTTATGAGATTCCTTTTTGATTCCCACTTCAATACCTCTGGCGTTTTGTTGGGAGCTGAAATAAGCATTGCTCTAATCAGTAGCAGTTAGATCAGTTGTATGAGTGAAGTGTTTAATTGAGTGCACAACGCCCTGTATGTGTCCAAAAAATAGTGGGTACATACTGGGTAAGACATTTTATCAATAAGAAAATTTTATTCATTTGCATGGTGGTGTGTATGTGATAGGAAGCCTTGCGCCAAACTCACTTTAACCCATGTGACACTTTCATCGTGAGTAAGAGACGACGGCGCGGAGACGACGCCGGAGAGCAGAAGAAGAGACCCCCGAAGTCGGAAGAGAACCCCCGAAGTCGGAAGAGACCCCCGAAGTTGGAAGAAGACCCCTGAAGTCAGAAGAAGACCCCCGGAGCTGCCTAATAAATTACTTTTAAAACCTGTGTAGTGTGTTTTTTTATTGACTTTTTTCCACCAGGTGAATGGGTAGGGGTACGATGTACCCCATACACATTCACATAGGGTGGGGGGCCGGGATCTGGGGGCCCCCTTATCAAAGGGGGCTCTCGGATTCCAATAAGCCCCCCGTCCGCAGACCCAACAACCAACAGCCAGGGTTGTCGGGAAGAGGCCCTGTCCTCATCAACATGGGGACAGGGTACTTTGGGGTAGGGGGGCGGCAGGTTGAGGGCATGCGGCCTGGTACAGTTCAGGAGGGGGGGTGCTCGCTCGTCCCCACCCCCTTTCCTGACCGGCCGGGCTGCATGCTCGGATAAGGGTCTGGTATGGATTTTGGGGGGATCCCCACGCCGTTTTTTTATTAAAATCATTCAAATCCATACCAGACCTAAGGGCCTGGTATGCTCCTGGAGGGGAACCCATGCCGTTTTTTTATTTAAAATTTGGCGTGGAGTTCCTCCTCAAGATTCCTGTTCAGAATGTAACACATGTGCGAATCAGATGCGTGCTCATAGAAGATAATGGGCCTGAATTCGCACCTGAGCCGCACCACAATGCCTAGAAAACGCACACGTTTTTTGGGCAATGCGCAGTGCGAATGCATCGCACATATGTGAACCAGCCTCATTGAAATTAATGTATTTTATAATGTGTGAACCCGGCCTTAAACTATGGACACCCCATTATGGGTAGAATGACAAGTATTGGATGCAGCAGCTGGGTGTAAATGGGAATTGAGATATCTCGTCAATGAAGTCCTCAGAAGATAGAACAGTAAGTTATTCAGCTTGTTAGAAGCTGAAAATATCTGCTTTGGTTGAAGATGGCCTCTAAAGCTCAAAGCCGTCTAAAATGTATACCGATTTACTTGCTTATCTAAAATGATGTGTTATCCTTTCTACATGGGCTGTGTCCTAGCTATAATTGTCTGGCAAAAGGTAGAAAATGTTCATTAAAAGTTCAACATTCAAATGCCGCAGTGGAAAGGAACCCTTAGTTGCCGTTTATGTCCATGCTTAATATATGAAATATATATGAAACATTCCCTCTTTGGGTTTAGTTGTGCTTAAAAATGTAATAAGGCTACATGAATAATAAGTGTCTACTGTTCTCTGCATTTCAATTTATTTCCACTCAATTATATATGTTTTCAGTAAGCGTAATTCTCCACTCCATAAACCAGCTTTCTACGTTGTGCAGTATTAACTAGCGGGATTTTACAGACCACACAAACTGCGCTGCATTCAATCTTCACTACATTTTAACGCTCAACTTTACATAAGCAGACTTGTTTTGGCAACTTTTATTATGCATAAAAGGAAAGGGGATTTTCGACGGAACTGTTTACTAGATTAACCTTTATTTGCTCCCCCGTCTACAATCCCCAGGTTGGGTCCCCATTGCCTGAAAGCACCACATCTGCTTGTGGTAAACAGAGGAAAATGGAATGTATTCTTAAATGCTGGCTTGGCTATAACCCCAAGCTTCACAGAGGTTCATTTAGAAGAATATTACGGAGGACAATTCCATGTGTCTTTGTTTCTTACTCTTAATTGATTGGTCCTCTGAGAACACAGCTGAAGCAATATTAAAGCAGAACTCCAGGCAGACTAAAGCCCTGTACACACGATAGGTTTTACCGATGAAAACAGTCCGATGGACTTTTTTCATCGGACAAACCGATCGTGTATGGGCCCCATCAGTCTTTTTTCCATCTGTGTTTAAAAATAGAACATGTTTTAAAATTATCCGATGGTTAAAAAACCGATAGCAAATTACTATCGTCTGTGGGGAACTCCATCGGATAAAAAACCCACGCATGCTCTGAATCAAGTCGATGCATGCTCAGAAGCATTGAACTTAATTTTTCTCGGCTCATCGGAGTGTTTTACGTCACAGCGTTTGGAACAGTCGGTTTTTTGACTGATGGTGTGTAGGCAAGACTGATGGAAGTCAGCTTCATCGGATTTCCGATGGAAAAATCCATCGGTTTAAAAACCATAGGAAATCCGATCGTGTGTACAGGGCTTAAAAGCTATATAAAACTCAAACCAAAAATTTAATATATTGCTGCTTACCAATTTTTAGATGTGGTGGCTGCATTCGTCCACCCCCCCTCCTGCTTTCACCCGGTGATCTGGCCAATAACACACCTCCTGTATTTGAGTGGATGAAGGAGGACACGGGTACCTTTGGACAGCAGCACTGACGGTCTGGTGGGATGGGAGTGATAGATGGACTAGCAGAAAGACCGCCCACCGCATATATACTGCGGCAGGGTGGCTCTATTGCGTGAAACAACATACCTGTATGTCATTTCGTGCAATAGATACTCTGGGCATGCGCGGCTGCTGCATGGAGGGGGAGCCAATCAATGGGTCCGGCGGACCCAATGTCCACCAGCTACCAGCAATCGCTCCACAGAGAGGCAGAATGGGGATCTGCCTTTTAAACAAGGCAGATCCCCGTTCTGATAGGGAAGTACACTTCTGTTCCTTGTAATCAGGAACACGGATCTGTGTGTTCTTCCTGTCAGTCCATCCCACACACAGTTAGAAAACACTCCCAGGGAACAAACTTAACCCTTTAAACACCCCTGATCTTAACCCCTTCCCTGTCAGTGTCATTTATACAGTAACAGTGCATTTTTTTTAGCACTGATCACTGTATTGGTGTCACTGGTCCCCAACAAGTGTCACTTAGGGTCAGATTTGTCCGCTGCAATGTCGCAGACCCGCTAAAAAATGCTGATCGCTGCCTTTACCAGTAAAAACAAAAAATTAAAAGTCCATGAATCTATCCCATAGTTTGTAGACACTATAACTTTAGCACAAGCCAATCAATATACACTTATTGGGATTTTTTTTTTTACCAAAAATATATAGAAGAATACATATTGGCCTAAATTGATGAATAAATTATATTTTTTATATTTTTTTGTGATATATATTATAGCAGAAAGTAAAAAATATATATATTTTTTTAATTGTCGGTCTTTTTTTGTTTATAGCGCAAAAAAGAGGTGATCAAATACCACCAAAAGAAAGCTCTATTTGTGTGAAAAAAAAAGGACATCAATTTTTTTGGGGTACAACGTCGCATGACCACGCAATTGTCAGATAAAGTAACGCAGTGCTGTATCTCAAAAAATGGCCCTGTCATTATTGGAGTAAAAAATTCCAGGGCTGAAGTGGTTAACATATTGAAGCCAAATTCCAAGCTTTATAAGTAGTTACAGCAACAGTTTTGTTTCCTTTTGGGATAAAGGTTTAACATCAATAAATAAAAGCTGATTATTGTAAGCACCCCTGTCAGTTATACATGGTTTGTGTTATTATTATTATACAGAATTGATATAGCACCAACAGTTTGCACAGCGCTTTACGACATGAGGGCAGACAGTTACAATCTAGGACCTTCTAACTAATACATCTGCAGGATAGCTTATTGTGTTAAATAAACAACAGAGTTTCTGGCTTGATCACCTGGCAAAAATAAAGGAAAAAAAGCCTAAAAAAGAAAATGAGTGCAGCCACCACAACTAAGGATTGGTAAGCTACAATATAATAAATGTTTGCTTTGGGTTTAAAGTGGTTCTAAAAGCAGATTTTTTTACCTTAATGCAGCTCCCCCTAAATACTTACCTGTGCTCGATGTTGATCCAGTGATGTGCACGAGAGCCATGGCTCTCTCTCTCTCTCCTCATTGGACAGAGACACAAGAGCAATTGGCTTGTGCTAATGGCAATCACAACCTGTCAGGAGAGAGCAAGGGGCGGGGCTGAGCCACGCTCTGTGTGTCAAGGACACGCAGAGCCGGCTCAGGATTGAGCATGCATGGGGGACCTCATAGCAATTGGCTTGCTATGGTGGCACTTGGCAGAGGAGTAAAGCCAGGAGTGACAGCAGTGAACAAGAGAATAGGTGGATCATGGCTGCTATGTGCAAACCCAAAGAGTAGGTAAGTAAGACATGTTGTTATTTTGAAAAACCATAAAAAAATTGCCTTTACAATCACTCTAATAGCACTTTAACCACTTCTGGACTGCCCCACATACATTTACTTCAGCAGGACAGACCAGGTGCGCAAAATTAGCGGGTGCGCGTGCCACCGGAGCGCCGCGCCCACTGTGATTGAACACAGCAGGAGTCGATCAGCGGGTTCGGTGGCCGCCGCGACCTGCTGATCGTTCAGAAGAGATACGGAGCAGCAATGTGCAGATGTAAACAAAGCACACCGCTGCTCTGTCAGGGAGGAAAAGAGAGAGATCGTGTTTCAACTAAGCTGAATCTGAGTTCCCCGCATCCAATTCGCATAGCAGGAGAATGTGACCGGCTCTCTATGGACGTTGTGCGTCTTTGCCTCTGTTTCAGGGCTGAATTCAGGTAAAGATTCTGCCCTGAGACGTCCCTGAAACGCAAAACAGGGACGGATAGCATTGCTGTGCGATCCGTGGCCGGTTTAGGTGTGAACCGAGCCTTACTGTCCACTCACAGCCTGGTGATAGGTGTATAACGGCCTGAGCTTATGAAAAGTGGGTTGAATGATGCTGTCTCATCGGAGTGATCACCAGATCAAGATAAGGACATCTAGTGGCAGAAAGTAGTACTGTAGGTGACAGCTCTGCACTGAAGGTTAAAGTGGTTGTAAACCCTTAGAATTTTTTTTTTTTTAAAAACTACCTGTAAGAGAAAGGCATAATGAGCTAATATGACTAGCATAATAGCTCATTATGCATCACTTAACTTAGATCGGGGCCCCCGAAGCCGTCCTCGTCTCCCTCTTCAGCCTCATCCATCGCTGCGCGATAGCCGGAAGGTTACTTCCGGGTATCGCCGCACCAGCCAATCACAGCGCCGCTCCGGCGCTGTGATTGGCTGGAGCAGCGGAGACGTCACTCTGCGCATGCGCACGAGAGCCGTCACAATCGGCTACGCCCAGCGATTGCTGGGAAGTAGCCGATTTTGTGAATGGGATTAATCCCATGAATGCACCATTGTCTACGGCGCGCATGTGCCGTAGACAGCGGCGCCTGTCATTTTTAGTAAATATCTCCTAAACCGTGTAGGTTTAAGAGATATTTCTTGCACCTACAGGTAAGCCTTAATCTAGGCTTACCTGTAGGTGCAAGTTGAAAAAGTGGGTTTACAACCACTTTAATGTTGGCTTTATTCATATGGCAGTGGTGGGCTTCTGTCTAAATTAGCAAGGCTAAGAGGGGCAGGGCTGTATACATTTATTAGACCCTGTCCAGAGTGGGGCTTTTACAAGCTACAGCAGATCAGTCTAGAAATGAACAAATCAAAGTCATCAGTGAGCATTTACTGGTAAAATATCTTAGCACAAAAGCAACATAAGCTTTTCAGAACATAGTCCAGTAAACATACTGGAGTGCATTATGAAAATTCATGGACACTTTGAAGCTCAATTTGACAATCTGCAGTGACCCATGACATGTTCGAATTAATAGACATGTGAGACTGAAAACAGTGTCATTACTGTCAGATACTGGCTTTGATATATCTCATTATGCCTTTTGCCGCAAGCTTCTATTTCAAAACCTGACCCAGTAGCCATTTCAGCTCTATTCGCATACGGGTAGCAGAATGCTGATTATCAAGTTAAGGTAAGAAAATGCCAAATCACAGTGACATTGACATGATTTTTAATGCCATAAAGGCAACTTAACGCCTGTTTATTGCTGTGTGTTTTATTAAAGAATAAAGGCCATCTGCTGATAAAAAGGATATTGTTTTATATATACAGTATCTGGTGAAATATAATATATTCACCTGGTTAACCTGCTTTCTTCACAAAGAGAATGCAGTAGATTTACAGGCCAGTAACGAACATATTCTGCCCTTAATATACTGTATACCGGTAATCACCTTGAAACCACAAAAAATAGTTTTTCAAAGTAAACATCTATCTGAAGTACTGTAACAATTTAGATGTCACTTTAGAGGTTCCTGTGTTAGTGAGTGGAAGGTCTTGTTTGTAGGCATGGCATCTATATAATACAGGCAGATTAGGGCAGGATTTGAGCCTTTTAACCACTTATGGACCGGAAGGATTTTCCCCCTTAATGACCAGGCCATTTTTTTGCGATATGGCACGGCGTCGCTTTAACTAACAATTGCAAGGACATGCGATGCTGTACGCAAACAAAATTGATGTCCTTTTTTCCCCACAATCAGAGCTTTCTTGTGGTGGTATTTTCTCATCTCTGCAGTTAAATTTTTTTGCACTATAAACAAAAAAAGAGCGACAATTTTGAATTTTTTTTTTTTTTACTTTTTGCTATAATAAATATATAAAAAAAATTCTTCATCGGTTTAGGTCAATATGTATTCTTTTACATATTTTTGGTAAAAAAAAAAAACCCTGGTAAGCGTATATTGATTGGTTTGCACAAAAGTTATAGCGTCTACAAAATAGGGGATAGATTTATGGCATTTTTATTATTTTTTTCTTCTACTAGTAATGGTGGCAATCTGCGATTTTTAGCGAGACTAAGACATTGCGGTGGACAGATCGTACACTTTTGACACTTTTTTGAAACCATTGACATTTATACAGTGATCAGTGCTATAAAAATGCACTGATTACTGTGTATATGTCACTGGCAGGGAAGGGGTTAACACTGGGGGCGCTCAAGGGGTTAAATGTGTTCCCTGGGAGGTGTTTCTAACTTGGGGGGGATGGGACTGACTGGAGGAGGAGAGAGATTGCTGTTCCTAATCACTAGGAACAGCAGATCTCTCTCTCTTCCCCTATCAGAATGGGGATCTGTCTATTTACATTGACAGATCCCGGTTCTGGCTCTCTTTTTCCCGTGATCGCAGGTGGCCGATGGACATCGGATCGCATCGGATCTTCTGCCGTGCAACGCGCACGTGCATGCCTGCTGTGGCTCTTAAAGGAACCAACGTACACCTACGGCGATTTGCGGGAACAAGCCAACATGCAGCAGTACAATGACGCCGGCTGGTCGGCAAGTGGTTAAAGGACAGGCCTTAAAATAAAAGGCAAAATGTTTTACAATATTGAGAGATATGTTGGATTGTATAACGCTTACCACACATGTTGCAATCTGTACAATATTTAAAGAATCTCCTCTAGCTATATCAAAAAACTATGTATTGCTAAAGGCCTGCCTAAACAATTCATTACATACATATACACTCAGACTGTAAGGGGTATGGCAAATGAGAGATAAAATCTTATGTATAATGTTTTGCATTAATCTAATGTAATGTAATGTAATGCATTAATTTTTGGAGGGAACCCCACGCCATTTTTTTTTTAAATGTTGCGCAGGGTTCCCCTTAATATCCATACCAGACCTGAAGGGCCTGGTAATGGAATTTGGGGGCGACCCCCACGCATTTTTTTTTTATTTATCAATGACTTTCAATGACTTTTATCTGTATTGCCGGGACCCGACAATTCATTATAGCCGCGAGTAGTTTTAAATGACTTTTTTTCCTTTAGAAATGTCATTTTGTGCAGAGACTGTTATAAACATGGGAAACATGCGCTACTTTACAGGCATACTATAGACACCCCCCAGGTACGAAATGTAAGGGAATATTTCACTTTTATTGTTTCACTTTAAGCATTATTAAAATCACTGCTGCCGAAAAAACTGCAGTTTTTAAAACTTTTTTTTGCATTGATACATATCCCCTGGGGCAGGACCGGGGTCCCCAAACACTTTTTATGACAATAACTTGCATATTAACCTTTAAAATGAGCACTTTTGATTTTTCATGTTAGTGTCCCATAGACTTTAACGCTTGCCTGTTCGCATGTTCTGGATGCAAACCGAACCGGGGGGTTTTCAGCCCATCCCTAGTAGCCAACGTAATAGTCGAGATATATAAATGTCACATAACAACTCACTACAGTATGATTCCAAGCTAGCCGCGTATTATAGCTTTCACTAACAAATTGCTACTTACACAGGGTTGTTGTCTAAAATTAGAAGTTAAAGTGGTTGTACACCCTGTACAACCACTTTTCCCTACAGGTAAGCCTATAATAAGGCTTACCTGTGGGTACTAGAAATATCTCCTAAACCTCTACGGTTTAGGAGATATTCGCCCTAGAAGCTGGCGCCGACATAATTGTTGCATGCGCACTAAAGAAAGGGCACGATCCGTACCGTTTCTATAGTGCCCGTGCCGTGACTATCGGCTCCCGCGCGCATGCGCGGGAGTGACGTCAGCCGGCTCCGGCCAATAGCAGAGCCAGAGTCCACGACCCCGGAAGGAAAAGGGGTTGAATATGGACACAATGAGAGAGAGGGGACATCGCTGACATTGTGGGCTTCTTCTGCAGGTAAGTGGCACATAATGGGCTACTATGCAATGCATAGTAGCCCATTATGCTTTTTTTTTGCAGGGAACAAAGAGGAAGTAAAACCCATCAGGGTTTACTTCCTCTTTAAGCTGCATCTGTGGACAATGGACATGTTTTAACAAGCAGTAAAATAGTTTTAAAACAAGTCATCACTGACCTCTTTAGTTGCTTGCACTGTGAAATTAGTTCCCAAATAACCTCAAAGATCACAAGCAAGATTCTAAATCAATGTTTCTCAACTTTTTTCATTCTTGGCTTACCTTAAAAAAATATGCTAAATCTTAAGGCACCCCATGTAAATTATTAAAAAAAAATCAGAAAAAATTTGACTTTAATTTGCTAGTACCAAATCCAACCATTGTCCAAATTGTGCAGACTTCACCTCCGTAACATCTCCAAAATACGCCCCTTTCTAACTGTTGACACCACTAAGCAACCTATTCCCTCCCTTGTAATCCCTCCCCTTGACTATTGTAACTCCCTCCTCATTGACCTACTTCTCCGCAAGCTATCCCCTCCTCAGTCTATCATGAATGCCGCTGCCAGACTCATCTACCTTACCAACCGTTCAGTGTTCGCCACTCCTTTCTGCCAATCCCTCCACTGGCTTCCCATTGCCCAATGAATAAAATTCAAAACACTAACAACAACATACAAAGCCATTCACAATTCTGCCCCGAGCTACATCACCAATCTTATCTCCAAATATCACCCAAACTGTCCTCTCTGCTCCTCCCAAGACCTTCTGCTCTCTAGCTCCCTTGTCTCCTCCTCCCATGCTCATCTCCAGGACTTCTCCAGAACCTCTCCCATCCTCTGGAACTCACTACTCTGGCTATCTCCTACTCTGTCCACATTTAAGCGATCCCAGAAAACTCATCTCTTCAGGGAGGCCTATCCTGCCTCCATCTAACAACGAAATCTTCTTCTCCCCTCATGAGTTCATCCCTCATGAGTTCATCCCTCACAGTCCCTAC
Organism: Rana muscosa; assembly: GCA_029206835.1. Classification (NCBI taxonomy): domain Eukaryota; kingdom Metazoa; phylum Chordata; class Amphibia; order Anura; family Ranidae; genus Rana; species Rana muscosa. Next base: position 183,844,992 of record CM055121.1, read on the forward strand.
CTTTTGTTTCACCAGGCCCTCTCTCTTAGATTGTAAGCTCTTTTCTCTAACCCTCTTGTTTTGAATTTTACTGTTGGTATATTGTCTCCCTTTACATTGTAAAGCGCTGCGCAAACTGTTGGCACTATATAAATCCTGTATAATAATAGAAATAATAATACTTGTTAATGGATACTTTTTTTATTTTTTTTAAATCAAAAGAAACCTGGTCCCAAAAAAATAGGGAATAGACTTTAGCTGTATATTTTCATGCTGTTACTAGGACCCACCACCAGAGAAAAACGCAAATAAGTTTGGCTATTCCTGACATACATAGGAATTGCACATGTGTGCATTATAGGTTGTTTGTACATATAGTAGGGTCCAGAATCAAAAGTGCACATTTTTCTTCTTTTTTTTTGTTCATTTTACCTAAACTTTTGTTTTCCAGAAAAACACACTGATACTAATCTAGATCAATCCCTGATTCGTTTCGAGTATGTATTTATTTTTAACAGACATTTATTTTACAGACTTCTTCTCTAGTAGGAACTGCTCGAATTTTGGTTGTCAAACGGTCTTGTTGAAAAACCAGCATTCGATCTGCGCTTGCAGCACTAACCAGTGTATTCTGATGGTGTGTGTATACACAGATTTAGAGGGTGTGTGTGTGTATGGGGGGGGGGGGATGCTTTGTGAAAAATAACAACTCAGTAGAAAAAAATAAAGGCTTGCAGTAGTTAAATAACTGTTTTCAAGAAAAATGAATACAATTTATACCTATCCCACCTTTCGATAAGTCAGCTAAATGCTTTGATTAGAAAATGAGTTGTAATAAGTAGCAAACTTAAACAAAATAACTAATGCAGTTTAGTGAATTGACCCCATAATGATAAGTTAGAAAAGTACACTCTCAACGGTTTATATCCGGCCACAAATAACTGAAAACATGTCAAAGAAGCGGAGTGTGTTCTGAGGACAAATAATCAGACAGGCTAAATTCAATATTCCCTCTAAAAACAGATGGTGAACATTAGATGAACTATTGTTAATGGCACTTCTAATGAGTTCAGGAATTTTAAAAGGATACATACAACTCATACAGTAGAATTATTAGGACTGATCTGCCAAGGGTCTTGTGCCTCTTCCTACACCATCAATGAAGTTTATTGTGTCCTACCAGACTGAGAGTCATAGAAATGTAAAGAATTAATGGATGCACTAATGAATTCTGCAGACTTGGGTAGTAGAAGTCATTAGATTTGATACTAACAATAAATTTGATCAGAACTGAATATAATGCGGTAGACCTTTGTTTAAAAATGCACAAGCCCACAGCAGAGGCAGACATTTTTACAACTATGCCACAGGACTGACGGAACAAGGACTAAATCATCAATGTGAGCTTTACTAAGCCAGACAACAGCCAACATTTTTCAGAAAATGGAGCTAATGAATTCTTAGATATCTATAGAAATACTGTTTAAATGCTTGGGGTTGACATTCATTATCTTGAGCCCCTTTTCTATAGTTTTGGAAAGAGTAGAAATAGGGTTTGACATTTTGGCAGGAGTTTACAGCTGTTTCTCCCCTTGGAAGATTTACCCTTTCTGTTTGTTCAAGTTTCAATAGTCACCATACATAAAATTAGGTGGAATCAATAAATTGATAGGTTGAGAAAACTACCAATGTACTAGGTCCAATGACAATGGTCAAATGTGGAAATTCACCTCACTTTGAGGAATTTCTCATTACTTCCTGTCTTGTACCCTGGACAAGAAGAGGAAATATCCCCACCCTTCACCAAACAATCAAAAACAGACACAGAATATTGACTGGAGTTCTCCCTAAATGAAATAAGGGAAGTCTATCACTTTTCATTATGTGCTATAGCACTTGTGTTTACTGAGACCAAAGGGGTATTACCAAAACAATGTGAGACAATTTAGGGGTATGGCTCACATGTAGTGTCCACCAGTGAGTTCAGTTCACATCAGATATACCTTTTCAGGGCTTGTAGGCCCACTTTTATTTAAAACAAAGAAATCGTTCACAGCATTCAGCTTCTATTGTAGGGGTTTTCACCATCAATATGAAATTAACAATCTATAGCCACCTGGCTTTCTTTGGCAGCCCTACTGCTCAGGCCTCTAACCTTGGCCCTCTTCACAATATAACACAGCACGCCTGTGCTCTTATACAAACGCTGAACCTCTGTCAGCTCTCTGTATTTTTCCTGCTGCTCTTATTCTCATGCCGCGTACACACGATCATTTTTCCCGTCGGGAAAAATGACATTTTTTCCTTTGGACGAGAAAAACGATCGTCTGTGGGCTTTTTGCCGTTTTTCCCGACGGGAAAAACGCCATTAATCACGATGAGAAAAATTAGAACATGTTCTAATTTTTCTCGTCGTTTTTCCTGACATTTCTTCCGCGGCAGTGTTTCCCATAGGGAAACACTGCCGCGGAGCCCATAGACGATCGTTTTTCTCGTCATTTTAAAAAATGACGAGAAAAATGACCGTGTGTGGGGAACAAGCTGTTCCCTCGTTTAAAATGTCATTATTCACGGCGGTTTTTAAACCGCCGTGAATAATGATCGTGTGTACGCGGCATCAGGCTCTGGCTTCTGTCTTTCCTTTCCCAGACAGCATTTGGCATGTACACCTCTCTCTTGCTGCTCTCTTGCAACCACACACTGACTCCTTGGGAGGGTGGAGCCTTGAACTATGGTCAGGTCCTAGATTATAAAGGCTACGAACACCTGCATACTTAGCCTTCTGTTTACTGGCAAAAAACACAGACCCGGGTTGGAGACCCGTCTCACTTTCTAATTCATTTTCACTGTGGCAGGGCCTCGCACTGCCATAAATGATTATGACCCTGTAAGAGCTCAAAAAAATCAGCTGCTGACACAGAGGCCTGGTGCCCAAGTATGTGAAAGCACAAGACACAAAAGCCCAGCTTATCGAGGTGCTTTCATAGAGAATAAATTCAGCACAACTCTTGTAATTTTAAATTGGTACACTGTCCTTTCTAAGCATGCGTCAATATAAATTTGTTATATGATTAGATATATCATCTCAATTTCAAGCACAAAAAAATCAGCTGCTGACACAGAGGCCTGGTGCCCAAGTATGTGAAAGCACAAGACACAAAAGCCCAGCTTATCGAGGTGCTTTCATAGAGAATAAATTCAGCACAACTCTTGTAATTTTAAATTGGTACACTGTCCTTTCTAAGCATGCGTCAATATAAATTTGTTATATGATTAGATATATCATCTCAATTTCAAGCACAGGGGTTCAAGCACAGGGGTTTTTAAACCACCGTGAATAATTTTCCCATTGACGCAGGTTCTTTCTCTCAATGACCACTGATGACATAGCAGTCTTCCTCCCACTGATCACCTAGTCCAGTGATGGCAAACCTTGGCACTCCAGATGTTCTAAACCCAATTTCCCATGATGTGCAACTACACTGCAGAGTGCATCATGGGAAATGTAGTTCCAAAACATATGGGGTGCCGAGGTTAGCCATCACTGACCTAGGCCAATGCATTCTTCCTTCCTATGACCATTAAGGGTTTGTTAACCCATTTATATAAGACTATGCCAGCCCCTCTATTAGAGGCTGGCAAAGCACACTATGTAAGTAGTTTTCAAAAACAAGCATTTTAATTACTGAATTGGAGCCGTCTTCAGGCCGGTCACATGACTCGCGACCGCTTTACAGCTCTGATGGATGTCTTCTGCGGGAGGGGTCGTGATCTCTCTCTGACGTCAGCCAGGGAGATCACGCGGCCACTTGTCTCCTCCACACTAGCTCTATATCGTAGCTGTAAAGAAGCCGCGAGTCACGTGACTGGCCTAAAGACAGCTCAAATTCGGTATTTAGAACACTCGTTTTTAAAAACTACTTACATAGCGTGCTATGCCAGCCTCTAATATAGGGACTGGCAGTGACAATTTTATGTTTTTATTTTATAATAAAGTGGCGGGGGCGGGGCCGGGCTGGAGACAGACACAGAGAAGAATGTGACAGGCAGGAAGGAGGGGGTGAGGGGGGGGAGAGAGGTGAGCAGAGGGGATAGCAGTGTATGATGCAGAGACGTACTCTGACCACAGTGGTCAGGGCTGAGTAGCCCTGATTTTCGTGGTCAGCGCAGAGAGGGGATACAGGAAGTGCCAGGTTCAGGGAGGTTTTGTTTACAGTTTAGAGGGGGCAGATTACACAGCACAAGCTCTGGGTTAACAAACACTTTAATGCCAGGGCATTCATCCCCCCACTGACTGTTGATGCTGGGGCATTCTTACCACCATATACCACTGATGCCGGAGAATTCATCCTCCCACTGATCGGCAATAAATGTGGCACTTTGTTACTGACCACTTCATTCTGTAAGCTGTGATGTATGTTAAGTATTGCTGACCCTTGCTCCTGATACATTATGGGTTTCCATATAATTTTTTAAAATATGAGATCACTGCACTAAAGCATTAACGTCTAAGCCACCAGCATTTACAGTCACAAACTACAATACTGATGATCAGCATTGCATGTTTGTGGCCCTAATTTGTGAGCACATTGTGCAATAGATATCATGTTCTATTAACCACTTAAGGACCGCCGCACGACGATGTACGTCGACAGAATGGCACGGACAGGCACAAGGGCGTACAGGTACGTCCCCTTTAAGAACCCGCGCGACCTGGTCCGAAGCTCCATGACCCACCCGGGTCACAGAGCTGAAGAACGGGGAGAGGTAAAAATGTAAACAAACCTTTCCCCGTTCTTCCTAGTGGCATGTCAGTGATCGTCTGTTGTGATGTCACCCACCAAGCCACGCCCCCCTACAGTAAGAATCACTCATTAGGTCACACTTAACCCCTACAGCACCACCTAGAGGTTAACCCCTTCACTGCCAGTATCATTTTCACAGTAACAGTGCATATTTATAGCACTGATCGTTGTAAAAATGACAATGGTCCCAAAAAGTTGTCAAAAGTGTCCGATGTGTCCGCCATAATGCCGCAGTCACAATAAAAATCGCTGATCGCCACCATTACTAGTAAAAAAAATAGTCATAAAATTGCCATAAAACTACCCCCTATTTTGTAGACGCTATAACTTTTGCGCAAACCAATCAATAAACGCTTATTGCGATTTTTTTTACCAAAAGTATGTAGAAAAATACGTAACGGCCTAAACTGAGGATTTTTTTTTTTTTTATATATTTTTGGGGGATATTTATTATAGCAAAAAGTTAAAAATATGTAATTTTTTTCAAAATTGTTGCTCTATTTTTGTTTATAGCGCAAAAAATAAAAACCGCAGAGGTGATCAAATACCACCAAAAGAAAGCTCTATTTGTGGAGAAAAAAGGACGTCAACTTTCTTTGGGAGCCACGTCGCACGACGGCGCAATTGTCAGTTAAAACAATGCAGTGCTGAATCGCAAAAAGGGGCCTGGTCCTTTAGCAACAAAATGGTCCGGGGCTTAAGTGGTTAAAGTATCCCTATGTTACAAGTAAGCTATACAATAAAGGCAGACATCTATTGTGGTTTATTAGCTTTTCTGCTTAACTGTGCATCCAAAACCAAACACAGACACAGGTAAAGAGATGTTCTTGTGGCTTATGTTTGGCAAGCTGTGTTTTTGCCTAGAGTTCTTCATAGGGAGAGATTTATCTACATTGGCAAACAGCAAGGCAGTGCAAGTGCAAAAACAAGAGCAGTAATATATTTTTTAAGCCAAATCTACTATCTGTTTAGAGCTTGCTACATAAATTCTTACTTCTGTTGCTTAAATTCCGCACAGCACAAATATAAAACATGGCTCTGAGCACTTCCTAGGTGGGCATGTATTTCAAGAGAAAAAAAAATAGCAAGTACAATAAATCAGTTTGCAAAACCACTACCCAGGAATGCAAACACACAAAAATGGCTATCTACTAAATTTTCTGAAACTTCTTCTAACTCCCATATATCTCTTTTTTTTCCACAGCAATAAGAGTACTGACTTTATTGTAGATTTTAGCAGTATGGAATATACTAAAGGTAGATACAAATATCAGAAAGGCTGCCCATTGTACTGCATCCCTGCACATTGTTCTTTACTGAAATCCGACTGTCTAACCTTTCACACTGCTGTTGTTTCCTCGACATTTCATTTGAACCATGGCAGAACATTACAATGACTGGCTTTTTCATCAGGAAAACTGTAAAACTGTATAAAAGCCTGAGGGCACTTCTGCTGTACATCCACAGCATAGTTGTGAAGGGTCCTCATAACTTCCTAGTATGTGATCCCATTACTGTCGTCAAAGGACAAATGTATTCCATGAAGATAGATATAATTCCTTAGCTAAGCCCTATTCCTGTTCTTCTGTGAACAAAGAATACCCGTTCTATTTTATTTAGCTTTTTGTACACCTGGTTATTTTTTAAGAGAAAATATTATGTTATTCATTATATTCATTCTGTCATTGCTTCATATTATTCAGGTTCAGGAATTTTTATTGTACCTTGAAATTTTCACATGGTGCACCAATATTTCATATATAGCTATATAGGTTCACTCTTTACAAGCTATTTGTATGTCAGAGAAAGCAATCAACAGCTTTGTTGAAAGTTCTGCAAGAACAGAAATTAAAGGCAAAGCCACTGGGAGATTGTATTATTTACAGTGAAAGTCTCTTGAAAATGCTTTGTCCAATAGGCTTTTACTAAGTTAATGCTGATCACCAGTCAAAAAACAGAAAAAATTATTGAACTGCACAAATATTAAATGTCAAATATCCAAAATGATTCACATTTCACTGCACATCCCAGCTGACCCAGGTACCAGAGAGGAGATCAGGGGTGCTGTAGAGGAAGACATGTATTATCTAGGAGTACAGGGAGTCTGGAGGGGGGCATAGGGGTCTGTCATTATCTAGGAGCGGAGAGAATAGGTGTCATCTAGGAGTCGGGGGTATAGGGGGTCTGGTGTTATCTAGGAGTGGGGGGTATAATGGTTTTGGTGTTCTCTAGGAGTGGGGGGTATAGGGTTATCTATGAGTAGGATCACCACCAGCTACCAGTATTGTATTGGCTGTTTCTTTGCTGAATTTATGGGAATGTCTCTTTGCTCTTTGAAAAGGTAGTGCAGTTAGTGTTAAGCCCTGTACACACGATCGGATAACCTATGGATTTTCGTCCGATGGATTTGACCATCGGAAATCCGATGAAACTGTTTTTCATCAGTCTTGGCCACACACCATCAGTCAAAAAACCGACCGTTCCAAACGTGGTGACGTAAAACACTCCGATGAGCCGAAAAAAATTAAGTTTAATGCTTCTGAGCATGCGTCGACTTGATTCTGAGCATGCGTGGGTTTTTTAACCGATGGACTTGCCCATAGACGATCGGAAATTACCATCGGTTTTTGATCCATCGGAAAATTTTAAAACAAGTTCTTTTTTTTCCATCCGATGGGAAAAAGACCGATGGGTACCATACACGATCGGTTTGTCTGATGAAAACCATCCATCGGACGGTTTTCATCAGTTAAATCGATCGTGTGTACAGGGCTTTAGTGTAGGGTCCTGCTCAAAAGAGTCTACCTTGTCGTGGTGGCAGGTTTCATATTTTTTGGGCAAAATATAATTCCTTACTGTTACATCTTGAAAGCCCTGATGGCTTGGACTGACACTTTTCATGTTCATATATTTAAGCGGAGCTCCACCCAAAAAGGGAAGCTCCACTTTTTTGCTTCCTACGCCCCTCCGCTGCCATATTTGCTACATTTCGGGGGGGAACAGGAACCTGTTTTTACAAGGTACCCATCTACACTTCTGGTAGACCTTGCCACAGCGAGGTCCGCTGGAAATTCGGCCCCCGTCCTCCTTCCACCGCCACAAGTAATATACCGCCCCAGGTGGCAATCCCGCCTCTGACCTCCCATGCACGTAGAAATGGTGCTGGCTCAGCTTGCAATAGCAGTATAGTAAAAAAAAATCCTGGATAGCCACACTCCAATACAATCACCTTTATTAGTATAAAAGACAGTCCATACAGCAAATAGAAACACAAGCGACAGCATTAGCTAGCGCGTTTCACACCCTCACTGGTGCTTCCACCACCGCCAGGCCATTCAGAAAGCACAGAGCACTTCACGCATACACAGTAGGGACCCGACTGTGAAGCCCCAAGGCTTCACTGCCGGTTTCCCTGACAAGAAATGGCAGCGGCAGCACCCGAGAGCCGATTGAAAAATCAGCTGGGGTGCCGAAATCGTGGAATATCTGGACAGGTAAGTGTCCTAATATTAAAAATCAGCAGCAACAGTATTTGTAGCTGCTGACTTTAAATTTTTGGAGGGGGGAGCTCTGCTTTAAACTGTAAGGCTGGGTTCACACCTGTGCATTGCGTTTGTGAGCTTGGAGTCTTTGCCAAGTTCGCAATCAGTCGTTCAGCGGTTCCTTTGCGTTTTTAGCTGCGGACTTGCCGACCTGGGAAGTCTTGTCCGCTGTTATCATGAGGGGGAACTCCACGCCAAATTTTAAATAAAAAACCGGCATGGGTTCCCCTTCAGGAGCATAGCAGGCCCTTAGATCTGGTATGGACTTTAACGGGAACCCCTACGCCGAAAAAACGGCATGGGGGTCCCCCCAAAATCCATAGCAGACCCTTATCTGAGCACGCAACCTGGCAGGCCGCAGGAAAAGAGGGGGGACGAGAGAGCGGCCCCCCTCCCTCCTGAACCGTACCAGGCCGCATGCCCTCAACATGGGGGGGTGGGTGCTTTGGGGCAGGGGGGCGCCCTGCGGCCCCCCACCCCAAAGCACCCTGTCCCCATGTTGATGAAGACAGGGCCTCTTCCCGACAACCCTCGCCGTAGGTTGTTGGGGTATGCGGGCGGGGGCTTATCGGAATCCAGGAGCCCCCTTTAATGAGGCGGCCCCCAGATCCCGGCCCCCACCCTACGTGAATGAGTATGGGGTACATGCCATTTTTCTCAAAGATTTTCATCCATATTGCCAGGACAAGACATGCCATTAAAGCCGCAAGCAGTTTTAAATGGCTCTTTTTCCTTTAGAAATGTCATTTTGTGCAGGGACAGTTCTAAACACGGGAAACATGCCACTTCACAGGCATACTTTAGACACCCCCCAGGTACGATATTTAAAGGAATATTTCACATTTTTTTTTCACTTTATTCATAATTAAAATGACTGCTCTCGAAAAACGGCCGTTTTTAAAACTTCGTTTTGCATTGATACATGCCCCCAGGGGCAGAACCCGGGTCCCCAAACCCTTTTTAGGACAATAACATGCATATTAGTTGTTATAATTAGCACTTTAGATTTCGAACGTTCGCGTCCATTGTATTTATTGGGTTCTAACGTTCGTGCAAACTTTCGGCCCGTTTGCAGGTTCTGGTGCGATCCGAACCGGGGGGTGTTCGGCTCATCCCTATCCAGGACCAGGAATTTGTAACCTCCCAGTCTCTGGGAACGCGTTGCACAGACCTTTCTGCAAGGCCTCCCGAAGATGCTTCATCCTCTGCTCCCTCTGCGACGGCAAGATAAGGTTTGCAACCTTACCCTTGTAACGTGGATCAAGGAGGGTTGCCAGCCAGTAATGATCCCTCTCCTTGATCGCACGAACACAAGGATCCCTCCGCAGGCTTTGCAGAATCAGGGAGGCCATGTAGCGTAGGTTTGATGAGGCATTTGGTCCTCTGGGTCACTCAGGATGACATGATCTGCAGCCACCTCCTCCCAGCCACTTACAAGTCCATGGCCGTCTTGGGACTGTAATTGATCCCTTGAAGACTGCTGCGGATGCTGAGTGCTAAGCTCCACCTCCATGCTGACACAATCCTCCTCCTCCTCCTCCTCTTCCTGTGTGATAGCCGGGCCAGCAGGAACACTGTCTGAATAAAGGGGGCCTTGAGAGGTAAGGAAGTCCTCCTCTTCCTGCCTCTGTTCAGCCTCAAGTGCCCTGTCCATTATTCCACGCAGCGTGTGCTCCAACAGGTGGACAAGAGGGACAGTGTCACTGATGCATGCACTGTCACTGCTCACCATCCTCGTGGCCTCCTCAAATGGTGCCAGGACAGTGCATGCATCCCTGATCATGGCCCACTGGCGTGGGAAAAAAATCCAAGCTCCCCTGACCCTGTCCTGGTGCCATATTGTAACAGATACTCATTGATGGCCCTCTGCTGCGTGTGCAGCCGCTGCAGCCTGGGACAACGTAGAGTTCCACCTGGTGGGCATGTCACAGATTAGGTGGTTCTTGGGCAGGTTGGATTCCTTTTGCAGGTCAGCCAGCTGAGCACTGGCACTATATGACCGGCGGAAATGCCCACAGAGTTTCCTGGCCTGCTTCAAGACCTCCTGTAAGCCCGGGTACCTGCCCAAGAACCGCTGCACCACCAAGTTAAGGACGTGACCCAAACAGGGCACATGGGTCAGTTGTCCCTGTTGGAGGGCGGAGAGGAGGTTGGTGCCATTGACGCAAACCACCTTTCCTGGCTTAAGCTGGTGTGGCGTCAACCACCTCTGAGCCTGCCCCTGCAGAGCTGACAGAATCTCTGCCCCAGTGTGGCTCCTGACCCCCAAGCACACCAGCTCAAGCATCGCATGGCATCTTTTTGCCTGCGTACTTGCGTAGCCCATTGAACGCCTACGGAGCACCGCTGGTTCCGAGGACAAAGCACAGGTAGAAGCCATGGAGGAAGAAGAAGAGGAGGGGTGGAGGAGAGAGGTGTCTCACAATCACCAGTAGTAACATTTTGGAGGCGTGGTGGCGGAACAACCTCCAACACTACTGCACCTTGTCCTGCATCCTTCCCAGCTGCCAGCAGAGTCACCCAATGCGCCGTGAAAGATAGGTAACATCCCTGTCCATGCCTGCTGGACCATGAGTCAGCGGTAATATGCACCTTACCACTCACCGCCCTGTCCAGCGAGGCCAAGACATTGCCTTCCACATGCCGGTAGAGAGCCGGAATAGTCTTCCGTGAGAAAAAGTGGCATTTGGGAACCTGTCACTGAGGAACCGCACATTCCACAAACTCACAGAAGGGGGCAGAGTCTACCAACTGAAAAGGCAGCAGTTGAAGTGCTAGCAATTTAGCCAAGCTAGCATTCAACCGCTGGGAATGTGGATGGCTGGGAGCGAACGTATTTTGGCGGTGCAGCAGCTGGGGCAGGGAAATTTGCCTGGTACAATCTGACATCGGTGTACCAATAGCAGATTGCCCACAAGTACTTGGCTGTGACACACCTAATTCTACACCTTTATTCCTCTCACTGCAGGTTTCAGAGAGGACTGAAGGTATAGTGGGGTTGGAGATCCCAGCTGATGAGGAGCAAAGAAAGGTCCGCTCTGTTCTTTGGTGTGGGTCTTTTAGGTAGGCTTGCCAACGAACTGCATGGCAGGTCGACATAAGTCTGGTCAAGCACGTGGTGCCCAAGTGGCTGATGTTTTGGCCACGTGAGATACGCCTGAGACATATGTTGCAAATGGCAACGGTGCAATCTGCTGCACACGTCTGAAAAAAGGCCCACACCAAAGAACTTTTGGAATAAAGCGCAGAGACAGCAGCGCCCTGCACATGCGGAGCTCTGCGGTGTGATGCAGTCGGTGTCCTGCCCTTAAGCTGGCCCCTGGAGGGCATCCTGCCTTGTTGGAGATGTGCCTCCTCCTCCTCCTCCTCCTCTCTCCTATAAGGCAATCACATGGAGTCAGTGACCTCATCATCCCCTCCCTCCTCATCACTGGAGCAAATCTGGAAGTATGCTGCAGCTGGGGGAACATGACTGCCAGATAGCTGTCCTTGTTGGGCACCCCCTCTCTCTGGGCTCACATTACTACCCCCTCTCTCTGGGCTCACGTTACTGACTTCCTCTAGCTGGGTTCCATCATCGGAGCCTTCAAAACGCTGGGCATCCACCTGGAGCATGTACCCAACACTGTAGTCAAACATTTCGGGGGACTCCTCAGGAGGACATGGTGGGGCTAGGGAAAGAGTGACTGATGCCATTGAGCCGAGGGAAGAGGCCGCTTTGGCAGCTGCTTTGCCAGACAAAGTATCCTGAGCCTGGGTGAGAGAGGATGAGGAGGATGAGGACAGCTTGGTCATCCACTCTACCAAGTCTTGGGCATGTTGCGGCTAAACATGGCCAGCTACCAAAAAGAAGGACAAGCGTGTCCCACGGCCACGTGCTGATGAGGATGCACCGTGTCCACGACCAGCACTGTTGCCTCTAGACACAGAGCCTGCTTGCTCTCTTTCATTGCCTCGTGACTGTCTGCCTCTCCTTGTTTGCCTTCCAGACATACTAATGGCCTGCAGTGAGATGTAGCTGCACAAAGGTGGGATATATATATATATATATATATATATATATACTGATTATAATGCAGCTATCAGAATCAACTGCCTGCTGTGGTATTAGTATGAGTAAAGCAGCAATTGTCTTCAGTTAGTTTTAGGTGAAAACTGTGCAGAGGACACAGTACACTAACTGAAAATACTTGCATCTCTCTGCCTGTGGTTTTATTATGAGAACACCACTATTAGTCACTAACTGTATTCAGGTAAGCTTTAGGTGAATGCTATGCAAAGCACAGTACACTAAGTGAAACACTGACTGCAGCTAGCACAATCACCTGCCTGCCTGTCACAGTATAGAGAATAACAGGAACGGATCTAGCTAAACTGAATACAGTGTATAAATATATAAACAACACCTAGGATGCATATATATCCTCTACACACTGTAACTGCAGCTAACGGACTCGCCTGCCTGCTCTATCTAACTCAATATAAATTACACTGTCTCTCTCTCTCTCTCTGTAAGCTCTCTTTAACCAACACTGCAACACACTACACAAAGCCACCACGGAGGCGGCCTTATATAGGGTGGGGCGTGTACTAAACCCCCTGAGACATAATTGGCCAAAGCCACCCTGGCTTTGGCCAATTATAGCTCTCCGTTTTTTGCGTGCTGTGATTGGCCAAAGCATGCGGGTCATAGTGCATGCTTGGCCAATCATCAGCCAGCAATGCACTGCGATGCCGCAGTGAATTATGGGCCGTGACGCGCCACTCGAATTTGGCGCAAACAGCCCATAATGTTCGCAATTCGACGAACAACCGAACAGGCGATGTTCGAGTCGAACATGGGTTTGACTCGAACTTGAAGCTCATCCCTAATGAAAAGCACCACAGTTGCTTTCCTAATTCGAAACCCTTGGATTATCTTTTTTCATTGTGCCAAAAAAAAAAAAAAAAGCAGTCAGTAGAACAAAACTATCACCCTTCTCCTAAAAGCATAAAAGACCCTAATCCCAGTAAATGGTTTGCACAGGTTGAGCAATGCCACCTTATCAAGTAACTTTCATATGACAAATGCAATACCTAAACTAAGTGCTATCAAACTTGGGCATACTGGTTGATGTGAAAACCATGGGATAGCTACCAATTAGACATAACTCACTAAACCAGTGGTTCTCAACCCTGTCCTCAAGTACCCCCAACAGGCCATCTTTTGGAAATTTCTCTTAGATAAAATAGCTGTTCAAAATACTAAACCATTGAATCTGATTTAACGCACCTGTGCAAGATAAAGGAAAACCTGCAAACATGGCCTGTTGGGGGTACTTGAGGACAGGGTTGAGAACCATTGCACTAAACCATATGCAGACAGAGATTCTAAATGTGCTAAATTAACCAACTATTACCAAGGCCTTCAAATAATATCTGGTAATTTTTGTACATTTAATGCCTATATCCCCAAATTTTCTTTCTCCTATTTCCCTCCACTTGTTTTTCCTACCTGTACCATCCTCCATCCATTTCTACTCTTCAACATCTTCCTCTCTTTCTCTCCCTCATTTCCTACACATATGCTAATAGTAGTACTATTAGTACTATTTATAGCAGGGATATGCAATTAGCGGACCTCCAGCTGTTGCCAAACTACAAGTCCCATGAGGCATAGCGAGACTCTGACAGCAGCAAGCATGACACTCAGAGGCAGAGGCATGATGGGACTTGTAGTTTTGCAACAGCTGGAGGTCCGCTAATTGCATATCCCTGATTTATAGTATATCAAACCCTAAGTCCAACTCTCCTGTAAGCTCAAGGTGGCTTGATGAAGCTCCCCATGGGGCATGTCCTTGTTCCCTGGGTTTACAGGAAGTAGATTGAATGATGATAGGCATCATTTAGCCTGAAAGAGAACTTGTGTTGGATCTCAGTATGGTAAAACTGCAAGAGACATCGGAGAAGAGGTGAATATTGCAGCCAGAGCTGTTTTTTGCCTATTAAACAACAATTTAGTTTTACCTAATTTTACTTAAAAGCTAAAGGTGGACCCTAAAGTAACCCAGCATATAAAAAATACTAGGAATGGCATTGCGGAATGCTTTTGGAAAATCCAAATTGACTGGTTGCCATGCTAACTGGCCCCAGCACTTTCTGAACCACTACAGCAAGTGTAAAGATTGGGAAAGTTCTAGATGAGTAATATTGGAGACAGAGCCAGCAATACAGAAAGGCATTTTATGAAATGAATAGGTCAATAATGGAAGCCTCTATTTTTCTCTCATGACAGGTCCCCTGAATGATTCCTGTCTTTTCAACACTTCATACCACATCCTCACATTTGTAGGACATACTCACAAATAAGCAGGTCATGTCTCATTTACAGCTAAGGCTGTCTGTTGCAGGGCATGGTGACCTAATTTTACACCTTAATAACCAAAGTCCCCTTTTGTATACAATTACTGTTAGAAATAATAGATTTTACAGTCAGAAAAGTACGAGTTTTACTTTCTTATTTTTAATAGTAGTATAAAATTTACAGGACCATCTAAAGATATTTCCTAAAACCCATTTACGCCTCTCTTCCAAGAAACATTTAACTTAACAAGCAGGTCTAAACAACATAGCAGTACACTGAAGATAAAGATCACCCATTAATCCTCACAATAGTAGCTTCAAATGAAGTGCATTTCAGCACAAGATAATAGCAATTTACAAAGCTGTTATTGCTAATGATGACCCTACTGATAAATGTGATACATCCAGGTCACCAACCTGAAAATAATTTACTCCTCTGGAAAACTACCTGAAGTTCTGTAACATGGAATTGAATTTAAATCCACTGTAATTTAGGCCTGTGGATTAAAGTAAACCTTATACTAACCTGTAAATTTATATTATGCAGACAGGGCCACGATACGTGAGGACAATTGAGGTGGCCGTCTCAGACAGCATTCAGGAAGGTATGGGGGTCCATACAAGACACACTATCCCCAATGTACAGTATGTCCAGCCATGTATATGTTCAGTCCTCAGGCTGCACAACATCATTTGTTGTTATAGTGCAGATGGCCACTGTGGTGCTCATTAGCCTGCATCCTAGCAACTAGGGATGAGCTTCGAGTTCGAGTCGAACATACGTTCGACTCGAACATCGGCTGTTCGATCGTTCGACGAAGATCGAACGATTTGGGCCGTTCGCGCCAAATTCGAGTGACGCGAACGGCCCACAATGCACTACGCCATCGCAGTGTCATCCAGGCGCTGTGATTGGCCAAGCATGCACTGTGACCCCGCATGCTTGGCCAATCACAGCGCCGGCAGCGAGGAGAGCAATGATTGGCCACAGGCAGGATGCCTGTGGCCAATTATTGCTGAGGGGGTTTAGTACACGCCCCACACTATAAAAGGCCGCCAGCGCGGCGGCCTTGTGTAGTGTGTTCCGGAGCAGGGAAAGAGAAGCATAGGCAGGGACAGTGTCATTTTTTTCCTTTACTAATCCTGGATTCCTTGTGTTTAGGGACAAATAAGGATAGGTAGGGAGAGTGTCAGTGTGTTATTCTGTGCTAAACCTTGTTTGTAGGGACAGAGAGGTACAGTGAGGGAAAGTGTCAGTGTGCTATTCTGTTCTAAACCAATCTTGCTGAACCATATTTTCAATCCTTGAGTTTAGGGACAGAGAGGTACAGTGAGGGAAAGTGTCAGTGTGCTATTCTGTGCTAAATCTTGTTTGTAGGGACAGAGTAGGACAGTGAGTGAAACTGACAGTGTGCTATTCTGTTCTAAACCAATCTTGCTGAACCATATTTGAAATCCTTGAGTTTAGGGACAGAGAGGTACAGTGAGGGAAAGTGTCAGTGTGCTATTCTTTGCTAAATCTTGTTTGTAGGGACAGAGTAGGACAGTGAGGGAAAGTGTCAGTGTGCTATTCTGTTCTAAACCAATTTTGCTGAACCATATTTGAAATCCTTGAGTTTAGGGACAGAGAGGTACAGTGAGTGAAACTGACAGTGTGCTATTCTGTTCTAAACCAATTTTGCTGTTCCATATTTGAAATCCTTGAGTTTAGGGACAGAGAAGGACACTCGTGGAAACTATCAGTGTGCTATTCTGTGCTAAATCTTGTTTGTAGGGAGGGACAGAGTAGGACAGTGAGGGAAAGTGTCAGTGTGCTATTCTGTTCTAAACCAATTTTGCTGTTCCATATTTGAAATCCTTGAGTTTAGGGACAGAGAAGGACACTCGTGGAAACTATCAGTGTGCTATTCTGTGCTAAATCTTGTTTGTAGGGAGGGACAGAGTAGGACAGTGAGGGAAAGTGTCAGTGTGCTATTCTGTTCTAAACCAATTTTGCTGTTCCATATTTGAAATCCTTGAGTTTAGGGACAGAGAAGGACACTCGTGGAAACTATCAGTGTGCTATTCTGTGCTAAATCTTGTTTGTAGGGAGGGACAGAGTAGGACAGTGAGGGAAAGTGTCAGTGTGCTATTCTGTTCTAAACCAATTTTGCTGAACCATATTTGAAATCCTTGAGTTTAGGGACAGAGAGGTACAGTGAGTGAAACTGACAGTGTGCTATTCTGTTCTAAACCAATTTTGCTGTTCCATATTTGAAATCCTTGAGTTTAGGGACAGAGAAGGACACTCGTGGAAACTATCAGTGTGCTATTCTGTGCTAAATCTTGTTTGTAGGGAGGGACAGAGTAGGACAGTGAGGGAAAGTGTCAGTGTGCTATTCTGTTCTAAACCAATTTTGCTGAACCATATTTGAAATCCTTGAGTTTAGGGACAGAGACGTACAGTGAGTGAAACTGACAGTGTGCTATTCTGTTCTAAACCAATTTTGCTGTTCCATATTTGAAATCCTTGAGTTTAGGGACAGAGAAGGACACTCGTGGAAACTATCAGTGTGCTATTCTGTGCTAAATCTTGTTTGTAGGGAGGGACAGAGTAGGACAGTGAGGGAAAGTGTCAGTGTGCTATTCTGTTCTAAACCTATTTTGCTGTTCCATATTTGAAATCCTTGAGTTTAGGGACAGAGAAGTACACTCGTGGAAACTATCAGTGTGCTATTCTGTGCTAAATCTTGTTTGTAGGGAGGGACAGAGTAGGACAGTGAGGGAAAGTGTCAGTGTGCTATTCTGTTCTAAACCAATTTTGCTGAACCATATTTGAAATCCTTGAGTTTAGGGACAGAGACGTACAGTGAGTGAAACTGACAGTGTGCTATTCTGTTCTAAACCAATTTTGCTGTTCCATATTTGAAATCCTTGAGTTTAGGGACAGAGAAGGACACTCGTGGAAACTATCAGTGTGCTATTCTGTGCTAAATCTTGTTTGTAGGGAGGGACAGAGTAGGACAGTGAGGGAAAGTGTCAGTGTGCTATTCTGTTCTAAACCAATTTTGCTGAACCATATTTGAAATCCTTGAGTTTAGGGACAGAGAGGTACAGTGAGTGAAACTGACAGTGTGCTATTCTGTTCTAAACCAATTTTGCTGTTCCATATTTGAAATCCTTGAGTTTAGGGACAGAGAAGGACACTCGTGGAAACTATCAGTGTGCTATTCTGTGCTAAATCTTGTTTGTAGGGACAGAGAAGGACAGTGAGGGAAACTGTCAGTGTGCTGTTCTGTGCTAAACCAATCTTGCTGAAGCATATTGCAAATCCTTGTGTTTAGGGACAGAGAAGGATAGGCAGGGGACAGTGTCAGTGTCATTGTTGCTAAGCCTCCTGCACAGTATACACCTGAAGGTAGCCCTTATTGCTCTTTTTCCCATCTCCCTGCAGGCCATCCATTAAAATGTCTGGAAGGCAAACAAGGAGAGGCAGACAGTCAGGAGGCAAAAAAAGAGGGCAAGCAGGCTCTGTGTCTGGGGGCAACAGTGCTGGTCGTGGACGCGGTGCATTGTCATCAGCACATGGCCATGGGACACGCTTGTCCTTCTTTTCGGCAGCTGGACATGTTGAGCCACATCATGCCGGAGACTTGGTAGAGTGGATGACCAAGCCCACCTCATCCTCCTCATCCTCTCTCACCCAGGCTCAGGGTACTGGCAAAGCAGCTGCCAAAGCGTCCTCTTCTCTGGTATCATTATCTTCATTAGTCAATCCTTCCCTAGACCCACCATGTCCTCCTCCTGAGGAGTCCCCCGAACTGTTTGAGCACAGTGTTGGGTACATGCTCCAGGAGGATGCCCAGCGTTTCGAAGGATCTGATGATGATACCCAGCTAGAGGAAGGCAGTAGCGTGAGAGCAGAGAGAGGGGATGCTCAAGAAGGACACCAATCTGGCAGTCATGCTCCAGCAGCTGCAGCATACTGCCAGATTGGCTCCAGTGATGAGGAGGGAGGGGATGATGAGGTCACTGACTCCACGTGGGTAGGATGCCCTTGAGTGGCCAGCGTATGGGCAGCACACCGACGGAATCACACCGCAGAGCTCCGCCTGTGCAGGGCGCTGTGCAGGGCGCTGCCTCTGCCCGTCATTCAAAAAGTTCTTTGGTGTGGGCCTTTTTTGAGGCGATTGCATCAGATCGCACAGCTGCTGTTTGCAACATATGTCTCAAGCGTATATCGCGTGGCCAAAACATCAGCCGCTTGGGCACCACATGCTTGATCAGACATATGTTGACCTGCCATGCAGCTCGTTGGCAAGCCTACCTTAAAGACCCACACCAAAGAACAAAGCTGACCTCTTCTTGCACCGCATCAGCTGGGATCTCCAACCCCAGTATACCTTCAGTCCTCTCTGAAACCTGCTCTGAGAGGAATGAAGGTGTAGAATTAGGTGTGTCACAGCCAAGTACTTGCGGGCACTCTGCTAGCAGTACACCAACGTCCGATTCTAGCAGGCAAATTTCCCTGCCCCAGCTGCTGGACCGTCGAAAGAAGTTCACTCCCAGCCATCCACATGCCCAGCGGTTGAATGCTAGCTTGGCTAAATTGCTAGCGCTTCAACTGCTGCCTTTTCAGTTGGTAGACTCGGCCCCCTTCCGTGAGTTTGTGCAATGTGCGGTTCCTCAGTGGCAGGTTCCCAAACTCCACTTTTTCGCACGGAAGGCGATTCCGGCTCTCTACAGGCATGTGGAAGGCAATGTCTTGGCCTCGCTGGACAGGGCGGTCAGCGGTAAGGTGCATATTACCGCTGACTCATGGTCCAGCAGGCATGGACAGGGACGTTACCTTTCTTTCACGGCCCATTGGGTCACTCTTTTGGCAGCTGGGAAGGATGCAGGACAAGGTGCAGTAGTGTTGGAGGTTGTTCCACCGACACGCCTCCAAAATGCTACTACTGGTTGTGACACACCTCTCTCCTCCACCCCCTCCTCTTCTTCTTCCTCCATGGCCTCTTCCTGTGGTTTGTCCTCGGAACCAGCGGTGCTCCGTAGGCGTTCAAGGGGCTACGCAAGTACGCAGGCAAAAAGATGCCATGCCGTGCTTGCGCTGGTGTGTTTGGGGGACAGGAGCCACACTGGGGCAGAGGTCCTGTCTGCTCTGCAGGGGCAGGCCGAGAGGTGGTTGGCGCCACGCCAGCTTAAGCCAGGAATGGTGGTTTGCGACAATGGCACCAACCTCCTCTCCGCCCTCCGACAGGGACAACTGACCCATGTGCCCTGTATGGCTCACGTCCTTAACCTGGTGGTGCAGCGGTTCTTGGGCAGGTACCTGGGCTTACAGGATGTCCTGAGGCAGGCCAGGAAAGTCTGTGTGCATTTCCGCAGATCTTATAATGCCAGTGCTCGCCTGGCTGAGCTGCAAAAGGAGTTGAACCTGCCCAAGAACCGCCTTATATGTGACATGCCCACCAGGTGGAACTCAACGTTGGCCATGCTGCAGCGGCTGCACACGCAGCAGAGGGCCATCAATGAGTACCTGTGCGACTACGGCACCAGGACAGGGTCAGGGGAGCTCGGGTTTTTTTCACCACGCCAGTGGGGCATGATCAGGGATGCATGCACTGTCCTGGCACCATTTGAGGAGGCCACGAGGATGGTGAGCAGTGACAGTGCATGCATCAGTGACACTGTACCTCTTGTCCACCTGTTGGAGCACACGCTGCGTGGAATAATGGACAGGGCACTTGAGGCAGAACAGAGGCAGGAAGAGGAGGACTTCCTTGCCTCTCAAGGCCCCCTTTACCCAGACAGTGTTCCTTCTGTCCCACCCATCGCACAGGAAGAGGAGGAGGAGGAGGATTGTGTCAGCATGGAGGTGGAGGCTGGCACTCAGCATCATCAGCAGCAGTCTTTTAGGGATGATTTACAGTCCCAAGAAACCAGTGGACTTGTACGTGGCTGGGAGGAGGTGGCTGCGGATCATGTCGTCCTTAGTGACCCAGAGGACTCCGGACTGAATGCCTCAGCTAACCTACGCTGCATGGCCTCCCTGATCCTGCAAAGTCTGCGGAAGGATCCTCGTATTCTTCGGATCAAGGAGAGGGACCATTACTGGCTGGCCACTCTCCTTGATCCACGGTACAAGGGTAAGGTTGCGGACCTTATCTTACCATCGCAGAGGGAGCAGAGGATGAGACAACTCCAGGAGGCCTTGCAGAAAGGTCTGTGCAACGCGTTCCCAGAGACTGGGAGGTTACAAACTCCTGGTCCTGGACAACGAGTTGCTGAGGCTTCGGGCAGTCAAAGAAGGAGCGGTGGGGAAGGTGGCCATCTGACCGATGCGTTCAGACAATTCTTTAGTCCGCAGCCCCAAAGTATGATCGGTTCCAGCAACCATCGCCAGCGTCTGATATACATGGTCCAGGAATACCTAGGGGCAAGGTCAGACTTGGACACCTTCCCCACCGAAAATCCTCTGGCTTACTGGGTCTTGAGGATGGATCACTGGCCAGAGCTTGCACAGTATGCAATTGAGCTACTGGCCTGTCCTGCATCCAGCGTTCTTTCAGAACGCACATTCAGTGCTGCTGGAGGATTTGTCACGGATCACAGGGTGCGCCTGTCCACCGACTCGGTTGATCGACTGACTTTCATCAAGATGAACCAGTCTTGGATCACCACCAGCTACCACACACCTGATGCTGATATAACAGACTAATTGATTTTAAAATGTCACATCCCTTCAAGACTGATGCTGATGCTGAGTGCCTGTGCTGTTATGTTGACTGGCTATCCTCCTCCTCCTCCTCAATGATACGATTAATGATGATAGCTTGGAAGATCATTTTGGTTTATGGGTGACGCCACCAGTGGCTAAGGCCCAATTTTTCAGCCCCTGTTTAACAGGGGCGTGTAATTAAAATTTTGGATGCAATACTTTGCAACAGGCCTCATTGCTGTGCTCCAAGTACAGTATCTGTGAGGGGTTGCAGTGTTGTGCCACCAGTGCCTAAGGCCCAATTTTTCAGCCCCTGTTCAACAGGGGCATGCAATTATAATTATTGATCTAATAATTCACAGCAGGGCCCATTGCTGCGCCCACCAAGAGTAACTGTCAGGCCTTACAGTGTTGTGGCACCAGCACCACCATCACCACCACCACCACCACCAAAGGCCCAATTTTTCAGCTCCTGTTCAACAGGGGCATGCAATTATAATTATTGATCGAATAATTCACAGCAGGGCCCATTGCTGCGCCCACCAAGAGTAACTGTCAGGCCTTACAGTGTTGTGGCACTAGCACCACCATCACCACCACCACCACCACCAAAGGCCCAATTTTTCAGCCCCTATTCAACAGGGGCATGCAATTATAATTATTGATCTAATAATTGACAGCAGGGCCCATTGCTGCGCCCACCAAGAGTAACTGTCAGGCCTTACAGTGTTGTGGCACCAGCACCACCATCACCACCACCACCACCACCACCACCAAAGGCCCAATTTTTCAGCCCCTATTCAACAGGGGCATGCAATTATAATTATTGATCGAATAATTCACAGCAGGGCCCATTGCTGCGCCCACCAAGAGTAACTGTCAGGCCTTACAGTGTTGTGGCACCAGCACCACCATCAAAGGCCCAATTTTTACTACCACTGATCAACAATTATACGTTATTACAATTCCTGATATAATAGTTGACAGCAGGGCGTTCCAGCACCCACCAAGAGTAACTGTGAGTGCTTACAGTGTTGTGCCAACACCAACACCTAAGGGGCCAATTTCTGCAGAGTATATACGGCAGGTCCCTACTTTCAAACATCAAACTTACAAACGACTACTACTTGCAAACGGAAGAAGACAACAGGAAGTGAGAGGAAATCTACCCCTTGGAAGGAAAATTCTCTCCTGTAAGAATTAATATGGGAGAAAGGTGTCTCCTCTCTACTGATGCTTTATCACCAATCCTTGTTTCAATAAAAACACCACATTTCAAAAACAGTTGTCATTGGGACGCAAAGTGAGGTGAAATGTTCTGAACAGGGGCACAGACAGCAAAAAAAATGTGACAGGGGTGATAACCGTTCCCTATGTTTTCCAAAAAGCAAAAAAAAGGAATTTGGCATGGAGCTACACTTAAACAATGCAGCTGTTCAAAATTACAAACAGATTCTACATAAGAACAAACCTACAGTCCCTGTCTTGTATGCACCGCCTGTATACGGCTGTTCAGAGTATATAGGGCCTTTTTTATTTTGTGTGCAGGGTTTCCCTTAATATCCACACAAGACCCAAAGGGGCTGGTAATGGGCTGGGGTAGGGGGGGGGGTTGATGGGGTAGCTATGCCGTTTTTCCTAAAGATTTTCATCCATATTACCGGGACCAGACATTGCATTAAAGCCGCAAGCAGTTTTAAATGGCTTTTTTTCCTTTAGAAATGTTATTTTGTGCAGGGACAGTTCTAAACACGGGAAACACGTGGCACTTCACAGGCATACTTTAGACACCCCCCAGGTACAATATTTAAAGGAATATTTGATTTTTTTTTTCACTTTATGCATCATTAAAATGACTGCTCCTGGAAAACGTCCGGTTTTAAAACTTCTTTTTGCATTGATACATGTCCCCTGGTGCAGAACCCGGGTTCCCAAACTCTGTTTCGGACAATAACATGGATAATAGTCATTATAATTAGCACTTTAGAATCCGAACGTTCGCATCCATTGTATTTAATAGGGTTCTAATGTTCGTGCGAACTTTCGGTCCGTTCGCGGGTTCTGGTGCGAACCGAACCCGGGGGTGTTCGGCTCATCACTACTAGCAACCATTAAGACTGTGCATCACCAGCTCCTAGCAACCAAGGACACTGTGCACTGCCAGCATCGTAGCAACCAAGGACACTGTGTGCTACTAGCGTCCTAGCAATTAAAGATGCTGTGGGGCACCAGCATCCTAGCAACCAATGACACTGTGTATTACCAAAGTCCTAGCAACCAACGACAGTGTGCTGCCAGCATCCTAGCAAACAATGATTGGGGGGGGGGGGCTGCCTCAAACAGCATCAGCTCCCAAAATGGCCCTGTCTGTAGATGAACATAAAAAGAGGTTATCATCTGTGAAAATTGGATGTTAAAATTATCCAATGTTAAATATAAAAAAAGACAGCTGAAATTATAAGAAAATATTGACTTTTTCTACCAAGATTCCAAGGCTGGCATTCCTTTATCAGGACACAGTCTTTGTATGTGTGCAGTTTATGAAGGCATGCATGGACATGGACCTAATGGGCATATCTTTTCATTATTCCTCCTATGTCAAAGTAGATTTGATATTAACCACTTCCGGACCAGCCGCCACCGTTTTACTGCGACAGGTAGGCTCCCCTGGGTGAAGCGATGTTACCTTACGTCGCTTCACCTTTTGGCCACTAGGGGGCACGTGTGCACGCCCGCGGCTCCCTGCCGGAGCCAATGTGAGTGCCCGCCAAGCTCGATGACCACCGGGCACCCGTGATCGCTCGTGACAGAGCGAGAATCGTGATCTGTTTGTGTAAACGGTTCTCTCAGGGGAGAGGAGACTGATCGTGTGTTCATACAATGTATGAACATCGATCTCTCTCTCCTCCTAGTAAGTCCTATCCCCCCACAGTTAGAACACAGCTAGGGAACATATTTAACCCCTTGATCGTCCCCTAGTGTTAACCCCTTCCCTGCCAGTGACATTTATACAGTAATCAGTGCATTTTTATAGTACTAATCACTGTATAATTGTCAATGGTCCCAAAAATGTGTCAAAAGTGTCCGATATGTCCGCCGCAATATTGCAGTCCCGATATAAACCGCTGATCACCGCCATTACTAGTAAAAAAATAATAATAATAAAAATGCCATAAATCTATCCCCTATTTTGTAGACGCTATAACTTTTGTGCAAGCCAATCAAAATACGCTTATTGCGATTTTTTTTACCAACAAAATATATAGAAGAAGAGTACATATTGGCCTAAACTGAGGAAAAAATATATATATATTTTTTTTAATTTGGGATATTTATTATAGCAAAAAGTAAAAGATATTGGGGTTGATTTACTAAAGGCAAATTGACTTTGCACTACAAGTGCAATGCAAGTGCACTTAGAAGTGCAGTCGCTGTAGATCTGAGGGGGAAATGCAAGGAAAATAAAAAAACTGAATTTTTGTTTGTACATGATTGGATGATAGAAATCAGCAGAGCTTCCGCTCATTTCAGATCTTCCCCTCAGTTCTACAGCTAATACACTTCCAAGTGCACTTGCAGTGCACTTGTAGTGAAAATTCAATTTGCCTTTAGTAAATCAACCCCATTGTGTTTCTTTCAAAATTGGCGTTCTTCTTTTGTTTATAGCGCAAAAAAAAAAAAAAAAACGCAGAGGTGATCAAATACCACCAAAATAAAGCTCTATTTGTGGGGGAAAAAATTGTTTGGGTACAGCGTCACACGACCGTGCAATTGTCAGTTAATGCGATGCAGTGCCGAATCGCAAAAAATGGCCTGGTCATTGAGCAGCCAAATCTTCCGGGACTGAAGTGGTTAAGAAACTTTACAACATTTTTTACTATCCACTGTGTTGGGCTAAACAGCTGTGTGGCCTGCAGAGGGATTTATGGAGTGTTGGTTCGCACCAACTGTACAACATTACATCCTGTATTGGGGTTATTAGACCTGTGATTTGAGGTGTAATACCCAATGCGCATCCTAAACTGCAAATCAAAGCCAGTCTTGGGCCTATAATGTATGGAAGTTTGGTGGGTCTTCTGGGCTCTTCCCTCAGCTACTTTGTAACATCTTTTGAAATCCAAACAAGTGTGTGTATATCTAGGGATTAGACAATTGTTACATGTTCCCAATCTGTCCGATTATCTCCTATTCTATTAGCTTTTAGACGATCTTAAGAGAAGCCTATCCTACCCACACCTAACAACTGTATTTTCATTTTCTCCATCAGCTCATCCCCCACAGTTATTACCCTTTGTTCCACTTGACCCTCCTTTCTAGATTGTAAGCTCTAACGAGCAGGGCCCTCTGATCCCTCTGTATCGATTTGTATTGTAAGTGTACTATCTGCCCCCATGTTGTAAAGTGCTGCGCAAACTGTTGGCGCTATATAAATGCTATATAATAATAAAAATAAATGTTCCCACAACACTGGGACCCAGCAATTTTTGCAATTATGGTGATTATTTAAATGCTGGTCGCATTGGGTTCCTGTCATAATATATCCAAACACTCAACACCTAGAGAGTAGGGGCCTTGTCAAGTTATTTTAAATTTGTGGCCAATGTATGTTTTTTCACATTTGCATATGTTTTGTCTGAGTATTTCATGTTTTTGAATACAATTTGCTGTATAATTTCACAATTATTGTATGTTGTCACTAGAGTGTTCCCATGTGTGCTTATAGGATTTTTTTTCTTATAATATAATAAGTATATAAGGTGGAGTAGAGTCTAAGCCAGATTTTTGGAGGACTCATACATTCACAATTAACTACCAAGCTTATCATGGCCCTGTCCTTTGCATCAAATTAGAGGACTGAAAAGAAGACTTGGGAGATAGGTAGAAGCAGAACAAGGACCATAACGTCTCCTCTACAACACTGATTAGACTTCAACACTAACCAGGTTTCAAGTCACAAGGTGACAGGCAAGGAACTTATCTACAGTATGTGAGACATTTATGAACACCACGGATGCACAGGTAGTGTATGATTGTGACATCTCAGTCCAGGAAGTATACTATGTCAGCTTTCACCTCCTCACCAATGACTAATGCCTTGTACACACGATCGGAATTTCCGATGAAAAAAGTCAGACGGAATTTTTTCATCGGATATTCCGACCGTTTGTGGGCCCCATCAGACTTTTTTCCATTGGAGTTTAGAAATAGAATATTTTTTTTTTTCCAATGGAAAAAGATACTATTGGAAATTCCGACCATGTGTACAGGGCATTAAACTCCTAACCCGTACCTTTCCCCACTAATAAATTAACACTTATTAAACCTTACTTTGCCACATACAGTACTCACAACTTTCTTTACTGCACTGACACATGCAGATATCAGGTTATAAATAAGCATGTAGCTCCAAATGTAATACCATATGTCACAACTCCACTATTGTTTAACATATATAAAAGCCAATGCAACAAGCACTATCTCTAAGATACTCCAGTGGAAAAGTCCATATTAAATACCTAGTTCTGCCCAATTCTTTGGACAGAATGATGCCAAATGATGGTGTAATACACCACTTGATAGATATGGAACAAACACCTGTGAACCTTGGCTGCTACAGATTTGTAGGAGAGCGATTAAAATAACTACTAGTTGAAAAATGTCTCTAATTGAGTTTCCAAAATAGAAAGTTTATTGGAGTTTACCTTAAATCTAAATTTAGGGCAGAACTGACCTTTTATCAAGCTATTTCTTAATGAAATACAGACCAAAAACAATTTTATATTTTAGGCATAACATATAAAGAACAATGTAACTAGATCATAATTCTTTACATGTCCACATTTTTTAAAATACCAGTGTTCCAAAATAAGGGAAGACAAAGCCAGACCGGCACAAACATTCACACCACTGCACAGTAATTGGCTGAGTATTTACATTGTGAAAAGTGCATTTACAGTTAATGTGCCAAGCCAGAAAATGGAAAGTGGAATTAGAACATCAGTTGTAAAAGCCAATAATAGAGAGTTAAAAGCCATTTTAACAGGTCTGCTGATTCAAATATTACAGAGAAGAAAAAAATAGGTGGCAGTAGAATATGTGAATGGATAAACAATCTAAATCCAGTAGTCACTAATCCAAGGCTCTGACATGGCTTGAGCTCTTACTTGGATTTTCAATATATACAAAACAATATAATTATCTTAAAGAACAAGTAAAATACAAGTTTTCTTAGAAAAAGAGTGGTTATTTTATAGAAATGTATAGGAGTTCTAAAAGTTAAAGGTGTTGTAAAGGTACACATTTTTTAACCTTAATGTATCCTATGCATTAAGGTGAAAAAACATCCGCCCCCCCAGCCCCCCTCGTTTTACTTACCTGAGCCCGTTCACCTGCTGCGCTCACCCCCGACGTCCTCTTCGCCCCTCAGCCTGGCCGTTGATTGGCTAGAATGGATGTATTTAAAGCAGCGCAGCCATTGGCTCGCACTGCTGTAAATCACATCCAATGACGCGGCGCGCCGGGGGGCGGGGCCAAGTGATACAGTAAGCAGCTATAGCCGCCGGCTGTATCACGGGAGCGCACCCACAAGAACTAACCACCATGCGAGCTTGCTCGCATGAAGGTGGTTAATTTGTGTGGGGAGGAGCCGAGACAGCGGCCGAGGGACCCCAGAAGACCAGGTTCGGGGCCACTTTGTGCAAAACGAGCTGCACAGTGGAGGTAAGTATAGCATGTTTGTTATTTGTTTTTTCATTTGCCTTTACAACCTCTTTAAATCAGAAAATAGGATATTATTTTTTTAAATTGTAACTATGGGGGGTGGATGTTATGCTTAACATTCAGTCCCTGCCCTCAAGGAGTTTACAATCCAAGATCCTTATCTCAAGTGCATACAAACGCATTTTAGGGCCAATTTAGATAAGAAACAGTTGACCTATTGGCATGTCTTTGGAGTGTGGAATTAAACCACAGTACACCCAGGGAGAACATGCAAACTCTATGGGGGCAATATCCTGATTGGGATTTGTGCCAAGGTTTCTAGTTCAGCAAGAGAAGAGGGCTAACCACCAAGCCACTGTGCTGTCCAATATTACCTAGTCTTGTTGTCCATGATTCCACTCTTCAGCATCAGCCAATTTGGGGTGTGCCAAATACCTGTGTCCATCACTGTGAGTTACATTTGTCAGCCACTATGGTAAACTGTTATACCACTATGGTAAATTGCCAACTCTGCTGGTTAAGTAGTACTACTGCTCATAGGTTCATGTAAAATGAACCCCATGTGGCCTAGTGGATGTACACTCTGAATTCCCCAGTACACTTACATGAGTTAAGCTCCCAAATGCATTCTAATCATAGGTCTGGATTTTTGACATGTAATGGGTCGAACACAAGATGGGTGCCATTCACTTTAGTAGTTTTTAGTACATGTATTGCTGATCACACAAGGGAGAGAAGATGAGAGAACAGGTTACCAAAAACACAGCAAGTAACTTATCTCCACAGCAATCTCTAAAGCTTCAATACAGGTAGCAACTTATTTAACCAGGTCTCATGCTATCCAAAATAGCCAGGCAGCTCAGGATCACTAAAACCAATGTTTTTGTGCCTGTTTGCTTATTTCATCTGTAACGACAGGTCAAGCTGGGGAGTTCTGGGATCCACTTTTTCCTGTGGCCAGTAAAGCTCCGCTTACAGTCAGGTCCATAAATATTGGGACATCGACACACTTCTAATCTTTTTGGCTCTATACACCACCACAATGGATTTGAAATGAAACAAACAAGATGTCCTTTAACTGCAGACTTTCAGCTTTAATTTGAGGGTATTTACATCCAAATAAGGTGAACGGTGTAGGAATTACAACAGTTTGTATATGTGCCTCCCACTTTTTAAGGGACCAAAAGTAATGGGACAGATTAACAATCATAAATCAAACTTTCACTTTTTAATACTTGGTTGCAAATCCTTTGCAGTCAATTACAGCCTGAAGTCTGGAATGCATAGACATCATCAGACGCTGGGTTTTATCCCTGGTGATGCTCTGCCAGGCCTCTTCTGCAACTGTCTTCAGTTCCTGCTTGTTCTTGGCGCATTTTCCCTTCAGTTTTGTCTTCAGCAAGTGAAATGCATGCTCAATCGGATTCAGGTCAGGTGATTGACTTGGCCATTGCATAACATTCCACTTCTTTCCCTTAAAAAACTCTTTGGTTGCTTTCGCAGTATGCTTCGGGTCATTGTCCATCTGCACTGTAAAGCGCCGTCCAATGAGTTCTGAAGCATTTGACTGAATATGAGCAGATAATATTGCCCGAAACAGTTCAGAATTCATCCTGCTGCTTTTGTCAGCAGTCACATCATCAATAAATACAAGAGAACCAGTTCCATTGGCAGCCATACATGCCCACGCCATGACACTACCACCACCATGCTTCACTGATGAGGTGGTATGCTTTGGATCATGAGCAGTTCCTTTCCTTCTCCATAATCTCCATAGTCTCTTCTCTTCCCATCACTCTATTACAAGTTGATCTTGGTCTCATCTGTCCATAGGATATTGTTCCAGAACTGTGAAGGCTTTTTTAGATGTTGTTTGGCAAACTCTAATCTGGCCTTCCTGTTTTTGAGGCTCACCAATGGTTTACATCTTGTGATGAACCCTCTGTGTTCACTCTGATGAAGTCTTCTCTTGATTGTTTCACTTTGACACACATACACCTACTGGAGAGTGTTCTTGATCTGGCCAACTGTTGTGAACGGTGTTTTCTTCACCAGGGAAAGAATTCTTTGGTCATCCACCACAGTTGTTTTCCGTGGTCTTCCGGGTCTTTTTGTATTGCTGAGCTCACCGGTGCGTTCTTTCTTTTTAAGGATGTTCCAAACAGTTGATTTGGCCACACCTAATGTTTTTGCTATCTCTCTGATGGGTTTGTTTTGTTTTTTCAGCCTAATGATGGCTTGCTTCACTGATAGTGACAGCTCTTTGGATCTCATATTGAGAGTTGACAGCAACAGATTCCAAATGCAAATAGCACACTTGAAATGAACTCTGGACCTTTTATCTGCTCCTTGTGAATGGGATAATGAGGGAATAACACACACCTGGCCATGGAACAGCTGAGCAGCCAATTGTCCCATTACTTTTGGTCCCTTAAAAAGTGGAAGGCATATATACAAACTCTTGTAATTCCTACACCGTTCACCTAATTTGGATGTAAATACCCTCAAATTAAAGCTGAAAGTCTGCAGTTAAAGCACATCTTGTTCGTTTCATATCAAATCCATTGTGGTGGTGTATAGAGCCAAAAATATTAGAATTGTGTTGATGTTCCAATATTTATGGACCTGACTATACATTGTGTGGGCAACCACAGATGCTTTCCTCAGGTTGCAGCTGAACTCCCTAAATTTCTAAGTTGCTCCTTCAGCACAGATCCTTCTATACAGGATCCAAGTAGGGAAAGATCTTCAAACAGCAGTTCCCTCACAACATGTCCAGAGAATAAAAATACTCCTAGCACAGGATCTCCCTTGATGGAACTTAGTAGCACGGCTCCATCTGGGACAGAGCAAACATTTATCACCTTGCCCTAGCTCAAACTAGTAAGCTAACTCCTTAGTTATTGGCTAGGGAGGATAAATATTTATAACCAAGTTATTAACTCTTCTCACTTGGACCAAAAGAGCACACTCAACAGTAGCATTTAGAAACACTCTATAACTACACCATAAGCATGACATTTTTTGAAAAACACCAAAAAGTGAATCAAGTGGAGACTGCAGCAGTTTCTATTTTAACCAGATACAGAGTTAAACAAATGAAACGTGTTAGACTGAACTTACACGCTGACGTCATGCCGCAACTTCCGTTTCAAAATGACAACCATACTTTTGAGTTCAGCTGCATTTTTTGTCTTTCTCTAGCTGGATATGCTGTGTTTTTTTATTTTTATGTTTTTTGCCTCATGCTACTTACTATTTATTAATTGCAATAAACACTTCACTATGATTGATCCTTGTGGCTCCATGTGGTAAACACTTTTCTCCATACAGTAACCTGGGTCGCTGTTGGCCAATGGTACAGTTGCAAAAAAAAGTATGTGAACCCTTTTGGAATGATATGGATTTCTGCACAAATTGGTCATAAAATGTGATCTGATCTTCATCTAAAGCCTCGTACACACGGTCGGACTTCAAACAAACTTTTCCGTGGATTTTTGTCCGAAGGTAGTTGGCCGGGAACACCCATAGCATACACACGCTCTGACTTTTCTGCAAACTTTCCTAAAACTTTCCCAATATCACGTGGTTTTTCTGCTCTTTTCTGCTCTTTTCCGCCACCCTTTGGTCAACTTCTGCTATTGTTGGTTGATTTTAACATTCGTTCTGGGCATGCGTATTTGTACCTTAGACAAAAGTCCGATGGATTTCTGTACACACGATAGGACTTTGCACCATCGGACTTTTGTTGCAGAAAAGTTTGTCCATTTGCAGAGCGAACTTTTGTCCGATGAAAACCGAAAAAGTTTGTCTGATGGAGCGTATACACGGTCGGATTTTTGGAAAAACTTGCTTATTTTGAAGTTTGTTGGCAAAAAGTCTGACCGTGTGTACGGGCCTTTAGTCACAACAATAGAAGCAAGTGGGCTCATTAGGGCCTCTACAAGAACTCCCAGCATGCTAAGGAAGATGCTCCATCCTGGAACCAGTTCTGTGTTGTGTAGACTGGGGAGTCTGCTTTCTGTCCTGTGCGGTGAGACAAAGCCTGTGTGGCTAAAACTTCTAAAACAGGGAGATAGGGGCTGGGGCAGCACAAGGCTGCACCTAGTTGTTAGATAGGGAAACTACATGTGTAGTAAGCGGTCAAGCTGACCAGGATTTCTTTTCATGTTTCTTTTTGTTTTACTGTTATATTTTACACTGTATATTGTTTAAATAAACCGCACCTTTTTGTTTTTCACCTACAACTCCATCTGCTGTGCCTGTTTTTGTGTGGTGAACCCATCCAGGGGGTCACACACACCCGCTGCTGAGCTAACCCCCTCACAGTTGGTGGAGAATGCGGGCAGTTTTTTTTAAAGGCCAGCATGGAGGAGATACTGAAACAGCTGGCTCTAGCAAATGCCAATCAGCAGCAGACAAATGCAGGTTTGCAAAAGAGCCTTGCAGCTCAACAACAGACAAATGCAAATTTGCAACAGAGCCTCGCAGCCCAGCAGCAAGCTCATCAACAGAGTCTGGCAGCCCAGCAACAAGCCCATCAACAGAGTCTGGCAGCCCAGCAACAAGCCCAGCAGCAATCTGAGGCCTGCTTCATAGACCTGTAGCAGAAGCAAGAACAGAGACTACAGCAACAAATGGAGACATTAATGCAGCAACGTCCGCAGACCAGTGAGGCAAGTAGTTCCACTAATACTTTGTCCTTTATGGTGAGTCGTTTACTGACAAAAATGACTGGAGGGGATGATCCAGAGGTGTTTTTGACCACATTTGAAAGGACTGCTGAAAGGGAAAAGTGGCCTAAGGAGTAGTGGGCTGGACTGGTGGCCCCTCTGTTAACTGGTGAATCGCAGAAAGCTTACTATGACCTAGAGCCTGACCAAGCAAAAGACTATGTGATGCTAAAAAATGAAATATTGGCACGGCTGGGTGTCACCCTGGCCGTCCAGGCTCAGCGTATGCATAACTGGACTTTCCGGCTTGGAAAACCCCCCAGGTCTCAAATGTATGATCTCATTCACCTGAGCAGGAAGTGGCTACAGCCAGAGACTTTGTCCGCACCAAAGATTGTGGAACGTGTTGTGATGGATCGTTTCCTGAGAGCTCTTCCTACTGCCATCCAAAAGTATATACTCTGCAGAAATTTGCCCCTTAGGTGTCGGTGTTGCCACAACACTGTAAGCCATCACAGTTACTCTTGGTGGGCACTGGAACGCCTTGCTGTGAACTATTATATCAGGAATTGTAATTACATGCCATTGTTGAACAGTGGTAGGAAAAATTGGGCCTTTGGTGGTGGTGCTGTTGCTACAACACTGTCAGCCCTCACAGTTACTCTTGGTGGGCGCATGAATGGGCCCTACTGTAAATTATTAGATCAAGAATTGTAATTGCATGCCCCTGTTGAAGACGGGCAGAAAAATTGGGCCTTTGGTGGTGTTGCCACAACACTGTAAGCCCTCACAGTTACTCTTAGTGGGCGCAGGAATGGGCCCTGCTGTGAATTATTAGATCAAGAATTGTAATTACATGCCCCTGTTGCACAGGGGCAGAAAAATTGGACCTTAGGCACTGGTGCCACAACACTGCAACCCCTCACAGATACTGTACTTGGAGCACAGCAATGAGCCCTGTTGCAAAGTATTGCATCAAAAATTGTAATTACACGCCCCTGTTAAACAGGGTCTGAAAAATTGGGCCTTAGGCACTGGTGCCACAACACTGCAACCCCTCACTAATACTGTACTTGGAGCACAGCAATGAGCCCTGTGCAAAGTATTGCATCAAAAATTTTAATTACATGCCCCTGTTAAACAGCGGCTGAAAAATTGGGCCTTATGCACTGGTGCTGGTGCCACGACACTGCAACCTCTCCCAGATACTCTAGTTGGAGTGCAGGAATGAGCCCTGCTGCAAAGCATTGCATAAAAAATTGTAATTACATGCCCCTGTTAAACAGGGGCTGAAAAATTGGGCCTTAGCCACTGGTGGCAGCACCCAGAAACAAAAATGTTCTTCCAAGCTATCATCATGAATCGGATCATTGAGGAGGAGGAGGATAGTCAGTCAACATAACAGGACTGTCACTCAGCATCAGCATAGGCAGTCTTGAAGGGATGTGACATTTCAAAATAAATGATTCTGTTATATCAGCTTCAGGTGCTTGGTAGCTGGTGGTGAACCAAGACTGGTTCATCTTTATGAAGGTCAGTCGATCAACCAAGTCGGTGGACAGGCGCACCCTGTGATCCGTGACAAAGCCTCCAGCAGCAATGAATGTGCATTCCGAAAGAACGCTGGATGCAGGACAGGCCAGTAGCTCAATTACATACTGTGCAAGCTCTGGCCAGTGATCCATCCTCAAGACCCAGTAAGCCAGAGGATTTTTGGTGGGAAAGGTGTCCAAGTCTGACCTTGCCCCTAGGTATTCCTGCACCATGTATATCAGACGCTGGCGATGGTTGCTGGAACCGATCATACCTTAGGGCTGCGAACTAAAAAATTGTCTGAACGCATCGGTCAGACGGCCACCTTCCCCACTGCTTCTTCTTTGACTGACCGAAGCCTCAGCAGCTCGTTGTCCAGGACCAGGAGTTTGTAACCTCCCAGTTTCATGGGAATGCGTTGCACAGACCTTTCTGAAAGGCCTCCCGGAGATGTCTCATGCTCTGCTCCCTCTGCGACGGTAAGATAAGGTCCACAACCATACCCTTGTACTGTGGATCAAGAAGAGTGGCCAGCCAGTAATGGTCCCTCTCCTTGACCTGAAGAATACGAGGATCCTTCCGCAGACTTTGCAGAATCAGGGAGGCCCTGCAGCGTAGGTTAGCTGAGGCATTCGGTCCGGAGTCCTCTGGGTCACTAAGGACGACATGATCCGCAGCCACCTCCTCCCAGCCACGAACAAGTCCACGGATTTCTTGGGACTCTAAATCATCCCTAAAAGACTGCTGCTGTTAATGCAGAGTGCCAAGCTCCACCTCCATGCTGACACAATCCTCCTCCTCCTCCTCTTCCTGTGTGATGGGTGGGACTGAAGGAACACTGTCTGGGTAAAGGGGGCCTTGAGAGGCAAGGAAGTCCTCCTCTTCCTGCCTCTGTTCTGCCTCAAGTGCCCTGTCCATTATTCCACGCAGCGTATGCTCCAACAGGTGGACAAGAGGTACAGTGTCACTGATGCATGCACTGTCACTGCTCACCATCCTCGTGGCCTCCTCAAATGGTGCCAGGACAGTGCATGCACCCCTGATCATGCCCCACTGGCGTGGTGAAAAAAAACCGAGCTCCCCTGACCCTGTCCTGGTCCCGTAGTCGCACAGGTACTCATTGATGGCCCTCTGCTGCGTGTGTAGCCACTGCAGCATGGCCAACGTTGAGTTCCACCTGGTGGGCACGTCACATATAAGGCGGTTCTTGGGCAGGTTCAACTCCTTTTGCAGCTCAGCCAGCCGAGCACTGGCATTATATGATCTGCAGAAATGCACACAGACTTTCCTGGCCTGCCTCAGGACATCCTGTAAACCCGGGTACCTGCCCAAGAACTGCTGCACCACCAGGTTAAGGACGTGAGCCACACAGGGCACATGGGTCAGTTGTCCCTGTCGGAGGGCGGAGAGGAGGTTGGTGCCATTGTCGCAAACCACCATTCCTGGCTTAAGCTGGCGTGGCGTCAACCACCTCTCGGCCTGCCCCTGCAGAGCTGACAGAACCTCTGCCCCAGTGTGGCTCCTGTCCCCCAAACACACCAGCGCAAGCACGGCATGGCATCTTTTTGCCTGCGTACTTGCGTAGCCCCTTGAACGCCTACGGAGCACCGCTGGTTCCGAGGACAAAGCACAGGAAGAGGCCATGGAGGAAGAAGAAGAGGAGGGGGTGGAGGAGAGAGGTGTGTCACAACCAGTAGTAGCATTTTGGAGGCATGGCGGCGGAACAACCTCCAACACTACTGCACCTTGTCCTGCATCCTTCCCAGCTGCCAAAAGAGTGACCCAATGGGCCGTGAAAGAAAGGTAACGTCCCTGTCCATGCCTGCTGGACCATGAGTCAGCGGTAATATGCACCTTACCACTGACCGCCCTGTCCAGCGAGGCATGGACATTGCCTTCCACATGCCGGTAGAGACCCGGAATCGCCTTCCGTGAGAAAAAGTGGCGTTTGGGAACCTGCCACTGAGGAACCGCACATTGCATAAACTCACAGAAGGGGGCAGAGTCTACCAACTGAAAAGGCAGCAGTTGAATTGCTAGCAATTTAGACAAGCTAGCATTCAACCGCTGGACATGTGGATGGCTGGGAGTGAACTTCTTTCGATGATCCAGCAGCTGGGGCAGGGAAATTTGCCTGCTACAATCGGACGTCAGTGTACTGCTAGCAGAGTGCCCGCAAGTACTTGGCTGTGACACACCTAATTCTACACCTTCATTCCTCTCAGTGCAGGTTTCAGAGAGGACAACGAGCTGCACGGCAGGTCAACATATGTCTAGTCAAGCAAGTGGTGCCCAAGCGGCTGATGTTTTGTCTACGCGAGATACGCTTGAGACATATGTTGCAAATAGCAACGGTGCGATCTGATGCACTCGACTCAAAAAAGGCCCACACCAAAGAACTTTTGGAATAACGGGCAGAGGCAGCGCCCTGCACAGGCGTAGCTCTGCGGTGTGATTCAGTCGGTGTGCTGCCCTTATGCTGGCCCCCGGAGGGCATCCTGCCTCGTTGGAGATGTGCCTCCTCTTCATCCTCCTCCTCCTCCTCCTCTCTCCTATCAGGCACCCACATGGAGTCAGTGACCTCATCATCCCCTCCCTCCTCATCACTTTAGCCAATCTGGCAGTATGCTGCTGCTGGAACATGACTGCCAGATTGCTGTCCTTCTTGAGCATCCCCTCTCTCTGCGCTCACGCTACTGCCTTCCTCTAGCTGGGTATCATCATCAGACCCTTCGAAACGCTGGGCATCCTCCTGAAGCATGTACCCAACACTGTGCTCAAACAGTTCGGGGGACTCCTCAGGAGGACATGGTGGGTCTAGGGAAGGAGTGACTGTTGATGACATTGATACGAGAGAAGAGGACGCTTTGGCAGCTGCTTTGCCAGTACCCTGAGCCTGGGTGAGAGAGGATGAGGAGGATGAGGAGGGCTTGGTCATCCACTCTACCAAGTCTTCGGCATGATGCAGCTTATCACGTCCAGCTGCTGAAAATAAGGACAAGCGTGTCCCATGGCCACGTGCTGATGACAATGCACCGCGTCCACGACCAGCACTGTTGCCCCCAGACACAGAGCCTGCTTGCCCTCTTTTATTGGCTTGTGACTGTCTGCCTCTCTTTGTTGGCCTTCCAGACATAGTAATGGCCTGCAGGGAGATGGGAAAACCAGCAATTGGGTAGTGTATATTGTGCTGGAGGCACACAACACCCACTAACTCCATAAGATGCCTTTATTAGAGAACAGCAATGACGGGTATATACAGGTGTATACTGTGCCACTAACTCCTGCAGATGCCTGTATTAGAGAACAGCAATGACGGGTATATACAGGTGTACACTGTGCCACTAACTCCTGCAGATGCCTGTATTAGAGAACAGCAATGACGGGTATATAGAGGTGTATACTGTGCCACTAACTCCTGCAGATACCTGTATTATAAAACAGCAATGACGTGTATATACAGGTGTATACTGTGCCACTAACTCCTGCAGATGCCTGTATTAGAGAACAGCAATGACGGGTATATACAGGTGTATACTGTGCCACTAACTCCTGCAGATGCCTGTATTAGAGAACAGCAATGACAGGTATATACAGGTGTATACTGTGCCACTAACTCCTGCAGATGCCTGTATTAGAGAACAGCAATGACGGGTATATACAGGTGTACACTGTGCCACTAACTCCTACAGATGCCTGTATTATAGAACAGCAATGACGGGTATATACAGGTGTACACTGTGCCACTAACTCCTGCAGATGCCTGTATTAGAGAACAGCAATGACGGGTATATACAGGGGTATACTGTGCCACTAACTACTGCAGATGCCTGTATTAGAGAACAGCAATGACGGGTATATACAGGTGTATACTGTGCCACTAACTCCTGCAGATGCCTGTATTAGAGAACAGCAATGACAGGTATATACAGGTGTACACTGTGCCACTAACTCCTGCAGATGCCTGTATTAGAGAACAGCAATGACGGGTATATACAGGTGTATACTGTGCCACTAACTCCTGCAGATACCTGTATTATAAAACAGCAATGACGGGTATATACAGGTGTATACTGTGCCACTAACTCCTGCAGATGCCTGTATTAGAGAACAGCAATGACGGGTATATACAGGTGTATACTGTGTCACTAACTCCTGCAGATGCCTGTATTAGAGAACAGCAATGACGGGTATATACAGGTGTATACTGTGCCACTAACTCCTGCAGATGCCTGTATTAGAGAACAGCAATGACGGGTATATACAGGTGTATACTGTGCCACAAACTCCTGCAGATGCCTGTATTAGAGAACAGCAATGACGGGTATATACAGGTGTATACTGTGCCACTAACTCCTGCAGATGCCTGTATTAGAGAACAGCAATGATGGGTATATACAGGTGTATACTGTGCCACTAACTCCTGCAGATGCCTGTATTAGAGAACAGCAATGACGGGTATATACAGGTGTACACTGTGCCACTAACTCCTGCAGATGCCTGTATTATAGAACAGCAACGACGGGTATACACAGGTGTACACTGTGCCACTAACTCCTGCAGATGCCTGTATTAGAGAACAGCAATGACGGGTATATACAGGTGTATACTGTGCCACTAACTCCTGCAGATGCCTTTATTAGAGAACAGCAATGACGGGTATATACAGGTGTATACTGTGCCACTAACTCCTGCAGATGCCTGTATTAGAGAACAGCAATGACGGGTATATACATGTGTACACTGTGCCACTAACTCCCGCAGATGCCTGTATTAGAGAACAGCAATGACGGGTATATACAGGTGTATACTGTGCCACTAATTCCTGCAGATACCTGTATTATAAAACAGCAATGTTGGGTATATACAGGTGTATACCATGCCACAAACTCCTGCAGATGCCTGTATTAGAGAACAGCAATGACGGATATATACAGGTGTATACTGTGCCACTAACTCCTGCAGATGCCTGTATTAGAGAACAGCAATGACGGGTATATACAGGTGTATACTGTGCCACTAACTCCTGCAGATGCCTGTATTAGAGAACAGCAATGACGGGTATATACAGGTGTATACTGTGCCACTAACTCCTGCAGATGCCTGTATTAGAGAACAGCAATGACGGGTATATACAGGTGTATAGTGTGCCACAAACTCCTGCAGATTCCTGTATTATAAAACAGCAATGACGGGTATATACAGGTGTAACTGTGCCACTAACGCCTGCAGATGCCTGTATTAGAGAACAGCAATGACGGGTATATACAGGTGTATACTGTGCCACTAACTCCTGCAGATGCCTGTATTATAGAACAGCAATGATGGGTATATACAGGTGTATACTGTGCCACTAACTCCTGCAGATTCCTGTATTAGGGAACAGCAATGACGGGTATATACAGGTGTATACTGTGCCACTAACACCTGCAGATGCCTGTATTAGAGAACAGCAATGACGGGTATATACAGGTGTATACTGTGCCACTAACTCCTGCAGATACCTGTATTATAAAACAGCAATGTTGGGTATATACAGGTGTATACTGTGCCACTAACTCCTGCAGATGCCTGTATTAGAGAACAGCAATGATGGGTATATACAGGTGTATACTGTGCCACTAACACCAGCAGATGCCTGTATTAGAGAACAGCAATGACGGGTATATACAGGTGTATACTGTGCCACTAACTCCTGCAGATACC
Organism: Rana muscosa; assembly: GCA_029206835.1. NCBI lineage: Eukaryota > Metazoa > Chordata > Amphibia > Anura > Ranidae > Rana > Rana muscosa. The sequence continues at coordinate 183,884,992 of CM055121.1, forward strand.
TGTATTATAAAACAGCAATGACGTGTATATACAGGTGTATACTGTGCCACTAACTCCTGCAGATGCCTGTATTAGAGAACAGCAATGACGGGTATATACAGGTGTATACTGTGCCACTAACTCCTGCAGATGCCTGTATTAGAGAACAGCAATGACAGGTATATACAGGTGTATACTGTGCCACTAACTCCTGCAGATGCCTGTATTAGAGAACAGCAATGACGGGTATATACAGGTGTACACTGTGCCACTAACTCCTACAGATGCCTGTATTATAGAACAGCAATGACGGGTATATACAGGTGTACACTGTGCCACTAACTCCTGCAGATGCCTGTATTAGAGAACAGCAATGACGGGTATATACAGGGGTATACTGTGCCACTAACTACTGCAGATGCCTGTATTAGAGAACAGCAATGACGGGTATATACAGGTGTATACTGTGCCACTAACTCCTGCAGATGCCTGTATTAGAGAACAGCAATGACAGGTATATACAGGTGTACACTGTGCCACTAACTCCTGCAGATGCCTGTATTAGAGAACAGCAATGACGGGTATATACAGGTGTATACTGTGCCACTAACTCCTGCAGATACCTGTATTATAAAACAGCAATGACGGGTATATACAGGTGTATACTGTGCCACTAACTCCTGCAGATGCCTGTATTAGAGAACAGCAATGACGGGTATATACAGGTGTATACTGTGTCACTAACTCCTGCAGATGCCTGTATTAGAGAACAGCAATGACGGGTATATACAGGTGTATACTGTGCCACTAACTCCTGCAGATGCCTGTATTAGAGAACAGCAATGACGGGTATATACAGGTGTATACTGTGCCACAAACTCCTGCAGATGCCTGTATTAGAGAACAGCAATGACGGGTATATACAGGTGTATACTGTGCCACTAACTCCTGCAGATGCCTGTATTAGAGAACAGCAATGATGGGTATATACAGGTGTATACTGTGCCACTAACTCCTGCAGATGCCTGTATTAGAGAACAGCAATGATGGGTATATACAGGTGTATACTGTGCCACTAACTCCTGCAGATGCCTGTATTATAGAACAGCAATGACGGATATATACAGGTGTATACTGTGCCACTAACTCCTGCAGATGCCTGTATTAGAGAACAGCAATGACGGGTATATACAGGTGTATACTGTGCCACTAACTCCTGCAGATGCCTGTATTAGAGAACAGCAATGACGGGTATATACAGGTGTACACTGTGCCACTAACTCCTGCAGATGCCTGTATTATAGAACAGCAACGACGGGTATACACAGGTGTACACTGTGCCACTAACTCCTGCAGATGCCTGTATTAGAGAACAGCAATGACGGGTATATACAGGTGTATACTGTGCCACTAACTCCTGCAGATGCCTTTATTAGAGAACAGCAATGACGGGTATATACAGGTGTATACTGTGCCACTAACTCCTGCAGATGCCTGTATTAGAGAACAGCAATGACGGGTATATACAGGTGTACACTGTGCCACTAACTCCCGCAGATGCCTGTATTAGAGAACAGCAATGACGGGTATATACAGGTGTATACTGTGCCACTAATTCCTGCAGATACCTGTATTATAAAACAGCAATGTTGGGTATATACAGGTGTATACCATGCCACAAACTCCTGCAGATGCCTGTATTAGAGAACAGCAATGACGGATATATACAGGTGTATACTGTGCCACTAACTCCTGCAGATGCCTGTATTAGAGAACAGCAATGACGGGTATATACAGGTGTATACTGTGCCACTAACTCCTGCAGATGCCTGTATTAGAGAACAGCAATGACGGGTATATACAGGTGTATACTGTGCCACTAACTCCTGCAGATGCCTGTATTAGAGAACAGCAATGACGGGTATATACAGGTGTATACTGTGCCACAAACTCCTGCAGATTCCTGTATTATAAAACAGCAATGACGGGTATATACAGGTGTAACTGTGCCACTAACGCCTGCAGATGCCTGTATTAGAGAACAGCAATGACGGGTATATACAGGTGTATACTGTGCCACTAACTCCTGCAGATGCCTGTATTATAGAACAGCAATGATGGGTATATACAGGTGTATACTGTGCCACTAACTCCTGCAGATTCCTGTATTAGGGAACAGCAATGACGGGTATATACAGGTGTATACTGTGCCACTAACACCTGCAGATGCCTGTATTAGAGAACAGCAATGACGGGTATATACAGGTGTATACTGTGCCACTAACTCCTGCAGATACCTGTATTATAAAACAGCAATGTTGGGTATATACAGGTGTATACTGTGCCACTAACTCCTGCAGATGCCTGTATTAGAGAACAGCAATGATGGGTATATACAGGTGTATACTGTGCCACTAACACCAGCAGATGCCTGTATTAGAGAACAGCAATGACGGGTATATACAGGTGTATACTGTGCCACTAACTCCTGCAGATGCCTGTATTAGAGAACAGCAATGACGGATATATACAGGTGTATACTGTGCCACTAACTCCTGCAGATGCCTGTATTAGAGAACAGCAATGACGGATATATACAGGTGTATACTGTGCTGGGGGCACACAACACCCACTAATTCCTGCAGATGCCTGAGAAAAGAATAGAACATAGAACACACTGTCCCTGCCTATGTATCTCTTTCCCTGCATGCCGGAACACACTGCACGAGGCCGCCGCACTGGTGGCCTTTTATAGTGTGGGGCGTGTACTAAACCCCCCTGAGCTATGATTGGCCACAGGCCTCCTGCCTGTGGCCAATTATGGCTCTCCTCGCTGCCGGCGCTGTGATTGGCCAAGCATGCGGGGTCACAGTGCATGCTTGGCCAATCACAGCGCCGGAAATGCAGTGCGATGGCGCAGTGCATTGTGGGCCGTTCGCGTCACACGAATTTGGCGCGAACGGCCCATAATGTTCGCAATTCGGCGAACAGACGAACAGGCGATGTTCGAGTCGAACATGCGTTTGACTCGAACACCAAGCTCATCCCTATTTGCTACATTAGTTGAATGTTTCTTATTATTATCGTAAGGATGATCGTGCATGCGATCCCTTAATCTATGGGTATACCACTGACATACTGAATTTTGCAAATTGGAGCCAATGTGGAGGATTGTATCAGATTGTATAGAAAGTGGGTGGAAGGGGGTTTGTAATGAGGGAGGTGTGGTCCAGTGGTAAACAAAACCTATCACACCCTGTTCTGTAATGCAACAAGGAAGTGAAGGCTTCTGGGAGATGGCCTACAGGAAGTGAATGCTGAGAGAATCTACAGGAAGTGATGGAATCAAAAATTCTAATAAACTGACAAGATTTTAAACCTTCAGTGGATAAGGTAAGTGAGAGAAAAGCACATTGGGATAGCTGGGCCAGAAATGGCATTGAAAAACGCTTCTATTTATTATAAAAAGTGAAATTCTGCTCTAAAGTAGTGATGAGCCGAACACCCCCGGGTTCGGTTCGCACCAGAACCCGCGAACGGACCGAAAGTTCGAACGAACATTAGAACCCTATTAAATACAATGGATGCGAACGTTCGAATTCTAAAGTGCTAATTATAACAACTATTATGCATGTTATTGTCCTAAAAAGGGTTTGGGAACCCGGGTTCTGCACCAGGGGACATGTATCAATGCAAAAAGAAGTTTTAAAAACGGTCGTTTTTCGGGAGCAGTCATTTTAATGATGCATAAAGTGAAAAAAAAAAAAGTCAAATATTCCTTTAAATATCGTACCTGGGGGGTGTCTAAAGTATGCCTGTGAAGTGCCACGTGTTTCCCGTGTTTAGAACTGTCCCTGCACAAAATGACACTTCTAAAGGAAAAAAAAGCCATTTAAAACTGCTTGCGGCTTTAATGTAATGTCTGGTCCCGGTAATATGGATGAAATTCTTTAAGAAAAATGGCATAGCTACCCCATGACCCCCCCCCTACCCCAGCCCATTACCAGCCCCTTTGGGTCTTGTATGGATATTAAGGGGAACCCCGCACATAAAATAAAAAAGGCCCTATATACTCTGAACAGCCCTATACAGGCGGTGCATACAAGACAGGGACAGTAGGTTTGTTCTTATGTAGAGTCTGTTTGTAATTTTGAACAGGTACATTGTTGAAGTGTAGCTCCAGACCAAAAATCTATTTTTAAACTTTTTGGAAAACATAGGTAAGGGTTATCACCCCTGTAACATTTGTTTTGCTGTCTGTGCCCCTGTTCAGAACATTTCACCTCACTTTCCGTCCCAATGACAACTCTTTTTGAAATGTGGTCTTTTTCTTGAAACAAGGATTGCTGATAAAGCATCAGTACAGAGGAGACACCTTTCTCCCATATTTATTCTTACAGGAGAGAATTTTCCTTCCTAGTGGTAGATTTCCTCTCACTTCCTGTTGTCTTCTTGCGTTTGCAAGTAGGAGTCGTTTGTAAGTTGGATGTTTGAAAGTAGGGACCTGCCGTATATACTCTGCAGAAATAGGCCCCTTAGTTGTTGGTGTTGGCACAACACTGTAAGCACTCACAGTTACTCTTGGTTGGTGCTGGAACGCCCTGCTGTCAACTATTATATCAGGAATTTTAATTACATATAATTGTTGAACAGTGGTAGTAAAAATTGGGCCTTTGATGGTGGTGCTGGTGCCACAACACTGTAAGCCCTGACAGTTACTCTTGGTGGGTGCAGCAATGGGCCCTGCTGTGAATTATTAGATCAAGAATTGTAATTACATGCCCCTGTTGAACAGGGGCTGAAAAATTGGGCCTTAGGCACTGGTGGCACAACACTGCAACCCCTCACAGATACTGTACTTGGAGCACAGCAATGAGCCCTGTTGCAAAGTATTGCTTCAAAAATTGTAATGACACGCCCCTGTTAAACAGGGGCTGAAAAATTGGGCCTTAGGCACTGGTGGCACAACACTGCAACTCCTCACAGATACTGTACTTGGAGCACAGCAATGAGCCCTGTTGCAAAGTATTGCTTCAAAAATTGTAATGACACGCCCCTGTTAAACAGGGGCTGAAAAATTGGGCCTTAGGCACTGGTGGCACAACACTGCAACTCCTCACAGATACTGTACTTGGAGCACAGCAATGAGCCCTGTTGCAAAGTATTGCTTCAAAAATTGTAATTACACGCCCCTGTTAAACAGGGGCTGAAAAATTGGGCGTTAGGCACTGGTGGCGGCACCCATAAACAAAAATGATCTTACAAGCTATCATCATCAATCGTATCATTGAGGACTCGGAGGAGGAGGATAGCCAGTCAACATAACAGCACAGGCACTCAGCATCAGCATCAGTCTTGAAGGGATGTGACATGTTAAAATCAATTAGTCTGTTATATCAGCATCAGGTGTGTGGTAGCTGGTGGTGATCCAAGACTGGTTCATCTTGATGAAAGTCAGTCGATCAACCGAGTCGGTGGACAGGCGCACCCTGTGATCCGTGACAAATCCTCCAGCAGCACTGAATGTGCGTTCCGAAAGAACGCTGGATGCAGGACAGGCCAGTAGCTCAATTGCATACTGTGCAAGCTCTGGCCAGTGATCCATCCTCAAGACCCAGTAAGCCAGAGGATTTTCGGTGGGGAAGGTGTCCAAGTCTGACCTTGCCCCTAGATATTCCTGCACCATGTTTATCAGACGCTGGCGATGGTTGCTGGAACCGATCATACTTTGGGGCTGCGGACTAAAGAATTGTCTGAACGCATCGGTCAGACGGCCACCTTCCCCACCGCTCCTTCTTTGACTGGCCGAAGCCTCAGCAACTCGTTGTCCAGGACCAGGAGTTTGCAACCTCCCAGTCTCTGGGAACGCGTTGCACAGACCTTTCTGCAAGGCCTCCCGGAGTTGTCTCATCCTCTGCTCCCTCTGCGACGGTAACATAAGGTCCGCAACCTTACCCTTGTACCGTGGATCAAGGAGAGTGGCCAGCCAGTAATGGTCCCTCTCCTTGATCCGAAGAATACGAGGATCCTTCCGCAGACTTTGCAGGATCAGGGAGGCCATGCAGCGTAGGTTTGCTGAGGCATTCGCTCCGGAGTCCTCTGGGTCACTAAGGACGACATGATCCGCAGCCACCTCCTCCCAGCCACGTACAAGTCCACTGGTTTCTTGGGACTGTAAATCATCCCTAAAAGACTGCTGCTGATGATGCTGAGTGCCAGCCTCCACCTCCATGCTGACACAATCCTCCTCCTCCTCCTCCTCCTCCTCCTCCTCTTCCTGTGCGATGGGTGGGACAGAAGGAACACTGTCTGGGTAAAGGGGGCCTTGAGAGGCAAGGAAGTCCTCCTCTTCCTGCCTCTGTTCTGCCTCAAGTGCCCTGTCCATTATTCCACGCAGCGTGTGCTCCAACAGGTGGACAAGAGGTACAGTGTCACTGATGCATGCACTGTCACTGCTCACCATCCTCGTGGCCTCCTCAAATGGTGCCAGGACAGTGCATGCATCCCTGATCATGCCCCACTGGCGTGGAGAAAAAAAACCAAGCTCCCCTGACCCTGTCCTGGTGCCGTAGTCGCACAGGTACTCATTGATGGCCCTCTGCTGCGTGTGCAGCCGCTGCAGCATGGCCAACGTTGAGTTCCACCTGGTGGGCATGTCACATATAAGGCGGTTCTTGGGCAGGTTCAACTCCTTTTGCAGCTCAGCCAGGCGAGCACTGGCATTATAAGATCTGCGGAAATGCACACAGACTTTCCTGGCCTGCCTCAGGACATCCTGTAAGCCCGGGTACCTGCCCAAGAAGCGCTGCACCACCAGGTTAAGGACGTGAGCCACACAGGGCACATGGGTCAGTTGTCCCTGTCGGAGGGCGGAGAGGAGGTTGGTGCCATTGTCGCAAACCACCATTCCTGGCTTAAGCTGGCGTGGCGTCAACCACCTCTCGGCCTGGCCCTGCAGAGCAGACAGGACCTCTGCCCCAGTGTGGCTTCTGTCCCCCAAACACACCAGCGCAAGCACGGCATGGCATCTTTTTGCCTGCGTACTTGCGTAGCCCCGTGAACGGCTACGGAGCACCGCTGGTTCATAGGACAAACCACAGGAAGAGGCCATGGAGGAAGAAGAAGAGGAGGGGGTGGAGGAGAGAGGTGTGTCACAACCAGTAGTAGCATTTTGGAGGCGTGGCGGTGGGACAACCTCCAACACTACTGCACCTTGTCCTGAATCCTTCCCAGCTGCCAAAAGAGTGACCCAATGGGCCGTGAAAGAAAGGTAACGTCCCTGTCCATGCCTGCTGGACCATGAGTCAGCGGTAATATGCACCTTACCGCTGACCGCCCTGTCCAGCGAGGCCAAGACATTGCCTTCCACATGCCGGTAGAGAGCCGGAATAGCCTTCCGTGAGAAAAAGTGGCGTTTGGGAACCTGCCACTGAGGAACCGCACATTGCACAAACTCACGGAAGGGGGCCGAGTCTACCAACTGAAAAGGCAGCAGTTGAAGCGCTAGCAATTTAGCCAAGCTAGCATTCAACCGCTGGGCATGTGGATGGCTGGGAGTGAACTTCTTTCGACGGTCCAGCAGCTGGGGCAGGGAAATTTGCCTGCTAGAATCGGACGTCGGTGTACTGCTAGCAGAGTGGCCGCAAGTACTTGGCTGTGACACACCTAATTCTACACCTTCATTCCTCTCAGTGCATGTTTCAGAGAGGACTGAAGTTATAGTGGGGTTGGAGATCCCAGCTGATGCGGTGCAAGGAGAGGTCCGCTTTGTTCTTTGGTGTGGGTCTTTGAGGTAGGCTTGCCAACGAGCTGCATGGCAGGTCAACATATGTCTGGTCAGGCATGTGGTACCCAAGCGGCTGATGTTTTGGCCACGCGATATACGCTTGAGACATATGTTGCAAACAGCAGCTGTGCGATCTGATGCACTAGCCTCAAAAAAGGCCCACACCAAAGAACTTTTTGAATGACGGGCAGAGGCAGCGCCCTGCACAGGCGGAGCTCTGCGGTGTGATTCCGTCGGTGTACTGCCCTTACGCTGGCCACCAAAGGGCATCCTGCCTCGTTGGAGATGTGCCTCCTCCTCATCCTCCTCCTCCTCCTCTCTCCTATTAGGCACCCACGTGGAGTCAGTGACCTCATCATCCCCTCCCTCCTCATCACTGGAGCCAATCTGGCAGTATGCTGCAGCTGCTGGAACATGACTGCCAGATTGGTGTCCTTCTTGAGCATCCCCTCTGTCTGCTCTCACGCTACTGCCTTCCTCTAGCTGGGTTTCATCATCAGACCCTTCGAAACGCTGGGCATCCTCCTGGAGCATGTACCCAACACTGTGCTGAAACAGTTCGGGGGACTCCTCAGGAGGAGGACATGGTGGGTCTAGGGAAGGAGTGACTGATGATTTGTCTGACATTGATACCAGGGAAGACGACGCTTTGGCAGCTGCTTTTCCAGTACCCTGAGCCTGGGTGAGAGAGGATGAGGAGGAGGAGGAGGGCTTGGTCATCCACTCTACCAAGTCTTCGGCATGATGTGGCTCAACATGTCCAGCTGCCGAAAAGAAGGACAAGCGTGTCCCATGGCCATGTGCTGATGACAATGCACCGCGTCCACGACCAGCACTGTTGCCCCCAGACACAGAGCCTGCTTGCCCTCTTTTATTGCCTCCTGACTGTCTGCCTCTCCTTGTTTGCCTTCCAGACATTCTAATAGATGGCCTGCAGGGAGATGGGAAAAAAGCAATAAGGGCTACCTTCAGGTGTCCTTCTCTGTCCCTTGAAACAAGGACTTTCACAGTGAAATAAACTGACACTCTCCCTACCTACAGTTTTCTGTCCCTAGAATAAATGTTTTTTTTAAGCAAAATATAGCACAAGGAGAATTCACTCACTGTCCTTCCAGGTCCCTGGAAACAAGGACTTGCAGAGTGAAAGAAAAAAAACACTCTCCCTACCTACAGTTTTCTGTCCCTAGAAAAAATGTTTTTTTTAATCACAATATAGCACAAGGACAATTCACTCACTGTCCTTACAGGTCCCTGGAAACAAGGATTTGCAGAGTGAAATAAACTGACACTCTCCCTACCTACAGTTTTCTGTCCCTAGAATAAATGTTTTTTTTAAGCACAATATAGCACAAGGACAATTCACTCACTGTCCTTACAGGTCCCTGGAAACAAGGACTTGCAGAGTGAAAGAAACTGACACTGTCCCTACCTACAGTTTTCTGTCCCTAGAAAAAATGTTTTTTTTAATCACAATATAGCACAAGGACAATTCACTCACTGTCCTTCCAGGTCCCTGGAAACAAGGACTTGCAGAGTGAAATAAACTGACACTCTCCCTACCTACAGTTTTCTGTCCCTAGAATAAATGTTTTTTTTAAGCACAATATAGCACAAGGAGAATTCACTCACTGTCCTTCCAGGTCCCTGGAAACAAGGACTTGCAGAGTGAAAGAAAAAAAACACTCTCCCTACCTACAGTTTTCTGTCCCTAGAAAAAATGTTTTTTTTAATCACAATATAGCACAAGGACAATTCACTCACTGTCCTTCCAGGTCCCTGGAAACAAGGACTTGCAGAGTGAAAGAAACTGACACTGTCCCTACCTACAGTTTTCTGTCCCTAGAATAAATGTTTTTTTTAAGCACACTATAGCACAAGGACAATTCACTCACTGTCCTTACAGGTCCCTGGAAACAAGGACTTGCAGAGTGAAAGAAAAAAAACACTCTCCCTACCTACAGTTTTCTGTCCCTAGAAAAAATGTTTTTTTTAATCACAATATAGCACAAGGACAATTCACTCACTGTCCTTACAGGTCCCTGGAAACAAGGACTTGCAGAGTGAAAGAAAAAAAACACTCTTCCTACCTACAGTTTTCTGTCCCTAGAAAAAATGATTTTTTTAATCACAATATAGCACAAGGACAATTCACTCACTGTCCTTACAGGTCCCTGGAAACAAGGACTTGCAGAGTGAAATAAACTGACACTCTCCCTACCTACAGTTTTCTGTCCCTAGAATAAATGTTTTTTTTAAGCACAATATAGCACAAGGACAATTCACTCACTGTCCTTACAGGACCCTGGAAACAAGGACTTGCAGAGTGAAAGAAAAAAAACACTCTCCCTACCTACAGTTTTCTGTCCCTAGAAAAAATGTTTTTTTTAATCACAATATAGCACAAGGACAATTCACTCACTGTCCTTACAGGTCCCTGGAAACAAGGACTTGCAGAGTGAAATAAACTGACACTCTCCCTACCTACAGTTTTCTGTCCCTAGAATAAATGTTTTTTTTAAGCACAATATAGCACAAGGACAATTCACTCACTGTCCTTACAGGTCCCTGGAAACAAGGACTTGCAGAGTGAAAGAAAAAAAACACTCTCCCTACCTACAGTTTTCTGTCCCTAGAAAAAATGTTTTTTTTAATCACAATATAGCACAAGGACAATTCACTCACTGTCCTTCCAGGTCCCTGGAAACAAGGACTTGCAGAGTGAAAGAAACTGACACTGTCCCTACCTACAGTTTTCTGTCCCTAGAATAAATGTTTTTTTTAAGCACACTATAGCACAAGGACAATTCACTCACTGTCCTTACAGGTCCCTGGAAACAAGGACTTGCAGAGTGAAAGAAAAAAAACACTCTCCCTACCTACAGTTTTCTGTCCCTAGAAAAAATGTTTTTTTTAATCACAATATAGCACAAGGACAATTCACTCACTGTCCTTACAGGTCCCTGGAAACAAGGACTTGCAGAGTGAAAGAAAAAAAACACTCTCCCTACCTACAGTTTTCTGTCCCTAGAAAAAATGTTTTTTTTAATCACAATATAGCACAAGGACAATTCACTCACTGTCCTTACAGGTCCCTGGAAACAAGGACTTGCAGAGTGAAATAAACTGACACTCTCCCTACCTACAGTTTTCTGTCCCTAGAATAAATGTTTTTTTTAAGCACAATATAGCACAAGGACAATTCACTCACTGTCCTTACAGGTCCCTGGAAACAAGGACTTGCAGAGTGAAAGAAAAAAAACACTCTCCCTACCTACAGTTTTCTGTCCCTAGAAAAAATGTTTTTTTTAATCACAATATAGCACAAGGACAATTCACTCACTGTCCTTACAGGTCCCTGGAAACAAGGACTTGCAGAGTGAAATAAACTGACACTCTCCCTACCTACAGTTTTCTGTCCCTAGAATAAATGTTTTTTTTAAGCACAATATAGCACAAGGACAATTCACTCACTGTCCTTACAGGTCCCTGGAAACAAGGACTTGCAGAGTGAAAGAAAAAAAACACTCTCCCTACCTACAGTTTTCTGTCCCTAGAAAAAATGTTTTTTTTAATCACAATATAGCACAAGGACAATTCACTCACTGTCCTTCCAGGTCCCTGGAAACAAGGACTTGCAGAGTGAAATAAACTGACACTCTCCCTACCTACAGTTTTCTGTCCCTAGAATAAATGTTTTTTTTAAGCACAATATAGCACAAGGACAATTCACTCACTGTCCTTACAGGTCCCTGGAAACAAGGACTTGCAGAGTGAAAGAAAAAAAACACTCTCCCTACCTACAGTTTTCTGTCCCTAGAAAAAATGTTTTTTTTAATCACAATATAGCACAAGGACAATTCACTCACTGTCCTTCCAGGTCCCTGGAAACAAGGACTTGCAGAGTGAAATAAACTGACACTCTCCCTACCTACAGTTTTCTGTCCCTAGAATAAATGTTTTTTTAAAGCACAATATAGCACAAGGACAATTCACTCACTGTCCTTAGAGGTCCCTGGAAACAAGGACTTGCAGAGTGAAAGAAAATAAACACTCTCCCTACCTACAGTTTTCTGTCCCTAGAAAAAATGTTTTTTTTTAAGCACAATATAGCACAAGGACAATTCACTCACTGTCCTTCCAGGTCCCTGGAAACAAGGACTTGCAGAGTGAAAGAAAAAAAACACTCTCCCTACCTACAGTTTTCTGTCCCTAGAAAAAATGTTTTTTTTAATCACAATATAGCACAAGGACAATTCACTCACTGTCCTTCCAGGTCCCTGGAAACAAGGACTTGCAGAGTGAAAGAAACTGACACTGTCCCTACCTACAGTTTTCTGTCCCTAGAATAAATGTTTTTTTTAAGCACACTATAGCACAAGCACAAAACACACTGACACTCTCCCTACCTATCCTTCTCTTTCCCTAAACTAAAGGAATCCAGGTTAAGCAAGAAAGAAATAACAGTCACTGTCCCTGCCTATGCTGCTCTATCCCTGCTCCGGAACACACTACACTAGGCCGCCGTGCTGGCGGCCTTTTATAGTGTGGGGCGTGTACTAAACACCCTCAGCAATAATTGGCCACAGGCATCCTGCCTGTGGCCAATCATTGCTCTCCTCGCTGCCGGCGCTGTGATTGGCCAAGCATGCGGGGTCACAGTGCATGCTTGGCCAATCACAGCGCCTGGATGACACTGCGATGGCGTAGTGCATTGTGGGCCGTTCGCGTCACTCGAATTTGGCGCGAACGGCCCAAATCGTTCGATCTTCGTCGAACGATCGAACAGCCGATGTTCGAGTCGAACGTATGTTCGACTCGAACACGAAGCTCATCCCTACTCTAAAGGTGAACGTTAAAAGTTACAGTGAAAGTTAATCTATACCTCTTAACTTTAACTGCTAACCTAACAGTACCTTAAGCCTAGGTACACACTGACAGTGGGAATGAAATGGTGTGAGATCAGCTGAACTTGCACCATTTCAATCCTGCATGTAAGTCCCGACTTGGGGGGGGGCGATTTCAGAGACATCTGTGTGAGTTTCTGTACATATGTCTATTGAAATCGCACCCCAAAGTCACCAAAAATAGTAGTACAAAAACTACTTTTGGGAATCGCATGCCAAATTGCTGCAATGTGAACCTGGGCCAAATCGAAATTTAAATTTAACCACTTGCCGACCAGCTCCTGTACATATTCGGTGGCAGGTTGGCTCTCCTGCGCAAATCGCTGTCTATGTACAGCGGCACCTTTAAGCCGATGGCCGCCCGGGATCGTGGGCACGAGAGCCAGAATGGGGATTTGTGTATGTAAACACACAAATCCTTGTTCTGACAGGAGAGTAGCGACAGATCTGCCATTTGCAATAATTGCGAACAGCGATATGTCTCCTCCCCCAGTCAGTCCCATCCCCTCCACAGTTATAAACACTAACTAGGGAACACATTTAACCCCTTGATTGCCCCCTAGTGTTAACCCCTTCCCTGCCAGTGACATTAACATAGTAATCAGTGCATTTTTATGGCACTGATCGCTGTATAAATGTCAATGGTACCAAAAATGTGTCAAAAGTGTCCGATTTGTCCGTTGAAATGTCGCAGTCCCGCTAAAAATCTCACCGCCATTACTAGTAAAAAAAAAAATAATAATAATAAAAATGCCATAAATCTATCCCCTATTTAGTAGACGCTATAACTTTTGCGCAAACCAATCAATATACCCTTATTGGGATTTTCTTTACCAAAAATATGTAGAAGAATACATATTGGCCTAAACTGATAAAGAAATTTGTTTTTTTTAAATGTATTTTTTGGATATTTATTATAGCAAAAATGGAAAAATATTTATATATTTTTTAAAATTGACACTTTTTATTTGTTTATAGCGCAAAAAAATAAAAACCACAGAGATGAGAAAATACCACCAAAAGAAAGCTCTATTTGTGGGGAAAAAAGGACGTCAATTTTGTTTGGTTACAACGTCGCACAACCACGCAATTGTCAGTAAAGCAATGCAGTGCCGTATCACAAAAAAATGACCTGGTCATTAAGGGGGCAAATCGTTTTGGGGCCGAAGTGGTTAAAGACCCTAACTCTGAAGATTGTTCCCTGCCAAGACCAAGACCTTAAGGGGTTGATTGATAAAGAATTATCCTAGCCATTCACCCAGAAAAATTACATATATATTCGCTCTGTGCAAAAAACAAATGTAATTAGGCTATATCCTGCACTGTTCGTATGTAAACTGTTAATTTAAAACTGAAAATACCGCATTTGATCACTAGATAAAACTAAGGGGTTGGTGTACTAAAACTGGTGAGTGCAAAATCTGGCGCAGCTGTGCATGGTGGCCAATCAGCTTCTAGCTTCAGCTTGTTCAATTACGCTTTGACCAAAAAAACCTGGAAGCTGATTGGTTTCTGGAGCTGCACCAAATTTTGCACTCTTCAATTTTAGTAAATCAACCCCCAAAGTATTATAGGAAATTCCAGTGATACTTAACTCTTATGGTAGACTAAATACAATAGTTTTTATTTTAAAATGATTTGCATTCAAACAGCACAGGATATAGACCATATACAATAGTTATAATAATAGTTATAATAATTTACACATTATTTTTTGCCTCATTTGCAGAGAACAAATGTATGTGAACATTTACTGGATGAACGGCTATGCAAATTCTTTATATAATCAACCTTCAAGTGATTCCTTAGTTTACATCCTTGAATTAGAGTTTGCCTGCAATTCACTTTGCATTTTTTGGTGCCAGAGGTTTCCAATTATCTACAATTTACAATATTTTTATGATTTTCTGAAATAACGTGTGTTTCTGAAGACACAACAATATCTTTAATATTATGGACTTTTCTGTCCAGGCTTTAGGGGTGGCCAATAGCTACCAATTCAAACATTTAAAAATCCACTATTAGAAATCACATTGTAACCATTTTATGTATCCAATATAAAAACGACAATACGTGGGCTTTGCTGCCAGAGGTAGGTGCCAGAAGACCAGATGCAACTGCTGGCATGGTTCTCCGAGCTGATTCAGTGTTAACCAGCATACAGGAATCACGGCATAATAAAGTGCAGATTGTTGGCAGGTATGGGTTACGATCAAGATTTATTATTAAAATTGACTATTGTTCATAAAAAAAATAGCTGGCTATGGCAGAAGGATTGGCAATGCTGAGTCTTCCAGAACAAATGTATCCTTTTCTAACATGTTCGATGGAGAGCAAAGACATCTGTTGATCATTTTGAAAGATGACAAGCATTGTTCCAAATGTGGATGGTTTAAAATATTTCCTTCCTTAATTTGCAAGTCATCCAAAAAAAAGAAAGAAAAAAAAAAGAAGATAAAACACAGACAAAAATAGCTTAGCTTTTCTCACAATGTAGAACCTACAGTGCCTTGCAAAAGTATTCACCCCCTTGGAATTTTTGGCTTCCCTCTGCGACGGCAAGATAAGGTCCGCAACCTTACCCTTGTAACGTGGATCAAGGAGGGTTGCCAGCCAGTAATGATCCCTCTCCTTGATACCATGAATACAGGGATCCTTCCGCAGGCATTGCAGGATCAGGGAGGCCTTGCAGCGTAGGTTTGCATAGGCATTCGGTCTGGAGTCCTCTGGGTCACTAAGGACGACATGATCCGCAGCCACCTCCTCCCAGCCACGTACAAGTCCATGGGTTTCTTGGGACTGTAATTGATCCCTTGAAGACTTCTGCTGATGCTGAGTGCTAGGCTCCCCCTCCATGCTGACACAATCCTCCTCCTCCTCCTCTTCCTGTATGATAGGCGGGCCAGCAGGAACACTGTCTGGATAAAGGGGCCTTGAGAGGTAAGGAAGTCCTCCTTCTTCCTCCCTCTGTTCTGCCTCAAGTGCCCTGTCCATTAATCCACGCAGCGTGTGCTCCAACAGGTGGACAAGAGGGACAGTGTCACTGAAGCATGCACTGTCACTGCTCACCATCCTCGTGGCTTCCTCAAATGGTGACAGGACAGTGCATGCATCCCTGATCATGACCCACTGGCGTGGCAAAAAAAACAAGCTCCCCTGACCCTGTCCTCGTGCCATGTTGGCACAGATACTCATTGATGGCCCTCTGCTGTGTGTGCAGCCGCTGCAGCATGGCCAATGTTGAGTTCCACCTGGTGGGCATGTCACAGATTAGGCGGTTCTTGGGCAGGTTAAATTCCTTTTGGAGGTCAGCCAGCCGAGCACTGGCATTATATGACCGGCGGAAATGCACACAGACTTTCCTGGCCTGCTTCAGGACACCTTGTAAGCCCGGGTACCTGCCCAAGAACCGCAGCACCACCAAGTTAAGGATGTGAGCCAAACAGGGCACATGGGTCAGTTGTCCCTGTCGGAGGGCAGAGAGGAGGTTGGTGCCATTGTAGCAAACCACCATTCCTGGCTTAAGCTGGCGTGGCGTCAACCACCTCTGAGCCTGCCCCTGCAGAGCTGACAGAATCTCTGCCCCAGTGTGGCTCCTGTCCCCCAAGCACACCAGCTCAAGCACCGCATGGCATCTTTTTTCCTGCGTACTTGCGTAGCCCCTTGAACGCCTACGGAGCACCGCTGGTTCTGAGGACAAATCAGCACAGGAAGAGGCCATGGAGGAAGAAGACGAGGAGGGGGTGGAGGAGAGAGGTGTGTCAGAATCACCACTAGTAGCATTTTGGTGGCGTGGTGGTGGAACAACCTCCAGCACTACTGCACCCTGTCCTGCATCCTTCCCAGCTGCCTACAGAGTCACCCAATGTGCCGTGAAAGATAGGTAATGTCCCTGTCCATGTCTGCTGGACCTTAACTCTGACCGCCATGTCCAGCGAGGCCAAGACATTGCCTTCCACATGCCGGTAGAGATTCGGAATCGCCTTCTGTGAAAAAAGTGGGGTTTGGGAACCTGCCACTGAGGAACCGCACATTCCACAAACTCACGGAAGGGGGCAGAGTCTACCAACTGAAAAGGCAGCAGTTGAAGTGCTAGCAATTTAGCCAAGCTAGCATTCAACCGCTGGGCATGTGGATGGCTGGGAGCGAACTTCTTTTGGCGGTGCAGCAGCTGGGGCAGGGAAATTTGCCTGGTACAATCTGACGTTAGTGTACCGATAGCAGATTGCCGGCAAGTACTTGGCAGTGACACACCTAATTCTACACCTTCATTCCTCTCAGTGAAGGTTACTGAGAGGACTGAAGGTATAATGGGGTTGGAGATCCCAGCTGATGAGGAGCAAGGAGAGGTCCGCTTTGTTCTTTGGTGTGGGTCTTTTATGTACGCTTGCCAACGGACTGCATGGCAGGTCGACATATGTCTGGTCAACCATGTGGTGCCCAAGCGGCTGCTGTTTTGGCCATGCGAGATACGCTTCAGACATATGTTGCAAATAGCAAAGGGGCGATCTGCTGCACACATCTCAAAAAAGGCCCACAACACACCAAAGAACTTTTGGAATAACGTGCAGAGACAGCAGCGCCCTGCACATGCGGAGCTCTGCAGTGTGATGCAGTCGGTTGGCTGCCCTTAAGCTGGCCCCTGGAGGGCATCCTGCCTCTTTGGAGATGTGCCTCCTCCTCCTCTCTCCTATCAGGCACCCACGTAGAGTCAGTGACCTCATCAGCCCCTCCCTCCTCATCACTGGAGCAAACCTGGCAGTATGCTGCAGCTGGGGGAACATGACTGCCAGTTTGCTGTTCTTCTTGGGCACCCCCTCTCTCTGGGCTCACGTTACTGCCTTCCTCAAGCTGGGTACCATCATCGGAGACTTCAAAACGCTGCGCATCCTCCTGCAGCATGTACCCAACACTGTGGTCAAACAGTTCGGGGGACTCCTCAGGAGGACATGGTGGGGCTAGGGAAGGAGTGACTAAAGCCATTGAGCCGAGGAAAGAGGCCGCTTTGGCAGACAAAGTACCCTGAGGCTGGGTGAGAGAGGATGAGGAGGATGAGGATGGCTTGGTCATCAACTCTACCAATTCTTCAGCATGTTGCTGATGAGGATGCACCGTGTCCACGACCAGCACTGTTGCCTCTATGACACAGAGCCTGCTTGCCCTCTTTTATTGGCCTGTGTGTGTTTGCCTCTCCTTGTTGGCCTTCCAGACATACTTTATTTGATGTATTGGAATAGGTAGGTACACAAGGAATTGTCTGCAGTCAGCTTTAACTGCACACTGTGGCCAGTATACAGTACACTGACTGAAAATACTGCAGCTGCCTTCCTGTGGTATTATTAGGAAGAGAACACCAGCAATTGTCTGCAGTCAGCTTTAGTTGCACACTGTGCACAGGATACAGTACACTGACTGAAAATACTGCAGAGGGGCAAGGTCCACAGTCGGTAGGACAGCCTTTGCCTCCTTGCGCTCTGAATTGGGACTACACGATGTCTGGCGGGAGAGACATGATGGGGAGAGATGCTATTAGTGCCATTCCGCTTCACATGGTGGACTCTCCCGGATCGACATGGGTCTAGGAAACAAGGTTTTAATGCAGAGGGTAAGGGACTCCGCCTATGAGCCAAGATTATTGTCAGATCACTCTCCATTTTGGGTACAGCTAGATATTACTGCTACATCGGGCCGCCCATTGTGGAAAGTGAACCCTTTTTGGCTGACCCTGTTCCCATCCCCAGATGAGACCGTGGGGGCATTGCAGGAATTCTTATATTTTAACAGGGGATCGGCTAGTGCGGCGGTTGTATGGGACTCACTTAAAGCTTTCTTGAGGGGACGTCTCATTAGAGAAATTACAGGTATTAAAAAAGGCTCTAGGAAATGGGAGAACAAAGTACGAGATGAAATGAAAGCTAGAGAACAGGCACTGGTAGCAGACCCCTCCCAAGCTAATCATGACTCCTGGAATGAGGCGCAATCTTTTTTTTCTCATTATAAGTTTATTGAAGACAAGATAGAGATGGGAAAAAAAAAACAGAACAGAACATTTGCAGATGCAGCTGCACATTAGGTACAATTATCCACAAATTAGGCAAGTCAGAATTCAACAGAGTATCTGTGACCACAATATTCTAACTCAAGGTGACCAGGGGACGTGAGCATCGGATATATTGGAGAAAAAAAAAACAAAACAAAAAGAAAGACATGGTCACAAGTTCAGCTGGAGCCACGAGGGTGACTGTTGAAATGAGTTACTAATAGGACTTATGGTTAATCTAGGATGTGGTCTTTGAATATCAATTATGAGGGGCAACCGCGTTCACAGCATATAAGAAGAGAAAAAAAAAATGGAAAACATATACAGAACAGAGAATAGAGAGCTAAAAGGTGGGGGGGGGGGGATGGCCAGAGCCCTGGCCCGAGAAAAGGTAAAGAGAAAAGAAAACCCTTGGCCTCAAAGATACTGCCGCAAACCAGAGGGGGAATGCAGGGGCGGGAGACATCCATGTATCTCCTACTCCGCCCTCTCACAGGGATCCCCGGGAGGTGAGGCAGACATAATATCTGAGTAAACAGTAGAATACCTGAATATTAGCCATGGTTGCCAGATAGTGCAAAATTTATCCACCGCATCGGTGGCTTGAGTCAAGGTCTCCTCCATCTCGCAAACCTCAGAAACCCTTTTCAGCCACTCAGCAGTGGAAGGAGCCCTCTGTGATCTCCAGTAGAGCGGGATCAAGGACTTAGCCGCATTTAGCAGATGTCTCGTTAAGGAGTTTTTGTACCTCCCCAAAGAGACATTCGTGATGTGGAGCAGGCAGGAGGCCGCATTCAACAAGATCTTGGTTTCGGTGATCTGCGAGATCAGAAGTTTGACCCTCTCCCAGAATGGAGAAATTCGTGGGCATTGCCACCAAATGTGGAGCAACGTACCCACTTCTTGATGGCATCTCCAGCAGGTGGCTGGTATCTGTGGGTTCCATCTATGTATCTTGGCTGGGGTATTGTACCAGTGTGTCAACAGTTTAAATGCCGTTTCCTGCGTCTTAGTACTTATAGAGCACTTATGAGTCAAAATACATGCATACCTCCATTGTTTGGGGGAAATCTCCATCTGAAGCTCCTCCGCCCATCTCGCTCTGAGTTTATCTACGGACGTGTATTTTAAATTTTGTAGCCACGAGTAATTCAATGATGTAGTTCTCACACTTGTGTCCCCCAGCTGACAAATCGACTCAAAGGCCTCTAGAGGTCTATGTAATTTGCTCCTGACAGACTTATTCCCCAGGTAGCTACGTAGTTGGAGATACTCCCAAAGGGTCATGTGTGGAAGTTGTGCATCAGTTTTAAGTACCGTCCTGTCTTTCACTGCTCCCCCCGTAATGCAGTCGCCTACCAACAGAGGTTGAAGGCGAGTCTTGGATTGGTAATGTGGGTTGTTTAGACCTGGGACAAAGTCGGGGTTATCTTTCAGTGGCGTCAGGGGACTAGGTTGTGAGGAAAAGGAAAGGTTATTTGGTCAGATTGTAGAAGAGTCTTAGCGTGCTACCAGTAAGGGGGTGATGTTTGAGACTGCTCGGTAAGCTATTCCAAGGGATCCATGGGGCAAATTTAAGGGGAACGGGGGATAGTGCTTCCTCTAGAGAGACCCAATCTTTAGCTGCCCCATGACAATGCCAATCGACAATCCTAGTCAAGTGAGTGGCTTGGTAGTAGGACCTAAAGTCTGGTATTCCCATTCCACCCTGAACTTTAGGCTTCATCAGGTACGCGAACCTGATCCTGGGCTTTTGCGAGTTCCATAGAAATCTTAGGAGAACGCTCCTGATTGTAGTGAAAAAGGAAGCAGGTATCTGAAGTGGGATGGCATGCAAGAGGTAGAGCAGTCTGGGGAGGATAGTCATCTTAATTATGGCCGCACGACCAAACCAAGAGAAGTAACCCGACTGCCATCTAAGTAAGTCTTCTCTGACTCTCTTAAGGAACTCCGGGAAATTACAACCAAACATGTCTCCCAATCTAGGCGTGAGCCAAATTCCCAAATATTTCAGGGCCTTCGGTTCCCATCTGAAGGGGGAGGCTGCCACCACCCGATTCAGCAATCGCTCAGGAAGTGAGACATTCAGGGCTTCCGACTTAGAGTAATTTATCTTAAGATTGGAAACGTAGCTATAATTGGCAAACTCCTGCATCAGATTTGGCAAGGAGATTATAGGGTTAGATAAAAAGAAAAGCAAATCATCCGCGTAGGCGGCCACTTTGTACTCTTTAGTCGACACTCTGAAGCCCTGGATGTCTGCATTAGCTCTAACCATTCTAAGAAAGGGCTCAAGGGATAAAATGAACAGGAGAGGGGACAGGGGACATCCCTGTCTTGTGCCATTAGTTATCAGTACGTTATCTGAAAAGGTACCGTTGATTTTTAATCGAGCCGTTGGGGACTGGTATAAAGCAGAGATCCTGGCTAGCATATGTGGCCCCAGTCCTATCTTCGTGCAAGTGGCTAGCATAAAGTCCCAGGCCACGCGGTCGAAGGCCTTCTCCGCATCCGTGGATAGGAGAAGGCCCTCTATCTTCCCAGCATAAGCCGCATTAGACAATAGCATTGCCTTGATCACGTTGTCTTTAGCCTCTCGGCCAGGCATGAAACCCACCTGATCCGGGTCGATAAGATTTGACAACATGGGACTTAATCTGGAGGCCAGGATCTTTGCGTACAATTTGACGTCTAGGTTTAATAGTGAAATCGGGCGGTAGCTGGAGCACTCCGCTGGGTCTTTGCCCGGTTTGTGAATCACTGTGATATAGGCCGAAAGAAAGTCTGGGGTGACCCGTCTGGGAGCAGACAATGAGTTCAACGCAGCTGTAAGTGGTGCTACTAGAAGCTGAGAGAAAGTCTTATAATAGATAGAGGTGTAGCCATCAGGGCCAGGACTTTTACCCAATTTCAGCTGCTTAATGGCGAGTTCAACCTCTGAGGACGAGAGTGGCTCCTCCAAAAGTGCAATGTCCGAGTCAGAAAGAGCAGGCATTTCACTTTTAGTTAAGTATTCCTCCACCATCTGAGCCCTATCACCCCCCGGAGTCCCTCCTTTGTGTTGAGGTGGGAGGTTATATAACTTTGTGTAGAAATCATGAAAATGTTGTGCTATCGCTTCCGTGGCCACATCCAGCTTACCATCATGTCTCCTGATGCCCGAAATTAGGTTTCTAGCATTCTGTTCTCTCAGTGCCCTCGCAAGGAGCTTACTAGGTTTGTTCCCAAACTCATAATAGATTTTCTTTTTGAAAAATAAAAGACGCCTTGATCTAGTATCAAAGAGCTGTTGGAGGTCTTTCCTGAGATCTAGAAGCTCAGTCGCCGTGATCGTGCTAAGAGACTGTTTATGGAGGTTTTCTAATTGTTTGATTTTACTCGTTAGGGTGGCTATTTGTTCCTCCCTTTCCCTTTTCCGGATTGAACCCATTCTAATAGGTTCCCCTCTCAGGGTACATTTGTGAGCCTCCCAGACCACTAGTGGATCCATACCTGGGGTGGAGTTCTGCTGAAAGAAGTCCTTGATTGAGGAGGTCAAGGTCATTAGTAAGTCAGGGTCTGTTAGTAAGGACGCATTCAGACGCCACGACTGGGAGTGTGAGGGGGGGGTAAGTACATTCAAGGTTAATGAGATTGGCGCATGGTCCGAGAAAGACTTGAAGCCTATATGTGTCTCTGAGACTCGGGTTAAGTCCCGTTGGGATATGAAGAGGTAGTCAATGCGGGAGTGTCTGTTGTGTGGAGGTGAGAAGAACGTGAAGCCTTTACCTTCAGGATGATCAAACCGCCACGTGTCAATAAGTTGTAAGCTTTGGAGTAAGGTCTTGATCCTTTTGAGGATCCTGTAAGTAATGCAGGTTTTCCCATTAGAGGTGTCAATGGACGTATTGAGAGGGACATTGAAGTCGCCCCCCAAAATCAAGCAGCCCGATGTAAATCCCAGGAGCTCCCGCACAATATGTTGGCAGAAGGTCACATGGGACCTATTCGGGAAATATACATTGGCCAGTGTCAGAGGCGTGTTGTTGTATAGGCCCTTCAGAAAAACAAATCTACCCTTGGGGTCTATTAGCTTCTCCTGCAAGGTAAAAGGGGCGTTTTTGCTGACCAGGGTGGTGACACCTTTTGCCTTGGAGTCGTCATTGGTAGCGTGGTATGCTTCTGTAAAAAAGGCGTTTGTCAGACTGGGGACATGATGTGTTCTAAAGTGGGTTTCCTGTAAAAACACAAAGTGTGGTCTACATTTCTTGAGCTCCCGTAATAGCGTGGAGCGTCTCTCGGGAATATTCATACCTTTAACATTGTGTGAAATCACGAGCGGACCTCGGCCGAGGTCGGAGTAGGCCATGTTGAAGGATCAGAGCGAGACGAGCCGGAGTATGCCTAAAAGACAAAACTGTCACAGTATAGTCAACAGCAGTACCCCAGAGTAAACCAAAGGCCAAATATATTCTAAACCAGAAAAGTATAAGAGAGAGAGGAAAGAGGGAGATAAGAGAAATGGGAGATGGCAGAGAGAATCAGAGAATTCCCTGATCAGGCAGAACACACTGTCCTGAATAAGGAGTAAATTAGTGTGTCCAGGTCTGAACTGGCAGTCCCGGGCACACTTGTTGGGGAGAGCGGGAGGCGCCCAACTACGAGGGCCTGGACTGGACAACAACCTTCGACTATTCCAATCCAGAAAAAGAAAAAATGTAAACGTAACACACAGCAAGGTATAGAAAAACAAATAAATGTAGTGCAACATGACACACACACACAGCCTGCATGGAAAACAACAAACTGAAATATGCTGGTTCGAACCTGAGTTCAGAACATAACATATCCACCCAACCCAGTAAGAGAGTTCACAACTTAATCAGTGGGCATTAAACATCTCAGGAGAGTTGATCAGTGGCAGCCAGGGGTCGCCCCCTCCCTATCTAAACATAAAGAAAAGTAGGCCCCCACCCGAATCCAGTCCCCCCAGTAACCCCAGGGGACCCCACTGAAGCTTAATATCAAAAAAGAGTTCAACGTCAGGTGCATCCGGGTGTGAGGACCGGCAATTAAGAGCCCACATTATATTCGGAGACTTGGGGAAGGATGAGGGGACGGCATCAAAGGCAATGTCCCGGAAGGGGGGTGGGAGAGGCGGAAAGGGGGGGGTAGGAATGAGGGGGGAATGAAGGGAGGGGGGAGGTGGGGGGGAGGGGGCAAGGAGGGGAGGGAGAGGGTGGGGGGGGTGTAGAGAGGGGGGAAGGGAGAGGAGGAGAGGGGGATGGGTAGGAGGGGAGAGGGAGGGAGGGTAGGAGGGGAGAGGGAGGGAGGGGAGAGGAGGGGGATGGTGGGGGGAGGGAGGGGGGAGGGAAGGAGGGGGAAGGAGGGAGAGGGGGGGAAGGAGGAGGGGGTGGTGGGGGAGGGAGGAGGGGGGAGGGGGGAGGTGAGGGGGGTACGAGACCCCAGGGCATCACTGCAAGGCGCATGAAGTTGTTCGCTCCCAAGTTAGCTGAATCTAGTCAATCAAACATTCAAGCCCTGGCGAGAGCATAACTGGAATCTGCCTCAGAAAAGAGTGAACTGGGAAAAATGAACATCAAACGGAGCAGAGAGGGACTCAAAAGTCCTGGTTTATGCTTCCACTTGGTCTCTGCGAACATCCCTCGATGATCTAGGTGTTCCAGCCAAGGAGCCTCCAGGGCGATACGGCTTCTGCTTCTTAGAGAGCCTCTTGTCTGGAGTAGAGTGAGGAGATCTTGAGGGTGATCTGTCACGGGGTGGATCCTGGAATTCTGCATACCAATCGGGTAAGGAGATTGGATCCAATCCCAGAGCTTCACAGAAGTCAGGTAAATCATCTGGTTCGCGCAAAACGTGCTGGAATCCATTGAAATAGACTGTTAAGGCGAATGGGAACTTCCAAGTGTATTTCAAATCGCACTCCCTTAATTTCTCCAGCAGAGGGCGCAAAGCTCTTCTGTTTCGCAGGGTGATCTGCGAGAGATCCTGAAACAATAAGATGTGGGCCCCATTAAACACAATCTGTTCTTTTCTCCTGGCCTTGCGCATAATCTCCTCCTTCAGAGTGAAACTCTGAAGGCAGCAAACAATGTCACGGGGAGGCGCAGAATCCGGGCCCTTAGGTCTAAGTGCTCTGTGTGCTCTTATGAATTCAATCTCTGTTTCTTTCTGCCGTTCAAGCACGCTATTGAATACTCTCTGTAGGGCAGGGATGATTTGGGGGGGTTCCACAGACTCCGGGATCCCTCTCACACGGACATTGTTTCTCCTCCCCCTATTGTCCAAATCTTCCAAATGTCTGTTTATTTCAATAAAGTGGTGATTGTGGGATAGATTAATCTTCTCTAGCCGGCGAATCGCCTTGTCCCTGTGCTTCCCTGCAGACTCTGCCGCCGCCATTTTCTCATTCAGGGACAACAGGTTTGATTTCAAGTCCGTAATGGCGGCGGAGAATGTGGACTTGATGTCAGCCGCGATCACGGACATTGCTGCGAGCGTGACGGGCTGATCGGGGAGTGCTGAGCTCCTACCTGTGTCCTCAGGAGCAGACTGGGAGTCCTCGCTGTACTCCTCCTCGAGCTGGTCCGGCGCCATTTTAGGTTTCCCCATGTTGTTGCTGCGGGTCCCTGTTTGAGCTTTAAACAGGTCTGGGATGTTCCGCGAAGTGGTGGTGGAGGACCCTCGCCTCGAGCGTGAGTTTGGGGTGTTGTATAGCCGCTTGCCCGGCATCTGAGGTCGTTGGGTCGGGTGGATTAGCAGGTGCAGGCTGCGTGTGTGCCGGAGCTCTCCTACTGTGCGACCATGTTCGTTGCGCGCCAAGCCACGCCCCCGAGGCACAATCTTTATACAACTCTGTTTTGTTAACAGCAGCAGAGAAGAGGAGATATTTTCATCAGCAGAGTTATTTTGAGGAAGGGGAAAAAACGGGTCATCTTCTTGCCTTGGTGGCTAGGGAACAGCGGGACTCTTCTGGAATTCAGGCTATAAGAGTGGGGTCTGGGGAAACACACACTCTTGGCTCTGAAATCTTAGATGACTTCCATCAGTTTTATAGGGATTTATATTCCTCTAAAACTAATTATACGGAGTCAGAACTGGCCCGGTTTTTGCAAACTTGCCCGTTCCCCCAACTGTCAGAGGTAGATAGGGAGATGTTAAACCTCCCTATTACATTGACAGAATTTAAAGATTCCCTAGATGAAGCCCCGCACCATAAGTCCCGAGGCTCGGATGGATTACCGGCGGAGGTGTACTCCCAGTATGGAGAGATTCTTCTTCCACCCTTACTGGAGGCCATATCAGAGGCAGCAGTGACAGGTAGCCTGCCAGAAAGTATGCAAGAAGCTATAATAATAGTACTCCCCAAGCCAGGCAAAGACAAGCTCCAGCTAGACTCTTATCGCCCGATCTCTTTATTGAATATGGATGTCAAGCTTTTGGCTAGAGTTCTGGCTACGAGACTATCCAAGGTGATTGATAAGCTAATCCATAGAGATCAATCTGGATTTATACCAACACGTTCAACGGCAGATAATATACGACGGCTGTACTTAAATTTACAGGTGCCGGTGGATAACCCGGGGGGTAAGGCCATTCTGTCGCTGGATGCTGCTAAAGCATTCGATAGTGTGGAGTGGCCCTACCTCCTGGAAATCCTGACAAGATTTGGATTGGGGAAAAAATTCATAACATGGGTGAAGGTACTTTACTCCAAACCGAGAGCCAGACTCCGTATCAATAACAATCTTTCTTCCTCATTTGAGGTACATAGAGGTACCAGGCAGGGGTGTCCGTTATCCCCACTGCTGTTTGCTTTGGCGGTCGAACCCCTGGCTATCTTGATTCGTACTGCGTCGGAGGTGGTCGGATTTCGTAGGGGTCAAAGGCAGGAAAAAATCTCCTTATATGCGGATGATGCACTTATTTATCTGGGGGATACGGCCGCATCGTTGCAAACAGTGATGGGTATCATAGGAGATTTCGGAGGTTTTTCAGGTTTCACTATAAACTGGTCTAAATCAACAATAATGCCCATAGATCCGTTGACAGAACCACTACCAGCTGGTGCAGAGCAGATCGCCATAACCAAGAACTTTAAATATTTGGGGGTAGTGGTATCCCCGGATCCAGCGGAATATCTTCAGCTGAATCTGGGCCCACTACTGGAAAGACAGAGAGGGAAATGCAATAGCTGGTGCAAGCTCCCTCTGTCAGTGGTGGGACGGGCAAATTTAATAAAAATGGTATGGGCCCCACAGTTATTATATGTTTTTCACAACTCCCCTATGTGGATCCCAAATAAATGGTTCAAACGAATAGATACCCTGATGCGGGATTTGATATGGAAAAAAAAAGATAGCCAGGATAAGCTTAACCACCCTGCAATATAGTAAGGACAGGGGGGATTGGCAGTACCCCACCCCAAAATGTATTTTTTGGCCTCACAGTTCCAGCAGTTGGCGGGATGGGGCAGGGAAGAAAAAGAGGATCCTACAAGTATCCTGGTGACTACGGTGGCTCCTACACTAAAGGCAGCATCTCATTTGGAGATGGACTTGCCTAGTATACCACACTCTGCACCTACGGGTATTCTCCTTAAAAAGGTCTGGGGGGAGATCCGGAAGGCTTTGAGGTTAAGGGGCCCACTGCCCTTTACCCCGATATGGCAAAACCCTAGATACCCAGAGTTACAGGACCTAGAGGGCTTTATCTCCTGGAAAGAGAGAGGGATTTGTTTTTTTTCGCAACTGTACGAGGGAGAAGTGTTAAAAACATACGAACAGATGTGCCAGGGGAGTAAAAGGGAAAAATTTAAATGTCACTGTTGTACTGTAAATTGATTAGTTTTTTTTTTTATGGACACGAATTTTAATCATTTTTTTTTTCATGCCGTTAAAAATGCCATTAAAAAAAATGGCCATTAAAAATGATCGTGTGTAGGCTCCAGAGCATTTTTAACGACGTGAAAAACGGCCATTAAAAATTTCGAACATGCTCTCTTTTTTCACGTCGTTTTTCATGTCGTTTTTTTTAACGACGTGAAAAACGATAGTGTGTATGCTTTAACGACGTGAAAAAAAACGCGCATGCTCAGAATCAAGTATGAGACAGGAGCGCTTGTTCTGGTAAAACTAGCGTTCGTAATGGAGATAGCACATTCGTCACGCAGTCACGGACTGAAAAGCACGAGACTGAAAAGAGCGAATCGTCGCTCAACAAACTTTACTAACATGAAGGGTGGCGTCATTAGAACGGAACTTCCCCTTTATAGTGCCGTCGTACGTGTTGTACGTCACTGCGCTTTGCTTGATCGTTTTTTTAAATGATCGTGTGTACGCAAGACAGGCTTGAGAGGAAACATGAAAAAAAACGACGTGAAAAACGGCAAGAAAAAAAATGGCAAGAAAAACGATTGTGTGTATGGGGCATAAGACTAAATGCACAAATCACATGTATTGATTGAGCAAATGAAAAATAAAAGGATTTAAAAAAAGAAAATACTGCAGCTGCCTGCCTGTGGTGTTATTAGGAAGAGAACACCAGCAATTTTCTGCAGTTAGCTTTAGTTGCACACTGTGCACAGGATACAGTACACTGACTGAAAATACTGCATCTGCCTGCCTGTGGTATTATTAGGAAGAGAACACCAGCAATTGTCTGCAGTTAGCTTTAGTTGCACACTGTACACAGGACATTGTTATTGTAGACTTTGGAAGAATTTACTTCCAGGTGCTGGCAATGCATGAAAATGCATTAAATGCACCATAAGAGCATTTTCATGTGCTTCCATGGACTTCAAGGGGCCAGGAAACACAACAAAATGCATTAAAAAAAAACAGGCAAGCCTCGTTTTTTTAAGCACACCAAAACATAGCACACAGAATGAGTGCTTTGGATTCAATGTATTTTTTTATTACACATGCATTTTTGTTCATTCTAAAGTGCACGGATAAACGTAAAGGTGTAAATTAAGCCTGATGAGTCAGTATGACAGCTAGCATTTCCAGAATGAGAAGACAGCCATGCTGGTCTCAATATTTTTCCAGTACAGACAACTACAGTCAGATTAGTTGGAGATTATTTCTGATTGGTCGCTGTGTTACTGCCTTTAGTACCCTGCTGTTTACCAGTGGCAAAGGGACAAGCAGAAAGATTGTTCCTGTTCATTGTGGCCTGTAGTACCTACAAGGGCCCTATATGCACGTGCATTGTCCTTCAAAGTAACCTTGAGCAATAGTGTCGTTAAGTTGCTTCTTCTGGAGGAGAGAAGATATTTGCAAGGTAGAAACAACTAGAGGAACTGAGGAGGGTGCAAAAGCGGGCTGGGGAGTTATAGCACAGAAGGTAATACATTAGCTGCAAGGAAAGTTTAGGGTTGAGGTTACTAAACCCAGGACACTGAATTCACTATATATGGTCTCCCACAATACACAGAACATGGAAATGCAATTATTTTAGCAAATATAAACTGCTAAATACATTTTCTTATTAGCAGTATATAGCAGTATAGTTCCTGGTTAAAGCTTGTAGGAGGAGTTTTCATACTGCACTGAGCTGTCCTATCAGGATTCAGGACCCCTGACCCTCTGTCTGGACAGTGCTGATTGGCCCTGTGCTGATCACATGCACTCTCCCAAGAAAGAAAATCTCTCTAGCAATACACACCAAACTGAGCATGTGCAGCCTGACTCCATAGAGTTTGTGTTATCCAGACCTGTTTTGAAGTCAGTGGAAGAGGATTAGGATCTGTGCATACATAATCAAATAGCCTTTTTACACAATGCAGAGGATTAACCCCTTAGGTTCCACAGTGAGTATTACAAGCATGCTTTACTGCATATACAGACTGGTTTTACTGTTGTGGGTTTAGTAATACTTTAAGTCTGGGGTAGTAAGCATGGCATTTAAATTCAGGTTCCCTGGCTCATATCTTACCCTGGGGTCCATACAGGTCAGACCAAGCCACATCTTCCTTCCATACAGAAATATCCTGAAGGTTCTTTTTAAGATAATTTTCAGACATCAAAATTTGTGCTTTTCAAACCATTGGGGAAATGCTAAACTTCAAGTGATCCAGTTTTTATAAATAGATCACAGGGAGCACAAACGCAAAATTATGAGTTTGGTTCTGTTAAAAAAATATACCCCACATGTTAAAAATATGCATTGTTGGAGATCCACAGATACTGAAGTTTAGAAAAAACATCTGAGCCAACACCTATTTAAACTGATATAGAAGAGTAATTATAAATAATTAGGCAAGATCATTACAGAGCCCCTTTGCTCTCCAGTCAACAAACTAATATGATATGATGCAACTGATATGATCTTACCACAGAGACTTTTGCTGGCATGGCAAACCTGGCAGTATATGGAAGACAGGGTCATATTCACCATGGGGCACTTCAGACCTATGCCTACAGGAAACCCATAGACATGAGATGACAGCTGCCCAATACAGACCTTTTTGTCATGCCTAGCTCTTAAGACGGTTTTCTACTTTTCTCATGAACAGTCAATTGATTCTAAATACGTTTGGACCCTACTGTTCCTCACCGCCCCCACCCAATTTTCCTTAAGGGTACTTGTAAGCTCAGCAGAGCCAAGTTTGCAAGTTGACGTATCTTGAAGTATTATAGTGGAGGGCACACCTTAAATGTTGGATTATTCTGGTTGAACCCCCCTCTTATGCTTAGGGACAAAGCCACACTCTAGCCAGAACTTTTCAGTTTTGGATAGACTAGAGAATGGTTAGAACCTCTGTCAACGTATTCCAATTTGTGGGGTTTCTTCCCATTTTCTGTTTATTTTGACCAAAAAGTGTTTGACAGAATAGGCGTTTATGAAATATGACCTCATTTGTCAGACAGGATAGAAAGTGAGTGAGTCATCAATTAAATTACATTTTCCAGTAAAGCAAGAGGAAGGCTTGGGAGTTCTGTTAGGATTTTACTGCTGTCTATGTCACCAAGTGGCAGACTTCCTCTTACTTCCTTGTAAAGGTGATGGCCATCGGAAAAAACAGAAAGAGAAAAGAAATCACCTCAAAATTTACAGTCTGGCAGAAATATCCCCCCAGTGAGGACAAAGACAACATTTAAGATCGAACAGAAGTTTAATCCCTTCCCAGTCCTATCCAACATGAACACACATTTTGGTTGGCATGTGTTTTTAATTTTCATCTCCAGTCAGCTATTAAGAAAATACCATTTTTTTTCAAATGTATTTTTACATAATCTATCTAAATATTATCTGTATAGAATCTCTCAGGCTAGAAGATAGGGGTGTACCACATTGTGGTGTTCACTAGGGGCACTGCAACAAGTCAGTGCATGTTATGTTATATTGTTACTTGTTGGCTCAGTTTGTGGTGTTAAAGGGAATATATTATGCTGTGTTTAATTTAAATAGAAAAAAAGTAAATCTAAAATATTGCATATTAATAATTCATGTGCACATTTTCCTGGCTCCTTTTTATTTGCTTATAAGGCTAGATCCTAATTGCATTGTTGAAAATAGCCTGTGTTTGGAGAGCTCAATAGCTTAAGCCCAGATTATACACACAAACACACACACTAGAGAAGAGACTTATGCCTCGTACACACGAACGGGTTTTCCGACGGGAAAAAGTCAGTTGGGAATACCGACGGGAAAAAAGAGAGCCAGTTCTCTTTTTTTGCCGGATGTTTTTGGCAGTTTTCCCGTCGGAAAAACTCTGATGGAGCATACACACGGCCGGGATTCCCAGCCAAAAGCTCTCATCGGAGTTTTCCCTTCGGAAAACCCGGTCGTGTGTACGAGGCTTCATACTCTCTTCCCCAGAGTTTTAATAAAAGATGCAGAGAGAGTCTGAAAGGAAGCCTTTATCTTTAGAACAACCCATCATGCTGTGTGAGATCAAAATCATGAGAGCATTATGTAGTAAACGTTTATTTGCATTAGAAAAAAGACATACATCATTGGTTAAAAGCTTCAAAACTTTAAAATTAGTCCCTATTGTGAAATGCATCTGTTACGATAATTTTGGGCACCTATTGCTGAAATTCTAGAATGTGGGAAGTAGAGGCAGTGGAGATGCTGAGAGGATTCAAAAGCACTCTGTGGCTCCAGAAACATGAAGCCATCAACTCATTTTTTGTCAGGCTCTTAATTGATAGTACCCTTGTATAGAAAATGGGATTTGGGTAAGATGTCCAAAGATGGCCACAGGAAGTAATGTACACCTGCACGCTAACCCAATGCAAGGAGAAACTGAGCATTGCAAAGACACATATTTGCTTCAATCAGATAATTCTGACATTCCGACATTCATAAAAATTAAAATGCATCTAAACCCAAAACCAGAAAATTAGTATAAAGTATTGCAGTTTCTAGTCCTTCGGTGTAGTAGCTTCATATGTTTTCTTTTGTGCAGGCTTATTTGTCTTTTTTGACCTAACAATTCTACAAATAATGCACTTTCTGTCCCTTCAGGCCTACACTCACTTCCATGCTATATCAATGGAGGCAGCATAGTCATCACACAGACTGGATTTCAAGCATATCTGCCTTTGTTCATCTTCATTACATGATGTATTGATGATGATAAAAGAGAAGATTGGTTTTACTATCTTTTCAGTTCACAGAAAGTTACATGAGTACTGCATATCAGGTTTTTTTTTTTTTTCACTTGCAGAAATTGTTCTTAGCATGGAAAAAAATGAATGCAGCCATTACACCTAAGCATAGGTAAACTGCAAACCATTGAATAAAAAAAAAAACTTTTTTGTAGGGTTTAAACACTTTAACTGTATGAGATACAGTATATCTCCCAACTGTCCTGCATTTGGAATCAAATCACACTGTCCACCATAGTTGTCCCTGTTTTGGTCCTATGTATAGACATTTAAAAAAATCCATGATTTAATTTGGTTTTTACACTTCCTTTAGAGTGGGTCTTTTGTTTTGAAGCATCCTATAAAGACAACCTTGCATGCAGGGGCTAGAGTTGTGTCTACCTACACTGTGTGCATCAAGAGATACATACAGCCCTATAGCCAAAGATGGAAAGGCACTCCCCTGTTCCTCCCTTCTTCTACCTTCTCCAAACTAACAGATTGACTGGAGACTGCACTGCCTACCCTTAATGCTTTCCTGTGAACACAGGAAGTTCAGGAAAGCAGCAATGAGAGATCAAGAGCCAGAAGAAGCATTGAAAGCTGTAAACTGCAAGTGAGTAAGAATGTTAACAAATATCCCAATGGGAACAGGATGTTGTAGCCTTTGAGGAGGAAAAATGGGAAGAGGCTTTACAGTCTGTTACACAATGCTCTCTAAATATTGCTCTCTAAATGTTGCTTTCGCAATTATATATAATCTTGAGGGTACACTATACACCGGCTAGATTAGCTTGTATGGGAGTACGATCTGATCCCACCTGCACTAGATGTTGCAGGGATCATGGAGATTTTATACATCTCCTATGGAGGTGCCCAAAGTTACATTTAAATTGGAAGAAGGTTATAGACACTCTTAACCTTTGTCTTCCGGGTTCAGATTCCAGAGGACCCTAAACAATGCTTATTGGGTATTTTAGATAACCTTCCAGTTGAGGATACCTCTAGGCAGAATATTGCTAGAGCCCTTTTTCAGGCCCACAAATTAATTCTGAGGCACTGGAAGTCTACAGACCCTTGCCAAGTGAAGGAATGGATTACTCAAATGGATGACACCATCTGACTTGAGAAGTTAATTTACCAACACAGAGGTAGTAGTAGAAAATTTGATATATTATGGTCCTCCTGGCTAGATGTTCCGGGTCTAGCCCCGGTGGACCTTGTTCTGGACCGTATATTTTAACAGTTGAGAGGCTACCAAACTATGTATTTTGGGTTTGAAGTGATACTTTTATTGTTCTTATAAAGAGAGTGTTTGTATGCAGAGGTAAGATGAATTCTAATGTATGTAGTCTGGTGCACATTGGTTTAAATGCACAAATGTCCTTATATACGTATTTTGCTCTGGACTTATGTTTTATTGCTTCTGCTCAATAAAATTATTTTGTTTGAGAAAAAAAAAAAAGAATCTTAACAAATAGTTATTTGAATGTTAACAAATAAAATGCTTATTTTATTCAGTGTGATCAGTGTGTAATGCGGCATACACACAATCGTTTTTCATGCCATTTTTTAAACCGACGTTTTTCTCGTCGTTTTTTTTTCATGTTTCCTCTCAAGCCTGTCTTGCGTACACACGATCATTTTAAAAAACGTTCAAGCAAAGCGCAGTGACGTACAACACGTACGACGGCACTATAAAGGGGAAGTTCCGTTCGGATGGCGCCACCCTTCATGTTAGTAAAGTTTGTTGAGCGACGATTCGCGCTTTTCAGCCTCGTGCTTTTCAGTCCGTTACAGCGTGACGAATGTGCTATCTCCATTACGAACGCTAGGTTTACCAGAACGAGCGCTCCCGTCTCATACTTGATTCTGAGCATGCGCGTTTTTTTTCACCTCGTAAAAGCATACACACTATCGTTTTTCATGTCGTTAAAAAAAACGACATGAAAAACGACGTGAAAAAATAGAGCATGTTCGAAATTTTTAATGCCCGTTTTTCACGTCAGTAAAAATGCTCTGGAGCATACACACGATCGGTTTTAATGCCCATTTTTAAAAATGGCATTTTTAACGGCATGAAAAACGATCGTGTGTATGGGGCATTAGAGTAAAAAAAAATACTGATGGTATACTACTTCTTTTATTAAATTTAGCATGTGGTTGCTTGTCATTGATTCCCTGAGCATTTATTTACCTTTATCAGGTTCTGTAGGTTGATTGATTCTGGCATTTTCTGTGAGGGAGATTGAAGTAAGTAGAGTGGGAGGGACAATCACTAAGTCTTGAATATATACTGGGCCAAACCAATCACTGAGGTCTTTGTTCAGATGTATGGTTTGGGAGATGATAATAATGTAGGTCACCTTTCCATAGGCTTCTGATTGTAGAGTATGTATGTCTAGAAGGATTTCTCCCTGGGCCTGGGCCTTTTCTCAGCCTAGGGCATTCACCAGGGGTCCAGTGACTTTAACTATCTGATAGAGTGGATAACTGGAGGTAGTTGGGCTTGCAAAAAATCTTCTTGCTGAAGAATGTCACTAAGAAGCTGGGTAGAAGCTACTGCTGTAAGGAGGATTTTTTTTCCCCTCAATTAAGGTACAGTATTGTTTGACTGCTCTAAAGGGTTAAGAGCCCAGTGTATTAGGAAAAGATCCTTGACAATTGAAGAAAGACTGTGATGGTTCTTAGAAGGTCATAGATTAGTTTGGCTGCTTTTATAGGGCCAGCAATTACCAAGAGGTTGCTCTTTAAGTGTCTATGGCTACAACTTCTAGTACTTTTAGGATATATATTTTTTTATTTTATTTATTTCAGGTACTTATATAGTGCTGTCAATTTACGTAGCGATTTACACATATATATTGTACATTCACATCAGTCTCTTTTCGCAAGGAGTCCCTAACTCACATCCATGCATACACAGGCCAATTTAGACAGGAGCCAATTAACCTACCAGCATGTCTTTGGAGTGTGGGAGGAAACTCGGAGTACCTGGAGGAAACCCACGCAGGCAGAGGGAGAATACATGTCCTATTTTTGTGCCTTTTGGGTATCCTGAACCCCTAAGACCCCTTTCCTAGAATGAAGTTCAGCAATAAAAAGTAAAATGGCTAAAGTGACTGTTACCCCACCGTACACAAAGAACCAAACTCCTGAGATGGAAATGTTAGCCTTAAAATATGCCACCTTGCTCCATCCTAAGAGGAGGAGTGCTATATAGCCTTTGACTCGCTGAATACATTTATCCATTATAAATATGAATCCTGTTAATTTTGTTTAATAACACTCACTCATCATTAATCCAAAAAATACCTGGTATGGGGTCAGTCTGTACTGTTAACATACACTATTGTACCAAAAGTAGTGGAACGCATGCCTTTACACGCACATGAACTTTAATGGCTTCTCAGTCTTAGTCCATAGCCTTCAATATTGAGTTGGCCCACCCTTTGCAGCTATAACAGCTTCAACTCTTCTGGGAAGGCTGTCCACAAAGTTTAGGAGTGTGTCTATGGGAATGTTTGACCATTCTTCCAGAAGTCCATTTGTTAGGTCAGGCACTGATGTGGACTAAAAGGCCTGGCTCGCAGTCTCCACTCTAATCCTGCCAAAGTTGTTCTATCGGGTTGAGGTCAGAACTCTGTGCAGGCCAGTCAAGTTCCTCCACCCCAAACTCGCTCATCCATGTCTTTATTGACTATGCTTTGTGCACTGGTCAAAATCATTTGGTGGAAGGGGGATCATGGTGTGGGGTTGTTTTTTAGGGGTTGGGCTTGGCCGCTTCGTTTCAGTGATTGGAAATCTTAAGGCGTCAGCATACCAAGATATTTTGGACAATTTCATGCTCCCAACAGTTTGGGATGGCCCCTTCCTGTTCCAACATGACTGTGCACCAGTGCACAAAGCAAGGTCCATAAAGACATGAATGAGTGAGTTTGGGGTGGAGGAACTTGACTGGCCTGCCCTCAACCCGATAGAACACTTTTGGGATGAATTAGAGCGGATACTGCAAGCCAGGCCTTCTCGACCACATCAGTGTCTGACCTCACAAATGCACTTCTGGAAGAATGGTTAAATATTCCCATAGACACACGCCTAAACCTTGTGGACAGCCTTCCCAGAAGAGTTGAAGCTGTTATCGCTGCAAAGGGTGGTCCAACTCAATATTGAACCCTACAGACTAAGACTGGGATGCCATTAAAGTTCATGTGCGTGTAAAGGCAGGCATCCCAATTCTTTTGGTAATATAGTATAGCCAGTATATGTGAAGTACTGCACCGAATGTTATACGAGGTACAGCATGGCTGATTGCTCTCACACTCATGTCCAATGTAGAGCAGGGATATGACTTTTAAAGTAAAAAAATAATCTGCCAAATGATCTCAATAAAAACCTAGTTTGTAGTAATTTTCTGCGATCAGTGTGCATATTAAAGTCACAGTAATACCCGGCCAGATGGTGTGACTATTATCTAGCAGAAGAAAATAATCCTCCCCTTTATCCTCTCAACAAATGTTTGTGTTATTGTTTAACCCTCAACAGGGGGCCATTCATCACACCATGCTCTAAGTGTTTATATGGGGACTAGCTTTGCTCAGGGAAGAAATCACTGTTGTAACAAACTAGCCTGCACAAGTTTTATTCCCAGAAATATCCTGTATATTAGTAACAATTTAGTTATAAATGCATTAACCAAGTTCTCAGACAGCTGGGCACGTCACACACGCCCCCTGCCCCACTGACTGCCTAGTGCAAAGCCACATCGCCAATACACAGCTACAAGGAAATCTTAGCTGTTTACAGGAAGACGGAATAAACTGCTCCAGTGTACAAACATACCCACAGAAACAAGGGGGAGATTTAACCCAGACTAAGCAAAAATGTCATGTCTATGGTAAATGGAAATAATAGTGGCCAGCCGCTGTTGTGAAGAATGAGTATTAAGGCAAGTTAGAAAGTCTGTCTTGATTTCTACTTTAACCTTAGCATCCGTCCCCCACACCTGTTCTGTCACATGAAATTGGAAGCTTGGTTTAAAGGATAAGTTAACCTTTGTTCATCTTTTTTTTTTTTTATATATTCCAGCTCCCCTTTACCAATATAGCATTAATGTACTTCTTTTGCAAAAATAAAACAGCTTTCCATTTATTACATATGCTTACCTCACTGTCTTTAATAAATGTTTCAAAACACTGCTTGATTACTTCTGCCTTACTTCCTGGACATTCTTTAGGTCATGACACAGGAAGGAGTTGACAAGCTGATCTCATTAGCACACACCCTGCATCATCTACCCTCAGCTGGTCAACTCCTTCCTGTGTCATGACCTACAGTCTGTGCAGGAAGTAGGGCAGAAGTAATAAAGCAGTGTTTTGAAACAGCCATAATACAGTGAGGTAAGCGTGTGTAGAATAAATGGAAAGCTGTTTTATTTTTGCAGAAGTACATTAATGCTATATTGGTACAGGGGAGTTGGAATTAAAATAAATACATAAAAAAGCGGACAAAAGGTGAAGTTGGCCTCTAACCACTTTTCCCCCTTCCTAACCAGGCCATTTTTTGCGATACGGCACTGCGTTACTTTAAGGCTACTTTGACACTGGGGCGCTTTTCAGGCGTCTTTGCGCTAAAAATAGCACCTGTAAAGCGACTCTCAAGCCACTCCAGTGTGAAAGCCGGAGTGATTTTATTGACCCAAGTTGTGAGAGTCATGCTGACAGGCATGCACATCCATCAACTTTATTATGGATTTGTAATGTCTTATACGTCTACTATTATATACCTTTTATGTATATTTGTACAATAAAATAAAATTTTTAATTTCAATTCATTGGTTTTCCAGTCACTTATAAAGTCCCATTTCTCCTAGGGGGTTATGCTTTGTATTCAACTAGGGATGTGGTGACTGCAAAACTGTTCTGTCAGAAGTGACTCATGCTGATAACAGAGGAATGAAGCACCAGAAAGAAACGATACTTAGAGCTTTGAAGAGAGACAAGTAAACACTATTTATATATGTGCTTTGCTCAGATTTCATGACTGAGATTTACAACCAATTTAAGCTTTACCACTGTAAAATAGTCATAACCCTATGTGGTATGCTTACTTTGCAATCCGCCTCAAAACTACTCGACACACTAATTGGAGATTGAAAATGATAAGCACGCCTATGTCAGAAGACAGCTTTGCATTGTTGTATTTGCAGTGGGAATGGAGCATGTCTGGCTGCTTCAGGGATGAATTCACATGCACAACTTTACATATATCATACAATACGGTGCAGTTCACATGTCCATCATACAGTTCACATGTCCATTGGATGCAAATACTGAAGTGGAAAAAGTGGATGGCACCATGTTTTCAAATCAGCACATTAACTGTTCCAGAAAAGAAAAAAACATTAGTAATGAAAATCTAAATTTGGCTAATCTGCTTCTATAGATTGATTATTAATTTATAGCACCAATGCGGGACAGTGCCATTAAGATTGCCATTGCTACAGTCGTAGCTGTCGATTCCGACAGTCAAGGCCATCTTCTCTCCGCATACCTTCAAATAGGGACAAGGGATCTTGTGGTCTCAAACATATACGCTCCTAACTGCCCAGGTAGGCCCAGGTAGGCAATTCTTTGGAGAACTATCTGCCTGGCTACTCTGGCACCCGCACCTCCCACACATAATTGGCGGAGACTTCAACACCATTCTATACTCGATAGATGACAGATCCTCTCCCAAACGCCTACAAACCACATATGCTACCAGTGATCCGACACACTTCGCATCTACTATAGATTCCCTTTTCCTCCAAGACGTATGGCGCCTCCTACACCCGGCTAATAGGGAATTCACCTTCTACTGAAATCCACACAACATTTTCACTAGAATTGATTACCTCCTCTGCTCAGACAATCTGGTCCCGATGATATCCAATGCTGACGTCCACGATATCGCCATTTCTGATCATGCCCCCGTCTCGGTGACACTAGACAAGCCCATCATTCACCCAAACCCCAAAATCTGGTGTTTCCCTTCCTACCTCCAAAATAATACTGACTTCCAGCAGTACATGGAGAAGGCATGGTCGGAATTCACCACTGCCAATGCACCACACTCTGATGACCCAAATCTCTTTTGGGAAGCTGGCAAAGCTTTTCTTGGGGGTCGAGTCATTTCCTATGCAGCTTCCTTCAAGAGAAACACTCTGGCAAACTACAAGTTGACCAGCTCTAGACTACACCAGGCACAACGCTCTTTATACTCCACGGACTCACCAGACAATAGGAAAGAGTGGCAATCAGCTAAGAGGGCCTTTGACACATGGACACCCTCGAACTGACAAAAAAGGCACATATGGATGTCACCCTCCATAAATTTGGCGACAAAGCAGGAAAACTGCTAGCTAGACTCTGTAAGGGCCCCTTCCGCCCATACCACATAACCTCCTTATGAGACACCTCGGGCATCGCCCAC
Source organism: Rana muscosa (assembly GCA_029206835.1). Taxonomy (NCBI): domain Eukaryota; kingdom Metazoa; phylum Chordata; class Amphibia; order Anura; family Ranidae; genus Rana; species Rana muscosa. The sequence continues at coordinate 183,924,772 of CM055121.1, forward strand.
TCCACGCAGCAGGACATTAATAGAGTCATGTTACAATATTACTCCTCATTGTATGCTCTAGACCCCATAGACAAACTAAAAGCCCAATCCTTCCTTGAGAATGTTGACATGCCCAGGGTCACTCCTTCCCAACTTGAGACCCTTAATGCACCCATAACCCTCTCCGAAATATCTACTACCATCAGCAATCTAGCACCCTCTAAAGCCCCGGATCCCGATGGCTTCAAAGACGAATTCTATAAGACCTTAAAAAAGATTTTAGAACCCACTCTCCACAAGGTATATTGTGGCATTTGGTCTGGCGGCCCTTATCTACCCAGGGAAACCACGTCATCATCAAATTACTATCCAAGAAGGGTAAAGACCCTCAAGAACCAGGTTCTTACCGACCCATATGACTGCTGAATCTGGATGTCAAAATCCTCTCTAAAATCATAGCCAACAGACTAGCTGACATCTTGACCTCTCTAATTCATCCTGCCCAATCAGGCTTTGTAAGAGGTAGAACAGCCACCCTAAAGATACGAAAGGTAATGATGGCCCTAGAATATGCCAAATCTAATCCGGGGGGGGGGCACACTATCATTCTTCTGGACGCAGGGAGAAAGCTTTTGATAATGTCAGCTTTGATTGGCTGTCCCTGGCCATGTCAAAAATGGGGTTTACTGGGCCCTTCTCCCATCTCATTGACGCCATGTACGCTTCTCCTGCGGCCAGACTGGTGGCAGCGGGTCTCCTCTCGGACGAATTCCGCCTCCACAAGGGTACCAGACAAGGCTGTCCCCTATCTCCACTTCTTTTCAACATTGCCTTGGAACCTCTGTCCAGGTACTTAACCCAAAATGCCCCTCTACATGGCATCAAGGTGGAGAATTGTGCACATCACTCTTCGCTGATGATGTACTCATATTCTCAGCGGAGCCCTCCTTCGACATGTCCACGATCAAAACGATTTTCGGTGAATTCAGGTTGTGCTCGGGCCTCCGTATAAATTATAGTAAGAGTGGAATCCTGGGGCATGGCCTGACGGGGAATGGAGTAGGACGCACAGGAGAGGAGCTCCGCGCATTAATCCTGCCGTTTCGCTAATCCTGCTGCCCTAAAATATCCTGACAGACCCCAGTCGATTGAGGCAAGTGCCGGCATACATCCGGACATGTCTCCGCCGAAAGTACAGAGTGCTGCCATCGCCAAACTGGACCAGTATCGCCGCCAAGACAAGGACACCCCTGAGCAAGATGGCGGCGCCTCGTGCTCGGACCGGGCCGCGCCGGGAAGGGACACGGAAAAACTCCTGGAAGCTATTACCTTCTGCTGCACCTCGCTCACTTCCCAAATAGAGAAGGTCAAGGTAGATATATCCCTCATACGGCAAGACTTCCAGAAGCTGGGTGAGAGGGTCACGGAGGCGGAGACCCGCATCAATGATGTAGAGGACGCCATACCTCCACTCCAGGCGGGCTCCGAACGCATGCAGTTCCAGCTCTCCCAGCTAGCGCAGAAACAGGACAAAATGGAGAATAGGATTCGGAGGTGCAATCTCCGCTTTATCGGAATGCCTGAGGGAGTGGAGGGGAAAGACCCAACCGCTTTTCTGGAGCAGCTCCTCATTACCACTTATGGGTGCGAGGCCTTCTCCCCAATCCTTACAGTGGAAAGAGCGCACCGCATGCCGGCTAGAGCCCCGCCGCAGGGGGCTCCCCCCCGCACGTTCATCGCTAAGTTCCTGAACTTTAAAGACAGAGATGCGGTGCTACGAATGGCTAGAGAGAAGGGTAATATTGAACTGGGAAATTCCAGGATTGCAATCTTCCCTGACTTCTCCGCGGACGTGCAGCGCTGCCGACAGGGCTTCACCGAGGCTAAGAAGAAACTCAGGATTAAGCATCTCAAGTATTCCATGCTATTCCCGGCACGTCTTAGGGTGGAAAGGGACGGCCGGGTGTTTTTCTTTGAAGATCCAGCGGATGTTATTGCCTGGCTGGAGCGCCCGGATCCCTCCAGGCGTGCAGATGACTAAGTGCTCCCTCACCAGGTATCCCACAGCCTGCAATCCTTCTGCACACAGACCCATGTGATGATCCCATTACCTGGACTACCCGGTATGTACCCTCTCCCCCGGCCCCCCCCTATATGCAGCCCCCTGCCATGGATATTTTGTCCAAGACCCCTTCAGGAATCCGGCTTTCCCCCCTCCTCCTCCCTTTATCCATCTAAAATCATTCTCCCTTCCCTCTGGCGAACTGGTCCTATTCTTGCATCCTTTCGACTGATGGTTTAAGCTCCTCATTTGTACTGTTGATAGGGTTATATACTTGGAGCGAATATGGTCCTACATTGTTTGACTGTTCTTTGCAGCGATGAGTCGCCCCCCCAGCAGCAACAAAGATAAACTATGTCCTGACAGGATCCAGTTGGGATTGCATTGATGGGCAGCCCTCCCCGAGTTTGGGGATGGCTGTGCTTAGCCCTTTGTTACTGGCTTGTGTCTCCCCTGGACCTGTGGCCCCAGGCTTCTCAAACGCCTTTAACACCTAGTGGCCCCTTTTGTTGCCCCGGCACTTATCTAGTTGCTTTGTTAGGTTTTGTTTTGGGTCATACCCGCACCAGTTGGGGTGGGTGCAGGGTGGGGTGGGGGGTGGGTTTAGTTTGTTTGGATTTTCTACACGGCAATGCATATATATTTTTGAAAACTTTATTTTTTTATTTGATGCAACACCTTCATATGTTTTATGTTCAATGTACCATTATGTATACACAACTCGACAGGTTGGATATAGTATGCTTTACATGCTTGGGTCGGATGGGCCAGACGGCCCCTGGCACATTGCTTTTCCCCCAGTCCCTTGGATGGCCACACTAAAATTGCTTACCTGGAATGTCCGGGGACTGGGAGATAAGATAAAGAGGTCTGCGGTGTTTGCACTCCTTAAAAAACAAAAAGCTGACATATTAGTACTAGTGGAGACACATGTAGATGGCCGGCTCCAGATGGCACTTCGGCGGCCATGGGTGGGATGGGCATACCATTCGACCCACTCCACCCAGGCCCGCGGGGTTTCTGTGTTAGTCGCCAAGGCGGTTCATTTTGAGTTATGTGATGTTATCTCTGACCCACAGGGCCGGTACGTGTTCCTTTCGGTTAAACTCTATGGAGAACCATTCCTGATCCTAGCTATATATATATCCCTCCACCATTTAGTTCTGCTGTTGTCTCTGAGGGTCTGTTGTTTATGTCTCGCCATCCCTCAACGCAGGCAATCTGGCTGGGGGATTTCAACGCTACCCTGAATCCTGGCCTTGATAGGCCCCAGCCAGCACCGCCCCACGACAAGGTCCAGAAGAGCTCCAGGCTCGCTAGACTTATTTCTGCCTTTAACCTTATTGACACCTGGCGGTATAAGTTCCCCCAAACCAGGGCTTACTCTTGCTTCTCAGCCTCCCACAAAACCATGTCCCGTATTGACCTGATTCTTGTGTTCACCACACTTGCACCCAGATTACTAGACGTGGGGCTCTCCCCTAGACTGCTCTCAGATCATAGCCCATACTGGATCACTCTGTCAATGCCACTAGATAAGCCGCCGCCCCCGTGGAGATTAAACCCGTTTTGGTTGTCTCTGCTTTCGGAAGACGACGAACTTACTAGTGCCTGGGCCAATTTTTTTGCGGACAATGATTGCTCTGCTCCTCCTGATGTGGTCTGGGAATCCTTTAAGTTACATGCCCGCATGGTCCTATCCACAAGCATTAACAGAATAAAGGCAGGATCGGCGGTTACCTTGGACAAGGCTCTGTCCGATCTATCGGCCACCGAAAACTCTTTTATAGCCGACCCCTCCCCGGTGCATGCTGACCTTCTTAAGCTCCAGTCCAGGGTGGTAGACCAGCTTCAATATGAAGCTGCCAGACGCAAGCTGTTTTTTGCTAAACAGAAGTTCTTTGAACAGGGGGAAAAGGCGGGTAAACTGTTAGCCTACCTGGTCCATAGGGAAGATAGACCCCCAACTGTTATCTCACTCACTGAACCTAATGGTGAAGTGGTCTCCGATCCCCGAACGGTATGTGACCGATTCCGAGACTTCTTTAGCCAGTTGTACACATCCCAGACATCCAGCACAGACGATCAACTCGCAGAAATTGACTTTCCAAAATTGGCGGACGACCAAGTTGCCACCCTGGAGGCAACTCTCACCTTGGATGAGGTGATAGCGGCAATTGCCAGCTTCCACAACTCTAAGGCCCCAGGCTCTGACGGTTTGCCTATTGAATTTTACTCGCAGTACAGTGAAATACTTGCCCCCAGACTCCTTGCGCTTTATAACTACCTCTCTGAGACTGCTGTCCTCCCCCCTTCTATGAGAGAGGCTACAATAGTCCTAATACCTAAACTGGGCAAGGATCTGGGCGTGCCAGAGTCGTATAGGCCTATATCTCTCCTGCAGGTTGATATAAAAATCCTGGTCAAAATCTTAGCCTTACGCCAAACCAAGTGATCCTGACTCTCATTCATGCCGATCAGGCTGGCTTTATGCCGGGCCGCAACACTTCGTTCAATCTTAGGAGGCTTTATATCAATCTGCAAGCGATACATATGGAAGTCGGATCCCGAGTAGTGGTGGCCTTGGACACAGCCAAGGCCTTCGACTCGGTGGAGTGGAGGTACTTGTGGGGCTGTCTGCGAGGATTCGGCTTTGGTCCGAACTTCGTTAGATGGGTCCAACTCCTATACCAAGCCCCAAGGGGCAAGGTTGTTGCTAATGGGTGGACGTCTACTACTTTCGACCTGACCAGGGGCACTAGACAGGGGTGTCCCTTGCCCCCCCTGCTCTATGCTCTGGCAGCCGAACCTTTGGCGATCTCCATTAGAAAGAACCCTTTGCTCGGGACCTTTGGTGGAAGAAATAAGCTTATATGCAGATGACACGCTACTATATTTAGCAGACTCTGACATTTCCCTACACACTGCGTTGCAGACCATAGAACGATTTGGAAAATTATCAGGTCTCAAAATAAACTGGGATAAGTCCCAGATTTTGCCCATTGACAGTTTTCCTCCACCTGCCCTGCAAGACCACCTGCGGGTGCAACGTGTCAGCCTGATTAAGTATTTGGGAGTTTTTGTATCCAGGTCACCAGCCGATTATATCGCCCTGAACATTGAACCTCTATTTACTTTGCTGAAGTCCAAGATCCAAGTGTGGGCCAGACTATGGGGTAGGATTAAGATTGTTAAAATGATTCTTTTACCCAAAATTCTCTATATGCTTTGGCATTCACCTATCTTTATACCCCTGAAATACTTTAAATTACTAGAACCCCTACTTAAGTCTTTTGTGTGGGGAGGTAACAGGCATAAACTAGCCTGGAAGGCACTTAAGAGCCCTACGGACCTGGGTGGAACAGCCCTCCCAGATCTGGACTTCTATTACCTAGCGGGCCAACTATCTCAACTTTATCATATAGATAAAACGGACAGACTCCGATTCCTTACCTTCCTATGTCCTCCTTGGGTTCAGTGCACCTCAGATCCCTTGGTGGCGGTTGCTGCGGGGCGGGGTGACGGTGAGCCTGGCGAAGACCGTAAATCACTCCTTTACCAATACAGACGGGTTTGGGACATAGCTGCTAGGCAGGTCAAGATTCCGTCCCTTAACGATTTCACCCCCTTTGGCACAATAAAACTATCCCTGAACTGCACCTGATCCCTGACACGGAGGTGTGGAGCAGGAGGGGGATCTTTTACCTGTATCACATACTTTCAGACGGGGCCCTCAGAACGTTTGAAGATCTCCAGGAGCGATATACACTCCCCCGATCTATGCAGTATAGATTCTTACAGCTCCACCATGCTATACGGGCCCAGTTCCACCAATCCATCCCACATCCCTGCCCCAACGCCCTAATGGCGGTGGTCAAGAGCTCGGACCATCGCAGGTTGATCTCTGACTTTTACACTATGCTTCTCACCCCATCTGCTACTACGTTAGCATACAATCTCAAACCGCGCTGGGAAAGAGATGTGGGATCGATGGAAGACGAAGAATGGAGTGGGGCACTTGATGCATGTAAAACCGTTTCTCCTAGACTCTCGGACAGGCTATCTCAGTTGTACATTTTACATCGCGCATACCTTACTCCTCTCCGAATGGCCGTTTTAAGCCCGGGACTAGTACGGTGTGTGCGATGTGTGCACAGGAGACTGGTACGTTCTTTCACCTGATTTGGGCGTGTCCTCAACTCCAGACACTGTGGAAACAAATAGTAGACTTCCTTCATGATGACATGGGATCCCCCTTGACACTTGATCCAAAAATGTGCCTATTGGGTATTTTCCCTGGTGCTGACCCCGATAGATTCACTAAAACCTTCCTTCAGGAAACACTCTTTTCAGCTAAAAAGATCATAGCTAGACACTGGATGAGGCCAACGCCTCCTAGCTTTTCGGAGTGGAAGGCAGATGTGAATGCCGCTCTGCCCTACAAGAAAATCATATATATTAACAGAGGATGCCCAGATAAATATAATAAGATTTGGGATAGGTGGCTTTCATCACCGGATACCTGTACGACTTGATCCTGATGTGTACAGCTCCTAAAGTGTTCTGCTCTGGGTTGTGTCCCAGCTTTGACTCGGTCTAGCCTGTGAATGTCCCCTGTATTGGTACTTGTATTGACACCTGTTTCTGTTATTGCCGAATACCCTGTAATGTCATGTTTCATATGTACAGTGTTTAATAAAAACGTTTAATGTAAAAAAAGAGTGGAATCCTCTCCATAGGCACGCTCTCTAAACCACCCTGGGCCCTCCACTCACCCTTCACGGTCGCAAAATCCCACATTACCTACTTAGGAATCAAAATAGGGAAACTACCCTCCTCTATATACCACCTCAATTACCCACCCATGATCACAAAAATTACTCACGAATTGAGCAACTGGACGGACCTGCCCCTCTCGCTCCTGAGAAGATGCCACCTGGTGAAAATGGTCAGTTTTGCGCGATTACTATACCCACTCCAAACTTTACCACTACTCCTATACCACTATACAAAGATACGAAAACCCTCAACAAGGCAATATCTAAATTCATCTGGCAAAACAAACGACCACACATAGCATTCGTAAAACTATATCTTCCCAGACGCGAAGGGGGTATCAGTCTTCCAAATATCAGAGCTTATAATTTGATGTGCTTACTGAGGATAGGCCTGGAATGGATATCCCAGTACTCGAACTACTCCTTAGAATCTGTAATGGCTCAACCCTTTTTCCTGGCGGCACTACTCCACTGCAAATGGAAATCTGTCCCACCTCTACTCCAACATAATCTTCTGCTGCGGGACACTGCTATAGCCTGGCGAGAGGTTAGGAAGAGCCTCAAACTTTCCCCTTTCATGTCCAGATACCTACCAATACAAGGGAACCCCAGCTTCCCTCCCGGATTGGAACACAACACCTTTTCCATATGGCAACGGAAAGGCCTCACAAAATTCTCTACTCTATGCGATGTTGAAACAGGGCACCCTTTCAATTTCTCAATCATAGCCAAAACCTTCTCACTCCCCCAATCTCACGCTTTTCATTTTGGGCAATGCATCAGTTTTCTGAAGGACTCATGCAGAGAGGAGAGTAAACGATTTAAACTAGCCTTCACGGACCAACTGCTCCTGGATACTTCCTATTAGTGATGAGCCGAACACCCCCGGGTTCGGTTCGCACCAGAACCCGCGAACGGACCGAAAGTTCGTACGAACATTAGAACCCTATTAAATACAATGGATGCGAACGTTCGAATTCTAAAGTGCTAATTATAACAACTATTATGCATGTTATTGTCCTAAAAAGGGTTTGGGAACCCGGGTTCTGCACCAGGGGACATGTATCAATGCAAAAAGAAGTTTTAAAAACGGTCGTTTTTCGGGAGCAGTCATTTTAATGATGCATAAAGTGAAAAAAAAAAAGTCAAATATTCCTTTAAATATCGTACCTGGGGGGTGTCTAAAGTATGCCTGTGAAGTGCCACGTGTTTCCCGTGTTTAGAACTGTCCCTGCACAAAATGACACTTCTAAAGGAAAAAAAAGCCATTTAAAACTGCTTGCGGCTTTAATGTAATGTCTGGTCCCGGTAATATGGATGAAAATCTTTAAGAAAAATGGCATAGCTACCCCATGACCCCCCCCCCCTACCCCAGCCCATTACCAGCCCCTTTGGGTCTTGTATGGATATTAAGGGGAACCCCGCACATAAAATAAAAAAGGCCCTATATACTCTGAACAGCCGTATACAGGCGGTGCATACAAGACAGGGACTGTATGTTTGTTCTTATGTAGAATGTGTTTGTAATTTTGAACAGGTACATTGTTTAAGTGTAGCTCCAGCCCAAAAATCTATTTTTAAACTTTTTGGAAAACATAGGTAAGGGTTATCACCCCTGTAACATTTGTTTTGCTGTCTGTGCCCCTGTTCAGAACATTTCACCTCACTTTCCGTCCCAATGACAACTGTTTTTGAAATGTGGTGTTTTTCTTGAAACAAGGATTGCTGATAAAGCATCAGTACAGAGGAGACACCTTTCTCCCATATTAATTCTTACAGGAGAGAATTTTCCTTCCTAGGGGTAGATTTCCTCTCACTTCCTGTTGTCTTCTTGCGTTTGCAAGTAGGAGTCGTTTGTAAGTTGGATGTTTGAAAGTAGGGACCTGCCGTATATAATCTGCAGAAATAGGCCCCTTAGTTGGTGTTGGCACAACACTGTAAGCACTCACAGTTACTCTTGGTTGGTGCTGGAACGCCCTGCTGTCAACTATTATATCAGGAATTGTAATTACATATAATTGTTGAACAGTGGTAGTAAAAATTGGGCCTTTGATGGTGGTGCTGGTGCCACAACACTGTAAGCCCTGACAGTTACTCTTGGTGGGTGCAGCAATGGGCCCTGCTGTGAATTATTAGATCAAGAATTGTAATTGCATGCCCCTGTTGAACAGGGGCTGAAAAATTGGGCCTTTCGTGGTGGTGGTGGTGGTGGTGGTGTTGCCACAACACTGTAAGCCCTCAGAGTTACTCTTGCTTGGTGGGTGCAGGAATGGGCCCTGCTGTGAATTATTAGATCAATAATTGTAATTACATGCCCCTGTTGAACAGGGGCTGAAAAATTGGGCCTTAGGCACTGGTGGCACAACACTGCAACCCCTCACAGATACTGTACTTGGAGCACAGCAATGAGCCCTGTTGCAAAGTATTGCTTCAAAAATTGTAATGACACGCCCCTGTTAAACAGGGGCTGAAAAATTGGGCCTTAGGCACTGGTGGCACAACACTCCAACCCCTCACACATACTGTACTTGGAGCACAGCAATGAGCCCTGTTGCAAAGTATTGCTTCAAAAATTGTAATTACACGCCCCTGTTAAACAGGGGCTGAAAAATTGGGCCTTAGCCACTGGTGGCGGCACCCATAAACAAAAATGATCTTCCAAGCTATCATCATCAATCGTATCATTGAGGACTCGGAGGAGGAGGATAGCCAGTCAACATAACAGCACAGGCACTCAGCATCAGCATCAGTCTTGAAGGGATGTGACATGTTAAAATCAATTAGTCTGTTATATCAGCATCAGGTGTGTGGTAGCTGGTGGTGATCCAAGACTGGTTCATCTTGATGAAAGTCAGTCGATCAACCGAGTCGGTGGACAGGCGCACCCTGTGATCCGTGACAAATCCTCCAGCAGCACTGAATGTGCGTTCCGAAAGAACGCTGGATGCAGGACAGGCCAGTAGCTCAATTGCATACTGTGCAAGCTCTGGCCAGTGATCCATCCTCAAGACCCAGTAAGCCAGAGGATTTTCGGTGGGGAAGGTGTCCAAGTCTGACCTTGCCCCTAGATATTCCTGCACCATGTTTATCAGACGCTGGCGATGGTTGCTGGAACCGATCATACTTTGGGGCTGCGGACTAAAGAATTGTCTGAACGCATCGGTCAGACGGCCACCTTCCCCACCGCTCCTTCTTTGACTGGCCGAAGCCTCAGCAACTCGTTGTCCAGGACCAGGAGTTTGTAACCTCCCAGTCTCTGGGAACGCGTTGCACAGACCTTTCTGCAAGGCCTCCCGGAGTTGTCTCATCCTCTGCTCCCTCTGCGACGGTAACATAAGGTCCGCAACCTTACCCTTGTACCGTGGATCAAGGAGAGTGGCCAGCCAGTAATGGTCCCTCTCCTTGATCCGAAGAATACGAGGATCCTTCCGCAGACTTTGCAGGATCAGGGAGGCCATGCAGCGTAGGTTTGCTGAGGCATTCGCTCCGGAGTCCTCTGGGTCACTAAGGACGACATGATCCGCAGTCACCTCCTCCCAGCCACGTACAAGTCCACTGGTTTCTTGGGACTGTAAATCATCCCTAAAAGACTGCTGCTGATGATGCTGAGTGCCAGCCTCCACCTCCATGCTGACACAATCCTCCTCCTCCTCCTCCTCCTCCTCCTTTTCCTGTGCGATGGGTGGGACAGAAGGAACACTGTCTGAGTAAAGGGGGCCTTGAGAGGCAAGGAAGTCCTCCTCTTCCTGCCTCTGTTTTGCCTCAAGTGCCCTGTCCATTATTCCACGCAGCGTGTGCTCCAACAGGTGGACAAGAGGTACAGTGTCACTGATGCATGCACTGTCACTGCTCACCATCCTCGTGGCCTCCTCAAATGGTGCCAGGACAGTGCATGCATCCCTGATCATGCCCCACTGGCGTGGAGAAAAAAAAACAAGCTCCCCTGACCCTGTCCTGGTGCCGTAGTCGCACAGGTACTCATTGATGGCCCTCTGCTGCGTGTGCAGCCGCTGCAGCATGGCCAACGTTGAGTTCCACCTGGTGGGCATGTCACATATAAGGCGGTTCTTGGGCAGGTTCAACTCCTTTTGCAGCTCAGCCAGGCGAGCACTGGCATTATAAGATCTGCGGAAATGCACACAGACTTTCCTGGCCTGCCTCAGGACATCCTGTAAGCCCGGGTACCTGCCCAAGAAACGCTGCACCACCAGGTTAAGGACGTGAGCCACACAGGGCACATGGGTCAGTTGTCCCTGTCGAAGGGCGGAGAGGAGGTTGGTGCCATTGTCGCAAACCACCATTCCTGGCTTAAGCTGGCGTGGCGTCAACCACCTCTCGGCCTGCCCCTGCAGAGCAGACAGGACCTCTGCCCCAGTGTGGCTTCTGTCCCCCAAACACACCAGCGCAAGCACGGCATGGCATCTTTTTGCCTGCGTACTTGCGTAGCCCCGTGAACGGCTACGGAGCACCGCTGGTTCATAGGACAAACCACAGGAAGAGGCCATGGAGGAAGAAGAAGAGGAGGGGGTGGAGGAGAGAGGTGTGTCACAACCAGTAGTAGCATTTTGGAGGCGTGGCGGTGGGACAACCTCCAACACTACTGCACCTTGTCCTGCATCCTTCCCAGCTGCCAAAAGAGTGACCCAATGGGCCGTGAAAGAAAGGTAACGTCCCTGTCCATGCCTGCTGGACCATGAGTCAGCGGTAATATGCACCTTACCGCTGACCGCCCTGTCCAGCGAGGCCAAGACATTGCCTTCCACATGCCGGTAGAGAGCCGGAATAGCCTTCCGTGAGAAAAAGTGGCGTTTGGGAACCTGCCACTGAGGAACCGCACATTGCACAAACTCACGGAAGGGGGCCGAGTCTACCAACTGAAAAGGCAGCAGTTGAAGCGCTAGCAATTTAGCCAAGCTAGCATTCAACCGCTGGGCATGTGGATGGCTGGGAGTGAACTTCTTTCGACGGTCCAGCAGCTGGGGCAGGGAAATTTGCCTGCTAGAATCGGACGTCGGTGTACTGCTAGCAGAGTGGCCGCAAGTACTTGGCTGTGACACACCTAATTCTACACCTTCATTCCTCTCAGTGCATGTTTCAGAGAGGACTGAAGTTATAGTGGGGTTGGAGATCCCAGCTGATGCGGTGCAAGGAGAGGTCCGCTTTGTTCTTTGGTGTGGGTCTTTGAGGTAGGCTTGCCAACGAGCTGCATGGCAGGTCAACATATGTCTGGTCAGGCATGTGGTACCCAAGCGGCTGATGTTTTGGCCACGCGATATACGCTTGAGACATATGTTGCAAACAGCAGCTGTGCGATCTGATGCACTAGCCTCAAAAAAGGCCCACACCAAGGAACTTTTTGAATGACGGGCAGAGGCAGCGCCCTGCACAGGCGGAGCTCTGCGGTGTGATTCCGTCGGTGTACTGCCCTTACGCTGGCCACCAAAGGGCATCCTGCCCCATTGGAGATGTGCCTCCTCCTCATCCTCCTCCTCCTCCTCTCTCCTATTAGGCACCCATGTGGAGTCAGTGACCTCATCATCCCCTCCCTCCTCATCACTGGAGCCAATCTGGCAGTATGCTGCAGCTGCTGGAACATGACTGCCAGATTGGTGTCCTTCTTGAGCATCCCCTCTGTCTGCTCTCACCCTACTGCCTTCCTGTAGCTGGGTTTCATCATCAGACCCTTCGAAACGCTGGGCATCCTCCTGGAGCATGTACCCAACACTGTGCTCAAACAGTTCGGGGGACTCCTCAGGAGGAGGACATGGTGGGTCTAGGGAAGGAGTGACTGATGATGAGTCTGACATTGATACCAGGGAAGAGGACGCTTTGGCAGCTGCTTTGCCAGTACCCTGAGCCTGGGTGAGAGAGGATGAGGAGGAGGAGGAGGGCTTGGTCATCCACTCTACCAAGTCTTCGGCATGATGTGGCTCAACATGTCCAGCTGCCGAAAAGAAGGACAAGCGTGTCCCATGGCCATGTGCTGATGACAATGCACCGCGTCCACGACCAGCACTGTTGCCCCCAGACACAGAGCCTGCTTGCCCTCTTTTATTGCCTCCTGACTGTCTGCCTCTCCTTGTTTGCCTTCCAGACATTCTAATAGATGGCCTGCAGGGAGATGGGAAAAAAGCAATAAGGGCTACCTTCAGGTGTCCTTCTCTGTCCCTTTACTTAAGGATTTCTAAATATGGTTCAGGATGATTGCTTTTGCACAGAATAGCACAACGACAATTTCCCTGACTGTCCAAAAAACAAGGATTTCAAAGATGGTTGATGAGGAATGCTTTAGCACACTATAGCACAAGGAGAATTCACTCACTGTCCTTCCCAGTCCCTAGAAACAAGGACTTGCACAGTGAAAGAAACTGACACTCTCCCTACCTAGAGTTTTCTGTCCCTAGAAAAAATGTTTTTTTTAAGCACACTATAGCACAAGGAGAATTCACTCACTGTCCTTCCCAGTCCCTAGAAACAAGGACTTGCACAGTGAAAGAAACTGACACTCTCCCTACCTAGAGTTTTCTGTCCCTAGAAAAAATGTTTTTTTTAAGCACACTATAGCACAAGGAGAATTCACTCACTGTCCTTCCCAGTCCCTAGAAACAAGGACTTGCACAGTGAAAGAAACTGACACTCTCCCTACCTACAGTTTTCTGTCCCTAGAAAAAATGTTTTTTTTAAGCACACTATAGCACAAGGAGAATTCACTCACTGTCCTTCCCAGTCCCTAGAAACAAGGACTTGCACAGTGAAAGAAACTGACACTCTCCCTACCTAGAGTTTTCTGTCCCTAGAATTTTTTTTTTTTTAAGCACACTATAGCACAAGGAGAATTCACTCACTGTCCTTCCCAGTCCCTAGAAACAAGGACTTGCACAGTGAAAGAAACTGACACTCTCCCTACCTAGAGTTTTCTGTCCCTAGAAAAAATGTTTTTTTTAAGCACACTATAGCACAAGGAGAATTCACTCACTGTCCTTCCCAGTCCCTGGAAACAAGGACTTGCACAGTAAAAGAAACTGACACTCTCCCTACCTACAGTTTTCTGTCCCTAGAAAAAATGTTTTTTTTAAGCACACTATAGCACAAGGAGAATTCACTCACTGTCCTTCCCAGTCCCTAGAAACAAGGACTTGCACAGTGAAAGAAACTGACACTCTCCCTACCTAGAGTTTTCTGTCCCTAGAAAAAATGTTTTTTTAAGCACACTATAGCACAAGGAGAATTCACTCACTGTCCTTCCCAGTCCCTAGAAACAAGGACTTGCACAGTGAAAGAAACTGACACTCTCCCTACCTACAGTTTTCTGTCCCTAGAAAAAATGTTTTTTTTAAGCACACTATAGCACAAGGAGAATTCACTCACTGTCCTTCCCAGTCCCTAGAAACAAGGACTTGCACAGTGAAAGAAACTGACACTCTCCCTACCTACAGTTTTCTGTCCCTAGAAAAAATGTTTTTTTTAAGCACACTATAGCACAAGGAGAATTCACTCACTGTCCTTCCCAGTCCCTAGAAACAAGGACTTGCACAGTGAAAGAAACTGACACTCTCCCTACCTACAGTTTTCTGTCCCTAGAAAAAATGTTTTTTTAAGCACACTATAGCACAAGGAGAATTCACTCACTGTCCTTCCCAGTCCCTAGAAACAAGGACTTGCACAGTGAAAGAAACTGACACTCTCCCTACCTACAGTTTTCTGTCCCTAGAAAAAATGTTTTTTTAAGCACACTATAGCACAAGCACAAAACACACTGACACGCTCCCTACCTATCCTTCTCTTTCCCTAAACTAAAGGAATCCAGGTTAAGCAAGAAAGAAATAAAAGTCACTGTCCCTGCCTATGCTGCTCTTTCCCTGCTCCGGAACACACTACACTAGGCCGCCGTGCTGGCGGCCTTTTATAGTGTGGGGCGTGTACTAAACACCCTCAGCAATAATTGGCCACAGGCATCCTGCCTGTGGCCAATCATTGCTCTCCTCGCTGCCGGCTCTGTGATTGGCCAAGCATGCGGGGTCACAGTGCATGCTTGGCCAATCACAGCGCCTGGATGACACTGCGATGGCGTAGTGCATTGTGGGCCGTTCGCGTCACTCGAATTTGGCGCCAACGGCCCAAATCGTTCGATCTTCGTCGAACGATCGAACAGCCGATGTTCGAGTCGAACGTATGTTCGACTCGAACACGAAGCTCATCCCTACTTCCTATACCATCTCGGATATTTACAAACCCTTTCTCCAATAGACCACCCGTACACTGGCATCCTCCTCAGCAGCTAACTGGAATAAAGATTTTCCCGGATGCAGAGTTGGTAGACAAACTTCTACAAGGACTCAACAAAGTCCACCAACTGATTCCTAATGAAACATGGAGAGAAACCCAAATAAAAATCCTCCACCGTGCTTACATACCTTTTCTTTTAGACAAAAAGGACCAGGGCAACACCAATTGCCCTCTCTGCCAACTCCCAAGACCCACTCTAACCCATCGTTTGTGGGTCTTGGGAGTTACATCTCCACCTTCTAGGACCAGGTCATATCCTATATCTTTGATGTAGCCCTAATGAAACTGCCCAAGTACCCCTTGCTCCTCATCTTCGGGCATTGGTGCTGCTACCCTGGTCCCCCGACACCTACCCTCCATGCCGGGACTGGTCTCTGATCTGCCTCTTAATAGCCAGAAGATCCATATTGAAAAATTGGACCATCCCCCTTTGTCCACACGCCTCTCAAGTCAAACGTAAACTCCTGCAGCTACTATTCAAGGATAGACTTAACACCGATTTCAAACACAAAGGATCCAAAGACGCTTCTACTCCAAATGGCAAGCCTTCATGGACTTGACATTACCCTTGAAGGAATGCAACAACTTCGACCAGTTCTCATACTTTATACATACCTCCCCCCACCTCCTCAGTGGTCAGACCCCCCCCCCCCTGCTAATTAACCATCCAAAATCAGCGGGACCCTACACCTCTCCGATCGTCCACCAGGACGTCCACTACATCATCACCGATACCTCTTCCACTGCCCTAATGACTGCGATTGACTCTCTCAGGTCTCAGCTACTACCTTAGTACCATCTCCCTCCCCTCCCCCGGCACATCAAGAACTTGGGGCACACCCCCCCCCGCCCCGGTTCTCTACCCTTCCTTTCCCCCTAACGTTTTTACCTTGTAGTCTCAGGACATATCCACTACAGACTCCTTCCTGTTATTCTTTTAACGAAAGTTATTATCTTGGTTTGTTGTATCTTATCTCATCATTATTACTACCCTTATACAGACTTGTGATATGATCTTCATAGTAAAGTAAAGGGTATTTTACAGTTTATATTGAGATGGGGCTTCGCTCCTCCTTTTCATTCCCTGTTTTACTCATTTGCATGTTTTAAAATTTGGCTTTGAAAACATGTTATCTTGAGCTAATGGAAACTGCATTTTCACTATTGCAGCAAATTAGAATACTATTTCTGTTACATTTTTTACAATATTTCCAGGTATTAAAGTCTGACACTGTATCATTACACCAAATCTGGGATTTTTATTGTTGTACCTTCGAGCAAATTACAAAATCATAAAAGCACGGTCCAAAAGCCTGATGATAATCAAAGGTTTCATTTAAAAATAAATGGCACAAAGGATAAAAGAGAATTGCAGTAGTTTTATTTTATGCTTCTGGTCTGCATTAAAAAAAATTAATCTGTGTATTTGAAATTTGTACAATTTTATTATATGTATTTATCTGAATTGCTAAAGGTAGACACTTCTTTAAGACTTTTTATATACAGGCATACCCCGTTTTAAGTACGCTCACTTTACATACACTCGCGAGTAAGGACATACCCCCGAGTGTATGTAAAGTGCCTCACAAGTACTGTACAGACATTTGCAGCCACAGTAGAAGGATCTGAAGCTCCGAGAGCATAGTGACCTGTTCCAGTGTGCCCCTGAAACCCCCACTACAGCCCCTGACCCCCCACTACACCCTAGAAGTGAAAAAAGGTATTGTTTCACTTTAAGTACATTTTCGTTTTACATACATGCTCTGGTCTCATTGTGTACTTAAAAGTGGGTATGCCTGTAGATTGAACAGATGCTGATGTTGGTTCCTTCTTTACTGGCTTCACTATTATAATTATTCCAATCCATACCATTAGTCACTTTAATAAAGTAAAAAAATATGGAAGATGCCATGCTGAGCTCTATCTGATGCTAGTTGTCTACCTGTGTCTGGCTTCCATACTGAGTAGGAATGAGCTTGGATCAAACTTTACTTGTTTGGGTGTTTGTGTGAATGATACCAAATGTCATGCATAGTAGCAATATTTATATCACTACTATATATGACAGTTTCCTGTCAATGGTTGTTAGAGAAACAGTGGGGATATCTGTCTTGTCCTTGGCAACCAGTAATATTTTTTTTTGGGTTGTTATATTTTTTTAATAAAGTGCTTGTGAAATGGTATTTGTCTTTATTTATTTTTGCTTTTTTTGGTGAATAAGTACGGATACTATGTACCCTTTACTCATGCACATGGAGTAGGGTTGGCACAGTATCTGGGGGCCTCCTTATTGATTTTAAATTTTCCTCCAGATTTCAATAAGACCCCTGCCCACAGACCCCCACAACCACTGGGCCAGGTTGTGAGGAAGAGGCCCTTGTCCTCATCAACATTGACCTGGAAAGGTACCCCTCCATGTTGAAAGCATGTGCCTAGCATGGTTCAGGAGGGGGGAACATGCACATCTCTCCTTTCTTGGCTTGCCAGGCTGCATGCTCAAATAAGTGCCTGGTATGGATATATTGGACGTGACCCAAAGCATTTTTTTTTTGCGGGGGGTTCGTATTGTCATTCATGCTAGACTCTCATCAAAGAAATTTATTTTAAGTCAGAACCCCATATGTGGGGGCCCCCTATTAAAATCTATACCAGACTCTCATCTAGGATAAGGGTCTAGTATAGGTGGAAGGAATCCCCAGTCACTTTGTTTACAAGCAAATATATACATAGTGTGAAGGACTAGCATCAAAGGTAGAGCTTGAAGGACACCGCCACTCACTGGTTCTTTTTTTTAAGGGCTTTGTTTGCCCATTTTTATTAAAAGAAGTTCCCAACAAAATCAAAGGTTTCCCTCGCAGGGGTTTCAGCACTCCTTTTCATCAACAAAATGACATTCAGCCTCCTGGCTTATACATACTGCAGTGCTGCTCAGTCCTTCCACTTCAGGCTCTCGTCTGACTCCTTCAGACTGTTCCCTTGCAAAGACCATCCGTTTAGATAGCAGCCCCTCACTGCTCTGATCCTCAGACTTGGGTCTCTGGCTTCCACTGTGCACACATGCACTCTATGGCTTCCCCAGTGCACACCTGCACTCGTCGGGAGGGTGGAGCCCAGAATGCTGGTCCTGACTCTACTATCAGGCCAGAGAAAAGAAAAAAGAAAGGAGGGCGCACCAACCTCGTGCATTACCGCTTAAAAGTTTTATCAAAATATGAATAAAAATGCAATAATCCTACTCACAGACGGAGCTTAGGTATAAGCTTTTTGGACAATTGAGCTGGACGTTCTTGGCACCCACCGACTGAACTTGACGACAGAAGAGGTCAGACAGCACCTCAAACATCTAAATAGCTGACTCATTTCGGGGGCGCACCCCTTTCCTCAGAGCTAAGATGGTCCATCATGGACCATCTTAGCTCTGAGGAAAGGGGTGCGCCCCCGAAATGCGTCAGCTATTTAGATGTTTGAGGTGCTGTCTGACCTCTTCTGTCGTCAAGTTCAGTCGGTGGGTGCCAAGAACGTCCAGCTCAATTGTCCAAAAAGCTTATACCTAAGCTCCGTCTGTGAGTAGGATTATTGCATTTTTATTCATATTTTAATAAAACTTTTAAGCGGTAATGCACGAAGTTGGTGCGCCCTCCTTTCTTTTTTCTTTTCTCTAGCTATATGAACACCCATTGTTCTGAGGAGGGCTGCAAGACCTTAGACTTTGCCTTTGGACGGAACCACACTACCCGTCTTTTGACATTACACCGAGAGCGCAGGAGATTTTTGTTTTTCTACTATCAGGCCCACACACACCTGAACAATCAGTGTGCAGTTGAGTCTCTAAACCCGGATCCAGGACTGGGGATTTCATCCCACCCGGATCTCTAAGAAATCCCCAAGCTCCAGGTCCCAAAGTGGACTTTAGTAAATCATGAGGAAACTGAAAAGCCAGTTTCCTCCCAAACAAGCAAATACCCTGGAGCCCCTCAACCTGCCTGGTTGAGAATCCTGTATTCATACACTGGTGGGGTACCACACTACCACAATAGTTACTAAGGTTGTGCCGATACCAAGCATTTGCACAAGTACTTATACTCATGCAAATGCTTTGATACTTGACCCGATACCTGGGTCCTCAGTGAAGCAGGGGGTGCCGGGCAGCCTAACAGATGATCGGTGCGGGCTGTTACAAGCACTGATCTCCCTGTATACCTTTTAATAAAGCAGCTGGCTTACACTTCTCCTCCTCATCCTCCCGAGGCTTTCAGCTGCTTTATTAAAAGGTATACAGGGAGATTGGTGCTTGTAACTGCCAGCACTGATCTTCCCGACTGTCCCCCGTGTCCCCCTGTGGTTCCCCAGGTCCTCCGCCAGCTCCTTGAGTCTGCTCTGGCCTCCTCCGTCCTCCTCCGTCCTCCTCCAGTCCCCCTCTGTGCTCCTCTTCCGTGTCCTCCTCCATCCTCCTTCGGTCCCCGCCAAGTCCTCCTCTGTGCCCCCCCATGTTCTCTTCCGTGCTCCTCCGCCCCCTCTGTGCTCCTCTGGTGCCCTCCTTGTCCCGGATCTGTCAGGATGGAGAGTGGAGGAAGGAGCTGGTAAATATGTAATTTACCAGCTCCTATCTTTTCTGAATGAACAGAGGCAGTGATCCCTGTCCAGTCTTAACTGAGCATTGCAAACTGTGTTTATGATGTCTCAGTTTGTAAATTAACAGGAGCCTTTGTCTCCTGTCCATTAATCTTCAGTGCATCTGAGGCTGCTGAAAAAGGGACTGGGAAATCTGTGTCCTCATTCCCTTTCTCTGTCTCAAAGGGGAGATGTAGGGGAGATGTCAGGGGTCTTTTTAGACCCCTGATATCTCACCAAAGCCCCCCAACAGGGCTGATAAAAAATAAAGAATTGTAACAAAAAAATATTTTAAAGGTTAAATTGTAAAAAAAAAATAATAATAAAAAAAAAAAACACTGGCACCGACCACGCGCGCCCCCCACCAAAAAAAGAAGGCATTGTTAAAAAATATATATGTAGCGGCCTCCCCCACACCCCCTCTTCTTCTTTAGCCTAGGGGTATGTCACGCGACAGGGGTGAGGGTGCGCTACGGCCCATGTCCTCCCTACTACTTGCAGGCGAGGTGAAGGCCAATACCTAATGTTTCCTCGGGCCGGTGTCCTGAACATGTACCGAGTCTGTCGTGCAGAAAACCTCCCTTTGCTCCCATTAACAGAGTCCATACACCGATCACAATCCAACGGTTAGATTTATTTCGTATCTTCAGTTACAAGGCAATGCGATGGCATGATACGGTGAAATGAGCAGGTCGAGGCACTATACTGATCTGGGTCCCTACACCCCCATACTATGACCAAGGGTTGTAGGAGTCTCGACATGAATACCTCCGTTGCGCTGCAGGCCTCTATCAGGGGAAGATGTCCTCCAAGAGAGTTACTGAAGGCCCATCCGTCACCGGGTTGACACTACACCGGGTCTTCGAACGAGTGACCTCCCCAGCCTCCTCACCTCAGATGCGGGTCCCCTCGTGAGGGGCGCCCTGGAGCAACTCCACCCTCGTGGGACCCAGTCGGAGCCACCGGGTCCCAGGCCTCCTCAATAGTACCTCATCCCAGGCTGAAGGTGCCTGGGATGGACTCCATCTTCGTCCCGGCCAGGCCTAGGGCGCCTAGGCCGGAACCTTGAACCGCCCGCACCCAGGCTAAAGGTGCCTGGGTGCGTGAAGAGATGATCCCCGAAGACCAACCGACCTCGTGGCGAGGGCGTCTCCCCCTTTTTATCCCCTCCCGTCTACACCACGGCGGGTTCCCCGCCCCGGCCGTACCATCTCCAGGAAGGGACAAAGAAAGGTAGCACTCTGGTAGTGATTCTACCCCGAGCCAGTAGATACACTGACACCCACTGGTCGAAGAGAATATTACACCACCCAATCCTCCACGAATAAGAAAAGGGGTCTGAACCCTAACATAATCACACACTTGGGTCACACTACTCCCCAAGTGTACCCCACTAAATTGAGGACCCCGCTACACACTCCCCCTGTGATTTGACGCTGGTCCCCAGCGTCAGGTGCACACCCATGTCTTCCAAAAAATAGTGACATGAAGTGGGCCCCAGAGGCTATCCCTCAAATTTCTGGATACTAAATGTGCCAAGGCCTGCTCAAAAAGGAAAAGGGGAAATATAAAACAATAAACATTTGTATAAAACATCTGTTCTGTACACATGTACAATCCCTCCCATCGCTATCTAAGAACCACCCCAGTCTCAGTGGTCTTGACCGATGAATCTCCTGCAGAAGGGAACAACACAAAAAAAAACCACATCCTAACACTCTATGTTAACTTGGCATGAGTGGGTCCGTCAGCCGAGAGACCCGCTCACTCCAATAAGTAAGTAATGCATATGTAAAATTTTCAAACATTCGTTGCGCAACACTGCCACCTGGTGACAGAGCCGCGATAATGACACTTGGTGAGATCTTCATTCTTCCTGCTTTCCTACTCTGACTCTACCCCAAAAGTCTCTGCCTTTGGCACATGAAGAAAAGGGAGAAAAAAAACAACAGCTCCCAAGTCTCCAGTGAGTAAAAGAAAAGCCCAAATCAAAACAAAAGTAGGGCACAGTTCTAGGCGTCTGGGAATGTCTCATCCAGAAAGTTTCAACAACAACAAAATAGGAGCTCACTCCTCCTATAAGTAGAACCTTGGATCCGGCAGAAACAGAGGCTTCAGGTGCCCGTCAACCACTTCCACTGAATACTCGACATCCTCTCCTTCTTTCCTACAGATGAGCACCTTATCAGCATGAATATGGCGCCCAAGTCTCCAATCAGCTCTGCAGTCCTTGAACTTTTTAGACACAGGCGGCGAACATGACAGGTATCGCCTGGCATGGGGTACTTTAAGCTTTTCCCATACAAACTCGTCATACCACCTTGGTCGCAGGACCTCAACTTCATACAATAAGTCCCGGGGCAAGTAGGGGTACTCCCACCCATATTCACGGGCGACTCTCTGAGAGAAAAGTCTCTGTAGTCTAGCTAAAGGCGGCATCACATCTCGCTCACCTTCTCCTGGCTGTACGATGGCCTCCGGGTGCCGAGGTACCTTTACCATCTCAGGTTGCTTGGTCTTTGGTGCCCGCAACGAAGCACGCTGCGTCCTCACCATCAAAGCGGATGATGTAGTTGAATGAGGAAAGTTGGTCGAAGGGTTAGATATCCTCTGAAACTCCGGGGTCTGCGCCCGGAGCGTATTATCTTCTATGGACATGGGGGAATCCTGTGGTTTACTCAGCATAGGTAGCGGGCGTCTGTCCCAGCCCTTCCGTTGAAACAGCTCGTCTATTTCCCCGTCATCCCCACAGTCTGACAATGACTCTAAATCGGAGGTGTCATACATCTCGGCGGGAAGATAGTCTCTAGTAGACGGAAGACTACCCTCCCTCTCGGGCTCCACCGACTGTGAACCCCCGACACCTCCAACCAACACCCCAGTCCCAGCCCCTAGCTCACCTGGACCTACTGAAGAACTGGGATGTCCGGGACTCTCTTCTCTACCGGCGCCATCCAGGCCAGGCAAGCGGCGGGGTGAAGCTCGACCACGACCACAAGAGGCCTGCACCAGGCCTATCTTCCTCTTCGGGGGTGGTAGCAGGGAGTCTGTGGTGACCAAAGCAGTGTCTTCGGATTTTTCTCTCTCAATCTCTGGTTGGGCAGTCACTTCGCCCTGGTCAGCGCGTACGGGGACCTTCGCAGAGGCCTGGATCTCTCCCTCCGGAGTGGCGGTTCCTGTGATGCAGTTGAGGCGTAGGGCCTGGGGCCTTTGCGTGTATGGTTCAACCTCAAAAAGGAATTCCTTGCAAGCCTCACATCGCCCGAATGGCTTTAGTTGGACCACCAGTCCTGAGCATCCGGGACAGATCACACCGAGAGCCTCCGTGTCTCTGCATGAATACAGAGCCAACTGTCCTCGGGGCCTAAGTCTTATCCCCGTGTCTGTCAGGGGAGCAGCAAATGCAGTCATCTTCGTGGGGTAAGGTACCGGTATCCACGGGGAGCTTGAGGCCATCCCGACCACTTGCTGTTCCATCACGCGCTGACCACGCGCCGGAGTCTCCACGTGTATCTCCACACGTGGCCAGACTCCTCCCACAACTGGTACGTTTTCGCGGGCTTCCGCCAGTCTCCGCCCATGAATTGTACAGTCATGGGGGGCCTCGTGGCGCAGTGCATTAACAGTCCCCACATGTAGTACTTCACACGGCTGGACCTTTCCCTTTCTACGCTCCTCTGCGTGGGCCTTTCCCGACTTAGGGTCATGTCCACAACTCTGAGCAGGGATGCACTCTGGCCAATCACATGGCCGACCCGCTCGGAACTCCTCCGGGCAGCAAAGTTCAAACACAGACGCTCTCAGTTCCATCGCCAAGACACACGATATCCCGGACGAGCCCCCACGTGTAGCGGCCTCCCCCACACCCCGTCTTCTTCTTTAGCCTAGGGGTATGTCACGCGACAGGGGTGAGGGTGCGCTACAGCCCATGTCCTCCCTACTACTTGCAGGCGAGGTGAAGGCCAATACCTAATGTTTCCTCGGGCCGGTGTCCTGAACATGTACCGAGTCTGTCGTGCAGAAAACCTCCCTTTGCTCCCATTAACAGAGTCCATACACCGATCACAATCCAACGGTTAGATTTATTTCGTATCTTCAGTTACAAGGCAATGCGATGGCATGATACGGTGAAATGAGCAGGTCGAGGCACTATACTGATCTGGGTCCCTACACCCCCATACTATGACCAAGGGTTGTAGGAGTCTCGACATGAATACCTCCGTTGCGCTGCAGGCCTCTATCAGGGGAAGATGTCCTCCAAGAGAGTTACTGAAGGCCCATCCGTCACCGGGTTGACACTACACCGGGTCTTCGAACGAGTGACCTCCCCAGCCTCCTCACCTCAGATGCGGGTCCCCTCGCGAGGGGCGCCCTGGAGCAACTCCACCCTCGTGGGACCCAGTCGGAGCCACCGGGTCCCAGGCCTCCTCAATAGTACCTCATCCCAGGCTGAAGGTGCCTGGGATGGACTCCATCTTCGTCCCGGCCAGGCCTAGGGCGCCTAGGCCGGAACCTTGAACCGCCCACACCCAGGCTAAAGGTGCCTGGGTGCATGAAGAGATGATCCCCGAAGACCAACCGACCTCGTGGCGAGGGCGTCTCCCCCTTTTTATCCCCTCCCGTCGACACCACGGTGGGTTCCCCGCCCCGGCCGTACCATCTCCAGGAAGGGACAAAGAAGGGTAGCACTCTGGTAGTGATTCTACCCCGAGCCAGTAGATACACTGACACCCACTGGTCGAAGAGAATATTACACCACCCAATCCTCCACGAATAAGAAAAGGGGTCTGAACCCTAACATAATCACACACTTGGGTCACACTACTCCCCAAGTGTACCCCACTAAATTGAGGACCCCGCTACACATATATATGTGTATATATAAATTGTAAAAAAATAAAGCAAAAATAAAAAACTACTGACGCA
The DNA here is from genome assembly GCA_029206835.1 of Rana muscosa. NCBI lineage: Eukaryota > Metazoa > Chordata > Amphibia > Anura > Ranidae > Rana > Rana muscosa. The sequence continues at coordinate 183,949,414 of CM055121.1, forward strand.
GTCCAAGCCTCATCAGTGCCACCTATCAGTGCTGCATATAAGTGCCACTGTCACATGACATTAAAATAGGTATCAGTAATCGGTATCAGTGAGTACTTGTACTCAGTCTTAAAAAAGTGGTATCGGTGCAACCCTAATAGTTAAATATATACATCATACAAACGTGCCACTTTACAGACAGGTTAGGCCCCTTTCACACTTGTAACCAGGGATGAGCCGAACACCCCCCAGACAGAATGTTCGTGTGAACTTTAGAACCCTATTAAATACAATGGACTCGAACGTTCGAAATCTAAAGTGCTAATTATAAAGGCTAATATGCAATTTATTGTCCTAAAAAGTGTTTGGGGACCCGGGTCCTGCCCCAGGGGACATGCATCAATGCAAAAAAAGGTTTAAAAAATAGACGTTTTTACGGGAGCGGTGATTTTAATAATGCTTAAAATGAAAAAATAAAAGTGAAATATTCCTTTAAATTTCATACCTGGGGGGTGTGTATGATATGCATGTAAAGTCACGCATGTTTCCCGTGCTTAGAACTGTCCCTGCACAAAGTGTAATTTTTGAAGAAAAAAAAGTCATTTAAAACTCACTCGCGGCTATTAATGAATTGTCGGCTTTTATCAATACATAGAAAAGTCATTGATAAAAAAAAAGAAAAAGCGTGGGGGTTCCCCTAAATTCAATTACCAGGCCCTTCAGGTCTGGAATGGATATTAGGGGAACCCCACCGCAAATTTGAAAAAAATGGCGTGGGGTTCCCCCTAAATATCCATACCAGGCCCTTGAGATCTGGCATGGATTTTAAGGGGAACTCCACCCCAAATGTAAAAAAAAATGGCGTGGAGTCCCCCGAAAAATCCATACCAGACCCTTATCCGAGCACGCAACCTGGCCGGCCGCAGGGGAAGAGGGGGGGACGAGAGAGCGTCCCCCCTCCCTCCTGAACCGTACCAAGCCACATGCCCTCAACATGGGGAGGATGTCCCCATGTTGATGGGGACAAGGGCCTCATCCCCACAACCCTTGTCCGGTGGTTGTAGGGGTCTGCGGGCAGGGGGCTTATCGGAATCTGGAAGACCCCTTTAACAAAGGGGACCCCCAGATCCCACCCCCCCTATGTGAATTGGTAAGGGGTACATTGTACCCCTACCATTTCACGAACAAAGTGTCAAAAAATGTAAATAAAAACACACCAACACCTTGGAAAAGTCCTTTATTAAAAAAAAACAAAAACATTCCAGCGATGAAATCCAGTGTCCCGCGGCGATCCCGATGTCCAGCGCTGTCCGTCATTGGTTGTGCCTGTGCGGACCTGATGGGGAACTTCCTCCGCTGTGTTTTAAATGTATAGATCCTCATCCGCCCCTTCTAAAGTTCCCCATCAGGTCCGCTCAGCTGACCAGATGTGGAACGCGAGAAGGGGCGGGTCTATTCATGTATTACACAGCGAACGAAGTTCCTCATCAGGTCTGCCCCCTCGGTATGTTTGACCCCGCCTACGTCATTGGCCTGAGCGGGAAACTTCCTTCACTGTGTAAATTTAAATTACACAGTGAAGGACAGTTCTAAGCACGGGAAACATGCGCGACTTTACATGCATATCATACACACCCCCCAGGTACGAATTTAAAGGAATATTTCACTTTTATTGTTTCACTTTAAGCATTATTAAAATCACTGCTCCTAAAAAAACGGCCGTTTTTAAAACTTTTTTTTGCATTGATACATGTCCCCTGGGGCAGGACCCGGGTCCCCAAACACTTTTTAGGACAATAACTTGCATATAAGCCTTTATAATTAGCACTTTAGATTTCTCCCATAGACCTTTCGAATTTGCCGCGAACACCCCAAATTGTTCGTTGTTCGGCGAACTGCAAAGTCGCACGACAAGTTGTATCCCCATGATTTCCAAGTACCATTCATATATGTGCGACTTCAAGTTGCAGCGACTTCAAAGTAGTCCCTGCACTACTTTGGTCCAACTTTGATGCAGCATGAGGTCCAGAGACCTTAAGATTACACAGGCATGGCTTCAAGTCGTGTCAAAGTATCAGCAAAATTGCGTCAAAATCATGCGACTTTCAGGTTGCACAAATGTGAAAGGGGCCTTAACGGCACCGCCAAGCATGTTATTCAAAAGAAATTTAGCATTTTTAAGGTTTCAGTAAAAGCACTGCTTCCTGACACATAGAATATGCCTCGGTAAATGTTCCTAAGGGCAATGCTCAGCCCCACCCCATATCATTTGTTTGAGAATCCCTTACTTATTTGTCTGGTCATTACTGGTTTTTAATATTTGGCTCCCATTGACTTCAATGGCGTTTTAGCACCCAAGCTTCAGTTTGCTGAACTCACCTTGAAATGAAACTAAGTATGTTCAACTCATCCATGAGTAACAGGCCTGGAACAAGTCTAGCTTTTCTAATCTATAAACATGCTCCAAGCAAGTGACTCTGAAGTACACTAGGGATGGGCCGAACACCCCCCGGTTCGGTTCGCATGCAGAACATGTTTAGAACAGTCTCTGCACAAAATGACATTTCTAAAGGAATAAAAGCAATTTAAAACTGCTTGCGGCTTTAATGTAATGTCGGGTCCCGGCAATATGAATGAAAATCGATGAGAAAAACGGCATGGGTACCCCCCCAGCCCATTACCAGGCCCTTTGGGTCTTGTTTGGATATTAAGGGGAACCCCGGACCCAAATTAAAAAAAGAAAAGGCGTTGGGCCCCCAGGCCCTATAAACTCTGAACAGCAGTATACAGGCGGTGAAAACAAGACAGGGACTGTAGGTTTGTTCTTAAGTAGAATCTGTTTGTAATTTGGAACAGGTACATTTTGTAAGTGTAGCTCCAGCCAAAAAATCTATTTTAAAGCTTTTTGGAAAACATAGGGAAGGGTTATCACCCCTGTAATATTTGTTTTGCTGTCTGTGCCCCTGTTCAGATTTCACCTCACTTTCTGTCCCAATGACAATTGGATTTTGAAAATTTTGGGTTTTTAAGGGAAACAAGGATTGGTGATAAATCAGTGGAGGAGACGCCTTTTTCCCATATCAACTCTTACAGGAGAGAATTACCCTTCCTAGGGGTAGATTTCCTCTCATTTCCTGTTGTCTCCCTTCGTTTGTAAGTAGGAGTCGTTTGTAAGTCGGATGCTTGAAAGTAGGGGACCACCTGTATATACTATATGGCCTGCCATATATACTCAGCAGAAATTTGGGCCTTAGGTGTTAGTGGTACCAGAACACTGTAAGCACTCACAGTTACTCTTGATGGGCACTGGAACAGGCCCTGCTGTGAAATATTATATCAAGAGTTGTAATTACATGCCCCTGTTGAACAGGGACAGAAAAATTGGGCCTTTGGTGGTGGTGCCACAACACTGTAAGCCCTCACAGTTACTCTTGGTGACGCAGGAACGGGCCCTGCTGTGAAATATTAGATCACAAATTGTAATTACATGTCCCTGTTAAACAGGGGTAGAAAAATTGGGCTTTAGGCACTGGTTAGGAATAGAATAGTCACTCAGCATAACAGGATAATCACTCAGCATCAGCATAGGCAGTCTTGAAGGGATTTCACATTCATAAAAAAATTAATCGGTTACATCAGCATCAGGTGCTTGGTAGCTGGTGATCCAAGACTGATTCATTTTTATGAAGGTGAGCCGATCAACCGAGTCGGTGGACAGGTGCACTCTGTGATCGGTTACAAAGCCTCCAGCAGCACTGAATGTGCATTCCGAAAGAACGCTGGATGCAGGACAGGCCAGTAGCTCAATTGCATACTTTGCATGCTCTAGCCAGTGATTCATCCTCATGACCCAGTAACCCAGTGGATTTTCGGTTGGAAAGGTCTCTAAGTCTGATCTTGCCCCTAGGTATTCCTGCACCATGTAAATCAGACGCTGGCGATGGTTGCTGGAACCGATCAGACCCTGGGGCTGGAGACTAAAAAATTGTCTGAATGCATCGGTCAAGTGGCCACCTTCTCCACCGCTCCTTCTGTGAATGACCGAGGCCTCAGCAACACGTTGTCCAGGACCAGGAATTTGTAACCTCCCAGGCTCTGGAAACGCGTTGCAAGGCCTCCCGAAGATGTTTCATCCTCTGCTCCCTCTACGACGGCTGGATAAGTTCCGCAACCTTACCCTTGTAACGTGGATCAAGAAGAGTTGCCAGCCAGTAGTGATCCCTCTCCTTGATCACACAAATCCGAGGGTCCTTTTGCAGGCTTTGCAGGATCAGGGAGGCCATGCAGCGTAGGTTTGCTGAGGCATTCGAACCGGAGTCCTCTGGGTCACTAAGGATGAAATGAGCCGCAGCCACCTCCTCCCAGCCACGTACAAGTCAATGGGTTTCTGGGGACTGTAAACGATCCCTTGAAGACTGCTGCTGATGCTGAGTGCTAGGCTCCACCTCCATGCTGACACAATCCTCATCCTCCGCCTCTTCCTGTGTGAGCGCCGGGCCCGCAGTAATACTGTCTGGATAAAGGGGCCTTGAGAGATAAGGAAGTCCTCCTCTTCCTCCCTCTGTTCTGCCTTAAGTTCCCTGTCCATTATTCCACGCAGTGTGTGCTCCAACAGGAAGACAAGAGGGACAGTATCACTGATGTATGCACTGTAACTGCTCACCATCCTCGTGGCCTCCTCAAATGGTGACAGGACAGTGCATGCATCCTTGATCATTACCCACCGGCATGGCGAAAAAAAGCCAAGCTCCCCTGACCCTGTCCTGGTGCCATAGTCGCACAGGTACTGATTGATGGCCCTCTGCTGCATGTGCAGCCGCTGCAGCATTGCCAACCTTGAGTTCGACCTGGTGGGCATGTCACAGATGAGGTGGTTCTTGGGCAGGTTGCATTCCTTTTGAAGGTCAGCCAGCCGAGCACTGGCATTATATGACCGGCGGAAATGCCCACAGACTTTCCTGGCCTTCCTCAGGAGATCCTGTAAGCCCGGGTATCTGCACAAGGACCGTTGCACCACCAAATTAAGGACGTGAGCCAAACAGGGCACATGGGTCAAGTGTCCCTGTCGGAGGGTGGAGAGGAGGTTGGTGCCATTGTCGCAAACCACTATTCCTGGCTGAAGCTGGCGTGGTGTGGTGTGGCGTCAACCACCTCTGACCCTGCCCCTGCAGATCTGACAGAATCTCTGCCCCAGTGTGGCTCCTGTCCCCAAAGCAGACCAACTCAAGCACCGCATGGCATCTTTTTGCTTGCGTAGCCTCTAGAACGCCTACGGAGCACCACTGGTTCCGAGGACAAATCTGCACAGGAAGAGGCCATAGAGGAAGAAGAAGAGGATGGGGTGGAGGAGAGAGGTGTGGCGGAATCACTGTTACCAGCATTTTGGAGGCGTGGTGGCGGAACAAGCTCCAACAATAGTGCACCCTGTCCTGCATCCTTCCCAGCTGCCAGCAGGGTTACCCAGTGCGCCGTGAAAGAAAGGTAACGTCCCTGTCCATGCCTGCTGGACCATGAGTCAGCGGTAATATGCACAAGGCCAAGACATTGCCTTCCACATGTCGGTAGAGAGCCGGAATGGCCTTCCGAGAAAAAAATTGGCGTTTGGGAACCTGCCACTGAGGTACCGCACATTCCACAAATTCTCGAAAGGGGGCAGAGTCTACCAGCTGAAAAGGCAGCAGTTGGGGTGCTAGCAATTTAGCCAAACTAACATTCAGCTGCTAAACATGTGGATGGCTGGGACCGAATTTCTTTTGCCGGTTTAGCAACTGGGGTAGGGAAATTTGCTTGCTACAATCGGATGTTGGTGTACCGCTAGCAGATTGCCCGGAAGTGCTTGGGACACCTAATTCTACACCTTCATTCCTCTCAGTGCAGGTCTCTGAGAGGACTGAAGTTATAGTGGGGTTGGAGATCCCAGCTGATGAGGAACAAGGAGAGGTCCGCCTTGTTCTTTGGTATGGGTCGTTTAAGTAGTGTTGCCAACGGACTGCATGGGAGGTCGACATATGTCTGATCAAGCACGTGGTGCTGTTTTGGCCACGCTTGATACGCTTTAGACATATGTTGCAAACGGCAACGATGCGATCTGCTGCACACGTCTCAAAAAAGGCCCACACCGAAGAACTTTTGGAAAAACACGCAGAATCAGCAGCGCCCTGTACGTGCAGAGCTCTGCGGTGTGATGCAGTCGGTTGGCTGCCCTTAAGCTGGCCCCTGGAGGGCATCCCGTCTTGTTGGAGATGTGCCTCCTCCTCCTCTCTTCTATCAGGCACCCACGTAGAGTCAGCGACCTCATCATCCCCTCCCTCCACGCCACTGGAGCAAACCTAGCAGTATGCTGCAGCTGGGGGAACATGACTGCCAGTTTCTTGTCCTTCTTGGGCACCCCCTCTCTCTGGGCTTACGTTACTGCCTTCATCCTCAACCTGGGTACTATCATCAGAGCCTTCAAAACACTGCACATCCTCCTGCAGCATGCACCCTACACTGTGGTCGAACAGTTCGGGGGACTCCTCAGGGCCTAATGGTGGGGCTAGGGAAGGAGTGACTGATGACATTGAGCCGATGGAAGAGGCAGTTGTGGTAGCTGCATTGGCAGACAAAGTACCCTGAGCCTGGGTGACAGAGGATGAGGAGGATGAGGACGGCTTGGTCATCCACTCTACCAACTCTTCTGCATGTTGTGGCTCAACACAGCCAGCTGCTGGAAAAAAGGTCAAAAGCCCGCCCCACAGCCACGTGCTGAGGATGCACCGTGTCCACGACCAGCAATGTTAGCTGTAGACACAGAGCCCGCTTGCCCTCTTTTAGTGGCCTGTGAGCATCTGCCTCTCCTTAGTGGCCTTCCAGACATACTGTACAATTAGATTAGCAAAACAAGGCCTGAAGTTTACTAAAAACAGTACACAGGGAATGGCCTACAGTCATGTATAGGTTCGGCTGGACTACAATGCAGTGGATATATATTTTATGAACTGCAGCTCACTGAGTCACCTGCCTGCCTGCCTGAAAGTGTCTTTGAACACGCACTCCAGGAATGGCCTACAGTCAGGTATAGGCTTGGCTAGACTATATATATATATATATATATATATATATATATATATATATATATATATATACAAGCCTGTATATATATATTAAATGCACTGCAGCTAGCTGAATCAACTGCCTGCCTGAAAGTGTCTTTGAACACGCACTCCAGGAATGGCCTACAGTCAGGTATAGGCTTGGCTGGACTACAATGCAGCGGATATATATTTTATTAACTGCAGCTCACTGAGTCACCTGCCTGCCTGCCTGAAAGTGTCTTTGAACACACACTCCAGAAATGGCCTACAGTCAGGTATAGGCTTGGCTAGACTATATATATACAAGCCTGCATATACAGTATATATAAAAAGCACTGCAGCTAGCTGAATCAACTGCCTGCCTGAAGTATATTAGAAACAGTACACCAGGAACGGTCTGCAGTGAGATGAAGCTAAACTGTATACATTGTATATATATATATATATATATATATATATATATAAAGCCGGGATGTATATATATACTAAATATACTGCAGCTAACTGTCTCGCCTGCCTGCCTGAAGTATATTAGCAACAGTATACCAGGAACGGTTGGCAGTGAGATCTAGCTAAACTGGATACAGTGTATATATATATATATATATATACAAAACTGGGATGCATATATATACTAAATACACTGCAGCTAACTGTATAGCCTGTCTGCCTGAAGTATATTAGCAACAGTACACCAGGAACGGTCTGCAGTGAGATACAGTGTATACAGTGTATATATATATATATATATATATATATATATATATATATATATATACAAAACCGGGATGCATATATATACTAAATACACTGCAGCTAACTGAATCGCCTGCCTGCTCAAACTAAATGAAATTACACTCTCTCTGTCTCTCTCTGTCTCTCTCTGTCTCTCTCTCAACAACACCACCACCACACTACACACGGCCGACGTGCAGGCGGCCTTATATAGTGTGGGGCGTGAACTTAACCCCCTGAGCCATAATTGGCCAAAGGCACCCTGCCTTTGGCCAAGTATGGCTCTCTTCGCTGACGGCACTGTGATTGGCCAAAGCATGCTTGGCCAATCATTAGCCAGCAATGCACTGCGATGACGCAGTGCATTATGGGCCGTGGCGCACCGCTCGAATTTGGCGCGAATGGCCCATAATGTTCAATCTTTGGCGAACGATCGAACAGCCGATGTTCGAGTCGAACTCATGTTCGACTCGAACAGATAGCCCATCCCTAAAGTACACCAGTCATGTCAACTGTAACATGTAGATTTTAAAGTATACTGCCAATAAAATGTTAACATGCTCAGTAGAATGAGACTGAAGCTCTCCAATCATTTTCTCACAGAACACAGTCCCAATATAGGGGACACAGAACCCCAAGATGTGTTCACTTTTGACTTTATAGCACACCAAGAAGTAATTATTTACTTCCATCTTAGGCACACTGCATTCTATTGACACTTTTTTTCCTACAGGAGTGTAGGCGCAGCAAAAACGGGGTAAAAAGCTGAGTTTTTGCATGCGCGTTCCTGGATCTGGCATTAAAACATTCTACTGCCCATTAGGATACATTAAAGCAGGAACGCACCTAAATGTGTCCAGCGTTTATGTGCATTTAGGTGCATTTTTCATGCTCAAAAGCTCCTCTCCTGAATGTACGAGTGATGTTTTTTTCTACCTCTAAAATCCCCTGCCTTTAAACTCCTATGTGTGCATGGACACATAGGTTACATGGACAGTGCCAGATTTAGACCTTGGGGGGCCCAGGGAACTCATCACATTTCGGGGGCCCCTCAACATAGAAATTCAATTTTTGACAGCCAGTAGGCACAGAGCACTTATGCCCCGTACACACGATCGTTTTTCATGCCGTTAAAAATGCCATTTTAAAAAATGGCCATTAAAAATGATCGTGTGTAGGCTCCAGAGCATTTTTAACGACGTGAAAAACGGCCATTAAAAATTCCGGACATGCTCTCTTTTTTCACGTCGTTTTTCATGTCGTTTTTTTTAACGACGTGAAAAACGATAGTGTGTATGCTTTCACGACGTGAAAAAAAAACGCACATGCTCAGAAGCAACTATGAGACGGGAGCGCTCGTTTTGGTAAAGCTAATGTTGGAAATGGAGATGGCACATTCGTCACGGTGGAATTAATAGCATCGTTTTAATGCAGCGCATTCCGTTATTCTTTTGACATTGAGAGTTTTATGCCAAACTTGTTTCTAAAGTAATTCCAAATTGCTCTAATGATTATAAAATATTATTTATAAGCCGCACCTCCCTCCTAAATAATACTAATAATAATAAAATAAGTTAATTCTCCTTTTTTCTTTAAATTTTATATTATTTTTGGTTATTTTTTTGGGCCTTTTTTTAAGTATTTTGGCTTAAATTATTCTTGTGTAAAGTTACCACAACAACCTTCCAAATGTGTCTCATTTGGCCTCAGGGAGGTTTGTGTCCCCTGATAATAACAATAATATAATTTGAGATGTCCCTGCCTGCTTCCTAGCAAGCTCTCTTTTGAAATACAAATCACATAGTCAAGTATTTAAAGGGCACTCAATTTTTTTTTTTTTCAGAACATTAACAAATTAAAGTGGAAGGCAGCACTGGAGAGCCTGCTTGCATTTGTGCATCCCTTTGACCCCACAAAAACCATACAAGATGTCCAAACCAAAATAGAGATTAGATCCCCCCAAAAAATGAGCCCAATCTTGTCTTGAGCTCCCAGAGGTCAGGAGCCACAGCAGATAAGTCCTATATGTCCCCAGTCTGTGGTACTACAGCAGGCATTATTTTCTTCTCTTCCTTGTAGCCTTCTCTCCAGCCTTCTCTGCAGCCTTGGTTGGTTTCTTCCTTGGAGGCTGGGGATCAGGAGGAGAGGTTGTGGCAGGAGGAGTAGTAGGAGGAGGAGGAGGAGGTGGAGGAGTAGGGACAACCTCCGTTATGTCCGTGTACCTAGTGAGTTCACCCAGCACGCCCTTATTGATGACTTTCAATAGCAGGGTCTCACTGAAATTTTTTTGCTGCAACTCCATTTGCCCTAGTTTGTGGGCGAGGACTGCGGCAAATCCCTCTTCAACAGAGGGTGCCTCTCTGAGGGCCGCTGTTGCCTCTCTGAGGAAGGCCCTGGTTTCCTCCTCCACCTGCCTACCTCTCCTTGGCCCTCGTGGTTTAACTACCAGGGGAGGCATCTGGGCTCTTGTGCTGGGCCCAGCCTCCTCCTGGGTGCCACTGGGCCCAGCCTCCTCCTGGGTGCCACTGGGCCCTGCCTCCTCCTGGGTGCCACTGGGCCCTGCCTCCTCCTGATCCCCAACATCACCCTCTTCCTGGCTCTGCTCTGGCTGTAAAAAAAGAAAGGGACATTATTTATTTTGCCACATCATCATTCACAGACATTGTTCACCTCTAGACATTGTTGAAATCAATGCCAAAAGTTATGTCCTTTTCATTGATTACGCATCCTGGTTTTGTTGTCTTGGACACATAAAATTAGGCCACTACTGTATCTTGCTCTTCACAAACTTTATTGGTAGAAGTGTACATACCTTTAACAATACTAACATCTATTTAAAATCTACAATTTTGTACGATAGACATATAGATAGCAAAACTTTACCTGGCTCCATATCTCCAAATCTGCCTCCTCAAGGCCCTGATCTTGATCCTCAGAGGAAGCCAGAGCAGGGTTGACAGGAAGGCTGGAGGACTGGCTGCAGGGAAGGCTGGAGGGTTGGGTACAAGGAAGGCTGGATTGACCTCTGGGGGGAAGGGTGGAGAGAGATTCCCGCACTTCCAGCTGGTCATCCAGAAAAGCAAGCTTACTGTAGTACCACAGACTGGGTTTATAAACCTTATCTGCTGGTGCACCTGACCTCTGGGACCTCAGGACCATAGTCCTCTGGGTCCTGTATGTCCCTCTGATGGTCCCAATTTTGTTTTTGACATCTTGGAGAGTTGTTGTGGGTATCTTTGTTTGCACAAATGCAAGCAGGCTCTCCAGTGCTGCTTTCCTGGCGTCTTTATTTTTATTACCGCCACTTTTGGTTTGCCATAATATAGGGAGCTCTTGCCATTTGTCGATGAACTCCCCCATGATGTCTGGGTTTTTAAAAGTATTCATGATATCTGTAAAAGCGAGAAACCAAAATAAAAATATATTTCAGGCAACATTCCTCAACTGTGCATTGTCTACATATTTTGAGCACACAAATCTCCTCGTCTGATGAACCTCAAAAAGTAAAATTGTTAGGTACCTTGGTCACGACGTTCGTTGCTAACTCTCTCTCCCGAAAAATGAACGTATTTCCCAGACATGGATCTTCACTTTATATACACAGCGCATGCGTGAAACTCCGCACGCTTTCCCCGCCCCTGACGTTCGATATTGTACTTTCCCCGCCCCTTCTCGCTCGTAGTGCTGAACAAAACATGGCGGAGACACAGGTGGCTGAGATTACCTCTACAGAGGATGAAATTACAGAGGAGCCCAAATCAAGACCCAGGAGATATAAGGCATCCAACATGTCATTCGAGGAAATGGTGGAGATGGTCGCCATTTTAAAGAAGGAGGATTATGATGCCAAGCATGGTCCGTATAAAAGGCCTAATCTGGTCAAGTTCAGAATTATGGGCAAAGTGGTCAAAAGTCTCCACAAAAAATTCGGGGTGTGCAGAACGAAGGAACAGCTCAGAAAACGATGGTCAGATCTGAAGTTGCGGGAGGCCGACCTATATAAAAGAATCAAGAAAGTTATATTAAAAAGTAAGTTGTTTTTTTTGAGTTTCCATGGTACATATTATTTTCTTGTATTCTGTCGTGTATTTTTAACTTTCATATAGTACACTGAAAGATACCATCTTTTTTAGGTTCGTCCGCATAGTAAACGGACGTATTAAACCTCTTTCTCCGTACAGTTCCTCAAACGATGTTTTCGGATCATCCAGTGTGAACACCCATGTTTTTTGGTTTATTTGGGGGAGTACATTTGGGCCACACTTATTTTTGGTGTGCTAATCCAAAGGACATTTGTTCATTTGGAAAAACGATATGCATGGTAATGTTAAAGGGAGTGAATGCTCAGCAGCTGATGAAACATCTGAACGCAGTAGTACAAGTGTGGGCCTAAAGCCAAAAAGCTTGAGGGAGTCACACACAGGTGATCCAGTGTAGATACTTTGGGGTGTTACAATGTTTCAAATTTGTTTACAAAATGTATATGCTCTGTTTTGGCCTATGTATCCAATCATTTGTCCCGGTTGGCACAGGGGTTAAAAATTAAAATGGAGCATGCTTCAAAAGAATGATTAAAAAGTTTTTTTCCATGTTTCTTATTTTAGCAAAATTGAGTCGCTACTAATGAAACTATTCCTTTTATTTCAATCTCCCTAGGGATTCGAAAAGCTACCTCAGATGAGACGAGAATTGCAATACCTACAACAATACCCCCAGAACCCCAGGATGGAGAGGAATGTGATGTTGTGGAAGTTGAAAGTGGCACCACCACAGGTCAGAGAGAAACCAGACACATGCATGTTAAATAGATGTAGGCCTACATATTCTATCCTACATATTTCTTTTTACATTTAGGTGCAGTTCTGGCCGAAGACCCCAATAAGTTGTCACATCACAGTGCCCAGATCCTGATCCAATACCTGATGGTCTGCTGTCGTGACCTCGAAAAAATTAAGGGAGATTTGCTAGAGATCAGGGCAAATACAAAGCGGGTGGAGGAAAGGCTCCAAAATATCATGGCTGTGCTTGGGCGTGCCTAATGTTTTTACACCAAATAACATTTTACTTGCAGAGATTTCTATTTTTTTTGGTTATTTTACCCTTTAATGACTAGCACATGTTTAGCTTTTTCAAAATTTGGAGAACTATAGTTTGTTTATGCATGGCTGGTCATGCGTTTTAATACACCTGAAATTAAGGGAACATCCACATTTCTATGGAAGTTGCCCACCTAAACAAAAAAAATAAAGGTATTTTTACATAACAAATCATTGTGGCTTCATTATGTAAATGTGGTGCTGAGTGAACTAATCAATGTTTGGTGTTTACACTGACAATGAAGGCTAATTAAAAGATTTTTTAATCCACATGGCAAAACAAATGCACTAGGTAAACCTACCAGAAACATCAAACATTATACAATAAAAATGACAAACCAATCTTTACTTTTTCAAAAAGTTTTATTTTTTTGGTCTAAAATTATTAGAGATTGTCTGGCATTTCAATGGCCCCCCTACCCATAAAATAGTCCACATATTGGTTACGGACCTCACGTCCGGTTGGGGGGGCCAAGCCAGGACGGCCAGGTTCCAGGGCCACCAAAGTTTCGGCATTGATTAAAGAGGCCTCAGGCCCACTCAAAGATATATAACTCGTTGAATGCACCCTTAGGAAATTATGCAGCACACAGCACGTCATAACCACATGGTTCCATTTGTATGGGGCAAGGTGGATGGAGGTAAGGAAGAGGCGAAATCGGCTGGCCATGATCCCAAACGCATTTTCCACCACCCTTCTGGCTCTGGCCAGCCGATAATTGAAAACCCTCCTCTCAGGGGTGAGGGTGCGTTGCGGGAATGGCCTCATCAAATGGGGTCCCAGGCCAAACGCCTCATCCGCCACAAACACAAAAGGTAGTCCCTCCACATTCTGCTCCGCGGGTGGCAAGGCCAGCAGATCCAAAAGGAGCCGTTCTCCAAACTCCGTCTGGGCAAAAACTCCTCCATCAGACATCCTGCCATTCTTGCCAACGTCCACATAGAGGAACTCGTAGGTGGCCGACACCACTGCCATCATCACGACGCTGTGGAACCCCTTATAATTATAATAAAAGGATCCCGAATGGGGTGGTGGGACGACCCGAACATGTTTGCCGTCGATGGCTCCTCCACAGTTCGGAAAGTTCCATCGCTGGGCAAACTCGGAAGCCACATTCTGCCATTCATGTGGCGAAGAAGGGAACTGTGGAATTAAAGAAATAGCAAATTAATACTTGGAGCCAGAAACATTGAAAGCTGATTTCATACACACATTCATGGCCAACATTGGTAGAAACTGTTAAAAACATAAAAAATTGGAAGCAAGTAAAAAAAAAAAACAATTAATTATGGGGGGGGGGGGGAAGGGTTGAAGATGAGTTGGGAATATCACACATGAAGGCTGTAGCACTCTGTATTGAAGTTAACAAAAATGAAACATTCCTAGGCCAAATTTAGGGTGCGTTTTGGGTAAAGCACTACGATGGAACATATAATAAAAAACATGGAAATGACTAGGCAAGGTAGGTATGGCCCCAGGATAGCATGCTGGAGAGGTTAGGTAAGCCAAATTTACAGGTAGGCCTCAAACACCAAACTTTAAATAATAAAACATGGGGAGAAAGGGGACATTCCCTGCAGCTAAGAATCATGTGAATTAGGGACTGCAAATAAAGCAAATTAAAAATATCCCAAAATAAAAACCATACAATGTGAATTTTTGAAGAAGAACACTTACCTTAATATAGTCCTCCTGCAAAACTTGAAGGATGGCAGAACAAGTCTCTGGTATAATGATCCCCAGAGCCTGGGGGGATATGCCTGTGGAGAACTTAAGGTCCTGCAGGCTTCTCCCAGTAGCCAGGTATCGCAACGTGGCGATGAGCCTCTGCTCAGCACTGATGGCTTCCCGCATAACGGTGTCCTGCCTGGTAATATAGGGGGACACCAAAGCCAACAGCTGCTGAAATACGGGGTCAGACATCCTGAGAAAATTCCTGAAATCATCAGGATTATTCTCCCTGATCTCCCGCAACAAAGGCATGTGACAGAATTGGTGCCGCGGGAGCAACCAATTCTTGGTCCATGAACTCCTCCTGACCCTGCTCATGGCATGGAGTCGGGATACAGCATGAACCCCTGCACCAACTACAGCACGAACTCTACGACGAGTACGTAGCCGCAACATGGCTAGATAACGGTCGGCTGAACAGAACGTACTAGAAGAACGCACGGAAGAACAGCAAGGCCTATGAAGAACAAGCTGAAAAACACGAACGTGCAGAGCAGGCCGCACTGAATAAACAGATACGAACTGACTACAAGCAGTGCTAAACAGATACGAACCCACAGGCGCAATCTGAACTCCCGAAAACGATCTTCAAAGCACGAAGACTGAAAAGCGCGAATCGTCTCTCACCAAACTTTTACTAACACGCGGAAACACGGAATTAGCAAAAGCGTCCCAAAGGGTGGCGTCATTCGAACGGAACTTCCCCTTTATAGTGCCGTCGTACGTGTTGAACGTCACTGCGCTTTGCTTGATCGTTTTTTTTAATGATGGTGTGTACGCAAGGCAGGCTTGAGAGGAAACATGAAAAAAAACGAGGAGAAAAACGTCGGTTTAAAAAATGACATTAAAAACGATCGTGTGTACGGGGCATTAGTCTTTCATGGGTCATCGTGGTTCTCAGATAATTCTTTATTAGTGCCAATTTCTCCGGAACAACTAGTGACCATTCTGCTCAAATATTTTTTTCACAATAAAGATTTATTGAAGTGAAATTTGAAAATAACAATTATACATACAGTTTCTATTGTATACAACATACCAATAGCTACCGTATTTATCGGCGTATAACACGCACATTTTTCCCCTTAAAATCAGGGGGAAATCGTGGGTGCGTGTTATACGCCGATACTCACCTATCCCCGTCGAATCTCCGCTGACTGTGAGCGAAGCGCAGCGATCGTCGCCGAGATACACATTGCCGAGTGTACTCAGATTTTCTCGGCTCTGCTCACAGTCACGCCCAGTCCATTGGACCTGTGTTATGTCCATCATAGGGCGTGACTCGGCGTGACTGTGAGCGGAGCCAAGAAAAGCCGAGTAGAGCTGAGTACACTCGGCTATGTGTATCTCGGCTCCGCCCAGTCCCTGCGTTCTCTGCGGCGTTCGCCCCGCTCGGCTGGGCCAAATTTAAATTCGGCCAAGGCTGCAATGGACACTGGGGGGGGGGCAAGGCTGCAATGGACACTGAGGGGGGGCAAGGCTGCAATGAAAACTTTGGGTATGCAAGGCTGCAATGGACGCTGACAAGGCTGCAATAGACACTGACAAGGCTGCAATGGACACTGACAAGGCTGCAATGGACACTGAAAAGGCTGCAATGGACACTGACAAGGCTGCAATGGACACTGTCAAGGCTGCAATGGACACTGACAAGGCTGCAATGGACACTGGGGCAAGGCTGCACTGTGACAAGGCTACAAATGACACTGATAAGGCTGCATTTAAATGTAAGTTTTTTTTCCTTAAACTTCCCTCCTAAAAGTTTTTTTCCCTAAAATTCCCTCCTAAACTTGGGGTGCGTGTTATACGCCGGCGCGTGTTATACGACGATAAATACGGTATATGAAATCACATGAATATGCAGTGGATTGATATTGATGTTAATTTTATTTTCATTTAAATGTTATAACGAAAGGAAAGTCTTCTGCTCAAATATATTCTAAGAGCTACATTAACACCTGGAAAGATATCAGCAAGATATCAGCAAGCCCTTCATCATGTAATAAAACTGCCTGTTGAGATGAAGAGAGACATGAATGGAGTTTTAAAAAGGCTACAAACTGGACTATTTACTCAACCAACACACTACTGAAGTCTCAAGGGAAAATAAGTATTTTATATACATATGTAGCGCCCTTCCCAAATGGTTGGGACGCTATGTGTAAATTTAGGGGTATGTCTGAGCCATAGTTGGGCTCAGATCGGTTGATTGTTCTAAAATTGCTTCTGCTCTGGGTGTGATGCTGCCTAGCAGTGGTGTTCCCTGTTCGCCTGTAGGTGGTGCTGCCACCACCGGCCCAGGTTGAACTACAGGGTTATCGCAGCACATTGGGTGTCCTTTCTCGGCAGCCATGCGGTGGGCGTGGTTAACCCGCTGTGCATGCTGGGAGAGGGTCCTGGAGGCCCATTGGGTCTGTTTCAGTGTGTGCACCTCGTGGCCCGCATGGCATGGGGTGTGTGTGCGTTCTAGCCCCGGGCACCTTCAGCCCGAGGCTACATCGCTACCTGGTAGGCCCCGCTCTGCTGGCTGGGGCCTATACCTTCGGAAGGGATCCCAGGCTACCCACCTACGGGAAGCCTGCTCTTAGGAAAGGAGGCCAGGGGAGGATCTGCCCCAGAGGAGACTGGCGACGGTACTGCTGTCTCGGGAGGAGGCCTGGAAACTCACCTAAGGAGGGATCCATTGCTTTAAACACTGCAATACGCCAATCTGGCCTAAAGGTTCTCTCTCTATTGCTTGGCTGGGAGGTTCAGGACTTTGACAATCCTGTGGCAGAGGATTCCTGATCGCATCCATAAGTTTTCTCAGATTACATTGATCTGTGCATCATCCCGGCTGCTAGGACCAGTGAAAGGGACTATCCGGATGAGCAATACCCACTCAGGCTTGAGTGGCGACGTTGTGTCTCTAGTGCTGCGTGCCTAAACCTTCCCCTGTTCTTCTCTCATTTCCTACTTTCCTCTCAAGTTCCCTCAGCAAAGTAAATAAAGCCTTATTGTTGGGTTTTACATCTGTGTGGACATTGGCTTTTCTGGAGACTTTTTATACCCTGACAACGGAAGCCTTGGAGGTAGTTTGCATGACCCAAAACAAAACCAGCAGCATATATATAAAATAAGTTTGGGCCCCCTCTGGCACGGGGGGCCTGGGGTAATTGCCCCTTTATAATTTCGCCACTGAACACAGAAGGGTGTTATAAATCAGGAAAAAAACGAAAACGCCTGTAAAAGCAGCCTTTATAAGCTCAAGTGTGCATGAGGCCTAAAAGTGCAATAATGTGATCCTGTTGTCCATTGGCATTGCTCCTCCACAAGGAGCAAGGTGATGCTCCTGCAATACACAGTTTTCTATTCCATGATCAAACTACATTCAGCATTGTGTAGACATTCTTGGAGCTTGTACACAGAGAACCAGAGAGGGCCCTCTGTCTCTTTCTGCAACCAATTGGTGGAGATTTACTAAAACTGGAGCACTCACAATCTGGTGCAGCTGTGCGTGGTAACCAATCAGCTTCTAACCTCAGTTTGTTCAATGAAGCTTTGGCAATATAACCTGGAAGCTGATTGGTTTCTCTGCAGAAGTGAACCTAAATTTGCACTCTCCAGCTTTAGTAAATTAACCCCATTGACTGCACCCTGCTGTTGGTGCAGATCATGTATATTTAGGAAAACACTTAAATCCTCTAGACTGTGCTCATCTCCACTAAACACTGTCATTAAGTCTGCTAAAACTGCTTAGATGTGTTGTGTGCATGGATGCCATAGCAATTAAATACAATTATTACATTTCTGTAATCTGTGAGGTTATAAAGAGGATTCTTCTGTGATTAAAGATGTATGTATTAAGGGAGGTAGAACATTTCCTCCCAAATTAAATGGCTTCTTTTGATGAAGAATTGGAGAGCCCTTACTTTGTGACCTGACGTTTGTTACTTAATCAGCATTAATAATGAGGAATTTTCTAAGCAGCCAAAATGATTATTACGTTCTTCATAAACTCCTAGTCCTGCAAGCCCAAGATAGCAACATAATTAATATCCATGATAAATGACTAAGAACCAAGGGGTTGCAGGTTTTTTTATTGTATTTTATTTTCACAGAGGAGTTAAAAAGTAAGTATTTAAAGCTTTTCAAATATGGGCATCTCTTTCCCCTTTGATATTGTTGGGTAAGTGCATTTAGAGGAGACTAAACAGACAGGTCTATTTTCACCTTTCAGAAAACAGAATAAAAAAAAAAAAGCTTAACTCTTACAATAGTGATATTGTAGCAGCAGAACAATCTGCACAGAAGCAATAAAGAGGTCTGCCATTGCAGTTCACTTCAAAGTGCATTTAAATAACAAAGCCAGATCGCAATATGTCTTTATCAACAACTGCCAGTCAGTAACTGGCCTGCCTTGGGCAAATGAATTTGTGTGCATACGCTGGATTGCTTCATTACAACATAATTCTTTTGGAAGCTAAAGTGCTGACAGGTAGGAGAGTTTTAGCAATGCAGGCACTGGCAATTGTTTATATCAGGTTCAGTGTCTCTATAATTAACAAGTGAAAATGTAATGCAGAAAAATAAAAGCAAAACTTTTGGTGGCCACTGAAGCAGAAAATACTCCAAGGACACGTGCAAAATTGGTCAATATTTCATTGTTTATATAGGGAGGTTGTATGGGGCTGGGGTTTCAAAACAGTGCAGTCAGGTTCCTTTTCACTAGCATATTTAAAAGGGAATATAAAGTATTTTGAGTAGTTGTTGTTTACCTAAGGGCCCATCCACACTGTTGTGCTGTGGTAACACAACACACGCATCACTGTGTGTCGTTGCGTGCTGCATTAAATACAGATAGTGCGTGCACCAAATAAATGATCTGCAATACATTAACACTATAACAAATATTTTTTTAAATACTTTCACACTGTTTGCTGTTCTATATTTTGATTGTTACATTTCAAATATTACAAATATCTAAAGAATCTGGACTTTAGTTTCCACCAAATTTACCCAATACTTGTTACCATTAAAAGAGCATTTATTGGTAAAGGCTAAGTTCACAATGCATATATTTTTGCAGGTAAAAAATTGTGCATTTTTTTTAAACAGGAGCCTGCAAAGTATTGCACCCGCGATCAGCAGATCATGGGTGCAGGGATTAGCCCATCTACCCATACATGTGCTATAAAGCGCAAACAAAGCAATGTCAGGCATCTGAACACACTGGGGGTTATTTACTAAAGGCAAATCCACTTTGCACTACAAGTGCACTGCAAGTGCACTTGGAAGTGCAGTCGCTGTAGATCTGAGGGGGACATACAAGGAGAATAAAAAACAGCATTTTAGCTTGCACACGATTGGCTGATAAAATCAGCAGAGCTTCTCCTCATTTCAGATCTTCCCCTCAGATCTACAGCAACTGCACTTCCAAGTGCACTTTCAAGTGGACTTGCAGTGCACTTGTAGTGCAGAGTGGATTTGCCTTTAGTAAATCAACCCCAATGTCTTCAGCTGTGTTGTTTGTACCTTTGTACGGGCTTTCATTTTCAGAGCCATAGGCAGTGTGAATGAACTGCAGGTGTGCTGATCAACGAGTCCACAGGTCATTCAAACTACAAGTCCAACTGTCGTGGAGCCCTGCAAAGCCCCACCTTTTTCTAAATGTGGGGCGCACTCTGACCATAATACAGCCATTATTTCGCTAGATGCTGAAAAAGCATTTGATAACATTAGCTTCTCCTGGCTGTTCATGGTCATGAGGGCGTTCAGCATATCCGGCCCTGTATTGCATTTCATTCAAAAGATGTATGCCTCGCCAACCGCCCGTCTCGCCACCCCTGACTTTATGTCCCCCAACATCCCCCTCACCAAAGGCACGCGTCAAGGGTGCCCTCTCTCCCCTCTTCTCTTCAACATTGCCATTGAACCGCTATCCCGAATTTTTAATTCCCGGGGGTCAGTGGTGTCACGGTGGGAAATCAAGTTCTTCGTTCGGCTCTATTTGCCGATGACATTCTTCTCTTCTCAACTAACCCGTTAGCTGGCATATCACTACTCCAATAACTATTTGTGACCTACCGAGCCTGCTCTGGACTGAGAATTAATTTTGATAAGAGTGAAATTTCGGCCCTTAACCCACATTTGTCCCGCAGCTGGATTGACTCATCCCCATTTCTAGTGGCAAAGCATTCTATAACCTACTTAGGTATCCGCATTGGTACATTACCCTCCTCATTGTATAGTCTGAATTATCCTCCTGTCATAGACAAGATTGTACGGGAGTTGGAAGCATGGCCGGCCTTGCCCCTTTCACTTTTTGGGAGATACCACCTCTTCAAGATGGTCTCGTTCACAAGACTATTGTATCCTATGCAGACCCTTCCCCTTCTTCTGAAACATAAAGATGTTCAAAGGATACATACTGCCTTGCTCGCCTTTCTCTGGCGCAGTAAGAAACCTAGAATTGCCCTTGAAAAATTATGCCTCCCGAAGAGTGAGGGTGGTGCAGGCCTGCCAAATATTCGATTTTATTATCTTTCCTGCCTACTACGGCAGGGCATTGATTGGTTGTCAAAAAGTTCATGATATTCCAATTATATGCTGGAGGGTGCCCTGGTGTTCCCGTTCAACCTTCAGGCTGTGCTCCATTCCAGGCTGCATGCTCTAACTCCTACCTTAAAATCCAATTTACTGATTAGAGATACCACTATAGCCTGGAGAGAGGTTCGGAAGCTCCTGGGCCTACCCTACACCATCTCATCTCACCTACCCATACTTGGCAAACCAATGACCCCCCCCCCTCAGGGACACAAAGCCTTTGCCCAAAGGTCTGCCTCAGGCCTACAGACTGTCTCCAACTTCTTCAATACTACCCAAGGAACTCTCAGACCTTTCTCAGAATTGACCCAACAATACTCCTTACCACCGTCACAGGCATTTCACTACTATCAACTTTCCAACTTCCTTAAATCCTGCTCCAGTCCACGACAAAATCCTTGTCAGCACTCATTCATTGATGCAATGCTCAAGCGGGATCAATACTCTATTTCAGAGATATACTCTAACCTTATCACCCACCAGGTCTCTAAGTACCGTATCCTTCCTTTCAAACCTTGGGCTTCCATCCTTGATATTCAAGATGCCCCAGAAAAGATTCTTGCAGGATACCAAAAATCTGCTCCATAGTGGTCTGCGAAGAATGGCAAGAAACTCAGTTAAAAATCGCCCATCGTGCATACATACCGTTTCGATATAGCAAAGAGGATCCCTCCCTCTCTATCTGTCCATGGTGTGACACCTCTCGACCATCTCTGTTTCATAGACTGTGGACTTGCCAAGCTATCTCCACCTTCTGGGACCAGGTGCTTACATACATCAACAAGATACAACATTAATATGTCTCTTTAGCTCTGATCCCCTGAAGTCCTCTTCTTCATCGTCTACCTGCGCCCCACTCCCACAGTGGATCCACATTCTGCCTTCTGATAGCTCGCAGAGTCCTCATGCTAACCTGGATTCATCCCACCCCACCTCATATTGCTTCAGTACAACAAGCGCTACGAACTCTATTTCTCATGGAAAACCTGGACACTGTTACCCAGCACTCTAAATCCCTGAAACGTTTCATCGCCAGATGGCCACGTTATATGGAGCACTCGTTCTCTCCAGGAGAGATCTCTCAACATATGTCACCCTTCCGATATACGGACTGGTACCTGTGTGCTGACCTTGCTAATACGCTTGGTAAACTCAGGATTCGAGATACCCCTGAATAGGGATGAGCTTCGTGTTCGAGTCGAACATACGTTCGACTCGAACATCGGCTGTTCGATCGTTCGACGAAGATCAAACGATTTGGGCCGTTCGCGCCAAATTCGAGTGACGCGAACGGCCCACAATGCACTACGCCATCGCAGTGTCATCCAGGCGCTGTGATTGGCCAAGCATGCACTGTGACCCCGCATGCTTGGCCAATCACAGCGCCGGCAGCGAGGAGAGCAATGATTGGCCACAGGCAGGATGCCTGTGGCCAATTTTTGCTGAGGGGGTTTAGTACACGCCCCACACTATAAAAGGCCGCCAGCACGGCGGCCTTGTGTAGTGTGTTCCGGAGCAGGGAAAGAGAAGCATAGGCAGGGACAGTGTCATTTTTTTCCTTTACTAATCCTGGATTCCTTGTGTTTAGGGACAGAGAAGGATAGGTAGGGAGAGTGTCAGTGTGCTATTCTGTGCTAAACCTTGTTTGTAGGGACAGAGAAGGACAGTGAGGGAAACTGTCAGTGTGCTATTCTGTGCTAAACCTTGTTTGTAGGGACAGAGAAGGACAGTGAGGGAAAGTGTCAGTGTGCTATTCTGTGCTAAACCTTGTTTGTAGGGACAGAGAAGGACAGTGAGGGAAACTGTCAGTGTGCTATTCTGTGCTAAACCTTGTTTGTAGGGACAGAGAAGGACAGTGAGGGAAAGTGTCAGTGTGCTATTCTGTGCTAAACCTTGTTTGTAGGGACAGAGAAGGACAGTGAGGGAAACTGTCAGTGTGCTATTCTGTGCTAAACCAATCTTGCTGAACCGTATTTGAAATCCTTGAGTTTAGGGACAGAGAAGGACACTTGGGGAAACTATCAGTGTGCTATTCTGTGCTAAACCTTGTTTGTAGGGACAGAGAAGGACAGTGAGGGAAACTGTCAGTGTGCTATTCTGTGCTAAACCAATCTTGCTGAACCATATTTGAAATCCTTGAGTTTAGGGACAGAGAAGGACACTCTGGGAAACTGTCAGTGTGCTATTCTGTGCTAAACCTTGTTTGTAGGGACAGAGAAGGACAGTGAGGGAAAGTGTCAGTGTGCTATTCTGTGCTAAACCAATCTTGCTGAACCATATTTGAAATCCTTGAGTTTAGGGACAGAGAAGGACACTCGGGGAAACTGTCAGTGTGCTATTCTGTGCTAAACCAATCTTGCTGAACCATATTTGAAATCCTTGAGTTTAGGGACAGAGAAGGACACTCGGGGAAACTGTCAGTGTGCTATTCTGTGCTAAACCTTGTTTGTAGAGACGGAGAAGGACAGTGAGGGAAACTGTCAGTGTGCTATTCTGTGCTAAACCAATCTTGCTGAACCATATTTGAAATCCTTGAGTTTAGGGACAGAGAAGGACACTCGGGGAAACTGTCAGTGTGCTATTCTGTGCTAAACCAATCTTGCTGAACCGTATTTGAAATCCTTGAGTTTAGGAACAAAGAAGGACACTCGTGGAAACTATCAGTGTGCTATTCTGTGCTAAATCTTGTTTGTAGGGACAGAGAAGGACAGTGAGGGAAACTATCAGTGTGCTATTCTGTGCTAAACCTTGTTTGTAGGGACAGAGAAGGACAGTGAGGGAAACTGTCAGTGTGCTATTCTGTGCTAAACCAATCTTGCTGAACCATATTTGAAATCCTTGAGTTTAGGGACAGAGAAGGACACTCGGGGAAACTGTCAGTGTGCTATTCTGTGCTAAACCTTGTTTGTAGGGACAGAGAAGGACAGTGAGGGAAACTATCAGTGTCCTATTCTGTGCTAAACCTTGTTTGTAGGGACAGAGAAGGACAGTGAGGGAAACTGTCAGTGTGCTATTCTGTGCTAAACCAATCTTGCTGAACCATATTCGAAATCCTTGAGTTTAGGGACAGAGAAGGACACTCGGGGAAACTGTCAGTGTGCTATTCTGTGCTAAACCTTGTTTGTAGGGACAGAGAAGGACAGTGAGGGAAAGTGTCAGTGTGCTATTCTGTGCTAAACCAATCTTTCTGAACCATATTTGAAATCCTTGAGTTTAGGGACAGAGAAGGACACTCGGGGAAACTGTCAGTGTGCTATTCTGTGCTAAACCAATCTTGCTGAACCATATTTGAAATCCTTGAGTTTAGGGACAGAGAAGGACACTCGGGGAAACTGTCAGTGTGCTATTCTGTGCTAAAACTTGTTTGTAGGGACAGAGAAGGACAGTGAGGGAAAGTGTCAGTGTGCTATTCTGTGCTAAATCAATCTTTCTGAACCATATTTGAAATCCTTGAGTTTAGGGACAGAGAAGGACAGTGAGAGAAACTGTCAGTGTGCTATTCTGTGCTAAACCAATCTTGCTGAAGCATATTGCAAATCCTTGTGTTTAGGGACAGAGAAGGATAGGCAGGGGACAGTGTCAGTGTCATTGTTGCTAAGCCTCCTGCACAGTATACACCTGAAGGTAGCCCTTATTGCTGTTTTTCCCATCTCCCTGCAGGCCATCCATTAAAATGTCTGGAAGGCAAACAAGGAGAGGCAGACAGTCAGGAGGCAAAAAAAGAGGGCAAGCAGGCTCTGTGTCTGGGGGCAACAGTGCTGGTCGTGGACGCGGTGCATTGTCATCAGCACATGGCCATGGGACACGCTTGTCCTTCTTTTCGGCAGCTGGACATGTTGAGCCACATCATGCCGAAGACTTGGTAGAGTGGATGACCAAGCCCACCTCATCCTCCTCATCCTCTCTCACCCAGGCTCAGGGTACTGGCAAAGCAGCTGCCAAAGCGTCCTCTTCTCTGGTATCAATGTCATCATTAGTCACTCCTTCCCTAGACCCACCATGTCCTCCTCCTGAGGAGTCTCCCGAACTGTTTGAGCACAGTGTTAGGTACATGCTCCAGGAGGATGCCCAGCGTTTCGAAGGATCTGATGATGATACCCAGCTAGAGGAAGGCAGTAGCGTGAGAGCAGAGAGAGGGGATGCTCAAGAAGGACACCAATCTGGCAGTCATGCTCCAGCAGCTGCAGCATACTGCCAGATTGGCTCCAGTGATGAGGAGGGAGGGGATGATGAGGTCACTGACTCCACGTGGGTGCCTAATAGGAGAGAGGAGGAGGAGGAGGATGAGGAGGAGGCACATCTCCAACGAGGCAGGATGCCCTTGGGTGGCCAGCGTATGGGCAGCACACCAACGGAATCACACCGCAGAGCTCCGCCTGTGCAGGGCGCTGCCTCTGCCCGTCATTCAAAAAGTTCTTTGGTGTGGGCCTTTTTTGAGGCGAGTGCATCAGATCACACAGCTGCTGTTTGCAACATATGTCTCAAGCGTATATCGCGTGGCCAAAACATCAGCCGCTTGGGCACCACATGCTTGATCAGACATATGTTGACCTGCCATGCAGCTCGTTGGCAAGCCTACCTTAAAGACCCACACCAAAGAACAAAGCGGACCTCTCCTTGCACCACATCAGCTGGGATCTCCAACCCCACTATACCTTCAGTCCTCTCTGAAACCTGCACTGAGAGGAATGAAGGTGTAGAATTAGGTGTGTCACAGCCAAGTACTTGCGGCCACTCTGCTAGCAGTACACCGACGTCCGATTCTAGCAGGCAAATTTCCCTGCCCCAGCTGCTGGACCGTCGAAAGAAGTTCACTCCCAGCCATCCACATGCCCAGCGGTTGAATGCTAGCTTGGCTAAATTGCTAGCGCTTCAACTGCTGCCTTTTCAGTTGGTAGACTCGGCCCCCTTCCGTGAGTTTGTGCAATGTGCGGTTCCTCAGTGGCAGGTTCCCAAACGCCACTTTTTCTCACGGAAGGCGATTCCGGCTCTCTACAGGCATGTGGAAGGCAATGTCTTGGCCTCGCTGGACAGGGCGGTCAGCGGTAAGGTGCATATTACCGCTGACTCATGGTCCAGCAGGCATGGACAGGGACGTTACCTTTCCTTCACGGCCCATTGGGTCACTCTTTTGGCAGCTGGGAAGGATGCAGGACAAGGTGCAGTAGTGTTGGAGGTTGTTCCACCGCCACGCCTCCAAAATGCTACTACTGGTTGTGACACACCTCTCTCCTCCACCCCCTCCTCTTCTTCTTCCTCCATGGCCTCTTCCTGTGCTTTGTCCTCGGAACCAGCGGTGCTCCGTAGGCGTTCAAGGGGCTACGCAAGTACGCAGGCAAAAAGATGCCATGCCGTGCTTGCGCTGGTGTGTTTGGGGGACAGGAGCCACACTGGGGCAGAGGTCCTCTCTGCTCTGCAGGGGCAGGCCGAGAGGTGGTTGACGCCACGCCAGCTTAAGCCAGGAATGGTGGTTTGCGGCAATGGCACCAACCTCCTCTCCGCCCTCCGACAGGGACAACTGACCCATGTGCCCTGTGTGGCTCACGTCCTTAACCTGGTGGTGCAGCGGTTCTTGGGCAGGTACCTGGGCTTACAGGATGTCCTGAGGCAGGCCAGGAAAGTCTGTGTGCATTTCCGCAGATCTTATAATGCCAGTGCTCGCCTGGCTGAGCTGCAAAAGGAGTTGAACCTGCCCAAGAACCGCCTTATATGTGACATGCCCACCAGGTGGAACTCAACGTTGGCCATGCTGCAGCGGCTGCACACGCAGCAGAGGGCCATCAATGAGTACCTGTGCGACTACGGCACCAGGACAGGGTCAGGGGAGCTCGGTTTTTTTTCACCATGCCAGTGGGGCATGATCAGGGATGCATGCACTGTCCTGGCACCATTTGAGGAGGCCACGAGGATGGTGAGCAGTGACAGTGCATGCATCAGTGACACTGTACCTCTTGTCCACCTGTTGGAGCACACGCTGCGTGGAATAATGGACAGGGCACTTGAGGCAGAACAGAGGCAGGAAGAGGAGGACTTCCTTGCCTCTCAAGGCCCCCTTTACCCAGACAGTGTTCCTTCTGTCCCACCCATCGCACAGGAAGAGGAGGAGGAGGAGGAGGAGGATTGTGTCAGCATGGAGGTGGAGGCTGGCACTCAGCATCATTAGCAGCAGTCTTTTAGGGATGATTTACAGTCCCAAGAAACCAGTGGACTTGTACGTGGCTGGGAGGAGGTGGCTGCGGATCATGTCGTCCTTAGTGACCCAGAGGACTCCGGACTGAATGCCTCAGCTAACCTACGCTGCATGGCCTCCCTGATCCTGCAAAGTCTGCGGAAGGATCCTCGTATTCTTCGGATCAAGGAGAGGGACCATTACTGGCTGGCCACTCTCCTTGATCCACGGTACAAGGGTAAGGTTGCGGACCTTATGTTACCGTCGCAGAGGGAGCAGAGGATGAGACAACTCCGGGAGGCCTTGCAGAAAGGTCTGTGCAACGCGTTCCCAGAGACTGGGAGGTTACAAACTCCTGGTCCTGGACAACAAGTTGCTGAGGCTTTGGGCAGTCAAAGAAGGAGCGGTGGGGAAGGTGGCCATCTGACCGATGCGTTCAGACAATTCTTTAGTCCGCAGCCCCAAAGTATGATCGGTTCCAGCAACCATCGCCAGCGTCTGATATACATGGTGCAGGAATACCTAGGGGCAAGGTCAGACTTGGACACCTTCCCCACCGAAAATCCTCTGGCTTACTGGGTCTTGAGGATGGATCACTGGCCAGAGCTTGCACAGTATGCAATTGAGCTACTGGCCTGTCCTGCATCCAGCGTTCTTTCAGAACGCACATTCAGTGCTGCTGGAGGATTTGTCACGGATCACAGGGTGCGCCTGTCCACCGACTCGGTTGATCGACTGACTTTCATCAAGATGAACCAGTCTTGGATCACCACCAGCTACCACACACCTGATGCTGATATAACAGACTAATTGATTTTAAAATGTCACATCCCTTCAAGACTGATGCTGATGCTGAGTGCCTGTGCTGTTATGTTGACTGGCTATCCTCCTCCTCCTCCTCAATGATCCGATTAATGATGATAGCTTGGAAGATCATTTTGGTTTATGGGTGCCGCCACCAGTGGCTAAGGCCCAATTTTTCAGCCCCTGTTTAACAGGGGCGTGTAATTACAATTTTTGATGCAATACTTTGCAACAGGGCTCATTGCTGTGCTCCAAGTACAGTATCTGTGAGGGGTTGCAGTGTTGTGCCACCAGTGGCTAAGGCCCAATTTTTCAGCCCCTGTTCAACAGGGGCATGCAATTATAATTATTGATCTAATAATTCACAGCAGGGCCCATTGCTGCGCCCACCAAGAGTAACTATCAGGCCTTACAGTGTTGTGTCAACACCACCACCACCACCACCACCACCACCACCAAAGGCCCAATTTTTCAGCCCCTGTTCAACAGGGGCATGCAATTATAATTATTGATCTAATAATTCACAGCAGGGCCCATTGCTGCGCCCACCAAGAGTAACTGTCAGGCCTTACAGTGTTGTGGCACCAGCACCACCATCAAAGGCCCAATTTTTACTACCACTGTTCAACAATTATATGTTATTACAATTCCTGATATAATAGTTGACAGCAGGGTGTTCCAGCACCCACCAAGAGTAACTGTGAGTGCTTACAGTGTTGTGCCAACACCAACACCTAAGGGGCCAATTTCTGCAGAGTATATACGGCAGGTCCCTACTTTCAAACATCCAACTTACAAACGACTCCTACTTGCAAACGGAAGAAGACAACAGGAAGTGAGAGGAAATCTACCCCTAGGAAGGAAAATTCTCTCCTGTAAGAATTAATATGGGAGAAAGCTGTCTCCTCTCTACTGATGCTTTATCACCAATCCTTGTTTCAATAAAAACACCACATTTCAAAAACAGTTGTCATTGGGACGCAAAGTGAGGTGAAATGTTCTGAACAGGGGCACAGACAGCAAAACAAATGTTACAGGGGTGATAACCCTTCCCTATGTTTTCCAAAAAGCTTAAAAATAGATTTTTTTGGCTGGAGCTACACTTAAACAATGTACGTGTTCAAAATTACAAACAGATTCTACTTAAGAACAAACCTACAGTCCCTGTCTTGTTTACACCGGTCTTGTTTACACTGCCTGTATACTGCTGTTCAGAGTATATAGGGCCTTTTTTATTTTGTGTTGCGGGGTTCCCCTTAATATCCAAACAAGACCCAAAGGGGCTGGTAATGGGCTGGGGTAGGGGGGGGGGTGATGGGGTAGCTATGCCATTTTTCTTAAAGATTTTCATCCATATTACCGGGACCAGACATTACATTAAAGCCGCAAGCAGTTTTAAATGGCTTTTTTTTTCCTTTAGAAATGTCATTTTGTGCAGGGACAGTTCTAAACACGGGAAACACGTGGCACTTCGCAGGCATACTTTAGACACCCCCCAGGTACGATATTTAAAGGAATATTTGACTTTTTTTTTTCACTTTATGCATCATTAAAATGACTGCTCCCGAAAAACGTCAGTTTTTAAAACTTCTTTTTGCATTGATACATGTCCCCTGGTGCAGAACCCGGGTTCCCAAACTCTGTTTAGGACAATAACATGGATAATAGTCGTTATAATTAGCACTTTAGAATTCGAACGTTCGCATCCATTGTATTTAATAGGGTTCCAATGTTCGTGCAAACTTTCGGTCCGTTCGCGGGTTCTGGTGCGAACCGAACCCGGGGGTGTTCGGCTCATCACTACCCCTGAATACCAGAACCCGCCCATCCCCCCATAGCATTCCTTATATCCCATTTGCTCTTATGTTGCTCTACTCGAGTTGTAACATGTTCTTGTTATTAACCCTAATTGTCTCTATTCCCCGAACCGGTTAGAATGTATACTCGCTTCCACTCCTCAGGTTGTTTCTTTGGTGCAGTATATTGGTTAATTACTCTTGTTATACCAGATGCGCTACTAATTAACCATGTTTGTTCTGAACATGCTCCCAAGGAGGATGATATACTATAGTTACCTTTGTTCTACGGTACGAAAGCTGTTTACTCTGTCTTACAGCGTTCACAATTACATTACTTATTTATGCAATACTTTTATTTTTGTTTTTTCTTGACTGAAAATACCCAATAAAGATATTTAAAAAAATAAATAAAAAACAGACAGATGGGGATACCTTTGCTATGCCTCCGGTGGACTGGATGACGATTGGATGGAAACAGATATATGCAGTCCATTTCCATCTGACCGCCCCATAGAGAGCAGAGGGCTGTGTCCATGTTTGCTCTGCAAAGTGGAGCAGACCTGGATCTGTCATCTGCCTGATCAGTGGGGATCAGTGGGGGGATCCCCTGCTGAGCAGGCAAATCTGCTTGGATGGATTCCGCCCCATTTGAAAGGAGCCAAAAGTGGAACTACACTGCATATTAACTCCAAAAAGCAAAAATGCAATTTATTTCCTTTCTCCATGCTTTATTTTGTCAAAAAATCACTTTGAAAAACAACCCCTTAGTATTTCTGGCTGTGGTCATCTTAAAGTGATTGTAAAGGCTCGCTTTTTTTTTTTTTTAAATAACAAACATGTTATACTTACCTCCTCTGTGCAGATTGTTTTTCACAGAGCAGCCCAGATCCTGCTTTTCTCGGGTCCCTCTTTGCTGCTCCTGGCCCTCCCTCTTTTGAGTGCCCCTCAGCCAGCAGCTTGCTACAGGTTGTCACCCAATCCGAGTCAGAGCTCGTGTATCCTATCAGACACGGAGCCCTGACCTGGCTCCACCCCTTCTCTCCCCTGATTGGCTGACTGAGTTTGATTGACAGCTGTGGGAGCCAATAGCGCCGCTGCTCTGTCTCAGCCAATCAGGAGGAGTGTACTGGATGGCTGAGGAGATCGTGGACATTGCTGGAGAAAGAAGGAGCTCAGGTAGGAAATTGGGGGGCTGTTACACACAGAAGGTTTTTTATCTTAATGCATAGAATGCATGAAAAAAAAACTTCTGCCTTTACAACTCCTTTAAATAAAGCCAGATGATTCATGTAGCATTTACTTCCTGGAATCCATCTGCCCTCAGTTCAACATGCAGGCGGGAGGGTGGGCTTAGCTAAGCAAAAAAAACTCCTCCCCTTCTAAAGACTCTGGGGATGACATTATCCAGGCTTGGAAATCAGCAAGTAACAGAAGAAATTGAAATGACAAAGTTTAAAACAAGCAAATGTAGCACCCTGGTGTTTAGACAGGGTTGCTCCTAAATTTACCTGCCAGGTGGAGTTACCTTGGCTCATTGTTAGGGATCAATTGAGTTCACCCTAAGTCACTGAGCCAAGGTAACTCCACCTGGCAGGTAAATTTAGGAGCAACCCTGTCTAAACACTAGAACTGCTGCACTTCTCTCTTCTGCTGCTAGGTGGCTGGGTACCTGGTGGCATTAGAAAAGACAAGGGCAAAGCAAGGACAGATTAGGAGTATATAGCGTATCTCAGTCAATGGGCAGGGGTTTTCTTGAATCCCTTGGCCTGCTGGGAGCACCTATATATTTGGGTGGAGTCAGGTGATCGGTGTTCTGTGACACCTGGATGGCTGTCTGGGTGGACGTGTGTTGTATTGCCCGGGCTGCTAGGCTGAAGTCTGGGCCTATCCCAGGCACATCTGGCTGCTAGGCTGTCTGAGAGCCTATCCAGAAGCAAAAGAGCAGTGTAGGGTTGGGATTGCGGCTTGCAGTCCAACCAGAAGGGACGGTTCTGCCGGCTGGAGAACTTTTCGTGGTCGAAGGTAGAGGGAAAGCTGTCGCCAATAAGGGACCAACCACCTTATTACCAGATACCACAGTGAGTAGCTGAAGCAAGTACCGGAGCAGAATTCTCACCAACTGGGGATGGTGAAGAATCGGGAAACTTCAGTGGGTATCAAGCCGGGGACCCAGCCAGCGGAGGTGATGCTTTCAGAGCAGCCTTGTGTGTCAAGCAAGGGACCGAGCAGGCCAGTGGGGTGAAGCTTTAAAAGTATCTTGAGTGCCAAGCTAGGGACCCAGCAGAGAAGCAGGGGTGACACTTGAGGAAGATACTGCAGTGAAGATTGGAGGAGCTCACAGGATTCAGTGGCAGTGAATCATCTAGTCTAGTTAGAGAGACAGGGAGCTCTGTGGGCTGAAGAACTACAAGAAGTCATTGTAGTGGAAATGAAGGAACTGTTAGACCTTGTGTTAAAAACTGTTAAAGACTGTTGCCATAGAAGACAGCATTTCTACACATGCAGATGTTGCGTCTTGCTGAAGGCCTTTCCCTCCATGGCTGTCCTCCTGTTGAAGTCTTGGAGTCTGCCAATTAACATTGCAACTACCTAAGGGTGTCCTGGACCTAACCCTCTCTCCCAAAGTTCTGTTAAGAGAAATAAAAATCTCTTTTCATTCAAGAAGTGTCTGGCGCCCAATGAATCTACCTTGCATTACACCCACTATGCCTTACAACCTACCACATACAGAAGGATGTCAGCATTCTTTGGCCCTGGAGGTCCTCATTAGACTGAAGGAGACTGGAGACCTTGCTACACAAATATTATATACCTTCCTATCTATTTACTAATGCTAGCAGCATAAGGATTACAAATAATCAATGTTGATTGAAAACGTGAAGTTCCTTCTATAAGTAATTTATTTATAGACGTGCCCCTAGTTTTGGGGAATCGAGTGGTACGTCAAATTCTGGATCCACCTGATGAGCAAGTTTTGAGGATTGACCTGAAAGGATTCTACTCTTGCAGAAAGTGCATATGCTGTAGAACTGTGAAAATACAAAATAGGGGTAGAATGAAGATCACAAATAATGACCAGTAAACTTTTGATATCAAGGAATTTATTTAGTGTAATTCATCATACATGGTTTACCTCATGTGGTGCCCCTGTGGGTTATATTATGTAGGGCGAACAAAAAGCTTATTAAGAGTACGCATAGCAGAGCACCTTGCTAATATAAAAAAATGGCTTTAAGTATCATAGTGTTTCATTACACCTTAAAGAAAAACACCAACAGGATCCTTCCCTGATCCAGTTTTGTGGCATAGACTGGGTACCCCCATCGTGGAGGGGCTCTAATCGTGTGAGGGACCTGTCACAAAGAGAGACCAAATGGATTTTTCTTCTAAAGAGTCTTTATCCTAGGGGCCTTAACATTGAGCTAGATCTTAATTGTTTTATTAATAATTTTAAATAATATAATTATATATATTTTTAGGAAGTCTATAATAATTTTGTGCCACTGAGTGTTTTAGAGTGCAATAATAATATATATTTTTTTAATTCTCACATGATATAGTAGGATATATATTTTTATCAGTTAATATATAATACATACATTCATCTATCATGTGGGCAAAATATTTTGTATTAAATTTACATGTATTCTTATATTTTATATATATTTTGGATATGGAACTTAATGTTGTTATTCAATGTTTTTATTCAGTTTTCCAGCACTCACCATTACCTGTATGTGTGTGTTTTTTCTATATACATATTTATACCATTTAGGTATCTGTAAGGCCCCTTTCACACTGGGGCGTTTTTCATGCGGTTTAGCGCTAATATTAGCGCTATTATACCGCATGAAAAAATCATGCCCTTTAGCCTTCAATGTGAAAGCCCGAAGGCTTTCACACCGAAGCCGTGCGCTAGCAGGACCGCTCCAAAAGTCCTGCTAGCCGCTTCTTTACAGCGTGCTTCTTTACAGTGTGTTCACCGCTCCTTTACCGCGGTCTCCCATTGAAATCAATGGGACAGCGCGGTAATACCGCCCGCAAACCGCGGCAATAGCCGCGGTTTGTGGGCGGTATTAATCCTTTTTCGGCCGCTAGCGGGGGTTAAATTTAGCCCCCTAGCGACCGCATACCGCGGTAAGAACGACGGTATAGCAGCGCTGAAAATCGCGCTGCTATACCGCCACCGCTCCTGCCCGCCCCAGTGTGAAAGGGGCCTAAGAGAATCATATTAGTATTCATATCTATTATATCCGATATTAGGATTAAATCTTGTAATGTTTGATGATGTTATTATCTTATTTTTGCTCTGTGTATGAACTCTATGATCATGGAACACGATGCAGGTTTAGGAGTCATGAAATTATTTGGAATGATGTGATCCTTTTTTCGCCTGAGCGGTGAAATATAATCATAGGCGAGTGTATCATGGCCGCGGGGACACCTGTTGAGTTTAAGCACAGCTGTTGACGTAGTTTTGTTTTTCCGCCCATTGCCGGAGATGTGAGTGTTTACTTCCGCCCGGAGTGTGCGAGAGGGATAAGAGGAGGGGTTGCTGCACCGCACAGCCAATCCCATGACTAAGTCTTTATAACGAAACATGTCAGGGCGTGGCTGTGCAGCAACCATCTAAGTGTACGATCGAGGAAGCGGAGATCCAGGGAGTGATAGCGAAGAGGTGGTGAGAGATCAGTGGGTTACCTCGGGTCCGCCGCGACCAATAAACTCGGCTTTGTTTTTTGTCATTTTTGAACGAGTTTGCTTTGCTGTGCTGTGCATTGCTCAAATCTATGAGGTTCATGTGAGTGTAATGTTTGAAGCTTTTAAGGTGTGATATTAAACTGATTTTACGGTATCACGCTATTGGAGTATTCTTTATATATTTACATGCGGAGCAATCTGGCAGTTAATTAGTTGAAACCTGGAACATCTGCTGTCTGAGAGGTTTTGTGTACACGCTTACACGCTGAGCACGAGAGTGTAAGGCATTTTGAGTTGGTGAGTTTTACATATGAAGGGAGAGGAATCACTGGCACTGGGTGTGGTGGAAGATTTGCAGTTAATTCATACACTATCAACCTGATTTAATTTATGGACATTTACAATTAATATTTAATATATTTTTTTGCATTTGTGCACATATTCACATATGTCACAGGTAGTGTTGAGCGAACCGGAACTGTAAAGTTCGGGTCCGTACCGAACTTTAGCTTTTTCCCGAACCCGGACTTTGCCCAAAAGGGTTCGGCAATCTAATAACGCATTTAGAAATGCTTCAGGGGCCAGCCAATCACCTTTTGATTAGCTGGTGTGCCCTTAGAGGCCATTATAGCCATGCCTACTAATGGCATGGCTGTGATTGGTCAGTGCAACATGTGACCCAGCTTCTATATAAGCTAGAGGCACACAGCACACATGTCACTCTGCTTCAGAATAGATAGGGAGAGGATCTTGTCTGCTGCTGCTGCTTTTAGGGAGAGATAGAAAAATAGATGAGGTAGTCCTGATTCTACAATCTGAGGGAAAAGATAGAGAGATAGTGTAGTGTAGGGCCAGGTTCCTGTGTTGGTGCTTTCAGGGAGAGAGAATATTATATAGGAGTCCAGATTCAGAGATTAAAATCAGCGATCTGCATAGGTTTACCTGTTTGTGTTGCAGTGCAGTCTTTTTACACTGCCATGAGCCCAGTGTCAGAGAAAATCTAACTTTTAGGGGGAAAAAAAAGGCACTTTATTGTGCTCTTTTCCAAAAGACCCATAGTGCAAAAAAAAAAAAAAAAAGCATTTTATTTTGCTAGTGCAAAAAAAGACCCGTTTCGGCAAAAAAAAAAAAAAAAATTGCACTTTAATGTACGCTTGCAAAAAGAGCCATTCAGGGGCACAAAAAAAAGTTTGCAGTGTGTTATACATATTTTAAGGTGTGTGAAATAAACAATTTCTATATAGTTTTCTCCTACTGTGCTATACTAAAAAAACAACATTTTTTTTGAATAGCATTTTCTGCAGTTCTGTAGCTGTGCGATTCAGCGGTTACGTACTGTGGGTGTGTTCTGCTCTTCCAAAAAACGCCGTTTAGGGGCACAAAAAAAAGTTTGCAGTGTGTTATACATATTTTGAGGTGTGTGAAATAAACAATTTCTATAAAATTTTCTCCTACTGTGCTATACTAAAAAACAACATTTTTTTTGAATAGCATTTTCTGCAGTTCTGTAGCTGTGCGATTCAGCAGTTACGTACTTTGGTTGTGTTCTGCGCTTCCAAAAACACCCATTTAGGGCAAGATCCAAAATTTTGAAAATATGAGGAGAAGGTCAAAGGGACGTGGTGGCCCCGGTCGTGGTGCTGCTGGTGGAGCTCCTGTTGCAGGGAGAGGACGTGGTGGATCTGTGCCAGATACACGCACAAGTGAAACACCTTCCTCAGGTGCGAGTAGGCGACCGAGCCTGCGGCGGTATTTTGTCGCGCCTAATGAGGCTGTACGAATGTTTAGGCCAGGACAAGTACAGGCGATAGTAGATTGGGTTGCTGACAGTGCCTTGGGTTCCTTCACATTGTCTCCCACCCACTCTTCTGATGAAAGAACAGAGTTGGCACCTGAAACCCATGTCCATCAGTCTTTCACCTCACCCCCTTGCAAATCAGCCAAGCAGTCTGAGCCCCAAATCATGCAGCAGTCTCTTCTGCTTTTCGATGACTGTTAGCAGGGTTTCCCAGGGCCATCCACCTAGCCCTGCCCCAGAAGTGGAAGAAATTGAGTGCACCGATGCCCAACCACTTATGTTTCATGATGAGTACATGGGAGGACCATCGCAGTACGTCTCGGATGATGACGAAACACAGGTGCCAACTGCTGCTGCTTTCACAATTGTGCAGACAGACAAGGAGGGCAGGGGTGAAGACTGGGTGGAAGATGATGTGGAGGACGATGAGGTCCTCGACCCCACATGGAATCAACGTTATGCAGGTGACCAGTGTAGTTTGGAGGAAGAGGCGGTGGTCGCACAGAGCCACCAGCACAGCAGAAGAGGGAGCAGGGTGCAAAAGTGGAGCGTCTGTCAGCTAGACAGTATGTCTGCTACTGCCCAACGCAGCAAGGGACTGAGCACACCAAAGCCAGGTCCAAGGAGTTCCCCAGCGTGGCAGTTCTTCACACAATGTGCTGATGACAAGACACGAGTGGTTTGCACGCTGTGCAATCAGAGCCTGAAGCGAGGCATAAACGTTCTCAACCTGAGCACAACCTGCATGACCAGGCATCTAAGTGCAAAGCACGAGCTGCAGTGGAGTAGACACCTCAAAAACCAAGAAAGGTCTCTGGCTCCTCCTGCTTCCTCTTCTGCTGCAGTCTCGGCCTCTTCATCCACCTCTGTAGTGACAGTGGCACCTGCCACCCCGCAAACAGAGGATCTGCCAGCAACACTACCACCTGGGTCACCAACCATCTCCACAATGTCCCATGGAAGCGTTCAGCTCTCTATCTCCCAAACATTGGAGCGGAAGAGGAAGTACCCCCCTAGCCACCCGCGATCCCTGGCCCTGAATGCCAGCATTTCAAAACTCCTGGCCTTTGAAAAAGGGATTTTTATAACAGCTTACCTGTAAAATCCTTTTCTTGGAGTACATCACGGGACACAGAGCGACTTAGTCATTACTAATGGGTTATATAGATTACCTTCAGGTGCTGGCACTGGCCACTTCCAAACCGGAAGTACCCTCCCCTATATAAGCCCCTCCCATCCGGGAGCACCTCAGTTTTGTAGCAAAGCAATAAGTGTCCCAAAAAGAGGGGTGGGAGCTCTGTGTCCCGTGATGTACTCCAAGAAAAGGATTTTACAGGTAAGCTGTTATAAAAATCCCTTTTTCTTTTTCGTACATCACGGGACACAGAGCAACTTAGTCATTACTAATGGGACGTCCCAAAGCAATGCCAAATGAGGGGAGGGATACATAAGCTGGGCGCCATCAGGCATGAGGATCTTTTGCGGCCTGCAACACACTGCGCCCAAAGGCGACATCCTCCTGACTTCTAACGTCTACCTGGTAGAACCTAGTAAACGTGTGTACCGAAGACCATGTTGCGGCCTTACATACTTGAGCCAGGGAGGCCTGGTGATGCACTGCCCATGAAGTTCCAACTGCTCTTGTGGAGTGCGCCCTAACTTTGAACGGAGGCGGTCTCTTTCTCAAGCCATAGGCTTGTATTATGACCTGTCGAATCCACTTGGCTAAAGTAGATTTTGATGCTGCCTGACCCTTTCTGGGGCCTTCCGGCAGTATAAACAAAGTATCCGTTCTGCGAATCTGAGCAGTGGCTTTAAGATAAGCTTTAACTGCTCTTACTGCATCCAAAGAATGCAATAACTTTTCCTCTACCGAGCTAGGTTTGGGGAAAAAAGAAGGAAGAACCACATCTTGGTTCAAATGAAACCTCGATACCACCTTAGGAAGAAAGTCTGGATGAGGACGTAATACTATTCTGTCCTTATGGACAACCAGATATGGCTCCTTACAGGACAAGGCGGCTAATTCCGATACTCTTTTAGCCGAACAAATGGCTACTAAGAAAATCAATTTCCTGGTGAGAAGAACCAAGGAAATGTGTTCCAATGGTTCAAACGGTTGTTTTTGTAGAACCGACAGAACCAGGTTTAAGTCCCATGGACATATGGGAATACTAACCGGAGGGCTAATACGCATCACTCCTTGTATGAAAGCTTTGACTAGTGAATGCGAAGCCAAGGGCCTTTGAAAAAATATTGACAAGGCCGAAATCTGACCCTTGATAGTACTCAAGGCCAGCTTCCTATCTACAGCCCACTGTAGGAAGTCCAAAATCCTACCTATCACGTACTTACGTGGATGCCATTTCTTGGCCTCACACCACGTAATGTACGCCTTCCAGATCCTATAATAGATCTGCCTGGATACCGGCTTCCTGGCATTGATCATGGTAGATACCACAGAATTAGAGAGCCCTCTCTTTTTCAGAATGTGGGCTTCAATAGCCAGGCCGTCAAACCTAGGGCTGGTAAGGAAGGGTGGTATATCGGTCCTTGCGACAGCAGGTCCGGACGATGTGGGAGGGTCCAAGGACTCCTCACTGACATTTTTACAATCTCCGCGTACCATGCCCTTCGGGGCCACGCTGGGGCCACCAGAATCACTGGTTTCTTTTCTACCCTGATTCTGCGGAGTAATCGCGGTAACAATTGTGGTGGTGGGAATGCATATATCAGCTTGAACTGATCCCAAGGGAACACTAGGGCATCCGAGCCGCAAGCTAGGGGATCCCTTGTGCGAGACACAAATCTGTCCACCTTTGCGTTGAATCTGGATGCTAGCAGATCTACATCCGGTGTTCCCCACCGCTGGCATATTGCCTGGAAAACCTTGGGGTGAAGAGACCATTCCCCCGGGCATAATTGTTGGCGACTTAGAAAGTCCCCTCTCCAATTTTCCACTCCTGGGATGAAAACCGCGGATATGGCTGGGACATATCTTTCTGCCCACTCCAGGATGCAATTTGCTTCCCTCTGGGCTGCATGACTCCTGGTGCCACCCTGGTGATTGATATATGCCACTGCTGTGGCATTGTCTGATTGAATTCTGACAGGGGACCCTTGGAGTTTGGATGTCCATGCTACTAGGGCATACCGGGCTGTTCGTATCTCTAAGAGATTGATGGGCAGGGCCTTTTCTGCTTCTGACCACTTGCCCTGGAGAGACCATTGCTCCAGTACTGCCACCCAGCCTATGAGGCTGGCATCTGTAGTGACCACCTTCCAAGAAACCGGACTGAAGGGTTTCCCTCTTTCCAGATTCTGGGGCACCAACCACCAATGGAGGCTCTTGCGAACGGAAGGGGACAGGGACATTGGTAAGTCTAAAGCCTGAACTTTTTTGTTCCAGGCTGACAGTATGGCCCTTTGCAAATTCCTTGAATGGAATTGACCGTAGGGTACCGCTTCGAATGAAGCCACCATTTTTCCCAGCAGCCTCATGCACAGGCGTATGGATGGTTTTCTTTTTGTACCCACTAAGTGGGTCAAATCTTTTAAAGACGACACCTTCTCTGGAGGTAAGAAAATCTTTCTCTGATTTGAATCCAGCCTTAGCCCTAAGTATTCCAGACTTTTGACTGGTCTTAGAGCTGACTTGTCCCGGTTGATAATCCAACCGTGATATTCCAGATACTTGATTGTCTTGTGAATAGCTACTTCCAGCTTTTCCACTGAGTGGTCTATTAGTAGCAGGTCGTCTAGATATGCCATTATCGTTACACCTTGTGTTCTTAGATTGGCCAATAATGGGGCCAGAATTTTTGTGAACACTCGTGGTGCTGTGGCCAGACCGAAAGGCAAGGCTCTGAACTGAAAATGGCGCCCTTCTACTGCAAAGCGTAGAAATTTCTGGTGGGCCGGAAAGATGGGAATATGCAGATAAGCATCCCTTATGTCGATCGAGGCTAACCATTCCTGCCCTTGTAGGGCGGTGGCCACCGATCGGATCGACTCCATCCGAAAAGTCCTGATATTTAGGAACTTGTTTAGCCCTTTTAGATTTAATATGGGCCTCACGTCCCCATTTGGTTTGGGGACTGTGAAAAGGTTCGAGTAAAACCCGAATCCGCTTTCTTCCAGGGGAACCTTCATGATTACACCTTGGAGCAATAGTTGTTCTAGTGCCAGAAGGAGGGATCCTCTCTTCTGGGGATCTCTTGGCACGTTTGACCTCATAAATTGGGCAGGAGGAGTGCCTTTTAACTCCAGCTTGTATCCCAGACTTACTGCGGAGAGCACCCATCTGTCTCTGATGGTGTCCCGCCAGGTCTCTGTGAACAACTGAAGCCTTCCCCCCACCCGATTGAGTGGGGGCAACGCTTCATGACTTGGGGGGAGGTTTTGTACCTCTCTTGATCCAGGGCTTCTTGTTACCCTGTGATTGTCCCTGATTTCTGCCCCCTGAATTTGACCGCGGAGGCCGTCGGAACTGCTTCACAGCCGATGTGCCCGGGACTGGAGAAGTAGGCCTCGTAAAAGAAGGACTTCTACTCTTGTTCTTAACCGGTAAGAGTGAACTTTTACCGGCAGAAATTTTCTGGATATATTTGTCCAGATCTTCTCCAAATAAGCGTTCTCCATGAAATGGGAAGCTAACCAGCAGTTTCTTACAGGGAGCTTCAGCAGACCAGTTTTTGAGCCACAGAAGCCTACGCATATGTACTATAGACAGCGTAAAGCGGGAGGCCTGTTGGATTGTATCCTTTATGGCGTCCACCGCAAAACACAAGGCTCTAGGCAAGTCAGCTAGGGCAAGAGCCTGCTGATCTGGTAAGTCCCTTAAGACTTGTTTCAACTGATCTTTCACTGCTTGGCAGACTCCAATCGCTGCTACCGCAGGTTGTGTCCCCATGCTTGCTGTAGAGAAAGCAGATTTTAGTAAAGACTCCAATTTTTTATCTATTGGGTCTTTGAACATTGGAACATTATCTACTGGACATGTCAGTGATTTGTTCACAGAAGAGATGGCTGCGTCCACTGTAGGGACCCTCCATTTTTTTATGAACTTATCCTCCATGGGATAGATCACCGGAAATCTCTTGGGGGGAGCAAATATTTTATCAGGATGCTCCCAATCCTGGTAAATAAGCCCTTCTAATAAAGGGTGGATTGGGAAGGAACAGACAGCCTGGGGAGCTTTTAGCGACCCCAGCGAGGAAACCGTAGTGGATGGTGGTTCCGCCAGAGGCATTTTAAATGCTGATCGGACCATGTTAGTCAGAGACTGAACCCATAATCTTTCAGCCTGAGATGCTGAGAAAGGTTCTTCCACTGTTGATTCCTCCATAACTGAATCAACCTCACCCTGATCCCCTTCAGGTAGGTCGATCCCTGTGTGGGGCTGTTCCTCCACTAACAGGCACTCTGAAGGAGGAGACGGAGATCGGACGCGCTTTCCCTGTGACAGGGAAGCAGCGATCAATGCTGTTAATCTCTCTTCCAATCCTCCCAGAGTTGAGGATAAAACCTCCTCTGTTATATATACAGGAGCAGATGGACTGGGGACAGCCGCAGCACCAGGCACTCCTGCGGGGTTTCTACGGCTACTGACCTCTGAATTCTCAGGGGAGATTGGTGCAGTACAAGCATGCCCAATATCCTCAGAGCCCGATGGAGACCCCTTTGGCTTCCTGGAAGACTTATTTCCGGAGCGTCTGGATGACATATCCTTTAAGCACAAAGCTGAGGTATTCCCGTCGTCATACACCAATTTTGCTGGTAATAGTCTAACACAGTTGCTGCTATATACCAGCTGGTGTCCACTAAAGTGCCTTTCTATGGGGATGCCTGCATCAACCGCCTCTGTGTGCCACTGTTTGTTGCTAGCTCTGTTTGCATCCAGCTGACACTTGTACTGTGTCTTTATACAAGCTGGGACGCCTGCACATGCGCAGAAGCGCCGTGGCGCGCATCGAGCGTCATCCACCGCCCCGCCCCTTTTTTTTTCATAGGAGGCGCGTGCCCGCGCCCGCGCGCGCGCCCGTGCGCCATTGGCGCCCTTTTCGAAACCAAACAGGGACTAGGAGCCAGGGCCCTTTTTGCCGGAGGGCCTGTGCGGTGGATGAGCGCAGCAACAGGGCAGAGGAAGTGGATTCCCACAGAGAAACTTACCAACTACCTGGATCTTTTGACTTGAGAAAAAACCAAAGCTCCACATGACAAGAAAAATGGACCACAGCGGCCTCTAGTGGTTTAACACAGGTACCGCGGTCCTCTTTTTTTTTTTTTCTTGACTACTATTAAAATTTTACATTTTCAGTAGTTACAGGCATACACAGATATTAGCGGGAATACCGTTAGGTAACAGACAGAAAGACAAATTAGACTTGGGGGTCCCCCAATAGAACCAAGTTCCTGGGGGCCCCCACTTATCTGATCCCCGCCGCAGGACTCTGTTTGGCCCACAGAAGCCCAAACTTCACCTATCACGGCAGGCATTGTAATTAAACCTTCAGGGACCGGGTTCCCAAGGATTCCACTCCCCTGGACCTGTATAGCACCCTGCACAGACAACATCTTGGTCGTGGGTATGACCAGAGCTCTGGATCCCAGGGTCCAGCCCTCCTAAGAGAGGCATTACAGGCAAAACCTTGCTCTTCTGCTGCAAGGCCCGGGTACCGACCGTTTAGCTATGAAGCTTTTTTGGTGGGATCCGGAACAGCTTACTAAGGCCCAAAAGAACCTGTACGCAAGCCCAGTGAAAACACATGTTACTCTTTGGCCAACACCTTAGACACTGGCAAAAAACTGAGGTGCTCCCGGATGGGAGGGGCTTAAATAGGGGAGGGTACTTCCGGTTTGGAAGTGGCCAGTGCCAGCACCTGAAGGTAATATATATAACCCATTAGTAATGACTAAGTCGCTCTGTGTCCCGTGATGTACGAAAAAGAAATGCTGTCATTCTGTCTGGTGGAGACGCAGAGTTTTAAAAGCCTGATGGCATTGGCTGTCCCACAGTACGTCGTGCCCAGCCGCCACTATTTTTCCAGGCGAGCCATCCCTTCCCTGCACAACCAAGTGGGGGACAAAATCAGGTGTGCACTGCGCAACGCCATCTGTGGCAAGGTCCACCTAACTACGGATGCGTGGACCAGTAAGCACGGTCAGGGACGTTATATCTCCCTAACAGCACACTGGGTAAATGCAGTGGCGGCTGGGCCTGAGGCAGATAGCAGTTTGGCGCATGTCCTTCCACCACCGAGGATTGCAGGGCGCTTCAGTTTGCCTCCTGTTGCTAACTCCTCCTACTCCGCTTCCTCATCCTCTACCGCCTCCTCATCCGGTCAGCGTAACACCTTCACCACCAACTTCAGCACAGCCAGGGGTAAACGACAGCAGGCAGTTTTAAAACTTTCCTGTTTGGGGGAAAAACCCCACACCACGCAGGAGTTGTGG
This sequence comes from Rana muscosa, assembly GCA_029206835.1. Lineage (NCBI taxonomy): Eukaryota > Metazoa > Chordata > Amphibia > Anura > Ranidae > Rana > Rana muscosa. Next base: position 183,993,340 of record CM055121.1, read on the forward strand.
AGGGACATGGAACAACAGACCAAAGAGTGGTTGCTGTCAGTGAGCCTCAAGCCCGGCCTGGTGGTGTGCGATAATGGGCGAAATCTCATAGCAGCTCTGGGCCTAGCCGGTTTAACGCACATCCCTTGCCTGGCGCATGTGCTGAACTTGGTGGTCCAGAGGTTCCTTAAAAATTACCCCAATATGCCAGAGCTGCTGCAGAAAGTGCGGGCTGTGTGTGCGCACTTTCGGCGTTCTCACCCTGCTGCTGCTCGCCTGTCAGCGCTGCAGCGTAACTTCGGCCTTCCCGCTCACCGCCTCATATGTGACGTGCCCACAAGGTGGAACTCCACCTTGTACATGCTGGCCAGACTGTGCGAGCAGCAGCAGGCAATAGTGGAGTTTCAGCTGCAGCAATCACACGTGAGTCGCTCTGCGGAACAGCACCACTTCACCACCAATAACTGGGCCTCCATGCGAGACCTGTGTGCCTTGTTGCGCTGTTTCGAGTACTCCACCAACATGTCCAGTGCCAATGACGCCGTTCTTAGCGTTACTATCCCAGTTCTATGCCTCCTTGAAAAAACGCTTCGGGCGATGATGGAAGAGGATGTGGCACAGGAGGATGAGGAGGAGGAGGAGGAAGCGGGATCATTTCAAAGGCTTTCAGGGCAGTCTTTCACAAGTGGCTACGAGGGTGGGTTCCTGCACCAACAAACGCCAGGTACACAATTGTCCGGCAGGAAGGGCACAGTTCTGGAGGATGACGAGGTGGAGGAGGAGATGGAGGAGGAGGAGGAGCCATTTTCACAGCAGGGTGGCACCCAGACCAGCTCGTGGCCATCACTGGTGCGTGGCTGGGGGGATACAGAGGACACAGACGATACACCTCCCACAGAGGACAGCTTTTCTTTGCCTCTGGGCAGCCTGGCACACATGAGCGATTACATGCTGCAGTGTTTCCGCAATGACCGCCGACTTGCCCACATTTTAACTGGTGCTGATTACTGGGTGGCCACCCTGCTGGATCCCCGTTACAAGGACAACGTACCGTCCTTAATTCCCTCACTGGAGCGGGATCGTAAGATGCGCGAGTACAAGCGCACGCTGGTATACGCGCTGCTGGTGGCATTCCCACCTGACAGCGGGCGTACGGTGGAAGCACAAGGCGAAGGCAGAGGAGGAGGAAGAGGTCGCCAACGCAGCCGGGGCACCGGCAGCACCTCAGAAGGCAGGGTTAGCATGGCTGAAATGTGGAAAAGCTTTGTCAGCACGCCACAACAACCAGCACCACCAGCTGAGATGGAACGTCTTAGCAGGAGGCAGCATTTCACCAACATGGTTGAGCAGTATGTGTCCACAGGCCTACACGTACTGGATGACGGGTCTGCCCCCTTTAACTTCTGGGTCTCCAAATTGGGCACATGGCCTGAGCTTGCCCTTTATGCCTTGGAGGTGCCGGCCTGCCCTGCAGCCAGTGTATTATCTGAACGTGTATTTAGCACGGCAGGGGGCGTTATCACAGACAAGCGCAGCCGCCTGTCCAGAGCCAATGTGGACAAGCTCACGTTCAATAAAATGAACCAGGCATGGATCCCACAGGACTTGTCCGTGCCTTGTGCAGAATAGACATGTATACCGGTGTTGTGACAAAAACTGTCCGGCCATCGGATTGTGTCCGGCCCATACTGCGAAGGCGCAGCGCTTGCGCAGTACAGAGGACAAGGAGATTCACAAAATCTCCGAAGATGAACGGCGCCTGCGCTGTGAGTGCAGGTTCAAGCCCCACCATCCAAGTGGACATACGGTAGCACATAGTAACAGGGCCCCTCATGGGCTCGGTTCGATCGCCACGCTTCGGGCACGGCCTCACTTGGCTCGGCTTGAACCACGGATGGTGTGGCCTTCACCTGAACTCACCACGCAGGCGCCGTTCGTCTTGGGAGATTTTCGAAATCCCCTTGTCCTACATACTGAGCAAGCGCAGTACAGGGTGGACACTATTTGACGGGGGACAGAATTCGACACATCACCGGCCTTACCCAGCCATTGTTGTATTTTTGAATCAGTGTTGGCTACCTCGTCCTCCTCCACCGCCGCTTCCACCTACACAGCCACATCCACCGCCACCTCAACCTCCTACTCCATATGGACCTCGTCCTCCTAGGTCAAGAGTATTATTTTTTATTTTTATTTTTTTATGTTATTTTAAGTTATTTCCCTATCCACATTTGTTTGCAGAGCACTTGCCATGCTCTTAACAACATTTTGCTGCCATTTGCAGCCCTCTAGCCCTTTCCATTACCTTTTTAGAGCCTTTTTAGTCCTTAGAAGTCCGGGTCCCCATTGACTTCAATGGGGTTCGGGTTCGGGTCCGAGTTCAGGTTAAAGTTCGGTCCCGAACCCGAACTTTTTTCCGAAGTTCGGCTGAACCCGTCGAACCCGAACATCCAGGTGTCCGCTCAACTCTAGTCACAGGGTGATATTTTAAGGACATTATCACTTTGATTGTCTGTAAAAACGGACATCTTGTATTTGTTTATTTAATTCACAGCGCTGCTTATATTTTTCTACACTATTTATAGCGTTTAAAAATATATTTTTACAGATTGATTTATTTAAAGTAGCTGCTTCACTATATAATATTTTTTCACAAGCGTAGTGGTGGAAACACAGGAAGGGCAGATTCATTTTGTTACCATTTTTTTCAACTATTTTGTACAAACCCCAATTTTTAGGTACACCTCTATAAGGACCTGGATCGTCAGCTGGTGGCACTGTAGTTCCCAGAGCTGAAGGCTGTAGTTCCAGTGGTCACCAGCGGTTGTCCCCCAGTAGCCAGCAGATTTCAATAATCAGTCTCCATCTGATGCTGGCTGCTAGGAAGGTACTGTATATGCTCCAATCCCTAGCTTCCTTTTGAGCTTCATTGTTTTGCTTGCGAGCCAAAAATACCTGGTTATTTATGCTCTTGTCCTGTTCCTGATCCCACTCTTGTCCTCTACCCTTATAACGAAAATGATCCTGTTCCTGGTTCAGTACCTGTACTCGACCATCTCTGCTCCCCTTGTTCCTGATCTCAGTTGTGGTCCCCTTCCTGGCCCATCTTCCTGATTAAGTCACAAGATATCCAATACCAAATTTATACAGAAGTATTAAATCATAGGTGTTGGACTAAGAGGTAGACATGTGCACACTGAAACATTTAGTTTATGTCCGAAAAAAAAAATCTTTAGTTACTTCCGAAATTTGTTTTTATTTATTTTGTTTCGTTAAAAAATGCATTCGTCCGATTATCCGAATTAAGGTCGAAACTGTCATTGAAGGCTTATGGTGTCTGTCGAATGTTCTAAGAAGATTCGACAAAGCAGCTAAACTGTACAACACCACAATCGTACATTTCCGGTCGAATACTCCGCCCACAAGCTATAGTAGAATTCTAATGTTGTATGACTAGTAATAATTATATTTATTAATTATTATTACTAGTTAGCCAACATTAGAATTCTTCTAGAGCCTATGGGTGGAGCATTTGACCATAAATGTCCGCTCTGGCGATCGTATGTTTTTAGTTGCTTTGTCGAATCTTCATGTCTCTATAATGTCAAATCTTTTCTCTCTATGTTGAATCTTTTCTCTCTATGTCAAATTTTTTCTCTCTATGTCAAATCTTTTCTCTCTATGTTGAATCTTCATGTTTCTATAATGTCGAATCTTTACTCTCTATGTCGAATAATCTCGGACTAATAGAGTTAGGTTAGGCACATTCAATCACAGATTCGATAGACACAGATCGCTATTGTCACAGTCATGTCGAATCTTCTATCTATATCGAACTGTTGTCGCATCGAAATGTAAATAAAGCATTTTTTATGTCAGATCTTTCGGATTTCAGACTCTGCACATTCGTTATCGCTTGTTAAAACGAATGCACATGTCTACTAACAGGGGTGTATTTTGATTTTGGAGCAAACAAAAGCAGATACAGAGGTGTCATGATGAGGTTTCCACAAACTTTTGGCCATATAGTATATGCTGTATTGATGAGAAATTTGTGGGCCATCACTGACCTCCTTCTGAAAATGCCACTCCAGATCTGTATCATACCCTCTTTTGGATCTGTCACCCAAAAAGCATGACAGCCAAGTAAACAGTATTTTCAGAAGTAGTCAGCATTGTCAGCCCAAACATTTCTTTCAGACCAGGTTTCATTTAGCAACTTTTTCCATTGATAATGGTTATAACCTTGTAGTGCGACTTTAAGGCAATGACATTCACAGTAATAATCCAAATAAATAAACAAGATTTCTGATAAAAGCACAGTAAGCAGTGGTTCTGTTGTCATATTAATCAGCCAACAGCTCAGCTGGACTGATGATTGTGCACTAAACGTAGGCTTATTAAGAATCAGACATAGTATTCAGTATGTGCCCCCTTAGGTCAAGCTCCTCTCCTGTCTTATTTCTCTCCTCACATGGTCATATCCTGAAAGTTGGTGTTAAGCGTATTAACTGAGAGATTCCTTAGAGACACAGCTGTGAATTAAGACAGCTTGCTGCGTCTGCCAGTTTACCATAGCGAAGAGAAGATAACAGCATACAAATTAATCAAGTGCTCCGTTATTTTTCTATAAAGTGGATCCTCTGTAGTGCCGCAATGGCTCGGCTATGTTTTCCTGCACCCTGTTGCCTTTATAGACTGCGCTGGGATATAAAGCCATCCAGCATTCAGGCTCATTTACATAAGTCACTCACGAGGTTTGGAGAAAGCAAGGCACATATTAAAAGAAATTTGACCTACACAAAGTCATTTTTTCCCACATAGCAAAGCTTTTATTTCTTCTTTCACATTGCTGTTGACAAATGTCTTACAATGTGCGATGTTTATGTTAATTGTAGCTTTTTAGAATTAGACAATAAAAAGATTGAAAAATTAACTGATTTTGCTGCAATAGATTATTTTCTGCATGTGTAGTTATTAATATGGGGGGACATTGATCACTCTATAGACAGAAATGTTAACATGTATCAGATATACATCACAGTCATAGAAGAGTGCCACCTACTGACCATACCCCTGGTGTCCAATCATTGGACCTTTGGTACTTGCTGTGTAGACCTATGCAGACCATAGTAAAGGAAGTGGGGCAACTGATTTACAAAAGGTACTGTAATGATAATGATCTCTACCAGACCGATATGTAGTTTGTGTTGTCAAAGGACTCTATGAAGGACCACACCTCCTATATACAATATCTAACTACAGGTACCAAGAAAATTTTGCTTGAAGTTTAAGGTTCTTAGAATTACTTCTTCAAAAGATAAGTGGTTCAATATGGGAGTAGCTATTGCCTTTACCTGTTCCTTTTTTGGAAGGCTGCAGATATCTTACAACAATGGTGTTTCATAACATCATGAAACAATAAGGATATACAATCTATGTGGATGCAAATAACAACATTCAATTTGTGTTATCCCAGGGGGGCTTCTCTTTCCCTCCTTTCCTGTGTGTGAGCATCAAAGAGATTTTAGGTCCATTTTGAGCCATGTACTGTATGTAACTGTTGGTGCAGACCACCTGCCAACACATTTATAGTCCTCCTTTAGAGTCTCCTTGTTCTCCTGATGAAGCTTGATATGCAAAATTAGTTGACAAAGGAGACTTCTACGAAAAATAAAACACATGGTAACCCCAGACTAAACAATATGTGAATATTGTAATACTTTATCTTTTGAAACTGAAATTATAAGCACCAAAAAAGCCCCACCAAGTTGTTTTTTTCTTGGTTCCTGTAGTTGCCTGTAGCCTGTAGCCTGTAGCCAGTGCCTGTAGCCAGTGATCTCTAACAGTCCCATGTTGTATTTTTCCTGTCCTTGACTGTCTACAGCTACATTTGTAGCGTGTCTGAAGTCTGTCCATCTCCTTTACAATATTAAGTCTGCAGTTTTTCTCAGTGTTCTGTAGCACTACATATACTAAATACTATGTGAAGTCCTATCAGTCTTTCAGGAGCCACAATTGAGGCCCCTTATACCACATAAGTTGACAACCACTGGACTTTTCCATTAGAATTATTGAATAGTTGTTGGATCCCATTCAGGAGGGATCCTATAGTTAGGTGCAGGTAAATGTTTGCCAGTCATACCATTGGTCTCAGATCACCAAGAACCGGACAGGCATCGCCCATACACATTAGTGCAATGTGGTAAAGTGCATTTAACTAGATGCTACTACAATGTGCATACCACTACACAGTGCCATTCATTTTGATTGGTACTCCAATTTACTGACTCAATGCACTGGAATGCACCCACACTACAGTAATTTCGGAAAATTACACCTGTATTGTGGTGCAGTAGCTTTCTAAAACTAGCAGGCTAATTTATAGCAATGCAGACCAATGTGCAACTCAGTACAAGTTAATATGGATTCCATAACACATGACAGCACCATACTGCAGAGACATGTGATTAGGCCCGTAAACAATTGTAGTCCAGTAAGAACTACTGTATACATTTAATTATTAAGCTGGTTGTAAAAATGAAAGAACAATCTGACAAGCATGCACATTACAACCATCTCACAAACCAGCTTCTCTGCTAAAGAATAATGATCTTGCCACACAAGCTTGTTCCTTTTAGGCAATAGAGGAGGAAGGTGAGCCAAACACAGGTGGTCCCAGTGCCAGGGAAAGCAACAGCGATTCGGTCAAGTCTTCTACCATGTCCAATTGTTTTGCATAAACATTGGATTAGACTGCCATGTTATCTTTAAGAGTACTTTTTTTTTTAAATGTGAATTACCACAGTCTATTAGTTCCCTGTGGCAGTTATAGGCTGTCATAGCCCATATCCACATCTATCTGAGGGTGTCCTTCAAAGTAAAGCAAAGCATCATGAGAATAGTGTGAGGACTTCCATTGTTGATTGCCTTCTGAAAAAGCAGGTTGTCAAGAAAAAAGATCAGGAAAGTTGTTCAGTCATTCAGTCACGTTAGTGGATTGTGATGCTATTCATTCTGAATTGCTCCCCAACGCACCATGGTAAGGGGCCTGCATTTCAGACCCCCACAAAGCATTTTAAAGCACTACCATCCTGTTTTCTTGTGGGTTATGGTGCATCGACAGCCCCATTCAAAATGGATAGGATGTCTTAAAAGAGAAGTATGGGAATATGTTTTTTGTAGAATCATGCTTATCTAGCTGGATGCAACATCGGTCCAATGCTGCATCTGTCCCCTGCTGGCTCTAACACTGAGATCTGAGCAATCAAACACCGCCAATCGCTCAGTTCTCACAGCTCCCTGAGCAGAGAGCTGCTGACTGTCAGTCAGTGGCTTTCTGCTCTGCCCCCGTACTCACTGGAGCACTGGGCTGTGGAGGGGGCAGGAGCAGCTGGCTTAGGATCTTGGCGGCTCACTAAAAGGCTGAGCCGGTATCAGGCATGTGGGTGGATCCCGACTATATGGTCACAATCTTTCCCGAGCTTGGACAGGCTCTGTGACATCAGCAGACAGCGGACTTCAGCCCGCTGTCTGCTGAAAACGGGTCACAGAAGTGCAGAACAAACTGCACTCCTGTGTCCCACATTAAAAGTACAGCCAAATGAGCTTTGGCTGTACTTCTCCTTTAATGCAATACATGTTAAAGTCCATAACACCTGTTTATGTGCATGCAGTAATTCCTCAGAGCGCGTTACAAAGGTGTGAAGGGGCCCTCAAGCCACCACAAAACGTGGAACTAGCTGTGGTTGTGAAAAATAAAACCCCTCTTCTATGCACTGGCCAAGGTGTACTTTATAAGCAAACACAGCGATAAAAATACCTACACAATTATTTGGATCCAACTGCTTATGCAGTGTTTTATGACAAAATACCAGAAAGAATAGTTAACTCGAAGCTCATGAACAGTGGATTTACTGCAGCATTCCATAAGCATATAAAAGAGTAAAGCATTTGCATTTTGATTAAACATCATGAATAATGCACTTAGAAGTTTAAATGACATTTATTGTTCTATGTGTTACCCATCACTTTCCAACATTTAGTGATTTTTACAGAGAATGTGACAAATTAATCCCCTAGAGAGTGATAATCTAAGAAAATTCACCTGACCTTGCTTGATAACCTGTGTCAAAAAATACACAATAGGGCATATTTATAATAGATAGGCAAATCCGGGAACTTTCACAGAACGTATAAAGCTAGTGAATGTTGCACAGAGATAATAGAAATTCCTTAATTGCACAAATCTTTGACACATTTTAATTACTTTATGTCAAATTGTGTGACAAATGTAAACCTGGATAACAAAGCAGGACCTCCAAAGGCAATCGGTGGCATTCCCCTGGATTTAGCTAATTTCGGGTTGTGAATGTTAGTGATCAAATCCTTCAACAACGCAACTTTTTAAATGCAGTGAATGTTACAGACTGTAGTATTTAACATAAATGAACATAATGAAGAACTGCAGATATTGATGATTTTTTTGGAACAGGTGAATGTGATTAGTGATATTGAACATGTTTTATAAATCAGATTAATTATTTATTAGCATATATATAGTCTGCCTGGGGATTGGCCAGATTCCCTCAAGTACGCAGATCAGGACCTCCTTGCCTCCCCCCACCCAACTTCTAGAAGCTTCTCCAAGCTTTTAAAACCAGGGGGAGGTACCAGAGGCCTGCCCAGTGAAACCCCCCAGCCTTTCCTGGAGTAACCTGACCAAATTACAGACTCACACAACTACCATGAATCAAAAAAATAAATGTACCTACACTTGTTGCACACTCGAGGGTGTTACACATGCTCAAAGCAGACCTTCAGTAATTTTTTCATCTGTCCATCTATTAAATATTCTTCTCTTGTTGTTTTTACTTTGGATAGTAAACATTTTTGTTTGCCATTAAATACCTTATACAGCCCACTTCCTGTTTCTTGTCTGGACATTAGCCTAGGTTTATGACATCATGCACAGCTCTCGCTCACTCTCATGGGAGTTTGCCAGGAAGGTAGGGGGGTGAGTCATAAGAGGGCAAATGAAAGCTGCAGGGCTGCAGAGCTGGAGGTGTGCCACTGTGTGTCTGTGTAAATCCAGGAAGTGAACAGGCAGCAGCTTCAGCTGCCCACAGTTAAAATGGCTGCAGCCAGACTTAGTGGAGGGAGATTTCTGCAGCATATTTGGCAAGTACAGAATCACAGTATATATAAAAAAATATTCAAAGTAGTTGGAGGGAGGCTTCAGAATGGCAAAGATGTTTTCATTACAAATTTTGTGAGCAGACTGCAGTTCCTCTTTAAAGCGGAGGTGCAGGTTTTTTTTTTTTTTTTTTTTAAAGTCAGCAGCTACTAACAGTGTAGCTGCTGACTTTTAATAAGGACACTTACCTGTCCTACTCGCCCGCGATGTCGGTCCTGCCACGGCGATCGATCGCTGCTTCCAGGCTCCCGGCTCCTTCATCCTGACTAAGGGAAACATGCTGTGAAGACTTACGGCTTCACTGCCCGTTTCCTACTGCGCATGCGCCACTCGCACGGCGCTTTGTGAATGGGCGGCTTGCCTCCTGGGATACACACAGTTCCCAGAAGTCAGCGCGCCCCATTCACAAGAAGAGGAAACTGAAGTTCTCAATCCGAGGACAAAGAAGAGGCACAGCAGAAGGCAGTTTAGGGGACTTCCGCATAGCAACAGGCATTTCGGGTGAGTATAATTTTTATTTTTTTTCTATTATTTTTTTAATTTTTTTTTTAGGATTTTTAATGTATTTTTTTTTTCTGGGTGGACCTCCGCTTTAAGCTACAGGGATGTATAAAAGACCACATCAATGCAGTTATATATTCAGTAAAAGTATAATTCAATGTATTTTTAAATGCACTCATTTTAACCCCTTCACTCCAAAGTAGCACAAATATGCGACCTTTGGCTTGAAGGGGTTGTACCGGGGTGATGCATGCAGCTGCGCGGATCATGTGATAACAACCGATGAAGCTAAGCAGCCACTTGGCTGTTATCCCAAGCAGCGGGAGGGTACGTCCCCTCTCTTTCTGCGACTCACCCAGGCTCTCTCATCCTACCAGGAGGCCCAAGCAACTAGCCAGCACATCCACGCTGGCCGGATACCCAAACAAAGCTGAAATCGGCTTAGATCTGGTCTCGGATCTAGTAACCTGGAAGCGATGTCATGACATCACTTCCGGTTTACTGAAGACATCATTTAAAAAAATTACAGCATTCAAAACAGCCAAACTTGATATTTTTAATGCTTTTAAGTGCAAAGGAGGGATTTGAGGTAGACCCCAGATCCCTTCATGAAAGAGTACCTGTCACTTCCTATTGCTGTCACAAGGGATGTTAACATTCCTTGTGACAGCAATAAAAGTGATCAGGCAAAAAAAAAATGCAAAATGTAAACAGTGTTCAAACCACTAGACATGTGCACACTGAAATATTTTGTTTCGGAATTTCGTTTTCGCCTGAAAAATACATTTATTTAGTTACTCCCGAAATTCGTTTTTATTTATTTTGTTTCGTTAAAAAATGCATTTGTCCGAAAATCCGAATTAATTTAGGTTGAATCTGAAATTGAAGGCTAATGGTGTCTGTCGAATGTCCTAAGAAGATTTGACGAAGCAGCTTAACTGTACGACGCCACAATTGTACATTTCCGTTCGAATGCTCCACCCACAAGCTATATTAGAATTCTAATGTTGTATGACTATTAATAATTACCGTATTTTTTGCTCCATAAGACACACTTTTTCCCCCCCAAAAAAGAGGGGAAATGCCTGTGCGTCTTATGGAGCGAATACTGACCTGCCGCCGCCGTGTTACAATATCTGGGCACCTCCCCTCTCCTTTCCCTGCTATGCCTTATGGGTCCTGTATACTGGCTGGGGTTCATGTCACTGGCTCACGTGCAGTGATGATTTTTCGTCCCTGCTTGCTCGGTAACGTCAGATGTCAATCAAGCGGGGGATACAAGAGGCCGGCATCTCCAGCGTGTCATCTGCTGGAGTGACCATGCGATCTGTGTACATGGCAACAGGTCATACTCAGGTGTTGCTCAGGTCAGTCATTCTAAGGTGTTTCTTTATCAGACTGCACCTGCAGTGCTGTGCTCACAGCCTGGATGGTGATATTTCCAATGAATTGTATATAGACTGAATTTGGTGACAGGGCGATATTTGTTTGCTGTCTGGATGCTATCTGGCACACTTGATAGATTTTTGGGCATCAGTTTTGATTGGTTGTGTAAGTTACAAACTATAGTATATTAATTGGGGATGTGGGCATCCTCTCCTGTGCTCCAAATCAGCAGCATTTGGTGCAGAATTTTTTTCCCCTTGTTTTCCTCCTCTAAAACCTAGGTGCGTCTTATGGAGCGAAAAATACGGTATATTTATTAATTATTATTACTAGTCAACCAACATTAGAATTCTTCTATAGCCTATAGGCTGACCATTTGACCATAAATGTCCGCTCGTGGCGATCGTATGTTTTTAGCTGCTTCGTCGAATTTTCATGTCTCTATAATTTTGAACATTTTCTCTCTATGTCGAATAATCTCGGACTAATAGAGTTAAGGTTAGGCACATTCAACCGCAGGTTCGATGGACACAGATCGCTATTGTCACTGTCATGTCGGATCTTCTATCTATATCGAACTGTTGTCGCAACAAAACGAAAATAAATCATTTTTTATGTCGGATCTTTCTGATTTCGGATTCTGCACATTCGTTATCGTTTGTTAAAACTAAATTGAAAATCCCCGAAATTCGGATGGAAACGAATGCATATGTCTACAAACCACACATGTGAGGTATAGCCGTGATCGTTAGTGCGAGAGCAATAATTCTAGCACAAGACCTCCCCTGTAACTCTAAATAGATAACCTGTAAAAAAAAATGAAGCGTAGACTATGGACATTTTTAAGTACCGTAGTTTGTCGCCATTCCACGAGTGTGCGCAGTTGTAATTATACCAAAAAATTGGGCTAACTTTAATGTTTTTTTTTTTTTTTAAAGTGTATTTCCTTAAAAAAAATTGCAGTTGAAAGACTGCTGCACAAGTACAGTGTAACATAAAATATTGCAACAATCCCCATTTTATTCTCTAGGGTCTCTGCTACAAATAAATATATAATGTTTGGGGGTTCTAAGTAATTTTCTAGCAACAAATGTGGATTTAAGCAACAAGTGTCAGAAAAAGGCTTACGGTAAGCATGAAGGGCTTAAGATCCCGAAACTGCCCTAGTATCAGCCTGCAACTCCAAGCACAGTGCCGCTCATAATGGGAGAGAGGTAAATTTATGAGCAAATCAGATTCTGCCACAGTGCACAGATGAGCTTCCACCGGCCATGCCAACAAGAGGATAAAGCAGAAAGAGGGCACAGTGACGACTCTTTGCCTAAATAGCAGGCTGGGGTGTGTTCTTAATCAATCTGTTCTGCTTCTGCGGTCATATTTGAGAACATCTTTGCTTCTTGACAGAGGTACCCACATTAGAAAAATTTGTAAAACAGCTACCATATATATTTATTTTAACTGGGTATTTTAGCTGCCTGTCTGGAATTCAGCTGTGCTATATAGCTTTAGTGTATATATATATATTTTTTATCATAGCACATTGGTGTCAAATTCAATACCTGGGTTAACATGTTTCTTCATTGTTATTCCCTTTTAGAAGCCTCTCACCTGTACTGTGAATAGCAGAGCAGAGATGTCAAGCTTCTTATGAGCTTATTAATTAGATACATTGTATCTGCTCACAGGATATAAAGAAGTAGCTCCAGTGGAAAACAAGCCACTGAGTGGGCTGTTTAAGTATGTATATTAAGTAGCTGCACTTGAGCTATCGGGGGCAGAAGAAAGAATGGAATGGCCTCAATGGAAAACCACCCACTCAGCTCACAGTAATTATGAACTGGGAGGATAAAAAGTGACTTTACATAGATAAAAGTCTATAAGCAAAGATTTTCCTGACATCTATAGAACCTGGCTGATTGGGGAAATATAGTATTTTCTAGGTGAATTCTAATTTACTTACTCTCTTGAATATGAACATATCAAACAATTAATCTATAAGGAACATACCGTATTTTCCGGCGTATAAGGCGACTGGGCGTATAAGACGACCCCCTAATTTTCCAGATAAAATTTGGGTTTTGGGATATACTCGCCGTATAAGACGACCCCCTTCCGACTAGCCATACCTCACCATCCCTCACCATACCTCACTGTGCCCCTGCATGCCTCACTGTTCTATTGCATACCTCACTGTTCCCCCGCATACCTCACTGTTCACCCCGCATACCTCACTGTTCACCCCGCATACCTCACTGTTCACCCCGCATACCTCACTGTTCCCCCCGCATACCTCACTGTTCCCCCCGCATACCTCACTGTTCACCCCACATACCTCACTGTTCACCCCGCATACCTCACTGTTCACCCCGCATACCTCACTGTTCACCCCGCATACCTCACTGTTCCCCCTGCATACCTCACTGTTCACCTCGCATACCTCACTGTTCACCTCGCATACCTCACTGTTCACCCCGCATACCTCAATGTTCCCCCGCATACCTCGACGATCTCTTACCTTATCCCTGATGTAGAATCTCCAGTCAGACCGCGGCCGTCCATTTTTCAAAAGCCGCGCCTCCTCCTCATGCTGTTCTGTGATAGGCGGAACACTCAGCTTCCCAGCAGACACTGTGTTCAGTGTTCCGCCTATCACAGATGCCCTCTCATCCGAGGCCGAGGATGAGAGGGCATCCGTGATAGGCAGAACACTAAACAGAGGCTCTGCTGGGAAGCTGAGTGTTCCGCCTATCACGGAACAGCATGAGGAGGAGGCGCGGCTTTTGAAAATGGACGGCCGCGGTCTGAGATTATAAGGTAAGGTCAGGTACCAGCGTATAAGACGACCCCCGACTCTTGAGAGGATTTTTAGGGGTTAAAAAGTCGTCTTATACGCTGGAAAATACGGTAACTGTTTGATTGCCTGGACCTATGAAAGGTTCAATTCTCTATGAAGGTCAGACACACATGTTCAGGAGGACTCAACTTCTTTAATTGGTCTGTAAAGTACTGTTTTTTGGCACATCAGAATTTCTAGTATTATATATATATAATACCCTCATTAAACCTAGTTACAGATTAACTTTCAGAATCCTGTACTTTTAAAGAGCACTTTAGTCTGCCTTTATAACAGTCTATAGTCAGACTGTGGGAGGAAGGGGCAGTAGACAATCAGGCTTAAATGAGAAGTAGGGCCAAAGCTCTTTTGGCCCTACATCTCCTGTGGGTCACAGGAGTGCACTTAGTTCTGCACTCCTGTGACCTGTATTCAGCCGATTACGGGCTAAAGTCCGCTGTTGGTTGATGTTACTTAGCAGGTTCAGGCTCTGGAAAGATCCTGACTTTAATGTTAGGATCCACCCAGATACCTGACCATACTTTCAAGGTGCTGCTGGAAGCCTGAGCCAGCAATTCCTGCCTCTCCACAGCCTGGCTCTCCAGTGAGTGCTGGAGGGGCAGAGCAGAGAGTCGGTGACTGATAGTCACTGGCTCTCTGTTCCCACAAGACCGAGAACTGAGCAATCAGTGGGAGGAGACAGATGCAGCATCAAATTGATCCTGCAGCCACCTAGATGAGTATGTAGGTTTGTTTTTTGTTTAATTCATGAATCTCGCTTTCAAAGCTGATCTCCATGTTTGATTTAGCTTTAAATAGTTAATTTGGACCAAGCTGGTCCAAACAAACTATTTACTTCACTAACAGCTGCAGCGGTTGACTGTGCTGTATAAACTCTATGTCTGTATGCCTCAGCTACATACACTAAACAGCACTGTGTTCCAGCAGACAAGATTCAGTCTTTGAATGAATACAAAGCTTTCTCTGATTGGTTGAGGTGGGGTGATGACATCACAAATTCTGTCTAAACCAATCAGAGGAAGCTTTGTATTCATTCATCGGGCTTCTTTTTAATGGATGAGCAAGGCTCAGCCTGACTTAATTTTGTTACCTTGTCTCCGTCGTTTTTCGGGAGCAACATAAGAAGGTTCTGGTCCTGCTGGCGTAACACTGCACTGTATGTAGCTGAGGCTACATACAGTTTATACAGTGCACTCAACTACTGCAGCTGTTAGAAGTAAATTACTTGGACCAAACAAACTATTTAAAGTTAAAACAAACATGGAGATCAGCTCGAAAGGAGAAGTACAGCCAAAGCTTGTTTGGCTGTGCTTTTCCTATGGATCACAGGAGTGCAATTTGTTTTGCACTCCTGTGACCCGTTTTCAGCAGAGAGCAGGCTGAAGTCTGTTCTCTGCTGACGTTACAGAAGTTGGTCCATGCTCCGCATCATCACAACAATAGAAGTTGGGATCAGCCAGATGCCTGGACTGACACCCGGCTCAGTCTCTCAGGGACACACTGAGAGCCTGAGCAGGCTGCCCCCGCCCCCTCCAAAGCCCAGTGCTGCAATGAGTGAGGAGGGGGCAGAGCAGAGAGCTGTGCGAACTGAGCGATGGGCGGTGTTAGAAACCCCTTGGATTTTCGTGTAGAGGCGCTGGGGGACAGATGCAGCATCGGGCCAATGCTGCATTTACCTAGGTAAGTATGAATCTGGAAAAAACCCTAAACCTATACTTCTCCTTTTAAGCATTTTTTTCCCACTACAGGGGGGAGCTGGCTTATTGGAGGACACAGAGCTGACTTCCTCAATGTGCTCTTTCACTAGCCAGTCCAAGGCTAGGGTGGTCCTTGACCAAGCTGCATTGCGTTAACTTCAGTAGAGAAACTTAAAGTTAGAACCTGGCTTTGCTGTCTGAGAGTGGTGTCTGGATAAGAAAACTAGCTGAACAAATTACATAATTTTTTGGCAGGCAAATCAACTCACATTTACAACTGTGAATTTAGCGCTTTGAATTCACTTTCACTCTACTATAAAAAGAAGAAATAACATTTTTGGGTAGTCAGGCCCTTTAACTCACAATGCAGCTTGAATACTGTATATAGATGTCACTTTACACAAAACCTATTTAAACCATCACACAGACGAATCTGCAACAGACAAAAAATCAGTCACACACTATGATTTCAATGAATGTGTCCCCTCCATTTAAAGCATTCTTATCACGGACTCTGTCAGTCTGTGTTCAATGCAGAGATGTAGTTTCCTCTTCCCTCTAACATTCTATCACAATGAACTTATGAACTATTTTGGCAATATCATTTTAGTTGCTAAATGTCAAAATCATACATCTCGGGAACGACGTGTCAGGGTGGCAGCGATGAGCAAATTTTTTCACCCCTTCAAGAAATGTGCCTTTGGAGAAAGGAGAACATATGCCGGGCTCTGTAACTACCGCAAGCTTAGCGAGTAGACACTTGATTGAAGCTTGCCTTTGTGCACAGATCACGGGGACCTCAGGAGATAATCCACCCAGCTTTATGAAATTGCATGGGATCAGTATCTTCAATCCTTACCTTATGCTAAGGACGGTTTGGGCTAAGCCACTCGCTAATAATACTTTACAGTACCAGAGATGCCCAATCTGTTTTCTATATCTCTGCATAACAATGTATGTCATTTTATTCTCTCAGCGCATAGGAATCAGCTTACGGAGTTAAAAAAAATAACTTTCTAAAGATTGCTTTAGACATTTAAATGGCAAACATAACAGAAGGGTTGTGTAACTATATACGTGTCCACACATCAAAATGGTTGTAGTGGCAGAAATGTTTTTTGGCATATTTCATCAGTGAAATCTGAGTAGTATTGCATCAGGTTTTTTGGGATCCAGCTTTTCTTTTAAATGTCTGTGCCATCTACTTAACTGCATGACATCACAAGGAGATTAGGGCTTCTCTTCAACATGATTAAGAATTTCTTAAGAATAATTGTCAACAATTATTTGGTGAAATTAAGTAGCAAGTTGATGCTTACATGAAGATGAAGGAAAAGGAAAGGGTCAAAGTTTATATTATGGATAATTAGGGGAATTTTTCTGATCTCATAAAATATACCTAGCAGTCTTTCCTGTGATTAACATTACAAATCATTCCACAGTGTTTCCAATGAGATTTCATTACTTGGCTCACTCTTGAACCCTAAACTCTGTATGTAGCGCAGTTCTAAAAAGTGCACTACATAAAGAGTGCAGTGTTCAGGAGTGAGCTAAGTACAGAGGGCAGGGTTAAGGAGTAAACTTTATACAGAGTGCAGGGTTCAGGAGTGCACTACATACAAAGTGCAGGGTTCAGGCCTGAAAAAGGACAGTACTAATCCCCCTCCAAATTACCCCTTTTTGGAAAGCAGACAATCCAAGGTAATCAGTAAGAGGCACGGCGAGATTTTTGAAGTTGTAATTTTTTTGTCACAATTTTGAGGAAAAATAAGAAATAATAAAAAAATAAAAAATCACAAACTATCTATATATTTTACATACTGTCACCAGTGCAGTACAATATTATCATATAATAGGTGTGGCGGTGATCAGGGACACTGACTGGTGACAGTACAAAAAACAAAATTCAATTATTTTTCTTTTTTTTTTTTGATTTTTTTTCACACACTGTACCATAGTAGGTGACAGATTGCACTGCAGCACAGCCACCCACAAGGCGTGCTGCAGTAGGATGTCATGTGTAGAATGTCCCACCCAAACATCACTTGACTATAGGGTGGGCGGGAAGTGGTTGAATATTACTTGTCTTCGTCTCTAATAGAATATCTGTAATTCTTCAGGTTGTCAGTAAAAAAATATGCTCTGTCAGTACATTTTCCATGTTCATTCAGTAAAAACGTTGCAGGAGGTTGGCAACTCTGCACAGTATGCATGCTCCACCTCTTCATGTGGAGTAAGTTGTGATTCTCCTGATCATATTCTGGGCTGGGAGCTGGGCTAAGCCTCAGCACATCACATGTCCTTCAAGCCCTCTTGCCCAGACATTTAAAGTGGAGTGAGCTGCCAGTCAATCATTTGATACTCCCCAAAAGGTGCACTATACTCTGCATGGCTGCAGGATGAGGCAGATCAGATGCCCAAAGGCTAAGGTCACCTTTTCCAGAAAATAACCTATGCAGCCAAGAGGTCCCAGGAGATATTAAAAATCTGTGCAGTTTTGTAAAATGATCATTCATGTTATTGTTTTACCTGTAGGCCATTTTTGTCCCCTCAGAAGCCTTGCTAAAAACTCCTAGTTAGCAACCCCCACATCCTGACTTGCTGCTAGGATGGGAAAACCATTGGATGGTCACTTTCAGCATTACAGGGGAGTCTGGTAATTAGGGATCCAAAGAAAAAAGCCAGATATACTGTAGGATCATAGGATGACTCCTATTTTTGTCAGAGCTACCAGGAGTGGCCCACAGCTACCCAGAAATCATGCGTCTTATTGTACGCAACCCATTCCCATGCATAATTAAAGATTTCAAAATTCCAACCCCTATCTGCAGTCTCGCTAGATCCTCTGTTTCTGTCTCTGTTTGTACATTTTTGTTGATGGAATCGTGTACTCGCAGTTTACTCACTCTGGGTCATTACCTAAAACCACACTGTCATTAGTATATGAGGACAGTTTGCCATATTCTTATAGTCTTCAGTTCTAGATGTGTACTGATGTAAGGCAGACATGCTATCTCTTTTCAGCTTCTCCACAGTAGACTTATGCCACGTACACACGATCGAACATTCCGACAACAAAACCGTGGATTTTTTTCCGACGGATGTTGGCTCAAACTTGTCTTGCATACACACGGTCGCACAGATGTTGTCGGAAATTCCGACACGTACAACGGCACTATAAAAGGAAATTCAATACCAAGTGCGCCACCCTTTGGGCTCCTTCTGATAATCTCGTGTTAGTAGAAGTTTGGTGAGAGACGATTCACGCTTTTCAGCCTCGTGCTTTTCAGTCCGCGACGTGTTTGCAGCGTGACGAATGTGCTATCTCCATTACGAACGCTAGTTTTACCAGACCGAGCGCTTCTGACTCGTACTTGATTCAGAGCATGCGTGGAATTTTGTGCGTCGGAATTGTCTACACACGCTCGGAATTTACGAGAACAAATTTTTTTGTTGGAAGATTTGAGATCCAGCTCTCAAATTTTTGTTGTCGGAGATTCCGACAGCAAATGTTCGATGGAGCCTACACACGGTCGGAATTTCTGACAACAAGCTCCCATCGAACATTTGTTGTCGGAAATTCTGGGCGTGTGTATGTGGCATTAGTGTGTCTTCTGTAGTCATGAACTAAAGCCAGCCATACAGTCAGGAGGGATCAGAAAAAATTCTCTCCATGTATGGGCAAACTGCTTGTACAGAAACGAATCTACTGATCGACTTCTGTACAACCAACCTGTCAGATGACGGTGGTATATTACTGTATCAAACATAGTGGGAAATTTAAGCCGACGTGTTTTGAAAAAGTAGGATTTTTAAAACAGCTTACCTGTAAAATCCTTTTCTTGGAGTACATCACGGCACACAGAGCAGCATAGTCATTACTATGTGGGTTATATAGAATTACCTTCAGGTGCTGGCACTGGCAACTTCCAAAACAGGAAGTACCCTCCCCTATATAAGCCCCTCCCATCCGGGAGTACCTCAGTTTTGTAGCAAAGCAATACGTGTCCCCAAAAGAGGGGTGGGAGCTCTGTGTCCCGTGATGTACTCCAAGAAAAGGATTTTACAGGTAAGCTGTTTTAAAAATCCTACTTTCTTGTTCATACATCACGGGACACAGAGCAGCATAGTCATTACTATGTGGGACGTCCCAAAGCAATGCCACATGAGGGGGGGGATACACCATACATAAGCTGGGCGCCATCAGGCATGAGGATCTTTTGCGGCCTGCAACACACTGCGCCCAAAGGCGACATCCTCCTGACTTCTAACGTCCACCTGGTAGAACCTAGTAAACGTGTGTACTGAAGACCATGTTGCGGCCTTACAAATTTGCGCCAGGGAGGCCTGGTGATGCACTGCCCATGAAGTTCCAACTGCTCTCGTGGAGTGCGCCCTAACTTTGAACGGAGGCGGTCTACTTCTCAAGCCATAGGCTTGTATTATGACCTGTCGAATCCACTTGGCTAAAGTAGATTTTGATGCTGCCTGACCCTTTCTGGGGCCTTCCGGCAGAACAAACAAAGAATCCGTTCTACGAATCTGAGCAGTGGCTTTTAGATAAGCTTTAACTGCTCTTACTACATCCAAAGAATGCAATAACTTTTCCTCTACCGAGCTTGGTTTGGGGAAAAAGAAGGAAGAACCACATCCTGGTTCAAGTGAAACCTCGATACCACCTTAGGAAGAAAGGCTGGGTGAGGACGTAATACTACTCTGTCCTTATGGATAACCAGATATGGCTCTTTACAGGACATGGCGGCTAATTTCGACACTCTTCTAGCCGAGCATATGGCTACTAAAAATATCAATTTCCTGGTGAGTAGAACCAAGGAAATGTGCCGCAAAGGTTCAAATGGCTGCTTCTGCAGAACCGACAGAACCAAATTTAGATCCCATGGGCATATGGGAGCCTTAATCGGTGGAATAATACGAGTCACACCTTGCATAAAGGATTTGACAAGTGAATGCATAGCCAGGGGCCTTTGAAATAGTATTGACAAGGCCGAAACCTGGCGCTTGATAGTACTTAAGGCAAACTTCCTGTCTACAGCCCACTGCAGGAAGTCCAGAATTCTGCCTATAACGTACTTACGTGGATGCCATTTTCTGGCCTCGCACCAAGTGATGTACGCCTTCCAAACTCTATAGTAGATCTGCCTGGATACAGGCTTCCTGGCATTGATTATAGTTGATACCACAGAGTTAGAGAGACCTCTCTTCTTTAGGATGTGGGATTCAATAGCCAGGCCGTTAAACTTAGAGTTAGTAAGGAAGGGTGGTATATCGGTCCTTGCGAAAGCAAGTCCGGACGACGTGGAAGGGTCCAAGGACTCCCCACAGACATTTTGATGATCTCCGCGTACCAGGCCCTTCGGGGCCACGCTGGAGCCACCAGGATCACCGGCTTCTTCTCTAACCTGACTCTGCGAAGGAGTCGAGGCAACAATTGTAGCGGAGGGAATGCATATATCAGTCTGAACTGATCCCAAGGGAACACCAGAGCATCCGAGCCGCAAGCGAGGGGATCCCTTGTCCGGGAGACAAATCTGTCCACCTTTGCGTTGAATCTGGATGCTAGCAGATCTACATCCGGTGTTCCCCACCGCTGACATATTGCTCGGAAGACCTCGGGATGAAGGGACCATTCCCCTGGGCATAACTGTTGGCGACTCAGAAAGTCCGCCTTCCAATTCTCCACCCCTGGAATGAAGACAGCTGATATACATGGGACATGCTTTTCTGCCCATTCCAGGATGTGACTTACTTCCCTCTGGGCTGCACGACTCCTGGTGCCTCCCTGATGATTGATATATGCCACTGCTGTGGCATTGTCTGATTGAATTCTGACAGGGGACCCTTGGAGTCTGGATGTCCAGGCTACTAGGGCGTACCGGGCTGCTCGTATCTCTAAGAGATTGATGGGCAGGGTTTTTACTACATTTGACCATCTGCCCTGGAGAGACCATTGCTCCAGTACTGCCCCCCAGCCTATAAGGCTGGCATCTGTAGTGACCACCTTCCAAGATATCGGGCTGAAGGGTTTTCCCTTCTGGAGATTCTGGGGGATCAACCACCAGCAGAGACTCTTCCGAACGGAAGGGGACAAAGCCATCGGGAAGTCTAGAGCCTGAACTTTTCCGTTCCAGGCTGACAATATGGCCCTTTGTAAATTCCTTGAGTGGAATTGGGCGTATGGCACAGGTTCGAATGATGCTACCATTTTTCCTAGCAGCCTCATGCACAGGCGTATGGACGGCTGTCTTTTTGCACAAAGCAGACGGGCCAAGGCCCTCAAAGAGGATACCTTGTCTAGAGGTAAGAAAATCTTCCTCTGGTCTGAATCCAGCCGTAGCCCCAGATATACCAGGTTTTTCACTGGCTGTAGGGCTGACTTGTCCAGGTTGATGACCCAACCGTGAGACTCTAGATACTTGATTGTATCGACAATTACCACTTCTAGCTTGGCAACTGAGTGGTCCATCAACAACAGGTCGTCTAGGTATGCCATTATCGTTACACCCCGTGTTCTTAGATCGGCCAACAGTGGGGCCAGAATTTTTGTGAACACTCGTGGTGCTGTGGCCAGACCGAATGGTAAGGCTCTGAACTGAAAATGGCGCCCTTCTACTGCAAAGCGTAGGAATTTTTGATGACCTGGAAAGATGGGAACATGCAAGTAAGCATCTTTGATGTCGATCGAGGCTAACCATTCCTCCCTTTGTAGGGCAGCGGTGACCGATCGGATCGACTCCATCCGGAAAGACCGGACGTTTAGAAATTTGTTTAGACTCTTTAGGTCCAATATGGGTCTTATGTCCCCGTTTGGCTTCGGGACTGTGAAAAGGTTTGAGTAGAAACCCAACCCCCACTCTTCCATAGGAACCTCCATAATTACTCCTTGGAGCAATAGTTGTTCTAACGCCAATAGGAGAGACCCTCTTTTCAGAGGGTCTCTTGGCATGCCTGACCACATAAAATGGGACGGAGGAGACTCTTTTAACTCCAACTTGTATCCCAGAGTTACTGCGGAGAGCACCCATCTGTCTTTGATCGTCTCCCGCCAGGTCTCTGCGAACAACTGAAGTCTTCCCCCCACCCGTTTGAGTGGGGGCAGCCCTTCATAGGCTTGACTTGGAGGCTGGTTTAGTACCTCTTCGGATCCAGGGCTTTTTATTACCCTGTGGCTGTCCCTGATTTTTACCTCCTGAGTTTGACCGAGGAGGCCGTCGGAACTGCTTAGTAGCAGACGTCGCAGGGATAGGAGAGGTAGTCCTCTTAAAAGATGGACCCCTAGACCTCTTTTTACTCGGTAAGAGAGTACTTTTACCACTGGAAATCTTCTGGATATACTTATCCAGGTCTTCGCCAAAAAGGCGTTCCCCATGAAATGGGAAGCTAACTAAGAGCTTCTTACAGGGAGCTTCAGCAGACCAGTTTTTGAGCCACAGAAGCCTACGCATATGTACCAAAGACAGCGTGAGGCGGGAGGCCTGATGGATAGAATCCTTGATGGCGTCAACCGCAAAGCATAATGCTCTAGGCAGATCAGCCAGAGCCTGGGCCTGCTGGTCTGGCAAATCCCTCAGGACCATTTTCATTTGATCCTTTAAAGCTTGGCAGACCCCAATAGCTGCCACTGCTGGCTGTGTAACAGCCCCTGCTGTGGAAAAAGCAGATTTTAATGAAGATTCCAATTTTTTATCCACTGGATCTTTGAACATTTGAACATTATCTACTGGACATGTCAGTGATTTGTTCACAGAAGAGATGGCTGCATCCACCGTAGGAACATTCCATCTCTGGGTGAACTTTTCCTCCATGGGATAGATCACCGGAAACCTTTTAGGCGGAACAAATAGTTTATCAGGATGTTCCCAGTCCTGGTATATAAGTCCTTCCAATAATGGATGTATTGGAAAGGAGCAATTAACCTGGGGAGCTTTTAGCGACCCCAATGAGGAGACAGCAGTAGTTGATGGTTCAACAAGAGGCATTTTAAATGCAGATCGAACCATGTCAGTTAGGGTCTGGACCCACAATCTTTCAGTCTGTGATGCTGAAAATGGTTCATCTACTGTCGATTCCTCAAAAACAGAGCTAACCTCCTCCTGATCCCCTTCAGGTAGGTCGGTCCCTTCCTGGGACTGTTGCTCTGCCAACAGGCACTCTAATGGAGGTGATGGAGATCTGGCGCGCTTTCTTTCCTGTAGAGAAGAAGCGATCAATACAGCCAATCTCTGCTCCAATCCCTCCAGAGTTGAGGAAAAAACCTCCTCTGTTATATATGCAGGAGCAGGTGGACTGAGGACAGCCGCAGTACCTGGCACTCCCGGGGGTTCCTTATGGGTATTAGCCTCTGATTTCTCAGGGGAGGAGGGTGCAGATGACTGCTCCAGATCCTCAGAGCCCGATGGAGACCCCCTACACTTCCTGAGAGGTATATCTCAGAGTTTTTTAGGCGGCATATTCCTTAGTTCAAAGCTGAGGTATTCCAGCCGCAATACACCCCTTACTGAAATAGTCTAATGCAATTTGCTGCTATGTACATCAGTGGGTGTCTACTAATGCGTCTTTCTGGGGATGCCTGTATCAACCGCCCGCTGTAAGCCCCTATACCATGCTACCAGCTCCTTTTCATGCTCTGTGTCCATAGCAAGCAGCGTGGACTGAGTCCTTTTATCTTGCTGGGACGCCCGCACATGCGCAGAAGCGCTGGGCGCACAGAGCGCGTCATCCGCCAGGCTCCGCCCCCTTTTTTGAAGCTAAACCTTATAAAAGGAAAGCATGTGCGCGCGCGCTCGTGCACGTGTGCGCTCTTGGCGCCATGTAGGGAGAGGAGCCAGGGTCCCTGTTTCACCAGGACTCGGGGATGGAAGGAAACTACTTGGCAGCATGACAGAGGAATGCAGCTTCCCTGATAGAGAGCTCACTCATCTGCCTGGACTTTCACCATGGAAGGAATAGTCCCAAGAAAAAAGACGTTCCACAGCGGCCTCTAGTGGACAAACACAGGTACCGCACCTTTGTCTTTTTTTTTTTTAAAACCTCCTTTATGAAAAAACATTTCCAGGTTTACAGTTTTTTAAAACTTCCCTTATGAAAAAACATTTCTAGGATTTCTTAGGCATATACAGCTATTAGCGGGAATACCCTTTAGGTAACAGGCAGAAAGACATATTAGGCTTGGGGGTCCCCTCAATAGAACCAAGTTCCTGAGGGGCCCCCACTTACCTTTTCCCCGCCGCAGGACTTTGTTTGGTCCAGAGAAGCCTAAACTTCACCTCTCACGGCAGGCATTGTACTAGACCTTCAGGGACCGGGTTCCCAAGGATTCCACTCCCCTGGACCTGTATAGCACCCTGCACAGATAGCCTCTTGGTTTTGGGTATGACCAGAGCTCTGGATCCCAGGGTCCAGCCCTCCTAAGAGAGGCATTACAGGCAAAACCCTGCTCTTCTCTGCAAGGCCCGGGTACCGACCGTTTAGCTATGAAGCTTTTTTGGTCGGATCCGGAATAGCTTGCTAAGGCCCAGAGAACCTGTACACAAGCCCAGATGAATACATGTTAACCTTGGCCAACACCTTAGACACTGGCAAAAAACTGAGGTACTCCCGGATGGGAGGGGCTTATATAGGGGAGGGTACTTCCTGTTTTGGAAGTTGCCAGTGCCAGCACCTGAAGGTAATTCTATATAACCCACATAGTAATGACTATGCTGCTCTGTGTCCCGTGATGTATGAACAAGAAAGTTGCTTTTCCTTGAATCTCTATCCTGTATACAGTATACATGTATGGATTGACACAGAAGTAGATACAATTTGTTGGCACTTTTGGTTAAGTGTGCATGAATCTGAGATCATTATTTGGAGATGTCAAATATTACATGTAGTTTTATATACACATGTATAGCTTGAGACACACAAGATGCATTGAGAAGTAGCTGTTTTTTTGTTTTTGCTCATTCAGCAGTACAGCTGACAGAATGCCATCAGACGTTTGGCTTGCAGAAATGTGCATGTGCGTGGAATTATTAGCAGAATAGTGACCAGGCGCATGCATGAGCACAGAAATGCGCACGGGTGCGCACACACAGTGCATGTTGGCACCAGGCAGGTTATTTAAAGACGATTCTGCTCATGCTTAAGTGTTGAATGGTCTTTCAGCTGTTCCCTGCATCCTGCGTTCTTCCTGTTTGTTTCCCTCGTTGCTGACTCGGCTTGCCCCTGACCTGATCTTGGATCCTGCTTCCGATTTGTCGCTTTATTACTGACACAGACTTCGTTCTTGATTTTGGCTCTGCTTATGATTTGGTACTTCGCTGCCCGCCTGTTGATGACCCTGGCTATTCCTGTGACCATGCTGCTACCTCCGATCCTGGCTGTCTTTCCTGCTCGAGTTCTTGCCTGGCTGTCCACTGCACCTGCTCTGCATTTCACTGAGAGTTCTGACAATGCATGCCTCCTAAACCTGCAGCACAAGTGGAGTGCCCCTTTAATCTTGGCTGATTTCCTTAGCTACTGTTCCTGTCCTGATGGTCCACCTGCTTCTCAAGATCTCCTACTCTAGCTGCAAGTTCTCTTATCAACACCTGCTGGCACTCGTGTTCCTCTGTCCCTTGGTACCCTCTGTTCCACTCTCAGTGAGGCCAGGGCTGGAAAAATGAGAGGCCAACCTTGTCATATCAGTCTCTTATCAGTTACGTGACAACAACACATTGCACACAGAGTGTGAAAGAGTGTTGTTTGCAGCACTGGGCACCTGGAATCACTATCCTACATATGCATGCATGGATTGACACAAAAAGTTGAAACAATTAGTTGGATTTAATTTCTGGGCATTTATGGTTATTTGTGCATTTATTTGAGATCATTATTTGGTGATGTTAAATATTATCATATTTAGTTTCATGTACATTTGTACATTTGAGACACACAAGATACATTGGGAAGCAGTTGGTTTTCAGTTTTTAATTTGGTTTCTAAATTAATCAGCAATGTAATACATTTTATACATACAGCATAGGTGTGCGTAGCCCATTGCATTAGGGTGTGCACCCCAAAGCTCAAACACACCACTGATCGCTCACTGTGTTCATTCAGAAAGGGAAGGGGTCAGTAAATTTACATATTTACCGGCCCCTTCCCCCTAAAACATCCCTGCAGCAACAGCCGCCAGTAGAGGAGAGGAGGGAAGCCAGCAGCGGTGCGGGAGGAAGGGGTGGGGGGCTAGGGCAGTAGGGGGAATCTATGCTGCACAGAGTGATTAGGGTGTGCCTGGGCACACCTGGCACACCCTGTGCGCACACCTATGACATACAGTGATGATCTCACCACTAATTTGACAGGATAATATGTGAGGTATGGCAAGTTTTTTTAAGTTGTATTTTCTTGTCAGAATTTTTGGGAAAATTAGGAAATTAACTACATTGTCTTTCTCGTTTTTTTTTACATACGGTCACCAATGCAGTACAGCATCATCATATGACTGGTGTGGCGGTGATCAGGGATACTGACTGGTGACAGTATATTAAAAAAAGGAAAAAAAATGTAATACGTTTTTTTATACTTTTTTCTTTTTTTACTATTTTTTGTTTTTACATACCGTATATACTCGAGTATAAGCCAACTTGAGTATAAGCCGAGGTACCTAATGTTGCCCAAAAAAACTGGGAAACCTTACTGACTCGAGTATAAGCCGATGCCCCACTGTTCCCTAGCTTGCTGTTCCCTATTTTACATTGTAAATATTACCTGTAAAGAAGTTGCGGCTGCGGTGTCCATCGTTCAAATTCCGCGGTGTCCATCGTTCAAATTCCGCGGTCTCTTCCTGTTCCTTCCTTGATAGGCGAGTCTCAGCAGACACTCTCCGCCTATCACGATCATTCTCTCATCCTTCGTTTTCCCAGCAGACACTGTGTTGGGTGTTCCGCCAATCACAGACGTCTGCTGGAAAACTGAGGATGAGAGAACGTTCGTGATAGGCGGAGAGTGTCTGCTGAGACTCGCCTATCAAGGAAGGAATAGGGAGAGACCGCGGAATTTGAACGATGGACGCCGCGGAATTTGAACGATGGACGCGGCAGCCGCAACTTCTTTACAGGTAATATTTACAATGTAAACATTTCTATGACTCGAGTGTAAGCCGAGGGGGGGACTTTCAGCCCCAAAAAAAGGGCTGAAAATCTCGGCTTATACTCGAGTATATACGGTACTTTCATCAGGTAGTTTAGTGTCACTATAGTGATACTGTACTACTCTGAGGGGGTGATCAGGGATTATTTTCAGTTCATCATGAATGCTGCTGCCAGACTCATCCACCTTACAAACCGCTCAGCGTCTGCTACCCCTCTCTGCCAATCCCTCCATTTGCTGCCACTTACCCAACAAATTAAATTCAAAATACTAGCAATAACTTACAAAGCCATCCACAACTCACACCCCACCTACATCACTAACCTAGTCTGAAAATACCAACCAAATCGTCCTCTTCGTTCCTCCGGATCTCTAGCTCCCTTGTCACCTCCTCCCATACTTGCCTCCAGGACTTATCCCGAGCATCGCCCATCCTTTGGAATTCCTTACCTCAATCTGTCCGACTATCTCTAACTCTATCCACTTTTAGGCGATCCCTGAAAACTTTTTTCTTCAGAAAAGCCTATGCTGCCTACACCTAACAACTGTACTTTAATTTTCTTCATCAACTCATCACCCACATTTATTACCATTTGTATCACCTGACCCTCCCTCTTAGATTGTAAGCGCTAACGAGCAGGGCCCTCTGATTCCTTCTGTATTGAATTGTATTGTAACTGTACTGTCTGCCCTAACATTACAAACCGCTGCACAAACTGTTGGCGCTATATAAATCCTGCATAACACTTTGATCACTGTAACAGCAATGGTTAAAAATGTAATGATTGGGTTACTTTCATAACAGACAAGATTTACTATTGTGTGATGTGATTGGCCCATAGGTGTGAGCCAGTCACATCATTACTATAAGAATCACATGCCCCAGGCACTGTGTTGAGGGGGGGGGGGCGCTGCCGAGTTGGTCGCTCATTCCCACTCCTTACTGACAGGAGTGACCGCAGTGTCACTTCTTTTAGAAGGAGCAGGGGATTTGGTTTACTCCTCCCTCCAGCCTGCATGGAGTGGTCAAGAGCCGACGCTGAGACAAAACTGTCCTCAGTCTCAGCACCACACTGTTGCGGAAGGAGGGTGGACTGTGTCCTTCTCCCTCTCTCCCCTTGTCATGTGACTTGTCACATGACCAGAGAGAGGAAGGGCATGCTATAAGTACAGATCTCTTAGGGCAAGGGGGAAAGGGGAGGTGAAACAACTCGGGAGGATGGGGACACCTGATGTAAAGGGGGAATCTATTGGGGACATTGAATGTAAAGGGGGAATCTATTTGGGAAACCTGATGTAAACGGGGACTCTATAGGTATACCTGATGTAAAGGAGGACTCTATTTGGGACTCCACCTGAGGGTGAGGGGGAGGGGGAGTGCAATTTACCATATTTGCCCTGGGCTCTGGATGACTTTGTCCCGGGACGGATAGGAGTCATAGCAGTTATGAAATAAATTAATTCATAAGAGCTTTGTTGACATTGTGACACATGATCCCCCGGATGCTCAAAGGCCCAAACTCGGAAGAGGCAGCATAACGTACATGTAGGGGAGGGGCTAGGACGGTGGAGGAGCTTGGATACATACTTGTTTGTACAAGCTGCTGACACATACAAGTTTGGAATTCATTTGGAGAGGAATCCTATGCTTAATGCTTTTTATAGTTTGGTTCGCTGGAAGCACCTAAAATGTGTGAGTATCCTGATGTTATGTTTTCTGAATTGAGGACAACTTCTCTGGATTTTTTTTTTAGAGCCCAGGACTGGTTCAAATGCTTATGTGGACCAAATTTAAGTGTGTGGTCACACTGTTGGAGGTGAGCGCATTCACACGGGGGGAGGGGGGGTAAGCTTGTGTGTGAAGTCACCCTATTCTGATCAGGATTATCATTGCAAGAGTCGCTTTTTGGACAGTAATACGTATAATACATCAATTTGCACGTTTGTTTCTGTGGATTGATGAAAACTGGGAGAAAACATTTTTTTGGACTTGATATTAAAGAATAATACAAAATTTCTTTCACTGTGAGCTTGTTTGTTACACAAAAAAAAAAACATTTTTTTTTTTAGCAATATTAATTTTCATTGTTTATGGCACTATCTATGCATTTGTAAGGTTCAGTATCACACAGCGCTGCATTTTTTTGTTTTTTTTGTATATTATGGGATTGTAATCAATCCTTAGCAGCTGTGAATTTGCACTTTGTTTCACAGGAATTGTTATACCACACCTAGGTTGTAACCTCAGGTTACTTTATACCTGACGCTGATTTCAGTCTCAGGTTGCTCTAGAGTAGCTTGCAAGATTTATATATATTTATACGTGTATGTGATCCTGCCTGCCCGTGCTACCCTGCTGCAGTTAATGTACTGTGGCTGGGCGGCAAGCGGTTAAAAGAAAGTTTCTGTGGCCATAGTTCAGCTTTAAGATACTTATAAACAAGCATCCACTCTGAGGTAAACGTTAAAAAATTAATCAGACTGAAAGTAAAAGAAAGAATGTCCAAGTCAAACAAAACCCTAATGCCTTCCACTATATAATCCATATATGCTGCTGGAAGACAGGAAGAATGCTGTTTCTCTGCGAAGAACTGCACTGATTCTCCTCCGCGGAAGAACGTTAATGGAAATAAAATATTTCCTTCCTATGAACCTTGGGTGGTTTGAACACTATGGCTGCTCTGTGCGTCTCTTTATCTTCCTCACAGTTTAATAGCAGCCAGCCATCACACTCTCCCTATGGTAGCTTTCTTATCTGCTCTGCAGAATGACTTGTCTGTTGGGATGATGGCTGCAGTTGGGCTTCAGGGACCATATAAAAATCACTCAGAGACTGACTGGAGAGTACAACCCAGAGCTAAGTAATTATTTCCATTTTGCAAATGTCGAAAGACACAATTTTTCCCCATGAATTACAAGATGAAAGTAGACCCACTGCTGCTTTTTATAAAAGGTTATATCATCCTGGTAATTAGACTGGAATAGAAGGGGTGATTGTATTTGCTGTTCTGTATAGGAGGGAGAGGAAAGCACACATGTACACAGCTTGCAGCATCACAGCGCTTATAGACACTCCTCTGTGATTTTTGCTAAGTAAAAGAATATTTTAGTGAAGCTCTGTGGCTGCTTAGTTTACAATGCACCTCCAACAGGATTGATT
The DNA here is from genome assembly GCA_029206835.1 of Rana muscosa. NCBI lineage: Eukaryota > Metazoa > Chordata > Amphibia > Anura > Ranidae > Rana > Rana muscosa. The sequence goes on from CM055121.1 coordinate 184,024,248, forward strand.
CAAACCAAAAGGCAATCATGTAAGCAATCTGATGGTCTGACCTGGATGGTCAGAGCCGCTGTCCGATACATAGACAATGTAATTGGTAGTGATTGCAACAGATAACCTCAAGCAACTAGCATTGCTAGCTTGGCACCTTGGTTAACAGCTTTTATGTTATTCCTAATTTTGTGTTAGATAAGTAAAAAATCATACTTATATACTGGTAGCTTTCCTTGCAGTATTTCACAAGCATGGTAATTAATCTTGACTGCAATTTCCTGCAATTCCTCCTCTCTTCCTTTATGCAATCATCATTCTATCTATAAGTCTTCTGTGCCTAAGGAGACATTCATCTACTGTACTAAGAGTAGTGGTAGTAATAGTTGCAGTGCTAAATAAACAACGAGTTCCTGAAATTAGGGAAAATAAATACTGAAGTAAAGACTGCTTATTATTCATGTATTTTTTGCCTGAGTCTCACATTTCTCTGGGCCAATCTGGCTGCTTTTGATGAACAGCTTATGCTCGGCTGCATATGTTAACATAAAAAACTGTTCAGCAATTGGCTGTGTGGCTTTTAAGGTCCATCACTTTTTGACTATTTGGTTTATTATCTGTAGCGACAGTGGACTACAGATACGCTATTATGCAGACCACCCCCGTCATTCTCTATCTACGTTGGCGTCCCTCAAGTGCTGGGCGCCAGTACCTGTTGTCATATCTGTGAGCCCAAGCAAGAAGCATTGTGGGATGGGTTGTTTTTTAGCTTGGCAATTCTGTTTTGTGATATCACACCTGGACTACACCTATCAGGGATCCTTGGTACGACAGAAGAGATCTCTGGGAGGAACTATAAAAAAGCCAGCAAATCCACCCAGCTCTCTCTTCTTTCTGGGGGTCACCGAGTACACACACCTCTCTGTGGCCAAGAGAGGCGGCTGTGGCCTACACGTGCTGATCGAGTGATTCCAACCCACATAAGGAGGGCCTAACTCTGCTTGCTGTTCGTCAGACGTCCACGCTGCACCAACCCATCCGATCAACAGCACGATCATGGCATTCAGTAGCTGCGGGTCCTTGCTGTTTCACCTTCCTGAAGGACGTCTATCCCAGGGTCGCTGACCCAGAGGTGTGTATCCGGTCAGGTCGTTGATGAGAGGGCAATCGCCCACCATTTGCAAACCTTCTTTGGTCACTTGATTTGAACACTGGTTACAGACACATTACCATTGGGAACACTTTACTTCATTCCATTGAACACTGTACATAGACACCTTTACTTACAACCAGCTCCAGGAGTAGTACTGATCTGCTTAAGCCATTGTACTTGCCTTCCCATCACTTAAGCCCTGTACACACGATCGGATTTCCTATGGATTCAAATCCGATGGATTTTTCCATCTGAATTCCGATGAAGCTGACTTCCATCAGTCTTGCCTACACACCATCAGTCAAAAATCCGACCGTCCCAAAGGCCGTGACGTAGAACACTCCGATGAGCCGAGAAAAATGAAGTTCAATGCTTCTGAGCATGCGTCGACTTGATTCTGAGCATGCGTGGGTTTTTTCTCTGATTGAGTTCCACACAGACGATCTGAATTTGCTATTGTTTTTTTTCCATCGGATAAATTTAAAACATGTTCTATTTTTTCTCACCGATGGAAAAAAGACCGATGGGGCCCATACACGATCGGTTTGTCCGATGAAAAAAGTCCATCGAACTGTTTTCAACAGTAAAACCGATCGTGTGTACAGGGAATAAGTCATATTTAATATAACGTAATGAGCTCCAACTGCCGGTAAAGACTATCAGGCCTGCATCTTGGACATTGCTGTTGTTACCATTTAAAGGGCCCATAGCTTATGCCTGTTCTGTCTGGTCTCGTATTAGGATATAAAGGTAGAATAGGCTGGTCTGGGATCCCCTCTTCAGTGTGGTGACAATCTTTTTTGAATAACTAACCTTTTACTGCTTTTACAGGTCCTGCTTCAGATGGTATTTCCTTGTATATACATGTGTATTGTGCTATTGAGCTCTTAATCTGTTGTGAGCTGTCTTGTTTGGGGAGTTCCTCTCCCGAGCTTGTACTGTTATTCAGAATTTAGTTGACCAACTACCTCCTCCATATATATATATATATATATATATATATATATATATATATATATATATATATATATTGTGACAGCAGGAAGGTAAAGTCACCTGGTTGCATCCAGGGGGGTAGGTATATTTCTCCCAGATTCAGGCTTTATGCCGACTTATACAACTAGGGAGAGAGTTGATGAAGCCCAGCTGAGGCTAGTGGGCTCATGGATGATTCATACCTCTAGGGAGAGTGCTGGGCATCGTGCAGGCAGGGAGTTGATGAGACCAGCTGAAGCTTGTCAGCTCATTTAAGGCCTCTATAAAAACTCCCAGCTTCATTAGGTGTTTGCTCATGCCTGGACCCAGACCTGTGTGGACTGTCTAGGGAGAGTGAACCCCTGTGCGGTGAGACAAAGCCTGTGTGGCTATTTGTTTGGACATTTACTAAACCAGGGACTTAGGGACTAGGACAGCACCAGGCTGATCCCAGTTGTTAGTTTAGGAAACCTGCATGTTTAGTCAGAGGTCAAGCTGACCAGGGTTTATTTTGTTTATGTTTCTTTTTGCTTTGCTGTGTTTTTGTCACTGTAAATAGAGAAATAAACCGCACCCTTTTGATCTTGAAAACCACAACCTCCGTCTGCTGGGCCTGTTTTTGTGTGGGGAGCCCATCCAGGGGGTCACACACACCCGCTGCCGAGCTAACCCCCTCACAGTTGGTGGAGAACCAGTGGCAGTTTTTTTTTAAGCCAGCATGGAGGAGATACTGAAACAGCTGGCTCTAGCAAATGCCAATCAACAGCAGACAAATGCAGGTTTGCAAAAGAGCCTTGCAGCTCAACAACAGAGCTTTGCAGCCCAGCAACAAGCCCAGCAGCAATCTGAGGCCCGCTTCATAGACCTGTTGCAGAAGCAAGAGCAGAGACTACAACAACAGATGGAAGCAGTAATGCAGCAACGTCCGCAGACCAGTGAGGAAAGCCGTCCCACTAATACCGCGTCCTTTGGGGTGAGTCGTTTGACAAAAATGACTGGAGAGGATGATCCAGAGGTATTTTTGACCACATTTGAAAGGACTGCTGAAAGAGAAAAGTGGCCTGAGGAGCAGTGGGCTGGACTGGTGGCTCCTCTGTTAACTGGTGAATCGCAGAAAGCTTACTATGACCTAGAGCCTGACCAAGCAAAAGACTATGTGATGCTAAAAGCTGAAATATTGGCAAGGCTGGGTGTCACCCTGGCTGTCCGGGCTCAGCGTGTGCATAACTGGACTTTCCAGCTTGGAAAACCCCCCAGGTCTCAAATGTATGATCTCATTCACCTGAGCAGGAAGTGGCTACAGCCAGAGACTTTGTCCGCACCGGAGATTGTGGAACGTGTTGTGATGGATCGTTTCTTGAGAGCTCTTCCTACCGCCATTCAAAAGTGGGTAAGCCATGGAGACCCAGAAACGGCCGGTAAACTTGTGGATAGTGTAGAGAGATACTTGGCTGCAGAGAACCTGACGGCCTCTTCCAGAGACTCTCGGACTTTCCACCCTAAGACCAGACCATCCCCAGGGGCGGATAAGATGATTCCAAGGGGTGAGGGTGGAGAGAGTGAGAGGGTGGGAGCTCTGCCCAGGGTTTGGCGAGAACAGCCTGGGAAGTCGGGGGCTCAAGAGGCAGCCAAAAGGATTGTTTGCTACCGCTGCCGGCAAGCGGGACATATTGCAGCAAATTGCCCGGTTGTGGAGGAACCCATGCAATGTGACTTTCTGACGGACAGACGTCAGTCGCTGTGTGCGACAGTCGCATGCACTGCCATTCGGGGAACTGAGAAACATTTATGCAAAATGTGTATTAATGGTAGAAATGTTGTGGTATTACTGGATTCAGGTAGCCTTGTGACCCTGATAAAGGCTGAATTAGTTAAAACAGAGGTCTCTGGGAATAGCAAGGTAGCTGTTATTTGTGTGCATGGGGACACCCGAGAGTATCCAGTGACTACAGTGTGTTTCAAGACCCCCAAAGGTACCCTCTCTCATCCAGTGGGGTTAGTATCTCAACTACCGCATGATGCCATTGTGGGAAGGGATTTTCCGAAGTTCTGGGAACTGTGGGATGATCCTGAGCCCCCCACTGGTGCCCCTATGTACCAGGAAGGTGATAGCCAGAACTCCTCTGAGAGTGGTGAGGACTCTCCAGAATTTCCCTTGTCAGTATTGGCAGGCGAGACTCAAGAAACTGGAGAGGAGCCCACCTCCTCAGACGAAAACCTACCGTCTGTGGAGTTTTCTGATCTTGAGGTTCACAGGGAAAATTTTGCCACAGAACAGTTAAAAGACCCCGCCCTAATAAAGGCACGGGAAAACGTAGTGGAAATAGATGGCGAGTTAGTGAACCCAGATAATACCTGCACTTACCCATACTTCAGCGTAGAGAAGGACCTACTGTATCGGGTGGCAAAAAGGGCAGAAGAAACCGTTGAGCAGCTTGTGGTGCCCAAACCTTACAGGAAGTTGGTGTTGGAGTTGGCCCATGGGCACATTCTTGGAGGTCATCTGGGGACAGAGAAAACCCGAGAGAGGGTATTACAGAGATTCTATTGGCCTGGGGTGATGAAGGACATAGAAAATTATTGTTCCTCCTGCCCTGTGTGTCAGAGGTCGGCCCCGATGCCACATTTCCGTAGCCCGCTGGTCCCTCTACCCATCATTGAGGTCCCGTTTGAGAGGATCGCAATGGATTTGGTAGGTCCTATAATCAAGTCCGCTAGGGGGCACCAGTACATATTAGTTATAATGGACTATGCCACCCGTTATCCAGAAGCGATCCCTCTCCGAAATACCTCGGCCAAAACCATAGCCAAAGAGCTATCTCTTGTTTTTAGCCGGGTGGGTATTTGTAAAGAACTGCTTACGGACCAAGGTACACCCTTTATGTCCCGGGTTATGAAAGAGCTGTGTAAATTGTTCAAAGTGACGCAATTGCGTACGTCTGTGTATCACCCCCAAACCGATGGGCTGGTTGAAAGATTCAACAAAACCCTAAAACAAATGTTGAAGAAAGTGGTGGATAGAGATGGAAAGGATTGGGACTGTCTACTTCCTTATTTGATGTTTGCTATTAGGGAGGTGCCCCAATCCTCTACGGGATTCTCCCCCTTTGAGTTACTGTATGGGAGACACCCAAGAGGGCTGTTGGATATTGCCAAGGAAACTTGGGAAAGTGAGAGTTCTCCCCACAGGAGTGTGATTGAGCATGTCGCCCTGATGCAAGATCGAATTGCACAGGTAATGCCCATCGTGAAGGAACATTTGGCCCAAGCGCAGTTGGCACAGCAGAGAGTGTACAACCGTGGAGCCAAGACCCGTACCTTTTCCCCGGGGGATAGGATATTGGTACTTGTCCCTACGGTTGAAAGTAAAATTCCTTGCCAAATGGCAAGGCCCCTACGAGATAATGGAAAAAGTGAGCGAAGTGAATTACAAGGTCAGACAACCAGGAAGGCGAAAGCCCGAACAGATCTATCACGTTAATCTGTTGAAAGCCTGGAGGGATAGAGAGTCCCTAGTCGCAGAAACTTGGTCACCAGCTCAAACTGGTTGCGTGATTCCGGAGGTTGGAATAGCAGCCACCTTGTCACAACCCCAACAACAGGAGGTTAAGGAGTTTGTGCTTCGCAACAAGGAGGTGTTCTCTGAGCTGCCGGGACAAACATCTGGGGTAGAGCATGATATTATTACCCCGCCCGGTGAAAGGGTGAAGTTAAAACCCTATCGGATCCCAGAGGCCCGACGGGAGGCAATACGGGAGGAAGTACAGAAAATGTTGAACTTAGGGGTGATAGAGGAGTCCCAAAGTGATTGGTCTAGTCCCATTGTGTTGGTGCCTAAACCGGATGGGAGCTGGCGATTTTGTAACGATTTTCGTCAGTTGAACAAAGTTACAAAATTTGACACCTACCCCATGCCACGTATAGATGAGTTGATCGACCGGCTGGGAACAGCCCGATACATGACGACTCTTGACCTCACAAAAAGTCGGCCAAAGAGAAAACCGCATTTGTAACCCCAGACGGGGCGTTCCAATATAAGAGAATGCCGTTCGGGTTACAGAATGCGCCGGCCACATTCCAGCGGAAAATGGACCAGATACTGAGGCCCCATCGGAAGTATGCTGCGGCTTACCTGGATGACGTAATTGTCCATAGCACAGATTGGGCCTCACATCTGCCAAAAGTGCAAGCAGTCCTAGACTCTATCCGGGAAGCGGGGTTTACGGCTAACCCCAAGAAGTGTACCATTGGGCAGGAGGAGGCCAAATATCTTGGGTACACCATTGGCAGGGGAGTAATAAAACCCCAACTCAACAAAGTCGAGGCCATCCAGAGTTGGCCACGTCCCAACAGCAAGAAGCAGGTACGAGCCTTTCTGGGAATCGCGGGTTATTATCGGCGCTTCATTCCCCACTTTGCTTCTAAGGCTGTGCCCCTAACCAACCTGACGAAAGGGAAAGGGTCGGTCATGATTAAATGGACCCCCGAGGCTGAGGCAGCATTCCAATTCTTGAAACAAGCCTTATGTAGCCAGCCAGTGTTGTACTCACCCGACTTCTCTAAAGACTTTGTCGTACAAAGTGATGCGTCAGATGTGGGGTTAGGAGCAGTATTGTCCCAGGTCTGGAACGGGGAAGAGCACCCAGTCATTTACCTCAGCAGGAAGTTGAAGTCCCATGAGGTAAATTACGCCACGGTTGAAAAGGAGTGTTTAGCGGTGAAGTGGGCTCTAGATTCCCTTCGGTACTATCTGCTAGGTAGGCACTTTGACATGGTTACGGATCACGCTCCGTTAAAGTGGATGGCTCAAAACAAGGAGACAAATAGAAGAGTAAATAGGTGGTTCCTGGCCCTACAGGAATTCAACTTCACAGTAAAGCATCGCCCTGGCGTTCAAATGGGGAATGTGGATGCTTTGTCTCGAGTACATGAATGCCTGATTGCTGGTGTTCCAACCCCAAGGTTAAAACAAGAGGGGGGGTATGTGACAGCAGGAAGGTAAAGTCACCTGGTTGCATCCAGGGGGGTAGGTATATTTCTCCCAGATTCAGGCTTTATGCCGACTTATACAACTAGGGAGAGAGTTGATGAAGCCCAGCTGAGGCTAGTGGGCTCATGGATGATTCATACCTCTAGGGAGAGTGCTGGGCGTCGTGCAGGCAGGGAGTTGATGAGACCAGCTGAAGCTTGTCAGCTCGTTTAAGGCCTCTATAAAAACTCCCAGCTTCATTAGGTGTTTGCTCATGCCTGGACCCAGACCTGTGTGGACTGTCTAGGGAGAGTGAACCCCTGTGCGGTGAGACAAAGCCTGTGTGGCTATTTGTTTGGACATTTACTAAACCAGGGACTTAGGGACTAGGACAGCACCAGGCTGATCCCAGTTGTTAGTTTAGGAAACCTGCATGTTTAGTCAGAGGTCAAGCTGACCAGGGTTTATTTTGTTTATGTTTCTTTTTGCTTTGCTGTGTTTTTGTCACTGTAAATAGAGAAATAAACCGCACCCTTTTGATCTTGAAAACCACAACCTCCGTCTGCTGGGCCTGTTTTTGTGTGGGGAGCCCATCCAGGGGGTCACACACACCCGCTGCCGAGCTAACCCCCTCACAATATATATATATATATATATATATATATATATATATATAGATATAGATATAGATATAGATATATATCTATATATATATAGATATATATTTATTGATTACTCCAGTAAAGCTGAGATAATATAAACATCTTTGACTTGTGTGAAGTGTCATTTAAAGGTGTTTGCAAAAGATGTCTGAACCCAGAGTGCCAGGTGGGTTGGAATGTTCACAGGGTCAGGGAGCTGCAGATGAACAGGTAAATCCAAGCAGCCTTCAAGCGGGCCGTGCTACATTCAAATGTAGCGCCTACCCTGACTTTCCGGGAGTCTAATGCATAGTTGCCAACAGTCCCGAATTTCCTGGGACAAGCACGATTTTTGGACCCTTGTCCCGGATTGGGCTTGTCCCCATTCGGGACAAGCCCAATTCTTTTTGTCCCATTTTGTCCCGTGAAATTCGGGAATGTTTAAGGCTAAAAACCGTGGCTACACCAAAATGGCCACCGTTTCGGCCATGAGAGTTCTTTCCTCATACCTCTAGTGTGAGGAGAGTAAACAAACTATCGAAGGGGCGGGGCCCAGCAACAGAGTCAGACCTGCATGGACCTACCGTGGGCTGTCTTCATCACATCCCCGAGCTATCCTCCTGTGGTCACAGCCATGCCCCCCTCCCTCCCGCCCGCTCAGTCGCATTCCGAGCACCCTTCACATGCCGGAGCAGAGGGGAGACGAGGGGCACCGTGTGTTCCATCCTGACCGGGACGTCTGCCAGACATTCCAGCTACACACACCCTCAGCACGCCGCTCACTCCGGCTATAGAAAGCTCCATGCATTCATCCAGGGACATCCAAAAGACTTCTAACAGCAGTGGTGGGAGCCTCTCAGGGGCTGGATCAGATGGTGGTGAGGAGACTCTCAGGGGCTGGATCAGATGGTCACAGGTGAGGTATAATACATCTCACCCCATCCCCTCATCATCACACCTTATCAGCAGCAGCATCACATCATCTCACACCTCCTGCAGAGCATTGCATATACACCATGTATGACCACAGATCTCCTGAAGAGAAATGCATACCCCACACATCTTCTGTGCAGACCATCACATACAACACCTGATCACAAATCTCTTGTACAGAGCATTGCATACTCCACACCTGATCACACATCTGCAGAGCATTGCACACCCCACCTGATCACACATCTCCTGTGCAGAGCATTGCACACCCCACCTGATCACACATCTGAAGAGCATTACACACTCCACCTGATCACACATCTGCAGAGTATTGCACACCCCACCTGATCACACATCTGCAGAGCATTGCACACCCCACCTGATCACACATCTCCTGTGCAGAGCATTGCACACCCCACCTGATCACACATCTACTGTGCAGAGCATTGCACACCCCACCTGATCACACATCTGCAGAGCATTGCACACCACACCTGATCACACATCTCCTGTGTAGAGTATTGCACACCCCACCTGATCACACATCTACTGTGCAGAGCATTGCACACCCCACCTTATCACACATCTCCTGTGCAGAGCATTGCACACCCCACCTGATCACACATCTCCAGGACCCCCATGGAGAAAATATCTTTCAATGCACAACCCAGTTATTGTACAATGTAATCATCCGATTCACCATAGCAGCCCTTGCATACTGTATGTCCTCTAATTTACAATGATATTCATAACACCTGATGCAAGGACGGACTGTTGGGGAGGCACCTGATGCAAGGACGTACTGCTGGGGAGGCCATCTGGTGGCAGGTGACACGCTTCCACTGATTCGGCATTATGGTGAGTTAAATGATTTCATTTTATATTACAATGTAATAATAGAAATAATGCTCTTCAATCACCCTAACACCATAACAACCATGGTGCCGGGAAGATTGAAGCGCCAACAACAGGTGTTTGGAGTATCTTTATCTGCTGATTTGTTAAACTTTCTTGAATACACATTTCTATTGTGGTGTAGGATCTGGCTTCTTTCTCCCTTTATCTCGGACTCTAACCACACCCCTTCTGAACCACGCCCATTTAAGTCATGCCCACTACCGCACGCAAACCACGCCCATTTTGCAGCATTTTCCTATTAAGATGTGACACGCCTACAAATGAATGACCCACCCCCTAATTATAGCAAGGCTCCGCCTCCATGCAAAAAGTGTTCCGGATTTTGTTTTTCCAATGTTGGCAACTATGCTAATGGTGACTACCGGGGGTGGGGAAGACCAACATACATCCTCAGGGTACAGGTTTTTAGGCATGGTGGGATATGAACCAGAAAGAACGTTGGGGGCCAGTCACTTTTATGCTTAACCACTTGTCCCCTGCCCACTGTCAATTGACGGCGGGCGGAGGATACTCTCGTTCTGGGAGGACGTCATATGACGTCCTCCCTTTAAAACGAGCTAGGAGGCGCGCGCGCGCCGCCGCGTTCACAAGGCCCCGGTGCACGTGCCCGGCGGCCGCGATTGCCGCCGGGCACCCGCGATTGCCCGGGAAACAAGCAGGAAAGTGGATCTCTGTGTGTAAACACAGAGATCCACATCCTGTGAGGGAGAGGGGACCGATGGTGTGTCCCTTGTACATAGGGACAACCATCGGTCACCTCCCCCAGTCAGTCCCCTCCCCCCACAGTAAGAACACTTTGAGGGAACATATTTAACCCCTTCCCGCCCCCTAGTGGTTAACCCCTTCCCTGCCAATCACATTTATACAGTAATCAATGCATTTTTATAGCAGGGATCGCTGTATAAATGTGAATGGTCCCAAAAATGTGTCAAAAGTGTCCGATGTGTCCGCCGCAATATCGCAGTCACAATAAAAATCGCAGATCGCCGCCATTACTAATAAAAAAATAAAAAAATAAAAATGCTATAAATCTATCCCCTATTTTGTAGACGCTATAACTTTTGCGCAAACCAATCAATACGTGCTTATTGCAATTTTTTTTTTTTACCAAAAATATGTAGAAGAATACGTATCGGCCTAAACTGAGGAAAATGTTATTTTAAAAAAAAAATGGGTATTTATTATAGCAAAAAGTAAAAAATAGTGTTTTTTTTCCAAACTGGACGCTCTTCTTTTGTTTATAGCGCAAAAAATAAAAACCGCAGAGGTGATCAAATACCACCAAAAGAAAGCTCTATTTGTGGGGAAAAAAGGACGTCAATTTTGTTTGGGAGCCACGTCGCACGACCGCGCAATTGTCATTCAAAGTGTGACAGCGCTGAAAGCTGAAAAATGGCTTGGGCAGGAAGGGGGTTTTCGTGCACAGTAGAGAAGTGGTTAAACAAAAGAGAAGTTTATTTCTCAGAACAGGAAAATGTGGGAGAGAGTGTAATAAGGCACAGGACACCCTTAGTAACGATCAACAACCGGCAGATTGGCAGACTTCTTAGACAAAAATAGATGAAGTAAGGCAGACAGCAGTAAAGGAATAAGAGCCATTAAGCTGAACCAGCACATCTGTACTTTGAAGGCCGAGTTGTCTCCTCTAGTAACTGAACTTTACTCACTGCTTCATGCACTGATTCTCTTGGATGAGTTCTCGCTGAAGTCCTCCCAGCCAGTTCATAGCCTCCAGTTCAGTTCCCTCTGGTGCTTCCTTAGAACTCCATCCCTCTAGAATCGTTGCAGGGTCTTTGGTAGGCTTTCCTCTGCATAAACTTGAACACCCGGATAGGCCTCAGTTAGGCCTAGCAGCTGGCAGCCACCTGGATAGGCCCCTTGCTTTTGGGCCTAGCAGCCAGGAACTCTACATACACCATCCACCCAGACCGTAGCCCTGGGAGGGAACACACTGCCTGATCACCTGACTTCATTCTGTTAAATAACCTCTCCCAGCATGCTTAGCCGCAATTTCATAACCTGAACGTCACTGTAGCTTATTACTCTAATGTCAAAGGCAACAGCACCACCTACTGACAGAAGGGAGAAGCTACAACTTAGAATGGAGTTAACAGAAGTCATGTAATTACTAAACACTACAAATTAGCCAGACTGGCTACCATCCAGCACAACTAAATTTACCTGTAGCCCTACTCTAAGGACAAGGGTGCTACATATAGATAGAGTCTTTCTACTGTGGAGTGCAAGTTACCCTGTTTGACTTCTGCTAGAAAGCTAGCAAGCTTATTTTCTTGCCTATTCACCATCACCTGACTTGTTCTCTGACAAATTCATGATATTGCTTCTGTTTCTATTCTGATACCTTATCACTGGCAAACGGCCATTATCTTGACCTTGACTACAATGTTGCCCTAAGCTTTGCACTGAGATACATAGAAGCATAGAGGAGTAATAGCAGGAAAAGGACCAAGAGGTCCATTAAGTCTGTCTTGATTGATCTTACCTACTGGCTGTCACCAACCATTACTAGTTTTGTGCTTTGAAATTACTATCCACATAACCTCCAATAACACCATCTGTGGCTCTGGTGGAGTCCAGTTACTTCTATAGTCAGTGTCTTTGGTGAGTACCTTTTACTAACTGGCTGGTGGTTAGAAGCATCCTCATTGTATCTTCACAGACCCTGTGTTCAAGTGAGGGATCCAATCATAATCCCCTTCCCCAAGCTCCCCCGCTGCTTTGTTCTCTTGCAATCCTAACCCTATGTAAGTTCTATATTGGATGGCGATGAAGTTTACACAATAATGACACATTACCTCTATCACGTTTGGGCCTGGCGATTGGTTGCTCAGTCTTGAGCAATGCATGTTAGGAGAAGGTAACATTTCCCTCCCATGATTTTTTTGGTTGTACATGCAATTCATCATATCATACAATGTTTATAATGAGATGACATAACAAGTGCAGAAGTCATCAGAAAACACTTTGACCATCTCACACACTTATAAAGTCTTTTAATGAGTTCGCTAGCAAGAAATTATGGATGGGATAAGGTCCTTTGGGAGACCAGAATGCAAAGGACCCCTGATGTTTAGACTTTACGACAATAAACTTTTCTTATATTGGCGCATCCAGAGCAGATCTTTTTTTACATTAATAATATTACTTTGCCTATTTAAAAATAAACCCTGAGATATGCTTTCTAATAATTTACAGGGGCCTTACATAGGGCAAATAAATAAAATATTTGACAAATATGGTCCAAGGAAGTGATATAGGAGTTAACTAAAAAAATTACAACAAGCACTTTGTCTTCCCACTATGCAGACCAGACACAGACAGACCCTTTAAAATCAGAACAAGATATGATTACTTTACTGAATTAGCTGGAAGAAAAACAAATATTCCAGTGCAAAGGGAAGATGTATTATGTGCTTGACTAGTTGTATAATACACTGCAGCATAATAGCGTAGAAGAGAATATAAAGAATCTGCAATCAATCAACAGACTACAGAACAATTGTTCAAAGCTAACAGCGTAATCAGTTATATAACACATAAATCTCATTCAAGACATGTTTATGCCACATTACATTGAAATGAAATAAACAAACATACACACTAGTTGATATCAAAGCAAAAGAAAAAACGTGGAATATTATAAGAAGCAACCAGGCAATACCCTACTGTCAACTGCTGACATTTTCTTAACTCAGTTGTCTATTGTGTTCAACATTCTATTAAAGAGCCACAATTTAGGGGTTTTCCTACAGCTAATCTAATCCCCACCATCAAGTGCTCTGGTGAAGGCCAAGAATTTCTAGAGCTTGAGCCTTGGTAACAGCCTTGCATTACCTGGTGGAGATACAGGATCACTGTGCTCAACATTCTATTAAAGAGTCACAACCTGGGGGTTTTCCTACAGCTAATCTAATCACCACCATCTAGGCTTCTAGAACTTGAGCCTTGGTAACAGCCTTGCATTACCTGGTGGATAGAAAGAATATTTACCCTCTTGCTTGTCTACACAAATCCTGAACGTCTACTTTAACCCTTGACTTTTCTGCATTAGTCCTGAACCTCCCCAACAGAAACTTTTCTGTCACTCTAAACCTGTAGCCTCAGGTACCCCTTTTAGTTTTGAATAACCTCTTGTTATTGCATGTTATTGGATATATTGTATATTCTCCATGATTTCCTAATAAATGCAAATATAGCCAGCAGTTCTCTACCATGATGACGCTCACAAATGTCAACTGTTTTACTGCTGTGTGCTCGCTGGAAGATTCCCCTTTACTGTGTTTCGCAAGCTACTGACACAGCCAAAATAAAATACTCTAAAGCCTTGTACACACAACCGTTTTTCTCGGCAAGAAAACTGCTGGGAGAGCTTTTTTGCCGAGAAAAACGTTCCTGTGAATGGTTTCTCGGATGGAAAACTGCCGGGTATCTTGACGAGAAAGATAGAGAACCTGCTCTCTATTTTTCTCATCGGGATTCTCGGCAGAGTGTTTCCTGCCGAGAAACCCGGTCATCTGTATGCTTACCTGTCCAGGGAAACCCGCGCATGCTCGATGAGACTTCGATGCATGCGCGGTAGCATACAAGGTAAGTGTGGGGTGTAGCAAGATGGCGGCGACAGCATTGAATATGATGAGCGCCGGCTCGTCGTAGTCGATGATGTCACCGCGTTCTTGCCATTTAAAAGAACGGCGGTTCTTTTGAATGGCGCCTGTGTACACAGGGCTTGGCAAGACAAGCTTGCCAGGAATCCCTTCGAGAAAACCAACGTTTTTTTTCGATGGGATTCCCGCCCGTGTGTACGAGGCTTAAGCCTTTCCCACTATATATATATAAAAAAAATGTTGGGGTTCCTGTTTAAGGTCACAACAAAATGCTAAACACTCACATATAATGGATGAATATATGGACTGCATGCCTGCATATGGAATGCAAACAATGATATTAGAAATGTGTGATCAGGAAAAGTTGAAACTTTTAATGTGATCTTTTATACACCTATAAGCAAATGGAGATCACCATAACTATTACACCTTAATAGACAATAATAAGGAGATCATGTGACATGAACAGAAAAAGTGCACACTGGGGGATCAGAATTCTATCATAGGGCATGAACTTCTATTGCCAAACAATCAGATTCCTTGATAGGCGGCCACCTTAATAAAAAAAAGTCATGTTTTCAATCAATAAGAATGTTAATTTACACTCTCAGAAAGATATAAGCTCCATTTGTTCAAGAGCCAAATCATTTGAAAGTACATGATAAGCTATAGGTTTCTCAAGTCCTAGGGCTCTGATCTTTCGGCATCCTCATCTTAACAGCATGATGTGAAGTTCTGCTAATCAATACTGCGAAGTAATATACAATCACAAAGCCACTTGTCCTTCAAAGTAAGCTTCCACTAAACAAGGAAAAATACTGCACATGAGACAGAGGCCCAGACAATACAGTTTTCTGATCAGCACAAAGCAATAAATGTTTATGGTGACAAAGACAGATCAATCACCATGATTTGAATTATGGAGCTACTATACAGCAGGGATTTGAGAGCAGAAACAAGCAAATGTTGTGGAAAGCTTTGGATGAAAACAACAGCTGAGCCCGACATATGAACATGTTCAGGATTTGTAGAAAAGAGGATATGTTTATTTTGCACAGAATGTATTTTGTCTTGTTGAGGAATACAAGTTATTTTTACACTTCACTCAAGATGTAAGAATAGTCCAATTGCTACAGAGGAACTATACCCAAATGATCATTTGGGGCTTACCAATTCTTAGATGTCATGGCTGCATTAATTTTATGTTTTAAGCTCCCTTTCTTATATTTTCATTGATTGATCGGCCAGTAAGTCTGTTGTTTGTCAAAAGAACAAGCTCTGCAGCAGTTTTATCAGTTTACAGGGTGGAGACAAACCATTTATCACTGACAGGGGTGCTTACAATTACTTATTTATGTCAAACCATTATTCCTAAAGTAACAAAAATGTTGCTGTAACTGATTATATATGTGAGCTGGAGTTTGGCTTCAATTTGTTTAGTTTATCTAAATCTTCTAACCGCCCCCTCCCTCCAGACTGACAATACTGCTGTCCAAAGGTGCCCCCTGTGCTCCTTCAGAGTGGGAGTACTCTAATACAGGATTACTAGCCAGATCACAACATCTAATGATTGGTAAGCTGAAATATATTACATTTTTGAATTAGGGTTTAATACCGCTTTAAATATTTTCTTTAGTTTATAAATTAATAATCCACGTGTCTCAAAAAAGGTGCCCCTTTATTTTCGTAGCTAATCCCGGATCGGTGGTTCAATGTTAAAGTGATCCCGTGCCCTGACTTTGCAAACTAAAGTATTTGTATATTCTGCCCAAGCAGTAAAAGCACAATAAAATAAGACCTCATTCACCTCTGTAGCCAAAGGCTTTGTAAAGAAATTAATCTTCAAAACTCCCAACAGAGGCATTGAAGCCTTAGCTCTCTTTCTATCACTTTCTGACAGCAGAATCTTAGCAAGCTGCCATCTGTCTACTGTAAACACAAAGCAGAGGTTTCTAAGCTGTTAGAAACTATCTAAAGACGGTTTTGGCAGAGTTTTGTATAGTCACCTTCACCTGCAAAAAAAAGCATCCACATCAAAAATGCACTACAAAATCGCACTGAAAATTGGATTGAGTCACAGCTCCACTAATGTGAAGTGAAAAGTGATGAAAAATTGCAAAAATGCCCACCTATGGTGAAAAAAGCTCAGCCTGGCTGTGAAACAGCTAAAAGGTAACCATTCTTGAGAGAAACATGCAAATATTAATTCTGCAAACTACAAAAATTTATTGTTTGGCTCTCATATTTTGAGTTACTGGCTCAGAATAAGTGTACAGATACAGAGTTTGGTCTTTACACTTACATTCTTGAATACTTATTCCAGGTCAATGGCTCATCTCAGTGGATCACCATAAAGGCCAGGCAGCTAGCATTCGAGTCAGCAATGGTGATGCAGGAAAATGTGTCATTAGTTAATAAAACAAGGTACAATTGTGTTATTGTGTAATCGTGCGTCCAAGAGAAAGAGAGAAAATGTGGTTTATTCTTCATAGAATGGTAATACATGCACACGACTGGTAAAAAAGAGGAGGGGTAGACATGGCCCAGAGTCAGTCAATTCTGTCCTTGCAGTTATATCCCAACACTGACTGAAAAAGTCATGGAGCAATTAGATACTTTATGGTGAAGTGGGCCACAAGGAACCAAAATGCCCTAGCCCCCCCCCCCCCACACATACACACTTAAAAAAAAAACAGGAATTACAGTAGAGCCTTCGTAAAACTGAAGGTATTTGCTTGTCTCACTTCCATCTCTGATTTCACAAAACAATAAGTAGACATGTGCATTTTCGTCCGAATTTCGGGTATTTTCGTTATCGTTTTAACAAACGAAAACGAACGTGCAGAATCCGAAATCTGAAAGATCCGACATAAAAAATGCTTTATTTTTGTTTTCGTTGCTACAACAGTTCGATATAGATAGGAGATTCAACATGACGCTGACAATAGCGATCTGTTTCTATCGAACCTGTGGTCGAATGTGCCTAACCTTAACTCTATTAGTCCAAGATTATTCTACATAGAGAAGAAAGATTTGACATAGAGAGAAAAGATTTTACATTATAGAGACAGTGTTGGGGTAGACCATTCGACATGAACGACGAAGATTCGACAAAGCAGCGAAAAACATACAAACGTCAAATCTGTCATTGAAGGCTTGTGGTGTCTGTCGAAAGTTCTAAGAAGATTTGACAAGCAGCTAAACTGTACAACGCCGCAATCGTACATTTCCGGGCAAATGCTCGGCCCATAGGCTATAGAAAAATTTGAATGTTGATTGACTAGTAATAATAATTCATAAATATAATTATTACTAGTGTCATATAACATTAGAATTCTTCTATAGCTTGTAGGTGGAACATTCGACCGAAAATGTATGATTGCGGCGTCGTACAGTTTAGCTGCTCCGTCGAATCTTCTTAGAACATTCGACAGACACCATAAGCCTTCAATGACAGATTCGACCTTAATTAATTCGGATTTTCGGACGAATGCATTTCTTTATGAAACAAAATAAATTAAAACTAATTTCGGGAGTAACTAAATAAATTTAGTTTTCGGACGAAAACAAAATTCCGAAACAAAATATTTCAGTGTGCACATGTCTAATAAGGGGTTTATTCCTCATTTTATTAAAGTGGGGAAAGCCATGTGAATTATCCTAATTCCCCCTGGCTAAATGTACTGTACATCCACATTTCCTGGTTTATAGTACAGACACAGTCTAATATATTAGAATAGACAACAAAAGAAACCCCCCTATGGGATTTTTAAGGCCCAATTAGTATTTGTGAACAAATATCAAAAAGTACTAAGGAGTAAAAGCACAATCAACATTTTATTTGACAATTTCATAAAAAAATTAATGAACATTTCTTTAATAAAATTGTAAAAAAAAAAAAGTTAATTGTGCTTTTACTCCTTATTACTTTTTGATATGTGTTCACAAATACTAATTGGGCCCTAAAAAATCCCATAGGGGGGTTTCTTTTGTTGTCTATTCCAATACCCAGGGATGAAGGCCCATGTCTTTCCTTCCCAACTATATTCCTTGTTTCCAGTCCAGTCTAATATATTAGAGCCATTTATTCCAAACTATTTTATATATATATATATATATATATATATATATATATATATATATATATGTACAGAAAACACACACAGTATATAGGTCTACTGTATGAATTATGGAACAAGTAATTACAAGGCATGATACCACAAGAAATGGCTTTTAATAATCCCTCTTTAAAAAAGCCATGCTCCATTTTATTCCACCAGTAAAGAAAAACAAAGAAATCATAGCAGCCCTCCAATCAGTTTCTTCGTCAAACTGACATTAAGGTGGTTGTAAACCCAAATATATATATTTTTAAAAGAGAATAACCTGCAAGAGAAAGGCATAATGAGCTAGTATGACTAGCATACTAGCTCATTATGCATTACTTACCTTAGATCGAAAACCCCCAAAGCTGTCCTCGTCTCCTACTGTGGCCGCAGACATCACTCTGGAAGGTTACTTCTGGGTATCGCCGATCCGGCGCTCTGATTGGCTGGAGCGGCGATGACGTCATCGTGCATGCGCACAGGAGCCATCAAAGCCGGCATTAACCATTGATAAAACAGGCATTGACAGTGCGGCAGCGCCATTGTCTATGGCGCGCATGCGCCGTAGACAACGGTGCATTATTTTTTGGTAAATATCTCCTAAACCGTGTAGGTTTAGGAGATATTGCAAACACCTACAGGTAAGCCTTAATCTAGGCTTACCTGTAGGTGCAAGTTGCATAAGTGGGTTTACAACCACTTTAAACAATGAAGTGACTCTTGTAGGGACATTCACTTTTTTATGTCAAGCTTCAGTTTACCAGTACCAAACACCAACCTCTATATTAGCATGCATATTAGGCACCAACCCTAATAATAATCCACAATGAAAGAGGATTAAGAAGAAAGGGGTGTTTTAACATAGAAAACCTGCAGCCATACGGTTTATGACGTGACACAAGTATTCATAAAGAAAGATGGATATACAGTAAATTATGGGTGCTTTAAAATCTCTCACATGTTGATCAGCTTAACTCAAATTACTCAAAATATAATTAATAAAATCTCTAAATAGATTTTTACATGAAAATCTGTAAAATATAGAACAAGCATTATGTAGTTACATCACAGAATAATATCACTGCAATTCCTATAGATTTTAGATACATGACCTTCATACCAATTATATAGATGCTACATTGAAAAATTGAGGCATATGGCTAGCCAAAGAAAATACATTCATATACTGATCACCAGCAAATATAACTTTGTATTCAGTGCAGGAATAGCATACCAGAGGAACTTAAAGTGACTCTGTAATGGCAAAAGTATGTGGGCTGCCATTGCTGGCTTCTACTTTGTGAATGCTAGTTCCCAGTGTGCCATGCTGATGCTTTGGCTTCCATGCTTTTCAATTCTTCAGCCGGAAACAAATATAGAGCTCATAACTTGTGACCCTTTTACAGCATGCTTGTTCGGGGTCTGCAACTTAAAAGTATGGAAACTAGACAGAGCCAGGCAACTAGCATTTGCAAAAGAGGGCTAGCAATGGCTGCCCCCATACTTTTCTTACTTGACATTTAAACATTTCAGGACATTGGCAATAATCAGTTCTACATGATGTTGTGGCAGCTATATATAACACTTGATTAATTGGTGTCTACTGTATATCTCAGAGCAGAATACTACAACTGTAGCATGCAAGCAAACAGCTTCTGGCTATGTAAGTCCTACCTCATTGACACAAAAGCTGGTCCAGATGAAGAAAATATTGGTCACCTTTTTAAGGATCTTATATTATGTTCCCTACCCTAGATGAATGCAGATAAGTCCATATGTAAATGCGTTTACAGACACAGGTACTCTCTATAGCTAAAAATAATTCTAATACTTCCATTACTTATGTTGTGATCCCTGGATACACTTAAAATACAAGAAGCATCAGAGATCATCTAGGTGTCTATGAATACAGACAGACACTTGTCTTCAGCAAATAGAGCAATTGTCTTTAAAGTTGACTTACTTTACAGTGTGAGCTCTAAAAACGAAGGTCTATTTATCTCTATATATATATATATATATATATATATATATATATACACACACACACAGTATATACACACCAAATCAGCCATAACATTATGACCACGCATCTGATATTGAGTATGGCCCCCTTTTGCTAAAACAGCCCTGACCCATTGAGGCATGAACACCAAAGTAACATCCACATGAATGGCAGGACCCAAGGTTTACCAGTAGAACATTGGCCAAATCATCACACTGCCTCTGTCAACTTGCCTTCTTATATCGCATCCTGGTGCCATCTTTTCCCTACGTAAGTCACGCACATGGCCATCCACATGATGTAAAAGAAAACATGATTCATCAGACCAGGCCACCTTCTTCCATTGCTCCGTAGTCCAGCTCTGATGTTCAAGTGGCCATTGTAGAAGCTTTTGGCTGTGCACAGCCTAATATATCCCACCAATTTTCAGATACCATTGTAACAAGATATTACCTTTACCCGTCAGTGGTCATACTGTTATGGCTGATCATGTATACTCCTTACATTTAGGGGTATGGGCCTGTGTCACAGAGGCTTATACCTCTAAACCTAAGGCTATATAGCAAGGGTATGCAACCTCGACCCTCCAGCTGTTTTGAAACTACAAGTCCCATGAGACATTGCAAGACCCTGACAATCACAGGCATGACACCTAGAGGCAGAGGCATGATGGGATGTGTAGTTTCACCACAGCTGGCGTGCCAAGGTTGCCTACCCCTGCTATATAGAATATGGCTATATATTCTATGCATACACAAACTGGTCAGGACAGCAGAACAGACCTGACAATTGAGATCACCCAATCTCCAGTACATAGAAACTAAGTCCAATCTGCAGCACCTTGTATGTTTATTAATAGAGTTACAAACTCATCAAAAAACCATCACACCTGATGAAGGATCCTAACGGGTCAGAAACTGTTTTTGTATACATATATACCTCTATATACACACACAGAGAGTATTTAAAAATGTATACACACTTCAACAGTTATTATTTATGCCCCTTTTTAAAACCCAAATTGAATTATGACAGCAATGCATATTATTATGTTTCCCCTAAAGACACACCATTTTTGATGTCAACATGTGACCGTCAGGAAAGAGTCAAAGAAAATAGCGAGTTACACTTGACTTTCGAGCAATGCAAGACCATTTTGAAGTGGTATTGTTTATTTGAAAATGTGTGTGACGTTCAACGACAATGGCAAAGTAAGTTTGGAACAGAACCACCAACACGACTAAACATTTTCACTAATTTGTGATAAGTTCGATGGCACTGTGTGTGATGTGCACAAGCAAAGATCTGGGAGGCGTCGCACAGCAACAAGTTCTGCTTCCTCGGATATGGTGTTGCAACAGTTTACATGCTCACCGCAAAAGTCTATCAAACAATGAGCACGAGAGACAGGGATTCCCTCCACATTCCCCGGACTTACCACCCCTCATATTCTATCTGTGGGGAACACTAAAGGATGTGGTGTACCTTAGAAAACCACCTACACTACGGGAAGACATTGAAACATAATGCAGAGGAATTCCTGTGGACACTCTAGTCAATGTTGTTCCTGCAGTAGTTCACCAAAATCAAAAGGTGATTAGATACTAATGGTGACACTTTTAAGCACCTAATGTGATTGTATAATTCAAACATGATTTACAGCTACCCTTTGATATTTATATAAATCTAGTAATAACATTTTTATGCGTATATTTTTCATGTTGAAGTGTGTATACATTTTTTTTGTCCCCTCTGTATATACTTATTTATATTGTCCACGAGGGCATGTGCACAACTCTTCAGCCAATGGTGCATCCTTATTCCCTTATTGTACACACCCCCTTTATGACTGATATATATATATATTATACACATACACTATATTGCCAAAAGTATTGAGACACCTGCCTTTACACCCACATAAACTTTAATGGCATCCTAGTCTTAGTCCGTAGGTTGTCCACATGGTTTAGGAGTGTGTCCAAGGGAATGTTCGAACATTCTTCCAAAAACGCATTTATGAGGTCAGGCACTAATGTGGATGAAAAGGCCTGGCTCGCAGTCTCCGCACTAATTCATCCCAAAGGTGTTCTATCGGGTAGAGGTTAGGACTCTGTGCAAGCCAGTCATGTTTAACCACCCAAAACTCACTCATCCAGGTCTTTATTGACCTTGCTGTGTGCACCGATGAGCAGTCATGTTGGAACAGGAAGGGGCCATCCCCTCGGGAGCATGAAATTGTCCAAAATGTCTTGGTATGCTGACACCTTAAAAGTTCCCTTCACTGGAACTAAGGGGAACATGCCTAAACCCTGAAAAACAACCCCACACCATAACCCCCCTCCACCAAATGATTTGGACCAGTGAACAAAGCAAAGTCCAGTGTCTGACCTCATAAATGCGCTTTTGGAAGAATGGTCAAACATTCCCATAGACACACTCCTAAACCTTGTGGAAAGCCTTCCCAAAAGAGTTGAAGCTGTTATAGCTACAAAGGGTGGGCCAACTCAATATTGAACCCTAGGGATTAAGACTGGGATGCCATTAAATGCGTGTAAAGGTACTGGTCCCAATACTTTTGGAAACATATAGTATATATATATATATATATATATATATATATATAAATCATTTTTTTTGCTCATGTAAAGCATCTAACAAAACAAGTAGCACGTTTGGCGCTCATCACTGTTGAGAAAAATAACCTTACAGCTCAGCTGATATTTCACTTACCTCATCTTGATTTTCCGTCAACCATTCTTTGGCTGTGTTCAAGGCTATGCAAGCTGCTGGCTCATTTGGAAATCCTAAATAATTATTAAAAAAAAAATACAATCAGCAAGCAGAGAGATGCAAACATAAATGAATGTATTTGGGACGTACAGTGTAATGAAAAATAATGCACTCTCAGAGTTTGCGATCGGATAAGTCTCCAAGTGTTATGCTGATACAACAAAACAAAGCATGCATAATGCAATTGTTAAATTTCAAATACATCTTATTCTTACAGCCAGGGATGTTTGTCCTACTTTTTTTTTTATTTGCTGTTATCACCTCTTGAAGGATATAAAGTTTAATATGCAATAGTCCATTTTCTCACATTTATTTATTTAGGTCACCTAAGTGAGCTTGAAGATAGGGAGTGATGAATCCTGCAGCAGATGTTATGGCCAAAGACATTCATATTTCATGCTGCTGGCAATAGCTAAGCATTTACAGCTGCATTAATTACAGTAAAATTATACTGTCCTAATTCTTTACACTGTCTCCAATGATCTTGTTTAGATATCTGTGAGAAACAACCTTGTAGGTCAAGGATATCAGATATAAACCTACAACATTAATGGTGTAGTGGTGGAAAGTTAAGGAGCATGGTAAAGATCTAAGGCGCACTCTGATGCTTTTGCGGTCTGAATACTGCAATCTGCATCGCCATCTATAAATGTCTACTAAACAATTCAAGCCTTGTAAGTTCCGCCTTCTAAATTGGCTACACCAGGTGTAGTCTGGTCATTTGGAAACTCTAAAGTGTCTGAAGTCCTATACAACTATATCTAAAATATTACCTTAAAACAGTTGTATTGCCTTTGAAGCTGGACTTCAGCCTTCCCTTTAGTGTTATAATTTTGTAGCACACTGGGAGCTTTTTACAGTGTGCACTAAAAGCTTCAGAAAGTCAGATAGAGCCTGTCTTATTTCCTGGTTGGAGGACATATAGCATGATCTAATAAAGTCAGCTTAGAAGGATATGTGGCCAATGGTGGTGCCATAGAAATCCAAAATAAAAAATAAACAGTACTCCTCCAACACTTTGCAATAAAAATAGAGGTTTTAGCTGCATACATTTGCAAATTTACAGTATGTGGAAGCCACACCACCTCATCAAAACCCTTAATGAAGTGCAGTTCCTAGTTCTAAGTGGTTGCAAACCCATACATATACCCAATGAGGGAATTACCCTCACGTGATACACAGAGATGATACAAATCCTCCTACAGAAGTTGTATGCACACTTTTTTTCTCTACAGCTGTCTAAAACACACAGATCAAAGGCTGTTTCTTAGCTGCAGCAAACAGGGGGCAGAGATCTCACTTCTCACACTGTGCAGCAAAGAGCACAGAGCTAAGTGTAATCTAAGACCCAAGTGGAGGGAAAGGACCCTCCCCTCCCCAATACACAGTCTCATAGGGAAACATGCACAGATGAGGTCATAAATCACCTTCAGTGTGCTGGAGGAGGGGGTGCGGCCATCTCCCAGGATTCTGTGGTGTCGACACACACACCCACACTGGTTGAACTGGGTGGACTAGTGTCTTTATTCAACCTCACCAACTATGACCTGTCAGAAGAGGGTTATAACCCCTCTCAATTGTTTTTTCCCCATCTGTGTCCCATTGCAGAGATTTCCCTTCACTTCCTGTCCCATACCCAAACAGGAAGTGAGAGGAAAGCCCTGCAAATTAAGGGAATTCATTGGGAAACCCCAGATCACCAGACCTACTGTCCCCATTGGAAGAGTTACCTTGATTACTTTTCTGGGGACAACCCAAAATATGGGATTTTCTTTTACTTTTACTTTCAATGATAATGGTAAACAGAACAAATAGAGAGGGTCAATCTCTCTAACGGGGACACAGACAGCAATAGAAACTGACAGGGGTTCTAATCCATCTCCCCTCTATCCAATGCTATAAAAAGTTGTGCCTTTAGTTATACTTTAACCACTTAAGCCCCGGACCATTACGCAGCTTAATGACCAGAGGTGATTTCACAATTTGGCACTGCGCTGCTTTAACTGGAAATTGTGCGGACATGCAATGTTGTACCCAAACGAAATTTGCGTCCTTTTCTTCCCACAAATAGAGCTTTCCTTTAATGGTATTTGATTGCCTCTGCGATTATTTTTTTTGCGATATAAACGGAAAAAGACTGAAAATTTTGAAAAAAAATTATATTTTCTACTTTTTGTTATAAGAAAAATCGAATAAACTAAATTTTAGTCATACATTTAGGCCAAAATGTATTCAGCCACATGTCTTTTTAGTAAAAAAAATGTCAATAAGCGTATATTTATTGGTTTGCGCAAAAGTTATAGCGTCTACAAACTAGGGTACATTTTCTGGAATTTACACAGCTTTTAATTTATGACTGCCTATCTCATTTCTTGAGGTGCTAAAATGGCAGTGCAGTACAAAACCCCCCAAATGACCCCATTTTGGAAAGTAGACACCCCAAGGAAATTGCTGAGAGGCATGTTGAGCCCATTGAATATTATTTTTTTTTGTCCCAAGTGATTGAATAATGACAAAAAAAATTTCAAAAAGTTGTCATTAAATGATATATTGCTCACACATGCCATGGTTATATGTGGAATTGCACCCCAAAATACATTTTGCTGCTTCTCCTGAGTACTAGGATACCACATGTGTGGGACTTTTTGGGAGCCTAGCCGCGTACAGGCCCCCGAAAACCAAGCACCGCCTTCAGGATTTCTAAGGGCGCAAATTTTTGATTTCACTCCTCACTACCTATCACAGTTTCGAAGGCCATAAAATGCCAAAATAGCACAAAACCCCCCCAAATGACCCCATTTTAGAAAGTAGACACCCCAAGGAAATTGCTGAGAGGCATGTTGAGCCCATTGATTTTTTTGTTTGTCCCAAGTGATTGAATAATGACAAAAATAAATAAAAAATTACAAAAAGTTGTCACTAAATGCTCACACATGCCATGGTTATATGTGGAATTGCACCCCAAAATACATTTTGCTGCTTCTTCTGAGTACGGGGATACCACAGAGGCTTGCTGAGAGGCATGGTGAGTATTTTACAGCTCTCATTTGTTTTTGAAAATGAAGAAATAAAATAATTTTTAATTTTTTTATTTTTTAAAATTTTCAAAACTTTGTGACAAAAAGTGAGATCTGCAAAATACTCACCATACCTCTCAGCAAATAGCTTGGGGTGTCTACTTTCCAAAATGGGGTCATTTGGGGGGGGGGGTTTGTGCCATCTGGGCATTCCATGGCCTCCGAAACTGTGATAGGTAATGAGGAGTGAAATCAAAAAATTTATACCCTTAGAAAGCCTGAAGGCGGTGCTTGGTTTTTGGGGTCCCGTACGCGGCTAGGCTCCCAAAAAGTCTCACACATGTGGTATCCCCGTACTCAGGAGAAGCAACAGAATGTATTTTGGGTTGTAATTCCACATATGCCCATGGCATGTTTGAGCAATATATATCATTTAGTGACAACTTTGTGCAAAAAAAATAATAAATACAAAATAAATTGTCTTTTTTCCGCAACTTGTGTCAACATATAAAATATTCCATGGACTCGACATGCCTCTCAGTATATAGCTTGGGGTGTCTGATTTCCAAAATGGGGTCATTTGGGGGGGGTTTGAACTGTCCTGGCATTTTATACACAACATTAGGAAGCTTACATCCACTCTTCTAACCACTTGAAGACAAAGCCCTTTCTGACACTTTTTGTTTACACAGAAAACATATTTTATTTTTTTGCAAGAAAATTATGTTGAACCCCCAAACATTATATATTTTTTTAAAGCAAAGGCCCTACAGATTAAAATGGTGGGTGTTGCATTTTTTTTTCCAAACAGTATTTGCGCAGCGATTTTTCAAACGCATTTTTGGGGGAAAAAATACACTTTTTTTTATTTTAATGCACTAAAACACACTATATTGCCCAAATTTTTGATGAAATAAGAAAGATGATCTTAGGCTGAGTACATAGATACCAAACACGACATGCTTTAAAATTTCGCACAAATGCACATTGGCGACAAACTACATACATTTTTAAAAGCCTTTAAAAGCATTTACAGGTTACCCCGTTAGATTTACAGAGGAGGTCTACTGCTAATATGACTGCCCTCGATCTGACCTTCGCGGTGATACCTCACATGCATGATGCAAT
This sequence comes from Rana muscosa, assembly GCA_029206835.1. Taxonomy (NCBI): domain Eukaryota; kingdom Metazoa; phylum Chordata; class Amphibia; order Anura; family Ranidae; genus Rana; species Rana muscosa. Next base: position 184,051,490 of record CM055121.1, read on the forward strand.
TGCTGTTTACATATGACGCCAGACCGACGCTTGCGTTCGCCATTGCGCAAGAGCAGGGCGGGACAGGGGTGCTTTTTTTTTTTTTTTTTTTTTTTTTATTATTAATTTTGTTTTTAGATTTTTTTTTTAAACTGTTCTTTCCATTTTTTTTTTTTTATCATTTTTATTGTTATCTCAGGGAATGTAAATATCCCCTATGATAGCAATAGGTAGTGACAGGTACTCTTTTTAAAAAAAAACTGGGGTCTATTGGACCCTAGATCTTTCCTCTTCTCTCAAATCATCTGACCACACCAAGATCGGTGTGATAAAATGCTTTCCCAATGGCGCTTTTTATATCCGGGGGGGAATTCCCTCCCACTGCTTGTAAAAGCAGTCCAGAGGCTAATTAGCCGCTAGGATTGCTTTTACATGAAAGTCGGCCGCTGGCTGAAAAGAATAATGCCAAGATGATACCTAAACCCACAGGCATCATTCTGGTATAACCATTCAAAGTCCAGCAACATACCAGTACGTTGCTGGTCCTTGTTGGACATGTATTGTAATCTTTTTTTCATGCAGCCTGTTGGCTGAACGAAAAAAAGAGATTGATCGGTGGGTATGCCCACCATTAGAATACCTCCCTTCATTCAGCCACTTCTAATGATGGGCATACATGCACCATTTATATATGCCGAAGCATGGGGGCATCCTCCCGCAAAAGTTATGCCGTGTACACACGGTCGGACTTTTCCACGGGCAAGCCTCCGTCGGTCCTCCGCCCCTGCTGCCCCCCTGATTCGGCATATATGCTCTTTTTTTTAAACTGTGGTGGTGAAATCACCTCCTACAGCACTGGAGTCACAGGGATCAGGCCTGTCTCTGCGAACGCTGCAGTTATGTGTGTTGTGTTATGTAAGTGACAGTGATCGATCGATACTGCACTTGGGTGGCCTGGGCTGGACGGAGGGGCAAAACGCAGGTGCTAGCAGGTATCTGGGCTGATCCCGCTAACACTGTGTTTTTGGGAACCCTAAACTGCTGGGGACGCTAGTATAGATCTGATCAGATCAGATATTGATCTGTTCAGATACTATACCACTAAGGGAGGTATATGCTTCACGCGTGGGTGTTAGCGTTCCTGGCACTAACCTGACGCTGCCTGGGGGCGACGCAGACCCTCTCTGACGCTAAAACCTAATTGATATTACCCGCCGGGCGATCAGGGGGTTAAACCTTTATTGGGTTATATACGGCGGGTGCCCTGACACTATAAAAAGCAAACTAACTAACCAGCGTCACCCGTAACACTTATATGGTGATCACTGGTGAAAGGGTTAACTAGGGGCAATCAGGGGGTTAAACCTTTATTAGGTAATATATGGGGGTACCTGACGCTATATAAAAACCTGACGGGGAACCTAAATAACAAAATAACTAACTGGCTAACCAGTGTCACCAGTAACACTTATACAGTGATCACTGGTGAAAGGGTTAACTAGGGGCAATTAGGGGGTTAAAAACTTTATTAGATAATATATGGGGGTACCTGACGCTATAAAAACCTGCGGCGAACCTAAAAAAAATAACTGGCTAGCTATCGGCATCACCGACACTAAGACAGCGATCAGAAAAACGATTGCTTAGTGACACTGGAAAAAGGGGGTGAAAGGGTTACCTGGGGGGGCGATCAAGGGGTTAAACCTTTATTAGGTAATATATGGGGGTACCCGACGCTATAAAAACCTGCGGCGAACCTAAAAAAAAATAACTGGCTACCTATCGGCATCACCGACACTAAGACAGCGATCAGAAAAACGATCGCTTGGTGACACTGGCAAAAGGGGGTGAAAGGGTTAGCTGGGGGGGGCGATCAAGGGGTTAAACCTTTATTAGGTAATATATGGGGGTACCTGACGCTATAAAAACCTGCGGCGAACCTAAAAAAAATAACGGGCTACCTATCGGCATCGCCGACACTAAGACAGCGATCAGAAAAACGATCGCTTAGTGACAGCGGTGAAAGGGTTACCTGGGGGCGATCAAGGGGTTAAACCTTTATTAGGGGGGGATAGGGGGCTACACTGGACCTAAAACACTCTTTTACAGTCATAAATGTCACTGATTGCAGTGATCAGTAAATAAATGGTCACTGCAATTAGTGACACTGTGACTGGGGGCTGGGGGGTGACCTGGGGGGTGATCTGGGGGTGTCTGGGGGGGGGGGGCGATCGTGTGCCTATGTGTCCTGGTGTCAGTGTGCTGTTCAGTGCACTAACCTGATGTCTTTTCTCATGCGGCGCTCGGTATATGTGAGCGCCGCATGAGAGATGACATCACTTCCTCTGCCTGTGTAAACATTACACAGGCAGAGGAAGCTTTTAATTCGCCGGGAGCGATCGTGAGGGGGTGACCAGAATCGAATGGCGGCCCCCTCATCACGGATCGCTCCCGAATCGATCCCGGCCGCTCACTGTACTGGAGAGGGGTCCGATTGGACCCCCCACCCATACGAAGGCAGGCACGTACAGGTACGTGATTGTGCCTGTCCGTGCCATTCTGCCGACGTATATATACAGTGAGCGGTCGTTAAGTGGTTAAAAATTTCATTAGCATGTTTATGGTGGGAGGGCAAGAAACACAAAATAAAAGCAGATTGAACTTAAGCTTTACATTACCCTTTTTCCACTTTATAAGAGTCCTTCACACTACAACTTTCCAGACAAGTAAAATGTGTTTCCATGAACATTAGCATTTTGTCTTGCAGAAGTCCATGGAGAAGACTCTAAAGCCTGGTACACACGATCAGATTTTCCGCGGACAAAGTGTAGGACATTTGTCAGAAGGGCGTTGGCCATGAACTTGTCTTGCATGCAAACGGCAAAGAATTGTCGGCCAACAAACATAAAACTATGCGGTTTTTCAGCTCTTTAGCGCCACCACTTGGGCAACTTCTGCTAATGTTGTGTTATGATTAGAATTGCTTCTGAGCATGCGTGTTTGTACTTTGGATTTTTTTCCAAAGGAATCTGTACACACAATCGGATAATCCGACAGCACACATTTGTTGTCGGAAAATTTTAAAGCATTCTATCCAACATTTGTTGTCAGAAAATCCGACAACAATTGTCCGATGGAGCATACAAATGGTCGGATTTTCCAACAAAAGCCTGCCATCACACAATTCCCGTCGGAAAATCCGATCGTGTGTACGAGGTTTTACACCTGAAATGCTTGTGGTCCAGAGCACACATCCCAGAAGTTATTCAGCCAATCAAGAGACAGATGTAAGCATAATTTACACAATACACTTAGCATTCTTTGTGCTATCATTTCCTGTTGGAGTTACCCTTTAACTGGCTCTTCAATTTGCAATGCTTTGCCATCCCAGTTATGAAGAGATGAGCAATCACAAATTAAGCGATATATAAATACTTAATGATTTAGGGCCATTTTCTAGGAAACTACAAATGCAAACACAGTAAGAAAGCCATCTTAAGAGCAATACTATGTATAAATATATTAAGCACACAGCACAAGCGCAAATGAAACAATATAGCCAGCACAGCATAATATCTAATACCAGCTGCCAGGCCACTATTAACTACCAAATAAAGGCCCATAGCAATGTTTGTTTCCAGGCATTATTACTGAACAGCTGTCATACTAAAAGAAAAAAAATGATTTTGTAACATCAGCGATAGTTAATACAGACATGGGGGTAGACTGCTAGGTAGCTTATGAAGTCAGCAGTTAATTGTGACAATCACAGCACTCCTGGAAGAATAGAGATGTACATTTAACCATTAGTGTAATAAACTGGCATCTGTATATACGTTTATAGAGGTGACATGGGATGTCACATGTTTGCTTTCCCAGAACTGGAACAGCATGAGACAGTAATAATTAGACTATAATTATCTGCACAAAGCTGTACTATTTTACACTATTCAATAAGGTGATTATTTTGCTTTAACTATTTTGAAAAAAAAAAAAATGGAACCAATTTAAAAATAAATAAATAAATTGCTAAATAAAATTGTAAACACATCACCTATGTACAGGGAGTGGACCAAAATAAGGAAAACATGAAAATTAGGGTAACTAAAGCATGGTTACGAACAACGCAGCTAATGTGATTCATATTATTAGGTTGATGGACAATTACCAATATTTACCAGCAGTCAGAGAAATCTGTCAATTACTACTTTTATATGGAATTTATAAAAACAAAATGCAACTAAAGCCTCGTACACACGGTCGGACTTCAAACAAACTTTTCCGTGGATTTTTGTCTGAAGGGAGTTGGCCCGGGAACACCCATAGCATACACACGGCATGACTTTTCTGCAAACTTTCCCAAAACTTTCCCAACATCACGTGTTTTTTTTGCTCTTTTCTGCTCTTTACCGCCACCCTTTGGTCAACTTCTGCTATTGTTGGTTGATTTTAACATTGGTTCTGGGCATGCGTATTTGTACTTTGGACAAAAGTCCGATGGATTTCTGTACACACAGTCGGACTTTGCACCATCAGACTTTTGTTGCCAAAAAGTTTGTCCGTTGGCAGAGCGAACTTTTGTCCGACGAAAACCGAAAAAGTTTGTCCGATGGAGCGTACACACGGTCAGATTTTTTTGAAAACTTGCTCATTTTGAAGCTTGTTGGCAAAAAGTCTGACCGTGTGTACGGGCCTTAAGAGGGTTCAGGAAGGCCTAGCAAATTACAGGTCTAGAACTCTGATTATTATTTACCTTTTTTCTTTTTTCTTTTAAATCCCCCATTCCCCTAGAATTCCAAAAGAGTACGTTTTTTTTTTTAAATTGTACTATTCACTCTTCTCACTCTTCAGCACTGCCTCCTATGTCTTCCGGCACTACTCACTGCCACCCACTTCCAGGTTAGATGATGAACAATGGCATTTAACCCCTTCCTCTGAGCCCAGGCAAATATGGACACACCCACCCGCTGCACTGCATCATTATGTGAGCACCATTCCTACTGCAGTAAGTCCCCCCCCCAATTGCTGACACAAGGCGAAAGGAGGCAGCCAAAAGACAGGTGAAATAAGGTACGTAACGGAATAAAAACAAATAGGTGCAGGGGGGACTCAAATGAGGGAGGAATGGGGTCCAGGGGGTTGGAGGGTGGATATATTTTTTAATGTGTAAGGGAACAGTCTCAAATAGACATGTGCATGATGAAAAAATGTGTTTTATTTTCGATTAGTTGATCTAGTTATTTAATTTAGTTAAACTCGGTTGATTTGTTCGATTCGTATTCGGAATTAGTTTTATGTTTTTTTCAAATTTTCTTTGAATTTACCGATTCTTTTCGATTCAAAAGGTTCAAATTGATAAATTTTGAATTGGTCAAATCGAAAACTTTCGTTTTTTGTTTTTTTTCGATTTGAATGTGACAAAGTGAACATACAAAAGAATAATCTTTATCAAATGATTACAATGACTCTTTAAGTCACCTTTGGCTTAACAAAAACAGCATTATTTCAAAATGGTACTCCAATTACCTGTACACTCACAGTCTTTGACTTCAGCAATATGTGTACAGTAAGAATTTGACTGGAGTTTGATGTAAAATTAGATTTGAATTTCAGTCCGAATTTCCGAAATTTGGAAGAATTTTGTTTCGTTATTCGGAGCATTTGGTAAAATTAGTTTATATTGTAATTCGGGTATTTGATTAATCCGAATCTCCAAATTACGAAAAATTCATCCAAATATTAATTCGGAAGAGGACGGACTGCACATGTCTAGTCACAAAGTAATGGAAGTATATGGTGTATGAAGAGTGATAGAAGAAATAAACGACTTATCTTTCCTGGAAAAACAATGCCTCATGCTCTCTTTTATGCTGGACATATATCTAAAGCCTTGCACACACTACTAGTCTACTAGGTAGTTGGCAAGCGGTTAAAAAATATCTTGTAATTCTGCCATAAAGGTGCTTACTTAGACACTTCCAGTTAAAGGGGGACAACCAGGGGCATTAAGAGTGCACGAGTGCCGCCTCCCGTTTCCATCGCCGCCGCCACCCCATATTCATGCATCTGGCCCATTTCTGGACGCCTGGCGCATTAATTACAGCAGCATTTTTTTTTCTTAAGCACCCAATTAGGCTTCAAAATAAGGTGGGCTTCAGACGCAGAGCATTGCGCTCAGAGCCCACCCAGGTGTGTTAGAATAGCAAATTATTATTTGCTATTCTAACACTGAATCACCCCTCCCCGCCAATCAGGAAGAGCGAGTGTGAGACGCGTTTCCCGATTACCCGAAAGGAGAAGAGTTCTGATTGGCCGCCCAGAAGGAGAGCTGGGGAAGCTGCCCATGTTTGAGGTAAGTGCACTGACTGACCCGACCGGGCGGGGTCGGTGGGTGCACTGTTAGCAGCCCCCCCAAAAAATTACCACCAGCCGCCACTGGTGACAGCTCTCTGTCACTGTCTCCCGATCATGCTGTTGTGCTGGCATTCTGTCACACAACCTTTACATGCATTATGCAGGCATGAGCCACTATTGTCACCATTAGGGTGCACACCCTAAGATAAGTATTTATGTAAACAAAAATGGCAATTGTTTATGATGCACAGTGGTTTGTGAAGCAACATGCTATTCAGCTAGGGATTACATCTAATTTAAACCTTGGAATGGAAGTGGCAGCAATTTTTGGCTATGGTGGCCATTGTGTTTAGATGCTGGTTCTCAATGACTGTAAAGCCAGCCATAGAGGGATGGAGGGAGGGACCACAGGTTGCAGGAAAGAAAATTGATTGATTCTCCCACCAACGTAGTCAGTGTTGATGGTAGTATTCCTCCCACTGAGCCATTGTGTTCTCCCGGCAGGGGGGCAGGGAAAGCCGTCAATGACGGGAGAACACAGTGATTACTGTTAACGGCTATAATAGACACTAGCAATAATCGTATGTAAAATCCCACAGGCTGGTTGTACCCAAGTTGATTGATCGATCAACTTGGGTATATTCAACCTCCCCATACATGGTTTAAATCTTGGCTGGTTCCTGCTGAGACGGGTGAGATTCAAACGTCTGTGGCCAGCTTAAGTGTGGATAGGTGAGGCAGCATTGGAAGCTACAACCTGCGTAAGAAGAAGGTGCATGCATGACTACCTCTACTACTTATAAAGAACATTAGAATTATAAGTGGCTCTTAGAAATGGTCTTCATTGTAATTTGATCAACACTAGCACTGCTAAATTGATTACACAAAATAAGTGCCACAGTTCATGTTTAACCAGTCTGGTCAGTATAATGCATCTAATATTTCTAAAACGAAATTTTGCTAAAAAAATATATGAAAATGATAATACTGCTATATAAATATATTGCATTATAAAGGTGCAAATTGTCTTAAAGTTTGTGAATATTTGGGGAATTCCAGGGTATTTTGGTTTTATTACTTATTAAAAGTATACTCAGAGGGACATTTTATGTTTAATTAAAGATATGAACAACAAGTAGTATTTAATTTGATGCTTCAGAGAACTTTGAGTTGAAGATAAATAGGCTTAATAAGTCCCAAGATGCCCATAAAGTTATTTTTGGCAAAATGTTACAATCTGCAGCAAACCTAAAGACATTAATTCTAGAAATTGCAAGAAGACAGGAAATAAATTGGAAATCATTTCATTCTTTTCACTTGGAATGTTAAAGAAAAAAACAACATTTTTTTAATTTAAAAAATGTTGTTCTTATTTAATTTGATTTAGAATAGGATGCTGGCAAAATCTTGTTTGTATCCCTCTTACCAAGAAAAACTTTATTATCAGGCTAACAACATTTTAGCAGATTATTTAAGGATTTCTTGCTATTTATTGCAGGAGGCCAGAAAACAAGAAAATATATATATTTTTTAATTAAATGATAATTCTTTGTGAACTGAAAGCAATTTTGGGACAATAGATAAATGCCTGTACTTTACATTGCAGGATGTCTAACTATGTAATTTCAAAAGATTTTCAATTTGTTGGCTCATAAAAAGACTAATTAGGTTTTTTTATTTATTTTTTTAATGGCATTCTTTGTGGTGCCTTTTTTTAAATTGTTATTTTCTGTTATTATGTTGTAATTAGTCATCAATTTGAACATATTTTCATTTTCTTTTGTATATATCCCTACTATTAATTTTTCATGATTTCTAATGTTTTCTTTTTTTTTTTTTTAAATGCTTTCGCTGGAACCACATTTTTAAAATTTCTCATATCTTATCTTACATCTCTTCAAAAAAATAAAAAGATCTTGAAAAAAGATGCCTTTCGAACAGTAGAACAGAAAAGTGCACAGAAATGTTTTCTTAGCTCAGTGAATGAGGTGAACCTTTGCTGACTTCCATCTTCCAATCATGTGCAAGCAAATATATATACCGTATTTATCGGCGTATAACACGCACTTTTTTCCCCTTAAAATCAGGGGGAAATCGTGGGTGCGTGTTATACGCCGATACTCCGTCGAATTCCCCTGCTGAAAACGAGCGAGAGGAGCGAGCGGAGCCGAAGCCGAAGTACAATCGGCTTTACTCGGCTCCTCTCGCAGTCCCGCCCATCTCTGACTGTGCCGCTGACATAGAGAAAGCCGAGTGTACTTCGCCTAGTCTCGGCTCCTCTCGCAGTCCTGCCTGTGACTGTGAGCAGACACGAGTCTAGCCGAAGTACACTCGGCTTTCTCCGTCAGCGGCGCAGTCAATGGAGATGGGCGGAACTGCGAGAGGAGCCGAGTCCAGCCGAAGTACACTCGGCCCCGCTCGCTCCTCTCCACAGAAATCGGCGCCAAATTTTAAAAACCGCCGGGACTGACACGATCGCAAAGGCACTGGGCAAGGCTGCAGATGGACAGATGAACACTGGGCACGGCTGCAGATGGACAGATGGACACTGGGCACGGCTGCAGATGGACAGATGGACACTGGGCAAGGCTACAGATGGACACTGGGCACGGCTGCAGATGGACAGATGGACACTGGGCAAGGCTGCAGATGGACAGATGGACACTGGGCAAGGCTGCAGATGGACAGATGGACACTGGGAAAGGCTGCAGATGGACAGATGGACACTGGGCACGGCTGCAGATGGACAGATGGACACTGGGCACGGCTGCAGATGGACAGATGGACACTGGGCAAGGCTGCAGATGGACACTGGGCAAGGCTGCATGCTGCATTTAAATGTAAGTTTTTTTTCCTTGAATTTCCCTCCTAAAAGTTTTTTTCCTTAAAATTCCCTCCTAAACTTGGGGTGCGTGTTATACGCCGGTGCGTGTTATACGCCGATAAATACAGTATTTATTTTTTCCATGCACATATTCAGGTAATCTTTCAAATTACATTTTTACCACAAACACTAAGCTAATGGGAAAATTACCCAAAGTGAAGAGCCTATTTGCCTTAAAAAGGTTGTAAACCTTGAAAAAAAACTGCAAGACAAAAGGCATAATGAGCTAGTATGCATCGCATACTAGCTCATTATGAAATACTTACCTTAGAACGATGCCCTGGATCGGCGTCGGCCCACCGAGTACAGCACGGACATCTTCCACAGGAGTTACTTCTGGGTTCGCAGCTCCGGCGCTGTGATTGATCAAAGTCACAATGACGTCACTCCTGTGCGGACAACTCCTGAAGAAATGGCACCAGCGGCCCGTTTCTTCAGTGCGCATGCGCCGATGATGTCGACAGCAGCGCATATACTGAATATCTCCTAAACTTGCACTTCAAGGTACCTACAGGTAAGCCTTGTTATAAGCTTACCTGTAGGTAAAAGTTGTGTAACAGGGTTTACAACCACTTTAAAGTAGAACTTTTTCATTTTGGATAGAGCAAGAGAGGGTTATAATGGTAAACAGGGCAAATAGAGATGGTGACTATCCGTAATGGGGGCACAGACAGCAATAAAAACTGACAAGCGTTCTAATCCCTATGAACTCTATCCAAAACTAAAAAATAAGTTTTGCCTTTAGTTAATCTTTAAATCAACGCCATAGACTTGTGGGAAAAAGTATGGGGATGTTAACCCGTACCATTTTTTTTACAGAAACATTACACCATTGAGAGTCCAGAAAAGTGTATATATACAATATCTCACAAAAGTGAGTACACTCCTCACATTTTTGTAAATATTTTATTATATCTTTTCATTTGACAACACTGAAGAAATTACACTTTGCTACAATGTAAAGTAGTGAGTGTACAGCTTGTATAACAGTGTAAATTTGCTGTTCCCTCAAAATAACTTAACAAACAGCCATTAATGTCTAAACCGCTGGCAACAAAAGTGAGTACACCCCTAAGTGAAAATGTCCAATTAGGGCCCAAAGCGTCAATATTTTGTGTTGCCACCATTATTTTCCAGCACTGCATTAACCCTCTTGGGCATGGAGTTCACCAGAGCTTCACAGGTTGCCACTGGAGATTTCTTCCACTCCTCCATGACGACGTCACGGAGCTGGTGAATGTTAGAGACCTTGCGCTCCTCCACCTTCCGTTTGAGGATGCCCCACAGATGCTCAATAGGGTTTAGGTCTGGAGACATGCTTGGCCAGTCTATCACCTTAAGCTTCTTTAGCAAGGCAGTGGTCGTCTTGGAGGTGTGTTTGGGGTTGTCATCATTTTGGAATACTGCCCTGCAGCCCAGTCCGAAGGGAGGGGATCATGCTCTGCTTCAGTATGTCACAGTACATGGCATTCATGGTTCCCTCAATGAACTGTAACTTCCCAGTGCCGGCAGCACTCATGCAGCCCCAGACCATGACACTCCTACCACCATGCTTGACTGTAGACAAGACACACTTGTCTTTGTACTCCTCACCTGGTTGCTGCCACACATGCTTGACACCATCTGAACCAAATAAGTTTATCTTGGTCTCATCAGACCACAGGACATGGTTCCAGTAATCCATATTCTTAGTCTGCTTGTCTTCAGCAAACTATTTGTGGGCTTTCTTGTGCATCATCTTTAGCAGAGGCTTCCTTCTGGGACGACAGCAATGCAGATCAATTTGATGCAGTGTGCGGTGTATGGTCTGAGCACTGACAGGTTGACCCCCCCACCCCTTCAACCTGTGCAGCAATGCTTGTAGCAGTCATATGTCTATTACCCAAAGACAACCTCTGGATTTGACGCTGAGCACATGCACTCAACTTCTTTGGTCTACCATGGCGAGGCCTGTTTTGAGTGGAACCTGTCCTGTTAAACCACTGTATCATCTTGGCCACCGTGCTGCAGCTCAGTTTCAGGATCTTGGCAATCTTCTTATAGCCTAGGCCATTTTTATGTAGAGCAACAATTCTTTTTTTCAGAGCCTTAAAGAGTTCTTTGCCATGAGGTGCCATGTTGAACTTTTAGTTACCAGTATGAAAGAGTCAGAGCAATAACACCAAATGTAAAACACCTACTCCCCATTCACACCTGAGACCTTGTAACACTAACAAGTCCCATGACATCGGGGAGGGAAAATGGCTAATTGGGCCGAATTTGGACATTTTCACTTAGGGGTGTACTCACTTTTGCCAGCGGTTTAGACATTAATGGCTGTGTAGTGAGTTATTTTGAGGGGACAGCAAATTTACACTGTTATACAAGCTGTACACTCACTACTTTACATTGTAGCAAAGTGTAATTTCTTCAGTGTTGTCACATAAAAATATATATATAATAAAATATTTACAAAAATGTGAGGGGTGTACTAACTTTTGTTAGATACTGTATATATATATAAATATATATATATATATACACAGTATATATATTGTGTGTGTGTGTTACCACTAGCAAGGAGCTGCAGATTTCAGCTTCCAGAAGTTTAGCATAAGTACACTAATGAAGAGCAATTCTTGAGTAATTGCTACAGGACACTTCACGTCCTCTGATTAAATAATGGCCTACTAAATCCCCTCATATATATACAGCAAATTTGTGCAGTGAGATCGGTAGGGTGGCTGAATGAATTAGGAGGAGACATCCTTGAGACTTATTGAACTCCACTTTGTTACAAAGTACAAATAACATTTTCAGTTTTTTCGATTCTCCAATTTTAGCAATAGTCTACCTTTTTTTTGTTGTCTTTTAATTTGAGAAAGGCATTAAGAGATACAAGGAAGAGAAGTTTGAAGTCAAATGACAATTTCTGCCATAGTGGGCCATTACTTTTTATTAAACAAAAACTAAAACTCGCGCTTATGGAGACATACAAAAATAAATGACAAGTGAAAAGAAATTATTATATGCGCAGCTGCTACAGCATAAGGCACTAACACCTTGAGAGATAAAAAATTATAAAATGCAGCGCTAGCGAATATAAATGTGCTCAATACAAACGTATGTGTGAATGTCAACCATCTAAACCTTTCGGGATGATGGTACACACTATTAGTGAAAAGATTATGCACCAATGATTGGTGTCACCAGAAATGCAGTGGGTGTAATACTAAATGTTACCACTAAAAAGTGATCAACTAAGTAAAACCAGAAAATATACTGTGCAAAACATTAAATGAACTGAACAACCAGGCAAATAGCTCTAGGAGTAATTCACAGTACTACAGATGGTTTTCAACATCAAATAAATAATGTCCCATTTGCAACAGTGGTTGTAATATAGAAGGAAGGGGGAAAAAAAAAAAAAATGCTTTAAAATAAAATAAAAGTCACCCAACATCCAACTTCTAGGACCAATAATGTTCGGTGAAATTCAACAGTTGGCTCAATAGCAGCAGAGATCAGAGGACCATGTGGGGAATAAAAAGAAAAAGCAACTTGTGAAGTACCGCTTAGGAACAGATTAACAATACGCTGTTATTGGGAAAACTCACAAGCCTTCAATGATAACCGAGCGTCAGTGTGTTCCGGGTTCACAACGGCGTGCGTTCCACAAGAACCGGAAGCAGCGTCACTGGTTCTTAGTGTTGACCGGAAATTTGTCAATGCATTTCGCCCCTCCTCCAGGGCATCATCCTTGATGATGCCCTGGAGGAGGGGCGAAATGCATTGACAAATTTCCGGTCAACACTAAGAACCAGTGACGCTGCTTCCGGTTCTTGTGGAACGCACGCCGTTGTGAACCCGGAACACACTGACGCTCGGTTATCATTGAAGGCTTGTGAGTTTTCCCAATAACAGCGTATTGTTAATCTGTTCCTAAGCGGTACTTCACAAGTTGCTTTTTCTTTTTATTCCCCACATGGTCCTCTGATCTCTGCTGCTATTGAGCCAACTGTTGAATTTCACCGAACATTATTGGTCCTAGAAGTTGGATGTTGGGTGACTTTTATTTTATTTTAAAGCATTTTTTTTTTTTTTTTTTTTTTCCCCTTCCTTCTATATTACAACCACTGTTGCAAATGGGACATTATTTATTTGATGTTGAAAACCATCTGTAGTACTGTGAATTACTCCTAGAGCTATTTGCCTGGTTGTTCAGTTCATTTAATGTTTTGCACAGTATATTTTCTGGTTTTACTTAGTTGATCACTTTTTAGTGGTAACATTTAGTATTACACCCACTGCATTTCTGGTGACACCAATCATTGGTGCATAATCTTTTCACTAATAGTGTGTACCATCATCCCGAAAGGTTTAGATGGTTGACATTCACACATACGTTTGTATTGAGCACATTTATATTCGCTAGCGCTGCATTTTATAATTTTTTATTACTTTTTATTGTAACTTGTGAGAGGCCTCAGAGCCCCTGCTCCTTAAATTTGTTCAAGAATAAGATTCACATGCATGCATTTCTTGAGTTGCATGAGGATTATGTTTGATAACCCTCCCAACAGTGTTTAGACTTACACGAGAAAGAGATCAGCTCTAAATTAATCATCTTATCAATATATGTTAATGCTTAAAAAAAGAAAATATATATGTACAGTACATGGGGGTAGCTCATTTCACATGCTTCCTGCTTTGCAATGATACACAATGATTGTGCTGTACTCCTCCTCCTTACAATGCAAGCCTACCATCGTGCAAGGGAAATACGGTACATTTTTTATTTTTTGCTAACACATGCTCGGATGGTAGTAGTGAACATGGCTTGATCTTATTTAATCATTTCAGTGAGCATTTCCCTTTTGCTAAGTAAATAGCCTCTTTCATAAATTAACCTCATCAAGTCATCTGACTTCTTGGAAACAATGCACTCCCAGTTGACTGATATCTCAAAAGTTTTTACACAGAGGAAGTGTCATTGGAGTAGCTAACCTACGCTTCCTCTAGTAGCAAATCTACAAATCTATATCACAATAACACAAATGTGAAAGTGCAAGCATGTGAAAACAATAAGGCGCATAAATAATTATTTAAATCCACTCTTTAAAAAATCCAGACCATTTTTTAAAGCTTTGGCACTCCTTGGTAGTGCCAAAGCTTGCCTGTCCAGCTTTATGTTTACCAAACAATTCTACTGGCAAATGAGGCAGCCCATCATAGTGAAGAGGCCACAGTATTGTGTGGAAGGTGGGAAGGAGAGGGCAAGCTTCAACAATATCTGAAAGTGGCAGTTTGCTGACCACATTTTTTTTTTCAAGAAAGATTTGTTTTAAGATAAACACTAAAAAGATAACTCAAAAGATTTGCTAATTGAAAACACACTATGGGGTAGATTTACTAAGACCCCTTTCACACTCACAGCGCAGTTGTGTTAGTGTTAAAGCGCCACTAGATTTACCAGCACTTTACCGTCGTTTTAGCGGTGCTTTTCGGCCACTAGCAAGGCGCTTTTAACCCCACGCTAGCGGACGAAGAAAGGGTTAAATGCGCCCGAAAAGCACGGCTCTGAATCGCTTGCAGGCGCTTCAGCAGTGGTGCCCATTCATTTAAATGGGCTCCTAAACCACTCCAAAGATGCTGCTTGCAGGACTTTTTCTAACGTCCTGCAAACCCACCGCTCCAGGGTGAAAGCACTCGGGCTTTCACACTGGGGCTGCAGGGGAGGCATTTTTCAGGTGCTCTACAGGCGCTATTTTTAACCCTTTAGTGCCTGAAAGAAGCCTCCAGTGGGAAAGGGGTCAAACACTGGTGCACTCAGAATCTGGTGCAGCTGTGCATGGTAGTCAATCAGTTTCCAACCTAAGCTTGTTCAATTAAGCTTTGGCAATAAAACCTGTAGGCTGATTGGTTTTCTATCCAGAGGTAAGCCTGATTTTGCACTCACCAGCTTTAGTAAATAAATCCCTTTATGTCCTCTTTACATTTAGATGGGCTTTGGAATGCTTTACATAGTTAGTCAGGTTGAAAAAAGTCCATCCAGTTAAAAAAACTAAAAAAACATACAATCGCATCTACACAATCTTTCACACAGAGTTGATCCAGAGGAAGGCAAAAAAAAAACAGCAAAGCATGATCCCGTTTGCTACAGCAGTGGAAAAAAAATCCTTCCTGATCCCCCGAGAGGCAAACGGATTTTACCTATAAATGTCAGTACCCAGTAGGGATGAGCTCGGTGTTCGAGTCGAACATACGTTCGACTCGAACATCGGCTGTTTGATTGTTCGACGAAGATCGAACGATTTGGGCCGTTCGCGCCAAATTCGAGTGACGCGAACAGCCCACAATGCACTACGCCATCGCAGTGCAATCCAGGCGCTGTGATTGGCCAAGCATGCACTGTGACCCCGCATGCTTGGCCAATCACAGCGCCAGCAGCGAGGAGAGACATAATTGGCCACAGGCAGGATGCCTGTGGCCAATTATAGCTCAGGGGGATTTAGTACACACCCCACACTATAAAAGGCCGCCAGCGCGGCGGCCTTGTGTAGTGTGTTCCGGTTCAGGGAGAGAGAAGGATGGGCAGGGACAGTGTCAGTGCTATTTGTTCATTTAACTTGTGTGCAGGGAGAGAGGATAGGCAGGGACAGTGTCAGTGATATTCTTTGCTAAACCTTGTGTGCAGGGAGAGAGAAGGATAGGCAGGGACAGTGTCAGTGATATTCTTTGCTAAACCTTGTGTGCAGGGAGAGAGAAGGATAGGCAGGGGACAGTGTCAGTGTCATTTTTGCTAAGCCTCCTGCACAGTATACACCTGAAGCTAGCCCTTATTGCTGTGTTTTCCTGTTGTGTAACACAGGCAGGCATCTGCAGCACATACAGCGGGCGTAGTGTGCCTCCTGCACATTATACACCTGAAGCTAGCCCTTATTGCTCGTGTTTTTTTATTTTGTGTTACACTAACATGCATCTGCAGCACTTACAGCGGGTGTAGTGTGCTTCCTGCAAAATATACACCTGAAGCTAGCCCTTATTGCTGTGTTTTCCTGTTGTGTAACACAGGCAGCATCTGCAGCACTTACAGCGGGCGTAGTGTGCCTCCTGCACATTATACAGCTGAAGCTAGCCCTTATTGCTCGTATTTTTTTTCTTTTGTGTTACACTAACAGGCATCTGCAGCACTTACAGCAGGCGTAGTGTGCCTCCTGCACAGTATACACCTGAAGCTACCCCGTATTGCTGGTTTTCCCTTCTCCCTGCAGGCCATTAGAATGTCTGGAAGGCAAACAAGGAGAGGCAGACAGTCAGGAGCCAATAAAAGAGGGCAAGCGGGCTCTGTGTCTAGAGACAACAGTGCTGGTCGTGGACGCGGTGCATCGTCATCAGCATGTGGCCATGGGACACGCTTGTCCTTATTTTCGGCAGCTGAACGTGTTGAGCCGCATCATGCCGAAGACTTGGTAGAGTGGATGACCAAGCCCTCCTCATCCTCTCTCACCCAGGCTCAGGGTGCTGGCAAAGCAGCTGCCAAAGCGTCCTCTTCCCTCGTATCAATGTCATCATCAGTCACTCCTTCCCTAGACCCACCGTGTCCTCCTGAGGAGTCTCCCGAACTGTTTGAGCACAGTGTTGGGTACATGCTCCAGGAGGATGCCCAGCGTTTCGAAGGGTCTGATGATGATACTCAGCTAGAGGAAGGCAGTAGCATGAGAGCAGAGAGAGGGGATGCTCAAGAAGGACAGCAATCTGGCAGTCAAGTTCCAGCAGCTGCAGCATACTGCCAGATTGGCTCAAGTGATGAGGAGGGAGGGGATGATGAGGTCACTGACTCCACGTGGGTGCCTAATAGGAGAGAGGAGGAGGAGGTGGATGAGGAGGAGGCACATCTCCAACGAGGCAGGATGCCCTCGGGGGGCCAGCGTAAGGGCAGCACACCGACTGAATCACACCGCAGAGCTCCGCCTGTGCAGGGCGCTGCCTCTGCCCGTTATTCCAAAAGTTCTTTGGTGTGGGCCTTTTTTGAGTCAAGTGCATCAGATCGCACCGCTGCTGTTTGCAACATATGTCTGAAGCGTATCTCGCATGGCCAAAACATCAGCCGCTTGGGCACCACATGCTTGACCAGACATATGTTGACCTGCCATGCAGCTCGTTGGCAAGCGTATCTTAAAGACCCACACCAAAGAACAAAGCGGACCTCTCCTTGCTCCTCATCAGCTAAGATCTCCAACCCCGCTGTACCTTCAGTTCTCTCTGAAACCTGCAATGAGAGGAATGAAGGTGTAGAATTAGGTGTGTCACAGCCAAGTACTTGCGGGCACTCTGCTAGCAGTACACAGACGTCCGATTCTAGCAGGCAAATTTCCCTGCCCCAGCTGCTGGACCGTCAAAAGAAGTTCACTCCCAGCCATCCACATGCCCAGCGGTTGAATGCTAGCTTGGCTAAATTGCTAGCAATTCAACTGCTGCCTTTTCAGTTGATAGACTCGGCCCCCTTCTGTGAGTTTGTGCAATGTGCGGTTCCTCAGTGGCAGGTTCCCAAACGCCACTTTTTCTCACGGAAGGCGATTACGGCTCTCTACCGGCATGTGGAAGGCAATGTCCATGCCTCGCTGGACAGGGCGGTCAGCGGTAAGGTGCATATTACCGCTGACTCATGGTCCAGCAGGCATGGACAGGGATGTTACCTTTCTTTCACGGCCCATTGGGTCACTCTTTTGGCAGCTGGGAAGGATGCAGGACAAGGTGCAGTAGTGTTGGAGGTTGTTCCGCCGCCACGCCTCCAAAATGCTACTACTGGTTGTTGTGACACACCTCTCTCCTCCACCCCCTCCTCTTCTTCTTCCTCCATGGCCTCTTCCTGTGCTTTGTCCTCGGAGCCAGCGGTGCTCCGTAGGCGTTCAAGGGGCTACGCAAGTACGCAGGCAAAAGATGCCATGCCGTGCTTGCGCTGGTGTGTTTGGGGGACAGGAGCCACACTGGGGCAGAGGTTCTGTCTGCTCTGCAGGGGCAGGCCGAGAGGTGGTTGACGCCATGCCAGCTTAAGCCAGGAATGGTGGTTTGCGACAATCGCACCAACCTCCTCTCCGCCCTCTGACAGGGACAACTGACCCATGTGCCCTGTGTGGCTCACGTCCTTAACCTGGTGGTGCAGGTACCCGGGCTTACAGGATGTCCTGAGGCAGGCCAGGAAAGTCTGCGTGTATTTCCGCAGATCATATAATGCCAGTGCTCGGCTGGCTGAGCTGCAAAAGGAGTTGAACCTGCCCAAGAACCGCCTTATATGTGACATGCCCACCAGGTGGAACTCAACGTTGGCCATGCTGCAGCGGCTGCACACACAGCAGAGGGCCATCAATGAGTACCTGTGCGACTACGGCACCAGGACAGGGTCAGGGGAGCTCGGTTTTTTTTCACCACGCCAGTGGGGCATGATCAGGGATGCATGCACTGTCCTGGCACCATTTGAGGAGGCCACGAGGATGGTGAGCAGTGACAGTGCATGCATCAGTGACACTGTACCTCTTGTCCACCTGTTGGAGCATACGCTGCATAGAATAATGGACAGGGCACTTGAGGCAGAACAGAGGCAGGAAGAGGAGGACTTTCTTGCCTCTCAAGGCCCCCTTTACCCAGACAGTGTTCCTTCTGTCCCACCCATCACACAGGAAGAGGATGAGGAGGAGGAGGAGGAGGATTGTGTCAGCATGGAGGTGGAGCATGGCACTCAGAATCAACAGCAGCAGTCTTTTAGGGATGATTTACAGTCCCAACAAACCCGTGGACTTATACGTGGCTGGGAGGAGGTGGCTGCGGATCATGTCGTCCTTAGTGACCCAGAGGACTCCGGACCGAATGCCTCAGCTAACCTACGCTGCATGGCCTCCCTGATCCTGCGAAGTCTGCGGAAGGATCCTCGTATTCTTCGGATCAAGGAGAGGGACCATTACTGGCTGGCCACTCTCCTTGATCCACGGTACAAGGGTAAGGTTGCGGACCTTATCTTGCCGTCGCAGAGGGAGCAGAGGATGAGACATCTCCGGGAGGCCTTGCAGAAAGGTCTGTGCAACGCGTTCCCAGAGACTGGGAGGTTACAAACTCCTGGTCCTGGACAACGAGTTGCTGAGGCTTCGGTCAGTAGCAGAAGGAGCGGTGGAGAAGGTGGCCGTCTCACCGATGCGTTCAGACAATCTTTTAGTCCGCAGCCCCAAGGTATGATCAGTTCCAGCAACCATCGCCAGCGTCTGATATACATGGTGCAGGAATACCTAGGGGCAAGGTCAGACTTGGACACCTTTCCCACCGAAAATCCTCTGGCCTACTGGGTGTTGAGGATGGATCACTGGCCAGAGCTTGCACAGTATGCAATTGAGCTACTGGCCTGACCTGCATCCAGCGTTCTTTCGGAACGCACATTCAGTGCTGCTGGAGGCTTTGTCATGGATCACAGGGTGTGCCTGTCCACCGACTCGGTTGATCGACTGACCTTTATAAAGATGAACCAGTCTTGGATCATCCCCAGCTACCAAGCACCTGAAGCTGATATAACAGAATAATTTATTTTCAAATGTCACATCCCTTCAAGACTGATGCTGATGCTGAGTGACTGTCCTGTTATGTTGACTGACTATCCTCCTCCTCCTCAATGATCCGATTCTTGATGATAGCTTGGAAGAACTTTTTTGTTTCTGGGTGCCGCCACCAGTGGCTAAGGCCCAATTTTTCAGCCCCTGTTTAACAGGGGCATGTAATTAAAATTTTTGATGCAATACTTTGCAACAGGGCTCATTGCTGTGCTCCAAGTTCAGTATCTGTGAGGGGTTGCAGTGTTGTGGCACCAGTGCCTAAGGCCCAATTTTTCTGCCCCTGTTTAACAGGGGCATGTAATTACAATTCTTGATCTAATAATTCACAGCAGGGCCCATTCATGCGCCCACCAAGAGTAACTGTGAGGGCTTACAGTGTTGTGGCACCAGCACTACCACCAAAGGCCCAATTTTTCCTACCACTGTTCAACAATGTAAATACAATTCCTGATATAATAGTTCACAGCAGGGCGTTCCAGCGCCCACCAAGAATAACTGTGAGGGCTCACAGTGTTGTGGCAACACCAACATGTAAGGGGCAAATTTCAGCAGAGTATATACGGCAGGCCCCTACTTTCAAACATCCAACTTACAAACGACTCCTACTTGCAAACGGAAGGAGACAACAGGAAGTGAGAGGAAATCTACCCCAAGGAAGGGAAATTCTCTCCTGTATGAGTTAATATGGGAAAAAGGTGTCTCCTCTCTACTGATGCTTTATCACCAATCCTTGTTTCAATAAAAACCCCACTTTTCAAAAACATTTGTCATTGGGATGGAAAGTGAGGTGAAATGTTCTGAACAAGGGGCACAGACAGCAAAACAAATGTTACAGGGGTCATAACCCTTCCCTATGTTTTCCAAAAAGCTTAAAAATAGATTTTTTGGCTGGAGCTATACTTAAACAATGTACGTGTTCAAAATTACAAACAGATTCTACTTAAGAACAAACCTACAGTCCCTGTCTTTTTTGCACCGCCTGTATACTGCTGTTCAGAGTATATAGGGCCTTTTTTATTTTGTGTGCGGGGTTCCCCTTAATATGCATACAAGACCCAAAGGGGCTGGTAATGGGCTGGGGTAGGGGGGGGGGGCTGGTGGGGTAGCCATGCCATTTTTCTCAAAGATTTTCATCCATATTACCGGGACCAGACATGACATTAAAGCCGCAAGCAGTTTTAAATGGCTTTTTTTCCTTTAGAAATGTCATTTTGTGCAGGGACAGTTCTAAACACGGGAAGCACATGCCACTTCACAGGCATACTTTAGACACCCCCCAGGTACGATATTTAAAGGAATATTTCACTTTTTTTTTCACTTTATGCATCATTAAAATGACTGCTCCTGAAAAACGCTAGTTTTTAAAACTTCCTTTTGCATTGATACATGTCCCCTGGGGCAGAACCCAGGTCCCCAAACCCATTTTAGGACAATAACATGCATATTAGTCACTATAATTAGCACTTTAGATTTCAAACGTTTGCGTCCATTGTATTTAATAGGGTTCTAACGTTTGCGCAAACTTTTGGTCTGTTCAAAGGTTCTGGTGCGAACCGAACCGGGGGGGGGGGTGTTCGGCTCATCCCTAGTACCCAGTTATATTATATACAGGAAAGAACCCAGGCCTTTTTTAAAGCAATCTAGTAAGCTGGCCAGAACCACCTGTGGAGGAAGTCTATTTCACATTTTCACAGCTCTCACTGTAATGAAACCTTTCCGTATTTGGAGATTACATTTTTTCCCCTAAATGTGCCCCCTTGTCCTCTGTGATAGCCTTAAAGTAAATAACCAAGTTTACTATATGGACCTCTTATGTATTTATCCATTGTTAGCTGTAGTCAGAGAACATGACTCCCAACTGTCTCCCATTAGGAGCGACACTCTCTCTTTTGGAACCAAATCCCTCTTTGCTAATTTGTGGCCTCACTTTCTGACGTAAATTATTGCATTTGTTAATTTAAAATCCAAAGACAAATTTGTAACAAAAAGAAAAGAAAAACATTTTGGGTTTAACAAATTATTTTTGGCATATTATTTCTTCTTGGTCTACAGAACTGGGGCAAGTCCTTTGCCTACATACTTTTTGCTTAACTGGTTCCTGACCGGCAGAATGGCCCCCCTGGGTGAGCCGCCGTACATGTACGTCAGCCCTTTAAGACACTGTAGGAGGCGCGCGCGTGCCCGCAGCATGTGCCCGGAGCAGATGCAAGTGCCCAGCGGGCGCGATGACCGCCGGGCACCCGCGATCGCTAGTGACAGAGCAATAACTGGGATCTGTCTGTGTAAACACACAAATCCCGGTTCTCTCAGGGGGAGAGGAGAGAGATCGTGTGTTCCTACAAAGTAGGAACACCGATCTCTCTCCTCTCCTAGTCAGCCCCATCCCCCCCCCACAGTTAGAACACACCTAGGGAACACAGTTAACCCCTTGATCGCCCCCTAGAGTCAGTGACATTTATACAGTAATCAGTGCATTTTTATAGCACTGATCGCTGTATAATTGTCAATGGTCCCAAAAATGTGTCAAAAGTGTCCATTTTGTCCACCGCAATATTGCAGTCCCGATAAAATCACTGCGATAACTAGTAAAAAAATAAAAATAATAATAAAAATGCCATAAATATATCCCCTATTTTGTAGATGCTGTAACTTTTGTGCAAACCAATCAATATACACTTATTGGGATTTTTTTTTACCAAAAATATGTATAATACATATCGGCCTAAACTGAGGAAAAACATGTATTTTCTTTTTTTAAATTGGGATATTTATTATAGCAAAAAGTAAAAGATATTGTGCTTTTTTTTCAAAATTGTCGCTCTTCTTTTGTTTATAGCGCAAAAAATAAAAACCGCAGAGGTGATCAAATACCACCAAAAGAAAGCTCTATTTGTGGGGAAAAAAATTAGTTTGGTGTCCAAAGTCACATGGAAAGTTGCACTAGTGGAAATGGACCCTTACTTGCTAACTTAAGTTGATATGCAAGCTTTTGGGATAACGTAGATCACTTAAAGCCTGAAGAAGAGCGATCTAAGTTATCCCGAAAGCTTGCATCATTAATATTAATTAAGTTAGCCAGTAAAGGGTATCACCTAAACTCCAAGCTGCCAGCATAAATACAAATTTCATAGTCCAAAAGTAACCATTATCAGGCTGATATTCTATAAATGCAAGTCCACATGGATGCAAGACCACTGGGAATGAGTGATAGGTGAGTATAAAAACCAAAAGAGGGAACCTAAAACTATTGAGGATTTGTATAGGTCATTATGCAACCCTAGGGCCTGGCCTAGTTCTAAACATGTTTCCAGTTATTTCTGCCGTTAAAAGGTTAGCCAAAATATCATAACTGCAACAGATAAACATTTGTGAGTGTAACTCAGATAAATGTATTCACTTGCAGCTGTAAGAAATAGTGCTGCATATCTAGCATTGTATATTATCCAGGTTATATCATTTCGCTGCCATGAAATACCGCACCAGAACATGTGTTGGATATTACATTTGGTAACACATCACACCACTTTCCAAAGATCAGAACCTAAAGCATTTCCTAGAATTAAACAAATGTTTAAAAGATAAAATTCTTTGCTGATACCTCAGGAATCTTCTGACAAAAAGATTTGACTTAAAACCCCAACACTCATCATCCCAGCCAAATACTATATAAATTAAACAAGAGATACAGGTGAAATAAATAATGCATTCATTTGTTTCTCTATTCAAAGTGTATTTCTTTCATTAAAAAGGTGTTTTGCAACAGGAAATGTAACATGGTTTTAAAGTATTATCTGATGCAACAGACATATGGTAAAGGCATTGCAGGACACTTTAGTTTATACTAAATGGGTTTTCCACATTAAAAATTATTTTTATTTTTCATAAGACCTTAAAATTAGGGTATTGTATGATCCACCTTTAAACTGGCCATACATGGATCACAATGCATCCGGTTCGGCAGGGACCAGCCAAAATTCAATCCATGTATGGGCAAGCTGGTTGTAAAGAAGTTGATCTATCGATCGTCTTGTGTGCAACCAGCCAGTCAGGCTTTTCCAAAATGATTAGTGCAGCTGGCTACAGCCTGCAACATTGATCATTGTTTTTTGATGGTGGGGAAGGCTTCTGTGACGGGAGTTACTTTGGGTGGGGTGCTTGTGGAACCCAGCTTACCTTGGAGAGCACTGAAAGCTCCTTGTCCAGCTCCCCCAGCCCCTCCTATGTGTAAGGCACCCTGTGTCTATTAGGGGCACAGGGTGACCAAGAACCCCAGTCTGATCTGTACTAATCGGACTCACTGTACAACCACACTGGAATGTTGTGTATATATATATATTGTATATTGTCTCATACTATTGGGGACTCTATGCTGGGTCCTTTGGGTTGTGGCTCTATTCCATTTTTCTATTGAGTCTTTCTGCCTTGGGTATTATGGGATGTGTATGTGTATTTGCTGTGAGGGGGGAATTCCTCCAACAGCTCTCCCTGCTGATTAGACAGTCTATCCCGCCCTGAATGCAAAGGGGTGGGGGATTGTCCCGAGTGTTACCTCTGTGTACCTGTGTTTCAATAAACAGCTCAATGTCAGCAGCCAAAACGAGTACTACCTAGTTTGTGGCTGCAAGCAGTTAGAAGATCTGATATCTATATTCAGACTGGAAGGAAGAGGTGTATGACGAAAGCGAAGTGTGGGACGTTTCGTTACAGCTCCCCACTGTCAGAATACAATTCCACAATGGGAGGGATTCCTCCATCTATATTGAATGGATGAGGGAATGAGGGAATCAATGCTTTTTTTTTCGTTCAACCCCCTGGTTGTACAAAAATAAAATGCATAACATATGGGCTGCTTTAGTTTGCATTGATTTTAATGTGACCATGGTAACTCAAAAAGTAGATGTAAGTGGTAACTAATTGATATCATCTGTGACAGTGCTGATCCCCACTAAGCTGGCGGATGACAGGTTACTGTACAGAGACAGACCTGTCAGAGTCCGGCTTTCCTCTATGGGGAGGTCGGAAGAAAACGGACAGCCTGTGTGTTTTCATCTGATCCCATTCAATCCGACCTGCTGGACAGATGGCAAATGTATTGCCATCCGTCTATTTTCAGCGTATTTTGTCGGATTGGATATCAGCAGACACATGTCCGCTGACATCCGCCTCCCCATAGAGGACAATGGGTGGCCCGATTGGGTTTGCCTGAAAAACAAACAGGCGGACCCGATCGGTCTGATGGTGTGAAAGGAGCCTTAGTGTCAGAAGAGCTGGATGTCACCCAGGGTTTTCACTTATGCATTTCGAGGGGCTCTAGGATGTCTGGTCTGAGAGGAGAAAATTTATTTTGCTGTTTTCTCCAGGATTAGAGACTGCATTTAATTTGGCAGGAGTCTGTGTAGCCCAAATTGACAAGTTTGTTTGTCACCAGGCTGAATGAGAAAAAATGGAGAGTCTGCGCAGAGGCAGGTCCAGGAACTATGGAGTCCACATAGCCAGGAAGCTGAAAAGTTTTTATTTTTATTTTGTGATGCTGAAAACCCCTGTAAGGTTAATCTTGTGTGTTTTGAACTTTTTTTTTTTTTTTTTATAAAAGTGAGCAAAAAGGCCCTGAAATGTACTTCACTGGCTGGACTGAAGTTTGTGAAAGGCGTCTTCACATCTTTTTCAGCAGTGCTGCTTATTCTTCTGCAGCCACCTACTGTCTACATGCAGGCACTTTAGTAATGGTTTTGTGTTTCTTGATGTTTACAATAGTGGACAAGACTTGTGTAAAATGTATTACAATGACCACTTGTAGTTTCCATTGAAAGGCAAGCGACAGGGTGACAGTACTGGAGTACAACCGGGAGACAGAACTTTGATACACTATAACATGAAGAAAGGTTGTGACCCAGGTGCTACTCACAGGAAAAACCACATAATGCAATATATGTTGAGCTGAACCGTGCTGCTGTCTAATGGCAAAGGATCAGATGCTGCAATGCTGAAGAGAAAAATGGTTGACAGCGCTCAGGAACTGAGCTGGAATTGATTGGTAATGGCTGCAATGAATCTATGATCTTTAACTTATCTTCTTATACTCTCACTCCCGCCGAATCTCAATTTTTTTTAAAAAAGGGTAAAGGATTCTCTCCCTCTATAGGGCCCAGTAGTTTTGGTCTCTTTAAAGATTTAAACAAATCCCCCCTTCCTCTCCCCCTCAACTTTTCTTACCCGCCAACTCATTATCTCCCAAGCTCAGAAGTCTACTTGGTAATTTTTCATGTGTTACTATATTCTTGTTATATACGTGTAACTTTGAGGCTTATGACTTACCTTATGTACCATTCCTGATATGTTCATCATTTGATGCTTCTATTGACTGATATATCACCATGCTCTGTACATTGGCATCCTTCTTTTTAGGGCTGTGGAAATTAACTATTAATTCCTCGATTAATCGATTAATTGTTTTGATCGATCAAAATTCTTTTGATCAATCAAAATTCTTTGGGCTTGCCGTGTCCATCTGAAGGGCTCCTTTGCTGTGCCTTCATATCTGCATGCCGGCGGGACCTTACTATCTGCCACACGCAAGGGCTGTTACACTTCCCTCTATCACTTCCCTCTATCAACCTGGGATTCTACAGCCATCCACTGGGAGTTGTGATAGTTCCCTTCACGGGACATCTACATGCCAACGGACTGATGTTAGCACCTTATCATCTGGATTCAGCAGTGGTATCGTTGTACACATTTTTATACCAGTATTATACTTAGCTACATATTTTTATGACTGCTTTTGCTACCGTTTGGTATTACTCATTACACCATTTTTACAGTTTATGTAGCTACATCGATTTTATCTCCAGTGCAATATTTATTTTGTTACCTACTTGAAGACTATTAAAGTTTTAATGGTATTCCCATCGAGCGCTGCCTTTGTGTGTTTTTTGTATCCTGCTATCCATTTTTCCAGTGGTTGGTAGCTGCACTGGGAATCAGCCTGCAAG
Source organism: Rana muscosa (assembly GCA_029206835.1). Lineage (NCBI taxonomy): Eukaryota > Metazoa > Chordata > Amphibia > Anura > Ranidae > Rana > Rana muscosa. Next base: position 184,078,276 of record CM055121.1, read on the forward strand.
TAGATCAGCTAAAAGTAGTTGGATCTGTATGTGCGTTATAATTAATCAAAATTAGTTGATTAATCGATTAAAAAAACAAAACGATTAATAGGACACAACATTTTTAATCAGTAACAGCCCTAAGAAAAAGCCTTCTGCCTTTACAATCACTTCCACTCCAGCACCCCCTAAATACTTTCCTAAAGCCCAATCTTGATCCAGCAATGTGAACGAGAGCCAAGGCTCTCTCTGCTTTCCTCCTCTATATTGGCTGAAAAACCTCACTAGGCGCCATTGGCTACTGCTATTGTCAATTACAGACAGTGAGGAGGGAGTGGGCGGCAGGATTTGGGAGCAAGCATGCATGAGTGCCCCCATAGCAAGCATCTTGCTAAGGGGGGAGGAGCCAGAACTGCTGGCGGGAGACCCAGGAGAAGGATGACCGGGGCTGCTCTGTGCAAAATCATTGGTCCAGGAAGGTAAGTATAACATGTTTATTATTTAAAAAAAAAAATTTAATCGAACTTTTAATATCACTTTAAGCCTCCTCTATTAAAGGCAAGGCTTTTTAAAAAAAAAAAAATAGGTGCTGGAACTTAACCACAAACTCCCCAAAACCTCTCCCCCCACACACACCTCACAAACAGTAGGAGGGTCTTAAAGGGGCATTAAATACCAGTATTGCATTACATACAGAGTGCAGAGTTCAGGAGGGCTGCACACAGAGTGCAGAGCTGTCAATTGCAAACACAGAAACCAGACTTCTGTGTTTACAAGTGATTGTGGTGAGCAGGCACCAAAGGGTCTGAGCCAGAGGTGGTGGAACTGAGTTCCACCAAGTTTCACCTGAAAAAAAACCCTGATTACAGGATACTGCTGACTTAATTATTTTTACAATAGTGACATTTCAAGTCAGCCATGGCAGCTTCCAGATTTATTTGCTCTCAGTTTTTTTTTTTATATCATGGGAAATTTCACTTCTAATAGCTGTAAGGCTAACAGACCCACGCGTTGCTGTACACTTACAGAAGTAAAAAATGTGCTCCCCTTTCTCTTAGCGCTATGAGGTATGTGTTATTGTGTTCCGCCTGTGCAGAATGAGGCTGCTTTCTTTATGTCTCTGGTTCATCTGAGCAGTCACCTAACACATATGCTTATATTTAATCGAACACAAAAATTTTAATCAGTAACAGCCCTACTTCTTTTCAATAAAACCGTTTTGGTATAATCCATTCTAACACATGAACCCTGGAGCACAGCTGATTGGTTCCTTTTGCTATTTCCCCCCTTCCCTCTCTGAACACTTCTATACAGGGACTGCACAAGGCTCATAGCAAGTCAAAGTTAGGTACTTACACTGCTTGCAATAAAAAAAAAAACACTACAGGAAATTATGCATTAATGAATACAGTAAACATATTAGGGTTTGGGGATGGGGAATTGCGCAAGTTCCGCTGGTGAGTGGGTGAAAAGAAATGTCACCCACTGGGGATCGTTTTTACCTGATAAGGTATAGTTGCTGTAACCATATAAGCATATGATATTAATTGGTGGGAAGGGGGGGGAGGGGAGGGGGGGAAGGGGGGAAGTAGGAATGGAAGAAAGGGGATCAGTCTGTGTAGAGCAGACCGAAAGCGGTTACTATAGGCAACAGATTATAGATCCAGAGGCGGAAATGATTTTAAATTAATCATTTATTCCTGTTATCATTCCAAATAGATGTAAGAGGAAACATATGAAGGTGCAGCATTATTTTCAAAAGGTAAATGATCATACATTACATGAATTAATTGGAAACATCTAGTAGACAGACAAGACAAACAAATAACTAAAACATATAACAACACACTTGTCCGGACGTATGGTTCAGTCTTATATAAGTATGTGACCCAGTGAAGGATAATATTGTTTTATATATTGATTACCGTCCACCAGGGAATATAGGGTAATCTCGGCCACCTGCTAATAAGTGGATTTATTAATTAAGGTCAAATGGGTTTAACATTTAATATAAGACTGAACCTGATGGGGTGGGAAAGGGGGACCGGGGGAGGAGGGTATTAGCGCTGAGGGCATGCATTAGGACTAGTACTAGTGTGTTGTTATATGTTTTAGTTATTTGTTTGTCTTGTCTGTCTACTAGATGTTTCCAATTAATTCATGTAATGTATGATCATTTACCATTTGAAAATAATGCTGCACCTTCATATGTTTCCTCTTACATCTATTTGGGATGATAACAGGAATAAATGATTAATTTAAAATCATTTCCGCCTCTGGATCTATAATCTGTTGCATATAGTAACCGCTTTCGGTCTGCTCTACACAGACTGATCCCCTTTCTTCCATTCCTACTTCCCCCCTTCCCCCCTCCCCTCCCCCCCTTCCCACCAATTAATATTAATGAATACAGAGCTGCATTAATTTGTGTCTTTTATTTACTTCGAGTTCAGATTTAGGTGAAATTATTCATAAATTATGTTTAGACATCTAAGCTGCCTTTCCACTAAAACTATAGAATAGACTGTTTACATCAAAATTGTTCTTTCATGTTTAAAAGGAATTCGTTAGTCTTGTCATGTTTTATTATATATTTACAGAACATATTTGCATAATATATATGCAGTCTTTTGCTGACACCCGCATGAATGTTTGCTCAAACCAAGGCCGGGTTCACTTTACCTGTAGAGGAAAATGCTCAGTTTTTCTCTGCAGGTAGTGTCCATGCTGGGCAGGCTTTGGGAGATGGTACCTTGTGTTTTTACAACACAAGGCAATGTTTCCCACCCAGAAATGTCACAAAGTGACATTAATTTCTATGCACTGCAGCTCAACTGTGGTCCATAAGAATGCAGACTGAGATAGAGAGCTGCAGAGCGGTGCAGAAAAATGCAGATGTGTTCCAGTTTTTACAACACTCCGCTGTGCAGCTGACATCTGTGAGGAAGCGTGAACCATTGTTTTCCCTGTGTTCTTGCAGACAGTTGCATTTACCTTATGTATAATATTGCAGCTCTCTGAACAGTTATTCGGTAGGTGTAGGTTTTTGACATGTGCATTTAATGCACGGACGGCTTGTCCACACAAAGTCTGTTGAGCTTTTAGTACACATGTATGGTGTGAAGAGGGTACATAGAAAAATGCAGCTCAATGGACATGTTGTGGACAATGTTCCATTTTTGATGCGTTGTATTGTACTGTGCTGTCCCACATTCTGCCATTTTTTTAAAGGCATATTTCTTTCCTGTGCCGTTACTTCCCTTATAGTTTCTGATCAAGTGCTGTGCAGAGAAGTGTTGTGGAGAGAAGATTTCTTTGGCATGTTGCGGTTATTATTTGGGAGCTTTTGACAATGTTGATCCTTCCGGCATCATCGTTGTGCTGGCAATTGCCATTTTATAGGAGGAGGAGGAGGTGGCATCAGAACTGTTACTTTTGGGTTAATTTTTTGTTGACTGAACAGGAAAGCAAAGGACAGTTTTGGACTTTATATTAAGAGGACAGCCAAAAATGTTATTTTTTACCTGGATGTCTGTTAAAAGGTAAGTTTGTTTATTATGTGATTACTTGCTTTATGGATGTTAGTGCATAATCCATTGTACACTACAAAACACTAGAACAGAGCTTCCTAACCTTTTTTTTCATTCATGGCACCCTTTGAAAGTATCTAAAATTGGGTCTCCAGTCACATCAGAATCCGAGTCCGCAGCACCCCTCATTACATCTCATTTTCTTCCTCTCCCTTTCACATCAGAGTCCTCATTCCCCCTTCTTGCCAACCAGGGGTGTCGGAACAGGAGAGGCAAACCAAGCAGCTGCTGTCCTGGGGCCCCAGCAGAAGGCAGCACAGCAGAAAGAGGAGCCAGAGGACTCGAGGAGGCAGCACAGGAGGAGGAGGTAAGATATTCCCCCCCATATCCACTGTAATATCGTGCCACGATAGCCCCCCCCGCTCAACAACTTGTTGCCCTGAAAAAAAATGCCAATGTCCCGCGGTAGCACCCCCCCCCCCGCTTCTCAACTTAAAAATTTGTTGTCCATTGTGTGTTTGGGGCCCCCAAATTCCTTCAAACGGGCCGGTTTCCAACATTCCAACATTGATGTCCCCAGTAACCCCTTTCACATCAGAACTAGAGATGGGCTTGGGTGTGTTCGAAACCTCACATACCCGATCCCGCAGAAAACTGACACTGCAGAGCGCTAATCACAGGCAGTGAGACATTTCCCGTCTGTGCAGCTGCGTACCGGGAAATGTCTCACTGCCTGTGATTAGCGCTCTGCAGTATTGGCTACCTGGTGGGATCAGGCACGTGGGGTTTTGAACACACCCAAGCCCATCTCTAATCAGAACCCTCCTCAAAATGTCCTCTTCTAATAAAAATCTGAGTCCTTACTCCCCCCTTTCCCATAAGATTCCTCAATCCCCCTACCATTTCACAAACATACAGGCAGACATGCCACAGCAACTGATTTGAATAGCGTTCTCTACTGTGGCCTACAGATAAATACAAAATCCAAAAGCAAAGATACAATAGCAATAAAGACCTGGGTTTCAGCACTTCCCTGCTTCATCCAAAACATACAAAGTTGTCAGTTATACCAAAAAAAGAATAGTCTTGTAATGGTCAGGTCCTCAACAATGAGCTCTACTGCTACTCTTTTCAAAGCCCACCCCCCCCCCCTTTCCAAAGGCTAATTTGATCACTGGATTGAAGGACTGATAGCCAGGCAGCTACCATTTTAGTAGGAGGTTATCAATGGTGGTCTCCCCTCTTTGTCTTATGGCATCTGATTATCACAAATGATGCCTAAACTCATTCATTGTATGGGCACTATTAGATAGGAAATAAATGTATCAGGTTGAAATGACCGGTAGACCATTGGCAGGGTATTTAATTCACACTGCTAAAGGGAGACAGCATAATTCCATTAACAAGGAGATAGCAATATGGAAACAAAAGTCTTCCGCATATAATCCTGAACTGTGTTGTCTTGCAGCCAGAGCACAAATGCAGTCACAGCAGATCTTTCCCATAAATTACCGGCAATCTTCTTTTTGTGGGCTTCTGGCTTCTCTCCAGCAGCTATTTCTATAGCTGGATATGCACCCAGCCTTATTTATGTCAAGCCCTGAAACAAGTAATTAAATCTGTGCTTAGGAGTTATTATGTTTTAAACAAATCCACGTTTCTGCCATGAAACCAGAAGAGTTTTATACTATTTCCCTAAACAACAGGATGTAACCATATTGAATGCACAGTTCAGAGCAGTGCTATCCAAGAAGAGGCCTACTTTATTTGACATCATGTTATACACAAGAGTTGATGCAGAGCAGCGTTTCTAACAAATATATAAAATACATATAAATATAAGCATATGTGTTAGGTGACTGCTCAGATGAACCAGAGACATAAAGAAAGCAGCCTCATTCTGCACAGGCGGAACACAATAACACATACCTCATAGCGCTAAGAGAAAGGGGAGCACATTTTTTACTTCTGTAAGTGTACAGCAACGCGTGGGTCTGTTAGCCTTACAGCTAGTAGAAGTGAAATTTCCCATGATATAAAAAAAAAAAACTGAGAGCAAATAAATCTGGAAGCTGCCATGGCTGACTTGAAATGTCACTACAGGCATACCCCACTTTTAAATACACAATGGGTTTTATTTACTAAAGCTGGAAAGCCCAAAATCAGGCTCATTTCTGCATAGAAACCAATGAGCTTCTAACCCTAGCTTGTTCAATTAAGCCTGGTAATAAAACCTGGAAGCTCATTGGTTTTTATGCAGAAGTGACACAGATTTTGCGCTTTCCAGCTTTAGTAAATAAAACCCATTGTGTACTTAAAAGTGGGGTATGCCTGTATTGTAAAAATAATTAAGTCAGCAGTATCCTGTAATCAGGGCTTTTTTTCAGGTGAAACTTGGTGGAACTCAGTTCCACCACCTCTGGCTCAGACCCTTTGGTGCCTGCTTACCACAATCACTTGTAAACACAGAAGTCTGGTTTCTGTGTTTGCAATTGACAGCTCTGCACTCTGTGTGCAACCCTCCTGAACTCTGCACTCTGTATGTAATGCAATACTGGTATTTAATGCCCCTTTAAGACCCTCCTACTGTTTGTGAGGTGTGTGTGGGGGGAGAGGTTTTGGGGAGTTTGTGGTTGAGTTCCAGCACCTATTTTTTTTTTTAAAAAAGCCTTGCCTTTAATAGAGGAGGCTTAAAGTGATATTAAAAGTTAGATACATTTTTTTTTTTTTAATAATAAACATGTTATACTTACCTTCCTGGACCAATGATTTTGCACAGAGCAGCCCCGGTCATCCTTCTCCTGGGTCTCCAGCCAGCAGTTCTGGCTCCTCCCCCCTTAGCAAGACTCATGCATGCTTGCTCCCAAATCCTGCCGCCCACTCCCTCCTCACTGTCTGTAATTGACAATAGCAGTAGCCAATGGCGCCTAGTGAGGTTTTTCAGCCAATATAGAGGAAAGCAGAGAGAGCCTTGGCTCTCGTTCACATTGCTGGATCAAGATTGGGCTTTAGGAAAGTATTTAGGGGGTGCTGGAGTGGAAGTTGCATGCAAAAGTTTTTTTTTTTTTTTACCTTAAAGTGATTGTAAAGGCAGAAGGCTTTTTCTTAGGGCTGTTACTGATTAAAAATGTTGTGTCCTATTAATCGTTTTGTTTTTTTAATTGATTAATCAACTAATTTTGATTAATTATAACGCACATACAGATCCAACTACTTTTAGCTGATCTACTTGCAGGCTGATTCCCAGTGCAGCTACCAACCACTGGAAAAATGGATAGCAGGATACAAAAAACACAAAGGCAGCGCTCAATGGGAATAGCATTAAAACTTTTATAGTCTTCAAGTAGGTAACAAAATAAATATTGCACTGGAGACAAAATCTAAAAAATCTAAAAAAGCGAGGAATACCTAACGGTAGCAAAAGCAGTCATAAAAACATTTAGCTAAGTATGATACTGGTATAAAAATGTGTACAATGATACCACTGCTGAATCCAGATGAGGAGGGGTTAACATCAGTCCGTCGGCATGTAGATGTCCCGTGAAGGGAACTATCACAAATCCCAGTGGATGGCTGTAGAATCCCAGGTTGATAGAGGGAAGTGTAACAGCCCTTCCGTGTGGCAGATAGTAAGGTCCCGCCAACATGCAGATATGAAGGCACAGCAAAGGAGCCCTTCAGATGCACACGGCAAGCCCCGCCGGTGTCCGTGACGTCACCGGATCTCCGACGGAGAAGTGAGTACCGATCAAAAGAATTTTGATCGATCAAAAACATTAATCGATTAATCGAGGAATTAATAGGTAATTTCCACAGCCCTACTTTTTACCTTAATGCAATCTATGCATTAAGATAAAAAGCCTTCTGGGTGCAGCAGCCCCCCTCAGCTGCCCCAATCCTTACCTAAGGTCCATCTAGATGCAGCGATGTTGCAGGAGTTTCTCGGCTGCACAGGTCTCACCTCCTCATTGGCTGAGAGAGCAGCATGGTGCCATTGGCTCCCACTGCTCTCAAAGTCAGTCAGCCAATGAGGAAAGAAAGGGGGCAGGGCCAGGCCACAGTTCTGCATCTGAATGGACACAGGGAGCTGTGGCTCGGCTCAGGTTCCCCCATAGCAAGCTGCTTGCTGTGGGGGCAGTCAACAAGAGGGAGGGGCCAGAAGCACTAAAGAGGGATCCACAAAGAGGAGGATCTGGGCTGTTCTGTGCAAAACCACTAAACGGAGCAGGTAAGTATAACATGTTTGGTATTTTTATCCCCCAAAAAAACGAGACATTACAATTACTTTAATGCAGAGACTGCATTAAGGTAGACACCTTCTGCCTTTAGAACCACAAGCAGAACAGAACAAATGTTGTTGGGGATGCATACCCAGTGGATTACCAGTGCAATTAATCATGGATGTTATAGTTTGAGTAGAGCGGTGCAAGTGACCACAATATATGTACACTGCTCTTACTCAGTAAATGGAAGTTTGAGTAAAAAAGGCACAGTCAGGATTATGCAGAAAACCCAAACAACCAAATAAAAAAACAGTATTGTATATTCCCTACAACATCTTACTAAAAGGATGTGATTCATAATATTGTGCAGGATAGGGTATATTCTTTTGCCTGGATTGCTTAGTGACACTTCAGTCTCTCAGGCCTTGTTTACAAGGTTGATGTCTGTATAGTGTGAATGGGACATTTCCAGCACCTTAACTTCCAAGTGCTATGTGCAGACAGCCCATTAAAGTCTATCAACATGGAGTGGCTGCACAGCCACTGGTCCTAATGTGACAAGCGAGTAGCCCCGAATACACACTGACTGCTTTTGTGGCTGTTTACCCTGCACCTGAACACTTTTCACATTGGGGGAGATTTACTAAAACTGAAGCCCGCAGAATCTGGTGCAGCTTCACATGGTAGCCTATCAGTTTCTAACTTCAGCTTGTTCAATTAACCAGTTAACGACCGGCTCCTGTACATATACGACGGCAGAATACGTGACCGTGCCCGTGGGACCTGCATACTCGATGTCTGCCCATGTCCCGCGATCGGGTCACAGAGCTGCAGAACGGGGAGAGGCAAGTGTAAACAAGCATCTCCTCGTTCTGCCTAGTGACACTGTCACTGATCGTCTGGTCCCTCTCATCGGGAGCAGCGATCAGTGATGTGTCACTCGTAGCCACGCCCCCTAACAGTTAGAATCACTCCCTAGGACACACTTAACCCCTTCCTAGCACCCTAGTGGTTAACCCATTCACTGCCAGTCACATTTATACAGTAATCAGTGAAATTTGTATAGCACTGATCGCAGTATAAATGTGAATGGTCCCAAAATAGCGCCAAAAGTGTCCGATGTGTCCACCATAATATCGCAGTCACCATAAAAATCGCTGATCGCCGCCATAACAAGTAGAATAAAAAATAATAAAAATGCCATAAAACTACCCCTATATTGTAGACGCTATAACTTTTGCGCAAACCAATCAATATACGCTTATTACGATTTTTTTTGCCAAAAATATGTAGAAGAATACGTATCGGCCTAAACTGTGGAAAAAAAAATATAGATTTTTTGGGGATATTTATTATAGCAAAAAGTAAAAAATATTGAAATTTTTTCAAAATTGTCACTCTATTTTTGTTTATAGCACAAAAAATAAAAACCGCAGAGGTGATCAAATACCACCAAAAGAAAGCTCTATTTGTGGGAAAAAAAAGGACGTCAATTTTGTTTGGGAGCCACGTCGCACGACCGCGCAATTGTCAGTTAGAGCGACGCAGTGCCGAATCGCAAAAAGTGCTCTGGCCTTTGGGCAGCCAAATGGTCCGGGGCTTAAGTGGTTAAGCTTTCACAATAAAACCTGGAAGCTGATTGGTTACTATGCCCTGGTGCAACAGATCCTGTGTGCACCAGTTTTTGTAAATCTCCTCTATTGGGACCAATGGCTGTATCTGTACAGCCACTGCATCTTACTAGACTTCAGTGGGTTGCTGTACACAGCACCCGAAGGTTGAGACACCATAAAAAATTCACACAATACAGGCATCATTGCCCATATGAAACAGGCCTTATGCTGGGCAGCCAAATATCACATATCATGTAAAAAAACAATAGTGCATAAAATCAGCAAGCACAATAACTATATTGTCAAAAGTATTGAGGCGCCTGCCTTTACATGCACATGAACTTTAATAGCATCCCAGTCCTAGTCCACAGGGTTCAATATTGAGTTGGCCCACCCTTTGCAGCTATAACAGGGTCAACTCTTCTGGGAAGGCTGTCCTTAAAGTTTAGGAATGTGTTTATGGGAATGTTTGACCATTCTTCCAGAAGCACATTTGTGAGGTCAGGCACTGATGTTGGACGGGGAGGCCTGGCTCGCAGTCTCCATTTTAATTCATCCCAAAGGTGTTCTATCGGGTTGAGGTCAGGACTCTGTACAGGCCCGCCAAGTTCTTCCACCCCAGAGTCTGACCTGACCTCAACCTGACCTCAACCTGATAGAACACCTTTAGGATGAATTAGAGCAGAGACTGCGAGCCAGGCCTTCCATCCACATCAATGCCTGACCTCACAAATGCGCTTCTGGAAGAATGGTCAAAAATTCCCATAGAGACACTCCTAAACCTTCTGGTCAGCCTTCCCAGAAGAGTCAAAGCTGTTATAGCTGCAAAGGGTGGGCCAACTCAATATTGAACCCTACAGACTAATGCCGCGTACACACGATCGTGTGTAGGCTCCAGAGCATTTTCTGCAAAATGGCCATTAAAAATTTGGAACATGCTCTATTTTTTCTCGTCGTTTTTCTCGTCGTGAAAAACGGCCGTGTGTACGCTTTAACGATGTGAAACAAACGCGCATGCTCAGAAGCAAGTTATGAGACGGGAGCGCTTTTTCTGGTAAAACTAGCGTTCATAATGGAGATAGCACATTCGTCATGCTGTAACGGACTGAAGAATCGTCTCTCACCAAACTTTTACTAACACGAGGATCAGCAAATGCAGCCCAAAGGGTGGCGCCATCCGAATGGAACTTCCCCTTTATAGTGCCGTCGTATGTGTTGTACGTCACCACGCTTTGCTCAAGCATTTTTTTTCACAATAGTGTGTAGGCAAGTCAGGCTTGAGAAGAATCACGTTGAGAAAAACATCGTTTTTTTCCAATGACTTTAAAAACGGTCGTGTGTACGCGGCATAAGACTTGGATGCCATTAAAGTTCATGTGCGTGTAAAGGCAGGTGTCCCAATACTTTTGTATATATTGACAATATAGTGTGTGTGTATATATATATATATATATATACATACATATATATACATATATATACATATATATATATACATATATATATATATATATATATATATATATATATATATAAATATATTGAGACTGGCCCCGAGACGACGTGAATTTTCACGAAACGCGTAGGGCAGGATACGAGCTTTGTGCTGACGTCACCCTCCACTGCTCGACTTCCACGGACGTATGTGTGTGACTAGCGCCTTTGACCGGTCGGCGCTGTCACATTTTTAAGGCTGTTTTTTAAACTGCATTTTTGTAAGTATGTTTTCTTCTTTTAAATAAATATCCACCAAGGATTTTACACTATGTAGTGTCCTCCCTTCCTTCCATGTTCCGTATCGAGTACTGCATGATGGTATATGAGCATTTTGGCTATCAAAACAATTGAGGCTCAGCATACACTGAAGTCTGGAGTCCTACTGATTATCATTTGAGGCTGTTTGGGGTCCTCCGTCATAGGGGACCATCGCTTTTTGGTAAGCAGGAATTCTTACTGGTGGTGGTGAAAGTCACGAATATAAGAAGATTTGGAATCGTTTTTGTTTTGTTTTTTTTTTGCTTTTTTCATTTTTCTTTTCTCATTTAACATGGACACTTGATCACGGGTGCTTCTTTGTATGGACTTTGGATTTGATTATTTAAGGCCCTATGCAAGCATGTATTAATATTATTAATTAAGTTTGTATTATTATTCCATATGCTTTGTTTATATTTTTTATTTATTGTTCTTCACTGAGCACTTACATAATTCTTCACTGTGATGATTTGAGGATAATTTTTTCAATCATTCAGTGGTGGGCTTATGTTTATATTTATAAGTTAGCGCGACTATATATATTTTTTCTTCTTTTTAAGAGGGACGAGATTAGATGGTAATCGTCGTAACCTTGGTGATTTTATTATCATTTATGGATTATTAACTACTATGAGTTAATCTATCTCCGTATATTTCAAACATGTATGGCTTTAGATACTGGTATGACATTTATGTCTTATATTATATTCATGTATGTATATGTCCTCTACAGTTAGGATTTTAAATTTGGAGCAGTTCAAGTCCCATTATGTTTACCGCACATTATGGCTGCGGCGGAGGTTGTGAGTCTTACTGCCTCCTGTGACACACCTGGAGGCTCCTCCCCCCTGGGTGGCGCGCGCATTGCGGTCGTGGCCATTGTTGCCATGGACACGCGTGTGTGCGGCATACTCCCCGCCATGCTTTCGTCATCCCGTTTGGCGTGATGACGCGCACGGCATGTATTTGCAAACGAGGCTTGGCTTCCTCGTGGGGAGAGATGCGCGCGCATCCGCTGCTTTTGCTTTTGGTGGATACGACAGCGAGGCGTGGCTACCTCGCTGCGCGAGGTGCGTGCGCGCGCCTTCCCTCGGGCTGGACCCTTGAGTTCTTGTGTTCCCTATAAAGAGGGGGTGACGCAGCCCATCGCCCGTGCCCCGAGACGACGTGAATTTTCACGAAACGCGTAGGGCAGGATACGAGCTTTGTGCTGACGTCACCCTCCACTGCTCGACTTCCATGGACGTATGTGTGTGACTAGCGCCTTTGACCGGTCGGCGCTGTCACATTTTTAAGGCTGTTTTTTAAACTGCATTTTTGTAAGTATGTTTTCTTCTTTTAAATAAATATCCACCAAGGATTTTACACTATGTAGTGTCCTCCCTTCCTTCCATGTTCCGTATCGAGTACTGCATGATGGTATATGAGCATTTTGGCTATCAAAACAATTGAGGCTCAGCATACACTGAAGTCTGGAGTCCTACTGATTATCATTTGAGGCTGTTTGGGGTCCTCCGTCATAGGGGACCATCGCTTTTTGGTAAGCAGGAATTCTTACTGGTGGTGGTGAAAGTCACGAATATAAGAAGATTTGGAATCGTTTTTGTTTTGTTTTTTTTTTTGCTTTTTTCATTTTTCTTTTCTCATTTAACATGGACACTTGATCACGGGTGCTTCTTTGTATGGACTTTGGATTTGATTATTTAAGGCCCTATGCAAGCATGTATTAATATTATTAATTAAGTTTGTATTATTATTCCATATGCTTTGTTTATATTTTTTATTTATTGTTCTTCACTGAGCACTTACATAATTCTTCACTGTGATGATTTGAGGATAATTTTTTCAATCATTCAGTGGTGGGCTTATGTTTATATTTATAAGTTAGCGCGACTATATATATTTTTTCTTGTTTGTGTGCACTGTTAGTTTTCAGAATAGTTGCTGCTTTTTTCCCTTTGTTTGTTTCTGGGCATTTGATATATCTGCCTAGTTCTATATCTGTAGCGCAGTTTCTTTTTTCACTTTCCAACTCTTTACATTAACTACCATTAACTGCTGCTTAGTGAGTGGTCATTAATTTGACCACAATGGATATTTTCGACTTCCGAGCGAAACGGATAGTCAACACGACTGGGGTGTTCGACTCCACCCCGGCCTCCGGTAGCTCTGATGTCAGTGGTCTCTTTATGCGACTAAAGAATATCATGACAACTGAGATACACACTCAGTGGGACATAGCGTTCCTTGAGAATTATATTCGGAATGCCATGGTCCCAAGAAGCCTCCGTTGGGAGGTAAGCCCACAAAAAGGTGAGCCTGATTTGGAGGTTTGGGCTAAATATTTCAATGATGCTGGAGTTTCTTTTTTGCGATTTCTGGCCCAAAGAAAAAGCGAGAAGCTGCAGAGACTTGATACCGAAATTAAAACGGTTAGAGATTTGCTGACCTCTTTCAAAAATGGAGAGGAATATAGGGAGTGTTCTAACTCTCTCCAAAAAACCTTAGAGAGGGAAGAAAAGGATCAAAAAACAAAAAAGAAGAAAAAATACCTTAGAGATTTTGAGGATTACCAGTCGGGCCTTGTTTTTCTGTGGCAGAAAAAGTTGGCAGCAGATGAGATAAATGAGGTAGTGATGGACACTGCCCCTCAGGGTGCGGTGCCATCCGGCCCGATTGCCAACCCTCCCATGACTGGTAGGAGAGGGGTTTCTAACCCCCCCACTCCCACTCCAGTTCAACGTAACAATAAGGTCAAGACTAAGAACGGGCCCAAACAGGGCAATTCTTCATCCAAAATGCCTAAAAATGTGAAATCATATAGGTCTGATGTACAGTTCCAGCATTATCAGGATGAATCCATGAGAGGATGGGAGCATCCCTCATTTGGACCCATCCATCATGATGCGGGACATAATCAGGGATTTCCAAGAACCAGTTTTGAGTTCAATGGTATGCGGGATTTTAACATCCCCACCTATAACCGGTTTTTTCCCTTAACAGACTCATTGGGGCCATTAGGCCGTGAACCTATGGAAAGGCGATATGGATTCAATAATCCGGACGGGAATGGCCAATTTCCTCAGTCTAATCATTTTGACAGGGGTTATGATTATTCTAGACCCTCCTATCCCCCAGGTCAATATGATTTCAGACCGAACCCCAGTTGGGGTTTTCCCACGGGCCACCAGGGCCGGTTCGGCCCATCAGAACGAAGAGAGGGGTTAGAGGGGGGAGGAGGGCCCAGTTGCTCAAAAAGAAAAAGAATCTAGGTATGGGTATTTTTAATTTGAGCCAACAGGCCTTGTCAGAGACTGAGCAGCGCTTGTTGGATAAGGGTTTGAAATTTGCTCCGCCTAGGAGCTTGAGCAAATTTCAAACCTTTATGGATGTCCACAAGTTTGCAAGGAAGCTCAATATCAAGAGGCATTTTCTGTCTAATCCTATTATGGATAGAGTGAGTCCCTTACCTGGGTACAAACATACTGGGTTGGCCAATGCTTCACTGTTTAATCCCCCTGGCTCATTGGCCCCGAGCATGAAAGTTTTCAGGGATGTGGTACTCAAGGATCTTGAAAAGATCAAGGTAAAAAAGGTCAAAATGCAAAAGAATTTGGAGAACGGGCTTGAGTCCCTTTGTTCCAACAAGTCCCTGGTCATTAGACCTGCAGACAAAGGGGGGGGGATAGTCATTCTCGATAGGTGTGACTACCTGAAAGAGTTACACAGGATCGTCGATGACACCGAAACCTATACCCCTTTGAACAGGGACCCCGTTGTCAAGTATAAAAGAGACCTCGAGATGATTGTGGATGAGGGACACCGGGAGGGCATTCTTAATGACAGGGAGAGATTGTTTTTGATACCCTGTGCCCCCCGGACTCCCGTTATATATTACCTCCCGAAGATCCATAAAAGTCTTACTTCCCCCCCGGGACGACCCATTGTAAGTGGGATAGACTCCATCACGTCCCGGGTCGGGAAGTATATTGATTTTTTCCTGCAGCCTTTGGTTCAGCAGATCCCTTCCTATGTAAGGGACACTAAACACGTTATCAATTTACTCAAAGATCTCACTCCCACAAATGGTATATGGATGGTCACGGCAGACGTGACCTCGCTTTATACCATCATCCCCCATGAGTGTGGCTTTGAGGCTGTTGAGATGTATTTGGTGAGAGGATCAGATTTACCATCGCGGCAAATTAACTTTATTATGACCCTACTGAAATATGCAGCAGGCCATAATTATTTTTGGTGTGATAATCAGTTCTTCCGCCAAGATCGAGGTGTGGCGATGGGGGCGAAGTACGCCCCTAGCCTGGCCAACTTGTTTATGGCCAAGTGGGAGGAGGACGTCGTCGATGTTTGCCGGAGACCAGAGGTTGTTCTCTGGGTCAGGTACATCGACGACGTCCTCCTCCTATGGGACGGCAGTGAACCTGATTTGCGGGATTATATGCTGTCCCTAAACGATAACAACAGAGGTATCAGATTCTCTTTTGAGGCCAGTCAGGAATCAGTACATTATCTGGATTTGAAAATTTCAGTGGTTGATAGCAAATTTGTTACGACCACTTATTTCAAACCAACTGACAGAAACTCATATATTCCGCTTGACAGTTGTCATTATGCCCCTTGGTTGAAGGCCGTCCCTCAGGGACAATTCACCAGATTGAGACGTAATTGTACAGACTTGGAGGCTTTCAAATGCCAGGCCGAGGTTCTCTCTAAGAGATTTGTTGATAAAGGTTATCAACAGAGTGATCTGTCTCAATTGATACAATCTGTCAG
This sequence comes from Rana muscosa, assembly GCA_029206835.1. Classification (NCBI taxonomy): domain Eukaryota; kingdom Metazoa; phylum Chordata; class Amphibia; order Anura; family Ranidae; genus Rana; species Rana muscosa. The sequence goes on from CM055121.1 coordinate 184,094,170, forward strand.
TGAGATCGATCGAGGATCATTGTTGGCCGACAGGGAGAGAGTGGTAAGGGATGGTAAGTTCTCTCTTCCATTTATTACCACCTACTCCGTACAGCATCAGACCATCAAAAGTCTGATACGTAAGCACTGGCATGTGCTAACCAGTGATTTAGTGTTGGCACTGTCTCTTCCAGAGAGACCAGCTATTGTATTTAGGGGGGCATCTACACTGTCCAGCAGGGTGGCCCCAAGTGTCCAGGACCCCCCACGGGCTAATAGAACATTCCTAGAGAACCTGACAGGATATTATAAATGCAAAAAATGCCAAGTGTGCAGCCTGAATAGCTGTAGGGATAGGAAGATTAGCCATTTTTCTTCAACGAGCACGGGCCGTTCCTATGAAATCGAACCCTTTATCACCTGTTCATCTTTGGGGGTTATTTACCTCATACAATGCCCTTGCGGTCTCCAATATGTGGGGAGGACCAAAAGGGCAGTAAGGGTGAGACTTAACGAACATATAGCGAACATACGCAAAGGTTTCGATAAACACTCTGTATCCAGGCACTACGATCAAGTCCACAAGAGAGACCCATCTGGTACACTATTCATCGCTATTGACAAATACAGACCCCATTGGAGAGGCAGCTCGCTTGTGAGAGAAATCTCCAAGCAAGAAATGGCATGGGTGTACAGGTTGAGGACTTACGTTCCGCACGGACTCAATGTGGACACTGATGTTAACGCTTTTATCAACAATTCTTGAATTAATCTAGCCAATCAGTTAATTATGTATTTATAATGGCTGTTTGGGGTTGACTATTGAACTATATTGGAGTATAGTTTTTTGGAAGATGTAGATCGTGCTGTATGTACACTCTTTCTCTTCTCCTTTTTCCCTTTTCTGTTTAAATTTAACCGTTTACTTCCGTCTCTTTTTCCCGTTTTGTAATGGACATTGACCATGTTAAGCGGGGTAGTAAGAGGGACGAGATTAGATGGTAATCGTCGTAACCTTGGTGATTTTATTATCATTTATGGATTATTAACTACTATGAGTTAATCTATCTCCGTATATTTCAAACATGTATGGCTTTAGATACTGGTATGACATTTATGTCTTATATTATATTCATGTATGTATATGTCCTCTACAGTTAGGATTTTAAATTTGGAGCAGTTCAAGTCCCATTATGTTTACCGCACATTATGGCTGCGGCGGAGGTTGTGAGTCTTACTGCCTCCTGTGACACACCTGGAGGCTCCTCCCCCCTGGGTGGCGCGCGCATTGCGGTCGTGGCCATTGTTGCCATGGACACGCGTGTGTGCGGCATACTCCCCGCCATGCTTTCGTCATCCCGTTTGGCGTGATGACGCGCACGGCATGTATTTGCAAACGAGGCTTGGCTTCCTCGTGGGGAGAGATGCGCGCGCATCCGCTGCTTTTGCTTTTGGTGGATACGACAGCGAGGCGTGGCTACCTCGCTGCGCGAGGTGCGTGCGCGCGCCTTCCCTCGGGCTGGACCCTTGAGTTCTTGTGTTCCCTATAAAGAGGGGGTGACGCAGCCCATCGCCCGTGCCCCGAGACGACGTGAATTTTCACGAAACGCGTAGGGCAGGATACGAGCTTTGTGCTGACGTCACCCTCCACTGCTCGACTTCCACGGACGTATGTGTGTGACTAGCGCCTTTGACCGGTCGGCGCTGTCACATTTTTAAGGCTGTTTTTTAAACTGCATTTTTGTAAGTATGTTTTCTTCTTTTAAATAAATATCCACCAAGGATTTTACACTATGTAGTGTCCTCCCTTCCTTCCATGTTCCGTATCGAGTACTGCATGATGGTATATGAGCATTTTGGCTATCAAAACAATTGAGGCTCAGCATACACTGAAGTCTGGAGTCCTACTGTCTATCATTTGAGGCTGTTTGGGGTCCTCCGTCATAGGGGACCATCGCTTTTTGGTAAGCAGGAATTCTTACTGGTGGTGGTGAAAGTCACGAATATAAGAAGATTTGGAATCGTTTTTGTTTTGTTTTTTTTTTGCTTTTTTCATTTTTCTTTTCTCATTTAACATGGACACTTGATCACGGGTGCTTCTTTGTATGGACTTTGGATTTGATTATTTAAGGCCCTATGCAAGCATGTATTAATATTATTAATTAAGTTTGTATTATTATTCCATATGCTTTGTTTATATTTTTTATTTATTGTTCTTCACTGAGCACTTACATAATTCTTCACTGTGATGATTTGAGGATAATTTTTTCAATCATTCAGTGGTGGGCTTATGTTTATATTTATAAGTTAGCGCGACTATATATATTTTTTCATGTTCACACTGCAATTTTAGGTAAAGCCATCAAGAACAGAAACAGGAACACCTATGACATTCCTAAACAAAGCTTCTATTTTAGAGGATTTCAGATAAACATTTACTTATGCTCACTAAAGCTTTAGCTGGCAGGGCAGAGATGTCTAGCTTCCCCTTGAAGCTTTCATTAAACTGTCTTGCTGTAATAAGCTGCGTGAGTTGGAGCATGTGGATACATTTTGATTTTTCAGAAGGTAAACATCCTATGGAGTGTACAGATTGAAGATGTTATTTTTTCTCTTAGAGTTTGTTTGAAGAAGTTTAATTAGATGAAAAATCTAAGTTTAAGAAGACTAGTAGCAAATCACTGACTCTTTTCTACTAAAGTGACAGTGGTTTGTGCTCTTTGTCACCTGCTGATGTCATTGGCTCTAATGGTGATTTAATTAGCTTGATATGTGGAAGCAATAGGATACCTATGGTGTTCTAACTGTTGCTGAACTACAGGTACCAGCATAATATTTTAATCAAGCCTTCTACTATTTTAAACTTTTACACATAAAGCCATTTTTTTTTTTTAAACAACAAACATGCCTATACTTAACTGCTCTGTGCAATCATTTTTCAGTAGCCCCGATCCTCCTCTTTTGGGGTGCCCCACTGACACTCCATGCCCCTTCTCTTCATCTGGTGCCACCACGGAAAGCCACTTTTCCTGGGGGCACCCGTGCTGGCTCGCTTCTAAATCCTGCTGTGTCCACTGACACAGACAGTGGGATATGGCCCTGCCCCCCGTTCCCGTTCTACTGGATTTGATTGACAGCAGTGGGAGCCAATGGCTCCCGTTGCTATCAATCTGTCCAATGAGGAGAGAGACAGCAGCTGGAGCCTCTGCTCTCATGCACATCGCTGGATGGAATCTGGTTCAGGTAAGAAAAAGGGGGGGCTGGGAGGGGCTGCAGCACAGAAGTTTTTTTTTACCTTAATGCAACCTTGAGGATTTACAACTACTTTAAAGTCATTGGAATGAAGTCATTGGAATCTCCTCCACCAGCCTTCAGAGCCCAGGATGCTGAACTGGCATAGTGGTCATGTGATCAGGTTTTTCTTACTGTAATTTATTTTTCCTGAAATTGTTTCTTACAATGTTTTTCTGACGACTATTTAAGCTATCAAATCTCTCCTTTACCACTTAACTTCCCTTTATTGGAATGAACAGTGCACATTAGTTGAGGTCATAGGCATTACTCTATGCACACTACATGAACCATAATCCATTGTGCATCTTGGGAGCAAGTACGAGAGCATGACTACGTTGCTACATAAAGTGGGACCATAGTGAGCCAACGTAGCCACCCTATAACAAGAAGTCAGATCACAGCAGCAAAAACAACTACATTTTGAGATTTGGAGGAGGCTGACTGCAATAGAAAGTGCATTTCTGAGTTAAAGCGGAGTTTCGCCTTAAAAAAATAATTAAAAGTCAGCAGCTACAAATACTGCAGCTACTGACTTTTAAAAGAAGGATACTTACCTGTCCAGGGCGCCCACAATGTCCTCACCCGAAACGTCCCCTCAGCTCCAGGTGCAGGCGCCGGTGTCCTGTCAAAAAATGCCCCCTGTCGAGAAATGCCCGCCCGGAAGTGCGCATAAGCAGCTCGTGCGCAGTACGGAACCGCCAAAAGCTGCCAAACATGGGAATTTACGAACACCTGTAGACAGCGCCTGCGCACAATAGCCGACATTTTGCCACACGCTTCCGATGCTCGTGCAAGTCTGCAAGGGGCGTATTTCTTTATGATGGGCGCGTGTGATTGGCGGATGCCTACAGAAGGGGGCATATTTTGTAATGATGGGCAGTGCTATTGCTTGTGTTAGCTAGCTAAATAGGCCCTGCAAACCCGCCCATCAACATTGAAAAACCCAACCTTCAGTTGGCTAAACACGCCCCGCAAACACGTGTAGGAAGAATAGCAGAGATATATTTGTTTAGGAGATGTGTTTGAGTTTTGTAAAAAATTCCGCCCCCATCTTAACAGCACTACCCATCATTACAAAATACGCCCCCCCCCCCCACACGCGCCCATCATGAAGAAATGCGCCCCTTGCAGACTTGTACGAGCATCGGGAGCGTCTGGCACAATGTCGGCTATTGTGCGCAGACGCCGTCTACAGCTGATTGTAAATTCCGATGTTCGGAGGGTTTCGGCTGCTCCGTACTGCACAAATGCTGCGCATGCGCAGTACCAGATGGGCATTATTCGACAGGGGGGCATTTTTCGTCAGAACACCGGCATTGCTACTAAGGGAATCAGAAAGTGAGGCCTTGCGGCTTCACAGCCGGGTTCCCTACTGCGCGTTCTGAGTGGTCCCTGCTGTCTTCTGGGACCTGTGTGTCTCCCAGAAGACAGTGCAGGGGGAACGGGACGGAGGAGGGGCTGGACATGGCGTAGATCACCGAAGATCTTTCGCCGGAAGTGGGAGCAAATACCTGTATTAGACAGGTATCTGCTCTCCCCCCCCCCCCGAAAGGTGCCAAATGTGACACCGGAGGGGGGGAGGAATCCCGACAGTGGAAGTTCCATTTTTGGGTGGAACTCAGCTTTAAGAACACATACTTGAATAAAAAAAAAAAAAATTAAACCAGAACTTGTCACTTTAAGAACTGTTTTATAACCAATGAGACATTCAGATTTTTAAATGCCATGCTCCAATGTAGGCCTGAATAGACTTGGTGGCTGTCGTGCAAAAGGGACAATGAAATTAAAATGTAAGCACCATTAGAAAATTGTGCAGGAAAGGAAATTTAATATAAAATTTGTTTTTACAATATCAGTTTAAATCAGTTTTACATTTTTGTAGACTTGTAATTTTCCCTAAGCTGATCAAAATAAATGAAAATAATAATTAAAAAATGACTTTCAGTTAATATTTTTTTTTCAAGTAAGTAACAATGCAATATAGGAAGTGCGGTAATTAAAAGTTATAGCTTGCTTAAAATTGATGTTCTAAGCAAGTTTTTTCCATAGCTAGGCTAAATTGAGTAATGGAGATAAGTATGAAGGAGGCATTAGAACAGTGAACTGTGTAGACCGTATTTAAAATGACAACATTAATACAAAACTATGTACACAGGTTCAGGAATTTATACTGTATGTGTGATTGTTTTAAAATTAATTTGTGTATAAGAATCTCAGATGTTAATTTCGGGGACTTAACATTTTCTAATAATTATTTTCTGTATGATTCTCCCATGTCAATATTTACTCATGGTGACACTTTGGATTATTGTTTTCTTGGCAAGATATGGTTATGAATATTAGATTGCCAGGCCAATCTTCCAGACTGTGGCTATATTAATAATTTCTCAATAAATATATATAAATAATATATAAATCCGAAAAAATACAGTTTTATATTGCAGCTTACCAGTTCTTAAATGTAAGGATTGCAATTTTATTTTTTTTAGTCTTTTTTTATTTATTTTCAACACATTTCATGTTCCTAGGTGGCTATGCTCACTCATTCTACTGTATCTATGAGGTTAGTCATGGCTGTCACCCAGTATGGACTCAAAAGTGTCTTCCTCTCTTCGCCATTAAATGTGGGGTGGGAGAATTACGGAAAATTGTTACCATACTTACCGTAATTTGCCTTTCCTGGGAGCTCATCACGTCAGCCTACAAATGGGAACCCTAGGCTCACACGATGAGCTCCCAGATAAGGAAAATTACGGTAAGTAAGGTAACAATTTTCCGTATTCCTGGGGCTAATCATGTCAGCCTAGAAAACCCTACGCTGACATGATTAGCCCCAGGAATAGTAGTGAAGATGAAGGTAACATTCTTTGCAATTGTAAGTTAGGTCAGAGGAAACTACAAGGATACTGTTTTTCTGCCAAGATAAATGAGTATGTTCTGCACTTGCTGAATAATGCAACCAACTGCATTCCGGGACTGGTAAGCTTCATTATATTATAATTTTATACTGGGCTTTAGATATCCTTTGGTGAGAGCGGACTCCGCGCCAAAAATTAGGTGAACTATCTATACAATAAATAATACCTGCTCAAATGTTAGTTACTAATTAATAAAATTAATAAAATTAATTAATAAAAATAAGCTGCTCCCCTGTGAAGTGTGTACTCCCAGTTGTGAAATATTTGTTATAGGGGGCGCTATATATATTTAATGTGACTATACACCATGAATGAACCCAGCTGGGATCCTAGTATATATACACATATAATGAAAAAATTATGTAAGAAAAGTATTGGGTTAATCAGTAATGTGATCCGAACCACAATCATTAATATAATAAAAAGTATATGCAAAAGTCCCAATAAAGTGATTCAAAATTAACATTGAAAGTCCATATCCAACAAAAACTCCTGCTTGCTGTCGTGATATATCTTGAAAGAATATAGTGAATAAGTTTATCGACCATCAGACGTGCCCATTCAATGTCTCAAAATAAGCTTGAAGTGTGGTATGAAATTGATCCTCCACCAATAGCAAAAATACACACACCCAATGTGCCCGTATATAGATTCTGCTTACCAGAACAATATGACCACTTTAGTCAAAAAAGTAGGTCAATAGCGCTTGTGCAGGTTTGTGCCTGCTCACATGTTTATGGATTGGAGACGTACACCCTTCCTCCTCAGACGTGCCGGTAAGATCATATGCAAAAATGATGAAAATTGCCCATAGCGTAAAACCATTTATTGATTATGAAACAAATAAAAATAGAAAGCCAAAGGCTTACTCACATTTAAAAGTGCCTATATCCCGGCACTGGGGCTGTTGGCTTGTCAAAATAGATAGTGTGGCACTGGAACTTCTCCCATATGTCTGCCTCCGTGTGCGACGTGCGTTCCACCTTCTAACTTCCGGCAACCATCCGGCAACCATCCAGTGCCACACTATCTATTTTGACAAGCCAGCAGCCCCAGTGCCGGGATATAGGCACTTTTAAATGTGAGTAAGCCTTTGGCTTTCTATTTTTATTTGTTTTATAATCAATAAATGGTTTTACGCTATGGGCAATTTTCATAATTTTTGCATATGATCTTACCGGCACGTCTGAGGAGGAAGGGTGTACGTCTCCAATCCATATACATGTGAGCAGGCACAAACCTGCACAAGCGCTATTGACCTACTTTTTGACTAAAGTGGTCATATTGTTCTGGTAAGCAGAATCTATATACGGGCACATTGGGTGAGTGTTTTTTTGCTATTGGTGGAGGATCAATTTCATACCACACTTCAAGCTTATTTTGAGACATTGAATTGGCACGTTTGATGGTCGAACAACTTATTCACTATATTCTTTCAAGATATATCACGACAACAAGCAGGACTTTATGTTGGATATGGACTTTCAATGTTAATTTTGAATCACTTTATTGGGACTTTTGCATATACTTTTTATTATATTAATGATTGTGGTTCGGATCACATTACTGATTAACCCAATACTTTTCTTACATAATTTTTTCATTATATGTGTATATATACTAGGATCCCAGCTGGGTTCATTCATGGTGTATAGTCACATTAAATATATATAGCGCCCCCTATAACAAATATTTCACAACTGGGAATACACACTTCACAGAGGAGCAGCTTATTTTTATTAATTAATTTTATTAATTTTATTACCGTATTTATCGGCGTATAACACGCACTTTTTTCCCCTTAAAATCAGGGGAAAATCGTGGGTGCGTGTTATACGCCGATACTCCGTCGAATTCCCCTGCTGAAAACGAGCGAGAGGAGCGAGCGGAGCCGAAGCCGAGGTACAATCGGCTTTACTCGGCTCCTCTCGCAGTCCCGCCCATCTCTGACTGCGCCGCTGACATAGAGAAAGCCGAGTGTACTTCGGCTAGTCTCGGCTCCTCTCGCAGTCCTGCCTGTGACTGTGAGCAGAGCCGAGTCTAGCCGAAGTACACTCGCCTTTCTCTGTCAGCGGCGCAGTCAGTGGAGATGGGCGGAACTGCAAGAGGAGCCGAGTCTAGCCGAAGTACACTCGGCCCCGCTCGCTCCTCTCCACAGAAATCGGCGCCAAATTTTAAAAACCGCCAGGACTGACACGATCGCAAAGGCACTGGGCAAGGCTGCAGATGGACAGATGGACACTGGGCACGGCTGCAGATGGACAGATGGACACTGGGCAAGGCTGCAGATGGACAGATGGACACTGGGCACGGCTGCAGATGGACAGATGGACACTGGGCACGGCTGCAGATGGACAGATGGACACTGGGCAAGCCTGCAGATGGACAGATGGACACTGGGCACGGCTGCAGATGGACAGATGGACACTGGGCAAGGCTGCAGATGGACAGATGGACACTGGGCAAGGCTGCATGCTGCATTTAAATGTAAGTTTTTTTTCCTTGAATTTCCCTCCTAAAAGTTTTTTTCCTTAAAATTCCCTCCTAAACTTGGGGTGCGTGTTATACGCCGGTGCGTGTTATACGCCGATACATACGGTAATTAGTAACTAACATTTGAGCAGGTATTATTTATTGTATAGATAGTTCACCTAATTTTTGGCGCGGAGTCCACTCTCACCACTGAGAGTGGTTACGTTTGTACGCCATATCCGAACTGGATGGTTGCCGGAAGTTAGAAGGTGGAACGCAGGCCGCACACGGAGGCGGACATATGGGAGAAGTTCCAGGATCCCAGCTGGGTTCATTCATGGTGTATAGTCACATTAAATATATATAGCGCCCCCTATAACAAATATTTTAGATATCCTTTAACCCTCGAAAATTATTATTTTGACAGCAAACTCGAGTACTCGAGACAAAACTCACAGAACACAATGAAAGACACCAGCTCCATTCAGTCAGGGTCCCAGGGGGGAGTTGAATGCAGTATCCATGTGGTACAAGACTACAGTGATTAATGCTCTGCCCATATTGTGTAAGAGATAAAAAAAAAAAATACTTTCCTAATGTCCAACAGTTGTAAAATAATAGTAAAGTCTCTTTTTCAATATTTGACTCCAACTTCATCCCAAAAAAGGCCCTACAGTGAACCTGGAGTGACATCTTCAGTCTGCTGTTTCATTGTCTAATCAGCAGGCGGTATATTTTGGCCAATCTGTGCTTCTGCTGCAGTGGTTCTGGATAACAGAACTCGTTGCACACTACTTGAAATTCTTTGCAGGTAAACAAGAGTTTGGATTTTGGAATTTTCCAATATAAGGGATAAGGATGTTGTTAATATTCGTATTATTATTTAAATTTTATATTATTTAAATTTTACCATTTCCATAGATATTAGTAAAAAAAAACGAAGGCCTGTGTACCTGTGTGATGTTCAAAATTTCTCAGCAGGGGCGGGGGGCGTGGCGACCAAGTCCAGGAGCTCCGCTCAACCGCCGGGGAAAGCAACACCTAAGGAGTTTTTTATCGCACACAAGCCGTGCACAAACAGCTTTCCCAGGTCCCGGAAAGTGGCCGCAATATCCAAGCGCCGCAAAGACCAACAACAACCACACAAGATGCCGGGATTCCTCTCCTTTTTCCCGAAAGATCCAAGACAAAATGGCAGCAGTGCCTGCGCCACGCAGCTTGCACACAAGGCCTCAGTAAAAGCCGTGGACCGCGGATCCCAGCAAAAAGGTAACCTGACTCAGGTATCTATCCTCAGGCAGCTCCAGCCCATCTACCCAAAGCCCAGTCAAATTCAAGCCCTGCAGGGATTCTCCTCCCAGGCACCAATATGACACAGGCATAGATGTCAGTGGGCCACATGCATCCAGGGAAGGTACAGGGCCACCCAGAGATGATCTCATCGGTGCCTTTCCCACCACCGGCCAGCCAGTATCAGACACCATGTTAAACGACATGATGCTGTCACTTAGGGCTTCTTTGGTCTCTGATCTGGTGTCAAATGTGAGTCAATGCCAAAAATATGACAGGCACTGAGGACAGAGTAGGCCATGTGGAGAATACAATGGGAGAGTACTCTGTCTCATTTAACTCCTTAGTGTATGCTCCCAATACCCACACAGAGGAAATCACCTGGATTAAAGATACAATTTCTGATTTGGAGCACAGATCCAGGAATAACAACATAAAAATTAGAGGGATATCAGAATCTGTACCTCCCCAACAACTGCAACAATTTGCCTCAACACTGTTCTCCTTTATGGCCACCACACTGTCAGCACAGGACCTCACGATCAATAGAATCCATAGGGTACCAAAACCCACCTTCCTACCAGCTGAGATTCCCAGGGATGTTCTTCTAAAGGTTCATTTTTACCATGTAAAAGAACTCCTAATGACAACATTTACAAAAGCTAAGGCCTACCCGAGCACTACGCCAACAAACAGCTGCTCCCTGACATATCCAAGCACACGCTTCAACACCGTCGTAATCTGGCGACCATTACCAAAGCACTGAGAAACCACAAAATGCCACATAAATGGAGACACCCTTCCACTCTTTCCATCACTCACAATGGAGTTACCGTCTCAATATCATCATTAGATGAAGGGATTGCCGCTCTAAGCGAATAGGGCCTCATTCCTGAAGCTTCACATGCCTCTTCAGTTATTAGCCACCTGGATCTGCCAGAACCGACAGTACCGGAATGGCAGACTGTCACACAAGCGCTCTGCTAAGCAACATAACAATGGAGGCTCCAGAACAAATCAAACATCATTCAAACCAATGTAATTCCCCAAAGCATGGTTTGGAATGTTTTCCTACCAATACCCCCTCAAAACAGGCAGGATGATCTGAAATCTGATCTTCCGATAGATCCTCTTTTTACAGTTTCTACCTCAACAGTTGTACTAACTTTTGTTTCATTATGTTCTTTGTTTTCCTCTCTTTTGTTCGGTATGCAATACGTGAGCAAAGCTACCCAGAAGCTAACATTGGATGAACGCCACTGCCACAACCTCTTTGTCTGAATGATCATGCCACCACAACATGTGGTTCAACAGGAGCATCCATGCCTGGTCGGATTTGACGCCCGTTATATTAAAAGCAAAGAGACCCGCCACCAGCTCACTGACAACAAAAGTGAGTAACGTACTGCATTCCAAACCGCACCCAACGGAGCATGCACCATGACCATCACATGCCTTTTCCTAAAAGCCAGGAGCCTAAACCACCTTTCTATGTGGTCAGAGACAATTAAATGCAAAGCAGAAATTCAGAGCATACAGGAAACCCATTTCCAAGCTGGTGCAACTCCCAAGTGTTCCCATAAAGACTACTCTAATGCCGCGTACACACGACCGTTTTTAATGTCATTTTAAAAAACGACGTTTTTCTCGACGTGATTTTTCTTGTTTCCTCTCAAGCCTGTCTTGCATACACACGTTCATTAAAAAAAAAACGCTTGAGCAAAGCGCAGTGACATACAACACGTACGACGGCACTATAAAGTGGAAGTTCCCTTCGGATGGCGCCACCCTTCATGTTAGTAAAGTTTGTTGAGCGAAGATTCGCGCTTTTCAGCCTCGTGCTTTTCAGTCCGTTACAGCGTGATGAAAGTGCTATGTCCTTTACGAGCGCTAGTTTTACCAAAACAAGCGCTCCCGTCTCATACTTGATTCTGAGCATGCGCGTTTTTTTTCCCCTCGTAAAAGCATACACACTACCTTTTTTCACGACGTTAAAAAAAACGACATGAAAAACGACGTGAAAAAATAGAGCATGTTCGAAATTTTTAATGCCCGTTTTTCACGTCGTTAAAAATGCTCTGGAGCATACACACAATCGTTTTTAATGCCCAATTTAAAAAATGGCATTTTTAACGGCGTGAAATACGATCGTGTGTATGCGGCATAACATCTTCTTAGCGTGCGCCAAAGAAAAAAAAAAAAAGAGTACTCCTAGCAGCACGCAACTCCCTTGCCTTTCAACTCAAAAGCTCCCTATTAGACACGGAAGGGCATTATGTCATTCTCACCTGTGACATTAGGGCGCAACCCTATACACTGGTTGCCTTGTATGCACCAAACCACCAAACTCGCATCAACTTTGTTTTCCCCTGCAATATCTTCAAACTTATCTCCTCTGTCAAATATGGACACCTGCTAATGAGCAGGGAATTCAACCTGACAGTGGACCCATACTTTGACACCACATGCAAAGTTTGTTGTCCGGGGGACCTACGGCCAAGGAGCACCGATTTTTCAAAGCCGGGCACCCCTTCCATAGACTCCCATGTTAAACTGTAATTTCTCCGGTGATTTTGCGGACCTGGTACCAGCCGGTCCTAGTTCCCCTGGACCCCAACCTTGTCACACATGTAGCCCCACTCTTCATCTACAATTGTGCAAAGTTTGTTGTCCAGGGGACCTACGGCTGGGGAGCACCGATTTTTCAAAGCCGGGCACCCCTTCCATAGACTCTCATATTAAACGTCAGTCTAGTCACACAGCGCAGGAGATCAGGTAGGAAGATTGGACACAGTAAGGCATGGACACACTGAGGCATGGGCACAGTGACAGTGAGGCATGGGCACAGTGAGGCATGGGCACAGTGAGGCATGGACACAGTGAGGCATGGACACAGTGAGGCATGGACACAGTGAGGCATGGACACAGTGAGGCATGGACATGGATACAGTGAGGCAAAGTCAGGCACAGTGAGGAATGGAGATGGACACCCTAGGCTTATACTCGAGTCAATACGTTTTCCCAGTTTTTTGTGGTAAAATTAGGTGCCTCGGCTTATATTCGGGTCAGCTTATACTCAAGTATATTTGGTATGTAATTCTCTGCCAGACACTAAAACTATTCGCATATAGACTTATTTGTCATGGACAAATGGTTACTACAACAAGTGTCGGCCTCAAAAATTCATGAGATCACGTGGTCCGACCACACTGCCATATCCATAACGATAAATGAAAAGGGGTTCTCCCCTCCAATCTCCATCTGGTGTTGCAATGTCAGTCTCCCTCAGTAAACAACCCATTTGTGGTATGGAATGCCCATAAGGTGTTCATACGTGGCATTTTGATCAAACAAGGGGCTAGAGCAAAACAATGCTATAATCTCAAACTCAACATCATCACCTCAGAAATACGTAGATTAGAAGCTGTGAATAAACATAACCCCACACCAACTATCTTAAACTCCCCGTACAAGCTCAGGGAAGACCTCAGAATCCTCCTAACACAAAACTATGACAATCTCCTAAATTATCTAAAAGCACGTACATATGCTTGTAAACAAAGCTGGCAAATTCTTAGCCAACAGGGTTAAAACTGCAAAAACCAAATCCAGAATAGTGCATCTTCTCCATCCCTCCCTCAACCCCAAGATTACCAACCCCCAAGAGTTTGCTAACCATTTTGCTGAATATTATGGAGCTCTGTATAATATCTCTGAAAACAATCTCACCCCTCCCAACCCACTGTAGAGGGCGTTGAGGAATTTTTACACAAACTACACCTACCATCCCTATCTGACCTCCAATTAAAAGCCATTAATGACCTGTTTACCCCTAAAGAAATAGACCAAATCATAGGCACTCTTCCAAATGAAAAATCCCCAATTGGGAAGGCTTTTTCAACAAATACTAAAAAATATTTAGCACCACCCTATTCCCCATTTGAATAAAGTGTTTACTGAGACAGCATCTTCCTCTTCTTTCCCCCAGGAAATTCTTAAAGCATATGTCATCACTCTTCCTAAACCTGGGAAAGACCCTACTACACCAGCTAATTTTAGACCCATCTCATTATTAAATTCAAATTTACGCAAAATTTCTAGCAAAACGCTTAAGACATTATTCAGTTTTTCATTCAAAAAGACTAAATGGGGTTCATCAAGGGGAGACAGACCTCTGACGCAACTAGGAGAATACTGAATATTACACACTACGTGGAACGCTCACAAACGCTATCCTTTAAAATGATGATACTACCCCAAATTCTTTACTTTTTCAGATCACTCCCTATCCCCATACCAAATTACTATCTGAAAACCCTGCTGAGTATCCTTAGCAGATATGTGTGGCACAGCAAAAGAGCCCGATGCTCCCAATCCCACCTGGTTTCCCAATAGGAGGAGCAGGATTGGTGGGCATTTGAGACTATTACTAGGCTGTTCACATGGACCAACTAAAATTTTGGTTCTGCGACACTGACTTTCCACTGACAAAAATATAACTAGCATTAGCTCCTACTACCAACCTGCTCAACCTCCTCATCTGTGATTCCTGGAAACAATGGGACATTTCCAGACTACCACTACCATCCCAAGCATTAATTTTAGAATGGAGAGTAATGACCAAACTCTCCACTGAAAAGAAACGTAAGGGACCATTGTACTACCCCCTTCAAATCCTAGAAAACATTATCCCAATGAACTCCACTAAGTCTCTCTCCCTCCCAGGCATTAAATCAGTACATGATCAAATGCAGGATAACAGACCCAAAACAATTGACACCCTTATGGCAGAGTTCAAGCTCCCAGGGAATCCTATTTTACATGTGCACGTATCGTACACTTTTTATCCAAAAATTCTATTTCCATTATCCAGGTACCAGGCAACCTATGGGACTTTACTTCTCGTAAAAAATGTTGAAAAGTGGAATCTCCCTAATATATAATGCTATACAGAACAAAATTGTTTTCCAAAAAACAAACACGATGCTCAAGTGGGAATTGGATCTCCAAACACGATTCACCCCTAGTCAATGGCGCACAGTCATAACTTTTTTTTTTTACTAGTAATGGCAGCAATCTGGAATTTTTAGTGGGACTATGACATTGTGGCAGACAGATCGGACACTTCTGACACTTTTTTGGGACCATTGACATTTATACAGCGATCAGTTCTATAAAAAAGCACTGATTACTGTGTAAATGTCACTGGTAGGGAAGGGGTTAACACTAAGTGGCGATCAAGGGGTAAATGTGTTCCCTCATGTGTGTTTCTAACTGTGGGGGGATGGGACTGACTGGAGGAGGAGACAGATCGCTGTTCCTGATTAGTAGGAACAGCAGATCTGTCTCTGCTCTCCTGTCAGAACAGGGATCTGTGTGTTTATATAACACATCCCTGTTCTGGCTCTCGTGCCCACGATTGCGGGTGGCCAGCAGACATCGCAACCACCGGCCACACGCATGGGGTCACCCGCCGTGCAGCGGGCGTGCCTGCTATCGCCCTTAGAGGTGCAGACGTACACTTATGACAACTTGTGGGATCATGTCGGCAAGTGGTTAAAATGACTCACAGGTGGTATTATACCCCCCTACAGACTAGCAAAATTCTTCACATCAACATCCCCCCATTGCTGGTGCAACTGTAGCCAAGTAGGAAACCTTCTACACACTCTTTGGGAATGCCCCAGACTAACGAGTTTATGGTCACAGGTCTTTAAACTCATAGCCTTGATGTAAGGTACCTGTGATAGGTAGTGTCCGAAGTGGAACTTGTGTGCTGAGGATTCAGGCGAAAACGTAGTCAGGCAGATTAGGTTGGCAACAGATCAGGCAAAACGGTACACGATCGAAATCCAGAGAGTGGTCAGGCAGGCAAAGGTCATACACAAGCTGGCAGTGAAGTACAAAATCAGCAGGCTAGAGAGTAGTCAGGAATTCAGGCAAAAGTTCAACACGAAAATCAAGATCAAAAAGCAGTCACAACACCCAGGGAGCTATTCCACACAAACGGGCGCTGAGAGATAGCATCACTTCCTTTTTATGGGCTGCTTTGATAGAAAATTGTCCACAGCTGGCAGCAGGTGGGGATAGTGAGTCCAAGGTAATGCTTAATACTGAGAGGACATTTCCAAAAGTCTAGATCTGCTCCGTAGCACAACAGGTAAGGCTGCAGCTGTGGGACCAGGAAGATCCCGGTTCAAATACACCCAGGTACATGACAGGGCCCCCTCCCCAGCGGACCCCTCTGGGGGCCTACCGGGGCTTAGTGGGAAAGGAGGCATGGAAGTCTCGAATAAGAGAAGGGGCATGCAGATCTTTGGCTGGAACCCAGGAACGGTCTGTGACAGGATATCCCTTCCAATGAACCAGATACCGAAGGCCACGGCCCTGTCTTCTAGAATCAAGAATCTTGGAGATTTCAAACTCATTTTGTCCATCAACAAGAACAGGAGAAGTTAGCTGTTGCGTTCTGGAGTAGCGATTGAAAATTGCTTTTTTGAGGAGGGAAACGTGGAACACAGGATAAATCCGGAGAGAGGAGGGTAATTTCAACCGATAGGAGACTGGCCCGACTCGAGCAATAATTCTGTAAGGACCAATGAATCGAGGGCCCAATTTGTTAGAAGGTTGTTTCAGTCTCACATATTTGGTTGATAGCCAAACTCTGTCCCCCACCACATATGGAGGTATATGGCGTCTTCATTTGTTGGAAAAAAGTGCATACTTGCCTGCTGACTTCCATAGTAATAAGCAAATCTTTTTCCAATGTAGCAGAATATTTTTCACCCACTGATCTGCTGCTGGTATACCAGAAGGCTGAAGTAGGGGAAAAGTCCGAGGGTGATAGCCTAGGGCTGCGTAGAATGGTGTGGTATGAAGAGCACTGTGCCAACGGGAATTAATAGCGAACTCAGCTAAAGGCAAATACTCAGACCAGTTGGAGTGTAAGGTATTGACATAATGTCGAAGATAGGTTTCTAGGGTCTGGTTCATGCGTTCGGTTTGACCATCTGTTTGAGGGTGATGTGAGGTAGAGAGTGAAAGCGTTACTCCCAGTTTCTTGCAGAACGCTCTCCAGAATCGGGAAACAAACTGGGATCCGCGGTCTGAGACGACATTGGTAGGTATGCCATGATATCTCACAATATGGGAAAGGAAGAGAGTAGACAGTGCCTCCGCTGTAGGTAATCCCGGGAGCGGCACAAAATGAGACATTTTGGAAAAGTGATCCACTATGACCCATATAGCAGTCATGCCCTTGGACTTGGGTAAGTCTGTAATGAAGTCCATAGTCAAATGGGTCCAAGGCTGACGAGGTGCCGAAAGTGGTTGTAACAGTCCAGTAGGCAATGTACGGGGTACTTTATTAGCAGCACAAGTTGGACAGGCAGACACATAGTCAGTAACATCCCTTTTCATATGAGGCCACCAGACATGACGCTGCAAGGTCTTAAGAGTGATGGTGACACCAGGATGACCAGATAACACACCATCATGTGCCCAGAGGAGTACAGGTTTTCTGAGGCTAGGGGCTACGAACAGGCCACCTGGTGGTATCTTAAAGCCTTGGGGAACACGATTGTGGGTTTCTTGTAACTGTTGGGAAAGAGCCGTAGAGATCTGTGCGTCAATTTTGTGAGGTGGGATTATATACTGCTCGGTAGGTTGGTCTTCTTCAGAGGTAGCGAACTGTCTGGAAAGAGCATCGGCTTTCTTGTTTTTATGCCCAGGAACATAAGAAAGAACAAAATTAAAATGGGAGAAAAACAGAGCCCATCGAGCCTGATGTGAGTTCAAATGTCTTGCAGTCTGAAGATACAGTAGGTTTTTATGGTCAGTGAGGATAGAAAAAGGTTTGGGAGCCCCTTCCAGAAGATGTCGCCATTCAGACAATGCCAATTTGATGGCCAGTAGTTCTCGATTCCCAACATCGTAATTCATCTCCGCTGGAGAAAACTTTCTAGAAAAAAATGCTACTGGATGGATTCTACCGGACTTAGGCTGTCTCTGGGAGAGCACGGCACCTGCTCCTACCTCAGAGGCATCAACCTCAACTATGTACTGGAGATCGGGATTTGGATGCTGAAGAATTGGAGCTTTGCTGAACATGTCTTTTAATTGCTGGAAAGCCGATTCTGCTTCTGAGGACCATACCTTGCAATTTGTACCTTTCTTAGTCATAGCAGTAAGGGGGGCCGCAATGGAGGCAAAACCTTTTATGAAGCGTCTGTAGTAATTTGCAAACCCTAGAAAGCTTTGGAGCCCTCTTAAAGTGGTCGGTTGGGGCCATTGCAAGACAGCGGAAAGTTTTTGAGGGTCCATTTGGAAACCGACAGCACTTATAATGTATCCAAGGAAAGGAATACGGCTTTGATGGAAACTGCATTTCTCAATCTTCGCGTAAAGTAAAACTGTTGCTGAAATCATGAAAAATGTCATTCATGAAACGTTGGAAAACAGCAGGGGCGTTACACAACCCAAATGGCATAACCAGATATTCAAAATGTCCATTACGAGTGTTGAATGCTGTCTTCCACTCATCCCCGTCTTTAATTAGAATCAGAATATAAGCCCCTCGTAGGTCTAGCTTGGAGAAGATAACAGCCCCCTTAAGTACATCAAACAGTTCAAGAATGAGAGGCAAAGGGTAGGAGTCTTTTACGGTGATTTGATTTAACCCTCGATAGTCTATGCATGGTCAAAGACCCCCATCTTTTTTTTCAACAAAGAAAAAACCTGCCCCTACTGGAGAAGAAGAGGGTCGGATAAAACCTCTTTCCAAGTTGTCTTTTACGTATTCCTCCATGGATTTTTGTTCAGGCAAAGACAGGGGATAGGTCCTTCCTTTGGGAAGAGGTGCTCCAGGAATCAATTAAATTGCACAGTCAAAAGAACGATGTGGAGGTAAAATTTCTGCCTTTTGCTTGCAAAATACGTCTGCAAACGCATGGTATTCATGAGGCAAGGTAGGTGGGACGGCCACGGAAGCCAACATACAAGCAGAAAGTCTTTTGGGTTGAGACAAACAGTTTGAATGACAGAACGACCCCCAAGAGGTTAGTTCTCCATTTTCCCAATCAAAAGAAGGGTTATGCTGTTGTAACCATGGGTAACCAAGGATAACAGGCAGAAGTGGAGAATCAATAAGAGAAAAGACAACTTCCTCTTTGTGGAGTACGCCTACCTGAAGGGTGATTGTCATAGTCTCAAATTTTACAATGCCATCTCCCAAGGGTTGTCCATTCACGGTGGTGATGTTCAGGGGTCTAGATTTTGGAACAAATGGGATATTATTTTTTTTAGCAAAAGTGTAGTCTAAGAATATGCCAGCAGCTCCAGAATCCACAAAAGCCTCACAGGAGACAAGTTTAGAGGGTAAATGGATAATTGCAGGAATGGTAATCTTGGTCTTGGAGGATATACCTGTAAGGTCTAAGCCAGCTCCTCCAACACTGGTTAGACCCTGCCTTTTACTGGACGGGAAGGGCAGACAGATAATAAATGTCCTTTAAGTCCACAGTATAGACATAGGCCCAATGCACACCTCCTTTGTTTGTCAGACTCAGTTAGGTGGAGACGGCTTACATCCATGGGTTCCACAGGTGCCTGGGGTTCAACTGAGATCTCAGGTTCTGGCTGAGGTGGTGCTTGGAAGTTAGGGGCCAAACGGTAAACTGGCCTAGGAAACTTGCGAGTTCTAAGTCTCTCTTGGCACCTTTCATGATACCGGACATCCAGACGAACACAGAGCTCTATGAATTTCTCTAGGTCTTCTGGGGAATCCTTATAGACTAATTCGTCTTTGATGCGATCCGCAAGACCTTTTCGGAAGGCTGCACGTAATGCCCTTGAGTCCCAAGTAGTCTCAGCGGCAAGGGTACGAAACTCAATAGCATATTGTGCCATAGACCTGGTGCCTTGTTGCATGTCCAAGAGTGAGTACTCAGCTGCAGAAGCTCTATCTGGCTTGTCAAATACAGTCTGGAGAGAAGCCAGAAATTTGTCAGCATCTTGCAGCACAGGATCATTGCATTCCAGATAAGGAGAGACCCAGGCCAGGGCCTTCCCCTTTAACAAGGAAATTACAAAAGTCACTTTGGCAGACAAAGTGCTAAAGGTCCCAGGGTTGTTGCGGAAATGCAAACGGCAAACATTTAAAAAGCCTCTGCAGTCCTCAGTATCACCACCAAATTTGTCAGGCAAGGGAAGTTTCGGTGGTACAGAAGAGGCGGGTTGGATTGTAGCAGGAGTAGGATCCGGAGTCTGGACCGTTGCAGAGCAAGCAGGCAAACAGGATTTAAGCATAGTACAAAGTTCATCTAGCTTGGCGTCCACGGAAGAAAGATGCTGTTCATGAGCTCCAATCAATTGTCCCTGACGTGAAATCGCCTTAACAATCTCAGCAGGGTCCACTGTCATTGGGGCCCATTTGTAATGTAAGGTACCTGTGATAGGTAGTGTCCGAAGTGGAACTTGTGTGCTGAGGATTCAGGCCAAAACGTAGTCAGGCAGATTAGGTTGGCAACAGATCAGGCAAAACGGTACACGATCGAAATCCAGAGAGTGGTCAGGCAGGCAAAGGTCATACACAAGCTGGCAGTGAAGTACAAAATCAGCAGGCTAGAGAGTAGTCAGGAATTCAGGCAAAAGTTCAACATGAAAATCAAGATCAAAAAGCAGTCACAACACCCAGGGAGCTATTCCACACAAACGGGCGCTGAGAGATAGCATCACTTCCTTTTTATGGGCTGCTTTGATAGAAAATTGTCCACAGCTGGCAGCAGGTGGGGCTAGTGAGTCCAAGGTAATGCTTAATACTGAGAGGACATTTCCAAAAGTCTAGATCTGCTCCGTAGCACAACAGGTAAGGCTGCAGCTGTGGGACCAGGAAGATCTTGGTTCAAATACACCCAGGTACATGACACTCGATCACAGGCATTGCCCCCATGCCCTAGCCAAGCACTACTTAATATTGGGATTAAAATATACCCAACCTCCTCCAGAACTGTGGTTACCCATATATTGTTGGCGGCCCGCCAGATAGTGCTTCGAAAATGGAGATCTTATTTCCCCCAAATGCCTCTGAAGTGTTATCTTTGCTCCAACAAAATTACACTCATGAACACCTCCTAGCGTTACATTCTCTTACGGGCTATACTTTTAGCCAAAAAATTGGATTTATGGCCTAAAACCCCCACCTAAATCGGTCTGAATTAACCGAAGCAAGTATGCTACATCCCTATTACTCTGATTTTGCTTTATTATAAATGTGTTAGAACCATCATCAATTCTGGGTTCATCCCCTCCACATCACTCGGTTATCATACTAGGTACTGAATGTGGTTATATCGGCAATGTGTACCTCATTTCCATCCTTCTTTCTTTCTTTCTTATGTCCTTTTGTCTTTTACTTTTCTAGTTATCTACTGTTATACCCGACTAAATGCATCTCAATTTTATATTGTATATTATTTGTATTGTACTGAAATACCAATAAAAATTTATGGAGAAAAAATAAATAAAACAATTCTCAGCGGGAATGATTTTTTTCAATATCCAAATCTAAACACCAACCAAGAAAGTTTCAGAGATATAGATGAATACACATGACAATATCTAAACTTTGCTCTCATACATTGTATTAATGGGTTTAGTTCACATTGAATGAGATGTTAATTGCTAAAACATTATTTGCATCTTATTATAAAGAAGGTCATTTCTGATTACTACTATGCTAATGTAACATTAACAACTGAACCTAACTTTGGTAAGCTTAATCACCCCTGCCAAACCTTTTCACTCTTATTCCGTGGAATGAAAAATCTCTATTCTGAAATATAAATGTACTTTTATTATTTTATAAATTAGAGATTTTAAACAGCTTTGTGTTTACATTGAGTATAAAAAACAACTAAAATCATTCAATAACCACTTGACCTACAGGAGACGGCCCCCGCTTATGACCAGAGCATTTTTTTGCGATACGTTATTTTAACTGACAATCGTGCGGTCATGCAATACTGTACTCAAATAAAATTTCTATAATTTTTTTCCAACAAATAGAGCTTTCTTTTGATGGTATTCGATTACCTCTGCGTTTTAATTTTTTTTGCGCTATAAACCAAAAAAGACCGACAATTTTGAAAAAAATATATATATTTTTTACGTTCTGCTATAAAACATATCCAATAAAAACATTTTTAATCAAATTTCCTCATAAATGTAGGCCAATATGTGTTCTGCTACATATTTTTGGTAAAATAAATCACAATAACCATGTATTGAAAGTTATAGCGTTTCCAAACAATAGAAATTATACTGGAATTATTTTTTGTATACTAGTAATGGTGGCGATCAGCAACTTATAGCGGGACTTCAATATTGTGGCGGACATTCTGACACAAACTGACACTTTTGACACTTTGTGGGAACCAGTGACACTAAGATAGTGACCAATGCTAAAAATATGCACTGCCATTGCACTTTTTACACTGGCTTAGAAGGGATTAAACATTCAGGATGATCAAAGGGTAAATGTGTGCCTAGTCAGAGTTCTATTTACAGTGTGGGAGGTACTTTTACTAGGGCAAGACATGGATCCTTGTCTCTGCTTTTCAGGAACACAGGGTCCATGCCTTTCCTCCTGACAGAACGGCAATCTGCCTTGTATACATAGCCAGTGTTTGTTTGTAATATGTGTGGTACTTTTACCAAGGGAAGTGAGGGATTTTATTCCATGCTTTGCAGGGAAAGAAAATTCATCACTTCCCCCATGTCAGAACGGAACTCTGCCTTGTTTACATAGGCAGAGCTCCATTCTGTGTGTTTTCCTGATGTCTGGCAGGTGCAGGCGGACATCCATTGGCTGGCACCCGCTGATTGGCTTCTACTGTGACAAATCACAGCAGACGCAGGGCACCTTCTACCCATGTAGAATCACATACCGTATATACAGCATGTCACAAAAGTGAGTACACCCCTAAGTGAAAATGTCAGAATTGGGCCAAATTAGCAATTTTTCCTCCCTGGTGTCATTTGACTCGTTAGTGTTACAAGGTCTCAGGTGTGAATGGGGAGCAGGTGTGTTAAATTTGGTGTTATCGCTCTCACTCTCTCATACAGGTCACTGGAAGTTCAACATGGCACCTCATGGCAAAGAACTCTCTGCGAAAAAAAGAATTGTTGCTCTACATAATGATGGCCTAGGCTATAAGAAGATTGCCAAGACCCTGAAACTGAGCTGCAGCATGGTGGCCAAGAACATACAGCGATTTAACAGGACAGGTTCCACTCAGAACAGTCTTCCTTCCCGGGTTTACGGCCTCTGGCTACATGAGTGGGTGTGGGCGCAATGACATCACTGCACACGGAAGCCACCGTTTCTGGCACGGGCTCTGAAGGTCCGGCACTGTACGATGATATCATCAGCTTGAATATCTCCTAAACTGTGCAAGTTTAGGAGATATTCACAGTATCTACAAGTAAAGCCCTGTACACATGATCGGTTTTACCGATTAAAACAGTCCGATGGACTTTTTTCATCGGACAAACCGATTGTGTATGGGCCCCATCGGTCTTTTTTCCATCGGTGTTAAAAAATAGAACATGTTTTAAATTTATCCGATGGAAAAAAAAACAATAGCAAATTACTATCGTCTGTGGGGAACTCCATTGGATAAAAAACCCACGCATGCTCAGAATCAAGTCGACGCATGCTCAGAAGCATAGAACTTAATTTTATTGGCTCATCGGAGTGTTTTACGTCACCGCGTTTGTACCGGTCGGTTTTTTGACTGATGGTGTGTAGGCAAGACTGATGGAAGTCAGCTTCATCGGTTTTCCGATGGAAAAATCCATCGGTTTAAAAACCATAGGAAATCCGATCGTGTGTACAGGGCTTAAGCCTTGATATAGGCTTACCTGTCAGTACAAGTGGTAGTACGGAGTTTACTACCACTTTAAAATAATTCAGGGTGCTTAAATTCAGGCACTTTGTAAAATCCTCTGGCATACAATGAGTTAAGTTCAATGAGCTGCATGCCACTTCATGGACTTATCTCTTTTAGTTACATTTGACAGTTTTATGGAGCTCTAGGAGCACAGCTATTGCTACATTCCCTGGGCTCATACAACAGCAGCTCAGTCCACCCCTCCCCTCTACTGCCCATTCATAGGAGCCTTTGTATTTTGTGAATGAATGCACATAATACAAACCACTCTGTGATAGGACACGAGGAGGAAGAGGAGAGGAGAAAAGCAGACACAGAGGTTTCATGCAACTCTGCAGCTGCAGTAGCTAAAACCAGAAGGTTTCACTTTGGAGAACTACAACTATAGCAAAAGCTACATTCCCAGCACTCAGTAAAAATACAAATTGTAAATTAAAGAGATAAGTCCATAATGTGGCATGCCTCTCGTTTTACCTAACCAGTAGTAATATAGCACATTGTTCAAATCGGCTGAATTTCTGAAGTTCAGCTTTCAAGTGGTTGTAAACCTCAGACATGGAATATGAACAAAGCATATTCCTCTATATTGTGAGAATTAAGTGTCTGCTATCAGCATAAATAACTTCTGATGAGTTTTTCTTACACCAAGAGGAAAAAGAAGTGACAGTGGGAGCCAGCTCTGTTCCTATGTGCTGTGTGAAGGGGAGGGGGTGCCCTTTCCCTCCAATCAGCTCTCTGAGCTCTCTTTACTGACCTCTGCAGAGTGTAATTTCTGCTCTCCATCCTGTTTTTCTGACAGCTCTGACAAGCTTTATAAATTCAGTACTTTTAATGATGTAGAGAAGAGAAAACTGCAGATGGACAGGTACAACTAATGTGGGAGGATTTGTTTTATCTCTGTGTACAACCTGAAACCAGTCACTTCACTGGGTATGTGTAAGGGTTTACAACCACTTTTAATTGGTCATACATTAGTACATTTTGGACAAAAAAAATCAGTACATTTGATGACGAGTTTACAATCACTTTAGGTAAAATGAAGGATGGTGTCATCACAAGCAGTGTCTTAAATGTACACTTTAAACATGAGGTCTCACCAACTATATTAGCAGCATAAATAGCTGGACATTCTTCCACTGCCAAACAATACAACATTGCAAAGCCGCTAAGGACCCCTTCCCCAGGCTGCCGGAGAAAGGTACCCTCAGCCACTCCCAAATGTCACGTTTCGTTTGGTGCTGAATACACGTCCTTCTATTTATGCCGCTATTACAGTGTGCTGATGAGACTTCATGCTTCAACTTTTGGTGACAGGATCACTTTAGCAAGAGATTATATGAATACGATCGATCGCACAGAGCCTTGGGCAGTAGCATCGCTGTGACATATGTTCAAAATCTGCTACATTACTAGCACAGACAAAAACAATGGTGAATAACCATATGGAAATCTTTCATAGCAATTGATGGCATTTTAAACTATTGTTAACACTTTACAAGCACAAGATCTAAATTGTTTTGTTGACTCTTCATCATGTCGAATGAAAAATCGACTCATCTATAAACAGCCTTACTATATTACTATCAACTACCATCAACTAATTATCTGCCATGAACAATACATTTATTTCTCCTTGCCTTTGGTTTTATACATCAGCAGCTCCAGTAAATAAATAAATACAAACAATTAATAACGGGTTTCATGCACTGTAGACTACTGTTGAAGTTTGCAAATTCTTGTTGGAAAAACCCTGTTTTTGTTTCTGCTTTCTAAAGAAAAAAGATATATAGGCAAATCCTGAAAGATACTTACAGCCTATCTGAGTTAATGAGCTGTAAGATGTTTTTTGGCAGCAAATAACTTAAAGCTTACAGTCTCTCTTTATAATGCATGGACTTTATGAGTAGAGAGGTCCCTTAGGTATATTGTATAAAATTACTATATCAATGAATGAATGGTTGAATGAATTAATAGACCAGGTTACATGTACTGTAATTACTTATACAGCATGTCTTAAAAATACGGTACCTTTTTTTTCATTGCTAGGTTATGCTGTAGCAATACTCTATATTGTATTATGCCCTTGGTATTTTAGTTGGATTTATGCTCTTTTACTAACCTGACCAATCTGTAAATGAGGTTCTGTAACTTGCGGTAGTAAATAGATATCCGTTTGCTTATTGTAAATGAAAATAAGCTGCATTTTGTTGCAGTCATTGAATTCTTGCCTTTTCGAATGCAAATCCTGTTTGATCTAGGTGGATTATTTGAAGGAGCTAGGCAGGCAGAGCAATTGTGAGGGTTCTAATGTTAATAATTAAAATGAAAATGGTCCAACATCTTCCATAACATGTGGTATACTTAATAGCCATCAAGCTTAACCATGGAAGCTGCTTCATTTTAATGATGTGCACTTTTTATCATATATCATTCGGGTGCCTAGTTGGTTTTAAAACATTTATAGCAATTATTTCTAAGTCCACCTGTCGAATCTTGGGCTTTCAATTTTTAATTATGCAACTGCCTAGGGACATTTGATTGGGTTTAGTCTTACTTCTTTAAAAAGCAAATGAAATGAAATTTTGTAAAGTGATATCCCAAACCTGGCTGCAGCATGCTTTGAGAACCTGTAGTGTATCCGATATAAGGAATTAATAAGATATAAGTGTGTCGGCTGGTTAGGCAATGTTTGTTATATTTGAACCACAAGGCAGATTTAAAGCGGAGGTCCACCCAAATTTTTTTTTTTAAAAGCCAGCAACTACAAATACTACAGCTGCTGACTTTTAAAAAATTGACACTTACCTGTCCAGTGCACCCGCGATGTCGGCAGCCGAGGCCGAGCAATCGCTCGTCTCTCGGCTGCCCCCTCCACCATCCTCGGTGAGGGAATCAGGAAGTGGAGCATTGCGGCTTCACTGCCCGGTTCCCTACTGCGCATGCGTGAGTAGCGTGGCCCACCCTCACTGGTCCCCGCTCTCTCCTGGGACCAGGGTGTTTTTTCCAGGAGACAGCGGGGGGGGGGGCAGGAAGTGGCCTCACTCCCACAGGAGTCTATGCCTGGAAGTGGGTGCAAATACCTGTCTTAAACAGGTATCTTCACCCCCCTCCCCCCTGAAAGGTGCCAATTGTGACACTGGAGGGGGGGGAGGGTTCCGAAAAGCGGAAGTTCCATTTTTGGGTGCAACTCCGCTTTAAAGGGGTTCTCCATACTTTTTCTAGAATGCATAGAAAGCAGTATCAAGAACCATGATTTGAAGACTCAGATTTTTCAAGCAAAGAAACACAAAGAAAAAAAGGGACAATATAGACTACCATGGGTATATTTTGTGGGTGCATCTGCAGGTAAAGATTTTGAAAAATGTAAAGGTGTTCTGTGAGTGCTACTACATCCAAATGGCTAGACTATCCACTCTGCAACTGAGCACAACAGCTGGAAGAGAGACGTGTGAAAAAATATGCAACCTACACTTTAAACAAATAAGGAGAGACATTAAGTGTACCCCCAACAGGTCATGTTTTTGGAATTTCTCTTAGATAAAATAACTCTCCAAATTACCAAGCCATTGACTCTGATTTAAAGCACCTGTGCAAGATAAAGGAAAACCTGCAAACATGGCCTGATGGGGGTATTTGAGGACTGAGGTTGAGAACCACTGACATAGTTGATCTCACCATCTTGGTACTACTACTAAATTCCTAGTCATCATTATCTTCCATTGCTTCAGTACTCTCTAAATCTGGCCTTACACTGATAAAAATTTGACCAATTCAGCAGGGACCGGCTGAATTTCGGTCAGTGTGTGGCCATCCCTGCTTGGCAGAAGGTGATCATTTGATTGACTTCTGTAGAAAGGAGCATGTTGCAAAACTTTTATCATTCAGCTGCAGCCCCTGATCAGTGTATTATTATTATTATTTATTATTATTATTATTATTATTATTGTACAGGATTTGTATATCACTGACAGTTTACGCAGCGCTTTACAACATGAGGGTAGACCGTACAAATCTAATACTATTTAATACAGTGGGAATCAGAGGGCCCTGCTCGTTAGAGTTTACAATCTCAGAGGGAGGGTCAAGAGATACAAGAGATAATAACTGTGGTGGATGGGCTGATGGCGAAAATAGGGTGGGGGGGGGCAGATAGGCTTTTCTGAAAAGATGAGTTTTCAGGGATCGTCTGAAAGTGGACAGAGTAGGAGATAGTCAGACAGATTGAAAGAGGCGACAAGCTAGAGCTAGAGCTCTCTTTGGAGCTAGAGACCAGGAGGTCTTGGGAGGAACGAAGAGAAAGATTTGGTTGGTATTTTGATTAGCGATGTAGCTGGGGGCTAAGTTGTGGATGGCTTTTTAAGTTGTTGTTAGTATTTTGAATTTTATTTGTTAGGTGAGCGGAAGCCAGTGGAGGGATTGGCAAAGAGGGGTAGCAGACGTCGAGTGGTTTGTAAGGTGGTGTGAGGGGGTTAACTCGGCAGCGGGTGTGTGTGACCCCCGGGATGGGCTCCCCACACAAAACAGGCCCAGCAAACGGAGGTTGTGGTTTTCAAAATCAAAAAAAGGTGCGGTTTATTTTCTATTTACAGTGACAAAACACAGCAAAGCAAAAGAAACATAACCAAAATAAATCCTGGTCAAGTTGACCTCTGACTAAACATACAGGTTTCCTAACTAACAACTGGGATCAGCCTAGTGCTGTCCTAGTCCCTAAGTCCCTGGTTTTAAATGTCCAAGCAAATAGCCACACAGGCTTTTTCTCACCGCACAGGGGTTCACTCTTCCTAGACAGTCCACACAGGTCTGGTTCCAGGCATGAGCTAACATCTAATGAAGCTGGGAGTTCTTATAGAGGCCTAAATGAGCTGACAAGCTTCAGCTGGCCTCATCAACTCCCTGTCTGTACGACGCCCAGCCCTCTCCCTAGAGGTATGAGTCATCCATGAGCCCACTAGCCTTATACAACTCTCCACCTAGTTGTATAAGTCGGCGTAAAGCCTGAATCTGGGCGAAATATATCTACCCCCCTGGATGCAACCAGGTGACTTTACCTTCCTGCTGTCACATACCCCCCCCCTCTTGTTTTAACCTCGGGGTTGGAACACCAGCAATCAGGCATTCATGTACTCGAGACAAAGCATCCACATTCCCCATTTGAACGCCAGGGCGATGCTTTACTGTGAAGTTGAATTCCTGGAGGGCCAGGAACCACCTATTCACTCTTCTATTTGTTTCCTTGTTTTGAGCCATCCACTTTAACGGAGCGTGATCCGTAACCATGTCAAAGTGCCTACCTAGCAGGTAGTACCGAAGGGAATCTAGAGCCCACTTCACCGCTAAACACTCCTTTTCAACGGTGGCGTAATTTACCTCATGGGACTTCAACTTCCTGCTGAGGTAAATGACTGGATGCTCTTCCCCGTTCCAGACCTGGGACAATACTGCTCCTAACCCCACATCTGACGCATCACTTTGTACGACAAAGTCTTTAGAGAAGTCGGGTGAGTACAACACTGGCTGGCTACATAAGGCTTGTTTCAAGAATTGGAATGCTGCCTCAGCCTCGGGGGTCCATTTAATCATGACCGACCCTTTCCCCTTCGTCAGGTTGGTTAGGGGCACAGCCTTAGAAGCAAAGTGGGGAATGAATCGCCGATAATACCCAGCGATTCCCAGAAAGGCTCGTACCTGCTTCTTGCTGTTGGGACGTGGCCAACTCTGGATGGCCTCGACTTTGTTGAGTTGGGGTTTTATTACTCCCCTCCCAATGGTGTACCCAAGATATTTGGCCTCCTCCTGCCCAATGGTACACTTCTTGGGGTTAGCCGTAAACCCCGCTTCCCGAACAGAGTCCAGGACTGCTTGCACTTTTGGCAGATGTGAGGCCCAATCTGTGCTATGGACAATTACGTCATCCAGGTAAGCCGCAGCATACTTCCGATGGGGCCTCAGCATCTGGTCCATTTTCCGCTGGAATGTGGCCGGCGCATTCTGTAACCCGAACGGCATTCTTTTATATTGGAACGCCCCGTCTGGGGTTACAAATGCGGTTTTCTCTTTGGCCGACTTGGCCAGGGGGATTTGCCAATACCCTTTTGTGAGGTCAAGAGTCGTCATGTATCGGGCTGTTCCCAGCCGGTCGATCAACTCATCTATACGTGGCATGGGGTAGGTGTCAAATTTTGTAACTTTGTTCAACTGACGAAAATCGTTACAAAATCGCCAGCTCCCATCCGGTTTAGGCACCAACACGATGGGACTAGACCAATCACTTTGGGACTCCTCTATCACCCCTAAGTTCAGCATTTTCTGTACTTCCTCCCGTATTGCCTCCCGTCGAGCCTCTGGGATCCGATAGGGTTTTAACTTCACCCTTTCACCGGGCGGGGTAATGATGTCATGCTCTACCCCAGATGTTTGTCCCGGCAGCTCAGAGAATACCTCCTTGTTGCGAAGCACAAACTCCTTAACCTCCTGTTGTTGGGGTTGTGACAAGGTGGCTGCTATTCCAACCTCAGGAATCACGCAACCAGTTTGAGCTGGTGACCAAGTGTCTGCGACTAGGGACTCTCTATCCCTCCAGGCTTTCAACAGATTAACGTGATAGATCTGTTCGGGCTTTCGCCTTCCTGGTTGTCTGACCTTGTAATTCACTTTGCTCACTTTTTCCATTATCTCGTAGGGGCCTTGCCATTTGGCAAGGAATTTACTTTCAACCGTAGGGACAAGTACCAGTATCCTATCCCCCGGGGAAAAGGTACGGGTCTTGGCTCCACGGTTGTACACTCTCTGCTGTGCTAACTGCGCTTGGGCCAAATGTTCCTTCACGATGGGCATTACCTGTGCAATTCGGTCTTGCATCAGGGCGACATGCTCAATCACACTCCTGTGGGGAGAACTCTCACTTTCCCAAGTTTCCTTGGCAATATCCAACAGCCCTCTTGGGTGTCTCCCATACAGTAACTCAAAGGGGGAGAATCCCGTAGAGGATTGGGGCACCTCCCTAATAGCAAACATCAAATAAGGAAGTAAACAGTCCCAATCCTTTCCATCTCTATCCACCACTTTCTTCAACATTTGTTTTAGGGTTTTGTTGAATCTTTCAACCAGCCCATCGGTTTGGGGGTGATACACAGATGTACGTAATTGCGTCACTTTGAACAATTTACACAGCTCCTTCATAACCCGGGACATAAAGGGTGTACCTTGGTCCGTAAGCAGTTCTTTACAAATACCCACCCGGCTAAACACAAGAGGCAGTTCTTTACAAATACCCACCCGGCTAAACACTCTTTAGCTATGGTTTTGGCCGAGGTATTTCGGAGAGGGATCGCTTCTGGATAACGGGTGGCATAGTCCATTATAACTAATATGTACTGGTGCCCCCTAGCGGACTTGATTATAGGACCTACCAAATCCATGGCGATCCTCTCAAACGGGACCTCAATGATGGGTAGAGGGACCAGCGGGCTACGGAAATGTGGCATCGGGGCCAACCTCTGACACACAGGGCAGGAGGAACAATAATTTTCTACGTCCTTCATCACCCCCGGCCAATAGAATCTCTGTAATACCCTCTCTCGGGTTTTCTCTGTCCCCAGATGACCTCCAAGAATGTGCCCATGGGCCAACTCCAACACCAACTTCCTGTAAGGTTTGGGCACCACAAGCTGCTCAACGGTTTCTTCTGCCCTTTTTGCCACCCGATACAGTAGGTCCTTCTCTACGCTGAAGTATGGGTAAGTGCAGGTATTATCTGGGTTCACTAACTCGCCATCTATTTTCACTACGTTTTCCCGTGCCTTTATTAGGGCGGGGTCTTTCAACTGTTCTGTGGCAAAGTTTTCCCTGTGAACCTCAAGATCAGAAAACTCCACAGACGGTAGGTTTTCGTCTGAGGAGGTGGGCTCCTCTCCAGTTTCTTGAGTCTCCCCTGCCAATACTGATAAGGGAAATTCCGGAGAGTCCTCACCACTCTCAGGGGAGTTCTGGCTATCACATTCCTGGTACATAGGGGCACCAGTGAGGGGCTCAGGATCATCCCACAGTTCCCAGAACTTCGGAAAATCCCTTCCCACAATGGCGTCATGCGGTAACTGAGATACTAAGCCCACTGGATGAGAGAGGGTACCTTTGGGGGTCTCGAAACACACTGTAGTCACTGGATACTCTCGGGTGTCCCCATGCACACAAATAACAGCTACCTTGCTATTCCCAGAGACCTCTGTTTTAACTAACTCAGCCTTTATCAGGGTCACAAGGCTACCTGAATCCAGCAATACCACAACATTTCTACCATTAACACACATTTTGCATAAATGTTTCTCAGTTCCTCGAATGGCAGTGCATGCGACTGTCGCACACAGCGACTGACGTCTGCCCGTCAGAAAGTCACACTGCATGGGTTCCTCCACAACCGGGCAATTGGCTGCAATATGTCCCGCTTGCCGGCAGCGGTAGCAAACGATCCTTCTTGCCGCCTCTTGAGCCGCTGATTTCCCAGGCTGTTCTCGCCAAACTTGGGGTAGAGCTCCCACCCTCTCACTCTCTCCACCCTCACCCCTTGGAATCCTCTTATCCGCCCCTGGGGATGGTCTGGTCTTAGGGTGGAAAGTCCGAGTGTCTCTGGAAGAGGCCGTCAGGTTCTCTGTAGCCAAGTATTTCTCCACACGATCCACAAGACCATCGGCCGTCTCTGGGTCTCCATGGCTTACCCACTTTTGGATGGCAGTAGGAAGAGCTCTCAAAA
Organism: Rana muscosa; assembly: GCA_029206835.1. Classification (NCBI taxonomy): domain Eukaryota; kingdom Metazoa; phylum Chordata; class Amphibia; order Anura; family Ranidae; genus Rana; species Rana muscosa. The sequence goes on from CM055121.1 coordinate 184,126,821, forward strand.
ACCGATCCATTACAACACGTTCCACAATCTTTGGTGCGGACAAAGTCTCTGGCTGTAGCCACTTTCTGCTCAGGTGAATGAGATCATACATTTGAGACCTGGGGGGTTTTCCAAGCTGGAAAGTCCAGTTATGCACACGCTGAGCCCGGACAGCCTGGGTGACACCCAGCCTTGCCAATATTTCAGCTTTTAGCATCACATAGTCTTTTGCTTGGTTAGGCTCTAGGTCATAGTAAGCTTTCTGCGATTCACCAGTTAACAGAGGAGCCACCAGTCCAGCCTACTGCTCCTCAGGCCACTTTTCTCTTTCAGCGGTCCTTTCAAATGTGGTCAAAAATACCTCTGGGTCATCCTCTCCAGTCATTTTTGTCAATAAACGACTCACCCCAAAGGACGCGGTATTAGTGGGACGGCTTTCCTCACTGGTCTGCGGACGTTGCTGCATTACTGCTTCCATCTGTTGTTGTAGTCTCTGCTCTTGCTTCTGCAACAGGTCTATGAAGCAGGCCTCAGATTGCTGCTGGGCTCGTTGCTGAGCCTCCAGACTCTGTTGCAAAGTTGCGTTTGTCTGCTGCTGGGCTGCAAGGCTCCTTTGCAAACCTGCATTTGTCTGCTGTTGATTGGCATTTGCTAGAGCCAGCTGCTTCAGTATCTCCTCCATGCTGGCTTAAAAAAAAACTGCCCGCATTCTCCACCAACTGTGAGGGGGTTAACTCGGCAGCGGGTGTGTGTGACCCCCGGGATGGGCTCCCCACACAAAACAGGCCCAGCAAACGGTGGTTGTGGTTTTCAAAATCAAAAAAAGGTGCGGTTTATTTTCTATTTACAGTGACAAAACACAGCAAAGCAAAAGAAACATAACCAAAATAAATCCTGGTCAAGTTGACCTCTGACTAAACATACAGGTTTCCTAACTAACAACTGGGATCAGCCTAGTGCTGTCCTAGTCCCTAAGTCCCTGGTTTTAAATGTCCAAGCAAATAGCCACACAGGCTTTTTCTCACCGCACAGGGGTTCACTCTCCCTAGACAGTCCACACAGGTCTGGTTCCAGGCATGAGCTAACATCTAATGAAGCTGGGAGTTCTTATAGAGGCCTAAATGAGCTGACAAGCTTCAGCTGGCCTCATCAACTCCCTGTCTGTACGACGCCCAGCCCTCTCCCTAGAGGTATGAGTCATCCATGAGCCCACTAGCCTTATACAACTCTCCACCTAGTTGTATAAGTCGGCGTAAAGCCTGAATCTGGGCGAAATATATCTACCCCCCTGGATGCAACCAGGTGACTTTACCTTCCTGCTGTCACAGGTGGTAGTAGCAGAAAGGGTTTTGGGACTTTATTTGATAATTAAATCAATATTACCCCCATCCCGAATTTGTAGAAAAAAAAGGAAAGGGGAATGGGACTTTAAATGAAGCATGCAGCTGGAGAGCACAAAACAATGAAGTAGTAAAAATATTTTATCCCTTAATATAACTACATCAAAGCACAATGATACATTGTAGCTAGCAATCCATCTTATCTAAAATCGCATAAAATATTATTGGGTGGTACCCAAAAATTAAACACACATCTAAGCACCCAAACCACACATATGTGGAGATGACCTCTGACTGTAAACACATATAGGTGGCAATTGTAACTCAAGGCAGCATGTGCATTAATGATAGTCGCATCTGTAGCGCTACACGTTTCGTGACTGTTTGTCACTCATCAGGAGCAATGCGAAGGGGATATCTAAAAAGTATAAGGGTGAACAGTGAGTAACTGAAGACAAAGATAAGGGGAGGGGCAGTGATACAACCATCCCCCCATATATACTGTGGACTGCCTGTCCATATCTTACCCACAATGAAAGCAGGAAGGAATATATATATCGAGATTGGCTGTCCATGCATGCATGCTTCCATCCCTAATTCATAGTAGCAGGAAGGGTTTTGGGACTTTATATGAGGCCTTTGATAATTAAATCAAGATTACCTCCATCCCTGGTTTGTAGACAAAAAAGGAAAGGGGAGTGGGACTTTAAATGAAGCATGCAGCTGGAGAGCACAAAAAAATGAAGTAGTAAAAATATTTTATTCCATAATATAACATACATAAATTACATCAAAGCATGATGTGGAGATGACCTCTGACTGTAAACACATATAGGTGGCATTTGTTACTCAAGGCAGTGTGTGCGTTAATGATAGTCACATCTGTAGCTCTACACGTTTCGTGACTGCCTGTCACTCATCAGGAGCAATGGGTGGTGGAGCCTGGCAGCAGCATTCATGATGGACTGAAGAGGGGGATAGCCTATTTAACCCCTTCAGCCCCGGAAGGATTTACCCCCTTAATGACCAGGCCATTATTTGCAATACGGCACTGCGTCGCTTTAACTGACAATTGCGCGGTCATGCGATGTTGTACCCAAACAAAATTGATTTCCTTTCTTCCCCACAAATAGAGCTTTCTTTTGGTTGTATTTGATCACCTCTGCGGTTTTTATTTTTTGCGCTTAAAAAAAAGGGAGACTACTTTGAAAAAAAAACAATATGTTTTACTTTTTGCTATAAAACAAATCCCAAAAAAAATATATATATAAAAACTAATTTATCCGTTTAGGCAAGTATGTATTCTGCTACATATTTTTGGTAAAAAATGTATAAAAAAATTGCAATTAGCGTAAATTGATTGGTTTGCGCAAAGGTTATCGCTTCTACAAAATAGGGGACAGATTTATGGACTTCCTATTTATTTATTTTTTGCTGGTAATGGTGGTGATCTGCGATTTTTAGCGGGTCTGCGACAATGCGGCGGACAAATCTGACCCCAAGTGACACTTTTTGGGGACCAGTGACATTATTACAGTGATCAGTGCTAAAAAAATGCATTGATCAATGTATAAAGGACACTGGCAGGGAAGGGGTTAACACTAGGAGGCGATCAAGGAGTTAACTGTGTTCCCTGGATGTGTTTAAATTGTGTGGAGGCTGGGCTCACTGGGACAACAATCGCTGTTCCTGATCACTAGGAACAGCAGATCTCCATGTTGTCCCCTGTCAGAACAGGGATCCGCTCGCCCACAGTATCTACAGGTACGTCGTTTCGTGCAATGAGGCCACCCTGCCGTAGTATATGTCTCAAAATGGTTAAAGGTAAGCCAATAAGGAGGGAGTTGGAGTGGCTGAGGTGAGAGATGACCAGGGAGTGGATTAGAAGCTTTGTGGCGTCATTGGTTAGGAAGTAGTGTATCTCAGAGATTTTGCGGAGGTTGAGGTGGCAAGCTTTGGACAGTGATTGGATGTGGGCCTGAAAGGATAGTTCAGAGTCAGTATACAATGTACTAGCAGGGGGATTCCTCCATCCTTGTTTGTGTGGTTTGGGGAATCTGTTGTTTGCTGGCTGAACAAAAAAAATATAATAAATAAAATAAAAAAATAACCCTCTATGGCCAGCTTTAGTCATGGACTAGTATCATGATTATTATATGATAGATAAGGAGATCACAGTGACTTTCCTAATTTGGAAACTTGCTCTAAGTCAGTATCTCAGACAGTATTATTGTCAAAGACATCACCCATGATATTTCTCTCAGTACGAGGATTTTGTTTGTGTGCTTCTCTTCCCTATAAGTCAATGGGAATACAGAAGTAGCTTGAAGTGGGTTATTGCAGCTTAGAAGGTGGCAAAACGCACTTGTCCTTCGACATTGAATGATCTCAAAAGTGAATCAAAGTCAAATGCATCTGAAATACAGGCTGAATGCAACAGAAACAACCTAAATGTGCCCATTGACAAAAGCCCTTAAGAATAAAAATGCCTTCCAAATGAATGATCATTTTTATTATTTGCAATGTTATCATGGTTACACCTACAACATAGTACAATAAAACCTTGGTTTGAGAGTAACTTGGTTTGAGAGCGTTTTGCAAGACAAGCAACATTTTTAAATAAATTTTGATTTGATATACAAGCGATGTCTTGATATACAAGTAGTGTCATGTCACAACTGAGTATAAAAGAGAAGAGAAGCGCCTCTAAGTGCAGCAATATGGGTACTGTGACAGCAGGAAGGTAAAGTCACCTGGTTGCATCCAGGGGGGTAGATATATTTTGCCCAGATTCAGGCTTTACACCGACTTATACAACTAGGTGGAGAGTTGTATAAGCCCAGCTGAGGCTAGTCGGCTCATGGATGACTCATACCTCTAGGGAGAGTGTGGGGCGTCGTGCAGACAGGGAGTTGATGAGACCAGCTGAAGCTTGTCAGCTCATTTAGGCCTCTATAAGAACTCCCAGCTTCATTAGATGTTAGCTCATGCCTGGACCCAGACCTGTGTGGACTGTCTAGGGAGAGTGAACCCCTGTGCGGTGAGACAAAGCCTGTGTGGCTATTTGCTTGGACATTTAAAACCAGGGACTTAGGGACTAGGACAGCACTAGGCTGATCCCAGTCGTTAGTTAGGAAACCTGTATGTTTAGTCAGAGGTCAAGTTGACCAGGATTTATTTTGTTTATGTTTCTTTTGCTTTGCTGTGTTTTTGTCACTGTAAATAGAAAATAAACCGCACCTTTTTGATTTTGAAAACCACAACCTCCGTTTGCTGGGCCTGTTTTTGTGTGGGGAGCCCATCTCGGGGGTCACACACACCCGCTGCCGAGCTAACCCCCTCACAGTTGGTGGAGAACCAGTGGCAGTTTTTTTTTAAGCCAGCATGGAGGAGATACTGAAGCAGCTGGCTCTAGCAAATGCCAATCAACAGCAGACAAATGCAGGTTTGCAAAAGAGCCTTGCAGCTCAACAACAGAACTTCGCAGCCCAGCAGCAAGCTCATCAACAGAGCCTTGCAGCCCAGCAGCAGACAAACGCAACTTTGCAACAGAGTCTGGAGGCTCAGCAACAAGCCCAGCAGCAATCTGAGGCCCGCTTCATAGACCTGTTGCAGAAGCAAGAGCAGAGACTACAACAACAGATGGAAGCAGCAATGCAGCAACGTCCGCAGACCAGTGAGGAAAGCCGTCCCACTAATACCGCGTCCTTTGGGGTGAGTCGTTTATTGACAAAAATGACTGGAGAGGATGATCCAGAGGTATTTTTGACCACATTTGAAAGGACCGCTGAAAGAGAAAAGTGGCCTGAGGAGCAGTGGGCTGGACTGGTGGCTCCTCTGTTAACTGGTGAATCGCAGAAAGCTTACTATGACCTAGAGCCTAACCAACCAAAAGACTATGTGATGCTAAAAGCTGAAATATTGGCAAGGCTGGGTGTCACCCAGGCTGTCCGGGCTCAGCGTGTGCATAACTGGACTTTCCAGCTTGGAAAACCCCCCAGGTCTCAAATGTAGGATCTCATTCACCTGAGCAGAAAGTGGCTACAGCCAGAGACTTTGTCCGCACCAAAGATTGTGGAACGTGTTGTAATGGATCGGTTTTTGAGAGCTCTTCCTACTGCCATCCAAAAGTGGGTAAGCCATGGAGACCCAGAGACGGCCGATGGTCTTGTGGATCGTGTGGAGAAATACTTGGCTACAGAGAACCTGACGGCCTCTTCCAGAGACACTCGGTCTTTCCACCCTAAGACCAGACCATCCCCAGGGGCGGATAAGAGGATTCCAAGGGGTGAGGGTGGAGAGAGTGAGAGGGTGGGAGCTCTACCCCAAGTTTGGCGAGAACAGCCTGGGAAATCAGCGGCTCAAGAGGCTGCAAGAAGGATCGTTTGCTACCGCTGCCGGCAAGCGGGACATATTGCAGCCAATTGCCCGGTTGTTGAGGAACCCATGCAGTGTGACTTTCTGACGGGCAGACGTCAGTCGCTGTGTGCAACAGTCGCATGCACTGCCATTCGAGGAACTGAGAAACATTTATGCAAAATGTGTGTTAATGGTAGAAATGTTGTGGTATTGCTGGATTCAGGTAGCCTTGTGACCCTGATAAAGGCTGAGTTAGTTAAAACAGAGGTCTCTGGGAATAGCAAGGTAGCTGTTATTTGTGTGCATGGGGACACCCGAGAGTATCCAGTGACTACAGTGTGTTTCGAGACCCCCAAAGGTACCCTCTCTCATCCAGTGGGCTTAGTATCTCAGTTACCGCATGACGCCATTGTGGGAAGGGATTTTCCGAAGTTCTGGGAACTGTGGGATGATCCTGAGCCCCCCACTGGTGCCCCTATGTACCAGGAATGTGATAGCCAGAACTCCCCTGAGAGTGGTGAGGACTCTCCGGAATTTCCCTTATCAGTATTGGCAGGGGAGACTCAAGAAACTGGAGAGGAGCCCACCTCCTCAGACGAAAACCTACCGTCTGTGGAGTTTTCTGATCTTGAGGTTCACAGGGAAAACTTTGCCACAGAACAGTTGAAAGACCCCGCCCTAATAAAGGCACGGGAAAACGTAGTGAAAATAGATGGCGAGTTAGTGAACCCAGATAATACCTGCACTTACCCATACTTCAGCGTAGAGAAGGACCTACTGTATCGGGTGGCAAAAAGGGCAGAAGAAACCGTTGAGCAGCTTGTGGTGCCCAAACCTTACAGGAAGTTGGTGTTGGAGTTGGCCCATGGGCACATTCTTGGAGGTCATCTGGGGACAGAGAAAACCCGAGAGAGGGTATTACAGAGATTCTATTGGCCGGGGGTGATGAAGGACATAGAAAATTATTGTTCCTCCTGCCCTGTGTGTCAGAGGTCGGCCCCGATGCCACATTTCCGTAGCCCACTGGTCCCTCTACCCATCATTGAGGTCCCGTTTGAGAGGATCGCCATGGATTTGGTAGGTCCTATAATCAAGTCCACTAGGGGGCACCAGTACATATTAGTTATAATGGACTATGCCACCCGTTATCCAGAAGCGATCCCTCTCCGAAATACCTCGGCCAAAACCATAGCCAAAGAGCTATCTCTTGTGTTTAGCCGGGTGGGTATTTGTAAAGAACTGCTTACGGACCAAGGTACACCCTTTATGTCCCGGGTTATGAAGGAGCTGTGTAAATTGTTCAAAGTGACGCAATTACGTACATCTGTGTATCACCCCCAAACCGATGGGCTGGTTGAAAGGTTCAACAAAACCCTAAAACAAATGTTGAAGAAAGTGGTGGATAGAGATGGAAAGGATTGGGACTGTCTACTTCCTTATCTGATGTTTGCTATTAGGGAGGTGCCCCAATCCTCTACGGGATTCTCCCCCTTTGAGTTACTGTATGGGAGACACCCAAGAGGGCTGTTGGATATTGCCAAGGAAACTTGGGAAAGTGAGAGTTCTCCCCACAGGAGTGTGATTGAGCATGTCGCCCTGATGCAAGACCGAATTGCACAGGTAATGCCCATCGTGAAGGAACATTTGGCCCAAGCGCAGTTAGCACAGCAGAGAGTGTACAACCATGGAGCCAAGACCCGTACCTTTTCCCCGGGGGATAGGATACTGGTACTTGTCCCTACGGTTGAAAGTAAATTCCTTGCCAAATGGCAAGGCCCCTACGAGATAATGGAAAAAGTGAGCGAAGTGAATTACAAGGTCAGACAACCAGGAAGGCGAAAGCCCGAACAGATCTATCACGTTAATCTGTTGAAAGCCTGGAGGGATAGAGAGTCCCTAGTCGCAGACACTTGGTCACCAGCTCAAACTGGTTGCGTGATTCCTGAGGTTGGAATAGCAGCCACCTTGTCACAACCCCAACAACAGGAGGTTAAGGAGTTTGTGCTTCGCAACAAGGAGGTATTCTCTGAGCTGCCGGGACAAACATCTGGGGTAGAGCATGACATCATTACCCCGCCCGGTGAAAGGGTGAAGTTAAAACCCTATCGGATCCCAGAGGCCCGACGGGAGGCAATACGGGAGGAAGTACAGAAAATGCTGAACTTAGGGGTGATAGAGGAGTCCCAAAGTGATTGGTCTAGTCCCATTGTGTTGGTGCCTAAACCGGATGGGAGCTGGCGATTTTGTAACGATTTTCGTCAGTTGAACAAAGTTACAAAATTTGACACCTACCCCATGCCACGTATAGATGAGTTGATCGACCGGCTGGGAACAGCCCGATACATGACGACTCTTGACCTCACAAAAGGGTATTGGCAAATCCCCCTGGCCAAGTCGGCCAAAGAGAAAACCGCATTTTCAGCCAGTGTTGTACTCACCCGACTTCTCTAAAGACTTTGTCGTACAAAGTGATGCGTCAGATGTGGGGTTAGGAGCAGTATTGTCCCAGGTCTGGAACGGGGAAGAGCACCCAGTCATTTACCTCAGCAGGAAGTTGAAGTCCCATGAGGTAAATTACGCCACCGTTGAAAAGGAGTGTTTAGCGGTGAAGTGGGCTCTAGATTCCCTTCGGTACTACCTGCTAGGTAGGCACTTTGACATGGTTACGGATCACGCTCCGTTAAAGTGGATGGCTCAAAACAAGGAAACAAATAGAAGAGTGAATAGGTGGTTCCTGGCCCTCCAGGAATTCAACTTCACAGTAAAGCATCGCCCTGGCGTTCAAATGGGGAATGTGGATGCTTTGTCTCGAGTACATGAATGCCTGATTGCTGGTGTTCCAACCCCGAGGTTAAAACAAGAGGGGGGGGTATGTGACAGCAGGAAGGTAAAGTCACCTGGTTGCATCCAGGGGGGTAGATATATTTCGCCCAGATTCAGGCTTTACGCCGACTTATACAACTAGGTGGAGAGTTGTATAAGCCCAGCTGAGGCTAGTCGGCTCATGGATGACTCATACCTCTAGGGAGAGTGTGGGGCGTCGTGCAGACAGGGAGTTGATGAGACCAGCTGAAGCTTGTCAGCTCATTTAGGCCTCTATAAGAACTCCCAGCTTCATTAGATGTTAGCTCATGCCTGGACCCAGACCTGTGTGGACTGTCTAGGGAGAGTGAACCCCTGTGCGGTGAGACAAAGCCTGTGTGGCTATTTGCTTGGACATTTAAAACCAGGGACTTAGGGACTAGGACAGCACTAGGCTGATCCCAGTCGTTAGTTAGGAAACCTGTATGTTTAGTCAGAGGTCAAGTTGACCAGGATTTATTTTGTTTATGTTTCTTTTGCTTTGCTGTGTTTTTGTCACTGTAAATAGAAAATAAACCGCACCTTTTTGATTTTGAAAACCACAACCTCCGTTTGCTGGGCCTGTTTTTGTGTGGGGAGCCCATCTCGGGGGTCACACACACCCGCTGCCGAGCTAACCCCCTCACAGTACATTTAATGAAGGTACAACATTTAGCAACATATTTCTACACTAAGAGCCGGTTCACAGTACCGCAACTTGGGATCCGACTTGTGTCACCCCAAGTCGTGCGACATGAGAAAGTACATGTTAGTCAATGACAGCCATCTTAATGTACACTACTAAAGTCGCTCCGACTTCAGATAAGGTTCCTGTACTACTTCAAGGCGACTTCTAGGCGACTTGTACCCATTGATTTCAATGGAAGTCGCCTCCATGCCGGATCCCCTGTCTTAACTGAAGCAACTTTCCAGGAAGTGAAAATAGTTTTCTAAGGCAAACCCCTCCCTCCCACAGAGCTGATTATTATGTGATTGGCCACTGGCAAAGTCACCTGTCCTGGAGGCGACTTGAAGTCGCCCCAAGTCGCGCTGTGGTTCGCGCTCAAGTCGTGTCCAAGTCGCCTCGCAAAGTTGCGCACAAAGTCGTGTTGCCCCTGTGTGAACCGGCTCTTAGAGGCACCTCTCTTCTCTTTTATACTCTGTAGCTCCTGCTGGATTTTGCTTCTAATCCCCTTGTGGATGGACATTTTATGGTTACACAAGCTGGTCACATTGCTATAATCTTTTTATATGGACTATAAACTGATGGACCTATGAATAAATGGTTGTGGAACAAATCATTTTAGTTCCCATTATTTCTTATGGGGAAATTCACTTTGATATACAAGTGCTTTGGATTACAAGCATGTTTCCGGAACGAATTGTGCTCGCAATCCAAGGTTTTACTGTATAGTTTTACTAATAGCTGTAAAATTCAAACAACTGTTGGCAGATGTATTTACAGGTAATTAAAAACAAAGGTGCAAACAATTTGGCAAAGTGCACTAGGTAACACAGTAAGTAGAACAAGGGTATAATACAGATAAACAAAACAAAGCATGAACAAGGCTAGCTACAAGCCGATTGAATAGAGACGCCTATCTATAGCTGGGTATACTCATATCGAAATGTGTCCGTCTCAGCAGGAACTGGCCGAATTTCGATCTGTGTGTACCTCTCACTGTTCAACCGAAGCTGATTGTTAGCCCAGCTTCTGTCAAATGGTCCTGCTGGAAAACCAGCATTCGATCAGCGTATGCAGTCAATGGCTGCAGCACTGTTCAGTGTATTCTGACGGGGGGGGAGTCTGCGCTATTTGAATACAATAGTGCACCAGGAGAAATTCCTGCATTCACATCATTTGTGCATATATTTTATGCACTGCAGCTCACTGAATCACCTGCCTGCCTGACAGTATATTAGAAAAAGTACACGGGGCGTGGCCTAGACGCAATGTGAGAAGGTCGCAGCTAGCAGGAGCTCCGACGAACGAGGTGACTTGCCGCCTTCCCACAGGGCTATATTGCACTCTTTTGCTTATTATTCTCGCCCTGCACCCCTGTGGGAACATCAGGTGCATGCCTTCACGGAAAAAAACACCGAAACCCAAGCCACAGAGGTCCCTCACCGCTTACCTCCTTCGCACCTCTGAGAAGTCAGGCATGGCTAAAGATGGCGCCCATGCACAACGTGGTCCCCAGTCGCCGGTAGAGTCTCCAGAGGCTTCAGCTTCATCCCCTGGAGACGGTGAGTGTCACACTCAGCTCACCAAGGCTGACCTGGAGGACAGCCTTTCCTCCATGTACGAAAAACTAGCTGAGAAGTTCCAGAGGGAATTACATAAAGCAACGAACACACTCTCATTGGAAATTACTACCCTGGGTGGCCGCACCGATCTCTTAGAAACGAAGCACGACGAGTTAGCCTTGGCGCACGCCGATCTTCGAAAGGACTATGAGGCACTGGCGGACAATTTCCAACTAGTACAATCGCAGGTCGAGGATCTCGACAACCGTAATAGGAGAAACAACCTCAGATTGCGAGGTGTCCCAGAAACGGTCGTGGACCTCCCTGCCGCAGCCTCTAAGCTATTCCTCAGCCTCCTTCCCTCTGCACCTCCTACGGCGTTTGTTTGTGACCGGATCCACAGGGCCTTGCGTCCTAAGCCCCCTGCAGAAAAACCACCACGCGACATAATCCTGTGTCTTAAAGACTATTTAATCAAGGAGGACATTCTCCGCGCGGCTAGAAATGCTGCGGCCGTTGATTTAGATGGGGTGAGGATTCAGGTTTTCCCTGATGTCTCGCAGGCGACCCTGGACCGCAGACGTCGGATGAAGGAGGTCACGTCTGTCCTTCAGTCTGCTCATATACGCTACAGATGGGGCTTCCCATTCAAGCTCTCTGTCCCTCACAACGGAACCACTTACAATGCCTATAATGTCACGGAAGGGAAGGAGATACTGATCAAACTGGGCCTTTTGGAACCTGAGGCCGTAAACCGCAGACCCCCCACCCCAGGACCTAACCCGATCTGGAACACCCCTTCACGAAGGAACCAAGGCAGATGGCGCCAACCGTTCCGTGATCAGCCTGCCTAGCGGTTCACGAACAGAACTTCTTCGGAGGCTTCCAAGGCACCTGTTTCCAGTCAGGTATGATTTCCCCTTATTTGAGCTCAGCTCCCGAGCCAGGCCAGAGACTCTGTTGCTACGGTCACATTATCCCCTATTTTCTGCTGCTTGAACCCAGGCCCGATTGGTGGCAGCGTTTCCCCCATCACCAGGAAGCCTGCTTCACTGACTATGCATAGACCTAACTGCACCGGTCTCCAAGCAGAAACGACTTTCCCTTGTTTCAGTTCATTGCCCGTACCAGACTGGAAACACTGCAGGAACTGTTCAACTACCCCCCTGTTTTGTGCTGTTTAAGCCCGGGCCCTCCCGGTGGATGCTCTACCCCCGGTATCCGATCGATCCAATCCCCTCCGGTTGGAGGGCTCGCATCAGTAGCTCTCTTTTTTGCTGTGGTTTTTCTTTTGCCCCGACACGCTCTGAGGCGGTATGTCTCCTCTCGTTCACTGTCCCCCCCCCTGCTGACTCTGGGACCGGGGCCGCTGTGAGGTTCAGGGAGATGTGTATTTTATGGTCCCCCTGTTCGTCGCTGCGTCCCTCTCGGAGTCCTTCGGTTGGTATAGGACTATATAGTCCAATGGAAAAGTTTTTTTGGTCATTAGGAAAGTTCTCCTCTGACCCCCATGCTCATACGTGGTTTGTGAGTACTTTTGTTTTAGGTTTTAGTTGTTTGTTTCAGACCTTTGCATTCTACCTTGAAATGTCATTCATATTGCTTATATCTCATGCTATTGATCAGACGCTTGATTTTACTGCCCAGAGACATGTATGCATTGTTAGAGATAAGATGGTGGCTCAAATGGCTATTCCACGGGGTTTCCCTACCCGCATACCCTCCCTCAATCCCGGTGCCCCCTCCCTGTTAGTTTATGATGGCCCTTAAGATCATTTCTCATAATGTCCAGGGCTTTAACCTGCCCCAAAAACGTCGGAAGGCCTTCAGACACTACAAAAGCCTTGGAGCGGACATACTCCTGCTACAGGAGACCCATTTCTCCAATCTAAACCACCCAAAGTATTTTGATCGATCCTTCAAGCAATTTTTTTGTACCTCTCACCTCAACAAAACCCGTGGAGTAGCCATTTTTATTAGGAACTCGGCTTTCTTTGAGGTCGGGCACGTATATAGAGACCCGGGTAGCAGGTTTATAATCCTGCAAGGCAAAATTCAGAACCGAGCAGTTACTATTGCTTCGATATATGCCCCTAACGAGGCACACGCCTCCTTCTTTAGGCAATTTTTTTTGGTCTTGGAGAGATTCCTCTCACCCCATTTGATAATAGGCGGAGATTTTAATCTCGCTGCCAATCCGAGCTTGGATAGGAGCAGGAGTACCCCCGCCACTAAAGCATTTCCCAAAACCCTGACTAGTAGCCTGAACTCCCTACAGCTTATTGACACGTGGCGAGCTCATAATATCGGCTGTAGATCCTACACGTTTTACTCGAATCCCCATGACAGTTATGCCCGCTTGGACTATATCTTTAGCTCCCCCACGGTCCTAGCTAACTCCTCCGGGGCTGATATTCATGTTTGCCCCTGGTCTGACCATCACATGGTTGAGTTCACGATCTACGGGATGGGCCTCAAACCCACGACCTACTCCTGGAGATTGAATGATTCGCTTCTCACTGACTCCTCCACGGTTGAGGCGCTCACAGCCAGGCTCCAGGAGTACTTTGTGGATAATCATCTACCCGACACCTCACCGAGCACTCTGTGGACTGCCCATAAGGCAGTCATGAGGGGCAACCTCATTGACATAGCCTCCAAACGGAACAGAGCTAAATTATCTGAACTTCGTGTGCTCACAAGAGCCCTAGATAGCCTTTATAACCAATATAATCAGGATCCCTCCTCGGCTCTCCTCCAACAAATTCACAGCAAAAAACAATCTTTGGACCTCCTGCTTTCAGAAGGTACAGAAAAGGCCTTGAGGTGGGCTAAAGCTAAATTCATGCTACATAGTAATGCAGCATCTGCTATGTTTGCAAGGAAATTAAACCAGGCCACAAAACCCACACATAACTATAGACTTCGAAACTCTGCTGGGGTACTGGTCTCTCACCCTAATGATGTTATGGACATATTTGTAGATTACTATAAGAACCTGTTCAAAATGTCTCACCCGACCTCTGACCCTTCCACGCAGTCTTGGTTCTCAGATCTGGCCCTACCCACTCTAACTGACCAGCAATTAGAGGCCCTGAATGCCCCGTGTACGGTGTTAGAAATACAGACCATTATCAAATCACTCAAGTCCTCAACTGCCCCTGGCCCAGATGGCTACTCCACCTCCTATTACAAGAAATTTGCCCATATATTATCCCCTCATTTGACCTCCCTTTATAACCATGTCTTAAAAGGAAATGACTTTCCAGCTGAGATGCTACTGGCCAACATGTCTCTTATCCCCAAACCCCACAAAGATCATTCATTGCCCCAGAACTTCCGCCCGATATCGGTAATCAACAATGATTTAAAAATCTTTGGCAGATTGCTAGCAGACAGACTAGCTTCTGTGATCACCACTTTGATCTCCCCTGACCAGACGGGGTTTGTCCCTGGTAGGCAGATCACTGATAATATCCGCCTGGTCACTAATATAATACAAGACGCCAACCTACATTCCAAACAAACTCTCCTTCTTAGCCTAGATGTACACAAGGCATTTGACAGCGTTAGCTGGTCCTATCTCGATCACTTATTGCCCAAATTTGGCATCGCCGGAGACTTTATGCACGGGTTTCATGCCTTGTATAGAGACCCACAAACGCGCATTAAACTACCGGGCAACAATTCTCCATTTTTTCCCCTCCAGAAGGGCACTAGGCAAGGATGCCCATTATCCCCCCTCCTTTTTGCTCTGGCCATAGAGCCCCTGTCCCGCGCCATAACAAATAATGTAAATATCAACGGATATCGTAAAGGCCCTGATGAATTTAAACTCAGCCTATACGCTGATGACGTACTCCTGTTTCTGACCAACCCACTCATAGCACTCCCGAATCTCACATCCTTATTAGACTCATTTCACCTAATTTCGGGGCTAGGTGTTAATTTAGCTAAGTGCTCGGCCATGCCAATCAATATACCTCCTATTCTTGCATCCTCATTGAGGCAACACTTTGCATTTACTTGGTGCACAGACACCTTTCGCTACTTAGGGATACAGCTTACTCCTACTTTCCAATCCCTGTTCCAGGTCAACTATCACCCTATAGTCTCTCATGTCAAGTCCCTGCTTAAGACCTGGGATAAATATCACGTCTCCTTTCTGGGTAGGGTCACAGCCATAAAAATGGCCATTTTGCCTAAGTTACTATTCTTCTTCAGGGCCCTCCCTATATATGTCTCTAAGACCTATGTTGAATCAATCCAGAGAGACATCAATAATTTTGTGTGGCACAATAAGAAACCAAGATTCCATAAATCCTTATTGTACAGACCCCAACCCTTGGGAGGTCTGGGCCTTCCAGACCTTTGGCGCTACTATCTAGCCTCCAGGTTTGCACAAACTGCACAATGGCACACCTCCCGCGACGGTATTCCCTGGTTGGCCTTCGAGTCTCAGTCTATCCTCCCCTTCCACTTGCCGGGGTTGTTGTGGTCTAGATCCATCAAGGCAAGTCAACTCGCCCCACTAAACTCTGTAGTTAGCCAGACGGTTCACCTTTGGTCGCTGTACAGCCATAAATTCCACTTATCCTCTCCTCTTTCCCCATTATGCTCCTTTATAGGTGACCCTGATTTCCCCCCAGCCTTTCATGATAGAGCTAGATTCTCCCGGTGGTTGACATCAACTGCTATAACGTTTCAATCCTTGAAAGAAGGCCGTCATTTTAAATCCTTCCAGCAACTACGAGCAGAGCATGACCTCCCACCCTCAGAGTTGTATAGGTACATACAGGTCAGGCATTTTTATCAGTCTAGGGGCTCCCTAGAATCCCAAATCCATAATACCCCATATGAACGCATATGTTCTCACTCTTCCAGGGATAGGGGGGTTATATCCAGAATATACATTATGCTTAATGAATGTGCCCTGCCAGTCAAAACGAAACCAATGCTTAAGTGGGAGGGGGATTTGGGCGAGTCTTTCGACCGGCCAGACTGGGAGGAGATGCTGACTAATATGTACAAACACTCCAGGGCCTACTCCATACGGGAAACAGCCATTAAACTGCATCTCAGATGGTACCTGACCCCCTCACGCCTACACTCCATCTACCCTGCGGTATCTCCACTTTGTTTTAGGGGATGCTCCGAGGTGGGCACGTTAATACACACATTTTGGAGCTGTAGGCATCTTAAGCCCATTTGGCAAGCGGCGGCCCTGAAAGTATCGACCATTGCTGGCCGCATGATTACCCTCTCAGCCCAAATGTGCTTATGCTTTGCTCCCATACCTGATATCCCTTTACCCTGTGCAAAACTAATACACACGCTCTTCTTAGCCATCCATTGGGCAACCGCACTCAACTGGCGGTCCTCTTCCCTTTCGTGGTCTCAGGTGCTGACACGTATGGATGCCATCAAGCTAGCGGAACGCATTCACCACATGCTCTATGACACTATGATAATATACGAAAATAAATGGAATCAATGGACTAATATGCCTCAATAATATCATATGACTTTCTCTGCTAGCATCCTCTAATAACCTCTCTACTTGTACCTAAGTGCTTCACTGGATTGATGTATTCACATGTATTGATACTTTTGTTGTCTGCCCCCATCTTTTTCCCATGTCCCGTGATTGTCTACCATTCTCTGATCCAACTGTACTGTCTGACATTTTCTTTGTATGATGTTGATCCTTGAATAAAATCGTTTGTAATCAAAAAGAAAAAGTACACAAGGAACAGCCTGCTGTCAGATATAGGCTTGACTAGACTAGAATGCAGTGGATATATATGTAGGAGACTGTATATATATTTTATGCACTGCAGCTCACTGAATCACCTGCCTGCCTACCTGAAAGTATATTTGAAAACGTACACCAGGAATGGCCTGCTGTCAGATGTAGGCTAGGCTAGACTAGAATGCAGTGGATATATATGTAGGAGACTGTATATATATTTTATGCACTGCAGCTCACTGAATCACCTGCCTGCCTGACAGTATATTAGAAAAAGTACACCAGGAACAGCCTGCTGTCAGATATAGGCTTGGCTAGACTAGAATGCAGTGGATATATAGGTAGGAGACTATATATATATATTTTATGCATTGCAGCTCACTGAATCACCTGCCTGCCTGACAGTACATTAGGAAAAGTACACCAGGACCAGCCTGCAATCAAATCTAGCTACACTGGATACAGTGTATATATATATATATATATATATATATACACAAGACTGTATATATATATATATATTAAATGCACTGCAGGGGAATCACCTGCCTGGCTCAAGTATATTAGCAACAGTATACCAGGAACAGCCTGCAGTCAGTTGTAGCTAAACTGGATACAGTGTATATTTATATATACAAGCCGGGATGTATATACAGTGGGGCAAAAAAGTATTTAGTCAGCCACCAATTGTGCAATTTCTCCCACTTAAAAAGATTAGAGAAGCTTGTAATTGTCATCATAGGTATAACTTAACTATGAGAGACAAAATGTGGAAACAAATCCAGACAATCACATTGTCTGATTTGGAAAGATTTTTTTTGCAAATTATGGTGGAAAATAAGTATTTGGTCACCTACAAACAAGCAGGATTTCTGGCTCTCACAGACCTGTATCTTCTTCTTTAAGAGGCTCCTCTGTCCTCCACTCATTACCTGTATTAATGGCATCTGTTTGAACTTGTTATCAGTATAAAAGACACCTGTCCACAACCTCAAACAGTCACACTCCAAACTCCACTATGGTGAAGACCAAAGAGCTGTCGAAGGACACCAGTAACAAAATTGTAGACCTGCACCAGGCTGGGAAGACTGAATCTGCAATAGGCAAGCAGCTTGGTGTGAAGAAATCAACTGTGGGAGCAATAATTAGAAAATGGAAGACATACAAGACCACTGATAATCTCCCTCGATCTGGGGCTCCACGCAAGACCTCACCCCGTGGGGTCAAAATGATCACAAGAACGGTGAGAAAAAATCCCAGAACCACACGGGGGGCCTAGTGAATGCCCTGCAGAGAGCTGGGACCAACGTAACAAAGGCTACCATCAGTAACACACTACGCTGCCAGGGACTCAGATCCTGCAGTGCCAGACGTGTCCCCCTGATTAAGCCAGTACATGTCCGGGCCCGTCTGAGGTTTGCTAGAGAGCATTTGGATGATCCATAAGAGGATTGGGAGAATGTCATATGGTCAAGTAGAACTGTTTGGTCGAAACACAACTCGTTGTGTTTGGAGGAGAGAGAATGCTGAGTTGCAACCAAAGAACACCATACCTACTGTGAAGCATGGGGGTGGAAACATCATTCTTTGGGGCTGTTTCTCTGCAAAGGGAACAGGACGACTGATCCGTGTACATGAAAGAATGAATGGGGCCATGTATCATGAGATTTTGAGTGCAAACCTCCTCCCATCAGCAAGGGCATTGAAGATGAAACGTGGCTGGGTCTTTCAGCAGGACAATGATCCCAAACGCACCGCCCGGGCAATGAAGGAGTGGCTTCGTAAGAAGCATTTCAAGGTCCTGGAGTGGCCTAGCCAGTCTCCAGATCTCATCCCCATAGAAAACCTTTGGAGGGAGTTGAAAGTCCGTGTTGCCCAGCGACAGCCCCAAAACATCACTGCTCTAGAGGAGATCTGCATGGAGGAATGGGCCAACATACCAGCAACAGTGTGTGACAACCTTGTGAAGACTTGACCTCTGTCATTGCCAACAAAGGATATATAACAAAGTATTGAGATGAACTTTTGATATTGACCAAATACTTATTTTCCACCATAATTTGCAAAAAAAATTCTTTCCAAATCAGACAATGTGATTGTCTGGATTTGTTTCCACATTTTGTCTCTCATAGTTGAGGTTTACCTATGATGACAATTACAGGCCTCTCTCATCTTTTTAAGTGGGAGAACTTGCACAATTGGTTGCTGACTAAATACTTTTTTGCCCCACTGTATATATACTAAATACACTGCAGCTAACTGGATCACCTGCCTGCCTGAAATATATTAGCAACAGTACACCACACCAGGAATGGCCTGCAGTCAGATCTAGCTATGCTGAATACAGTGTGTATATATTTATATATATATATATATATATTATATATACAAGCCTGGATGTATATATATACTAAATACACTGCAGCTAACTGAATCGCCTGCCTGCTCAATCTAAATGAAATGACACTCTCTCTCCATCAATGCCAGCAACACACTAAACAGGTCCGACGTGCAGGCGGCCTTATATAGTGTAGGGCGTGGACTTAACCCCCTGAGCCATAATTGGACAAAGGCACCCTGCCTTTGGCCAATTATGGCTCTCTTTGCTGACGGCGCTGTGATTGGCCAAAGCATGCGGTTCATAGTTCATGCTTGGCCAATCATCAGACAGCAATGCATTGCGATGTCGCAGTGCATTATAGGGCGTGACGCGCCATTTGAATTTGGTGCGAACGCCCCATAATGTTTCGTATTTCGACGAACGATCGAACAGCCAATGTTCGAGTCAAACTCATGTTCGACCTGAACATAAAGCTCATCCCTATTGTTTGTATTGCTATTACAATGCTGAAAATTTTATAAAATTATGTGACCATAGATTTCCTTTAATTTGACACCCTTTATACAGTATACTCACTTCAACTCAGGCAGATTGTATCTCAGCACAAAGTAACAGGACTAATGCATACTGTATATGTTAACAAGCTATCTGAGCTATGGTATTGTGAGGAATAAAAACCTTCAATAATTTTGAACACAGATAGGCAGAGAAGTTGTATACATGTCCTGATCTGACCCTAGAAACTTGGAATTGAATGCCATTCACTGCTTCTGCCCAAAAATTACTTTTTGTCTTTTCCTCTACATTACAAAAACTGATAAAATGATTTAGTGCTTTTGCTGTTTAGAACATGGGTAACAATACTTATTTGAACTTGGACGTGTCTTGCTGTGTACTTCTTTATGCAGAGATATCAAAACTCCCGTGTTGCTGGATAAGTGACAATTATGATAACAAGTGGACCTCCGAAACAAGCGAAGGAAATGAGAAACAGAAGAGAAAAATATGCTCCCACTGTTATCATCTTGTTTATTACAGAAAACCTACAGTGAATCTTTTTTTTCCCTAAAAAAGCCAATGTCATATTTTAAGTTATCAGTTCAGTTTTGTAAATTGCCATCCAATAAAATAAATTAATTTGTACCAGTAATACTAATACTGCTAATGATAATAATAATTATAATAATCACCATATCCCTAAATAAAACTGTCCTGTCACTGACCAATTTTACACTGCGGTATCATCTGCAGTATCCTAATTCTACGGTAAAATCCTAGTGTGTACTCTATTGCCGCGTACACACGATCGGAAATTCCGACAAGAAAAGTCCGATGTGAGCTTTTGGTCGGAAATTCCGACCGAGTGTAGGCTTCATCGGACTTTTGCTGTCGGAATTTCCGACAACAAAAGATTGAGAGCAGGTTCTCTATTTTTCCGACGGAAAAAGTTCCAATCGGAATTTCCGATCGTCTGTATGCAATTCCGACGCGCAAAAAAACACGCATACTCAGAATCAAGCAGAAGACCTGAACTGCCAATTGAACTTCATTGATCTCGGCCCGTCTTATGTCTTGTACGTCACCGCGTTCTTAACCTTCAGAATTTCCGACAAGATTTGTGTGACCGTGTGTATGCAACACAAGTTTGAGCCAAAATTTTGTCGGAAAAAAATCCACGGTTTTCTTGTCGGAATTTCCGATCATGTGTACGCGGCATATGTCTCCAACAAATTTGGGCCTAGTTTTGCTCATTAAAATTATTCTGCTACTGGCCAATTTTACACTGCCGTGTTTTCTGTGGTCTTTTAATTCTCCAGTACATTTTAGCCAATTCTTCCTCTTGAAAAATGTCCTTTTGTTGGCCAATTTTCAACTGCAGTATCTGGGGTACCTTAATGAGAACTCAAAAGAAATTGTCCAGTGGCATGGCAATTTCACATTAGCGAGAACAGGGACAGCCACAGCAAATAAGAGCCGAATTCCTATCTGCCACTCAAAGCAGGTGTAGCACCCTCTACTTAGGTAGGTGCTAGAGGTATTTTTTTTTTTGGTTGGAGCAGGTAAATTTAAACAGGTCTAGCTGGAAGCTAGGCCTGTTTGTTTTGATCTGTGTGGGCTGGGATTGGCTCAGAGCAGCAGCTGTGATTCACAGACAGCATCACTCCACGGTTACCTCCCTATTGCCTCTGGAGAATTCTAGAAAAAGAGGAAGGAAAGTGGGGATGAGCAGTCTGGGGTGTTTCAGGGAGCCCTGACCAACCCCCAACTAGGATTGGTGGGGGGCAGGCCTCCTTAAATAACTAGAGTCAGCCCAGCTAGGGAGGAGTTGTCGGGTGGAAGAACTGACGATGGAGTACTAGGCTGTCGGGGCCTTTGAGGGAGCTCCCCAGTCAGGGGGGGGAGGGGTGACCTTGGGCCTGGGACTCGGGTGCCGGACTCTTTCAAAGATGCATCGAGGATCTGAATAGGAGGGACAGAGAGGAGTCAGAGAGGACAGCAGGAGCTAGTACTGCCGGGCATGCCTTCAGGAGGGAACCCCCTGTTTTCAGCCAGGAGGGCTGGTGAGTGACAGGGGTAGCCGGGAGGACTGGAGAGGCATGCCAGAGAGGACTGAGAGGAAACAGTCAGAGCTGAGTGTGGAGCCAGTGAGGATTGCAATGTCACGGGCAGGGAAGTCAGGCAGCTGTAGCCAGGAAGGCTGGAAGGGCCTGAAGAGGGATTGATGGGAGCGGTAGTCCACCATAGGACAGCTAGCACTAAAAGACTTCCTATACCTATTTTTGCTACATTAAAGGGACCTCCGGTCCCTGCCTGCAAAAGGCAGTTGCTGAGGCCTGACTGAGTTAGAGTTGGGCCTAACCACGTGCTAGCTGTGCCTGGAGTTAAGTGATGTGCTGAAGAGAGAAAAAAAATGCGTGAAGGTCCCCCAAATTCCATTACCAGGCCCTTCAGGTCTGGTATGAATATTAAGGGGAACCCTGCATCAATTTTAAAAACAAAATGACATGGGGTTCCCTCCAAAATATCCATACCAGACCCTTCAGGTCTGGTATGGATTTTTTTAAGGGGAACTCCACGCCAAATAAAAAATAAAATGGCGTGGAGTTCCCCCCAAAAATCCATATCAGACCCTTTATCCGAGCACGCAACCTGGCAGGCTGCAGGAAAAGAGGGGGAGACTAGAGAGCACCCCCCCCTCCTGAACCGCACCAGGCCACATGCCCTCAACATGGGGAGGATGCTTTGGGGGTCTGTGACCCCTCAAAGCACCATGTCCCCATGTTGATGCGGGTGGGGGGCTTATCGGAATCTGGAAGACCCCTTTTAACAAAGGGGACCCCCAGATCCCGGCCCCCCCCATGTGAATTGGAAAGGGGTACATTGTAACCCTACCATTTCACGAAGAAAGTGTTAACAATTGTAAAAAAAATAAAAAATAAAACACACAGACACAGTTGGGAAAGTCCTTTATTAAAAATAAAAAATATAAAAAATATAAAACCCATTCCAGCGATGTAATCCAGTGTCCCGAGGTGATCCGATATTCAGCGCTGCAGTCTGGAATCCACACGAAACGTCATTGGCTGAGCGGACCTGATGGGGAACTTCCTCCGCAGTGTAATAAATTAATAGACCCGCCCCTTCTCAAGTTCCCCATTAGGTCCGCTCAGCCAATGACGTAGAGGACCTACGGGTATTCTCCTTAAAAAGGTCTGGGGGGAGATCCGGAAGGCCTTGAGGTTAAGGGGCCCACTGCCCTTTACCCCGATATGGCAAAACCCTAGATACCCAGAGTTACAGTACCTAGAGGGCTTTATCTCTTCGGAAGAGAGAGGGATTTGTTTTTTTTTGCAACTGTACGAGGGAGAAGTGTTAAAAACATACGAACAGATGTGCCAGGAATTCCAGCTAGCCCCAAGGGGCTTTTATCAATATCTTCAGCTTCGGCATGCTCTGCAGGCACAGCAAATGACACAATCCTTAGTAATATTATCGTCACGTCTGCTGATGGAGGTCCTCCAGGCGGATACCCGGAGAGGACTAATATCAAAAACATATGCAGAATTACTATCCTCAATACAGGACTATGCCTCCCTTAGATGTCGTAGTAAATGGGCAGAAGACATCGGAGATATAGATGGGGACCAGTGGGATATGGCGTTGGACTCTATTCCGGCGGTATCTGTATCAGCGTCCCACAAATTATCACAATTATTTATTCTGCATAGGGCCTATAGAACCCCAGTACAGCTTTACAAGTGGGGAGGAAGGGACTCCCCTTGTGCCCAAAGTGCAAAGTACAGCAAGGGGACTTTATACATCTAATTTGGAGGTGCCCAAAACTCCACAGATACTGGGAGGAGGTTTCCCAGAACATCACAAGAGTGGCCCAGGTACCTATACCCTTGGACCCTCTAGTGTACCTGCTTGGGGCGATTGAAGCTGAAAAGTTCCCACAAGGAAGGTACTATATGATAACAAGACTGATGTACCTGGCTAGAAAGCTAATAGCGCGATATTGGATGGCAGAGACGGTTCCCACAGGGAAGCAGTGGATTGCGTATGTCAATTCCTTGCTTTTCAGAGAACGGCTCGCCTACAGACGTAGAAAGGCAGTGGTTAAATTCAATCTTATATGGCAACCATGGCTGGAGGATCCTAGCCTTGTGTCATTACAACTGGTAAAGGATAGGCTCCTGATGTAGAAACCTATGGGGCGGCTGGGGGGCGGGATTATAAGTTAAATGCGCTAATGACAATGCATTTGATTTGGGAGAGCTTGCGAACAGGAGAAAAGACCCAGGTTGTTAAGATTCAAAGGGTTGGGCGGGGGGGGGGGGGGTTGGGGGGGAGTAAAAGGGAAAAATGTAAATGTCACTGTTGTACTGTAAATTGATTAGGCTTTATAAAGAACTAGGGGATAAATTTATGAGTGGCAGTGCTGATAGAGTGACAAAACATGTATATAAAGAGAAAAGTGAGGGGTAAAGTTATCGTCACCTGTGCCAAAAAAAAAAAAGGGGGGGAGAGTGGGAAGGATTTTAGAAAGGGGGGGATGGGGGAATACGATCCCCCATACTCTCCCCCAGATATATTATGTGCTATCACTCTAAAATTAATTAAAAAAAGAGTGTAAAAAAAAAAGCGATTTCAAAAACTACTACAAACTAAAAGACAAGTGTTAAAATCTAAAAGTGGACTATATAAAAGACTAAGGGATGAATTTACAAGTGACTACACTGATGAAGTGACAAAACATATATATAGAGAGAAAAATAACAGGTAAAATTATCGTCACCTGTGCCCAAAAAAAATAATTAAAAAAAATAAATAAATAAATAAAAAGGGGGAGGGGAGGGGGAAGGTATGGGGAGCCTCAACGAAGAACAAAATCTAATCTCCCTCTCTCACTCTCTCCGGGAAAAGGAAGAAAACATAATTAGGGGTATAAAAAAAGAAAAGAAAAAGAAGGAAAGGCCGGCATGCATGGTATCCAATAAAATGTTTGTCACATTACATTTTAGTCTCTTAAGGGATAAGCCAAAGAATAACCACAGGGAATCATCCTTAAGATATAGATAGCTTATTCAATAGGTGTAAACGAGTCTCAGTGGGATTGTGCAAGTATCTCTCTATAGGTTGTGGTGTCCTTGAACTCCATCCACGGAGTCCAAGTTAAAGTGTGTCGTTGAAAAGTGTCCTTGTTACAATGAGTGATATCCTCCATAAGATGGACCTCTGAAATTTTTTGAAACCACTTTTTCACGGATGGAGTCTCAGGCTGACCCCAAAGGGTAGGTATAAGTGCTTTAGCCGTATTAAGCAAATGTGGAACTAAAGAACATTTGTATTTTCTGATGGGTTCCTTAGTAGCATGAAAAAGAATGGTCCATGCATCAGCAGGAAGATTAATATTGGATATTTGTTGGATAATTTGAATAATGCTAGACCAGAAGGGGCGGATGAGTGGGCACGACCACCATATATGAGCGTGGGTTGCTCTGTTCCCACAATTCCTCCAACACAACGGGGAGTTGTCGGGGAACATCTGATGAAGCTTTGATGGGGTGTAGTGCCATCTGGTTTTTTTTTTTCTTTTGTTTATAGTAGTTTTCGGAACCACTTTTGTTTCCCTTTATTATTTAATTTCACTTTAGAAGACATTAACACTAGAGTGATAGCACATAATATATTTGGGGGAGAGTATGAGGGATTGTATTCCCCCATCCCCCCTCTTCTAAAATCATCCTCACTCCCTCCCCCTCCCCCTTTTTTTTTCTCCTTCTCTCTCTCTCTCTCTCGCTCCATTTCCCCATCTTTCCCTCTATTCTCCCCCCCCTTTTTTTTTTTTATGGGAAATATTGAGACTGTAAATGTGTTTTATGTATTGTAATGTGTGTTATATATGTTTTTGGAAAATTAATAAAAAAGATAATAAAAAAAAAAAAAAAATTGATTAGGCTTTTTTTTTTTGTATGGACAGGAATTTTAATATGCTTTTGTTTATATATCAATGTGTAAGACTAAATACACAAATCACATGTATTGATTGAGCAAATGAAAAATAAAAGGATTTAAAAAAAAATGACGTAGAGGACGGGTCACCTTCACCGGGTGTAAGGCTGAGCAGACCTGATGGGGAACGTGAGAAGGGGCTGGTCTATTCATTTATTACACTGTGGAGGAAGTTCCCCATCAGGTCCGCTCAGCCAATGACGTAGGTGGGGTCTGGGTGACCCCTTACCAATTCACATGGAGGGGCTGGGATCTGGGGGTCCCCTTTGTTAAAGGGGTCTTCCAGATTCCGATAAGCCCCCCGCCCGCAGACCCCCACAACCACCGGGCAAGGGTTGTGGGGATGAGGCCCTTGTCCCCATCAACATGAGGACATGATGCTTTGAGGGGTCACAGGCCCCCAAAGCATCCTCCCCATGTTGAGGGCATGTGGCCTGGTACGGTTCAGGAGGGGGGGCGCTCTCTCGTCCCCCCTCTTTTCCTGCGGCCTGCCAGGTTGCATGCTCGGATAAAGGGTCTGGTATGGATTTTTGGGGGGAACTCCACGCCATTTTTTTTTTATTGGCGTGGAGTTCCCCTTAAAATCCATACCAGACCTGAAGGGTCTGGTATTGATATTTGGGGGGAACCCCACGTCATTTTTTATTTTTTTTAATTGACGCAGGGTCCCCCCCCCCCAGGTACGAAATTTAAAGGAATATTTCACTTTTATTGTTTCACTTTAAGCATTATTAAAATCACTGCTCCCGGAAAAACTGCAGTTTGTAAAACTTTTTTTTGCATTGATACATGTCCCCTGGGGCAGGACCCGGGTCCCCAAACACTTTTTATGACAATAACTTGCATATAAGCCTTTAAAATTAGCACTTAAGATTTCTCCCATAGACTTTTACAGGGTGTTCGAATTTGCCGCGAACACCCCAAATTGTACGCTGTTCGGCGAACTTGCGAACAGGCAATGTTCGAGTCGAACATGAGTTCGACTCGAACTCGAAGCTCATCCCTATTCCTATCCCTATCCAAGTTAAAATCCCATAATAAAAATACAAAACAATCACATGGACTGTTCATTGTCTCAAAAGTGACGGGGAAGTGAATTCCAGGCTGGGCAGGGTGACAGGTGGGCCACAACTTTCAGCAACCCTTACTGCTACACAGGTCTATTACCAACTGATGAAAAAGCACGTGTTGCTGCTAAAGGTACCTGAACACAACTTTTTTAAAACTGAAATGAATCAGACTGGGTGCTGTTGACTGTAAACTATTAAAAAAAAACAAGTCCACAGCCAAATATGTGCAGCCAGTATATGTTGTCATTGTGACTGTCTGTTAAAACATACTGCCACATACACCACATACAGCTTTAAAGGATAAGTTCACCTTTGGAACATCAACCGTTACAACCGTATTTAGGGTGGAACATGTAACATGTTCCAGCTCCTGCCTCTTCTTCGCCCGCTCCCCCTTTTCCTGAAAGCGGGTGAGGGATCTTCTCTGCACCCGCAATCAGAATTTAAAAAAAGCAAGTCAGTGCGGGGCTCTGCCCACACGACTGTGCCATTCAGTTTCTGTTCTCTCCCTGTCAACGGATACCAGAACGAATAGGAAGCCTGGATCTTCCAAATGGGACAGAAACAACAAAAAAACTTGACAGAGCTTCTAACACTTCTTCACTGTAATACTTTAAAGCGGAGCTCCAGGTTCCCCCCAAAAAATTAAAGTCAGCAGCTACAAATACTGTAGCTGCTGACTTTTAGTATATGGACATTTACCTTGCCCTTGGATCCAGCGATGTCCTCACCCATGCCGATTCTTCAATCGACTTCGGGTGCAGGCACTGGCACCTGTAGGGAAAAAGAAAGTAAAGCCTTTTGGCTTCACAGCCGGTTTCTTACTGCACATGCGCAAGCCTTGTGAAAGGTCCCGTAGTCTTCTGTGATGTGTCCCAGAAGACTGCGGGGGAAAGAGTGGGGTTATGGTATATTGTATTTGTGAGCTTCAGCTTCTGTAGGTGGAATAGGCAGGTAAAATGGAGGAAATACAGCTGGTGTAAGGTTTAGTAGAGGAATCACCAGCAGGAGGAAGGAGGTCCTGATCCCACTATATAGATCTTTAATGATACCTCATTTAGAATACTGCCCCCCGTTCTGGAGACCTCACTTACTTATTGATAAGATAGAATGAGTTCAGAGATGGGTATAAAATGGTGAAAGGTCTGGGGGGGAACATACAGGCATTCAGGAATTTAATATGTACAGTCTGGAGGGAAGAGCTGCCATGATTGATACCTTATGTAGCCCAGGAGTTTTTGCCACCTAAGTTATTGTGTAAATATATGATGTAATTTAAATAAGAGTTTGGCTCCCTCTAGTGTCCATTCTATTTAATGTTATTAAGACTTTTGTTTGGTTTCATTAAGCCATGAAACAAAGCATTGTGGGAGATGTAGTGAAGGAGAAAGTGACTCATATGTTAAAACTCAGTCAGCAAACCAGCTAGCCACAATGCCCATTTCACCTACCCACAACCCCAAGACACAGAACAGCCGGTTGGGTAAGGATATAAAATAAGGTGACCAGATTTTTAAAATGAAATCCGGGGACATATTATTTTTTTTTTTACTAGTAATGGCGGCAATCAGTGACTCTCTGCCCATCACCGCCCACCTCACAGCCTGTCAAGTCTTACTCTCCGGGCCCCGGCTACTACTGGGTGGGGTGCGGAGAAAGATCACTCCACTAGGGAAGGCAAGGAGATAAGCAGGCGGCTGGCCGGGACTTGAGCCAAGGCAGAAGAATATGCGAGCGGAGCTGAATGGGCATGCACCCGAAACTGAAGAAATATTCCCTCCGCTCCGACCAGCACATGATCATCAGAAAGTGGGGAACGAATAATGGAAAAAAATACACCCCCTAAGCTAGTAGGCGCGGCAGAGCAGGGGTGTGTAATTCAGTAATTCAGAATTATTTTTTTTCAATTCTGCACTGACTGTCTTTGAAATTGCCCCAGCCCCTGTTCAAATCCAATCCGGGGACAAAACCGGGGACAGACTTGGTCAGGGGACAGTGTCCTCAATCCGGGGACTGTCCCCTGAAACCGGGGATGTCTGGTCACCCTAATATAAAAGGGACAGGCGTGGCATGTTTCCGGTCTCTTGGGACGCCATTCAATGCCTGCCTGCAGGGAAGTCAGTGTGTCTGAGGGATTGCGGCCTTGACGGCGCAGAGGGAATTGTTTGGCCTCTGAGGAGCTCCAGATCACAGTCAGCGGGACCGGTGTGCGGATGGACCGGAGGATCCAAGATTTCTAAAGGATTCCTGCATTGCAGTTGCACTAGCCATCAGAGGGAGCAGCGCGGTGTGACGGCGCCAGCTGGGAACAGCTTGAAACACCAAGAGAAGAGCTTTGCAAGCATCTGGACCTGCGTTGGTGAGCGGGCACTTGCCCAGATAAATACAGTGCACTGTTACTATTTAAACTAGTTCCAGACTGTCGCTGGGATCAGTAGTCCCACAGGAGTAGTTCACTCAGACATAGACTGTGTATAGTACAACTTCAGGGTTGGTTTCCCAAAACTGCAAAGTAATATTGAGTTGCAACCTTTCATAAAGAAGAAGCTTTACCAGTGTGTTCTATGTGCAAACTTTCAGTTACCAGCACATCAGTTCTATTATTACTTTACTACCTACTAGTTTCCTTACCTGGATTTACAAACACTGCAGTATGATCTAATTAAGCTAGCTAAAGAGGAAGAAGAAAAGAGACTTTGTCATTTCCTATACAGCATCACAACTTCAGGTTCACAGAGCTGAACAGTGTACTGAAATCTAGGGGAAGACCTTGAGTACATTATATAGACAAATGTATTGTATTTCACTGCTGCATGGTGCTTAATACTTTTCTACAGGTGTGGTGTGTGCTCTGAGGAGGGAGGGAGAAGGTGCTCAGTATCAGGGTTTTATCATATTGAGCATACTCTTAAGCCACGTACACACGATCATTATTCACGGCGGTTAAAAAACCGCCGTGAATAATGTCATTAAAAACGGGGGAACAGCAACGTCTGTGGGCTCCGCGGCAGTGTTTCCCTATGGGAAAACTGCCGCTGGAAAAATGTCGGACAAAAACGACGAGAAAAATTAGAACATGTTCTATTTTTTCTCGTTGTTTTTAAGGCCGTTTTTCTCGTCAAGAAAAACGACATAAAGCCCACAGACGATCGTTTTTCTCGTCGAAAGAAAAAAATGTAATTTTTCTCGACGAGAAAAATGGCCGTGTGTACGCGGCATAATGCCGCGTACACACGGCCGTTTTTCTCGTCGAGAAAAACAACATTTTTTTCTTTAGACGAGAAAAACGATCGTCTGTGGGCTTTCTGCCGTTTTTTTCGATGAGAAAAACGGCATTAAAAACGTCGAGAAAAATTAGAACATGTTCTAATTTTTCTCGTCGTTTTTTTCGACATGTTTTCCGCGGCAGTGTTTCCCATAGGGAAACACTGCCGCGGAGCCCACACACGGTCGTTTTTTTCGACCAAAAAAAAAATGACATTTAAAACGGCCGTGTGTAGGGGAACAAGCCGTTCCTCGTTTTTCACGTCGATTTTCTCGACGATGTTTTCACCGTCGAAAAAATAGATCGTGTGTACGCGGCATAAGTCCCACTTTTTGCCTGTTTGCATATGCTCTTAAAGTGACCATTGAGTTTTGAGTTTTGCATAAACTTTGATTGTTATTGCTGTCATTCTTTATGTTGTAATGACTCCTGTTTCTAATGTGTTAAATAAGTTTCATCAGTAAACTGTTCAAATGGTTAATTTACAACTTGTGTGAGACTATCTCTTACTACAGGGTGAAGTGACGAGTACCAAGGTGACGGTAAATATACAGTACAGTGTGATATTACTGTGTTTCTCTTTACCATTGGGTCTTACACTAATACTGCTATACAGTTGTGCCAAGGGGGTCGAGCCATTTCTTTTTTCTGGGGTTGAGAGGCAGAGTGCAGGCCCAATCAATTATCAGCAGCTCCTTAGGGGGTCAGTGCTACACATATACATCAAGGGGGTGAATAAGGTTCAGGGTGGCAGTTTTTTCAAAATGGAACCAAAATCAAGAAGACGGGGACATGACCTCAAACTAACTGGAGGAAAGTTCAAAACTAATCTTAGAAAGTATTATTTCACTGAAAAGGTAGTTGATGCTTGCATGGGCATCCGCTGAACTTTTTTCAGGGGGGGGCAACATTTTAAGGTCATCCATGCATCTTTGGGGAAGTGGAGCAGCTCTGTATACACCACTCCTCCACCGCCCCTGCCCATTTAATAAATGGGTACCACTGCCGAAGCACCTGAAAAGTGCTTCGGCAGCGGCGATACACCGTTTCATTTAACCCTGTCTTCGACCGCTAGCTGGGGTTAAAAGCTCCCCACTAGCGGCCGAATAGCACCACTAAAACTATGATAAAGCGCCGCTAAAACTAGCGGCGCTTTACCGATAACGCGGCCAGCTGGCAGTGTGAAATAGCTCTTGAGTATAATTCACTCCACCATGTCCATATAAATATAGCCTAGAGAATGTACATCTTTCTATGTTGCAATACATCTGTTGTGGCCGTATTTTGATCTTTATGAAAACAGCCTATACCAGTGATGGCGAACCTTGGCACCCCAGATGTTTTGGAACTACATTTCCCATGATGCTCATGCACTCTGCAGTGTAGTTGAGCATCATGGGAAATGTAGTTCCAAAACATCTGGGGTGCCAAGGTTCGCCATCACTGGCCTATACTGTATAGGTTGTTTTCATCTAGATCAAAATATGGCCGCCCACAACAGATGTATTGCAATACAAAAAGATGTCCACAGTGGTGTCGTGGCACAGGAACTGCTGTTACCTGTAGTTTTTCAGCGATAGGCCCAGGGCAGGCTATGGCATCGTATTCTCTTGTCTCGGCCACTGCATGCCACGCACCTGTGGGAGGAGCCGGCGCATACATTTACACAGGCAGAGGCAGCAGCCAATCACGGAACAACCGGGTCATGGATGGTGATGTTAAGCAGAGGCCCGAGCGGCAGAGCCAAACAGATGCTCGGGCCTGGGGTGAGGAGGGAGAGACCGATGTGTAGTTGGAAGAGACAAAGCAGCCCCAGCCCCCAGGCCAGCAGCAGACTTAGAAAAAAAAGGTCCATGGCTGCCGCGGAGGCAGCCATTGCAACACAGGGGGCAAGTGTCTTCACTCTGACTTCTGATTCCAGGGGGGGCAATTGACCCCCCTTGCCCTATGGAGCGGATGCCCATGGATGCTTGGAATAAATGGCTTGGAGTAAATGTCTTCAAACATGCTTGGGACAAACATCGATCTATACTCGAAAAAAAAAAAAAGGCCAGACTCGATGGACTCCTCTGTCTTTATTCTGCCATCGCTACTTAATATAAGACCCGGTATTTGAATCCTTCTGCCCTAATCTCCAGAAGCTTCTAGAGTCAGGAGGAGGTAATCAAACTCCCAGCATGTGGAGTCTCAAGCAGACCAAACTAAACAATTCTGGCTTCTGTAGCTACAGCAGAAACCCAAACTAAATGAACCTAACAGCTTGTGTAAGAGGGTGTTACCGAAGAAATGAAGACTACACATCAAATGTTCTATAGCCAGAAAATTTTCTATAGCCAAAAAAATGCACTTTTAGGATAGCTATGCTGTTAACTAACCTAAGCCTAATAGTCCACTTTACCCCGCCAATGGCATAGGAGATCACAAGCCACAAAGGGCTTTTTCATACTTGCAAGTACTGCACATGAGCAAAATATTTTAATAAGCACAAAAAAAAGAAAAAGAAAAAAGGTCTCCCTGCAGGTGTGCCATAAGACAGCTTTTCCACCAGGGCCAAGCAGAAAGGCCTAATCTGAAGTATGTATAAGAAGCTATAGGTAGCATAGAGAGTGCAAAGGGGGACTGTTAGGATTAGGTTCCTAAATGTTTGAATTGGATGACCCAAATAAGAAAATGGTTACCATACTGGGAACCAAGAAAGGAAATATTACCAAAATATGGCAAAGACATAAAACGAATAAAGCAGTATTGAACCCAAAAGCAAACATTTAGATTACAGATTACCAGTTCTTAAATGTGATGCCTGCATTAGTTTTCTTTTTTAGGCTTTCTTCTATTTTCAATTAATGATCTGGCCAGTTAGTCTGTTTTTTTTTTTCAAAGAAAAAGCTCTCTTCCAGATTTATCAGTGTACAGGGATGAGAAAAAACATTTAGAACCGGCAGGGGTGCTTACAATGATCAGCTTTTATTTATTCATGCAAAACCTTTATCCCAAAAGGAAAAAATAAAGTTGCTTGTAACTCATTAGAAAGTGTAAGCTATAGTTCAGATTCAATTTGTTAGTGTATTTAAATCTGCTAGTACATTTAACACTCACCTCCCCCCAAGACTGACAAGTCTGCTGTGCTCATTCATCCAGAGTGGGGACACTCTAATGCCGCGTACACACGGCCGTTTTTCCAGTCGAAAAAAACGACATTTTTCCCATTCGACGAGAAAAACGATAGTCTGTGGGCTTTCTGTCGTTTTTTTCGACAAGAAAAACGGCATTAAAAACGACGAGAAAAATTAGAACATGTTCTAATTTTTCTCGTCGTTTTTTTTCGACATGTTTTCCGCGGCAGTGTTTCCCATAGGGAAACACTGCCGCGGAGCCCACACACGGTTGTTTTTTTCGACCAAAAAAAAAATGACATTTAAAACGGCCGTGTGTGAGGGGAACAAGCTGTTCCTCGTTTTTTGTGTACGCGGCATTATACAGGATGTTTTACTGGCCAAATAATCAGGTGAAAACAGAGGGGAAAAAAAGCATAAAAAAAGAAAACCAATACAGTCACCCCATCTAATGATTGGTAAGCTGCAATATATCACATTTTAGATTTTTGATGTATTACTGATTTAAAAACAGTGGTGGTAAAACAAACTGCAGACACTATTCAGTATTTCTGTAAGATTTAGTAAAGCAGGCAGAAATACATTTTTAATTTTATCTTTTTGACATTTTTAACAAGGTCTCTTGGTTGCGTAATTCCCTACACCCCTGTCTTGCATGCACGCTAATCCCTTGTACGTGCCAGTGCTGTCAATCACATTTGTTTAATTGTTTCACAGGCTTTAAGAGAAGAGTGTCATGATTAGAAACATGTATTATTTTTTCATGCAATAGAAACGAACATGCTCTGTGATAAGTTAACCCCATTATTTGTATAGGTCTCATCTCAGATCGCGGCAGTGTACAATTTGAAACATAAAACATGGTACTATACATTAGACACGTGCACAATGAAATATTTTGTTTTGAAAATTTGGTTTATCGTCCGAAAAATAAATGTATTTAGTTACTCCCGAAATGTGTTTTTTATTTATTTTATTTAGTTAAAAAATGCATTCGTACGAAAATCCGAATTAATTAGGTCGAATCTGTCAGTTGAAGGCTTATGGTGTCTGTTGAATCTTCTAAGAAGTTTAGACGAAGCAGCTAAACTGTACGACGCCACGATCATACATTTCCGGTCAAATGCTCCGCCCACAAGCTACAAGTGATACTCGAAAAATTTGAATATCGTGCATAAGTTAATTTATTTCACTAATGCAACTTAAAATGTGAAACTAATATATGAGATAGACTCATTACATGCAAAGCAAGATAGTTCAAGCCGTGATTTGTCATAATTGTGATGATTATGGTTTACAGCTCATGAAAACCCCAAATCCACAATCTCAGAAAATTAGAATATTGTGAAAAGGTGCAATATTCTAGGCTCAAAGTGTCCCACTCTAATCAGCTAAATAAGCCATGACACCTGCAAAGGGTTCCTGGGCCTTTAAATGGTCTCTCAGTCTGGTTCAGTAGAAATCACAATCATGGGAAAGACTGCTGACCTGATAGTTGTGCAGAAAACCATCATTGACACCCTCCATAAGGTGGGAAAGTCTCAAAAGGTAATTGCAAAAGAAGTTGGATGTTCCCAAAGTGCTGTATCAAAGCACATTAATAGAAAGTTATGTGGAAGGGAAAAGTGTGGAAGAAAAAGGCGCAAATACCGCAGGGATGACCGCAGCCTGGAGAGGATTGTCAGAAAAAGGCCATTCAAAAGTGTTGGGGACTTTCACAAGGAGTGGGCTGAGGCTGGAGTCAGTGCATCAAGAGCCACCACACACAGACGGATCCTGGACATGGGCTTCAAATGTCGTATTCCTCTTGTCAAGCCACTCCAGAACAACAAACAACGTCAGAAGCATCTTACCTGGGCTAAAGAAAAACAGACCTGGTCTGTTGCTCAGTGGTCCAAAGTCCTCTTTTCTGATGAGAGCAAATTTTGCATCTCATTTGGAAACCAAGGAGCCGGAGTATGGAGGAAGAATGGAGAGGCACACACTGTAAGATGCTTGAAGTCCAGTGTGAAGTTTCCACAGTCTGTGTTGATTTGGGGAGCCATGTCATCTGCTGGTGTTGGTCCACTGTGCTTCATTAAGTCCAGGGTCAACACAGCCGTCTACCAGGAGATTTTGGAGCACTTCATGCTTCCTTCCGCAGACGAGCTCTATGGGGATGCTGACTTAATTTTCCAGCAGGACTTGGCACCTGCCCACACTGCCAAAAGCACCAAAACCTGGTTCAATGACCATGGGATCACTGTGCTTGATTGGCCAGCAAACTCGCCTGACCTGAACGCCATAGAGAATCTATAATAGAGAATCTATTGGACATTGCCAAGAGAAAGATGAGAGACATGAGACCGAACAATGCAGAAGAGCTGAAGGCCACTATTGAAGCATTCTGGTCTTCCATAACACCTCAGCAGTGCCACAGGCTGATAGCTTCCATGCCACGCCGCATTAAGGCAGTAATTGCTGCAAAAGGGACGCAAACCAAGTACTGAGTACATATGCATGCTTATACTTTTCAGAGGTCTGATATTGTTCTATGTACAATCCTTGTTTTATTGATTGCATGTAATATTCTAATTTTCTGAGGTTGTGGTTTTCATGAGCTGTAAGCCATAATCATCACAATTATAACAAATCACGGCTTGAACTATCTTGCTTTGCATGTAATGAGTCTATCTCATATATTCACCTTTTAAGTTGCATTAGTGAAATAAATGAACTTTTGCACGATATTCAAATTTTTCGAGTATCACCTGTATAGTAGAATTCTAATGTTGTTTGACTAGTAATAATTATAGTTATTAATTATTATTACTAGTCAAACAACATTAGAATTCTTCTATAGTCTATGGGCGGATTATTTGATTGTAAATGTCCGCTCGCGTTTTTAGCTGCTTCGTCGAATCTTCATGTTGAACGGTATTATACATATGTTTGATCGTGTCGAATGATACGATACTTATTTGTTTCTGTTCATGTCGAACGGTCTACCCCAACAGTCAATGGAATTGCATTGTATCGTAATTCAAGCATATAACTTATTTCGCTCTACGCTCCTAACGGTTCTGGTTCACACTGGCGATAGCAGCATCTGACAGTGGCTCCAGGCAGTTCGACCCCATTGAGGTTCCTGGCCCTTCTATTCATCATCATCATCATTTTACTTCCCCCACCCATTCCAGCAGCGACCACTAACAGCTCTTTTACTATTGTCTCTATAATGTCGAATCTTTTCTCTCTATGTCAAATAATCTTGGACTAATAGAGTTAGGTTAGGCACATTTGACTGCAGGTTTGATAGACACAGATCGCTATTGTCACCGTCATGTCAAATCTTCTATCTATCTATATTGAACTGTTGTCGCAACGATACGAAAATATAATGGATACGAACATAAAGCATTTTTTTATTTTGGATTTCGGATTTTGCGCATTCGTTATCGTTTTGTTACAACGAACACGAAAATCCCAGAAATTTGGACGAAAATGCATTCGGATGATAATGAATGAACATGTCTACTGTACATACTCACCTATAAATGTTGGGACAAACTAGGCTACTGTAGTGCTACCCCCTATGAGCCACTGGATGATGCTTGTTCTCTGATGCTGCCTTAACCCTGTAAACTCCTCAACCCTTCTGACACTCTAGGTTCAGGCACAGTTTGACCAATAATGCTCACCAATAATACCAAGCACAGAATAAAAGGGCAATAGACACAATAATTCAAAAGCCACTGTGTATTAAATACCTTTTAGAAAGGGCTCAAGTTACTTCTTAGGGGTTTACAACTGGGTACAGCAATACACACAGTTCAATTGACTATACCAGTAATAATGAGAGATGGGTTACAATACATTAATGCTATCAGCAGACTAAATATAACCAATGTGCGCAAGTGGTGCCTTCTTGAGAGCGCAACACTGGTTTTGACAAATATTTAATATAGAGGTAGAGTGCCTTTTTAGGTTAATGAAAAGTTATCCTATACTAGCAAGTTGGGGGCCTTTAATGATGAAGAGTGATAAAGGATGGTGATGTCAGGCCTGTAGATAAAATGAGATGGTAGCAGCGAAGATTCCTGTATGGGCTGGGTTATAATGATGTCTGCTAGAAAGGTGGGCAACTGCTAGCTCACCAACCCTGATACACATGCAGTCTCCAACAGTGCAGGATGAGCTGTGCAGGTCCTTGGGTCTCTGCTGGGAGAGAGCAATGGTAACACAGCAGGCTGTTAGCATACTGACCGCTGTTGTGGATGAGAGAAGAGCTGTGGGGATTGCGGGATGATGGCGAGTGGCTGCAGACATACGGTGTGACAACGACGAGTCAACATGGAAGAGGAGAAGAGGGAAGAAGACGCTGACGGCGACGGAGAAGACCGGGCCCCTCCACTAGCAAAAGAGCTGGAAGAAGATAGTGGAGAAGGAAGAAAGAAAGAACCGGAGAGTAGACATGTGCAAAAGGGAAAAATTTGTTTAGTTTCATTTAGTTTTATTTTGTTAATTAATTAATTTCGTTTAGTTTGATTCGTTACATTCGTTACATTAGTTTTCGGCTTTCGTTCCATTTTCGACCGAATTCGTAAAATCGGTCGCATTCGAAAATATTTCAACCGAATTCGAAAATATTTCTACCGGATTCGAAAATATTTCAACCGCATTCGAAAAAATTACAACCGGATTCGATCATCTTTCAGACTTTCAACTGGATTCAATAATATTTCAACCGGATTCGAAATTATTTCAACATGATTCGAAATTATTTCAACCGCATTAGAAACTATTTCAACAGAATTCGAAAATATTTCTACAGGATTCAAAATTATTTCAACCGAATAGAAAAGATTTTAATAAAATAGAAAAACAGAGAATAGACTATTTCTAGTCTATTTTCTATTTCTCTTCTAATCTTTTATAATTGGAATTAGAATTCATTCTATACGAAATTCGAATGTCGGAACATGGTTTATTATAATCTTTTCTATTTGGTTGGAATAATTTCGAATCCGGTTGAAATATTATCGAATTTGGTTGAAATATTAACGAATGCGGATGAAATATTATCGAATGCGGTAGAAATATTTTCGAATTTGGTTGTAATATTTTCGAATGAGACCGATTTTTCGAATTCCAATTAGAAAAGATTAGAATAGAAATAGAAAATAGACTAGAAAAAAAATAGAACAGAATAGAATAAAATATAATATATATATATTTTATTTTATTCTATTCTGTTCTATTGTTTTTCTATTTGATTCTTTCCAATATTTTCGATTCTATTCTAATTGTTTCCAAATTTGATTCATATAGAATTTTTTTTGAATTCGATTCGAATTTCGTCTGTGGTTTTTCGATTCGAAACGTTATTTCGGATTCAGTCGAATTCGTTAGCATTTGTAATTCGGTAATTTGGATGCATCCGAACGTCCGAATAATGAAAATTTGTCCGAATTTCGATTCGGAACTAAACAAAATGCACATGTCTACCAGAGAGCGAGGGAAGAAGGCGACGGAGAAGACCGGGCCCCGCTAGCAAAAGAGCAGGTCGCCCCCCTGCCCCAAAGCACCAAACCCCCCATGTTGAGGACATGTGGCCTGGTACGGTTCAGGAGGTAGGGGGGGCCACTCTCTCATCCCCCCTCTTCCCTTGCGGCCTGCCAGGTTGCGTGCTCGGATAAGGGTCTGATTTGGATTTTGGGGGAACCCCCACGCCGTTTTTTCAGCGTAGGGGTTCCCCTTAAAATCCATACCAGACCCAAGGGCCTGGTATGCCCCTGGAGGGGGAACCCATGGCGGTTTTTTATTTAAAATTTGGCGTGGAGTTCCCCCTCAAGAGCAGCAGAGCACAAGTTGCATGCCAAAGTCGGATCATGCAAGACTGCGGTCCGACTTTGATCCGACTTCAGTGATAGTCAATGGGCTGAAGTCGGATCAAAGTCGGACCAAAGTTGTACAGGGAGCATTTTCAAAGTCGGACTGACATGTGCCAGACCAGTTAAGACGGCTCCCATAGGGAAACATTGATTTCCACACGTCATGCGACATGAGCTCCCAATGTCGGAGCATTTGTCGCCCCAGTGTGAACCCGGCCTCAAGCAGTTACAGCAACAGCTTTTGTTTATTTTTGGGATAAAGGTTTTACTTGAATGAAGTAAGTAACCCCTGTCAGTGTTAAAGGGTTTGTCTTAACATTTTCATTGCTGTTTTTGCTGGACAGCCTGGTCTGTTAAAGGCGGTTGAAATCGCTAGTTGAAAATAAAATAAAAAACCTAAAACGAATGCAGCCACCACATTTAAAGTGATACTAAAGTCTATTTTTTTTTTTTACTTCAAACAAACATATTATACTTACCTGCCCTGTGTAATGATTTTGCAAAGACCAGTCCAGATCCTTCTCTTCTCGGGTCCCTCTTTGGTGCTACTGGCCCCTCCCTCCTACTGAGTGACCCCACAGCAAGCAGCTTGCTATGGGGGCACCCGAGCCGAGCCGCTGCTCTGTGTCTAATCAGACAGGAAGCCGCAACCCAGCCCCGCCCCCTTTTTCTCCTCATTAGCTAACTGACTTTGATTGACCGCAGTGGGAGCCAATGCTGCTGCGCTGCTGTCTCAGCTAATGAGGAGAGTAGTCCCGGGCAGCCGAGTCACTCCTGCAACATCAATACAAAAATGAGGACACCGCGCTATATGTTACCTAAAAAGCAGCAACTAAAAAGTGAGATACACCAAAACGTAAATAGAAAAAATAAAGCTGCGCTCCCCTTAACTCCTGCAACATCGCTGGATCTAGATTGGGCTCAGGTAAGTATTAGGTGGGCTGCTGCTGTTTTTTTTATCATAATGCATAGAATGTATTAAAATAAATAACTTTCTGCCCTAACAACCACTTTAATCACTTGCCGGCTGACAGCTCTGGGACACGCTGGCGGCGTACTCTGTGATAGCTGCATCCTCCGGACACAACTGATCACAGATCAGGTAAAGAGCCAATGAGCGACTTTTTACCATGTGATCAGCTGAGTCCAATCACAGCTGATCACAGATGTAAACACAAGCTGATTATCAGCATTTCCTTTCCTCGCACTGACAGCAGGAGGAGAGGAGAAGGGCACTAATAACCGACTTGTGTGAAAGGGACATTGGCACTGATAATCCTGGGCACTGATTATCAGTATCCTGTTTATCAGTGCAGTCCCAACAGTGCCCACCAGTGCTGCCAATCAGTGCCCACCAGTACTGCCAATCAGGGCCCACCAGTGCTGCCAATCAGTGCTCATTAGTGATGCCAATCAGTGCCCATCAGTTCTGCCAATCAGTGCCGCCTATCAGTGCCACCTATCAGTGCAGCCTACCAGTGCAGCTTCATCAGCACACATCAGTGAAGGTGAAAAATTACCTGTTTGCAAATTTTATAACAAACTATTACATTTTTTTCCCCAATTTTCCGTTTTGTGTAACAAAAAACAGTGGTGATTAAATACCACCAAAAGAAAATTCTATTTGTGTGAGGGAAATTATAAAAATGTCATATGGGTACAGTGTGACCGCGCAAACGCTAAAAGCTGAACATTGGCCTGGGCAGGAAGGGGGTAAAAGTGCCCAGTAGGCAAGTGGTTAAAGATTGCTAAACTGCAAAATATAACATTTTTGCTTTTGGGTTTAGATACATTTTAATTACAGCAATCCTTTAATTAATGAAGTAAAGCAATTCCTATAAATATTGGGTCTATTTTCAAAGTCAATCAATTAAGTCCAAATCACAACTAAGTTTATATAAAATAAAATGAATAACATTCACAGGTAGGGATGAGCTTCGTGTTCGAGTCGAACATACGTTCGACTCGAACATTGGCTGTTCGATCGTTCGACGAAGATCGAACGATTTGGGCCGTTCGCGCCAAATTCGAGTGACGCGAACGGCCCACAATGCACTACGCCATCGCAGTGTCATCCAGGCGCTGTGATTGGCCAAGCATGCACTGTGACCCCGCATGCTTGGCCAATCACAGCGCCGGCAGCGAGGAGAGCAATGATTGGCCACAGGCAGGATGCCTGTGGCCAATTATTGCTGAGGGTGTTTAGTACACGCCCCACACTATAAAAGGCCGCCAGCACGGCGGCCTAGTGTAGTGTGTTCCGGAGCAGGGATAGAGTAGCATAGGCAGGGACAGTGACTGTTATTTCTTTCTTGCTTAACCTGGATTCCTTTAGTTTAGGGAAAGAGAAGGATAGGTAGGGAGAGTGTCAGTGTGTTTTGTGCTTCTGCTATAGTGTGCTTAAAAAAAACATTTATTCTAGGGACAGAAAACTCTAGGTAGGGACAGTGTCAGTTTCTTTCACTCTGCAAGTCCTTGTTTCCAGGGACCTGTAAGGACAGTGAGTTAATTGTCCTTGTGCTATATTGTGCTTAAAAAAAACATTTATTCTAGGGACAGAAAACTCTAGGTAGGGACAGTGTCAGTTTCTTTCACTCTGCAAGTCCTTGTTTCCAGGGACCTGTAAGGACAGTGAGTTAATTGTCCTTGTGCTATATTGTGATTAAAAAAAACATTTATTCTAGGGACAGAAAACTCTAGGTAGGGACAGTGTCAGTTTCTTTCACTCTGCAAGTCCTTGTTTCCAGGGACCTGTAAGGACAGTGAGTTAATTTTCCTTGTGCTATATTGTGATTAAAAAAAACATTTATTCTAGGGACAGAAAACTCTAGGTAGGGACAGTGTCAGTTTCTTTCACTCTGCAAGTCCTTGTTTCCAGGGACCTGTAAGGACAGTGAGTTAATTGTCCTTGTGCTATATTGTGCTTAAAAAAAACATTTATTCTAGGGACAGAAAACTCTAGGTAGGGACAGTGTCAGTTTCTTTCACTCTGCAAGTCCTTGTTTCCAGGGACCTGTAAGGACAGTGAGTTAATTGTCCTTGTGCTATATTGTGATTAAAAAAAACATTTATTCTAGGGACAGAAAACTCTAGGTAGGGACAGTGTCAGTTTCTTTCACTCTGCAAGTCCTTGTTTCCAGGGACCTGTAAGGACAGTGAGTTAATTTTCCTTGTGCTATATTGTGATTAAAAAAAAACATTTATTCTAGGGACAGAAAACTCTAGGTAGGGACAGTGTCAGTTTCTTTCACTCTGCAAGTCCTTGTTTCCAGGGACCTGTAAGGACAGTGAGTTAATTGTCCTTGTGCTATATTGTGCTTAAAAAAAACATTTATTCTAGGGACAGAAAACTCTAGGTAGGGACAGTGTCAGTTTCTTTCACTCTGCAAGTCCTTGTTTCCAGGGACCTGTAAGGACAGTGAGTTAATTTTCCTTGTGCTATATTGTGATTAAAAAAAACATTTATTCTAGGGACAGAAAACTCTAGGTAGGGACAGTGTCAGTTTCTTTCACTCTGCAAGTCCTTGTTTCCAGGGACCTGTAAGGACAGTGAGTTAATTTTCCTTGTGCTATATTGTGATTAAAAAAAACATTTTTTCTAGGGACAGAAAACTGTAGGTAGGGAGAGTGTTTTTTTTCTTTCACTCTGCAAGTCCTTGTTTCCAGGGACCTGTAAGGACAGTGAGTTAATTGTCCTTGTGCTATATTGTGCTTAAAAAAAACATTTATTCTAGGGACAGAAAACTCTAGGTAGGGACAGTGTCAGTTTCTTTCACTCTGCAAGTCCTTGTTTCCAGGGACCTGTAAGGACAGTGAGTTAATTTTCCTTGTGCTATATTGTGATTAAAAAAAACATTTATTCTAGGGACAGAAAACTCTAGGTAGGGACAGTGTCAGTTTCTTTCACTCTGCAAGTCCTTGTTTCCAGGGACCTGTAAGGACAGTGAGTTAATTTTCCTTGTGCTATATTGTGATTAAAAAAAACATTTTTTCTAGGGACAGAAAACTGTAGGTAGGGAGAGTGTTTTTTTTCTTTCACTCTGCAAGTCCTTGTTTCCAGGGACCTGTAAGGACAGTGAGTTAATTTTCCTTGTGCTATATTGTGATTAAAAAAAACATTTTTTCTAGGGACAGAAAACTGTAGGTAGGGAGAGTGTTTTTTTTCTTTCACTCTGCAAGTCCTTGTTTCCAGGGACCTGTAAGGACAGTGAGTTAATTGTCCTTGTGCTATATTGTGCTTAAAAAAAACATTTATTCTAGGGACAGAAAACTCTAGGTAGGGACAGTGTCAGTTTCTTTCACTCTGCAAGTCCTTGTTTCCAGGGACCTGGAGAGACATTGAGTGAATTGTCCTTGTGCTATATTGTGATTAAAAAAAACATTTATTCTAGGGACAGAAAACTCTAGGTAGGGACAGTGTCAGTTTCTTTCACTCTGCAAGTCCTTGTTTCCAGGGACCTGTAAGGACAGTGAGTTAATTTTCCTTGTGCTATATTGTGATTAAAAAAAACATTTTTTCTAGGGACAGAAAACTGTAGGTAGGGAGAGTGTTTTTTTTCTTTCACTCTGCAAGTCCTTGTTTCCAGGGACCTGTAAGGACAGTGAGTTAATTTTCCTTGTGCTATATTGTGATTAAAAAAAACATTTATTCTAGGGACAGAAAACTCTAGGTAGGGACAGTGTCAGTTTCTTTCACTCTGCAAGTCCTTGTTTCCAGGGACCTGTAAGGACAGTGAGTTAATTTTCCTTGTGCTATATTGTGATTAAAAAAAACATTTTTTCTAGGGACAGAAAACTGTAGGTAGGGAGAGTGTTTTTTTTCTTTCACTCTGCAAGTCCTTGTTTCCAGGGACCTGTAAGGACAGTGAGTTAATTTTCCTTGTGCTATATTGTGATTAAAAAAAACATTTTTTCTAGGGACAGAAAACTGTAGGTAGGGAGAGTGTTTTTTTTCTTTCACTCTGCAAGTCCTTGTTTCCAGGGACCTGTAAGGACAGTGAGTTAATTGTCCTTGTGCTATATTGTGCTTAAAAAAAACATTTATTCTAGGGACAGAAAACTCTAGGTAGGGACAGTGTCAGTTTCTTTCACTCTGCAAGTCCTTGTTTCCAGGGACCTGGAGAGACATTGAGTGAATTGTCCTTGTGCTATATTGTGATTAAAAAAAACATTTATTCTAGGGACAGAAAACTCTAGGTAGGGACAGTGTCAGTTTCTTTCACTGTGAAAGTCCTTGTTTCAAGGGACAGAGAAGGACACCTGAAGGTAGCCCTTATTGCTTTTTTCCCATCTCCCTGCAGGCCATCTATTAGAATGTCTGGAAGGCAAACAAGGAGAGGCAGACAGTCAGGAGGCAATAAAAGAGGGCAAGCAGGCTCTGTGTCTGGGGGCAACAGTGCTGGTCGTGGACGCGGTGCATTGTCATCAGCACATGGCCATGGGACACGCTTGTCCTTCTTTTCGGCAGCTGGACATGTTGAGCCACATCATGCCGAAGACTTGGTAGAGTGGATGACCAAGCCCTCCTCCTCCTCCTCATCCTCTCTCACCCAGGCTCAGGGTACTGGAAAAGCAGCTGCCAAAGCGTCGTCTTCCCTGGTATCAATGTCAGACAAATCATCAGTCACTCCTTCCCTAGACCCACCATGTCCTCCTCCTGAGGAGTCCCCCGAACTGTTTCAGCACAGTGTTGGGTACATGCTCCAGGAGGATGCCCAGCGTTTCGAAGGGTCTGATGATGAAACCCAGCTAGAGGAAGGCAGTAGCGTGAGAGCAGACAGAGGGGATGCTCAAGAAGGACACCAATCTGGCAGTCATGTTCCAGCAGCTGCAGCATACTGCCAGATTGGCTCCAGTGATGAGGAGGGAGGGGATGATGAGGTCAATGACTCCACGTGGGTGCCTAATAGGAGAGAGGAGGAGGAGGAGGATGAGGAGGAGGCACATCTCCAACGAGGCAGGATGCCCTTTGGTGGCCAGCGTAAGGGCAGTACACCGACGGAATCACACCGCA
The DNA here is from genome assembly GCA_029206835.1 of Rana muscosa. Taxonomy (NCBI): domain Eukaryota; kingdom Metazoa; phylum Chordata; class Amphibia; order Anura; family Ranidae; genus Rana; species Rana muscosa. The sequence continues at coordinate 184,171,527 of CM055121.1, forward strand.
GAGCTCCGCCTGTGCAGGGCGCTGCCTCTGCCCGTCATTCAAAAAGTTCTTTGGTGTGGGCCTTTTTTGAGGCTAGTGCATCAGATCGCACAGCTGCTGTTTGCAACATATGTCTCAAGCGTATATCGCGTGGCCAAAACATCAGCCGCTTGGGTACCACATGCCTGACCAGACATATGTTGACCTGCCATGCAGCTCGTTGGCAAGCCTACCTCAAAGACCCACACCAAAGAACAAAGCGGACCTCTCCTTGCACCGCATCAGCTGGGATCTCCAACCCCACTATAACTTCAGTCCTCTCTGAAACATGCACTGAGAGGAATGAAGGTGTAGAATTAGGTGTGTCACAGCCAAGTACTTGCGCCCACTCTGCTAGCAGTACACCGACGTCCGATTCTAGCAGGCAAATTTCCCTGCCCCAGCTGCTGGACCGTCGAAAGAAGTTCACTCCCAGCCATCCACATGCCCAGCGGTTGAATGCTAGCTTGGCTAAATTGCTAGCGCTTCAACTGCTGCCTTTTCAGTTGGTAGACTCGGCCCCCTTCCGTGAGTTTGTGCAATGTGCGGTTCCTCAGTGGCAGGTTCCCAAACGCCACTTTTTCTCACGGAAGGCTATTCCGGCTCTCTACCGGCATGTGGAAGGCAATGTCTTGGCCTCGCTGGACAGGGCGGTCAGCGGTAAGGTGCATATTACCGCTGACTCATGGTCCAGCAGGCATGGACAGGGACGTTACCTTTCTTTCACGGCCCATTGGGTCACTCTTTTGGCAGCTGGGAAGGATTCAGGACAAGGTGCAGTAGTGTTGGAGGTTGTCCCACCGCCACGCCTCCAAAATGCTACTACTGGTTGTGACACACCTCTCTCCTCCACCCCCTCCTCTTCTTCTTCCTCCATGGCCTCTTCCTGTGGTTTGTCCTATGAACCAGCGGTGCTCCGTAGCCGTTCACGGGGCTACGCAAGTACGCAGGCAAAAAGATGCCATGCCGTGCTTTCGCTGGTGTGTTTGGGGGACAGAAGCCACACTGGGGCAGAGGTCCTGTCTGCTCTGCAGGGCCAGGCCGAGAGGTGGTTGACGCCACGCCAGCTTAAGCCAGGAATGGTGGTTTGCGACAATGGCACCAACCTCCTCTCCGCCCTCCGACAGGGACAACTGACCCATGTGCCCTGTGTGGCTCACGTCCTTAACCTGGTGGTGCAGCGGTTCTTGGGCAGGTACCCAGGCTTACAGGATGTCCTGAGGCAGGCCAGGAAAGTCTGTGTGCATTTCCGCAGATCTTATAATGCCAGTGCTCGCCTGGCTGAGCTGCAAAAGGAGTTGAACCTGCCCAAGAACCGCCTTATATGTGACATGCCCACCAGGTGGAACTCAACGTTGGCCATGCTGCAGCGGCTGCACACGCAGCAGAGGGCCATCAATGAGTACCTGTGCGACTACGGCACCAGGACAGGGTCAGGGGAGCTTGGTTTTTTTTCTCCACGCCAGTGGGGCATGATCAGGGATGCATGCACTGTCCTGGCACCATTTGAGGAGGCCACGAGGATGGTGAGCAGTGACAGTGCATGCATCAGTGACACTGTACCTCTTGTCCACCTGTTGGAGCACACGCTGCGTGGAATAATGGACAGGGCACTTGAGGCAGAACAGAGGCAGGAAGAGGAGGACTTCCTTGCCTCTCAAGGCCCCCTTTACCCAGACAGTGTTCCTTCTGTCCCACCCATCGCACAGGAAGAGGAGGAGGAGGAGGAGGAGGAGGAGGAGGATTGTGTCAGCATGGAGGTGGAGGCTGGCACTCAGCATCATCAGCAGTAGTCTTTTAGGGATGATTTACAGTCCCAAGAAACCAGTGGACTTGTACGTGGCTGGGAGGAGGTGGCTGCGGATCATGTCGTCCTTAGTGACCCAGAGGACTCCGGAGCGAATGCCTCAGCAAACCTACGCTGCATGGCCTCCCTGATCCTGCAAAGTCTGCGGAAGGATCCTCGTATTCTTCGGATCAAGGAGAGGGACCATTACTGGCTGGCCACTCTCCTTGATCCACGGTACAAGGGTAAGGTTGCGGACCTTATGTTACCGTCGCAGAGGGAGCAGAGGATGAGACAACTCCGGGAGGCCTTGCAGAAAGGTCTGTGCAACGCGTTCCCAGAGACTGGGAGGTTGCAAACTCCTGGTCCTGGACAACGAGTTGCTGAGGCTTCGGCCAGTCAAAGAAGGAGCGGTGGGGAAGGTGGCCGTCTGACCGATGCGTTCAGACAATTCTTTAGTCCGCAGCCCCAAAGTATGATCGGTTCCAGCAACCATCGCCAGCGTCTGATAAACATGGTGCAGGAATATCTAGGGGCAAGGTCAGACTTGGACACCTTCCCCACCGAAAATCCTCTGGCTTACTGGGTCTTGAGGATGGATCACTGGCCAGAGCTTGCACAGTATGCAATTGAGCTACTGGCCTGTCCTGCATCCAGCGTTCTTTCGGAACGCACATTCAGTGCTGCTGGAGGATTTGTCACGGATCACAGGGTGCGCCTGTCCACCGACTCGGTTGATCGACTGACTTTCATCAAGATGAACCAGTCTTGGATCACCACCAGCTACCACACACCTGATGCTGATATAACAGACTAATTGATTTTAAAATGTCACATCCCTTCAAGACTGATGCTGATGCTGAGTGCCTGTGCTGTTATGTTGACTGGCTATCCTCCTCCTCCGAGTCCTCAATGATACGATTGATGATGATAGCTTGGAAGATCATTTTTGTTTATGGGTGCCGCCACCAGTGCCTAACGCCCAATTTTTCAGCCCCTGTTTAACAGTGGCGTGTAATTACAATTTTTGAAGCAATACTTTGCAACAGGGCTCATTGCTGTGCTCCAAGTACAGTATCTGTGAGGAGTTGCAGTGTTGTGCCACCAGTGCCTAAGGCCCAATTTTTCAGCCCCTGTTTAACAGGGGCGTGTCATTACAATTTTTGAAGCAATACTTTGCAACAGGGCTCATTGCTGTGCTCCAAGTACAGTATCTGTGAAGGGTTGCAGTGTTGTGCCACCAGTGCCTAAGGCCCAATTTTTCAGCCCCTGTTCAACAGGGGCATGTAATTACAATTCTTGATCTAATAATTCACAGCAGGGCCCATTGCTGCACCCACCAAGAGTAACTGTCAGGGCTTACAGTGTTGTGGCACCAGCACCACCATCAAAGGCCCAATTTTTACTACCACTGTTCAACAATTATATGTAATTAAAATTCCTGATATAATAGTTGACAGCAGGGCGTTCCAGCACCAACCAAGAGTAACTGTGAGTGCTTACAGTGTTGTGCCAACACCAACAACTAAGGGGCCTATTTCTGCAGAGTATATACGGCAGGTCCCTACTTTCAAACATCCAACTTACAAACGACTCCTACTTGCAAACGCAAGAAGACAACAGGAAGTGAGAGGAAATCTACCACTAGGAAGGAAAATTCTCTCCTGTAAGAATAAATATGGGAGAAAGGTGTCTCCTCTGTACTGATGCTTTATCAGCAATCCTTGTTTCAAGAAAAACACCACATTTCAAAAACAGTTGTCATTAGGACGGAAAGTGAGGTGAAATGTTCTGAACAGGGGCACAGACAGCAAAACAAATGTTACAGGGGTGATAACCCTTACCTATGTTTTCCAAAAAGTTTAAAAATAGATTTTTGGTCTGGAGCTACACTTCAACAATGTACCTGTTCAAAATTACAAACAGATTCTACATAAGAACAAACCTACAGTCCCTGTCTTGTATGCACCGCCTGTATACGGCTGTTCAGAGTATATAGGGCCTTTTTTATTTTATGTGCGGGGTTCCCCTTAATATCCATACAAGACCCAAAGGGGCTGGTAATGGGCTGGGGTAGGGGGGGGGGGGTCATGGGGTAGCTATGCCATTTTTCTTAAAGATTTTCATCCATATTACCGGGACCAGACATTACATTAAAGCCGCAAGCAGTTTTAAATGGCTTTTTTTTCCTTTAGAAGTGTCATTTTGTGCAGGGACAGTTCTAAACACGGGAAACACGTGGCACTTCACAGGCATACTTTAGACACCCCCCAGGTACGATATTTAAAGGAATATTTGACTTTTTTTTTTTCACTTTATGCATCATTAAAATGACTGCTCCCGGAAAACGACCGTTTTTAAAACTTATTTTTGCATTGATACATGTCCCCTGGTGCAGAACCCGGGTTCCCAAACCCTTTTTAGGACAATAACATGCATAATAGTTGTTATAATTAGCACTTTAGAATTCGAACGTTCGCATCCATTGTATTTAATAGGGTTCTAATGTTCGTTCGAACTTTCGGTCCGTTCGCGGGTTCTGGTGCGAACCGAACCCGGGGGTGTTCGGCTCATCACTATTCACAGGTATGAAAAATGTTCAAGAGCTTTGCAGAACTGCTGGAAAAGAACAGGCAGAAAATAGAGTTTTGAGAAAATTCTTATGAGAAGGAAGAATTCCAATTTCACAGGGCAGCGAACGTACAGAGACAAGCGTGAGCCTGCAGATAATGCTTCAAAGGGCTCGGCAGTAAATATGACTTATTGTTAACACAACTGATATGTTACAATAGAATCTTTGCCAATTACTCAATTTAATTCAACAGCCCCTACTATGCTGTTTACATCTTTAATGGAAAATAAAGCCTTTTATGCAATGGCAGTCCTATTACAATCCCTGGCAAAGATAACACTGCTCCAGATACCCAGCTTGTGCAACCTTTCCAAAACAGATCCATTGAAGAGCCAAGTGAACTGCAGAATTGCGGGTGCGAACATAAAAAAACAGAGTTATTTATATTGCAATTGATTTCAGCCTACTGTTACAGGCACAAAACATATCATTAAGTAAAGCATGAAGATGGATAGAGTCATCCATTACCAGGCTGCAAAAAGAGCCCTGCTAGTTTAATTTGTTGGCAATAGAAGTGCTATTCTAGTTCTTTAGATATCACTGAAAGTCCCCTAGTTTTACCTTGTTCATATTGTGATTTACAAAGCTACACTGTGTTTACAAGGCAGGCACTCACACTGAATTCAACAGCCTTAAAATAAGGCACTAATTAGGGCTTAAAATACATTTTAATGTAAAAAGGTATTATCTACAGTAATGGCAAATAATTTAAAGCATTCATTGATTATGAAATATTTCTACAAAACACTATTGTTGTGTGATTTCAATGCCACCTCAGCATACTGTCTTTGTTAGACAAAAAAAAAAAAACTTTTGTGAATAATATAGAAGATAATAAAAATAGAGACAAATAATAAAATAAAAATAATGACAATAATAGAGATAAATAATACAGAAGTAAAGATAAAGAAAAAATAACAGAATGTTCTAACAGTAAACACGAAAGCATTTGTAACCCTAAAGAAAAGAAAATAAATAAAATAGATCCTTGTTTTTTAAAGCATTTTATATAGCATAGTGTTTGTGCTGTGCAATTTAACCCTTTCTATCATCTAAAATACAGTATCTGGCAGATCCTGCCTGGGGCAGCCCTCCCCCTCTGTAAACTGACCACAGTTTATCATGGCTGCTGAGCCCTGACACCGTGGTCAGTTTACGTGTTTCTGTCATCCACAGCTTCCTCTGTCCTCTCCCCCCCCCTTCCTGCCTGTCAGCTCCGTCCACTCCCCAGCCCTCCCATCCTGCTGGTAAAATAACTGGTAAAGTTCATGCTACAATCCCCTCTGTTATAGTAAATGATGTGTCCCAGTGTATATAGTTTTTTCAAATAAGCTGCTATATACCTAATTTTATAGCTCCACTCGGCGCTCAGGCTCCATGCACACTGGCCTTAAAAAAAACATCAGTTCTCTTTGGAGTAAAAATCTTTCATATAGAACATTTTTTGTACAAGTTTAGATGAGTTTAGGAGAGTTTTTACGTTTTTTCTGCAAGTAAGCTCCAATCAGAAACATGAACCAGAAGGTTTTTTTTCCCTGCCTCTAAACATTGAGCTTAAAATATGCCTAATGTGCTTGGACACATAGGATAACATTGAGTTTCTTCTAAAGGCAGAAAACAAAACTCTTGTAGCAGCAATGTTTTTTAGGCCGGTGTGAAAGGAGTCTCACGTGACCGACCGCCTCTCTCCTCCTCTCCTCTCCTCCTCCTGGCTGACATCAGCAGGGGTTTCTCAGCCCCGCCCACTGTACCTGTCAGATTGAGAGAGGAGAAAGGCAGCCGGTCACGTGACTGTCAAGCGGTGCCATAAAATTAGGTATACAGTGGCTTATTTTTTTAAAAAACACTGGAGCACATCATTTACTATAACAGAGGAGATTGTAGCACAAACACTCAGTGGCTTAACAACCTCTTTAAAGTATATCTAACTTAAAATTTTATTTACAAAATAGCAACTAGCTTATATTTAAAGTGCATGTAACAAAGTGGTTGTAAAGGTACTTTTTATTTCTTAACGGCTTGACCTCCGGAAGGTTTTACCCCCTTTATGACCAGGCCATTTTTTGCTATGCAGCACTGTGCTACTTTGACTGGCGACTGCATGATCATGCCATATTGTACGCAAATGAATTTTAGAAAAAATCACACAAATAAAATAGTCTTTTGGCGCTATTTGATTACCATTGGTTTTTGTTATTTTTTGCTATCTAAATGAAAACAGACTGAAAATTTAAAAACAAAACAAATCTACTTTCTGTTATAAAACATATCCAATAAAAACAAATTTCTTCATAAATTTAGGCTAAAATGTATTCTGCTACATGTCTTTGGTAAAAAAAATCCAATAAGTGTATATTAATTGGCTTGTTGGAAAGTTATAGCGTCTACAAACAAAGGTATATATATAAGGGTCGCTGGTTCGAATCTCAACCACGACACTACCTGCCTGGAATTTGGAGTTTGCATGTTCTCCCTGTTCCTGCGTGTGTTTCCTCCGGGTACTCCGGTTTCCTCCCACACTCCAAAGACATGCTGGTATGTTAATTGGCTTCTGTCCAAATTGGCCCTAGTAGATGAATGTGAGTTAGGGACCTTAGATTGTAAGCTCCTTGAGGGTAGGGACTGATGTGAATGTACAATGTATATGTAAAGCGCTGTGTAAATTGACGGCGCTATATAAGTACCTTAAATAATAAATAATAATAATAATATATATAGTTGAAAATTAATAATGATGTATCTCATTTCTTGGGGCCCTTAACATGCCAGGACAGTACAAATACCACCCCACCCCCAAATTATCCCTTTTTGGAAAGTATATAGTCTGATGTATTTAGTAAGAGGCAAATGGCGAGTTTTTAGAAGTTGTAATTTTTTTGTCACAATTTTTTGAAAAATTTATTTAAAAAAAAATCTCTTTTTTTCACTTTTTTTTTTACAAACTGTCACCAGTGCAGTAGAGTATCATCATATGACTGGTGTGGTGGTGATCAGGAATACTGACTGGTGACAGTATGTTAAAAAAAAAAATTATAATAACAATTTTTTATTACATTTTTTTAACATTTTTTTCAACATTTTTTACATACCTCCATCAGAGTAGTTAGGTGTCACCACAGTGACACTGATTCCTGTTAGTATGATCACTGTAACAGCAATGTTTTGAACTGTCATGAATGGGTTACACTTCTAACAGCTGTGATTACCATTGTGTGCTGTGATTGGCCCACAGCTATCACATGGTATAGGGTGGTGTGAACGGACCAGGTAATATGTGATATCTGTGGACCAATCATAGCATCACAATACTAAGCACAGCTGTTACCCATTCATAACAGTTGTGTTTACATTGTGATCATGTTATTGCATAGCGATCATGATACCAGGGCCGCTCGAAGCAGTTAATGGAAGCCACGCACTGCGCACCCATCAGACGGCAATGTACAGGTACATTTTTGTGCCTGGCTGTGCCACCTGCTCGCAGCTTAATTACTGTGGACGGGTCGGCAAGTGGTTAACCACTTGCCGCCCGCCCTATAGCGGATTGACGGCGGCAAAGTGTTTTTAAAATCCTGACTGGACGTCATATGACGTCCTCAGGATTTTAAACCGCTGCACGCCCCCGGGGGCGTGCATCGCGGCGATCGTTGTTGCAGGGTGTCAGTCTGACACCCCGCAACACTGATCTAGGTAAAGAGTCTCCGACGGAGACTCTTTACCACGTGATCAGCCGTGTCCAATCACGGCTGATCACATGTAAACAGGAAAAGCCGGTAATCGGCTTTTCCTCATTCGCGTCTGTCAGACGCGAGTAGAGGAGAGCCGATCGGCTGCTCCTCTGACAGGGGGGGTTTGTGCTGATCAATTATCAGCACAGCCCCCCCGAGGATGCCCACACTGGACCACCAGGGATGCCACTGGACCACCAGGGATGTCCATTACAAGGTATGCCTCCCTAGACCACCAGGGATTGAAATCAGTGCCCCCTAATGGATGCCAATTAGTGCCCCTAATGGATGCCAATCAGTGCCCACAATGGGCATCACTGATTGGCAGGCATTATTGTTTGGCACTGATTGGCATTCATTAACACATTACAGTGCCACCTATCAGTGCCCATCCATGCCACCTATCAGTGCCCATCCATGCCACCTATCAGTGCCCATCCATGCCCATCCGTGCCGCCTATTGGTGCCCATCCATGACGCCTATCGGTGCCCATCCGTGCCGCCTATCTGTGCCCATCTGTGCCGTTTATCTGTGCCCATCTGTGCCCATCCGTGCTGCCTATCTGTGCCCATCCGTGTCGCCTATCTGTGCCCATCCGTGCCGTTTATCTGTGCCCATCTGTGCCCATCCGTGCCGCCTATCTGTGCCCATCCGTGTCGCCTATCTGTGCCCATTCGTGCTGCCTACTGGTGCCCATCCGCGTTGCCTATCGGTGCCCATCCGCGCTGCCTATCGGTGCCCATCCACGCTGCCTATCGGTGCCCATCCGTGCCGTCTCATTGGTGCCCATCAGTGACGCCTTATCAGTGCCCGTCAGTGCAGCCCCATCAGTGCCCATCAGTGAAGGAGAAAACTTACTAATTTACAAAGTTTTGTAACTGAAACAAAAAAAATATGTTTTTTTTTTCAAAATTTTCGTTCTTTTTTCAAAATTTTAGCAGAAAATAAAAATCGCAGAGGTGATCAAATACCACCAAAAGAAAGCTCTATGTGTGGGAACAAAATGATAAAAATGTAGTTTGGGTAGAGTGTAGCACAACCGCGCAATTGTCATTCAAAGTGCAACAGCGCCGAAAGCTGGAAATTGGTCTGGGCAGGAAGCTGTATAAGTGCCCTGTATGGAAGTGGTTTTAAATAACAAATAAACATCTATTGCACAGAGTGGCCCTGAACCTCATCTTCTGGGGTCCCTCACCTATGCTCCAGGCTCCTCCTCTTCTGAGTGTGCCCCCATAGAAAGCAGATTGCTGTGGGGGGGGGGGCACACCTGCAGGCTTAATCCTGAGAAGGCTATGTAAATCTATTGGCTTTACCCCACAGGATTTAATTGACAGAGAAGCGCTGCTTCAGAATGGCACAGCGCTAGATCGATATTGGACTCATCACTGTTGGCCTTTAAAACCACTTTAGTTTACAGCAATACACAATTTCTTATTTTACCATGCTACACATATTGCACCATTTGTGCAGTGTCTTTTGCAATCATATTGGGATAAGATTTGCTTTATATTTGTTACATGCTGGCATTTATATAGCACAACTTAATAAAATTATATAATTGTTCTTCATACTTAGAAATCTTAGTTACCATTCCTTTTTATGTAATGTTAAAGTGGTTGTAAAGGCTGACGTTTTTTTTTTTTTTAACTTCATGCATTCTATGTGTGCTGCTCCCCCACCTGCCCGCCCCAATACTCACCTGAGCTCCCCCTCGATCCAGGGATTTGCATGAGAGCCTCGGCTGTCCCAGGACTCCCTCTCCTCCTGTCTTGTTGACGCATAGAGCAGGGCTCGGGAGGGAGCATGCACCAGTGCTCCCATAGCAAGCAGCTTGCCATTGGGGGCACTGGTCAAGGGGAGGAGCCAGGAGTGCCAGCGGGGGATCCGAGAAGAAGAGGATTGGGGCTGCTTTGAGCAGGTAAGCAAGACATGTTTTTTTTTTTTTTAAGCCAAACCTTTAATACCACTTTAAGGAGGGGGCCAGGAAGTCATGTTTACCATAAATAACCCTGTCTGTACTGTGCTGGCAGATTCCATTATCAGTTGTAAAATAGATTTAAACATTTTCTGTCCTAACAGTAGAGTTCTAGACTTCAGAAATATAAAAATCTCAGGTCAAACTGCTGAGTTATGTAGTTAAAGGTTAAAATGCCCTTATTCTTTATTACAAGTAAATACCGCAATTTTTGTTTTTCAGTTCCCATTATAAAACAAGCATGTGAGGGCAAAATGAATTCCATTGTCTATTCTTTGCACTGCAGTAAGTAGCTTATTTATTTCAGTAGCGTAGTTATTTACAAACTATGACAAACATCATTGTCAGCTTGAATGCATATTAGCAGAGGTCAAAAGGAAGTCAGTATTAATTGGCTCTAAGTCTTACTAAAAGTCAAGTGTAAACTGTGCGTACATAGTAATTCACTGAACTGCAAGTAATTACAGCAGGATAGTAAAAAGTTTGTGCCTAGTGCTGCGGCTGTACTTTGCCTAAATTTGCTTCCTGTGATTCTCATTTTAAGATTGGATCATTATACGGCTACTGGGTCCTAGAATTATATATATTTTTTTAATATATAACTCTGCCTAAGCTGTAGGAAAAACAAAGTCTTAATGGGTGTATCCAGTCATTTCCAAATAAAATACCTATTTTAAATTTGTTTATTTTATTGCTTATGAGCAATGATGAATCACGTTTTTAAATTATATCAGTAAATTAATTGTATTAAAGTAGAAAACTATTAAAAGGCTCATCTGTATTCTGCTGCAAATCAACCAGTCACAGTCAGGATTATTCATTTGAATAATTCAGGACAATTTGTTCAGAAAAAAAAAAAAAATCTGCTCACAAAAGAAATAAACCTTATTAGTTATTTTCATGATCCTGCATACGTTGACCTTGCAGCTGGGTGAAATGTGGCCTTGAGGCCACATGCTTTGTTCATGTCTGGTCAGCTACCAAGAAAGGTCTGTAAATCTTTACTAAAGGATCACTTCACTCAAAACGGAAATGGGTAAAGGCTAGAGGGCAAAATCACCTACTAGTATAGGGCTTTTCTGTAATTTCCAGCTCTTCCCTTCCCTCCCCCAGCCTATTAATCTCTCTATAACTAGAGATATCTTACTCTACTTTCAGTACTCTTCATCATCCGACCACCACGCCATCATCAGAGCAAGCTCACCAGTGTATCACTTAAGCAGGCCATACACGGGTCGAATTTCGAACAAATTTTCTTTTCAAAATCAGAAAGTTTTTTTTTTTTGTGATCCGATGATGCCACCATTGATTTTCGAAATTCGGCCGACCAAACGTTCATGTTGCCGGGAATATTCTTTTCTCTCCGGGAATATTCGTTTTTCTCCGGGAATATTCTTTTCTTGCACATGCGCATTTTCTTTTCTATTACATTTCTCGCACGATTCTCCCATCATTGATCAGAAAATCGTTCATTTTTCAAACAAATTCCAACATGTCGGATTCCTCAAATTTGATTGCCGCACGAAAATTGGCTGTTGCTGCAGCCCACTAACGGTACGAAATTCGTATGAAAATTCTTTGATACGATTTTCGAAAGAAAATTCTTTCGAAATTCGAACTGTGTATGGCCGCCCTTAGCTCCTTCTAGATGCTAGCATAACCTTACAAGCTTTGTAAATATCCAGGAAAGACTATTTTCTTTGTGAGTTCCATGCAGAATTCTTCCTCTAGCTTTACTTCAAATTGGTAGAAGTGGATACTGAGAAATGGAGAAATGGAGTTGAGTTCTCCTATATAACTTTGTCAACTTTAAAGTGTACTGTAAAAACATTCCCCTTTGGGTGATCTATGTACATTGCAAGTATTATAACAATCTTTGTTGCAGATTCCTACCTTTTGTTATTCTGAAGAAATCCATGTGTGTTTGTCTGTGTCTCTTGGCCAAGTGAGTCTAATGGGAGTGGTTTCATAATTATCAATCAGCTGTGGCACCTGCACGGCACTAATGAGGAAAGCTGCTGGGCCTGCATCACTTTAGATGTGTTCTTATTGGAAATATTTCACCAAAAGTTATTTTTTGTGTTGCAGGGTATGCCTGAAATCTGACTTGTATCTTAGGCAGACTTCTGGGAAAATTGGTGAGCCAATCAAACAAGCCGGAAATTATGTTTCTGGGGGGTGGTCAGTACACATTCTGTGTACAGAACAACTCCATGTAGCCATATTGCTTTGCATTTATAGCAAATTACAGCGGCTGCCTATTGAAAGGGAAAGGTCATTTTTAAAAACATTCAATTACAGTATGACTTGTATCGCAATTGTATACTCTATATTATTTTTTCTTTATTTGCTATTTATTTTCCTCCACAAAAGTGGATTTCCCCTTTGGGAAAACATCTGTTGACTTGTTACAGACCCTATACACATTGTTGATTGTTAAGCCCTGTACATACGATCGGATTTCCGATGGAATCAAATCCGATGGATTTTTCCATCGGAATTCCGTTGAAGCTTACTTCCATCAGTCTTGCCTACACACCATCAGACAAAATTCTGACCGTCCCAAACGCCGTGACGTACAACACGTACGACGGCACTATAAATGGGAAGTTCAAATCTAATGGCGCCACCCTTTGGGTTGCTTTTGCTGATTTTTGTGTTACCGCGTTAGTAAAAGTTTGGTGAGAGCCGATTTGCGCTTTTCAGTCTCCGTGCTTTTCAGTCTGTTACAGCATGACGAATGTGCTATCTCCATTACGAACGCTAGTTTTACCAGAACGAGCGCCCCCATCTCCTAATTCAGTCTGAGCATGCGTGGGTTTTTTCTCTGATGGAGTTCCACACAGAAGATCGGAATTTCCTATAGTTTTTTTTTCCATCGGAAAAATTTAAAACATGTTCTATTTTTTTTTCACCGATGGAAATAAGTCAGATGGGGCCCACACACAATCGGTTTGTCCGATGAAAACAGTCCATCGGACTGTTTTCATCGGTAAAACCGATCGTGTGTACAGGGCTTAAGTGTAAGTTTTTGTTTTTTAACTCTTATGCCTTGTAGACACGATTGGATTTCCGACGGAATAAAATCCAATGGACTTGTTTCATTGGAAATTCCGATCGTGTGTGGGCCCCATAGAATTTTTTTCCATCGGAGTAAAAAAATAGAACATGTTTTAAATTTTTCCAATGGAAAAAAATCAGATGAGAAATTCCAATTGTCTGTGTGGAATTCCATCGGAGAAAAATCCACGCATGCTCAGAATCAAGTTGACGCATGCTCGGAAGCATTGAACTTCATTTTTCTCGGCTCGTCGGAGTGTTTTATGTCACCGCATTTTGGACGGTCGGAATTTGGTCCGACAGTGTGTATGCAAGACTAATGGAAGTCAGCTTCATCGGAATTCCGACAGAAAATTCCATCAGATTTTATTCCATCGGAAATCCGATCGTGTGTACAAGGCATTAGGAAGTGATATCCTGCCCAAGCCAATGTGCTCTGTTTCTGTTTTTATATTTGTAATTATTTTATATATATGAACAAGCCAACAGAAGCATAACACCCCATTATAAGATGCTGAGATCTTTACAAGTCTCATCTTTGCAGTCGCTATAGAGACTAAGAAGATATAAGTGATATACTGTATATTATAGGGAGACATAAGGAGGATAATGTAACTGACTAATACCTACAAAGATCCAACCTATTTGTTTTAAATGGATTGTGCTGTGGAACATAAGCGGCCGTTTGTTCTTCATTGCACTATACACAGTATATACTGCACATAATACAGTAGTAGAAGTAATCCCCACAAGTAATGTATGGAATCAGTGCGTTTCCAACAGGACTGACCCATTATTTACATATATATATATATATATATATATATATATATACACATATACAGTAATGTCAAACAGTATGTACAACATACTTGAACAGGCAAACATTAGCTGTTGACTAAAATAGTGTCTACAGATAAAGGTGATGTACTTGAACAAAATACACAAAATTAATTATTTGTTTTTATGATCTAGAGCAGGGGTCTCAAACCTGCGGACATCCAGCTGTTGCGGAACTACAAGTCCCATCATGCCTCTGCCTATGGGAGTCATGCTTGTAACTGTTTAGCCTTGCAATGTCTCATGGGAATTGTAGTTCTGCAACAGCTGGAGGGCCACCAGTTTGAGACCCCTGATCTAGAGATTAACGAAAATTAAGATTTGTCAAATGGAAAAAGTATGCTACTATATTTACTATCACTTCATATCCATGATATTGGCATCCCATGTTCCAGTTTAGGTGTCAATGACTGGAACCCCCTTAAGGAGTATGCAGGTGGAATCTGTCTTCTTTAAACCTTGGGCATCAAGGATCTGGTGTTCTCTTAGTTACATATATATGTGGTGTGTGAAATCAACCAATAGAGCTCCGTATGGCCGTCAGAGGATAGTTGTAAAGGCCTATGAGTCTGGAAAGAAATCAAAGGAAAGGGAAAATGCTATGTCTGGTGCAAACCCAACACATCACATCACCCAAAGAACCCTATCCCCACAGGGAAACATGGTGGTGGCAGCATCATGCTGTGGGGATGTTTTTCAGCAGTTGGGACTGGGAAACTGGTCAGAGTTGAGGGAAAGATGGATGGTGCCAAATACGGGTATATTCTTGAGCAAAACCTGTACCACTCTGTGTGTGATTTGAGGCTAGGACGGAGGTTCACCTTCCAGCAGGACAATGTCCATGTTAATTCCAGGTTGTAAAGCAACAAAACACGAAGAATGCCAGGGGGGGGGGGGATACTTTTGCAAGCCACTGTATAGGCAAAGACCAGGCCTTCTGGAACAATATGATAAAGACTAATCAAGTGAGAAAGTGTTTGATCACAGTAACAGTAGACACTGTTTTCAGGAGAAGGTCACTAAAACAACTGGTAGGCATGGTGATGAAAATTATGTTCTGGAGTTGCAATTATTTTCAGGGAAGGCCAACTCACAGTTATTGATTCAACTATACATTATGCATCATATAAAAGTGTTGTTGATGAAAATGTGAGACCATTTGTCCAGAAGGTGAAGTTGAACTGGAAATGCATCTTTCAACACAATTATAATCCACATCTTTGCAAATGCACTAAAAAATGGCTAAAAAGAAAGGGAAAAAAGGGTTATGGACTGTCCTTGTCAAAGCCCTGGTTTTATTCCAATAGAAATGTTTTAAACCGGCATTTAATGCAAGGAAAACCACAAACAATTTTACAACTGAATGCATTTTGCATAGAGAAGTAGTAAAAAATAGGCTTGTGCAATACGTTTCGTAACAAATCGAAATTCGTCCGAATTTAGCAACTTTCGGACATTCGGAAGCATTCGATTTTCCGAACAAAGCAATTACGAATAAAACCAAATCCAAAATAAATTATACTGCAAATAGCGAATGCCCGAATGTCTTCGGCATAATTCGTTATGAAAAAAGTTACGAATGTACGAATCCATACGAAGCACAATAACACTCACTCTGCTCTGCTCTCTGCTTCTCCCTCACCGTGCTGAACTCCCTCTCAAAATGGTGTACAGTGGCGGAGGCTATAGCCGCATGTAAAAAACGAAAGTAAAATACGAGATTTCGAATCGTTACAAATAACCGCTATGTATTTAGAAAAGTACAAATCCATTCAAAGCACATTAGGCATAATAGGCAGCGTCGTTGTGAGAGAGACACGGAAAATTACGAATCAACGAACCCAAAAAAAGTTACGAAAGTAGGAGTTGTGTCCAGAATCAACGAAAAACAATGTACCCTACCGAAAGTACGAATTATAAATCAACTAAAAATTCAACGAAAAATGTCGCTTGCGAAAATACGAATTAGTCCGGACACGAAAAATCCCGTCTAGGAAAATTACGAATGATTACGAATCAACAGGACCGAAAAGAAACGAAACGAAACAAAACAAATTTTTCCGTTGTGCACAAGAGACGAACCGAAACTAAACAAACTTTTCCGTTGTGCACAAGTCTAGTAAAAAACAAAACAATGAGTTGATGTCAGAGACTGGTGGGCAGTTATACGAAATGTCCACAAGAAGTCATTTCTGCTACAAGGGGCAATACTAGATTTTTATACCAAGGGTAGACTTCCTTTTTTCACAGTACACCATTATATCCTTTTAATATTTTGTATAATAAATTATTTCCTATTCAAATATGTTTTTTTCATATGACTATTATGTATTGGTACAATGGGTGTCATTTTTTTCTACCAATTTAACTACTTGACCACTGGGCACTTAAACCCCCTTAATAACCAGACCAATTTTCAGCTTCCGGTACTCTCACATTTTGAATGACAATTACTCAGTCATACAACACTGTACCCATATGAATTTTTTGTCCTTTTTTTCACACAAATAGAGCTTTCTTTTGGTGGTATTTAATCACCGTTGGGTTTTTTATTTTTTGCGCTATAAGAGAAAAAAGACTGAAAATTCTGTAAAAAAATGTTTTTTTTTTCGTTTCTGTTATAAAATTTAGCAAATTACTATTTTTTCTTCATAAATTTTGGCCAAAATTTATACTGCTACATATCTTTGGTAAAAATAAGTACAAATTGGTGCAAATTATTTGGTCTTTGTGAAAGTTATAGAGTCCACAAGCTATGGTGCCAATATCTGAAAATTAATCACACCTGAAGTACTGACGGCCTATCTTATTTCTTGAGACCCTAACATGCCAGAAAAGTACAAATACCCCCCAAATGACCCCTTTTTGGAAAGAAGACATTCCAAGGTATTTAGAAAGAGGCATTGTGAGTTTTTTGAAGTTGTCATTTTTTCCCACAATTCTTTGCAAAATCAAGATTTTTTTTTCTCTTTTTTTTTTCACAAAATTGTCATATTAGCAGGTTATTTCTCACACACAGCATATGCATACCACAAATTACACCCCATAACACATTCTGCTATTCCTCCCGAGTATGGCGATACCACATGTGTGAGACTTTTACACAGCGTGGCCACATACAGAGGCCCAACATGCAGGGAGCACCATCAGGCGTTCTGGAGCACCGAGGTCAATTCTGACAATTCTCTCCTACATGGAAAAATCATCATTTGTTTGCTAGAAAATATACATAGAACCCCAAAACATTAAATATGTTTTTTTAGCAAAGACCTTAGAGAATATAATGGTGGTCGTTGCAACTTTTTATCTCGCACGATATTTGCGCAGCAATTTTTTTAACGTGTTTTTTACGGAAAAAAAATGTTTTGTGCTAAAAAAAATAAAAAACAGTAAAGTTAGCCCAATGTTTTTGCATAATGTGTAAGATGAAGTTACGCCGAGTAAATAGATACCTAACATGTCACCCTTCAAAATTGCACACGCTCGTGGAATGGCGCCAAACTTCGCTACTTAAAAATCCCCATAGGCGACGTTTTAAACATTTTTACTGGTTACATGTTTTGAGTTACAGAGGAGGTCTAGGGCCAGAATTATTGCTCTCGCTCTAACGTTCGCAGAGATACCTCACATGTGTGGTTTGAACACCGTTTTCATATGTGGGCGGGACTTACGTATGCGTTCGCTTCTGTATGCGAGCTCACGGGGACAGGGGCGCTTAAAAAATATATTTTTTTTTTTATTGTTCATTTTACTTTATTTATTTTAGTTTGACATGTTTTTCCGCCCCAAAAATGTTTTTGATCACTTTTATACCTATTCCAAGGAACGTAAACATCCCTTGTAATAGGAATATGGCATGACAGGTCCTCTTTACAGTGAGATATGGGATCAATAGGACCCCACATCTCACCTCTAGGCTGGGAAGCCTGAAAAAAAAAAAAACAATCCTGGCTTTGATCGTAGCGGTGAGTCGGTAGAAGCACCGGAGGGTGGCGGGGGGGGGGACATCCCCTCTTGCCTCCCGTAAGAATGATCAAGCGGTGGAACAGCCGCTATGATTGTTGTTATGGTGTAGGGAATCGCCGGCTGAAAAAGCTGATATCTGAATGATGCCTGTAGCTGCTCCCATCATTCAGATATCCCCGCACAAAGTCAAGGACGTCATATGACGGCCGGCGGGCGGGAAGTGGTTATTGCAGAGTATTGCCGGGCATTGCGGAGTATTGCTGGGCATTGCGGAGTATTGCAGGGCATTGCGGAGTATTGCAGGGTATTGCACAGGGGGTATTGCGCAGAGTATTGCAGAGTATTGCAGAGTATTGTGCAGGGTATTGCAGAGTATTGTGCAGGGTATTGCAGAGTATTGTGCAGGGTATTGCAGAGTATTGTGCAGAGTATTGTGCAGGGTATTGCAGAGTATTGTGCAGGGTATTGCAGAGTATTGTGCAGAGTATTGTGCAGGGTATTGCAGAGTATTGCGCAGGGTATTGCAGAGTATTGCGCAGGGTATTGCAGAGTATTGCGCAGGGTATTGCAGAGTATTTTGCAGAGTATTGCGCAGGGTATTGCAGAGTATTGCACCAGGGTATTGCAGAGTATTGCACCAGGGTATTGCAGAGTATTGCACCAGGGTATTGCAGAATATTGCACCAGGGTATTGCAGAGTATTTTGCAGAGTATTGCGCAGGGTATTGCGCAGGGTATTGCAGAGTATTGTGCAGGGTATTGCAGAGTATTTGCAGAGTATTGCAGAGTATTGCACCAGGGTATTGCAGAGTATTGCACCAGGGTATTGCAGAGTATTGCACCAGGGTATTGCAGAGTATTTTGCAGAGTATTACGCAGGGTAATTTGCAGAGTATTGGCAGGGATGGCTGAGCAGGGATGGATGGATGGCTGGATCTGTAACTGCAATTGTCACAGATCCAGCCCACAGCTGACATGGGGGAGGGAGCTGACATGATCCGCTCCCTCCCCTCTCCTCTCACACTGTACCAATCGGTACAGAGAGGGGAGGGAGGAACCGGCGTCATGACATGACGCCGGTTTGTTTACAAGTGATCGCTCCGTCATTTGACAGAGCGATCACGTGGTAAACGGCCGCTATCAGCGGCGATTTACCGCGATTCGTGATGCGCCGGGTCCTCTGGACCCGGCGGTCACGGAGATTCCCGTGTGCGCGCCCCAGGGGGCGCGCGGGAGCGCGATTCTGGGAGGACGTTATATAACGTCCTCCCAGAGTTAAGCAACCACCTTGTCGACGTTATTTGTCGGCAGGTGGTTGCCAAGTGGTTAAGTAATTTATATCTTATTTGCATGTTAAATATATATTATATCTCTATTTTTGTATAGATCTATTTCTTCTGCTACTCCTGATGATAGCATACCATAAATCTTAGGCTAATCCAGAACCCAAATTATAGGACTATGAATTCTATTTTATCAAATATGGTGTAGGTAAATGGAGTGTGAAACTTAGTTTGTTCTAACTGATCTTTGTATTAAAATCAGGCAAGGGGGCTAACTCCATTACTAGGGACACTGTGGTCATTATGGCCAATACATACAAGCTTAATTCACCTATATAGGCCTTTTATTGTATTAATTGTAATTTTCTACTTAAAATATAAAAATGCATTACTAATATACTGTAAAAAAGATACTTTTTTATATTATTTTTATTTTAATGTGAAGATAGAATTTACTGTAGCTAGGTCTCACTTTATGGCATTTCCTCTATGTAACATTACAATGAGCCATATTATTATAAATATTATTATACAGGATTTATATAGCGCCAACAGATCACTCAGTGCTTTAGAACATGAGGGCAGACAGTACATTTAAAATACAATGCAATACAGTAGAAGACTTGCTCATTAGAGCTTACAATCTAAAAAGGGAAGGCCAAGAAGTACAAAAAGTAATAACTGTGGGGGATGAGCTGATAGAGAAAATAAAAAGCGCAGTTGTTAGGTGGGGCAGAGCTAGGGGTCTAATTATAAAACATTTATTGGGTGAACGTCACAAGCATTCATCCAGGCTGCAGGAATTTTCCACATATATTCTCTAATGCTATGATTTTCTGTGAAAAATATACTGAATTGTGGCTCTTAGATGGATTTGATGGTCATAGAAAGTCATATAGTTAGGTAAAATTCATGTAAAATTCATGCAGCCTGGGTGAATGTTTGTGACAATCGTCCAATAAATACATAATTCCTTTAGTATACCTGCTGTTTGCTTAATGCCTCATTTTGCACAGATACAAACTAATACCCAGCATACAGTAGGCGGTCTCATGGTTTTAACATTTGAATAGCAGAATAGTCATGACATTGTGTCCCCGCTAGGGGGATTCACTCTCTTCAATAGTCCTGATCACCAACATCAACAGGAATGAAAGTGTGAGTGTAAATCCAAAATTATAAGTTGCCACCAGAACAGTATTAGAGGTGAAATCTTCCTATGGGGAAACTTGTTCACACTTGTGAGTTGCAGGAATATGCACAAAACCGTATACATTTCTGCAACGCACAAAAACATGCAGCTCTTTTTGCAGACGTGGGGTGGTGTCATTATTTCTTAATGGCACCCCCATGCACCTTGCTGATTCACGTGCCAAAACACATTGGGGGTTATTTAGGAAAGGCAAATCCACTTTGCATTACAAGTGCAAACTACAAGTGCAAAGTGCACTTGAAATTGCACTCAAAGTGCACTTGGAAGTGCAGTCGCTGTAAATCTGAGGTGTAGATCTGAAATGAGGGGAAGCTCTGCTGATTTTATTATCCAATCATGTGCAACCTAAAATGCTGTTTTTTATTTTCCTTGCATGTCCCCCTCGGATCTACAGCGACTGCACTTCCAAGTGCACTTTCAGTGCAATTTCCAGTGCACTTTGCACTTGTAGTTTGCACTTGTAATGCAAAGTGGATTTGCCTTCCGTAAATAACCCCCATATTAACAAAGTACCACGTGTTTTGATGCAGTGTAGTTTTTACAAAGGGTCATGCAATTCTTATGTGGGTTTTTGTGCATAGGGAAGCCACTGAAACAAATGGACTGCCTTAAACATGACAAAAACATGTGCACTTGGATGCACCTGCATAGGTGTGACTGGAGCCTAAGGCCTCGTACACACGACCGATTTTCTCGTCCAAAACAGTCAAGAAAAGTGCCGCAAGAGTTTTTTTGTCTAGAAAAACGTTTGTGTGTATGGTTTTACGACGAGAAACTTGACGAGAATCTCGACGAGAAAATAGAGAACCTGCTCTCTATTTTCTCGTCAGGATTCCAGATTTCCTCGTCGTGTTTCTCGTCGGCCTGTTTTGTGACGAGAAAATGGTTCGTGTGTATGCTTTTACGACTCTTCAAAAAGCGCGCATGCTCAGAATCAAGTATGAGACGGGAGCGCATCTTCTGGTAAAACAAGCCTTCGTAATGGAAATAGCACATTCGTCACGCTAAAACGAACTGAAAGCACGAAGACTGAAAAGCGCGAATCGTCTGTTCCCAAACTTTTACTTCACACGCGGTAACACAAGATCAGCAAAAGCAGCCCAAGGGGTGGCGCCAAGAAAAAAGATCTTCCCCTTTATAGTGCCGTCATACGTGCTGGACGTGAGCGCAGAGAACCACGAGGAAATTGGAAAATGACAGTGTGTACGCATAGAAAGCTTGACGAGAAAATCGACAAGCTTAACAAGAATCTCGTCGAAAAAAACGACGTGTTTTTTACAACGAGAAAATCGGTCGTGTGTACGAGGCCTTAGAGGGAATTATTCACACATTGGAAAGAATCCCCACTTCTTGTTAAGTCTACAGGACTGGAGTGAAGCAAAATCACCCTAATTAGATACAGATGGCGAAAATTGATAGCAGTTTTAATCCTCCCCTACTCTATCCAAAATGGCAAAAAAGAGGGTTTTACTCTTAGATTTATTTCATAAAATTGGGAATGTGATGTTTTGGTATCCTGATTAGGTGAACTTTGTACCATGCATATAGTACGATTTACATACTTTCATTGCTATATTTAAAGTTTTTGGAAATACTGTCCATTCCATCCAGACTGGGTCTTTTAACAACTGCATTCCATTTTAAAATGAGCACAATTTTCAGCAAATCACTGAACACATCTGCAGCTGAAAATGTATAACATTTTACTTCTTTGACAGTTTGTAGAGAGTTGGGAATCTGTCTCTCAATGTGAAACTTATTTCATTTCCATGTTGTTGTTTTCTTTTTATACGCTGTGAATGTTTCAACTCCCCAGCCCGATGTTTACTGCTCTCCAAAGACATTTTCTTGCTTCACGTCATGGCTGTTTTATTTAGCTTGGCTGATTCTAGTCTCACAACATGATCATAGCTCTTCTACAGCACGTTCCGTTTTGCTTATGGTATGATCTTCAAATGTGTTTATCAGGATTGTGCTTGTTACAAACTAGCTGTAGTTGCTAAAATAATGTTTTTGATGCCCAGTTAACATCTTTAACTTGACGTGTTTAGTATGTCTAAAGAATGTAGTTATCTATTTATTTTTACATTTACCCTATTACATTCCCCTTTCAGGACAAAATGTCAGATTTGCTTTGAATCTAGGAAGTTAAGGAGCACGTACACTATATTGCCTGCTGGATGCAGAGAAAGAACAAGTACTTCAAGTCATGGAAGAACATGTGATTCTCTACCATGTTTCCCACAATGCAGCACTTTGTGCCCAAGAGGCCAGCCACCATCCCTACATACTCTCAGTTGGGAGTAATTAGAATCATACTTAACACCATATAAAGAATATAGATTGATAAGCTCTGAAGATGGGCACTGGAGTTAAGTAGATAATCAAGTCTAACAGTAGCTGCTCGGAACTAAAAAGACCTTTACACACAGGACAGGCTCTGTTGGAGTTTACCTGCTCAGCTAGGAATCTGTCTGCTGATCCCCACTGAGCAGGCAGATGGCTGGTCCATGTCCACTTTACTTATGCAGAGCGGACACAGACAGAGCTTGCTCTCCTCTATGGACAGTCCAATGAAAATGGACCTCCTGTCTGTTTACACCCAAGTGCCATCCGATCTGATCCACCATCTGTTTTTAGTGGACAGGATCGGATCAGATTGGATGTCGGCGGGTGTCAATAGACACATGTCCATTGACACCCACCGCTCCATAGAGGAGACTAAAGGGTCCAATTAAGTCCACCTGAAAAACTGACAGTCGGACACAATCGGGCCGCCTGTGTGAAAGGGCCCTTAGAGCGAGTGAGTACCCAGTTTATAATTATTTATTTAAAAACACAAAACAAATACCAGATTTAAAAATCTGAGTTTATAAATGGTCTCATCACTTTCAGGTATTACACATAGTAATATTTACATGTAGCGCCCCTTTACTTTTCAGGGGTGTTATGCGCCTAAATTTAGAGGTTGGTCTGAGCTGGTAGTCAGTGTCAGGGGGATGCCATACACAGACATCCAACACAGGTGATCAGATCATTGGGCTGCACTTAAGGAATCAGGAACAGAGTAAGTGAAAATATATATATATTTATTGAAGATAAAGACACACGTGTAATCAAGCAACAGCAAACCATAAACAAGAATATGAATACAAGAGAACACAACAAACCCCAAAACAACCTAATCTAACTATCTAACTAATATATACAAGTAAAGGGAACACACATACATAAACAAGGCAGGGACAAGAGACAAGAGAGCAGAAGGCCAGGTACTGGGAGCAGTCAGCAAGGGGGAGCTGGAAGCTGGTATCAGGGGACAGGTCTCAGGGACAGGATACAAGGAACAGAGTCCAGGACAAGGCAGGAAACGGATCAGGTTCAGGCAACGGATCAGGTTCAGGCAACGGATCAGGCTTACAGAAGGAATTCTGGAGCATTGAGCCTTGGTTAAGGGCGGGCTTATATAGTCCAGCAGACCCAGATCAGGTGTGTTTGATGGCTGGTGGAAAGTCTTGGTGGGGAGACACCCGCTGGTGGCCAGCAGAACTACACCCACTGGTGCCGAATGCAACAGTGCCACCAGCAGGTGAGCCCAGTAATGACACCATTCCTGACAGTCAGGCTCGGACCACTTTTATTGTTAGGTATTTGCTTCTGCCTATGTGATGCTGCCTGGTGTATGGTTCCCTCTGGCCTGTAGGTGGCACTGCCATATCAGGTCAGGGTTGAGCCATGGGTGGCATTGCTGAGCCTTAGGGTGTCCTCTCTCGGCAGCGGTACAGTGGGCATGGTAGGCCTGCTGTGCACGCTGGGAGAGGGTACATAAGGGGCAGACGCCATCTTTGGGGGGGAGTGGTGGTGGAGAAGAGGAGTGTTGGAGTGGAGGAGCCGGAGGGGTGAGCCCCTTGGGGGGTGCTATGACTGGCCGAGGAGTCTCAGGCACCTTTGGCTCGAGGCTGCAGCATTCCAGGTAGGCCCAGTACCTTTAACTGGGTCTACAATCCGCCCATGGGAGTCTCAGGGTGCCCAGGTGAGGGTACCCGCTCTGACTGAGAGGAAGCCAGGGGAGGATCATCCCACAGAGGAGATGAGTGATGGAAGATCGCTGTCTCGGGAGAGGCCTGGTGACGGAAGGATTTTTTACTCCGGAAAGCTAACTTGTAGAGTGCCCATTGGCATTGTCCTGTTCTTTAAATTCTACAGAGGTTAGAGGATCTCCTGGACCAGTCCCTGGAGGGGATAGGGTGACAGAACTGTTCGAGCTCCATACCGGCTGCTAGGACTGTGAAAGAGGACTATCCGGGTGAGCTAAACCCACTCGGGATCGAGTGGCGACAAAGTTACTAGTTGTGCTTGGACCTAATCCCTCACACTCATTCTTTCTTTCATCCATCTGTCTCTGTCTACTACGCAGCAAATAGAAAATAAACTCTTTGTTGGAGTTAAAGTGTTTCTGGACATTAGCCTTCTTTAGGGGGAGAAATAGAGACTTGTCCCCATTCGCTGGGGATGAGAACCAGTGGAAGGAGGTAACTCGCTGCAGGACCCAACATTTGTGAACACCGCTTAACCTCTTCAAACAGGAGGGTACGGGCATATAGCACGGTGTGCCTTGACTTGTAAGTGAACCAGGCAGGAAAAAGGTCTGTGTGCTACATACAGTACTTATGAAAAAAATAGGGACTCACAAAAGGAACAGTGGCCTCTAAACGACATGTATTTTCTATATTCATTTGTTTAACTGCCTTCAGAGACAGATGTAATCATAATATTAACATACCATCCCACTCACTTGATATAAGAGTAAATTATCATTTGTGTAGGTCAGAATACATACTTTGCATCTCTACTAATGGGCAGTTTAGCTTATTCTGAACCAAAGTCTGGAAATCCTTGTTTAATGTTCATAAATATATGAATACATGTCATACCTATAAACTACCTTTTTTAAAGAAAATCTACACGCAAAACTACACAATTTGAAGGTATACAGTAATACCTTGGACTACAAGCATAATTCATTCCAGAAGAATGCTTGTTATCCAAAGCACTCGTATATCAAAGCGAATTTCCCCAATAATGGAAACTCAGATGATTAGATCCACAGCCACTACTTGTCTATGCAGTACCGTATGTGGCCAGAGGTGTGGGGGCACTGGAGAGGCTCGGAGACCACTCAGAGGTGCTTCCGAGTGTCTCCGAGCTTCACCGGCGCCCCCATACATCTGCCCAAATGTGGTACTGCACACCCCAGCGGCTTGAATCCTGTTTGTCTTGTGAGACAACGCTTGGGAAACATCCAAAAAGCCTAAGACTACTGATGGGCACTGCCATCCTGGATTTGTTGTTAGCAGAAGCAGTAGACTTAATGCTGCCAATCAAGTGACATGCTATAGAATTTAGAATTGCTACAGTTACATAAAAAGGAGAGGACAGAGGCAGAGTGAAGAAGCTGGGCCAGCACAGTCTATAATCAGTCACTCCCAGAAGAGGAGAAGGCTATTACATGGCAAGAGGGAAAGAGGGAGGAGGTACTGTGGCTGTGGTAGCGAACTGACTCTTCCTGAAGTATTCAAAATCCTAACAAGTTCAAAGGCACATTAACAAAATTTGTTCAACAAAAGAAAAAACGTAATTAACATAAAATAAAATAAAAATTTGCATAAAAAACATTTAAAACACTTAACTTTTCTGTACTTTTACCTGATTTTTTTAAAAGTTGGTGACAGGGTCTGTTTTATGCCGTGTACACACGACCGTTTTTAATGTCATTGAAAAAAACTGCATTTTTCTCAACGTGATTCTTCTCAAGCCTGCCTTGCCTACACACTATCGTGGAAAAAAATGTTTGAGTAAAGCGTGGTGGCGTACAACACGTACGACGGCACTATAAAGGGGAAGTTCCATTCGGATGGCGCCACCCTTCATGTTAGTAAAGTTTGTTGAGAGACGATTCGCGCTTTTCAGCCTCGTGCTTTTCAGTCCGTTACAGCGTGACGAATGTGCTATCTCCATTACGAACGCTAGTTTTACCAGAACGAGCGCTCCCGTCTCATACTTGATTCTGAGCATGCGCATTTTTTTTCACGTCGTTAAAGCCCACACACGGCCGTTTTTCATGACGAGAAAAACGACGATGTAAAAAACGATGTGAAAAATTAGAGCATGTTCCAATTTTTTCATGCCCGTTTTTCACGTCGTGAAAAATGCTCTGAAGCCCACACACGATCATTTTTAATGACCATTTTAAAAAATTTTGTTTTTCTCGTCATTAAAAACGGTCGTGTGTACACGGCATTAGGTTCCTTTTTATGTTTCAGCTTTGTAATTTAGCAGTTTGACTGGAGGTACATGATGTAGCTAATTTTTCAGACATAAACATATTGCAAGGAAGTAAAAGCAACTTCTCTAAACAAATTACTGGTAAAAACAAAAGTTAGCTTAAAAAAAAATCAAAGAGAAAAATAGAGAGATCAAGAGAGATTGAAATAGGTTTTACTGAATAATGGTATATAGAACTCAGAGCAGACGTTCCCTCAGGCATGATCCAATCTGTGCAGCTGTCTTTCACAACTATAAACAGCAAAACAATTATATTTCATCCTATTGCAAATATCCATTTGATTAAAGACACAAGCATAAAATTCATCTATTTAGATAGGGTCTAGCAGGAGCCACAGTGAATAATCTGGAAATAATAGCATGCTAACACTTTAATGAGATGTACTTGTTTGGTGAGAGATGACTTCATACGTTGCCTTCCTTTCTATATTTAAATCACGTGAACACACACTCTGTACACATTCGCAATGTACAGAAATACATTTTTAGAATGTATGTGATTTATGATATATCATATTGTATATATTAGAAAAATCATAAAGCAGATATAGCGGAGTTCCACCCAAATGTGGAACTTCCATTTAAGGACTCCTCACCCCCTGGCATGCCACATTTGGCATGTCATTAATTGAATTTTTTTTTGAGGGGGTGGGTACCTAGTTTTAACAGGTACCCAGCTCCCACTTCCGTTTGCTCCGCCTAGGTGACTCCTTCTCCCCCCTCTCTCCCTGAAATCTTCTGGGACATGTCACAGGTCCCAGAAGATAACTCGGCCATTCAGGTCGCGGAGCGCGACTTGCGCATGCACAGTGTGCACCCGGCTGTGAAGCCGCAAGCTGTCACAGCTTAGTGCCCACACTTGCAATGCTAGCGCCGTGGAGAGGAGAGAGAGAGAGAGAGGAGCGAGGCTTTGGGCGGCCGCATCGCTGGACCGTGGAACAGGTAAGTGTGTGTTTATTAACCACTTCAGCCCTGGACCATTTGGCTGGCCAAAGACCAGAGCACTTTTTGCGATTCGGCACTGCGTTGCTTTAACTGACAATTGCGCGGTCGTGCGACGTGGCTCCCAAACAAAATTGACGACCTTCTTTTCCCACAAATAGAGCTTTCTTTTGGTGGTATTTGATCATCTCTGCCTTTTTATTTTTTGCGCTATAAACAAAAATAGAACGTAAATTTTGAAAAAAAAAGAAATATTTTTTACTTTTTGCTATAATGAATATCCCCCAAAAATATATAAAAAACAATTTTTTTCCTTAGTTTAGGCCGATACGTATTCTTCTACATATTTTTGGTAAAAAATTTTTTTGCAATAAGCATTTATTGATTGGTTTGCGCAAAAGTTATAGCGTCTACAAAATAGGGGGTAGTTTTATGGCATTTTTATTAATATTTTTTTTTTTTACTAGTAATGGTGGCGATCAGCGATTTTTATCGTGACTGTAACATTATGGCGGACACATCAGACACTTTTGACGCTATTTTGGGACCATTTATACAGCGATCAGTGCTATAAAAATGCACTGATTACTGTGTAAATGAGACTGGCACTGAAGGGGTTAACCACTAGGGGGCTAGGAAGGGGTTAAGTGTGTCCTAGGGAGTGATTCTAACTGTTAGGGGCGTGGCTACGAGCGACACATTGCTGATCGCTGCTCCCGATGAGAGGGAGCAGACGATCAGTGAAATATCACTAGGAAGAATGGGGAGATGTTGTGTTTACACTTCAGCTCCATGACACGATCGCGGGACACCAACGGACATCGAGTCCGCGGATCCCGCGGCCACGGTCTTGGAGCCCGCGGCAGGGTCACGCGTGCACCGGCGGGCGTGTGACCACACGGTGGCAAATTTAAAGGGACGTACCTTTACGCCTATTTGCCTGTCCGTTCCATTCTGAGGACGTATAAAGTTCGTGCGGCGGCAAGTGGTTAAAAGTCAGAAGCTACACTTTTTGCAGCTTCTGACTTTTAATAAACAGAAAAACAAGGGAACTCTGCTTTAAAATGTTCTAAAGAGTACATGTATGATTCACATGCTGGGTCATTTTAGAACCCAAAAGTGACTAGGTATGATTTGGCTTAGGTGATCACCCTAAAAATGGGGCTTAATTTATTATTGCCAGCTCACCTTAAAAAAAAGATAGGCTCAGACTAAGCCCATGCCACTTCATTATTAGGAACCAACACTCCCCTTTCACAAGAACACCACATGTGCACGGCTATTACCGCTAGACATGTGCACTGACGAAATTTTTTTAATTTCTTTTATTTTTTTTAGCTTTTTTCGTAAATTTGTAAATTCGGAAAATTCGGAAAATTTGAAAATTTGGAATTCGGAAATTCGAAAATTCGGAATTCGGGAATTGGGAAATTCGAAAATTCGGAAATTCGAAGATTCGGAAATTTGAAGAATTTTTGAGTTCTGAATTTTCACATTTCTGGTTCTCGAAATTTTGAATTTCAGCATTTTCGAATTTCAGATTTTTGAATTCAGAATTTTCAAATTTCAGATTTTCGAATTTCCGATTTTCACATTTTCGAATTTTCGAATTTTGAATTTCCAAATTTTAGAATTTCCAAAATTTCGGACTTTCGAATTTTCGAAATCTTGAATTTACAAAATCTCGAATTTTCACATTTCGGAAATTCGGAATTTCGAAATTTCGGAAATTCGGAATTTTGAAATTTCCGAATTTCGGAATTTTGAAATTTTGGACTTTCGGAATTTTGAAAATTCGGAATTCGAAAATTCGAAAATTTGGAAATCCGAAAATTCGGAAATTTAAAAATTTCAGAAATTCGGAAATTTCGGAATTAACGAATTTGTGAAAATTTGTTAAAAAAAAAATTTGGAACTAAACAAATTGCACATGTCTAATTACTGCCGGTTTTACTTTACTGCAGAACAATAGTGCCTGAAAGTAATATATTGAGTAATTCCTAAGCAGGAATTCAGTTGCGATTATTTTGGCTTTACTAGAATGCCGCTGCGTGATAGCCAACAGTCAGCTGCTCTACAGTTTGCCATACAGGAGACCTTCCATACTCTGAATTCAAACAGCCATTCAACTCTTGCTGTGTTCTGCCATATCCAGCCTTGCACAGAATGTGCACATCTCCAAAAATCAATGCCCAAGTAGCTGTCCTAATTGATCTCTGCACCATGCACCATGCCTCATGTTTAGCAATGTTCAGAGAGCAGGACTTCTTCCACTTTTTAATGAATTCAACCCTTTACAGGGTTTTATACATTCCCAATGGTGCATTCATTCATTACCGGTTCCTAGGGTTAGGACTTCAAAGAAATGTCTTTAAGAGGAAACAACAGTGTATTTCAGTAAATAACACATTTCAGGTTATTGTATTGCCCCAAGCATATTTATATAACACAGTTTATTTTTAAGTCAATGATTCAGTTCACCTTTTGGGAGCTCATAACACTAATGGCTTGCATGAATTTTTAGATAAAGTGTGTCTCACGACAAAATTAGGCAATTTATTTTTTTGTTTTAAGTGTATAGTAGAGTGGTGAGGATTAGACTTTCTGTTATGCCGCGTACACACGATCGGAATTTCCGACAACAAATGTTCAATGGGAGCTTGTTGTTGGAAATTCCAACCGTGTGTAGGCTTCAATCGGACATTTGTTGTCGGAATTTTTGACAATAAATGATTGAGAGCTGGTTCTCAATTTTTCCGACAACAAAAGTTGTGGTCGGAAATTCCGATCGTGTGTATCCAATTCCGACGCACAAAAATCCTAAGCATGCTAGGAATCAATTTGACGCATGCTCAGGATCATTGAACTTCATTTTTCTCGGCTCGTTTCAGTGTTGTTCATCACTGCGTTCTTGGCGATCGGAATTTCCAAAAACATTTGTGTGACCGTGTGTATGCAAGACAAGTTTAAGCCAACATCCGTCGGAAAAAAATCCACGGTTTTGTTGTCAGAATGTCCGATCGTGTGTACGTGGCATTAGTCTTTATTGCTGTGTGTGCCTCTACTGAGGAGATTCACCACTCTATTTGTACTGGTGACCATTGTCACTGAGAAAGAAAGCTAGGGGAAATACAGGTTTTAGAGTTTGCCCCCAGAACTAGAGGTGAAGGGAAATCTTGAAATTGGGATGCCAGTTCCGGGGGTTAACTCTCCCTGTCTGTTGTGAAATTGTGTCAAAATTCCTGCTTTGAGATGAAGTAAAGGGAAATTTCCTTAATGATACACAGTCAACAACAAAAAAATAAATTACCTGGTGGTGGTTTTTAGCTTTCCTTACTATATAAAAAAACAAAAGATTTTTTTTTGGGATATACTGTACATACACTATAATAAAAGGCTGACAATCGGTTATTGTAACTGCCTTATTCTACTTTATTCTTACACTTAATCTTTTAAAAAAACTCTCACATTTATTGAGCTAAAAATAATTTTTTTTCTATGTACTGCACTTCATGAAAAATATAAATAAAGATACAGCACATACAATTACTACACATGCCATGTTGTAAGTTATTGTTAATAAAATTACCATTTCATTCTGTAGTGCTGTATTTTTCTGTAAAATGCAATGCAATATGGCCAGCAGGAAATATAATTTCCTGCTTGTTTGATTGGCTCATTGATTTTACCAGAAGCATGCAAGCCATATTTTAGGCATTCTGTGCAACAGAAATTAAATTATTCTCTAAGAGTCAATTACTTTCAAAGGGATGCAACCAACTTTTCTCATTAGAACACAGAGTTCACCAAGTGATTATAATGAACCAGTATCTCCCATTCAGAATCAGTGTGCAAAGGACATGGACCAACAAACAGTTATTTCTTTAGAGCAGAAGCAGGTAGTAAAGTTTGTTAAAATCCCCAAAATATGCATTGATCACCCAGGGGGAATTGCTTTTTGATCAACAAAAGTGGAGTTACTCTTTAAAACTGTGAAGGCTTGTTCCAAACTGTGCCGGAGTTCTGCCCTATAAATCTGCGCATGGCTTTACAGCTGGAAAATATGCAAAAGTATCTAATAAGTTGATACCAAAAAGTAATTTAAGACATTTATTCATGAACCCACTCACTGACTGCCATAAGTCATTTATCAAAGGCCAAAAATATATAGCATACAATTCAATTCTAATGCCGCGTACACACGATCGTGATTCACGGCGGTGAAAACACTGCCGTGAATCACGACAGGAAAAACGAGGGAACAGCTTGTTCCCCCACACACGGCCGTTTTTCCCGTCATTTTTTCTCTTGACGAGAAAAACGACCGTGTGTAGGCTCCGTGGCAGTATTTCCCTATGGGAAAACTGCCGCGGAAAAAAATGACAGGAATCACGACGAGAAAAATTAGAGCATGTTCTAATTTTTCTCGTTGTGATTAATGCCGTTTTTCCCGTCGGGAAAAACGGCAAAAAGCCCACAGACAATCGTTTTTCTCGTCCAAAGGAAAAAATTAAATTTTTCCCGACTGGAAAAATGATCGTGTGTATGCGGCATTAGATTTTGATCCTGCAAGGTGGACTTTAGGATTCAAATGTAAACATAAAAGCTCTGTGAACCTTGCGGCAATGAATAAAGAGTTGTAGAAATGCTAAAACACTTATAATTCCTGAAGAAATCCCTGTCCCAGGTTTCATCAAATGTTCTGCAGTCTGCACATAACCAAATCCCTTGAAACTTTTATCATGTAACCTCGGCTAAAGGGGAAGATTAGAGTTGAGATACATTGATCTCCCCTTTTAGCTGAGATTATGAAAAAAAAAAGCTCAAACTTTAAAACATATGTCCAGCCTAAGTCTTGTCCATATTTCTTAGCTTTGGATAGAAGGGGGACATTTAGAACCTCTGTCAGGCTTTTACTGCAATCCCAAGCTCCCTAATGGAGCCCCAGAAAGCAGTGATAACTGAACATGCAGTTCTAATCCAAATCTCGGAACAAATGTTCTTGGCATGGACATAAACTTCAAGTCATGGGACCAGCTCAGGAAGGAGTCTGGAGCAGCATTTTCTCCAGGAAAGATACATTTAACCCCATTATTGATCTATGAATACATTTAAAAAAACCTGTTAAAAAAATAAAAATAAAAAAATATTTGGAAAAAATAACCGTTCCAGTAGATATCTCTCCCTTATTGACTGCAAGTATGGAAAAATTGTTATTAGTATTAATATTTGTTTTTTAATGCATTTATATATGTGACAGACAGCAAGGAGCCTGTTTGGGATTTTCTTTCCTGCAGTGCAAGAAGGGGTTCAGTAACATTTGAAAAGAAGTCCACTTCATAGAAAGGAGATTTTTGAACCTAATCCATAAGAGAGAAATAGTTAGTCATCTAGTGTTCCAAAGCATCTCATGGCTGCCTTAGTCAAAGTGTATGAATAAGTACGTTTAAAAACGTATCATGAGCAGAGGATGTAGCTGACACCTTCCTCTTCAAAATATCTAATATTAGCTTGTCTGTAATACTGAATTTTTCCTCAGAAAATTTCTCTTCATTAAATAACTGATATTATGATTCTAAAATACAGTACATCTATCTTTAGCTAAGGGGAAAGAGATAGATATAGATTGGTATGGGTATAAGAGACACAAAGTCTTAAGGGCAACTTCCATACTCTATGTGTATCCTTTAAAAAGTTATTTGCTTTTACATCTTTAGGCAATTGTTTATTAGGTAGGCACAGAGCTTCCAGGGTATTTGTTTTTCTTGTCAAGATAAATTTTAGAGTGCTACAAACATTTATACAAGCTAATAGCATATTCTAGTAAGTGTATACGTGCATTTGTATTGAACATCTAATACAGATACTCTTCAGGTTACGAACAGGGTTCTGTAGGATTGTTCTGGTTGAATTTGTACATGTTTTAAGTGTAACTATTTTTAAAATTATTTGTAATTTTTTTTTTGTTGTTGTTTTGGATAGCATAGGGAAGGGTTAACACCCCTGTTATGTTTGTTTTGCTGTCTGTGCCCCTTTTCAGAAGATTTGACTTATCTTTCTGTCCCTGCGACAACTGGATTTGGAGGGTTGTCATGGAAAAAAGGATTGGTGATCAAGCTTCAGTGGAGATACCTTTTTCCCATTTTAGGAGAAAATTTCTCTTCCTAAGGGTAGATTTCTCTTTGTCTCCCTCCGTTTGTAAGTATGAGTCGTTTGTAAGTCGGATGTCTGTAACTTGGGGTCGGCCTGTATGTGGAATATCAGACCACCTTTGGACCATTTTAGGACCCTTTCTAGGGCAGTGTCTTCAAAGTCTTTAAATATTATCAGCAGCATGTTTCTAACTAAAATTCTTTACTATGAACTGTATAGTGTAGTGACCTGAAGATAGGTCTGGGAAGCACTATTCTAGATTTTTTTTTCAAAACTAGACCAAGAAAACAGCCATGAGAGAATCTGCATTGTTTCTTGTCAATAGGATACAGTAAATATTTAGGAAAAATAATTTTAAAAATACATTTTATAAAGGGATGCTCTGCCTATCAGAACCCCTTTTTATATGTACCACTTTTAATGTATTTATTTTATTTCTAATAAACCTAGATTTGTTAAACAAGCTATTGTGATATTTTAGGTTTTTAACCACATCCCGCCCGCCCTATTGTGGATTGACGTCCACAATGTTGCTCAATTATCCTGACTGGGCATCATATGACATCCATCAGGATAAGCCACTTCTGCGTGCCCCCAGGGGTGTGCAGTGCAGCGATCAGTGGTGCTGTGTGTCACTTTGACACAACGCATCTCTGATCATGGTAAAGAGCCTATGACGTATGCTCTTAACCACGTGATCAACTGTGACCAATCACAGCGGTAACCAAGCAGTGCTGGTAAACTGCTTTCCTCAGTTCGCGATGACAGGGAGAGACGATCAACAGCTCTCCTGACAGAGGGGGGTCTGCGCTGATGATCAGTGCATTGATTATCAGCGCAGCCCCCATCAGAGGTGCTCACCAAAATTCCAATCAGTGCCCACTAAAATGCCAATCAGTGCCCATCAAAGTGCCAATTAATAACGCCTGTCAGTGCCCTTCACAGATGCCAATCAGTGCCCATCTGTAATGACTGTCAATGCCTCCTATTCAGTGCCATCTATTAGTGCCCATCGGTGCCACCCATCAGTGCCCATCAGTGCCAACTATCAGTGTCCATCATTGCCACCTATCAGTGAAGGAGAAAAATAGGATTTTTTACTTACCGTAAAATCCTTTTCTCTGAGTCCATGGACCGACACAGCTTCTCTATTGACAAAGTGGGTATTATCCGTTAATTAGGAGTGACTAGGCAGAAAAACTTGTAAAAAGTGTTGCATCACACCTTCTACAGTACCGCCCAGGGGGCGGACCCTCTGGGTATACCCTCTCAGTCTGCATCTTCGCAGATCAGTTCGTCAAAAAGCAGTACAAACTTAAAAGGAGGGGTGGGTGCTGTGTCGGTCCATGGACTCAGAGAAAAGGATTTTACGGTGAGTAAAAAATCCTATTTACTCTTTCGTCCATGGACCGACACAGCTTCTCTATTGACAAAGTGGGACGTTCCAAAGCAGTGTCAGAGAAAAAACGAGGGGTGGTAACAGCATAAAAATAAACTTCACCCAAACACAAAACAGCACTCCTCCAATGGAGGAGTTGCAACTCTAAACAGCCGCTTGCAAAACCTTGCGGCCGAAAGAGGCATCCGAAGATGCACCTACATCAATTTTGTAGAATTTTGTGAAAGTGTGTGCAGACGACCAAGTCGCCGCTTTACATAATTGGCAAACAGACGCTTGATGTCGGAAAGCCCAAGAGGCACCTATTGCCCTGGTCGAATGCGCCGTGACAGGAAAGAGGGGCGCCTGACCCTTTAAGGCGTAAGCCTGGATTACTATCTGTCGGATCCACCTAGAGATGGTGGCCGATGAGACTGCTTGGCCCTTCTTGGGACCAGCCACCGAAACAAACAGTGAGTCTGACTTCCGGAACAGGGAAGTAGCAGATAGGTATACTCTCAAAGCTCGGACAACGTCCAAGGAATGCAACGCCGACTCCTTAGGATTCGACGGCTGAGGACACAAGGATGGAAGTACAATGTCTTCATCGAGATGAAAAGCCGAAACGACTTTCGGAAGAAAGGAAGGCTGCGGCCGCAGCACCACCTTATCCTTGTGGAAAATCAAATAGGGAGCCTTGCAGGACAAGGCTGCCAGCTCAGAGACTCGTCTAACTGACGTAACAGCCACCAAAAAGACCACTTTCTGAGAAAGTGTCAACAGGGGAATATCTCTAATATTCTCAAACGGTGCCTTCTGAAGCACCGAGAGGACCAGGTTCAAGTCCCACGGAGGTAACGGGGGACGGACCAGAGGGGCCACATGTCGGACCCCCTGCACAAATGTACTCACGAGAGAGTGAGTCGCCAGGGGTCGCTGAAAAAAGACAGCCAGGGCAGATATCTGTCCCTTAAATCGTACTTAGGGCAAGCCCTTGGTCCACCCCATGCTGTAAAAAACAGCAGGATTCTGGAAACCAAATAGGTACGCGGATGCCATTTCATTTCCTCACACATGGAGAACTAGGCCCTCCAAGTGCGGTGATAGACCTTCCTAGAGGACGGCTTTCGAGCACTTCTCATAGTAGAGATTACTGAGTCTGACAGGCCCCGGTCTCTCAGTACCTGGTTCTCAACAGCCATGCCGTTAAAGCCAATGACTGTAAAGCAGTATGGAATATGGGACCTTGCGATAGCAGGTCCTTCCGTAGTGGTAGGCACCAGGGGACGTCTGCTACCAGACGTACTAGATCGGCGTACCAAGGACGCTGAGGCCAATCTGGAGCGATTAGGATCATTGGAATTCCCTCTGCCTCCACTCTGCGGAGCAGAAGAAGAAGAAGCCTTAAGGGAGGGAAGGCATAGATTAGCCGATACTGACCCCACGATGCTACCAACGCGTCCGTTGCGTCTGCCCATGGGTCTCTTGACCGGGCCACAAATCTCAATACCTTCCGATTGAGTCGGGAAGCCAGAAGATCTACGTCTGGTGTGCCCCATCTTTGGCAGAGGAGTTGGAACACCTCCGGGTGTAAGGACCCTTCTCCCTGGTCCAGCATCTGGCGGCTCAGGTAGTCCGCCTGCAAGTTTTCCACACCCGGAATGTACACGGCCGACAGTGCCGGTACGCTCCTCTCTGCCCACTTCAGGATGCAAGCGATCTCCGATGTTGCAGCTGAGCTTCTTGTTCCTCCTTGATGATTGACATATGCCACTGCTGTGGCGTTGTCTGACTGGATCCTGACTGGACGCCCTTGCAGCCTCTAAAACCATTTGAAGAGGCACAGCCTGATCGCCCGGATTACCAGGACATTGATCGGCAGGAGGGCTTCCTCTGGGGTCCAGCGACCTTGCGCCGACTGAACACCCCAGACTCCCCCCCAACCTGTAAGGCTGGCGTCCGTCGTGATCACTATCCAGTAAACCGGAAGAAATGACTTCCCGGCCATTAGAGCCGGTGCTGTCAGCCACCATACCAGGGATCTCCTGACTATGTGGCTCACTCGGATTTGATAATCCAGAGATGATGGACATCTGTTCCATCTGGACAGAACTTCCTTCTGTAACACTCGAGTGTGGTATTGAGCATATGGAACCGCCTCGAAGGAGGCTACCCTGAGGCCCAACACTCGCATGCAAAAAACGGAGTGACGACCAATTCCTGGAAGTCAGCTGCCGTACTGCAGCCCGGAGGGTCTGCAACTTCTCCACAGGTAGGAATACCTTTGCCTCTGAAGAATCCAGAATCAACCCCAGGTACCCTAGGCGTTGAGTGGGCACCAATACTGACTTTTGCGTGTTTAGTATCCAACCACAGTCTCGAAGAGTCTGACAGGTTAAGGACACGCTTACCTCTAATTCTGAGCTTGAAGGGGCCTTCAGCAGAAGGTCGTCTAAGTAGCCTGTGATAGCGATACCCCGCTGTCTTAGAAGTGCCAGAATCGGAGCGAGCACCTTGGTGAACGTCCTGGGTGCTGAGGCAAGGCCCAACGGGAGGGCCACAAACTGGTAGTGGTCCTTCCCGATAGCAAATCGCAGAAACCTCTGGTGTCTGGAGTATATGGGGACATGCAGGTATGCGTCCTTGATGTCCAAGGAGGCCAGAAAGTCCCCCGGATGGAGAGCCGTGACTACAGATCGAACCGACTCCATCCGAAAACTTTGTACCTTCACAAAGCAATTGAGGGCTCTGAGATCCAAGCTTGGACGAACCCCCTCCTTCTTCGGCACAATGAACAGATTTGAGTAAAAACCCCGTTCCAGTTCTGGAACTGGAATAACTACCCCGCGTTCCAGTAGACCCTGGACCGCCCCATACAGGGCCTCCCGGCGGGTCGGTAGTAGCTGGAGATTGGAGGTGTTGAATCTGTCCGGTGGACAAGAGAGAAACTCTATCTTGTAGCCTGAGGAGATTACTTTGCAAACCCACCTGTCGGAGATTAGTGCTGTCCACTGAGTCGCGAATTTGCGAAGACGTCTCCCCACCCGAGAGCTGGGTGGGGGTGGACCTTCATGCGGACGCAAATTTGTCCGCAGGCTTATTGGGTATGCGGGACCAGGGACGCTTTTGTCCTTGGGCAGGCGCTTTATCGGCCTGGGGTCTTTTCCCTGTCACCCTAGGGGGACGAAAAAACCACTTGCGTGCAGTAAAGGAGGGCCCTTGCCCTTGGCGTGGCCCCTTACCCTTGCTAATTTGGGGAAGCAAAGTGCTTTTACTTCCTGTGGCATCCTTGATGATGTCATCCAGAGAAGCCCCAAAAAGTCTGTCGCCCTTAAAAGGCAGATCCAACAGGGCTTTCTTGGAAGTCTGGTCCGCAGACCAGCCTTTTAGCCAGATCAGGCGGCGTATTGCTACTGCATAAACCGAAGTTTTAGACAGCAGGGGAATAGTATTCATGTCTGACTCGCAGACAAACCTAAGGCCCTGGACCAACAGGTCGGCCAATGTTATCTCATCAGGAGGAGCATCTCGCTCCTTAACCCCTGGAGTAGCAATCTTGCCCATTCAGTAAGTGTGTGAGACACTAGGGCCCCCGCCAATGCCGGGCGTACTGCCGAGCCTACCACTGAGTATAGGTAGCAAGCGAGTGCTTCAGCCTTCTTATCCACAGGGTCCTTGAAAACAGGAGCCCCTTCTACAGGAATTGTGGTGGCTCTATCAAGTCTGGACACCGGAGGGTCCACTATAGGGGGGAGAGGTCCATTTCTTCAGAAAACTCTCCATAAAAGGGGTACCGTACCGCAAACCTCTTTGGGGCTGTAAAGACCCTCAGTGGGTTCTCCCATTCCTTGTATAAGAGTTTATCAAAAGACACACAAGGGAACACCTTAGCAGTGCGGGCAGGTCTATGAAACCCAAGTGGAC
Source organism: Rana muscosa (assembly GCA_029206835.1). Lineage (NCBI taxonomy): Eukaryota > Metazoa > Chordata > Amphibia > Anura > Ranidae > Rana > Rana muscosa. The sequence goes on from CM055121.1 coordinate 184,210,771, forward strand.
CGGAGTCTCTGCTGCTTCTGCAGTATTTTCCAATTTTAGCATATCCCGCACTGCAGTAATAAGGTCAGATACCAAAGCCGTCTCACGTACTGACCTGGACTTTGAGTCATCCTCACTGTCCGGTCACGGTCTGCAGTCTCTGATGCGTCAGAATCTGGGCCCCGAGCCGTAGCTGGACCTGGTTCTGCACCAGAATTATCCCCAGAAGCTTGCAGGGGATGGGGCGTTTACTACCCCCTGTATTCCCGTGTGCTGCTTCCACCCTGGCAGCAAACGCCTCTAGGATTGCAGTCATAGCGTTCATAGACACCTCAGGGGCACCAGCTGCTAAATCTGGTATTTCAGGGGAGAAGACATCTGGCTCAGATGCCATGCTGACCACACGCTGACACTCACAGGGCTCCAGGCAAGATATCAATAGGCCACCCTCCTGTGCTGCAGAGAGGCCGGGTCACCCAGAGGACTCACCACCCTGGATAGGTACTGCTATGCTGCGCCTGTGATGCTTTTCCCCCCTGCTGCTGTGTCAGTCTGCTTCTTTTATCAGCACTTCCTGTGTGAATTTTCGCGCCAGTGTAATGCACCCTAGAGGCCGGAGGCTCTCGAAAAATGGTTGCCAAAAACGTCTGTATGGAAGATAATGTGGGCTCTAAGAAAATGGCCGCCGACAGAAGATAGAGGTCAAGCAGCCATAGCCCACAAAAAGATGGCCGCCGAACGGCAATATCTGCATACAGGGTGGACAAACATGGCCGCCGATCAGCTGATAGGGGCCAGTGGGTGTGGCCGAACCACAGGAAGATGGCCGCCGGGCAGTCACAAGAGGCCAAACTTGGCATGGACCACCTCAAAATGGCCGCCGACAACATGGAGGAGGAAGGACACAAACACAGGTAAGAAAAAATGACATTTCTTTTAAATGTTAGTTACAGCCAGCCCCGCTCCAGTGGGACCCCCTAGGTGACCCCCAGCACCCAGCAACCTTTAGCTAGAAGCCCAGGGAGGAGGGAAAGGCAGGGAGAGAGGGAAGAAAGGGGCCACAACCACTTACTTGATCTCTCCAGGAATGTCCAGCTAAATCACCCAGCCGAGGCAGGGGAGTTTTACTTACCTATCCTGCATGTATTCTGCTGGAAGACATTCCAAACAGATCATCGTCCGCGCACGGAAAGTGACTGTTGGCCAGGCATGCTGTGATTGGACCCAGAAGGGACGATCATATGTATGCCCTGGAGCATGACGCTCACCGGACAGGCTGCTGCGACTCGGCCGTAAGGTCAGCTGAAGCTGAGCGGTCCGATGCAAGCCTTGGAGCGTAAGCTCACCGGCCAAGCTGCTGCGACTCGGCCGTAAGGTCAGCCGAAGCTGAGCGATCCGATGCAGGCCCTGGAGCGTAAGCTCACCGGCCACCCGTGGAGCGACGGGCATGTCGTGGAAAACCCAGCGCGTAGCTAGGGTCGGCACACGCTCGATGGCCGAAACTGGGGAGACTACAAGGATCGAGGATCCAGCCTGTCACCCAGTCGGCAGTTGATCGAAGATCGCAGGAAACAACAAATGTAGCAAAAAAAATAAAAATATATATATCTTTTTTCCCCGGACCAATGGGCCCGAAGGGAGCCATGTCCTACTCCTTGCTAGACAGAAAAAAACTGATCTGCGAAGATGCAGACTGAGAGGGTATACCCAGAGGGTCCGCCCCCTGGGCGGTACTGTAGAAGGTGTGATGCAACACTTTTTACAAGTTTTTCTGCCTAGTCACTCCTAATTAACGGATAATACCCACTTTGTCAATAGAGAAGCTGTGTCGGTCCATGGACGAAAGAGTAACAACATTTTATAACAGAAACAAAGAAACACTTTTTTAGTTTGTTTAGCAAAAAATAAAAAACCCAGTGGCAATCAAATACCACCAAAATAAATCTTTATTTGTAGGAAGAAAATGATAAAAAAAATTGTTTGGGTACAGCATTGCATGACCGCGCAATTGTCATTCAAAGTGTGACAGCTCTGAAAGCTGAAAATTGATATGGGCAGGAAGGGGCAAAGTGCCCTGTATTGAAGTGGTTAAAACCCAACTCTGAGTTATTTTTCTATTTTCAAAAGGTCATACTCAAAAGGAAAAAAAAGCAGCTTTGGGAACAATATTCACCTCCTCTCCTGTGCTATCCCCCACACTAAATGCGTTCTGCAACTAGCTGTCTTTAGTCTTCTGAATAGAATTACAACCAGCCTTATTAAACTTGGCAGGCTGAGGACATACTTTGAATTAGTGAACTCACATGCTAAAATTCACCAAAGACCATTGACCACTGGGCAAGATCACAGGAAAAGGACACTGGGTCACATCACATGACCTGCCTGATGACATCTGGAAAAGGTTAAAGCCTAACTCCAGCTTCTGTCATTTAGAATAGTTTGTGTGGGGCAAGCTGGTCCAAACGAACTCTTACCTGAACAGATGCACCTGCTGGAATTCAGCTAGCATTAGCTACATTACATACAATATACAAGGTATTCTGGCAGTAGGATGGGGACTTCCCATCCTGCTCCTAGAACAAAATCGAGCAGGATGATACTGCTCAACTATTCACAGGAAGCTTTGTATTTTTTCAATGAATACAAGGTTTCCTCTAATTTCCTCAATTTTCTTCTTTCTTTTCTTGGAGCAGGATAGGAAAGTCCCTCTCCCACTACCGGAACCCAGCGCTGTGAAATGCATGGAAATGATGCCACAAATAGCTTATAGAGCATTCCCAGCAGGCACATCTGTTAATGAAGGTAATTGTTTGGACCAGCTTGGTCCAAGCTAATTTAAAACTACAGAAAGCTGGAGTTTGGCTTTATGTAAAAGGTGAAATATAAAAAAGTATAAAACTATAAAATATTTCTGGGGGGCCTCCAAAAGGTAGAAGGGGGACACTTGAAATAGGTAAGGGAGCCAGGAACCCAGAGTTAGGATTTAAAATTTACCTTCCAATTTTAATATGCTAAACATTTATCAAAACAGCAATAAAAATATCAGAAAGGTTCCAAGCTTTCCCCAACCTACCCTGAGCAAGGAAGATATTCCATCAGGAATTTTACATCTATGCGTGTCTTCTTATCTCTGTTGCTACTTTTCCAAAAACATTAAGCCATACTTTTCTATCAGACATAAAGAGAATTCAAACATAAGCTTTCAAATAACATGACCCCAATGCCGTTCCAGAAAAATGAACAACCATGTCTGAAAATACAGTTTATAGGATCTGCAGGTCTCTGTGCACATCCTCCATGTATGACTTAGAACTCATGTCAGCATGTTGTGGAGAAGCAGGTCAGGACCAAGATAAAATACAATTATGTCTTAGTTGTGTAATAAGATTATACCTTATTCAGCTCAGAGGGAGTGGGCAGAAGCAATCACAATATTCTCACAAGGAAAATAAGCTAAAGACTTATAATTATATAGTTCAACAACTTCTTAATTTAAAACAATATGCAGAATGTTCTTTACACTGCCGTACTTTAAAGATTAGCTCCAGGAAGAGATACTAGACACAAATTAAAGCAGCTCTTTATTTATTAATACATCATTAAAACTATTGTATTAATTGCAAACAATGCAAGTACATATATTTGTGTCACTCAGACTGAAAGAGGGAGGGGCAGGTATGGAGGCCAACAATGTGTTGGCAAGGAACCTGTTGATAGCAGAATAGAACAGAGTAAAAGAGAGATGAGCTAATCAATCAGCTGTTTTTTTTTATCCCTGTCTAGTCTCTTTTTTATCCCTGTCTATTGGGGGAGGGACAAAACCTGGTTTAGACTTGAAAGAGATTTTTCTTTAAGGAATCATACTCACCTACAGTGCCTTGAAAAAGTATTCATACCTGTCAGGAACCATGAATCAGACTGAGACTGAAGTACAGTTAAATCACACTTGTTTAATAAAAAAAATAAAAAGGCAAACAGAGTAAGCGTAGTAAAACAAGCCAGGGTTCAGTAACCGGAGCGGGTAGTCAGCCAAGCCAATGTCCAAGAGCCAGGGATAAAGGTAGAGTCCAGCAAGCAGGATCTGTGGCCAGAGGGAACGTAGTCAAGCAGGTCTTCAACTGGAACGCAGGAGAAAGTCTGGAGTGATGTTAACACAGGTGAAGGCGAAGAGCAAATGAACTGGAAATCCTTAAGTAGGCAGCTGACGAGCGGATCATCAACAGGTGGATCACTGGAGAGATGGAAGCTGGCAATTAGCTGACAGCTGAGCTACCAGCACAGAGAAGGAAGGGCTGAACGCAGCCCTGACAGTACCCCCTCCTCAAGGACCCCTCCCCCTCGGAGGACCATCGGGCTTGAGGGGAAAACATCTATGGAAATCACAGAGGAGGACAGGGGCATGTACGTCCGAGGATGGGACCCAAGAGCGTTCCTCCGGACCGTACCCCCTCCAATGCACCAGGTACTGTATGCGCCCACGGAACCTACGGGAGTCAACAATGGACTGTACTTCATACTCCTCATGGCTCTCAACCAGTATAGGGTGAGGACGTGGCACCGAGGTGGTAAAACAGTTGCAGACCAAAGGTTTCAATAAGGAGACATGAAACACATTAGATATGCGCATACTAGAAGGAAGGTCCAACGCGTAAGCCACTGGATTTATCCTGCAAAGGATACGGAAAGGCCCAATAAACCGAGGTGCAAACTTCAGAGAAGGAACACAAAGTCGGAGGTTGCGAGATGACAGCCAGACCCTGTCCCCAACCTGGTGGGAAGGCGCAGGCAGGCGTCTGCGGTCAGCATGGAGTCTGTACCTCTTGTTAGCCTGTCGCAAAACCTCCTGGACTTGTACCCAAGTGGAACGAAGACCACGGAGATGTTCTTCTAACGCAGGGATACTCTTAGGAACAAACCAGTCAGGCAACATGGAAGGTTGGAAACCATAATGCGCCATAAACGGGGTCAAATGGGAAGCAGAATTCAGAGCGCTATTGTGAGCAAACTCCGCCCATGGTAAGAGGTCTGACCAGTTGTTGTGATGGTCAGAAATATAGCAACACAGGACTGATTGGCTCGTTCTGCGGCCCCATTAGACTGCGGGTGATAAGCAGAGGAGAAAGCAAGCTGAATTCCCAACTGTGCACAAAAAGCTCGCCAGAACCGGGACAAAAACTTACTTCCCCTGTCTGAGACAATGACCTTGGGTAGGCCATGTAAGCGAAATATCTCCCGAGCAAAAATGGAAGCCAGTTCCTTAGACGTAGGCAACTTCTTAAGTGCTATACAGTGGGACATTTTCGAGAACCGGTCTACCACCATAAGGATAACTGTGTTGCCCTGGGAGTTGGGTAACTCCACAATGAAATCCATAGACAGGTGGGTCCAGGGCCTTTCTCCATTGGGTATGGGTTGTAGGAGGCCCACTGGAAGGTGTCGTGGAGTCTTACTCTAAGCACACACGGAACAGGCAGCTACAAAGGCAGTTACATCAGCACATAGACTAGGCCACCAGAATTGTTAAGAAATAGCCCAACAGAGTTGATTCTTCCCAGGGTGGTCAGCAGCCTTGGGAGAATGATAAGTCTGGAGCACAGCAGTACGGAGACTCTCGGGTACAAAGCAGCGATCACAAGGTTTCTCAGGAGGAGCATCGACCTGAGCAGCCAGAATTTTGTCTCCCAAAGGAGAAGTGAGACTGGTGCGAATCGTAGCCAGAATACGATCAGGAGGAATCACAGGAACCGGAACCGACTCTATCTTGGAAGTGGAGGAAAATTGTTGTTACAAGACGTCAGCCCTTACATTCTTAGTACCGGGTAAGAATGAAACAATGTAATTGAAACTCGACAAGAAAAGAGCCCATCGTGCCCTTCTGGGAGAAAGGCGCTTAGCCTCAGACAAGAATGTGAGATTCTTATGGTCAGTAAGAATGAGCACCAGCACAGTGGTACCTTCAAGGAGATGTCTCCATTCTTTCAGGGCTAAAATGATCGCCAAAAGCTCCCTGTCACCAATCTCGTAATTGCACTCCGCAGGTGACAATTTCTTGGAAAAGTAGCCACACGGATGCATAGCGCTGTCAGAGCTAGGACGTTGAGACAGAAGAGCGACAACTCCAGTCTCAGAAGCATCAACCTCAAGGATAAAAGGCAACGTAGGATCAGGATGTGCCAACACAGAAGCAGAAACAAAGGTAGTTTCTTAAGACTCTAAAAAGCCTTAATGGACTCTGGAGACCAAGTCTGTGGGTTACCGTCCTTTCTGGTCATATCTGTCAGGGGTTTGACCAGAGACGAGAAGCTACTAATAAACTTCCGATAATAGTTGGCAAAGCCAAGAAAACGCTTCAGAGGACGTAAACCCACGGGTCGAGGCCACGGTAGGACTGCAGAAAGTTTCTCTGGGTCCATCGAAAACCAGCCGTGGAAATGACATAACCCAGGAATTTCGACCTGTTCCCGATGGAATTCACACTTCTCCAGCTTACAATAGAGATTGTTCTCTCTTAGTTTTTGTAGCACTCGACAGACATCTGTGTGGTGGCTCTCCAGGGACTTGGAAAATATGAGGATATCATCGAGATAGACCACCACACATAATTGCAACAAATCTCGGAGGACATTGTTAATAAACTCCTGGGAAACTGCTGGAGCATTACAGAGGCCAAAAGGCATTACGAGGTACTCATATTGACCTGTTCTGGTATTAAACGCAGTTTTCCACTCGTCGCCCTGCTTAATCCTGACGAGATTGTATGCCCCTCTCAAATCAAGCTTCGTGAAGACCGTTGCTCCCTTGAGGCGTTCAAATAACAATGTAATCAACGGGATCGGATAGGCATTCTTAATGGTGAAATGATTGAGACCCCTATAATCGATACAAGGTCTCAGTTCACCACTCTTCTTCTTCACCAGGGATGAGCCGAACACCCCCCTGTTCGGTTCGCACCAGAACCTGTGAACAGACAGAATGTTCGCGTGAACTTTAGAACCCTATTAAATACAATGGACTCGAACATTCGAAATCTAAAGTGCTAATTATAAAGGCTAATATGCAATTTATTGTCCTAAAAAGTGTTTGGGGACCCGGGTCCTGCCCCAGGGGACATGTATCAATGCAAAAAAAGGTTTTAAAAATAGACGTTTTTACGGGAGCAGTGATTTTAATAATGCTTAAAATGAAAAAATAAAAGTGAAACATTCCTTTAAATTTCGTAACTGGGGGGTGTGTATGATATGCATGTAAAGTGGCGCATGTTTCCTGTGCTTAGAACTGTCCCTGCACAAAGTGTAATTTTTGAAGGAAAAAAAGTCATTTAAAACTCACTCGCGGCTATTAATGAATTGTAGGCTTTTATCAATACATAGAAAAGTCATTGATAAAATAAAAAAAAAAAGTGTGGGGGTTCCCCCAAATTCAATTACCAGGCCCTTTAGGTCTGGAATGGATATTAAGGGGAACCCCACCCCAAATTTAAAAAAAAATGGCGTGGAGTCCCCCCAAAAATCCATACCAGACCCTTATCCGAGCACGCAACCTGGCCGGCCGCAGGGGAAGAGGGGGGACGAGAGAGCGGCCCCCCTCCCTCCTGAACTGTACCAGGCCACATGCCCTCAACATGGGGAGGATGTCCCCATGTTGATGGGGACAAGGGCCTCATCCCCACAACCCTTGCCCGGTGGTTGTGGGGGTCTGCGGGCGGGGGGCTTATCGGAATCTGGAAGACCCCTTTAACAAAGGGGACCCCCAGATCCCGGCCCCCCCCTATGTGAATTGGTAAGGGGTACATTGTACCCCTACCATTTCACGAAGAAAGTGTCAAAAAATGTAAATAAAAACACACACACCTTGGAAAAGTCCTTTATTAAAAAAAATTAAAATACTAAAAAAAAAAACATTCCAGCGATGAAATCCAGTGTCCCACGGTGATCCCGATGTCCAGCGCTGTCCGTCATTGCTTGTGCCTGTGTGGACCTGATGGGGAACTTCCTCCACTGTGTTTTAAATGTATAGACCCGCCCCTTCTAAAGTTCCCCATCAGGTCCGCTCAGCGGACCAGATGCGGAACATGAGAAGGGACGGGTCTATACATGTATTACACAGCGAATGAAGTTCCCCATCAGGTCCGCCCCCTCGGTATGTCCGACCCCGCTTACGTCATTGGCCTGAGCGGGGAACTTCCTTCACTGTGTAATTTAAATTTACACAGTGAAGGAAGTTTCCCGCTCAGGCCAATGATGCAGGCGGGGTCTGACATACCGAGGGGGCGGACCTGATGGGGAACTTCGTTCACTGTGTAATACATGAATAGACCCGCCCCTTCTCTCGTTCCCCATCAGGTCCGCTCAGCTCCCCATGTTGAGGGCATGTGGCCTGGTACAGTTCAGGAGGGAGGGGGGGCCGCTCTCTCGTCCCCCCCTCTTCCCCTGCGGCCGGCCAGGTTGCGTGCTCGGATAAGGGTCTGGTATGGATTTTTGGGGGGACTCCACGCCATTTTTTTTTAAATTTGGGGTGGAGTTCCCCTTAAAATCCATGCCAGATCTCAAGGGCCTGGTATGGATATTTAGGGGGAACCCCACGCCATTTTTTTTCTAATTTGCGGTGGGGTTCCCCTTAATATCCATTCCAGACCTAAAGGGCCTGGTAATTGAATTTCGGGGAACCCCCACGCTTTTTTTTATTTTTATCAATGACTTTTCTATGTATTGATAAAAGCCGACAATTCATTAATAGCCGCGAGTGAGTTTTAAATGACTTTTTTTCCTTCAAAAATGACACTTTGTGCAGGGACAGTTCTAAGCACGGGAAACATGCGCCACTTTACATGCATATCATACACACCCCCCAGGTACGAAATTTAATGGAATATTTCACTTTTATTTTTTCATTTTAAGCATTATTAAAATCACTGCTCCTAAAAAAACGTCAGTTTTTAAAACTTTTTTTTGCATTGATACATGTCCCCTGGGGCAGGACCCAGGTCCCCAAACACTTTTTAGGACAATAACTTGCATATAAGCCTTTATAATTAGCACTTTAGATTTCTCCCATAGACTTTTCGAATTTGCCGCGAACACCCCAAATTGTTTGTTGTTCGGCGAACGGGCGAACAGGCAATGTTCGAGTCGAACATGAGTTCGACTCGAACTCGAAGCTCATCCCTATTCTTCACAAAAAAGAAACCAGCACCAGCAGGAGATGAGGATTTGGCTTTATCCTCCAAGACTGGAAAAGGGTAAACCCGGCCACGAGGGGGTATGGCACCAGGTTGAAGGTCAATTGCGCAATCATACGACCAGTGTAGAGGCAACGTACCGGCTTGACCCTTGTCAAAGACATCGCTAAAATCGCGATACTCCTTCGGCAGGGAGGAGAGTGAAGAGATGCACAGAGCCTTGGCTACCTTCTGGAAGCATCTCTCACTGCACTGTGGCGACCAGGACAGAACCTCAGCACGGAGCCAATCAAAAGACGGGTTGTGCCTCTGTAAGCAAGGATAACCAATAACCAGCGGAAACTTCGGTGAGGAAATAACTTGGAATTGGATTATCTCATGGTGAAGAGCCCCTACGGCCATGGATAAGGGAACCATCTCATGAGTCACATGGGCAGGCTGTAGAGGTCTCCCGTCAAGAGCCTCAATGGCAAGTGGAGTGTCACGCAGCTGCAGCGGAATCCAGTGCTTAGACACAAAGGCAGCATCAATGAACAGGCCTGCAGCCCCAGAGTCGATTAGAGCCTGTATCTCGATGGACGACTCAGCCCACGACAGGGTAACCAAAACCAGGGGCTTATACTTCTGGGCAACTGGAGACGAAACAACGCCACCTAGGGTCTGTCCATGACAGGACCTCAAGGTTCGAGTGTTCCCAGGACGGGTAGGACAAGACTCCAAAAAGTGATCGGCCTGGCCACAATAAAGGCACAATTTCTCCCTCCTCCTAAGGGCTCACTCATCCGCAGAGAGACGCATGAAGCCCAAGTGCATGGGTTCAGCTTCACAGACCGACTAGGTACCAGGAGGCATGGGAGGTGAGGGAGGCAAGGGTGGGACTGCAAAGCTCAGAGACAAACATACAGGAGGCATCATGAAGGCCAAGGAACACACCAGACAGGTCAGGGATACAGTTGTGGAGAAGTTTAAGGCAGGTTATATCCCAAGCTTTGAACATCTCACTGTTTAATCCATCATCTGAAAATGTAAAAAGTAGGGCACAACTGCAAACCTACCAAGACATGGCCGTCCAGCTAAACTGACAGGCCGGGCAAGGAGAGCATTAATCAGAAAAGCAGCCAAGAGGCCCATGGTAACTCTGGAGAAGCTGCAGAGATCCACAGCTCAGGTGGGAGAACCTGTCCACAGGACAATTATTAGTTGTGCATTCCACAAATCTGGCCTTTATGGAAGAGTGGCAAGAAGAAAGCCATTGTTGAAAGAAAGCCATAAGAAGTTCCATTTGCAGTTTGCGAGAAGCCATGTGGGGGATACAGCAAACATGTGGAAGAAGGTGGTCTGGTCAGATGAGACCAAAATGTAACTTTATGGCCTAAAAGGAAAGCACTATGTTTAGCGGAAAACAAACACTGCACATCACCCTAAACACACCATGAAACATGGTGGTGGCAGCATCATGTCGTGGGGATACTTTTCTTCAGTAGAGACAAGGAAGCTGGTCAGCGTTGATGGGAAGATGGATGGAGCCAAATACTGGGCAATTTTAGAAGAAAACCTGTTAGAGTCTGCAAAAGACTTAGGACTGGTTCGGAGGTTTACCTTCTAGCAGGCCAACGACCCTAAACATACAGCCAGAGCTACAATGGAATGGTTTAGATCAAAGCATATTCATGTGTTATAATGGCCCAGTCAAAGTCCAGACCTAAATTCAATTGAGAATCTGTGGTCAGACTTGAAAATTGCTGTTCCCAGAAGCTCTCCATCCAATCTGACAGCACGTGAGCTATTTTGTAAAGAAGAATGGACAAAAATGTCACTCTCTAGATGTGCAAAGCTGGTAGAGACATACCCAAAAAGACTTGCAGCTGTAATTGCAGCGAAAGGTGGTTCTACAAAGTATTAACTCAGGGGGGCTGAATACAAATGCACGCCACACTTTTCACATATTTATTTGTAAAAATAAAAGAAAACCATTTTTCATTTTCCTTCCGCTTCACAATTATGTGCCACTTTGTGTTGGTTTACCACATAATATACATTTACATTTTTTGTTGTAATATGAAAAAATGTGGGAAACTTCAAGGGGTATAAATACTTTTTCAAGGTACTGTAGCTAGATGCAGCATTGGTCTGAAGCTTCATCTGTCCTCCATCGGTCCCAAGGATAAAAACTGAGCAATCGAAGGCTGCTGATCGCTCAGTTCTCAGTGCTCCGTGAGCAGAGAGCTGATGACTGTCAGTCACTGACTCTCTGCTCTGCCCATTCTCACACTCACTGGAGCACTCGGCTGTGGAGTGGGTGGGAGTGGCTGGCTCAGGCTCTTGAGGCTCACTGAGAGGCTGAGCTGGGTGCCGGTCTAGGCATCTGGGTGGATCCCTACCGTATCGTCACAATCTTTTCTCCAGCTCGCTGTCTGCTAAAAACAGGTCACAGGCGTGCAAAACGAAACTGCACTCCTGTGATCCACAGGAGAAGCACAGCCAAATGAGCCCGTAAATATTTTGTATATTTCATCTGTGTAATTTAGCGGTTTTCCTTAAAGCAGAGTTCCATCCAAAAGCGGAAGCTCTGCTTATCTGCCTCATCCCCTCTCCGGTGCCACGTTTGGCACCTTTCAGGGGGGGGGGAGTGGGTACCTGTTTTTGACAGGTACCCTTCCCCACTTCCGAGAGATCTCACTGCGGTGAGATCATTTGGAAGTTCAGCCCCCCTCCTACTTCCCCTGGCGCTGGGCCATTCAGAAAGCGCAGCACACTTCGCGCATGCGCCGTAGGAAACCGGCTGTGAAGCTGCTAGGTTTCATTGCAGGTTTCTCCTACAGGCAATGGCGGCGGCAGCACCTGAGAGCCGATGGAAACAGCGGCTGGGGTGCCGACATCACTGGATTCCAGGGCAGGTAAGTTTCCTAATATTAAAAGTCAGCAGCTACAGTATGTGTAGCTGCTGACTTTAAATTGTATGCTGGGGGTGGGGGCGGAACTCCACTTCAAGTTCCGCTTAAATCTATACAGTTAGTCTGCAGCGGCTAACTGTTGTATTCTCTGTATATGGTATAAAAACTGATTTATAATACCTACTGAGTATATTTTACCAAAAAAAAACAATCCATCACTAGTTGGGGTTCAAACTCCCAAAGACAGGCTGAAATTTAACCTATAAATAATTTAAGCCTGTTGAGCCCACAAAGCAATGCAAGCATTGGAAACTCGAGAAAGCTTTTAATAAGAATGCCTAATATCAGATAGAGATGTTGGTCAGAGGTAGAGAACTCTAGTATTCCCTAGGCTACCAGCAAAGCCTGCAACACATTAGGCAGCTGAAACATCTTCCAGCTTAAAATAAAAAGTTTACTCAGGAAATACATTCTTGTGTATGACTGTTCCTTTGTGGCTGGGTGCTATGCAAGGTATTTTTTTAGCTTTTCTTTTATATCCAGCTTTTCCCAGCATAAGACAACATAGAAGCTAATAAATTAAAAATGAAACAAAAAATAATTCACAGAGAGAAACCAGGCTGACAATTTAATCGTTCCCCAGTGTAGGCATTGTACATACTAAATGTGTTTACACATTTTATACATTTTCTTAAAATATATATGTGCTTATTTTTAAGTTTTTCAAGCTTGCAAAATCTTTAAAGCCCCCATACATCTTTACAAAACAAAAGATACAAAGACAATTGTTAAAATACATAATATATTGGATGTTGATATAAACAGACAATCTTTACATTGAACAATTAAAGGGGTTTTTCATTATTATTATTATACATTTTTTTTTTTAAGAGAAAGGGTAATATTATTGTTTCTTTATACAACACCCATATCTCTGTGACCTTTTACAAAGTAAGGGATACATCAAGGGTGAGAATGGACAGTTTCTAGATTTCATTGCATGAATAATTGTGTGGGATAGATATCTTAAAGGCCAGGTAAATCCTAACAATAATTGAAGCCACCAGAAGTGGCCCATCCATTATGGGAACACGACCTATCCATGCATCCGGCCCCCTGATCTACATGCAGTGCGCCGAACAATGTATTCCAATGGGGGTGTGTTTTTAATATAGAGCATGTAATTAGAGCCAGAGGCTCTAATATGCTTCAAAAAAGGGTGGGCTTGGGGCGCAGAGCCCCCAGTTGTGTGACACTATCAAACGATTATTCGCTATTGCTACACTGATTCTTCCTCCTGGCCAATCAGGAAGCGGTCCTGCTGATACAAGAGCCGCTGCCTGCCCGCAATCTAGATGGGGTAAGTGCCGGGCTGGATAACCGACCGACCTACATAGAGCGGAGGGGGTGGGGTGCTGCCAGCTGACCGGGGGAGGGGGGTGGTTGTTTGCCGCCACTGGAGGCCACCCTAGCTAAGAACTTTTTTTAGGTTTAGATAACTTTTTTATTGGGAATACTAAATATTTGTTTAATATTTTGATTCTATATACAGTAAACCCCCCTCCATCGCGGGGGTTATGTTCCAGACCCACCCGCAATAAGTGAAAATCCGCAAAATAGAAATACCCTATTTAAATACACACTAGGCATGTTTTTATAACTTTCACTGTACTTTAAAAGCATTTTAAGGTCTTTAAACACACTTTTAAAACAATAGAAACACATTTAAACACATAAAAGATACTGAGAGACATAGCAAGAGCAATGGAAAACACAAAAATATTTAATTAACAATGATTTAATCAATAAAATAATGTTAATAGGTCTTACAGAAAAAACGCAATATACCCGGACCGCGAAAACTGAACCGCGATATAACGGGGGTTTACTGTACAGCTGAATCTCATAAAATTTGAATATCATCAAAAAGATATATTTTTTCAATAATTCAATTCAAAGAGTGAAACTCATATATTTTATATAGATTCAGTACACACAGAGTGATATATTTCAAGAATTTCTTTCTTTTACTTTTGATGATTATGGCTAGTGAAAAAACAAAAATTCAGTATCAGAAAATTTGAATATTACATAAGACCAATAAAAAAAAGGATTTTTAATACAGAAATATTGGCTTACTGAAAAGTATGTCCATGTAAAGTAAAGTATGCGCTACACCAATAATGGGTCGGGGGTTCTTTTGCATGAATTACTGTATCCCAAATCATCACTAACTGTGAAAACTTTACACTGGACCTCATGCAACTTGGATTCTGTGCCTCTCCACTCTTCCTCCAGACTCAGGGACCTTGATTTTCAAATGAAATGCAAAGTTTTCAACAGTCAGTGATGATTTGAGGAGCCATGTCATCTGCTGGTGTTTGTCCACTTGTGTTTTAGTAAGTCCAGCACAGCCCTCTACCAGGAAATTCTAGAGCACTTCATGCTTCCCACTGCTGACCAGCTTTATGGAGACGCTAATTCCATTTACCAGCAGGACTTGGCACCTGCTCACACTGCCAAAAGTACCAATACCTGGTTATAATGATCATGGTAACACTGTGCTTGATTGGCCAGCAAACTCGCCTGACCTAAACCCAATAGAGAATCTGTGGGGTATTGCCAAGAGGAAGATGAGAGACACCAGACCCAACAATGCAGACAAGCTGAAGGCCACTATCAAAGCAACCTGGTCTTCCATAACAACTCAGCAGTACCACATGCTGATCTCCTCCATGCCAAGCCGCATTGATGCAGTAATTCATGCGAAATGAACCCTGACCAAGTACTGAGTGCATACTATACTGTACATTAGGGATGAGCCAAACACCCCCCTGTTCGGTCCGCACCAGAACATGCGAACAGGCAAAAAATTTATTTGAACACGCAAACACCGTTAAAGTCTATGGGACGCGAACATGAAAAATCAAAAGTGATAATTTTAAAGGCTAATATGCAAGTTATTGTCCTAAAAAGTGTTTGGGGACCCGGGTCCTGCCCCAGGGGACATGTATCAATGCAAAAAAAAGTTTTAAACATGGCAGTTTTTTCAGGAGCAGTGATTTTAATAATGCTTAAAGTGAAACAATAAAAGTGAAATATTCCTTTAAATTTCGTACCTGGGGGGTGTCTAAAGTATGCCTGTAAAGTCACGCATGTTTCCCATGTTTATAACAGTCCCTGCACAAAATGACATTTTTTTTGTTCGTGGTTCCCCTTAATATTCATACCAGAGCCAAAGAGCCTGGTAATGGACTGGGGGGGGGGGGGGGACCCATGTTGTTTTTTTCAATTACTTGTATCTGTATTGCCTGAACCTTACAATTCATTATAGCCGCGAGTAGTTTTAAATGACTTTTTTTTCCTTTAGAAATTTCATTTTGTGCAGGGACTGTTATAAACACGGGAAACATGCACTACTTCACATGCATACTATAGACACCCCCCAAGTACGGTAAATTTTAAGGAATATTTCACTTTTATTGTTTCACTTTAAGCAGTATTTAAATCACTGCTCCTGAAAAAACTGCAGTTTTTAAAACTTTTTTTTTGCATTGATATATGTCCCCTGGGGCAGGACCCGGGTCCCCAAACACTTTTTATGACAATAACTTGCATATTAGCCTTTAAAATTAGCACTTTTGATTTTTCATGTTCGTGTCTCATAGACTTTAACGGTGTTCGCTTGTTCGAACACATTTTTTGCCTGTTCGCATGTTCTGCTGCGAACCGAAACGGGGGGTGTTCGGCTCATCCCTACTGAGGATGTATCAATAACACATTAGTATCTTATTGCAAATTCTAAACTACAGTAGGTGCCGCCGATTTTGTGTCAATCTCGCCTCTGCTAGCGGCAAGATTAACCACCCGCGATCCGCGTCGCGGGAGCCAGCACCGAGCTATGTCGCTCCTCCCACTCGCCGCCCCAATGGATTACTATTGCTGCGCTGCATCTCGTGGGGGCAGAGAGCGCGAGAAGCACAGACTCCAGCGGTGATATCCAGCGCGATCTCATCGCGCTGGCTATACAAAATCGGAGGCACCTACTATATTGGTGTAGATAGCGCAGCTTTTGCTTTCGTTTTTACCTACTATAGCATGTCTATGTATTATTAGTTTTGATTATTTGTATACATTCTGTGTTTTCATTTTCTTTTGTCTGCATGCACTTGTACCAGAGGAAACAATAAGAACACCGGGAACACATTGTAGGTATCATATTTCTAAAATATAGCTGTATTGTCCTTCCATTGATTCTGTTGTCTGTCAACTCCTTACATCAAGATGCCCAGCCAAGAGTATCTTGGCCAGCTCATGTTTAAGAAATTCTCCTCTTCCCAATCACATTATATGACAGTGCAAAGCATACACAAGGGGTTACTATGGGTTTGGGCTTATTTATATGAGCAGTTAGATGTATCTTTCAGACATAGCTCAGTGATCTGCATTTTCTGAGGGGTTAGACAGGTTTTGCTGTAGGAATGACCATCTCTATTTTTCTGAATTAACTTGTTATTTAAAAAAAAAATGTAGGCATGTTCCCTAGTGTTCACTGGAATGGAATATAGTGCATTTTCACACTGTTAATATCTGTGCCTCTGCTGTGTCTGAATGACAGCTCTGTTCATCCATAAAGCTAAATAGAGTGTCTGTTGTGCAGCATAACCTGTCTAGCTCTTCAGGAAGTACACTGTCTACATGCAGATTGGGGACAATTATGATATTTTACTGGATGGATAACAGAAACAAATGACAACAAAACAATTACTCTCTGACATTGAGTAACATAGTATTGATATAGGAGGATTAACAAAATAATCTGTTCTTCAAGTTCTGTTCTGGAAACAAGATTGGGCAGAACTGATTTCCATTCTGCAATCCCTCTAAAGTCTACCATGCACATTTCCAGAATATGGTATTTCATTCGTAGAGCCTGATCCATGGGCTCAATCCCAATACTAAACACACCTTTGGGGCTCTCAGGTCTCAGTGTGATCAGAATTTTGGGTATGGTAGCTTCCTGCAGCCTTGACAAGACCTAGTGTCAGTGCAGTCCAGTGGCGCAGGAGCGCCGTCCCCTCTCTCCTGCACCCGTCAATCTATCTATTGTCGCCCACTATTCAGATGTCTGGCCCCCTGTTAAGCGCCAGTCATCTGAATAACAGCTGTGGGTGTGTTTTGGAAGTGCCTGATTAGAGCCATAGGCTCTAATAGGCTTTCTGATTAGAGCATGTGGGCTCTAATCGGCTTTCAAATGGTTAAACAGAGGGCACACGGCTGTGCATTCCCTGTTTAAACAGTGCTGTGTTAGGGAATTGCTTCCCTAACACTGAATCGCCTCTCAGCCAATCAGGTACACCGGGTCTGGTTACCGGTCACCTGATTGGCTGAAGCGACAGGCGAGCAGAGATGACATAGAGGGAGCGTGGAGGAGGGCAGCTGACCCGAGATAGGTAAGTGCCGGAAGGGGGGACAAACTGGCAGTATTTGAGGGGGAAAACTGGCGGTATGTGAGGGGGAAAACTGGCGGCATTTGAGGGGAAAAACTGGTGGTATTTGAGGGGGCAAACTGGAGGCATTTGTGGGGGCAAACTGGAGGCATTTGAGGGGGCAAACTGGAGACATTTGAGGGGGCAAACTGGAGACATTTGAGGGGGCAAACTGGCTGCATTTGATGGGGCAAACTGGCTGCATTTGAGGGGGCAAAGTAGCTGTATTTGAGGGGGCAAAGTGGCTGTATTTGAGGGGGCAAAGTGGCATCATTTGAGGGGGCAAACTGGCTGTATTTGAGGGGGCAAGCTGGCTGCATTTGATGGGGAAACTGGCTGAATTTGATGGGGAAACTGGCATCATTTGAGGGGGCAAAGTGGCTGTATTTGAGGGGGCAAAGTGGCTGTATTTGAGGGGGCAAAGTGGTGGCAATTGATGGGGCAAACTGGCGGCATTTGATGGGGCAAACTGGCGGCAATTGATGGGCACAGTGGCTGCGTTTGATAGCACAGTGAGGCTGCAATTGATGTTTTTTTTTTTTTTTCAGTTTGTTTGCGCCCCCCAAAAAAATGTGGGCACCAGCCGCCCCTGGTGCAGTACCTTTCCACGGTGGCAACTCTGGCTGCCAGAAAACAATGAACATTTTTCATGCAGCTTTCTGGAATGGATTGGAAAGAATGTGGTCCATCCTCCTTAACCACTTAAGCCCCGGACCAATACGCAGCATAAAGACCAGGCCCCTTTTTACATGAATAGACCCGCCCCATCAGGTCCGCTAAGCGGACCAGATGCGGAACATGAGAAGGGGCGGGTCTATTCACGTCACGTATTACACAGTGAAGGAAGTGCCTATCAGGTCCGCCCCCTCGTAGAGCTGACCTGATGGGGAACTTCCTTCACTGTGTAATACATGAACAGACACGCCTCCTTCTCGTGGTTCCGCATCTGGTCCGCTGAGCGGACCTGATGGGGAACTTTAGAAGGGGCGGGTCTATACATTTAAAACACTGCGGAGGAAGTTCCCCATCAGGACCGCTCAGGCACAACCAATGACGGACAGTGCTGGACATCGGGATCACCGCGGGACACTGGATTTCATCGCTGGAATGTTTTTTTGTTTTTTTTTTAATAAAGGACTTTTCCAAGGTGTTTGTGTGTTTTTATTTACATTTTTTGACACTTTCTTCGTGAAATGGTAGGGGTACAATACCCCTTACCAATTCACATAGGGGGGGGGCGGGATCTGGGGGTCCCCTTTAACAATAAACAATAAACGATAAGCCCCCTGCCCGCAGACCCCCACAACCACTGGGCAAGGGTTGTGGGGATGAGGCCCTTGTCGCCATCAACATGGGGACATCCTCCCCATGTTGAGGGCATGTGGCCTGGTACGGTTCAGGAGGTAGGGGGGGCGCTCTCTCGTCCCCCCCTCTTCCCCTGCGGCTGGCCATGTTGCGTGCTCGGATAAGGGTCTGGTATGGATTTTTGGGGGGACTCCACGCCATTTTTTTTTTATTTGCGGCGGGGTTCCCCTTAATATCCATTCCAGACCTGAAGGGCCTAGTAATTGAATTTGGGGGAACCCCCACGCTTTTTCTTTTTTTTTATCAATGACTTTTCTATGTATTGATAAAAGCCGACAATTCATTAATAGCCGCAAGTGAGTTTTAAATGACTTTTTTACCTTCAAAAATGACACTTTGTGCAGGGACAGTTCTAAGCACGGGAAACATGCGCGACTTTACATGCATATCATACACACCCCCCAGGTACGAAATTTAAAGGAATATTTCACTTTTATTGTTTCACTTTAAGCATTATTAAAATCACTGCTCCTAAAAAAACGGCCGTTTTTAAAACTTTTTTTTGCATTGATACATGTCCCCTGGGGCAGGACCCAGGTCCCCAAACACTTTTTAGGACAATAACTTGCATATAAGCCTTATAATTAGCACTTTAGATTTCTCCCATAGACTTTTCGAATTTGCCGCGAACACTCCAAATTGTTCGTTGTTCGGCGAACGGGCGAACAGGCAATGTTCGAGTCGAACATGAGTTCGACTCGAACAAGAAGCTCATCCCTAATGCTCAGCATATATTGTGTTGAGTTCTAGGGTGCAGCTACAGCTTTGGATATTGAGTAATTAATATAACTAAATATAACTGAAATAATATAATTGTCGTAAACTGACTTTGAAAAATGTGATGAATATTTAAAGTGGTTATAAACCCTTACATATACCCAGTGAAATTACTGGGCTTTGGTGATTTACAGAGATGAAACAAATCCTCCTACACAAGTTGTACCTGTTTATCTGCAGCAATATTTTCTCTACAGCTGTTCAAAGGTCATAATTTACACAGCTTGTCTGAGCTTTCAGAAAGCAGGGGGTGGGGCCGAAAAGCAGCGCATAAGCAGTGCTTACACAGTGGCGCTTAAACAGCACTAAAGCGGCGCTTTGGCGTGAACGCCCACACTTTTAGTGTGAAAGCACTCTTAGTGCTTTGGATTGAGACAAGTACACACGATAGAGAGATATGCTTTGTCCATATTTCATGTCAGAGGTTTATAACCACTATAAGAAAACATATTATTTGCAAATTAAAGGAGCTGCGATGGGTTCCAACCTGACCCCCCCCATTCCAATGTGTTCACGACTTGAGTTAATTTATACTCCTCCTTTGTTTAAAACGTACTGTAAAATCTGGTTTCACTTCATAGATCTTTGCGTGGGGTGTGTCAGTATGTCTTTTCTGGACTGATTCCATAGGGATTTGAATTTGATGGTGAGAGATTTGCTTTAAAAGTACAATTTAGTGTGAAGAAAATACTTTTCCTCAATACAATGATTTTAATAGACAATGGAAAGTGAATAAGTGATTTACATGTCAAGTCTGTGAATAGGAATTAATTACTGCATTTTCAGAGCACCACATAAATGTATTTAAGTTCATCCCAAGGGCTCAATTTAGAAGAGCGACAACGATAGTCAGTGATCCAGGGAAACATAAGATGATGTTGCAAGAAATTAAAAGGGAACTAGCGTGGGGTTATAGCAATATATTGCTAAGGAAATAAATGGAGTACATTGAAAAAAAGGAGAATAATCTAGAAATGTCAAGTGGAACTGATATATTTAGAGAAGGTTAAGCAAATATTTTTTGGATTTCCCAATTAATAAAAGTTTTTATATATGAAAAACATTGTAGTAATTTGGGGGAGAATTACTCAAAGATTCTGAGAGTGTAAACAAATGCCTATGCAGTCATTTAGGAGAGCACATACCATTTACATCAGGTTATATAACCCCTGTATCACCTATGACTACCTTTTTAGGTTGCAGACAAACTAGTCCATTTGCTTGCCTAAAGAAGGACCGAATGAGGCAATCCAAAACTGTTGCCTTTTGGAAATTGCTGGAACGACATTGCTTCTAATGAATACTGAGTGCTGCAACATTATTTTTGTTTATTGTCACGCTCTTATAGGAATTTTTTTTTTTCATATATTACCTGCAATAAAGGAGGGATTTAACCACTTGCCTACTGGGCACTTTCACCCCCTTCCTGCCCAGGTCAATTTTCCGATTTCAGCTTTGAATGACAATTGCGCAGTCATGCAACACTGCGCCCATATGACATGTTTCTCTCTTTTTTTTAACACAAATAGAACTTTCTTTTGGTGGTATTTAATCACCACTGGATTTTTTATTTTTTGGTAAACAAACGAAAATATACCAAAACAAGTGAAAAACAACAAAACTTTTTTTAGTTTCTTTTATAAAATTTTGTAAATAAGTAATTTTTTGCCTTCACTGGTGTGCGCTAATGGGGCTGCACTGATGGGCACTGATGAGGCAGCAAAGATGGGCACTGATGAGGAGGCACTGATGGGGCTGCACTGATAATCTATGTACATGTCTCCTGTGAGACTGGCCAGTCACCGGCTCTGCTTTCCTCATACTGTTGCAGTGTGTGAGGAAAGTGCTGTCAATAACCAGTAAGTCTGTTTACATTGTGATCAGCTGTGATTGGACACAGCTGATTACATGGTCAAGGGCTGCTGTGATTGGCCCTTTACCCCATTCTGTGATTGACTGTGTCCAAAGCACACTGATTACAAAGCGTGCTGAATGCGCATCCAAGGGGGGCTTGGTTCCGGAAGGACATCCATGGAAACCCTCCCTTAACAACAGAGCGGCGATGTAGGCATCTTTCGGCTATAGCAAGGTAAGGAAGCGGTTAAATTAACTTTAAATCTGGATATAATTCATAGTTTTATATAATCAGCAAATATTTCCTTTGCTTAGGCTGTTTTGTCATGGTGAAATAAGAAGAACAGAAATTAAACCAGTAATGATCTGAAAAGCCTGAATATAGTTGGTTATTTTTACTATTCTATATTATTATTCTATTCTACTCTTCTATAAACGTTGAATGGATTTTTGTTTTCTATGATTTTATGATTTATAAGTAGACCAGCTAGCTGGGCTTAATATTACTGAACCATGCAAAAGGTCAACTACACTCAGGTATATATTGAGTTATAAATCCATTGCCTGTCCTATCTTGTCTGATTTATTATATCCTATTTTTTTTTTTCAATTCCTATGCTACATTTGTTCGTCGACATACTCCTGCAATCAAGATGAGATCGATGAGAATTAAGCCATTTGTAAGAGGCGCATGTAAAAAGTACACTAGTTCATTAAAACCGCTTGTCTATAGCAAATTAATAAATACATAGGATGACACTGAACGATTAGCTAAACACAGTCCATCTTAAAAAAAAGATCTTGTACAGTATTGAAGGCATTGATTTTCAATGATTTACTTTCACCTAGGTTTATACATGCAGCTTGTATGCATTTTGTAAATCATAATGTTTGATATAAAGGATTGATCTCTTTGCTGGAATGTACATCAATTACATATTTTCATGGATAAATCCATAAATATTGTGCGTTTATAAATATGTTGCACTGTATCTGTATTTGGTTTTCAAATTTGAATTTACCTGCTGCAACATTTCTGTTAAAACCTTAACTTCAGGAATACTAGGAATATTATCACTTTAAATAGTTTGTTTGGACCAAGCTGCCCAAACAACAATAATTACTTTTATGAATTGATGAAGCGGCTGTCAGTGCTGTATAAACTGTATGTAGCACTAGCTACATACAGAACACAGCGCTGTGTTACGGCTGCAGTACAGGCAACGCTGTATCCTGGCCTAGGCCAACAAGGCCCAGGCCTGGGGCAGCACTTTGCAGGGGGCAGCACAGAAAGAGTCCCCGCCGTATTGTGCTACCCTGTTAGTGTAACGCAAGCTGCTTCTAATTTTGACTGTCCTATCAGTCTGGACCACAAACCTTCCTCACTGTGCTATATGTTTTCTGTTGCACCAGTGGCATGGTATATATTCTTAGTCGGCTCCATAAAATTATCAGAAATTTGTGCTTAAAGTAGAACTATAGGCAAAATTTTTTTTTCACTTTGGATAGAATAAGGGAGAGTTATAACCCAGTCTGTTTATTTTTTACCATCCCTGACCATCTCTGACCCATTGCAGAGATTTCCCTTCACTCCCTGCCTCCTAGCCAAACAGGAAGTGAGAGGGAATCTATGCAAATTAAGGGAATCCATTGCCCCGCCAGACCCTAAGAACTAGTGTCCCCACTCAAAAATTTCAGGGTGGGTCTTAAACAGAAAGGGGTGTGGCCTTGACAGGAAGGGGTGGTTCATATTTATATTAGTGGGTGCACGAGTTTAGTCAGGCCTAGGGCAGCACAAAACCTAAATACACTACTGAGTACAGGGGCTTCCCATTCCGTTCCCGTGACAAAATCAAGTCGGGCTGAGCGATGCTCAGCCATTCCCTGGGAGCCCTGTATTTTTATGAATGTTTACAAGGCTTCCTCTGATTAGCTGAGGTGGAAAGGTGGGTGGATGATGTCACAATCTCTGCCTCACCCAATCAGAGGAAGACTTGTATTCATTCAAAAAATACAAGGCCTCCAGTGAATGGGTGAGAGGCACTCATTTAGACTCAATTTTGTTCCGGGAAAGGGACAGGAAGTCCCTGTACTGCTGCCTGAACACAGCAATGTATTCTGTATGTAGCTGATGCTGCATGCCTTTTATACAGAGCCATATTCAGTTGGGCCAGCTTGGTCCAAACAAACTATTTAAAGTCATAGAATTTCTGGATTGTGGGTTTAAATATATAAAATTAAAAAAAAAGTTTATGTCTGTTCAATGATTACAAAAAAATCCTACCAGAAATCCAGCAAGCTCATACCTTCAGGTGTACTCTGCTCCTGCTACACTCAAATCTTAGGCAGCATTGTCAACCCTGCTGAGTTCACCTCTGGGATCTACAGAACGCCTCCTATGCTATGTAAATAAGGAGGAGGGGAGGCATTCTGTAGTCCAAATAAGTAGTGAGAAGCCTAGGATAAAATGCTGCTGCTCCATAGATGCAGCACAGTGGGTGAGCATTGCCACTCTAGGACACGTGTAAAGCAATTAAAATTAAGTAAAATAGAAAATTAATGAAGTCACATCTAAGGAGTAATACAGCATTATATATTTAGACATACAGTACAATGGCAATGAAAACTTGACAAAGTTTCTAACCCTTTCCCTCTATCATAAAGTGCTTTCATTGGTGGGGCAATCATCTCAATGGCCTCCAATAGTGGCCATACATATTTTGAATTTTTTTATCCAACTGATGTGCCATTTTTAATCAAAATTATCAAATCCACAAAAAAATCTAATATTTGTAACTTCCCTTACAATGGATTTGACTCACTTTAGGTCAATCAGCCAGGGAGCAATATGATCAATTACTTTGCATTGATCAGCAGAAGTAAGATATTTTGTTAATTTTTTGATCAACCCGATTATGAGATTACATGGTGGAAGCAGAAATCGATCAATAACTTATGATCGTAAGAGTTGTCAACCATAGATTTTTTGTACCTATCAGAAGAGATCGATTCGAAAAGAAAGCGTGTATAGCCACCATAACACATTCATGCTCAATACAAAACTAAAAGCAAGTTGCCTAAGGCCCGGTTCTCACAGGGGCGGGCGGCACGACTTCGGGGGCGACTCGGCGGCGCGATCTCAAGACGACCTGAGACGCCCGCCTGAGGCGATTTGCATAATGACTTCTGTATAGAAGTCAATGCAAGTCGCCCTGAGTCGCCCCCAAAAGTAGTACAGGAACCTTTTTCTAAGTCGGAGCAACTCAGGTCGCTCCTATTAGAACGGTTCCATAGCACAGAGCGGGACGCGACTCCTCAGGCGACCGAGTCGCCCGTGGAGTCGCCCCTATGTGAACCGGGCCTTAGTTAGGCTTAAATATATAGGGTTATAACAAACCAAATATACATTTATTTTTTCATTAGATGTAGGACACATTTATTTTATACTAATACAGGGAAACCTTGGATTGCGAGTAACGCGGTAACGAGAGTTTCGCAATACGAGCACTGTTTTAAAAAAATCCTGACTCGGTTTGCGAGTGTTGTCTCGCAAAACAAGCAGGATTCAAGCCAAGGTCTCGCAAAACGAGCAGGATTCAGGATTCAATCACAGCGGTGTGCAGTACCGCCTTTGGCCTTAGGTGGGGGGGCGCCGGAACCGGGCCTTTACGAGTGTTTCCGAGGCTCTCCGACACCCCCCACTTCTGGCCACATGCGCTATTGCATGCCATAGAAGTCAATGCGGAACAAATGTTTTTTGTTTCCATTGACTTCTATGGGGAAACTTGCTTTGATATGCGAGTGCTTTGGATTACGAGCATTCTCCTGGAACGGATTATGCTCATAATCCAAGGTTCCACTGTACTTATAAACCTTTTCCTAAAATGGTGATTAGATGGAGGGGGAAGGGGGATGAACTGGAAGGGGGGGGTGAATAAGACAAAAGTCTTAGGTAGTATTCAGTCTGGGTGGAGGAAGTGGTTTCAGCAGGATGTTGGATAGAAAGGATGCACTAAAGCCTAGTACACACATTGGCTGAGAGTGCCGATTGGGAGCCAATCGGCAGACCTTTTTCGGTCATGCCCCTCCTACAGAAGCCGATGTTCTGCCGAATAAGTTCCCCCCGGCGGATAAGTTCCTCCCTGTACTGCGCAGGCGTGAACTGAGTTTCGAAAATAGCCGAACATGTAGAGCTGAGAGTCAGCTCTAGACGGCGCCTGCGCAATGAAATAATTATTACAGCAGGTCCAGGGCGACGTGGACCTCGCTCACTCGGCCTCTTGGCTCTTTTTTTATCATCTCCATGTCCACGGGAATGGTAAGGAAAGAGCCTGGATGTCAGAAGTGTAGCAATTTGGTGTGCGCAGGCGCCGTCTAGAGCTGACTCTCAGCTCTACATGTTCGGCTATTTTCGGAGGCTCAGTTCACGCCTGCGCAGTACAGGGGGGGTCCTTATCCGTTGGTGGAACTTTTCGACAAGACACCTGCCTGTCAGACCGGCTGAAGACATTCGGCTTGTGTGTACTAGGCCTAAGGAAGATTAGACTGATAACTAATGTGTGAGTGAAAGTTGGGCATTTGTCTATGTTGATGTGACAGTGCTCACTCTTCTGAATGGCATGGCTTGGGAGAAAACGAAACTATCGTCTGCCCTGGTCCCTCTAAATACAAGCAACCATTTGCAACAGCTCTAAAAGCCCTAATTCCTTGTATGAAGCAACCAAAAATAAGGTAAGGTAAATATTATGCTTAGTGCAGTTCTTTCCTCAAACTTCTAGTCAGGGAGTGCATACCCTGTGCATAGTAATTCAAGTAATAGAATGCACAGCACTGGCTAGGGAAATCAGGAGGGAATCATTGTCAAAGTAATGGTAGAAGGAGCAAGGAAGTTCAAGGATAAAATAGAAGCTTTGTGCTTTGTTTGAAATTTTCGTCACATACAGATGTAGTCCTGGCCAGGTGGGTCCAGAAGATCCTGCAAGGGAGCAGAGCCCTCCTAAAGGCAGAAATGTATATCGGAAAATTAAAAAAAAAAAAATTAAGACAGGCTGGAGACAAAAAAGAGACAGCATGCGTGCATTTTGAGGCGTGCTTCATCAGGTATATTTTCTGTTAGCGGTTTAATAACACTTTATGTACTTTAAGTACATATTGAAAATCAAAGCAATAATCCAGTGGCAGCTATTTTTTTATATTTACAAATTAATACATTTGTATTAATATAGTATTACAATCATAAAGTAATCAAGAATGTCACTTATGGTTTATCCTAAATTAAAATGAAAGCAATAAAAAGTGACACTGATCTCATTTTACACATTAAAACATCAGCTGAGACCTATAAATAATAATAACATAACAAGGAATATAAAGCAAAGGGGAAAAAAATGTTGTACCTGTAATCTCTTTTTATTATTTTCCTGTAAACACGTTCAATTTACATTCCGCTACATGATTTTCAGATTGCATGCTGCCTCGGTGATAGCAATTTTTTACTCATTAAGATATAAACAATTTAAAACATACGGCAATATAAATAGTGACTTAATTTCAAAAGATTAAAGTGGACAGCTGGAGAAATAAACATTCTTCTATATAAAAACGTCTTCCTTATTTAGTGTAAAAGTGCAGTTTGCAAAGTGCAGTCTCCATTGCAACCAGAATCTATCACGTACTGGGTAAGATGTAAATTCTGATTAGCTGCTTTGGTTTGTTGCACTTTGCTGTGCGTACTGATACTTGAATATTGATGCCATAATAATGCTGGAACAGGGGTAGTCAAACTTCGAGTCCCTGCTCCTTGGAGACATAGGATTTACCAAGCCATACCCTTCTTTGTTATTGTCTTCTTAAGCAAAGGTGAGGCAAAATTGCTTGTCTGAGAGCATCAGGAATGGGGAAAGGGCTCTGGTAAGGCACAGAAGGTAATAAGTGGGCATGCCAGCTAAGGGGGAGTTATAGTGATATGAGATGTCCAGTCTTAAACAGAAGGCATAGGAATAAAGTTTGAGAGCCTTGGTTCATCTGGGGCCCAGATGTGTCAGGTTTTGTTTCACGTATCTGTATGTATTATGCACCTTCTCTTCAAGAGATCCTGTACAATGAAAGCTGTGCCCAAAAAAGTCAAACAAGCAAATGACTAGTATTACATGTATGCTCCCTGAAGCTGGTCTTTTTACTGACTTGCCATGCCTTTTTCTGCACTGTGTCTCTGTCTGGAGGCAGCCATCCTAGTACAGGAGTAGGGCTTTGCTTCCTCATTTAAAGTTTGCTGCACAACATTCAGACAAGCCTGTGAAATACTTGGAGAATATAGTCTGGTCAGATGAGACCAAAATTGAACTTTTTGGATGCCATAATACACATCATGTATGGAGGTCAAAAGGCACTGCACATCCCCCCAAAAACATCATACCAGTAGTGAAGTTTGGAGGTGGGAACATCGCGGTGTGGGGCTGTTTTTAAGCATACGGTACTGGCAAACTTCTTATCATTGAAGGAAGGGTGAATGGAAAAATGTGCCAAGACATTCTTGATAGGCTTGTGCAATTCGTTTCGTAACGAATCGAAATTCGTCCGAATTTAGCAACTTTCGGACATTCGGAAGCATTTGAATTTCCAAACAAAGCAATTGAACTTTTTGGATGCCATAATACACATCATGTATGGAGGTCAAAAGGCACTGCACATCCCCCCAAAAACACCATACCAGTAGTGAAGTTTGGAGGTGGGAACATCGCGGTGTGGGGCTGTTTTTAAGCATACGGTACTGGCAAACTTCTTATCATTGAAGGAAGGGTGAATGGAAAAATGTGCCAAGACATTCTTGATAGGCTTGTGCAATTCGTTTCGTAACGAATCGAAATTCGTCCGAATTTAGCAACTTTCGGACATTCGGAAGCATTCGAATTTCCGAACAAAGCAATTACGAATAAAACCGAATCCGAAATAAATTATACCGCAAATAGCGAATGCCCGAATGTCTTCGGCATAATTCGTTATGAAAAAAGTTACGAATGTACGAATCCATACGAAGCACAATAACACTCACTCTGCTCTGCTCTCTGCTTCTCCCACACCGTGCTGAACTCCCTCTCAAAATGGTGTACAGGGGCGGAGGCTATAGCCGCATGTAAAAAACGAAAGTAAAATACGAGATTTCTAATCCATTCGAAGCACAATAACACTCTGCTCTGCTCTCTGCTTCTCCCTCACCGTGCTGAACCCTCTCAAAATGGTGTACAGGGGCGGAGGCTATAGCCGCATGTAAAAAACGAAAGTAAAATACGAGATTTCGAATCGTTACAAATAACCGCTATGTATTTAGAAAAGTACAAATCCATTCGAAGCACATTAGGCATAAGAGGCAGCGTCGTTGTGAGAGAGACACGGAAAATTACGAATCAACGAACCCAAAAAAGTTACGAAAGTAGGAGTTGTGTCCAGAATCAACGAAAAACAATGTACCCTACCGAAAGTACGAATTATAAATCAACGAAAAATTCAACGAAAAATGTCGCTTGCGAAAATACGAATTAGTCCGAACACGAAAAATCCCGTCTAGCAAAATTACGAATGATTACGAATCAACAGGACCGAAAAGAAACGAACCGAAACTAACCAAATTTTTCCATTGTGCACAAGAAACGAACCGAAACTAACCAAATTTTTCCGTTGTGCACAAGTCTAATTCTTTTTTTTTTCTTCAATAGTTTTTTATTAAATTTTTTTTTTCAAGCGTGGTACATAAAAGTGCAAACAATTTGCGTTCCAAATTTTTGTTTCAGGAGATATCATATAGTTCTTTACAGTGCAATCAAAAAAAAAAAACATACGTCACTAAAGTGTAACTTCAAAACATATTAACGTGACATTATCATAGCTATCGTATCCAGACAGATGACTCAGTTATCCCGGCCCAGGGGTACTATCAGCTTCATTGGGTTGTATGAACTGTTCTGCTCCGGACCACCTGGTCCAGGGGAGCCATGCATTTTTTGTTTTGTTAAGTTGACCTCTACTAGAGGCCAGTGTAATCTCATATGTGAAATGTAGGTTAACGAGATCAATGGTATATTCAGTCGTAGGAGGTTGGGTGTTTTTCCATAATTTGGTCAAACTCAGCCGAGCAGCAAGAAGGACGTTGGTTAAAACCAATCTCAATGGGCCTGGCACCGACTCAATTGTCAAGTTGAGCAATGCCAATGCCGGAGAAGGTGGCATTTGTTCCTGTGCGATATCCGACAGGATGAGGAAGATGTTTATCCAATATGTTTGTATTGAAGGGCACGCCCAGAGGATGTGAAACAGGTCACCTCTCCCTGAGTTGCATCTCCAACATACGTCTGAGGTGGTGTTGTTAAAAGACGCTAATTTAGTTGGTGTAAGATACCACCGCAGAGAAATTTTTTGAGTGATTTCCCAGAATGTTGAATTTAGGGTTGCCTTGTATATGGAGCGTAGTGCTGTTTTCCACTGAGATTCAGTAAAGGTTTTTCCAAGGTCTTTGTCCCAGTGCATGTGTGGTTTAGTTTTAGTAATTTCCATTTTCTGATGTAGAATATTATAGAAAAGGGAAATTCCTTTTATCTTCGAGGGATTTGTCAAGTATGCCCACGCTCTAAGTGGGAGTGTGTAGAGTGGCTGAGCTAGGTGAGATAGACAATGTTTGATTCGTAGATATGTAAATAGATCCGAATTGGGAAGGGCGAATTTCTGTTGAAGTGTTTGGAACGACATTATTGTGTTCCCTTGGAGTAGATCTTGTATGTGGTTAATACCTTTACGTGTCCAGTGTGCTAGATATAGATCTGTAGTGAAATGATAGAGTATTTCTAACGGTAACGGAGGAGAGAATGAGTTTGCCATTGTTGGAGTTAGGTTTATTAGTTTTTTCCAAGCTTGTGCAGATGCTCTTATCGTAGGAGGAAGGGCATTGGAGATGGGGGCTCCAAGAGGGGTACTCAGCAACCAGTTTTGCAATGTATGATGTTTAATCATTGCAGCTTCGGTAATGCTCCAGAGTTTGCTAGGAGGGTTGTAAAACCATTCCTGTATTTGTGTCAGTAGGGATGCCCAATAGTAATCTTCAAAGTCAATCAGACCTGCACCTCCCGCTAATTTATGTTTTATAAGTGTATGTTTTGCGCATCTAGGTGGTTTGCCTTTCCATAGAAATTTGTTCAGAGTTGTTTGGAGAGATTTAAACTAAGACGACGGGATAGGGATGGGGATGGTCCTGTATAAGTATATCAGCTGTGGTAAAAGTAACATTTTGAATGCAGCGAGTCTGCCCGACCATGATAATTCCGGTTTTGCTAATTTATGGGCCTCAGTTTGTAGTTTGGTAAGAAACGGGATAAAGTTGCACTTAAAGAGATTTTTTGTTGATCTTGGCAGTTGGATCCCTAGGTATGTTATGTCGTGTTCCGCCCATGTGAAGGGAAATTGTGTTTGGAGTAGGTTCCTGGAAGTTGCATCTATTCCTAGGTCTAATATGTATGACTTGGAAGCATTAACCTTATAGTAGGAAATTTTACTGAAACACTGAAGGGTATTTTGTATTTCTGGTAGGGATGATATCGGGTTTGTAGTCATAAGAATGACATCGTCTGCGAACAGACTAACCTTGTGTGTTTGGTGTCCTATCTTGAGACCAGAGACATTTGGGTTCTGTCTAATGTGTTCTGCCAGGGGTTCCATTAGTAGGTTGAAGATCAGTGGCGACAGTGGGCAGCCTTGTCTAGTGCCATTGGTAATGTTAAATGGTTGGGAGATCATGTCTGCAGAGAATACCCGGGCCGAAGGGGAGGTGTATAGTGCTAGGATAGCGTTAAGTATTAGACCTGTGAAACCAAACTTCTGTAGAACTTGATGTAAGTACTTCCAGTTGATCCTGTCGAACGCCTTCTCTGCGTCCAAAGAAAGGAGCAGGGAAGGCGTTCCACTATTCTCGGCATAATGTATGATATTGATTAGTCTCCTTGTAGCATCTGACGCTTGTCTTCCCGCTGTGAAGCCCGATTGATCCTTGTGGATCAGGTTGGGCATGATATGATTCAGTCGTGTGGCGATCAACTTGGCATAAATTTTTAAGTCTAGGTTTAATAGAGATATTGGACGGAAGTTCTGAGGTGTTACTGGGTCTTTCCCTGGCTTGGGGAGGGTAATAATTAATGCTTGTAAGGATTCCCGAGGAAATGTAGCAGAGGAGGCCGCGTCATTGTACATGTTCGCAAGGTGCGGAGCTAGGTGATGCGCAAATTGTTTATAGTATTCTCCCGTTAGCCCGTCGGGACCTGGTGATTTCCCTAAGGGGAGAGTGTTGATAGTCTCTACTATTTCTTGTACTGTGAAAGGGTCATTGAGGCGGGAGAGTTGCTCTAACGTTACCGACGGAAGACTGACATGTGAGAGAAAGTCTGTGATTTCGTCTAGGGTGGGTTGGTGTGTGTCGGGGTCTCGCTGTAGATTATATAGATCGCTGTAGTACGTGCTGAAAGCATCCACTATCTCTTGTGGGTTTCTGTGGATTTCCTTTGTGTGGGGATGTAGTATGTGGTCTATTTTATTTTTTATACGCCTGCCCTTTATACGTTGTGCAAGGGTTTTACCTGCTTTGTTGGATGTGGAGTACGAAGTGGCTTTTAGCCTTCTCTGGATTCGTTCGTACGATTGGAGGAGGAGGATACGTAGTTCTCGTCTAAATATTAGGATTTGTGTTGAGTATGTTGGATTGGGTTTGGATTTATTTTGTTGTTCTAATTGTTCAATTTGGGTCAGAAGGGAGTCTATCTGCATAGTTCTATTTTTTTTGTGGCGGGAGCTAAGCTTGATTAACCTTCCTCTGATAAACGCTTTGTGCGCGTTCCACAGCACACACTGATCGGACACAGAGCCTGAATTTATTTCGAAATATTTGTTTAATTGGGCTGTTATTTCTGGAGAGTAATTTGAATGCTGCAGGATATAGTTGTTCGCCCTCCATATGAATGTGTTGTTTTGTCGCGATGAATCAGACACAGTAATGGTAATTGGGGCATGATCCGACCAGGATGTGGTGTGGATTACAGCTGCGCTAATGTTCTGGAGGAGCCATTTGTCAGTGAGAAAATTATCAATACGGGAGTACGTTTTATGTAAAGGAGAGAAATATGTATAATCTCTCTCCTCTCCATTCAAACATCTCCAGACGTCAAACAAGTCATGCTCAACAATGAATTTTTTCAAGGGAGATTCCCTGCGTTTTAAAGCGGATGTAGAATCCATGTGGATTTCAGGTACTAGGTTGAAATCACCGCACAAGATTAAGTTGCCATGTCTCAGAGGTTGTATAATACGCATAATTTTGCGAAGAAAGCGAGCTTGTTTGACATTAGGAGCGTAAATATTCACCAAAGTATACTTATTGTTATTAATGGTACATACAAGAATGATGTAACGACCCTCTGGGTCTAGGGTAACATTGTGCAATTGGAATGATACCGAGTTTCGTATCGCTATCATCACCCCTCTTTTTTTAGAGGTAAAGGGGGCGGAAAAAATCTGGGAAAAATGTCTGTTCGTGCATTTAGGTGGAGCTGTGGAAAGAAAATGCGTCTCCTGGACACACAGTACTTCACACCTTAGGTCCACAGCCGTTTTCCATAGCGAATGCCTCTTTGCTGGGTGGTTGAGTCCATTCGCATTTATGGATAGTACTGTAGTCGGCATTGCCGGTGTTGTGTGTAGGCACAGAAAAACAGATATGGTTTAAGCACTTACGGTACGTCGGGGATGTGTTGGTTCCCTGGGTTCAGAGGATAGATCTGTCTATAAGTATACGTTCTGATAGACCCTCTAGGGGTGTTGTAGTTGCCAAACTTGCGGCGATGCTGCTGTAAAACAATCAAGGTTAACTATAGAACTAAACCAGATAAAAACTGGAACTTGAAGAGTATTCTTTTTCGATGGGGTGACCACCGGATAGAACGTTAGGTGGAGTAGAGAATGTACGCATTCAGCTAAACCACTAAGAGGGGGTAACAACTGTCACTTTTCAACTTACTAACAAATCGAAAGGCTGGAAGCCAGGGAGAGCATACTTGTAGATGTAATCAGGCCCAAATGCTGGTTGGAGGAAAAGAAAAAAAAAATAAGCTGATTTGGTCAAGTGCCGCGACCCTGTGAGGAGCGGCGTGTCGTGCGGTTGTTGCGTTGCTCCTTCGGAGGGGTTGAATCCTGCAGTGCGTCAGGAATGATTCCCCAGGACTGGAGTAGATGCATTCCCTTTTGGAGGGTGTGGATCACATGCGAATCGTCATTCCTTGTGATGATCAAGGTTGCAGGGTATCTCCATTTAATTGGATCTTGTGGTTGTGGAGGCTTTTGGTGATCGGGTTAAGCTGTCTCCTCATTTGCAGGGTGTATTTTGAGAGGTCAGGAAATAGTTGCACCCCTGCGTATGGTTCAGGCAATGAAGGGTTATTTCTCAATGTCATGAGCAGCCACTCCTTTACAGGGAAAAAATGCACCCTCATTAGGACATCTCTAGGGACTGATGCAGCTAGGTGAGAGGGTTTTGCAATTCTGTGGATTCGATCCACAATCAAGTCTCTGGGTGAAGCGTCGGGCAGGATTAAGTGCATAAGCTCCTTGGCATACCTAGGGAGGTCCAGAGGTAGGATGGTTTCAGGGACTCCTCTGATTTTTACATTATTTCTTCTGAAACCTGTCCTCTAGGTCTGCCAGCTTTGCCCTCACCCAGGATTGTTCTTCTCTAATGTCGGCATATGAGTCGACTAAGTCGTTCACCGTTTCAGTGCATTCCTCCATGCTGTTTTCTAAGTGCGTCACTCTATTGTCCATAAGATGCATATCTGTAGATACTTTAGTGAACAGTGATGAAAGGTCAGTCATCAGTGAGGACTGGAGAGAAAGTAGCATTTCCTTTAATGTAGTATCCATCACTGGTTGGCCCGTTGTGGGGAATGAGGCCATGGATGATTGTAGGGCCTGGTTGGCCTGGAAGTGGTTGAAAGCCGGGGCCTCAATTTGAGATGCCCGCGGCAGCGGCGGTGACTCTAACCGCAACCGCGTTTTCGCTGGGCTGCCTGTGACAGGGTTGTCTCCTGCTCTGAGGGTAGGGGACTGGGGAGGGCGAGGTGAGTCTTGATCTCCCGGAATATCGTCGGGTAGATCCGTGTAGGCCTCCGGTATCGCAGCGCGCCGGCGCCATTTTGGGGCTGACTAACCTTGCTGGAGTATATGGAGAAGAAGGCCGTCAGTTTTTTCGGCTGATGTTCAGTCATCCTCTTCCTAGACATGGCTGGCTATAATCTCCGATGTGTCAGGAGGCAGGATGGCCGTGGATTGACTGTGAGATTGGGCCTTAATCGCTTCTTGTCTCTCCCTTAGCTGACGAGCACTGAGTCTAAGCAGCCATCACCAGCGCTGGCAGACCACGCCCCACAAGTCTAATTCTTGATAAAAATCTGCTGCCATCTACCAGGATGATGAAGATGAAACGAGGGTGGACATTTCAGCAAGACAATGATCCCAAACACAAAGCCAAGGAAACTCAATTGGTTTCAAAGAAAGAAAATAAAGCTGCTAGAATGGCCCAGCCAATCAACTGACTTGAATCCAATAGAAAATCTATGGAAAGAACTAAAAATAAGAGTTCTTATGCCGCGTACAAACGATCGGACATTCCGACAACAAAACTGTGGATTTTTTTCCGACGGATGATGGCTCAAACTTGTCTTGCATACACACGGTCACACAAATGTTGTCGGAAATTCGTACAACACATACGACGAGCCCAGAAAAATTACGTACAATAGCCAGTGCAGCTCTTCTGCTTGATTCCGAGCATGCATGGAATTTTGTGCATCTGAATTGCGTACACACGGTCGGAATTTGAGAACCAGCTCTCAAATTTTTGTTGTCGGAAATTCCGACAGAAAATGTCCGATGGGGCCTACACACGGTCGGAATTTCCGACCAAAAGCTCCCATTGAACATTTGTTGTCGGAAATTCCGAGCGTGTGTACGCGGCATTAGAAGAGGCCCACAGAACCTTAATGTGTGCGACTAGTTTATCCATACAGGAGGCATCTTGAAGCTGTCATTACCAACAAAGGTTTTTGTACGAAGCACTAAATACATTTCAGTTAGTGTGTTAAATACTTTTTCCCTGTGTCATTCCATTTTATTACACATACATTCCTGAACTTATTTGTTTTGGATCTTTGTATGTATGGATTGCATTGGGTTGTTACCGACATGTGGTGAACATTCATGTCAATAGCACCTTTAGAAATATATTTCTCTAGAAAAATGGTGACGTGTGCAATACCTATTTCACCCGCTATATTAGGGGGGGGGGGCTGCTGCCCACAAAAGGTTTTTTACCTTCATGCATACAATGCATGAAGGTAAAAAACCTTGAACCTTTACAACCACTTTAAGCCTCCATGAACCTCCAAGCAAACTGGGAGATCAAAATACATCAATCTCTCCCACCTAAGATTGTGGCCCTATACAAGAAAAAGCTAAGAAAAGTCAGCACAAAAATCTAAGTTGTGGTGTCTCTATAATATGGCAGATCAAAAATATCTCCACATACCACATTACAAAAAATAAAACACCACAAAGATTGACTTCTTGGCTGTATCCTTCAAATATCAATGGAGCAACCCCTCTGCAGTCTTTGACAACTTGGGCTCCCTGGTCATTCTGGTGGTAATCACTAACTCTACCACTAATTAACCAGCCCCAATAAACATATTCCAATACTGCAGGGGAGAAACAGGCAGACAAGACAATAGGGGTTAGAAGACCGTTGGGGGTGATCAATACATCACAGGTTTCTCCCTCCAAAAGTCCCCCAAAAAGAAATAAAGCCAAAAGAGGCAAAGGCTACTGAGTCCTCTACAGCTAGCTCAGCCACTAACCAGAGGAAACATTTAAGTATTGGGTCACCCTCCTACAAAAAACATGTGTACCCCCTGTAATCAAAACTAACTCAACATGTTTTGCTCCTAAAGGAGCTTTGTTAAGAGTATGTGAAGATAAATTAAAATCTAACTGTTCACCAAATCAAACAGAAACCACATGGCAAATATGGCTGACCAATAATGGGCTCCTCTGTTTATAACATGGTCGGTCAGATGGCTGCCATGATTCAGTGTAATGACATCATCACGCACACCGCACCGTGACATCAAGTACGTGGCACTGAAGCCAAAAGCTTATGCATGGCAGCTGGGGACAGCAATGGCAACCTTTATGATTCTAACATGACAGATTTTCCTTAAAATAATTTGGGTGCTAAGCAATTTCTCTACCTGAGAGGATTAAAAGATGACCAATTATGATCATGAACATGGTATTATGTATTACTATTTATTACAGCTACTTATATAGCGCCAACTATATATATATATATATATATATACCTTGCATTACTCCCGATGTGGAAATATGAGGCCTACAATGATTTTTACCTTCAGCTTACATTAAAGATAGACATTATTAATAATTTTACTTGCATTAAACTTTTGACATACAGCATGAATCTAAAGTTTCAGAACTTTTTCTGAGAATAGGGGTCATAAAAGAACACCATAAACCAGCTCTGGAATTCTATGGCCACCTTTTAGTGGAATCAGTGGAAACAGTCATGTAAAATATCCCTAAAGGGGTATGTGACAAATAACTCTGTGGGGGATGTCACTTCAAAGGGCTCAATTGAGGTGAAAATGGAACAGGAACAACTTGATCATAAATGGCAGCTGGTGACTTAAAGCTGACCTATCTTAAGATTTCTGTCATAGCCTTATTCCGCGTACACACGATCGGAATTTCTGTCAGCAAAACCTTGGATGGTTTTTCCGACGGAATTCCGCTCAAGCTTGGCTTGCATACACACGGTCACACAAAAGTTCTCTGAAATTTCGACCGTCAAGAACATGGTGACGTACAACACTACGACGAGCCGAGAAAATCAAGTTCAATGCTTCCGAGCATGCGTCAAATTGTTTCCGAGCATGCGTAGGAATTTTGCACGTCGGAATTGCAACAGACAATCAAAATTTCTGATAGGAATTTTTTTTCCATCGGAAAAATAGAAAACCTGCTCTCAATCTTTTCTTGGCGGAAATTCCGACAGCAAAAGTCTGATGGAGAATACACACGGTCGGAATTTCCAACAAAAAGCTCACATCGGACTTTTCTTGTCGGAAATTCCGATTATGTGTACGCAGCATAAGAGTGGCACCCGTTGACTGAATGTAGCAAAGTTTTAAGATATGTGAGCGGGAGTGTCTTTACCTGGGTGGGTGGGAATAAGTGGTTATAGGGGTGGTCTTTGCAAGAATATATACTGTCACACAAAAGCAAGACCCCCACTTTCTCTTTTGGTCTCTGGCTGCACAATGGGAATGTAAGGAGGTCTATGTAATGTATCACCATTATTCTTTGTTCCTTTTTTCTGTAACTTTCGTTCCTGTAGTTGTTTCTATGTATTGGTAACATTCTTTATTTACATTGTAACATCATTCTTTTTTTTATTACTAGTTACTTTGAATATCATTATGTTTGATTTGATTAATGGCCATCTTATTTTCTTTATAAATAAATGAAATCTTTATTTTTTTTAGCACAGTTGTTATCATTTGTTATTGATTTTATTGGTAACAGCCGCATCAGCATTGGCTAGATTCTTATATAGACAAAAGGCTGTAATCACTTATTATATTTATCATCAAGCAAAGGAGGAGTCATAATCGCCAAAACACTCCCCCCTCCCCATCTGCACAAACTCACCTTTCCTCCGTTCCCCATCACACAGTTCAGCTGCTGGAAGACCGCTCACACTGCTGAAGATGCTCTCCCTGCCCCCGTGTGGCAGCACTGGACCAATCACCAATCGCCAGCACTGTCACATAGGAGGAAGGGGATGGCATTGCATGCTCTTCCATATACTAAGTATCTAGTATTCACTTCTAGTAATTAACAGTGCATCAGGGGAATGACGCAAACGTGAATATGTTTTGCTAGGTAGAAAGACATTAAAGAAAACCTGTTGCTTTGCCCTCCAAGGACAATTTTTTTTTGCTTTAAGGCATATTGTTAGTTTGTCAATATCCTCATTAAAACAGAAGCATGGGGTTTTTGCAGATTTATACTTACCTAGGTGGATGCAGAAATGATCCGATGCTGCATCTGTCCCCCGCCGGCTCTGCACTGAGAACCGAGCGATCTAACCCCGCAGACAGGGGCAGACTGGGCCGGGTGGCAAGGTGGAGATTTCCCCCCAGGCCGCTTACATAATCTTTAAAACGTCCGCGGCCCGCAGCACTGGCTGTCTGTAAATGTTTTTTTTTGCTAGCAGTCGGCCATGGCGGCCGCCGACTGGCTAGCTGGCTGCTGCTGCGCAGGCTGCGTTGCATTGTGGGAGTTGTAGTTCGGCCACGCTAAAGGTAAGGAACTTATCAGCGCAGCAGACTACAACTTCCACCTCCCAGGAATCTCAGAGGCAGCCAGGCAGGTCATATGGTACGTCAGGGGAGGGTCAGGGTACGAGCGGCATCAAGAATGTCACATGTGACTCGTGGGCTGGGGCTGGCTGCAGAGAAGAGACGGGAGCGTGACAGAGAGAGAATCATCATCATCACCCCTCCCCCCGAAGAGGTGCAAGGACCTGGCTCTCCACAGAAAGGCTGCTGAAGTAAGGTGTGATGACCTCCGTTAAAACGTATTTATTACTGTATCCCCTTCAGTAGTATGATGCATAGCATAGAAGCCAGCAGACTCAGCCAGCAACCCCCCCCGCAAGCAGACTCAGCCAGCACCCACCCCCTTGCCAGCAGACTCAGCCAGCAACCCCCCCACCAACAGACTCAGCCAGCACCCCCCGCCAGCGGACTCATTCAGCAACCCCCCGCTAGCGGATTCAGCCACCACCCCCTGCCAGCGGACTCATCCAGAACCCCCTCGCTAGCGGATTCAGGAACCACCTCCCCAGCGGACTCATCCAGCAACCCCCCTCATCTAGCAACCCCCCCGCCAGCGGACTCATCCAGCAGTCCCCCCTTATATTGCAACCCCCCGCCAGCGGACTCATCCAGCAGCCCCCCTCATCTAGCAACCCCCCCGCCAGCAGACTCATCCAGCAGCCCCCCCGCCAGCGGACTCATCCAGCAGCCTCCCTCATCTAGCAACCCCCCGCCAGCGGACTCATCCAGCAGCCCCCTCTCATCTAGAAAGCCCCCCGCCAGTGGACTCATCCAGCAGTCCCCCTTCATCTAGCAACCCTCCGCCAGTGGACTCATCCAGCAGCCCCCCTCATCTAGCAACCCCCCGCCAGCGGACTCTTCAAGCAACACAGGCACGCACATAGCCACCCCGACACCCCAATCTGGTTAGTGGAGCTGACTGATCCAGGAGGACCCCCGCCCACTGTCTGCCTGGCACTTACCCCATCACCTAGCTCTAATCAGGTTATTTAAAAAAAAAAACCTGGCCACTGTAATATATGTGCCCAGTGACCCGAAAGGGGCCAGATGCATGAATATGGGGCGGCAGTGGATAGATGCATGCTATATAGGGGGTGGAGAGGAGAGAGTGGGTGGCACCAGGCACACCTAATGGGCACTGTCTGCACTGGTGAGGCTGCACTGATCAGGCTGCATTGATGGGCACTGTCTGCACTGGTGAGGCTGCACTGATGAGCACTGATCAGGCTGCACGGATGGGCACTGTCTGCACTGGTGAGGCTGCACTGATCAGGCTGCACTGATGCCTGGGCACTGGTGAGGCTGCATTGTTTGGCACTGATCAGGCTGCACTGATACCTAAGCACTGTCTTCACTGGTGAGGCTGCATTGATTGGCACTGATCAGGCTGCACTGATGCCTGGGAACTGTCTGCACTGGTGAGGCGCCACTGATCAGGCTGCACTGATGGGCCCGGTCTGCTCTGGTGAGACTCCACTGATGGGCACTGTTCAGGATGCACTGATGCCTGGACACTGGCTGCACTGATGGGCACTGTCTGCACTGGTGAGGCTGCATTGATGGGCACTGGTGATGGTGAGCTGATTTGGTGGTTTAACCACTTCAGCCCCAGAAGGATTTACTAACTTCCTGACCAGGCAATTTTTTTGCGATACGGCACTGTGTTGCTTTAACTGACAATTGCGCGGTCAAGTGACGCTGTACCCAAATAAAATGTATGTCTTTTTTTTCCACAAATAGAGCTTTCTTTTGGTAGTATTTGATCACCTCTGCGGTCTTCATTTTTTGCACTATAAACAAAAAAAGAGCGACAATTTTGAAAAAAAAAAACAATATTTTTAACTTTTTGCTTTAATAAATATCCCAAAAAAAATGTATTCATCAGTTTAGGCCAGTGGTCTCCAAACTGTGGCCCGGGGCCAGATGCGGCCCTTTGCTTACCTCTACTTGGCCCTTGGGACATTATTCCACCAACTGACACCAATGATGGGGCACCCTTCCTCCCACTGACACAATGGATGGGGCACTATTTCTCCTGACAAGATCAATGATGGGGCACTATTCCTCCCACTGACACCATCGATGGGGCACTATTCCTCCCACTGACACCAATGATGGGACACTATTCCTTTCATTGATACCAATCATGGGGCACTATTCCTCCTGCTAAGACCAATGATGGGGCACCATTCCTCCCACTGACACCATTAATAGGGCACCCTTCCTCCCACTGACACCATCGATGGGGCACTATTCCTCCTGCTAAGACCAATGATGGGGCACTATTACTCCTGCTAAGGGGCACCCTTCCTCCCACTGACACCATCAATGGTGTTCCTCCTGCTAAGACCAATGATGGAGTACCGTTACTCCCACTGACACCATTATTAGGGCACCCTTCTTCCCACTGGCACCAATGATAGGGCATTATACCTCATGCTAGGACCAATCATGGGGCACTATTCCTCCCACTGATACCAATCATGGAGCACTATTCCTCCCACTGATAGTAATCATGGGGCACTGTTCCTCATGTGAAAACCAATGATGGGGCATTGTTTACTCCCAGTGATGTTGGGACATTTTCTACTCACACTGACCACAGTCCAGCACCCCTAAAGCCTGAAGGACAGTAAATTGTCCCTTTGTTCAAAAAGTTTAGGGACTCCTGGTTTAGGTCAATATGTATTCTACAAATTTTTGGTAAAAACAAATCGCAATAAGCATATATTGATTGCTTTGCGCAAAAGTTGTAGCGCCTACAAAATTGGGATATATTTATGGCATTTTTATTATTATTATTTTTTTCTAGTAATGCCCGTGATCAGCGATATTTAGCGGGACTGCGACATTGCGGCAGACAGATCGGACACTTTTTTTGGGACCAGTGGCATTTATACACCGATCAGAGCTAAAAATAGCCACTGACTACTGTATAAATGTCACTGGCAGGGAAGAGGTTAACACTAGGGGGCGATCAAGGGGTTAAGCGTTCCCTAG
Source organism: Rana muscosa (assembly GCA_029206835.1). Lineage (NCBI taxonomy): Eukaryota > Metazoa > Chordata > Amphibia > Anura > Ranidae > Rana > Rana muscosa. The sequence continues at coordinate 184,252,808 of CM055121.1, forward strand.
GGAGGTGTTTCTAACTGTGGGGGGAGTGTAGTGACAGGGAGTACAGAGAGATCGCTGTTCCTGATCACTATGAACAGCAGATCTCTCTCTAGCTCCCCTGTCAGAACAAGGATCTGTCTGTTTACATTGACTGGCTCTCTAAGGAGCGATTGTGGGTTGCCGGTGAATATCGCGGGTTGCCGGCAGATATCGCGGCCACGTGCATTGGCTCCGGCGTCACGCTGCGGGCGCAAGGGAGCCGACCTGCCGCCGTATGATGAAGGCAGCTGGTCAGCAGGGTGTTAATGGGCCACCTGACTGGACTTGCCCCCCAGGCCTAAGGCTGCCAGCCCTCCCCTGCCTGCAGATCACTCGGTTCTAACAGCTTCCAGAGCACAGAGCTGCTGACTGTCAGTCACCACTCTCTGCTCTGCCCCTTCCTTGCTCACTGGAGCACTGGGCTGTGGAGGGGGTGGGAGCAGCTGACTAAGCCTCTGAGCAGCTCACTAAAAGGCTGAGCTGGGTGCCAGTCCAGGCATGTGGGCGGATCCTAACTCCAGTGTCGCGATCTTGCCCGAGCCTGGAGTGGCTGTAAGACGTCAGCAGACAGCGGACTTTAGCTTGCTGTCTGCTGAAAACGGGTCACAGGAGTGCAGAACGAACTGCACTCTTGTGATCCACAGGAGAAGCACGGCCAAACGAGCTTTGGCTGTACTTCTCCTTTAATACGATTTTCTAAACTAATTCTATAGCAATGCACAAAGCTAAACTTTGCACTTATAATACTGCAAAGCCAATAATATAAGTATAAACAACACAAAGGGATTACCAAAAATGATACAAACGCTAGAACAAATGCTGGTGATTCTAATATTATTGTATTTGTCCTCTCTGGGATGTGTTGGTTGAGGTAAATATAATGAAATATTCCGTTCTGTCTTTGTGAACACCCACATCAATCAATACCACATAGCTGATTGTTGTTTGTGCCTGCTAGCGTGCTCAAACAGGTAAAAATAACATGTGCTCACATCTATAGACTGGGATTATTGTCTATGCAGAAGAAAGAAAAAAAAAATAAGGCATTTGAGTAATTGATTTCATATTGTCTCTTCCTCTCCTTGTGGACAGCATCTTTTGAGCTGGAGATACATTTATTACATCCGATAATAACCAAATGCAAGCACCAGCCAGCAGATAAGATTAAGACTTGTAAATGAAGTGGAATATTTCTTGTAGCTCGAGATTTAAAATTAAGAAATAAATCAGATGCTGAAAACAGAGGGTACTGTAAGACGGTGATTTCTCTGCCTAATATCCTCAGGAGCCCTTCATGTTTTTATGAAACATTGATTCCTCTCAATTTCACCTGTTGAGTGCTCTGCTTTTCTAAAATGCCAAATGTGCTGTCTTTCTGGTACAGCATCTGATTACTGGCATTCAATAAATGAACTGACATCTAATTACACAGGCCAAGAAAAGAACTTCTGCTGTGAGATTTCACAAACTAGACTCTTCATTAGAGATGACAGAAGCGGTGCCAATACGCACACTCATTATCTATATCAGACCTGACATATCTGTTCAAAAAAAAAAGAAGAATCTCAGGTCCAAATATGTTCCTTTTAATGAACTGTTGGAGGGTTCAATTAATTCCGAACGCCAAAGCAATTTGATTTATTTACTTGAATTAAGCACAGGAGTTCAAACTATTTAGCTTATGGTTTTATGAGCGGTCAAATGATGCCGTCAATAAAAGAAGGATAAGGGATTCCTAAATTAGGGACACATCGATTCCCACTTGAGGCATGTGATCTGTGCTGGTGGGCGTCAGATCTAATTTGCCTGGGCTAGATACCGGTCCCTGATAACAAGTGAGACTTCAAACTTTTCTGGATAGAATTATAACGGAGATTGCTCAAACTTTTTGCTCAAATTGTATAAGTGCTATTGACATGGTCCTGCCACTCAAACTGGTATCTTCAGATTTCCAGAATTAGCAGAAAATGTCAGCTGAGAGTTTATCCTCTATGAGGTGAGCAAGACATGACTTGAATCTGTACTAAAGTGTCTTTTTTTTCTAATGCAAAAATTGTAAAATTGCACATTAAAAATAGTGCATGAGTGCATAATGGCAAATCTTTTATCCATGTTCTATATAATCCACATGTCATCTTACAGACTCTGTTACTCCTACTCAGCATTGGTAGGTGATGAAGTAATCTGAGGGAAAATCTAACTATGCCCTCACAGGACATTTTCTATATGAACTACTTTTACTTTACTCAGAGCTGGCCATGTAAGAGGACAGTTCTGTCCCCACTCTAATTCCCACTCTCCCCTTAATTTAGTTTTAGCCATTTGTATTATGACCTAATTCTGGCCAACTCAGTAGATTGTTTTAAAAAAGGAATATTAACATTTATAGGTAACAACACCAGAGATTGTTGATGCAGGTAATATCTGGTTGCCTTCTGGAGGGTCAGGAAGGATTTTTTCGGACTTTTTTTTTGGATCATATGTGTCAAACACAAAGCCCGTGGGCTAAATCCCCCAGGTGATTTCATGTGGCCCTTGCACCACTCCTACAGCTGCAGCACCCCCCTCGTCCTTGCCCCCACCTTGTTCCAGTAGTTGGCACCAGAGAGGACAGAACTCCTCCACCAGTTCCTATACTTCTCCTTGCAGCTGTGGATAGGCTCATCTCTGCCCCCCCCAGCAGTTAGCAGCAGAGAGGACAGAACTCCTCCTACATATTATGCTCCTCTCTGTACAGCTGCAGCACACCCTTTATTTTTGCCTACCCCAGTCTCAGCATTTAGCAGACTCTGGCAGCTGACTCCAGCCCTCCTGTGGACCCTGTACTTTCTGCTTCCTAGTTCTGCCCCCAGATTTTTCCTGGCAGCAGCACAAGGTAAGGGGGGGGGAGACTGTGATTTAAGGGAAGGTGGGGGACTCTTGACTTTGGATGGTGGGGAGACTCTTGACATCTGATGTAAGGGGGGGGGGGAGGTGTCTCTAGTCCTACAGATACAACCAACCCTTTGAGGGCAACCATAATGCTAATGTGGCCTACGATTAAAGCGGAGTTACGCCTAAAAAATTCAAAGTCAGCAGCTACAAATACTGCAGCTGCTGACTTTTAATAATCGGACACTTACCTGTCCCAGGGTCCAGCGATGTGGGGAAACGAAGTGCCGCTCATCTCCCCCTCCTCTCCGCGGCGCCGGCATTGTCACTGTGGGCGCCCGGCTGTGACTTCACAGCCGCGCACGCACTGCGTATGCGCGAGCCGCGCTGCACACCGTGACTGGCGGAGCAATCATCTGGGGCCTGTGACATGTCACAGATGATTGCGGAGAGGGAGGGGGAGAGGTGAGCTTACTTCCGCCGCGGCCGCTGCTGCGGCCTGGGAGGAAGTGGGCGCTGGAACCCTCTAAAAAGACGGTTTCCGCTCCCCCCCCCCACACAAAAAATGACATGCCAAATGTGGCATGTCAGGGGGTCACCTTTCTTTAAAGTGGAAGTTCCATTTTTGGGTGGAACCCCACTTAAAATTGAGTTTGCACCCTTGCTCTGGGTTAACTGTGGACAAAGAACTCTATACATGGAGCTTTTCTATTTATTTAGTCTACAGTATTTACATGTTTTCTGTTCTTTGAACTAGATGGGTGTGTGTCTTTTTTCAACCTAACTATGTAACAATGCAACTATGTATTGCTAAATGTAGCTATCAGAAAACCGAGCAAGACTGTTTTGCTGTGTATTACTGAGCATTCCCCTTTATACCATGGTAGAGGAAAAACCTATAGCCACTAAACTCTGCAGCCAACAGAGTTCCAACCAGTACCTTTAAAGTCCTAATTAATTTTCTTTTGAGGGACTTGGTCAACATACATATAAACTAGAGGATGCGGTACCCATTTTTAAGAAGATTTTATACGTTTACTTCCCAATCCTTCTCTTTTTTCTTCTTTTTCCCCAATCTATGGTCATAGTAAATCATAGGTTATGCTGTTGTGCCTGAACAGCAACTAAGAAACCTACCAAGAAAGCCACAATAAACAAGGTTTTGAAGGTATACACACATGCACAATTTTAACTTGCACATTTAAAGTTCTAATTTAAAGTGGAGCTAAAATTGTTACAGAGGCTTCCAAAGTTTCCTTTCTTGTTCTCATATCATATACTGTAATTAGAAATACAGACCTTGGATTGTGGCAGCCAGCAGACTTGTAGAACCCATTGTTCGTTTACAAGGGGTTTTCCCATGCTGAGAAGGTAGCTGTACAGATTTATAAGTGCTACCTGTACTTTAATACATCAATGGATCAGGGGACAGTCCATAGAACTGTACAAGAGCTCTTATCACTAATGAACAGGAGCGCTAGAATTTCATCCGAGGATTAGCGCCCCCCCAAGCCCCCGTTTACTTACCTGATCCCTCGAAAGTCCCGTGCCGTGAACACGCTGGCTTCTCGGCCGGGCTTCTTGGCTCATTCATTGGTTGATTGAAAGCAGCACAGCCATTGGCTCGCGCTGCTGTCAATCACATCCAATGACGCGGCGCGCCGGGGGGCGGGGCCGAGTGATACAGTGAGCGGCTATAGCTGCCGGCTGTATCACAGGAGCACGCCCGCAAGAACTATCCACCATGCGAGAGAGCTTGCATGAAGGTGGATAGTTCTTGCAGGGAGGAGCCGGGACAGCCGCCGAGGGACCCCAGAAGACCAGGTTCGGGGCCATTCTGTGCAAAACGAGCTGCACAGTGGAGGTAAGTATAACATGTTTGTTATTTAAAAAAAAAATATATACCTTTATTGTTCCTTTAATGCAAAGTGGTGGTGGAAGCCTGGGATTAATTCACTGAAAACACAAAAACCCCCATGTTGTCTAACAGGCAGTAATAATTGTACACTGCAAAGTGTGCCATGAAGGTAAGTTAGTCTTGTGTGGGAACATTGTGTTTGGTGGAATTTAGTGGTGCATTGCTGTGTAGCATTTGCTTGTCATTTAACACAAGAAAAGGTGTGCTCATCAAGAACGTGGTGATGGCATGAGGCTGAAAAAGAGAAAGGCTACAGAGTTCTCTGGGTGCCATCTACAATGCCAGGACCTAACTAGCAGGTAAGATGCTGCAAGCAAATGATTTTAAGCCCTTACATATACCCACTGAAGAAACTAGCCTCAGGTGATGCACAGAGATGAGACAAATCCTTCTAAATAAGTTGTACCTGTTTATCTGCAGCCTTCTCTCCACTATAGTCATTTAAAGCAGTGGTCATCAACCCTGTCCTCAGGGCCCACTAACAGGCCAGATTTTATGTATTACCTTGGGGAGATGCAGACTAGAATACTGCAATCACTGAGCATCAAATTATATCACCTGTGATTTATTTCAGTTATCTTGCAAACCTGGCCTGTTAGTGGGCCCTGAGGACACGGTTGATGACCACTGATTTAAAGAACAGAATTTGGCCAGCATTGCTCCAGAAGGGAGAGGGCAAGGATCTGATGTCATGCACTGCAAAGCATTGAGAAGGAAGGTGTGTTTAATCTGGGACCTGCGTGGAGGAAAAGTGCACACCCCCTTCTACACAGTCCCATAGGAAAACATGCACAGCTAAGGCTTCCAATCACCTGCTGTGTGCTGGAATGGGCCAGGGCCATCTCCCAGGATTTTTTTCATTTCAGAGGTTTACAACCATGTTAAAGCTGAACTGCAAGTAGACAGCTAAACACCCAGATAGTACATACATGGGAGTTGTATGTCTGCCCATCTATTTCTGAGATTTCCATAGCCCTCTCACACAGCATAGCCAGGCAGATGACAATGCTTTGTCTGTTACACTTGCCGATCGGCCCATAGTAAAAAAATATGTCATTACTTTGACATTTAATACCGGTGTTATGACAGCAGCTAGCTGCCAAAACCCCGGTATTATTTTTTACTATGGCCGATTCCGTGTCAATGACCACCTCCCGCGGCTTCCCAGTCATTTATGAGCTTACTGGAACTGTCGGTAAGCCCGGAAGCAATCCGATGCGGCCGTTTGCTGGGCAGGAAGTTGAGTGAGGGGAAGATGGCCCCCACTCGGCTCTATACCCTTGGAGGACTGCCATGCTTATTTCTATTACAAGGGATGTTTACATTCCTTGTAATAGGAATAAAAGTAAACAAAAAAAAATTATAAATAAAGGGACAGTGTAAAAATTAAAATAAAATAAGCAAAATAAATAAGAAAAAAAATTAAAGATTTAAGCGTCCCATCCCTACGTGATTGCGTGCAGAAGCAAACGCAAACGTAAGTCATGCCAGAATATGTAAATGGTGTTCAAAGCACACATGTGAGGGATTGTCACAATCGTTAGAGCGAGAGCAACAATTCTAGTGCAAGACCTTCTCTGAAACTCTAATCAGGTAATCTGTAAAAAAAAAAAAAGCGTCGCCTATGGACTATGAAGTACCGTAGTTTGGCACCATTCCACGAGCATGCACAATTTTAAAGCATTACATGTTAGTATCTATATACTCAGTGTAACATCATCTTTCACATTATACAAAAAATTGGGGTAACTATTGTTTTTTTTTTTTCGTTTTAGTGTATTTTTTTTCCAACAAAATTGCATTTGAAAGACCGCTGCGCAAATACAGTGGGACATAAAATATTGCAATAATAGACATTTTATTCTCTAGGGTCTCTGCTAAATATATATATATATATATATATACATTGTTTTTTCTTTAATAAGGGAATTGTCAAAAACTTCAATCAATCTATTCAAGATGAAAGTTAAGGTAGGGGAAAAATATTGATGCCTGTGTATTTATTGAGAACAGTGATCACTGATTGATTGGATTTCATTTAAAAAACGTGCACCTGAAAATGGGTGGTAGGTAGGAGGGTAGATGATGCTGGGTGTGTGCTAATGAGGTCAGCTGGTCAGCACCTTCCTGTGTCATGACCTATAGTCTGTCCAGGAAATAAGGCAGAACTAATGGAGAAGAAACAGCCATGAGGACAGTGAGGTAAGCGTTTGTAGAGTAAATTGAAAGTGTTGATATTTCTGCAAAAGAAGTACATTAACCACTTTCCGCCCGGCGTATTGTCAAATGATGGCCGCAGGAACCCTTCGTCCCTCCGAGCGGCCGTCATATGACGTCCTGGGTTTCCCTGCAGTGTGGAGCGCGCGCGCCGCATCACTGGAGACCCGATGCATGTGCCCGGCGGCCGCAATGTCCGCCGTGCACCCGCGATTGATCGTCACAGAGCCAGGGATGTGGATCTCTGTGTGTAAACACAGAGATCCATGTCCTGTCAGGGGGAGGTGACCGATGGTGTGTCCCTTGTACATAGGGACAACCATCGGTCACCTTCCCCAGTCAGTCCCATTCCCCTACAGTTAGAATCACTCCCTAGGGAACACATTTAACCCCTTGATCGCCCCCTAGTGTTAACCCATTCCCTGCTAGTCACATTTATACAGTAATCAGTGCATATTTATAGCACTGTTCGCTGTATAAATGTGAATGGTCCCAAAATAGTGTCAAAAGAGTCAAAAATCTGTCCGCCGCAATATCGCAGTCCTAACAAAAATTGCAGATAACCGCCATTACTAGTAAAAAAAAAAAGTCACAAAACTATCCCCTATTTTGTAGGCGGTATAACTTTTACTTTTGCGCAAACCAATTAATATATGCTTATTAGGCTTGTGCACAACGGAAAAATTCGGTTAGTTTCGGTTCATTTCTTTTCGGTCCTGTTGATTCGTAATCATTCGTAATTTTGCTAGACGGGATTTTTCGTGTTCGGACTAATTCGTATTTTCGCAAGCGACATTTTTCGTTGAATTTTTAGTTGATTTATAATTCGTACTTTCGGTAGAGTACATTGTTTTTCGTTGATTCTGGACACAACTCCTACTTTCGTAACTTTTTTTGGGTTCGTTGATTCGTAATTTTCTGTGTCTCTCTCACGACGACGCTGCCTATTATGCCTAATGTGCTTCGAATGGATTTGTACTTTTCTAAATACATAGCGGTTATTTGTAACGATTCGAAATCTCGTATTTTACTTTCGTTTTTTACATGCGGCTATATCCTCCGCCCCTGTACACCATTTTGAGAGGGTTCAGCACGGTGAGGGAGAAGCAGAGAGCAGAGCAGAGTGTTATTGTGCTTCGAATGGATTCGAAATCTCGTATTTTACTTTCGTTTTTTACATGCGGCTATAGCCTCCGCCCCTGTACACCATTTTGAGAGGGAGTTCAGCACGGTGTGGGAGAAGCAGAGAGCAGATCAGAGTGAGTGTTATTGTGCTTCGTATGGATTCGTACATTCGTAACTTTTTCATAACGAATTATGCCGAAGACATTCGGGCATTCGCTATTTGCGGTATAATTTATTTCGGATTCGGTCTTATTCGTAATTGCTTTGTTCGGAAATTCGAATGCTTCCGAATGTCTGAAAGTTGCTAAATTCGGACGAATTTCAATTCGTTACGAAACGAATTGCACAAGCCTAATGCTTATTGCAAATTTTTTTTACCAAAAATATGTAGAAGAATACGTATCGGCCTAAACTGAGAAAAAAAAATGTTTTTTTTTTTTAAAAAATTGGATATTTATTATAGCAAAAAGTAAAAATATATATATATATATATATTTTTTAATTCAGTCTTTTTTTGTTTATAGCGCAAAAAATAAAAACCGCAGAGATGATCGAATACCACCAAAAGAAAGCTATATTTGTGGAGAAAAAAGGACGTCAATTTTGTTTGGGAGCCACTTTGCACGACCACGCAATTGTCATTCAAAGCGTGACAGTGCTGAAAGCTGAAAATTGGCCTGGGCAGGAAGGGGGGGGGGGGAAATGCCCGGTATTGAAGTGGTTAATACTATATTGGTACATAGGGGAGCTAGAATAAAAAAAAAAGGTGAACTTAGCCTTTAAGCTATCAAGGCTTCTGCACCTACCCATTTCTCTTACTCACATTTGCATGGCTATTTAAAGCTGTGCTTGGGACACAGGTGAGTGCCTACAATAGCTTTTATCCTCTTTGTGCTATACTACCATTATCTTTTCTCTGCCATACATAGAACTTGTTTTATCATGTTCTCCTCTCAAAATGCCAAGAAGTACTGTTTTACTATATAATGCATGACATGAACCTTCTTCATTAGCTGTATAAATTTCCAGTAATTGATGCTCTCCTGGTTTCATTGAAATGCCATTGTTTCATCCATAGAAGCAAGTTAACTGGAAGATACAGTAATAACTGTTATAAGGCTATTCCATGATTATATAATAGATATTGCAAACCCCACTGTATATTATAGAGACATTAGTGTTCACAATGGAGTTCCCAGTGTCTTAGATTTAATTTACCAGGTTTTAAGAACTACAGCATATACTTTATACTGTAAATGTAACCATAAGTACTTTCCCTCTGCTTCCGTATATACACATGTAACCTTAACGACTTCAGCCCCGGAAGATTTGGCTGCTCAAAGACCAGGCCATTTTTGTTGCGATACTGCGTTGCTTTAACTGCCAATTGCGCGGTCGTGCAACGCTGTACCCAAACAAAATTTACATCCCTTTTTTCTCACAAACAGAGCTTTCTTTTGGTGGTATTTGATCACCTCTGCGGTTTTTATTTTTTGCGCTATAAACAAAAGAGTGACAATTTTGAAAAAAACACAATGGGGGTTATTTACGAAAGGCAAATCCACTTTGCACTACAAGCCAAACTACACTTGAAATTGCATTGAAAATGCACTTGGAAGTTCAGTCGCTGTAATTCTGAGGGGAAGATCTGAAATGAGGGGAAGCTCTGCTGATTTTATTATCCAATTATGCACAACCTACAATGCTGTTTTATATTTTCCTTGCATTTCCCCTCGGATCTACAGCGACTGCACTTCCAAGTGCACTTTCAAGTGCACTTTTCACCTGTAGTTTGCACTTGTAGTGCAAAGTGGATTTGCCTTTAGTAAATAACCCCCTAAATCTTTTAATTTCTGCTATAATAAATATTCCACATTTAAAAAATAAAAATAAAAAAATGTCCTCAGTTTAGGCCGATACATATTCTTCTACATATTTTTGGTAAAAAAAAATCACAATAAGCGTATATTGATTGGCTTGCGCAAAAGTTATAGCGTCTACAAAATAGGGGATAGATTTATGAAATGTTTATTATTATTTTATTTTTTTTACTAGTAATGACGACGATCTGCGATTTTTATCGGGACTGCGATATTGTGGTGGACAGAGTGGACACTTTTGACACTATTTTGGTACCATTGACATTTAAAGAGCAATCAGTGCTAAAAATACACTGATTACTGTATAAATGTCACCAGCAGGGAAGGGGTTAACACTAGGGAGCGATCAAGGGGTTAAATGTGTTACCTATGGTTGTTCTAACTGTAGGGGGGATGGGACTGTTTAGGAGGAGAGATAGATTGGTGATGTCGACTTGCCCAGCCGAGCCAACCTGCTGCAGTAAAACTGCGGCAGCTGGTCGTCAAATGCTTGCTAAGCCACTCTAACCTGTATACACCATCAGCACTGCCTCCTATTGTAGTGTCCCCCTCTATGTGCGATTTATGAAAATAAATGCTGCAAATACCTAATTTCACTGCTGAGATTGTGATCACATGACTGGCCAGCTTTCTCCTTTCCCCCTGTCACGGATGCCTAACACGGCATCCAGCACAGGGTACGCAGATCAGTGGGCTGCACTAAAGGAACTAGGCACAAAGTAGGTAAATATATATATGAGTTTATTGAAAGGATAATTCCTAAAACAATAAAGGCAACCAGCAAACAACCACAGTGACACACAAAACAACTCCCTACACCAACGTGAATACAGTTTAGAGATTAAAGCGTAAATGTAATCAAGCCAGGGTCATACACGAGAGATCAGTCCGATTGAACAGGGAGCCGGAAGGGACAACAGGAGGAAGGGATGAGTCTGCAAGACAGGGGTCCAGGGATGGATGCAGGGTTCAGGAACACAGGATACAAGGTACAGAGGCAGGGGTCCAGGGATGGATGCAGGGTTCAGGAACACAGGATACAAGGTACAGAGGCAGGGATCCAGGGATGGATGCAGGGTTCAGGAACACAGGATACAAGGTACAGAGGCAGGGGTCCAGGGATGGATGCAGGGTTCAGGAACACAGGATACAAGGTAACAGATAACAGGTCACAAGGTTCAGGTTCAGGTTCAGGTTCAGGTTCAGGTTCAGGTTCAGGCATACAGGTCTGGGTTCCAAGACAATACCAGAGCAAATGCTTTAGTGTCTGCTGGGTATTTATACACACCTCCTGCAATCAGTCTCAGGTGACGCCTGATTGCAGGAGATGATTTTGGCTCCAGACAAATGGGAGACACCCGCTGGTGGCCACCAGAACTGCACCCTTTGGTGCTGAAAGCAATAGCACCACCAGCAGGTGATCCAGGCAATGACACTGATCATGACAGTTCCCCCTCCCAAGGAGTGGCCTCCGGACGCTCCATTCTGCCCTTGATCTGGCAGTGCTGGTAGGTGCGTAAAGGTCCCAAAAAGTCTCCCCTGTGTCTGCGGACTACTTGTGCTCCTCCGGCCAGAGTCCTTAAACTTACTGGGAGGCGTGGCACCTGAGTCCGGCAATGGAACACGCACCCCACCACCAGGGTCTGGAAGTTGGGATCTGGAAATGAAAACAGGCAGGGCAATGTGCATGAACCTAACGGAGGCGAACAACACAAGGGCATCACAGTCAGGCTGGGAATCAAGCAGGGCAAAATCAGCGGCAAGCCGGGCATCGAGAACTGGTTTAGCAGGCACCATGTCAGCGGGCTGGGCAAATGGCGCTGGGTCTTCAAGCTGGCCACCGGGCAGAGGCACTTCAAACTGGCCACCGGGCAGAGGTTCAGCAAGCCAGATGGCAGGCACTGGTTCAGCGGGCTGAAAGACGGGCACCAAAACGTCAGGCTGGGTGACGGGCACCGAAAATCCAGGTTGGAACAGGTTGGCTGGTGTGGAAACAGGCTGCAACAGGTCGCTTGGTTTGGAAACAGGCTGCAACAGGTCGCTTGGTTTGGAAACAGGCTGCAACAGGTCGCTTGGTTTGGAAACAGGCTGCAACAGGTCGCTTGGTTTGGAAACAGGCTGCAACAGGTCGCTTGGTTTGGAAACAGGCTGCAACAGGTCGCTTGGTTTGGAAACAGGCTGCAACAGGTCGCTTGGTTTGGAAACAGGCTGCAACAGGTCGCTTGGTTTGGAAACAGGCTGCAACAGGTCGCTTGGTTTGGAAACAGGCTGCAACAGGTCGCTTGGTTTGGAAACAGGCTGCAACAGGTCGCTTGGTTTGGAAACAGGCTGCAACAGGTCGCTTGGTTTGGAGACAGGCTGCAACAGGTCGGCTGGTGCGGAGACAGGCTGCAACAGGTCGGCTGGTGCGGAGACAGGTTGCAACAGGTCGGCTGGTGCGGAGACAGGCTGCAACAGGTCGGCTGGTGCGGAGACAGGCTGCAACAGGTCGGCTGGTGCGGAGACAGGCTGCAACAGGTCGGCTGGTGCGGAGACAGGCTGCAACAGGTCGGCTGGTGCGGAGACAGGCTGCAACAGGTCGGCTGGTGCGGAGACAGGCTGCAACAGGTCGGCTGGTGCGGAGACAGGCTGCAACAGGTTGGCTGGTGCGGAGACAGGCTGCAACAGGTCGGCTGGTGCGGAGACAGGCTGCAACAGGTCGGCTGGTGCGGAGACAGGCTGCAACAGGTCGGCTGGTGCGGAGACAGGCTGCAACAGGTCGGCTGGTGCAGGGACAGGCTGAAACAGGTCGGCTGGTGCGGAGACAGGCTGCAACGGGTCGGCTGGTGCGGAGACAGGCTGCAACGGGTCGGCTGGTGCGGAGACAGGCTGCAACGGGTCGGCTGGTGCGGAGACAGGCTGCAACGGGTCGGCTGGTGCGGAGACAGGCTGCAACTGGTCGGCTGGTGCGGAGACAGGCTGCAACAGGTCGGCTGGTGTGGAAACAGGCTGGGTTACTGGCAGGATCGTGTGAGTTGGAAAGAACTTCCGTTTTTTCTTTGGTTTAGCCACCGAAGATTTGTATATGTATACAGGGCTGTAGGTGGTGGATGCAGCTGGTAGAGGCGAAGAGCGGAAGGATGGTGAAGCAGAGGGTGCGGATTTTGAAGGGGGTCTTAGGGGAACTGATGGAGGCAGCCGAGACGAAGCAGGAGGGCTAAAGGCAGGGTAAGTGCAGCAGGGGGAAACAGGGTACTGGTACTTCATTGGTAGGAGGGTGTATTGGTTGGCCACTGTGGTAGTTGGGAGTAAAGGAGACGCAGACATCCCAGCAGGCTGGTGTCTAGACACAGGAATGGGTGGCAGGGAACCGACAGGGGCTGAGTACAATAAACTTGACCAGGCCTGTAGTAATGATTGCACAAAGTTAGGTTTGCATACTGCTTGTCTGACCAGAGACTGCACTGACTCAATACATGCTGCAAGCACCTGTGTAGGACAAGTTGAGTACTGCTCAAGGAAAAAGACTGAGTCATCTTCCAACAGCCACACCAAGGACTCTACCTGAGCTGCACTAAAAGGGGGTTTATAGTCATCGTCTCCACTGGAGGCATCAGACAGGGCCAACTCTGTACAGATACAGATCAGATCTTGCACATCCTCAAACACAAAACTGCCCAGATCCACAAAAACATGGGCTATGCGGATGCATTCCAACAACTGCTCTCTAGTGTGTTCACTTAATGTTTGAGAACAAAACTCCCTGTCCTCTGTTGCTAGTAGCGAAAAATACAGAATATCGTCAAGCTGCATTTTTAAAGCAATAGCAGTGCCCAGACCCAATTCCCAAGTGCAGCCGATCTGCTTGAATGGCTCTGGTATTCTGTCACGGATGCCTAACACGGCATCCAGCACAGGGTACGCAGATCAGTGGGCTGCACTAAAGGAACTAGGCACAAAGTAGGTAAATATATATATGAGTTTATTGAAAGGATAATTCCTAAAACAATAAAGGCAACCAGCAAACAACCACAGTGACACACAAAACAACTCCCTACACCAAGGTGAATACAGTTTAGAGATTAAAGCGTAAATGTAATCAAGCCAGGGTCATACATGAGAGATCAGTCCGATTGAACAGGGAGCCGGAAGGGACAACAGGAGGAAGGGATGAGTCTGCAAGACAGGGGTCCAGGGATGGATGCAGGGTTCAGGAACACAGGATACAAGGTACAGAGGCAGGGGTCCAGGGATGGATGCAGGGTTCAGGAACACAGGATACAAGGTACAGAGGCAGGGGTCCAGGGATGGATGCAGGGTTCAGGAACACAGGATACAATGTACAGAGGCAGGGGTCCAGGGATGGATGCAGGGTTCAGGAACACAGGATACAAGGTAACAGATAACAGGTCACAAGGTTCAGGTTCAGGTTCAGGTTCAGGTTCAGGTTCAGGCATACAGGTCTGGGTTCCAAGACAATACCAGAGCAAATGCTTTAGTGTCTGCTGGGTATTTATACACACCTCCTGCAATCAGTCTCAGGTGACGCCTGATTGCAGGAGATGATTTCGGCTCCAGACAAATGGGAGACACCCGCTGGTGGCCACCAGAACTGCACCCTTTGGTGCTGAAAGCAATAGCACCACCAGCAGGTGACCCAGGCAATGACACTGATCATGACACCCCCTCTGCTCCTCTGAGAGATGCAGCGGGCAGGGCTGAGATTCCTTTGCTGATGTCAGTCTCAAGGTGAGGAGGAGATACCTGGCCATGTCATGTGATCACAATCTCGGCTCCTAAATTAGGTATTTACAGCATTTATTTTTATAAATCATTCACAGAGGGGGACACTGCAAAAGGAGGCAGTGCTGATGGTGTATACAGCTTAGTGGTTTGAGAGGAGCAGGAGGAGGAGGGGCAGCTCACACACAGACCGAGAGGGGAACGGGAGGAATACACAGGAGCAGAGAGGAGAGCAGATAGCAGACTGCTGATGACAGAGGCATGTAAACTGACCACGGTGACTAGTCTCAGCAGCCATGATACACCGTGGTCAGTTTACAGAGAGGTTGTGAGAAACTGGCAGGATCAGCCAGGTTTTGTAGGTGTTACTGGTGGCCAAATGACACAGGACAAGCACTGTGTCATATAACATGCTTTAAAGGAGTAGGATACATTTTTATTTGTTTTTTGGGTTGACAAACGCTTTAAGTTACTTGCCATTGAGCAAGGTTTTTATATGGTGCCCCTGCCCAAACACACACCATCACACTTTCAACTTCATTTAAAAGGGGGGTGATGTATATTGTGTGCATTTTGGTAATAAAACACTGCATTTAGAAAAAAATATTATAATTACATCAGAATTCTAAAAGAATCAACATTCTGGATTATGTATAATCCCTTTCCCGCCTAGCGTACGCACATATGCGGCCTTGGCTTTCGGGGGTTATACCGGGATCATGCCTGCAGCTGCAGGCATGATCCCGGTACTGTTGTTTAGAGCGGGTGATTGGCTATCCAGGCATAACAACGGATGTGGCTAAAAGCCGCTCGGTTGTTATACTGGAGGAGCAGGAGGGGACATCCCTCCTCCCGCTGCCTCCCTTCGCTCTGACCGGGCCTCCCGTCAAACACGAGGAGACCCGATCCACGATCCGTCACTTCCGGCGCCTTGTGAGAGACTGGCATGAAGCCGTAAACTGCTTTTTGCCAGTCTCCTGAATGTAAACACTGAAGCGACGTCACAACGTCACTTCCGGTTTACTCGGCTGCCAATGGCGCCGGATTTTAAGAAATATACAGTATTCAGAATCGCAGTTTACAGCGATCTGAATACTTTGAAGTACAAAGGAGGGATTTGGGGTCTTTTAGACCCCTGATCCCTCCATAAAGAGTACCTGTCACCACCTATTACTGTCACAAGGGATGTTTATATTCCTTGTGACAGCAATAAAAGTGATCAATTTTTTTTTTTTTAAAACACAATTTTATATTATAAAAATAAATAAAATAAATAATAATAAAAAAAAAAAAAAATTTAAAGCGCCCCCGCCCCCGCGAGCTTGCGCAGCAAAGAAAACGCATACGGAAGTCGCGCCCGCATATGTAAACGGTGTTCAAATCACACATGTGAGGTATTGCCGCGATCGTTAGAGCGAGAGCAATAATTCTAGCCCTAGACTTCCTCTGTAACTCTAACCTGGTAACCGTAAAAAAAAATTAAAGCATCGCCTATGAAGATTTTTAGGTACCGTAGTTTATCGCCATTCCACGAGTGCGTGCAATTATAAAGCATTACATGTTTGGTATCTATTTACTCGGCTTAACATCATCTTTCACATTTACTTTTTCATTTTTTTTAAATTCATGAAAGTAAATTTTTTCCAAAAAGTTGCATTTAAAACACTGCTGCACAAATACCGTGTGACATAAAATATTGCAACAATCACCATTTTATTCTCTAGATTCTCTGCTAAAATATATATATATATAATGTTTGGGGGTTCTAAGTAATTTTCTAGCAAAAAATACAGATTTTAACTTGTAAACACCAAATGTCAGAAATAGGCTTAGTCATGAAAGGGATAAGACATGTATAAGACATACATGTATGTAAATGTATAAGACATAAAGGAAACTTGATGAAAATGAGATGCAGGAGGCAGATGAGCAGCATTTAGGTGGTTTATTTCTAAATGTTTTCATCCAAGATTCACAAAACTTTTACCCAAGATTCACACAATATTATAATTTAATTAAATTGGAAAAACTTTGTAAATCCTGTCTGAAAGTTGTAAATCTTGGGTAAAAAAAGTGATTGTAAATGATCACCTTGTAAAACAATCCATTCCATAAAAAATAGAAATAAAAGGCAAAACATTTGTGTAGAGATATAAAAAAAAGCATTATAAATACTCCCCCCCCCCTTTTTTTTTATAAGTGATCACATTCCCTCTGTTTTCAGCTGCATAAGAGCTGGGGGAAGGAGGAGAAGCAGCAGCAGTACACTGAGCTTCCCGTTGAATGGCTGTGCAGCACGAGCGTGTCAGGACAAGTCTGATCATTGGTGAGCAGGCTGAGTTCCCAGCATAGCTAGAGAACTGACCATGTTGTCCTTGCCTGTGGTCAGTTTTTAATAGGAAAGCAGAGGGACTGGCAGGAACACCAGGGATTTCACATAAAGGAAGCAATACAAAGAGACCAGGATACAAGCACATGGTACAGCAGGCACATATCAGGAATATGAAATGTTGGGGTAACAAACACTTTAAGTAAAAGACTCCTTAGACATTTTAACATTTGTCATATTTGAGCTCCTTAGACAAAAAGTTTACTTCAATGAAATTTAAAGAATAGAATAATAGAAATGTTTAGGTGATCATTGCTGAACATATTAACCACTTAAGCCCCGGACCATTTGGTAGCTAGAGGACCAGAGGTGAATTCAGAATTTTGCACTGCGCTGCTTTAACTGTAAATTGTGCGGACATGCAATGTTGTACCCAAACAAAATTTGCGTCCTTTTCTTCCCACAAATAGAGCTTTCTTTTAATGGTATTTGATTGCCTCTGCGATTTTTATTTTTTGCGATATAAACGGAAAAAGACCGAAAATTTTGAAAAAAAATGATATTTTCTACTTTTTGTTATAAGAAAAATCGAATAAACTCAATTTTAGTCATACATTTAGGCCAAAATGTATTCAGCCACATGTCTTTAGTAAAAAAAACGTCAATAAGTGTATATTTATCGGTTTGCGCAAAAGTTATAGCGTTTACAAACTAGGGTACATTTTCTGGAATTTACACAGCTTTAAATTTATGACTGCCTATCTCATTTCTTGAGGTGCTAAAATGGCAGGGCAGTACAAAACCCCCCCAAATGACCCCATTTTGGAAAGTAGACACCCCAAGGAAATTGCTGAGAGGCATGTTGAGCCCATTGAATATTTTTTTTTTGTCCCAAGTGATTGAATAATGACAAAAAAAAAAAAAAAATTACAAAAAGTTGTCACTAAATGATATATTGCTCACACATGCCATGGTTATATGTGGAATTGCACCCCAAAATACATTCTGCTGCTTCTCCTGAGTACGGGAATACCACATGTGTGGGACTTTTTAGGAGCCTAGCCACGTACGGGACCCCGGAAACCAAGCACCGCCTTCAGGATTTCTAAGGGCGCAAATTTTTGATTTCACTCCTCACTACCTATCACAGTTTTGAAGGCCATAAAATGCCAAAATAGCACAAAACCCCCCCAAATGACCCCATTTTAGAAAGTAGACACCCCAAGGAAATTGCTGAGAGGCCTGTTGAGCCCATTGAATATTTTTTTTTGTCCCAAGTGATTGAATAATGACAAAAAAAAAAAAAATTACAAAAAGTTGTCACTAAATGATATATTGCTCACACATGCCATGGTTATATGTGGAATTGCACCCCAAAATACATTTTGCTGCTTCTCTTGAGTACGGGGATACCACATGTGTGGGACTTTTTAGGAGCCTAGCCGCGTACGGGACCCCGAAAACCAATCACCGCCTTCAGGATTTCTAGGCACAAATTTTTGATTTCACTCCTCACTACCTATCACAGTTTCGAAGGCCATAAAATGCCAAAATAGCACAAAACCCCCCCAAATGACCCCATTTTGGAAAGTAGACACCCCAAGCTGTTTGCTGAGAGGCATGGTGAGTATTTTACAGCTCTCATTTGTTTTTGAAAATGAAGAAAGAATTTTTTTTTTTTCTTTTTTTTTTTCAATTTTCAAAACTTTGTGACAAAAAGCGAGATCTGCAAAATACTCACAATACCTCTCAGCAAATAGCTTGGGGTGTCTACTTTCCAAAATGGGGTCATTTGGGGGGGGGTTTTGTGCCATCTGGGCATTCCATGGCCTCCGAAACTGTGATAGGCAGTGAGAAGTGAAATCAAAAATTTACACCCTTAGAAAGCCTGAAGGCGGTGATTGGTTTTTGGGGTCCCGTACGCGGCTAGGCTCCCAAAAAGTCTCACACATGTGGTATCCCCGTACTCAGGAGAAGCAACAGAATGTATTTTGGGGTGTAATTCCACATATGCCCATGGCATGTTTGAGCAATATATCATTTAGTGACAACTTTGTGCAAAAAAAAAAAAAAATTGTCTTTTTTCCGCAACTTGTGTCAACATATAAAATATTCCATGGACTCGACATGCCTCTCAGTATATAGCTTGGGGTGTCTACTTTCCAAAATGGGGTCATTTGGGGGGGTTTTGAACTGTTCTGGCATTTTATACACAACATTAGGAAGCTTACATCCACTCTTCTAACCACTTGAAGACAAAGCCCTTTCTGACACTTTTTGTTTACATGAAAACATATTTTTTTTTGCAGGAAAATTATGTTGAACCCCCAAACATTATATATATTTTTAAAGCAAAGGCCCTATAGAATAAAATGGTGGGTGTTGCATTTTTTTTTCTACACAGTATTTGCGCAGCGATTTTTCAAACGCATTTTTTGGGGAAAAAATACACTTTTTTTATTTTAATGCACTAAAACACACTATATTGCCCAAATGTTTGATGAAATAAAAAAGATGATCTTAGGCCGAGTACATAGATACCAAACACGACATGCTTTAAAATTTCGCACAAACGCGCATTGGCGACAAACTACATACATTTTTAAAAGCCTTTAAAAGCCTTTACAGGTTACCCCGTTAGATTTACAGAGGAGGTCTACTGCTAAAATTACTGCCCTCGATCTGACCTTCGCGGTGATACCTCACATGCATGGTGCAATTGCTGTTTACATATGACGCCAGACCGATGCTTGCGTTCGCCATTGGGCAAGAGCAGGGCAGGACAGGGGTGCTTTTTTTTTTTTTTTTTTATTATTAATTTTGCTTTTTTATTTTATTTTTAAATTGTTCCTTCCATGTTTTTTTTTTTTATCATTTTTATTGTTATCTCAGGGAATGTAAATATCCCCTATGATAGTAATAGGTAGTGACAGGTACTCTTTTTTTGAAAAAACTGGGGTCTAGACCCTAGATCTTTCCTCTGCCCTCAAAGCATCTGACCACACCAAGATCGGTGTGATAAAATGCTTTCCCAATTTCCCAATGGCGCTTTTTATATCCGGGGGGGGGACATTCCCTCCCACTGCTTGTAAAAACAGTCCAGAGGCTAATTAGCCACTAGGGTTGCTTTTACATTAAAGCCGGCCGCTGGCTGAAAAGAATGATACCAAGATGATACCTAAACCCGCAGGCATCAATCTGGTATAACCATTCAAAGTCCAGCAACATACCAGCACGTTGCTGGTCCTTGTTGGACATGTATTGTAATCTTTTTTTTTCATGCAGCCAGGTGGCTGAACGAAAAAAGAGATTGATCGGTGGGTATGCCCACCATTAGAATACCGCCCTTCATCCACCCACTTCTAATGATGGGCATACATGCACCATTTATATATGCCGAAGCATGGGGGCATCCTCCCGCAAAAAAGTTATGCCGCACACACATGGTCGGACTTTTCCACGGGCAAGCCTCCGTCGGAATTTCGACCGTATGTACGCGGCATTAGGAGCAAAATCGCTCCTCCGCCCCTGCTGCCCCAATGCTTCGGCATATTTGCTTCTTTTTTTTTTTAACTGTGGTGGTGAAATCACCTCCTACAGCACTGGAGTCGCAGGGATCAGGCCTGTCTCTGCGAACGCTGCAGTTATGTGTGTTGTGTTTTGTAAGTGACAGTGATCGATCGATACTGCACTTGGGTGGCCTGGGCTGGACGGAGGGGCAAAACGCAGGTGCTAGCAGGTATCTGGGCTGATCCCGCTAACACTGCGTTTTTGGGAACCCTAAACTGCTGGGGACGCTAGTATAGATCTGATCAGATCAGATATTGATCTGTTCAGATACTATACCACTAAGGGAGGTCTATGCTTCACGCGTGGGTGTTAGCGTTACTGGCACTAACCTGACGCTGCCTGGGGTGTGACGCAGACCCTCTCTGACGCTAAAACCTAATTGATATCACCCGCCGGGCGATCAGGGGGTTAAACCTTTATTGGGTTATATACGGCGGGTGCCCTGACACTATAAAAAGCAAACTAACTAACCAGCGTCACTCGTAACACTTATATGATGATTACTGGTAAAAGGGTTAACTAGGGGCAATTAGGGGGTTAAAACCTTTATTAGATAATATATGGGGGTACCTGACGCTATAAAAACCTGCGGCGAACCTAAAAAAAATTACTGGCTACCGATCAGCATCACCGACGCTAAGACATCGATCAGAAAAACGATCGCTTAGTGACAGTGGTGATAGGGGGTGAAAGGGTTACCTGGGGGGCGATCAAGGGGGTTAAACCTTTATTAGATAATTTATGGGGGGTACCCGACGCTATAAAAACCTGCGGCGAACCTAAAAAAATTACTGGGTACCGATCTGCATCACCGACGCCAAGACAGCGATCAGAAAAACAATTGCTTAGTGACAGTGGTTATAGGGGGTGAAAGGGTTACCTGGGGGGCGATCAAGGGAGTTAAACCTTTATTAGATAATTTATGGGGGTACCCGACGCTATAAAAACCTGCGGCGAACCTAAAAAAAAATACTGGCTACCGATCAGCATCACCGACGCTAAGACATCGATCAGAAAAACGATCGCTTAGTGACAGTGGTGATAGGGGGTGAAAGGGTTACCTGGGGGGCGATCAAGGGGGTTAAACCTTTATTAGATAATTTATGGGGGTACCCGACGCTATAAAAACCTGCGGCGAACCTAAAAAAATTACTGGGTACCGATCTGCATCACCGACGCCAAGACAGCGATCAGAAAAACAATTGCTTAGTGACAGTGGTGATAGGTGGTGAAAGGGTTACCTGGGGGGCGATCAAGGGGGTTAAACCTTTATTAGATAATTTATGGGGGTACCCGACGCTATAAAAACCTGCGGCGAACCTAAAAAAAAAATACTGGCTACCGATCAGCATCACCGACGCTAAGACATCGATCAGAAAAACGATCGCTTAGTGACAGTGGTGATAGGGGGTGAAAGGGTTACCTGGGGGGCGATCAAGGGGGTTAAACCTTTATTAGATCATTTATGGGGGTACCCGACGCTATAAAAACCTGCGGCGAACCTAAAAAAAATTACTGGGTACCGATCGGCATCACCGACGCCAAGACAGCGATCAGAAAAATGATCGCCAAGCGACGGCGGTGCTAGGGGGTGAAAGGGTTATCTGGGGGGTGATCAAGGGGTTAAACCTTTATTAGGGGGGGTTAGGGGGCTACACTGGACCTAAAACTAAATGTAGTGACACTTTTACAGTCACAAATGTCACTGATTGCAGTGATCAGTAAATAAATGGTCACTGCAATGACACTGTGACTGGGGGCTGGGGGGTGATCTGGGGGGGCTGGGGGGTGATCTGGGGGGCTGGGGGGTGATCTGGGGGGGCCTGGGGGGGCGATTTATGTGCCTATGTGTGCTGGTGTTAGTGTAGTGTTAGTGCACTGACCTGTGTGTCTTCTCTTGTACGACGCTCGGTATATGTGAGCGCCGCACAGGAGATGACATCACTTCCTCCTGCTTTCTCTATCTGTGTAAACAGTACACAGACAGAGGGGGCATTTCTATTCGCCGGGAGCGATCGGCGGGGGGTGGTCGGAATCGAACGGCCGCCCCCCCATCTCGGAACGCTCCCAGACGAATTCCGACCGCTCACTGTACAGAAGGGGGGTCCGATCGGACCCCCCAACTGTACAAAGGCAATCACGTATGCTCTACGTGATTGTGCCTGTCGGTGCCATTGTGCCGAAGTATATATACAGTGAGCGGTCGTTAAGTGGTTAATATACTAGTTGCCAAGCTGTTAAGTTGATCCATTGGCTCAAATACTTTCAGAATATCAAACCTGGAACAACCACACATAAACTTCAGAGTTTAAGTCATAATAGATCTTTGGAACCTATGGCACAATGGACCTAAATTTTGTAGGTGTTTGTGTATTATTTTACTCTAACTTGTATACATTCTATTATAAATGTGTAGCTACTCCAACCCATGAAGAAGATTAATATTAAAATGTGTCGGGTATGTCACATGGATTTATCTGTCAATGGTGGCAATAATTGAAATTGCTATTGGATCCCATGTAGGAATTTGGAGTAGATAGGTGATGTCTATATCTTGATGAGCATCATACTATGTACATCAGGTATAGCATTTCGTTTTAACTGCATGGTTTTTATATGAATATTGTAATAAAAATATAAGTTTTATACATTTTTGGAATACATTTGTGTGCCTTAAAAGTCCCAATCATAAAAAATTTCCAAACCTAGAAGAAGTATGCAGCTAGTGATGTCAACATGAAATCATACCTTCTGTACTTCATACTTACAGTATTTCCCAATTAGTTATTAAAATGTATTTAAGCTATTGAATCAAACTGACATTCAAACATCTTGCAATTTCAAGAGGGGTCAGTATTGGATTTGCGTATATTTCCCCCAGTACATCTTTTAATGTGAAAAATAAAGTCTAAATTTAAAGAAATGGTCATTGGGCAATATGTTGTAAAACATGATAAATATAAGAGAGTGATAATTGGTGGTCTGGTGGCAAGTCATTGCTCCTTCATTATTTATTCTTGTCAACATCACTGTAGGGTATTGTTGTTGTTCTCACTATTGGGTTGATTTCCTAAAGGCAAATAGGCCATTAACTTTGCAACGGATTTTTAACTATGCAAGTGATTTTTCCCTCAGTTTGGTGAACGTGGTGAAAATTTAGTTTACAAAGAATAATAACCAATCACATGCAATGAAGAATGTTGAAAGCCAGCACAGCTTCATCTCATTCACTAAGCTACGGCAAAATGTCCTTGCAAAGTGAACAGCTTATATGTGTTTAGTAAATTAGCCCCCTGTATGTGAGCTCTAGGCAAATGAGAAAAAGGACAAAGGTCAACACCGCTCAAGACTCCAGGAAAAAAATGGGCTTTTGCTGTGGTCTTGAATGGTTGTAGATATCAGAATCAGATGTGATTTCATATTGCCAGAGTAGTGTAGGTCAAATAACCAGATTGATGACATATTAAAAAACTCTAGTCATGTCACATGGGCATGTCTTTGATAAAGAAGTTCTATACTTCGAAACGCGTTAGCCGATAGTGCGCCCCATCACGGTCTCCTTGATCGGTCGAAGTGTGGTTTGGGTTCACATGCTGCAGCTTCCAAGGCACTGTTTGTACAATGCGAACTTTTGTACTAGTTTTGTGAGTACCTTTTCATTGCTTTCATTTTAAATACATTTTCCTAAACGATATCACACCAGGCTGGTGCGCCCTTGTTTTTTCCCCTTTTTTTCATTTGCTACTAGGACACCCCTATCCATGAAGGGCAGCAAGGCCAGTGCTTTCGTTGTAGACTATTGAATGGTCGATGGTCATCTCGTGCGCAGGATTGTTTGTTGTTTTTCTGCCATTTTTACACATAGATAGAAGCCTTAGAAGGATAAAGGAAAGAACAGAACCATTTACCAATTAAGGAGGGTTGTTCTGACAGAAAGGAGACATACAGTAATTGGCTTTACCAGACTTAGCCCTGGTTCACACTGGTGTGATTTGACATGCGGTTTGACATGTCAAATCGCATGTCAAATCGGCGAAATTTGCCGCAAATTGCGGGCAATGGCACCGTCCTAATCGGTGCGACGCCGCATCTGCGGCACTGCACCGATTACAAAAAGTAGTTTCTGTACTACTTTTTGCGATTTCAGCCGCAATTTACATTGACATCTGTTTCAGATGTCTTTGAAATCGTGGCTGAAATCGGGACTGCCAGCGGGAGTGAAATCGTGCGAGTTCAGCTGAACTCGCAGGCTTCACTCCCGCAGCCCCAGTGTGAACGTGGGCTAAGAGAGTGACAGTAAAACCTTGGATGGTTTTTCCGACGGAATTCCGCTCAAGCTTCCGCTCAAGTCACACAAAAGTTCTCTAAACTTTCAAACGTCAAGAACGCTGTGACGTACAACACTACGACGAGCCGAGAAAATTAAGTTCAATGCTTCTGAGCATGCGTCAAATTGTTTCCGAGCATGCGTCGGAATTTGCGCGTCGGAATTGCTACAGACGATCGGAATTTCAGAACCAGCTCTCAATCTGTTGTTGGCGGAAAAGTGGAGCATACACACGGTCGGAATTTCTGTCCAAAAGCTCACATCGGACTTTTCTTGTCGGAATTTCCGATCGTGTGTACGCGGCATAAGGGGTGCTTTGTATGGAGTCCACCATGGAAGAGGTGAGCATTTGAGAGTTGGTGCCCTTCTGTGTCAGTCAGTACATGGCAAGTATACCAAACACTAGGAGTGCTGGAGTAGAGCCATAAAGAAAGGTTACACAAAAATATCATTACATAGCAAACAATAAGACCAACTCTAACTTAAAGTGTACACGGCACGCCTAAAAATATATATATTGGGCAACATCTAAACCTTTAGCCCTTTGTTAGGACCAAAGGGCTAAAGACATGGCTAATTCTGGCAAACGCAGCTGCCCAGCCCCGTTTATTAACAAATATCATTTTGTAAGATTATCCCCTGCTGGATTGTCCAGAATAAAGCATCAGAAAAGGTAAGCTGCAGGTTTTTTTTTTTAAGTTATGCTATGTGAATGGGGACATGTAATGAATATCAAGTAGGTATTATCCCAATTTGGTTGCATGGGCAGCACAGTGGGTAAGTGGTTAGCATTTCTGCCTAGCAGCACTAGGGTCGTCAGTTTGAATCCGAACCATGGCACAACCTGCCTGAATTTTGCAAGTTCTCCTTGTGCTGCATAGGTTTCCTTTGGGTGATCCAGTTTCCTCCCACACTCCAAAGACATGCTTGACAGTCTTGTTGGTTGGAGGCTAGACAGTGGAGAGTGAAGAGGTTTTGCTTTTGACTGCTGGGTTGCATTTTAGGTTCTTTTTGGGTCTTTTTCCTTGCAGCTTTTTAACACCTTTTTCTGGCACTTTTTAAACAGCCTTTTTTTTTCTTTTTTTCCTTCAGCCTACTAATTAAGAGGAGTGGTTAATTGGTCACAGGTGCTTGAGGCCTATATAAATTTCTGTAGAGCTCATTTTGAGCCTGCTCATCTTAAGTTTGCTGGAACTGGACTAAGTGGTAAGTTAAAATCAAGAGTTAGTGGAACTGGACTAAGTGGTGAGTTAAAATCAAGAGTTAGTGGAACTGGACTAAGTGGTGAGTTAAATTCAAGAGTTAGTGGAACTGGACTAAGTGGTGAGTTAAAATCAAGAGTTAGTGGAACTGGACTAAGTGGTGAGTTGAAATCAAGAGTTTAAAACAGGAGGTTACAACAGGGGTCATAGTAGCTGTGTAGTGTGAGTACCTGAGTGTCGTCTGAGTAGTGTGTGTGGATCGTTAGTACTTGTGTATTGTGAGTGGACGCTGGTCTGCGAGTGCACACAGGTATGTTGGTCTGCGAGTGCACGATGGTCTGCGAGTGCACGCTGGTCTGCGAGTGCACGTAGGTCCGTTGGTCTGCGAGTGCACACTGTTCTGCGAGTGCACGCGGGTCCGTTGGCCTGCGAGTGCACGCTGGTCTGCGAGCGCACGCAGGTCTGTTGGTCTGAGCGCACGCAGGTCTGTTGGTCTGCGAGTACACGCTGGTCTGCGAGTGCACGCAGGTCCGTTGGTCTGCGAGTTCACGCTGGTCTGCGAGTGCACACAGGTCTGTTGGTCTGCGAGTGCACGCTGGTCTGTTGGTCTGCGAGTGCACGCTGGTCTGAGAGTGCACGCAGGTCTGTTGGTCTGCGAGTGCACGCTGGTCTGCGAGTACACGTGGGTCTGTTGGTCTGCGAGTGCAAGCTGGTCTGCGAGTGCATGCGGGTCCGTTGGTCTGCGAGTGCACACTGGTCTGCGAGTGTACGTAGGTCCGCTGGTCTGTGAGTGCACGTAGGTCTGCGAGTATCTGTGTATTGTCCTGTTGAGTACCTGTGTATTGTCTTGTTGAGTACCTGTGTATTGTCTTGTTGAGAACCTGTGTATTGTCTTGTTGAGAACCTGTGTATTGTCTTGTTGAGTAGTTGTGTCAGGAAGCTAGTTGTTAGGTAATTTGGACAGGGTATAATCTCTAATCATCATTAAATTAATAGGGACGATGCCCGGCGGGTGTGGCGAGGTGACTCGGTGTACATCTTGCGGCATTTATGCGTTTCTTGATCATCTGATCGAGGGCGATTACTGCTGTGAAAAATGTAAGCACATTAGTTCCCTGGAAGCCCAGGTTCTGAATCTGGGGAAGCAACTGTCAGCACTGGGAAGAGCCTCCACACTAAAGGAGAGCCGGAAACGTACCCGGCAGGTGATGGCAGGGGCCAGCACAGAGGTGGGTGGAGACAAAGAGGTGCAGGCACTAGAAAATAGTAGATGGGTGACAGTCAAGAAGGGTAGAGGGGGAAGTGCCAGGGTGGCCGATCCAGGGCTGGAGCATCCCAATAAGTATGCTCCATTGAGTGACATTGGTGAAACCAGTCAGGGACCAGCACTGCTGGAGCTGAGGGACTCTCCTAGCTGCCGGGGGAAGAACTCCTCCAGTGAGAGTGGGGGGGGGAAGTGAAGGTAAAGGAAAGACAGATTCTGGTGGTAGGGGACTCAATTCTTAGAAGGACAAAGAGGGCAATCTGTAACAAAGACCTGAAGCGCCAAACTGTATGTTGTCTACCGGGCGCTCGGGTTCAGCACATCACGGATCTGGTGGACAGATTATTGGGAGGGGCTGGGGAAGACCCAGCTGTCATGGTGCACGTTGGCACCAATGACAAAGTCAGAGGCAGATGGAGTGTTCTAAAGAACGATTTTAGGGACTTGGGAGCTAAAATGAGGAAAGGGACCTCCAAGGTAGTATTCTCAGGAATACTACCGGTACATCGAGCCACACCAGAAAGGCAGAGGGAGATTAGGGAAGTGAAAAGGTGGCTGAAGAGCTGGTGTAGTAAGGAGGGGTTTGGGTTCCTGGAGGACTGGGCCGACTTCTCAGGCGATAACCAGTACTATAGAAGGGACGGACTGCACCTAAATGAGGAGGGTGCAGATCAGCTGGGAATAAGGATGGCCTAAAAGTTAGAGGGGTTTTTAAACTAGGCGACGGGGGGGTCCAGAGATAGAGAGAGTCAG
The DNA here is from genome assembly GCA_029206835.1 of Rana muscosa. NCBI lineage: Eukaryota > Metazoa > Chordata > Amphibia > Anura > Ranidae > Rana > Rana muscosa. The sequence continues at coordinate 184,281,004 of CM055121.1, forward strand.
TGTGGAACATATTCCAGAGGGTAGTATTATGGGCATTAGTGGTAGGGTAACTAAAGCACATAAACCCAAGGTAAGTATAGTAGCAAGTCCTAGTTGCAATCTCGGAACACCCAAGAGGATAGTATGTGACCGGTCAAAATATATTAATGCATTAAAGTGTTTGTTCACCAATGCCAGAAGTCTGCCAAGCAAAATAGGTGAGTTGGAAGCTCTGGTGCATGAGGAAAGCTATGATGTAATTGGTATTGCTGAAACTTGGCTTCATTCCTCACATGACCGGGCTATTAATATTCCTGGCTATGCACTCTTTCGGAAAGACAGGGTAAAAAGGAAAGGTGGAGGGGTCTGTCTCTATGTGAGAAGTGATCTCAAAGCGAGTGTGAAAGAGGACCTGGTGGATGGAGAGTGGGATGAGTCTGAAGCATTATGGGTGGAGCTGCATACAGATGTGCGAAGTTCAAAGTTAATCATTGGAGTTTGTTATAGACCACCCAATTTTAATGAGGAGGTGGAGACTCAGCTCTTTGCACAGATGGAAAGGGCTGCAAGGGCTGGGACGGTGATAATAATGGGGGATTTTAACTACCCAGAAATTGACTGGAGTAATGGCACTGCTGGGACAGTTAAAGGGCAAAAATTTATAAACCTATTGCAGGACAATTTTATGGTCCAGTTTATTGAGCCCCCAACTAGGAATGATGCTCTGTTGGACCTGGTAATCTCAAACCATGCAGAGCGTATTACTAATGTTCAGATAAAGGAACACCCGGGTAGCAGTGAACATAACATGATTTCATTTGATGTTAGCTGTAAACAAAAATCACATACGGGAAAGATAAAAACACTTAATTTCAATTTTCCAAGGATGAGGGCTGCTCTCCAGGACTAAAGCCTCGTACACACGGCCGAGTTTCTCGGCAAGAACCAGCAAGAAACTTGCTGGCAGAGCTTTCTTGCCGAGTAAATCGGTCGTGTGTACGCGGCTATCATGTTTCTCATCAAGAAAACCGACAAGAATCTCGACGAGAAAAATGGAGAACCTGCTCTCTTTTTTCTCGTCGAGATTCTTGTCAGCGGGTTTCTTGATGAGAAAAGTGTGTGTGTGTACACTTACCTGTCCTCCGGGAAGCCCGCGCATGCTCCAAATGACGTTGACGCATGCGCGGTAGCTTCCTAGGCATAGGTAGGGTGTAGCAAGATGGCGGCGACGGCATCGAATGTGACGAGCGCACGCTCGTTGTAGTCGATTACGTCACCACGTTCGCTCCTTTCAAAGAACCGCGGGTTCTTTGAAAGGAGCGTGTGTACACTCGGCCGGGACAAGTTTCTTGTCCAAGAATCTCGTCAAGAAAAATGTGTTTTTTCTTGACGAGATTCTAGGCCGTGTGTACGAGGCTTTAGACTGGGAGGGAATATTGGAATCAATGGGCACAGAACAGAAATGGGAATTCTTCAAAAAGACTTTGTGAGCTCACTGCAAAGTATATTCCTATGGGCAATAAGTTTAAAAGGCTAAAAATAAAACCTATGTGGCTCACGGCCAAAGTTAAAAAAGCTACAAACTATATGAAAAGAGCTTTTAAAAAATATAAAAACGAGGGAACACTAGTGTCATTTAAATGTTACAAAGAATATAACAGGATATGTAAAAAGGAAATCAAGGATGCATAAATTCTAAATGAACGACAGATTGCAAAAGATAGTAGGACAAACCCCAAAAAATTCTTCAAATATATTAATAGTAAAAAGGTCAAGTCTGAGCATGTAGGCCCTTTACAAAATAATCTAGAGTGGGTGACTGGGGACAAAGAGAAGGCTAATTTATTAAATGCTTTCTTCAGCTCTGTGTATACAAAGGAGCATAGGGGAGCTCATGTCCAAATCCACAATGGCTCAAAAGTGATATGGTCCAGAAATATTTAGACAGAATAAAGGTGGTTAAAGCACCTGGACCTGATGGCATACACCCACGGATCCTAAAGCCGTGTACACACAATAGGTTTTTCGGATGAAAACAATCCAATGGACTTTTTTAATCGGACAAACCAATCGTGTATGGGCCGCATCAGTCTTTTTTCCATCAGTGTCAAAAAAGAAAACATGTTTTACGTTTTTCCGATGGATAAAAAACCAAAAGCAAATTCCGATCGTCTGTGGGGAACTCCATCGGATAAAAAACCCACGCATGCTCAGAATGAAGTCGACGCATGCTCAGAAGCATTGAACTTAATTTTTCTCGGCTCATCAGAGTGTTTTACGTCACCGCGTTTGGGACGGTCGGTTTTTTGACTGATGGTGTGTAGGCAAGACTGATGGAAGTCATTGGTTTAAAATCCATAGGAAATCCGATCGTGTGTACAGGGCTTAAAAGTATTGAGCTCTGTAATTTCAAAGCCATTGTATCTAATTTTTAGGGACTCATTAATGACTGGAATAGTACCACTGGATTGGCGTAGGGCCAATGTGGTGCCTATATTTAAAAAGGAAACAACGTATTTACCAAGTAACTATAGACCTGTTAGTTTAACTTCTATAGTTGGGAAGATACTGGAGAGATTAATAAAAGACCACATAGATGAGTTCTTGCTGGAAAAAAATATTTTAAGCAACAGACAGCAATTCATGAAAGACAGAAGTTGTGAGACAAATCTGATATCTTTTTATGAAGAGGTAAGTAAAACCTTGGACAGAGGGGTGGCGGTGGACGTGGTATACTTGGATTTTGCAAAAGCGTTCGATACAGTTCCCCACACATGGCTCATGTGTAAGGTAAAGTCTACAGGATTGGAAATATCAGTTTGTAAATGGATAGAAAACTGGCTAAAAGACAGAATTCAGAGAGTAGTGGTTAATGATTCTTACTCTGAATGGTCTAAGGTTATCAGTGGTGTACCCCAAGGTTCAGTGCTGGGACCCTTGCTTTTTAATATCTTTATAAATGATATTGGGTCTGAGTTCAAAAGTAACATTTCTGTCTTTGCAGATGACACCATGCTATGCAGTGGAATAACGTCCTTACAGGATGTCGCCAATTTACAAGCCAACCTCAATGCTCTGTCTAATTGGGCGACTATGTGGCAGATGAGGTTTAATGTTGATAAATGTAAAGTTATGCACTTGGGGGCTAAGAATGTGAATGCATCATACATACTAGGGGGGGTACAAATGGAGGGATCCGTAGTGGAGAAGGATCTCAGGGTTTTGGTAGATCATAAGCTCAATAATGGCATGCAATGCCAAGCTGCGGTTTCCAAAGCGAGCAAAGTCCTTTCTTGTATTAGGAGAGGTATGGACTCCAGAGGGAGAGATATCAATTTGCCCCTGTACAAATCATTAGTAAGACCTCATCTGGAATATGCAGTTCAGTTTTGGGCCCCAGTTCTCAAAAAGGATATTGGGGGACTGGAGAAAGTGCAGAGAAGGGTATTCAAACTGATAAGATGCATGGAGGAGCTCAGCTATGAGGAAAGATTAGAGGAACTGAATTTATTCACTCTTGAGAAAAGGATATTAAGGGGGGATATGATCAACATGTACAAATATATAAGGGGTCCATATAGTGAACTTGGTGTTGAGTTATTCACTTTACGGTCAACACAAAGGACAAGGGGGCACTCTTTACATCTAGAGGAAAAGAGATTTCATCTCCAAATGCGGAAAGGTTTCTTCACAGTTAAGCCCCATACACACTATCAGTTTTCCTGTAGGTTTTTGTCTTCAGGTTTACCAAAACCATGTAATATGAGGTCAAACCTTAGTTCCAATTCGTATGCAATCAGGCAGGCCCTTCCACTACATGGTTTTGGTAAACCTGAAGACAAAAACCTACAGGAAAACTGATAGTGTGTATGGGGCTTAAGAGCTGTGAAAATTTGGAATAAACTCCCTGCAGAGGTGGTTCTAGCCAGCTCAGTAGATTGCTTTAAGAAGGGCCTGGATTCTTTCTTAAATGTACATAATATAACTGGGTACTAACATTTATAGGTAAAGTTGATCCGGGGAATATCTGATTGCCTCTCGGGGGATCAGGAAGGAATTTTTTCCCCTGCAGTTGCAAATTGGATCATGCTCTGCTGGGATTTTTCGCCTTCCTCTGGATCAACTGTGGGTATAGAATTAGGTATATGGGATTGTATGATATTATTATTTTATTTTTTTATGGTTGAACTGGATGAACTTGCGTCTTTTTTCAACCTGACTAACTATGTAACTATTCTGGTAGGTTAATTGGCTCCTCTCTAAATTGGCCCTAGTACTGTATGTATGAATGTGAGTTAGTGACTTTAGATAGTAAGCTCCTTGAGGGTAGGGACTGATGTGAATGTACAATATATATGTAAAGCGATGTGTAAATAAAAAATAAAAGAATAAATGTGGAAATACACTGTAAACAATAAATAGCTTTAAAATCCTCTTAAAGTGATCCAGCTTAAAAATTGTTGGAAAAATTAGCAGAAAAAATTACTATTTAAAAAAATTATTTGCAGATTTTTTCCTGTTCCCTAAATAATTTGATATTCACTTGCAATGTGCCTATAAATTAGTAGCAATGGATATTTCAGAATGAGTTAGCAGAGCCTGCCCTCTCCTAATATGTCATAGCCCTTTTTTCTTCTAAGGCTGTCTAATTACTATCAATGCTGGCCCAACTCGTCCTCCCCTCCACTCACCTCCCTACATAAGCTTTTTTGTGGATGCCAGGGGAGGAGCTTAGTAGAATACTATAGAGCGTCACATTAATGACAGCATTGAGTTTGCTGGGGCTGCTGACATCACATCCAAGATGGCGGTGCCCAGCAGCAGTTTCAGGCTTCTTAGATGTTTACACAAGGGACATATTTTCAGGTAAATAACAGGTATAAAATGCATAAAAAGCACATGTACCTTTTTAAATAAATGGCCTGATGGTTCTCTTTAACTCTACAATAGTCATCACTTAAATATACAATTATTTCACCATAACTGAGTCCATATTCTTCCTGTCTAAAGAGAACTTAGGTCAAATGATGAGTATTATACATGTAAATATTAATAAATATCTAAATATGTATATCTACAATGCAGTGGCGGCTGGTGCTCAAATTTTTTTTTGGGGGGGGGCGCAAACAAACTGAAAAAACCCATCAATTGCAGCCACTGTGCCCATCAAACACAGCTACTGTGCCCATCAATTGCCGCCACTGTGCTATCAAACGCAGCCACTCGGCCCATCAAACGCAGCCACTCGGCCCATCAAACGCAGCCACTGTGCCCTCAATTGCCGCCACTGTGCCATCAAACACAGCCACTGTGCCCATCAAACGCAGCCACTGTACCCATAAATTGCCGCCACTGTGCCATCAAACGCAGCTACTGTACCCATCTATTGCCGCCACTATGTCCATCAAACGCTACCACTGCGCCCATCAATTGTCGCCACTGTGCCCATCAAACGCTGCTATTGTGCCCATCAATTGCTGCCAGTGTGCCCATCAATTGCCGCTACTGTGCCCATAAATTTCTGCCACTGTGCCCATCAATTGTTGCCACTGTGCCCATGAATTGTTGCCACTGTGCCCATCAATTGTTCCCAGTGTGTCCATCAATTGCTGCCAGTGTGCATCCCCCGCCTGCCCGGCACTTACCTGTCTCGGTGGGTCGGTGGGGCAGTGGGTCACGGCGGCGGTGTCCTCCACGCTCCTTGAAGTCTTCTCCCATCCTCTCTTCCTGTCCTCTGCTATGATTGGACGCCTGATAGGTGTCCAATCACAGCGCCTGTCATTTCAGCCAATCAGGTGACAGGTAACAGACCTGAGCACCTGATTGGCGGAGAGGCAGTTTAGTGTTAGGAAAGCAAATATTAATTTGCTTTCCTAACACACAGCTGAGTGAACTGCGAGCGCCCAGCATGGCGCTCGCTGTTCACATTTTTTAACGCCTATGGCTCTAATCGGGTGCTTCAAAAAAATACCCTGCCACTGTAATTCAGGCTCCCGGCACCCGAAAGGGAGCTGGGTGCCTGAATAGGGGGTGGCAGCGGCGACCATAGATAGATTCATGCAATGCATGAATCTATCTATTGGTGATAGAGCGGTGGCAGGAGAGAGGGGGCGGCACCCGTGCGCCCATTATGGACATATTAGACACCGCATGATTTTAAGATCACCCATAGAAATGAAATGGATCAATAAGATGAGAACCTAAAACGACATAACTTAATTGTTGATGATATTAGAAGCTGGGGGAAAAACATGCAACATTTTTGTATATTAGTTTTCAGAATACCTTGTTATAATTTTAATTTATAAATGTATCCCCTTATCCCCCTAACAATAAAAATGTATTGTATTGATTTACTAGGGTGTGGAGAATCTTTGGAAAGTGAATAAGGTGTAGATGTGATCACTTAAATCCACTAATCATGTGCAGGAATTATTTATTTATTTTTTATTTCCCCTTGCACATTAATTGGATATTTAGATCAGCTGCCCCCACCGGTGGAAGACAGTGAATATTGCTAGCGGCTATAGCAGCTGGTAGCGATAATAGCAAGGGAATCCAGCAAGCGGGTTATAACCAAATTGGTCAATCGATCAACTTGGTACATTCAGCCTGCCCATACATGTTTTGAATCTCGTCTGGATCTTGCTGCACTAGCCGAGATTTGAACCATCTATGGACAGCCTTAGTTTAATTCATGAAAAGAGTTGGAAATCTTTAATTGAAAAAAAAAAGCAAACTTTGGAATATCCATTTATGTGCTTTTCACGTGACTGGATAATTAAAGTTATTCTTCAACTATATTATTAAAAGTGATATTAAAGGCATTCTTTAAAAAAAAAGAAAAACAAACACAAACATGTCATAGTCACCTGTTCTGTGCAGTGGTTTTCCACAGAGCAGTCCCGATTCCCCCGGGACTCGGGTCCCCCGCCAGCACTCTTGGCCCCTCCCTCCTGGAGAGCACCCCCAGAGCAAGCAGCTTGCAATGGGGGCACCCAAGCAGGCTCGTTCCTGAGCCACAACTTCGTGTGTCCATTCACACACAGAGCTGCAATTCTGCCCCACCCCCTCTTCTCATTTGTTCACTGGCTGTGATTGACAGCAGTGGAAGCCAATGGCTCCCACTGCTGTCCCAGCCAATGAGGAGGGAGATTCCCTGAAGACCAGGCTCAGGTAAGTATTAGGGGTAGGCTACGGGGACTGCTGCGCAAAAGAGGTTTTTCACCTTTATGCATAGAGAAGGTAAAAAAAACTTTCGCATTTAGAACCACTTTAAGTGAAGATTCTCAATTATTTTAGTAAATCAGTCTCAGTCATCATTTTTAAAGGATAATTCCAAGTAGTGGTATTTTACATATAATTACATTGGTTTAGCTTGGACCAATGTAACTATGTATATACCGTATATGGCCAATTCCCCTGGAAGCTGTGAATCACTGAGGTAGGCACTGCTACTTCAGTCATCTCCACTTGCCTCTGGATGCCATGCTGAGTGGGTGCCCCCTTCTGCATTCTGAACACAAGAGGTCTGCCACTCAGCATGTCGCCATTCAGAGAATGATTTGCATTTTCTTAATGAAGGCAGAGCAAGGAAGGCAATTGGATGAGGTGGAGAGTGTGACATCCACCCCATCCAATCAGAGAATGCTTTGCATTCATTTAGAAAATTCTAAGAATTTGCTCGATGGCGCCTGTGGCCAACTTTCTGTGTTCAGTAAGCAGTATGCAGCAGCAGGACCTGGAAACAAATGTAGATCATTGAGGTAGCAGTGTCTACCTCAGAAGGACATTGGCCAAGTATGGTAAATACTAGGCTTGTACAATTAGTTTCGTAACGAATCGAAATTCGTCCGAATTTAGCAACTTTCGGACATTCGGAAGCATTCGAATTTCCGAACAAAGCAATTACGAATAAAACCAAATCCGAAATAAATTATACCGCAAAATAGCGAATGCCCGAATGTCTTCGGCATAATTCGTTATGAAAAAAGTTACGAATGTACGAATCCATTCGAAGCACAATAACACTCACTCTGCTCTCTGCTTCTCCCTCACCATGCTGAACTCCCTCTCAAAATGGTGTACAGGGGCGGAGGCTATAGCCGCATGAAAAAACGAACGTAAAATACGAGATTTTGAATCCATTCGAAGCACAATAACACTCTGCTCTGCTCTCTGCTTCTCCCTCACCGTGCTGAACCCTCTCAAAATGGTGTACAGGGGCGGAGGCTATAGCCGCATGTAAAAAACGAAAGTAAAATACGAGATTTCGAATCGTTACAAATAACTGCAATGTATTTAGAAAAGTACAAATCCATTCGAAGCACATTAGGCATAATAGGCAGCGTCGTTGTGAGAGAGACACGGAAAATTACGAATCAACGAACCCAAAAAAAGTTACGAAAGTAGGAGTGTTGTCCAGAATCAAAGAAAAACAACGTACCCTACCGAAAGTACGAATTATAAATCAACTAAAAATTCAACGAAAAATGACGCTTGCGAAAATACGAATTAGTCCGAACACGAAAAATCCTGTCTAGCAAAATTACGAATGATTACGAATCAACAGGACCGAAAAGAAACGAACCGAAACTAAACAAATTTTTCCGTTGTGCACAAAAAATGAACCGAAACTAAACAAATTTTTCCGTTGTGCACAAGTCTAGTAAATACATACATTTTTTTTAATTCTGTGGTGGTGCAAAATCCTGAAACGAAAAACTGTTAAGTGAACAAGAAACGTGCAAGTGAAACACACAGTAGAAAGTGCAGTTAAGGGTGTGCTTTAGTCCATCCCCCCAAGGGGAAGGACCTCTCTCTGATTCGGGGCACAAAGTCTCTTGACAGGTGCCAGTGGTCTGCCTAGCCAGAAGGTCTGGCAGACCCCATTCTTCTAGGTCAGCCAAAGCCGACCATCGAATACTGGGTCGAGAGGCTCTCCTCCCGAAGAGAGACCCCCTCACGGGCAGGGAAGGAAGGAACCATAAGGCCACACATCCTCCTCCTAGACATCAGGGTAAGCCTGAGGACTCCCACCCACCATCCTAGTGAGAAAAAACACACACAAAAGTGGAAGTGACAAACAGTGGAGACAAAATAAGTAAGTGGCCGTGCATGTGCACCGGCCGAGCTTGAGGCCTGCAAGACAAAAATTGCCCTGGACTTAGCCAAAAGGCCCAGCCCTAAAAGGTAAACTGCAGAAAAAGTTTAAGTGACTATGACCATGTGCCTGTTCACACAGTGGGGTCCCACACCCAAGTGCACAGACCCCCGCTGACTGTCTGCCTTCCCAGACAATGGCCAGACAAAGCAGATCTACTCAAATCAGAAGGAACTGGGCTCGTCTTCCAACAACCTGTGGGTATCCTGATTTCTGTCCCAGCTGGTACCAGCCTTCCAAGCCCCCTATCACTCCAGCAGGGGTACATAGCCAGCCACTCCAGCTCCTGTTCAAGCCAGAATGACAGCACAGCACCCCTACTGGACACTGATAAGAACAGATACTACACTTGAGAAGCGTATATACATAGATACCTTGGTTCAAGCTGGACCAACGTAACTATGTGTAAAATACCCATGCCTGGAATTTTTCTTTAAGACAGAAACAGAGCGATTTCACAGAGTCACTGAGAGCTCCCTCTCACAGTTAATCCACAAATAACTACATTTATACAGCAAAAACATTGAAAAAAGCTTGTGAAAATATGAATGTCACATTGCACTAATAACTCAGAATCATATTTATTGAAAATATACTATACTTTTCCATGTATATGAAGATTGAAAGGTCAGAGGATCAAATCTACTGTATGTTCTAATCCATTATCAGTATAAGCATACTGATTAGCACAGAAGCTGTAAGCACAGAATCCAAGTTGATATATGTGTCATCTTTTTTTCTAGAGCTTGTCATCATCTATAACCTGCGCTGCTGGACTTCTGTCCAGAAAGGAGCACGTCCCAATTACCAGGAAGTCAGAGAACTCCCACGAGCAGGGCCATCAAATCAGTCTTCGGAATTTTATTTTGATCATGTTATCAGCACTGATCTTGTAAACTAGCGCATGGTTGCTCTTTCTCATCACGACTAATCCATTTGATCCTTGGTGTATTTATTGATTAATGAGGTATCTAGCCGGCAGTCAATAACTTTTAACAGATCAGCCAAGCTGTAAGCAGGAGACTGAACAGTTTGTTTATGGGAGGTATTGGTCGCAAGCAAAAATTTGGAGTCCTCTAAGCAGGGCCTAATGGGGTGAATTGAATGATTAGGCTGTCAGGTGACAAAAAAATCCTCATTTTTCTTTATTGCCAAGCTGGTTTCTACTTTCCCGCAGCCAACATTTGATAGTGATTAATTTGTCAGGGATAGCTTGTGAAAGGTATAAAGAAATGGGTTGCCAATTACTCTTTTACTATGTTTCTCAAACCTACCTAATACTGCAGTTGTGACAGGTTGGACGTAAGCCGGCTTTGGCTCTGCTGGGTAGTATGAGAGTTTCAAGTTTATTTTAGACAGACATAAAAAAGACATTTTCACGGTTACAATGAGTGAAAAAAGCTTTAGGCTTATGAATGTAGAACAAAATGCGATTCTTGTGCAAAGTGCGGCAACACACAACGGCTGGGTATTGTTATTTTTGATTCTGAATGATGCAACTGGCAACCATTAAAATACAGCTAGATGCTCTAACTAAAGCTTGCACTTTGTCATCGCTCTTCACCCTGTGCTATTGGATAAGCATGTATGTGCTTTACCCATTAATACTGTAGAAAAAGCACAGAAAGGCACAAAGCATAAGATTAAAATACAATACATACAGTATAATGATGCAGTGTTAACTGCCAAAGGACTTGTATTTTGTCGGTCCAGTCCTGAGATTTGCATAGTATGGTCAGACAGCAGAGCCATGATTGTGACTTGAATTTGTTCTACTGCTGTTAGGAAATAGAGGGTGGTCACCTTCTTGCTCCCAGCTTGTGGTTGGATAAAGAAAGGGCAGCAGAAGAATAATCGGGTTATTTCTCATCTCATCTCCTCCAAGCAGTCTATTTGCATTGCAACATTCCTAATCTGGCACTTAGTGCTCCCTCTCCCTCTCTAAGTCTGAGCTATACAGTACAGAAGGGGGATAATAAAATACATACAGGGACTTATACTAATTTCATTTAAAAATACAATTAAAGTGGTTCTAAAAGCAGAAGTATTTTTTTTTCTTAATGTATTAAGATAAAAAAACCTTCTGTGTGCAGCAGTCCCCCCACCCCCCTAAGAGCCCTTTCACACTGGGGCAGTGGGTGCGTCGGCGGTAAAGCGCCGCTTTATCATCGCTTTTGCGTCGCTATGCGGCCACTAGCAGGGCACTTTTAACCCCCGCTAGCGGGTGAAAAAGGGTTAAAACCGCTGGCAAAGCGCTTCTGCACCGGCGGTTCGTGCGGCGCTGCCCATTGATTTTAATGGGCAGGGGCACTTTAGGATCGGTGTATTCACTGCTCCTACAGCACCTCAAAGATGCGGCTAGCAGGACTTTATTTACTGTCCTGCCAGCGCACCACTTCAGTGTGAAAGCCCTCGGGCTTTCACACTGGAGTGAAAGGTGCGGCTCTTTCAGGGCGCTTTGCAGGCGCTATTTTTAGCGCTATAGCGTCTGCAAAGCGCCTCAGTTTGAAAGGGGCCTTATACTTACCTGAGCCCCCATCTTGATCCAGCCATGTTGCACATGAGAGCCTCAGCTGTCGGTCGACTCTCCCTCATTGGCTGAGACAGCAGTGGGTGCCATTGGCTCACACTGCTGCCAAAGTCAAGTAGTCAATGAAGAGAAAGAGGATGGAGGGCCGAGACGCGGCACACAGAGTAGCGGCTCGGCTCAGGTGCCCTCATAGCAAGCTACTTGCAGGTAGGAGGGTCCGCGAGGGACCCGAAAAGAGGAGGATCTGGGCTGCTCCATGCAAAACCGCTGCACAGAGCAGGTAAGAATAATATTTTGTTATTTTTTTAAAACAAAAAACAAAAAAACAAGCCTTTAGTATCACTTTAATTAAAACCAAAAGGGGGTTTGGGACTTTAAATGAGGTACAGGGACCATTCAGATCCCCTCCTCCATCCCGGTTTAATTAAAACCACATTCATTGTTTTTTTCTTAAATAATACGTTACCTCAACATTTCATATTCTTCATATGTGCCTGCTGTACTATGTACTTCCATGAAAAAGTATCCTGTTCTCTTTGTGTTGCTTCCTTTGTGTGAAATCCCTGGTGTTCCTGCCAGTCCCTTTGCTTTTCTATTTAAAACTGACCACACCTAGCATAAGAGCAAAGCGTGGTCAGTTCCCTAGCTGTGCTGGGAACTCAGCCTGCTCTTCTCCAATGATTAGACTTGTGTCAACATGCACCCCCCTGCTCAGACATTCACTGGGAAGACCAGTGTGCTGTTCTTTCTCCTCCCCTAGCTCTCTGAGCTCCTCATGCAGCTGAGAACAGAGAGTATGTGATCACTTTTAAAAAGGAAAAAAAGGTGCTGTTGCAGGAGATGCAGAAGCATATTTTCCTAGCTGGAGGCAATGCAAAAAATTTAGAATAGCAACTCCTGTTCATAGTGAGAACCAAGGGATGCTGGAAAAGGTAACCCCTCTTTAACAACACATTGGGGTAAAATCAAGGAGACATATTTCCTTAGAACTAAAATAAATAAATATTTAAATGAAATTAAAATGTGAAAAAATGAAGAAGTGTCAACTGTCTGACAAAACAAATTTATCTCTAAATGATCCCACTATACTTTATCTTTACAGCACATGCTGTGTGTAATTAAGCCAATTATACAATTAGATTATGTCCCTGTGATTGTCTTGATGTTGTCTAACAGAGATAAGAATAATCACTGTTTAACTAACGGGACTATTACAAGCAGCCGCTGACGACAGACTAGTTTAATTTGCAACTCTACACAAATAAAGCACTTTACATGTATGGAACTATGACATTTCTGCATGATAAAACCACTTAAGCCTCGTACACATTAGTAGGTTTTTTCCTTCAACACTCCAGGGCTGAACGAAAAAAAAAAACGGACAGCTCAGGAGGAGTCACTGTACTAACCATGCAATGTCAGTACAGCGATCTCCCCTGATGTTCTATTGTGTCCTGACCGGGGGACACCGCCCCCTCCCCTCCAGAACACTCCGGTCAGTGCTGAGATCGCTGTTCCTTACTCGATCGGCAGACCTTTTTCGGTCATGTCCCTTGGACAGAAGCAGGCCCGACTCCAGTACACACGGGTCGAATGTTTCTATTGAACAGGTCGATACTGCCCGACATTCGGCCTGTGTTTACTAGGCTTTAGGTCACACATGCCTTGCAATCTGCAACCATTTAGACTACAGTGCACTGCTAGCAAGTATGTAATATTGAAAGTACTAGGGATATACAGTATTTATAAAACATTGGATATGACATTCACAAAACATTCACTGCAGGTGAAATCTTCCTGGTGCATGTTTCAAATAGCAGTGATTTATTCACAATCAGTGAATGTTTTTTGAAAGTCACTTTCACTAGTTTAAAAATAAACCGATCAGCCATAACATAATAACCAATGACAAGTGAATTATCCTCTTACAATACCATCTGAAAGTGGGTTGGATATATTTGGCAGCAAATGAATGTGTTGTCCCTGATTTGATGTTTTGAAAACCGGAACAATGGGTAAGACATGCTGACTGACTTATGTCTACAGCCAAAAGGGCCTACATTGGGAGTATCAGAACAGGACCATGGAGCAGTGGAAGAAGGTGGTCTGGTCTAATGAAAGGTCCTAGCAATATGCTGGACCAACATGGGGGAGTTCAAAGGGGACCGCAGATACTGTGCTTTATTTTCTAGGTATGATATATTAGCAGTTTCCCTGGGCAGCAACAGCCATGGGATTGGTTACCTGTATCAGAAGAGGATTGGTCGGCTACAGGAAGCGAAAAGCCCGCGCGGAGAGAGGTTATATAAGGGACCAGTGAGCGGGGCGCCTCAGACCGTTTGAACCGGACCTCAACGGCAGCAGCATGCAGCGCAGTTCTCAGGATCGCAAGTCCCTCTTACGCCGCTTGTTAGAGAAGGCAGAGGGACAGGGCGGTGAGGAGTGGCTGCTTCGTTGCCTGGATGAAGGTCACGGTTCAGCTCTGCCAGTGGAGGCGGCTATCGCATCCCCAGAGTCAGTATTAGGGAAGAGCGGTCCGCGCAAGCAGCCAGGCAGAGCCAAGAAACGGAAGATTTCTGCTTCTCCTCAGGTACCTGACAGGGAGAGAGCCGGCGGGAGCCTGCAGTCTGTGAGGAAAAAAGACGCTACTCCGCTGCCTCAAGTGGTCACAAACTGTGAACATCCAGAAGATGGTGAGAAGTGTTCTGTATCTATGGCTGACATGTCAGCGCTTTTTATCTCACTATCTAACATGTTTAAGATGAAAGGGGCACATTCATATGGTGCTTTGTTGGGTCAGGGAGCACAGGTCTCTGGTGCTGAATCATTGGAGGAGGTTGGTACATTAATGGGCAAAGTCCCCAGTGAAAACGAAAATTTTCATCCTAGTATGAAGGTTAATGAGAATAAGAGGGCACAGGTATCTGGTGCAGGCTGCAGTTATATGACTGATTCTAAAGATTTATATGAAGGTGCACATTTATATGGTGCTATGGATGAAGGTGATGCGGACGCTGGTTCTGTATGGCAGGGTTTGAATGCTCAGCAATCTATGAATAATGATGCTACCTTATTGTCGAATATTAGGAGCTTTAACCCTTCACAGTTTGTTAACCCTGCCTTGCCTCTAAGACCTTCTGCTACTTTGGTTGGTGAATCCTCATTTAAAGAACCCCTACTGTGTATATTATCACCTCTGGGCTTTCACTTGTCAAAGTCAGTGAAAGAAAAAATTTGGAGAGGTGACTTCATTGACCTATTATCATTGTTGCCAGCTTCAAAAGAATTTCTGGCTAAAAGTGATAAGCTGTCAGGTGATAGATCTGAGGAGGATAGAAGAAGAGCGATTCCCAAAACTTTCCAAAACTGGCTTCAGGCCTTTTGTATTTTTGCTGCGGTTTTGGGGGAACGCTTTCCAGGCAAGTGCTCGGGTTTATTTCAACATGTGGATATTATTGCTGAAGCCTTCCGCCACTTTGGCGGTTCGGCTTGGTATTCTTATGATGAAAATTTTCACCAGAAATTGGCGGTTCATCCCTCTCTAAACTGGGGGTCTAAGGACGTCGGATTGTGGTTGAATTTAATGCTACCTCCAAAGCCTCAGTTTGCTCCTAGGTTAGCGTCCAATCAACAGTCCCCTTTTCGCAAAGGTTTTTGTTTCGCCTTTAATGAAGGGCAGTGTAAATTCCTTACTAATTGCCGTTATCGGCATGAATGTTCTAATTGTTCTGGTAGCCATGCAGCCAACAGATGTTTTCGCAAGTCTTCTGCAACCTCTTTTCAATCACATGCCAGGGATGCTGGGCCAAAAAGCTCGGACACCAGTGAGCTTACCAAACATGCTCCAGTGGTTAGAGTGATAACCCGATCGCAAGATGGCAACACTGCTCATTGAAGGCTTTCGGGAGGGTTTTTTGGTACCCACTTTCAAAGGTCCTGGCTGTTCTATGGTCAACAATTTGAAATCAGTTGCCTTGAATTATGCAGTGGTGCAGGAAAAAATTTCCAAGGAATTGGTGGAAGGTAGAGTAGCGGGCCCTTTCTCATCCCCTCCATTTTCCAACTTGAGGCTTTCTCCTTTGGGAATAGTCCCCAAGAGAGAGGCGGGTTGTTATCGTTTAATTCATCACCTCTCTTATCCTGTAAATTTTTCTTTGAACGATGAAGTGTCGGATGTAGAGGCTCCAGTCTGCTACTCTTCTTTCGATAATGCTTTGGTTATTTTGCAACAACACGGCCGGGGTGCTTTATTATCAAAAGCAGACATCAAGTCTGCTTTTCGATTGCTCCCGGTTCATCCTCAAGGTTTTAACTCTTTAGGTTTTCATTTTCAAGATCAATTTTTCTTTGACAAATGTATGCCGATGGGTTTCTCCTTATCGTGTTTTTATTTTGAATCATTTTCTACCTTTTTGCACTGGGTATTGACTCAGAGGTGTCCTGAAGGCGGTTTTTTACATTATTTAGACAATTTTTTATTTGTTGGCCCTCCGGGTTCTCCTTCATGTTTAAATTACCTGCAAACATTCTTCTCCATTTGTGATGATTTCGGGGTTCCTCTGGCTGTAGAGAAGACAGTTCTTCCAACTATGTCTCTTGAGTTTCTGGGGATTGTCATTGATTCCTCTGCTATGGAATTCAGGCTTCATCTTCAAAAGTTAGAAAGGATGAGATCTATGATCTCTGTCTTTCTATCTAAACGTAACGTTTTTCTCAAAGAGGCTCAGTCGCTGTTGGGGCTATTTGCCTTCGCAGCCAGGGTAATTCTGATGGCCAGGGTATGTTCTCGCAGGTTTTCTTTATCTACCAAAGGTCTTAAGAACCCGTACTTCCACGTTTACATCTCTAAAACCATTAAAGAAGATCTGAAGGTTTGGGATGCCTTCTTGTGTAATTTCAATGGTACGACCATTTGGCAAAAGGAGTTTGTCTCTAGTGTTCAGTTGAATTTCTTCACAGATGCAGCTGGATCTGTTGGTTTTGGGGCATTTCTCGATGGCCACTGGTGCGCAGAGCGGTGGCATCAGGAGTGGCTTCACCAGGATATTCTCCATAACCTTGTGCTTTTGGAATTATTTCCTGTTGTGGTTTCCGTGGTAATTTGGAAAGAGACCTTTGAGAATCGTAGAGTTTTGGTTTACACTGACAACAAAGGTGTTTTCTTTGCGGTTAATTCCCTGTCCTCAAAGTCGGAACCAGTGATTAACCTATTACGTTTTTTAGTATTGCATTGTTTGCGTTATAATATTTGGTTAAAAGCTGCACATATAGCAGGCATAAAGAATAACATCGCCGACGCTTTGTCTCGTCTACAGTTCGAAAGATTTCGGGACTTGGCGCCGGAGGCAGACCTGCATGGAACTCTTTGCCCAGATTTCCTCTGGGGCTTAATCCGGAGCTGATACTTCCGTATTTCAAGAACTCGGTTTCGGAGAAGACTTGGTCGGATTATCTTCTTTCCTGGTACAGATGGTGCTCTTTTTGTCATGATTCAGGTTTGGATTCTTTAGTTGTGACATCATACACCTCTTTATCCTTTTTGTCCGCTCTGATGCAATCAAATTTAAGTCCTGCTTCCATAAGCCGGATTCTAGCAGGAGTATCTTTCTTTCTGAAGTTTGCAGGTTTACCGGCTTTAACCTCATTCTTTCAGGTCAGTCAAGTCTTAAAAGGCCTTCGGAGGTCCTGTCCGTCTTTGGATACCCAGCGTCCCATTTCAATCCCTTTGCTGATTGATTTATTAAGGGTTATAGAGGAAGTCTGTTTTTCAAAATTTGAGCTTCTCCTTTTCCGTGCATCCTTTGCGTTGGCTTTCTTTGGTGCTATGAGGCTGGGTGAATTTACAGCGGCCAATAAAAGATCTTTGGCCTTTCTGCTTTTTCACCACGTTCGTATAGACAATGATTTTCTTCACATTTTTCTGGCTAGATCTAAGTCTCAGCCCGGTGGTAAGGGCCAATGGTTCTCTCTAGCTAGATCCTCGAGTCATGTGATCTGTCCTGTACGGCATGTTGCGAGGTATTTGGTGGTCAGACCTCCCTCTGGGGATTCCTTCTTTGTTCACCAAGACCTGTCTTCCCTTACCAGATATCAATCCTCGTCCGTACTGGCTTCCTCTTTGAAACGCTTAAATCTGTCAGGTTTTTGCTTTTCGTCACATTCCTTTCGGATTGGAGCAGCCACTACGGCCGATGCATTGGGTTTCTCTTCGGAAATGTTAAAAAGAGTTGGTCGCTGGGAGAGTAATAGATATAGAATTTATGTCCGCCCTGATCTACTAATTGTATGATTTTCTCTTTCAGATATTTCCAGAAAAGTTATCTGGATAGTGGGTCATTCCTTCGTTTTCTGGGCTGCTCAACATGCCGGAAACAGGAACTACTCCACCACTTTAGGTCTGGACGCTAAGTCTTATTTAGTCTTATGGTCAGGTGTACAGGGTTTGAGATGGAGGGGCCTAAGGGAACATTTGATTTATTTGTCCAGTATTTGGCCTTTTCCTCAGGTTTTAGTGATTCACGCAGGGGCGAATGACTTAGGTAAAGTTAGGACTTGGG
The DNA here is from genome assembly GCA_029206835.1 of Rana muscosa. NCBI lineage: Eukaryota > Metazoa > Chordata > Amphibia > Anura > Ranidae > Rana > Rana muscosa. The sequence goes on from CM055121.1 coordinate 184,299,233, forward strand.
ACCTGTTATGCAAAATGAAAAGAGACTTAGGTTCTATTAAGGTGATGTTTCCTTCTTCCATTCTGGCATTCTCAGAAATGATTCCGAGATTAGTATGGTCTCCTGCCAGTAATCTCTTCTACGTGGACAGGATAAGGAGGCGCCTAAATAGAACAATCCATAGTTTTCTTAGAGCGTCAGGTGGTGTCTCTTATCGGCACTCGGAGTTGGAAGGTTTCATTCCGGGTTTGTTCCGGGAGGATTCAATCCATTTATCCCCTATAGGTTTGGACATTTTTTGTATGGGTTTGCAAAGTTTAATCGAGTCGGCCACGGTGGGGGGGGGCTTCAACCAGTAGTTTCCCTACTGGCCTCAGCCGGTGGGGTGTAGTTGTCCAGCATGTCTGGATGGACCCCGTTAATCTCGTTTTAATTATTAGCCAAGATGGCTTTCTTATTTAATTTAATTATAGTAATTATCAGGTTACCCCTTGGATACACCGTGGCCATTTAAAATGCCAAAGAATTATTTATTAATACATTTATTTGCACCTTTTATCGTTGTGTTCTCTCTTTATTGAGTCCCTTTGTACGAGCCCATGAAAGGTCCTAGCAATATGCTGGACCAACATGGGGGAGTTCAAAGGGGACCGCAGATACTGTGCTTTATTTTCTAGGTATGATATATTAGCAGTTTCCCTGGGCAGCAACAGCCATGGGATTGGTTACCTGTATCAGAAGAGGATTGGTCGGCTACAGGAAGCGAAAAGCCCGCGCGGAGAGAGGTTATATAAGGGACCAGTGAGCGGGGCGCCTCAGACCGTTTGAACCGGACCTCAACGCCCACCCGCCCTCCCTATTGTTAAAGTCATGGTGTATTCAGTGGGGGTGTAGTTGTCCAGCATGTCTGGATGGACCCTGTTAATCTCGTTTTAATTATTAGCCAAGATGGCTTTCTTATTTAATTTAATTATAGTAATTATCAGGTTACCCCTTGGATACACCGTGGCCATTTAAAATGCCAAAGAATTATTTATTAATAAATTTATTTTGCACCTTTTATCGTTGTGTTCTCTCTTTATTGAGTCCCTTTGTACGAGCCCATGAATCATGTTTTCTTTCACATCTTTTTAGATGGCCGGGTGCATGTGAGTCACTTTCCTGGGGAAGAGATGGCACCAGGATGCACTATGGGAAGAAGGCAACCTGGCAGATGCTTAAAGGATCTGCTACTGAAGGCTTGGTGCCGGATACCACAGTATACCCTCAGAGGCCTGGGGGTGTCCATGCCTTGACGGGTCAGGGCTGTTTTGGTGGCAAAAAGGGGACCTACTCAATATTAGGTGGGTGGTCTTAATGTTATGGTGGGTGGTCATATTGTTATGGCTGATTGGTGTATGCCCCAAGTCCAAAGTTGAAGTATCAGTTGTGGGTGAGCTTCTCCTTTAAGCCCATTTCACACTTCAGCGTTGGCGGCGTTGGTGGTAAAGTGCCGCTTTTTTTAGTGGCGCTTTACCGTCGTATTTGCGTAGTGGCGCTTTTAACCCCCGCTAGTGTCCGAAAAAGGGTTAAAACCACCCGCAAAGCGCTGCTGCAGCAGGGCTTTGCCGGCAGTATAGCCGTGCTGCTCATTTCAATGGGCAGGAGCGGTGGAGGAGCGGTATACACACCGCTCCTTCACTGCTCCAAAGATGCTGATTGCAGGACTTTTTTTAGCATGCTGCCACTCTGGCTTTCACACTGGAGTGTGAGGAGCGGCGCTTTCAGGGCGTTTTGCAGGTGCTATTTTTAGCGTTATAGCGCCTGCAAAGCGCCTCAGTGTTAAAGGGGTCTTATTATATGGAAAAAGCCTTAATTGTAAAGTCTTGTTTTAAAAAACAAATAAATAAATACCAAACATGTTATACTTACCCCCTCTGTGCAGTTGGTTTTGCACAGAGCAGCCCAGATCCTCCTCTTCTCAGGTCCCTTTTCTGTGATCCTGGGCCCCTCTCTCCTGTTGAGTGCCCACACAGCAAGCAGTTTACTATAGGGGCACCCGAGCCGAGTCACAGCTCTGTGTGTCCATTCAGACACGGAGCCCCGAACCTGGCCCCTCCCCCTCTCTCCCCTGATTGGCTAACTGACTCTGATTGACAGCCACGGGAGCCAATGGTATCGCTGCTGTGTCTCAGCCAATCAGGAGGAGAGTCCCTGATGGCTAAGACAGTCGTGGACATCGCTGGAGAGAGATGGGGCTCAGGTAGGTAATTACAAAAAGACAAAAGAGGCAGCCCTGGGACTTTAAATGAGGTGAGAGGGATTTAGCCAATGTTCACAGCGAACAATGAGACAAAATCAATTTATTTGTTTCAAAGTGTTATGTAACGAAACGGCAACAACAATGATTGTGAGTTACCTGGCATATTAGCCAATGTACACAGCACAGATGAAAGTAAATATATAAATATTTATTACAATAGTTATACATCAATGAGCAACAATGAAACTTGAAAGTTGCTGGGCCAGTGGATACACATATACAAAGAGAAAATACAATGTGCATGCATATAAACAGGGAAATATGTAGACATAGTGCAGACATCAATAATACCAAGCATTTACCGACATAAAACAAGCATCAATAAATCCCTACGCGTTTCGCGAGACCCTGCTCGCTTCTTCAGGGGCGGATGCATGAATGTTGTGTCGACGGGCTGAAATAAATCACCAAACACTGGATATCAAGATGGCAGCCGTGTAATGCATCCAGCTTGGGAGCTGAGGAGATGGAGCAAACAAAAGCCACAACAGGGGAACATCCGGAGGACCAGCATGGTCTGGATAGGGGTATTTCTCACTGCAGTCTCCACTAGGTCCCTTAAAATCATGTCTAGAAAATATCTCAGTTTGTTCTTGGAGATGTGACTGCTTTATCCAATTGTCAAGTTGTGAATAAAAGTCCCAGGCGTGCTGAACGTCCAGATATGCCGACAAGGGCCTGAAGGCTCCACCCCCAGCGTCATGTACGGGCGGTGACGCATAGTCATCAGTGAGACGTCCACCGCCGGATGTCTCACTGGTACAGGTAGGTAATTAGGGGGTACTGGGGAAGCTGCTACACACAGAAGGTTTTTCATCTTAATGCATAGAATGCATTAAGATAAATAACCTTATGCCTTTACAACTCCTTTTAATGTCACCATTCACATGGCATTTTATTTTTTCAGCCATTTTACAAAAAGTGAAAAAAAAAACAATCAAGGCAACCTGTCCATTTATTAAAACTGGCTTGTTTGCAATCAAAAAACTACTTTAGGTTGCCTTCACACTGCTTCAGTGGAAAAATGCATCAAAAATGCATATATGTGTGTCTGGTGTCTTTTCTGGTTGCCTGACTCCCAGCATACACCTGTAAAATCCACAGCATCCACATGTGACTCAAAAATGCACCAAAAACACAACGGCAGTACATTTTTGATGCATTTTCTATTCTTTTCAATGGTGGTTTTGGAAAGCGCATCAAAGATGGAGCAAGCGGGACTTTTAAAAATGCCTCGCACCCACAGCCCAGTGGTGTGAAGAGTCCCATAGGATTTAACATTTTCCTTGTGTTTTTCTTGCATTTTTAGCAAGGCAAAAATGCAGCAAAAATGAATCAGTGTGATAGGACCTTTAAAGTGGTTGGAATTTATAGATGGCAATATGCCTCTGTTTTTCACCCCACTGTGTTGTTAAAGAATGGTCACTTTTTTTCAGCATCTCTCAGCATCTCTCAGATTTCACTATGAACAGTACTATTCCAATCCTGATTATACCTTCAGGGCCTACTGCTGGTGAAATCTGGTATTGCATTATCTGCAACCTAAAATAATGACACTATATACCAGTGATGGCGAACCTTGGCACCCCAGATGTTTTGGAACTACATTTCCCATGATGCTCATGCACTCTGCAGTGTACAGTAGTTGAGCATCATAGGAAATGTAGTTCCAAAACATCTGGGGTGTCAAGGTTCGCCATCACTGCTATATACTGTAAATTGGGACAGACTTTCTTCCTCTGAACAGTATTAAAACAGCAGGGACAGCAAGGGCTGATATACATTAGTACTCTAAGTTACTGACGTTGTGTTTATAGTTCTAGGATTGATTTGTGGCTCAGTGTTTTCCTTACTTGACGGAACTCTTAAACAATCGAGACAGTGACATAATTAAAACTGTTGATGGTATGTTGCCTTGATTTATTGGATTGTTTTGCTATTAAAGGAGATTGAAAGTGGTTGAAATTGGTTACCATGTTAATACATATATAACTATAATTAATACTGCAGAGCAGTTGCAGTCATACATCTAGGCTCCTCATTAATAACATGTTAATTGCCAGTCACACTTGTGTGAAAACACATTGGCTGTTGATCACTGTCATTTGATAGTAATCATATGACAAATCGGTGTTACATTGCTTTGTAATGAAAAATGGACTTCCACTCTTCCTTATGTTAGCCACATATTTCATTTAAATGTTGTATATTTCATGTGATGTTCCCCATTTCATGCAATATGTGCCTAGAAACGAATAGGATAACCTCGTACCCAGAAGAAGATTCTGATTTTACAAAGACATGGACTGTGATAAGATGTTCACAAAGGATAACCATATACAGTACGTTGATAAAATAGGCAGGTTTGGGCATCAACAAGCTCCTTAGATGTGGTCCCAATGGCTGGCTTCTATTAGTCCCAATTAGTGATGAGCCGAACACCCCCGGGTTCGGTTCGCACCAGAACCCACGAACGGACCGAAAGTTCGTACGAACATTAGAACCCTATTAAATACAATGGATGCGAACGTTCGAATTCTAAAGTGCTAATTATAACAACTATTATGCATGTTATTGTCCTAAAAAGGGTTTGGGAACCCGGGTTCTGCACCAGGGGACATGTATCAATGCAAAAAGAAGTTTTAAAAACGGTCGTTTTTCGGGAGCAGTCATTTTAATGATGCATAAAGTGAAAAAAAAAAGTCAAATATTCCTTTAAATATCGTACCTGGGGGGTGTCTAAAGTATGCGTGTGAAGTGCCACGTGTTTCCCGTGTTTAGAACTGTCCCTGCACAAAATGACACTTCTAAAGGAAAAAAAAGCCATTTAAAACTGCTTGCGGCTTTAATGTAATGTCTGGTCCCGGTAATATGGATGAAAATCTTTAAGAAAAATGGCATAGCTACCCCATGACCCCCCCCCTACCCCAGCCCATTACCAGCCCCTTTGGGTCTTGTATGGATATTAAGGGGAACCCCGCACATAAAATAAAAAAGGCCCTATATACTCTGAACAGCCGTATACAGGCGGTGCATACAAGACAGGGACTGTATGTTTGTTCTTATGTAGAATGTGTTTGTAATTTTGAACAGGTACATTGTTTAAGTGTAGCTCCAGCCCAAAAATCTATTTTTAAACTTTTTGGAAAACATAGGTAAGGGTTATCACCCCTGTAACATTTGTTTTGCTGTCTGTGCCCCTGTTCAGAACATTTCACCTCACTTTCCGTCCCAATGACAACTGTTTTTGAAATGTGGTGTTTTTCTTGAAACAAGGATTGCTGATAAAGCATCAGTACAGAGGAGACACCTTTCTCCCATATTAATTCTTACAGGAGAGAATTTTCCTTCCTAGGGGTAGATTTCCTCTCACTTCCTGTTGTCTTCTTGCGTTTGCAAGTAGGAGTCGTTTGTAAGTTGGATGTTTGAAAGTAGGGACCTGCCGTATATAATCTGCAGAAATAGGCCCCTTAGTTGGTGTTGGCACAACACTGTAAGCACTCACAGTTACTCTTGGTTGGTGCTGGAACGCCCTGCTGTCAACTATTATATCAGGAATTGTAATTACATATAATTGTTGAACAGTGGTAGTAAAAATTGGGCCTTTGATGGTGGTGCTGGTGCCACAACACTGTAAGCCCTGACAGTTACTCTTGGTGGGTGCAGCAATGGGCCCTGCTGTGAATTATTAGATCAAGAATTGTAATTGCATGCCCCTGTTGAACAGGGGCTGAAAAATTGGGCCTTTCGTGGTGGTGGTGGTGGTGGTGGTGTTGCCACAACACTGTAAGCCCTCAGAGTTACTCTTGCTTGGTGGGTGCAGGAATGGGCCCTGCTGTGAATTATTAGATCAATAATTGTAATTACATGCCCCTGTTGAACAGGGGCTGAAAAATTGGGCCTTAGGCACTGGTGGCACAACACTGCAACCCCTCACAGATACTGTACTTGGAGCACAGCAATGAGCCCTGTTGCAAAGTATTGCTTCAAAAATTGTAATGACACGCCCCTGTTAAACAGGGGCTGAAAAATTGGGCCTTAGGCACTGGTGGCACAACACTCCAACCCCTCACACATACTGTACTTGGAGCACAGCAATGAGCCCTGTTGCAAAAGTATTGCTTCAAAAATTGTAATTACACGCCCCTGTTAAACAGGGGCTGAAAAATTGGGCCTTAGCCACTGGTGGCGGCACCCATAAACAAAAATGATCTTCCAAGCTATCATCATCAATCGTATCATTGAGGACTCGGAGGAGGAGGATAGCCAGTCAACATAACAGCACAGGCACTCAGCATCAGCATCAGTCTTGAAGGGATGTGACATGTTAAAATCAATTAGTCTGTTATATCAGCATCAGGTGTGTGGTAGCTGGTGGTGATCCAAGACTGGTTCATCTTGATGAAAGTCAGTCGATCAACCGAGTCGGTGGACAGGCGCACCCTGTGATCCGTGACAAATCCTCCAGCAGCACTGAATGTGCGTTCCGAAAGAACGCTGGATGCAGGACAGGCCAGTAGCTCAATTGCATACTGTGCAAGCTCTGGCCAGTGATCCATCCTCAAGACCCAGTAAGCCAGAGGATTTTCGGTGGGGAAGGTGTCCAAGTCTGACCTTGCCCCTAGATATTCCTGCACCATGTTTATCAGACGCTGGCGATGGTTGCTGGAACCGATCATACTTTGGGGCTGCGGACTAAAGAATTGTCTGAACGCATCGGTCAGACGGCCACCTTCCCCACCGCTCCTTCTTTGACTGGCCGAAGCCTCAGCAACTCGTTGTCCAGGACCAGGAGTTTGTAACCTCCCAGTCTCTGGGAACGCGTTGCACAGACCTTTCTGCAAGGCCTCCCGGAGTTGTCTCATCCTCTGCTCCCTCTGCGACGGTAACATAAGGTCCGCAACCTTACCCTTGTACCGTGGATCAAGGAGAGTGGCCAGCCAGTAATGGTCCCTCTCCTTGATCCGAAGAATACGAGGATCCTTCCGCAGACTTTGCAGGATCAGGGAGGCCATGCAGCGTAGGTTTGCTGAGGCATTCGCTCCGGAGTCCTCTGGGTCACTAAGGACGACATGATCCGCAGTCACCTCCTCCCAGCCACGTACAAGTCCACTGGTTTCTTGGGACTGTAAATCATCCCTAAAAGACTGCTGCTGATGATGCTGAGTGCCAGCCTCCACCTCCATGCTGACACAATCCTCCTCCTCCTCCTCCTCCTCCTCCTCTTCCTGTGCCATGGGTGGGACAGAAGGAACACTGTCTGGGTAAAGGGGGCCTTGAGAGGCAAGGAAGTCCTCCTCTTCCTGCCTCTGTTCTGCCTCAAGTGCCCTGTCCATTATTCCACGCAGCGTGTGCTCCAACAGGTGGACAAGAGGTACAGTGTCACTGATGCATGCACTGTCACTGCTCACCATCCTCGTGGCCTCCTCAAATGGTGCCAGGACAGTGCATGCATCCCTGATCATGCCCCACTGGCGTGGAGAAAAAAAACCAAGCTCCCCTGACCCTGTCCTGGTGCCGTAGTCGCACAGGTACTCATTGATGGCCCTCTGCTGCGTGTGCAGCCGCTGCAGCATGGCCAACGTTAAGTTCCACCTGGTGGGCATGTCACATATAAGGCGGTTCTTGGGCAGGTTCAACTCCTTTTGCAGCTCAGCCAGGCGAGCACTGGCATTATAAGATCTGCGGAAATGCACACAGACTTTCCTGGCCTGCCTCAGGACATCCTGTAAGCCCGGGTACCTGCCCAAGAAATGCTGCACCACCAGGTTAAGGACGTGAGCCACACAGGGCACATGGGTCAGTTGTCCCTGTCGAAGGGCGGAGAGGAGGTTGGTGCCATTGTCGCAAACCACCATTCCTGGCTTAAGCTGGCGTGGCGTCAACCACCTCTCGGCCTGGCCCTGCAGAGCAGACAGGACCTCTGCCCCAGTGTGGCTTCTGTCCCCCAAACACACCAGCGCAAGCACGGCATGGCATCTTTTTGCCTGGGTACTTGCGTAGCCCCGTGAACGGCTACGGAGCACCGCTGGTTCATAGGACAAACCACAGGAAGAGGCCATGGAGGAAGAAGAAGAGGAGGGGGTGGAGGAGAGAGGTGTGTCACAACCAGTAGTAGCATTTTGGAGGCGTGGCGGTGGGACAACCTCCAACACTACTGCACCTTGTCCTGCATCCTTCCCAGCTGCCAAAAGAGTGACCCAATGGGCCGTGAAAGAAAGGTAACGTCCCTGTCCATGCCTGCTGGACCATGAGTCAGCGGTAATATGCACCTTACCGCTGACCGCCCTGTCCAGCGAGGCCAAGACATTGCCTTCCACATGCCGGTAGAGAGCCGGAATAGCCTTCCGTGAGAAAAAGTGGCGTTTGGGAACCTGCCACTGAGGAACCGCACATTGCACAAACTCACGGAAGGGGGCCGAGTCTACCAACTGAAAAGGCAGCAGTTGAAGCGCTAGCAATTTAGCCAAGCTAGCATTCAACCGCTGGGCATGTGGATGGCTGGGAGTGAACTTCTTTCGACGGTCCAGCAGCTGGGGCAGGGAAATTTGCCTGCTAGAATCGGACGTCGGTGTACTGCTAGCAGAGTGGCCGCAAGTACTTGGCTGTGACACACCTAATTCTACACCTTCATTCCTCTCAGTGCATGTTTCAGAGAGGACTGAAGTTATAGTGGGGTTGGAGATCCCAGCTGATGCGGTGCAAGGAGAGGTCCGCTTTGTTCTTTGGTGTGGGTCTTTGAGGTAGGCTTGCCAACGAGCTGCATGGCAGGTCAACATATGTCTGGTCAGGCATGTGGTACCCAAGCGGCTGATGTTTTGGCCACGCGATATACGCTTGAGACATATGTTGCAAACAGCAGCTGTGCGATCTGATGCACTAGCCTCAAAAAAGGCCCACACCAAGGAACTTTTTGAATGACGGGCAGAGGCAGCGCCCTGCACAGGCGGAGCTCTGCGGTGTGATTCCGTTGGTGTACTGCCCTTACGCTGGCCACCAAAGGGCATCCTGCCTCGTTGGAGATGTGCCTCCTCCTCATCCTCCTCCTCCTCCTCTCTCCTATTAGGCACCCATGTGGAGTCAGTGACCTCATCATCCCCTCCCTCCTCATCACTGGAGCCAATCTGGCAGTATGCTGCAGCTGCTGGAACATGACTGCCAGATTGGTGTCCTTCTTGAGCATCCCCTCTGTCTGCTCTCACCCTACTGCCTTCCTGTAGCTGGGTTTCATCATCAGACCCTTCGAAACGCTGGGCATCCTCCTGGAGCATGTACCCAACACTGTGCTCAAACAGTTCGGGGGACTCCTCAGGAGGAGGACATGGTGGGTCTAGGGAAGGAGTGACTGATGATGAGTCTGACATTGATACCAGGGAAGAGGACGCTTTGGCAGCTGCTTTGCCAGTACCCTGAGCCTGGGTGAGAGAGGATGAGGAGGAGGAGGAGGGCTTGGTCATCCACTCTACCAAGTCTTCGGCATGATGTGGCTCAACATGTCCAGCTGCCGAAAAGAAGGACAAGCGTGTCCCATGGCCATGTGCTGATGACAATGCACCGCGTCCACGACCAGCACTGTTGCCCCCAGACACAGAGCCTGCTTGCCCTCTTTTATTGCCTCCTGACTGTCTGCCTCTCCTTGTTTGCCTTCCAGACATTCTAATAGATGGCCTGCAGGGAGATGGGAAAAAAGCAATAAGGGCTACCTTCAGGTGTCCTTCTCTGTCCCTTTACTTAAGGATTTCTAAATATGGTTCAGGATGATTGCTTTTGCACAGAATAGCACAACGACAATTTCCCTGACTGTCCAAAAAACAAGGATTTCAAAGATGGTTGATGAGGAATGCTTTAGCACACTATAGCACAAGGAGAATTCACTCACTGTCCTTCCCAGTCCCTAGAAACAAGGACTTGCACAGTGAAAGAAACTGACACTCTCCCTACCTACAGTTTTCTGTCCCTAGAAAATATGTTTTTTTTTAAGCACACTATAGCACAAGGAGAATTCACTCACTGTCCTTCCCAGTCCCTAGAAACAAGGACTTGCACAGTGAAAGAAACTGACACTCTCCCTACCTACAGTTTTCTGTCCCTAGAAAAAATGTTTTTTTTAAGCACACTATAGCACAAGGAGAATTCACTCACTGTCCTTCCCAGTCCCTAGAAACAAGGACTTGCACAGTGAAAGAAACTGACACTCTCCCTACCTACAGTTTTCTGTCCCTAGAAAAAATGTTTTTTTTAAGCACACTATAGCACAAGGAGAATTCACTCACTGTCCTTCCCAGTCCCTAGAAACAAGGACTTGCACAGTGAAAGAAACTGACACTCTCCCTACCTAGAGTTTTCTGTCCCTAGAAAAAATGTTTTTTTAAGCACACTATAGCACAAGGAGAATTCACTCACTGTCCTTCCCAGTCCCTAGAAACAAGGACTTGCACAGTGAAATAAACTGACACTCTCCCTACCTACAGTTTTCTGTCCCTAGAAAAAATGTTTTTTTTAAGCACACTATAGCACAAGGAGAATTCACTCACTGTCCTTCCCAGTCCCTAGAAACAAGGACTTGCACAGTGAAAGAAACTGACACTCTCCCTACCTACAGTTTTCTGTCCCTAGAAAAAATGTTTTTTTTAAGCACACTATAGCACAAGGAGAATTCACTCACTGTCCTTCCCAGTCCCTAGAAACAAGGACTTGCACAGTGAAAGAAACTGACACTCTCCCTACCTACAGTTTTCTGTCCCTAGAAAAAATGTTTTTTTTAAGCACACTATAGCACAAGGAGAATTCACTCACTGTCCTTCCCAGTCCCTAGAAACAAGGACTTGCACAGTGAAAGAAACTGACACTCTCCCTACCTACAGTTTTCTGTCCCTAGAAAAAATGTTTTTTTTAAGCACACTATAGCACAAGGAGAATTCACTCACTGTCCTTCCCAGTCCCTAGAAACAAGGACTTGCACAGTGAAAGAAACTGACACTCTCCCTACCTACAGTTTTCTGTCCCTAGAAAAAATGTTTTTTTTAAGCACACTATAGCACAAGGAGAATTCACTCACTGTTCTTCCCAGTCCCTAGAAACAAGGACTTGCACAGTGAAAGAAACTGACACTCTCCCTACCTACAGTTTTCTGTCCCTAGAAAAAAATTTTTTTTAAGCACACTATAGCACAAGGAGAATTCACTCACTGTCCTTCCCAGTCCCTAGAAACAAGGACTTGCACAGTGAAAGAAACTGACACTCTCCCTACCTAGAGTTTTCTGTCCCTAGAAAAAATGTTTTTTTTAAGCACACTATAGCACAAGGAGAATTCACTCACTGTCCTTCCCAGTCCCTAGAAACAAGGACTTGCACAGTGAAAGAAACTGACACTCTCCCTACCTACAGTTTTCTGTCCCTAGAAAAAATGTTTTTTTTTAAGCACACTATAGCACAAGGAGAATTCACTCACTGTCCTTCCCAGTCCCTAGAAACAAGGACTTGCACAGTGAAAGAAACTGACACTCTCCCTACCTACAGTTTTCTGTCCCTAGAAAAAATGTTTTTTTTAAGCACACTATAGCACAAGGAGAATTCACTCACTGTCCTTCCCAGTCCCTAGAAACAAGGACTTGCACAGTGAAAGAAACTGACACTCTCCCTACCTACAGTTTTCTGTCCCTAGAAAAAATGTTTTTTTTTAAGCACACTATAGCACAAGGAGAATTCACTCACTGTCCTTCCCAGTCCCTAGAAACAAGGACTTGCACAGTGAAAGAAACTGACACTCTCCCTACCTACAGTTTTCTGTCCCTAGAAAAAATGTTTTTTTTAAGCACACTATAGCACAAGGAGAATTCACTCACTGTCCTTCCCAGTCCCTAGAAACAAGGACTTGCACAGTGAAAGAAACTGACACTCTCCCTACCTACAGTTTTCTGTCCCTAGAAAAAATGTTTTTTTAAGCACACTATAGCACAAGGAGAATTCACTCACTGTCCTTCCCAGTCCCTAGAAACAAGGACTTGCACAGTGAAAGAAACTGACACTCTCCCTACCTACAGTTTTCTGTCCCTAGAAAAAATGTTTTTTTTAAGCACACTATAGCACAAGGAGAATTCACTCAATGTCCTTCCCAGTCCCTAGAAACAAGGACTTGCACAGTGAAAGAAACTGACACTCTCCCTACCTAGAGTTTTCTGTCCCTAGAAAAAATGTTTTTTTTAAGCACACTATAGCACAAGGAGAATTCACTCACTGTCCTTCCCAGTCCCTAGAAACAAGGACTTGCACAGTGAAAGAAACTGACACTCTCCCTACCTACAGTTTTCTGTCCCTAGAAAAAATGTTTTTTTTTAAGCACACTATAGCACAAGGAGAATTCACTCACTGTCCTTCCCAGTCCCTAGAAACAAGGACTTGCACAGTGAAAGAAACTGACACTCTCCCTACCTACAGTTTTCTGTCCCTAGAAAAAATGTTTTTTTTAAGCACACTATAGCACAAGGAGAATTCACTCACTGTCCTTCCCAGTCCCTAGAAACAAGGACTTGCACAGTGAAAGAAACTGACACTCTCCCTACCTACAGTTTTCTGTCCCTAGAAAAAATGTTTTTTTTAAGCACACTATAGCACAAGGAGAATTCACTCACTGTCCTTCCCAGTCCCTAGAAACAAGGACTTGCACAGTGAAAGAAACTGACACTCTCCCTACCTACAGTTTTCTGTCCCTAGAAAAAATGTTTTTTTTAAGCACACTATAGCACAAGGAGAATTCACTCACTGTCCTTCCCAGTCCCTAGAAACAAGGACTTGCACAGTGAAAGAAACTGACACTCTCCCTACCTACAGTTTTCTGTCCCTAGAAAAAATGTTTTTTTTAAGCACACTATAGCACAAGGAGAATTCACTCACTGTCCTTCCCAGTCCCTAGAAACAAGGACTTGCACAGTGAAAGAAACTGACACTCTCCCTACCTACAGTTTTCTGTCCCTAGAAAAAATGTTTTTTTTAAGCACACTATAGCACAAGGAGAATTCACTCACTGTCCTTCCCAGTCCCTAGAAACAAGGACTTGCACAGTGAAAGAAACTGACACTCTCCCTACCTAGAGTTTTCTGTCCCTAGAAAAAATGTTTTTTTTAAGCACACTATAGCACAAGGAGAATTCACTCACTGTCCTTCCCAGTCCCTAGAAACAAGGACTTGCACAGTGAAAGAAACTGACACTCTCCCTACCTACAGTTTTCTGTCCCTAGAAAAAATGTTTTTTTTAAGCACACTATAGCACAAGGAGAATTCACTCACTGTCCTTCCCAGTCCCTAGAAACAAGGACTTGCACAGTGAAAGAAACTGACACTCTCCCTACCTACAGTTTTCTGTCCCTAGAAAAAATGTTTTTTTTAAGCACACTATAGCACAAGGAGAATTCACTCACTGTCCTTCCCAGTCCCTAGAAACAAGGACTTGCACAGTGAAAGAAACTGACACTCTCCCTACCTACAGTTTTCTGTCCCTAGAAAAAATGTTTTTTTTAAGCACACTATAGCACAAGGAGAATTCACTCACTGTCCTTCCCAGTCCCTAGAAACAAGGACTTGCACAGTGAAAGAAACTGACACTCTCCCTACCTACAGTTTTCTGTCCCTAGAAAAAAATGTTTTTTTTTAGCACACTATAGCACAAGGAGAATTCACTCACTGTCCTTCCCAGTCCCTAGAAACAAGGACTTGCACAGTGAAAGAAACTGACACTCTCCCTACCTACAGTTTTCTGTCCCTAGAAAAAATGTTTTTTTTAAGCACACTATAGCACAAGGAGAATTCACTCACTGTCCTTCCCAGTCCCTAGAAACAAGGACTTGCACAGTGAAAGAAACTGACACTCTCCCTACCTACAGTTTTCTGTCCCTAGAAAAAATGTTTTTTTTAAGCACACTATAGCACAAGGAGAATTCACTCACTGTCCTTCCCAGTCCCTAGAAACAAGGACTTGCACAGTGAAAGAAACTGACACTCTCCCTACCTACAGTTTTCTGTCCCTAGAAAAAATGTTTTTTTTAAGCACACTATAGCACAAGGAGAATTCACTCACTGTCCTTCCCAGTCCCTAGAAACAAGGACTTGCACAGTGAAAGAAACTGACACTCTCCCTACCTAGAGTTTTCTGTCCCTAGAAAAAATGTTTTTTTTAAGCACACTATAGCACAAGGAGAATTCACTCACTGTCCTTCCCAGTCCCTAGAAACAAGGACTTGCACAGTGAAAGAAACTGACACTCTCCCTACCTACAGTTTTCTGTCCCTAGAAAAAATGTTTTTTTTAAGCACACTATAGCACAAGGAGAATTCACTCACTGTCCTTCCCAGTCCCTAGAAACAAGGACTTGCACAGTGAAAGAAACTGACACTCTCCCTACCTACAGTTTTCTGTCCCTAGAAAAAATGTTTTTTTTAAGCACACTATAGCACAAGGAGAATTCACTCACTGTCCTTCCCAGTCCCTAGAAACAAGGACTTGCACAGTGAAAGAAACTGACACTCTCCCTACCTAGAGTTTTCTGTCCCTAGAAAAAATGTTTTTTTTAAGCACACTATAGCACAAGGAGAATTCACTCACTGTCCTTCCCAGTCCCTAGAAACAAGGACTTGCACAGTGAAAGAAACTGACACTCTCCCTACCTACAGTTTTCTGTCCCTAGAAAAAATGTTTTTTTTAAGCACACTATAGCACAAGGAGAATTCACTCACTGTCCTTCCCAGTCCCTAGAAACAAGGACTTGCACAGTGAAAGAAACTGACACTCTCCCTACCTACAGTTTTCTGTCCCTAGAAAAAATGTTTTTTTTAAGCACACTATAGCACAAGGAGAATTCACTCACTGTCCTTCCCAGTCCCTAGAAACAAGGACTTGCACAGTGAAAGAAACTGACACTCTCCCTACCTACAGTTTTCTGTCCCTAGAAAAAATGTTTTTTTTAAGCACACTATAGCACAAGGAGAATTCACTCACTGTCCTTCCCAGTCCCTAGAAACAAGGACTTGCACAGTGAAAGAAACTGACACTCTCCCTACCTACAGTTTTCTGTCCCTAGAAAAAATGTTTTTTTTTAAGCACACTATAGCACAAGGAGAATTCACTCACTGTCCTTCCCAGTCCCTAGAAAAAAGGACTTGCACAGTGAAAGAAACTGACACTCTCCCTACCTACAGTTTTCTGTCCCTAGAAAAAATGTTTTTTTTAAGCACACTATAGCACAAGCACAAAACACACTGACACTCTCCCTACCTATCCTTCTCTTTCCCTAAACTAAAGGAATCCAGGTTAAGCAAGAAAGAAATAAAAGTCACTTTCCCTGCCTATGCTGCTCTTTCCCTGCTCCGGAACACACTACACTAGGCCGCCGTGCTGGCGGCCTTTTATAGTGTGGGGCGTGTACTAAACACCCTCAGCAATAATTGGCCACAGGCATCCTGCCTGTGGCCAATCATTGCTCTCCTCGCTGCCGGCGCTGTGATTGGCCAAGCATGCGGGGTCACAGTGCATGCTTGGCCAATCACAGCGCCTGGATGACACTGCGATGGCGTAGTGCATTGTGGGCCGTTCGCGTCACTCGAATTTGGCGCGAACGGCCCAAATCGTTCGATCTTCGTCGAACGATCGAACAGCCGATGTTCGAGTCGAACGTATGTTCGACTCGAACACGAAGCTCATCCCTAGTCCCAATTCCTATGGACACTTCCCCATCTATCCCCACTGAACGAATGTACTTCATGGACTGTATTACTGCTGATTTGACTCTGAATGACCTTGTGCTGTGATTTACTGTATTTTTTCTCTGTGTATCATTCCACATGTTGTGTTTTTTTGTGCTTACTTTGAAAGCTACTAATAAATAAATTCTAATCTAAAAAAAGTACATTATGGTCACCTGACTATGGCACTGGTGCAGAGAGCTACATCAGTTCTAGCCTTTGTCTGGGAAACCAATAGCAATCAGACTTTTTTTTTTAGACCAATCAATCTTACCCCCTGACATCACTTAGTTGGTATAGGTACAGGGGTGGGTCACCCACAAGGTGGCAAATACCTAGGGCATGTCTGGGGGCCCAGTCATGTCAGAGATTAAAGGGTTAAAACAAGCTTACAGGTGCAATACAGATATCACCTGGTTTTGAAATGTGTCAGCCTAGTTTGCTATAAATCTACCCGATCAGTTCTACTTGTGGGTATGTTGGTAACCCCCCATTCTCACTAGTTCAGGAAAGAAAGCAGTGGTAGATCAGTGAACTTGTGTCCATTAATATAATCTGTATTGGCTAAACCTTCTCATTGAGGAATAACTCACGAAAATCTGTCCAAACAAGAGTCTAGTAGACATCCCGGGTATGATAAAGTTCAAAAAACTAAATCATAAATTATAATATAATAAATAACAAAAAATAATTATAACAAATAATAATATAATAATATAATAATAATAAAAATTATTCAATAATGTAATCAAATCAAAAACACTGAAATTTGCTCAGTTGCAGAATTGTCGCTGTCATTAGATTTAGTGTTTGATGTCGAATTTCACAAATCGCTATTGCTCAATTCTGCAAGTGATTCTAATTTATTATCGCTGTTTTCTAGCTGGTCTAAAACCACTTTTGATGTAAAGGGACACTTTTTGGTTGCTATGGACATTCTCCAGTTTCCAGGCAGAAAGAACAGTTTTTATAATATAAAAGTACATGCAGGACACTGGACAGACCACTAGGGACAAAGGGGGTGTGTAATTATTTGATACAGTACTGTAATCTGTAAGATTACAGTATACTGTATGTGTATTGTGTGTTTCACTTTTTGAATTTGGCGCCGAACTCCACCCCCGTGCGCCGCAACGTCGCAGGGAACGGAGCTTGGCAGCACTCGGCAGTGTGGATCGAGCTAGATGACAGCTCGCTCACACAGCGGGGACACATCGCAGGATCCAAGGACAAGGTAAGTAACTTCCCCTATATCCTCCCCTGTATCCTGCGATGCGATCCCGAGTCTGTCTCGGGGTTACTGCTTTAGGTACTGAGATCTTACCTTGAGCCAGACTCAGGAATACCGCTAGGCGGGTTAAGGGAGACGTATGGCCAAAGCTGTTTTGGATATACTTCTATGGATCACAGGAGTGCAGTTCGTTCTGCACTCCAGTGATCCATTGTCGGCTGACATCACAGAGCCAGTTCAGGCTCTAAAAGATCCTGACCATATGGTTGGTATCCTTCCAGAAGTCTGGACCGACAGTTGGCAGCACCTCTGAGCAATCCATTGAGAGCCTAAGCCTGCCCCTCCCGCCCCTCCACAGCCCAACGCTCCCGTGAGTGCTGGAGTAGAGAGCAGAGAACCGCTGACTGACAATCCTAGTGCTTTGCTCAGAACAAAGGGGGAGAACTGAGTGATCAGTGGTGTTTGATCGCTCAGTTCTCACAACAGAGCCAGCAGGGGACAGATGCAGCATCAGATCAATGCTGCATTCACCTAGGTGAGTATAAATGTTTGTTTTTGTTTTTTTTTAATCCTGAACTTCTCTTCTAAATGCCGATTATATTACCCAAATTAGGTATTTCACACACCAAAGATGGAATATCATTTTAGGGCAATTATTTTTATTTAGCTCTAAACTGAGTTGTAAAGCTTTTGAATGCATCAACTCCTTCTTAAAATTTGGGTATAGTTTTCCACAGTTTCTGATTTAGACGCTAGATATATTTAGTAACATGACACAGTCTTGTTTTTTATATTTAAGGGAACATTTGGAGATTGTGTTGTGTTTGTGTGCCCTTACTGGAACCAGACCAAGGTAATGTATAGGGTAGGGGGGGGGGGGAATCCACATCAAAGAAAACATCTGACATTGATTTGACCACACTACCATTCCATTATATATTTACAATTGTATTGTATTTTATGTCTCCACAAGTGTTGATAAAATTGATAAACCAACCATAATGATGTTGATTATGCAATGTAACTTGTCAACACACACATGACCTGGGAAACTTCCATCTTTCTGGTTCAAATTCAAACAAAAATAGAGTTTTGTAAAGTAGCCTTTAAACACTTAAGATGTCTGGATGCTATTATACATTTAACCACTTCAACACCGGGCTTTTATACCACCTCAATACCGGGCCTATTCTGGCACTTCTCTCCTACATGTACAAATCATCATTCTTTTGCTAGAAAATTACTCAGAACCCCCAAACATTATATATGTTTTTTTATCAGACAACCTAGGGAATAAAATGACGGTCATTGCAACTTTTTATCCTGCACGGTATTTGCGTAATAATTTTTCAAACGCCTTTTTTTGGGGAAAAAATGGTTTCATGAATTAAAGAATAACAAAACAGTAAAGTTAGACCAATTTTTTTGTAAAATATGAAAGATGATGTTACGCAGAGTAAATAGATACCTAACATGTCACGCTTTAAAATTGCGCACACTCATGGAAGGGCGTCAAACTTCGGTACTTAAAAATCTCCATAGGTGACGCTTTGAAAATTTCTACAGGTTACCAGTTTAGAGTTACAGAGGAGGTCTAGTGCTAGAAATGTTGCACACGCTCTAACGCATGTGGCGATACCTCACATATGTGGTTTGAATGGTGTTTACATACATGGGCGGGACTTACGTGTGCGTTCGCTTCTGAGCACGAGCTACCGGGGACAGGGGCGTTTTACTTTTTTTTTTCTTTTTTTTTTACACTTTTTTTTTATTTTTCTTTTTTTGATCACTTTTATTCCTATTTCAAGGAATGTAAACATCCCTTGTAATATGAATGGTGTGTGACAGGTCCTCTTTATGGAGAGATGCGGGGTCCATAAGACCCCACATCTCTCCTCCAGGCTGGAAAGCATGAGATCGGGAAAAATAAATCACTGATCTCATGCTAACTAGCCGCAATCGCAGCTTTGTTTACTTCCTGGAACCCGGGCGCGATGTTATGACGTCATGCCCGGGCCTCCGACGGTCATAGAGATGACTGTTGACCATCTGGTCACCGGAAATCTCTATGCTCGTCATCCGGCGCCGGACGATTCTTTATCCAGGCCCCCGATGGCACGGGAGAGCCCAGCGAAACACGGGATGGCGGCGGGAGGGGGAATGTCCCCTCCTTTCGCCTATAAGAACGATCAAGCGGCGGAACTGCCGCTATGATCGTTCTTATCGTGCACAGAATCGCCGGCATGAAAGAATAATATCTGAATGATGCCTCATCATTCAGATATCCCCCCACAAAGTCAAGGACGTCATATGACGCCCACCCAGGATGGGAGATCCCATCTGTGGACGTCATATGACTATGGCTGGGTAATGAAGTGGTTAATAGCCAAGTGGATGCTTACAGCAGCCAAAGAATCATGTTTTCCACGTTGTATAGCAGGGATATGCAATTAGCGGACCTCCAGCTGTTGCCAAACTACAAGTCCCATCATGCCTCTGCCTCTGGGTGTCATGCTTGATGCTGTCAGAGTCTCGCTATGCCTCATGGGACTTGTAGTTTGGCAACAGCTGGAGGTCCGCTAATTGCATATCCCTGTTGTATAGTATAACCTCCAAGATACAAAAGGATATGAAGACAGAAAATTAAATAAATAGAGATTTGAATCATTAAGACTTTTCCTAAATGGTAAACTGTGGATTTCCATTCAAAATGTATTGCTTAACACCAACAACTCAGTCAACCATAGTACAGCTAAAAGAAGGATGAAATGGACAGAAAATAACTTGGTGACAATAAGCAACAACTCTAATTTTGGGTTCATTTTTTTTTCCTAGGTTCAAGCTTTTCTGGGAAAAAGAGGGACTTGCCCCCTAAATGCGTCAGCATGGCGACCCCCAATACCTCTCAGAGGCAGCAATCTGTACATTCCTGCAAGCTGTGGGTTCCGGCATGTAGCAAAATCTTCAGTGCTAGAGTAAAGCCCCGTACACACCTAAAGTCAATCGTACGATAATCGGATCGTTAGTACAGAGCTTTCGAGAGCCGATCAAGACAGTTCATCCGATATTATTCTATCGGACATGAACAGAATTTTTTTTCTTACGATGCCAGATCGTACGATTTTCGTTTAATCAGTACAGCTGTCCATTGAAAATGCAATACAAATGCATTACAACACATGACATCACTTCTGAATTTTTATTCTGTCGTACGAGAATTTTCATGACTTTAATAAACTCACCAGATTCGACTTGAGATTAGCATACAAAAAAAAACAGACAATCATTCGTCCGATAATCTCATTGTGTGTATCGGGCATTCAGTAGTGTATTTAGGTTTTGTGCTGCCCTAGGCCTGACTAAACTTGTGCACCCCCTAATTTAAATATGACCCACCCCTTCCTGACAAGGCCACACCCTTTTCTGTTTAAGACCCGCCCTGGAATTTTTGAGTGGGGACACTAGTTCTGAGGGCCTGGGGGGCAAAGGATTCCCTTAATTTGCGTAGATTTCCTCTCACTTCCTGTTTGGCTATGGGGCAGGAAGTGAAGGGAAATCTCTGCAATGGGACAGGGATGGTAAAAAATAAACTGACAGGGGCTATAACCCATTGCTGTATCCTGGCCTAGGCCAACAAGGCCAAGGCCTAGGGCAGCACTTTGCAGGGGGGCAGCACGGACAGAGTCCCCGCCGGCTTGCGCTACACTGTTAGTGTAGCGCCAGTCTTATTGGGCGGACTGGGCTGAGAGGCGAATTAGTCTAGCGCCCCCATAAAGCGGCCGCACTTCTTCTGGTATGCAGGCGGCCGGCATTTCGCAACTGTGGGGGGGGGGGGGTGCTGCATCTAATTTTGACTGTCCTATCATCCTGGATCACAAACCTTCCTCACTCTGCTGCACCATTGGCATGGTTATATCTTCTTAGTCCTCTCCATCTTATTTTTTATTTCTTTTTTGGATAGAGTAAGGGAGGGTTATAGCAGTAGTGTATTTAGGTTTTGTGCTGCCCTAGGCCTGACTAAACTCGTGCACCCCCTAATTTACATATGACCCACCCCTTCCTGTCAAGGCCACACCCTTTTCTGTTTAAGACCCGCCCTGGAATTTTCGAGTGGGGACACTAGTTCTGAGGGCCTGGGGGGCAAAGGATTCCCTTAATTTGCATAGATTTCCTCTCACTTCCTGTTTGGCTATGGGGCAGGAAGTGAAGGGAAATCTCTGCAATGGGACAGGGATGGTAAAAAATAAACTGACAGGGGCTATAACCCTCCCTTACTCTATCCAAAAAAAAAAAAAAAAGATGGAGAGGACTAAGAAGATATAACCATGCCAATGAGACTAATTCGCCTCTCAGCCCAGTCCGCCCAATAAGACTGGCACTATACTAACAGTGTAGCGCAAGCCGGCGGGGACTCTGTCCGTGCTGCCCCCCTGCAAAGTGCTGCCCTAGGCCTGGGCCTGGTTGGCCTAGGCCAGGATACAGCGTTGCGGGCATTAGTCCTTTGTTTTTCCCAGCCAGACAGCAGACACAGAGAGGATGCAGCCTGCCACCTGCCCTGCACTAATGGTCACGGTGCAATTCTACATCCTCCTATGGTGATAAGGCTGTGTACAAAGCGCTTTTCGTGACGGACACATGTGAGTGCAAATTTTTTTATCACATTGGTGCATGGTTTGGAGCTAAATATATGGATTGCTGGTGGTCTTCTTCAAAATGGCATATAGAGCAAACATTGTTAAAGTTACTAAACCCAGGACCCTGCATTCATTATATTTGGTCACAGTACTCAGAACATGGCAATACAATTATTTTAGTAAATATAAACTGCTAAATACCTTTTCTCATCAGCAGTATATAGCAGTCTTGTGATTTCTATCAGTTCCTGGTAAAGCTTGTAGGAGGAGTTTTTATACTGCACTGAACTTTCCAATGAGGCTGCAGGACCCCTGACCCTCTGTCTGGTCATGTCTGGAGAGTGCTGATCACATGCACTCGCCCAAAAAAAGAAAAATCTCTCTAGCAATACACACCAAACTAAGCATGTGCAGCCTGACTCCAAAGGATCTGTCCTATCTGGACATGTTTTGGAGTCAGTGGAAGAAGGGGAGGATCTGTGCATACAGGATCACACAGCCGTTTTACACAATGCAGAGGATTAACCCCTTAGGTTCCACAGTGAGTATAACAAGCATGCTTTACTGCATATACAGACTTATTATACTGTTGTGGGTTTAGTAACACTATGGGGTTTATTTACTAAAGCTAGAGAGTGCAAAATTAGTCACACTTCTGCAGAGAAACAAATCAGCTTCTCACCTCAACTTGTTCAATTAAGCTTTGGCAATAAAACCTGGAAGCTGATTGGTTTCTATGCAGAAGTGTGACTGATTTTGCTCTCCAGCTTCAGTAAATAAACCCCAAAGTGTTTTTTGTTACTGGTAGAAAGAGAATGAAAGCTTAGGAACCTGGCAGATATTATAATGCTTTTCAACTCAATAAGTGCTAAATCTAATACTAAATTTTTACTTTCTTCTTTTGTACAAAGCATAACATTTTTTCCCCCCAGATTTTTCAATCATTACTGTTTTTATAGCAATACATGCCATTAGGAAACTGAAACGTGGAAATCACATCTCCCCGTGGTCGTAATAGTCAGCCGTTTTTATAACAACAACCACCTATTGACTAATTTAGTCCACATTTGTACTGAATAGTGTCATTTGTCAGCAAAGATGTAGAATCCCACATATCCAGGGAAATGTGAGAAACCGGGGTTTAATAAACCATCTTAACTGCTCTTAGCCTTCTCTCAGGTCATTCCAGTCATTTTGTAAGAGTAGTTATGGCTGGGAAAAAAACAAACATGTGGGTGGACAGAATAAAATGATTGTTTGTAATCTTATATGCAATAACTGAGAACACTTCGGACCTGATGTACCAAGCTGCAGTTATGCATACTGAAGGAAAAAAGTGGCATTTCAAGTGTTAAGCCCTGTACACACGATCGGATAACCTATGGATTTTCGTCCGATGGATTTGTCCATCGGAAATCCGATGAAACTGTTTTTCATCAGTCTTGCCCACACACCATCAGTCAAAAAACCGACCGTTCCAAACGCGGTGACGTAAAACACTCCGATGAGCCGAGAAAAATGAAGTTTAATGCGTCTGAGCATGCGTTGACTTGATTCTGAGCATGCGTGGGTTTTTGATCCGATGGACTTGCCCATAGACGATCGGAGTTTTCGATCGGTTTTTTATCCATCGGAAAAATTTAAAACATGTTCTATTTTTTAAAACCAATGGAAAAAAGACCGATGGGTCCCATACACGATCGGTTGGTCTGATGAAAACCATCCATTGAACGGTTTTCATCAGTCAAACCGATCGTGTGTACAGGGCTTTATTGTAATATGTGATAATAACACTTGATTATTCACAGTGGTAAAAAGTTTTAAGTATTATTAACATCTAAAGTTGTTTCCATACGATGATAATATCTGATCTGCACAGCTTCTTCATACAGTGAAAAATCCCATTTCATGTGTTAATAGAACTTTAGTTACAATCAAGAGAAAAATTTGTGATGCCTGGTCTAATGCCCTGTACACACAATAGGAATTTCCAATGAAAAAAGTCAGACGGAGTCCGTTGGGGTTTTTTCATCGAAAATTCCGACCGTGTGTGGGCCCCATCGGAGAAATTCAGATGAATTCCATCTGAATTTTCAAATAGAACATGTTCTATTTTTTCCAATGAAATTCCATTGGAATTCCGATGGAAGTTTGATCCGAAAAAGGTTTGATCGTGTGTACGGGGCATAACAGTGCTCTTGGCATATTTCACATGTCCATGAAGGATGCCAATCTGGATTGAGTTACCAGCCCACCAAAAAATCTCAGAATGAGCTAATTTATCAGCCAAACATATATAATTGATGTTTCAGAACATTACAGGGCTCCTTCATTAGGCAACAGTGACATAATCAGGAATCCTGCAATGCACTATACACTTCTCTTTAGGGATGAGCTTCGAGTTCGAGTCGAACTCATGTTCGACTCGAACATTGCCTGTTCGCCCGTTCGCCGAACAGCGAACAAATTGGGGTGTTCGCGGCAAATTCGAAAAATCTATGGGAGAAATCTAAAGTGCTAATTATAAAGGCTTATATGCAAGTTATTGTCCTAAAAAGTGTTTGGGGACCCGGGTCCTGCCCCAGGGGACATGTATCAATGCAAAAAGAAGTTTTAAAAACGGCCGTTTTTTCGGGAGCAGTGATTTTAATAATGCTTAAAATGAAAAAATAAAAGTGAAATATTCCTTTAAATTTCGTACCTGGGGGGTGTGTATGATATGCATGTAAAGTGGCGCATGTTTCCCGTGCTTAGAACTGTCCCTGCAAAAAGTGTCATTTTTGAAAGAAAAAAATGCATTTAAAACTGACTCGCGGCTATTAATGAATTGTCGGCTCCCGGCAATACATACAAAAGTCATTGATAAAAAAAAAAAAAAAAGCGTGGGGGTTCCCCAGAATTCAATTACCAGGCCCTTCAGGTCTGGAATGGATATTAAGGGGAACCCCGCCGCAAATAAAAAAAAATTGACGTGGGGTTCCCCCAAATATCCATTCCAGGCCCTTCAGATCTGGCATGGATTTTAAGGGGAACTCCACCCCAAATTTAAAAAAAAATGGCGTGGAGTCCCCCTAAAAATCCATACCAGACCCCCTTATCCGAGCATGCAACCTGGCCGGCCGCAGGGGAAAAGGGGGGGACGAGAGAGCGGCCCCCCTCCCTCCTGAACCGTACCAAGCCACATGCCCTCAACATGGGGAGGATGTCCCCATGTTGATGGGGACAAGGGCCTCATCCCCACAACCCTTGCCCGGTGGTTGTGGGGGTCTGCGGGCGGGGGGCTTATCGGAATCTGGAAGACCCCTTTAACAAAGAGGACCCCCAGATCCCGGCCCCCCCCCTATGTGAATTGGTAAGGGGTACATTGTACCCCTACCATTTCACGAAGAAAGCGTAAAAAAATGTTTAAAAAAACACACAAACTCCTTGAAAAAGTCCTTTATTTAAAAAAAAAAAAAAAAAACATTCCAGCGCTGAAATCCAGTGTCCCGCGGCGATCCCGATGTCCAGCGCTGTCCGTCATTGGTTGTGCCTGAGCGGACCTGATGGGGAACTCCCTCTCAGTATTTTAAATGTATAGACCCGCCCCTTCTAAAGTTCCCCATCAGGTCCGCTCAGCGGACCAGATGCGGAACATGAGAAGGGGCGGGTCTATACATGTATTACCAAAGTGAGAGCAGTTCCCCATCAGGTCCGCCTCCTCGGTATGTCAGACCCGCCTACGTCATTGGCTTGAGCGGGGAACTTCCTTCACTATGTAAATTTAAATTTACATAGTGAAGGAAGTTCCCCGCTCAAGCCAATGACGTAGGCGGGTCTGACATACCGAGGGGGCGGACCTGATGGGGAACTGCTCTCACTTTGGTAATACATGTATAGACCCGCCCCTTCTCATGTTCCGCATCTCGTCCGCTGAGCGGACCTGATGGGGAACTTTAGAAGGGGCGGGTCTATACATTTAAAATACTGAGAGGGAGTTCCCCATCAGGTCCGCTCAGGCACAACCAATGAAGGACAGCGCTGGACATCGGGATCGCCGCGGGACACTGGATTTCACCGCTGGAATGTTTATTTATTTATTTTTTTAAATAAAGGACTTTTTCAAGGTGTTTGTGTGTTTTTTTTAACATTTTTTTTACGCTTTCTTCGTGAAATGGTAGGGGTACAGTGTACCCCTTACCAATTCACATAGGGGGGGGCGGGATCTGGGGGTCCCCTTTGTTAAAGGGGTCTTCCAGATTCCGATAAGCCCCCCGCCCGCAGACCCCCACAACCACCGGGCAAGGGTTGTGGGGATGAGGCCCTTGTCCCCATCAACATGGGGACATCCTCCCCATGCTGAGGGCATGTGGCTTGGTACGGTTCAGGAGGGAGGGGGGGCCGCTCTCTCGTCCCCCCCTTTTCCCCTGCGGCCGGCCAGGTTGCGTGCTCGGATAAGGGGTCTGGTATGGATTTTTAGGGGGACTCCACGCCATTTTTTTTTTAAACTTGGGGTGGAGTTCCCCTTAAAATCCATGCCAGATCTGAAGGGCCTGGTAATTGAATTCTGGGGAACCCCCACGCTTTTTTTTTTTTTTTTCTCAATGACTTTTGTATGTATTGCCGGGAGCCGACAATTCATTAATAGCCGCGAGTCAGTTTTAAATGCATTTTTTTTCTTTCAAAAATGACATTTTTTGCAGGGACAGTTCTAAGCACGGGAAACATGCGCCACTTCACATGCATATCATACACACCCCCCAGGTACGAAATTTAAAGGAATATTTCACTTTTATTTTTTCATTTTAAGCATTATTAAAATCACTGCTCCCGAAAAAACGGCCGTTTTTAAAACTTCTTTTTGCATTGATACATGTCCCCTGGGGCAGGACCCAGGTCCCCAAACACTTTTTAGGACAATAACTTGCATATTAGCCTTTATAATTAACACTTTAGATTTCGAACGTTCGAGTCCATTGTATTTAATAGGGTTCTAAAGTTTACACGAACATTTTGTCTGTTCGCAGGTTCTGGTGCGAACCGAACAGGGGGGTGTTCGGCTCATCCCTGCTTCTCTTCTCTTGGTTTGACTATGAAATGTGCTCATTCTAAGCATTCTGGTGTGTTGGTAACTATATCCAGGTTGCTTTTTATACGCCCGTGCCATCCATTGTTTTGTACCAAGCACCCTCTGGATGCTTAAATACAGTGCCAATATATAAGCAAAAGAGTAATTTAAGTTTGAATTTCTGAACTCCTGACAGACCCTTGCATCTTTCATCCAGTGCTGCACTGACGTTTCTGGATTCTGAGTCATGGGGAAAGCAAAAAAATTGTCAAAGGATCTGCAGGAAAAGGTAGTTGAACTGTATAAAACAGGAAAGGGATATAAAAAGATATCCAATGAATTGAAAATGGCAGTCAGCAGTTTTAAAACTCTAATCAAGAAGTGAAAAATGAGGGGTTCTGCTGAAACCAAACCACCGTCAGGTAGACCAACTAAAATTTCAGCCACAACTGCCAGGAAAATAGTTTGGGATGCAAAGAAAAACCCACAAATAACTTCAGGTGAAATACAGGACTCTCTGGGGCTGATTTAAGAAAATGTTGCCGCATTTGCGTGGGCAGGAATAATTATTGCGACATGGCGCATGCTGTCGACTTGCGCCGAATTTGCAGAATCGTTGCGCGTACGGGCGCACACACATTCTTAAATATGAAATAGACAGGCACTTGCTCATTGTAATGCTAAACATGTTAATGAGCTTTTCATTATCACATGGAGAATATTGCTTCCACTTTTATTCCTTTCATTCATTTCTTTTTGAAACAACTCAATATTTATTCTAGAGATCTTCCTCCTATCAACAACTGTGCAGATGTTTACTGGACTTGTAATTGTGCATTTTATGGTGATAGTCTATAATCATTGCTGGAGCCAAAACTTCCATGAAAACATCTTCTCATTACATGTCTGTGTATTGTGCATTCTGGACAATTTTTTCCCCATACACTGTGCAATCAGAGTGCAATCACGGCGCTTCCTATGTAAATATGGTTTGGTGCATATAAGTGCACCATAATTTTTGATAAATGTTTGGAGTCCCATTTTTTGTGCAATTGATCCAAGGCGCAGGTCTTTAGTACAGTAGATCACCCCCTCTGAAAACATGTTGTGTGGCTGTTTCAAAATGCACAATAGAGGAGGCACTTAAAGAAAGATGGGCTGCATGGTCGAGTCGCCAGAAGAAAGCCATTACTACACAAATGCCACAAAGTATCCAGCTTACAATACACCAAACAGCACAGAGACGAGCCTCAAAGCTTCTGGCACAAAGTCATTTTGGGTGATGAGACCAAAATTTAGCTTTTTGGCCACAACCATAAACGCGTCATTTGGAGAGGAGTCAGCAAGGCCTATGATGAAAGGTACACCATTCCTTCTGTGAAACACAGAGGTGGATCGCTGATGTTTTGGGGATGTGTGAGCTACAAAGGCACAGGAAATTTGGTCAAAATTGTTGGCAAGATGAATGCAGTATGTTATCAAAAAATACTGGAGGAACATTTGCATTCATCAGCCAGGAAGCTGCCCATGGGACATACTTGGACATTCCAACATGACAATGATCCGAAACACAAGGCCAAGTCGACCTGTCATTGGCTACAGCAGAATAAAGTGAAGGTTCTGGAGTGGCCATTTCAGTCTCTGACCTCAATATCATTGGACCACTCTGGGGAGATCTCAAACGTGCAGTTCATGCAAGACAGCCCAATAATTTTCAGGAACTGGAGGCTTTTTGTCAAGAGGAATGGGCAGCTTTACCATCTGAGAAGATAAAGAGCCTCTTCCCCAAATTCCACAAAAGACTTTATGCTGTCATTGATGTTAAAGGGGGCAATACACGGTATTAACCACTTAACGACCGCTCACTGTATATATACGTCGGCAGAATGGCACCGACAGGCACAATCACGTAGAGTGTACGTGATTGCCTTTGTACAGTTGGGGGGTCCAATCGGACCCCCCTCCTATACAGTGAGCGGTGGCTAAGTGTCCGGGAGCGTTCCGGGATGAGGGGGCAGCCATTCGTTTCTGGCCACCCCCTCGCGATCGCTCCCGGCAAATGGAAATGCCCCCTCTGTCTGTGTCAGACAGAGGGAGCAGGAGGAAGTGATGTCATCTCTGGTGCGGCGCTCACATATACCGAGCGCCGTACAAGAGAAGACATCAGGTCAGTGCACACAACACTACACTGACACCAGGACACATAGGGACATAAATCGCCCCCCCAGGCCCCCCCAGACACCCCAGATCACCCCCCAAATAACCCCCCCAGCCCCCAGTCACAGTGTCACTGATTGCAGTGACCATTTATTTAGTGATCACTGCAATCAGTGACATTTGTGACTGTAAAAGTGTCACCAAAGTTTAGTCTTAGGTCCAGTGTAGCCCCCTAACCCCCCCTAATAAAGGTTTAACCCCCTGATGACCCCCCAGATAACCCTTTCACCCCCTATCACCACTGTCGCTAAGCGATCATTTTTCTGATCGCTGTCTTAGCGTCAGTGATGCCGATCGGCAGCCAGTAATTTTTTTTAGGTTCGCCGCATGTTTTTATCGCGTCAGGTACCCCAATATATTATCTAATAAAGGTTTAACCCCCTTGATCGCCCCCCAGGTAACCCTTTCACCCCCTATCACCACTGTCACTAAGCGATCATTTTTCTAAACGCTGTCTTAGTGTCTGTGATGCAGATCGGTAGCCAGTAATTTTTTTTAGGTTCGCCGCATGTTTTTATAGCGTCAGGTACCCCAATATATTATCTAATAAAGGTTTAACCCCCTTGATCGCCCCCCAGGTAACCCTTTCACCCCCATCACCACTGTCACTAAGCGATCGTTTTTCTAAACGCTGTCTTAGTGTCGGTGATGCAGATCGGTAGCTGGTAATTTTTTTTAGGTTCGCCGCAGGTTTTTATAGCGTCAGGTACCCCCATATATTATCTAATAAAGGTTTTAACCCCCTGATTGCCCCTAGTTAACCCTTTCACCAGTGATCACCATATAAGTGTTACGGGTGACGCTGGTTAGTTAGTTTGCTTTTTATAGTGTCAGGGCACCCGCCGTGTATATAACCCAATAAAGGTTTAACCCCCTGATCGCCCGGCGGGTGATATCAATTAGGTTTTAGCGTCAGAGAGGGTCTGCGTCACACCCCAGGCAGCGTCAGGTTAGTGCCAGTAACGCTAACACCCACGCGTGAAGCATACACCCCCCTTAGTGGTATAGTATCTGAACAGATCAATATCTGATCTGATCAGATCTATACTAGCGTCCCCAGAAGTTTAGAGTTCCCAAAAACGCAGTGTTAGCGGGATCAGCCCAGATACCTGCTGGCACCTGCGTTTTGCCCCTCCGTCCAGCCCAGGCCACCCAAGTGCAGTATCGATCGATCACTGTCACTTACAAAACAAAAACACACATAACTGCAGCGTTCGCAGAGACAGGCCTGATCCCTGCGACTCCAGTGCTGTAGGAGGTGATTTCACCACCACAGTTAAAAAAAAAAAGCAAATATGCCGAAGCATTGGGGCAGCAGGGGCGGAGGAGCGATTTTGCTCCTAATGCCGCGTACATACGGTCGAAATTCCGACGGAGGCTTGCCCGTGGAAAAGTCCGACCATGTGTGTGCGGCATAACTTTTTTGCGGGAGGATGCCCCCATGCTTCGGCATATATAAATGGTGCGTGTATGCCCATCATTGGAAGTGGGTGGATGAAGGGCGGTATTCTAATGGTGGGCATACCCACCGATCAATCTCTTTTTTCGTTCAGCCAACTGGCTGCATGAAAAAAAAAGATTACAATACATGTCCAACAAGGACCAGCAACGTACTGGTATGTTGCTGGACTTTGAATGTTTATACCAGAATGATGCCTGCGGGTTTAGGTATCATCTTGGTATCATTCTTTTCAGCCTGCGGCCGGCTTTCATGTAAAAGCAATCCTAGCGGCTAATTAGCCTCTGGACTGCTTTTACAAGCAGTGGGAGGGAATGCCCCCCCCGGATATAAAAAGCGCCATTGGGAAATTGGGAAAGCATTTTATCACACCGATCTTGGTGTGGTCAGATGCTTTGAGGGCAGAGGAAAAATCTAGGGACTAGAAGACCCCAGTTTTTTTCAAAAAAAGAGTACCTGTCACTACCTATTGCTATCATAGGGGATATTTACATTCCCTGAGATAACAATAAAAATGATAAAAAAAAAAAAATACTTGGAAGGAACAATTTAAAAATAAAATAAAAAAGCAAAATTAATAATAAAAAAAAAAGAAAAAAAAAAAAAAGCACCCCTGTCCTGCCCTGCTCTTGCCCAATGGCGAACGCAAGCGTCGGTCTGGCGTCATATGTAAACAGCAATTGCACCATGCATGTGAGGTATCACCGCGAAGGTCAGATCGAGGGCAATCATTTTTGCAGTAGACCTCCTCTGTAAATCTACTGGGGGAACCTGTAAAGGCTTTTAAAGGCTTTCAAAAATGTATGTAGTTTGTCGCCAATGCGCGTTTGTGTGAAATTTTAAAGCATATCGTGTTTGGTATCTATGTACTCGGCCTAAGATCATCTTTTTTATTTCATCAAACATTTGGGCAATATAGTGTGTTTTAGTGCATTAAAATTAAAAAAGTGTATTTTTTAACCCAAAAAATGCGTTTGAAAAATCGCTGCGCAAATACTGTGTAGAAAAAAAAAATGCAACACCCACCATTTTAATCTGTAGGGCCTTTGCTTTAAAAATATATATAATGTTTGGGGGTTCAACATAATTTTCTTGCAAAAAAAAAAATGTTTTCATGTAAACAAAAAGTGTCAAAAAGGGCTTTGTCTTCAAGTGGTTAGAAGAGTGGATGTAAGGTTCCTAATGTTGTGTATAAAATGCCAGAACAGTTCAAAACCCCCCCAAATGACCCCATTTTGGAAAGTAGACACCCCAAGCTATATACTGAGAGGCATGTCGAGTCCATGGAATATTTTATATGTTGACACAAGTTGCGGAAAAACTACAATTTTTTTTTTTTTTTTTGCACAAAGTTGTCACTAAATGATATATTGCTCAAACATGTCATGGGCATATGTGGAATTACACCCCAAAATACATTCTGTTGCTTCTCCTGAGTACGGGGATACCACATGTGTGAGACTTTTTGGGAGCCTAGCCACGTACGGGACCCTAAAAACCAAGCACCGCCTTCAGGCTTTCTAAGGGTGTAAATTTTTGATTTCACTTCTCACTGCCTATCACAGTTTCGGAGGCCATGGAATGCCCAGATAGCACAAAACCCCCCCAAATGACCCCATTTTGGAAAGTAGACACCCCAAGCTATTTGCTGAGAGGTATTGTGAGTATTTTGCAGATCTCGCTTTTTGTCACAAAGTTTTGAAAATTGAAAAAAAAAAATATATATATATATTTTCTTTCTTCATTTTCAAAAACAAATTAGAGCTGTAAAATACTCGCCATGCCTCTCAGCAAATAGCTTGGGGTGTCTATATTCCAAAATTGGGTCATTTGGGGGGGTTTTGTGCGATTTTGGCATTTTATGGCCTTCGAAACTGTGATAGGTAGTGAGGAGTGAAATCAAAAATTTGTGCCTATAAATCCTGAAGGCGGTGCTTGGTTTTCGGGGTCCCGTACGCGGCTAGGCTCCTAAAAAGTCCCACACATGTGGTATCCCCGTACTCAGGAGAAGCAGAAAAATGTATTTTGGGGTGTAATTCCACATATAACCATGGCATGTGTGAGCAATATATCATTTAGTGACAACTTTTTGTATTTTTTTTTTTTTGTCATTATTCAATCACTTGGGACAAAAAAATATATATTCAATGGGCTCAACAGGCCTCTCAGCAATTTCCTTGGGGTGTCTACTTTCTAAAATGGGGTCATTTGGGGGGGTTTTGTGCTATTTTGGCATTTTATGGCCTTCGAAACTGTGATAGGTAGTGAGGAGTGAAATCAAAAATTTGCGCCCTTAGAAATCCTGAAGGCGGTGCTTGGTTTCCGGGGTCCCGTACGCGGCTAGGCTCCCAAAAAGTCCCACACATGTGGTATCCCCGTACTCAGGAGAAGCAGCAAAATGTATTTGGGGTGAAATTCCACATATAACCATGGCATGTGTGAGCAATATATCATTTAGTGACAACTTTTTGTAATTTTTTTTTTTTAGTCATTATTCAATCACTTGGGACAAAAAAAAAAATCAATGGGCTCAACATGCCTCTCAGCAATTTCCTTGGGGTGTCTACTTTCCAAAATGGGGTCATTTGGGGGGGTTTTGTACTGCCCTGTCATTTTAGCACGTCAAGAAATGAGATAGGCAGTCATAAATTTAAAGCTGTGTAAATTTCAGAAAATGTACCCTAGTTTGTAAACTCTATAACTTTTGCGCAAACCAATAAATATACGCTTATTGACATTTGTTTTACTAAAAACATGTGGCTGAATACATTTTGGCCTAAATGTATGACTACAATTGAGTTTATTCGATTTTTCTTATAACAAAAAGTAGAAAATATCATTTTTTTTCAAAATTTTCGGTCTTTTTCCGTTTATATCGCAAAAAATAAAAATCGCAGAGGCAATCAAATACCATTAAAGAAAGCTCTATTTGTGGGAAGAAAAGGACGCAAATTTCGTTTGGGTACAACATTGCATGTCCGCACAATTTACAGTTAAAGCTGCGCAGTGCAAAATTCTGAATTCACCTCTGGTCCTTTAGCTACCAAATGGTCCGGGGCTTAAGTGGTTAAGAACTGGGGTATGTAAACTTATGATCAGGGTCATTTGGGTAGTTTCTGTTTTCATTATGATTTAAAAAGAGTAAACACAGTTGATTCATAATAAATGGTTTCAGCCAAACACTAACCATGAGTGAAAGAAAAGTTTGTGTGTTATCATATTCTCTGAAAAATGGCCAAGAAATCATAAATTCTGCCAGGGTATGTAAACTTATGAGCACAGCTGTAAGTATAACATGTTTGTTATTTTTAAAGAAAAAAAACAAGACTTTACAATCATTTTAAGGGGTTAAACTAAGAAGACATGTTTTGTGTTCTCCTTTGCCTAACACAGGTACTGCACAAGTTGCATCCTTGTAACTCCTTGCACTCAGACTACTGACAATCCTGACAGATTTTGCTTAGTAAGGCTGGGCTCACACTGGTGCGAACACAAACATTGCATGTGATTCGCACCGCATTGCTGTGCAGATCACATGCGATGTCTGTGCGATGAAATTGCATTGCATTTGCAACAAAATGGTGCAGGACCCTTTTTTGGTCCGCACTGGAATCGGATCACATGGGTGTGCACACCTATGTGATCCGATTCCTGTACTATTTGACATTTCACACTGCGTTCTGCAAACCGATCTGGGGGTGTCATTAACTTTCTATTGACACCCACAGCGGTTTGCATAGGGCACTGCCTGCAAGAGACATGCGATGCGGGAACCCACACAGGAATAGCGTTGGTTCCCGCATCGCATATGTGTTCATCTACCCTAAACATGCAGGTAAATCTGCTTGAACTTGGCTCCAAGTTGTGACTTGAAGATTACACAGGGCTGAGGGCTCTCTCCCTATTCCCATGTGATACCCTGGGTGGCCCAGCCAACAAACACTAGCTTTGTAATGTCAAATAAATGGGAGTGTCGCATGATTCCCATATGAATGGTATGTTTCTTAGCAGCTAAAGGAATTGTGAAGAAGTGAAGATATTGGCTAATGGTGGGGTTACCATTAAAGTGAACTGATTGTGTCGCTCAACATGGACAGAGCACAGGGTTGAGAACTTCTTTAGATTCTAGACAATGTTTTTGCATCTTTTCAAAAGTCAGATATTGTACCCTTTTTTCCAACCAGTCATCAGGGATGTAATGCATACAAATGGTGCAAGCCAAGTAATGTCAACAGAAAAAAATGAAGCATACAAAAATAATGTTTAGCATATGAGAGCCCTAAATCATGTAATGCCTAACAATTTTCAGAGCCCCATAGATGATTTTATTCACTTATCTCCCAATAGCTAAGAAGCACAAATAACGTTATCAAGCTGCATGCCTTCTGCGGTCCAAAAGTGTGAACTGTCCTACAAAAATGGGGACATATTTGATAAACAGGTTTTTTGATTAAGCTGAATTTTTAGTACTGTAAGTAGAATTCCTGGGAAAATCTAAATACTCTTAAATATGCAAAGAAGGAGAAAGTTAGCTAAAACATTGTTTTATTATTGCATGTGAACAGCAGTCAAAAAGAAAGCCAACGTGTTTCGTCCGTCAGGCCTTAATCTAACTAGCCATGATTAGGCCTGATGGCCAAAGCGCGTAAGTTTTCTTTTTGACTGCTTTTCACATGCAATAATAAAGCAATGTTTTAGCTTACTTTCATAGCACCAGCCTTTCTAGTTTTTTGAATGGACTATATGGAGGTTTACAGAGACTTCATAGGCTGAGTGCTGTGTTCTTGAGGCTTACCAGGCATTGCACAGGAGGTAGTAGCTCGGATGCACCTGTTCCAGTACTCTTAAAAATGCCCTCTTCCCCATACCTATTCTGACTAACCTGTGTATACTTACCTATTTTCTGGAAGCTCTGGTCTGGTCAAATGATCTGCCTTCCCACTGTCAGCCTGCAGGGCTGCACAGAACAGGAGAGAGTGCCAACAATGGATGGGCCATGGGCGCCTATGGGTGATGTCACCTCTCTCAGGCATTACCAGCCATTGCCAAGCTTTCTCTCAACTCCCCTGCAGCTGACGCAGACTGACTCGGAGGAGATCATGTGAACGCACCAGAGTGACCTAAAATAGGTAAGTATATACATTTTTAAGACAATGGTGTCGGATTACATGATCATTTGGTAGGGATCTAAACAGACATATTAATGGGCCTCCTCACAATTGATGCCCTTCTCATTAGAGACCAAATTCTATAATGTGAACCTAGAACGTTAGCACCCATATATTTTTTTTTTTAAATAGTAATTCTTTACAAATGATTAAGTCTTGAAATCCCTAATAGGAAATAGTGCACATGTTTTTTGTATCCCCTAACACAGGGGTCACCAAACTGTGGCCCGAGGGCCAGATGTGGCCCTTTGCTAGCCTTTATCCGGCCCTTGGGGCACTTTTTGTCCCACTGATACCAACAACTGAGCACTATTACTTCCACCAATACCAATGATGGAATACTATTCCTGCTACAAATTAGGGGCACTACCCCTCCTCTTATTGACCACCAACCCTGAGGCCATATTTATTCTCACTGATGCCGGGCTCAGGACATTTTCTGCCCCCTGCTGGGCACAATCCGGCCCTCCTAAAGTCTGAAGGACAATAAACTGGCCCTTTGTTTTTAAAAGTTTGGAGACCCCTGCCCTAACATATTAATTTGTTATAAAACATTATACAATTTATTCTTCACTTGTCCTTTGTTTGAAGCACCTATTTTTGCCTGAGCTGTACTCTGTAGCCCTCTCACAGCAGTTTGGCTATTGATTTCTCTAAATGGCCCACGCAAAAGCTGTTGGACAGCTCCTGCCTGAGTAAACTGGACATGAAGCCAGCATCACTGCCTGGGAAGCCTGCCAAGGTGAGCGTTGATACATTTTCTTACTATATTGTACCAGTATGGAATGCAAGGAAATCAAAAATATGATATATAAAAGTAGGAACATATTGTTTAAAGCATGACTCCATGTATTTGAAAAAATTGACATTATAGGACAAGGCACTATAATCATACATTTTGTAAACGATTTTTATCACCCAACCTATTTTCTGTCTGTTCAGGTCCTTCAATCAGCTATTGTATGCAAAGGGCTAGCTTCAGATTATACTTTTTGCCTTGCTAGTCTGCATACAACAATCTTCATTATTTGCTGACTTTGGAATATTCAAGGCAAGTATACATGACTGGTCCATGCCAGAACCTTTTACCCACACACAACTAAACCTTAAATACCCACACCCCCTTCTAAACCCCTAGTAGAATAAAAAACTATACTAAATAGCCACAATTTGAAACTCATTCTATGATGATGTGACCTTTTTCATCCTAAGGGCCCATGCACACAGGATGTTTTTACAGCTGCTGTTAGGGGCATTTGACATTTTGTTTAACTGCCTCTAAAAGTCCCTCCATGTTAGCCTATGTGTCCATGCACACATAAACTGTCAGAGGCGTTTGGAGGGATAAGCGTTTAGTGGCAGTAAAAAAAACAGCCAGCATGTGCTACCAGGAGCAGTAAAAACGAAAAACGCCCAACAACTGCAAAAAAAACGCGTATTATATGCGGAACACATGGAGAATAGTGGAGCGACGCTGATGTCACATCCAGCCCCTTACCCACACCACAATCGAGGCTTGGATTGCTGGATAGACTTAGTGCCAACGGGACCCCTAAATGTGAGCGCATACATATTTTATGTTTTCAAGTCTAATAAACTTTTGGAATATTGCACAATGATGGCAATTTATTTTGCATGAGTACATGAGAGGGGGTCTGGTGAAGGTATATGGAGGAATATCGCTGTATCTTATGGTGTATCTTCAGAATAACCCATACAGAGAATTGAAAGACCCATGATCATGCTCATAATATACCGCTATTTGGTGAGTGCAAATTTTGGAAGGTGGTTGGCGAATCAAGGTTGATCAGGTGAATTATCACTATATGATATACTACTGGCACAGAGAAACTTCTTTTAAGGACTGTTATTGGGACCATAAAAAAATAATTCCAGGCACATGTTACAGTGGTGTTGGGCTATTTAGAAATTCACTGTATATTGATTGTTTGTTGTATATTATGTTGATTGGAGCACAAAATATTTGCATATAAGTTGACAAGATTTTTCTGCCCCCTCAACCTCATGTGTGAATGATCCCTAATATTGCAGCCAAAGACATGCTGGTAGGTTAATTGGATCCTGTCCAAATTGGCCCAGTATATATATGTGTACGAATGTGTGTCCCAAGCACGTTGAGATCCTACGGGGAAAATGACTGCACCAGTCAGACAGACACTGGCTGCAAAAAAGCGCCTTGAGGTGATTCAGTTCGCATTTGTAGCGCTATACAAGTTACTCATTCATTCATTCATTCAGCCAGTCAGTGTCTAAAATCACCACCACACCAGTTACAGTACCACCAGCCCAGTGTAGCTAGAATCAGTGTTTTTGATAGTCACCCCACCAGGGCCAGCGCAACCAGCAACAGTTTTCCTGATCACCCTTCAAGTATGGTATGGATTTTAAGGGGAACCCCACACCAAAATTGTGCCTCTTCCCGACAACCCTGGAGAGTGGTTGGCGAGGTCTTCGGGCAGTAGGCTTATGAGAATCTGGAAACCCCCTTTAACAAGGGGGCCACCAGATCCTGTGCTCCCCCCTATGTGAATGGGTATCGGGTAATTTTTCCCCTACCCATTCACCAAAAAAAGGGTCAAAAAGTAAAAACCACAAGATACAGTTTTTGACAATTCCTTTATTAAAAAAAGAAAAAAGTCCCCAGTGATGTAAATCTACCGTCAATCACGGACCCCAATTTTTTTTTTTTTTTAAAAAGC
This sequence comes from Rana muscosa, assembly GCA_029206835.1. Taxonomy (NCBI): domain Eukaryota; kingdom Metazoa; phylum Chordata; class Amphibia; order Anura; family Ranidae; genus Rana; species Rana muscosa. The sequence continues at coordinate 184,337,723 of CM055121.1, forward strand.
TGTCTTTTTGCTTTGACAGCTCTTATATAGGCAAGGGCGGGTCCCCCTCTGATGTAACCGGATGACCCCACCCCTCTGACATCACATGATGTCAGAAGGAGGCGGGGTCACTTGGTTACATCACTGGGAGGCCCTGCCCTTGCCTATATAACAGCTGTCAAAGCCAAGAGACAGCAGTCGCCAGGAGGCCTCCCATGGAGGCAGAGCTTTTTTTTTAAATTATATATTTGGTTTCAGCGTGATTGAAGATGGATATACATCGTGGGACACATATTTTTTTTCTTTTTTAATAAAGGAATTGTCAAAAACTGTCTCTTGTGGTTTTTTCTTTTTGAAACTTTTTTTGGTGAATGGGTAGGGGTACAATGTACCCGATACCCATTTACATAGGGGAGGTCCAGGATCTGGGGGCCCCCTTATCAAAGGGGGCTTCCAGATTCTGATAAGCACCCCCCCCTTGCAGACCCGACAACCACCAGTTAGGGTTGTCGGGAGGAGGCCCTTGCCCCCATCACCATGCTTTGGGGGCGCTCGCTCACCCCCTCCCGTCTCTGGCCTGCCAGGCTGCATGTTTGGATAAGGGTCTGGTATGGATTTTGGAGGGGACCTCACAACAATTTTCTTTTACATTTTGGCGTGGAGTTCCCATTAAAATCTATGCCAGACCCAAGGGGTCTGGTATGGATTTTGGGGGGGACCCACGCTGTTTGTTTGCTTAATTCTGTCATAGGGTTCCCCTTAACCACTTTAATACACTGTATTAAATACTCTGCACTGCACTATATACCCTGCACTGTATTATATATACTACACTGACTGCACTATTCTCCACTGTATTATATATACTGCAATGACTGCACTATATACTCTGCAATGTATTATATATACTATACTGATGGCACTACATACCCTGCATTGTATTATATATACTACACGGACTGCACTATATACCTTCCGCTGTATTATATATACTACACGGATTGTACTATATAATCTGCACTGTATTATATATACTACACAGACTGCACTATATATTCTGCACTGTATTATATATACTACACGGACTGCACTATATACACTCCACTGTATTATATATACTATACTGATGGCACTACATACCCTACACTGTATTATATATACACTACACGGACTATACTATATACCCTCCACTGAATTATATATACTACACTGACTGCACTATATACTCTGCACTGTATTATATATACTACACAGATTGCACTATATATTCTGCAATGTATTATATGTACTACACGGACTGCACTATATACTCTGCACTGTATTATATATACTACACTGACTGCACTATATACTCTGAACTGTATTATATATACTACACTGACTGCACTATACACTAACTACCTCCCTAATCTCTTTTCATTCACTATATACGGTTGCCGTGTTAGCAGCAGCGTTATATAGTGTGGGGGATGGACTTAGACCCTGAGCCATGATTGGCCAAAGGCACCCTGCCTTTGGCCAATTATGGCTCTCACAGCACATCGTGCTGTGACATAAGAAAAATGATTCTGGACGGCTGCACTTCCAAAAATCCTTTTATTGAAGCTTCATATGACAAGTGGTAGACAGATGGAGCAGGGGACAAAGAGGTAGATTGCGTTTCACGCAAATGTTAGCGCTTAGTCATTGCATCGCACTTTGATTGGCCAAAGCATGCAGGTCAGGTGGCCAAAGCACTGCCATCTCGCAGTGCATTATGGGGCACTCCGCGGCGAACTTGCCATGAGCAACCCCATACAGTATGTTAGTTTGTTCTACGTACAAACGAACAGCTGATGTTCGAATCAAACTTATGTTCGACTTGAACATCAAGCCCATCCCTACATAAGATACAATGTCCAGTACATAATCAGTCCAAACAGTCTCACACATGTGGTATCGCCATACTCTGGAGGAGTAGCAGAATGTGTTTTGGGTTGTATTTCTACGTATGCCCATGATACAGTAGCTGACTGCGAATTGTGTCAATCTCGCTGCTTTTATCGGTGAGATTGACCACCTACGAGCCCTGTCTCAGGAGCCAGCGCCGAGCTGGCTCGCTGGGAAAGGAAAAATGTGTTGAGGCCGACATATGCCCGACTTTCAATGAACGGGTATCCAACTTGGATTCCCCCCAATACCAGGCACTGTGTTTGGTATGAATCATGAGGGGGAACTCCACGCCAAATGTTAAATAAAAAACCGGCATGGGTTCCCCTCCAGGAGCATACCAGGCCCTTAGGTCTGGTATGGATTTTAAGGGTAGCCCCTACTCAAAAAAATGGCGTGGGGGTCCCCCCAAAATCCATACCAGACCCTTAGCTGAGCATGCAGCCTGGCCAGTCAGGAAATGGGGTGGGGACGAGCGAGCGCCCCCCTCCTGAACCTTACTATGGGGTGGGTGCTTTGAGGCAGGGGGGCGCCCTGCGGCCACCCCACCCCAAAGCACCCATGTTGATTAGGACAAGGGCCTCTTCCCGACAACCCTGGCCGTTGGATGTCGGGGTCTGCGGGCGGGGAGCCTATCGGAATCTGGGAGCCCCCTTTAATAAGGGGGCCGCCAGATCCCGGCCCCCCACCCTATGTGAATGAGTATGGGGTACATCGTATCCCTACCCATTCACCTGGAGGAAAAAAGTGTCAAGAAAAAAAAACACACTACACAGGTTTTTAAAGTAATTTATTAGGCAGCTCCGGGGGGGTCTTCTTCCGACTTCAGGGGTCTTCTTCTGACTTCGGGGGTCTCTTCCAACTTCTCCGTTCTCTTCTCCCAATCTCCGGTGACGTCTCTGCGCTCTCTGGTTCTTCTCTTGCTCTCCGGTTCTTCTCGCACTCTCCGGTGCCTTTTACCTTCTGCCGGGCTCCTCCGCTATCTTCTTTCAGCTCTTTTGCTAGCGTTGGCCGGTCTTCCCCATCGTCTTCTTCCCTCTTCTCTTCTTCGATGTTGACATAATGCTCTCTTCCGCTGTAATGACGTGTGCGCGGTGCGCAACGATTTATATAGGCATGGGGCGTGGTCACCGGGTGATGTCACCCAGTGACCCTGCCCCTTATGTCGTCACCACACGAAACATGATGGGACTGTGACGTCACAAGAGGCGGGGTCACTCGGTGACCACACCCCATGCCTATATAAATCGTTGCGCACCGAGCACACGGCATTACAGTGGAAGAGAGCGTCGTGTCAACATCGAAGAAGAGAAGAGGGAAGATGACGACGGGGAAGACTGGACCAACGCTAGCAAAAGAGCTGGAAGAAGATAGCGGAGGAGCCCGACAGAAGGTGGAAGGCACCGGAGAGCGCAAGAAGAACCGGAGAGCGGTAGAAGAACCAGAGAGCGCGGAGACAACACCGGAGAGCGGGAGAAGAGAGCGGAGAAGTCAGAAGAGACCCCCGAAGTCGGAAGAAGACCCCCGAAGTTGGAAGAAGACCCCTGAGGTCGGAAGAAGACCCCCAGGGCTGCCTAATAAATGACTTTAAAATCCTGTGTAGTGTTTTTTTTTCTTGACACTTTTTTCCTCCAGGTGAATGGGTAGGGGTACGATGTACCCCATACTCATTCACATAGGGTGGGGGCCGGGGTCTGGGGGCCTCCTTATTAAAGGGGACTCCCGGATTCCGATAAGCTCCCCACCCGCAGACCCCGACATCCAACGGCCAGGGTTGTCGGGAAGAGGCCCTTGTCCTCATCAACATGGGGACAAGGTGCTTTGGGTGGGGGGGGCGCAGTGCGCCCCCTGCCCCAAAGCACCCACCCCCATGTTGAGGGCATACGGCCTGGTACGGTTCAGGAGGGGGGACGCTCGCTCGTCCCCACCCCATTTTCTGACTGGCTGGGCTGCGTGCTCGGATAAGGGTCTGGTATGGATTTTGGGGGGGAACCCCCACGCCGTTTTTTCGGCATAGGGGTTACCCTTAAAATCCATACCAGACCTAAGGGCCTGGTATGCTCCTGGAGGGGAACCCATGGTAGGGGTGCGATGTACCCCATACTCATTCACATAGGGTGGGGAGCCGGGATCTGGGGGCCCCCTTATTAAAGGGGGCTCCTGGATTCCGATAAGCTCCCCGCCCTCAGACCCTGACATCCAACAGCCAGGGTTGTCGGGAAGAGGCCCTTGTCCTCATCAACATGGGGACAAGGTGCTTTGGGTGGGGGGGCGCAGTGCGCCCCCTGCCCCAAAGCACCCACCCCCCATGTTGAGGGCATGCGGCCTAGTACGGTTCAGGAGGGGGGACGCTCGCTCGTCCCACCCCCTTTCCTGACCGGCCGGGCTGCGTGCTCGGATAAGGGTCTGGTATGGATTTTGGGGGGGACCCTCACGCCGTTTTTTCGGCGTAGGGGTTACCCTTAAAATCCATACCAGACCTAAGGGCCTGGTATGCTCCTGGAGGGGAACCCATGCCGTTTTTTTATTTAAAATTTGGCGTAGAGTTCCCCCTCATGATTCATACCAAACACAGTGCCTGGTAATGGTGGGAATTCAAGTGGGATCCCCGTCGCCTCCTTCTAACGCTCGCTGTAATGTGTTTTTCCTATTGCAGCAAGCACGAGATGTACAGTACCCTGTTGCCGAGAACCAGCGCAATGGGATCGCGCTGGAAACACATTCTCGCAGGCAGGTACTGTATGTGTAAGAAATACCTTAATAAATTGAGAACTTTGTGTAAAAACATATATTTTTATTTTCTTTCTGAATATTCCAAAAACTTGTGGCAAAAAAGTTTTTCACCTTGGGTTTTTACTCTTCAAATTATGGTAATTTTGTGGGTGTTTCTAATGTCCTGGTATTCCAGGGCCTCCAAAAATGTCATAGGATACCACCTGGACTGTCTGAAGTTACTTGGATTTTGGGCACCCCTATGTGGTTTTGCTGTGAAAAAGTCTTACAGGTGTTATTACCACACTCAGAAGGAGTAGCAGAATGATTTTTGGGGGTTTTAATTTACAATTTGTGTAAAAAAATACATTTTCATTCTTGTATTTTCCAAAAACCTAGTTCGAGGAAGGCGGTTGGGGTAATAAATGGAGTTCGCTGCTCATGGGAGCAATAGTTAGACTGCCAAGGAATACCAAGATAAATTAGATCAAGCGAGTTCCCTGTATAGTGAAAAGTTTGGAGGTGTAAGGAGGGCATGATGTGCTATAGTGGTATCATGTACAGTAGGGTTTGTGTGATTATGACCAGAAGGAGGCCATTTCCAGGTTTGGTAGCAAGGTGAGTAGGAGTTACGGAAGTTTGATGCGATGAGAAAGATGGTCCAAGGTGGTTAAACGTTAATTCACAGCAAATAACTTTATATAAATTTAATTTTGGTGAAGCTAATGTAACTAACAATTTTAGATATCCATTTACAGTATATACTGTTTCACTGAGACTGTTGCTGTAAAGATGCACTATGCATGGCTGGATAATTCTTGTGACCGTCTTGTTCTGCACACAAAGGAGCTTCATAAGTGCACAGATCATCCGTGACATCTAGCAAATTTTGGAAAAGTGGATGAGGCCAGAAGGATAAAAAAAATTCCAAAGGAAAAAAAAAAAACGACATATTAAAAATAATGCCTATGTCACAGGTATAATACAGTATATAGGTACATTGATGTTTTAAGTCCTACATATCCATGTCAGTATCATTCATACATAATGAATGCCTTTAGATGTAATCACAGTGATGGCTCATGTAACCGACCCCTGGTGAAGTGGATCAGTCAGTCTAAGCATGCTGAGCTAATGTGCAGGCACTGGGATATTATATCTACCAATACTGCGGTTCATTCATTTCTCTGCTCATAAAACCTCTTGTTGCATGTTCCTGTCTTATCTAGACATGTACACATGATTACATCTTGTTTCTGGCTCTGTACGATAGCTTGACACATCAGATTGTCGACTTTACCCAGAATATGTTTTGCTATCTTTTTAACAGTAAAATAAGAATTTACAAGAGTAGGCTTTTTGTGACATACATAAGGAACAAATTTGGAGATCTAGATTGCGCTCTAGTGTATTAAGGCCTGTTTTTCTTTGGCTTTCATGGCCTCCCCCCCATGCCAAAACATTGTAGCAAAAACAGCCTGGAGGGGAAAAAATGTGTTAACATCTTACCTTATCCCAGTATGTGACACCTAAGTGAGGGGAACATTACAATTCTTAAGGAATTACACAAACAGGAAATACACATGGACCGAATACCAGGCAACATCGGCCGGTTCAACAGAAACCGGACGATATTTGGCTCACATGTATGACAGCCGGTGCGAGAGAGGGGCAGATGGATAAAAAGGCCTACTGATTGGCATCCAATCAGTGCTGACCAGTGTGTTCTGGTAGGGGGGCAGAACACAATAGCTCAGCGGGGGGAGATCGCTGTACTAACATTGCATAGTTAGTAGAGCGGCTCCTTCCAAGCTCTTCAGTTTTTTTTGTTCAGTCCGCTGGGTTGAACGAAAAAAAAACTAAAATATAATAGTGTGTACCAGGCTTTAGCTGCAGAGTACCTGAATTATTGCATGAATATGCTACTGCATTGTGTGTGCTGGAGTATCTTTCCATAAGATTTGGGTATCTCTCAAAGGAAAGAATGGATCTCTCAAAGGAAAGAATGCAGTATGGAAGTCAGGAGTTAGGTAAGTATATTTACTAACCTTTTTCCTCACATTTATTTTTCCATCTTCCCACAGTGTTTTGTTTAGGGGAATTCTTACCGGAGCTTGATTCGATCCAGCAATGTGAACAAGAGCAATGGCTTTCCCTGCTGTCTCCCTCTTCATTAGGCAGATTGATAGCAGCAGCAGCCATTGGCTCCAGCTGCTGTCTCAAATGCTGTGACGAGGGGGCAGGGCCGAGTCACCCTGTCTGTCAACAGACACAGACTGGGCAACTCGGGAGCGAGCATGCATGGGTGTCCCCATGCGCCGAAGAGGAGGGGCCTGGAGCATCGGCAGGGGACCCCAGAAAAGGAGAATCAGGACTGCTCTGTGCAATGGTTTTATGGTAAGTATGACATGTTTGCTATTTTAGTTTTAAAAAACACGAAGGTTTAATATCACTTTAAGACATATAAGTGTTTCTCAATCCATCTGTAAGTAGCAAGATTGAGCTTACCTTAATGTGTACCTGTGCCCAAACTACTGACATTTTTGCATATCCTTAACAAACAGTAAAGGTACCGTAAAACATCCCTGACCTCTCAAGCTGCTTGTAATGTGAAATAGTTTATCCCCAAAGAAAACAACAAACTCTAAAATTAGGTTTCAATCAGTTTCTAACATATTACAAGCACCTGGTATGTGTTTACATTGGAAGGCTCTGTTCTCCATAGAAAGGGTAAAGACTTTTAGTGTTGTGATGTTTGAAGATGAATTTCTCCACAATGGTAATAGCTACAGAGACAGTGAATGAGGATAGTTTTAAAGTGCTTTTACAGCTTTTCTAGAATACGTAAATAGTTTAATGTCCATAGTCTGGACACATGTTCACTTGGAGATACGCTCCAAACAAACCAATTTTTTTAGATGAAAGGTATACAAATAGTTTTCTGATAATAGAATAAATAGCCATATCGAGCAAATGTTCTCTGGCTTTCAGGAACATTTAAATATAGCTATTAGGGACCATCATGTTCACAAGTCCACATATTCTTTAAAAGGAGGTATTTGGTCACTTTTTATGATTGAAATGAGAACTTAAGGTAACTAATGTTAATGAGACATTAAAGGTAATTGTCTTGTTGTCAGCAAATCAGAAGTCTAGCAAATACTGGTGGAATGAAAAAAAAATGGTTTATCTGGTGGTTAGGACTTGTGTTATGTGTGTGTGTATAAGAAGGATTTAAGATCAATAGGAAGGTCTTCTGATGAACATACCAAATAATTTCCAGCTCTCTGTATGCTTCTCCTAGAGTCAAATCAGTCTACAGCTAATGCTTTCCAGCAAACACTGCAACTGCACAGAAGTAAAAAAAAAAGAAAATCCACTATCTTATTCTGAATTCAGATGGGGAATGTTTCCTATGTAGGGTAAGTAGTTCTTCTTATATAACCAGTGCTGATCAGGGGCTGTAAGAAGCTTCTTAGTATTGGAAAATCCATACAAAAAATATCTGAAGTAAGCAAAATAACTTAAAGTATAATTAAAGGCAAAAAACGTTGTTCTAGTTTTGATAGGATGGAGAAGGATTAGAACACCTGTCATATTTTTTTATTGCTGTCGGTACCTCCTCTATTTGTCCTGTTTACTGTTATTATTGAAAGTGAATGCGAAAGTGAAAGTAAAAGAAAAATAACAAATGTTGCGTTGTCCCCAGAAAAGTAATAGAGGGTAAGGCCGGGTTCACACCTATGCGAATTAAATGCGCGTTTCCCCGCATTCAATTCGCATAGCAGGAGAATGTGACTGGCTCTCTATGGAGCTGGTTCACATATCTCCGCAGCGGGTCAGGTGTGGTGTGCCGCAAAAAAGCATGCCACGCAACGCAACATTTGTTATTTTTCTTTTACTTTCACTTTCGCATTCACTTTCAATAATAACAGTAAACAGGACAAATAGAGGAGGTACCGACAGCAACGGTGGTCTGAGGTTGCGTCCTTCCACCACACTGACCAAGCTGTCCCTGACAGTTCTTGGTCATGGCTTCTAAACAGGAGCCAGAAAAACAAGTGCCAAATACAGCGGTCACATGATAGAGAAGCCACACTGCCCTCCTGACATTAAGGCCCCATTCACACCTGAGCGTAGCGTTTTACGATTTTGCTGCAATTTTGTACAGGTCAAAAGGTCACCAATGTAAAAAGCTGAAAAATGCCTGTAATCTGCCTAAAAAAAGGTTCCAGAACTTGCTTGAGCTTCAGGCATTTTTGAGCTTCTGACTTCAAGTGTTTTGGAGTGGAGATGTGAACCATCTCCATAGAGAATAAAAGATTTTTTTCCTCTCCAGCGTTTTGTAGCTTGAGGCTTCAAGCTACAAAACGCTCAGGTGTGAATGGGGCCTAAAGCCTACTTAAAAAGGCGGGGGGCCGTGTGAAGTGGTTAAAAGGCATATTTGCTAAATATACAACATATTATTGCCATTTTGGAGGTACATAATGGAGACATAAATATCAAATAAAGCAGTACTAAATAGAGAACCCATTATTGTACTGAAAAACGTATGCTAAACGTAAATATATTGGGTAAAAAGGAAAAGCTGTTAAAGCCCATCTCCAGACAAAGCAAAAGTTTATTTTTTATCCCTAACAATTGGTTGAATAGCAAAGAGTGATAGAAGCTTGATGCTTGGAGATAATTTTTAAAGTATGTGCACAAATTATACAACTGCACCTTACATTTTTTTTTTTTTTTCAAGGTAATAAGAAGCCTGTAAATATAATTATTGTGATAGCTAAACTTTTCTTTGCTAGTTTAACCTTGATACAAGGTTGTCTTTTTGATTTCCTTCTATCTGAAAACTGCTATGAGTACAATTGCAATTAACTCCGACATAGCACCTCTCCAACAAAGCAAGCAGGTCAACTCTCAACCTTGCAGCGTTTTGGTGAAAAGACTGCTATACCATCGCATTTTTTCACTTTTTTCAGTTATAAGTTTATAAGACTAAGGTCACAGACTTTGTTTGAAAAGTGTGCAAATATTTTGAAGTTTCTAGTTGCCCATAGCAACACATTCTTCTTTTATTTTCAGCTCAGCACTACAGAAACCTGACAGGGTAATACGGGTAACAATTTCTTGTTAGCACACTTAAAGAGAAGCCGTCACTTTACATATGCAGCACAACGTGTCTTTATCTGTAAAAAGGGTGCTTTGCAAGCCTCATATTAATGAACACCTTACCAGTGCTCCCTCACCCCTCCTTTCTCTTCCACCACTGACATGTTTAAGTATAGAGAAGAGAGTGACCTCCTTCCTGTGACAGTGTTTGTATCTATCGCCCAGCTTCTGAGCTTGAGCACTGTCCCCTGACCAGAAGAGTGACATCATTGCACCTCCTTGCATAAACATGCACACAAGGTGTGCTGGGTGTGCCTGGGCACACCCCAATCACTCTGTGCCAATTCCCCCTGATTCCTGGCGTCCCCTGTCTCTCCCCTGTAGTGCTGCCAGCTTCCCTCCTCTCCCACTGGCTGCTATGGGAGATGTTTCAGTATGAATGAATGAACACAGTGAGTTATCTGCACTGATCGCTCCTATGTTCATTCTTAACTGACGCATAGTAAACTGTTTACTGTGCTTCAGTTTGAGAATGAACAAGAAGCCGCTCAGTAAAGAGCATTTCCCATTCATTCACTGTCCAGTGCAGCTGAGGCTGCAAAGAAAGGGACTGGGGAAGCTCTGTCCCTTTCTCTCTGTTTAGATCCTTGATATTTCACCAAAGGCCCCCAACGGGGCTCCTAATCTATTTTTTCAAAAAACACATAATAAAAAATATGATTGTAAAAAAAAAAATGTAAAAAATAAATAAAACAAATAATGAAAATAAAAACTACTGACACTGTCCACTGCCCTACTGACACCAATCTCTGCTCTACTGACACCATCCACTGCTCTACTGATATAGACACATGTGTTTGTGCTCTGGGGTGTATACCCTAATGCAATAGGCTGTGCAGAACACCAATCATTTCAGTGCGGGTGGCAGAGCAGGCAGGAGTACTGGTGAGCATAGAGAAGCGGGGGTCCTTAATACAAACACTGTCCCTTTTTCTTGCATGGGGATGATGACAATGTCTCTTTAAGCCTCTCATAATCTAAAATGAGATTTGCTTAAATTAATATAGGCACATCCGCTAAATCAGCTGTTAGCATGCAAACATTTGTCAGCTCATGTTTAGTTTCCTCCTTTTGGCACAAAGGTAAGTAAGACTTATTGCATGTGAGAAACAGCAAAAAAAAAAAAAAAAAATGTTTGTTATAGGGTTTCCAGTTCACTAGAAGGTGGTCATGTACTCCACAACTATTGTAATAAACTGAAAAAAAGGTGTGCTGTCTCTTTAAATGAATACATTCATAAATGAGTGCAAAAAAAAGCAAATTGAAAAAACAATAAATAAATGTTAACATGTGCAATCACAAATCAGTGCAAATAAGCAAATATAAACAACAATGAAAAAATGCTGGCGCTCTTAATAATAAAAAAAAAAAAAAAACAATATATACAGTTGTGCAAATGAGCAAATGTGATAAAAAAAAAGTCAAAATAAAAGAAAAAATGTGCAATAATTCTTAGTGAAATAAAACCCACCAGACAATATCTAAAGCCCCATACACACGGTCGGACTTTTGGCCAACAAACTTCATTTTGAGCAAGTTGGACCAACAATCCGACCGTGTGTACGCTCCATCGGACAAACTTTTTTTGCTTTTTTTTGTTTTCATCGGACAAATGTTGGGTCTGCAAACGGAAGAACTTTTGCCCAACAAACGTCCGATGGAGCAAAGTCCGACCGTGTGTACAGAAAATCATCGGACTTTTGTCCGATGGACAAAACAAATAATGTTACAATCAACCAACAATAGCAGAAGTTGACCAAAGGGTGGTGGTAAAGAGCAGAAAAGAGCAGAAAAACCACGTGATGTTGGAAAAAGTTTTGGGAAAGTTTGCAGAAAAGTCAGAGTGTATGTAAGCTATGGGTGTTCCCGACCAACTCCGTTCGGGCAAAAAAACTACGGAAAAGTCCGATGGAAGTCCGACCGTGTGTATGAGGCTTTATGCAGTAAAAAAAGCCCATATGCAGTTGATGGGGACTAAAGTGCTCCAATGCTCAAAGGTGCTCCTTAGAAAAAAAGATTATGCATATCTATTTGTTTTTACATACATGTACACTTAATATTTCTTACGTTATGTTACTAGATAATACAGTTGGCCCTTGATGAGCCCTTGAAGAAGGAATTTTAATTCCGAAACATGTCGGGACCTCTAAACCCATGTATTATGGTTGGCCCCCTACTTCTGAAATACATCTAGTGCTTCAGAAATTAGCTGTACTTGTCTGTATTATGTCCAATGTGTCTATGTTTTTACCTACTATTACTTGTATATTCTATACATTTTTTGTAATAAATTTGTAATACTTTTTAAATACATTTTCTACTTCATTTACTGGTATCTATCCCTGGCCCGCAAAATCCCTGGGGCACTCCAGCCTTTTCCTAGAAAAAAAGAGGCGCCTCTTAGCAAATGGAAACAATCTCGAATTACAGAGATCAAAAACGTACAAACTCCACCTTCAAAATAAATACTCTCACTGGCAAGAAACTTCCAATGGTGCACTCCCATCAATGGACTACATAAACCAGCCCTTTGGGGTCAGAAAGCAACTCATCGCAAAGGCATGTGTAAAGCACAAATAGAGAGAAGCCTCATAATGTAGTACAATCAGATCATCTTTTTATTAAAGTGGTTGTATACCCCTTTTTTTCATTTTTACTTACAGGTAAGCCTCCTGTAGGTAAAATTAATATCTCCTAAGCCTACACGGTTTAGGAGATATTCACCCTGGATGCAGCCACTGACGTCAGCGGTGCATGCGCAGTGAAGGTCCGGCAAAGGTCCGGGAAAGGTCCAGCGTGTCATGCTGGACCTTGCCAGAACTGAGAACTCCCATGCGCATGCACGGTAGTGATGTTATTGCAGCTCCGGCCACTCACAGCGCCGGAACAACCAACCCAGAACAAACGTAGAGGGAAAAATGTCAGTTTGCTCTGCGTTGACCAGGATGCGATGCGGTAACCTCATTCTAAGGTAAGTATTTCATAATGAGCTAGTATGCAGTGCATACTAGTCCATTATGCCTTTGTCTTACAGGTTTAAAAAAAAATATTTGTGGGTATACACCCACTTTAAAGTGGATGTAAACTCTCTCCAATACCCAGTGAAGTGAACATCCTCAGATGATACAAATACAGGTAGATCGAACAAATCTCCCTACATAAGTTTTACATGTAGATCTGCTGTATTTCCCTTTCTACACTCTTTGGAAAGTGCACATTGTGTTAGAAATCTTGTTTCCTCATTCAGCAGTGGGAGGGGAGTCTGGGCTTACACTGTGTGAGAGCTGATTGGAGGAAAGTCACACACCATCACTTCACTGGCAAAGCTGTAGCCTGAATAAACAATCTCTTTTGCTAATCTATCTCTAAGCTTGGGTGTCGAAGAACGTCTCAGAAGTTATCATGCTGATAACAGAGGAACGGAGCAGCAGAAAGACACGTCACTTAGAGCTCTGGAGAGAGATAAGTAAACACTACAGACTGATGTGCTTAGGTCAAATTTCATGAATGGAATTTACAACCACTTTAACACATAAATTGCACTTACAGTCAGGCAAATTAGAAACTACAGCAATGGTAAAAACAAGCCGGCCGTGGTGTCACCCGACTCGCCGTCACGTGATGACGTCACACACACAGACTCTACGGCGATTGATAAAAAAAGAAAGCCCTGATTGGGTAACCTGCAGTCTCTGTAAGCATTCTGTAACCAGAGGTTGCTGTTGATCATCTTCTTCTAACAATGCTAGTACACAGTAGTCTCTAGCCTCCATGAGTCCCTGACCCAGAACAAATACACAGCGGGTGAAATGAGAAGAAAATCGTCCCTTCAGTTCAGTACAACTAGTTCCAGATCAGTAAATCCAACACATCAGTCAAACCATTAGCATATTCAAAAGAAGAACTTGGTAACCATTATTTATCATTATTGGCTGCCTTCACTTTACCCATTTTTACTAATTGACACTAGGGATGAGCTCGGTGTTCGAGTCGAACATACGTTCGACTCGAACATCAGCTGTTCGATCGTTCAACGAAGATCGAACTATTTGGGCCGTTCGCGCCAAATTCGAGTGACGCGAACGGCCCACAATACACTGCGCCATCGCAGTGCAATCCCGGCGCTGTGATTGGCCAAGCATGCACTGTGACCCTGCATGCTTCGCCAATCACAGCGCCGGCAGCTAGAAGAGCCATAATTGGCCACAGGCAGGTTGCCTGTGGCCAATTATAGCTCAGGGGGTTTAGCACACGCCCCACACTATAAAAGGCCGCCAGCGCGGCGGCCTTGTGTAGTGTGTTCCGGCGCAGGGAAAGAGAAGGATAGGCAGGGACAGTGTCATTGTGCTATTATTTGTACTATTCTTATGTGTAGGGAGAGAGAAGGATAGGCAGGGAGAGTGTCAGTGTCATATTCTTTGCTAAACCTTGTGTGCAGGGAGAGAGAAGGATAGGCAGGGGACAGTGTCAGTGTCATATTCTTTGCTAAACCTTGTGTGCAGGGAGAGAGAAGGATAGGCAGGGAGAGTGTCAGTGTCATATTCTTTGCTAAACCTTGTGTGCAGGGAGAGAGAAGGATAGGCAGGGGACAGTGTCAGTGTCATTGTTGCTAAGCCTCCTGCACAGTATACACCTAAAGCTAGCCAGTATTGCTGTGTTTTCCTGGTGTGTTACACTAACAGGCATTTGCAGCACTTACAGTGGGCGGAGTGTGCTTCCTGCTAAATATACACCTGAAGCTAGCCCGTATTGCTGTGTTTTCCTGGTGTGTTACACTAACAGGCATTTGCAGCACTTACAGTGGGCGGAGTGTGCCTCCTGCACATTATACACCTGAAGCTAGCCCGTATTGCTGTGTTTTCCTGGTGTGTTACACTAACAGGTATTTGCAGCACTTACAGCGGGCGGAGTGTACTTCCTGCTAAATATACACCTGAAGCTAGCACATATTGCTGTGTTTTCCTGGTGTGTTACACTAACAGGCATTTGCAGCACTTACAGCGGGCGGAGTGTGCCTCCTGCACATTATACACCTGAAGCTAGCCCGTATTGCTGTGTTTTCCTGGTATGTTACACTAACAGGCATTTGCAGCACTTACAGCGGGCGTAGTGTGTTCCTGCACATTATACACCTGAAGCTAGCCCGTATTGCTGTGTTTTCCTGGTGTGTTACACTAACAGGCATTTGCAGCACTTTCAGGCGGGCGGAGTGTGCTTCCTGCTAAATATACACCTGAAGCTAGCCCGTATTGCTGTGTTTTCCTGGTGTGTTACACTAACAGGCATTTGCAGCACTTACAGCGGGCAGAGTGTGCCTCCTGCACATTATACACCTGCAGCTAGCCCTTATTGCTGGAGCTTTTTTTCTTTTGTGTTACACTAACAGGCATTTGCAGCACTTACAGTGGGCGGAGTGTGCTTCCTGCAAAATAAACACCTGAAGCTAGCCCTTATTGCTGTTTTTTCCTGTTGTGTAACACAGGCAGTCATCTGCAGCACTTACAGCGGGCATTGTGTGCTTCCTGCAAAATATACACCTGAAGCTACCCCTTATTGCTGGTTTTCCCATCTCCCTGCAGGCCATTTCTATGTCTGGAAGGCCAACAAAGAGAGGCAGACAGTCACGAGCCAATAAAAGAGGGCAAGCAGGCTCTGTGTCTGGGGGCAACAGTGCTGGTCGTAGACGCGGTGCATTGTCATCAGCACATGGCCATGGGACACGCTTGTCCTTCTTTTCGGCAGCTGGACGTGTTGAGCCGCATCATGCCGAAGACTTGGTAGAGTGGATGACCAAGCCCTCCTCATCCTCCTCATCCTCTCTCACCCATGCTCAGGGTACTGGCAAAGCAGCTGCCAAAGCGTCCTTGTCAGGGAAATCCGTCCAACAGCGCCAATCAACGCCCAATGCGCACGCGCGGCGGAATGATGCTTCCGCGCATGCGCGTGCGCGGGACGGCGCTTCTACGTTCTCGGGTGCGCGCGCCGACGCAGCGGCGCGCGCATGCGCGGCGGCGCACCAATAGGAATCCAGGCGGGCCTATTTAAAGAGACCCAGTTGCACTGACAAGTTGCTGGTTTGTCAGCTTTCCTGTATTCCCAAGACTCTGGAAAACTATCCTGAAAATCTCCTTGTGACCCGGACTGGCTTGACTCCTCTGATCTCTCTCCTGGACCTGACCCTCGGCTTGTGATACGGACTTCTGCCTTCTCCTGTGTTTGACCCTCGGCCTGTGACCCGGATCTGCTGCCCGTCTCCAATCCTTGACCTCTGGCCTGTACCTTTTGGACTTCCGCGTTTCCCTTGAACCCCTGCCGGGTTCCCGGTACTCTCTGGACTTGTTACCTTTTACTGTGTTTGACCCCCAGCCGGGACCGTTACCTAGCCATTACAACCCGGACTCAACCTGCACCAGCTTCCATTATCTCCTGCTGTTTGAACTTTACCAATCCGGCTAGTTCCTGCTTGAAGCCTGTTCTTCAGTCTACTCAGCTCTGCCGGACCGTCTACAAATACCCACCACCTGCCGGTAGCCGGTGCCGCTTCTCGCATCCACTCCCTGTCTCAACTCCAGGGGGTGGAGTGCGTCAAGTCGCAAAGGTGAACCACTCTCGGCATCTCGGCCTCGGTAAGTACATACCCTTACAGTACAAACCAGCCAGATGTCTGAGGCCGACAGGGCGCGTTCACCGTTCGAGACCCTATGTCAGCAAGTCACCGCACTAACCGACGCGGTTCAGAAATTACAAGAAGGTTATGTCCAAATGGATGGCCGCTTTCAGCTACTTACTGGAGCTACAGGACCAGCATCACCAGCTGCTACCATTGCCAATGTTGCCTCCACGTCTCAAAATCAGGCAAATCCCACCGTAGTAATGGCTACCCCTGAACCCAGGGTCCCCCTGCCTGAGCGATTTTCTGGCGTCCGTAAGAAATATCGGGCTTTCAAAAATGCATGTTCTCTTTACTTCGCCCTTCAACCCAGGACTTTCTCTTCAGAAGTGGTAAAGGTGGGGTTCGTCATCTCCCTTCTAACCGACGAACCTCAGGCCTGGGCCCATGGCCTGATGGAGCAAAGCAGCCCCATACTAGATTCCGTGGACACCTTCTTCGAGAGTATGGCGCAGCTGTATGACGATCCTCAGCGATCAGCTACAGCTGAGTCTGTTCTCCACAGTTTAACCCAGGGGAGAAGGCCGGTGGAGGACTACACGGCAGAATTCCGGAAATGGTCAGCTGACACTGGCTGGAATGAGACGGCCCTTAAATACCAATATCGCCAAGGACTGTCTGAGGCTCTTAAGGACGAGCTGGCCAGGATTGGTGTTCCAACTACTCTGGAAGATCTGATCCAGTCTGTCACTCAGCTTGACAGACGCCTCCGGGAGCGGCGTTCTGAGCGTTTCCAGACTACCCGCCCAAACTGGACTTTGCCCCGATCAGCTTCTGCCTATCCACCCATCCAAGTTCCTACAGCATCTTCTCCCCCCGAGCCTGAACCCATGCAGCTTGGTCTAGTTCGTCCTCCCCTTTCTCCTGAGGAAAAGCAGCGCAGGCGTCAGGCCAATCTGTGTCTTTACTGCGGGGGTACTGGCCATTTCCTTCGGAGTTGCCCAGTGAGACCTAGTAAGTGTACCCTCAAAGACACTTTGAACTACCCAGTTTCTGGCTTACCACAGACTTATGTTGTTCTTTCTATTTCTCTACAGCTACCAACAGGAGCAACCCGCCTACCGGCGATTATTGATTCAGGGGCCTGCAGCTGCTTTCTGGACTCTTCACTTGCTTCCCAACTTCACTTTCCTCTGCAAACCAAGGACCGTTATCTTCAGGTTCGTCTGGCGGATGGATCCCTGCCTCGTTCAGGGGTAATTACGCAAGAAACAAGACCCGTCCTTGCTATCACGGATTCAGGCCACCAAGAATACCTTCGATTTGACCTCATCTCATCTCCCATGTTTCCCATCATCCTGGGCCTTCCCTGGTTACAAGCACATGAGCCTCATATAAACTGGGCCAAGAGGGAAGTTAACTTCACTTCTTCATATTGTTCTCAACACTGTCTTTCCGCACTTCCAACTGCCTGTGCTACTTTAACCCCTCAACCGGATAACCTACCACATGTTCCATCAGCATACTTAGGATTCCAGGACGTCTTCGACAAACAGCAGGCTGACCGCCTACCTCCACATCGTCCCTACGATTGTCCCATCGACCTTCTGCCTGGCTCCAAAATTCCTTTCGGCCGCATCTTCCCCTTGTCCGAATCTGAGTTGAAGACCCTCAAGTCTTACATTGAGGAAAATCTGGAAAAGAAATTCATTCGACCCTCTTCTTCCCCAGCCGGTGCCGGAATCTTTTTCGTTGAAAAAAAAGACGGGACTCTGAGGCCCTGCATCGACTATAGGGAATTAAATAAAATTACTATTAAAAATAGATACCCGCTTCCTCTCATCCCAGAGTTGTTCCAACGATTCCGATC
Source organism: Rana muscosa (assembly GCA_029206835.1). Lineage (NCBI taxonomy): Eukaryota > Metazoa > Chordata > Amphibia > Anura > Ranidae > Rana > Rana muscosa. Next base: position 184,355,992 of record CM055121.1, read on the forward strand.
AGCTCGGATCTTCTCTAAACTGGACCTTCGAGGGGCCTACAACCTCATCCGGATCAGGGCTGGAGACGAATGGAAGACGGCTTTTAGATCTAGATTCGGTCATTTCGAATACTTGGTCATGCCATTCGGGCTTTGCAACGCCCCAGCTACTTTCCAGCACCTGGTCAATGACATTTTCCGTGAACACCTGGACGATTTCCTAGTAGTCTACTTAGACGATATTCTTATTTTTTCGTCCTCCCTTGAACTGCACCGAATCCATGTGATCAAGGTCCTCACTATTCTCCGAGAACATAGACTTTACCTCAAGGCCGAGAAATGTGACTTTGAGAAAACCACGGTGCAATTTTTGGGATTTATTATTTCTACCAATGGGGTCGCAATGGACCCGCAGAAAGTCAAAGCTATCCAGGAATGGCCAGCCCCAACAGACAAGAAAGGGGTACAACGATTTATAGGTTTCGCCAATTTCTACAGGAGGTTCATTGTGGGGTTCTCCTCTATTGTGGCACCTATAACCCAACTGACACGCCAGGGCTACCGCTTTCACTGGTCACCGGAAGCTCAAGATGCCTTCGATAAACTAAAAAATGCATTCACATCGGCACCTGTATTGAAGCATCCAGATCCGCTACTGCTGTTTACGCTGGAAGTAGATGCTTCAGAGTCAGCCACTGGGGCCATCCTCTCTCAAAGGCAGGGCCCCAAATCCCTTCTTCATCCCGTAGCCTTTGCTTCTCGTAAACTAACTTCTCCGGAACGTAATTATGACGTCGGTGACCGGGAACTATTAGCTATCAAATTCGCCCTGGAAGAATGGCGATACCTTCTGGAGGGAGCTCCTCACCCCGTCATGATATTCACGGATCATAAGAATCTAGAATATCTGAGAACAGCAAAACGTCTTTGACCCAGACAAGCCCGATGGGCCCTCTTCTTCACTAGGTTTAACTTTCATATCTCTTATAGGCCCGGTTCCAAGAACGTGAAGGCGGATGCCCTCTCTAGGATGTTTCCCGAGACCCCTCAAGCAGAGGAACCAAGTACCATCCTATCAGCACAAAACTTTCTGCTCATCCCACAGGCTGATCTACTAACCTCCATAAGAGCCGCCTCTAAGCATTGTCCTGACCAAGTAACCTCTTCCTTGGAGAAGCGTAATGACTTGTTCTGGTCCCAAGGTAAAGTCTTCGTCCCTCTGGAAACAAGGCAACTGACTCTGAAAACTTTCCACGACCACAAACTAGCTGGTCACTTTGGAACCAAAAAGACCATGGAACTAATCTCTCGCTCCTTCTGGTGGCCTGGTTGGAGACAAGATTGCAAGTCCTATGTTGCCTCCTGCAGCCGTTGCCAACGGTATAAGGGACCCAAAACCAAGAGTTGGGGACTACTCAAACCTTTGCCTATCCCTGAACGTCCGTGGGCAGATGTGTCCATGGACTTCATTGTAGATCTACCGCCCTCTGGAGGTTTTACCACGATTCTGGTCGTAATTGACCGCCTCTCCAAAATGGCACACTTCGTGCCCATGATTGGTACTCCCTCTGCTGCAGATACAGCCAAAGCCTTCTTTCAGGAGATAATCAGGCTCCATGGAGTGCCTAAAAGCATCACCTCTGACAGAGGCGTTCAATTCACGGCGAAATTCTGGAAGGAACTTTGCAAATCTTTAGAAATCAAAATTTGCCTATCATCGGCATATCACCCCCAGAGCAACGGACAGACAGAGAGAACCAATCAAACCCTAGAACAATATCTCCGTTGTTTTTGCTCAGCCTCACAAGATGATTGGTCCTCCCTATTATCCTACGCTGAATTTGCATATAATAACTCGGTGCATTCAGCCACCAGTCAAACTCCTTTTTGGGCCAACTTTGGCTTCCATCCTTCCTTCCTCCCTGATGACATTTCGGAGAGCTCTGTTCCTGCTGTTCAAGATCGGATAGCCTTTGTTCAATCTAATTTTCTGAGACTCCAGGAAATGATGCAAAACGCCCAGGAGTCTTACAAGAGATACTATGACAAGGGTAGGAAGGAAAATCCAGTCTTCAAAGTTGGGGAGGAAGTATGGCTCTCCGCCACCAACCTCAAATTGCCAATCCCTTCACGGAAATTGGGACCAAGATTTATAGGCCCTTTCAAAATCAAGCGAGTAATCAACCCTGTGGCCTTTGAATTGGCACTGCCCGACTCCTACAGGATACACCCGGTCTTCCACACGTCTCTGTTGAAACCGGTAGTCTCCAGCTCCTTCCCGGGAAGGGATGTGCCACCTCCTCCACCTGTGGAGGTTGATGGTGAAAACGAGTACGTGGTGGAATCTATCCTGGGCTGCAGGAAAAGAGGCAGGCAGCTACAGTATTTAATCAAATGGAAGGGGTATCCCCCGGAGGACAACTCTTGGGAACCATCTAGGAACCTACATGCTCCCCGCCTAATTAGAGTCTTTCACCAGGAACATCCTGAGTTGATGTCTAGTCTGGGCGTCCGGAGTCCGCCCCTAGGAGGGGGGCACTGTCAGGGAAATCCGTCCAACAGCGCCAATCAACGCCCAATGCGCACGCGCGGCGGAATGATGCTTCCGCGCATGCGCGTGCGCGGGACGGCGCTTCTACGTTCTCGGGTGCGCGCGCCGACGCAGCGGCGCGCGCATGCGCGGCGGCGCACCAATAGGAATCCAGGCGGGCCTATTTAAAGAGACCCAGTTGCACTGACAAGTTGCTGGTTTGTCAGCTTTCCTGTATTCCCAAGACTCTGGAAAACTATCCTGAAAATCTCCTTGTGACCCGGACTGGCTTGACTCCTCTGATCTCTCTCCTGGACCTGACCCTCGGCTTGTGATACGGACTTCTGCCTTCTCCTGTGTTTGACCCTCGGCCTGTGACCCGGATCTGCTGCCCGTCTCCAATCCTTGACCTCTGGCCTGTACCTTTTGGACTTCCGCGTTTCCCTTGAACCCCTGCCGGGTTCCCGGTACTCTCTGGACTTGTTACCTTTTACTGTGTTTGACCCCCAGCCGGGACCGTTACCTAGCCATTACAACCCGGACTCAACCTGCACCGGCTTCCATTATCTCCTGCTGTTTGAACTTTACCAATCCGGCTAGTTCCTGCTTGAAGCCTGTTCTTCAGTCTACTCAGCTCTGCCGGACCGTCTACAAATACCCACCACCTGCCGGTAGCCGGTGCCGCTTCTCGCATCCACTCCCTGTCTCAACTCCAGGGGGTGGAGTGCGTCAAGTCGCAAAGGTGAACCACTCTCGGCATCTCGGCCTCGGTAAGTACATACCCTTACAGTCCTCTTCCCTGGTATCAATGTCATCATCAGTCACTCCTTCCCTAGACCCACCATGTCCTCCTGAGGAGTCCCCCGAACTGTTTGAGCACAGTGTTGGGTACATGCTCCAGGAGGATGCCCAGCGTTTCGAAGGGTCTGATGATGATACCCAGCTAGAGGAAGGCAGTAGCGTGAGAGCAGAGAGAGGGGATGCTCAAGAAGGACACCAATCTGGCAGTCATGTTCCAGCAGCTGCAGCATACTGCCAGATTGGCTCCAGTGATGAGGAGGGAGGGGATGATGAGGTCACTGACTCCACGTGGGTGCCTAATAGGAGAGAGGAGTAGGAGGAGGAGGATGAGGAGGAGGCACATCTCCAACGAGGCAGGATGCCCTCTGGGGGCCAGCGTAAGGGCAGCACACCGACTGAATCACACCGCAGAGCTCCGCCTGTGCAGGGCGCTGCCTCTGCCCGTTATTCAAAAAGTTATTTGGTGTGGGCCTTTTTTGAGTCGAGTGCATCAGATCGCACAGCTGCTGTTTGCAACATATGTCTCAAGCGTATATCGCGTGGCCAAAACATCAGCCGCTTGGGCACCACATGATTGACCAGACATATGTTGACCTGCCATGCAGCTCGTTGGCAAGCCTACCTTAAAGACCCACACCAAAGAACAAAGCGGACCTCTCCTTGCACCGCATCAGCTGGGATCTCCAACCCCACTATACCTTCAGTCCTCTCTGAAACCTGCACTGAGAGGAATGAAGGTGTAGAATTAGGTGTGTCACAGCCAAGTACTTGCGGGCACTCTGCTAGCAGTACACCGACTTCCGATTCTAGCAGGCAAATTTCCCTGCCCCAGCTGCTGGACCGTCGAAAGAAGGTCACTCCCAGCCATCCACATGCCCAGCGGTTGAATGCTAGCTTGGCTAAATTGCTAGCGTTTCAACTGCTGCCTTTTCAGTTGGTAGACTCGGCTCCCTTCCGTGAGTTTGTGCAATGTGCGGTTCCTCAGTGGAAGGTTCCCAAACGCCACTTTTTCTCACGGAAGGCGATTCCGGCTCTCTACCGGCATGTGGAAGGAAATGTTTTGGCCTCGCTGGACAGGGAGGTCAGCGGTAAGGTGCATATTACCGCTGACTCATGGTCCAGCAGGCATGGACAGGGACGTTACCTTTCTTTCACGGCCCATTGGGTCACTCTTTTGGCAGCTGGGAAGGATGCAGGACAAGGTGCAGTAGTGTTGGAAGTTGTTCCGCCGCCACGCCTCCAAAATGCTACTACTGGTTGTGACACACCTCTCTCCTCCACCCCTCCTCTTCTTCTTCCTCCATGGCCTCTTCCTGTGCTTTGTCCTCGGAACCAGCGGTGCTCTGTAGGCGTTCAAGGGGCTACGCAAGTACGCAGGCAAAAAGATGCCATGCCGTGCTTGCGCTGGTGTGTTTGGGGGACAGGAGCCACACTGGGGCAGAGGTTCTGTCTGCTCTGCAGGGGCAGGCCGAGAGGTGGTTGACGCCATGCCAGCTTAAGCCAGGAATGGTGGTTTGCGACAATGGCACCAACCTCCTCACCGCCCTCTGACAGGGACAACTGACCCATGTGCCCTGTGTGGCTCACGTCCTTAACCTGGTGGTGAAGCGGTTCTTGGGCAGGTACCCGGGCTTACAGGATGTCCTGAGGCAGGCCAGGAAAGTCTGTGTGCATTTCCGCAGATCTTATAATGCCAGTTCTCGCCTGGCTGAGCTGCAAAAGGAGTTGAACCTGCCCAAGAACCGCCTTATGTGTGACATGCCCACCAGGTGGAACTCAACGTTGGCCATGCTGCAGCGGCTGCACACGCAGCAGAGGGCCATCAATGAGTACCTGTGCGACTATGGCACAAGGACAGGGTCAGGGGAGCTCGGTTTTTTTTCACCACGCCAGTGGGGCATGATCAGGGATGCATGCACTGTCCTGGCACCATTTGAGGAGGCCACGAGGATGGTGAGCAGTGACAGTGCATGCATCAGTGACACTGTACCTCTTGTCCACCTGTTGGAACATACGCTGCGTGGAATAATGGACAGGGCACTTGAGGCAGAACAGAGGCAGGAAGAGGAGGAATTCCTTGCCTCTCAAGGCCCCCTTTACCCAGACAGTTTTCCTTCTGTCCCACCCATCGCACAGGAAGAGGAGGAGGATTGTGTCAGCATGGAGGTGGAGCCTGGCACTCAGCATCATCAGCAGCAGTCTTTTAGGGATGATTTACAGTCCCAAGAAACCCGTGGACTTGTACGTGGCTGGGAGGAGGTGGCTGCGGATCATATCGTCCTTAGTGACCCAGAGGACTCCGGACCGAATGCCTCAGCTAACCTACGCTGCATGGCCTCCCTGATCCTGCAAAGTCTGCGGAAGGATCCTCGTATTCTTCGGATCAAGGAGAGGGACCATTACTGGCTGGCCACTCTCCTTGATCCACGGTACAAGGGTAAGGTTGTGGACCTTATCTTACCGTCGCAGAGGGAGCAGAGGATGAGACAACTCCGGGAGGCCTTGCAGAAAGGTCTGTGCAACACGTTCCCAGAGACTGGGAGGTTACAAACTCCTGGTCCTGGACAATGAGTTGCTGAGGCTTCGGTCAGTCAAAGAAGGAGCGGTGGGGAAGGTGGCCGTCTTACCGATGCGTTCAGACAATTCTTTAGTCCGCAGCCCCAAGGTATGATCGGTTCAAGCAACCATTGCCAGCATCTGATATACATGGTGCAGGAATACCTAGGGGCAAGGTCAGACTTGGACATCTTCCCCACCAAAAATCCTCTGGCTTACTGGGTCTTGAGGATGGATCACTGGCCAGAGCTTGCACAGTATGCAATTGAGCTACTGGCCTGTCCTGCATCCAGCGTTCTTTCAGAACGCACATTCAGTGCTGCTGGAGGATTTGTCACGGATCACAGGGTGCGCCTGTCCACCGACTCGGTTGATCGACTGACCTTCATAAAGATGAACCAGTCTTGGATCACCACCAGCTACCAAACACCTGAAGCTGATATAACAGACTAATTTATTTTCAAATGTCACATCCCTTCAAGACTGATGCTGATGCTGAGTGACTGTCCTGTTATGTTGACTGACTATCCTCCTCCTCCTCAATGATCCGATTGATGATGATAGCTTGGAAGAACATTTTTGTTTCTGGGTGCCGCCACCAGTGGCTAAGGCCCAATTTTTTAGCCCCTGTTTAACAGGGGCATGTAATTAAAAAAAATTATGCAATGCTTTGCAGCAGGGCTCATTCCTGCACTCCAACTAGAGTATCTGGGAGAGGTTGCAGTGTCGTGGCACCAGCACCAGTGCCTAAGGCCCAATTTTTCAGCCCCTGTTTAACAGGGGCATGTAATTGCAATTTTTTATGCAATGCTTTGCAGCAGGGCTCATTCCTGCACTCCAACTAGAGTATCTGGGAGAGGTTGCAGTGTCGTGGGACCAGCACTAGTGCCTAAGGCCCAATTTTTCAGCCCCTGTTTAACAGGGGCGTGTAATTACAATTTTTGATGCAATACTTTGCAACAGGGCTCATTGCTGTGCTCCAAGTACAGTATCTGTGAGGGGTTGCAGTGTTGTGGCACCAGTGCCTGAGGCCCAATTTTTCTGCCCCTGTTTAACAGGGGCATGTAATTACAATTCTTGATCTAATAATTCACAGCAGGGCCCATTCCTGCGCCCACCAAGAGTAACTGTGAAGCCTTACAGTGTTGTGTCAACACCACCACCACCACCACCAAAGGCCCAATTTTTCAGCCCCTGTTCAACATGGGCATGCAATTACAATTCTTGATCTAATAATTCACAGCAGGTCCCATTCATGCGCCCACCAAGAGTAACTGTGAGGGCTTACAGTGTTGTGGCAACACCAACATGTGAGGGGCAAATTTCAGCAGAGTATATACGGCAGGCCCCTACTTTCAAACATCCAACTTACAAACGACTCCTACTTGCAAACTAAAGGAGACAACAGGAAGTGAGAGGAAATCTACCCCTAGGAAGGGAAATTCTCTCCTGTAAGAGTTAATATGGGAAAAAGATGTCTCCTCTCTACTGATGCTTTATCACCAATCCTTGTTTCAATAAAAACCCCACTTTTCAAAAACATTTGTCATTGGGATGGAAAGTGAGGTGAAATGTTCTGAACAGGGGCACAGACAGCAAAACAAATGTTACAGGGGTGATAACCCTTCCCTATGTTTTCCAAAAAGCTTAAAAATAGATTTTTGGCTGGAGCTACACTTTAACAATGTACCTGTTCAAAATTACAAACAGATTCTACTTAAGAACAAACCTACAGTCCCTGTCTTGTATGCACCGCCTGTATACGGCTGTTCAGAGTATATAGGGCCTTTTTTATTTTGTGTGCGGGGTTCCCCTTAATATCCATACAAGACCCAAAGGGGCTGGTAATGGGCTGGGGTGGGGGGGTAGCTATGCCATTTTTCTCAAAGATTTTCATCCATATTACCGGGACCAGACATTACATTAAAGCCGCAAGCAGTTTTAAATGGCTTTTTTTTCCTTTAGAAATGTCATTTTGTGCAGGGACAGTTCTAAACACGGGAAACACGTGGCACTTCACAGGCATACTTTAGACACCCCCCAGGTACGATATTTAAAGGAATATTTGACTTTTTCTTTTCACTTTATGCATCATTAAAATGACTGCTCTGTTTTTTAAAACTTATTTTTGCATTGATACATGTCCCCTGGTGCAGAACCCGGGTTCCCAAACCCTTTTTAGGACAATAACATGCATATTAGTCGTTATAATTAGCACTTTAGATTTCGAACGTTCGCATCCATTGTATTTAATAGGGTTCTAACGTTCGTGCAAACTTTCGGTCCGTTTGCGGGTTCTGGTGCGAACCGAACCCGGGGGTGTTCGGCTCATCCCTAACGGACACTTTCAAGTGTTAGAGATTGCTCCTATGGCAGTGCACCCTATTGGTTAATGGCTATGACAGACTACCTCACTGGCCAACAGAAAAGCACAGAAAGCAAAAAGGGGCAGGCAATCTAACACTCTCAGGAAATGCCAAAGACTGGCACTAAATGCCTGCATTCTATGCCTACAACAGTGTTCTTATTTTCCCCATTACAGAGTCTATTTAAGAGTGTTGTGATTAAAAGGACCACGATGTTTGTTTTAATTAGGTGTGAATTTCAATAAGGCTGCTTCAAAGTTTAGTCTGCTCTGCTCAATGATAAATTACTTAGCACACTAGTTTTAGCTGAAACATCAAGAATTGGCAAACACTGAGCACAACATATGGACTACAGAATAACAAGAGATGTTTTAAAGCTATCCAAAAAAAGACTTCTTGCCAAAAGCAGTATTAAACCCAAAAACAAGAATTTATTACATGACAGTGTATCCATTCTTAGATGTGATGGCTGCATTCGTTTTCTGGTTTTAGGCTTTTTTTTTTTTTTTTTACTTTCACCTGTTGATCATTGTCTGCTTTATTTTAGCAGACCAGGCGGTCCAGCTAAAGTGGCCATTAGAGATTTTAGACAAACCTTTAATACTTTTACATCTTTATACCAAGAGGGAAAAAAATGTTGTAACTGCTTAAAAAGTGTTAGCTGGAGTCTGACTTTAGTTTGTTAGTCAAGTCCATCTAAATATGCTGGTACATCCAACGCTACTGTCTCCCCAGACTGACAATGCTACTGTCCAAAGTTGTCTCTGTTGCACCTCCACATCCAGAGTGTTGGCCCCCCTAGACAGGAACATAGCTCCCAACTGTCACTGATTTTGAGGGACTATCCCCGATTTGGAACAAAGTCCCTCTGTCCCTCTTTATTCCTCATTTGTCCCTCATTTTGGTCTGATCTAAATAATTGTATATGAAAATGCACTATTTATCTTTCAAAAAGTGTTTCCCGGTGCTAAACCTTTCATCCAATTTCTAAACTGCTGCATTTGTGAATTTAAAAAGCTAGTATAAAGGAAAAATAGTGGTAAAATAAAGCACTTGTGGGCTTAACAAATAAATTTTTTGTATAATTCTCCTTTAAGGGGGCATGCCAGGGGGTGTGTGTGTGTCCTATGCCTACATACTTTTGCTAGTAGATGTCCCTCATTCCAATTTCAAAAAGTTGGGAGGTATGCAGGTGTTACTGGATGGACCACCAGGTGAATATAGAAAAAAAAAAAGAAAAAAAAAAAAGAAGAAAACTAATGCTGCCATTTAGTGGTTGTAACCCTAAAAAATAGCCCCTATCCCTTTAAGGCACTAGATATAGCCCAGTGCTTTTGCCAAGTTGTCCCTTTCTGTGTTGTACAATACCTGGCTGATCCTGCCTGTTCCTGTCTTCCACTCTGTAAACTGACCACATTTATTATGGCTGCTGATCTCTTATAGCGTGGCCAGTTTACGTGCCTCCATCATCTAGCCCTCTCCTCAGCGTCTCTGCATCGCCCCCTCCTCTCTCTCTTCCATAGTCTGTGTGAGAGCCGATCTCCTTCCCTCCCCTCTCTTCTCTTCTCTCCTCTCATGCTGATATAATTCTGTTCCCTACAGCTGCTCCAGTACTTGTAAAGTAAAGAAACATGTATTAATTACTTTGATCTTCTCTGTTTTAGGTCCCTGTTCAGTACAGTGTGTGTGTTTTACTAAAATGATAATGCAAAATACTTTCTTTTCATAGCCCTGCTGTGCAGACACGTGGCCTCCCTCTGCTAGCTTGCATTCATCAGAGGGAAATCTCAGCCCCTCCCACTGTACTCACTGACTCCAGAAGGAAAGCAGAGGGAGGTCACATGACACGACAGCAGGGCTCTGCAAAGAAGGTATTTACCATTAAAATTTTAGGAGAACATACACACTGTACTGAACAGGGACCTAAAACAGAGAGGATCAAAATAATTAATACATGAGACTTTACAACCACTTTAACCACTTCAGCCCCGGAGGATTTGGCTGCACAATGACTGGGTCATTTTTTGCGATTCGGCACTGCGTTGCTTTAACTGACAATTGCGCGGTCGTGCGATATTGCACCCAAACAAAATTGACGTCCTTTTTTCCCCACAAATAGAGCTTTCTTTTGGTGGTATTTGATCACCTCTTCGGTTTTTATTTTTTGCGCTATAAACAAAAAAGTGTGACAATTCTGAAAAAAATATTTTTTTTAATTTTTGCTATAATAGATATCCCCCAAAAATATATAAAACATATTTTTTCCTCAGTTTGGGCTGATATGTATTCTTCTACAAATTTTTGATAAAAAAAATTTGCAATAAGCGTATATTGATTGGTTTGCGCAAAAGTTATAGCGTCTACAAAATAGGGGATAGTTTTAGGCATTTTTATTATTATTTTTTTTTATTAGTAATGGCGGCGATCAGCGATTTTTATCGGAACTGCGACATTATGGCAAACACATCAGACACTTTTGATGCTATTTTGCGACCATTGTCATTTATACAGTGATCAGTGCTATAAAAATGCACTGATTACTGTGTAAATGACACTGGCAAGGAAGGGGTTAACCACTAGGGGGCGAGGAAGGGGTTAAGTGTGTCCTAGGGAGTGATTCTAACTGTGTGGGGGCTGGGCTACCAGTGACACAACACCGATCACTGCTCCCGATGACCGGGAGCAGTAGATCGGTGTCCTGTCACAAGGCAGAACAGGGAAATGCCTTGTTTACACAGGCATCTCCCTGTTCTGCATCTCCGTGACACAATCGCGGGACACCGGCGGTCATCGAGTCCGCGGGTCCCGCGGGCACGGCAACGGAGCTCGCGGCAGGGGCACGCATGCGCCTATGGTGCAAAATTCAAAGCGACGTATATATACGTTGCTTTGCGCAGCCGTGCCATTCTGCCGACGTATATCGGCGTGACATTGTCGGCAAGCGATTAAGGATTAGTAAACTGAAATATATTACATTTTTGGTTTTGATTTCAATTCTGCTTTTATAAGTGATGATATATGTTATCTATCTGATTAGTAACTATAGCACAGGGGTCTCCAACCCCCGGGCCGCGGCCCACTGCCGGGCCGTAGTCTGTTTGCAGCCAGGCCACGAAGGCTGCACTTTCGGAGGTTTGGCAGGAGCGGGCGAGCAGAGAGATGACATCACCTCTCACAGCTGTTCCGCCAAACAGCCGGCCGCGAACACAACACTGTCTGAGGTGTGTGACAGCAGAGAGATGATGTCATCTCTCACCGCCCGCGCTGCCCCACCACCGTCCAGTTCTCACAGCCAGCGCAAACACTACACTGAGGTGTGGCGGGCGAGAGATGAAATCTCTCACTGCCCGACCCGCATTGCCGCATGTTCCACCCTCACTTGGCAAGTGAAAGTCCCCCTCTGACAAGTGACAGTCCGCATCTGGCAGCAAGTGACAGTCCCCATCTGGCGGCAAGTGACAATCCGCATCTGGCGGCAAGTGACACTCCCAATCTGGCAAGTGACAAGCAACATCTGGTGGTAGGCGATGGTGACAAGTGAAATACTCAGGGTTCCCACTAATTATGCATTATGGTGAGTTGAACTATTTCTTTTTTATTACAATGTAATAATAGAAATTATGTGTTTCAATTATCCTGACACCATATCAACCATGGTGTTGTGATGATTGAAGCGCCAACAACAGACATTTCCCCAACAAATCGCCCTTGAAAAAACACGCCCCCCCCCCCCCCCCGGGCCTTAGCATAATTTTCTTCCACGCTGCCGGTCCCCAGTGTCAAAAAGGTTGGGGACCGCTGCTATAGCACCCATGTGTTTGAAATGGGAACCGGCACAGTCTGACTGTATAAGAATTTTTCCAGTCAGAGATAGCATGAAACTAT